>JAUMJK010000050.1:0-2472500 GCA_033558105.1 Coccyzus lansbergi | reverse complement strand
GTTCTATTAGTAAAAGGAAAGCAGTTGCAGGCACATTAAAACTAGCATGCTAGTGGACATAACTCCAACAGGTCATAGGGAGGTCAGCTTTGAAGGAGAACACCAAATGAAATATAAACATGGCATTGTGGAAACCAGACAAATCTCCCATAGCTCTGTCCAGCCAGGACTAATCTAGGCATCAGCTGTGGTGCATAATATAAACAAAAGGATCAGTCGGTTCATACATCTGGAAGCTGTCCTGTTTTGGAGTCTCCTAACAGTTACATGTAACTGAAACATCCACTTCCACGCAACAGCCTTTAAATTTGTTGAGCACTGAAGAACTGTTACATAAACGAGCTAAGTAGTATTATTACTTCCAGGGGAACCACCACAAATAATACTTAGTAACAGGGCTTGGACTATCTCTTTCCACAGAAAAAATAAATCATGAAAATGGATGGAGTCAGGGTGAGAAGTTAGAGTTTTCCTTAATGCATTCTCAGTTGAAAGCAAGTGAGTACCCATGGTTTCTTGGGTTCATTCTTTTCTGAACCCAGTGTTTGATGAGGAATAATGAGAAAGGAAGGTCTGTTCCCTATGGGGGACAAAAAAATAAAAAAAAAAGAAGAAAAAAAAAAAAAAGAAAACAGTCCACTTAGCAGCATCCAGCTTGTTATTTTGCTTATGCACATTTCCTCTGTTCCTGAGCAGCAGCAAAAGTAAGGAGACCAACAACAGAGCAATGTTCTTTTAAACTGTTCTATTTCCCACCAGGATCTCTGTGCCAAGATCTCCAAGCCCTCCAGAACTACAGAAATGCCTCCACACCCTGGTCAGAAGCAGAAAAATCTGCAGACTGCAAGATCAGAAAAGCTCAGAAGACAGGAAGAAGGGAATGGTGCAGCCAACCATTGCCCTGCTTAAATACATGTTTTGACAGAGAAGAAAACAAGACTCTTCCAAAAAGGGTTCTGTGAGACAAATTCTGTGTTCAGTGTGTTAACTAATAGTGTGTTAAGTTTGGAAATAATAGCAAAGTTTAATTTTCTGCAGCCTTAAGCAAATTAAATGCCTCTAAAGTTTGAAAAGCAGAAGGAACCATGCAACCATGCATTTACAGTTACAGGGAAGTGTCAGTTCTACAGGAGATATTCCCCTTGCCCTTTCCAGAAGGGGTGGAGCGGGGCATGCTGTTAGTCTGCTGAAGCTTTGTACGTGGGTAGCAGTCTGACTATGCTGAGATTCTTCAAAGCTCTGCCACCACATTCACCAAGCTCAGGATTTCACCCTTCACCTTCTCAACAACCACAGAACGGTCACATGCAATACCTTCAATTTACAGGCAAAAGAGGAATTCTAAACACTGAAACAGTTCTGTTTTGGGGGCTGTGTGTCGTTTCAGGGTTTTTTGTTTGCTCTTTTTAATATACAAGCTTTTCAGCAAGGAGCACTAACTCTGTGCCGTGATGTGGAAACCTGTCAAGATAGACCACCCAACTGTTCTATCCACAAACACCATGTAAAGCTTAAATATTCGAACAGAATGTTATTTTTCAAAACAGAAGCATGGACTGAAACACTCTTCAATTCTGACCAGTAAAAGTTAAAAAGAGCATGCTGCCCAGATGACTACCCTTCAGTCATCACATAGAAACACCAGTGCTACTTTCCCATTTGAGAAACCGCATAACAAATAATCACACTTAATTCAAACAAAACAGGGGACTTCAAAATTTCCCAGATAAAGGTGTTTATCTTCTCAATGAACCTTCAATATGCACTGAGGGACACAACATAGTGCAAGACAGTATTCAGGGATAAGCAAGTTCTTGTGTCACTTGATCCAAATGAAAATGAATGGATTTGGTGAAGTGATCAGAGATAACACCCAGACTGTCCCACAGCCTACCATTATCCCCCATTTCAGATTCACCAGCAGACCAACTTCTGCTCTCCTGCCACCTGCTCTGTGTCAATGAGGTGATGCAGGTGCAAGCACACCTAACACAGTACTACGCTGCTGCTGTATGCACAAATGGGAAATGTATGCATTTGTGGGAAACCAGAATTATATCTGACTGGGTCAACTCCTGCGAACTGCATTCAAACCAAACATGTTAACTCTGGCCCACTCACATAAATTTGTCTCCTTGAAAAAACAAATTCACAAAAATCTGTTCCTTTACTATTTCTTTCTGTTTCTCTAAAGAATTCTAGTGTAAAGTTAACTGATGCCTTAGGCAGAAATTAAGAATAACTTTCCTCTCCACCTGCACTTGATCTTGCTGGGTTAAGCAAACCAAGAACCTATGGAAATAATACTGGTTCCCACATGACTCACAGGCTTTCCTCATTTTCACCTCATTCTTATGTTGCAAGGTCAGATTAATGTATTTTAAGATGGGTCAGCTATAAATACTGCAGTAGAGTAACTTGATTTTTGTACCTTTAGAGCTAAAAGGAACCAGTACAATACGTAGTTCAAATCTTCACTAACGAACTGTTTATGCCATGCATACTCAGTCCTAATTTGCTCACAATTAGAATATATTCACTTTGTACCAAGTTCCAAATATCACAGCTGGACTACTGGGCTATTGACACATTTTGTCTTCCCTGTCAGACGCCCTAGCACCACCTGGAATTATCCACCTTGTTCTTTCAAACTGCCTTAAAGAAGTGGCACTGTATGTTAGAGTTCAGCTAGGTTTGTGAAAAGGGCTACTTAAAGAGGGAAAGATTTTACTGAGCCATAGCTAGTGTAAAAAGTGCAGAAAAGAAGGAAAGAACATCATGATCTTCAACTTCTTAAATAAGAAGACTTAATGAAGAAGGGGGCGGGGGGGAAACACCAAGACAACAGTGACATGAAATGAATTATCAAGAGAGAAGACTAGACCATCCTCCCTTTAAACATGCTCCAATTAATGCCATTCAAGGCACTGCAGTAGCCATATTTCAAGTTCCACTTAACGGAACCTTCTTGGAGCCACAAAGCAACCTTCTTTCAGAGGCAGTGAATTTACATGTGTGGCAGTGAATTTACTGTGTCTCACAGTGCCTATTAAGAGTGGTAGCAAAAAACCATAACCAGTTATGGTCATGATTTCTTTCCCACCCAGAGTACTTTCTAGTTATGAATGGGTGTTTCTAAAGGCACATCTGTGTCCAACAAAATTCAGTCACAGAGGAAATCAATGCAAAGCCCTTTCTGTTCTCTCAAGAGTGTACGATATATAAAGATGCTCAATAGCCTCCACAACCTCCTTATGTATGGACTCCCACATATAGCAATTCAGATAAAGCCTGTCCAGAAACCTAAATCAAGCATCCTCCAGCAGTAAGGTATGCACACAGGGATAACAGACCTGCTCATGGGCTGAGGAGGAACAGGTATTTCTGCCAGCCAAAGATGCCAGAGACAGACAACAAAACAGGAACATGGATTGAGAGCACACTGTGGGAGACACAGTAACTGCTGAAGTGCTCTGAACAGCAGCCATAGGATGATTGTATTAAAAATAAATAAATAAATAAATAAATAAATAAATAAATAAGAATCAGCTACTCTACAACACTTAGTGCCAAGAAACAAGCTGAGGGGAAAGCCACTGTGGTATCAGGAGTCTCAGAGAGGCCGAGGGACACAAATTCTGAAGGAGGAAGACTATTACTAGAGAAAGAATGAAAGACTGAAGTTTTGGAGATCTGCCTTCCTTTTTCTCTCTTTCAAAGTTTGCCTAACAGGTGGGTTTCTAAATTCCGAATACAAATATTTCAGCTATAATAGCTTCAAGGCCCATACTACTAATCACTCATCTTGGAATGTGCATGGTCTTAAAATTAAAAATAATGAAATTTGAATGATTTAATTGTGTTATGGCTTTAAAACAACTGTTTACTTCCAGAAAACTTCAGTGCTGTAGTATGTTCTATGCTCCACGGCATTCATCAATACACCACACAAATCAGTCTCTTTTAGGTAAACATTGCCGATGTATTCAGCAGCAGTAACTGTGAAAAGCTTCAGTAGCAAAGCAAAACTGTTACTTGAAATACACTTCAAGTAATCTACCATACTTGGCCAATATGGCCCTGCTCATTCAAACTCTTAGTAAATGAAAGGTAAAGGCATGAATAAAATAGCTATTTTAATAAATGGGGCAATTCAGCCACTATGTCTAGTAGGAGAATCCTCCATCAAAAGGGTCCGTTAGCATAGCAACTCCCACAGAATGTACTTCAAAGGTGTTAGGACCAGGTGCATATAAGTGCAGAAAAACAAGTTTGGTCATTGCTTTCCACTGCTGCATAGGAAGAACAATATTTGAACAACATTTTCCATATTCTCTCCATACCTGTTCCACCTCAAAATCTCATTCTATACTTATGTCTATTGTTTAACAACAGGAGGCTGCAATTGCCATTTGTTAGGTTTATTTGTGTAACGTGAAGGGAACGTTTTAAAGAGTCTCTAACAAGCACATCCTAGCCAGCCCTTTTGTGCAAATGGTCACGTAGTGTTAGATCAAGAAGATTAGTGGTTTATTTAAATTAAATCCAGAGCATTATATTTCATCTTGATCAGCAAGCCTAGAAATGCTGAGTTTTAACACCTTTTTTCACATTATTTAAGTCTGACACAAAAAGTAAACAGATGTGAAAATACATAGGTCAACTCTGTACAATCAGCTGCATTATGAATTTATCTTGTCCAAAACCTCAGAAATCAGCTCCAATTAGATTTTACATGAATGACTTGCCCCTATCCCCACCTCCATGAGACAGTGACATGAGGTCAGTGCAGCAACTGAACTAAGTAGCTATTTTGCAAATCATAACTTTACTTTGAGAACTGTATTTTTTACTTTTGGGCCTGTTATACAGGTATTGTCAGCAAATAGCTTCTTGGTGTTCTACATAAAGCAGGTGGCATTAATTGGATAGGATCATTCATCCAAGCGAGTGAACCCTAGTATTATCAGCGTAATGAATCTCAGGGAAGCATGCTGGATGGAACTGCAGTCAGGTATTACTTACCAAACACTTAAAGAAAAGCAGAGACAAAATATATATGAGCAAAAACTGATGAAACTTTGCCACAACCTCACAAAGACTTAGAGGAAAAAACAAACAAACAAAAAAAGACGTTCAGTCATTTGCACTACTATTATAATCTAGTGAGCTGAAGAGGCTCCAAATGCACATCTCTGCCAATGGATAGAATCCTGCACAGCCTGCTGTTCTTCTTTCTCAGGGCTGTTGGCAGCAGATCTCATGGTATTTCTGGCTCCAGGGCTACATGGACTAAGACAATTCCAGTCGGCAACTTTATTTTCCAAAACAGAACACCCAAGACTCACTGAATGACCCATGAACCTCATCCTGACCCAAATACGGTTGTGATCTGCAAGGATGGAGTCTTAATTCAGCTACAGGAAGGGGCAGCCCACCTTCCTAACAGCCACTCACTTTGTTTGCACTCAGCACTGCCTTTTCCACACATGGAGATACAGAGAGCTGTATTAATGATTATTTATGCAGGTCTCCATACTAAGTTTTACAGGCTAAACTCTGCTGCAAAGCAACTTTGAGTAACTAGACAAGGATCTCTGTTCTCACATCAACCCAGCTAATGGGGGAATGAGATGCTAAGTAAATAATATTTCCCTCCAGAATAAACCAAAAAAAAAAAGAAAAGAAATGAAGAAAGAGGAAGGAGGGTGAGGAAAAGAAGAAAGTAAGGAATGACTCCCCCGAAATCGCCGCAGGGCGGTGGGTGCAGGGTGACCCCGGGCCGCGAGGATGCGCAGGGGTGGGAAGCGCCTCTCTCCCAGGCGTCCCGCGGTACCGCTGCCGGTCCCCCCGCCGCGGCGGCCCCCGCCAGCCGTTCGGGTTTGGGTTGGCTTATTTCTCTTCCTTTCTCTTTCCGCCGAGAGCCACGCTCGCCGCCGCCGCCGCCGCCGCCTCGGACCACACACAGCCGCCCGCCCCCTCCCCCCGCCGCAGGCGCGCGCACGCCCCAAAATGGCGGAGGGGCGTCTCCCGCCGCCGCGGGCACCGCGCGCACACGGCCCCGCCGCTCGGGGACGCGGGAGGGAGGCGCACGGGACTTGCGGAGTGGGGGGAACGGCCCGTCTCGGCGCCCCCCGCTCTCCTCTACAGAGCATCCTGGCCCCGCCAACGCGCTCCCGCTCTGCGTGCGTCCCGTTCCCCCCCCCCCCCCCCCCCGCGGGCGGATAAGTGGTACGCGCCACCCCGAGGCGCGCGCTGCTCCCCCAGCCCGCCCCCGACACCCGCAGGCGGCAGCGGGGGAGGGAGGGAGGGAGGGAGACCCCGGACTTACCTTCCACCCAGAGCTCCTCCACGTTGGTTTCGAGATTAGCCGCCCTTAATCCCACAGCGAAAGCCCCAAATATGAGGAGGCCGACAACCAAGAACTTCCCGCAGTTTTTCTGAATGTAACAGCCCAGTTTAAACAACAGTCTCTGAAACTTCGCCCGCAGCCACAGCGGCGCTTTCCGTCCCGTCGCCTTCCCCTGCGAGGCAAGAAGAACAGGAGGTCAGCGGGCGCCGAGCCCTCGCCCCGCCGCTCCCCCGGCACCCCCAACCGCTGCCCACGGACCGCGGAAGCCACCAGAAAGCTCCAAGCCCCCGTTTCCCCTCCGAGCTCGGGAAGGCGGCGGGAAAGGAGGGACAGAAAGCGGTGACAGAGCCAGCCGGCGGCCGCTGGCTGCCGGCTCCCCGGTCCCGGCTCCCGGCAGGGTCTGGTGCCGAGGCACCGACCCACGTGGTGAGCAGCGCCGCAAGATCAGAAGTAATTCATTTCCATAGAGTTTGGAGACGCTGTGTGATCTGAATTAGGAAGCAGAGCAGCCATCTGTAAGTTACGACAATATTTGTGAACGGAAGAGGGCAGCCACATGGATATTTTTTTTTTTTCCTCCTCCTTTACAAAGCTTAGAAATCCGCTCCCTGAAGCGAAACCATCCCTGCAGCAAGGCAGCGTCTCCGAGTTGTTTACTTTGAACGTTCCGTTTTTAAAAAAAGTCTCGCGGCCGCCCGGAGATCGGCGGCCGCTCCCCGCGGGCACCGGCGAGGGGGCACCCGGGGCGGTCTCCGTGCCGGAGCTCCGAGACCTTCACAAAAGCGCAGCTCCTGCCAAGCGAGCGGCCGCCCGCTCTCCGTGTCCATCGCCGCCCCGGCCGGGAGCGGCTGCGGCCGAGGTTGCGCACGGGGAGGCGGCGAGAGCTAGGGGAGAGAACGAGCCCTGGGAAATTTAAACCACCGGAGCGCTCCGCGCAACGGAGCGGAGAAAGGAGGGCACTCTCTCCCCCAGGGTCACAGACGTCCCTCTCTCGTTTTGGTTTGTTTTTTTTTTTTTTCCCCCTCCCAGCATTTTATTGGTAGCCGTTTCATTTCCATTTCCTCCTTACCCCCCCAGCGAGAAAACACCAACTCCCTCCTCTCCCCCACCGAAAACCAGCACCGGCGCTTATCTCCCGAAAACAAACAACCAAAACCAACCAACCAAACAAAAAAAAACCCACCCAACCAAACAACAACAAAAAAAAAAAAAGAAGAAAAAGAGCGAGGGCACCTTTGAGATCTGCTCCAAGGCGAAAGCCGCGTCGCAGTAGCTCGGCCGCTGCAGATGCTCCCTGTCGGGCGCGCGCCGGCTGCCCCCGGCCCTTCGCCGCCGCCCGCCGCTCCTCGCCGCCCGCCCGCCGCCGCTCTCGGGCTCCGCCGCGCTACCGGCCGAGGCCATGTTGCCGCCGCTGCTGGGGCTGCTGGGGCCGGCGCGGCTCGGCCGCCTCACGCGGGGCGCGGGGCGGCCGGGTCGCTCCCCGCGCCCCCCATTGCCGCATCGCGCGCGGACCCCGCGCTGCTGCAGGCGGCCGCTCCCGGCGCCCGGCGAGGGCGGGCGGGACCCCCGCGCCGCCGAGCTCCCCTCCTCCGCCTCCTCCTCCTCCGCCTCCTCCTCCGCCGCCGAGCCTCCTCCTCCGCCGAGCCGAAAATCTCTTTCCTTCCCCGGCCGCCGCTGTCTCCGCCGAGCCGCGCGGCGGAGCTCAGCGAGGGCGGCGAGGCCGCGGGGGCTGCGGCGGTGCCGCGCCGCGCCGCACCATCCCGACTCAGCGGCGGGGCGATTCCCGCGGGCTCTGCCCGGCGGCGGGCGGGCGGCCGCCTGGCGCTCTCCCCCGGCGTGTGCGCGGCAGCGCCGAGCTGCAGCCCCTCGGCTCGAGAGATGAGATGAGGAAGAAAAAAAGGACTCTCTCCATTTGGATAAAGAGGGGGGGGGGGGGGAAGGGGGGTGAGGGGGGAGTATGAGAGGAGAGCTGAGAGAGGGAAGGGGGGGAAGGAAAAAAAAAAAAAAAAAAAAAAAAAAAAGTTGAGAGCCCGCCCCCGGGGCTGTCAGATGGCTTGGGTTCCTGCGAGACGATTGGCTCGGGGGAGGGCAGAAATTACTCAGCAAACATGACTATTATTAGCTGCTTAGCAACAGCTCACCAAAGTAGAGAGACCACCCAGGCAGCCAACCCTTGTGTGTGCATCTCCAGCTTCAGGGGGAGCCTTAAAGAGATCCAGCCTTCCTTGCATGCAATACTTCCATTAAGGAATGCCTCCCCCCTCCCTCCCCCCCCTTTCTTCTTCGTTTTCTTTTCAAGAAACTTTTTTTTCTTTTTTTTTTTTCTTTTTTTCCCTTCTTTTTTTTTTTTTTTTTTTTCCTTCGTCCGGGATGCTTGCAGACAAATACACGCGCGGAACTTTTTTTTTCGCGATCGACATACAGAAATACATTTTTCTCTTTTTAAAAAGTTGAAAGAGAAACGGGGGGAAAGCAGCATTAAACGATTTCTAAAGCCCTTAAAAGAAAATCCTTTTAGAGGCACCTTGGCCTCAAGCTGCAACAAATACTGGGAGGTCCGAGCCGAATTCCCAGGCTTGCAGAAATAATGACAGGGTGGTGGATACTGCGGTAGAAAGTGCCAGATTTTTCTCCCTCTCTCTTTCTTTTTTGACTAAACAGGAGACTGGGTTCCTTGCGAGAAAACCACTCCGTCCGGTTAGAAAAACACAATGAAAACTTAACACTTGAAGGATTTAAAACCACGCGGTAGCGAGGCTGTTCGACTTGGAGCTCGTTCTTTAGCTGAAACCTGAGGAAAGCCAGTTTTAATGTTTTTTAGCGTGAAAGTCCACGGAACGCAGCCCGCCTGGCCGCGCTAAACGCCTCCGGAGCTAAACGCGGTTGTTTACTTCTTTGGCAGCGCTTCTCCCCCTCTCTGTTCATTGAGAATCAGCCACTAACAGCTGCGCGCGTTCCCCCCCGTGCTCCCCGCAGGCACCTCCCGGCGTGGGGGGCAGCGGCGGCTTTGGGGAGAGGGTGGCTGCCCCCCAAGAGGCGGCTGCTTGCGCCTTCCTCGAGCCGGGGCGGGGTGAGGGGCGAAGGCGATCGGAGGAAAAGAAGGCGAGGCAGGGGGAGCCCGGGTACCCCGGCGGGTGTCCCCCGTCCCTCAGCACCCGGACACACGGCCGGCAGCGGAGGGACGCGTGGGGTTCCTCTCCGTCCCAGCTCTGCTCTTCCTGCCCCCGTGGAGGCCTGGCTCTGTGCTTCTCACGGGACTGTCTCCAGGAAAGCTTCCGAGAGCAGCAAGCTCTCGTGAGCACGTAAATATGGGAGAAGGAGAGCTGAAGGGGTTGGAGGCTGATCGCTGCTGGAGGCTGAAACCCGTACCTGGGCTGCGGTCAGCGGCTTCCAATGCAAGTTTCCACTTGGGAAAGTGGCCCTGCGTCTAGCTAGAAACAGATGTGCCACCGCTCTTGTCCCCGCACAACCTCACCGGGTCTGATGGGGTAGCAGGAATGGGGCATGGAGAAGGGAGGGATAGACAGAGAGGCATTTTGGTTCCGTCTCCCAGCAAACTCCAAAACTAGGGAAGAGAGTCCCTTCCAGCACTTCAAGCTCCCAGGAGCTGCCCTGCCTGCCTCCTGTCTGCTCAGCTTCACACAATGGCCCAGTGCCTGTCAATCCTTGCTTCTGGTTCCAAAACTCAGTCTGAAGACTCAAATTTAACAAGCACTATCTTAATCTCCCCTCTCTCCCTGTGGTCTGGAGGGATTTTTGGGGTGGGTTTTTTTGGTTCTTTTTTTTTGATTGTTTTTAAAGAATACACAAGAGATGAATTACTACAGGGCCTTGTTTCTTGGGTGTGTGGGGTTTCTTTCCTTAAGGAAGAAGTGTCAGTGTAAAAGTCTCCACTTGGGTGGTCAGAGCAGTGGCTGTCTCGAATTTGCTTCATAGATGATGCCTTCCTGCTACATTCCTGGCGATAATGTTGTTCCTAATCAATCTGCCCTTATTTACATTTGTAAGCACTGCTGGCTGTGATATGCATGCCCTGTGCATGTGACTGCTCCTCCGAACCCAAGGGCTTTTTCTATCTTCTTCAGCAACTCGCAGGGATCCCACAGATTTCTTACCTTGGACTTGTCCTGCAGTGAAGGCCTGGGGAGGTGGCTTCTTGCACAGAGTGACTACAACCTTTTTTACCTGTTCCTCGCAATCCCTGACAACCAAGGCTGGTGCACAAGGGTCATAGCGGCTTCATTTTGTAGTGCTTTGCCTCTTACTTGGGTCACCTTGTGCCCATACCCCAAGTATCGCAGAACTCCCTGTTTCCTCCAGCCAGATGAGGGATCAAATGCAATGGGGGTTAACAGTGGGTAGTCGGTGTTTATACTGATTTTACTATCGCGTTTTTCCAGGTTTCTTATCTCCTGGAGACATACCACAAAGATCTTTGCACTGTGGAGCACCTGACGGCCTTCATAACCAAGCGATGGAGAAACGAATCTTCCTTTGCAGCACTTCAAAGGGAGCGTTTTGGCTTCCTTTAGCAGGGACTACAAGAGACCCGACCGTGGCAGAAGAAGGACTTGTAGGAAAACAACAGATTTAGTCTGTTCCCTCGCGTTGCTGCCTCTCACGTGCGTTTCCGCGGACACGGGTCTCGGCCCTGCGCTCGGCCCCGAGCTCAGGTGAGGCCGAAGGGCAGCACTTCGCAGAGGGCTCGGGGGGCACCTCGGTCCCAGCCGGGCGTGCGGGGTGCGGGGGGGAGGGAGGCGGCGGCACCCGGGGAGCCCTCTCCCTCTGCTTGGATCTGGAAGAAAGGGAACCGCTCGAGCCAGCTTGTCAAAATAATGCGGCTAATTACCCCTGATCTCCGTTAATGGAAAGCTGCTCTGCACGCCACAAAGGAGCAAATGAGGGATCTGCGGCACCAACCCAGGAGCGCTGGCATTTTCTTCCGCGGAGGGCTACGGGGAAACGCGCCTCCGGAGGGGCTCCCGGGGCTGCCCCCGCGCAGCTGAGGACTCCGGAGGGACTCCCGGGGGAGGACCGGAGCTCCAGGGGCAGCCCCCTCCCTCCGAAACCTGGGAGACGTCGCAGCCCGAGCAGCCCTTGTCATACTCGGCGAGGGGCTTCAGCTCCCTCAGCCCGAGTCGTTTTCAAAACCAGAAATCTTGTCCTGGCAAAGCGCCCTGACGCTTGCAGGACTGTGATGTGCATCGAGGGTGGGGGGGAAAGTTAACACCGAACAGTTCTTACCGAGTCCGGACAAGACGGTGTCTTGTCCAAAGACTCGGCTCTAGTCCTGCGCTCGGCAGAAGGCAGGGCATAAATTTTTATGATCTCTGCCACTGGGTCTTGCGGAAAAAGAGGCTGAGTGACACGATCTCTTTGACCCACTGCTGGAGCAACAAATTTATTAGAGATATAGGCGTGAGAAATGAAAAGGAAGTAAAACAATTCAGGCTCATTGTATGTCTTTCTTTCATACTGCTAATCCGGTTTACACATCACGCCTACATGTCTCAATAGGGCTTTATACACTGTGGCAAAGGCAGAACAAAATAAAAGGTGTGTGCGTGTGAGTGTGTGCGTATGTGTTCGTGTGCGCATGAAATAAGGATAAAAACAGAGAAGCCCGAGACATTTTAATTCAGAGCGGGCTGCCAGTTATATTACATCTACCGTATCTTGAAAGAAAATAGATTTTTAAAGTATTCCTCCTTCTCCCCCTCCCTCCTCAGATCTAACATTCCTCAACAATAGCACCTCCTGTCCAGATACAGTGTTGGATTATAATCCAGACACACAATGACCCTAATAGCCCTAACCAGAAATTAGATACACCTATCAGACTAGTGCCGAAACAATGCGAGAGAAACCCTTTAACCAGAACTGCTAAGTGCTATCCAGTGAGGATAACCACCTTGGCTCCAATATTTCTTTTAAAGCCACTCAGCGACACAGGCATCTCCCTCACCCCCCTCCCACATTTCGCCCCACAGATCTACCTCCCGTATTGGGGCCCAGGTGAGACCTGCCACTGTGCATCCTCTGGCTTCAAAGCCCCTGGAAGCTCTGGGGCGGCACACACAGGACCAATGATTGTATCGGTCCCAACGGTGCCAGGTACCAACCACGCGCAGCCTCTGGGCACCGGCGACGGAGACGCTCCCCAACTCCACCTAAGACACACCGCGTCCCTCACCGCGCGGCTCAGGGCGCCACTGGCCCTCGTTTTCCCTTTGGTTTCAGCTCCCACGGACCGCGAGCTTTCACCCCGAATCGCAAATAGAGGAAAAAGGCTGCTCCTTGCCCCTTGCTCGAGGAGCCTCAGGGGAACCCGTGTGCGGCGGAGCCTGCCCCGAGAGAGGTTCCGCTCCCCGCACGCGGGAGAGTCGGAACGCAGCTCACGCAGGTGCCGAGACGTCGAGACCGGGTCCCCGCGGAGGCCAGGAGCACCGGCAGAAGCGGCGAGCGCCCCTCGCGAGCTCTGAGCCCCGGCAGCGCCCCCCGGCAGCGGGGCAGAGCCCAACCCCGGCCCCCAGACCCCGGGCTCCGCCGCCGCTCCGCTCCCCGCTCCCCCCGCCCCTTCCGCCAGCGCTGCCCCGGGCTCTGCCCGCGGCCCCGAGCCCCGCGGGTCCCCCAGGCACCTACCATCCCTGCCCGAGCCCGCGGGGAGCCGTGAGGGGCCGCTGCCACTGCCGCCTGCAGGGGCTCCGCGGCTTGCTTCCTCTACCCAGATCTTATCTTTTCTCTTCTCTTCTTTTCTTTTCTTTTCTTTTCTTTTCTTTTCTTTTCTTTTCTTTTCTTTTCTTTTCTTTTCTTTTCTTTTCTTTTCTTTTCTTTTCTTTTCTTTTCTTTTCTTTTCTTTTCTTTTCTTTTCTTTTCTTTTCTTTTCTTTTCTTTTCTTTTCTTTTCTTTTCTTTTCTTTTCTTTTCTTTTCTTTTCTTTTCTTTTCTTTTCTTTTCCCCCTTCTCCTTCCTTCCTTCCTTCCTTCCTTCCTTCCTTCCTTCCTTCCTTCCTTCCTTCCTTCCTTCCTTCCTTCCTTCCTTCCTTCCTTCCTTCCTTCCTTCCTTCCTTCCTTCCTTCCTTCCTTCCTTCCTTCCTTCCTTCCTTCCTTCCTTCCTTCCTTCCTTCCTTCCTTCCTTCCTTCCTTCCTTCCTTCCTTCCTTCCTTCCTTCCTTCCTTCCTTCCTTCCTTCCTTCCTTCCTTCCTTCCTTCCTTCCTTCCTTCCTTCCTTCCTTCCTTCCTTCCTTCTCCTTTCCCTTTTTTTTTTTTTTAACTCCCAGAGGAACTGAAAGTGTAAAAGAAACAACCCTCCTAGGTTGCAGGCATTCTGTGGAGTGCTGGAAAGCTTCACAATTACATGCCTGTTTCTATTAAGCAGCTCCATCGTCCTCCACGTGGGTGGTCTAGTTCTCAATAGGCAGGACCTGTCAGGGTCACGTGACGAACCCGCAAACTTCACCCCTGTACGATATTCTTAAGGGAAAATTAATTAAAAAAAAAAAAAAAAAAAAAGGCAAAGGAAGGGAAACCCCTGCACCCCTGCCCTGGCCCCGGTCCTGCTGTTCCCCCACGGCACGGCAGAGCCCACAGGTCTTCTTTAGCCTTTGCCTCCACTCCCTTCTCCCACCGTGGGTTTCAAGAGGAGGGAGAGTTTGAAAGGTGCCAGGTGGTGGACTGAGGTTTCCTTATCAAAACAAATCTATTGCTGGATGTGAAGGGAGAGGAGAGACGAGCAGAGTTTTCTTCTGCCTGCTGAGCACCTTGCACTGCACTTGGTTTTAGCAGGCTCAGTTCTGAAAGATTTATGCCTGTCCTGCTCATTTTTGCTAGAGGTCACTATAAAGTAAGCTTTCAGGTGGCAGAACAGTGGTGAAGCAAGAAAGTTAGTTCCTGGGAATAATAACTGAATGCACCTAGGGAAGAGCACAATGATTGTCTTTTTTTAAAGGCAACATTTTCTTCAATAGTTACAATCAGGATATAACGCTGCAGAAATTTGCTACTACATTTTTTATAATCTTGTGGTGGCTGAATATCATTCCAGAATCAGAGAGAAGTGATTTCAAGTATTGCTCCTGCTTTACTGCACATGACAAGGAATAAACACTGTGTCTAGGAACACATGTCACTAATAGTTTTTGGAAGATCCTTTTCCTCTGCTCAATCACATTTGACTTGTCAGATTTGGTATATCCATAATGTATTTTGAGAATAAAATGTATTCTGTATTGCTGTAGCCTTATGTCCAAGCTGCCCAAGATACTTCTGTTTGCAATACATTTAGAAAACATGCTTCATGGTTGGATTTAGTGATTTCACATGACTTTTTTGGATACGCATTAGCTGTGCTTTATCTATATTGCTTCTGTTAAAGAATTGCACTAATAGAGAATAACGTGCATCTTATACTCACGTATTCTCTATCAAGAACAGAAAAACCTTATGTAATAAAAACTATACTGATTAAGCAGCCTAACTTCATGCATACTCTTATCTGCATAAAACCAGGCCAGGCAACAAAATAATGAACAAGAAGGACAATTTGCCTATGAAAACGATGTTATTTTTTTTTACATGATAGAGGAGCTTGTGTCAATGATAGAGAGTTAGAAAAGCATGGGATAAGACATTTTACCAGGTGTTTAAAAAGTACATGAAAAACACACATCAATTTTTATGGCCTTACTGATCAATCACAGAGTTAGATTACTGAAGCAGAAGACAGAAGGAGTAGGGGTTGCATAGATGTCACAGTTGGAATCCTCCAGCCTGTCCTCCCACCCAACAAATCCAGTCTTAAATTTTCCAAAGCAACTCATTGTAACTCCTGATATCACAAGTGAGAAAACAAAGCAAAGCTGAATTTTCTGCTGAAAAAAAAAGTCATCCTTTCTATAAGCAGGCACATGTTCTGGTTCTTACACTATTTATTCTCCTTTGTTATTATACTAATAAAGACCATATTTGAGTCTAATACTGTATTTTCCCTCTGAGGCCACTCTTGAAGTTCTTCATCTCAAGCTATCTTGGTTCTAAATTCAGGTGGTGCTGCTAAGAAAACCACTCTGAATATGTGATAAGGCCACAAACCTCCAGGCAAGTAGCTAAGATTAAGAAAGCTGCCTCCTAGTCTTGCTGTGCTCAGGGCAGCCACATGCCTGGATGACTGAAACTGGCACCAAGTACCTGCAGGTCTGGTGCTAAAGTGAAGCACGTTTCCAACACTTATTTTTTTAGTGAAAAGAGTCCCTTATTACTTCAGTGCTGAACCTCATTATTAATAATATGAATGTGGAGTCTTCACCATCCAGCACAATTGAAGTCCTAATGTTTTCAGCCTTGGACATTTTTCATCTCTGGAGCAGAAAAAAGAGAAAGTAGAGAGGGAAAAGGAAGGCACTGACTTCTCTGCTTTCATTTTTTATGGAGAGGGGAAGTACAGCTGTGGATATAAATATGGTAATCCTTTGTTACTTGTATCAAAACTTGCAGACAGTAGGTGATTTCAGAAAGCCTGGGGAAAGATATACTCCTGATGATGCACCAGAAGTGGTCCATATGGTGAGGAACCAAGGCTCATGCACGGTACCTCTTCCTACAGGCCCCAGTGTGGAGTTAGACGTAGCATCTTTTGCCTTGTGGTCAGTATAGAATCCACTATAATTGCCAGATCCTCTTCTGCATTATCTGCCACCAAAGCCTTCACTTTAAGCCTGCATGTCATAGGAAAACAGTTCAATCCCACCTTTTTGTGTTACATTCAGCTGTTGTGAAATCTCATTATTTTCTTGGGCATTTTACTTTGATATCATATTGAAATACATTAAGCTTTCCAGAAAAAGTTTGGTCATCACCAAAGAAAACATGGGATGATGTTTCACCTTACCTCCGTTGGACCTTGTTAGAACAAAATATGCTTGTTAATCTTGCAAGTGAACCCAAAATTCACTCACCTAGTTTAAAGAACCTGCTAAAAACATTTTTGATTCAGAGTAGTGCAAAAGTGAATAAAGATAGGAGCCCTGCTGTTGACAGTTAATCCATCTTCACTAAGTCATCAACAGTATATGATATACATTGCTAATTCATTTACTAACTAAAACTGATGAGTTTCAAAATGTTACATGAAGGTTACAGGGCTCAATGTCGTTTCAGAGATTTCCGCCACACTAACACAAACGTAGAACTGAGGGAAACTCTTTGCAGAAAACAAGTAAGTGGTCTGCAGACTGCACTCTCAGGCCATCCCTGGCTTGATATTAGCTCAATAAACCTGAGAGACATCTTAGGACTTCCCTGCCCTAAGAGGTTTCTCAGGTTTACTGAGCTAATTAACTTAGCACATAAGGTTTCTGGTGTATTCATACAGGAAATACGGTGGACATTTGGAATGCAAGTCTCAGAAGGCAAAGGAGATGCAGATCTTCTGTTTAGTCTCTTCTTTTCTATTAGCTTCAAAGATGGAGCTGTGAAGTTTCATGTGTGTGTGAGTATACATGGCCTTTTGTTAATCCTACATATCAGCCTAAAGTTATGGTGCAAACTGCCTCCGTGGGACTAAAGATATCATCTGGTGTAGAAAAGCACCAGCAGTAGCACCATTGATATGCATGGATTTCAGGAATCCATCTGGATCCAATGAGTGGATTCACATCTTGTACCTACTGAAGTCATTGTGATAAGTAAGGGTTTGGGGTATGTTTAGGAGGACTTGCCAAAGAGCCTGTTACTCTGTGAACATCCTATTTCTACTCCAGCATTTCATAGTTCCGTATATCTCCATGTGAGAGGGAGAGACCTCTCTTCCAAGAGGGATTCGAAATCTGATGAACAATCCCCTATGAATGATAGAGGCCTCAACAAGCTGTGGGACACTGGGATGCTGTGTCTATCTGTCTACCTCATAGAGAAGTGTTACTGAAGGGCTGTAAGCCAGAAGGGCTAAGCAATCCAATCTTCTCCCTGTAGAAAGTACTTCTGAGGACACTGGTAGCCATCAAGAGGAAGGGGATTTCCTGTGCCATCATTTGCAGTTAAATACATAAACTGTACTTCACACAGAAAACAGAGTGGTGGTGGTGGGATGTTGTGGTCTCATGTGCTAAAGATATACCCAAGGGCAGTTTTATAAGTGGTGGTGATTGTTTTTAGATAGGAACGAGTGGGATAGTTGGAAATCTAGGCAAACTTGTGGGCAGACAAGCCATTCTTTCGCTCTCAAATAACTGCAGCAAACTTCAAAGTTATGTACAAGTTAGGAACAGTATCTGTGAATTTAATAATTCTGAGTTTAATTAGAAGTGAGAGGAAAGGCTTTTGGGTCTCTGGAGTCAAAAGATGTTAAGAGGTCTTATCTCCTAATATAGTTCAGGAATGGGTAATTTATTGTCTTGGAAACACACAGAGGTCTTTCAAAGCAGCTGGAGGAGAAAGTTTAGGAGGGGAAATATGCCCTAAAACTGCTAATGAATCTAGGAATTCTAGTGTTTGCTATGGTTATGAGTTTCAATTCAGGTGCACCTTTTCAAGAGAGTTTTTAATAACAGAATGGTTTGTCCACCCAAAAGCTATCCTTTTCCATCTGGCTGTACAAGTTAAACTAATAAAAGACACTATCTCTACCTACACATCTTCTCATTTTAACAAATTAGCAGGTCAGCTACGGAAAAGTCCAGTGTTGTCTAAATGCCAAACTGTTCAGAAGAAAGCTGACCTTTCCTCTCAAGGTTTTCAGTTGTTCAACATACATGGCAGGACAGAAATCTTTGCTGGTGTGTTTAGGCCCAGAGGCATAGGAACTGAAACACTACTCTTGGTGTTTCATCCCAGCTAAGTTAGTTGTAGAGTTTTCCTCCACAGATAAATGCCAGCTCTTTGCCTCAGTAACATTGTGAAGTTGTGTTTTGCATAGCTTCTTTACCTCTTCCTTTTGTCAAGTACTTTCATGTTCCAGTAGAGAAAGATCAGCCAGTTAGGCTTGTCTACAATATTTAATGAGTCTGCGTAAAAATACTGTATTGTGAATTGTAACCCAAGACACTCTTGTGGTAGTGTATTTCCTCTTAAATAACAATGGCAAAAATTTGCCTTTTATTTTGTAAAATAGGGAAGGAATGCACAGAACAAGTCTTTCCCAATTCCTCCAAGAATCATGCATCACAATACACTTCCTACATTTATTTTGGCAGTTGCATTTTCCTTATTAATGAAATTATTTAACCTAGTTTCAAATAAGTAAATCAAGTTTTAGCACTCATTATGCTGTTACACTAATACAAAAGTACATTGTAATGCTCTGCTACTAAATCTTTGCTAAATGTGAGACTTAAGAAAGCAACCATATTAGTGAAGTTCAAGGGCAAGCCAAGCTGAGCATTCTGTACTCATCTATACAACTTGTTTGGACAAATAGGCTAAGATTCACTAATAAAAGGCACACGTATAAATGTTTATGAATCTATTTTTAATATTCGTGCATGTTTCCACGTCTCATCATTATTTCTACCATTGAAACAAAACTTTATTTGGAAAGAAGTTATTTTCTTGTCTGAACAGATGGTTGGAGCTTCTGCTCTTTTACAGAGATTTCCAGCCTGTACTATTTCCAGCCTGTGCTGGTAGTAATGATAGTGATTCTTCTGTCTTATTGCTGATGTATAACTTTCATAATGCTGTGTTCTTGATTTTGGGGAACTCTTAATTTCCTACACTTCAGAGGCAGTGAGGAGCCCTGCTGCAAAATAATCCCAAGAAACTGCTGAAAAATCTAGGACCTCACATAGCAAAGGTGAATGTTCATATCCTGGTAGAATTCATGCCTCTGAAGGACCTGTGGTGGTATGTTTTCATGCAATAATTCAGTTGCAAGCTGAAGCTATGCGATATCTGAATGGAAAAGCTTAGAAAGAACACTGCCTTTTAGAACCATGGGCTTATTTCCAGCTGTGTTGACTTCACTAGAGAATTAATTGCCTTGAATGAAGCAGTTCTGTTGATTTACTTGACAGAACTCTTCCATCTGGGTGAGTTCGAGTATTATGACCTAGTTAAAGAGTTCACTGCTATTTTGAAAACCAGTAAAGCTGCTCATTTTGACTTGTTCATAGGTTATGTAAGAAGTGGTCTTAGTTCAGAATCTGTGAACACTCAGAAATATCTCTTTTCTTCTTCTGTTCTTTATAAAGAATATTTTTTGTAAGCCAGGTGCATGTATGCTGTCAATACAAGATAGCTGCTTAGAGAAGATCCATGAAATGTAGCGTTTAAAGGAAAGAAATATTTTCAGATGGTCAGGTAGCAGGCACTGTAGCCCATTATATTTTATTTGAATATCCTATAAAAAGCTTTATGGGCTGAGTAACAATGCTGTTGCACTACACACTCACTTGTAAAGAACTGCATTTTGAAAACTGTTCTTGCCTGTTGATCTACATAATGTCATTAAACGACTAACCCATACTTCCATGTCATATTACTTCAAAAGAATGCTTTAGAACATGAATTGCTTTAGATAATTAAAGAGAAATGAAATTGCCTTTTGGCATACTGCCATGGAGTGCAGCTTTGGTTACAGGAAAAAAATTCTTTTCTCGGTACTGATATTTTTTTTCATTGCTGCCATTGATTTGACCGTGCTACAGCCTAGAGCAGGCGTGACAGAAAGGCTGACAAAATTAGAGAATGTGAAGAAACCCCTCTTGCCGTGTGAGATCAAGAAGAAAATGTAGCCCTTGGTTAAGGTCATCATTATCAGCAACATGGAGCTTTGTAAATGAGGGTCACTCTGATAGTAGTAATGGGGAATCGGACCTATCAGGTGTAATGAAGTCTGTACAGTCCTATACGTGCTAAAGTGTCTTTTCATTTGAGGTTATAACAGCTCAATATCAAAGTCTGTGCAGCTGCTGTAGGTTAAAAACCAAAACAACTCCCTTTCTGATTTTGTCATTAGGAAATACCTCTAGGGAGCAAATGAAAGAATGGTGTCTCATTAGTGGTAGATGTCAGGGAACCACATTTTCTTTGGTTTTGTTGATACCTTGCTTTCTTAAAAGCAATCACCCTCAGTTATAAGGGATTATTCCACCAGCAGGAAAACTAATCCTCCCCTTCAACTGCCAATCAGGGCCAAAGACTATTCCCAGAATTCCACAAGATGACACTCTTAGCAAAATAAGAGTAGTCTGGGGAAATCCTTCTCCTTGGTTGCCTTGTGAGAGAATCATGATTACAAGGGTTTCAAATTGCTTTGAAAGCACCTGTGTCATAATAATAACTTTTTTTGTTTAATTCTTTCATTAAGGAATCTACTCTTGAGCTACAAACTGAGCAAAACTGTTGTGGAAGTTATATGTGTATTACTAGGGAGTAATTCTTAACCCTTGTTGTGTAATAAATGTCTTTTTGGAATAGGCTTTTCATGTATGAAAAGTAGGAAATGTACCAAGTAAAACTGCATTGACATCTAGAATTCCTAATCACTCTTAGCAACCATGGTAGGTAGAAAGTGCCTTGGCTGGTTGAATCATCCTAGTGCTTGTATAAGACAAAAAGGAAGCTGTTATGAGCTTGTATTTTCTGATGTTAGTTGTATATAAAGAAAAGAAAATGCATAATCTTATTTTCCTCCCACAATACCTGAGAAGCAGGCTACTACAATATGTAGACCCAATGATATGAAGAAAAGTATGTTAATCAAAATGTTAGCAAAGCTATAGATTTAAAGGTTTTATATCCCTTTTTCTTCAAATTATATAGATAGGTTGAGGGTAGGATGCCATCATCTTGTCTCACAGAAGCCCTTGGAAATACTGAATTTGTTGGAGCAGCTTGTGGGAGAGGGTGCTCCTTTAACTCACAGTGAAAACTGAAATTCAAAAATTGGAGGCTGCTTTGGTTGCTATAGTTTTGGGTTTCAGTGCTAAGGTTAGTAAAATCTTGTTTTGAACTGACAGACACGGGTTGGAAATGGGACAGGAGCTTTTAAAACAGTTTTGTCACTGAAGCCAACACCTTTTAAAATTATCACAAGTACCCTCCAGGCCACTCAAACCAACAAGTGATTCCTTTTTTTTACGTTTCTTCTTCTCATACCTATTTCCCATGTGTCTTCCAGCTTGCTGCTGGGAAAAAAAACAAACAAAAAACCAACCATCAACAACAACAACAAACCCCCCAAACAAACAAAAAAAGAAATGAAACCTCAAAAAACAGAACAACAGAGGGGTCAGGAGGGGTGAGAAAAAATATCCATGAGTATACCTGAGCCTTCTTAAACTCTTCAAGCCAGTTCTTTAATTTTGTTTTTCCAGTATTTGGTGATCTTCAGTTTGAAAGCCAATGAAACATTGATTTTTTGTTGCACCAAAATTTCACAAAAGGAGGAAATATTTCACTGAAAGTGAAACTCTTGAGTGAAATATTTCACAGAACAGAATCACAGAACAACCAGGTTGGAAGGGACCCATTGGATCTTTTAGTCCAACCATTCCTGTCTAACACTAAAGCAAGTCCCTCAAGACCTCATCCACTCGTGCCTTAAACACTTCCAGGGAAGGTGAATCAACCACCTCCCTGGGCAGCCTATTCCAATGCCCAATGACCCTTTCTGTGAAAAACCTCCTCCTAATCCTAATCTCCTAATTTACCACCTCTTGTAAAGGATGATATCAACTACAAATAACTTCTATAGATTGAAGTCTCCAGGTTATAATTCTCTTACAAACCCAATTCCAATAAAGTCAGTGTCACTGTTTAGGATTTAATATGAAGTTCAGTGTGGTGTATCAGTCTTTAGAGGACATTATATAGATCTGTACCATGGGCATGGAATTTAAGACTGTGAGAGCTGTTGTGGTAATCTGATGGGCAAAAGGTTGTTAAATGAAAAATAATTAGTTTCAGAAGACTGGTTTGAACATCTTTGTGTTTAGGTACTAAACTGAAGCCCAGGATAGGGACGATCTTCTAGGGATCCTTTGTAGGGATCTGATAATGCTTGAAAGTGTATTCAGATGAAAGAGTTTGAATTTACAACATCCCAACTATTTCTGGCTTACTTCATCCGTGCACAATCTCACTAGAGAGCAAAGAGACCTTGCTCCCTTTTAGTTTACACATTTTCAGGTTAAATTAAGATATCTTAGAACACAGTGTTCCTGCTTGACAACAAGCTGGAAGCTGTTTGTGGATAGCTTTTATATTCAATGCCTAGTCAAGCTTTTTCCCTTGTACATACTTTAAGAGGGTTATGATCCCATCTGATTTTTTTTAAACTATCATAGTAGAAATGACACATTACTGTAAAGTCCCTTACTAATCGCAAGGTTGAAAAGGAAAGACTCTCTTGCACCCTACCTAACCTAATGGGACCTGTTCTTCTTGCAACAGCATAAATAAATAAATTACAATAATTATCAATTGATGTGTGAGCATTGATCTGCAACCTTAACTGTGTTCTTCTGTTTGTACAACTGGGCTGAAAACCTTGCTTATGCAAGGGTCCTGATGAGATTTCTAGTGCTTCCAAGCAGATGAACAGTCCTCTGTAAACAGCTTTACTGTCCTGTCCCTGCAGGAATCAGGACATAAGGCACTAGGCCAGGAAAAAAAAAAAAAGAAACAGAAAGAAAAAAAGGGGGAAAACAATGGAATAAAACAATTAAAGACTTTCAAACTGCCAGCAATGCCTGTTTTAAACTTGTATTTGTTCTGAACCGATCCCTCCAGCTCTGCTTACAGTTTTGAGTGTGACATGACTGAGCGAGAGACATCAATTGTTTTCTGTGGTGAAGAAGGCAGTAGATTCCAAGGGCAAAACCCACTAAAATAAAGTAGAGGCTTCTTGGGGATCACATTAGGGATTAGGTCCTAACTTTAAGAGACAAATAGTGCTGATCAATGGTTATATTTGGCTAGCACTGGTTGACTGGTTTTCAATGGTTGCCTCTGCTTAGCTCATCATGAAACTAAGCTGCAGCTTTGTAATGTAAAGGCTGCATTTAAAATAACACTCAGTAAACTTAAAGCACTACTGAAGGGAGGGTTCTTTAGATTGAATATGAGACTTCTGGAACATTTTAAAAATTGTTTTAAGGGTTTTCTTAAAAAAAGGTTGTAGTTGAAAAGGTTATTTTTGTTTATGTTGAGTAAGTTCATAAGTAAGAGGAATATTTGTTCTTCAACTGCAGTCAACTGTATGGAAATACGGAACATGACGTACAGTATAGCAAGTACAAGCTGCTTTTTTTTACTCTTTAACAATGAAGACCACTCTTCTTAATAAAAGTCTATATGGAACTCCACAATGGAAAGGTGTTTCTTTGCATGGTAAAGCTTTAAATGTCTTGCACTTATTAAATGTGCTTTCAAGCTTGCATGTTGCTGTGTAGAGTTCACATTGGTATATGCTTAGCATTAGTATCTAAATCTATACCTATGCAGTTAGTCTACAGTCTGTTGCTTCAAAAGTTTGAACTCTCTATGGTTCTTTCTCCCTGACTATACAACCTAATGTGGGCTTCACCCTGTGTTGTACTAGGTGGTTAGCACCTTTGAAACTATGGAAAGCATAGTTAAGATTTTTCCAGCTAAGACTTTTAACTATAAAGAGAAACTTTTTAGAGATGCATAAACATAGAGGTATCCTGGTATCTAACTCTAATTTCTTTTAATTACATATGTGCCCTCCCAGTTCATCTTAGTTGAATGATATTTCATTCAGTTAGACTGTCATGGAGCATGTGTTAAATCTGTCAAATTTCTACTGAATATGAAAGAAGCCAGAAAGCCCCAAATGTTGAAATTTGTAACTCATGTAGGTTATTTTTCCTACTACTTGCTGGAGATTTCCTCTTAAATAATCAAATACGCTCTTAACTTCAACTTATGACAGTATTCTTTTAATGAAGCAGCTTTTGGCTATATAACACTATCAGAAGAACATGGACAGACCTGACAAAGAGACTCCAACCATTTTGGTGTTTCACCTAAACCTTACCAATATGGGGATTACTCTCATTTGTAGGGCTTTAGATGGCAAATTTAAGGGTGAAACTCTGGACTAGCTTTTACCAGTGGCAACGGTAATTCAGAATGGTGTAAAATACTATTTGTCACTCTCTAGTCCCTTAAAATTACAGTAATAATTGTGAAATATACAAAATTATGTTCAAACACTATTCTTGGTGATATAATACATAAGTTTTATTCAAAATTAGAAAATGTTTGGAAATATTGTGCTTTATTACTTGAAAATTTAGCCTACATTTAAAGCATATTTTTTACCTACTTAAATGTCAAGAAGAGACACCAAAAATTTGCACTTAATTTTGGCATTTCCTGGTCTTACAGTGCTTAATATTTTCCCTCTAAGACTCTTTTAACATATTTTCAAAAAGATATTTCTTTGTATATTCATACGCCTATGATATTTGAACACCAAAATTGAACAAATATTATTTTACCTGCAATATGGCTGCAACAAGAGGTTTGTAGCCTACTACCACAGTATTCTAGAAAACATACTCCCTCGTAAGATAAAATAGAACTGAGCAGAAGTAATAGTCTGTGACCACATCCCTGTAATAGGTTTCCTCCTCTCAAAAACTGCTGATGGAAAGGCTGTTTCACTTACGATGCTGAAGGAAAGATACAAATGCAAGAAGTTATTTTCGAAAGGAGACATTGAACAATAAATGTTCGGAAAGAAATAAATGTTCATGTGACTAACATTTGCAGCTCTTGCAGTTCTGTAGTACATGAGTCAGTCCAAGACTATTATCTGACTGCTGTGCATTGCATAAAGCAATGTAACCAGTGAGCTGATAGGACTGTATAGCATTTAAACCAAATTAAGGCTGAGAACTGATGATAGCAAGCCAGTCAAAGCAAAATTCTTAAGGACTGATAACCAGTCCTTTCTTTTTTTGTTACAATTGCCTTTCAGCCAGTTCAGTTCCTTAATCTATTTCTCCACACAGATGTAGGGGCACTAGAGTTGGCACAACAAATGACCCAGAGCAAGGAGGAAGCAAGGGGATTGTCCCTTGCCAGCAGTACACACCAGGAGCCTGCATGTGATAAACAGCTGCAGATGAGATTCTGAAGATTTAAAAGGCTGGTGTGAAGTCAGAGGAGAAAGAAATATGTCGTTTATCATCTGTAACAAACAACTGAGCCTTTCCTGAAAATACTGTTGCTGTTCTGCAATGTAGACAATCCAGTCATATGAAACGGCAAAGATCTGTTTTAAACATCAAGACTGCATAAGCAATCCATTAGTTTTCACTAAGAACCCCCTTTGAGGTCAAATTGTTGCTGATAATGTCAGTATTCCCTAATATTACTTTACTTGTAGCATAGCTTAGAATTTTATTCATTTCTCTTGTAAGATTTATGAATTATCCATTAATATTAGCTACTGTACTTCAAAGATCACCCAAATGCTAATGCACAGAACCACTACATTGTTTGGATGAGCAGCCATCAAGCATTGTCATGAGCCAAGGGAAGCAGGGAAATAATGAGAAAATTAACACTATCCTACTCCGATCTCAGGAGAAAGCAGGGCAGGTAGGTAGAGATTTTCCACTTTTGGATTACCTGATACTGCTATAGTAACATCATGGCTTGGAAAGAGCATCAAAAGATGAGGAGAATCATCCCAAAGAAGAAGTATGGAAAATAATAGTTGTTATCAAAACTGATAGAAGTGAAGAACAGTGAAAGTAGCGTAAGGAAGTAAATCAACAAGAAACCTTTCGGATGTTTCCTAGTCCTTGATCAGAATAAGCAGTTACATACCTACTTCTATGAACTTTTTGAAAAAAGAAACTAGATACAGTCTGTTTGTCTACCATCTACAGAATGGGTAGCTTAGCCTCTGTAAAGGCTATTTTACCTTTCCTACACTTTTCAAAGCCTCAGCCTCTCTCTGCAATTGAGAAGCAAAACTTCTTCATAACCATTTTGTGACTGTGTGAAGTCGGATGATGAATTAGTACATCTACTGTTTTGCAGAATTTTATTTATCCTTCTTCAATTAACTCCCCCTTTACAGTGACAGCCTAACCCTGTGTTGTTCAACAATGTGCCTGAGAGTGGTTTTGTGTCTTTTTGCTGGCAATCCGTACAGCCAGAAGTGCTGTTACTCAGCACTACAACCTTCACCAGCTATCACAGCTGTAGCCTGTTGGAGGGATACACGGTACATTAGTCAATAATTGTCTGATCGAAAAAGAAGGTGCCTATACTGAAAAAAATGAAGTACTTTATTGCATGATAGTTGGCTGCTGTCAATGGGGATTTCAGAAGTGTTTGTAACAGTGCATTTGCTGGTGTCAATGGCCTCTAGATGTTTGCTCTTGACCCCTTGTTTCTGAACATTTATTCTCCCAAATACCGCGATGTACACTGGTACCAAGTCACAGATGGCAAATAAGACTGGCATGTGTATGTGACGAGGCTCTAGAACAAGTCCAGAGAAGACCAACGAAGCTGGTGAAGAGGCTGGAGAACAGGCCTTATAAGGAACAGCTGAGAGAGCTGGGGTTGTTTAGCTTTATTGCTAAATAAAGGGAGACCTTTATTGCTAAAGGGAGACCTTATTGCTCCTTACAACTACCTGAAAGGAGGTTGTGGAGTGAAGGGTGCTGGCCTCTTCTCCCAAGTGACAGGGACAGGACAAGAGGGAATGGCCTCAAGATCCACCAGGGGAGGTTTAGGCTGAACATTAGGAAAAAAAATTTAGCAGAAAGGGTCATTGGACACTGGAACAGACTGTCCAGGGAGGTGGTTGATTCACCTTTCCTGGAGGTGTTTAAGGCACGGGCAGACGAGGTGCTGAGGTGCATGGTTTAGTGTTTGATAGGAACGGTTGGACTCAATGATCCCGTGGGTCTCTTCCAACCTGGTTATTCTATGATTCTATGTTACAGTAACCACAGGTCTAAGAAGAGTTTAATGGACAGGTGTACAGTTTCTGTAAGCACACAAGCAGCTTTTAGATCTTGCTAGAGGATGCTTAATTCTATTTCTGTATGGCTCTCAGCTTCAAGAGCTGCCTCACTGCAGAAGACTCTGGATGTCTTTCTAGTACCTAAGGCTGTCTTGATGGCTGCTCATCCAAACAATGTAGTGGGCCTGAATCACCCAATCTTGCCTCAGTCACAGCCACCCCATCCATGACCATCTCCACATAATATCAGCTGAAAAAATCCATTTAAGAAAATAGCGTGGGCAGACTTTAGAAGCAAGACAATTTGTTGTTGTGAGGTAAATATGGAAGGGTGTGTTTAAAAAACTAAATAAAATAGAAAGTCAAACCAGGGTGATATGTAGGTTTCTTCCAAGCTGTATCTCTGTTGAAACTCACACACTAATCACTGAAAATCTCTCTTGGGACTGATTTGCTTTTTAGGTAGACTCTCAGTAGTAAACCCCTCAAGTATAAATCTTTAGCCAGATTATTTTGAAGTAACTTAACTAATTTCTTTCTGAAAATTACTTTAGTATTACTTGCCTCTGTGTACAAGATTTTCAGACCCGGCACCTTAGACCTCTAAACATGTTGTCCCAGTGCAGCCTGCAAATGAACATTGGGCTAAATCTTCAAGTTTTGACACTTCATATCATTCCATGCAAATGTAAAAATATTCAGATTGGAACATGGTGCAGAAAAGTCTCTAATGAAGCTGAATTTCAGACAACATTGCAGAATACAGATATAAAAGATGTGTTAATCCTCCCCTTCTTGTCATGTCCTTTTGTATTTGGAGGACCCTGTCAGCTTCATTTTCCAAGGCTGTACAAATCATTGCTGACTCTTCACTGTGTCTGGCTTTACATCTACCCTCTTCCTGTCCATCCATTGGAAGCAAGATTTTAAAAAAGCAGGGGTTATCTTCTCCTAAAACCTCTCTAATGAGGTATCTGTAAGTTTTCTGATGAAGAACAGCAGCTTGTCACCCACTCATTACTCTGGCATGTAAATATACAGAGAATGACTAGGGAAACTGTGAGCTTGCTGCTGCCCATGTTACCATTGTTCTTGCTGGAGGCACAACACACTCATTAATGTAGCCAAACAGAGAGGCTGTGGTGAAATACACCAATGCATGTAAGGGTGGCTGTGAGGGAAGGGTGCCTTTTAGATACAGCCCGTGACAGTCCTCAGGACTAATTGCACAAAACTGTGAGGAAAACTGGCAGCAAAGTGCTTATGATGTTTTTTTCCTGAATTTCCACAGAGGAGGTTAATTGGTGAGACTTGTTAAAACCATAGTGTCAGCTAGGTGCAACATACTAGTGTTTGAAGACTGCCTGATGTGTGCCTGTATGTAGACTAAGATTACCTACAAATATGAATTTAGCGTATTTGAGAGCTCAAAGTTAACTCAAGACTGTGGTACAATGTAACCAACCTGCCTGTACCAGAAATTTAGTGAAGTTTAGGAGCAGTCAGGAAATGCTATTTCTTTATCTCTACCCTTCCCTCCACCACAGAGGGCCTTGTGCCCATGCAGTAGTACAGGATGCTGTTACACTTGGCTACTCAAGTTGCACAATGGTTAAAGAAATGAGGCACAGCACTTACCAATCTACTGTTTGCCTGCAGACTCCTATTTTGCTGACCACAGAACTTCACAGTAGGTGTGCTACCTGTGCCAGGATTTACAGGTGTGCCTGAATGCTGTCTGAGTTCAGATATGGGCTAATTTGTTCTGTATTGGACTATATGGGGTATTAAAGGGTTTCAGAGGTTAATAAGCCCAGAGGAAATAGCCAGATTCAAGGAATTAGGTTGTGAATGTTAACACTACTTGAATCACTCCATTTCAGCACTCTTTTATAACACCCATTTTCTTGTCAAGCAGTTTGAAAGGATTTAATCAATGTGTATTTCGGCTCCTATTTAAGGAGCCACTCAGCCAGTGTACTTACCATGTGATGAATGTTAAAACAGTAATGTGCAAATCACAAAGAGAATATGCAAAAAAAGAAAGCAAGAATTGCTTGTGAAAATATTTTTATCCAAGACAGACCTAGTGAAGGCACTCTTATTTTTTAAGAGGTATGCAAAACTAAACAAACAAACAATTAAAAAAATCCATCACCTTCACAACTCTTCTGTTAATAAGCTCTGATCTCCAGCATGCTACAGGCTTGGTAACACAAGTTTCTACCTTTTTAGAGTGATTTGCTGGCATTGAAAGAAATGACGTTTATTTCTTTAGTCACCAACTAAATTAACTTTTAAATTTCTTTCTCTCTGGGAAACTTCTTGGCTAGGAGGAATATGAGAATTCACAATATGAAAAGAAAATATCATTGACTGATCCCAAAGGAATCATAAGAAAAATAAATACCCACGGGTTCACTGTCTTCTCTACACTAAGGGAATGGTTTACACATGATTTTTTTATTTTTTGTGGTAGTGTCATAAAGTGGCTTCCACCTGATCATGGTTTTGTCCCCTCAGTGGTGTCAGTACAAGTGTTCATGAAGCTACAAAATGAAATAATCAGGAATCATATACAGGTTAAAAAAAAAAGGTTTTTGTTGTTGTTGTTTGTTTGTTTGTTTTTAAAGGCATGATTTCCAGCTTGGCTCATTGACTGACCCAGTTCATCACAAAGTCCCACAGACACCAGTACCAGCTTACCCTGTGCCAGGCAGGGGGCAGGGAAGAGGAGGAACATCTCCAGGTGCCAAAGGAAACATGCTTGCAATCCATTGCCTACCCCTGGGTCACTGGACCAATGCCAAGTGACTTTGCTCCTTTTAAACTCCCAAAACATTGTAATGGGCAGCAAGGTTTCTTTAAATGAAAATTCAATCCGGAAAAGAATAGCCCTTCTGACTAAACACACCAGCAGGCACTGCTTGTCTGCTGCAGTGTGCCAGAACGTTCACTTCTCTAGGCCTGCAGCTGTCTTGAAGAGGATTTTTTTAAAGCAGAAGGTCAACACAGAACCCTGTACTCAGAACCAAATGCTTTTCCAAATACTAAGTGCTATACATGGCAGTTGTTCATGGCAGCTACATTTTTATGCATTTGCGGGAATAATGTAGTAAGCATAATGTAAACATGCATCACTCTTTTGGCTCAGCTTTCATTCATGACTACTCTCATTGCTGTCGTAGAGCTGCATAGCAGTGCCTGGTTTTCTCTTACAGACACCTCCAAAGCAATTTCCTTAGGAAGTAAACTCACTCTCCCCCATTGAAGGACTTTCAGAAAACTGGGGAACTCCTTCCAGTGCCAGCCACTGAAGACTGGGTACATGAGCTTTTTATTTATTTATTTAAAACAGCAACATATTTCTCTGTAACAACTTGTCAGCTAATGAGTTATTTTCCAGCATGGCTCCTAAATAGTGTGCACAGTATTGTTTTACTAATAGTCTCCAATTAATAGACATTATAAAAATATAAACAGCGGGAATGGAAAAAGCATTAAAAGAGTGGCTTTTGGCTTCTTTCATTTGGGTGAAATAAATGGGTTATGTTACTGCTGTTATTACCAATACTAGACCTAAAGCAGATTAAAACAGTGTATGTTTTCAGTACTAAACTCTGACTTGAGATGTGCATGGATACAGGCTCAAAGCAGAATAAACACATTACTGTCAATCTGGGAAAGTGGCAGCTCATGTGACATCATTAAAATCAGGGGATACTATACTGTGAGGACTACGTAAACAATGATGAGGGAGCTGCAGGATGGGTGTAAACTTAAGTTGTAAAGACTGGGATAGTCATTCTATTTACCTAAATATTTTGTCTGCATCAGGGCCATCTATTTAAATAACCTTTTTCCCTCAGAGCAGAAATAAACAATATTGCACCTTCTAAGAAGAATTTACTTACTCAGTGATCTATATCCATAATTACCAGGCAAGGTGAATGTTTCATTCAGGCCAGCACTGGTACCTTAGAACTGAGCCACTTATGCAGAAATTGCCTTGCTCAATATGTTTATCATACCAGGGTAGCCTGGAAACAGGTTTTTAAGCACAGTGGTTTCTTTCATGCCAGCTTCAAGACCTCTGGAATACACTAAGTAGTGGGTGAAGGGGGAGTAAACCTTCCCCAGCCCACAGGATGCCATCTGAAAGGCTGTAACACTGATGGGAATTCTCAGAGATGTATCCTAAACAGGGCCATGCTGGCCTGAGATGTGATTTGATAACCATGTGTAATTCGAAGGATCTGTCTCAGAGAAACAATTTGGAAGAAGTGAGTTTAGGGGACTTTTGCTCTGAGTCTTAAAGCAATAGTAGAGCTAATTAATTCAAAGCAATACAAATAACACATAACCAACTATGTTACATCTCTCCAAAGACATATAACTTAAAAAATGCTTCCAAGCTGACTCTCAGAAAAAGTTAAAAAACCTAGAAGTGCTGCTTTCAGAGGTTAAAGGTTGCTAACTGCTGGCCAGCCTCTTAGCAAGGCCTGACCCAGATTCAGAGGTTAAGTCCACAAAAGAAGAAGATCAAAAGAGAAGGCATGATGCAATTCACTTATCAGAAGAACTCACAACTAGGGAAGAGTTCTTCTGTCGCTACCTCCCTCGTCCCACAGATAAAGTGCTTGGCTACAAATGGCAAGGATGATAGAAGGAAGGGTAGAATAAATGGTGATTTCTGCTATTAGGTGGGAACTCTCAGGGCAACAATGATAAGCTCTTTCTTGGGCTTGAACATCGTCTTACCTTTTTCACATCTGATCTTTTTTTGCCTACACACGCTTTCTTGGTGGCTCTTTCTCATTAACGTTGCTTCTTTGCTTAGCTTATGTTAATTTACACCCATAATATAAAGCCCATTAAAAGTCTGCATGCAGGCCAAAATTGTAACAAAAAAGGTTTTCTTCAGCAAGAATAGGTATCTTTTTCAGCCCTAAGTTAATGCTTCCTGAAGTCATGACAGATATATAACTTAATTGCTCTTAATGGAATAACCATGTCTAGGCAAAGCTGTGAATTTAGCAAATGAGGGTGTGCATAGGTAACTGCAGCTTCAGTAAACAGGGGAAGCTTTTATCCATGGAAGGATATTTTCAGGAGAAGAAAATCCATGTTACATGGACAGATCTTGAAACTTCAGTGTTAAGAATGCCTGTACTGTGGGAACAGCTCAGATTTAAGTTCCTCAGATTTATGAAGTTTGTATTGTAAGTTTTATTTAACTACATTTTTGTTCTCAAATATTTTAACCTAAGTTATTCAGCCACAATCTAGCTTCTACACTATAAACATAATAACTTGTGTTTATGCAAGAATATATAAATATATAAAAAGCAATAGTATTAAATAGTAAATATCTCTCCCAGAAAAAAATCATTATTAAAATAGAAAACCAATAACAACTTTTATTCATAATACAATCCATAACTGGCTTTTTGAAGCCTAAAACTTGTAAAAACATATGGTTTTAATTACTTGATTTATGAATATTCAGAAATTAAATTAATGAATTAATTATTTTTCATATTATGTTTTTCAAGATTCTGATTTATAGAAATAAGTTCCCTCACAAACCTCTACATAAAAAAGTATGGTGCCATTTTAAAAGAACAAACTACAGTGAGGAAGTTACTTCTAGAACTTCGCATTTCAGTGTGAAACTGCCAACACATTTACTGCCTCATGCCTATATTTAATTAAACCAGCCTGTGAGCATAATAGAGAATGCAACTTCTCTGTTTTTGAAGATGGTCCAGCATGCATTCCACATGGACCATATGTGTGGTCTTTTTATGGTCAGAAAACAATATTCTTCTCATGTCCCATGTTTTCTGTGGTAGTCTTAGTTAGCTGTGTACTCAATCCAAATGCTGAACAGTCATTTGCTTGCATATTCACAATGAATCCCTACAGTGTCCAGCATTTCACATAATAAATACTCTACACTTGGTATCATACTATAAGTGACTGTGTGAGCTCTGTAGACAAGCTTGTCATATCCACCCTTTAACATTAGTTGTTTTATTATGGTGTAGTGGGGGAGGAAAAGTGGAGTTAATAGTGATTTGCATTTTATATATGCACTCTCAATCCCACGTTTATGCCAAATTAAAATGGTTTGCTAATTAGCTCTTTCTGTCTATTTGCTGAAACTCCAGTTACAAGAAGAGGCAACGAAGTCTAACAAAAGGTTCTGCACCACCTGAGAGGGAATAGGAAAGGTCAAGAACATTGCTAAGCCAGGGAAAAATTTCCAGAGTACTGAAGAACTAGAAAATCTGAAATGTAAACTGAATAACCCCTTAGAAGACTGACAACTAACAAATAATACCAATGTTGCTATCAGCTCAATTATCTATTTGTTTCTTGAGAAGTTAAGTTGAGGTCTTTGACCTTTGTTTATTGTAAGACTTTATGATTTCTTTTTTAAAGTTTCAATGAAACACACCTGGGTTAGGAGCTCTCAGTTTAACACCACACCTTTAAAAGGAATTTAAAGTTTGTTTAAAAAGTCTACAATAATATTACAAGCAGAAATAGCTTTCTAGTGAATTCAGGATACAAACAGGCAGCTATGTTCTTCTTATGCCATTAAGAGACCTGAAATATGTTCACCTGGCTAATACCCTGGTTTCAGCCATGGGTCCTTTTCACAGAGGGATAGGAGTGGAAGAATGGGAAGATATTTGAAGATGCAGTTCCAGGCTTTCTGGACAGTCAAAACAGAGAGTGATAGCAAGGCATTAATAACTCTGGAGAGTGGTTCATTCCTAATTCATACAAGCTGTTCCCTTCAATGAAACATGAAGGAGTCAACACAAGAGAAGTTTTTGAGAATGAAGAAACAAGGAAGGACTTAGCACCACAAGGAAATAAACTGCTGCTATTATGAAAGATGTTATGAAATAGTTAGCTGGTTGCTGACTCTCAACCCCTCACACTCTTAGTCACAAAATGAGGTACAATCAGAGCTTAAAAACCTCTTGTGCAAGCTGCTGCCCTCCTGCCCACCAACACCATGATCCCACTGGATCTCAGGAGCACATTCTGCAAAGGCTATCAAGGCTCCTTCTACCAGTGTTAGACACTACATTTTCCAAATGACAGGGATTTTCACACTTTACAGTCAATTCCCAGTCTAACATGAAACGTGCATAGGATGCATCTCCTTCTACTACTTTTGTGGCAGATGTACATGCAAGTCCAGATTTTCAGTCATCTGAAAAAAAAAAACCCTACAGTGAAGGTGCAAGAAAATTGTAATGTGTTTTGGGTTTTTTTTTTTGCAAGCCTTTGGCTATAGTCCTAACTGTAGCTGTAGTGTGAATGTAGTACCAATACACTTGTCCATTCTCACAAGACAAAAAAGACAGGTAGACTGCTAGACCACCAATGTAATTAAATGCATTTTTATAAATACAGGACAAATGTTCTTTTGATTTCTCATCCATTCTAAAGGAATAATATTAAAAAAAATTGTAGAGAGTTTATTGTTATTTAGTGTATGATTGTTATTGAGTTCTTTTGATGTGAAAACTTTCCCCTGTCCCTAACAGCACTCCTAGTCTTGGCTTTTCTTAGTTCATCTCTCTTATTAGACAGAAGTATTATTTTGGTGTACATGGTGGATTTTGTACATTATGTGTCAATAGTGCCTTCCAACCTTTTTGATATCCAAAGCAAGCTACCTCTAATTGTTGCAGCAGCCTGAAAATAATGAAGCAGGACTACAACAGTGGCTGTTTACTTTTGTAACTATTCCACTTTTTCTATCCCTCCTCCAAATACTTTTTGATAGAGGAACAATAGAGTGAACCTTTCTTCATAGGCAGTGACTCATTGCCAGAATAAAACTTTCTAAGGAGTAAAGTTCATGCTAGATAAAAGTGCTTGTGCCTGCACAGACCAATTTAAAAAACAGTTCTAAAATGAAAGGCTCAATAACTCGTTTGCTAACTACCAATAAGGAAAACCTGTTTCACAGAAAGGCTGTGTAGGAACTAAAAGATAATTTGGCATATGTGACTACTATGAATCCAGACCCAAAGGTTAGAGAAGCAGTGCATTATCATTGTGGTACACAATGGCAATGGTAGCAAAGAACAATGGCTCAGAAAATCTTAAAAACCACAGGACAAGTAACTATTTTCTGCCTTTTCCCCTCTTTCATAGAATCATAGAACAGCCAGGTTGGAAGAGACCCACCGGATCATCGAGTCCAACCATTCCTATCAAACACTAAACCATACTCTTCAGCACCTCATCCACCCGTGCCTTAGACACCTCAGGGAAGGTAAATCAACCACCTCCCTGGACAGCCTGCTCCAGTACCGAGTCCCTGTGGCACAGTGCCTGTTCCAGACCCTTTCTATGAATTTTTTTTCCTAATGTTCGGCCTAAATCTCCCCTGGTGGAGGTTGAGGCCATTTCCTCTTGTCCTATCCCCTGTCACTTTAACATGAGATGAGGCAGCAAGCAGTGACTTTTCATAGAACCATAGAATCACCAGGTTGGAAGAGACCCATCGGATCATTGAGTCCAACCATTCCTATCAAACACTAAACCATATCCCTCAGGACCTCATCTACCCACACCTTAAACACCTCCAGGGATGGTGAATCAACCACCTCCCTGGGCAGCCTATTCCAATGCCCAATGACCCTTTCCGTGAAAAATTTCCTCCTATTGTCTAGCTTAAATCTCCCCTGGTGGAGGTTGAGGCCATTCCCTCTTTTCCTGTCTCCTGTCATTTGGGAGAAGAGGCCAGCTCCCTCCTCTTTACACCCTCCTTTCAGGTAGTTGTAGAGAGCAATGAGGTCTCCTCTTAGCCTCCTCTTCTCGAGGCTATACAACCCCAGCTCTCTCAGTCGTTCCTCATAAGGCCTGCTCTCCAACCCCTTCACTGGTGTTGCCGCTCAATTTTCGCAGGAATACCTTCACAGGGAAGAAACTCAGAGGAGTCAGTATTTTCAGAGGACCAAATCCACATTGCTACCTGTTATGTCTCACCTGACATTAGAAGGAGAACCAGCAGGAAACGTGAAGGATGTGTTCTGCTTAATAACCATAGCAGGCAGGTGGGTGCACCTGCTCTACGCCATATACAACCTCTCTGCATTTCAAGTTTAAATATGATTTTTGCATTGAAAAACACTACACATCCTCCTTCCTCTCCCCATCAATAGAAGAAATGCTGTATAAACCAAGTGTCAAATCCTGACATGCAGTACAGATGATCCCATTCAAGGTCTGCAGCTGAATTTTGCATATGCCAGAAGAAATATATGTTATAATTGCAAAATCACAGCAGATCTACACTGTCTACCTGAAATTCTCTACACTGCAACATTTTTTGTACAGATGTGTATTGCCTATATATAAATAGGCAGTGTTTTGGTAGCTGAGTTTACACAGAGTGTGAAGCATCGATCAGTAAAGCATTAAAACTGTCATAAGGCCTCTGAGGAAAGGGCCACCTTTTAAATCAGTATTTATAAAGTGCCCAGAACAATGGGAAACCAAATTCTCTTTTAATTCTTACGTGTCATCAGAATGTCTCTGTAAGTGTGTATATACTATGCACACATTATTCATGCATTATAGAAGGAGTGAATGACAACAAAGTAAAAGTCACATGCCTTGCACCTGTTTACTTTGTGTGGGATTTTTGAAGATGCACCTGTTTGCTTTGTGTGGGATTTTTTGAAGAACACTGGGTCTCTCTCTGAATTTCTGTTCTAAAGGGATCATTTGTTAGACAATGGATATATGAGACCAAATTTTCTGGAAGAATAAATTTTCGGTTTTTTATGACGATGCCTGTGCACCTGTAGCTATGCACTGGGCTATGGCAAGGTCACCAACTTTGCTACAAGGCTTCCAGAGAGCCCTTTTCTTCAATAATCTCTGTGAATTTGTAAACTGACCATTATAAATCTCAGACTAAGATGGAACAACTTTCTTTGTAAATCCTTCAGATGATATCTTGTTTCATCTCTAATGCCAGCACCAATTAAATGGAGTTATGAGAGAAGGGAAGGCTGGTGCAGAACAAAATCTCTCAGTGCACGTAGTTGGCACACTAGATTTCTTTGGATCCATTCTTTTGAGAAGCAGATCGATCATCTGATCTCAAGGGACTGCAGATTAAATCTTAAAGATGAATGATCCATGCAATATAGATCATAAGGTCTTTTATCTTAGAAGTGGTGACTAGAATGGTAAGCCCTCAGGCAGTAATAAAGACAATAACATGTAGTTAATCCCTTTAACTATCAGACTCCTAGGAATAAAAAATAGTTTTGTTTCTTTTCTTACTTGATATATCTGCGTATGTTTGTATCGACACATGCATATATACACAAATTATATATTTTTCAAATATATACAGCCTTAACAAAATCAAACCACTCTTCCTTGTCCCGGTTTCCTAACTCCTGTTGCAGTCCAATGGCTAAGGTTATAACTGAAGGATGCTGTGATAGATGTCTTAGTGACCGGTATTTAACAAAAACTGTCTTCACCAGCCATTTCCCACGTAATAAAATAGAGCACATTATGTCAGGGCCACCCTGGTTTTATTGAACTGAAAACCGCTACAGGGACTGAAAGTGACTCTGAAGCTGTGAGCATAAACCTCCTTTGTTGTGTCTGTGTGTGTTAGTATGTCATCTTCTGGAATAATCATCCAAACGTGGTGTCTATAGAGATGTGGCTGATTCAATACTCATGCGCCTGGGTGGTCAGCCTGTAATTTAAAGATTCACTGGCCTCATGAAGATAGCTACAAATGGAACAGTAACCATAATTACAAGAGCCTGTTCCACTAATCCATGGTTAACAAACGTTAGTCAGAAGATAAATAAGCCTTACTCAAGAATTTCCTGGAGGTGTATGAGCCTTGTGTTTTCATTTGTTCTGCCTTCCCTCTTCTTTAGGGAGGGGATAAAAGAAAATAAAAAAGATTTAGTAATCTAATTTTGTTTCAACTGTTAGAAATCACAGCAAGCCTTTGAAGTTGAGTTATCTTTTATAAAAAACCCAACTATTACTTTTCTATATGATACTGAGAAACGTAACTATTTTCCAGGCTGAGTTTCTACTAAGAACTGTGTTGTTTGTTCTATTGTTTACCTTATTCCTTATCTCAGGTCTTTATAGTGGGGAAAAAGATGATTTAGAATTAACATAAGTAAAAATAAATAAATATGAAGGAGTAATTTTCCTTCTAAAAATAGGATTATTTGCTGTGTTTTCAGTATACTTATTACACTCATTTTTGCCTTTTTCTGAAGAGTATCCTTACTGTTTTAGTTGTTCTGAACTGTAAGAGTTTTTCAAGACACAATTGCATCTATTTTAATTCAAGTGACAAATTGTTGTCCAGCACTGGTGGAACTAAAGCAGGCCTTATTACAAATAAATGAATTATATAGGAACTGTATTACCAGCTCAGCAGGCTAGTCATGTAACTGTGTTGTAACCCTACTTATTGGTGAAAGTCTCTATGTAGCTCCTAGCTGGAAGTTATTTTTTCCACAGTTTTAGAACTAAGTTTTATTCCTTTTACATTATTTAATGTAACTTTGGGTGTTATCATTACCCATACAAATATATAATCCTTTCTTGAATTCTGCTAAGTTCTTGGCCTCACACACACACTTGCTGTTCTTTCATATCCAGAAATAGCTCATTCCACTAGGGAACCATGCAATGGAGGAGGATGGATAGAGAAGCAAAGATTTTGGCCCTAAAAAGCATCTGAAAGCAAATAAAGGAGTGTAATTTACAGAAACTAGTCTGTTGTTTAGGTCTTCTCTCTTAAATTTATAAACATTTGAAAATGTTTATATAAACCGTATACACTAAAGATAAGTCAAGTCAATATACTCTATTTCTAGCAGGGAGGGATTCTTTGTTCAATGAAAACTAGAGAAAGAGATCATATCTTGTTAGACGAGTTGCTACAGGTGGAAAAAACAGACAAAACCTTCAGATCCAGCACTCCTCAACAAGCTTGAGGAAAACCAGGAAAGTATAACCTAAATACAAATTATGTGTAGTTGCTCTTACTTAACTGTGCTAATGCTACTTGATTGGAACACCTGAACAAGGAAGGCCATTAATAACACTGAGCAAGAGATGTGTGTGCCAAGAACTGACAGACTATAGGACAATAGAGAGATGTGATGGGATGGAGGGAAAAAAGATGTTAAAGCGTATGCAGTGGGGAAGGTGCAAGAAGATTGTGAAGTGTCACAAAATCAGTAACTCTACTGAAGAGACGACATTTTCTAGTAAAACTGTAAGATTTTTAAATATTTGAGAGGCAGAATTGAAAGTATGCCTACAACAATTGTTCTGTTATTGGTATGTGTTTATTTTAATTTACCATTGTTCATGCTAATCAAATGATATTTGCTTCAACCACTTCCTTTCCATTTGATCACTTAATGTCTTGGAAGAAAGAGTATTTTGTCTGGATAGGTCTGGGATCCATGTATAATGTCTCCATGTTTTAGTCAGGTGGGAGATTCAGAAATGTGATCTATTTCTCTGAGAATGAATGCTTGCTATGTTAAGATCGTCTTTCAGCTACAGTAGCAGATACCTGCATGTTCTTCTCAAAACAAATGCAGCAGTATTTGGGAGCTTAGTTGCTTGCCCTTGGTTTGAGAGATGTCTTGTGATTTCTAGAAGAAATTCTATTGGCCTGTGTACTTTATGAGCACTGATCTGTTCCCATCATCTTACTTTATGTTTTACTTGAGATTTCTCACAGCAGACTTGACAATCTTAAAGTCTAGTCTTTTCCAGAGTAGGGGATTCTATGATTCATTAAAGGAGAGAGTACTCAAAAGCAGCTTTACTGTCATGGTGTAAAGATTCTTTGAGACTCAACAAAAAAAAGTAATTCAGACATCAAACGATGGCAAACCACTCCCTCCTCTGTTTACCACCAAGTCCTTAAAGATGGGATCCAATATTCCTGAGGTAAATATTTCTTCCTTAGAATGACAGAGAGCAGATATTGCGGTTTGAAAATAAAACAGCTTATGTTGTGTGTGATCAGCCACTGGCATAAGGAACTGAGGTACACGTTGAGAATTTTTCGTACTCTGTGAACAATGTAAATGAGAAAAGAATTTAAATTTAACTGCTGCAAGGATGGCATTTCTGTTGCTGACCATTAGTTATATTCCCAGGCAGAAGATCCACAGTTGCAGCAATACTTATTTAACTATAAGAGTAAGAACGCAATTCAGCTCTTTGCTGAAATACCATGAAGTCAGATGATCACACATAGGTGATAGTTTGGTTGCACTTGGAATTTGAGCTTACAGAGGTTTTGCTGTCATAATTTAGATCTGCACCCATATCAATAGCTTCATTATTTGCAAAACAACTGAATTGACAAAAATGGAAAAAAAAAAGTCAGTTCTGTTTTTAAAATCCCTTTGAAAGCAACTTCAAACACAAAATATGAGCACATCAAAAGTGCATAGTTTCATTTATTGGCTAATCTTCATTAGCTATTTTTGAAAATCTTTATTGCTCGGGCATTCTTTGTTTGGCCATGTGAGGTTTTTTGAAAAGCAAGTTTGTTGCAAGCAAATATTTAAGCATACTGAGTGCTTTCAGGGATCGGTCTGGGGTTTCACGGAAAGTTTCTGCTTATTCAGAGTTTTCAAGAACATTTGCAGTGATGTAGACAAGTTTGGGGTGCATATCACAAATTATATGACCCTTGGACTGTTCGGTACACACATGCCTGAGTGCAAACCCTGTGCTTGAGATTCAGCTCTGCAGAAGGACAGACTAGCCTGTTGCTCTCAGTCTTTTCCAGCGAGGCTGGAAAGCTTAGAGGTTTATTGTTTTAGTTTGGGTTTAAAAAGTTATGACCACCAGAAGAATTAGCCATGTGCCAGTTTCAGTGAGTGAAAGTATCCCTGTTAACCATGGATACTTCTCCTTTATATTGTTCTTTGGGTACCATATTCCCAACTCTTGCAGGACTGACACTAGGGATGGCTTTATCTTAAAGCTAGGCAGGAGGATCTATCACCACATTTTTTCTCTCGAGGATCACCTATGTTTATAAGATCCAATAATTTTTCTTGTTGGAGTGGATAATAACAGAAGGGAAGGATAACAATCTCCTTCAAATGTCCTTCATATGCAGGCAAAATATTTTTCCCAGCTAAATGAGCAAGAATAAATACCCAGTAAAGTCCTGAAAATTAAAAATGAAGACATTTCTGAATGCAGTCTGAATCTACTGAAATAACAAATGTACTTCTTCTTTAACTTGCTTTCAAACAGCAATAATTAATGATTTTGGAAACCAAAGTGATCTGACTTCCTGATGATAAGCCTCTCCTCCTCACGTGTAAGTTTCTGAGCATTTAACTTGCCATTTCTTAGATTTGCTCGGCTAGGCTATTCTGATCTTTTACTAATTCATGTGCATCAGCATAGGTGGAATGTGCAGAGGTACCTCAGCATGTTTGAAATGGGAGCATAATATTTCCGTATAGTTCTCACCTGGGCAGAATCTCTGCTGTATGCAGCAATGAATGGCAAGTTTCATTTCTAGACATTCTGGTTAGATCAGAATCTGATGTAGAGAGCATATTAAGGACCCTGATTTATCACTGGGTCTCCTGTCTATCAGATACCTTCAGCTATACTGAGAGAATGCCACACATACTTAAAGATGTAATCCTTCAGGCCAGTCTAAGAAAACATATCCTTTTTTTTTTTTTTTTTTATTTTTGCATGCAGTCTGCTAATGAATTTGTGATCTACAACACCAACACATTTCAGTTCCCTGGCCTCTCAGAAACAGGACATTGTACTTAATTGTGTCAAATTCTGTGGTGATTTTGTGATGTGGACAACTGCCAATTTATGCTATGACACTTTTTCATTATTCTCATCCAAACAACATCAGGACAAGAAAAAGCTCAAGTATTTGGTTGGTTACCCTTATTTTTCTTGCTTGCTAATACTTCCCCAATGTGACCCAACTCCATTTATTATCATTTCTGACTGACTGTTACAAAGCCGAGAGATTGTGTACATAATGCCAGAAGAATCTCCAGCCATTAAAGCTGTGGTTGGAAGGTTGGATGAATTGAACAGAATGCCTGGATGGAAAAATCTACAGGACAGATTTTGTTATGGTGCAGGTTTTTAAGTCTCTATGAGGGAAAACATGAAAGAAATATTAATAACAGTGAAATATTGGGAATAGTTCTCATTTTTGTCCATTTTGAGCCAAATATTTCATGTTCTACACACTTTCATTTTGAAAAATAGCTAATTCTGGATTATCCTGCAGTTAAATAAACAATTTAAGAACTTCCTCCCCTTATGTTATCTATTCAGCACTTAAATCTGTTGTTTTCGTTAATTTCCATGTCCCTACTTATGAGACAAATCCCAGGGCCTCCATGAGACTAGATATGATTTCAATTAAAACTCCTCTAAAGTAGGAAATATCCTATTACATACTGTACATACTTCTCAATAGTTTGCTCTATTTTAGATGAGTGTAAACCAGGGTGATTTCTGTTTTACGAGATAAATGTTTGGTATTTTTTACAGAACATAGCTAAAGTGGAAGACTATTGAATACTGTATATGGAATATTGAAACACTTGATATAGGCTTTTGCAATTTCCAATTCCATTGTATATCAAAATCAACCTATTTCAATCTATTATTTTAATATACATACGATAAAAGGGGCAGCTGAGGTAACAGAGATTAAAATCACAGTAGTTATCTGCCGTTTGTTTAAAAGTTTCATAGTAATTGACTGTTTTTAATTATAAGAGGAATACTGGTTTTGTCCTACTGTCTGAATTATCATGACAACTAGGATACATGTGTTATGACATCAAACACAAATCAAGGTATACCAGCAATTTCTGATACTGTTCAAAAGTGACAACAAAGCTAAACAACAGTAATGAAAGCTTACACCATGTTTTCAGTGAGGGCAGGTAAAATAAATACCAGTTATTTCTGGTTTATGTATTTACTTACAATCTTTGTTATCCTAGAAGGATGAACGTGGATGAAGTAGTCTTTATTAGCTTTAACTGAACTGAGCAGGTTTCGTTAGAGGAAATAGTCATGTATCAATGAGGAGAGGAACAAAACCTGACAAATTGTAGGGGTATATGTGTTGTTTTGTTAGTGTAATTTCCAGCATTCTACCTATGAAACCAGTAAGAGAAGGCAGGACAGAGTTCCCTGCAAGAGCTCTAAAGAAAGAGCATAAAAAGATGGATGCAAATATCGTCTCCAAGAAAATATTCTTTCTCCCCATCAGAAGACAGCAATGTTGGTCAGCAGTAGTGTTTGACAGAAGTCTTCTCTTCTGTATTCCTAACTCTCCCTGACCTACCCAGCTATATGGAAAGGAGCAGTATCCCCCCCAGTTACTTTGAATGTGAAACTTTGGCTGTCAGGTCCAGGTCCACTCAGACAGTGCCATGGTCATGGCATAGTCATAATTTCTCAAGTTGTCTTGACACCTCTGGGTGATACACAAGAAAAACTAACCAACCTCAGTCTACATACAGAGGGTGATCATTCTTCTGTACCCACACAAGTATTTCATCAACCAAACAGTGATTGATGTTGTTCCTTTACTGTCCCTGCTTGGCCCATAGGCTTGGCTTGTACTCATGCACATTATGTGGTAAATTAAAGATTCAGAAGAAGATTTGCTGTTCAGATCCATTTCTAACTAAAACTGAATTTGCAAAGCGGTTAGGAAAGAAAGAAAGAAAGGAAGGAAGGAAGGAAGGAAGGAAGGAAGGAAGGAAGGAAGGAAGGAAGGAAGGAAGGAAGGAAGGAAGGAAGGAAGGAAGACAAGAGACCTAAAAAAGAAAATATTCTTCCAAGGAAATTTAGATTCTTCACACGGTCAGAACTAGAGAACTGCTATCAAAGAAAGTCTTTAGAGGCTAGAAATATGCTAAATGAATCAATGAATTTCTTCTGATACAGAGTATTGTGAATTTTACTTTTTGCTTCTAAAAGATTGTATACTTGTTTGTCTAATTTTGGCTTTGGAACACCATAATACAATGACAATTATAAGTTGCAAAATGTGTCATCTGTCTTATGACATACAATTGTGTGGGTCAAGAGATGGAGCTTTCTGTTCTTGCTTTACTATTTATTAACCTATTTTTAAAAGACAGTATGCTGAGAAGATGAGGGGCTGAAGCAGAGGAAATCTACAAAGCATACCAAGGAAGATGTCCATAAAATGTTACTTTTCTTTTACTATGCTGGGTGCAAAATGCTTTCAATATATAATGTTTTTAGAGGAGCAGAGGTGTTAACATAAGGAGTAGTCGGTACTTTATCGTACTCTGTATGCATTCAAAATCATAATGCCCCCACTATTATTAGTTTGCAGCCATAAGTGAGTTTTAACATTTACATACTTCTAAAAATCAATCATTACATATGCAAGTATGAATGATGCATCTGCTTCTAAAATTATTCAGCTCATCCACTCTGTAAATACAGATAAGAAAAGTACTATGTGTATTTTGGATGCAATAATTTCTTTCCTTCTTGGGAGCATAAATTGAGTGCATATTACTCAAGAAAGTAATCATATGGCGAGAATTCAAATAGATCTGTGTGTATATTGATTTAATTTTACTTGGAAGTATTTTATGTTGGTCATATTTAAAAGTATAATCAGAGTCACAGAAGTGACATCTGTAGGTCAACTTTTAGATGCATGGATTGTGACAAAATGTTTCTATGACCAAACAGATCCCATCCTGGTAGAGATTGTGGCACCAACCAGTATTCAAAAGACACCGTCTACCTAGAGGGAAGTTTGATTTAAGGAGGTAAAAGCTCTAGAGGTTTCTGGTCTGTGCTATACAGTAGATATAAATACATAGAGAAGAAGCAGAACAAATACATGCAAGTGCAGGCTTTTTCCACTCAAAGATGCAAAATTGCATTGCTTCAATCTTTTAAGGGCGCTACTAAAACAATTTGTTGACATGGTTATCCAAATGAGTGTTAGACCTACTGCCATCAAGTTCAAGAAAACTGCTTTTGCAGTTCAGATTTTTATCTTGTCCTGGTCTTTTGCCATAGTATCAGCAGCTGTAAGATCCTTCTGGAGAGCCTTTGTCTATGTGTTCAGATCTGACCGTGTTCTGTGGGCAGTCTAAATTTCTCTGCGTGCTTATGGGGAGAAAAAGTGAAAGGGCAAAGGCTTTTCAATGCACTGTAACAGTGTTAGCACAATTCTTCTGGGCACAGGTTGGTCTTAACTGTGGCCAATGTTTTACCTGTTGAACATGTGGCTTCCTTGGGTGGCTTAATTGTGCCTCAAATACACTTGGTAAAGTAGGAGAAAAATTATCTGGCATGGCATGTAGGAAAATGGAAAAAACAGAGGTTTGAAAAGACAAACCATATTAACCAAAATATCATCAGTAGCAATTATTTAAAAAAGGGTTTTTTGCATCTCATTGTCACTTGTTTATGTTATATCCTTAACCTCCAAAGTGATTCTTTTGCTTTTTATAGTGCAGCCCTAGTATCTAGCTAGGTAATGGGATTTATGATTTTGTGTACATCAGTCACTATGGTGACCCACCATAAAAGATCGGTTGCCTGGCAACTGGGTATTGTGGATCAGCAATGGAGGGAGGAATTTTTTGTCTCTCTGAAGGGAGAGCTTAAGGAATAATGAAAACTTCTGCTCATACTTCTCATGAATGCTTTATTTTCAAGGTCAACCTAATGTTTTTTCAGTAAAGACTAATGCACTTTTCTTCAAAAGATGCACCGTAAAATGTTTCTCAAAGATTATCCTGTCTCAGAGCGAAGGACAACCAGCTTAAGAAGTTTTTATTCTCTCCATACATTTGCAAAATAAGGTTTAGAGTAGCTGTGGGGCAGCCATAATGACTCAGGTCTCTTATTTACTGGCAGTTCTGCATTCATTAACAAATGAGCTACTGTACATTCAAAGCTATCTCTGATCTTAGAAACTACAATAATTTTGTCTTCACTGCATTAACAGCAAGATTTTAGGTCACTGTAGATTTCTCTCGCATTTCATTATGTCACCTTTTTTTCCCTCTCAGTGTTCAACTTACTGTATAATTAAACTCAGGTTTTGGGCTTTATAGAAGCAATTATCTGCCTAACAACTTTTATGATATACTGTATATGGTTTTGAAAAAACTTTTTTCTTAGAATCTCCTGTTTATTCTGAGATTGTACTGTTTTGCCTTTAATAGTACTGTTTCAGAAGAGATGATGAAGCACTATAGATAAATCTATAATGTCTTCGTAAGAATATGTCTTACAGAGAACCATCTAAGTCCTTAGTCAACTGGTGGAGCTGACTCTTGTTCACATTACAGAACACCAGAGTCTTTGGGGTTGGAGAGATTTGGTCCATACACTATAGGAGCAAAGACATAGAGAGAGACTCTTCTGTTCCAGCTCATGTGGCTCACGTGCACTTCACAATTAACATATTTTATTTAACATAAACCCAAAGATACCTCTTCTGTATATTTTTTGTACCCAGAGTGTAGCTGTATTGCTGCTTGCTGTTGATGCTGTTTCTCACAAGGTAAAGAGCTTGGAGGAAAACTGCTGCACCATCCCAGTTATGGGATCAGCAGTATGGACGGTGCTTGGGATAACACCCAACTGGACTGTAATAGCTGTTTTGGTAGTGTTTCTTAAGATTGGAAGGATGTGAAAGTGTAAGAGCAGTTTTGAGCATGAGCAATACCATTACTTCATCAGCTAAGAGGTGCAGAAGGATGCCTGTAACAGAATCTTGGTAGCAATTTTATTTTGAGGTTAAATAATCACAGTGTATTCTCTCTCATAAAAAAAAAAAAAACCAGGAGCGAGAGATGCTACTATAGACAGTTACTTAAGATAGACTATCTATGCATCTCTGGAAACTGCTGTAAGCAGTGTACATTTACATTATTTGACAGGCCTTTGAACTTTTCAATCATGGTCTCTGGGCAGAGAATTAATTTTTTCTTACTTGGCTCTGAAGAGGAGGTGAAATAAAATGACAGGTGATTTGTATTATGTTGCTTTAAATCCACACAGAGGCACCTGAAACTGTTGCTGATACCAAGGACATAGAACAGATGTGGAGCTTAGAACAAATGCCAGAATGCTGCTAATACTCAAGTTCCATTTAAACCCAATATTGTATGTCTTAGTATCTTTTACACAGCACGTTAAAAAAAACTTGCTTCATCCTGGACATTACTCTCAAAAATTAGCAAAGTCTCAGTACTATGACACAAGTGAGGTTCTACTACTTTCCTGGAATGGGAAGACTGTTTCTGGTGCAAACATCATGCATATCTTCCCCAAATGTAAATAGCAGAAATGTTGGGGGTATGAGCTCTTGTGTCTTCATGAGGAGACTTTAAAAGGATGAATCATGCTTTTTAAACTTACATTTCAATGGATTTCTCTTACAGGAGGAGCAGATGAACATCATTCTGCAGTGTTATCTTGTAATGAATCAGGCCTTGTGAATTGAAGGGTAAGATTTTTATTAGGATCACTGTAGATTTTCCCACAGTTAAATTCTGAAAGTGCCTTGTATTTTTAAAGAAGGAAACAAAAATCAACTACTGTAAAAGTCACTGTGAGCTGCCAACATTGCATTTTTTATACATCCATCCATACACATTTACACAAAATCACCCTCTGTTTCTGTCCTGATCACACAGACCCATCAGGCCAGTCTAGCTAGATATCCTCCATGTATATAAACACTCCAAGTGGAGAATGAATTCTGAATGAAATCCTGCTTCTTTTGATCATAATGATTTCTGTAGATATTGGCTACAAAAGGGGAAAATTTTCTTCTTGGCAAAGAATGCTTCCAGAAATATGAATGATGAAATCTTGCCACTTGTTAAAGCCATTTTTAACAAGATAAAATAAAAACAAACACTGAAATTATTCCATACTTTTTAAAGGCAAAGCTAGTATCTGTAGGGTTACCAGGCCCCTATCGTGATAACTTACTGCTGTTTCACAAGACTTAAGGTAGTAAGATTGCATATTTCAATTCTTTTAATCTCTGCTGACATTTATGTTGGTTTTACTAAGTTTGAAGCCTTATGCATTCCTGAATTTTCTGGCAATTGGGCTTCTATTCATCTCTTGGTAATCTCCATGAGCCTCTCATTGAGAATATAACTGCTATCACAATAGGTGGATGAAGTCCAGGTATGGTCAACTTCACAGCATCTTTTATCAAATTTTTCTGTGCCACGAAACCCCCCTACTATACCTAGTACTTTTAAAATATCTGTTTTATTAAAAACCAGCTCATTAATCTACAATAACTAACCAAAGCACTTACAGTTTCACTGTCTCATCTGGCAGCTCTATTTTAGGAAACAGCTCTCTAAAAAGTAGTTGCTACCTGACAATCTGGTGATGTAAGATGAAGCTACTCTTGCCTGGGTACTGAACTTCACATCAGCTTTTCTATGTTCAGAATTGTGGAGTTCTTTTTATCAAACGGCCTAACTTCTTTAATATCATTTGGATATCATGATTACAACATTTCTTTAAAATTAACATAAAGGTGGTTGTGTGTTTCTTTCTGAACCTAAGAAAGGAAAACCATCTTTCTTAATTTCATGTATCTTCTTCAACTAACAAGAAATACATATTTGCTTCTCTGTGGAGACCCTTCTCTCTTGTATTTTACTTCAGTTAGTGCTATCCATCAACACAGCTGGAGTTTTTTGCTCATGCATTAGCAACAGGTTCCTAACCCAGCCAGTCACCTTACACTGTATTTCAGTCAGCACAGGGATCTAAGTCTTGCATGCAGAATTTTTGAGACCAGTGATGACTTTCACAGACAGAAACAGAGAAGATTAAAAATAATTTTACACTCATGCGAAGACAGAATCTATTAGTATGATTCTAGCTTAAATTGTATATAATAATAGACCAAACATAAACATTGGTCACCAATCACCTATGAAGAAAGAAATCCGCTCTGAGAATTCTGTGCTGTCTGACCTTTTTTATTAATTACTTAACACTTTTTCTGGCTCATTTAAAAATCTCTCCTTTATACAAATACACACACACACACACAAATATGTATATATATAATGTCTGCCTTAAAACTAATGTCTTTAAACATTGAGAGATAGATTTCAATGTAAGAGAAAACTTCCCCCCCTTTATTAGTTCCCCCACCCCTCTCCCTGAAATGATAGTTACAGCATACTCTTTTGTGTTTACCATGCTTCAGAAACACACTGACCTCAAAGAGGACTTGGTGTATTGTAAACCAGATATTTATAAGTAAACATGCCAGAGAGGACAAACTGCAGGGCTCCTTCTCTCCTCCAGGGCTTCAATTAAACCTCCTTTCCAATATCCACAGACTTCTTTTTTGGTTTAATTTTCAAACTTCCTTAATAGCTTTCTGTTCTTTGCAAAGGGCTGAAAAAGGATTTGTTTTGGGTTTTTTTTTTTTTCTTTTTCTCTCATCCAGTGAAACCTCTTGAACATCAAACTGGGCTATTTACAGGTATTCTAAAAGTCTGCTAACTTCTGCATGACTGACTTGTAGGTTCCTGGTTCCTCTTTCTTGCCCTCTTTGAAGGCTGGCGTGACATTAGCTTTTCTTCAGTTCTCATGTACCTCTCCTTTTCTCAATGATCTTTTGAAGACAGTGAAGAGTTCTTCAGCAGTAGCAGCTACCAGCTTACTCAGCACTCGGAGGTGCATCCCATTCGGGCCCATTGATTTGTGGGTGTCCAGTTTGCCTAAATTTTCTCTAACCAGATCCTCCTCAAGCAATGGGCAGTCCTTTTTTCTTCAGAATTTTAATCTTTCCTCCAGCATCTGGATTCTTGAGAGTCAGCCTTAGCAGTCAAGACTGAAGCAAAGAAGACATATCAACTCCACCTTCTCTGCATCCTCAGTCACCAGGACACCCACCTCATTCAACAGTGGGCCCATACTTTCCTTAGTATTCCTTTTGCTGCTGAAGAAGTCCTTCTTGTTGTCCTTTATGCCTCTTTAAGTGGACCTTAAACTTCCTTGTTGCATCCCCACATACTCTTACAGTGTTCCTATATCCCTCCAGCAGCCACTGACTTTCTCCACATTCTGTTCTCTTTCTCCACTTCTTCTATTTGAGTTTTTCCAGAAGCTCCTTGCACATCCACGCAGGTATCCTGCTTCCTTTCCTTGATTTCTTAAATGTAGGAATACACTGATCTAGATCTAAGAGGAAGAAGTGCTTGAATACTGACCACCTCTCTTGAACTTCCCTGCCTTCTTGAGCCCTAACAAAATGGGTTATCTCCAAGTACATCCTTGGATGTTTTGAGAATCTGATATCACGAAAGAAATGGCAGACAGAAAAAAATATTTTTTTCTTACTAGCCTTAACTTCCGGGGGAAACCCCCCCCAATATTGTGTTTGAAAGCTAAGGTAGATGGGAAGGAAAATAAAAAGTAACAAGGAAAAAACAGTAACTGAACTTTTCTCAGTATCTGAATTTAAATATCAGTGTCACTACTATACCTTGCTTTTTCCAAAAAGATGAGTGGGCTTTCTTTCCGAAGCATATTAAAAGAGTACTAACCAAACTAAGCAAATGCATGCAATTTATACATAAAACTGCATAAAAATTATTACAGAGTAAATTCCTGCCCATCCTTTTTTCTTTGTCCCTTCCTATGAGTCATCCTTCTAGAGCGCTACCTTTGTTGGGGGCTGTGACTGGATGATATCTTAATCATGTCAGCATCAGTATACTATAAACAAGAGTGCTAGTTCACTTCCTTTCTTCATGCTTAACTAACCAGAGAACAAATATTTAAAGAAACCAAATAGGAGCTGGTTTCATGAGAAATCTGAGAACGGTTTTGTCATTTGCTTTTTTTTTTTGGTGTGTGTGTGAAGAAATACACAGTTTTTATGAGAGTTTCTGCCTCCCTCCTTCCTTCTTGGGAGGAGTATATGATGATAAGTTATCAACTTGTAAACTTAGAGAAATGCGTTCGTCCTTGAAAAAACTTCTCCAGCCTTTCTAAGGTAAAACTTGGCAAATGTATTTTAAAATAACAGGAAACTTCTCCCCACCTGCCCCCATTTCTTCTATTTTTATACCAAATTACACTGTAGTTACTGTGGTAATCACTATAATTTTTAATAAACGATGCTCTTTGAAAGCAGATTATCAAATGACATTTGAGGAGAGGTCTCCAAATGTTACACATGATGTCACTTAGACCTGTAGCTTTTTCTTGCAAGACTTATAAGGTGGTTGTACCTTCTCATCTGGATTCCAGCAGTGGGCATTCCTGGTGGTGTCTCTCAGCCAGCACACATAAACAGTTCAGGGCTGCCCACCCACATTTGCTGTGAACACTGGTTTCAAACATTCACCACGACTCAGCTGGATTTTCTTAGCAGCTTTTTCTTAACATTTGCTAAAAATGAATGTGATTTGCCTAATCACAATCAAATGTCCCGCTATCTATTCATCTGTACATTCTATATAATTGCAAACACAGTGGTGCGTGCTGTGTACGCATGTGCTAGGGGGCCAGATTTTCAACATGCAGTGCTGACAGCTGGGGTTAGATACCCTAAGCAGCTCAACTCCCATTCAGGCAACTAAACCAGCATATCTGGCAAAAGAATGGAGCCAAGTCCTTTAAAATCATGATTCCACACCTTGATTCTAAATACTTTGGAAAATTTAGGCCTGTGTATTTGTATGTATTTGTACATGTACATCATAGCGTTGGTAACAGCTACTGTACACACTACAGCCCTTTGACGCTTTTCTAAATTTGAGCCAATGTATTCATCCCAGGCAATCCTTTAAAATCCCTCAATTGGGTACCCTGATCTCTCCCTGGTTCCACCCTCCCTGCCTGATTCTAAAAGAGAACTTTCAAAATAATAACAAAAAAAAAAAAAAAAACCAAAAAAACCCAAACCTACAGAATTTCAAAAGCATAATTTTATTCTGTGGTCTTGTACATGTAGACAGCTACAGAGCCACCATAAATGACATTCATTTACTGTTTCTGGCACACATCAGCTGCACATGTGCAATATGCTTCTAGGAGCTCTGCAAGTGATTTTATGATGGGAACAGACTGGACTCTAATGCTTTTGTTCCAGATCTGTAAAGTGGAAAGCATAAAATTACTGCAGCACAACAACACATCACATAAAATGTTTGAATTCTGCAGCTGTAAAACAAAAGCTACCTATTGGCTTCCATTGAGGTTGAAAACATGCAGTAACTTCTGCTGCAATTTTGCACGCACATCTTTCCAATAAAACTATGACTTGGAAACGTCTTATGATTTCCCTGAAGATGATTTTTTTCATGTAAAAACTTAAACTCTCTGGTACATACATATTTTTGTAAAAATTAGACAACAAAAATGCAAATTGTCATTAAATGATTGCATGTTTTGCCTTGTTTGAAACAAAATGAGACAAAAGCAAATCAAAACAAGCAGTACTGGTTTATCCCAGTAAGAATCAACTGCCAAAAGCAAACTAAATGTATACCTTAGCATCTCTGTGCAATATCACATAATGACATGAATTTTGCTGGTAGCATATGCCCCATTTCAGAGACTTACTCCCAAAAGCTGCAAGGTGGAAACACTTCTGCCTGGTGAAGACATGACAGAGCAGACAGGAGAACAGATCAGTTTGAATATCCACAGTGGTATTCAGTCATCGGCACTGAAACATGGGAATGTGGTCATTTGGAAGGCAGATCATTGAAACACAACAGAGTAACACAACGTGAAATACCTCAAGAGTTTGAAGAGAATATTTTATTTTTTTAATAGAAACTGGAAAATCTAATTGAAAAAGACTTTATCAACTAAAAAGAAAACATAAAAAAATCAAAATTAAGAAGTTTTTTTTATAACCTCTTGAAGTCATACAAGATGGAAATTATTAGTTGCAATTCTGGTTTTGTAAGAACTTTCTAAATATAATACATCGATCTGAGATAAAAAAAAAAATTTTGAAATAACTTGATTTCCAGTTACCACACAGCTTCTCTTTGAAGTCTTCAACTGTGAAGTCATGATCAGGTGTAACACCATACCTGTATGCCTTCGGGACAGTTCCTATATTGTCTCCTCTTCTGTACTCTCTACTTACTTGCAGTTTTGAATCCTACTAACAAAGAAAAGAATTCTTAAGATTCTTAAAAGAATTAAGAATCCCATTCATAATTACTCATGGAGACAAAAGTTTAAATAAGGAATATTAAGTATTCTTGCCAGAAATATTGTTACATACTCACGTAATCTGAGACCAGCAACAACGTGATATGATTAGCTGACATTATCCAGAACAGCAGAAATAACACAGCATTTCACAGAATCATAGAATAATCAGGTTGGAAGAGACCCACTGGATCACTGAGTCCAACTATTCCTGTCAGTCCCTAAACCATGCCCCTTAGCACTTCATCCACCCGTGCCTTAAACACCTCCAGGGAAGGTGAATCAACCACCACCCTGGGCAGCCTGTTCCAGTGCCCAATGACACTTTCTGTGAAAATTCTTTTCCTAATGTTCAGCCTAAACTCCCCTGGTGGAGCTTGAGGTCATTTCCTCTTGTCCTGTCCCCTGTCATTTGGGAGAAGATGTCATTACCTTCCTTTCAGGTAGTTGTAGAGAGCAATGAGGTCTCCTCTCAGCCTCCTTTTCTCCAGGCTAAACAACTCCATCTCTCTCAGCCATTCCTCATACGGTCTGTTCTCCAGCCCCTTCACCAGCTTTGTTGCTTTTCTCTGGACTCACTCCAGATCCTCAACATCCTTCTTGTGGTGAGGGGCCCAGAACTGAACACAGGATTCAAGGAACGGTCTCACAGATGAGGTCCTGAGGGACTTGCTTTAGTGTTTGATAGGAATGGTTGGACTTGATGATCCGATGGGTCTCTTCCAACCTGATGATTCTATGATTCTACGATTCTATGATTCTACGACTCTATGAGTACAGAGGGAGAATAACCTCCCTGGACCAGCTTGTCACACCATTTCTAATCCAAGCCAGGATGCCATTGGCCTTCTTGGCCACCTGGGCACACTGCTGGCTCATGTTCAGTTGCTGTCAACCAACACCCCCATGTCCTTCTCCTCCAGGCAGCTTTCCAGCCAGGCTTCTCATGGTCTGTAGCTCTGCACAGGGTTGTTGTGCCCCAAGTGCAGGACCCAGAATTTGGCCTTGTTAAACCTCATCCAATTGGTCTGTGCCTGGCAGTCCAGCCTGTTCAGATCCCTTTGCAGAGCCTCCCTACCCTCCAGCAGATCGACACTTTCACCTGGCTTATTGTCATCTGCAAACTTGCTAAGGGAGCACTCAATGCCTTCATCTAGGTCATTGATGAAGACATTGAACAAGGCTGGACCCAACACTGAGCCCTGGGGAACACCACTTGTAACTGGCCTCCAGCTGGATTTAACACCATTTACCACCACTTTCTGGGCCCGGCCATCCAACCAGTTTTCCATCCAGGAGAGTGTGTGCCTGTCCAGGCCAAAGGCTGACAGTTTCTGAAGCAGAATGCTGTGAGAAACCGTGTCAAAGGCTTTGCTGAAGTCCAGGAAGATACATTCACAGCCTTTCCCTCATCCAGCAGCTGAGTCACTTTGTCATAGAAGGCAATCAGGTTAATTTGGCAAGACCTGCCTTTTGTGAACCCATGTTGACTGGGCCTGATCACCCACTTCTCTTGCATGTGCTTCATGATAGCACTCAAGATCACCTGTTCCACGACTTTCCCTGGCACTGAGGTTAGACTGACAGACCTGTAGTTCTCTGGATCCTCTCTGTGACCCTTCTTGTAGATGGGCACAACATCATCCAGCCTCCAGTCCAGTGGAAGTTTCCCAGTCTTCCAGGACTGTTGGAAGATGATGGAAAGGGGTTTGGCCAGCACATCCTCCAGCTCCCTCAATACCCTTGGGTGAATCCCATCTGGCCCCATAGACTTGTGGGCATCTAGTCAGGCTAGCAAGGCTCTGACTACCTCCTCTTGGATCATGGGAGCCTCATTTTGCTCCTCTAGCTCCGGGGTTTGTACACAGAGAGAACAACTTTCTTTACAATTAAAGACTGAGGCAAAGAAGTGCATGTTTAGTTTAGTGCGTGTTTCATTACTGAACAGATAAAAACCTCAATTCCACCAGATTAATTCAGTTTTTGTAGAATAGTTTAATGCCTTGAAAAAAATGGATTTCAGAAAATACTCGGAAGACAACTATCACTACTTTTGGCACAGCTCTTATGCAGAAGACACATAAACCATGGAAAAACAGTGCATTGTGGCTATTCATACATGGTTCAATCCAGAGCAACAGTTTAACACCACTGAGGAAGCTTGTTCTATTGGATATTATTTATGTTTTCTTTATGTCTAAAAATTAAGTTTTGACAACCTAAGTTAAATATACTTATCTTACTTTCTATATATTGAGTTACTGTACTGTCTGTCATTACTTACAAGGCACAACATTAACACAGAAACCACCATATTTTCTAAGCACTGTGTGTCTTTTAAAACACAGGAAAACATAAGATTGGCCAGAGGAATGTATCATTCTAGTATTTTGCATTCACAACATTTTTATATTAACATATGAACCCACCTTTTTTCTTATTTCCAACTTGAATATTCATTATGTAAATAATTGTTGTAGCTGACAACAGCAAAACCAACAACAATAATAATCATCATCATCATCTTTGTCATCTCAGAGTGTTCATCATCACCTATTGGTTAAATTTTCATAAACTGGTGATATTAAGTTACCTGATTTTGCTCAGAGTAGATCAAAGACAGTTTGCTGTTTGCCAGCTCGGGTAAACATTATCAAAGAAATGGCAGCAAAAAACCCCAACTATGGAATGCCATCTTTAATTTGCAGAATGAGATCTACCAGAGACTTAATATGGGCTTAATATGAAATAACTTCTTAAAATATATATCGATGGACAAGAAATTGGTTGGATGGCTGTATTCAGAAAGTAGTGGTCAATGGATTGAAGTCCAGATGGAGATCCGTGACAAATGGTGTCCTAGAGGGGTCTGTACTGGGATTGGTGCTGTTTAATATCTTCGTCAATGACATTGGCAGCAAGATTCAGTGCACCATCAGCAAATTTGCAGATAAGACCAAGCTGAGTGATGTAGTTGCCACATCAGAAGGATGGGATGTCATGCAGAGAGTCCTGGACAGCCTGGAGAAGTGGGTTTGTGAGAAGCTCATGACATTCAACAAGGCCAAGTGCAAGGTCCTACACCTGGGTTGGGGCAATCCCCTATTTCAGTACACGACGGGGAATGGTGTGATTGAAAGCAGCCCTGCAGAGAAGGACTTCAGGGTGCTGGTTGATGAGAAGCCTGACATGAGCCGACAGTGTGCACTTACAGCCCAGAAGGCCAACTGTGTCCTGGGCTGCATCAAAAGAAATGTGGCCAGCAGGTCTGCCCCTCTATTGCTCTCTTGTGAGACCTCACCCGGAGTACTGTGTCCACTTCTGGAATCCTCAACATAAGAAGCATATGGAATTGTTCAAATGGGTCCAGAGGAGGGCTACAAGGATAATCTGAGGGCTGGAGCACCTCCCATACAAGGACAGACTGAGAGAGCTGGTATTGTTCTGCCTGGAGAAGAGAATATTCCAAGGAGATGTAATAGTGACCTTCTAGTACCTGAAAGGGGCTACCAGAAAGCTGGTGAGGGACTATTCCTAAAGGCTTGTGGTGACAGGACAAGGGGGAACGGGCATAAACTGGAGAAGGGCATATTCAGTCTAGACATAAGAAAGAATTTCTTCACAATGAGGGTGGTGAGGCACTGGCACAGGTTTCTCAGGGAAACTGTAGCTGTCCCATCCCTGGAGGTGTTCAAGGCCAGGTTGGATGGGGCCTTGGGCAGCCTGGTCTGGTGGGACATGTCCCTGCCCATGGCAGGGGGCTTAGAACTAGATGACCTTTAAGGTCCCTTCCAACCCGAACTATTCTATGGTTCTGTGACTCTATGCTTCATTATGTTTAAAATAGATAATCTTGAAAATATTAAATGGCATTTATTAATCCACAAAACCAGTAGAAATAGAAAAGAGAAACATGTATTTACACATGGATGTTGTTATGATTTTGGTCCTGCTTTTTTCTGCTTGGAAGTAAGACCAAAAATTAACATCAGTGGAAATTATATTTACAGCATCAGAAACAGGTAGGACTGCAATAGTTAGTGATTTGAGAGTCACAGGAAAATATGTGCTTATTCTGTTCATAGACAATAAATGTTAGGCTACTTTTGATTTTGGCTCACCATGTCCAATAAGATTTTGGGTTTTTACTTTTGCAGTAATTCAGACATTTTTTTCATTAAGATTTACAAATCTGTTTATGTTAAGACGTCCATGAACGGCTGACAACTGTCTGTGCCCAGGCAAGCAGCTAACTGTGACCCAGTGGACACAGAATGCAAAATAAACTTCATGCAAAACTGCATGCACTTTTACTATGCATGATGCAACTTTGACAGTGCAAAACAGGAGGATTACCATAATCTTCAATAACTTCTTGTTGGTTTGGAGATTTTATTGTAATGAAGACCTCTTTCTGGGTCCTGAAATAGTATTGTAATAGAAACCAACTTATCTTACTCAATAATATAATTACCAGACTGCTGAGCATTCACTTATGAGTTCAAAAGGAAGGGGTATTTTCCGAGTTAAGTAGAGAGGAAATCAGAGGAAGGATGCTATTTGTATTACCAAGTGTTTACCTACTCCAGGAACTATAATTAAACTGTATTTTTATATAAATATATAATTTTAGTATGCCAGAAAGGAGTGCATACAGCTTAAGAAGCAGAGTGTCTTGATAAATTCTGAATGACATACTAAAGAAAAACATATTAGTAGATGACATTGGAGTTTTATTATGTATGGAAAATATTTAAGAATCTCTATAAAGATTATCACCTCCACAGTCCCCTCTAACCATTCCAAGCGTTACCTCCCTTTTCACAGCCAGGAAGAGGTAAGCAGACATTAAATAATGTGAACAGGGTTGTCTGGAGTAAGCTGGTAATGGACACATTCTTATCTATCCTGATTGGAATTATTCTTTTGATTCTAACAGGAGCAATTTTCCCTAAAAATTATTAATCTGATTGATAAGCAAAGGGACTATTTGAACAGTTTGCTGATAAAATTAACGACTTAAAATCAGTACAGAATTACATGGTTTATCCATTCTACAGGAAAATCTCTCCTGAACAAATGATTTCACTGCATATTTCGGCAGGTCTTTTGCTTCTCCTGAAGCAGTGACTTGAAAATCAAATCCAGTATTTCCATTATTTACTGCCCAGTTTATAGACTTCAGTGGGAGACCTGAGACTGCAGCGAAGGCAGTCTCTAGTTTCAGAAAACACTTCAACCATATTTGAGTTACATCTCCTTTTATGTTCATTGCTTCTTACTTGAGTCACATGCTATATGTGTCTCAGTTTTTGAATTTGCTGCATCCTCTGAAGAAAGGCTGCCTCTTACTTGTAGTGCAAGACAGCAATGCATTTCAGTCGGTCTACATTTGTGAACAGAAGTTATGACTTGATGGTATTTAGTCTGTTTAGTTTTAACTGCAGTCCTTCAATGGTGCACTAGAATGGAATATCACATTTTTTCAAGATAATGCATAAGAACATAACTATGGTCTGAGATAATTTCCTCTATTCCCTAAAATGAAATGTTAATGAAGAGCTATTGATTCTCAAACTAAAAATGAACTTTCAGGCTCTTTTCTTTGAAAGCAAGTGATTTCCCTTGTTCTCATAACAGGAAAAAAAAGGTCCTGTCTCCTTAAACATCATAAATGTAATCAAGCTGTCATCCTACTGCTTGTGTTAACAAACACAGAAAATGCAATAGACAGAGCTTTGTGCTGCAGATAAGCAGGGCCCACTTAGTCTGAAAGATCATTTGTACAAATCCCAGCTGAGGCATAAGGCGTCTGGGAAAAGTGTTTACAGTGACGCGGGGATCCTTCTTTTCTCACTGATGTCTTGTGAAAGCCCTAGATGAATCACAGGCTGCAGTCTCACTTGAACATGAGAAAAAGTGGACAAAGAAGAATTAACTGTTCACTCAGTTTGAAGGTCAATGTGGGAAGATTCAATTATTTGGTATTGTATGCTTGGAAATACCCACAGAACTGTACATCTTTTGTTATGCTCAGAAGACTTTTATATCATATCACAGCTTTACCTGTGATCCACGGCTGTGACAAGCAAGCCCATGAAAACATCAGATTGGTCAAGCTCAGTGAGCACAATGGCCTGGTGAAGGACGAACATCTCATACTGCTCTCTGAGAAGCAAAACCTTTTGCAGCAGATTTCATCTTGTCCATGATATAACTGGGCTCAAACTTAGAGAAATTTAGGTGGGAGATATGGAGACCTGCTGCTGGGTCTTGTCCTAGCTGTCAGCAGAGGACTGCTGCTGGCAACAGCCTACAGGAAAACTCATACACAGCTGGCTAGGTTTGACTGACCACACTTGGACACACAAAATCAATGGGAGTATTGCTTATGACATGAAGCTCTTAGAAAGTTTAGTTTTAAGAGAAGAGTGTAAGGCAGATACACATTCCAAGCCAAGGTAATGGAAACTCTGTCTGCTTCTGTTGGATAAGGATGGTGGACAGACACGCAGAGTGGGTGTAAAGAGCCATTTTAGCTCAAAATATTTGTCCTACCCTGCCAAAGGATGAACAAAATGGATTATAAAAGAAAAGCATTCAGCTAATATTCACAGAGAAATAACAATTATAGTAAACTAAGGCAGTTGTCACAGTCTATTTGTATCTCGGATATTTACAGGACAAGGTATTCTGTGAATTAAACTTTATTTCATAAACCATCAGGAAAGAAAACTAATACATCAAACAAGGACTTTGTACCACATAGTCTAACACACGAATTCACTAATTCATCACTTCATCTATGAAGTTTCCTACTCACAAGGTCTCTAATTCCTAACTTGCCACTTGTGTGCCAAAGAACCAGCTAGTTACCTAACTGAGTAGGTGTGGGAGCGGTTGTTTTTCCTTCCCTGTTAGGATGTGTGCATCCCAAATATCACACAGGGAACCACAAAAGCCCCAGCAGTCCAGGTGCTGTTTGATACACTTCAAAAGGCTAAGCTGATGCATTTATACCTTCCAGCTAGGAAGCTGGGTCCTTACTGTTTCCACAAGTTAGTGGATTCTAAAGAAAATGCTAGGCAATCAGTGTAAGGATAATAGCTGCAGAAGACAGCAAGCTGCAGGTGGTAATGGCTGCATATTGACCTTTAGCCTTTCCTGGTCTTTGTGTCTGCCTACCTGTTGGCTTTGCATAGGCTTAATGGTGTTGGTCTCAGTGTACATCAGACCTTAGAGTGGGCTGGGTGTTATCCAGAACCTGAACAGGAGTTGAGTGAACAATCACAGACCAGCCTGCTTCAAGAAGACAAGAATACAGCTATTCCAAACTTCATAAGCTGAACAGGTGGCCTTGGACAAATTATAACACTTCCCTTGTCCCCTCATAAGATATAAAAGGGAAGATGTCCTCCCACTAAAACATGTGATGGTGTCTGCTCTACAGAGCTTCACATTTAAGTGGCTCCACCATGTGCTAGTACAATAAAATTAGTAATTGCACTTGCTGTGGCAGTTGCTTTGATACTCTGCAAATCATTAGACAAAATTCAGCCAGGGTGTAAGTGGTAACCATGCTTCTTGACTTCAGTGAAATTTGAAGGTTTGTGATTGGGTTGAATTTGACTTCTTCTGTTCAGAACAAAGTCAAACACTGACTGAGATTTTTATAAGTGGAGCTATATAGTTTGATGCTAGAAAAGAATCTTAATTGTATAAACAGTATGGTAAACTTTGTTATACTTTCTCAGGGCTTTACTCCCCTGAGATCAGTTCAATACTTAGGCTTCTGTAAACCATTCTCAATCAGTGTTCAAAGTATGGCACAGGATAAAAAAACCCACAACGTTGTGTTTACCTTGGAGCAGTAAACACACCCATGAGACTCTCAAAGATTTCAGATTTTATGGTCTTTGCATTGGCACAACTTCTCTGATACAAATGCAGAAGTAACAGAACTGAGACACAAGCATATGGTGAAATCAAGCGTTCACAAATTTCTTAAAATTACATAAGCATCCAGCCCACACTGCCTGGCAAAAAGACTTCTGCTGACACCAACCTCCTCTGTTCTCCCAGGATCCTAAAAGCAATCTAGCTCCCCAACTTGTGACATGTGCCAAGGGTTGTCTCAATGTGTATAGACATACAGACACTGTGCACTGCTAAGCTGTGAGACACCTCCCTGCTGCTATAGCATCTCCCAGTGAATCAGTTGAACTGTGCTCCCCTTCCACGCTGAACATGACTGCAGCACCCTCACTTCACATCCAGGCACCCCATACAGCAAGATGCTGAGTAGTTTAAAGTTTTCAAAATCCTTTCCAAACTCAGTTCCCTGATCTTACCAACTGTCTAGTAACATCCACTGGATGAGGACAGGGCTGAAACCAATTGTCACAATTGGCAAACTTCTTGGGGTTTCCACCTAAGCAACAAAGCTGAAGGCAATTCCTCTTAGCCACTACTGAAGAAGAATTAAATATCTGAGCCTGCCTTTCTCCTCAGCTCAGCAGCTGCTGTGGTGGGTAGAAAAGAATCCAGACCTCAAGGCTTGGAGCTAGGCAATGACCTGGCTTCCCCTCAGCCTGCCCATCAAACAAAGGTTCAAGGCATTTTGCCACATTTCAGTAAAATTCTCTTCTTGTTCTTCAAGGACATCTCATGCTTCAGCAAAGGAACTTTCCACTTACAAGGAGACAATCTTTCAAACAAGGTGGCCATAATATTATTTATTGTCATAACTATCTGTCCATCATTCTGTCTACACAGCTACCTATCTCTCTTCTCCCTTGTATTCTAAGCTTTTCTAAGTTATGAGTTGCATCTTCTTTGTATTACCATATGTTGCATATTTCTGTGCAATGAGGCTATACTTATACCATACAATAGATATTTAGCTGTTACCCACCAATGGTACTCCTTGTAGGATATAGCAAGTCTGGGGAAGGGAACAGAAGTGTTAGTTGTCTTTTTGTGGTAAATTCTTCACATCTTCAAGTTCTGGCAAAATGGTTTCCAACTCCTGAACCAAATGCTGACAGAAAAACTGGTGTCACCCTAATTAATCCACCAGAATTACACCAGGACCAATTTATTCCTTTATATTGAAAGATTAACTGCTGCTAAATACAGCAGGTATCTGTCAGATATGTAATACTATAAAACATCTAAAAGCTATTTTACTGTGCTCTGCACACCTGTGCACGATAGAACCTTGTAGCAAAGGGTGTATACATCATTGCTTTTGACTGCAAAGGGATGAAGATTTCTCCCACTCTGTTCAAGGAGAAATAAGATGGCTGCACAAAAAAAAAAAAGTGATGAGACAGAGAAGAATATAAGAAAGAAACAAATATCTAATTAAATCCTTAGAAGTCATTGACTGAACTATATGTTTTAGTAGTCTGAAAGAATATGGGCACTTGTTTGTCTAAGTGGAGCACATTTTCATTTCTATTTATACACTCTATTGCAAGATGAAAGACAATAAATCCTAATGAAGATGATTGCTAGATACTTTTGCCCACTTTTAATGGGGAGGAAAGTTGACATAAGACAGGCTTACAGACCAAGATACTTAGTAATGAAGACCTGCCTAAATTGATGTAAAAGTTTTTCAAACTGAAAAAAAATATGGAGTGGTAAAAGAGTTCCTGTCTTTATCCCAAACCAGAAGCTGCAGGTCTCTGTGGGAGGCACACATGTAGCCATTGGAAAATGGCTCTACTGTTTTCTTTTGAATAGCTTTTCACCAGGTGCAGATACCAGATGCACGACCTTCTGCACTACAGAATGATCTGGATCACTTCTGTTGTGCAGGGACTTCTACACATTAGTATCAATAACTCAAAGTAGATCTCAGTGTTTCAGCTCTCACTAGGAAAAAAATCTGTGAGTGTTCCACATACATAATTTTCTTGTGATCTGAGACAAATTACTGAATTTTTCTTCACCTGTAGAATGGGGTTGCTGGTATACGTTTTGCACGGTTATATGGAGGGCTGATTAGCTTAAATTTCTAAAGTATTTCACAGGTAAAAGAACTGAAGATACCCTTTAAGAATATAGACAGATGCTTCAGTTCAGGCATGGTCTTGAAATGTTGATGCTTTGCCTACATATATGTACTTTTCATTCAAAAGTTATTGATCTTACTAAAATTCTTGGAAAAAAAGTTATTTGAAAATTATATTAAAAAGTCAGATTCCTTTCCAATACAGTTATAGATATTCTTTCCTCCCACTGTGTCACAGAACCTGTTGTTTTTTCTTTTGCTGTTAACATTTGTTCTTTATTCAACCACTCATATTTTCCCTGCATTTCTGGGGTTGCTTTTTTCAGCAGAATTATTCCTTTTTTTTTTTTTTTTGTAAATTATTGTTATGTTTATAGCTTTTAACTTAGATTAGGAAAGACCTAACTTCCATTTCAAACTGTCCAGGATATGTTTAGTTCAGGCAAGCCCCAGTACAACTGACAACCCTGACTAGTTCTCAGAGTCTTGTAAGCAATTATCCTGAGACATACTGTCAAATCACTCAAAATCATATACAGGATTACAAGTTGTAGTAACTATCAGAGATGCCTCTTGAAAATTAGTAAGGATTTTGGAACTGACAGAATGCAATGATTTCAATTGAAAATTACTTCTAAAAATCACACCTGGTTTCATGATGGAAATGAGATTGGCTTTAAATTTATTTTTTTTTTTACAATTAATCATTACTTTTAACTTTAGGGAGGAGAGTAGCAATTTGCTGTGTTTCCTTTTAAATAAGCAGAGATTTCATTGAAGAAGTAGCTGCAACATCAGTCATTTAGATTAAAGCACAGAAGGTCAAAACCCAGAAGGTTGCAGTAACATCTCAATATTCATGAAAAGATGCAGAGAACTTGAAGAGGCTTCAGGTTAGAAGTTTTATACTGCTTTATTTCGCTTAGCATGGGAAACACTTTAAGAATAAACTGTTAAAAGTGAAAATAGTATAACCCCAAAAATATTCATCCAAAACAAGATTCAAATCACTGCCATGCACTTAAAAGGAGTATCTCTGACTACCCCTACTTTACTAATATTCTTTAAATGCACAGTGTTACAATTTCTCCTTATTTGTCCCAAACACCTTCAGTATAGAACATAAAAGCACAATTTTTTGACAAACTATAAGTCATGTATTTGGTAAGGTGTACAATAATTTACACATACTGGGCTACATTTACTTTCTACTGTGGCTAATTTGAAAAATTATATTTAATCTCAGTAACAGGAAAATTCAGTCCATATTCTTGCTAAATCATTCATTTATTTAATTTGTATCAGTTTTTCATCTGAGCTATTGATGTCTTATTCTGCAAGTAAAACATCAGATTGTGTTTTAAGAGAAGGGTGCATCCAAGTTGAATTCCACTTAAAAGGTGTCAGAATCAGAAATCTTTTTTTTAAATAGGGGCAAGAAGCAGGTCTGTTAAGTTTTCTAGAGAATAAATTAACAAGTGGGAATGATTAAGCCAGAAATGACTTAGTGTTCTAATTGAAGAAGTCATGCAGCATGATGTCACCCCCTGTTATTAGTATTTAATTGCTTTCAGAGAGAGTTCAGTGTGCCTCTCTTCTCTCTCCCACAAGAAAACACTCACAGCATTTAAAATGCATCTAGTTATAGAAGAATGTTACTGTTTGCACACACTTGGTCTGTTCTAAGTTCCTCTAATTAAATTAGCTAAGTAGAAAGTAGTAAGATGTTTATAGGCTCAGCTTTGGGTTGGATTTTTTTTTTTTTTTTTTAATGTGCCCAGGTCTGTTTCCAGGCTCATGGGCTGGTTTAAGGACTACTCTTGCAGTGTGTCTAATAAAGAATAGTCACATCCCGTGACTCCACCTGGTTTGCTGAGCTGGTGACTTGAATTTTTTTCCACAAAGTGTTAGTCCAGAAGGATCATTATGTTATAGAAACTGAGAGGGTAGGAGGGCACTATGCTTGTTACTTATCCATGCATATGAGATATTAAAAATCTTTTTGTCATCAAAATGTTGAGACAATGAATTCAACTTTCATATTAAAGCCAAGCAAAAACTTTACTGTGTGTTTCTGTCAGTTGCACATCATTTAGCCTGCATCAAATTATCTGAATAGAGCTACATATAAAAAAAGAAATACTTAAATGAATGACATTTGAAAAGACAGCATTACACACTGCAGGTCAGTTTCTACTTCTGCTCCTGCAGGTAGCCCTAGTCACGATGGTAAAAGTACTAAAGCACTATTACTCTGCGAGTTATATCTAGTCTGTTCTACTCCTTTTATACACATAGCATACACGTTGAACATTTTCACTGATTCAATCATGCTATTGTTCAAGAAAGAAAAATTAAATAGTTGAGATTTTTACACAATTTTGATGGACTTGTGATTTCCTCATCACTGTTTCTTTCTCCAGATGCTTGCAAAACAATAATCTTGAGAAACTTCATGCACCCTCAGTACCTCTTTCTGATCATTCTGAAAAATGTGTCCAGCTCATATGTTTTCTTCTGAACTGGTTTGAGGGTTTAAAAATATATAACTTCAAACGCTGCTGTGGAGCACAGCACATAGTAGCTTTTGCCTGACCTTGTTTTAGGCTACAGTCCACCTTCAGATGAGGCAAAAAAATAATCTCAGTTGGGCGTTCTGAGAGAAAAGATACACTTGAGGATTTCTGTCTTTCTTATACCCAACAGATAAAATGGGGAGGAAAAGAAACATTTTCTCCAGAAACAGGGATTGCTGCCTCACCCTGGGGCAGTCCAACACCAAGTTGTTTCTGTCTGACAGTTATTCTTCTTGTTACCTAACAGATCTCGATTGAAAAAGAGAAAGAGGTAAACATAAAAAAAGCAAGAAAATAAACCTTGTTTTCCTGCCATCCTGTCCAGGCAGTGGCTCCAAAAGTAAATTCCCTATACCACTGCAGGGGCTAATTCCTTTCGACCATAGACATTGTGTTGGTTTCTCTTGGTTCTGCCAAATGAAAACAGAATACAATGCAGTGTACCTCAAATGAATGTGCACTAAGTAGGCCACTAAAAACTGACTGAACCAGAACAACTTTTTGATGCCTTTTCCAGTTCTGATTCTCAAAGCATTTTGTTATGTAGTTGCTTGTCCTTATGTATGTTTATACTGTATCACCATGAAGTTACTAAGTGGAAAATATGGCTGCATAAATTCTCAGAATAAGATACATAAAAATATGAGTCACAAAGTTCATGAAATGAAAGGATAGTTTTTTTTCCTAGAGGAATATGATGCAAATCCAAAAGCCTTGCTAGTTATTTTGGCCCTCTTCTGGGTTTGGTGTCCATGTACAAGGTTAGTTCAATATGGTATGGCTGTGTAATCAGGGATTAGGCTGCTGCAGAAGAGCAGGAAGAAGCAGCTCTGGAGCTTGCTGTTTTGCTTGGGAGCTGCAGATAAGGTTGGACTGCATCAGAACTGTTCCAGTCCTTGGCCATGTAATTTACTGATTCAGTCGCTGACAAGACTTGACTTCACATTTTGACATCAGACCTGTCTGAATATGAATGTGCCTGGTGATTGCTAGTCTCACAGCTGATGAGGTTACCAGGACTAGATCTGCTCAGCCCTTCTTGTTCTGGGGCCTTGACTGTAAAACCATGTCCCCACCCGCCTCATTGTTGCTCTCAGATCTGGGCTTGTCTTCCTGCAGAAGCTTCTGATCCTCCTGATCTGGGACAACCTGCCTGCCCTTGTTAGGTGTAAGGGGTTTTTTTGTTTTAATTTGGTCTATTAATCATAGAATCACCAGGTTGGAAAAGACCCACCAGATAGTCGAGTCCAACCATTCCTAACAAACACTAAACTATGCACCTCAGCACCTTGTCCACCTGTCCCTTAAACACCTCCAGGGAAGGTGACTCAACCACCTCCCTGGGTAGCCTGTTCCAGTGCCCAATGACACTGTCTGTGAAAATTATTTTACCATTTTCAGCCCAAGCCTCCCCTGGTGGGACTTGAGGCTATTCCCTCTTGTCATGCCCCCTGTCACTTGGGAGAAGAGAACAGCACCCTCTCCTCCACAACTTCCTTTCAGGTAGTTATAGAGAGCAATGAATAGACTTTCCATTCACAACAGGCCTACTATAATAAAGGGAAGAAGATGAGCTCAAAAGAAAACTTAAATCAAGAAGTTAAATAAACTACTTTGCTATACAGAAAATATGCCTCTGCTGTAAAGAACAGTAATGTTAGAAAATTATCTGTATGTGTATCTTTTTTATCCAGACAATACAGTCCCTCATGAAAACACAGTTTTCTGAAAAATGACACATTTTTAGTACAATTTTTGTGCACAAAAATACCTTACGTCTGTCTTTTGTCCTTTCCCCTCACTTTCCTTCTGGCTTAGAACTTCACTACTGGCTATTCAAGCTAAGTTTTTGTTATATCGCACTTTGTACATTCTGCATGGAGATTAATTCAGTTGTCCTGTGCTGAGGAGATTTTTTTTACATTACTTTTCCAGTCAATTAGTGGTATATGTGGCTTTGCCTTCAAAGAATGATTTTTATAATATTTATGAGGAAAGCATTACAGGTTAAAAGAACATTTTCTTTTTAATGTTACTTGTGACCCCTTCTTTTTTTTCTAGAGAAATCCTAGCATCATAGGCTGGTTTTTTCACAGATGTTGTGGCATCCGTAATATCCTTATTAAAAATGTTTGAAGGCAATCAGTTAAATCTTTTATATCACTGAGAAGGACTAGAACTACTCTCAAGAGATTTATTTTTGTATAGATGTGTTTCAAATAGTTAAAGAGTTTTCCATATTTTTTTATTATTTAATAAAATAATGGTGCCAATATTGTTTTAATTAAGCATCTCTTTCAGAAGTAAACCCTATTACTGTTTTATGTTTGTCACACGATGGAGACATGTAGACATTCTGTACTTATAACTGCAGGAGAGATCAGGGCTTCAGTGGCTACCCTTATTCCTATCATCAAGGCACTGTATACTTCAAGAGCTAACTGTGGATGTGTTGTATTACTGTTCTGGAAACATATTATAACATAGTATACTGTACATACTGAGAGACCAGAGAAAAGATGTGGCTTTTCTTTTATATGATAAAGTATGATTTTATAATTTTTGCCAAGGCTTTTTAAAAATTAGTTAAACAATGTGGTCAAGATACAAAATAGACAACATGAATTTGGTAGTGGAGACTATTGGTGAAGAAAGAAAGGCTGAAATCAGTGAATTATTAAACAACATTAAACCCCTCCTCTCCCTTTCTTTAAGTTTATGAGCACAGAAGTGGAGCTTTTAGTTTTGCTAGTACAGGAGAAACATCTGACAGCCATTAAAAGTCAACACAAGTATAGTATAACAACAATTTTTCAACTAGTGTGAACCAGCTCCTCAGTCTTTGGCAGGTACAGATGGTAAAATGGGTTTTTTTCAGTATAGAAATTCTATGCAGAAAGCACATTCCACCAACTTTGTTAGTAGTGCAGGGTAGGAAGCAGTATTATGGAGAAAAAAACTGTATATCTCTTTAAGGCTGGACAAAATTCACACCAAGATATGTACTGTGAGTCAGAAGACAATGAAGGCTCCTGTCAGTTTTTTACTGATTTTTTACTAGTTTGTTCCCAAACTTTAAAACACAACTTCTGGAGCTGTTCTTTACATTTTTCTTATTTAGGGGGCAAGTGATTACTTAAGAGGGTAGCTAAAGTAACACCTGAGAAATCTGGTTTATTTTGAATGAACATAATAGTTTTATGCAATCCAGAGATAATGATGAAAAAATATGGAAACATCCAAGAATGGACAAAAACCTGAGTTATGCAATATATTAATCATATACAAACTAATCCTAACAATTTCCTCAGAATTTTTCATCTGAATATGAGTGACCTCTACATGTTAAGATACATAGAAGTGTGATCTAAATAAATGTGACAAACATTGTTTGTTCTACTGATAAGCATTTGCATTGCATCATTAACGATATCCTAAATACCACCACTGAAAATATGATTGTCTTCAAATCTCAGCTGCAAACTAGCTCAGATAATCCTTCAACTAAAATGTAACAGTCTACAGTTCTATTTCATGTCTCTCTGTCTTAATTGGAGGAAACAACTATATGTCTTGAGTGTTTAGGAAATCTGGTTCTGCTAGGTGAGTCATAGTAACAAAGACTGGTCTTTAAATAAAAGATCCTGTGGTGACTTGAAAGAAGAGGTATTTTATTTTGGTAATGCAAACAAAGCAATTTTTGTGCAGCAAAAATAACTGCATTTTGGAAAGTATTGATGCTGTTTGTCTTCTTGGACAACTATGCTGTAAGATTTTTCAAGGTCATTCACTACAGACCATACCACCTATTCCCCTGCATGCAGGGAAATCATGGAAGTAAGCTGGGCAACACCGAAGTCAGGAAGCAGGAAATATATGAAACCTTTCCAGTGACCTTCTAGAAGAAGGAAAACCGAGAGAGAGTACTGTCAAAAAGTGTCATGATTGATGCTCAAAAATACCTACTCGTGGAAGAGGAGCTAAATGAGGCAGTACAATACACTCTACTTAGAATGGAAAGAATAATAGAATTATAGAATTGTGGACTAGTTAGGGTTGGAAGGGACCTTAAAGATCACACAGTTCCAACCCCCCTGCCATGGGCAGGGACACCTCCCCATTAGATCAGGCTCCCTAAGGCCTCATCCAGAATGGCCTTAAACACCTCCAGGGGTGGGTCAGCCACAGCTTTCCTTGGCAACCTTGGCAAAGCATTGATTACTGAAAGCAGAATTCAACAGTTACCGTCAACCAAAATCTTATTTCACTTTACTGTTTTGTACACTTGTACACAAATCTCACTACTGAAATTGCTGCCTAAATACTTCCCTACTGCATTGAATTTTTAACTTCTAAGTAGTTGAGCTTTCTGAGAAGTGAGTTCCCTTATACCAAAAAAAAGCCTAAGATACTCAGTGAAAAGGGGAAAGTCTCTGCTGCAGCTTCTTGGTACCTGTCAAGCAGGAATGGTATTCTCAGGTGTTAGAGATAAATGTCTTCTCCCTAAAATCAAAAGGCAGTAATGTCAAACACTCGCTCTTCATATACAATAAGATATCATTGCAGTAATCAGCATCAGTAAACTAAGAAATCTGTATTTTCCAGCTGGCTTTCTGCCTTTCTGCTAGTAAACAGACTGCTATTTTACATAAAGTTCTCAGTGACATTTTGGAAAGTGGGAATGCTAGTATGTTCAGTTCTCCTTCAGCATCTGTACCAACTTGATTACCTTTTCCTTTCATTTTTTCACTTTCAATTTGTGGGGGGAATTTGCTTTTATATTTGTTGTATTGAAGTAATGGATATCTTCTGTTACTCATATAGGTTTTTTCCTTGTAACTTTCTCTTCAGCCTATGTTACATTTTCATTCCCTTGAAGATTAATTTGAAGTGAGCAGTTTGTGTGTTACACCCTCTCTCACAAGGAGCTGGTATGATTTGTGTGACCTTCCTGCACTCAGCAAACACTCTAGCTCCCTGGCTTAGAGAAAATACGTGGTTTGGTATGACATAACATAGCTCCCGTGCTACAGAAGATGGAGAAATTCTGTTTGTTTTACCTCAGGCTTCAAGTCTTATTTAATTACTTTACCTGACACTGGAGCAGCAATAGCAGAAATGATGGAATGTTCCATTCTATATATGGCACGCTGGCTATTGTAGGTCTTATGCTCAGGCATCTTTCCCTCGTCTTTTGAGCTTTGCTTTAGAAAACACAGATATCCAAAACCAGGACAACAAGGCCTAGGAGTTGTGAAGATACTTAAAAACTAAACACTGCAGCAGCCAATATGCTGTGAACAGAATTCTCTGACACTGCTAGAAAACACAGGGTGAGATGGTGCTTTCATTGTCCACAAGTTGGTGCAACTGTTGTGTTTTGTTGTATGTACAGCTCTACTGAACTTTGATTACAGCAGGCAAGACCTCTGGAGGTCCACTTTGGTTGCCATACCCTTGCCCTACCCCTTTAAGTTCTAGCCCATAGAAAAACACATGACAACATCCCTTTGAGCTTGATGAGAGACCTGCTTTGACTAAGAAGATTTCTAAGATTGCTGAACCCTTTGTGAGTTCTGCTCTTTTTTTCATGCAAATATTTTGAAGAGGGAAAAGAAGTGTGTTGGTGTTCTCCGTAAACATTTTTGCTGTGAAAATTATATTCCTCTTTGAGGGTTTGGCTATTAATGACTTCTGTGTTTCACAGTCTTTGAAATTAAAAAAAAGCAATAAAGAAAAACACAAAACTCTGGAGAGTCAGATCTCTGGAGAAGTCGTATCTATTTATGCAAGGAAAAAGAAGAGGGTTACAAGGAATTGTCTCCCTTGTCTTTTGATACAAGTTGGTGTCTTGTAAACGCATACTCTTTCTGAGGTAGTTTTCTTCCAACTTGAAAGATGACCAGCAGCACAGACTTTGCTAAAACTTTTTCTATAATGCATGTGGTAAAACCATGCTCACCGGATATTAACTACTTTTAGCTGCTGGTGACCAAGGAGCACTTTCTTTTTCAGAAAGCTGATCATCAGCAAGTGTTACATACTGTTAATATAGAAAAGAAAACCTCTCTTCTTCTGCTGGCACACTTTTGGAAAGTAGGTTGATTTGTGCTTGTGGGCAACACTTAGCTTTTTGCCAGAGAGTGAGAATTGATAATTGCTCTTTCCTTGGAATCATCTCATTCCAACATTTGGTACTAAAACAAGATACTATCTGCTTGAATACCCATATAATGCATATGGGGTTCTCAATAAAGGTTTACTGAGAGCAATATGGGAAAAAAATATCTAAACTAACCTGATCTCCTCCTACGACTAAGTGACTAGACTCTTGGATGAGGGAAAGGCTGTGGATGTATCCTCTTGGACTTTAGTAAAGCCTTTGACATAGTTTCTCATAGCATCCTGCTACAGAAACTGTCAGCCTCTGGCCTGGACAGGCACACACTCTCCTGGGTGGAAAACTGGTTGGATGGCCGGGCCCAGAGAGTGGTGGGAAACGGAGTTAACTCCAACTGGAGGCCAGTTACAAGTGGGGTTCCCCATGGCTCAGTGCTAGGTCCAGCCCTATTCAATGTCTTCCTCAATGACCTGGATGAAGGCATTGAGTGCTCCCTTAGCAAATTTGCAGATGACAATAAGCCGGGTGGAAGTGTCGATCTGCCAGAGGGTAGGGAGGTTCTGCAAAAGGATCTGAGCTGGCTGGACTGCCGGGCACAGATCAATGGGATGAGGTTTAACAAGGCCACAGGGAGTCAACTTCCCTAGAGGGGTTTAAGGCATGGGTGGAAGAGGCGGTGAGGGGCATGGTTTAGTGTTTGATAGCAATGGTTGGGTTTGATGATTTGGTGGGTCTCTTCTAACCTGGTGATTCTATGATTCTATTCTATGATATTAAAGTTACCTTTAGTCCTTACACCAACAGTGGAGTTAGGTATGTATGCAGAGAATATTTTAACAGCTGAACTGGTGATTTTATTCTTATAATGACTGACACAGTAAAGAGTTGAAATTCAATTATTCATATTAATTATTGCTTGCATATCTTGCATGACTGCTCATTCTTGGACTTGAGAAAAAAGTCTGTGTTCAAGCAAAAAGAAACCAGCATCCACCTATTCTTGTAAGTCATCCACCTAGTCTTGTAAGCCACTAAACAGGAGTTCAGAGATTAAAATATATTCTTCAGAATTATTCTTTTCTCTGCAGATTATTTGAATGACGATATTATAGGATGAGTATATAATAATTGAACATGATTATTTCTGAATAATTTTCAAAGCTATGGAAGGCACATAATGATAGTAAAACCCCTAACATTCATCCCTAGCCCTGTTTTTATTAAGCTAAAGTTATTCCAAAGAATAAGGAACTTATCTTGAAAATGTCAGAAAGAATGGAGTACACAAAATATCTTAAATTAATTCCTTGTCATATTTGTCTGTTCTAAATGGCCAGATTCATCACCTTCTTCCCCCCACCTCCCCCTACAAACACACAAATCGTATTCTTCAATGTTTAAGACTTTAGAACAATATGATATAATTTCCATGGCAAAGTTTTCATAGCAGAATTACTGCCTAAGCAAATGAATGACAAGTTGCAAAATGCTCCTGGGATGTAGTGCAATTATCCTCATGATAACAGCCTCTCTGTATTTGCTTTACTCCCTCTGCTTCTCATCTAAATTGTATTTTTACAAAGAATTGTTCAGTCTGTCATTAAGACATGAAGTTTTATAGAAGGACTTTCAAAATTCTTAAATTTAATTGATGGTCAAACCTTCTTAGTCTGCAAATCAGTAACAAAACTTTATTTGCTTCTGTTTTTGCTAACAGAGCAGACATCTAAGTAAAATACCACCTCTGAATAGAAGTAATTGACTTTCATGTTCTCATCACAAAAATGGAAGTTCTCCACTGGTGGCCTTTCTTATTTACACCAAACTCATGGCAATCTTTGACATTCTTTTCCTTGAATATAAATAGAAGATACAGCCTTCCTCTCCTGAAGTTAACAAATTGAATTATAAGTTATAATTGAATTATCAGATGGAGGACTTGAATCCTGGTTCCACCCAGTTCTCCTGGGCTAAGTAACTGTTCTGGTGTAAAAAATACTCAGGATTTTTTCATTCTGTCTTCATGCAAAATACATAAAATTCCTGTGAAAATGGGGATACTATTTGTTTGTCCTGTTATGAGATGAGATTTTTCCATTTTGAAATTTTGAAAGAGGAAAAAAGAGGCTTGTTGTCCAGTACTGGTATTATCTTGTGCTGAGCTGTCCTTTATGAGACCTGCTTGGTGTGCATTGCTGATTTATAATTCTGTTTCATGTAAACTCCAGAATCCTAAAATGTAAAAACTGGGGGGAACAGAAAAAAAAATCTCAATAATGAAATATTTTCTTTTGTCAAATCAAACTTCATTAAGGGGCTATTCTTAACTTTTTTTCATTTTAACTTTTCATATGGATTTGATTCTAAGAGTGTGAGAACCTGAATATCCTAAATGATGAAATCTTGCTTGTCTCCAGAATAAACAGAAAATGAAGTCACACTATACAGCCAACACACTTAATTCCCCCTTTTTCATGTAGATTCTTTAAAAACTGAAGAATTATTTCCCCAGACATCTGATAGCTACTCTACTAAAACTTGATGAAGTTGATACTTTGGACCTTTTGCAGGTTGTGTTTGAGATTAGATGATATCTGCGAATCCTCTGCTTGTGTCATCAGTGGTAAAAACTTCCGGTCACTCTGCATGTAATCTAAATTCAACTGTGGGTAGTTTTTGGATCTTATTATTATTCCCCAAGGGAAACCTTTTCATCTTTGCATGGTGTCCTGTTTTTTGAAATTCAAGTTCCATGTGGCAGATGAAATCTACTGTTGATAGCACCTCATATTCTAGGCAAAACCAATTTCAGTGAAATCTATAGGTTTCTTACAAGCTTTCCAGGTTCCTTGGCTCCTGCTTCATGAAAAAGAAGTAGTGGATCTGGGCCTGGATAGTATGTGAAAACAGTTATCTGGCTTGCAATAGCTTCAGAGAGAGACTGAGAAAAATAGTTCTCTCTCACCTTGAAATCTTGCAGTATATTGAACTGTAAAAGATAATGCTAGGCAAGACAAGGATGATATGTTCCTGTTTATCATTAAATGAACAGCCTCCTGTGGAGTCTCATCATTCAAAACTCTCAACAATTCGGCTCTGTTTCAATGAATTTGTGAACACAAATAGCTGTAAATGAAAGAAATAGAAAATAGACACAAATAGAATTTTATACAAGTATGAAGGATGTTAGGTTTGTAGCAGAAATAATGATAGTAATAATACTATCCATTGGCAGGCTAAACAGAAAACCTTTGCAAATTCATACAAATAGAAATGTCAGTTGTTGGAAGCAAGATCTGCTTTACAGACATTTCTGGTGAGTATTTAGATGGCCAGGAATGCATGGCTGAGATAAGACAGAGAAAGAGGAAGAATATTGACATAAACAGGCATTATTTCATAAAACTGAGGCAAAGAAGGCAATAAGTACCTCAGCCTTCTCCTCATCCCCTGTCACTGTTGTTCCTTCTGCATCCAATAGGAACTGTATGGTTTCCCTAGTTCTCCTTTTATTATATATATATTTATAGAAAGATTTTTTGTTTTCTTTCACAGACTTTGCCAATCTGATTTCTAGTTGAGCCTTAGCCCCTCTGATTTTTTTCTCTACGCAATCTCACTTCCCTCCTGTAGTCCACCCAAGAGGCCTGTCCCCTCTTCCAGAGCCCATAAACATTCCTCTTCTTCTTGATATCACTCAAGATCTCTCTGTTCAACCAAGCTGGTTTTCACCCCTGCTGGCTTTTTTTTTTCCGGAACACGGGGATGGTTTTCTCCTGAGCTGCCAGGATCTCCTTTTTTAAGAGCTCCCAGCCCTCATGGGCTCCCTTGCCCTTAAGTACTGTTTCCCATGAGGCTTTGCCAATCAGCCTTCTGAACAGTTCAAAGTCTGCTCTCTGGAAATTTAATGCTACTGTCCTGCTAACCACCCTCTTCACTTCGCCTAGAACAGAAAACTCAATCATCTCGTGATCCCTCAGTCCTAGGTGTCCTCCTACTGCCACATCCCCCACAAGGCCTTCTCTTTTCACAAACAGCAAGTCCAGGAGGGCACCTTCCCTTGTTGGTTCATTCACCAGCTGCGCAAGGAAGTTGTCTTCCATGCACTGCAGGAACCTCCTAGACTGCTTCCTTTCTGCTCTATTGTACTTCCAGCAGATATCAGGGAGATTGAAGTCTCCCACAAGAACAAGAGGCATTGATCTGCAGATTAACCCCAGAGGTTTATAGAAGAGCTCGTCAGTTGCTTCTCCTTGGCTGGGTGGCCTGTAACAGACTACCATCACAAAATCTACCTTCTTATGGGCTCCTCTGATTTTAACCGACAGGCACTCAATCTCCTCATCACCACATTCCATCTCTGTGGTGTCCAAGTCCTCCCTTACAAAGAGGGCTACCCCACCTCCTCTCCTACCCTTCCTATCCTGCCTGAAGAGTTTGTACCCCACCATACCTGTACTCCAGTTATATGAGTCATCCCACCACGTTTCCTTGATGGCAATAACATCATAGCCTCCTTGCCCTATGACAGCTTCCAGTTCTTCCTTCTTATTCCCCATGCTGCATGCACTGGTGTAAATGCACTTCAGCTGAACTGCTGAGCCCTCAGCCCTCTTAGAGGGATCAGTGTTTGTTCCCAATTGCCTGGTAACTGGAGTAGCTTGTACCAGGGTGCCAATATCTCCTTTACCACTCCCAGGTGTGTTGTCTCCCACTTTCCGTGGTGGGAAAGTGAGGACCACCAGCACACCCTCTCTGAATCCCGAGTGCCCTACATCCAGGCTCACTCCTGCCTAGCCTGGTCTCAATCCCCTCCCCCTCCAAATCTAGTTTAAAGATTGATTTATGAGCTTAGCTAGGTTTTTAGCAAGGGCTTTAGCCCCGCTAGGAGACCCACGTGTCCCATCCTTAGCAACAATGTCAGGGGGTGTGTGAGTCACCCCATGATCAAAGAAACTAAAGCCCCTTTCCTCGCACCAGGCTCGGAGCCAGGCATTAATCGAGCTCTTCTTCCTGACTTCCTCTCTATTTAGCCTTGGGATGGAGAAGAATACTATTTGTGCCCCAGAGCCCTCCATCACTTTCCCAATGGCCCTGAAGTCTGAAGCCTGACTTTGGTCTTTCTTTTTACTAAGTCATCATTACCAGTTTGTACTGTTATCAGAGGATAGTAGTCTGTCTCATGGACCAGGGAAGGAAGTTTTCTAGCTACCTCCTTCACTGATGCCCCTGGTAAGCAGCAGACCTCTCTGTGGAGCGGGTCAGGTCTGCAAATAGGTCCCTCCCTAAACAATCACGTCCTCTTCTTCTTAATGGAGGATGTTATTATTTTTTTTCTGAGGCTGGTGTGGCCTAGGGAAAGATTCTAGGCTATGGGAGCCATCATCCTCTGGACTGGATTCCACCTGCAGCACCTAGTACTTATTCACCAAGAGGATCTCGGGTTTTGCGGTCTGGTTGAGGGGAGCATGTTTCCTTCATCTGGAAGGAAACAACCCCAACCTTGCAGTTTGCAGGTGGATGTTGACTGGGCATACCAGGTCCAGCAGGCTGCTGAATTAGTGAGAGGGCACTACTCTACTGGTCTATCTCCCTCTCACACTCCCTGATGGTCCTCAGCCTCTTTACCTCCTCCCTTAACTCCTCCACCATATGAAGGAGTTCGCCTTCTCGAGCGCAGTTTTCACAAGTGGAACCAGTACCAGAGGCATGAGCTGGTGTGGGAGGGGCGCACTGCCTGCAACTAAGGTTCTGGGTAGCTGCATGCACCCACTGTTGCTCTGTCTGAAGCCACAATACTTAGTCTGTATTACATATTGCCTGATGATGGGCACTTAGTCAAAAACCAGACATTTAGCTGTTGCTAATAATTTACCACTTTCTCTGCTTTTTGAAAAAAAAATCCTGAAATACATTTGAAGGTCTGTAAGAATTTCGTTTGATTTTATCTATTACAGCCATATGTTAGGAATAGAAGACCTAGAAGAAGGTAAGGTTGAAGAAATGAATCATAAAATTCGGCATAAGATATTTATTTCATTGTATATCTATTGCAAGTTAAAATCTGTTGCTGCATTTCGCTCTTAAACAATGTGGGGGAGTACTAGGACATGCAGCCTCAAACCTTTCTGTTTGCTGGTCCTTTTTTAATACTAATATTCTCAGCTCTTCTGAGGCTAAGAGTCTGAGGCTCCTATACAGAAGTAAACTTTGTGTTTTGAATCCTGGTTGCATGTAAATCTCTCAAATGTAGTTTGTTGGGTGATTCATACTTTCACCTTGCTGATTGGCTCTGTGACATTTTAGTGGACAGCACTATAAATACCATGGCCATAACAGCAAGCTCAATTCCTTGGCTGTTAAGAAGTAGCAGAGCAGACAAAAAGGCCAACTAGGTGGACATTCAGTCTCCTCTTTGATTTCCTGAAATATCCTGCATTACAACACCTTACAGCCCTTACAGAATGGGGGACTTGTGGCTGGAGGAAATACAGACCAGACAAAGAAATAGCACTTTCTAAGTTTAATTTTTCATAATACCACACAGCTTGAAATGAGACAAGAACAATCAACACTACAAATATTCTCCAGTCATTGTTTGCTGCCAGTATACCTGCAGTTCAAAATTCAGAGGGAATGCTTTATTATTTCCCTTGATGCTTATAGAACAGAAAATGAAGTTAAACAAACTTGATTATCAATGACAATTCTACAACAAAGTGGTAAAAGAGAAAGGAATTAAGCAGCTACATGTTTCTGGGCAACTAATGTGTGACACCTAATTTTGATATTCAAGAATAGCAAAGCCTTCCAGTTCCCACTAACCTCACATGAAGCTGTGGTAAGGTAGCTTTTCTACAGACTGGGACCATGGTATCAACAGTTTGCATCTTAAATGTCAGTGGATCCAGAACAGTAGCTATTTGGGAAATTTTTGTTTTCACATACAAATTGTCAAGTAGCCCTTAGACCATCTGCTTCAAAGATCCATATTTTATAAACATTTGTACTTCAACTCAGTTAGTGTTTCAGAGAACTTATGATCATTGATTTACTGTACTTAAAAGGCAATGTTTGAGCTATTGATTTTTTATGTATTTTTATCCATTGCTGTCAATGTTGTATGAATGCTTCTACAGCTGGCATTATTTATACAGTTATGTAAACTATGGTTAGGCTTTGTTTCCCAAGTTCGAATTCTGAAGTAGATGACAAAGGGAAAGGAAGGGGAGGGAAGTAGAAAGGGGAAGAAAAAGGAAAGGAAACACCAAACCCCCCAAAGCCCCTCCTTCCTCCTACAGATCATTAATTTCCTGAATAACATGCAATATTTTTATACAGATCTTCTGATGCAAGCTGGGATCTCCGTAGAAACTAGTTCCATGCCATCATTTTCTATGGAGTGCAAGCTAAACCAATGTAGCTTTTAGGAACAAACTTGGCTATATCCTACAGTAATGCATCAAATATCTTACTACTTGTCATGAGTGAAATCCTACAGGTGGAAAACTGAGCTTGGTTTCTTTACTGCAGGAAGGGTTCTTTAGCTTTAGGGATTTATTTGATTGGTTTGGTTTGGTTTGGTTTGGTTTAGTTTGGTTTGGTTTGGTTTGGTCCCTCCCGCCCACCCTGCCTTCCCCCCCGCCTCCCTCCCCTCCCTGCCCCATCCCAAACAAAGCCTCTCTTTGGGAAGGTTAAGCCTATAATGCTCTCAATAGTAACCCTACAATTTGCTGCATATCAAACACACCTCAATTTATCATGAGGAAAGTTACAGAGATGGTCAGTGGCACAGTCTTTCCCTGAGTTGTCACCTTCTATCCTAATGCACAAAACCAGGTAGACACACATTTAACATTAAACTTTTGAAAATCTCTGTTTTCCACTTCCTTGTGTTGCTAAAGTGTCTGGAGTCCTTGGCACACACAATTTCCAGCAGAAAGCATTAGGTCACACTTGTCTCTCTACTTATTTTCTCTACTTTCTTGAGGGGGGACGTGTTCTCAGCATGAACAGTCATGGGGGGATGCTCTGCAACTACAATCTTCATTTCTAAGCAATTGTAGTTCATTATCTTCTACTTGAGTATTAGTTATCTTAAAGTCTACTAACAAATTTGATCCTTTAAGCACACACAATTCCTGCTGTGAGGATAGGGCAAACAGTCCAAGCAGCCTAACACTTTATGTTATAATTGTCTATTTCCAGGCCTTTCTTAACATTGATTAACAAACTATTTCAGTACTAGAATAATGATGTTTATTGTCACACACTGGCTAAATTTCAGGACTACTTGCAACCAAAATGATGAGAATGAAAAATGCAAAAAAAGCAAACCTAATCCTTAGGGACCAGAGTACAAGGAGATCTGGGCATATGATACTACACTGGATCCCAAACAAATTTGGAAAATGCTATACAGTTAATATTTCTCATACACAGTGCTTTCAGAGAGGTTACAGTTTGTGCATTTTTATGTACAGATCTGCTACCCTTTTCCAAACTCAGTCAATAGTACCAGAAACATCTACTATTTTGATAAAATAAACTGCATATGCTTCTTGTTGAATTTATCTTGAAGGTATGTGCGTTATAGATGCAAGTAAGCCCATTGTATTTAAACTCCTAGACTAGAGAACAGATTCTTTTTCTGGAAGTTACAATTGTGTACTCAATGGGAAGGGGACCTGGATAGTTACAGTTGAGCTGGGAGGCAATACAGTGATGGAAAGAGTAATGCAAGATTGTAAAATATCCTCTCTTTTACTTTTTTGTTCCTTTCAAGTCTGTAAAGGTTATTTTAATGGCTGCTGAAATCCAAGATGTACATCACTATTGTGGCTGTAGGGCAAATATTTGAAGCTATTTTTGTTCATGTATAACAGCAAATGGTACCAGTCACGTCCAAGTAGTGGAGAATACTCTGTGCTGGACTATACCCATTGTCAAGACAGTATTCTACCTCAAAAGGTGGATATTTCTGATTGACTAAGAAAAACATGCAAGGAATCTCCTGAAGGATTTTATTCTTGATAAAGCTGCAAAGAAAACTTAACAACCTTTCCTCTCCCAGTCTGATGGAAAACATGATACTTTGATCCTAATTTAAATCTGGACAGGTAACTTATTGCAGCAAAATTGTTGCAAGATCTCTGAAGGTTTAATAGTACTTGCAACAAAAATATTCGCTCCTGCCTGGGTCATCATACCTTTCTGAGACATACTAGGGTGTCAATCTTATATTGGAATATTGTATGGCTGCTCAGCACCACACTACTTATATTTGTAAGATTTAAACATATTTTGTGACTTACTTTGTATAAAATTTTATTTTAAGTGTAGGTTTTAGTAATTATGAACTTTTAACCCTTAAACAAAGCTGCTTATAGTCCAGCAAGACTGCAGCTAGGGCAGTACTCAACAACGGAGGCTGGTAACCTAAATTTGAGACTTTTACAATGCCTTTGTCTGTGGTCAGTGGCCTTGCAAACCAAGAGACCACACACAAGCAAACAGAGGCTCTCATAATTGCCTAACATTTTCACCACCTGTTCTGAAGCCATGTTATCAGAAGTGAAGGAACCAGTAAAAACCAGTTTATAAGCTATAAATGGAAGCAGCTATGTCAGAGAGCTGATAAACATTTCAGTGTAAATTATTTGTGTAATTACATGACACTAAACTGCTTTGAAGTATTGGTTTCAAGTTACAGGATGTCATGGTTACTGTTTTGGGGTAGGGGACATGTGTGTTGGGGGATAAAGGAGAATGCAGGCAGACAATATTTCTTGTTTAAGAGATCATATCAAAGATAATTCATTCATTATGAATTAATGCTGCTTCATTCTTACACCAATATGCTTCCTAAGCGTGAAACCTTGGTTTGGTTTAGAAAATAATCCATAAAGATGCCTATGCTATTCAGTCATTTCATAGCCTTCAGAGATGTTTGCTTAGTATAGAAATGCTGATATTCCTATTTCCAATGATGTTGATAAAATTAATCTTAAAAAATCAAAAAGGTAACCTTACCCAAACTAATAGTTAAAATGCACTAATTCTGAGTGAAAAATTATTTTGTATGCATGACTCAGGTGAGTAAGAAGAAGAGGAAGGTATCTCCAGTTCCAATTACAGATATACAATTCCTATTCTGTTGCTTAAAGGCACTTTATTTAGAACTTATTTCAGTAGTAGTTCTTCTGTCACTGTTGATCTGAATGAAAATTATTTGTGATTAGTTTCTTCTAGAACTAGATATTCGGTATGACTTGTAATGTGAATAAAGTGTTCATTTGGAACATGATGAATATGTTCTGAGTATCAGCCTTTTCCCCCCCTAACTTAACTCTGTTCTTATTTGTTACTTAAGACAAAATATCAGAGCTGCCTGATTTCCAAGAGAGAGGAAAAAGAGAAGTAATTGCATATATTCTGTTAGCCCCATTAGTTTGACACATCACATTAAAGAAAAGCACATGATTTTAAGTTTACTTTTAAGTGAACTTATCCTTGAATCATATGAATTGGCCTTTGCTTAGTTTTGGTGTAAAATGTCAGGTCTGTGAATTCTTACCTGTAACACACTCCTATCAGTAAGATCATATTTAGAAAAAGTAGAGACTAATATTATAAATATACTAGTCAAAAGCTTGGGGGTGGTTTTTTGTGGGTTTTTTGTTTATTTGGTTTGGTTTTGGCTTTGTTTTTTTTGTGATATAGAGGCATTTACTATAAACCCTTGGCAACTATAACTGGTAAAAATTATGTTAAAAGTTTTTTCCTAAATTGCTTGCTGCATTAGGTTTGGAATTTCAGCCACTTCAAAATCGTTTTTCTATATGTAATATTCTCACCTGGAAGTTTTGTGACAGCTGTAATTTGTAGTTCTACAACTCTGCAGACATCCAGTGACAAACTGTCAAGGTTAGTGCGTTTTGGCACTGAAATTATTCCTCACTGTTCCACATTGTCAGCTATGATAATTTATTTTTCTTTCCTTAGGCAGAGCATGAATACTTGTGTTAACATTCAGCTACTCACAGGTGGAGCACTGTGTAGTGTTTGAACAGTGCATTTATTTATGATGACTGCTTTAAAATTTAATTAGGAATTAAATTCTCAGTTTTACTGTCAGATCATCTTCTGGATGATCTGATGTGATACAGTGTTATACACCACCTAGCAAGTGCTATAGAAATCTGTTATGAATCCAGCTTTGAGAGTACTGGCGAGTTTTGGTACTGCTATCTCAAACCAACTGTTGCAGAATAAAAAATAAATCCAGAGAGGGGAAAATTCGAGTGATGTTCTGCCTTCTTGCATGGACTGCCTCTCTCTTCTTGCTGCTTCTTCCAGCAGCTTCAACCTCATGTCCTTGGTAAGAAGAGTATCTTCTGCCTTCTTTGATGGCTGACTGTTGTTTGAAGGTATTTCTCTAGTTTAGTCACAAATCTCATGAACTCCACAATGCATTGCACCATCATATCACATGGAAAGAATCACTGAATTTGGCATTTTTTTCTTCTTTTACCAAACAAGAACCTTGGGCAATCCTAGCCATCTGCCTCCCCACTGATGTCTAGCAAAGGGCCTTCTACTTCTTACTAACCCTGATTTATTGTAATTATTTTAAGTTTCCACTATCACACATATACGATGACTATATCCTCTGTGGCTTTAGTGAAGCTCTGGAATTTTGCAGCAAGTACTGAACCCAGACAGATGTCAGTATAACCTGATAGAGGTAAGGTGGAAAGTAGCTTGGCAACTGACTATCTGAATCCTAAGCAAAGTTTTGCACTTATTTGGTTAAATCAAGCAGATTTTCTCCAACAACTTAATTTGATATCCATAAGATAGCTGTGAAATTATCATGAACAGTTTTGACATTCAGCGTTGTTCAATTTTTTTCTTTCTTAGCATGAACAGAAGAAGTTTCCTAAATGCTTATTGCAACCAGCTACCTAAACCTTATTCCCTACTGTTTGGGGTTTTTTTTAGACAGATGGTATAAAGACCTGTACATTTTCCCAGAATTTGCCCATTTCCCCGAGCATTATCATAACCTCTCTCCCTTACTTAGCTTTGTTTTAACCTCCTGATCACTTTCCAACCATCAGAGGGCTCCACAGCCCACGGAGCAAGAATCACCACTGACTGCCCCTACTGGGGTCATGGGAGCCAGGCTCTGAACACTCACTTGGTGACCACCCTGCCATGCAGACTTTGATTCACTCTCTAGTACCAATAACAACAAATCATTGCAATGAAAGAATAACCTCGTCAAACCACTTCCTTCAGCAAAATTTGCACAGTGATATTTTTCATTTAAACAGTGATTCAGATTTGATCTAAATTAAATAATGTTAAAGGGGAGAAATAATGCAAGGCCTCATCCACAGAAGCTGTCATATTGAGCTGAGGCATGTCAAAACAAGATTGAAGTCCTGGTGTTGCTAAATTACCCTGCTTATTAATCACAATACTCCCACTTTGAATAACCTGATAGCTCTTGCCCTCACTTGGAAGGTAGGAAAATAAGGTTGATATTGCTGTGCTGAGAGCTCTGCCACCTTGTGCCCAGTGAGGTTGTGGTCTGCTTTGGTTTGGAAAAGGCACTTATCTTCAGACATGAAAATTCGCACCGGATGAAGCTAAATGTGGGCTCCAGGAAGGATATTCTAGAAAAGAAAAGGACAAATTTTACTGACAAATTCCTCACTGGTTGTCTCCAAGTGCTGACTATGGAGCATGTGGCCACAGGCTCAAGTCTATGAAAAAGCATAGGGACAGGTAGGAGTGGTACATGCAGAAGACACAAAGCTTGTGTCCCACTTGACCCATAGTTAGCCATTTCAAATCTGCATGAATAGACTAATACAGACTAATCCTTTCTTGTGTCTCTTACTTAAGGTAACTCTTGTACACATATTTGACCACAAAAGCGAAACAGAAAACCTAATTTTACAAATAAATTTATTTGGCTCCCCCATAAAGCCTTGAAACGTGATGGGTACTTTTCTTCCTGCAGTTGATTTTACTTACTGCATATGTGACCAACACAGTTCTTCAGATTTACTTCACTTACTAGTTATAGCACACACAGACACACACAAATGCAATCTTAGCCTAAAGCTTCCAGGAAAGAGTTAATGGTGATGCACTATTACATCTGCACAGAAAAGCTGAAATAGGCAGAGATATATCCAACTTGTCTTGAAATGCCTGGAAGCCCACCTGTCTAGGAAGTTGTTTCATTTACAGCAAGCATATTACATTTATTTATAATGTAAAGTTTGTGCTTTCCATTTTGTTCAATCTCTTTCTTTGTTTTATATGCTGTGTTTCTTTACATCTATTGTGCTGACTGAACAATAATCATAAAGGTCCTAATGCTTCCTCCAACACTGCATGATGTGCAGACTTTTGCTGAGACAGTCTGTGCAAAGGATTTGGGTTTTGGAAGTGTTTTTTTGCATATGTGAGCATGATCTCTGTGTGTGGCCTGTGTGAATATTAAGGGTCATTTGCCCTGAAGGCTCTCTAAACCACTCTCTCTGCCTGTGTGGAAAACATCTCCCCACTGTAACCAAGCAGAATTAAAATAGCTATTTGTCTGTTCTTCCTTTTATATATACACCCACTCTGTCCCCCAGTAAACCTCCTCTGCAGTTTTGCTGCATGTTCACAGCAGCAGCCCAAAGTCCCCTCCTGTTATTGCACAGGCACAGTAGGCTGAGAAGAGAGGAACAAGGCACTGGAGGCATATGGCTGCTCTCTGTTTTGTACAGCAGCCACTTCAAACTCCTTCACTACGCTAACCCTTGGTAAAGATGCCTTTCCACGCTTGTTCTAATCTACAGCGCTCTATTGCCACTTTGTTTACTACACCTCCCTTGCTCATGCCACTCTTGTCCAGATTTACGTCTCTCATTCCTCAGAGACTGTGTAGCTGAACTGCCTAGAGTTACATTGGAGCTCTGTTTCAGGGGTCAAGAAAACACCATATTTGTCTATCCGATTAAGCTGTTCCTTCTAAATAAATACGACAGGAAATAAAACCATCACAAACTAATAGCTCACAGAACCGCCCTCTTGACATGATTGCTATAAAACTTTGGAAGTGATTTTTTTAATTTCTTTCTTATGCATGCTTGCCACTAGCAATCTACACAGTTAATTTAACTATCAGTTCAAGCAGTTTTATAATTCACTGTAAAGCCTTGGGTCAATAATTTCACAAAATTATTTCCCTAAAGCTGTTTGTAGAATTTAGAATAATTTTTAAAATTTCAATCAGAATGTTGCTTGTATATAAAGTTCATTGGCAAAAATAATCATTCCACTTCACTGTACACTGAAAACTAATTTTTTCCATCTTGGAATCCAAGAGAATTGTTCACTTTACTGTGAGAAGTCAAAAAAACTGATTTATGTTCCAGAGTACAATACATAGTATTTGAACACTGCTTTCTTTTAATTTCATTATCACAAAGAGGTAAGTGTTTTATTCCCATTTTGCTAGGGAAATTGGGAAGCTAAACGACTTTTACAAGGATTTGAGAGTCTTGCTGGTCTAATGATTTTCCGTCATCCTATATTGCTTCCAGTTTGGGAAGGCAGATTGCTCAGATTATTTTAATGTTTTTATGTTACCCACCTCAAAGCTGCTTTGAAATGATTAAGCACATGTAAAGGAGCCACAAGTTCTTCCTCCTTCCAAAGAAGGGTGCTCATATTTTACTACTGTATCAAACTCTGAACACAGCACTTACTTTTGTAAGCGAGAAAAAAATTGAGCTCAAAAGGATAAGGGTTCCACAGTTGTGTAGCAAACTGGTACCAGTACTTCCATCTCCTGTTACAGTGCTGAGTGCAGGAGGCCACTGTACCTGCTGGTGACAATTGCTTTCTTTTGGTGGAAACATAGGTCCTTTCACCATTTACCTCAATGAACCCCAAACTTGCCCTTTTCTCTTAATTTCTTGTAACTCAGGGTGTCTACTTTTAAAGTAGTCTGTGTCTGTATATTTCTTATGAATATCAAGAAGGTGTCACCAAAGAGAATCAAAGAAGCACGCCTGTAAGAAGACAGGCCAGTGTATGAAAAAGCACATTGGGAATGAATGTTTTTTTTTTTTATCTTGACTTTGGCAAGTTAAATATCCTTTACTATTTGGGAAATAGTGAAAGAGAGGCATCACTGTAATTACTTTCTACTCATTTATGCAAACAATGCAATAATTGAAAAAAACCCTCATGTAGTGGAGTCATTACATGAAACTTGACTGCACTTAGCTTCAGTCAGAAATTTTTTTATTTTTGAAAATGCACCAAAGAAGTAATTAATTTTTCTTTAAAACTGGGTGTAAATATGTCTCTCTTCTAGTCAGAATGTCATCTGTGTGTTTCAGTGAAAAAAATGTAATTGTGTGGGGAGGAAATATAAAGACTGAGTAATGTGACAGAATAAGGTGTAACCTTTTCTGGATACCATACTATCAAAACTTTCTTACTTTTTATTTAATTTTTTTATTATTATTACAGACTCATATGCAAGTTTAAGTACCATGTTTCAAAATAACTCTTAGTATATTTAATGTGAATAAATATGATACAAAGTTATGGATTCACAGTTACTTCAGAACCCCTAAATGTCAATTTTAAAGATTTTCCACCCCGTTTTTTAAAATTTTTTAAATTATTTTTGTTACATTTACAGTAGATCTCCTACGACATAGTTCTGCTTCCTGAACAGCCAAGGTAAATAATGACATTAACAATGGCATAGTTTATGTTCATAGAAAACAGCAAGACAAGGAGCCAAGGACAAAAGACAATACTACCTGTACTACAGTTTAACACATGCAGCTTGCCTACAGTGGTATCTCGTTACAAAGTACAATCTATCCAGAGAACAAGGATAGCCATTTTCTCTTGTCCATCCATGAAAAAATATTGGACAAAAGTAACGCTGATGATTCAGCAGGTAGCACTGACTTAGGTTTATACTGCAGGTTTGTAATCCATTATGCTCCACTATTACCACTGATGAATAGAAGCTGCAGTTGTAGAAGATACAGCATAATAAAGGTAATTTTTGCTGTTTAACGTAAGGGTTGTGTAGCATTTCATGCACTGTTAAATAGCAGCTTCACTCCGTCCTGCAAACACCCATATTTCTTGTTGGTGAGTTAACCAACCCGTGCATTTTCCCTCACTGTTGAATGCACTTTATGAATTTTTTTGAACTGTATGAAGTGAATACAAAGGTCATACCTTGTAGGCAAGAGACAGTAACTGAAGCATATCTATCAAAATTCTTACTTATGAGCTTTTCCACTTCTTTCTTCTTGTCACACTCCATCAATATATTCATGCTACTTAGCTGATAAGAAAGCACCAGTTTCTAAGGCAGTATCACAGCATCAGGAAACATCTATCCAACGGGCACACCAGAAGCTCTGAATTCCCTAGCTAGGGATGAGTGAGAGACTTCTGGTTGTTCTTGGGCTTACTTTTATTAAAATGAATTGAATCAAAATTCTCAAATTCTTTTGCTCTTTTCTTCCCTCATAGATACAAACACAGATAACCTACACAGGTGAACAAAAGCAGAGGATGGTTGTATGAACTAGAATCAATCTACTTTCTTTTAAATATAGATAAAAGGAGTAATTTTTGCACCAGTAGTCCCGGTTGATTTCTTATCCAGCAGTAGCTATACAGTAGAAACATGGAAGAAGAAAATGGTATGGGTTCTTCATAGAAAAATAAAATAAATTTATTTAAAAAGGGACATAGCTGTCATCCACAACTGTCTTCTGACTGGCAGCATTCTGTCACATGGAAGTTGTAGTAACTGTATTAGCTTTCACTTCTAAAGGTGGCAAGCACGTTACTCAGTTTGCTGACTTTTCAATGCCTGTTATGGGGACCACAGAACAACTGAGTGTGATGTTACCTGCATTGTAATGCTTTTGCTGCTTGAACTGGCAAGCTAAAAATCTTGCTCCTACAAAAGGTCTCTACATGGTGCTGAACCACATTGTATTGTTCCACAAGTTAACTCCAAGATACCTTGAATTCACACTGATTTATGCACTGGTTCACACAGTACAGTGAGCCTAGAACTGTTTAGTTTTAAAAAATCAGGCCAAGGAACTCTAACTAAATTTTTGAAAAGGGTTTCTATGTCACATCCAGCAATGCTCATTGTTAGGCATTCAGTGAAATGACTGAGTTCCTGTTAAGGGAGCACGGCATATAAGTTCCACAAAGCAAAATTAAGCGCAAGTTAAAGCTCTGTTGTTCTTCCTATGCTATCACCCTTACTATCTGTCACCAGTTTTACTGCAGATATTCAGTACATGTAACATGGTTTGGAACAAGCACAACTTATGGTGGGATGCAGTTAGCTTTCTTCAAAAGTGCCACTTTGTGGTTTTCTGGTTAAAACTGTTGATAACATACCAGTGTTACTATTGTTGCTGGTCAGTGCCTGCACAGCATCAAGGCTTTCTCTTTCTACTTCTCCCTCTGAATCCTCCTAGCATGTTGGCCAGTGGTGGGCAAGAATCTGGGAGGTGACTTAGCCTGGACAGCTGACCTAAAGTGATATAAGCATAGCTTTGCTGCAGGCTGAGGTCAACCTGCCCCAGAATGCAATTATCCGAATCAACAATTTAACTCTTGAAGCTAGCAGCAATTCAGAGTAGGAAGTTCTGATTTTGCTCAACTTGCAATCAGTTGCTGCTTAGAGAAAAGCTTTGTATATCATTTACTCTAGTAGATACTGCAACATGCTTTAGAGAACACTGAATAATCAAAAGCCATGCTGATTTGTCTTCAATTAGTACATTATAAATGTATTTTGTGTTTTTCTTCATACATTTCAGAGAACGGTTACTACTGCAAGGGGTCTTTACTCCAGCTTTTAATGGTAGATCTGATTTGTGACTGAGAGCTGAGGGCTCCCCTCACTCTCGGACTCTATCAAGTCACAATTAAAACTGCTATTAATACTCCAGACTTCTCTAGCTTTTTCTCTGTTTTCAACTAAAGTCCTCAGAAGTGCTTTTTTCTGTACCACAGGCAGGGGCACAAACATAGCTCATCTGATGTGTGTTCTTCAGAACAGCCACACTAGAGCTCAGAAAAAAAGCAGAAATCTGTAGCTTTTATAGATAATTAAATAACTCGCCAACACTTCAAAGTAATTTTAATAGGTGTTTTGAGTTGTACTTCATATTCCTAATGTTTTACAAATTTTAGGGGGTTAAGAAATATTACACATTACTTGCTTAAAAATAAAAATGGTGACAGGTTTTAATACCAGAACACTGGTATTTAGCAGAATTCTTCAAAATTCTTCAAAGAGATACCCAAACTTCAAAAATATCAAGCTGTTTTTAACAGAAGGACTAAGACAAGTACCTGTTTGGTAGTGTGGTAATTTAGAAGTAGTCAACTAGCACTTGTAACACTCTCAGAAATGAATGGTGCAAAGGTTAAAAACTAGAAAGGTCAAAGCCTTTGGTATTCCAGCTGGGAATACGAAGAGGGATACAATCAGACCTAGATAGGTATTGGACGATAACTTGATTCATCTGATCAGTTATCAAAATGTTAAGATTTCAACTTCCTAGACAAAAAGGCACTGACCGAGGGCACCATCTTCAGAAAGAAAAGCTTTCATTCATTTGTATCTCTCTGTCTTCGCTGACGACAGACAGATGTTCATCCTTCATGGATCAGGAAAACGCCTGCCTTCCTTTGTAAATCTTATACCCACTGAACAGTTTGTTAAGGGCCTCAGTAGTTATCTTGAAATATGCTTGTAACAGTACTAGTGGCAAAAACGAGGAAGTAACTGTCTCATTTAGTAAGATCCAACTTTTACTGCAATTTCTAAGGAGTCAGGAGAAAATTCAGCAAAAGGTTATACTTCTTGCTGCAATTTCTGCATAAATTATGTAGGAAATTGGCTTATTTTACTTAAATGGATGTCAGATGTTGCTAAAAGACAAGAAAACTCAGTCATGGGAAAAAATTCCTTAGTACAGCAGGGTACAGAAGGCTTGTCATAACCACAGCCTACATGTAGAGGTAGTGAATTCTCTGTTCAGGGAACAGAAAAAAAATTCAAATTCCAGCCCTTTACAACCCCTTTCTGGAAGCATATGTTGCACCTCTAAGTGATTTGTATAATTTCTGCATAGGGAAGGTCAATGCCCTTGCACTAATCACCTGGCTTAATAACCCTTAGCAGTTAGGACAATAGTATCAGGAAAAAAAAAATAGCACATCTGTATACATGTTATACTTCTGATAACTTGTGAAAGGCAAAAATATTTCTTCTTGCAAAGAACTCTATAAGAGTGTTTTAAAACCTGGTTAATTCTTGTAATTACTGATGCATCCCTTTAAAACACATTTTCTAGGAATAAATTAGAAATACTTATGTGCCAGAATTGCCTGATTTTCAGTAGCAAAGGACAATTTGTTTTACAGATTGCAAATTTAGCTCTATGCAGTCCTCAATTTAGGCAACTGATAGAAACAGAACATAGAAGGGGGGCACAAATATGGGCACAGTTGAGCTAAATCCATTAATAAAGTAGGATTCCAATAGAAAACAAGCATTCTTATCGAACTCTTATGGGCAAGCAATGGAAGAGAGACTACAGTAAGCATGCCATTCACCACAAAACACATCAAAATCTGAATGCTAAAAGCTTAGAGAGCCTGAGCTGAACTTGTATCTTTCACACTTTTAACACTTTGGAATTATTCTATAGGCCTCTTCTCACTTGCACTTTAAACAGACCCATCTCTGTTCATTTTATTATGTTCATCATTATTATGTTCATAGTATTTATTTCTATTAATTTTTTTTTTTCTGTCAAGCTTGCTGGCCATATCTTGAAGTTTCACCCAGATGATGTTGGTTCTGATGCTGACAAGAATTTACACACATCTTTAATTTTCACCAGAAGTATTCCCCCCGCCATGAGTAGCTCTGTTATCTATGAGACCACTTTCCAACTCAATTTATATGTAAACAGTTGCAGGATTTAAGACTTGGAAAACTAGCAAGCAGGGCCAGTTTTTAGTATTTAGAAATATCTAGCTTAGCTAGCACTAGTTTATACCTAAGGAGATTTTAGACCATGTCACATTAACCTGGTATTTATATTTTAATGAGAAACCCATTCTTTCTTAAATACAAAAGGTGATAGATACAATTAATTCCGATTCAGTAAGACATTTGGTATGATGGTATATCAGAAATAAAATAGCACATGACTAACCTAAAAATTGTAACAGCTAGAAAACACTAACTAAACAGGGAAAGACAATGAGTTATGCCAAAAGCAGAAGTACTTGGATAAAATAAAACTATTCAGTGGAAAGGAATTATTTCTGCAGGTCAATATTTTAGTATTATATTAAGTCAATATTTTTTAAATTTATTACACGATCACCAATAGGTCTAAAGGTGAAAGCATTTGCTGGGGAGAACCATTAGGTTCTTACCATTCAGGGGAGAACCAGAACATCACATAAGAATTAGGCAAGTTTGAGGACAGGAGTCACAGGAAGAACTCAATAGGTCAAAAATATAAAGTCGTGCATTCAGCATCCTTTAATAAGAATTCATCCTCTCGTGAAAAGTAACTTTTTCAGAGAACAGAAGGAAGATCTACTAACCATTATGCAGTAAGTCACTGAAAAGAACTGATCTAAAAAGCATTCCTGTGTTTCTGAATGCAAGCCAAACCAGCTACTGTACTCACTGTCATCCTTCTCCCCTGCTAGCCAGTGCCAAAAAAATGGAGTAGGGGAAGGGAAAAGGGGAGAGAGAATAAGATGTAAGGAGCATTTTGAAATAAGTGTTTTTATGTTAGCATGACCTCAGGAGTAAATTGAGCATGGTATGTCTATGCCCAGCATACTGTTGTGTGGGATATACCTTCACATTGATGGCATTCCATGCAGTTTCAGCTGTGGCTGTATCTCAGCTGTGACTGTATCTTGGTTATAGCCAAAGGAGCCTCAATAGCCTGTCATGCATGGACAGAAGGAGCAGGCAGTTATACTTGCTGACTGGCACGCTCACTTTATGTCTGCTGCTAAACAAAAGGTCTCTGTACAAGGTGACTGTGTAATAAGCCACAGTTCAGTTGTAAATATATTTTCAATGTTCCTGTCCCAGTGCAGAACAAAGAGGAGTGTCTCAATTCAGGTCAACACTTCACAATATCATCATTTAAGAAGAAAAATAATTTTGTCATCAGTTGTCTCAGCATCACTGTTTCATGGGAAGTAGGCTTCCTGATACACTTGACAGTGGCTGTGATGTCAAATGCCTGTTGCCGTCTTTATCTTAATTGGTGTTTTCTGCTTTGAGCTTTGTTGCACTCCTGTACATTCTCTGTTATGGGAATGAATACTGTTTTGTTTGTTCCTAAAAATTACACTTTTTTGGTTTCCAGAGATTGCAAGTATGTGAAATCTGAGGCGCTGAACACCAACAAAAGACATGTTGGACTGGGAACAGGAAGGTTGATTTGCTCTTCCATAAGAAGACAAATTTTCAAATTGGTCTACATAGTGCTATCCCTTTCCAGAATGCCAGATCAACTTCCAAGTCTGCTCATAACATAGTGTATTTTCACTGATATCTACTGTACCAACTTTATATTTTCATTTTGAAAGTGGTTCAAAATACTGCAGTTTCTGGGATGAAGTTTAGGATTTTAACTACTTCATGCTACCTTTTAGGGGGGTTAATGCAATATGCTCAGACAGTAGAAATAAACAGAAGAATACAGAATTTCTTAGGACATCAAAACTAGATTTGCTTTCATGAACTCCACTAGAAAACAGAAAGGCATCTTTTTTGAACTGAAGATTATAGGAGACTTCCTTCTAGTCATCTAAGTGAAGCTTTGAAATAGTAAAACCAAAATTTTCTTTTCATCTGGAGATGTTTACATCTGTCTCACTGCAACTTACAGGCAAAGCAAAATTAACAGTTAAATTAAAATTATTCATCCTTATTTCAACATTCATTTAGGACAATGGGATTTAAAGAAGCCTGTTGCATTAAAAATCTTAACTCAATACGCTTGGCATTCTCTTCTTGAATAATCCCAGCTTTTTAGCACCTCTCAGTTTTGCCTTTACACTCCTGTATTCTTGTCTCTGTATATATGTTGCTACTCAAGTTTATAGGTAGATGCACAGAGAAAAGTGATTAGAGATTGCAATAAGTGTTCTAAAGACCACAGTAGTGTTTTTTTTCTCCTGTGATTACTGAATGTACTATATGGTGCTGGTCTGAGCTTGCAGCGATAAAAGATTTCAGGTACCATATTTCCAGTATCAGCTAAGTCTTTGTGACTACATTGCTAAAATAAGGCACTTGGAAAATATATCTTATAGGGTTCCTAAGTAAGCAAGCATACAGACAGATTTTCTTGGCGAATTCTAACACTAACATAACAGCACATTAACAAGGTATTTTATAGCAATATACGGCCAGGTTACTGCACAGAATTTTTAGTTTTAGAAACACCAGGACCTCTCAGTACAACCCTTTTGCTTCCTCTGTTCTGAGTATTTTGCATTATTTCATTTATTCTCTCCCTGGACTTACAGAATGGATCTGCACCTTCCCATGGCTTTGACGATACAACCCCCTTTTCTACCTCTGGTGTGAAATGCCAAGTAGCTGATGACTATATCTTCTTCGGAATTAGAATTTTCTTCCTTTAAACACAGACCTGAACTTGTAGTGTACTGTTTAGACCCAGGCATAATGGTAAGGTTTCAAATGCGCACAAGGGGCTGCCTCAAAAATGTGTTAGCCAAATGAGGCAGAACATGAAATACTACCCGAGTAAACAACCTCTATCTAGCCCTGCTCACTCTTCACAAACTAAATAAGTATAGGTATTACCCATCTCTGTTTCTTCTGAATCAGTGGTTTCTGGACCACTAGAACTTCTTCTAATTATGCAATAGCTTATCAACTAGGATTATGTCAAAGATAGATTGCAATTTGGTCCTTCTGTAGCTATGTTTGCATTAGAAAATTAGGATGGGGAGCTGTGGAGAATGGATGTCTTTTTTTTCCCCTTCCATGCTCTGGCTGGTAAAAGCTGAGAGGCTTCTGACTTCTGTTTTCAATTGAGATTTTATTTTGTTTGACTATTGTTGAAAATAAAAAGATTCTGGGAGGGAAAATGCTTTTAAAAGAACGTGGGTGTGGCTTTTGCTTCTCTCTAGCTGGTGATATAGCCTACACAACTGTACTTTGAACTTGTTTATCCTGGGGGGGGAGTGGGGAGCCTGGATGTCTCCTGCAGTGCAAAAAATTCTCTCTCCATAATCACAGTAAGAAAGACAAGGTCAAATTTAAAGATTTAAGAGATTTGTCAGGGTGATTAATAATGATAACTCACCGTGATAACTGCAGCATTTAACAAGCGCATTAGCTGTATATCTTGTTTCTCAGATCCCACACTACTGCGAAGTAGTAGTAAGCACTTCTTTCCACTTGTGAATCTACACCCCTTTACTATCCCTGCCAAAGAAAGCACAAGAGCTTTTACATGTAAGCATAACTGAAAAAAAAAGTTAAAGGAGAACTTCAGTTCATCCAGTCAAAAATGTATATTCATTCTTTTTCTTTCATGCATAATGCTGGAGTGTAAATAGATGAAATTAATGTCTGTCTGATAGCTTGGTTTTGAACAGTAATGTTCATAATTCTAAATTTTCCAAAGCCTGTTTTTAAGAGATACCTTATTTTACAAACCTAACTAAACCAGCAAGAAATAAAGATGGGCAAAACTGAGCATTTGAAGTGCAATCAAAAAATTACATCAGTGCCAAAGCAAATAAACAAACACAATACCAAAAGATTTGGTTTTGTTCTGCTAAATCATAACCTTATTTTGAAAGTTGGTGTTTTGAAATTTTTTTGGTTTTTTGTTATGACAAAGAAAACCATTCATTGGAGATATAAATCACTTTAACATGCTTTAACATCCCTCTTTGGGGATTTTTTTGGAAGCTGATAGAAAATAGCTTCTGCTTTTTACCATAAGTTAAAACTTTCTTTTAATTCTACACATTTTTGTAGTATTTTACTTATTAGGCATAAATTTGGAAGAAAGAGAAAGGGATGATACTTGAGTTTATAAAGCTTCTAACATAGATGCAATTGTTTTATTTTTTTTTCCATGAAAAATACATTAAGCCAAAAAAAATATTAGTGAAGTTAGCGGATTTCCTCTAGTTTTACAGGTATAACCGACTAGGTTTTACTCGTGTCTATTTATGTTTTGTAACAATTAGTATACATTGATGTATTAATGCACATAAACCCTATAAACAGTTTTGTCTGGATATAAACAGTACATCTTAATTTATAATTAACAAAGAAGTACAAACAGAAGTGTCTCACTCTTCACTTAACTTTATACTGAGACCTTATCTTATACCTCGTGTGTTGAGAGTATTACAGTTCTGCCAAAACTATTTAGACGGCTTTGCATATATTTACAAAATGATCTAGGTTGTCCTTCATTCCACAAGGTATAATTTCCTCCCCACAAAAGTCTTGCTCCTAAAAGCCGTCAAATATCAAATACTAATCCAGTTTCAGATTACCAGTCAACTTCTGCTTACTACGGTATAAATTTTGTAGTGGGCAATAATTTCTTAACTGAGGCTTTAATATACAAAATTGCTTGCTATATTATGCTATACTTCTGTTTAGAATCATAAAATCACAGAATGGTTTGGGTTGGAAGGATCTTAAGGATTAACTGTTCAAACTCCCCTGCCACAGGCAGCAACACCTTCCACTAGCTTGGGTTGCGCATAGCTTCATCCAGCCTGGCCTTGAACTCTCCCAGGGATGGGGCAGCCACAGCTTCCCTGGGCAACCTGTTCCACTGTCTCATCACTCTCACAGTCAACAATGTCTTTCTTGCATCTAATCTAACTCTACCCTGCTTCACTTTAAAACCATTTTCCCTTTTCCTGTTACTACAAGCTCCAGTAAAAAGCTGCTGTTCATCTTTCTTATAAGCGATCTTTATGTATTGAAAGGCCACAATAAGGTTTCCCTGGAGCCTTCTATTGTCCAGGCTAAAAAACCCCAACTCTCTCAGCCTTTCTTCACAGGAGAGGTATTCAGCTCTCTGACCATCTTTGTGGCCCTCCTATGGACTCACTCTAACTGGTCTATGTCTTTTTTGTGCTGGGGCCTCCAGAACTGGGGACCTCAGTACTGACTGCAGTATTCCCAGATGGATCTCACCTGAAAGGAGCAGTCAGGGACAAAACACCTCCCTTGACCTAGTGGCCATACTTGTTTTGATACAGCTTAGGATATGACTGGCTTTCTGGGCTGCAAATGCACATTGCCAACTCATGTAATTTCTCATCTGTCAATATGACCAAGTTCTCCTCCATGAGGCTGCGCTCAACCCATTCAAGCCCCATTCTTTATTGGTACTAGGGATTGCCTGAACCAAAATGCAGGACCTGGCACTTAGCCTTGTTGATTTTCATAAAGTTCACATTGGCCCACCCCTCAAGCTTATCATGGTTGTTTTGAATGTTATCACTTCTCTCAAGTGCATCGACTGCAGTACTCAATATGGTGTTATCTGAAAACTGGCTGAGAGCGCACTCAATCACACTGTCATCATCCATGAAGATATTGAGAAGCATTGGGCCCAATAGAGACCCCCAAGGGACATCACTTTTTACTGATCTCCATTTGGACATTGAGCCATTGACTGCATCTTTGGATGTAGCTACCCAATTTCTTGGCCAACAAACAGTCCATCCATCAAACCCATATATCTACAATTTAGAAACAAGGATGTTTTGTGGAACTGTATTAGAGGCCTTACAGAAGTCAAGATAGATAACATCTGTTGCTCTTCCCTTATTCCCACATACACTCACTCCATCTTAGAGGCCTACCAAATCAGTAAGGTACATTTTTTCCCATTTTGAAGCCAAGTTGCCTGCCCGTCATTAACTCCCTGTCATTCATATGCCTTGACATAGCTTTCAGGAGGATCTGCTTCATTATCTTACTGGGTACAGAGGTAAGGATGAGTGATTGATAATTTTTAGGATATTCTGCTTCATTCTTTTTAAAAGATGGGCATGATGATCCTCTTTTTCCAATCACTGGGCACTTTGCGTGACTACCATGACATTTTACTTTGTACAAGCTACAAATGTGGTGTAACTGATAAGATATTCCTCTAAAGGAATACTAACATCTTCATCTTACATAGAATTCTAAGGAAATCTTCTAGTCTTCTTCTATGTGTAAGAAAAATATCAGTCATAAGTTGTCTATGTTAATGAAGAGTAAAATTATTCTCATTGTCCATTTAGAACATGAATTATATCTGCATAAAATATTGCAATTCCTTATTTAAATAATTTTTTGTCCTTTTCTGTGATAGATTATTATCATTGTGCTTGACCAAAAAGTACTAAGTTTGCAACTAAATGGAGAATCAGTTTCTATTGTTGCTTTAACATTTCCTTCCCTGTAGATTTTTGAGTGGTTCGTGCACCCCCTACATGGGTGCAAAGGTTAGGACACGTGGGTCTCCTAGTGGGGCTAAGGCCCTTGCTAAAAACCTAGCTAAGCTCATAAATCGAGCTTTAAACTAGGTGTGAAGGGGGAGGGGATCCAGTCCAGGCTAGACAACTGCGTGCCTGGATGTAGGCCACTGGAGTTTAGGAGGGGGCGTTCTGGTGAGGACCACCAGCGCGTTACCATACAGGTAGTGGGGGAGAATGCAGCCTCGCTCAACAAGGGAGATATAGATATTCTGGCATCAACTACTCCAGCAGGAGTAGTCCCCTCTAGGAGGGCTGAAGGCTCAGCTACTCAGCTGAAGTGCATTTACACCAATGCACGCAGCATGGGGAACAAGATGGAAGAGCTGGAAGCCGTTGTAGGGCAAAGTGCCTTTGATGTCATTGCCATCACAGAAACGTGGTGGGATGACTCTTATAACTGGAGTTCGGGTATGGTGGGGTATAAACTCTTCAGGAGGGATAGAAAGGGTAGGAGAGGGGGTGGAGTAGCCCTCTTTGTAAGGGAGGACTTGGACACCTCTGAGATGGACTGTGGCGATGAGGAGATTGAGTGCCTGTGGGTTAAGATCAAGGGAGCCCATAACAAGGGAGACTTTGTGATGGGAGTCTGTTACAGGCCACCCAGCCAAGGAGAAGCAGCTGATGAGCTCTTCTTTAAACAGTTGGGGTCAATCTCCAAGTCAGTGCCTCTTGTCCTTGTGGGAGACTTCAATCTCCCTGCTATCTGCTGGAAGTACAATAGAGCAGAAAGGAAGCAGTCTAGGAGGTTCCTGGAGTGCGTGGAAGACAACTTCCTTGCACAGCTGGTCAACAAACCTACGAGGGAAGGTGCCCTCCTGGACTTGCTGTTTGTCAACAGAGAGGGGCTTGTGGGGGATGTGAGAGTAGGGGGTCGCCTAGGTCTTAGTGATCATGAGATGATAGGGTTTTCTGTCCTAGGTGAAGTGAAGAGGATGCTAAGCAGGACGGTAGCATTTTTCAGAGGGCAGACTTTGAACTGTTTAGAAGGCTGGTTGGCAAAATCTCCTGGGAGACAGCACTTGAGGGCAAGGCAGCCCATGAGGGCTGGGAGTTCTTCAAAAAGGAGATCCTGGCAGCTCAGGAGAAAGTCATCCCCGTGTTCTGGAAAAAAGGCCAGCAGGGGAAAAAACCAGCTTGGTTGAGTAGGGAAATCTTGAGTCAAATTAGAAAAAAAAGGAAGATTTATAGGCTCTGGAAGAGGGGACAGGCCTCTTGGAGGGACTACAGGAGGGAAGCGAGGCTATGTAGGGAAAAAACCAGAGGGGCTAAGACTGAGCTAGAGATCAGATTAGCTAAGTCAGCAAAAGACAATAAAAAATCTTTTTATATTAACAGTGAAAGGAGGACAAGGGAGACCATACAGTCCCTTTTGGACTCAGAGGGAACAGCAGTGACAGGGGACGAGGAGAGGGCTGAGGTACTTAATGCCTTCTTTGCCTCAGTCTTTAATTGTAAACAAAGCTGTTCCCTCTGTGTAGACACCCAGGAAACAGAGGAGCAATACGAGGCTCCCATAGTTCTTGAGGAGGAGGTCAGAGCCCTGCTTGGGGAACTGGACACCCACAAGTCCATGGGGCCAGATGGGATACATCCTAGGGTATTGAGGGAGCTGGCGGATGTATTGGCCAAACCCCTTTCCATCATCTTCCAGCAGTCCTGGAAGACTGGGGAGGTACCTCTGGACTGGAGACTGGCTGATGTAGTTCCCATTTACAAGAAGGGTAGCAGGGAGGATCCGGGGAACTACAGGCCTGTCAGTCTGACCTCAGTGCCAGGGAAAGTCATGGAACAGGTGATCTTGAGTGCTATCATGAAGCACTTACAAGAGAACCGGGTGATCAGGCCCAGTCAACATGGGTTTACCAAACCAACCTGATCGCCTTCTATGACAAAGTCACTTGGCTGCTGGATGAAGGAAAGGCTGTGGATGTGGTCTTTCTGGACTTCAGTAAAGCCTTTGACACAGTTTCTCACAGCATTCTGCTACGGAAACTGTCAGCCTCTGGCCTGGACAGACGCACACTCTCCTGGGTAGGAAACTGGCTGGATGACCGGGCCCAGAGAGTGGTGGTAAATGGTGTTAAGTCCAGCTGGAGGCTAGTGACGAGTGGTGTCCCCCAGGGCTCAGTGCTAGGTCCAGTCCTGTTCAATGTCTTCATCAATGACCTGGATGAGGGCATTGAGGATACCCTTAGCAAGTTTGCAGATGACACAAAGCTGTGTGCAAGTGTCGATCTGCTGGAGGGTAGGGAGGCTCTGCAAAGGGACCTAAACAGGCTGGACTGCTGGGCAGTGTCCAACGGCATGAGGTTTAACACGGCTAAATGCCGGGTCCTGCACTTGGGGCACAACAACCCTATGCAGAGCTACAGACTGGGAGAAGCCTGGCTGGAAAACTGCCAGGAGGAGAGGGACCTGGGGGTGTTGGTTGACAGCCGACTGAACATGAGCCAGCAGTGTGCCCAGGTGGCCAAGAAGGCCAATGGCATCCTGGCTTGGATCAGAAACGGTGTGACCAGCAGGTCCAGGGAGGTGATTCTCCCTCTGTATTCAGCACTGGTGAGGCCACTCCTTGAATACTGTGTCCAGTTCTGGGCCCCTTACCACAAGAAGGATGTTGAGGCTCTGGAGCAAGTCCAGAGAAGAGCAACGAGGCTGGTGAAGGGGCTGGAGAACAGAACCTATGAGGAGTGGCTGAGAGAGCTGGGGTTGTTCAGCCTGGAGAAGAGGAGGCTGAGAGGAGACCTCATTACTCTCTACAAGTACCTGAAAGGAGGTTGTAGAGTGGAGGGAGCTGGGCTCTTCTCCCAAGTGCCAGGGGACATGACGAGAGGGAATGGCCTCAAGCTCCACCAGGGGAGATTTAGGCTGGAGATTAAGAGGAGGTTTTTCACGCAGAGGGTCATTGGGCATTGGAATAGGCTGCCCAGGGAGGTGGTTGATTCACCTTCCCTGGAGGTGTTTAAGACACTGGTGGATGAGGTCTTGAGGGACTTGGTTTAGTATTAGATAGGAATGGTTGGACTAGAAGATCCGATGGGTCCCTTCCAACCTGGTTGTTCTGTGATTCTGTGATTCTGTGATTTTCTTATTTGAAAAATACAATAGAGAATACAGGATTATCTTTCCTTTAAAATGAGGACTCCTATTGATATCAAAAAGGAAAAAAATTCTTCACAGAAAGCGTCATTAGGCACTGTAACAGGCTGTCCAGGGAGGTGGTTGACTCGCCTTCCCTGGAGGTGTTTAAGGCATGGGTGGATGAGGTGCTAAGGCGCATGGTTTAGTGTTTGATAGGAATGGTTGAACTCAGTGATCTGGTGGGTCTCTTCCAACCTGGTGATTCTATGATTTTATGAAAACAGAACCAATTCATCTCAGCCTTCATCAGAAATTCAGGGACTAGGTGATCTATATCCCATGTTCCTAAAATCAGAGAGCTTGGAATGTCTTTTGAATGAAAGGGATGAAAGATAAATTCGTCGTCAATTTATGAGGTTACAAAAAAGAACAATTTTAGCAAGTAATGTTCAGACATCACAGAATTGCTAACCTCCATACGGTAAACTTAATGCAGCAGTTTCATCAAGAATAGTATTCTTGTAGGTTTCTAAGTAGTTTGCATGTTATAGAACAAGTTTTATATTTTGAACTAGCTATGTCTTTGAAATGAATGTCATCATTTAGTCCCTGTTAATAAGACAGTAGTAATCTAAGCAGGAGGCGTCAGGACCAGGAATTCCTATCCGAGAAATATAATCACAATCCACCAAAAAGGCTAATGAAATCATGATCCATGAGTCCATGCCAGGGAGCTTTGAGCCACAGATGTTTCAATTTAGTTAATGAAAGTAGTATGACATACTTCCTCCCACATAATGGGATTAGATATCAATTTAAGAACACTAAATACCCTAAATTATCAGAAGATGTTCACTTTATAAACAGGAAATTTGTGTGCAGGGCAGCTGTAGCAGGGTGAGAAGTTATACCATAACAGAAAACTCAATGAGAATATTTTCAGGGTAGACACACCCAAAATTGCAAACTACATTGCACCAGAAATTTATCACTATTAGCATTTAAGACCGATCATCACCTCACAGCAATGGTGATGAGAGCATGGTAAGTTTTTCTGAAAAGAACTTTTTTGGATATCACAAAATCCTCATTTGAGTGAAAAGCACAAGCCCACAGACTCGAAAAAAGGAAGACCTGAAGCACTTGTCTTAAATTAGGTTGGAAAGAGAGAAGAAACTAGTTCATATTAATTGTTTGGACTCATTCAAGATAATTTAGTAGATATATGAACATGAACAGGAAGTCTGAGGACATAAAGTTATTTCAAAACAAATATGGAGATAGGCCATCAAAGTGTCAATAGAATAAGGTAAGAATGGAATACAATATTAATGCATTTCAAGGTAGTCCCATGAAATGTAGTGCTAACCTGCTGTGCTAAATCTAAATTAAAAAACATTTTAGAAGAATGACTTGTGTTGCAGAAAACTGAGAAAGGAAAGTGCTCATAGGACTGACAGCACAAATTTTGTCAGACACTGGAGACAAATGGAAGGTAAGATAAAAACAGGAGCTCAGCTCTCCATGTTCCTCTGATTCAAGACATAGGGCAGTGTGTAATGCAAGGTAGAGTTTTTGAAGGGTCTTTTGCCAACCAAAAAATTCAGGTGCTGTCAGGGCCTCAGTCTTTCCTCTAGTTAATCCATCTCTTCTCCTTCTGTCTCTCATTGCTTCCACAAGGCACTATGGTCTAAAAGCTGCAACTTTATAGTGATTTCCTAAGAACAGAAATAAAATATAATGGCTCATGTAGAAGAAATAATTCTGCAATTCTTTTATACTTGTGTTTTAGTAACTAGATTTGTATTTCATAACATAAGCAACACTGCAGAATTTGGCGTAATTTCTAGTGTAGGCATATATAACAGATTTAGTATTAAAAAGCACACATGGAAGGAGTTTGGATAACAGTAGCACATGCAGGGTCAAATTTGGCTACTCCTATATGTGCACTGTCAACCACGCAATTTTTTCTGCAGTAAACAATTTAGGATGAATATACAACTGCCTCATGTGAGTAGCCCTGTAGGAGAATGCCTTGATTAATACAGGACATCTATGAAATCACATTATATTTCCTTTAGCAACATACAGTGCAAATACAGAGTGAACACTCCTAAATGTTTCTTGCAAGCAATAAAATCTGAGTATATCAGTATGTGTCCTGTTTTCCTGTTGCTGCCATGCAGGTTTTTTGTGTTTTTCTTTATTCCACAGATTTTGGTTTTAAAGTCATATTTTTACTTGCACTGCTATAAATTGCTATATAAACGGAAAAAAAAATTTCAGGAACTGTAAGAATACAGCAAGCATACTACTTATCAAATTCTAAAGGAATAATTATATACTACTGCTTGCAGAAATTAGGTTAATTACTATTGATATTTCAGTTTTCTTGATGCGTTGTTTAGATGCCCTTCTGAAGATAAAATTGGACAACAGGCCTGTGATATTTTGGTTTTGTGTGACATAGTGTTAAAAAAGTAGTTCTGCAGTCTTTATTATCAAAAATTACATTGCTGTTCTTGGTGTGGTTTTGGCTTAATAGTTAAAAGAATGCCTTAAGAAAGGCAAGATCAATACCTCTCTTTAGCAGATTCTCAAAGTAGACCCATGAAATTTAGTAAAAATACCAACAAAGGTTATGTACAAGCATAAACTAAATTTTGGTTTAAACAGTTCTCATCTTAGAATGACAATTAAACATTCACATCTGGAGAAATATAAAATGTGAGTTCAAACAGAATGAGCAGGTTCTTGTTAACTGCAGTTTCAGGATAAACTAATAAAACTGGAAAATACAGTCCCTCAAAAGAGTTGTTGGGCTAGCTCAACATGAATAGATGACTTATTGAGAAAAAAATTCAGACAAGGGAGCTTTACCTCTTCTGCAAAATCATACTTCAGATCCTTACCATAGCCTCCTGCTACCTTCATCTCCACATTCTAAACCTTTCCTGAAAAATTCTTGTACTCTAAATTGTTACAGGTCTTAAAGTGACTTTTCATATTTGGCATTAGTTTAATTAGTTTTGGCAAATGCTTTTTGGTGACTCATGGGAGAATTCTTTTGGTCTCTTTACTAACAGATGTACCATTTCCTGTGCTAGAAGCAATGACAACAATGTCACATGGTTATAAAATTGTAGGAATTTGTTACTCAGAGTCCAATAAAAACAACTTGCTTAAAAAAAAAGTAATGGAGTAGATAAGATGGAAAATACACATCAGCGGTAATGTTCAGTCATAAAATATTTGATCCTTTGTCACTTACCTAAACTTCATACTTAGAACCAGAATTCTGTATTATACAAAACGGTAGCTTGGTGGCAACAACTGCTTTGTGTGACAAGAACCTCACTGCATTGCACAATGCTGCCTCTTCATGTTACATGCAGGGAATAAAATGGACACATATGTACTACTATCATTTTATTTATCAGCTCTAGTATAATTTACTGGATATTCCCTTGTTTATCCTAATACATTTCTCCTTTTTAAAGCGTTCTGATATGAAAAGCAGTCTCTGTGGAGTCATATTAGATGACTAGAAGATGCTCCACAATAATTGGTAAATCATAATTTATCCACATACATGTCCTAACTCTCCTTCTCTGCCAAGTTTACAAAGCTGAGAAACCCCTTCCCACCCCTTGAGAAGCCCTCCCCTCCAAAATACAATAAGAAGTTGAAGTCTAGTGATTAGGATGTGGTAGTTTCTTTTAATTATCCCCAATGATCCCATCCCTGGAAGCAGAGTGGGACAGGACTTCTTCTGGGATAGGTGAGAAAAGGAACACAGCTCCTTGCCTGCATTCCACATATTCGTGTTCCAGAGAGGGGCCTGGAGGAGGCCACCAGATCCTTGTTGGACATTCTTCAAGCCTTCAGAGAAATTAATTTCAGCTACCAGTGAATATAGAGAGGGATTTTCTGCCATACATAAATCACAACTATAAGTTCAAGAAAAGCTCTACAAACATAAATTCTAAATTAATTTCAACTTGGTTTTTGTAAGCATTCTGAGATTTTTATCTGTTTTATCAAAGAAGAGGAAAATGCTGTGAGTCATCAGGAGGACAGACTTCCACATGAACATGTGTCTGGTTGTTTTGAAATATTTTTGAGATTGTCTGTCTTGAAGAGTACAGACAAATTCATGTGGCTTCTGCCCAGCTGTATTGCACAAACAATATTTCAAGGTGTGGTACAGATATCTGGATGCAGGTAAAAGGAAACAACCCTCCTGCTATTACTAAACTGTGATTTTTTAGATCTAACAGAAACATTTTTTAGATAATTCAAGGGGGGGGGGGGGGGGGGGAAGTTAATTAAATACTTTTCAAACCATTTCTCAACCAGCTTCAATGACTTCATTCCCCAGTGCAATTAATCTGTCACCTTTATCAGAGCTGAATTTACCAAAACAAAACAAAAATGAAGAGAATGTATTCATCACTTAATTAAAAGTAAAGATGCAGATTTATACAAGCTGCCACAGGGAGATGTAATTTGCACATTCTAACATCAGCCATCCCTCCTGTGCCAGAGGGAGCAATGCATCACTTTGGAGGGGTACTTGCTGTTTTGTGAGAGCTCCTCTGGCAGTAGGCTCCAAGTCAACAGCTTTGTTAGACATTGTAGTCATGCCCTCTTCTGGACAGTGCTATCCAGCATCCAGGAGTACCTAGGACTCCATTCTAATATTACTTATGTTGAACCAGCATCCTACAACTGCTGTTTCCCAACACATCACAAGGTGGGGAGAAGAAAATTCTTCATGCCACAAGATCACATGCATTTATTCTTTGAATCCTAAATGCTGGCATGCACAAGGATAAGAAAGAAAATTTCTTAATGAAATGGTGGACATAAATGTAGGACTCCAATTAAATCCACAGTTCAAATTTTCTCAAAAGTATTTCTTGAATCACTTTCTCTTCTGTTCCCATGGTGCTTACCCCAGATTCTTTGTTTCCATTTTCATTTTATATCATGCAAAAATAAATGATTTAAAAAATCTGTTACACACAAGACCCCATCCTGAAATATTTTTTTCAGGTCTCAGTCAACCAAAGTTTTGTATTTCTCACCTAACGCTTGATTATTTTCATGAAATGTTCAGTATTTGATGAAATAGTTCAAGCTCCGCTAAACTCTACAATGTAAGGACTCTAGGAATTTTTAAACATGTCTAAGAGTTTCTTTCACATTGAAAGAAATCTAACCTTGATATCCTTTTTTTGGAGACTCTGGACAATGTTTAGCACAAACAGAGTTAACATGCTAATAAAGAAAGCCTACTGTAACTTTTATGTTGCCTGTGACAGCAAAAGTTCCCACCATAGCAGAAAGCAATGTCAGATTTAATTTGAATCCTCATAATTTGAGCAGTAATCAATGGCAAGTTGTTTCTCATTGTTAACAGGGAAAAACGTGTATGGAAGTTTGGAAAAGTGTGAAAAACCCTTCATGTGAATACGAACAAGTTGAGTATTGATTTTCAGGTCAAAATTTTGATTGTAAAAAATGAAGCTGTCTAAGGATGATTTTAATAGATCAAGAATATCTCATGTCAAAAGACTTCAGAACAATCTAGGAGATCAAAAAACTTCAACTGGCAATGATTTAATTCCACAGCGCTAGCGTAGGTCAGTACAATTGCCTCTCTTTTGTAACAGATAAACTGAATGAAGTTAGGATGCCTTTTTTCTGAAATGTTTCTGGATCAATTTTTGTGGGCATTTAATTTGGAACTAATTTTTCATTGATACAAGAAAGAAGGTCTGAGTTCTTCATATGAATGTCAATGTATGTTTAGATCAAAATCCAGTGGAATGACTTGAATCTTGGAGAATAACTTAGTCTCCACTCACATTATTCCTGTTACCTTCTTAGGAATTTGTAGCTGGGAAGTTGAGAATATTATTTACAAAATTCCTGGCAGTACTACATAGTTCATATTTTCTCCAATGCACTTACATGAATATTTCTTTCATTACCATCTTATCATCACTGAGCAGAAAAAAAAATAGAAAGTGTTTTCTCTGCTAAAAATCTAGACTACACTTTCTACAAATAAAGACTCAACCTTTAAAATCACACACTTCATGAATACAGGGTCATTATAAGAGAACATTATTGTATACTTTTCTTCTGTCTTTCAGATTCACTCAGTAAGCAAAGTACATATGAGGAATGGAAAAGTGACTTGTAACTTTAACTGTAGTTAAAGAAAAAATAGAATTTGTATGTTCATTAGTGTTCAAATAACACAGTGGTTTTTACATGAACAATACAATAAGGATTGCTCTTTCCACTTTTTAGTATTTTTATAGAATATATCTTCTACATTTTTCCTTCTAAAATGTTTTTTTTTTCCATTAATATTGGTAATTGTTCAGGGTGGCAAACTCATTTTTGTGTAAACAGTAAAAATAATCATAAGATATCATGCTGGAAGTCTGAATTACCACTCAATGTGTATATTATGTTTAGATGTCACTAGTCATGCATTTACATTTTTTAGATATGCCTTTGGCCTTTAAGACCACCACTCAGCTTGACTTGCCTGCCATTTTTGCATGTCAGATGAACGAAATTGTAATTCTCTCTCTGTCAGAGCAATATTGTAAATCTTTTGATAGTATAACTTTGTTTCAAATGTACTTTGCTCCTGAAACCTTTGTTCTTCTGTTGTGGAGAGGTAAGGGCTTTTTAAGCGACACACCCTGGAGCATTGAGCAGTTGTTAGCAATTAAGATCAACTGTCTATTTTCCCATCCCAGTACCACTGCTCGTGAAACCTCTCTAATGCCTTTTGGATATTATGTGACCACCTAGTTTAAGAATGACAGAAGAAAGATAATAGTGGAAAATTGAATCCAGAAACATTACTTGGTGATATGGCTGAAAACAGAATTCACATCAGTTTCCTACTAGATGTGGCAGGAGACCAGACAAGAAGATAGAGACTATGTTGATGACCCCTTTTCAGTATTAGGCACTACAAATAGTATTAGACTTAATAGTGATTAAACACTTAAAAAAGGTAAACCTGCAAGCACAGGACAAATCATCATTCTTGACCAATAGAAAGCATAAATATTTCTACTGTAGATTCAGTTAAAAATGGAGAATTTTACTTTTGCAAAATTTCAAAAAGCAAGATTTTATTTCACAGTGTATGGTTCATAATGGATTGGAAAGATGCTAGTATAAACAGTCACAAAAGACTAGTTTGTCCATCTTGTTGGATAGGCAGATAAGTATATAATCTATAGTTTTTAAAGCATAATGAATTTGGGAATGTGCATTTGAGCATATAGATGCATACCCAGCATATACAACACAGACAAATGATATATGCAGTATTTCCATACCCAAACATTTAGAGTGTTTTCTGTGTTTATCAGATCTATGTAGCAAAATAAAAAAAAAAAAAAAAAAAATCATACCAATAATCCTTCTCATTAAATGTAACTCACATGCAGCTGGGATAGTTATGCACAGTACTCTGAAATGATAGTGAAGAAGAGTACATTTTTTTGTCCTGTGCTGTCATATTTGGCAGATCATTGCAAGTACTTTTTTTTCCCTTTGTGACTTTTCAGCTTATGTATGCGGCCTCCAGAGCACCTGTCTTGCAGGGACATATAAATTTCTGTCCCTTCTCATATAGTCTGAGTACAAAGTAATCATAGAATCATAGAATAACCAGGTTGGAAGAGACCCACTGGACCATCGAGTCCAGCCATTCCTATTGAACACTAAGCAATGCTCCTCAGCACCTTGTCCACCCGTGCCTTAAACACCTCCAGGGAAGGTGAATCAACCACCACCCTGGGTCCAGCCTAAATCTCCCCTGGCGGACCTTGAGGTCATTCCCGCTTGTACTGTCCCCCTGTCACTTGGGAGAAGAGGCCAGCTCCCTCTTCTCCACAACCTCCTTTCAGGTACTTGTAGAGAGCAATGAGGTCTCCTCTCAGCCTCCTCTTCTCCAGGCTAAACAACCCCAGCTCTCTCAGCCATTCCTCACAGGGCCTGTTCTCCAGCCCCTTTACGAACTTTGTTGCTCTTCTCTGGACTCACTCCAGGGCCTCAACATCCTTCTTGTGGTGATGGGCCCAGAACTGAACACAGGATTCAAGGAGTGGTCTCACCAGTGCTGAACACAGAGGGAGAATAACCTCCCTGGACCTGCAGGTCACACTATTTCTGAACCAAGGCAGGATGCCATTGGCCTTCTTGGCCACCTAGGCACACTGCTGGCTCATGGTCAGTTGCTGTCAACCAACACCCCCAGGTCGCTCTCCTCCAGGCAGCTTTCCAGCCAGTCTTATCTTAGTCCGTAGCTCTGCATAGGGTTGTTGTGCCCCAAGTGCAGGACCCAGCATTTGGTTGTGTTAAACATCATCCTCAGCCCAGCGATCCAGCCTGTTCAGATCCCTTTGCAGAGCCTCCCTACCCTCTGGTAGATTGACACTTCCACCCAGCTCAGTGTCATCTGCAAAATTGCTAAGGGTGCACTCAATGCCTTCATCCAGGTCATTGATGAAGACATTGAACAAGGCTGGACCCAGCACTGAGCCCTGGGGAACACCACTTGTAACTGACCTCCAGCTGGATTTAACACCATTTACTACCACTCTCTGGGCCCGGCCATCCAACCAGTTTTCCATCCAGGAGAGTGTGCGCCTGTCCAGGCCAGGGGCTGACAGTTTCCGTAGTGGAATGCTGTGAGAAACCGTCTCAAAGGCTTTGCTGAAGTCCAGGAAGATACATCCACAGTCTTTTCCTCATCCAGCAGCCACGTCACTTTGTCATAGAAGGTGACCATGTTAGTTTGGCAAGACCTGCATTTTGTGAACCCGTGTTGACTGGGCCTGATCACCCACTTCTCTTGCATGTGCTTCATGACAGCACTCAAGATCACCTGTTCCATTACTCTCCCTGGCACTGAGGTCAGACTGACAGGCCTGTAGTTCCCTGGATCCTCCCTGTGACCCTTCTTGTAGATGGGATAAGCTCAGAACCAAAAATTCTTTCACCACTTTATGGCCCAGACTTTCATCAGGGTCCTCACTACTGCTAGACTTTACAAATGCTTCTCTCCTGCCCAGGTTCAAGCAAGCCAATTTTTTTATTTTGGCAGCTAAATAAATAATCATCTCCTATCAAGCTCTACTTTTCTACAGGGAGCAATCTTAATTAGGTTCTGGCATTCAGCCAGTGCTTTTAGTCACACGATATCAGATTTAAAAAGTATATTATTCTTAAGGCAAAAAATAAACCCTCAAAATCCACCATCAACCTCCCCTCAAAAGCCCCACAGTGCTAGGCTTCTCTCCTTGAATTCTCCAAGAGCTTACTGTTGATCTCAGCCACTCCAGAGCTAATTAAGACCTCTTGGACCTCACCATAAATCCACTAGTGATAAATCTCACTAGAGTTATCTGAACTTTGGAATGCCTAATTCAAGAAAAAGGAAGATAGGATGCTGTTTTTTTTTTCCTAAAAGTAAAAGATTTTTCCACCAGTGGTGAAAATGAAGACCGCATCATCATACAGTTTCATGCCAGATATTTTGGTGCAAATAATTTCAAGAAGCATCTTGAAGTGTGCAGATTGCAGGTATACAAACATACTGGAGGAATGTGTAAGAAAGGATGAAGTAGAAAACATTCCACGTAATTCATTGCACCAAGAAAAATGCACAGATATGTGGCAGTAATTAGACCAAACATCTTTCATTCTTGTGTTAGCTAAGACAGACTGAAAAGCTCTAACAGCTAAGAGTATGGGCTCACAGGGCAGGTGTACAAATGCAACACTTTTTTATAAGATTTTGTGATACTGTGATTGTTGCTTGTTCTTTAAATCCTACTGTAAATTAGAGCTTACACATAAATTAGAACTAACACATAAATTCTGGCAACGTAAACTCCATGCATAGCAACAACTCTACATCACATAGTAAGATCCAACCATACTGGCATTTGTTGACACCAATATGCTGATGTGCCCTAACAGTTCAAGTTTTACTACCACTGTTTATTATGTAAAATAGTGCTTCAGGCTGTCAACATCCTCCAAATCTGACTTATTAATCATGTTGCAAAAAAGAAAAAAACACCATCATTGTACAGATCTATTTGTTTATTTATTTTGTTGCTTATTAAAAGAACTACTATATACTGTCTGTTCCAGCTCCAGTGCAGATCATAGGATTACATCTCTATTGATTCTTATATCCAACTAAATGCCTCATATGATTGTAAGCAACTCCCTAATGGCAGGTACAGTAGCAGAAAGTATTACAATTGTAAGAACAGGTTCTGAGAAGCAAGAAACATTACCATTAAAAACTTTTGCCAAACTCTCCTACTTCCTCACAACACACACATTTTTCAAGTAAGTGAACATTATCAGACCTTTAAGTAATGGCCCTCCAGTGCTGGTTGGCTGCTTCCTGTATATGATGTAATTCTATGTCATAATATGTCATAAATCTACCCAGTTTTAGTAAAAAAACGGCTTATTTCTGAGTATTTTGTGAATCTGTATACATCTTGTTACAGCTAATGAAATCCTCAGGTTATTCTTAGCAAAAAAAAATTATTTTGTACAGATCAAAACAGGTCCTCACCAATACTTGGAGTGCAAAGCCCTATTATGATTTATATTTGCAACATCCTAACTATATGTAGCAAATACTGTGCTGTTGAAATTTCCACTTTTCAAATGAGATCAGTTACAATAATTGAAGAATTTATCATGTTTGGGGTTTTTTTTATTATTTCCTAAGAGTTGGCATGGTCACTATAACTCAAATCCAGCAAAAGGCATCTAATTACCTGATACTGAATATTTTATTCATGTTAATTAGACAAATACTATATTGATAAGTTTATGAATTCTTTTCTTCAGTTGTCTCTCCCTTCAGGAAGCAAATCCTGCCTTCAGCCATGCTTTCTGTGGCTAACAATGCTACCTTTCCAGTCCATATGTGATAGGATTGTCCTATAATTGGATATAATGAACCTGGTTATTCAAGATGTTATCTTCCTGAGAATTAACATTCGTATATTCAGACAAGAAAAGACTACATTTCAGAGGCAGGCAACATGTGTTCAGTTGTTATTCTAAAAGACATTGAATTTTGTAAAGAGATTCTGAAATCAGTAAACATTCCAAATGTGCAAGCTCCCCCTGAAGAAGGCAAGAACAGCAAATATTGGAATAATTTGCTGAAATGGAAATTATGCCTGTACCAAATGTAGAGCTTTTATCCAGACATAGGAAAAAAGGAAAACAGACTTGAATTATGATATTATCAATAATTTTAGATCTGCTTCACAGTTCATAGTTTAAAATATGCTTACTATAAAAAAATATCCTTTTATTTCTTTATCAGACTAAATGGACATGAAGATTTAAAGAATGTTAGTCTCTGAGCAATCTCTGCCTCTCACACTGCAGGTACCTTCTGTTCCTCATGAAGCTTTTAGACTTTACTCCCACTTTTCCCTTCTACTCACTTTCATGGTTTGCTTATCTGTTAGTATCTTTCACAAGGCTGAAGTGGCATGGATCCATTGGAATATTGCTTTCAAGCCTTTTCTCCTTATCTTCCTGTACTTGGATGCTCTCCATGTTAACTCACTGAGGATATGAAGGCTTTCTTCTTGAGCCTAGGCATGTGCTTTACCACTCCACCTTCGAAGTGGGAGTTTTTTATCAAGGAAAAGGAGCAGATATTTCAGACCAAAACTGAGAGCTTGCTTGACAAGGAGCAGAAAAGAAATGTAAGATTGGATGGTACACTGTAGCTAAATGGGGTGCTGCCATTTCTTCTCACTCAACACCTAGGTTGCCCTCCCAGATGTTAGTGTCAAATATCAAGCAAGTGTAGAGTGATTTCTTTTGGCTGCTTAGTTGGAATCTTCCAAAGGTTATGTAGCACAGAATATGAAAGATGAGTTATTTGATGCAGAAATATTCCGTGTGCCTTAGGTTTCTAACCTGAAAACACATCTTTATCTGCAACACATGAAAATTTCTTTACGAAACTGCATAGCCACAGGGACTGTAACAGTATGTATAAAATTTGAGTCTAGGGTCTGATAAACATTCTAATAAAACACGCCTAACTCAAATCAGTAGGATTTGGTTCTATGACTTCTAATAAACTTTAGATAAGTAATCTCCTCAGCTACTGAGGAAGTCATGAAGAACTTGAACAACCAAATATTTAATAATTATCACATCTTCTCAGGCTGCTTTTAATTTCATATTATAAAAGCACACAGCAGTTTCAAGCCTGTAGAAGTAGTATTCAGAGAGTTAAGGTGTTAGACCAAAACAGAATCACAGAATCATAGAATCACTAGGTTGGAAAAGATCCACTGGATCATCGAGTCCAGCCATTCCTATCAATATTATAAGCTTTTTGCTTTCCGAGAATGCCCTCAGTTCTATATTAGGGGCGTGTGCCCAGGGGATAAAATATTAGCATCGTTTACATAGAAAAGGACTCATTAATAACACAAGTCTTATTTCAAGAAGAAAAGTACACACCTTTTAAACTATCATATTATCTTTGGTTCATACTTTTGATAACACTGTCAGAAATGATTCACTGTTGCTGGAAACAAGTGCAGACTTTATCATATGGTCAAAAGGAAGAACTACTTTAACTCATGATATATAAAACAGGATTTATCTTCTCAGGACTTGAAATTTCCCAAAGTCATCATTACACAAACCTGTAATTATCAATGGAATCTCTCAAACAAGGACTGCTTGTGATTCAGAAATTCAGATCTTTTGTTATTCAAATCTTGAAGTGTTTTCCACAGAAAAGAATTTCCACATTCCATAGTATTTCCAAGTGTTATTCGATTAAGCTCTATGAGCACAAGACTAATAGGTCCATACATCAGATTGGCTCATATGCTATCTACTGAGAAGTATTTCTGCAACTTTCAGTCACTTTTGAGGCTTACCTTGCCAGAAAAAGAGCATTATCCATTCTTTGGTGAGTGCCAGAGAAATAGAATTTGGCCACAAACAATTAATCTTCTACAGTAAGATGGAAGCATTTACCATAAAACATAATACAGGGGTTGCAGACTAACAGTACCACCACCACAGTCCATAAATCCCACTAGAACTGATTCTCCTTGCCGTTCTTCTGGCCTCATGCTCATAATCTTTACCAGCAAGAATCCTTCTCCATTTCTAAACCTCTTCTCAGCCATTAAGTTTTAGGCAAAACTAGCAGACCCCAAAACAGACTCATAGGGCCTGTGGAAGAGGATTTTTTGCTTGTATTTTGTATATGATGAACAACATATAGTCTCTCAGAAGCCAGCACTACGAAAAGAAGCCTACCTTCATATGCAAAAAACTTTGATGAGTGGCTCTGCGTTAGGACACAGTGCTTTGTCTCAGGACTGAGGAGCACTTCATCTCTACCTAGTCTTGAGAATCCACTTGCACAAGTCTTGCTGGTGGAGCTAATGTGATTAACAAGTCCCAGTGTATCAGCGAGGAGTCTTTAGCCAAACATGTACGACTAACTTCTGAATATTAAATGGACAATAATAACATTTTCAGGGCACACACACACACCTGTTATCTTTTTTTCAGATTAGTGAGAATGGCTGATTGCACTGCATTGATGAAATTCCAGAAGCTATGTCTGAATTACAGTGTCCTTTGGGGACAGCAAATGTCTTCCAGCTTAAATCCATTTCGCAAGAGGGAAATAAAAATGGAAGCCTCCACATGACACAGCCTTCACATGTATCTTCTTAGGGGTAGAGTTGTATGTTTATTAGATGTAACAAGAGATAACATTGCAGGGAGGTGAAAAGGTATTTTGGAGGGTATAAGACTACTACCAAAATGCAGTCTGCCAGTATCATTCCACAAGATTAGACTATCAATTTATATTGGTATTTACTATTATTCTCAGATTATGTGGTAGGGAATATGACTGCATAATCTTCCTTCTATCAGTTGCCAGTTTGAGGCTTCTCTGTTCTATAGATTTTTCATAGAAGGGGAACTGATGATTTTGTCCAGTTTCGAGTGAAAAGATATCCATCCTCAAAATCTACCAGTACAGGTAATTCAGTTAACCTAATTAAATAATTTAATTTTTTTAGTTATACGTGAATAAGATTTGTCAGGAATGTATAGTCTACAGCTCCTGCCACTTCACCAAGGGCCTCTGTCCATGGTGCCAAGCCAGGCACTTCCTAACTTGCAGTCTGCTGGTAAGTGGCACAGCAGAATGTCAGAAAGCATGAACACTTGAGGATAACATACCATAAGGATTCGAAAGACATAATTTAAGAGGTCCCTTTAACCTTCTGGAGGATTTCAAGAAAAATCAAATTGCAGTCATTTGTCCTTTTCCTAAAACAAATCTTTTAGAAAAGTATATAAAATATATTATAAAATATTATGTAACTCCACATGCAGAGAAAACTGTTTTGGTCCTAAAAGTCTAAAATATAGGAAGGTAGCAGAAAAAGTCAAAAAGCAGAAGGCATGCAACAATAGAATGATACAGCAACGATACTGACTATGTGTCCCTGTTTTCTTCAAATATGCTCTTTGGGTTTTTAATCCTTTTGTATTAACTGTCATATTGAAGAAAGGGTTGAAGAAAGAAATAAGATAAATTGATAATATTAAATAAGAAGAAAATTAATCTCTGCGAACTCAAAAGCCACTTTTCTGCGTAAAACCTGACCTAGCAAGGGTTGTAGCTTTCAAACTGATCTTTCTGCAAAATACTTACTCTAAGAAAACAAGTAAATTTGGAACACAACAACAGGAATCTAAACAAGAAGCCCACTTGTAGACTTGCCATCCCCTTATCTGCTGTGAAAGGAAACAGACTCTTACAAACTGCATTATAGCTCCATCTGTAGGAAGCTTGGACATAAATAATTTTGTGAGTAAGCAAATATATATATGGATATGTCGCTCAGCTCTGGGATTTCTTGTGCCCGTTTCTGAAAGCCTACAGTCTCTACTTGCAACTCCACTCTGAGCCTACGAATCCTTCTTTAAGTCAGAATGGAAACAGGCAAAAGGGAAGGTATAGGAGTGGAGTCATAACCCATGTCTTCATCCTAGTTAACTGAACTGTCTGATGCTACTGCAAAGTTAGAAAAAGACTTCATACAAAATACATGATGGTGATGTGACTGTAACACTTCTCTAGGTTTAGTTCCTGTAACTCAGGAGTTTTCCTTCGCCAGCTCCAACACTGTGACAATGTTTTAAAATGACAGTCAGGAATGATGAAGCTGGTAAAGAGGCTGGAGAACACTTCCTAAGAGAAGCAGCTTAGAGAACTGGGGCTGCTTAGCCTGGAGAAGAGGAGGCTGAGGGGAGACCTTATCACTCCCTACAACTACCTAAAAGGAGGTTGTAGAGAGGTTTGTGTTGGTGTCTTCTCCCAGGTGATAGGTGATAGGACAAGATGGAATGGCTTTAAGCTATGTCAGGGGAAGTTTAGATTGAATGTTAGGAAAAATTTCTTCACAGAAAGGGTTATTAAGCACTGGAACAGGCTGCTCAGGGAAGCAGTTGAGACAGCATCCCTGGAAGTATTTAAAAGATAGGTAGATAACATGCTTAGAGATCTGATTTAGTGGTGGACAGGTATGGTTGGAACTTAGGACCTCAAACTTCTTTTCCAACCTAATGATTCTGTGATGACTGTTCAACTAGAATAAAAGTTATTTGGGGTTTTGGGGATGGGTGCTGGGTTTTTTCATCAGGAAAAAATAGGACTTGTGTAGGAACTAGGCACATTTACAAGTTTTTTCTCCCTGTCTAAATGCCTGGGCCTTCATCCACTCTATGAAGCCACAGTTCTGAAGCAACTGAAAGTAAATATGCAACATCATCAATAAACTCGGTATATATTAGCATACTGATCTAAGAGCTTCACATGTGAAGCTCCTTAATAACCTTTAATAACCTAAAGTAGCTTTAAACTTGCTTGCTTGGGTACTGTTATCAGCATCATTTCAACTAGACAGAGCACAGTGCAGGTTGCAAAGCCTACCAGAAAAAAAATACAAAGCTCATCCTAGGCTCTTTTCTGGTGTGGCCGAACTTCTACTTGATACTCAGATTACCAAATTTAAAGTTAGGTCATTGTGGACAATCTGAATAATGCGTTTCTGGTACAGTATTATAATATAGCTATAGTTGGATACTCTTCTAACTTAAATACAACCCACACTGACAACAGTACTATTTTTGGAAATAACCTGTCCTATTCACAGAAACTAGTTAATTCACTAATTTCTTAGTCAAAATATATCATGAGAAATCATACTATTTATATTACAATACTGGGAGGAGTTTTCAGTATACACGTAGACTAGCTGGTTTTGCCAGATGAAATTGCATTTGTAAAATGACAGTGGCTAGGTTTCAGTGGTGTATTTTAGTTGAAAAATATGTGAAAACTTAGTAAAATAATACTCAATTTTCTTATTTAAAAGGCATATTCATTTTAAAACAGAAAGCACAGTCAGTCACTGCACAACATAGTTTTTTTCCCAATTATGTCATGGGAATGGCCATGCCTACTTCAGTTGATAAAAGAGGAAGACTTCTGTGTTTATATACGACAGCCTTCTTGGCATGAATATTGCTGTTTCACTGCAGATTTTTATATGACTTATATTTGCTCAGGGCAATCTGTACCTATTTTAGTGGCAGATAGAAATGGTTGGACTTGATCCAAGAGGTCTTTTCCAACCTGGTGATTCTATGATTCTATGACGTATTTCTGCAGCTAAGCTTTTAGCTGAGTTTGGAGTGCTTTGAATTCTGTATGAAACCCAAACTTCTAGTACAAACCAACTTATTACTAGTAAAAGTTAATCTTAGAATTTGAGTTTAGTAGTGTAAATCTTGAGTTTAGAAATTAGAAACTAAGGATCAATAGATACTCTATTCCTAGCTACTGTAAAATTTCTTTTTTCTCTGGGGCAAGTCTTTCAATCAAACTCCTCATGTTTACTTGCTTCTCTGTGAAATAGAGTCACAGAATCATAGAATCACTTGGATAGAAAAGAACTTTGAGATTATGAATTCCAATCATACCTGTCAACTTCTAAACCATATCCCTAAGCATTTCATCTACTCATCTTTTAAACATCTCCGGGGATGGTAACTCAGCCACCTCTCTGGGCAGCCCATGCCAGTGCCTGATAACCCTTTCAGTGAAGAAGTTTTTCTGGGATCTAATCTGAATGTCTCCTGGTGCAATTTGAGGCCATTATTTCTCGTCCTATTGTCTATCACTTGGGAGAACTTCCTTTCAGGTAGTTGAAGACAGTCTTCTCTTAGCCTCCTTTTCTCCAGGCTAAGCAACCCCTGTTCCCTCAACTACTCCTCATAAGACTTGTTCACCAGACCCTTCATCAGCTTTGTTGTCCTTCTCTGTACATGCTCTAGCACCTCAAGGTCTTTGTTGTAGTGAGGGGCACAAAAGTGAACACAGTATTCAAGGTGCAGCCTCACCAATGCCGTGTACAATCACTTCCCTTACCCTGCTGGTCACACTGTTTCTGACACAGGCCAAGATACTATTGGCTTTCTTGGCCATCTGGGCACACTGCTGGCTCATATTTAGTCATATGTCAACCAACATCCCCAAGTCCTTCTCTGCAAGTCAGTTTTCCAGTCACTCTTTCCCAAGCCTGGAGCACTACATGGGGTTATTGTGTTCCAGGTGCAGGCCTCAGCACTTGGCCTTGTTGAATCTCATACTGTTGGTTTCAGGCCAGTTATCCAACGTTTTTAGATCCCATTGTAGAGCCTTCCTACCCTCAAGTAGCTTGACCTTTCCGTGTAGCTTAGTGTTATCTGCAAATTTATTCAAGGTACATTCAATCCCCTCATCCAGATCATTGATAAAATGTTGCAGGGTACCTCATAGGAAGACAAGTCCTGAGTAACGAAGGTACACCAATGTGATCCTAAATCGTTCTCACTTTATTGCCAAAGTATCACTTATTTACACATCTTAAAGCTGTCCACGCACCACAAGACATAACGTTATCGGTTAAAACAAGCTGTCCATGTGCTCAAGGTTGCTTCTAACTGGTTATCATACAATGTGCTGCAGTTAGAGTTTGCTCAGCCTGAATAAGAGCAAAGACCTTGTGCTCATTAATTTGAAATAAGACAGTGCCCAAGATAAGACTTAGGTGTGAAGATGCAGTTAAAAATGTTTCAGCCTTGTGGTTTCACATCCTGCTCAGCTCCCTCCTTATTTCTTGCAATGTTTCTTGTACCATCCCTACAAGATTGATTCAAGGTTTCCACTGCATTTTCTCAGTCATGTATACCTACATTAAAGTTTTCATTACAAGGCCTGGATTGGTCATAGTCAATAATAGCCTGGATTGTTCACAGTGAACAAGTCATGTCCTCCCTGGACCAAAAATTCCTCCACAATACAATTATTGAGCAGAACTGGACCCAGCATTGAGTCCTGGGGAACAATAGCTGTAACTGGCCTCCAACCAGAATTAACACCATTTACCACCACAGTTTTTCACCTAGCAGAGGGTGTGTCTGTCCAGACCAGTGGCAACCAGTTTCTTATGCAGAATATTGTTAGAAATGGTGAAAAAAGCTTTACTAAAGTCCATGTAAACCATATCCACAGCCTTCCTGTCATTCTTCAGATGAGTCACCTTGTCATAGGAGAAGACTAGGTCAGTTTGGCAGAACCTGCCTTTCACAAACCCATGCTGAGTGGGCCTGATCCTCTGTTTGTCCTGTGTGTGCTGTGTGATACATTCAAGATGACCTGCTCCATGACCTTCCCTGGCACCAAAGTCAGACTGACAGGCCTATAGTTCCCTGGATCCTCCCCACAACCCTTCTTTTAAATGGTTGCAATGTTTGCCAACCTCCAACACATTAAGATCAACCCTGGTCCCTGAAAATACTATAATCTAGTTTTACTCTGCAGGAAAATCCCTCTAGTGAATAGGATGAAAGCAGTTCCTTTCTTATGAATTATCATCTTTCATAATCTATGAAGTGGGAACAGAGTACCAAATTTGACATCTGAAACAAATTATACACCAAGAGATTTTGACTGACTTCTCCAGATCATGCCTTTAAAAAGACTTCTGAGAACAAATAATTCTGTTTGTTCTAGTGCTAATATTCAGCTATGTGAATGCTGCACTTTGGATCTTTTCTTTTATATTTCACCATATATATTCTAGTTTTCCATATGACACTGCAAAACACCTGTGATTTCATTATCTCTAAGAATCTCCAGGTCTTTTGACCAATTTCAGCTGAAGGGACCAAGAATGAAAGAATTTTTGACAAAGCTAGTCTGAAGGGATTTGGGGTGAACATACATCCAAACTCTTGTTGAAAAAAGGCCTAGTTTCAAGTTAGAATACGTTGCTTGAGTTTTTGTCTGCTCAAGTTGTAGAAACTCTTATGACTACATTTCTAAAATTCAATTAAATTTGTCATATGGATAGAGAGGTCAATATGAATAGCATTGTCAAAGGAAAGGCAGATAGGAGGCAGTTAATACACATTTTCCTTGGCTTCTGCTAGTCAGCTGAGAGCAGATATTATTATGGTCTACAAAGGAAATAGCAAGAAAGAATGTGGTGAACATATAAAAGGCAAAAAATACAGTTTGTGAAGTCTCCTGTTTCCAGAATAGCTAGGAAGATGAAAGAAAAAAACAAGACACTAACCAGAATTTTCATTTTTCATCTATTTTTTCTCTCATGAAATGTAGTTCTACTTCACAAATAGCACTTTCACAGAGATATAAGAATCATGTATGCACAACTGGTTCAGATTAATAAACTATACTTGTAGATCCCTTCTAAATAAATGCAGACAACCTAGATGGATTTTAACTAGAATGAAATTCATTTCTGAAGCCCGTATCTACATCTTTTTTTTTTGTTACACACTGTCTAATCCTTCAATTCTTTCACAAGTCCATCATTTTGCTAGAAGTAGCAGAGCTCATTTAAAAGTGCATCACAGCAAGAAAGCATCAAACATTAAAAAATGGATGACAGAGTCTTGAATTATGTTGTAACACTCAGAATTCTGTGGATTCGTACTGTCTCTTCTAAATCTAGCTAAACATAGGTTTAAGAGCAAACATCACAGAAGAGGAAAAAATGGTCGTTTGTTTATGTCTTTGATTACAAATAAAAGCATATACATGTAAAGATTCTTATCCTATCCTAGAGACTGTAAGCTTCTGGACTTCTGAATGTCCCATTACAGGAAGAAGACATGAACATTTTCTGGGCGACTGGCAAGAAAGCTGTCTAGCAATGGAAGATAAAAATCTTTTCATTAAAGTTTTACCTGCATATTTTATGGTATTCTATCAAACACTCTGTCAGTAAAAAAAATCCTTAAATTATTTGATATCATTTAGCACATTACAACACAGGCATTAGCATAGTTAAAGACCTCTCTAAAATGAAGAGCTTAAACAAAATTTGGTTTTGATGCTGCTTTCACTGCTGTTTAAATTGCTACCTAGCCTCTAAGCATTAAAGAAAAATAGTTTGCATTGATAGAAATAAATCCCAGCATAGAGGTTAAACCTTACATTTGAACTACCTTGAGAAACCAGTTGTACAGAAGCATGGTAACTGTTTTCTGTATAGGAGCACTGAATCCAGCAATACTTAGCAATCCGGAACTATATATTCCTGAAAGATAGAGTGACATCAAAACTGCTAAGCATTTTCAGGGATCCAGTAACACAGACTGATTTCTTCTTATTTTAGTTGTGGTCTGTTTAACTGACAAATTGGATTTTATTTCCTAGTCAACTATATCTTTCAATGACTGATCATCATCCTGCCCTGAAATAAACGTTACCTGATTAAAGTAGTAAAGGTTAAAACATTTAAAACACATGCTGCAGATCTCAGAAATCAAGTCAAGATGTGTAAGGGTAAGAATTATTAGACGATTTATGAAATCTGCCCCGAACAAATTAATTCATCAGTTTAGCCAAAGGCCTGTCAATTCAAGGGCTTTTAAAAAATTGAACATCTGTTGCATATTTAAAGGTTCTGTTTATATTTGAATGTAGTGGATTATTCTTTCTGAGGCAGGATACACAGTTTACATTACTGTACTTGGAAATTAAATAGGAATTGCTGTCATGTCCTTGATGATCAGGGGTAATCCATGGAGGATTTCAGCAATCATTAGTCCTTGAGTCTTTGGTGTGACTGAAAAGAATTAGATCATGAGTGAAGCTGGAAGACATATCTATAAATCTGGATAATGACATTGTCAAAACAGCCTATTACCTCACAAGAGCTAATAGCAGGTGCCCTCCCACGCTCCTTGTGCTCCTTAAAGGAATCAAGATTACATGTCTTCCTAGAAACATGGTGGAAGTCTCTCTGCCTTTGTGGTCTCCCTGAAATAACATAATGATCTAGGGTCTCATTTGTACTAACACTAAGTACTGATTAATCTCAGCCTGTTTTACAAAACCACTTAAGCTAAAGTTTAAGTCTCCTCAGCAAATATGACTAATTTACTTTCTTTGCAGTGAAAGGATGGGTCTGATCAGAAAATGTGCATTAAGCAAAAGTTTAAGCACTTAGGCTTCTGCTTCTGTATAGCTATATAACAATGCTGTTGTTAATAGACACCCTAGACTCTGCAGAAACTACTCTGTTCCAGATATATTAATGTCATATAGATACAAGTATAAATGACTGCAGCTACCTACAAACTGAGATTTTAAAAAAATCTTTCTCTATTTTGCCTAAAATATTCTTAGAAAATATTACACTAATGCATATGAAAGCAAATGATATTCATAGCCTACAGAAGACAGAAGACACAGAACATCAAGACAACAATTTTGCTTAGAAGATCTCTACTCCGTCTCATTTTCTATGCTGGCTGCTGCTACTCCATTTATTTTTATGGCTCCAGTAGTTGTCATAGTTAGATGAAAAGCATCAGTGAAGTCACCATAACAGCCTATCTGTCTTAACACAAATTATTCCTTCCCACCTACATACACAGAGCTGGATACAAGTGACAAGTTAATCTCTTCTTTAAGAAAAAATCATGCAATAGAAGTGACTGGTTTTGATAAGAAGGCTCTTGGAAACATTTTTTCTGCTATACTTTCTCTTTTAATTACACCTACTTCAGATTTGGATTTTCTTTTTGGTAAAAGTCATCACATTAGATAATTGGCCTGAGGAATCAGATTTAAAGCCAGCAAGCAGTCACCCTCAGAAACAAAGGTATTGTTCCAAACCCTTCTTTGGCCCTGGTCTGTTCCTTAAAATTTGCTAGCAAAGGCAGTAATTTTAAATAATTCAATATAACAGCAAATATAGCAAAACCAAAAAAATCTGTTCTATTTAAAAATATGTAAAAAAATAGTAACAGTGGGGTCTGATCCCAGTATTTGTTTTTCATTTGGTTTCAAGATTTTTTTTTCTTGTAAGGAAGGCTACTGCCTCTCCTTGAAATAAATCCAAGTTAGAAAAAAAAGCATGTTTTTAACATTAATTCCTTTCATAAGCCATATTGGGTTTTTTCTGTGGTTTATAAATAATTTTATCTATAAGCTACATAATAAAAAAAACCTGGTATCAACTCAGAATTTATTCAATAAAGTGAATCACAGAAAATAAGAGAACAGTGCTCTTCAAAGTAATTTAAAATTTGATTACAGCTAAGGAAGATACATATATTTGATTTGGACATTAAGACACCGCTATTACAGCAAATGAATCAAATTTACAATTCTGTGGCCTTATTAAGTTTCAGTTGCTAATAATTTCATTTGAAAGCTTTAACTACAAACTAGGAATGGGTTGTAGTTTGTTTAGGGGCCAATAACACAGCATATACATATATATGTGCATATGCACAAATTGATAGATAGGCCATTTTGAGTAAACCTAAGAGAGGTGCTACCCATTAAAATTATCAGATACTTGACAACAATTTTAAGCTATATTAGCCTAATAAAAGGCACACATGGAAACTTACTGTTTAATTTAATATATTTATATTATCTAGAAACACTATATATAAAATAATACCGCTAATAATACATTATATATAATATATTTTCATAGAATCGTAGAATAGTTTGGGTTGGAAGAGACCTTAAAGATCACCCAGTTCCACTCCCCGCCATAGGCAGGGACACCTTCCACTAGATCAGGCTGCCCAAGACACCATCCAACCTGGCCTTGAACACCTCCAGGGATGGGGAATCCACAGCTTGCCTGGGCAACCTGTGCCAGTGCCTCACCACCTACATGGTGAAGAAATTCCTCCTTACATCTAGTCTAAATCTGCCCTTCTCCAGTTTATACCCACTGACCCTAGCCCTATCACTACAAGCCTTTATGAACAGTCCCTCCCCGCTTTCTTGTAGGCCCCCTTTAAGGTACTGGAAGGTTGCTGTAAGTTCTCCTCAGAACCTTCTCTTCTCCAGGCTGAACAACCTCAATTCTCTCAGACTGCCCTTGTATGGGAAGTGCTGCAGCATTTCCCATATAAAATTTTAATTTAATATTAGTACTATTTATAAACATATATTAATATTTAATATATATTTCCAGTGCTTCCATTAAATTTAATTAACTTCTACTATAACTGGCATAATAATTTATTCTATGCTTTAGAAATCATATAATGGCAGTACACCTATTTTATCTTCAATTATTTAATGTTCTTAATGTTATCCATAAGCAAAGAAAAGTCTACTAGCAGTTATATTAACATTGCAGTTAGTTGCCAGTATCACAAAAAATGGGTTTTTTTTGTTTAAAACAACAGTGAACACTGAGCAGGGGCTCAGAATTTCTCTAAATCAAAGATATATTTTGCAGTGTAGTTTCCATTGTGTTAAGAAATGGCTCTGTGCTTGAGTTACTGGATGTATGTTATATTGACAGCTGATTAAGCAGAAATAATCTCTGATCCCAGACATTTGTGGTTTCTGGCACTACCACCAGTCTGATCCTCCTATTAAAAGAGGTTAGCTGACTTTAGAGGCAGGGAAAAGTTCCCTCAGGAATTAAAATAACCCTGCCTTTGACATAAACACACATCATTCTTACATGCTTTAGGAGAACTGACTAGTGAATGGCTTGACAACCTTACAGCTAACTTGTCTAGCTTCACTTTAAATCTTTAACATGTTTGTACACAGCCATAATATTCCCCTAAAAACTGACACTTCATCAAGTTACCCTATTTTGCTAGATGTGTTCTATAGATAACACAACGACAAACACAGGAAATTATTAACATAAAGACCTGGATTCTACTCTCAGTACTGGAGTGGGATTTAATTTTTTGTAAAACAAGAGTTGTATCTTTCTAACAGAGCTTCAGAGTTGCTTCCTAATCTGCCGCTCTTTGTGATTTTAATTTTGAAAGCTGCATGTCCCAGTCTCCCACACCAGATAGCTTTTGCACCCTGTCTGCTTAGAAGGCCTTAAATCATTACTTTCTTGCCTCTTGAGGACAGCTGCCATGTTGCATTCGAAAAAAAAAAAATATGGCTTTCAAAGTTTTGTCTTTCTTTGCTCTCTTTTGGTTTGTGTGGCTTTTCAGTCTTTCCCTTCATGCTTTGCTGTCAATCAAGACTCAAAAAAGTGAAATGAAGCCTGAGGAAGCAAATGCTTTATATGTTTTCCTCAAGGAAAAAAAGGATTACTGGAGGCAAACTCAGTTGTAACTTCCATAAACCATTTCTATGACTACTACTCCTAATGGAAAGGTCTGTTCCTTTTCTGAAGTAATTTTTATTCCTAAAATGAAATGTGTAACACATAATAAAAGATCCTCTGAAGAACAATTATGCTGATCTGATATAACCAGACTCAGAGCATAACTGAGACTGGTCCAGAAGCCTTTTGACTGTTCACATGTTTTTCTGAAACATTCAAAACTGCTCTACAAAAATACCTGCTACAAATCCAATGGAGCTGACAAGCCTAATTACCCAGTTCCCACTCCAGGCAATCATGAAATCTGAGTGTTGCTGACATGATCCATTTATATACAGTATTTATTTAAGGACAAAACTCTACATTTTCCTCAAGTCACTCTTTAACCAGACACTCGAAGGAAATGAATCTATACTTCATAACACTTGTGGAATCAGTCTCTCAGGCTTATTCAAGCTGAATAACACACCATCTGGCAGACCAGCTTTTAAGGACAACTTTGCAGCAGTTTGTAAGAATTATAATACTCTGACTTCTAAGAGCTAGTATGATTTAGGACTGTCCAGACTCCTTCTGAGAATGACTCAGCAATACAATGGATATCTGATTTATTGAGTTAAACTCACAAAGTATCATCTATTTCTCATGTGTTGTGCACACGCTGAAGTGTTGTGTAGCATTTCCAGACATCCTTAATTAGCGTTATCAAGCTTTGTATTTTACAATTGACAATATAAAAGAGAAGAACGACTTTAAGATATTATGAGATTGGCGGTAAGCACTGGTGCCATGTGTTTTGACACTGGGATTGAGGAAAATCAGGACTAAGCAATCTGCCTAGTATTTAAAGCTCTTAATTCTTGAATAGACAGCATAAGCAGTTAGCCTTTGTCCTACAGACTTCAAAGGACCACAGAATGTCTGAGGTTAGAATCATAGTATAGCTTAGGTTGGAAGGGATCATTAAAGGTCATCTGGCTGAACTCCCCTGCAATAAGCAGAGGTATCTTCAACTAGATGAGGTTGTTCAGAGCCCTGTCTAACCTGACCTTGAATGTTTCCAGGGTGGAGGGCAGGTACCACCCCACTGGGCAACCTGCTCCAGTGCTTCACCACTCCCACTGTAAAAAAATTTCTTCCTCATATCTAGATTGATTCTACTTTATTTTAGTTTAAATCAATTATACATTGTCCTGTCAGTATGGGCCCTACTACAAAGTCTGTCCCCAAAGGATGGAATGCCATAGAGAACATCTATGTCCAGCTTCAAAGTAGGGTCACTTAGAACAGGTTGTTTAGGACTGTGTCCAATTGGGTTTTGAATATCCCTAAGGATAAGGATTCTACAACATCTGCAAGCAATCTGTGCCAGTATTTGGTCATCTTCACAGCTGAAAGCTTTTCCTTATATTTAAATAACATTTCTTGTTTTGATCTGTGCCCATAGCCTGTTGCACTGGGCACCACTGAAAAAAGTATGGCTCCATCCCCTTTATATCCTCCAATGAGGATTTTGTGCACACTGACAAGACCTTCCCTGAGATTTCTCTTCTTGAGTCTACACAATCCCAGCTCTCAGCCTCTTCAGGTACAGTAAGGTGCTCCAATCTTATCATATAGAATCACATATAGAATCATATAGAATCACCTGGTTGGAAGACACCCACCAGATCACCGAGTCCAACCATTCCTATCAAACACTAAACCATGTCCCTCAATACCTCATCCACCCGTGCCTTTAACACTTCCAGGGAAGGTGAATCAACCACCTCCCTGGGCAGCCTGTTCCAATGCCCAATGACCCTTTCTGTGAAAAACTTCCTCCTAATGTCCAGCCTAAACCTCCCCTGGTGGAGCTTGAGGCCATTCCCTCTTGTCCTGTCCCCTGGCACTTGGGAGAAGAGGCCAGCTCCTTCCTCTCCACAACCTCCTTTCAGGTAGTTGTAGAGAGCAATGAGGTCTCCTCTCAGCCTCCTCTTCTCCAGGCTAAACAATTCCAGCTCTCTCAGTCGTTCCTTATAGGGCCTGTTCTCCAGCCCCTTTACGAGCTTTGTTGCTCTTCTCTGGACTTGCTCCAGAGCCTCAACATCCTTCTTGTGGTGAGGGACCCAGAACTGAACACAGTATTCAAGGAGCGGTCTCACAAGTGCTGAGTACAGAGGGAGAATATCCTCCCTGGACCTGCTGGTCACACTATTTCTGAACCAAGCCAGGATGCCATTGGCCTTCTTGGCCACCTGGGCACACTGCTGGCTCATGTTCAGTTGCTCTCAAGCAGTACCCCCAGGTCCCTCTCCTCCAAGCAGCTTTCCAACCAGACTTACCTTAGTCTGTAGCTCTGCATAGGGTTGCTGTGCCCCAAGTGCAGCACCTGGCATTTGGCCGTGTTAAACTTCATGCCATTGGACTCAGCTCAGCAGCCCAGCCTGTTCAGATCCATTTGTAGAGCCTCCCTACCTTCTGGCAGATTGACACTTCCACCCAGCTTATCATCTTCATGGTCTTCGACTTTCTCCAGTATGTCTATGTCTTTCTTGTCACAGGGACCCAAGAACTGAACACAGTATTTCAGATATAGTTTCACCTGAGCTGAATAGAGGGGAAAGTGACCATTGACCTGCTGGAGAATGCTTTTCCCTACCCTAGCCTAAAATACTGTTGGCTGCCTGTGCTGCAGGGCTGCAATGCTGATTCACGGTCAACTCGCAGTTATCCAGGACTCACATGTCTTTTGCTGTACAGCTGCTTTCCAACTAGCTGGTCCCCAGCCTATACTGTTGCATAGGGTTATCCCACCCCTGCTGCAGAACTGTGTCGAATTTGTGTGATTCCTACCTGTCCACTTCTAAAGCTTGCCACAATGATTGTCAGGTGGCAGGTCAATCATCTGGACCATCAACCACTCCTCCCAATTGTGTATCATCTATAAAATTACTGAAGATGCACTCTGTTCCACCATCCAAGCAATTAATGAGAGGGCCAGTATTGGCCACAATATCAGAAGCCAAAGTACTGCACTAGTAATGGGACTGCAGCTGGACTTTGTGCTGCTGATAAAAGTCCTTAAAGCCCTGAAATTCAGCCAGTTTTCACTGCCCATTTACCTAGCCCATACTTTATCATATTCTATATTGAGGATGTTATGGGAGAAAGTGGTGAAAGCCTTGCTGAAGTCAAGGCTAACAACATAAACTGCTCTCCCCTACTCCACTAAGACAGTAATTTCATTGTAGAAGGTTGATGGGTTGGTCAGGTATGAGTCTCATCTCCTGAAATCCATGATTATGATCATGCTGTTCCCTTATCTCAGGATTCTGGACTCCACGATCTCATGGTCACTACAGACCAGGCAGAGCTCCTGCCTCTCTCACATTAAACATCAGTTCTGCATATCTCTGTCCTGGCTTATGCCTCATGGTCCACGTTGTCTAAAGCAGCACTCCAGTCAACATGAGCTACCCTGCCACCTCTCCGTGATCCCTAAGAGACTAGCCCTGCAGCTGTGCATAAGGGCTCAAATGTCCCTTCTTTGATTCCTGTGGGGTGTGCACTAGTGTACACACACTTCAGAACACCATTCATCCAATTTCCCCAAAGAACTCTGAAAGTTTCCTGAACACAGTTAATGGGTGGCATGTAAAATAGTGTGGCAAATGAACTGCTGGAGACATAAAAGGCATTCCAAAATGTTAATTCAGTACATATCACACTACTGAGCTCATCTTTGTAGCACTTTTAATGCTGCAATGCTTAGTTAATACCGCTGAATTGAACCACCTCTTCTTTCTTGCAGTATAGAACTAAACAACTGATTGACTTGCAGTTCCAAATATTCCAGGCACCTGTACTTGCTGTGTGTTTCAGCTAGACTTGCAAATGCTTTGTGCATCTGAGAATCACTGGCTTGCTTTGTTTTCAGACATCCAGACTTGGAGGATGCTTTAAATGTAAGTAAGCTGCCCTTTTTAGACGGACATTGGTTAATTTATATCCTCTCTCTCTCCTTCTCTCTCCCTCTCAAATAAGAGAGAACAGGAAGGCCACAATGGTACAAGCCTTCAGGGATACAGTACATATTTAGAAAGTGCTTATCACCATTATCCTATTCATTTTTTGTTGTTATATGCGCCTAACAGTTCTCTTCCAAAATCTAAACTAAGCCAAATCTGAGCAGAACTCCTATTTTCTTGTGGAGTTCGGATAAATACAACTTTTCAGCAATGGTAACAGCTTTTAAAGTGAAATCCTTTTATAAACCTTTCCCTGCAGGAACACTGTGTGAGACGTTTTTGACTTTCTAGCAAATAACTTCTACTTTAAGCTAGAAAGTCTTCCTGAAATAAGGACTTTTACACTCCAAAAACTTTCAAAGATACACAACAGAACAAAATAATTCTCTGCTCTCTGAAAACATTTCCATTACAGGCCTGGCCCTAGTCTCAATAGGCCAGTTTTCCAGCTTTTTTTTTTTAAAGTGGAGTAAAGACACAGAAACTTCTTGAGGAATTTCAAGAGGAATTTTACTAGTATGAGGAAGACTACCTTTTGACATGCTAACTAAGTGCTCCTGTTAGGGGTTGGTTCCTTCCTTTCTTCTCCCTTCTTAAGGAAAAAGCTACAAGAGCGTGCATGATTGTAAAAGGGATTCATCCCAGTGACTTCACTAGGTGTTTTCAAGTGTAACTCAGTTTCCAGCTAAGTCATTGAGGTCTTACCTCTGACATAAAAGCAGAATAGGATCTTTGGAATGTAGGCAGAATTTTACTGCCTTTTTAATAGAAAAATTAAAGTGTTTAAGCAAGAGTTTAATCAGTTTCTTCTATTTTGGAGTTATAATATTGTATTTGTGACTGTAAAATAACAGCTGCACTCTGCATGAAAAAGACTTTATTAAGCACAAAAGCAACATAGCATTTGTCAAATAAACACCTCGCGATATAAACACACATTTACCTTCAAACACTATCCAGTTTCAAACCTTGCTTTAGAATCAGCTTATATTATCACTGATTTTTCTAAGGTGCCCTGAGAAGTGAGATGTATTAAGTATCTGAAGTCCTGGTAAAGTCCTATTTTCTTTATTTTGCCAATTTTTAAACACACGAAATGTCATCCTGTTTTCAACTTTTTCTATGATGGTCTAGTTCTTGTCAAACTCCTTTGAACTGAAGCGCAGTCAAGTGGATGACTACATGTATATTTTTAAAACAATACTATTTCTTGGTTCTATATTAATTTTTCTTTTTTAAGCAGTCTCCACCAACATATGTGGTAGCTGATACTCATGTAGTTTATTGTTAGCACTTTCACGCCTGATATTCTCCCACTACGCTTGTATAACTGGCTAATCAAAACGTATACATCTTTAATTAATTTCTGCTAGAACAAAATTCTGGACAAAAGAAGCATCATAACATTGCTTCAGGTGGCAAAGCCTTCACTGCTCTTTGAGCAGGCAGTGACAAGCAGGTCCAGGGAGGATATTCTCCCTCTGTACTCAGCACTGGTGAGACCGCACCTTGAATACTGTGTTCAGTTCTGGGCCCCTCACCACAAGAAGGATGTTGAGGCTCTGGAGCGAGTCCAGAGAAGAGCAATGAAGCTTGTAAAGGGGCTGGAGAACAGGCCCTGTGAGGAATGGCTGAGAGAGCTGGGGTTGTTTAGCCTGGAGAAGAGAAGGCGGACAGGAGACCTCATTGCTCTCTACAACTACGTGAAAGGAGGTTGTAGAGAGGAGGGAGTTGGCCTCTTCTCCCAAGTGCCAGGGGACAGGACAAGAGGGAATGGCCTCAAGCTTGGCCCAGGGAGGTTTAGGCTGGACATTAGGAAAAAAATTTTCACTGGGCACTGGAACAGGCTGACAGGGAGGTGGTTGACTTGCCTTCCCTGGAGGTGTTGAGGGACAGGTGGACAAGGTGCTAAAGGGCATGGTTTAGTGTTTGACAGGAATGGTTGGATTTGATGATCCGGTGGGTGTCTTCCAACCTGATGATTCTATGATTCTATGATTCTATGAAGTGCCTGCATGTGCCATTGACCAGAAAAATAGTGATCAATGGCTCAACATCCAGATGGAGATCCATGACTAGTGGTGCCCTAGAGGGGTCTGTACTGGGACTGGCGTTGTTTAATGCCTTCATCAATGATACTGATAGCCAGACTGAGTGCAGCTTCAGCAAGTTTGCAGATGACACCAAGCTAAGTGGTGCAGTTGCCACACTGAAAGGATGGGATGTGATCCAGAGGGACCTGGACAGCCTGGAGAAGTGGGCCTGTGAGAACATAATGAGGTTCAACAAGGCCATGTGCAAGGTCCCACACCTGGGCCGAGGCAATCCCCATTTTCAGTACACAACAGGGGATGACATGATTGAGAGCTGCCCTGCAGAGAAGGACCTCAGGGTGCTGGCTGATGAGAATATATGAGCATGGTATGTCTGCTTGCAGCCCAGAAGGCCAATTGTGTCCTGGGCTGCATCAAAAGAAGTGTGGCCAGCAGGTTGAGGGAAGTGATTCTGCCCCTCTATTGCTGTCTTGTGAGACTTCATCTGGAGTACTGTGCCCACTTCTGGAATCTTCAACATAAGAAGCATATGTAACTGTTCAAATGGGTCCAGAGGAAGACTACAAGGATAATCCGAGGGCTGGAGCACCTCCCATACAAAGACAGGCTGAGAGAGTTGAGGTTGTTCTGCCTGGAGAAGAGAATATTCCAAGGAGATGTAATAGTGACCTTCTAGTACCTGAAAGGGGCTACCAGAAAGCTGGTGAGGAACTATTTATAAAGGCTTGTGGTGACAGGACAAGGGGGAACGGGTATAAACTGGAAGAGGGCATATTCAGACTAGACATAATAAAGAATTTCTTCACAATGAGGGTGGTGAGGCACTGGCGCAGGTTTCTCAGGGGAGCTGTAGCTGTCCCATCCCTCGGGGTGTTCAAGGCCAGGTTGGATATGGCCCTGGGCAGCCCGATCTGGTGGGAGGTGCCCCTGCCCATGGCAAGGGGGTAGAACTGGGTGATCTTTAAGGTCCTTTCCAACCCGACCTATTCTATGATTCTATATCAGCTGCATGCAGAAACCGCAAGTAGACCCACATATTAGAGAAATTAATGGGAGGCTCTGCAAAGGGACCTAAACAAGCTGGACCGCTGGGCAATGTCCAACAGCATGAGGTTTAACACAGCCAAATGCTGGGTCCTGCACTTGAGGCACAACAACCCTATGCAGAACTACAGACTGGGAGAAGCCTGGCTGGAAAACTGCCAGGAGGAGAGGGACCTGGGGGTGTTGGTCGACAGCCGACTGAACATGAGCCAGCAGTGTGCCCAGGTGGCCAAGAAGGCCAATGGCATCCTGGCTTGGTTCAGAAATGGTGTGACCAGCAGGTCCAGGGAGGTGTTTCTCCCTCTGTACTCAGCACTGGTGAGGCCGCTCCTTGAATACTGTGTTCAGTTCTGGGTCCCTCACCACAAGAAGGATGTTGAGGCTCTGGAGCAAGTCCAGAGAAGAGCGATGAGGCTGGTGAAGGGGCTGGAGAACAGACCCTATGAGGAGCGGCTGAGAGAGCTGGGGTTGTTTAGCCTGGAGAAGAGGAGGCTGAGAGGAGACCTCATTACTCTCTACAACTACCTGAAAGGAGGTTGTGGAGAGGAGGGAGCTGGCCTCTTCTCCCAAGTGCCAGGGGACAGGACAAGAGAGAATGGCCTCAAGCTCCACCAGGGGAGATTTAGGCTGGAGATTAGGAGGAGGTTTTTCACGCAGAGGGTCATTGGGCATTGGAACAGGCTGCCCAGGGAGGTGGTTGATTCACCTTCCCTGGAGGTGTTTAAGGCACGGGTGGATGAGGTCTTGAGGGACTTGGTTTAGTGTTAGATAGGAATGGTTGGACTAGAAGATCCGATGGGTCCCTTCCAACCTGGTTGTTCTGTGATTCTGTAATTGTCTCGCCTCGTTTCTGAATATCAGAGGTGAAGGCCTGAGCCGGCCCTCGGCCTTCGCTCCACGCTCCCCCGTCCCCCTCAGTGCGCCCCGCCCGCCGAACCTCGCGAGGCTTCGCACCCGCCGCTCCTCCGGGTCCTTTAAGAGTAGGGCCGCGCCCCTCCTCTCGCGATAGCCGCGCGCCGCGCCCGGCTGAGGCGGGCCGAGGTTGGGGCGGGGCTCCCTCTGCGCCGGGTGGGCCCCGCCGGAAGTTAAAATGGGTGAGGATGCCCAAGGTAAGCGTCGCCCGCCCGCCGGGCGATCCGCGGCTCGCTCGCTGCGGCCCGAAGGGACGGCAGGTGCGGAAGCTGCGAGGCGCCGCCGTGCCCCTGCGCCTCGGGCAGCAGAGCCCTGGTGTTGGGGTGTGGGGAACAGCGTGATGTGTGACCGTCGCGCAGGGTGGGAGATGATGTGGTTAAGAGCTGCCCTGCGGAGAAGGATTTGGGGTTGCTGGTCGATGAGAAGCTCGACGTGAGCGGGCAGTGTGCGCTCGCAGCCCAGGAGGCCAACCGTGTCCTGGGCTGCAGCAAAAGGAAGTGTGGCCAGCGGGTGAAGGGAGGAGATTCTACCCCTCTGTTCCCTTCTTGTTAGACCTCATCTGGAGTCCTATGCCCTGTTCTGGAATCATCAACATCAGAAGGTTATGGAGCACTTTGGATGAGGCCAGAGAAGGGCTAGAAGGATGATCCAAGAGCAGGAGCACGTTCCCTGTGAGCACAGGCTGAGAGTTGGGCTTGTTCAGCCTGGAGAAGAGAATGCTCCAAGGAGATCTTACAGCAACTTTCCTGTGCCTGAAGGGACTGCAAGAAAGCCAGGGAGGGACTGTTCACAACGGCTTGTGATAGGACTAAGAGCAGTGGGTATAAACTGGAGAGGGGCAGATTTAGACTAGACCCAAGGATGAATTTCCTTACAATGAGGTTGGTGAGGCACTGTTACAGGTTGCCCAGGGAAGCTGCGGCTGCCCCATCCCTGGAGGTGTTCAAGGCCAGGTTGAATGGGGCCTTGGGCAGCTTGGTCTAGTGGGACATGTCCCTCCCTATGGCATGGAGGTTAGAACCAGGTGATCTTTAATGTCCCTTCCAACCAATACTATTCTATGATCCTACAGTCTGGAAGTGCTCCATGAGCAAATTGTTGTTAAAATTGATTCTTTTTATCAGGAACATCTGAGTTTGTTTTGTGGGAGAAGTGTAAATGTGGTTAAGTGAGCTTGAAATATCTAGAAGACAACATTTTTGTGTTTTTAATTTATTTAACAACTTTGTAGTTAAACTTTGCAATTTAAGAAAGGGCAATACATTTGCATTCTAGGATCCTTGAATTTTGCTTTTGCAGTCATTTATCAGAGCAAAAAACCCAAACCTCTGCACTCTACAATAAGTGGTCAAACCTCAGTAGTTAGAAAACGTCCATGGTACTTGCCCAGTTGTTTGGTGGAGGAGTAGTTGTTGAAATTGGATGGTGTGCGATGGTAGTCCATTTGTGGCATGGTTTAGAACATTTGTATATAATGGCAGGGTTTTTTTCTGTGATAGAAAGGTTCAGTATAGACAACCATCTTAAGTATCAGCTTTCTTCATTGATGGTAAGCATATTGTAACCATGCTAGGAAGCCGTGCCAGATAATATTCTTCATTTTTAAGAGGGTATTCTAAATGAAATATAGTTCTGGGTCAAAACCCAAGAAACTAGTGAATCATGCTAGCTAAAATAGCAATTCTTACTTTGGCTTGTACTGCATTATAGTAGCAATGGTGGGCTTAATACCGTTGCTGTACTTGCCCTGTGTTTCATTCTTTTCCTTGTTCTCACTAGGTTGACAATTTAATAATAGTGTTGTCCAATGTGATTTATTCCACCTCACACCTGGAGCACTGATTATGACAAGGCATATGCAACTCATTAAACTCAAGTAAATGCTTAGTTTAAAGCAAAGACGCTGTCATCTTAATTTGTAAGTTTAACTTGAGAGCCTCTAATCTAATGTTATGTGTCACTTCAGATATCACTGTACAGCAAAGTAATTATGAAAATGCTCTGTCTTATTTTGAAGTTGTTTTGCATATTCAGCAGGGTGCTACATGTAGCTGGTTTCATTTTTTCAGTATTGCTTCTTGATTTTGAAAAATTACTCAAAGACAGGTGCAACCGGGGAGTTCATCTGCACATGTTTTTGCTTGGATTTGAGCATGTGAAACAGTACAAATGCCTTAAACTTTAAGGGATTAGTTACATGTAATTTGCTTAATGTACTGTGCTCTTCACCCTTGGCCTCAAAAGATATGTTTGAGATTCAGGGCTCTGAGAAGGTCAGCAGGAATGGCTCAGGGTATGAAGCAACTTACCTATGGGTCACAGAGTTAGGGTTAAATATATCAAGGATGATGGGGGGCATTATGAATGAGATCTGCACAATGATGTGGTTTCTGATCTTCTTAGTGTAAGAATTAATAAACCATCAGTTTCGGTTGTGATATCGAAGTTCATAGCAGGCAAAAGCTTGTCAGGCATTAGAGGGCAAACCTGTGAAATTATAACCAGAAGGCAGTTTAAGAAATCTGTGTATGTTGAGGGCAGAATGGACCCACTTGAAGGAGAGAGGTCTACTAGTGTTTGCAAAACAGACAAACCACACCTGTCTCAGAAAATGTGTCACTAAAAGAATACTTAAGGGCAACAAACTTTAGAAGAGATGCATTCTGTATGCTTGTGCTGTTTTTATCATTGCCTCTGTTAGCTTATGTCCACATGCAGAATAATGGGCTACATAGATGTTTTTGCTTTGTTCTAGTACACTAATTTAATTTTTTAAATTTAAGTTTAATTTTCATTGATCTTACTAATATGTGGTGGAGAATAATCCTGTAAGCACACAGTTCCAGGACTTCAGGAACTAGTGTGAAGAACCTATTCTTCTCCATGAGTTTTTCACACTGACATATAAAAATGAGGGAAGGTTTCTTGCCTTCAGGACTGCCCCTTTTCCTGCTTCTGAAAAATGACTGGGCTGACAAATCCAGACAGATGTTCTACCAGTGGTCATAGTTACAAAGTACTAGTACTCTGATGCAAGATTCTCTCTTGCTCTTTGCCATAAAAGCCCAAGGTGCCTCTCACTGCTGCTGATAATGACCTTCTCAGATGTAGCGAAACTTGTTCCAACAAACAGATGAGAAACACTGAAAGTTCTGAAATGAATCATATATGCTCCTCTTTCTTTTAGGATGACTTGTCAGGGGAAGGTTGAAATTTTTTTTTCCCAAACAAAAAAGTCCAGCACTTCCTCAGTTCAGATTTTGATAACTTTTGTGTGCAGCTGCTATTTACTAGGTCGTACTCCTTTTGCTATGAAGAGTGAAGGCCTCATTTTTAATGATCGACACATTTTGTTACCTTTTTCATTTTCAGTATTATATGGATTCTTTGGATTCTAATGCACTGCTGTTCTTACTTTCCTCTTTCTGTTAGCTGCATATATGTCAGTTAGAAATTATCTTTGTGCTCATAAAGCTGAGATAGATGAAAATTAAGCAGTTCAGTCATCACCGTTGTTTGTGTTTTATGTGCTGTGTTAAGGCCATAGTGAGACCACATAGAGGAATAGATTTTAACGTTTCCAGATGGGACAGCTTTGTAAGCAGTTTCCTGAGAAATTAGGTACTGTGGTGACCAATATAGGGAAATGGTATGCTTCTAGAAATTTATAAGGATGCTTCTGTTGTCTCTAAACCTAAGAAGTTTTTACCTGTTACAGCGTGTTAGGAGAAATGTGATGTTTCCATGTGTGATTGTATTTATAAAACAATCTACTAACTCTGCCATACTGCATTCAGATGGATCAGAAGCTTGCCTAATATAGAGGGCCTTTTTGACAAGATCGTGTAATCTGTAATTGGGCACTAAACCTGCAGGCAACAGCATATTGATGTTTGTGTTAAGCCACTGTGGAATAACATGCTGTATAAGGTTATGGGGTTTGTGAGATTTTTGTCTGTAGCCTTTCAGATATTTATAAAATGGCAGCACATCAGTGAATTTTAATAATTAGTAGCCTAATTCTAGTGCTACCTTCAGTAAACTCTTAAGTTTTCTGCATTTTGGCATATAAATTTATATCCTATGTTTATTTTTGTGACAGAATTAAATACTTTGTACATATGGCCAGTTTATAACCTATGTATGTTTGGTTTTATTATAGATTGGCATATTGGGGAGAAATGCCTTGCCTCTTCTCTTGACAATGGGAAACTTCATGAAGGAACGGGATCCTCTGTTGAAAAGGAAAAGAATGGAAAATCATTTGCTGTTGTATCGTTGTTAGAGTCCAAAGAAAGGAATATAGCAATAACTGAATCTTGTGGAGTTGAAGCCTGTAGAAGACCCTGGAAAAGCTTAAAATTTGATGGTGATGTGGAAAAGCCTTATTTTCCTGACAAAAATCTTCCATCAACTGCAGTTGCCTTTAAATTATCTGACAGTGGAGTTTTTATCCCGCATACAATTAACAGATATCTGCGTGATTATCAAAGGGAAGGAGTCCAATTTCTGTATGGACACTATGCTAATGAAAGAGGGTGTATTCTTGGAGATGACATGGGCCTTGGAAAGACAATACAGGTATTCTTTTTTTATTGTTATGTTGAGAAAATAGATAAGCTTTTTAGGCAGTGTGCTTTCTGTGAGTTACAATTTTTTTAAAAAAGTAATGTATTTAGGTAATGACATCTCAATGGAGCTAAACCTTCCCTTTCTATTGTGGAAATGAGGAGGCATGACATCACCATCTAGGACAGCACTTGGAGCCAATTGCCATTGCTATACTTAAGGTTCACTTCTGACAGGCTGCAAAACTGGGCTGTGGCCCGTTTTAGTGTAAGCACAGGCAGTTATGGTAGTTAAAATGCTGGTCTTCATATCATCTTGAATGTACTTGGAGGATTGCTACCTCTGCATCAGGCAAGTAATTTGCACTGGGTCGTGCTAAAACTAGTTACAGCTCTTGTCTGACTGTACCTCTTTAAATATCTTTTTACTTTTTTTCCCCACAAGCTTATTCTCATCTCTGGAAAAAGTGCTAAGATTTTCCATGTTATTTTTTTCTTGGTTTGATGATAGGAAACAGTAGAGGTGGATTTTTCCATTATCACAGAATCACTAGGTTGGAAAAGCCCCCAGGATCATAAAACCCAACCATACCTATCAGCCACTAAAACCATGCCCCTCAGCACCCCATCCACGCATCCCTTAAACACCTCCAGGGAAGGTGACTAAACGACCTACCTGAGCAGCCTGTTCCAGTGTGCAATGACCCTTTCCGTGAAAATTTTTTTCCTAATGTTCAGCCTAAACCTCCCCTGGTGGAGGCTAAAGCCATTCCTTCTTGTCCTGTTCCCTGTCACTTGGGAGAAGAGGCCAGCACCCTCCTCTCCACAACCTCCTTTCAGGTAGTTGTAGAGAGCAGTAAGATCACCCCTCAGCCTTCTTTACTCCAGGCTGAACAACCCCAGCTCCCTCAGCTGCTCCCTGTAAGACTTGTTCTCCAGCCCCTTCACCAGCCTTTTCGCTCTTCTCTGGACTTGCTCCAGAGCCTCAACATCCTTCTTGTGGTGAGGGGCCCAGAACTGGACACAGGATTCAAGGAGCAGCCTCACCAGTGCTGAGTACAGAGGGAGAATCACCTCCCTGGACCTGCTGGTCACACCATTTCTGAACCAAGCCAGGATGCCATTGGCCTTCTTGGCCACCTGGGCACACTGCTGGCTCATGTTCAGTTGCTGTCAAGCAGCACCCCAGGTCCCTCTCGTCCAGGCAGTTTTCCAACCAGACTTATCTTAGTCTCTAGCTCTGCATAGGGTTGTTGTGCCCCAGGTGCAGGACTGGGCATTTGGCCGTGTTAAACCTCATGCCATTGGTCTCAGCCCAGTGATCCAGCCTGTTCTGATCCTTTTGTAGAGCCTCCCTACCCTCTGGCAGATCGACACTTCCACCCAGCTCGGTGTCATCTGCAAACTTGCTAAGGGAGCATTCGATGCCTTCATCCAGGTCATTGATAAAGACATTGAACAGGGCTGGACCCAGCACTGAGCCGTGGGGAACCCCACTTGTCCCTGGCCTCCAGCTGGATTTAACACCGTTTACCACCACTCTCTGGGCCCGGCCAACCAACCAGTTTTCTACCCAGGAGAGTGTGTGCCTGTCCAGGCCAGAGGCTGACAGTTTCCGTAGCAGAATGCTGTGAGAAACTGTGTCAAAGGCTTTACTGAAGTCCAGGAAGATCACATCCACAGCCTTTTCCTCATCCAGCAGCTGAGTCACTTTGCCATAGAAGGTGATCAGATTAGTTTGGCAAGACCTGCCTTTGGTAAACTTGTGTTGACTGGGCCTGATCACCCACTTCTCTTGCATGTGCTTCATGACAGTACTCGAGATCACCTGTTCCATGACTTTCCCTGGTGCTGATATCAGACTGACAGGCCTGTAGTTCCTTGGATCCTCCCTGTGACCCTTCTTGTAGATGGGCACTACATCAGCCAGCCTCCAGTCCAGTGGAAGTTCCCCAGTCTTCCAGGACTGTTGGAAGATGATGGAAAAGGGTTTGTCAAGCAGATATGCCAGCTCCCTCAGTACTCTTGGATGGATCCTCATGGACTTGTGGGTGTCTAGGTGGGCAAGCAAGTCTCTTAACTACCTCCTCTTGGATCATGGTAGCTTTGTTCTGGTCCTCTAACTCCTGGGTATGTACATGCAGGGAACAACTGTTGTTACTATTAAAAACTGAGGCAATGAAGGCATTAATTATCTCAGCCTTGTCCTCATCCTTCGTCACAGTTGTTCCATTTTTATCTAGTAGGGACTGAATAGTCTCCCTGGTCTTCCAATTTTATGTTACCTTTCACAGACTTGGTGAATCTGAGTTCTAGTTGAGCTTTGGCCCTCATGATTTTTGCTCTGCACAATCCCACTTCCTCCCTGTAGTTCTCCCAAGATGCCTGTACCTTCTTCCACAGTTCATAGACATTCCTCTTTTTTGAGATCTCTCAAGATCTCCTTGCTCAACCAAGCCGGTTTGGTTTTTGCTTTTGTTTTTTGGGTTTTTTTCTCCCTTCTGGCTTCTTTTCTACAACATGGGAACAGCTTGCCTCTGAGTTGCTAGGATTTCCTTTTGAGGAGTACCCAGCCCTTGTGGGTTTCCTTGCACTTAAGGACTGTCTCCCATGGGACTTTTATAAATCAGCCTTCTGAACAGTCCAGAGTCTGCTCTCTGGAAGTTTGGTGTGACTGTTCTGCTAATCCCCCTCCTCCCCTCACCTAGAATTGAAAATTCTGCCATCTCACAACTGCTTTGTCCCATGTGTCCTTCAGCCATCACATTCCCCACAAGGCCTTCTCTGTTCACGAACAACAGGTCCAGGAGGGTACCTTCACTTGTTGGCTCACTCACCAATTTTGTGAGGAAGTTGTCTTTCCACACACTCCAGGAACCTCCTAGACTGCTTCCTGTCTGCCATATTGTTCTTCCAGTAAGCATCTGGAAGATTTGTCTCCCACAAGATCAAGAGCTAGTGATCTTGAGACTAATCCCAGGTGTTTATAGAAGAGCTCTTCAGCTTCTTGTCTGGATGGTCTGTACAGACTCCCATCACAATATCTGCCTTCTTCTGGGCTCCTCTAATTTTAACCCACAGGCACTGAATCCCATCATCACCATAATCAAGCTTGAGGGTATCAAAGCACGCTGAAACGTAGAGGGCTACCCCACCACTTCTCCTGTTCTCATTATGCTCTGAACTGGTGTGGCCCAATTGGTTAATTTATTTTACTAAAATTAGGATTGTTTTATGTTTGAAAATTTTCTTTAATCTGTCTGGTTTTAAGTTAGCAGCTTGAATGTTATGATAGCTAGTCTTTGTTCCCCTCTTTTTCTCCCTCCACATGTCAAGTACAAGCTCATTCATTCATTGGCAAATTGTGACTGTAGTTACCTTGCCTTTCTATTTAGTAAGTTTACCGAAGCCCATCAGTCCAACAAAGTATTGTTCTGTAGCAAGCTTGAGAAGTGAGTAAACTAAACTACTACAGCTTCTTTGGCTGCATCGAATATTTTGTAGCTGCTACTGATCTGTTAACAGATGTTTATTAAGACTAAACCACAACCCTTTACCTTTTGTTTTACTTAAGTTTAGCCATATTTCTTGTCCATGGCACCTTAAGAACTCTGTAGTTATGGAAGTTTTTTTCTGCTGAGAACTGCAAGTATCTGATTTCATGTAGTAAGAAGTATCTATATAAGGTAACAGCAAACTAGGGGCAGGGAAAGAGGGCATTGGGTTGTCTTGCTTCTCGTGTTTTTTGAATCTCGTAACAGATTCTGTAATGACTTGGTCATGTTTATCACATAGTGACAGTGTGTTCTTTTGTTGAATTCACATCTGATGGTTATTGCTTTTAGTAAGTGTCACGTTTGCAGATGAAAGACGTTTTGAAGAATATCTTGTGTATTTTTTATAAAAAACAATATTGATGTGTTTCAGGTTCAGTATGGGAGAGGCAGTTGGATGGATATGAATTATGATTTAACTGGTTTAGAAAAGATTAGTATGTATGAAAGAAGAAATATTAAACATAATCAAGTAGCAAGTAAGTGATTTAGCCTTATAGAAAATCTGTCTTATTTCTCAGTTGGCTGAACCTTATTGTTTCCAAACTATAGAGTGATTTATGAGGTGAAGATTTTCTAGGAAACTTTTGCATTTTGTTATTCTTTGTACTCCTGAACTGATCTTTGCTTAAAGGGTCTGACCACAAGGCTCTTCTGTTTCAAGCTGATGGTGAAGTGCAGGCAAGTAGAATAATGTTCTTTATTAACATGATTAAAGTAAGTTTAAGCTTCTTGCTAGGGCCTTTAGGTTGCTTTTTGCTTTATCTGGAAGAGCCAGGAGTTTCTCAGCAATGTTGCCCTTTTGCAACCTTTTGTAATTGTTGCAAAGTTGTGATGCTTAATTCTTCCAAAAGTGTAGGATCACACATGGAGATTTTATGTTGAGCTGAATTTTATTGTTCTTCTTGAAAAGATTAGGAAAAAAATTAGAGTCATAACACAAGTGCAAACTTGCTGTCTGTCTTGGCCTCAGTTTATATGAAATATTAAAATATTATGTATAAAAATGTGTTGTTTTCTTTTCTCTGTATGTCTTTCCTGCCCCATATATGATCGGTTTCCTTTCTCTTCTGCTTGTCTACCTTTACTTTTCTTGAGTATATTTCCTGCGTTTCTGCACTTCTGGCTGGTTCTTTTCCCTGCATTGTTGGAGGGAGAGGGAGAAAACTTTAAATGTCGTCCTCTTTTTTTTTTTTTTTTTTCAGATAAACAGGTGACAGTTTTATCTCTGTCCTACTATCAGCAGCTGATTAGCAGCTGCAAAAGGAAGCTACTGGAGCTGGTTGCTCATGGTAAAGGGTGCCTGTTGAATTTTCAAAAGAAGGGCATCTCTCTGGTGCTTCTTTTTCTTGCTGCTGCTCACCCCCATGAGTACCAAGCAGGTTTTACAGATTTGGATGTTCTGGCCAGGTATCTCTGTGCTGCCTTCCTGTTTTGAATTAGCAAGGGAGCATCTTGGAGTAGCCTGTGCTCGGTTGTTTGTCCTCACTGTAGTGTATTATAGTAAGTGCCTTGTCATAATCAAAGGGAAATCACTTTGACTGTTATGAGGCAAGTGAGAGAATATAGACGCAAATACAACAGAAAGAATTGGTTTTGAAGTTAGCAACTAGAATTAGGAGAAACATAGAGAAAATATATTAGTTAAAATCTGACCTCTAGCTTAAAACTCTTCTTCCTTTTGTTGAAGCAGTGTCAGGCATATGGTTAGCAAGTATCTCTTCCTTCCTTCATCTATGTTTCAAGTGTCCTAAAAATGGAAGAAAACCTCATCTCTAGTTTTTGCTGGCTCATTCATAATTTCTTCTGTGGTTTTGAGGCTTCTCCACTCAGACTAATAAAAGAGAGTAAAATAGAGCAATTAATGGCTCTTATTAGGACTTCGGTAGTCTCCAAGGGAAGGCATTTATATTTTAAATTGATTTGAAACAAATGACCCCCCTAAACAAAAAACTCAATCTAAACTATCTTTTTAAATCCCATACAATATATTGTTCTAAATGTTTATTTTAAATTGAACTTATTAATTTTCGCTTTGCTTTTTGTACATAATTGCTGAGAGTTGTTTTCTTTCTCAAGGTAATTTCATTTTTGGCTGCGGTGTTGCACAAAAAGGGGACACGTGAAGACATTGAAAATAATATGCCAGAATTTTTGCTGAAGAAAATGAAAAAAGAGTCAAAGTATGACGCCAAGAAGGTACAGTTGTTAATGATACAAGCTTAAGGATGCTAGTAAAAGGCTTTTTTTGGGGCATGTAGCCCAAACCAATCTGTGGTTCTATGTGTGACTATATTAATGTGATATTTAAATATTTAAGGCAAATGCATGTGTTTGGAAAAATTTATTCCTAATATTCTTGTGACCTCACGTACTGTCTTGGATGACTTGTCATAGTGTCAAAAGCCTGACTCATAATCTAGGTAATGAAATACAGCAAATAGTTAACAGGCAGAATGGTTTTATGACATTAACTGTGAATAATGGATACAGGTTTCTCAGGAAGGATAGGCAGAGAAGAATAGGTGCAGGGATGTCATTTCATGTGACTACAATCAGGAAATCATCTGATTGGGAATAAAACAAAAAGAATTTCACTTTGAGAACAACTAAGTATTTGAACAGGTCATAGAGAGTGGTTGTGGACCACCTAATTTCTAGGGGTTTTGAATAGCAGGAAAAACCCTAACTGTCTGAATTTAGTGTTACCCCTAGTCTGACTAGATATAAGAAAGTATGTTGGACTATAAACTTCCTGATATCACTTCCTAACTCATTGATTGTGTTATTCTGTGATCTTAAATGACTTGTATGAGCTGTCTTAAATTTTTAAGCCTTTTTGGTTTTTTTGTCTTGAAGTCATATATTGACTTGTGGGTGGAAAGATGCTGTTTACACTCGTCATCCTTTTGTATTCTCCATCTGTGAAACATTTTATAGTACACAGATACAGATACTATAACAAAGCAAAGCAGTAGTATCTTGTATTTATCGCAGTTGTTAGAGTATAATTTGATTAAGGAGCACTACTTTTGTACCTGTTCTAGTATTACTGTATGTTTCTTTTGTACTATTTACATAATCTGAGTAAACTCAGTACTTTAGAAGTCATATTGACTCTTCAGGTATTTTCTATACTTTGAAGTGAAAGAATTGAGAAATACAAACTGTAAGACAGTCAAATAAATCTCAGTATTTTGTCTTTTCTTAATGAGAAGATGTTATATTGTGTTTATTTTCCCATTGTTCTATAACAGCTATTTGTGTTCAGACTTTCCTTATAGTGGCCCCTCTTTCAGTGCTGTACAACTGGAAGGATGAGTTAGACACATGGGGGTACTTTAAAGTCTGTGTCTTACATGGCAGTAAAAAGGATGATGACTTGAGTCGCATCAAGCAAGGAAAATATGAAGTTGCCCTTACAACATATGAGGTACTTCGCCTGTACTTGGATGAATTTAACAGGTAATGATTCTAATGTATTATTTTTTTACACCCGGTATTTTTACTGTCTAAGTTTGCATTATTCTTTGCTAGTACTTATTCTTTCTGTGTAATGTATTTACTGTTCAGTCTAATGACTCATTGTGTTGAAGAGGAAAATCTCATTTAACTATAATTTACTCTATACTGGTTTTGTATTTGAATGCTTGGAAACTTTCAATATTTTCACAAAGCTAGTTTTTGTTGTTTATCCATTCATGAAGTGTCTCTTAAAGTTGCAAAAATTGCTTGCTTGAAAACCAGTGGTAGCTGAAAGGTACACAGAAGATGCATCTGTCTTCTAGTATAGGGTAAGATGAAAAGTATCTGGAATTTTTTGCAAATGTTCCAAAGTTATTTTCCTTGTTATTTACATTTCTTGCCAGCTTGATAGAACTATTGAGACAAAGTTTTTGGGATGTAAGATGTGTATATGTGCTTCTGTGTGTAGTTTTAAATACCTGAGGAGCTCAGCAGAATCGAAGTTGTTTTAGAAATCCTGCTTTAGTTACTCCATAGCTGTCCATATCTTCAAACTAGGAGTATTGCCTTTTCTTTGTCTCTGTTCAGGAGTACTTTGCCTCTCATCTGATCCTCAGGGTCCTCCTTCCTTACTTCATCTTGGCAGTAGGTTATAAGTTGCATGAGTAGCTGGTAGTAGCACACTGCCCTTAGCAGCTGGTGATGTCAGTAGCTTTGCAAATCTTGTTGGTTTAGGTGTAGGGAAAGGTCCAGCCCTGGAGTGTTCTGTGTTTTGGTGATAGCTGTCCAGAATGCATCAGATCTGTCTGTATTCAGGTCTGGAAAAAAGTGCATATAGGAGAAGTCTTCTTTAGTCTTCAGGATCGGTCATTGAATAGGCAGTGGTCAGGAAACAGATGCATGTGTGGAGCAGATCTGATGTGTGAGTGATGACTTGTGAATACATTACTTCAGCATAAAGACATAAGAAACTTTCTGCAGATTATGTTGTCAAATGGATGAGTCTTTGATCTTGACACCAGAAGTAGTTATATGCCTTTCTTAGCTGGAATGATGGATTGACCTAAAAACCTGGTCTTAAATATCTAATTAATACTAATAAGAATATATAGTCTCAGTTATGCATGTAAATCACCATAATGAGAGATGAAGTTGAATGAGCTAGATACTGTCATCTCTTAGGCTCAGAAGCTCCAATTTTTAGCAGATTTTAGAAATGTAAGACACACTGATGTAGAAGAGTTTATTTATCAGGCATCAGAAACACCACAAGATAAAACTTCAAATTAGTAAACTAAATGCGTCTTGGTGAGGAGAGAGGTTTCTTTCTAAACATGTCTATTAGAGCTTTTTGCTGTTTGAAGTATCATCAAAGGGGATATGATTTTGTTCTGAAATAGTCATTTATATATATAAAGCGATCTTAAAGTTAATAAATCTCTCTAGTGACTTCTTGGCTTGAATTAATATCACAGTGAGTAAGTTGTTTGACCTCCAAGTTACGCTTGAACTGGCTGCAAAATATCATTCCCTGCTTCTAGAGATATTCCTTCTAATCGCAAAACATTAAAACTCCTCTACCATATTGATATCATATGGATATTGAAGAAATTGATACTTTAATGTAGAAAACCATGCAGATTGAAATGCTTTCAGTCTACTTCTACTTAAACTGGATAACTTCTCTTGGAAAAATGAAGCACATCTGTTAGGCATGTTTCAGAAAAATGAAATAAATCCATTAAGGTGAATTATTGCATCTTACTTATAAGTGTAATTAGTGCTGCTGCAATATACTGGATTGGTTGCTTTAGAGATTGAAAGCTGCTTTTTTTAGCTGTAAGCATTTGATAATTTCTTTGGCTTTATCATTTAACCATTACACTGAACTATGGCAACTGAATTTACTAAAGAAATAGAATATAAGGAAACCTAGTAGTATATCTCAATGTGAAACAGGAAAACCAAAAAGTAATGGGTGGCTTATAATAATCACAGCTATGTGTGTGGCTACCTTCACTTAGTATGTGTATGTGGGATGACAGGACAAGTAGTTTGAGTTAATACTATATTTCTTGTTTATCTGCAGTGTGGAATGGTCAGCTGTGATAGTGGATGAAGCACATAGAATCAAGAATCCAAAGGCTCAAATAACTCAAACTTTGAAGTCATTAAAATGCCATGTTCGCATAGGTCTTACTGGAACCATTCTTCAAAACAATATGAAGGAACTTTGGTGTGTTATGGACTGGTAAATAAAATATCTGTTTTTATGATTTGAAACATCTTTGTTAACCATGCAGTGGGACTAGGGTAGGGCTGGATGGTTTGGACCTGTCTGTGCCAAAAAAACCAGCAAACCACAACCCTTTTCCCCAAACCTGCAGCGTCTTGTGAGAGTATGTTTTTCTGTAGCTTGATTGGTGGTATTTACTTTTTAGTAAATCGTAATAACTGCATATCCTAATTTTAATAAAAACAGTTAAAGTAGAAAACATGACTGCTCTTCCAGTTTATTTTTCTGAACAGTGGTAGCCTTGTAGTTTAGAGGTTCTGTGTGTTTGTGACCTCTCTTACTCTGCTGAACTTCAGTTTTTTCTGGAGATGGCAACCCTTTCCTAAGGGAACTCTCTTTAACATTTGATGATCACAGTAAGTAAACAAAAATAGCTTGTCTGGAAGTAGTATATGTTTCTATTTATACACAACTCTCTTAAATTCTCTAGTGATTATTAATTTAAGACTGCTTTGTGCTTTTAGTTAATAGAAAAGGGTAGGCTGCCTTGGAATAAGGAAAATACTGTGACAACCTTCTGTTTTTCACTAGGGCTGTACCAGGACTTTTGGGTAGCAGACTACAGTTCAAGAAGAAGTTTTCTGATCCAGTTGAGCATGGCCAGAGGCACACTGCAACTAAAAGAGAGCTAGCAACAGGTCGTAAGGCCATGGTGAAGCTAGCAAGAAAAATGTCTGCCTGGTTTCTGAGACGTACCAAAGCGCTTATCAGTGATCAGTTGCCAAAAAAGGAAGACCGAGTAAGAGCACCTGCACGTTTCAAATACAATGCTAGTTAATATTTTTTTTTTAGGTTGATACTTTTCTCCTTCATCATGCCTTTAGTTCATGGTTTGCTTTCAGAGTCAGGATGCTAAGAAGAACTCAGAGCATTGGAAAAAAAATGGGTGTGCCGTTGTGTGCCCTGTTCACATAATTACTATGATTGCATGTTGAAATGGAGTTAATCAAGCATAAAAATGCTCAACTAAACTTCTGACTAGTGATTTACAGATCTATTTTATATGCATTTTTATATTTATCTGCGTGAACTCAGTAAGTCTCTTGAAATTCTGTGCAGGACTTCTGAATTTGCAGCTTGACACTTTGTATAGCATGGTGTACTTTTCTCTAACTCCCTCATTTTAAATCACTAAATAAAATAAAACCTTCAAACTTAAAGGTATTTGATAGTTTGTAATCCTGTTAATCTAACGGCATTGTAAATGTATAAAGTGATGATATTTATGACTATAGTTAAGAGTTCTGATAAATTCTTACTAGATATTTGTGCTTACTTTCTAAGTACAGCTAAACACATTAGTTTGCAGATGGCTTTGTTTTCAAAACTTGATATTTATTTTTCGTCCTTAGTGTATATATGTAATCTAAACAGTCTTCTGAAGGAAAGATTAACACAAACATTAGTCAGTTGCTTTTCTAAACCTAGTAGTTTTTATTCTTTTCATTCTCTGGTTAATGTGAGTATATGTTTAAATTACTGTTGTATTACAGCTCAGCATGGTGTTGCTGCTATCTGGGTGGCCTAGGTTAAGGAACGATCCTGGGATTTCTATTTCCTGCTGCTTAAGACTAAAGATATCATGGAGATGCTTCCCATGGTCTCTAAGGAGGATAAGAGTTTTGGCCATAGCTCTGTGTAGATCTTTGCCTTCTCATTGCTTATTCTGTTTATCCTGTCTGTAATAGTGCCTTACAACAGCTAGTGCCTAAAAGGTAGAAAGAAATGGTAAATCAAGCAACTGGCAAAGGAAAGGGTAATCCTTAATTTCAGTTATACATTTATTTCTCTCACTTTTCCCTGTTCCCCCATCCCTCCACAAAAGCCATACTAAAAGGTTTATTGAAACCCGATAGCAGGTTGTTGAAGTTTGATACTGATATTCTTTGTAGAATTTTGGGAGGGGATAACATAGCTATACATAGATTTTGGATACAGCTTCATACTGTTAAGATGTCAAGATCCAGGGTTTTTTTTTTCCATTTAGTGGTATAATAACCTCATTTAAAAATCTGAGCAAATACTACTTTTTTTCCTACTTTATATTCAATAATTTGTTTCTGATGCAGAGCTTTTTACTCTTCATTGTATGCTGCATGTAACTGGGGATTCTCTCTTTGGCAGATGGTGTACTGTTCCCTGACTGAATTCCAGAAAGCGGTGTACCAGGCTGTGCTACAGACAGAGGATGTAAGCTTAGTATTGCGAGCAGGAGAGCCCTGTAGCTGCAACAGTGGCCGTAAAAGGAAGAACTGTTGTTACAAGGTAAGAACCTATACTGTATGGATTTTAGAACAGAGCTTTTCTGGTTTGTGTGGTAGGTGTATTTTCCCAAGAGATACTGCCAATAAAGAACTGGTTGAAATGGCTTTGTGGTTGTAGGCCATCTATTTGGGAAATCCTGCCTGGAAATGGATGGTTGCATCATAAGCATGATGGAGTTAAGCACTTCGGGAGTACAGCAATGTATGCCCTGAGCAGGTGGTTCTCATTTATGCAGTAAATTCTGGGTTTGTTGTGTTAAGAAGTGTGCCTGTGAGACAGTTGATGTTGGCAAGGGTGTTGTGTCTGGTTGTTTGGTATGTCATATGCCTCATGCTGCAAAGAAGCTGCAAATCAGAGGTATCTTGGACCCAGCAGGTTGTATGGACTTAGCTTGTGTTGTAACTGCAGTTGGACTGTGTCTTTCTATGCTACTAAACATGTGCTTTGCTTTGCCTTGCTGAATTCACAAAGGGCATTAGGCAGACCTGTGATTACTTAAGTGCTCTTGTAGACTGTCTTATTCCAAAATTAAACATGAAGTTTAGTAACTTGAGAAAGGAAAGGAAAATTAATATTGGTCTAATCAGCCAACCATAACCAGACAAATAGCTGATGCTGTTGCTGCTGCTGCGCTGTAGAATGTTTGAAGTTGCCTGATTTATGTTACTTGAGATGTTTATAAAACTTTGTACATTACTGTTATAGAAAAAAAAGTAAAGTTAGCAGCTGTAGAGTAAGAAGTCATTCAAACAGCTCTGGTTTGATTTACATTTAAATCGGTTGTGAAGTTATGGTCTTTGTGTCTACCAAGTAATTTCTGTAGATACCTGAAATGTTTAGCAAATTATGAACAGAGCTGTAGGGTTTTTTCCCTTTTAGAGAATGTGTTTTCTAGCCATAAGGTCGCAAAGCTGAGGGGAAAAAAAGTGCTGCATTTTTGTTAAAAATACAGTATACATCTCTTTGGGATCAATTGTTTGTGCATTAAACTTTTGATTATTTCTTATTTCCAGGAGTATTTTTTGCATGAACTTTTTTTTTTTTTGTAGGTAAACACTCATGGTGAAACAATTAAGTCATTGCGCTTCAGTTACTTGACAATCCTACAGAAGGTTGCAAATCACGCTGCGCTCCTACAGACAGACAACACCACTAAGCAACAGGTTAGTTTCCAGAAGTATCTAAAAGTTACTTGTGGAAAATGGGTTGAAAAATCTTGAATGAAAATTACTACAGACATTGTTTTTAATTCTTAACTAACTGAAATCAAGATGGTTTGGAAAACTCCTGTTCTGTTTAATAATTTAGAATGAGGCCCTTTTTTAATTGATAGGTGTTACACAATAGTATGTCCATTTAGTTGATGCATATCTGAAAACATGGGGTGAAAATAAGGGTTACAGAAACGTAATTTTTAATGATTTCTAGTAATACCATTTCTGACAAGTGCCTAGTAAGAGGAATATCTTTGTGCACATAAATAAATTGGTAACAAGGAACTAGAATGTGGTTTTTTTCTTCAGGTATGTTATATTTGAAGTTGAACGTCTTTAAATAATGAGAAATATGGTTTAGTAGGAAATGCTCAACTCGCTAACAATATCAGTTTGTATTGTTACTGTGGCAAGTAACCTAACAAGATCCACAAAAGGCAGATCTTTTAAAAACTTTTAAGTGATTCTTAAGATCCAAAAATGAGCAGAGGGATTTTGGAATATTACCACTTCCTCTCAAAAGTCACAAGAGAGTGGAAATGAGAAAGTTGTAAGTAATTTTGGGAAAATTAAAGCAGTTTTGCCTTTTAGAAAATGTTACATGTGGTGTCCAGGGCTTTGTACCCATTAAGTACCCAAACATTTTCAGTGCTGGCTTTTATAATTTTGTGTATATAGTTGTAATAAAATTTGAGAGTTTAAATAGCCACTGAAATAAGAATATATTAGTATTTTGAGGCTTTCTTTTACAGTATGCATAGTTATTAACCTCTCCAAAATCTGCAGAAGAAACTGATATCTTGTAGTATTTCTTACCTTGAATACTGAAGTCTATCAGACATGTTATTCTGAGGTGAGAGATAAGATCTTTCGTGCTTCTCTGGAAAAGCAATTCAAGTTCAGAGCTACCTAAATTCTAGCAACAGAGCTTTAATGTGGCTTTTGAAGAGTTTAAGTGCAAATCACTTTTTTGTGTTATCAGTGGGACTATATTGATTTATAATTCCAGAGGGCCAATAGAAATGCTGGTACACTACGGTTCACTAAGACAAACTTCAAGCCAACAGTGTTCTTGAGACTGACAATTCTGGCTAGGCTTATTGCAGTCTCTAAACAGGAGAAGAAATTTTGGGCATCTCTTACACTAGTATCTAGAATCCATGGTTTCAGATTATGATCATCCTTCTTTTTTAAATGAAGCAACCCAAAACACGCAAGAGATATTTTATGCAACACTTCTGTAATAAACTGAATAACAAACCAACTCTTTTTAGAATTACTTTGTCAGATTACTTGTTTCAACATCTTTAACTACTTGTGTGGCTTATTAGTACCCCAGTGTAGATTTAACATCCATTCAAGCTTTCTGCTTTTCTTCCAGGAAGCACATATCAAGCGGGTGTGTAACCAGGTATTTTCCAGTTTTCCAGATTTCGTACAGTTAAGCAAAGATGCAGCCTTTGAAACAATTTCAGACCCAAAGTACAGTGGAAAAATGAAGGTAAACTTTTTCTTTAGAGAAGAAATAATGAATAGTAACAAATCTGCAGCTGTAGCATACCGATATAAGAAAATGTTTACCTAATACTTGTGTTCTTTTAATCATTTTGTTTTAAGGTGGTGGTACCCCAGGACAGATCTTCTGTCTTGGATCAGGGTGCCTCTGGGCAAAGACTGGATAAAAATGAGCTGCAGTGCCTAATATATCCTGAGATACTAGCTTCACATATTTAGTTATGATCATGGAAATCTTGCAGTCAGGGGGGCTGTTGCATTAAACCGTTGATTCATTGGCAGTCAGAAATCTTTTGGGGGAGGGAAAAAGCAAAACAAATTCCTTATGGACTTAATGATTTGTGCACACCTTCAGTGGTAGTTCTAGTCCCTCAAAAAGCACATGTTAGATCTTGAAAAGGATCAGAGAAGTGTTAACAAGGGTGACCAGTGCTGTGGGACAGAAGCATCCAATTAGGCTTAAGAATCCCCAGCCTGGAGAAAATGTCTCAGGATAAATATGAGAGGGGCCGTCATGAGTAGCGTGCAACTGGTGAAGAGGTACTGAGGGCTTCTTTTTAACCCTTGAACACCTCATGAAGCTAACGGGAACCAGGCTGAACAAAATAAATATGTTAAGTGTAAATCTCTGAAGCTTCTTACTTCTGAAACTGGTTTCAGAGAGGAACAGAATGAATAGCTGAAAAAGATATCTAATGTAGCTAATTAAAAAGAAAACCATATTGGTCTTCCTGAGCTGAGAGTAACTGAAGATTGAGAAGCTGTGCAGAATGGAGTACACAATTTTTTTTGTGTTTTTGTTAAACCTGGATATCCATAGCTGCCGGTTGGGACTAGTGGCTAGGCTACATTTTTTCTAACGGATGTTCATCATTTTATTGGTTTGCTATTATGCAAGGAATTTCTTTTTCTGTTATTACATGCATGTGAGAGGTTTGCATATTACCTTTGCTAAACAGAATGATAGAATCACCAGGCTGGAAGAGACCCACTGGATCATCAAGTCCAACGATTCCTATCAAACACTAAACCATGTCCCTCAGCACCCTGTCTACCTGTGCCTTAAACACCTCCAGGGAAGGTGAATCAACCACCTCTCTGGGCAGCCTGTTCCAATGCCCAGTGACCCTTTCTGGCAAATACTTCCTCCTGATGTCTAGCCTAAATATCCCCTGACAGAACTTGAGGCCATTCCCTCTTGTCCTGTCCCCTGGCACTTGGGAGAAGAGGCCAGCTCCCTCATTATCTCATAAGAGTCAACTTTGTTGTAAAATTACCTACTGGCAAATATTAAAATACATACCTGTAAAAACTAAGTCCATGATCTTCAATGGTGCTTTGAAGTTAAAAGTTAGGAAGTTGGTTAAAACTAATTTTCCTGTCTGTAGAAATTTTTCTCTTGAGGCTGTTGTATACTGCACTACAGCACTGTCTTGTGACATTTTCATTGTGGTTTTTGACACACTAGTGTACAACAGAGTAAGCAAAAAATGGCTGAGTTAAGGCAGAGGTTCCAGTGTTATGTGCCTTTTAAAGACTGAAGCTCACAGAGCTGGCTGCTAGAGGGAACCTGTTCCAAAATGTGGCCATAAGTACCTTCTCAGGGTTACAGCTGACTGTGACTGTGTGGGGTGGGTATAACCTTGGCTGGTAGCAGTAGGACTATTATACTTGTGTGCAGTGACCTTGGGTGGTAAGTAAGAAGATTCTGCCATATTGCAGTGCTGGAGTAAAAGCATAACAAAGTTGGCAAGAGAGCAGAAGCTGTGATATTTTTAAATATACTGAGCTTATGCTGATGGCTTGATACCAATGAGATGTCAGGCAGGTTGAATGTGCTTTTGATACTCAGGGATCCACACGGTTAGAAGAATCAGCCTCTGAGCTACCAGCAGGTAAGTCCTTGCCCAGTTTAAATTTCTGGTTAAATTTATCAAATATAAGTAGAATCATAGAACAGTTTGAGCTGGAAGGAACCTTTCAGGGACCTGTAGTCCAGCCAAAAGTAGAACAAGGTATGAAATAAATAGTTAAAAGTAATGAACTACTAGCATAGTGATTATTCCTGTATTGTATTTTGTTTGTTTTAATTCTTAGTGGGTAATCAAACGCTCATCTTCATTCTGTCTCACTGGAGACTCCTCATTTGTTCTTTATTTTTTTATCTTTTGGCTTGTTATCAGACTGTAGTGATCAATATTCCTGTATTTCAAGATATTTTTATAGGTTATAATTAATTGCAAAAAAACTCCACCAACTCAACACCAAAGCTAATAAAAAAAACCCCCAAACCCAAAGTCTAAAAAAGCACATTCACATATTCTGGAGAAGAGCTTTAGTATGGAGAATGTCTGCTTTTTTAAAAAAGGGCAGTGTATGTCAAAGGAAGCAGTATCTTCAAAACCGTCCTTGTATTTTTTTAAGTAATATTTATGTTGAAGAATATTTCTTCAATGTGTTTGTTTGGGAAGAAAGAACTGCAATATACATTCCTATAGGAAAGTAAAAAAGGAAATAAAAATTGCTATAACTTATTTACAGAACACTTTATTCCTCTGACTTTTTTTAAAAAGTTGTATCAGACACTACGTGGCAGTAGTAGTTGGCAAAGATACAAAGCAATATAGACCTTTGTTATGCCATGTGGGAAACTATGATTTCTATTAAGAGGGATTCATCTTGTTTGGTTTGTTTTTTTAATCTACAAATTACAAAATAGAAGCACTTTCATACGCTGCCTTTATGACAGTCCAGTAGACTTATAGAGTATTTTTTCCACTGATGACTTCTGGTTTTGTGTATGTGATGCTTTATTTTAGAAATCTGTAGTGTCAGTCCATTGCAAACTGGATGAAATTTATCTAAGAATTACTCATATTGTTGCTTGCTTGGAGGAAAAATTAATCTGCTTGCTTTTGTAAAGGGAAGTTGAATTTTGCATCATTTCATGAAGTATATCTTAGCATAAACAGAATATTCTGATATGTGTAGTGTTATATTGGTACCTGGAAGCAGGAGTTTTTATGTAACAAGCCAAGAAGCCTTTAAGCCTTTAAGTTTCTGAGTCCTTTAAATTAGACTTCAAAATTATGCTGATGCCAAAAATTTCTTGATGTGTTTCTGGTATTGGAAGTTGCTGCTTTTTTTTGATATTCTGGAAGGAAAGTAATTCAGAAGGTATTCCATTTGTCTCTTATTTCCAAATAATAGTAAAATGTTTTCAATAGCCTTTTAGTATCGTAGTACTGCAGTACTTTACATTTTCTGTTCTATAAATGAATTCTAAAAACTAATTGAAATACTTCTGTAACTTTCATCTAGTAGTACAGACCGAATAAATATTATTTCTTTAAATTAGAATTTAGGGCAGACTACTCAGAAGTCTTAGGAGAAGAGATTATTCTTTTGTAGTTGAGCATATTTGCAAAGGGGCAGTTTGTGGCATTTATTTAAATTTATTCTGGGCAAGGGAGAGGCTAGATTTTGTCAATAAAGTTCACTAGCACATCAGATGTCATTGTAGGGTTAAGAGGTTAACTTGTTTGATGAAATACGTTCTGTTTCTAAGAATGCAGGGATGAAACATTTAGAGAAACAAAGCTTTTAACGCTGTGGAAAATGCTTACTACTACCTGTACTAGAATCACTGGAATGCAAGTGTGTATGCATGGGATATGGGTGTTTGTCTTACCTTGTACTGTGGCTGCAGTCAACTCTACATGATTTGCAAGCTGTAGCTTTTACAACATGCAAGCCTAGGTCTGGTGTTCTGAATTTAAGGTTGTAACAAGAGCCTGAAAAAAGCAATCCCTGTAGTCCAAATGCACATGTGTAAGTACTGATGGTATACCTTTGACTCTAACACATCCTCATTGCAGTGGGAGGTGGATAATGACACAGTAAGGTGATAGGAACTTTGTCTTGTGGAATTGTCCCTTCATTTTCAGTCATACTGCAAAACATAAGGTTTTCCCAAGACTTTGCTTACACTTTCTATTGCAAGGTGAATTTTATGTGTAGATTTTTAATTTGAAATAGTTGAATATGTGAGAACTGAAGTGAAAGGAGCATACTGCCTGGTTTGAAAACCATTTTTTTTCTATCTTTAAACAAGAAAGTGGGGATATGCAAAGTGTAAGGACATTGCTTTTTGAACACAAAGGCAGGTTGTTGACACAGAAGGATCAAGGACTGCTTGGAAAAGTGGTAAGAAGAATGAATGTAGTTTTAAAAGCCTGCAGTAATTCTCATTGCTCTTTTGTATGATTATTTCTATAGTTTTGTTAGTGTCTCTCCGATCCAGAATTTTATGTGCTGTCTAAGTGAAAAGGGCTATTACATGTCAAGGCACTTGAACTAGGTTGGGTTTTTTTAACCTATGCATATAGTACTTCCATAGACATTAATATTTAGAGCTTTGAAATGTTGTTATTAATAAATACAAATTTCTTAGGAATAACTATATTGGATTGGTTTATTTATTTTGCCTGGCACATTATCATTAGTTCAGTAGGAAAGTGGAAGTCTATCTGAGCACCTTGCAAATTTTAGTAGCTTCCACTATTAAGCATAATCTGAACCTGGGCTTTGAAGGCTTAAAAACACTATAGGCTAGCTCGGACATCTGTATGCAAACAAAGTATTCTCAGATGTGAGAGAAGCTTCATCACAGTCAAACAACTCACAATGTGTATAGTAAGAAGAGGATATGCATTTAAATCCATGCAGAGTTCTACAAAATACCTGAATACTGTGTCCAGTTCTGGACCCCTCACCACAAGAAGGATGTTGAGGCTCTGGAGCAAGTCCAGAGAAGAGCAATGAGGCTGGTGAAGGGGCTGGAGAACAGAACCTATGAGGAGCGGCTGAGAGAGCTGGGGTTGTTTAGCCTGGAGAAGAGGAGGCTGAGAGGAGACCTCATTGCTCTCTACAACTACCTGAAAGGAGGTTGTAGAGAGGAGGGAGCTGGCCTCTTCTCCCAGGTGCCAGGGGACAGGACAAGAGGGAATGGCCTCAAGCTCCGCCAAGGTAGGTTTAGGCTGGAGATTAGGAGGAAGTTTTTCACAGAAAGGGTCATTTTGCGTTGGAACAGGCTGCCCAGGGAGGTGGTTGATTCACCTTCCCTGGAGGTGTTTAAGGCACGGGTGGATGAGGTCTTGAGGGACTTGGTTTAGTGTTAGATAGGAATGGTTGGACTAGAAGATGCGATGTGTCCCTTCCAACCTGGTTGTTCTATGATTCTATGAAAAGTGCATGTGACTTTTACTTAAGTATGATCAAGTATTTATTTTTCAGACTAACAGCATTCAGGATAATACTCCAGTGTACAAGCACAGAATTTATTCCTCTTTGATGTGAGACCACTCTTTACTTACTTCTGTTCATCACAGCTGTTCTTTACTCCAGAATACCTAAAAATCCCAATGGGCATGACAATGATCCATTTTATTTAAACAGACGGGGTGGATTTGTTTGTGTTCTCCTATAGGAAATTATTTGACATATACTCTAATAGTAGCAAAATAACACAGTGCCCAAATTTCTTCTGCTTGAAAAACACGTCGTTGTTTTTCTTCTGTTTCTTAATGTAGCTTAAAAAATACAAATGTAAGTCGTTCAGCTCTTATTAAATTGCCTAGTGCGGATTTTTTTCTTAATAAAGTACATCTTAGTTTGTGTGTTGTACAGTGGAACCAGGCAAAAATTACCATGTTTGTTCTTAGTTTTCCTTGTAATTTGTTGGCTAACGTATATTAAAGGGCTTACGAGTGATGCAGAACTACTCTTTTATATTCTAGATATTATCCAGAACTATAAGTTTAATCTAAATATTCCTCATTATTTGATTGTCAAAGATTTGTTATGCTGTTAGTGAAATCTATGTTGATTAGCAGTTTATGTATTTATGACTGAAAAAACACAATCTTTAAATATTTATTGCCCAGTGGGAGAAAGATACAGACAAAGTAGAGAATTCCTCCTTTCTTTTGTGTATTTCTTCTGCGTGGTACTCTGGAGCTGCCATTGCCAGATGTGGACATGCTTCTTTAGAAAATAACAGTATGACTATTATACGCAAGGATCTGGATTATTTGCTTCCCCACCAGAAGAACATTGTGTGTGGGCGGATTATTGGCACTTCAAGGTCTGTGCTGAGTCTGGGAAGCTGGATCCTACTGTAAACAGAGCAACAGACTAGAGTGGGAGTGGGGAGGGGCATATATCTCACTGATTATTTTAACAAGACAAGTTCCAAGAATTTCTATACTCAGATGTAGTACAGAAAACTTACAGACCTTCCTGTTTTCAGAGGAGTTGTGTACATTTGCTAAATGGAAAAAATCACAAGCTGAACTAGTATGTGAGCTAAGTAACATTTTGTTGCAGTCGATGCACTGACACAAATAGCTGCTGGATTTAGCTGTTAGCAGTATGGTTGCCTTTTTTTAGCAAGATTTCCTTGTAGGTAGCTGAAAAATGCATGCATCAGGCATCTACATTACCTTTGACACTTTTATTATGTTAGTAGTATCTTTTTTTATGCCTGTATTTCACTTTACCAACAATTAATTACAGTGTAGCCTCTTTTAAAACCTGAAATCAGAAGTAAGCATGTTTGAGATGACCTGTAGATATTATAAAATCTTCATTTATATTATGCCATTTGTTTACAGGTCCTTCAGAAGCTTTTAAATCACTTCAGAAAAAACAAAGATAAAGTTCTTCTTTTCTCCTTTTCCACAAAGGTGAGCTCCATATGATTTTTATCAGTTAACTGCAGCAATAGGTTCTGAAGCTTAAAGCACTGAAGTGACAGCTGTGAACCACATGTCCTTTCTGTCTGTACTATGAGAAATAATGAGAAGTGCTGCACTCCAGAAAGATGTTGGAACATTTTTATCTCATGATAAAAATGCTCATGGCAAGCAAATGTAATGTGCTGCTGCTTTCCTTAGAGCTTTTTAAAATTGTTGTATTATTTAGGTGTAGATGGCTCATAATACTGTAGCTCTTATGTCTTGAGTTAAAGCAGTGTCATGGCAAGATATGACTGAAGTGTCTCACAACCTTTGTGTTGTACTGGAAATGGCTTAATTTCCTCTGTTCTCTTGGCTTTTGACCATCACCAGTGATGTAACTTCATCCTCGACGCTTCTCACACTAGTTTGTTTAAACTGAAAACAGTGTTTAATTGGTGCGAGAGGGGTATGTGTACTTCGCTTTTAAGGGACTTGCTCCTTGATTTTCTTGTTAAGGTATAATGCCTTTCCTGAAATGGTACAAACTGTAATATGGCTTTCTTTACTTAAACATTTATAATGATAGCATCTAAAAATATTTAAAAGTAACAGTGTGGATGACAGTCCAGAGTCTTAAATATTTAATAATATTTTGGTTTTAAGACAGATTGCAAGTTTAATATTTAGATGCTGTAGTGAAATGCTCATGTGACTTAGGCTGTGCTTTGTGATTTTGGCTGGCTACTGCTTACTGCAGTTTCTGTCACTCTGTCCCTTTGAACTCTGGCTGCACATACCAGGCTGTTTCTCTGTGCTGGCTGTAGTGCTCTTCACCATATTTGAAGTCATTGTAACTTGCTAAGATGGTAGAAAACTGTTTTAAGTTGCCTACCTGCTTACTGGATTGAACTGATTCAGCTTCACTTAGAGGTGGGACAGCCAGGGCTGGAGGATTGAATGAGACCATGGCAGACCAATTTTAATCACCTGGCATGTTGTAGAATCACAGCTGAAGAGTGTTGTTATTGGTATCAAAATGGTGAAGATTTACTCTTATGGTAAATGCTTAGTCTATTGAAAACATATATTTGAAAAACGTGGCCTCTGTGATTACGGTTAATTGAAAAGATAACAGTAAGCACTTTTTTTTTCTTATTTTTCCACTTAGTTGCTAGATGTACTGGAACAATACTGTATGGCATCTGGGCTTGATTACCGAAGACTTGATGGAAACACAAAACCAGAAGACAGGACCCGAATTGTAAGGGAGTTCAACAGCATTCAAGAAATTACCATATGTCTTGTATCTACAATGTAAGAAAATTAAACTTCTAGTCTGTTTCAACCTCCCTTTCTAGTGTTTAGTTAATAGGTTACTCTGCATTTTTATTGATGACTTTGTGAGAAGTTACTTTTTTGAGAAAGTCAGTCGTTCTCTTGTCTATTAGTAAACATACTGTGGACTGAAGCTTCTTCCCAAAATATTTGAAGGCTTCCTCCCTTCCCTTCTCTTCTGCTTTATGATAATTGTTAAGATCTAAACTGAATCAAGCAGGTCTTTTGAATTCTAGTTGTAAATTTCCACTTGCTGTAGGAATGAGGAAAAATTACTTGCTATATTGAACTATAAAATTATCTTTGTTACGGTAATTTATTAAGCATATTGATTAGAATCATAGTAAACCATTCCTATCAAACACTAAACAGTGCCCCTCAGCACCCCATCTACCTGTGCCTTAAACACTACCAGGGAAGGTGAATCAACCACCACACTGGGCAACCTGTTCCAGTGCCCAGTGACCCTTTCTGTGAAAAACTTTTTCCTAATGTCCAACCTAAATCTCCCCTGGCGGAGCTTGAGGCCATTCCCTCTTGTCCTCTCCCCTGTCACTTGGGAGAGGAGGCCATTACTCCTCTCTCTAGAACCTCCTTTCGGGTAGTTATGGAGAGCAATGAGGTCTCTTCTCAGCCTCCTCTTCTCAAGGTTAAACAACCCCAGCTCTCTCAGCCGCTCCTCATAAGGCCTGTTCTCCAGCCCCTTCACCAGCTTCATTGCTCTTCTCTGGACTCACTCCAGAGCCTCAACATCCATCTTGTGGTGAGGGGCCCAGAACTGAACACAGTATCCAAGGAGCAGTCTCACCAGTGCTGAGTACAGAGGAAGAATAAACTGCCTGGACCTGCTGGTCACACCATTTCTGAACCAAACCAGGATGCCATTGGTCTTCTTGGCCACCTGGGCACACTGCTGACTCATGTTCATTTGCTGTCAACCAACACCCACAGGTCGCTCTCCTCCAGGCAGCTTTCCAACCAGACTTACCTTAGTCTGTAGCTCTGCATAGGGTTGTTGTACCCCAAGTGCAGTACCCAGCATTTGGCTTTGTTGAACCTCATGCCATTGGTCTCAGCCCAGTGATCCAGCCTGTTCAGATCCATTTGCAGAGCCTCCCTACCCTCCAGAAGATCAACACTTCCACCCAGGTTAGTGTTGTCCCCAAACTTGCTAAGGGAGCACTCAATGCCATCATCCAGGTCATTGATGAAGACGTTGAACAGGGCTGGACCCAGCACTGAGCCGTGGGGAACCCCACTTGTCCCTGGCCTCCAGCTGGATTTAACACCATTTCCCACCACTCTGGGCCTGGCCACCCAACCAGTTTTCTACCCACGAGAGTGTGTGCCTGTCCAGGCCAGAGGCTGTCAGTTTCTGAAGCACAATGCTGTGAGAAACTGTGTCAAAGGCTTTACTGAAGTCCAGGAACACCACATTCACTGTTTTAGGATGTATCAATTTAAAATACTTCAAACAATCCTTAATTGTCTTTGAAAAATGTGTTTGTTTATCAGATCTGCTAAATCAATTTATGATGGATATTGAATTCTTTTGGATTAGAGCAGTATGTTCAAGTAAAATTAGCAGAAATATGTTGACCTTCCTGCCCTTTTTCTCTTTTTAGTCCCCTTTTCCTTTCATCTTCAATGAAATTTGTTACCAGGCAAGGGCAGAAGGCAAACAAATCAAAACTTTAATCCTGCTTAGAGAAAAACTCAGTGAAACTGAATCAAACACTCAAATAGATTGTTCTTGCTTATATGGTAATTTTGGCCCTTTTTTACTGAAAGTGTTCAAGTTAGATAAGAAGATCCACACTACATCTGTTTAATCGGAAATTAGATGTAATCTTAGACTGTTAAAGTGCATGTCAGAACTGTCTTCACATACTTTGGTGCATGCAGACAGTGTTATGGAGAGATTTCTTTTGTTGATCACACGCGTGCGTTTGTAATCTGTTACTGATGGAACCTGGCTATCAGCTTCTGTAAGACCTTTATAGGTTTCTATTCTTTGTTGCTGAAGAGAGCGGGGAATTACTGCATGTGTAGCATCAGAACAGACTCTAATTTGTGCTTCTGTCACTATAGGTTAGTTGTATAGTTATAACCTTTTCATTTCTCTTCCATCAGTTTACATAGAAATAAAAATGAAGGTCAAGTAAACAGAGATGGACTCTTTCCTTTCTGCTATTATTGTGAATACAGAGATCGCTGAGCTTTCCATACCTGCTGTTAGTGCATGAGATGAGTCTCAATCGTGATCTTAGTATTTCTCATTTTACTGAGTAAATGGAAGAAACAAATGGTGGCATTGCAGTCAATGTAACCAGTGTTTACTAAGAAAACCAGAAGCTACAATTCTTTATATAGTTTATCACAGGTGACAAAATTGTCTTTTTGCTTGATTGATATACAGTAGTGGAAGCAGCTTTAATTTTGTAGCCCTTTGGAAATCAGGAAGTGATGTATCTCAGCTCTACCCTGCAAGAGGTTCATCCTTTCTTTTAGAACTTAGGCATTGGGGCTTCACAGTATATTCTTTATTTCTTAACACACACAGTAAGTTGACAGAATTGGGTCATACTCTTTTGTCTGTACTTTCTCACAAATATTTTGGCTGACTGTTCTGTATAGTCAACTTGTATGTGTTCTGAAAATCTTGTTGTTCAAAGAGCCAAATGTTAATTTTTGCTGAAAATACTTGCACAGTCTTTTGGCTGCAAAAATGCATTCTGCAGGGCATGAATTCCCTGCATAGTGATCTTGAGTCTGCTATTGTATTCCACTGGCACAGTTAACATGCAACTTTAAACAGAAAGCTCCAACCTATAAATTAGTGGATTACAGTGCAGGCAGTGGTGGTTACTTCACTGTTGAATATACAGTGTTTCTGTTTAATATTCAGGGTCTTTTATACTGCCAAAATGCTCTTTCTGCCTGGAATTGCTTATGTATTGTCCATAGACTTTTGGAAGTCCTGATTTTAATTGGTTGGTTTGAGAAATAGTACCTTAAAAAAACAAGTAAAAGAGTATCTGTCTATGTATGTATAGCTTAAACTCAAGTATTGCAGTCAATAGTAGCGTCAGCCATACGACTATCCATAGGGCCTTTATGGATAGCTATGTCTAACATAACTGTGGATAAATATGTCTTATGGGTGTTGAGAGAAAATATGATTGATTTCTTCAGAGTTTGTAAATTCCATCAAACCATTAGGTATAAATTATTAATTTCAGCCTTGAACTTAATTCAATAGTAGATTTACATACGTTGTAATTTCTAAGGCTCATGAAGTGGAGTCCATTTCAGAATGCTTCAGTCCTGTGCTGGTCTTGCTGAGAAAATCTGTGATTATTTGCAAGAAAGGAAGGGTAAAGGTATAATAGGTCCATTCTGCTGGCAGTGTTCTCACTGTCCATTGCTCTCCATTACCTCACACTTTCAAGACTTCATTTAACTTATTCTTCATTACTGTATTGTAAAAATTATTTTTAATGTGCATGTAGTTACATTTAAAGAACTCTTACCCACAAGATCTCACTTGGAGAGCTTTGAAACAACAAAAATCTTACCTCAGTAAATAGAATTACATAGTCTTCATGGAAACTTCCTAATGCAATATTGTTTTGTAACTTTTGAACATTGTGGAATTGTCAGTGGTAGGATATAAAAATAAGGCATTTGTTTAATACTGTGGAGTTTTAAATAAGATGACCTGTTGAAAACTATTGTTTGTAATAGAACTGTTGTGTGACATTTTCATATGGGGCTCTTTTTGAGCTGTATTATAGTAATTTGCATGTCTTTCAATAATGACTTTTAACCTTGTTAAAATTATGTTTTAAATGGAAGGTGTTCTTTACAGTCAGCAAACTAATTACTGTTTTTGTCCTGTCCACAAAGGGTATAGGAGCCGTTCTTTAATGCTTTGAACTGTCTAAAATTTTGTGGTATATTTAAAATAATGAAAGATAAAATTTCAATAGTCAGTTCTTTTTACTGACACTAAGGCTTGGCACTAACGTTTAATTCATATTTCAGTTCTAAGTAACTTGGGTTGTTTTGGTTTTGTTTTTTCTTTTATGGGAAGGAATTTAGATAAATATGTTGATTTGTGTTTCGGTGTGCAGAGTCAGTTTGTTAAGGTCAGAGGCTGAATTCTGTACTCGCTAAAAAGAGATACACCAAACCCCAAAGTACAGTAAGATATTCTGAAAAAATACGAAGATTTTTATTCAGCATTTCAGACTTTGAGAGCGCTCATCTTCTGGAGATCTTTGTTAATACTGGCAGGTTCCCACATCCTTTCCCTTTTCAGACTTAACTAATGCCACAATTGGAAGGTAGAGGCCACAACAGTATTGACATTAACAAGGATTCCATGAAGACAAAGGGGATGGGGCTCTAAATGTTTGCTTTCTGTCTCCACATCTCTGAAAACTTTACTTTTCCCACTTCCTGTTCCAAGCAGAATACAAAGTCATCTATTAAATCCAGATGCTTGGTAAATTAAAGAGGACTGACTTTTTCAAATCCACTTGAAATTAATGCTACATCAATGTAAAGAATTGTTGTTATGGTTAAAATAACAGTAGTATTCTGCATGTATAGGAACTTGTCTCTTTTTTGGGTAATGTTGGTTGAGCCAGTTGAAAAGTATTTTCAATATTTGCTTGTTTTGCAGCTAATGAGAAATGGTGTTTTGCTCACTTTTGTTCCTATCCAGCTATGGATACACTAAACTTGAAGAAACTGAGCAGTTTTGTTAGAGTCAGCAAGGGCATTAGTTAGCTAGCTCAGGTTAAGCCTGTGCTCAGATTCTTTGCTGCTTTGTAGGCTTCACCCAAAAGCACAGTACAGCTATGGAACGTTTAAGACTACGTAACGGGTACCCCTTTGACTCCTTACTCCCACAGCAGACAATTTTCTTACAGTAACTTTTTCCCTTGTAATAACACATGTGAATATTGCTGATATGCAGCTGTGTGGCCATCTATATTTTTAATGGTTCATTTACATATGCTACAAACAGACTTGTGACAGTTAATTCTTAAGGATATGACTTATCCTAGACTGTGACCATTTAGTGGAAGCAGCATAGCATTATTGCCAAAACTATCTTCTGGGATTAGAGGAAGTAAAATGTAATGCAGACTTCCTATTTAAGATATAGTTTTCCTGCCTCTATAATATAACTGGCATAAAAGTGGTTATGAATTTCAGTATAGTCGTTGCAGGAGTTGTCTTCGGTAGGGCTCAATGAGTGTGAAGTAGCAATCAGTACTTCTGCTATAGTAAAGTGATAACAGTTGATTGTGATTCAGTCATGCTGTGTGAATCTTCCTACTGCCTGGGTGAGACAACTGCATTTTACAGCAGGGGTTAAGTACTTTGTGCTTCTTAACAAAACAGTAACACAAAGCTGTACCCCACTACTTTCAATATCTCTACTGTACTCTTTTTTTTTTTTTTTTTTTTTAATGTTGCAGAAAGGCATGCTGATATGGACCTAACTCACTGATAAAAAAGTTTGGTTTACTTTCTGTCAAATAGTTCAATTTTTTTTATGTTTGTTTTTAGGGCTGGTGGACTAGGTCTTAATTTTGTTGGTGCCAATGTTGTTATACTGTTCGATCCTACATGGAACCCAGCAAATGATCTTCAAGCTATTGACAGGTACAGTCAAAATACAGAACTTGATCTGTGTTGCAGATCTTAATTGTCCAAGTGAACTTTCTTAGGGAAAGAATTTTTTTATGTAGTCTGACTTGTCCACAAGACAGTAAGAAATGTCCAGGTAAATTATTTTTGAGCCTTGTTGTTCTAATTTTTAACCCTGAATTTTACTACTATTTTTAGAATGTAATCTATTAGAAGTCTCAGAATTTGCCATCTAGAATACTGCCTGTTCCTTAGCTCTGTTTATTAAGTTGTAACTTGCAGAGTGCTTTAAATTAAGAAAGAACAGATTGCCCAAGTAGTACGTGATCTAACTCCTGTAAAATGCAAATAGGAAAATGATTTGTGCAAGAGCACGTGGAGATGGGATGAAGGTCAGGGGAAGGTGTGGAGTACAAGAGACTGATGAAACAATGGAAGATATAATTTTTTAAGAGATGGGAGACAAATTGAGTAGGAAGCTTTCTCAACTGCATAGGCCTGAGAAAAAACTTGGAAAACAAAGGATGAAGGAAAAGTGAATGAAATACCAAAAAAGTGAAGGAAAGAAACCCAACACCAGACAAGTCATAAGTGATTTAGACTACCTCCGGTTTATTGAAATCTTTTTAAAGTTCATTTATTTACTTCTCCTAATTGGTGATAAAATATGTTTTTTTAATATGAAACTGTCCTTGCAGAGCTTATAGGATTGGCCAATACAAAGATGTTAAAGTGTTTAGATTGATATCCCTGGGAACTGTGGAGGAGATGATGTACTTGCGACAAGTTTATAAACAGGTAAAGTTGACAAACTATTTTAATTGGGAGCTTATTTAGCAAATTCAGTGCCTGAAAGCTAAGCTAGCCTATGGGAACATTGTTGTCTACCTTGGTTTTAGGATACATATGTACAGTCATGTATTGAGCAGAGATACATCATTTCAGAGTTGTCAAATAACAAAACAGTATGATATTTGTATTCAAGTATTTTGTAACTTCCACCAGTTTAATTATGCAATGTACAATGATCAGGTTATACTGAGAAGAGAACTATTATAAGCTTGTAAAATTATCTGTGAAAGTTGTGGTTTGTATCTGCAGTGATCTGATTTAGGCAACTTTTTTGAAAGACTGGATTAAAAGTGCAGAAGTCTAGCTGGTGCTGTAGAAGAAAAGCAAGAAGGCATTGCTGCTCTCCTGCCTCAGAAAACTTAGTTATAAAAGGAGGGGCAAAGGCTTTTTATGAAAATAAGAAATTATGTTGTCTACCAGAATACTCAGCCTGGAACAATGCTTATCTCTGAATTTTGCTACTTATGTTGATAGGTTTGAAAACCTAGGAGTGGTGAAACCAAAGTATATAGTTTGAGGAACTTATTATCTAGGAACTGTTTGCTGATGAAAATAGAATTATAACAAAACTAAGTAAACGCAAACACGGAATCATAAAATAGTTTGGTTTGGAAGAGACCTTAAAGATCATCCAGTTCCACTCCACTGCCTTAGGCAGAGACACCTCCTACTAAATGAGGCTGCCTGAGATCCCATTCACCCTGGCCTTGAACACCTCCAGGGATGGGGCAGCCACAGCTTCCCTGGCAACCTGTGCCAGTGCCTCACCAACCACAGCATGAAGAATTTGTCTGATGTCTAGTCTAAATCTTTCTCCTTCCAATTTAAAGCCATTTCCCCCTCTTCCTGTTATTATGTGCCCTTGTAAAAAAGTCCCTCACCAGCTTTCTTGTAGGCACCCTTCAAGTACTGGCAGGCTGTTATAAGGTCTCCTCAGAGCCTCCTCTTTTCTAGGCTAAACAGCCCCAACTCTCTCAGCCTGTCCTTGTACGGGAGGTGATCCAGCCCTCTGCTCATCCTTGTAGCCCTCCTCTGGACCTGTTCCAACAGCTCCATATCCTTCTTATGCTGAAGATTCCAGAACTGGACAGAGTACTCCAGGAGGGGGTCTCGTGACAGTAGAGTAGACAGGGAGAATCACCTCCCTCAACCTGCTGGGCATGATTCTTTTGATATGGCCTACGATATGGTTGTCTTTCTATGCTGCAAGCTCACAGGTCTGGCTCATGTTGAGCTTCTCATCAACCAACCACCCATCCCCAACTTCTCCTCTGCAGGACTGCTGTCAAAATCATGTCATTCCCCGTCCTGTATTGAAACCAGGGGTTGCCCAAACCTTGTGTAGGACCTTGCACTTGGCCTTGTTGAACCTCATGAGGTTCACACAGGCCCACTTCTCCAGCCTATCCTGGTCCCTCTGGATGAAATCCTGTTCTTCCAGTGTGGCAACCGCACTGCTCAACTTGGTGTCCTCTGCAGACATGCTGAGGGTGCACTCAATCTCGCTGCCAATATCATTGATCAAAATACTAAACAGCACTGGTCCCAATACAGACCCATGAGGGACACTTCTTGCAACTGATCTCCATCTGGACAATGAGCTGTTGACCACAACCCTCTGAATGCAACCATCCAACCAATTTCTTATCCACTGAATAGTCCTCTCATCAAATGTGTATTCTTCTAATTTAGAGAGAAGGACTGTGTCAAAGTCTTTGCAGAAGTCCAGAGAGATTATATCTGTGCCTTTTTCTTTTCTATGTCCACATCAGCTTCATAAAAAGCCACAAACAACAAATCAAGATGCAGAATAGTAAGAAACTAGATGAAATAAGAACATTTTTTTTCTCAATGAAAGTTGCAAGTCAAAAACAAGATCACAGAATCAATAGGTTGGAAAAGACCCACTCGATATTCAGGTCCAACTGTTCCTATCAATCACTAAACTATGCCCCTCAGCACCTCAAACAAAATGTTTGGCTTTAAGCTATGGGCATTATAGGCTTATGAACTTGGAGAAAGGAAGAAAATCAGTGAGATACAGTTGTACTGAAGAATGTTTTGCATAGAAAGGCGAAGGAGGTCATTCAGTGTGTTAATGAAACCATCTATTATATTAAAGAAAGCTTCATGAAATTTGATTAATTGACCTAATAATACAAATTTTTGGCCATAAGTAGGAAATAATTAGTATTAAGTCTTTAGTGACAAGCACCCTCTTGTTGCTGTCATTTACAAGGAGTTGGTTGGATGCTGAATGAGTGGGAAATACTGTATCAGACAGGTTGTCATATCCTCATAGAGATGTAAGTGACAAATGTGAAAAAGGTTCTAAAATCCAAGTATTTGGACATGGGATCTGATTTCAGTCAGAAACCCTGCAGCTGGAAGATCAGTTCTTGAGTAATGTGTTGCATACTTTAAAAGATTACTTTCAAAAGTGTAAGAATTGTCTTATCTCACTTAAATTCAATGTTGTGCAGGAACAAAACAAAACAGGAAAATCAATTCTGTTTAATCTTGACAAAATTACCTAAATTAAAAAAAGAGTAAACTTGTTAAGAAGAAATTAAAAGTAGTAAGTGATGGGCTGATGAACTTACAGGCAATTTGGCAGTTTTCAAGGACCATATCAGAAGCTCAGAATGAAGTAGACATTGTATTAATTGTTGAAATCATACAAATGAGACTAGTTAAACATCAAACACATTAAGTCCAAAAACTGGTTTAGAAGAACAGTAGTCTATAAGCATGAAAGGCAATAGTTTATTTTCTTAGTACATCAGGAGCGTCAATTGTAGTGCTTTATGGGATATACTTTAGCAAGGCTTAGAGGAGTATTCCTTGCAAAAAACCTGCTTGGTTTATTCTTTATACCCACATTCATGAAAAAGCTTAAAGAAAGCATTCTGTTCTGAAGTTTCTCTTGTGCAAAGTACTTTTCTATACTTTTGCTTCATTTCAACAGCAAGTATCAGTAGGAGAGGTCTCTGAAAAGGGAACAGAATTCTGAACAGCTGATTCTGACCAGCTGTCTTCACTAGAATTCTGAAGGAGCCAATCATTCTTCATGGAGGTTGTCTTGGAGTTGGTCATCTTGTACAAAAAGAAGATCTGGATGATGTTGTCTGTCTGGATTTCCAAAAACCATGTATAAAATTTCTTGAAAGGCTCTTCCCCCACCAAGTGAACTTGTGTTTTCAAAGTTGAATAAAAAGTAATAAACAGAGTAATTGTGGATCTGGGATTTTTTTTTCCATTTTACTCTTGCATTTCACTCCCTGCTATTGACATTTGAGCACAGTTATGAAGTTTTTTTTTCTAAGTAGTGTTTGGTCGTCAGACCTAGCCATATGTGTTGGAGTATCTGATATAAATAGAATTGAAATCTAATACAACAGAAACCTGAAAGAGATATATATGTATAATAAATAATACTTTTGTAAATACCATGCATAATTCAAGAATGACTAAACTGTTTGGCTGAAGTTAAGCTAGAATATGACTCTATAGTTACTGGCCTACATAATTCAAGAGGTATGCTGTCTAGGAAAATGCCTGTTCAGTGCTAGAACTAGGAGTAGAAATGAAGAACTGCTAACTGTTTAGAAACCATTACAAAAAAATATTACAGGTCTGTATCCATAAAACTGTGGATTTGACAATCTTTGACTTAGTCAAATATACTGTTTATGTAAGTATTGAAAATTTGCGGTCATGAGACTGCAGCTAAACCTGCCTGGCTTCAAAAATGTTTTAATTCTGATTGACAAACTATTTATTGGTCTTTCCTTTTCACCTGGAAGACTTCTAAGTCAGTTCTGTCCAGCCTACCTAACCAGAGTGTGTGATAATTAAGCAGTTAGGATATAGAGGCATGTCATTGGTGTGTGTGGTGGGTGTCTGTTATAGTAAAATCAAGCAGTTTCATGTTATACAATAATCTTGTTACATTAACATCTGCCAGGGAAATAAAACCAAAATATCCTCGCCTAGGAATTTCTTCCTACTTCAACTGAAGCTGTGTATGTACTGCAGTTGCCAGGAAATTCTGACATGTTTTTGCAGCAGATATTTCTGAAATCTCTTTTGTTGTTCTGTTTCAGCAACTTCACTGTGCAGTTGTTGGAAGTGAGAATGCTAAGCGATATTTTGAGGCAGTGCAAGGATCAAAGGAACATCAAGGAGAGCTTTTTGGGATTCATAATCTTTTCAAACTTAGGAGTCATGGATCCTGTCTTACCAAAGATATTCTGGAGGTGTGAAGTCTTACTCTTTTACTTCTGGATATTAGTTTTACATTTTTCCTTTCTTCACAAGATATTTCCATTAAAAATTATGACAAAGTACTTAATATATGAACAGAGAAACTTAAACACTACCTTTTTATGCAGTGCATTAAATGAGATGGGTTTGCTTGTTTCTTGCTTTGCTTTGTTTAAATCAAACAAATAGCTGGAAGAAGTTTCCAAAAGTTTGTTGATGCATTTTTTTCTTTTCCTGATAAACGTACAATAACTTACTTTTGTGATGCTTTCATTTGTCACCTTTATGCACAGATACCTTTTATTAATCAGTAGTTTACAATGACCTTTTAAGCCATAATTCCAGTCACAAAAATGTATTTTATGAACATAGTAACCTTTAGAATCATAGAATCACCAGGTTGGAAGACATCCACCAGATCATCGAGTCCAACCATTCCTATCAAACACTAAACCATACCCCTTAGCACCTTGTCCACCTGTCCCTTAAACACCTCCAGGGAAGGTGAATCAACCACCTCCCTGGGCAGCCTGTTCCAATGACCCTTTCTGTGAAAAACTTTCTCCTGATGTCTAACCTAAATCTCCCCTGGCGGAGCTTGAGGCCATTCCCTCTTGTCCTGTCCCCTGTCACTTGGGAGAAGAGGCCAGCTCCCTCCTTTCTACAGCCTCCTTTTGGGTAGTTATAGAGAGCAATGAGGTCTCCCCTCAGCCTCCTCTTCTCTAGGCTAAACAACCCCAACTCTCTCAGCTGTTCCTCATAAGACCTTTTCTCCAGCTCCCTCACCAGCTTTGTCACTCTTCTCTGGACTCATTCCAGAGCCTTAACATTCTTCTTGTGATGAGAAACTGTTCAGTGAAATACATTTTATTATCATGGTAGATTTAAAACTGTTACAAGGTGGGACTAAATAGTTCAGGCTTCATATTTTAAGATTAATTTTATTTGCTCTAGTAAGACTGGTGACACAATTCTGTTGCATATGATGCACAGTGGTTTTAAGTATATGCTGTATTATACCTTTTTCTATTCAGCATGTATGCTGCGGCTAACTTATAGTGAATTCCAAGCTGTAGCTTTTTTCTAGGTTTCTTTCTGTCCTCTCCTTTATTTTTTTATTTTGCGTATAGTAGAAAGAGTCTGGGGGATGTCATTTAGCAGCATAGCCATAAGCCAATGTGGTGTAAGAATGCGCAATTTGAGGATAGTGTGTTTGAAAATTCTCTAAATTAAATTTGAATTAAAACATGGTGTGTAATATGAACATTGTAGCAGGTATTCTGCTTTGGAAAAAAGTTAAAAAGTATTAGCAGTATATGCATGCGATCCTCACAAATTATGCAACATTTGACTTTTCCTGCATGTCCTGTTTAGAGCAATAAGTGCCAAAATATAAGACTTTCTAGTTTTGATGATTGTAGTTCTGGTGCATGTATCTATATAGGACTTGCCTTTAACTGGAACAGATACATAGTTCTGTATATTCTTGATTGCTTTAGAGAGAAGGGCGAGTAGAAGCAGGAGTTATGACAGCAACTACGTGGCTAAAGGAAGAAACTTCTCCATCCAACTCAGAAAAGGTGAGGTGCCTTTATGCACTTTAGACCAGAATGTGACAGTCTCAAGTTCCTACAGTGACAAATGCGGATAGTACATTGTTAGACTGGTAATGTCTTTGTCTTAGATTATACTTGTCATTTTTTATTGTCTGCTTGCCCTTGATTTTACATATAGTAAAACATTTGATAACATCACTCTGTTGCTGTTTGAAGTGCAGTATTCTGAATGTCTGGTAGTAGGATATTTTGTGGCCTTTACAGCATTTGGATATCCTCAGTGTGAAAGAAGGTATTGCTAACATGCTGTTGGTAGTGGTATTGTTTACTGAAGCATTGCTCTGTAGTCTCTTAGGAGTGACAGCTTTATGATATGATGTGACATGACATACGACAGCCTTCTTATCAAGAAATCAGTTGAGAATTTAACATTTATTATTGTCATAATGACTACCTCAGGGGTACACAGTTTTGGAGTTATAGTCTGGATTTCTGTAGCTTCAAAATGTTACAAGGTGTTGCCTGAAGGTAATTTTTGTTTGATTACATTAGACCTCAACTAATTGTAAGAGCAGAGTGATATGTACTTCTGGCTCATTTAAACTGTGTAAGCTCCCATAAACACAGAGATTGACCACAGCTGGGATATATATTTTTTTTCCTTAATGAACATATTTACACAGTATTAAAGTTTGAAACATGAAGTCACTTTTCAAATGACCTTTGAAAGACGAAAAGTTGCAACAAGATCAGTATCAATAGAAGAATATGAGTGTGGATTGTGAAGACATAAGTTGTTTTAGCTGTTTGCAGCTTATGTAGTGTCAAGTATTTTTGTTATTTTCATTGTTCTTCTGCTAAAAATTGTTTGCCTGAGACACTCATATACTTTCTATTTATGATTTGTTTCGTATTTCTTTCTATTTGTATATTGTAATATTATTTTGTATATCTGTATTGAGTAACATAAAACAATACAATTCTTTCTGCACCACAAGGACATTAGATGTGTTCTGTATATTTTTTGTGTTTTAAATTTATTCACTTTAAATTACTTCTAGTTTGAACAACCAGACTGTAAAGAAGACAGAACTCCTAGAAGCATTCAAGGACAATTAAAGAGAGATGAAACAGACTTTTTTGATGACCTTAGTGATGATGATATTCTGGAAACTTCTGTGAAAAAACCTGACAACAGAAAGCCTTGCAATGCAAATAATTTAATGGTAACGAAAGGACAGCTTTCCTTAATGCAGTGTGGATTCTCTAGGTTGCTGCAGAGAGAAATTGAAACTACCAAAGACTTTAATGATTATAACTCTCATCGCTCACATTCTGATGTTCATACTACAAGAAAAAATATAAATATCAAGCATAGTGATTTTCTGAAATCTCAAAACCACATGCCTGTTTTGGAGCATAGAAAAGCTGCTCCATCATCAGATGAAACTGATAAACCAGATATGCGTAGTACAGACGCGATTGTTTTACCGCACTCTGAGGCAGAAGGGGACAGAGAAAGTGAGAAAAAATGCACTTCAAAGGACAGTGATGTAGTCATTGTAACTGAATCAAGTTCTGAAGAGGATCAGGATGTCATCTTTCCTACCCAAGTTCCAGCATGCCAGCACCCCATGTCAACTAAAAAAGATGAAATTTCCAGGTCAGCACCTAAATATTGTGAAGGGTTAGCAAAAGAAAAAGATAAATTGGTATTTAAGGGAGACAGTAGACGGCTCCATAGTACTGAGTCAAATTTTACCAAAGTCTTGCCTTTTGAAGAAATCAGAAATGATACAAGAGATCTGAAAGGGTCAAGTGATATAAGTGATGAGTCTGATGATATTGAAATTTCCCTTAATTCTGAATCAAGAAAGTTAAAAACTTCCAGCTGCCTGAAATGTAAAGAAAGACGTGTCCGTGACAATAGACTAGGCAACTTCTCAAAATCTCTGCTACTGTCAAAGAAGCCTAATAGAAAAAGAAAAGAAAGTGATTCTCAGATTATAGACGAATTTTCATCTTCTGAAGATAACTTCCCAATTGAGGAAATTGATGCTGAAAGGCAAAGCTGTAAGTGTAAAAGACAGAGAGGCAGAGTTCAGTTTGAGTCTAAAATGCTTCATCCTATTCAAGATACATCTGTTGGACAAACAAAGTGTAGAAATTATGTTCTGTGTAGAACTTCTGCAGATAAAACTGAATTTGAAGATCAAGAGCAAAATGTGGGATCAATGGACAGATATTTAGGTAACTAGTTATTTTACTTCTTTGACTTCTATTTTGACTGAAGTAGTGATGCATTATCCTCATTGGCAGGTTTTAAGTTCTTCCTGCTATACATGTTTTTGTTACAAGATGCTAATAAATGCTCTGCTAAATTATTTAGTAATGTTTACTTCTTTTTACCTAATAGCCTTATTTTTTCTATCTTGAGGTGCTTTGAAATAGATTTATTAAGAATTCAGAAATCTAAGTATTTGAACTGTAAAGCCTTAAGTCTTGACAGGGCTGTTAGGTTTTTTTTCTTCCACAATTTTTGATTTATATGATTTTGGAGTTTGAAATACCATGTAGAAGACTTGACTCTGTTAGACGTAACTTTAAGCATTAATATTGTAGCCATTAAATCATAGCTGCTTTGAAACCTCTGCTTTGCCCATCTGAAAAATGCACTGAAATGGAAGCAATACCAAATCTGAACAAGTCTGATTGTTTTTTCATTTCACAGAGCTGAGAAACTTAGTACTGAGTGAAATTAACATTTTACAATTTTCACATTTTAAAAAATCTTGGTATCTTTATTCAGTGCCTTTCTGTACATTCAGTGTTTTGGAATGAATTTTTTATTTTATCTTTCCTTTAATATATCAGATGGTGTTCAAGAAGTGGCATATATTCATTCAAATCAGAATGTGGTTGGATCCAGCAAGGCCGAGAATCACTTGAGCCGGTGGGCAGTGCGAGATGTATTTGAGTTGAAGCAGTTTTCTCAGCTTCCTGCCAATATAGCAGTTTGTAGTGCCAAGGTAAAGAGAAATGTTTGGGAAATGTTGTCTTTACTGTTTTTATCCTCATTTTTCATCTTATAGAGCTCTAACAAACTTGTTTTTCTATTAATGGCCACCATGAATGATCAAAGCCACTGAAAATGGGAGTAGGAGGCTTAAATGGAGGTCTAATAAATTACTTTTGGATTTTGTTTTGGGTTTGGGGTTTTTTTTAACATTGGCCAGCTCTTAAACATTTGGGAATTAAGCTGTGGGATACCCTCAGAGATTTTTCTCACAAAAATAGTAAGATTAAGGATGAGTGTTTGAAATCAAATTCCGTACCATGCTTTTCTGATTTGAGACTTGAATACAACTTCAGTTTGTCCTGGATCATATTAACAAAAACCCAGTTGCCACAGTACATGCCGGAATATCTGTGGCATATAAAGTCAAATGTAAATCAGTTTGCAGATTTTATTTTTTCTTGGGATGGACATATGCAGTTGTTATAATGGCTTAAAGTAATAGTCATTATTGTCTATGCTTAATGTCTGAAATGTAAAGCTCGAGTTTACTGGGAGTGCTTATCTACAGGAACAGATGTTTTATGCTTCTTGTTTGTCATGCATCTTGGTTAATTACATTTGGAGTACAAACAAATCTGGAATAAATTCAGGTGCAGCTTCCAGGGTTTTTTTCTCTTCATGTAGTGGTTTTAATCTACTGTAATTATCTGGACACTTACTTTGCCTTGTAATAAACATTTCTTAGACTGATTTTAAGATAAACCACAGCCACAGAATAATTGGTGAACATGCAGTTTAGTCTTTACAAAAATATTAGCAGTTGCTATAGAAGTTGTAGACGGAAGACTGTCTACAGTGGCTGAAAGTTTCTTCCCGTGTTGTTGCTGTACTGTATTTAATTAAGCAATTAACAGGAATGCCAAAGAGTGTTTTGCACTAGGAAGATCAAACCAGGCCAGCCAGTAAAAGTGAGGGCTTTTCAGTTCTAACAAATTTGCATTAGAATGTCCCTTATTAACAGCAGAGTTGATGAAAAATGTTCAAGAATGGCGTAGAAGGGTCCTTATTTAATGACAGTGCCTGACAACTTTAATAAATCTAAACAAAAATGAAAAAACTTTGAAGAGAGTACTTTGAATTAATGTCTGTTGATTCACCTATGTTCAAAACTATTCTGTGGAAGTCATTTGTATTATTCATGTAACTTACATCTCATTATTTAGAGTTTGTTTGACTGCAACTATTACAAATTAACCTCTCTTGATTAACTTGTCAGTCAATTTTTCTAAGATACCTATTTTCCACTTAAAAGCAACAGTAGTATCAGCTTTTGGAGGTTTAAGCAGGAAGAAAACATCAATAACTATGGAAGGGCCTGCCTCTTCCTTTGCTTCCTGTTCTTTCTTTGATATAGGGACACTAATCTAGAAATAATGCTAGATGACTGCCTGTTTTTAAACGTGGAGCTTTGAATTTGCCTGCTTGACTTGAACAAAAATGTTGCCAGAGCTTCATAGACAACTTAGCAGCAGCAACATTCTAAATATATTGTACCTCTATTTCCTCTCTTCATATTTTATATTTATTTTAAGGGGTGTTCTATGAAAAACATAATCATTGTTGCTCTTCTGGCCAGCAGTTTTTACTGTAGTCATTTTTCTCTTATTTACCATTAGTTTAATTTAAGATATTCACTGCAAGTGCAACTAACTGTGCTGTGAAGAGAATGCTGTTTACAAGTTAAGTTAGAAAAGAAGTTTTTCAACAGGTTAAATTAGCATTATGCATAATATTAAAAATACAGAGATGAACATGGAAAATGCAGTTTTGGTAAATATTTTTGGTAAATAAAATTATAGCATTAAATACTGGAATGTTAATTGTAGCCTGATAGTTATTGAAAGGAAACCAAAGCTTTTGTCAGCTGAAATTTCTCACTGGTGTGACTTTCTAGTGTCATTGTTCTAGCCATTCCTCAGAAATTGTGTAGCTGTTTCTGTTCACTCTGTGTATCAATGATCACATTCTTAGTTAGAAAGGTTTTTTTGTAGTGTATTTATATTGACACTCTTTCTGATAGTATCGTGAAGGTGCCTAAATAATGCCCTGACAATATTTATGCCCATTTTAAGGTAGGTTTAATTCATTTCTCTTATTTCTAAGCAGTAGTGATCAAAAAAGTATCTCTTCCTTTCTTTTCTCTAGGTAGCTCTCTTTGGGACAAACGTAAAATACACTTTGTGTTGTTCATTACACCAATAACAACTCTGTCTTCCTGCTTTGATTTTGCTCTGCAGTTGGTCTGTAGTAAAGTATTTCTGACTTAAAGTTTAAGTTCATTTTTCAAGAAGTGACTATCTCTGGGAAAGAAGTGCAAGAACAGTTAAAAACTAACAAAGCAGTCTATTGAAATGGACAAGCTGTAACTTGGATAATACAGCTTTTTGTACAGGTCTTGGCTGAAGGCTGAATAAAACATTTTTACTTCCTGGTTATATATGAATCTAGAATGACAGGCATAATAATGTAAGTAATACTTGTGCTTATTAGTTACTACTAATCAGTTAAGATAAGCTCTTGTAAGAACATTGACTATTTATTTCTTGCTATTGACTAGTCATCTAATCAACGTTTTGGGTTCACTTAAGTGCCTTAATATTTTGCATTCTAGGTTAAGTTCTTTAGTTTCAGTAGCTGATTAATGGAAAAGATGTGAATATGAGTAACAGCAAAAACAAGTTGCTGGAAGACAATATAATAGAAGTCGTCTTCCTAGTTTGCTGTCTGCAGTAGATAGGAGTATAAATTAGATTTATTAATCCTTTCTTTATTACTGAACCAAGGAGTCTAATGTAGTTACTTGAGCTGTGAAAACTACTTGAAAACAGAGCAGACCGCAAGACCTGTGAGGACTCTTCCTTCAAAGTTAAAGAGGTTGCATGGGATGAAGATCACCAAGAGCCAGGTTAGACAGGATGGAAGGCAGGGAGTTTTGCTTTTAAACAGAGAACTTGGAAGGTATGTAGAACATCTTACTTAAGAAAATAACTAATGAATAAGTACGCTTGGATTTAAGTTGGTGATAAAAAGTGTAAAATTTTAACTTGGAGGTAAGAACAGATGTTTGTCTTGGTTATATTCTCTTTCCTTAATTTGATATGGGAGGTCTGTATTAGATTTGGACTGTTGGCACTGTTGTAATACTGAGTCAAATCTCTCTTAACCTCTTAAACTGTAGTCTTCAGTCAAGCATATTTTCTTATCCAGTAGCAAGTAGTCACCGTGTCCTTAATGTTTCCGGGGTTCAGTATTCATATACCCAGCTTTTCTCTGAAGCATTATTGTTTTGTTCCATTAAAGGCTTAAGGGAACAAAATCTTTTTTCTTTTTATGAGAAATAGGTCTTGCTACTATTACTTCTGCTTATGCTTGCTTTGTGCTCCAGGTTGCATAACAGTCCTATTACATGGCTTCAAGACTGTAGAGCCTTTAACTCTTCCTTCTCCTGAGGTGGTAGGGAGCACAGTTGCACTCTCTATTTTTTTTTTAATGTAAAAGGAATTGTGTAAATGGACTACTTCAGCTAGAATATTACTATACTGCATGCTTGTTTAGTGTGTATTTCCATAAATTCTATATGACTATTGAAAATAGTTCTGGAACAGCAGTCAGCATATGAAGTATACCATCAAGAAATAAAAATAAAATATCTGAGCTTGGTCACAACTTAACAGCTGTGAAAGATGAGATAAAAATCTAAAAGTGGTAAAAGTAACAGTATAAAGTATGCATTAATTATACAAGCACGATAATGAACTATATGTTGATTGAATATCATAAGTCAATGTGATACCAACATTTGAACTAATGAAAGATATCTTTGAACGTCGTTTGTATATCACAACAGTAGGAGAAAACAAATGTGAAAAGTTTTATCATGTGATCCTGAAGAAACTAGAATAGTGGTTTTGTGAATCCATTCTCTTTATCACAGTCCATGGAATTGCATGAAAGTGGGAGAAGATTCTGTCGTTGAGTTAAAATAGCATTTTCAATGAAGACAGATACTATTTTATTGTTATAAAGGGAGCTTTCATAGTCATCTGCAGTGGATATCTGCTTATATTTTTCAAGAATAATCAGGGAGGTACTTAAAAAGTTAACATTAAAATTAACATTTCTGTTACAGCAGAGGTTATGGTCAGTTCTGTGATACCACAAAGCAAAGAGAGTCATGCTAGGCTTCAGTATTGTGAACATCAGAGAGCTTAAAATGCATGTCATTTACTGTGGCAGATGTCCACTCCATTAAAAATGACTGAGATCTGATATTTGTTCCTACCTTATGAATAAGACTACAAAATATGCTTGATCTGCTATTTCATAGATTATTAGTAACAGAGATTTTCTAGTCTTCTGTGTAGAAGTCCAAGTGAAGAAGATTATAAAACAAATTAGTTTATTGGAATTTGTAAGTTTTTTCATATAATTTTGTGTGTTGGTTTTAGGACAATTTAATGTCATTGAGTCATCTTTGCTCTGCATTTTACTTTCAAATCTTCTGTTTGCACCTGTGTGGAAATAGACTTGATTAAAAATTAATTGGTTTTTCTTGAAACCATTAGAAGATTCTCTATTACTCCATTACTCTCGTAAGAAGATGGTTCTTTTATTATCTATGCTGCGTAACTACAGAAAGAAGGATTATGAAATCAAAAGCTTCTAAAAGAAAATGTTAAATGTACCTGTTGACTAGATATGGTGGACTTAAAATCATACTACAATTTTCATAGCACACCTTCACATATTTCAGCGTTACAGTAAAAAAAAAAAAAGTCCTGAGTGATTCATGTGATATCTTGCTCAATATTATGCTGGCATTATTCATTTTGGGGGGAAAAATAAAGTGTTAACTTTTTCTCCAAAATCTTAGTCATTTACTAGGTATTTTTAAAGGTTATAGGTGTTTTGACTCTCTGGGTAACTTCCAGCTTTGAAAGCAACTTGGTAGGTTTTCTGTGCAGGACCTGTTACTTTGTTTTTGAGGTGATTTGCACTGTTTTTTGTGAAACTTTTTTCCTAAATTACTCTTAAGAAATAGAAACCTCCCAGAGGCTATATTAAATATCTTCCTTTAATGTTTTTGGTCTATTCTGAAGTAAATGACTGCATTATTAAATTAATTTCCTAATTAATTTCTGTGTAAACTGGCAAAATCAGCAAATGTAAAATGTTTTCTGTGAGTACAGAAGTCTGGAATGGGCTTTCTTCAGTTCCTTGAATGCTGAATTTGTGTAGTATTTCTTCAATAAGAATCTTGGGGTAGAGGGGGTGCTAGTGCATGGGGAAGACTTTGGAGAAGGCTTGAGACCTCACAAAAAAGAGCAGAAATGGGAGCAGGACAGTAATACTAAATTTGAAAAACTGATGATGTCTCACATTAGAGCTAATTTGCACTTTTTAATATGTGGAAAAGTATTAGACATTAAGAACTTGTACTGTACCTGTTGAATATGTAGAGTCTTTTTTTTTTTTTTCAGTCAACTGCTGTTTTCAACTTAAGTTTACTTAAAGCTTTACTGAAAAGAAATGTACAAAGACAGCCATTCAACTGAGGATTAATCACTATGGCAACCAAAACGTGGTGACTGAAAAGGGGGAGGATGTGTTCTCCCCTCAGCTTTCTGCCAGCTGTCATATTCAACCTCTGCGGCATGAATTCAGGCCAAAATCTAGACTGTGACCAGCTCTAAGAAACTATATCTGTATTTTTATAAAATGGTACAAGAATTGCACTATTAGAGAAGACTTAATCCTCTGAATCGGGTGATAGACACTTGATGCTTTTGCCAGTGTTTGACAGAGAAATAATGGGATGCTTTGTAGTAAAACCTGGATTAACGGTAAACCCCTCTTTATGTTATTGCAGTGTGGTGTAAGTGAGAGAACTAAGTGTGCTGTCAGCCTAGTTAAAAAACATGTCCTTTGTATCTCCAGTGCAGATTTAAGTGTAGTTGAGAATACTGTAAACACAAAAGTTGTGTTATTAAGAACTCCTTTATATCATATTTGTATTACACTGATATCTTGTAGATTATTTAAACAAAAAGTGTCTATTAGTTACAATAACTTAGATTGCAGTGTGTTTGCACAGCTTTCTGATTCAACAAGTTTAGATGGTTGTTTACAAAGACTGGCTTTTAGGAGATAACATTCCATTATCTTTGCTTTTGTAGGATGAGGAATGCTGTTCAGTTTTAAAATAGTTGTTCCCAACTGAGTGGCTTGTAATGCTGCTTTGAATTTACAGTTTCAGTTTAAAATAGAATTAACCATTTCGGTGTGGCCTTTGGTTTTTTAATGCAATGAGTTAATATATGGCATTCTGTAACACACATAGTTGAGTATTCATTATGGTGTGTGTGCATGGCTTTTGGTTTTGTTGCTATTTGATGGATGGGTGAGAAGGTGAAAGAAGATAAGTGCAAATCCACAGGCTTGTGCTGAAATAGAAAATTACCTTAGCTTTGAATTCTGAGACAGGCTGATTTATATTGATTTAAGGTCAGATTTTTTGGTGCAAGAAAGTGAAATGGCAGAGAGGAGTTCCTTTTGATAGAGTCAACAAATTAAATAAAACTGCTCCCAGTGAGAAATTCTTACTCCATTACCTGATGGGAAAGAAACATAAGTGTGAAACAGAACACAATGCATCCTCAATTGACTTTGCAGTCTCTACTACTAAGGGAAAGATTAGAATTCATGGGATGTCTGTGGTCTTGGTTAAGATAGGCAGAAAAGCTACATCTGCCAACCAGAGGAAAATAACTTCATAGTACTCTGATAAAATATCTTTACTTTTATCTATTATAGCTAAATACTGGTCTCTTGGTGTTGGCAGAATGTTTTGGAGGAGTAATTTGGACCCAGAATAAGGCTAACATTTTTTATAGCTTGAAGGATAGGGTTTTTTTTTTTGGTCTCTTGTGATACAATATAATATTAGATATATTTATATTCCAGAGCCAACATCTTGAGTAGCTTTGTTTAGTTCAGAAAGCTTAAGTATAAGTGTGATTGTGCTTAAGAATTCTAAAATTTTAGGGCAGATTAGCATCATTTTCTAAGGCAGTTGTGGTGCTGACCATTAGCTGTACAATTACCTCTAATTTTCATTTGGCAGTCCTGTTTTGTTAGGACAGTAGACAAATCCAGTCTGTGAGACTACTGTGCACTAGTGTATCTTTTCTAAGTAGAAAGTAAGTTCTGGTTTATTTAAGAATCAGGTGAAAGAGATTCTCATTGTTGAGTTTTTTCATTGTCTTGACCATGTGGATTTTATTTTTGGGGAAACTACATGAAGTTTTATGTGGACACTATTATACTTTGGATTCCTTGGCATGCAGAACAATTTAGGAAGAAATTCTTGTTTGAATTCTATGTATGTGCAAAAGAGAGATGGAAGCAACACCAAGAGTGATAGTCATGTAGCAAACTTTTCAGGGTATTTATGTCCTGACAAGTAGACAAAACATAGGTAAAATAAAAACAATATCTAAGAATAATATTTGTTCAAGAAAACCATAAAGAAAAGCTTTGTGAATTCATATTTATTATGGGAAAAGCTCCAGGGAGAGAGAGGAATTGGGGGGAAAAAACAAACGAAAAACTATAAAGAGAAAAGAGATTTAGAATTGTAATTTGGGTAGATAAATTCACTGTAAATCAGTGAGTATCACCTGATAAAAATAAGTAATCTAAATCCCACTGCAAGTCACAATATATCATGAAATTCATGTATTTTCTCAGGTTTTGGGACAATGGGAAAATACAACATAGAATATGACATAAGGGTTTGCTCTGTTCTTCCAAGCTGTGTTTTAAGAGGACAGTCATTATGGAGTCGCTATTTCTTGCTTTTGTATGATTTAGTGACGGGAAAGCATCTAAGAGTTTTCAGAAGTCCTTTCTTGTTTGTTTTAGAAATGAAAACAAACAATGAAACTGTGCAATGGAAAATATCCTGGATATCTGGCAGCAGTGGTTTAATGCATACCTGAAAATTAACCCTGTCCCAACTATGAGTGGGGAAGCAAGAGGAAGTTGTTGCCTACTGAAAGTCAGTAGTTGGCAAGATATTTAACATAGTGATACTTTAGGCAGTCAGCCAGAAAAACAGAGAGAGATGCTTACATGTAGTACAACTATGGCTGAGGAATAATTATGCAAGCATGTTTTCAATGTGAAGTTCAGGCTTTTGAAGGAAGGTCAGTATCGTCTTGAGTATGGTGGCTAGAATGGCCACAAACATGAGAGATGTTAAAAAACTTTGTCTCTCAACCTCTATTTCTCCTGTTTTCTGTGCTAATCTTGGTCCTAGCCTCTGGTCAGTTGCTCCCCCATGCATTTTCACCTTGCTGTACTTAAAAAGATTAATATTGTTCTCTTTTGCCTTGCTTGAAGTTCTGAAGAGTGAAAATGGAAATTCACAGGTTTAAGGTGGCCAGTCATTCTTAGTCGTGTTATACGTGCTTATAGGTGGATTAGCATTCATTGCTTCTGAGGGTAGAGCCACTTCTTTATCCCTGTTGTAGGAAGAACAGATACTGAAATTTTATTATGTCAGAGGTAGATACAAGTTTGTTTTGCTAGGTGTATACTACTTTTAAAACTGTTATGCAGGAGACAGATTATCACGTGCAGGTAACAGACCAAGAATTATTGCAGATTCAAGATTGAATCTCTGAGAAGTTACTGCTACATTATGGCACTTAAATTCTTGCTTAATGCTTGGCTGCATGTCTTCACTCTTCTTGAAGAGTGCTATCATTAAATGTGAACTGGCATGGGACACTAAATGTGCAGGTGCTGCTATTTTTGCTGACTAGAACTTGTATGTAATATTTAAGTTAAATGGAAACTCATTGGTGTCCAAAACTTTTGGTGTGATATCCTAGGTTTTCCTAATACTTTTAAAGCTGTTTTCTGCACAATTATGTAATAGTCCTTTCTGGATTATATATGTGGAAAGCCCCTACAGAATAAGTGCAGTAAATAAATGGGGGATAGTATGATAAATCAACTGTTAAATAAGAGGGAATGGGGGCACTTCTACATCTTATTTTCCCTAGTTTGCAATAACACTTCACAATTTCTTTTTACTGTGCTTTTGTTTACTTTCTTTGCATTTATTGGGATGGTTTTTTGTGATGTGACATTTTCTCACATAATTTTTTTAATCCAAAAATGTTGCCTTCTACTAAACAACCTGTATCTGTGGATGCAGAGAACACATTATTTCTTTTGAACTTGGTGTGACAACACAGAAGTGCACAAAGTTGAATAAAACCATAAAAATTTTGCATTCAGTAACTTAAAAGAAATTTTTCATTTTTGATACCGAAGGGATTATTTTGCAATACATAATCATGTATTTGAAACATTTAAGCATATTGACCTTTTTAATTGAGAGATAAAAACCCCATTCCATTACATATTTAGGCATTGGATGGAATACTAATTCTGGGAGAGAAAATTTGTCACTCTTCATGCAGTCTGAGGTTTTTCTTGTTTTTCTCCTTACTGTGTTAAATTAGTTAACTTTTTTTTTCCAGTAGATGTGTGTCTGGGTCATAGAGCAATGCCAGACTTGAACTTTGGCAAAGTAGGTGCATGTTTTTCCAGGGTCGGGGGGGGGGAACATTCTTCTGAATTATCTTTTCTTTTTTTAGTTTGTATCACTGTTTCTAGTCCTGAGATACAGTTATGGACTTTCTCTGTCATCTTTTCCATTCAATGCTGTCATTTAATCTTGTTATCATTAGAATGTTGTTTCAGGAAGTTTCGGCAACATTTGTACTTAACATGTAGTCCTGTAGGTTAATGTCCACTTCCAAATGAACAGAACATTTCTTGCATTGAAGGGGTTTTGTGTCCTTTATTATTCCATTCTTTCAGTTATACTATTTATTAGTTCATAGAGGGTCTGATGTTCATTAGTATAAACAGATTGTTTAAATGTGTTAGTATCAGTAGTGTAAGAACAAGGGTCAGATGTTTCCTAGCTGAATTGAATTGTGTTACTTTCAGTCTTGCTTTGCAAGATTGCCCTATGCATACTTGATAATTCAGGTAAACAAGATCTGTGCTGTAAAGTCAACATGGGATTCCATGAAGGAGTGAACAATGGGACACACAAAGTTTGGTAGGGAAAATACTTGAAGAACTCAAAATGGAAAGCTGTTGAAAGGAAATGTTTATCATTAAATAGATTTCAATCAGTGAATTACACAGCAAACATTAAAAGATCACTGGAAACAAATTGGCCGTGAGAGGGAGAAATTAATGAGTAAGGTGTTAAGTCAAATTCAAAAGGAAGCAAAATAGTGTGGAATGTTGACAGTGCTGGAGTACTAACTGAAGTTTTCACTTTAGGATGACACTAGTAGAAAGATACAGGGAATATTTTCATCTGTATGTGTGTAAAGCTTGCTTTTTAAAGTCTCATCTATATATAACTTAGAGTAACAAACTTCAGATTTGACCTTTAATGAACATGGACACATTTTTCTATGGACACATGGAATCCTGTTCTTGGCACTTAAACCACTGAGTGCTAACTAAGATTAGGCATAATTGAGCTCACTGTGATGTTCCAGGCCTAGCTGTTCTGATGATTTCTATGTCTTGTTTTACTAGAAAAATGATGAAACCCCACAAAATGACACAGCAGAGGGGGATGTTATTAAGGGAGAGCAAGAAATGTTGGCGAACAGTATGCAAAATCATCTATATGTTATGCATCCTGTGACCCAGAAAACCAAAAAAGTACACAGAGTAGGTTCAGCTACCATCTTGGTTGGAAAGACACCTAAAGGAATCCGCAGGTAAGACTGTTTTGGTGAGATGAATATAAAATTCTGTGCTTGAGGCTATCTTCCCTCTAGGCAGTTGATTTTGTCTTTTTTTTCAGCCATAGTCAGAGAATATTGATGATTTCCTGTGGCAAGAGCAGAACTAATGGGAAAACTTCCACTCACACTATACAAAGAGTACCATAATTGATTAATAACACTAGGTGAACTTACAGGGCATTTTAACACGTTGATTCAATGCGTAATATGTTACATAGCTGTGCAGATGTCATCAGCACCAATATTTGTGGTATGCACACCACGCAGTACTACAAACCAATGTTTAAACTGTATAGAAGCAAGAAATTTAAAATTGTGAGCTTCCAACTGCCTACAGTTTTTTCCCAGCTCTCATCACTTTTCTTGAAAGACTTCAGTACATTAGACTTTGTATTAATTTTTTTTAATTTGGAGCTCAATGTTTTTTAATACTACTTCCAAACATGTTGCTTCCACCTTCATGTTTGGAAGTGTAATTTTTGTGGCTCTTCATTTTCTCTTTTTTCCCTTCCCAAAACTATTGTTACTATTAATATTAATACTTAAATTCAGTTGTTACATAGTTAGAAGTTCGATAACAATAGACAGACATATGAAATAGAAGGCAGAAAGCTGTAGCTAATTACGCAAGCCTGAAGAACTGGGATTTAGTATGTATTTTTAACTTAGTCATGAGACAAACTTCTGAGTGAAGATTACTATCTAGGAAATATATTGAAATGTTCAGAATCTGTTGCATTAGCTAGCTGGCCTCAGCAATCCAAACTGTTACTGTGGAAGTGCCCAACTTGCTTATTATTACAGATAGTGAAAATCCTAAATATTTAAGAAGCAGGTAGAAACCCCTTCATGCTGAAAATAATCAAAATTGTAATCATAGTTATCAATAATTTGTCAAGGTAAAAAGTTTCTCATGTGATGAAGTAATTAGGGGCATTATTTCAAGGCCCTAAAACTGTATCTAGCAAAAGCTTAAGCACATTCATGCTTAAACATTAAGCAGGTTGGTTGCAGTGGTATGTTGTAGTACACCTGGATCCACTGCACAGTGACTGAGGATGGTAATGTGCCTCAGTTTGGTGCGTTGTGATTGTGAAGCTGAGTAGGAACCTGTCTACAGTCACCACACACAAAGGGTATAGCTGGAACCAACCAGTCAAGCAGTCTTTGAGGGAAAAGAGAGTTCAATCTCACGGCTTACTGGAGACCAAGTACAGGAAAGACATATTTCATATGTGTTGTCTGACAAGGCAGCATAAACACACCTCTTCAACCTTCCAGTTAGGTTGCCTGATCCCAGACTTGGGTAACTTGGTTAGGATGTTTTCCTTTGGTTACAGCTTAGCCTCTTAGTAGAAACAAATATTTGTTAGGTAAGACAGTCCCTGTTTTCTGTGAATGTGTTCCTTCAGCTCTTGTTTAGCAAGTTTTAAAAGGATCAACTACTGTATGGTTGCGAGGCTTTCTTTTTAAAAAAAATTCTTCTTTCGCAAAAAAACAATCTTGACATGTGCATAATTCTGAAATCTGGCCCTTTGGAATGAAATTTTACATACACTGCAAATCTGTAACTCTTTGGGTCATAAACTGAAGAAATCACACTTGACTTTCTGGATTCAGAAGTCACTTCAGTTCCTCTAAGGTCTTAATTCTTCTCTTTGCTAATAAGTGTCGCATTTTTCTTTCCTTATAATTACAGGAGACACTTTGAGGAAATGGCATCTCACTTTAACTTGGGATCAGTGGAAAAACTAGCAGAATATGTTGTAAAAGCTACATCAGAAGCAAGGCAGAAGATGTTGAAGGAATTTTATGTTTCCAAACATCCAGAGTTGGATTCTTTCTTTTCAGTTGAAATACCAGCACAAGTTTCATACGATTATGAAGCAAGCAAATTGGTCACAATGTATTCCAGAAAAAGAAAATCCATTAGAAGGTCGGAGTCTAGGTCTTCATTAGCTAAAGGTATACTTCTGAATGAAGCTACAGAAATGCAGAGCCATAAAGAGGTAGAGCAACTTCAAGATGATTACTACACACGAGATGCGAAATATGAACTATCACCCACTGTTGCTACTCAACATATCAAAAGGAGAAACAGTCATGCATTCAAAGATTTTATGGCATCTGGCTCATTAAGCAGTAAATCAGAAATAAGTGAGGTGCTGTCTGTAAAAAGTTGTGAACTTCACGACTCCAGGGAAACTAAACTCCCAAGAAAAAGATCCCTGTCTCCATCAGAAAATGAGGAAAGAAAAGCTGAGACTTGTGGGAACAAGTCTTTTGAGGACTTACTTGGAGATACCTCTATTCTCAATGACCTCTTCAAAAATGATGGAAATGGGCCTACAGAATCTCGAAGGAAGTTTCCTTCAGGGCAGGTAGAAAAATCAAAGGAGAGACCAAAAGACTTCTGGGACATGCTGAATGAGCAGAATGAGGAGAGCCTCAGAAAGCTCACCGATGTAGCAGTCATAGAGAAGTTATGTGAAAGAGCAACTCATCCACCACTGACAGAAGAGAAAGAAGTGTGTGAAAGTTCTCTTTGGAAAGAAAACAAGAATTTTCTATGGAAAAAATATTGTCCAGATGATTCAGATGAACCATCCACTGCTACATCTTGTAATGTACTAAAATGAAAGTTTACTAAGAGATTTGCACTAGAATTAATTATTTAAAATATGCAGAATTTTAACAGCGAAACGATGAGTCCATGAAATTAAAGGCAAAGTGATTAATTCATATTTATAATCACATTGTGCAGATGTCAATATATGTGTTTACATATGTAATATGTAGTATGCATGTGCGTATATAGTACATATGTACTATGTATTATTGTAAACTGTGATATATGAATTGTAAATTAAATTTTTTAAAGTGTTCTGAGAAGAGTTTACTTTTTTTGTATCCTGATGTTGTTTCTGCACTCAGTAGTAGCACTAGGTGATTTTTCCACTTTACTGATACTTGGACACCCTCCTTCATTGCAATAGAATCAAATGATATTAAAAGGATTTGACAATGATACTCCACATATTTTCTGAGCTAGTGGGACACAGGAACTTCATGAGGCAGTCTTTTTGATCAATAATATCTGGATTTTTTTTTATCTTCTGTGATTTTGTTCAGTCTTTCTTTGAAGTTGTAGAGCTTCTAATTATCTTCTGTATCCTATTGCAGTGAATTTTTCAGCTTGGTTAATGTGAAAACAATCATCAATTTGTTTGTTTACTTTTCCATGCAGGATCTACTGCACATTGTTAGGTGTCCAATTTCATCTTTCATAACACTTTAATCATGATTTTAATGTCATGTCTTTGAGATGTGGTATGGATCAAACTTCAGTGTTATTTTTTGTGCAAGAAAAGAAGAATAGGAATAGTCTTTTAAAATATATACACATGCTCACTCTTTCCCAGTGAATTTCAGGAAGAATCTAAAGTCATTCAGTAATTCAGACTTACTCTTGTCTCCATTTATTTCATACATTTGAGGATCTGACAGGGAAGAGGCAACTGTCTTATATACTGGGAAAACTTTTCTTGCTTGACTTAATAAATAAAACAATTTTTATTTTCTATTTGTGTTCTGAAAAACTTTAAAACCACATTGTTGTATTGCGTATATACTTAGAAAATATGCAGTTGCATGTACTATTTTTAACTTAGTTATTTGAAATATGTTATTTTAGTATGAGCAACGTTGTGGGCATTTGTATGGCCAAATTTTTTTTTAAACTCAGGCATTGATACTCTTAGAAGTAGCGAGGTAAGTTTTTTTAGGAATTTAACTATGAACTTCTGTTACATTCTTTTATTGACAGTGAATATAACTGTTAAGAGTGTTGCAGCTTGAATTCAGTTTGTGCTGGTGTAAGGTTTGTCAGTCATGTTATGGTCATACAACTGTAACTTTTGCTTTGCTACACAAGTTTTTTTCCAATACTTTGCCCTAGTCTAGGTATAGGACCTTGCACTTGGCCTTGTTGAACGTCATGAGGTTCTCACAGCCCCATTTCTCCAGGCTGTCCAGGTCCCACTGGAGTACATCCCATCCTTCTGATATGGTGACTGCACCACTCAGCCTGCACCTTATGCAGCCTTTTCTGCTCTCTGTTTCCAGTGCAAGCTGGTGGCACTCCGTGAAGTCTGAGACCTGGATAGCTACGTGCTTTCCTGAGAGCTCAGTCTGGACTGACATGTCCCTTCTGTCAGGTGCTGAGGATGCAGCCTTTCACCAGGTGGACACCATGGCTGGGCTCCCTCTCACCGATCGAGCTTACCTCGAGCACTGGAACTGCACCTTCCCCGCACATCCTGCCTTTGCAAACTGATCTGGCAAACTGTTTGAGCCTGCCTCTCTGACAAGGCCACCGCTGTTTGCACACTCCTGTTTGCGACACTACCTGGAGACCTTTTAAATCTTCTGCAGCCACTTCTAGGACAAACCCCCCCCCCCTCCCCCCCCCCCGCCAACATCAGCCGCCACATACGAGCCTGAGCTTTCAGCAGTCCAGACCCTCCCACTGGACTCCCTCCAGGGTTCCTGGGCTTTTCTCTTTCTGTGAAGCTCCCCTCCACCTTGATCTAGTGTCTGGCTGCAGTACTTACTGTGTCTGCTGCCGAGCCACAGAATCACAGATTCACCAGGTTGGAAAAGACCCGCTGGATCATCGAGTCCAACCACTCCTATCAAACACTGAACCATGTCCCTCAGGACCTCGTCCACCCATCCCTTAAACACCTCCAGGGAAGGCGACTCATCCACCTCCCTGGGCAGCCTGTTCCGGTGCTCAATGACCCTTTCTGTGAATTTTTCTACTGTCCAGCCTGAACCTCACCTGGTGGAGCTTGAGGCCATTCCCTCATCCTGTTAACCCGTGTCATTCTCATACTGGGCAACCCACAGCTGTGGATGCAATTTTCCAGGTGGGATCTCAAGCAGAGTGGAGTAGAGGGGGAGAATTACTATCTGAAATTGCCTCCTGTAGCAATTGGTCAGAATTATGAAGGTTTAGCCTATTCCTCATTTTCCAGTCATATAGTTCTCTCAAGTCGCTCCATTATCTCATCTGTGCAAACAACCAGTAATTCAAGGAATAAATGACCTTAGCACAGTGGGTGTGCACATCATACATCCCTTCACAACTGAAAACACAGGGAGTCTGTTCCTGATGATATCTTACTGCTTAACTCCATTACCCTTTAAACCTCTTTTCAGGTAGGCAGCAGGAGGTAGTTGTGAATATATTCCTAATGGTGTTCTGGTTTTGTGAGCAGGAATTAATCTTGTGGCACATGATGAGCCTTAAAGGAAGTATGGCTTTCTGGACAAATACTTGTTATGTGGGGCTTTTTAAACACCAGATTTGTGCAACAATTTACTAATGCTTATATAGGCTTGCAGATCCAAGCTTTCAGAATAAAGATGTGTGAAAATGGGATTGGGCCATAACTCTTCATCCTGATGCATGTATCAGATACATGTATTCTCAAGTAGAATGATAGATAATAATGTTTTCTTACCCAGTCATGAATAAACTACAGACTGCACCCTGTTCAACTACTTCCCTAACACAACATATTCATTCTTCCTCTTAACAATAACACAGAACATGACCTCAGGGTTCCTTTTGCATTTTAAATGCAAAACATAGATAAATCTGTGCATCTCTGAGAACATAATAAAAACATTCCAAGATGTACTTGGGGTGGGAAGGGGTGAGGAGAAGTTCCTGGACCTAATTTTTCTTCAATTATTTAATACACTCTCAGCATTTCAAAAAGGAAGGATTCACCTTCTCAGCCTTTGAGTATATGCAATATAGTATATACATAGTAAGGATTTTCTCTACACTGACAAGTTATCAGCTTACCTGACTCCTGCTGACTGTAATAAAAGCTTGAAATTTAAACCATTCTTCACAGATTGGAGAAGAGATTATAAGATAATCCATGTCATATCCCATATGCCAAATAGTGTATCACGTCTCTCAATGCTATGGGATCACATGAAGAATTACCTTATCAAGAGTCCAGGGCTTCATGTTATGCTGGAAACCTTAACCCTAATCTCTGATTTTTTTAAGCTTTGAAATCTTAAATATAATACTGTGTTAGTATAGGGGTTTGCATTGAGTATACTGTATAAATTGTTTTATGTGAAGGGTAAATGTTATGAAATTTTAAAAGCTTGGACACTGAAGCTGCACAGCAGCAGTCTGTGAACGGTGGTGGTTTTTGTGGTCTGGAAGACTGCCCACTGGAAAATAAGCTTAAATTTGATCTGGAGCAGCTTCTACTTTAGGTCATGGGAAGCTGTTGCAGGCTTACTCTGTCTCTGTGTTAACCATTATGCGCTTATTGTAAATGGAAGCCATCTAATCTTAATTGGGAAATCTGACTTAACTACCTGAAACAAGGAACTCAGTCTTAAATGTGCATGATAAAACAATAAGAGGCTTGGTCTTCGCAGGCAGCTACCATAAGTAAGATAAGTGTGTTCCCTGTTTGTCTCACTCTGATTCCTGCCGTTACCATTGTATTATGCCCAATTATATTTAAAATACAAACTGAAATATAAGAGTAGCCAGTTGCAGCAGCTTTTTAAAAAAAGTCTCCACCAACAGGTAAATAAACTCTTAGTTATCAGTACATTTGATGGAAGTCAATGTAAAGCAGGGAGCATGTAGACCCTTCTTGTCAATGTTAATAAGTAGTGCATAAATTAGGGTCTTTTACTGGTGGCATCGTTATTGATTTACTGCTGTTTTGCTAAAGAGGAGATTCTGTAATGAAGATGTGGCTATCTAATACCTATAAAGGCTGCTATATAGAGAAAGGGGCAAGTCCCTTCATGTCTACCGCAAAAAAAAAAAAAAAGTGCTGAAGTGGTTTAAAACACACCAGAGGTACTTGAAAGTTAGAGAACAGGGAAGTTCTGTAAGGGTAAATATATAATAGGTTGCAAGAGACAAATATCTGTTAGCTACATAGGTAAAATTAACCTTATTTTAAACCAGAAGGAAGGACTGGTAGCTTCTCAACCCAAGGGCCGGAAGAGACTAAATAATCTTGTTGATTTCAAATGATATTAAGGCTTTAGAGGGAGTCTAAGCACCACTTCAGAGAGAATCTAAGTACCACTAGTTCGTCAGTCATGGTGTAAATCAGTAGACACTGGAAAGGGCAAAATGTGATTGAGTTAGGTAAAATTTCTTATTTTATGACTTATATAAGAGCCTCAGGGTGGTGGAACTGTACAGGTTCAAGGCTGAACTGCAGAATTTATCTGTAAGTACAAAACTGTTGTAATTTTCCTGAAATACTCAGGAAATTATATTTCTCATCTATAAGGTGATGATTTGCATAAATCAAAACTTCCATAGAAGTGCATATTTTATTAATGTGTGAGAGAAACACTCATTCCCTGCTAAAATATTAAAAAGGACAGAGTCTTTGAAGCAAAGATGATAATATTTTTATTTTACAATTCAGTGCTGAATTGGATGCCCTTCTTAAAAAGGCATACTGCAAAGACTGGTTACAGGAGTTTTATACTGGTTGAACATGTGTATTCATACAGGGTTTGAGATCACCCACTATCACAGTTCCTTTGTGTCTCTGATGCTCTTTATCTTATCTCCTTCCTCATTGTCTCCTCTTGATGAGTTCAGGTCTGCCTTGTTTTGACCAGTATATAAGCTAAATTCCTGTTACAATCAATTCCTTCCTTACTGCAAGCTAGCCAGGATTTGCCTTCAGTATACATACATAGTTTTAGACAAAGAATGGTGTAAGTTTTCAAAGAATATTCATTTAGGTTATCCAATTATGTCTGAAGATTGTCCACACAACATCTCATGACGCAAGACAGATCCATATCACAAAAGCATACAAACCAGCTGCAGCAAAACCCATCAACCAATTCTCACATATGTATATTAAGTACTGATCATGTATTTGCAGAAATGCATTTCTTACCTGGAATTAAACTGAGCCTCAGGACAATGTGTTGCAGGAAGATTTATGTCACTGTAGTTTCCTGTGCAAATTTAACTTATTTCACTAGGTAGCATTACCTAAGTCATAAATACTGTAATTCTGTACCCTAGGGATCTGTGTGTACAATACATTGTCATGAATAAGATGTGTTTATGATTTAAAAGGAAAAAAAAATCTGAACAAATTTGTAAGGGAAGATGTTGACCTATATTTGAAGGCATATCCTTCAAATACTAAAACCGTAATTTTTGTCTTCTCAGAGATCTGTTTTGTTTGGCTTTAAAAATAGAAGAGGCCTTGGGGAATGCTGTGATTAGGGTTATGGTAGAGTGATGCTCATACAGCTTCTCTGTGCAGGTTCCTTCATGGCTGCAGGGAGGTACAGGCTAGAGGGAAGCTGCAACAGCTTCCTAGCCTAAGGAAATGTCATCTGATCTCAAGTAGCCAGGATGAGATGGATGTCCCTTTTTTATATATCTTTCAGCTGGAAATGGCTTGCTTGGTTTTTACTGTTACTTATTGCTGTTTCCTTGTTCTTTTATTCAATGAGGTTCCTATGGATCCAGCTCTGTGTCCCTGACCTAACACGAGGTACCAATAGTTCCCATTGCATTCAATGGAAACTCTTGACTGGGGAAAGAAAAACAGGCTGAGAGGAAAATAGCAGGAAACCTGACCCTGCCTTTGCTAACAAATACAGCTCTGTCAGCAACTTGTTTACGAAACTGTCACCAGACCTTGTTAAAAACACTGTGTGTGTCCTGGGTCTGATTTGCAACGTAGTTCAGATCTTGGTCATGTTTTGCAAACTGGAGCTGTGCTTATGACTGGATTTGGGAGTAGCCATGTGGTACACAGATTTCGTATTTGGTCTGGGAGAGGAAGAATGAATAATTTCGGATAATGCAAGAGTCAGGGTGTTCACACAAAAATTTTGTGAACACAATACGGCATTTTGAAAGGATGCAGTCTCTCAGCTTTATGAGATCATGACTTTATGCATTGAAAAGCAGAATGATGCCAGTGCCATGGCTTTACTTGTGTGAGTGACAGCTGCACTAACAGGAGGGAAGGGAAAATGTTAACAGCATACTCAAATTATCACTAGATCCTTAAAATATGAGAATACAGTTACTAGGTATGGAAAAGATGGTTTAAGTTATTTCCTAGAGTCGCAGCAGCAGCAGCAGTAAAGGGTTCTGTTCTTCAAAGGAAGCATTTAAATGCTTTTGCTGCTAGGTATCTTCCTGTTGCTGCAGTGCCCCGTGTATTTTATTCACTGCATACCTTGCATCTTATGTAACAAATGATGTAATATTCTTATGAAATTTCTCTCTCCTTGCATTTGCACATTCCACAATCCAGACTGGTGCATCCTATAGAAAAAGAGTAATAATTGTCTAAGTAGTCTTGGGGTGCCAGAATCTACCTTCCTGATTCAGGCACTTGGAAAGTAGATTACTAGCCTAAAGGTAACTCCAGAAATTCAGTTTCTGTGATCTAAGCTGGATGTCTGTATATACAGATAATAGAAGTAGAATGTGATCCAGAGCATTTAAGAGGCATACCTCTTTTCCTATCAATCACATATCGATCATAGGAGGATCCTTTCAAAGCTAAGTCTGTATCTTGTGTGCGATCTACCTAATTCTGAAGTACATGGAAAAGCGTATCTAAAAAAAGTGATTGGAGATCTTCAGAGTTGTTTGCTTGGCATCCTAACCTTTGTTTAATTGGTGTCCAAAAAGCCACATTTCCTTTTTCAAAGATTAAGTAAAAACCTTGCTTTATAACGAGGGTGAATGTAGATGTGTTGCATATACATGAGGACAAGTTACCTCAATTGTTCTGTGAGTTTACTTGAGCTGAGAGGATGGAATTGAAAGGTCAGAATCTGACCTTGTGTTTGTGTGTCCAACCACAGTACCCCTGAATTGAGACTGCACACACAATTAACACAAACCGGAGCATATGGAAGCCTGCTGCACTAAAAGTGTTGTTTTTTGAAAATGTGTAATTACACAGCATAATTGCATTAGAATTTGCACCAATTGCTGACTATTGATATCAACATTAGAAATCCCTAACACTGCGCTCATTAGAGAATACCAGCTCAACTTGAAATAAATCTGTGTTTTACTTCAACAGAACTGTTTATGCTAAAGGGATTTTCTTCCCCTATGGCCTGATATTAAGCTGTTTCCATCAAGTGAACGCTCATATAAACATGATCTCCTATATCACCCTGAAAATCATTCTTTGACAATTACTCTAAAACCAGATGCCAGATGTCTGTTTATATTGTTTGAGGTAAATGCTCACAACTGTTGGCAGCACTGGCCTCTCCATGATTCAAACTGCAGTGAAGTTCCAGCACAGTTTCTAGTTTTTCTGGTTTATAATTCAATCACAAATAAAACAAATCCGTACTGTAATCTAACTGGAAACAAAATGTAAGTAAAAAAAAAAAAACCAAAAAACCTAGGTCTTTAAAACTTCTCTTTTGTGCTTTGGTCTTATCACCTCTGTAGTACATCGAGATGTGAACTTGGCTTGGCCCTTCTACGTACAGATATTTTGATAGCATTACTAGAGTAATCAAGCTCCTCTTGCCTCTCCCTCTATCCCACATTGTTTTGTAGTTGCAATTATATATATTGCTGGGTTACAACACGCTACTTCCAATTTAAGACACTTACACTTGGAGGGAATATGAATCAGTATGTTCTCTTTAATTAAATGTTAAGGTTCTGGTTTGCTTCTGACATATCACTGAATGCAGTATTTGACACAATCATCCAAGTTCTCTTGTGGTGGATATTACTAGTCTGCTATGCTACATGCCCTACACATTAGAGGTAGGTAATGTATTATACTTCATATAAAATAAGTCATAATTATATTGTGTGTATATATAGATATAGTATAAATTACAATTATATTGTAGATTATCTATACGATATAACCTACTTCTAACATATGTAGAGATATATTATGATAGTGTGAAAAGCCTATTTTAGGCATGTGGTAAACAAATAATAGGTATTTTACATGCATACTGTTGTTTGAACCTTTGGAACATAAGATAATTTTGTGGTTCTATCAAACTGTTGTAATTGGGTGATTTACCATCTGATGGCATTTTGTTTCAAACTCAGAAATCTTAGGCTACAAAACCACTGAAAAAATCATAACTTGTATCCATAGCAAATACTTTTGTTCTGCGGCATTCATCTCTCTAGTTCTAGCTGCGCACATGAACAAGGAATTAAAAATTAAAAATACAGGAAAAGTCACTTAGCCTAGATTGTAGTATTTTCCTTGAAACATTTTTGGATATGTATGAAAGGATTGTTTTCATAAATTCCATTTCATTGAAAGAGATAGAAGTAGGAAAACACCTAAGAGGAAAGGTTGGACTTACTTTTCCTTATATAATGGAAAGGTAAAAATTCTCAATAATAGTGAGGAAAACTGTCTAAAGTTTTCTTTTTCATGATTTCTTTTACCCTCTTTTTCAGTCAGTCCACATATTAACATTTGTGAATATCAGTAAAAGGAGGAATATCCTAGTTAGTAGTTGAAAAAACCAAAGACATGGAACCTGTTTGCGCCTGGAGACTCTAATACCCAAAATGTCAAACTGTTCTACTACCCTTATCCCATGAAGGGTAAAGGGTTTAGGCTTTTCTGAAATGCTACAGTGTTTTCTCTGTGTGGACAGGTGTTTAACCTGTGGTTCAGTGTGGTTACATTTTTTCATCTCATACATGAAAGTTGAGCCTCTAAAATAAGAGACCATTGGGTCCTTGTAGCCTTGGGGGTGATGTGTTTGAAAAAAAAAATTACAGTAAGAAAATAGTTTTAGAAAAAGTTTAAGGGAGTTTAAAATCATAAAACAAGATATTTGTATTCTACTTTCCTCACCATGAAAATCCCAAGACTTGTCTTTATAGCAGACTTCGTGATTAAGACTCAGAGTGAGCTGTAAAACCCTCTGTAATTGAATTACTGTGATTTAAGAATGTCACCAGTTTATCTTTTGTTGTTTCATTCCTTCAGAGATGAGAAGTCAGAAGTCAGAGTGTTCAAGTGGGTGGGAATCTGCAGTGAATCTGTTCCTCCCAGTGGCAGAGAATGTCCATTTTTAGCCTTGCAAGAGTACAGGATAACAGACAAGAAGTCTGTGATATGTGTCTGGATTTAACTTTTGCTTTTGTTCAGACAGGGAATTAACTAGAAAGCATTATAGCTACCCAGTAGTTTGGTTTGAATGAATTGAGATGACAGCCACTGTGCGGTTGTGGCCTCTTTACAGATGCAAATGCTGCAGCAGATCTGGGGGTGTAACCTGATATTTTTTCATTCTCAGTTTTATGCTGGACAGTCATAGGGAAAAACTGCAAATCTGAAAAGAAAAGAAATAGAAGGATCTTTCCAGAAAAGTGGTGTCCTCTGTAAAGAAGAGAGAACTTTTCCTTGGGGAAAAGTTAGGAACAATTAGCATACAATTATAGACTATACCATAATGCATTTACTCTGTTTGCATTATGATTTTCCAACTTTTGGGTTATTTTATAACTTTAATATTTCTAGTACAGCTTTGACAAAATGCTTTTTGAAAGTTTAATATAAAACCTAAAAGAAAAGGAATTCTGTTACTCAGAAATTACCAATTCCCATGTGGATCATCATCAACAATTAGAATCACAATTTCAGTTACCTGACTGACTGGAGTGGCTAACAGCAGGAAGTAGCAGGTTACAGTCTCTTCTGTGGACCAGCCAATTAGGGGAGGAAAGGATGTACTTGCTAGTAGATGTCATAGAAACTGGTTGAAAACAAAAGAGGGTTGTCATTTTTTAATTCTTTGTCCTAGTCTACAGTCTGGGGAAATCGTGAATGTAACACAATGAATCATTATGCCCTGGCTCTTCTACTATCCCGTTACATCAGTCAGTTGGAGTCTGCTCTGCTTTTCCATTTCTCTCTTGTTACCCCAAACTCTCCGGCTTGTTTCCAGGCTTAACAAGCTTCCTCAAGCGTACTGCATGGGCAACCATCAATGGATATTGGTGGTGCAACAGGCAGAATTTCCTAGCTCTCAGTTCTGGTTCCACAGCAGCTCCTGGAACCAGGACTAGAAATTGCATGAAAAGTTATGAACTGCCCCATAGATTATTTTGTAACTGGGAGACTGCTTGGTTGTTCTGTGGGAAGGGTGCACACACAGTCTAGTGATGGGCATGGAAGAGGTTTATGATGTCAATGTCATCTTCTCTTTCAGCGGAGTATTCAGAAAATAGTGGTAGGTTTGTATGGATAAAACACAGAAAAAACACATTTTTAAGAACTTTATAACATGGTCAGAATCTGGCATGGTTTTAGAAGGCTAGTGCCAGCAATGACCCTGACAGCCTGAGCACTTACAGCAGGGTAGTCCCTTCCCCCTCCTCAATCTCTCTTCCAAAGCATACAGACAAAATAGATTTTCAGTGAAATGGCTGTAAGAAAAACATGAGGAAAAGGGAGATTGCTCCCCTTTAACCCCATTTCCAAAACAGCTATACTATTTTAGTTGAAACTTATCAGAAAAATTCAGCCAGACACAGACACTTAGCATGGAAAATTTCAGCCTGAGCACTTAGAGTTTGGCAAAGTTATAAACAACTGAAAGCAGAGTCCTATAATGGAAAGTGTTAAGCAAGCTTAACTATTGCTGAAAGTAACTATAGTGCACATAACACATGTATAGATATACATTTTTACACCTGAGCATACACAGGGTTATGGAGTAGATATCAGTGGCTCAGCTGAGTGATAGCATTAGCAATAGGTTTAAAAGAAATAAAGTATAGAGGTCAATCTGTAATTACTTTTGCTTGTTTATTTTAGCACTGCATGGGCAGTTCAGCAGACATATTCTGACTGTCATGCAGGGGAACTCCTTAGCTGTTGAATGCAATGAACCCAGTTCTTTTAGACCAGCATAAAGGAAATCTTGAAGGAGAAATGAACAGAGGTTTGATCAATGACTCAGTGTTTAGGTGTATTTATTTGCTGTAAGTCTGTTGAGAATTAAGTTCTGCAGATGACATTGAAGCAATGGAGCTGTGGAAAATTTTGCCCTTTGCCTATTCTCCATGTAGTTTATTCTCACTGCCCATGCAACATAGTTCCTATATTTGGGACAGGTAAGTATGTGAGGTTTTTGTATGCCAGAATCTTACATGTCTACTTTACTCCACTGCATTATAACGGAAAATAATACTTGAAACACTCACAGATTTTAGCTTAACTAAACAAGGAGTGACAGTACCAACATTATTTTAGGGAGGGCTTTTCCTCATCTCCTTAAGAAGTAAAAATAGCTTTAATGTGTTTGCATCAGCAGTTTCTCCTTCTTAAAGCTGTGTTTAGATGGCATTGCTATTTCTATTTGGCATGGTATGCACATACTACAGTAATCCATTTTTTCATCAACTTGTTGCTAATAACCTGATCTCTGAAAGCCTCCCTCTGCTGTTAGCTGTAGAAGAATGCTTAAAGGATTTAGGAATGTCAGTCATCATCTTGTTTTTTAGCAGGAGTGTGTGTATGTGTGTGTGGGGATGAGGGGAAGAGAGAGAGAGCTGGAGTTCAGAAATTACACTCTGTGTGTGGTCTGAGGTTATTTCTCATTTCATGAAATGCACGCTTCATTCCTGGCTCAGGCAAAACTTGCATGACACTGAATAAGTCTGTTATCCACTTTCCAAAACACTGAAGAGATTTGAAAGGGCTCTGTGGGTGGACTGCTACTATCAGCAAAAGCAAATAAGCTAACCTATTTAACTAAGCATTTTTTAATACTTGAACAGAATAACCTTCAACACTTGTACAGTTGTGACAAGCCAAGGGAAGAGAAGTTAAAAATGGAGATGTATAAGCCATCACATGTTAATTAACATTAAAAGCTGGATTATAGTTCTTGGTGTGTGAGGGTGCTGTATTATCAGTCCCAGGAGAATACTGAGGAAGGATTAAATGAACCAGCTGTATTGTTAAGAGTCCTTTCTTGTGTGCTGGTCATAATTTATTCAGCATTTCACTTGCCTTTAATCAAATGTGGTGCAAACTCATTGTAGTCACCCCCAAAAAAGATGAATCCAAAGACTCCTTTTATCAAGCTGTTTTGCTGTCCAGCATAAGTAAATGGGTTTACTCTGGGAAACCATGGGTGTCCAACAGCAAAGTCTTAGAGTAGAAAATGCTAGCTCTGAGCTAAATCTCAAGATCTGAAATAAATTATGGTTTATCTCATGGCAGATAAAAACCCTAAAAACAAACAAACGAACAAACAAACAAAAAAACTTAGACAACATAAAAATCTCAGAATGCAGTTGTGATGTTAATGAAGCAAGCCAGCAACTGTGAGTGGGTGAAACCCAGATGACAGGACAGCACCAGGGAGCCGTACAAATTGTTACTATTCATCTAATCAGAAATTATTTGGCAAGAACAGGATTGAGCACTCCAAATTCTGTTTTCAGTCCATTACTCACTGAACAGAATATCACTGATCTTGATATATTTACTCTAAATTAGCAATGTAGCTAACACTACAGCTGTCCAACCTATATATGTATAGGATTAACTTCATTATTGCTCTGGGCTAAACCAAGATGGAAGATCTCTTTCAAAGTGAATCTCAGACATAGACCTTGGAGACTGAGATACCTGATCAAAACACAGTAATATAAAATGGTTAAGGCGTCCAGTGATAGATAGGAAGCAATGGTCTCCTTACTCTACAGAATAGACCGACAACTCTCAGAGATCCAATGGAGTGCAGGGCTACAGACATTTGCCTGATAAGAAAGGTTCCTGCTTCATTGTCTCCTAAGAGAGTAAAAAGTTGGGTTGAAGGTGAAGTATTTTACTGAAAACTTTTCAACTGAAAACTTTTCAACTGAAAACACAGCTTTGAATACTTCTCACCTGCCAGTATCAATGTTATATTGGGTCCCACAAGTTTCATGTTCTGAATAAACAGTGGAGAAATTAACATTGCTAAGAGGCCACTGAATCCCAAGGGAGAAGGAGAAGATATTTCATGTTTTTTCTTTCTCCGTGATGTAAGCAATTCCTGCTTGTCAAGTACAGGCCAAAGACTGATGAATTGCCAAAGCCATGTCACATGTTGTATTTGCAGGGTGTACAGAGCCAGAAAGATCTGATGACACAGCAATTCTTGTATGTGACCTCAACCTAGTGCCACAGACCTTCCCCATCACAATTTTCATGTGGGAAAGAGAGGGTTGGCTTAGACTTCGCTTTGATATCAGATCTGCAGCTGTCTCTAGTTATCTTCTCCCCATGGAGAAGCTGGGGAACAAGACAGGTAAATGGCATGTGCAAAAAGTCTGTGATGGACCCAGGTTCTTGTAGACCTGAGCTGCAAAACTGTTCTTCCTTTCTTAAATATTGTAGTATCCTGCAGCAGATCTTCCACTGGGTTGGCCAGCAGAACTGCCCAAACGAAAACACTGGAGGTAGTTGCAGCATGAAGCACTTTGGTCAAAAATTACATGGAATTCTCCAAAGTGTGATACAATCTAGACAAGTCGGTCAACATATGCCCAGAAAAGATAAATGTTTTGAGGCATGTGTAATTAAAAGTTAAGGGTTAACCTAGGCAGCAGAACTGCTTAGCTGACAGGGAAAAATGGGATTTGAAGAAATTTTTAGGATTTACTACAGGCATATTACACATGGAGTTCTGAATAATAGCACTACAAAAGTCACTACATGTTTTCCCTGACCACAGATGACAGCAGTTGATGTTGTGATTATGTACATTTTTACCAGCTCTAAAGCTGAAATTTATCTTATGTTGTTTATTTAGTCTGACTAGTTCTAGACAAGGTGTTAGGCTCTCATTATTTTGTGCTTAATGCACAGTAGCAAGTCCAGCTGCCGAATGTGAGGCTTTTCTCTCCAGTTGTCTGCTTTAGCATCTGGCTGTATTGCCAGACCTCTAAAACACTGTCCAGACAAGGCTTTGCCAGAGGTGGATGAGCCCAGGGAAAAAAAAACCAACCCCTTTTTTTTTGAGGAATCAGTGCCAACTTCAAATACTGACCTGTAACGTGCTTCTACTTGTGAAGCCAGACATTAGAAAACCTCTGCCTGGAAGAAGACTCTGAACCAGCTCGTGTTATAGGACTGGGATGACAGGTTCATTGCTATAGAACCTGACACTGAGTTCTTGGTGGTAAATAACCACATTACTCTTTGGGGTCTGTGGGTGTCAAAGAAAAGATGCACGTGAGGAAAGTCACTGGCTCAAAGTGAGGGCATGTTTTGAACACTAGAGGTAGTTTAGTAGCCCTGTCCTGTTTCTGATTAAAATTTGAGTCCTACAGATGAATGGAATGTAAACCACATACCAATTACTGGAATCCCATAAAGGAAACTCCCTTTTCCGCCTGTCTATCCATCCATCTGCCCACCCACACAAGTACAGTGTGTCAGAAATATCCCTCTGTAGCAATGATGAAAAAGTTCAGTGCCGGCTTCCGTTTTCCCTACCTCCCAGGTGTTGGATGACAACTGAAGAGATGAAATTGCAGTAAAGCCATTTAAACACTTATCAAAGAAATGGACTTGCTAATTAAAAGGATAATATTTCCTGGCACCAAGACAAAACACACAAAACTTAATCTCGAGCCCTTCCTAGCAAACTTCTGTGGGAGTGTGGCTGTGTGAGGGCTGCAGGAACATGCCTGTTTCATTTGCTTCATCTCTCATTGTTTCACATTCTTGTTGCACTCTTTACTGAGGGTCTTCTGTGTAACTGATTAACAGTAATTAATCTTCTCACCAATTCCATGAGGCAGGAGGTAATTCTCCCAAGTTTTCTCCTCTGTACAGTAAGTATCACAGTAACAATTTCACAGATGGTAAAACCAAGATAGAAATTCAAGAGACAGCATGTCAGTGACAAGGTATGGTAGAGACGCATTCCTGGATCTAACCAAAATGCATTCTTTGTCTCATAAGTATGCATTAATCTCAAGGACCCTGCTTAAGTAAGCAGATCTTTCCTGCATAAATAAAGGCAATTTATCTGTTTTGATGAGCATTCCCTTGTTCTAACACCCATGATCCCACATACAGAATTTAGAGCCATGATAAAGGCTGGTTTTTTACATTCCTACTGTGTTTACAGGGCAGTTCAGTCTCAATGCAAAAGGCAGTCTTTGGACAGCTGCAAGAAGATTTAAATGTTAATAATTTGGGTAAGAGTTGCTTCCGTGGCAGTATTATGGTCTAGTTCATAGTAACTGGTTTTTGGTGCTCTGCTGGCCTCTAGAGGGATGATTTATAAACAGGCTGAAGCAGTAACTGAAGGATTTTTAAAATTATTATCTGCTCTTTGATATTCTTGCCAGGTAATTTCTGTTTTGTGGGATATTTAAGTGATGAGGCTTTGTAGGCCTTTGTAAATGATTGTTTTCACTGCCATGGTTTTTCTTCTCTCTATACAATAGATGTGAGGTAAGTTTCTTCTGCTTGAGTAAACAAGGGTAAAGGGTCCCAGCAATAAATGCCCCTCAACTACTGAAGTGAGAAGCTTTGAGGAAAATCTACTAGAGAGATGAGTAAGAGAGAAATACAGAAGAGAAAACAAGATTTTTATGTATAACATTTATTCATAATTTAAAATCTCCTAAACACCGAGAATTCTTTCCATGAATCCGGTCATGCTTGGTGAAAATCATAACTGCATTGTGTTAACAACACACACACAAAAAAATTATGGTTTTGAAATCCTCAGAATGCAGCATATCTTCCTTGGCTTTTTCTGCATCCTGTTTCTCTACTTGCTGCAAGGGTTTATTGTATTTTCTTCTTCATTCCCATGCTCCATCTCCTCACTTAATACTGCAGGGAAATAAACTGCTCCTGATTATTATTTAGTTGCAGGGGTATCGGCAATTTGGCTTGTTTGATGTGCTTTAGTTGCAGAACTCCCTTTTTCAGTGCAGAGCAGAGATCTGTCAGCAGCCCTAGCTGAAAGCACTGAAATGCTTTAAAATCTTGTCTCAGTTGCCAGGTGTTTCTGGGACTTCATCTAGTGGTACTGCATGGCTTGAAATATGGCAGTGTGGCAGGGATCACTGCTCCCAGTTACCATCTATAAAGGGCTCCCCTTCTATTATATTATGGTTGGACTCGATGATCCGGTGGGTCTCTTCCAACCTGGTGATTCTATGATTCTATTCTATGATCTCTTTTATTTCTTTCAAGGTACTTGTATAATATTAAATCTGAGAAAAATACTGAACAGAAAGGTTAACAATTTTCTTCTGAGTATAGAAAATGGTTTCTAACTAGTAGCTGCTTTCAGGGAAGGTTGTGTCTTTTCTCAATATTAAACACACATTTTCTAATTGTTAAAGTGTACTTTTCTGTAACTTCTGAGTATAGAAGAATCTTGGCACATCTACTGATAACCTTATGTCACCACTGACACGCAGGGAAGGTCCTAAACTGGACTCAGCAGCAGCAGGGAGCTGCACAAAACAGCATACATTGCGTTACCTGTTGTTCATCAAAGTTTTGCATATACCCTTCAGCACATACAGGACATCATCAGGTTAAAAGAGTGAAAGAAAGAGTAGCGACATACAGACATTTGGTCAGTACTGCTAAAATTGTCTGAGCAGCTACTGATGTTTAGTGTATCTCACTGGAGAAGCCAGACTGAGGTAGACTATATAAAGCTAAACTTCATTATGGTATGTAAGAACTAGGTAAAATTATTGCAGACCGTGCAAATCTATGTAGTTTTTATGTATTTTTAGTAAAAAAACTGTTGCCAAAAGGAGAATGGATGAGGCAAAGGAAATTCTGAGTGCTCCATTCAATTAAAAAATTAATGGAGCTATGAATAGCTGCAGAGTTGTTCAGTAGACTTGGTTAGTGTGGGGTATGCAAAAGAATGCAATCAAAATGCAGCAAATGTCTGGCTTATCCCTAAAAGATCACTAGAAATTACTGGATTAGTGACAGGGATAACTAGTGATGTCAGGCAACTGCAACAGTGGACATGTTATCAGTGCAACAAAAAAATGAGGTCAAAGAGCAAGTACAAAGTCCACATTCAAAGACTGCATCCTGTTCTTGTGGGAAATGGCAACACCAAGCAAATGCTTATTCTTTCAAACAAATCCTAAAGAAAATTATAGAAATTGGGAAAAATTGAAAAAATATGCAGAAACGCTTGAACCTGTCAGGAAAAAAGTACCAGGGTGGTTTGGATCCATCAGGCTGCAGGTGACAGCACAGAACCAGCTGAAAATTTTGTGACAATTCTACAGCTGTAACATGACAGAACAATAATCACCATTTGTTAAATGAGAGTTAAAATGGAACATATGTGGATCCATGGTTCCTCTAACTTTACAACCAGACTTTCACAGACAACCTAGGGGGATTAATACACAAAAAATCTTGATGCTATGAACAACTTAAATAGGGGAAATCCATCTCTTTCTCTTGGGTGTTATTACAATAAAGTTCACACATAACTGTAAAAAGCTGAGACTAAAACTTTGTATTGTGAAGCACAGGAGTGCTGCATTCTTTGACAGAGAGAAGCAAAAGGATATTCATCTGATCTGCTGAAATAAATAATATCTGTATGGCTTATCATGGAGACTAAATTAGGTGCTGCATCTCACCTGCCTTCCCTGCCCTGCTCCTGCCCCAAGTTTTGGTGTGAAACACTCTTTATTCTTTTGAATTTGGAGACTGTAGCAGGCATGCAGGGTCAGTCAATATAGTCCAGAGTGCTTGAAAAAGAAAGGAGGGGATAGTACCTGCCTAAATCTTTATTTAGGGTGAACTGGAGGTAAATTTTATTTATGGACTTCCAGTTTCAGGTGTGTCAACGTTACATCAAAAGTACTAAGAAATATAAGAAGTCCATGGTTTCTGAACAGGTTTCATCTTTGCCTAAGACAGGTGATTTTCCCATGTGGAGAAGAGGAATGCTCTATGCTAGAAGGTCTTTTCTGTCCTTGTGTTCCAGTCTTTTGTATCAACAGAATGTCACTGTGCTTGTGTTGACAGAGGAGCTTAGCAGCTACTAAGGGCTGCTGGGTGGGAAATTATTTTCTGCTGTTGCAAATAACCAACATCTAAACCTTGCTCTAGGAGTACTTCTAAAAGTTTTCTGAGAATGACAAATAAATTAGTTCCTTTCTGGCACCAACTGTAAATGAAGCTCATTTCAAGCTATCAATTAAATTGCAAGTTTTGGTTCTTTCCCAGTGAAAGCAGGAGGCAGTAGTAGTGACAAAAAAAATGAAAACAATAAATTTATGGCATATTCTGAGATGATGGTGTAAGATTTAATATAATTTCACATCAGCTAAATCATAGAGTATTCTGGTAAATGGATTGGCTCATATACAGAAACAACTGTTTTAGCCTTCTTTAGTTCAACACAAGTTGGGCTACATAATTTGTTTTTCAGATGACTCTTTCTGTGAATTGCAGGAACTTTACTCCAAGCAACACCAGGGTCTTGGGAAGATAGTGAATCTTTGAAAGAAATAACCAAATATTTATTTACAACCAAGTGAGAAATGTTGTCATTAATAGTAGTACCTCTATAACTTTCTAATATCTTTTTTTTAATAGATGTGTAGAGTTTAAAACCAGAAGAGACCATTAGTTTATTTCACAACCATTGAAGTTCATTTGCTTTATATTAGCACATTAAGTGTAGTACAGTATATAAACTTTGAGCAGCTTTCACATTGCTTTATACTTTGAGGACTGTCTAGAGTAACATATGCGTAGATAGCCTTCAGATGTTCATTAAAATTAGTAAATCTTAGTATCCAAGAGCCAACCATTCCTATATGATTTTTCCACATTATTTTACTGTATCAAGAATACAAGATTTGAGCGGAGCAATTCCAACATCCATTCTTATCTTCTGCACACACTGTCAAAAACAGGACAACTGATTTCCATTAAATTCCTTGGGTCTTTTTTAGTTTTTCTGTAAGCAGGTATATAGGGACACATACTTGATTTATATTTTCCAGACTCTGTCCCACTACCTTGTTTAGTTTTGAAATTGCTGAATAGGACTTTAAATGAAAACTCCCATATGGAATTTACCTTTCATGACTGACCTCTTTTTCCTTAGTGAGGTTTTAGAAATTCTCCAAGAAAGAGAAGAAACTCATTGGAATAATAGGAGAAAACTGCCACGTTCAGTATGCAGGGGAGACTGTTTCTGGCAGCAGTCCAAGTGGATCTATTCAGCACACTGAATGCAGTAGTACAAGGGACAGGACTGTTTAATGAAAGACATCATCTTTTTTTTTAGCCTTCATTGTTGAGGAAACCGGAAGGCATTTACGAATCAAGCAGAGCCTGGGTGGTGAAATGCTGCCACTTACAACTGACTTATCTTGGCAGCATATCACCAAGAATTTAGCAGGTGGTTGCTCACTGTGTGCAGGGATCTCTCTTGCAGAACTGCAAAGAGCTTCTGAGATCCATGGAAGTCAATGGGACTGGTGTCTGGAAAATGCGCCTGCAAGAGCCAGAAGTCTGAAAAAAAAGAAATCCTAGAAGCCTCAATTTAGGCACCCAAATTAGGTGGACTCCTGAACATTAAACCGTGTGTGCTTCAGTTCCCATCTTTCATAGCAGTCCCTCATTTCAGAAGATTCTTACAAATCCTGTGTGTGAAGCACTCAGGTTTTATAATAAGAAGGAAAACAAAGAGATCTGCAAGCACCTTAGCTCTTCTGTCTTCAAATTAGTATCTATATTATGCAAAGGGTACATGCAGAACATTGGTATGGGACATAGAAGACTAGCAGCCCAGTCTCCACCATACTCAGAGGCGCACATGCAAGTGAACTCTTGAAGATTTTATGAGTGAGGGAAGTTCTGGTGTTCTTTAACTTAAATAATTGAATCTGAAACATCATTGGCTAATTTTATTTCTACATGCGTGCATCACACATGTAAAATACTGTCAAACCTAATAGTTTTGCTTTTCAGGATCCTCATAGTCCTAACTCTAGTTGGAGGTTTGTGAAAACCTTCCTTATATTCCTAGGCTTCCCTTTCATTGAAAAACTGCTTGTGGGTTTTCTATATCATTTAATCTTTTATACCTAAGTCAGAGAAATAAGTATTTCTCCACAAATACTCCCTCTATCTCTCCAAAATGACAAGGAGAACCAAGAGTTTTGCATTCTGTCATTATCTACTTTGGTACTTAGTTCTGTAAATGGCCATGTACTGACCTAGTCAACAACTAACTAACTGCTTTGTTTTTACCTCCCTGCCCTGTCCTTCTTTCTGAGGATGTCCAGCCTAATATCTCAATGAAATGATTTCTTTTATAATATTGACATTCACAACATTAAAAAAATTGCATAATCCTATGCACAAAATCATGCATTCTCTTCCTAACATACCATGCGTTGTTTTTTCATCCTTTCTCGTAAGTGGTACTTAAATATGCAGTATTTCTCACTTGAGATCTATCAAATACCACAGAGGTTTTTCTTCTACTGGTAAACAAAACCTTGTAAAATATTAATGGCTGTCATTCATTGTATTCCTTACTTCAAAGGCACTTCTATGATCTTACTGAAATTTCCCTTCTTTAAGATATATATATACCAAAATTCTCATTACGTATGATCATCACTGGAAAAGTAGATACTAGATACAGTATACATTTGCAATAACTGTAGGGACACAGCTGAAAGATCACACTTATGGATGTAATCTTAAGGGTGAAATCTCCCCTTCCAATACCTATGCATATAACAAAATACTGCTGTACACTGCTCTCACAGTCTGAGTCTTTAGGGCATTTCTCATTTAGCATTTCTCAATTTATAATGAAGCCAACAAATCTCAAGCTAGTGCATATCCCTTATTTGACATGCTATGCTGCTTTTCATTCCTGCTCTCTAATACACAGACACCAAATATGGTGTCCATGAGTGAAACAGAAGACAAAGGGACTGCTGGATTCTTCAGGATTTTCAGCTTTCAGATGTTTCTACACAACTGCTTGAAACTGAGATCTTGGAAGGATGGCTTTTATTTTGGTTTTCTACAGCACACTTTTGCCCCTTTTCAGCCCCCTTCCCTCCCACTTTCTGTGCTGTTTGAGATGGCTTAGTGTAAGGTCATATATTGTCTACCTGTTTTTATTGTGGCTTTGGATCCAGTCAGTGCTAGTAGTGGTGAGTGAACTTCTTTATCTAGTAGTATTTTACAAGCTTCTTTATGCTGTCTGAGTGGATGTGTCTTTCTTTGGCAAAATTGTTTGACACTGCTGGATTTAATGAAACAAACATTCACAAATTAATTCCTGAAATGTGCTAATGAAAAGGAGTAATGTGAAAAATTAAATAATTACTATGAAAAGACCTCTATGTTGCGTCTCATGAAAGATTCTTCAGATGTTTAGTATGAGTTGTATTTATTTTTGTTGTTCTTCCTAATATATAATAATAAAATCTTCTATTCATGTAATTCATCTTCAAAGTGCCTTGAAAACATTGTTACCTGAACATCTGCAGAACTGGGTGTTCTACTATTCAAATTGTCTCCACTACTACCTAAGATAACCTGATATCTTAAATGATTCCAGCACAGCTTTACCAAATGCCAGACTCCTGGGAGGATGATTTTTGCTTAAACGTTAAACTAATCTCCTATTTGGCCAAAGGTTTGCACTGTATTTTAGACAGTCTTGGATGTAGATTCATGCAGGTTATAGCACACTGATTCCCTGCCAGAGGAGTTTGCTGTATATTTGTATACTTGCAGTGAGTAACAATGTAATGCGGTTTGCAGCTAAAGGAAGAGTATTATCAGGCAACAAAGCAGCTCAAGAAGTCTATAGCCTCCTCCACAGCATGTACAGCAGTGGAGTTCAGGTCCTTTATCAGACAAAGCACAATGCTGAAAAGAGGATTAATGAACAGGTAGTCAAGTGAACAGTTTGGCTGTGGGACAACATTCATTGGGATTTCATGTTACTCTTACACAGACTATGAGTTTAGGTTTGGAGAAACAAGAAACCCCCCCCCCCCCCCCCCCAAAACCCCAGTTTGCACAGTCTTTCAAAGGAAGAACATAATATGAATTATTATGCAAACTCAAATTTGGACCTGAACTTTCATCTCCTGCTCTCAAACAGTTGTTCAAGGCCAATTTGTCCTGTTTGGAACCATTTAAATTTTCTTTTTCACGTGGATCCAGTAGTTTAGATGGGGAAATGGCAAATGAATATATTTTATGGGTAAATTTAAAGGAAAGATTTTGTGCACAGTACGTTATCAATCACCTTGTAAATATGATTACAGTATTTACACTGCATGACATCAAAAGCAAAATGTTATGTGACATTGCCACCATTGTAAACTTTAAGGAAGTTTTTTAAAAGCATGGTGATCCATCTCTGAAACTGGATGCCTCCTGTCAGCATTGAAGCAGCAGCACTCTGATCTGGTAGCAAAGGGTGCAACTGCCAGGCTTTCAGTGGTGTGGGCTACTTAAGGAAGAACCAGAGATTCATTTTCACCTGCTCCAGTTGCAGTGAGAAAGCTTGGCAATTCTCCAGCTCTGCCTGTGATGAAATCATGATGGCTGTCATGCTAAAGTATCTGGAGAGTCATCTGTCTTTAACCTCTACCTACCAATATCCTAGCAGGACTAACTTTATTGTTAAAATCATTGGTATTTTATTGATAGAATTTGGTGTATTTTACTAGAATTTTACAGTAAATGAGACTTTTTTGGATATTTCTGTCTGGACTCATCAAAAGTAAGTATTTCTTAGTATGACTAGAGATGTGGATCTTAACAGAAGCCTTGTGTTTGGGTTTTTACTTTTATTGAGCTGAATCTAAGTACAAAGGGTTTTTTACTTACATTTTTACCTGCTATGTCCATCATCCAGTAGGCACATCTGGCCAGTAGCTTTTATGCAAGAAAATGAATGTGACTGAGGAACATAGTGACCATGTATGATTTATTCTTCACTCGTTAGCAATCTGTCAACTCCCCTGCCAAGGATTCTGGGTAATGTAGTTCACAGGATGTCTCCTTGGGGTAAAATGTACCAGATGGTTAACATCAGTGCTGTGAGAGATCATACTACAAAGAGCCTTAGGCACAGGAACCTAAAAACAATACAACCACACTCCAAAGAGCAGACTGTGTGCCTGTGATGTCTGCAGAGGCTGTTTCTCAAAAAGAGAGTCTCTAAGACTACACACAGTAGGACTTGTGGGCACAGAGAGGTGGAACCCAGGCATGCGCTGGAAAAGAAGTTTAGCCTCTGGGTGCTAGGATCTGGGATGCAGGAACAATGGGAACAAAAATTATAGGGGTTTGAGATTTCTGTTCTAAAGGAAATGCCAATGCTTTGAAACAAAACTAATTCCAAAACAGAACAAAAGGCTAACATGCTCCAATCAAACAAAAGTCTGACAGTGTTTGATTACCGTGGTAATACTGAAAAGAATTTTGTTTCATTATTAATGTTCTAGTTCTACAAAGCTTTGACATATAAATTAAATAAATCCTCATGATAGTGTCAATAATGTGCAACTATTTGTATACATATATAGATCACAGTGTTTATTAACTTGCTATTTGTTATAATCTGAGGAACTAAAACTTAATCAAAATAGAGAAATGTCAGCTACATATTCCACCCATTTCCTGTCAACTTTCTGGAAACCAACCCAGTCCCACAAAGCTTTTTAATACTGAAAAACTGTATGTTTTCAACCAGGATAAAGGGATCAACAGCACTGATGACAGTTGTGGCCCAATAGAAGCAGTTACTGTTCTACCATTTGCATGAGGTTGTGAGCTGCCCTGATAGCTCCATCCAGAACTATTGTGCTAAGCCTAGATACTATGGTGTATGAACCAAGATTTAGTATATTAGCTATTTTTACATGAACTTCTTCCTTCCTTTCAGCTTGGTAAACCAAAGTGTCTCAGCAGTTTCAATGACACTGCTGCATGATCAGAAATCTGCTTCATCACTCCATCTCAGCACACTGTAGTGGCCTTTTCTGATGTGCTTGTTCCTAGGTACAACCACTATTAGATTTGTAGGTACCACCAACACTGTCACAAGCAAAGCCACTTCCTAATCTGTGGTTAGAACTAAACAGGGAGGACAGAGACCTAGATAAACCATCAAAACAGCTTTAGGCATATTCTCTGTATCTGAACAAGAACATAACTCAGGATAAGTGACTTCACTACTCTGGCATAAATATATTCTGGCCCTTCAGGAAAGAGAAGGTAGCCTGGTTCTACAACTGCACCTCATGTTTGTGCTGATAATGGTGTACTTAATGTCATTTTTAAAAGGAACATATGCTATACATGGTTGTGCTCTCCCACTGGAAGTCACAAGATAGCAATGAAATCTGTACCTGTCAAAAAAACCGTCCAGCATGCCTTTCTTGATAGTAGCAAACCATTTGCATGTATATACATATCCATCAATGTGAATAGAGCCCTATACATACAGTTTTCAGATTAGGACAATTAATCAAGTCAGCAGTAACAGTGGCTGTCTCTTGCTATCAAGAGGAGGAAATGCCCCTGACTACCAACACACCCAACCCACTCTGCGTACTAAGAGCAGTGAACAGCAGCCTTTCTGGGAAAAAAGAAAGAACAAGTAGTGTTGGGAGAGCTTTGGTCTCATTGACAGTCTATGAAGTGCAGTCAGATAGCAGAGGTGGGCAGTTTCTCCGCTGCCAAAATGCCAATTGCCAGAGCTCCTTACACATGGCTCATCCTGTGTCTTGCTCCACATCTCTCCAGTAGCATTCAGACACTTCAGAACACCAGTGTTCAGGCTGACCTGTACACCTTTGGTAACTTAATATTCCTTTTATCACTGGTTTTACCTAAAGCTGAGGTGACTATGATGGGACAAGAGATGCTTTTGAAAGATTCGGCAGCTTCAGTTGAACTACTACACAGGGTATTGTGTAGCTTGAGAATTCATCTAGATTCGTCACTGTTTGACAGTAGTCAGTAAACAAAGGCTGAGGCAAAGTATTACTTCCATTCAATATATTCAAGTAGGTTTTGTTTTACCCTTCTTCAGCCATAGGAGAAATTTAGTTGCTTGAACATAGACATCTAGCATAATTTCAGGTGCTCTGGGTTATCACATCTTGCTGTACATGGATCTTACTCAGCCTCAAGTTCCAACTATGTATTACCCTGTTTTCCAAGGTCCAGATCACCTACTCCTACCACAAACATCATCCACAATCTCTCTCAAACACATTTGTGCCTCCTTGGTAGAGAAGTGACCCATGGAAGTAGCAACCTTTTGCAGATCTACTCAGATGTACCAACAACCCTTTGCTAGGTCCCATCCCCAGTACAGACATACTGTCTGCAGACACCAGCTTTGCTTCTACAAGCCAGAAATTGCAAGGATGTTAACTCTGTATGACTGCCACCAGCTAGCTTCACGCGTAGCCAGCTTTACACAGATGCTGCTGACTCTGATGTGAAGTTGGCTCTGCACCATGGTTGCAGCTCCTTTCTACTCTTTTAGCACAGTCTCTCCTTCATGGGAACACAGAGCAAAGTAAATCCCTCTGCCACCTCTGGTTGAGCATTTTAACTTTGTTACAAAGCCAAAAGTTGTCACTTGTAGATTCAATGTCCTTCTGTAAGAATACTTAGCATAATAATCTATATGCAATCAAAACGTATACAAGTTCCAACCAAACCTTCACAACTCAGCACGTGAACTTATCAGTAAATATATAAATGAAGACCTTGAGAGCTGTGTCTTGTCCTTTTCTGCAGCACGGAGATGGGTTTTAGATCAAAATGCTCTCCTGTACCTCTAAGGAAACCTTTACTTTGTCTTCTCTGTATCTGCTTTAAGCCCATCACTTTAGACAATGTTTATTCTTTTCATATCATTCCTGTCTTGAACTGTTGTCCTCTGCCATGCCTTCTGTTTGTCATGCTTGATTTAATTTTAAATTCTTAGGGACAGGGGATATATCTGTATTTGCAAAATGTCCAGTAAATTTATGGTGCTGTATAATTTATGATTGTAAGTGCAGGACATTCCAACATATATTTTCAAAGCCATAAATAAAGTATTTATGAGCAAGATCTTGAACATTTTATTTTTAACATGTTATACTTGAATGTTTATTTCAAGGATGGATAAATATTGAAATAATGTGGGCAGAACATATTTCTCACTTTCTCCTTCTTCAGGCAATATTGAGGGGCCACTGCCCTCTTAACTGCCAGAAAGGGGATATTTTACTCTGCTTATGAGGATCCAGCATACTGTGCGTCACCAGGAAAGAGTAAGCAATGATGGCTCCAGCTAAAAATGGCTTTGGGAAGGACAAACAAAGACTCTCTTTCAAAAGCACTTGTGAACTAAGCTGATATACAGAAATGTTATTTTGATATAGCACAGAATAAGCATGAATGTTCATCTCTTAAGAAAATATTTGAGTACAGCTGTTGCTCTCTTGTCCCATATGGTTATGCTTTTAAGCATGTCTTGAACTTGAGGCATTTTCCATTTACAAAAAAAAATTCTTAAACGAAGTCCTCTTTCCAAAAATAATACTCACATGTGAGTCTCTGATTCTGAAATTTTTCTAATTAGTTAATCTCTTGGTGCATAGACCCTTTGTCCCCTTGCTCTGTATTACATGCATTTTATATGCATGGCTCTAAAATCTTCCTAACAGGTTTACAAGTCTGGAAAGGTTAGACTTCTTTGCTTTTGCTCCAGAGGACCTTAACTTACCTACTGTGACAGAGTGTAAAGTCTCAAAAAACAGGTGTTCTGCCTCTTCGTTAAAGACTCAGACCAATTCTCTTGTGTTAATGTTCTCACTGACAGACTTTCCTGTTGTATTTTTGAGACTAAACTCAGCCCTTAGCACGGGCAGATTCTGTGTTAATGTATCATTTACATCCTTGTGGAAAGGGACCGTCCCTTTAAACATGGGAATGTGTTTGTGCAGTGTACTCTGGGCCACCTGGCAACATAGTTGAGTTTGCACATTAGGTGCTGGGCTCTATCTGTGCTGACAGTGAAGCATAGCTGCAGACAGGTCATTTTCTTTTAAAGGCAATGTTCTGCACGGGATGTTAAACAGACACCCTCTCCAGTAGCGATGCAGATGGCAGCAAAATTGTACTGAGCCTCCCAAAGAAGATTGGTAGACTTTAAATCTCTCTGGCAAGGCAATAGTCTAAAGTGTTTGCTGCTAATCAAATGACCTTCAGGATTGCCTTCTTTGAGGATCACATTATTGTAATGAAAGTAATGAAAATATAAGCAGTTTGTCTTCCCATATGTAATCTATTACTAGCTGAGCAAAGACACATGCTGTTTCTGCATCTGCTTCCATGGTGGATCTTTATAAGGAAGATCACAACAGAGACCTTTATTTTACTGGGAAATGCTGAAAAGGCTATGATATATGACGATAAACAAAAATAACATCTGAATTGGTCAATTTCTGCTGTGCAAACAGTGCAGCTATTGTGATATTAGATACTATATTTCCTCTAAGCACCCTGCATAGTCTGTGACAGTTTAATAAATTCAGCTTTTGTAAACCTGCAGCCCTCCACTATTTACTGCACCTAAACTTTGCATTCTGTGTACAGTGCTGGCAGAGGATGATATGTGGATCGTCATGATAACATGTCTCTGTTACAGACTTGCAATATAAAATGGCTTGTGGTCAGGCAGCTACTAGGAATTTTTACATTCCCTCATTTTTTTTTATTTCTTTTTTTCTCCTCCTTTTGCAAGTATCCCCTGCATTGCTTAACACTTTATTCTGAGTCACGTGTACATCAAAAACAACACCATTTCACAAGTGCTTAGTAACTGTACCTTCTACTGCTTTCATGACAGAACTAGAGGGCCAGCATTTGATGTTCTACAGTGGTAAGTGCACAACTTGAAAACCACCTTGAGAAGATGTGATGAACAGATTTGAATGGTGAATATTAGCAGAAATATTAGTTAAAAAATATATAATAATAGTTAAAAATATACATTAGTTAAAGTCTATTACTATTATTTTTATTTGAGGGTTATGATTGCACTACAGTTTTCAAACATTAGTTAGGGAGTCTGGACACTAGTCACAAAAAAACCTTTATTCAGCAGTTTAGGTGCTTGAAACTTTAAGAGTGAAGTTCCAAATAGCCTGAGGATCTGGATAAAACAATGCATAAGCAACTACAAAAATATAAAAGCAGTCTTCAAAATAGATTAAAATGCATTAGTGACCCAACAGCCTTTGCATAGTTATTAAAAAAAAAGGATGGAGTTTCAGGTATTGCCCGTGTTTAACTGTGATCCACAGCCTGCTGAAATTGTTGGTAGAACAAAAGAATGATTTCCATCAGCCTCAAAACAGGCTTTGAACAAAGTCTTCAGGCAGGATGAGGGGAAGGCTGGAGCCACAACCAGGGAAGTTGGAGAATATGAGGAAATACAGGGCTTTCAGGGTTTTTGTATGTTTGTCCTTCCTATTGCCATGTGATTGATATACAAAAGCTGTTCAGCTACAGGAGTGAGGTCTTGTTCCAAATTTGGGACCATTCAGAACTCACACTTTCACTGTCTTTTATTCATTCAGAGGAGGAGCAAATATTCAAAGGATTTAGTATTAGCTTGTCTCTGAATGCTAAGTGCAAAATAAGGGCAGGTAAAAAACACCCCCAGTCGAAGAATTACATCCTGTAATACCAAAAATTAATATGACCAATATTTAAAATGTGACACTTGAAGAGTCAGAAATAGTATATGACTATATATTCAGAAAAAAAAAATAAAACCCCAACAGGTGTATAAACCTCTAGCATTCATTTCTATATGATGAAGATCCAGTCATAGGATTTCACCTAGAAATTCCACTCTCACAGATTAACAGGGAGCTTTCATACATACTTTAAACTCCCAAGATTTCCTTTAGCTTCCTTGGGACTACACAAGTGCTAAAGTTTCTTCATACGCACAAGGATTTCCTAATTTTACAACCAGCCATGCTGGTCCCTACCACTGACACATATACTGATACACGCTGATTTTGCACCACTGATGCCTCTGACCACTGCTTGCTGCACAGGTGACAAATTTCTGCCTCTGACCTCACTGTTTTTTTGTCTGACTAGTTGACTAGCCAAGTAGCAATCAAAGCATCCAGGCTGCTGCAGACCAGGCTACTCAGACATATTGTGATCTCATCACAATGGGCAGTTTTCTTCCCACTGGCTGCTGGGGGTAGGTGGCTCTTGAAAATGATGTTCTGTTCTGGTCTCAAGAATTCTAAGTTTCTGAAATTCAAATCACAGGAAGCCTGTGGTAAAATCCTACAGGCATTACTGATATTTCAATAAAAGCTAGGAGTACTTAATTGCAACCTACTAACCACCAGAAAGTTACTTGGCTTTCAAGATACAGTGGTATGAAAGAGTATTTTTCTGCATAGTTTTCTGTTAATTCTAATTTTGTTCAGCTCTGGGAATAACAACTGCATATGCTTTCAAATCCATGTAAAAGCAGCAACAATTTCGTTGGCTTCTAAAACAACCTGGCTGGTGTTGTCCCTCTCCCCTCTTTTTTTTCTCTGCTTTCTTCTCTGGCCCATTATTGTTCACCTGCAACATCTGTATGTAATGTTTGTTTAGGTGTGTAGGAAAAAAGAAATTTGTACCCTCAGGAGTGATGAATGCATTTAATCTTCTCATGCATATTGATGCACAGAGTTTTTGTAATTCCAGATTTGTTTATTCAGGTCTTTAATATCTCTGTAAGAATTAGATATGTGAAACCAACCAAGATATTTTTGATCAGTGTCTAATCACTGTTTGATCAGATTTTGAGTGAATTTCCTTCTGAATGTCTGTGACACTTTGGCGTTTGCTGTCTGCAGATATTGAACACTTGAGCTTAGAAGAATTTCTTATCCACTGTGAAAGTAGGGAAAGAATTTTAAATAAGCACTTGATTGCTTATGAATATAAAGTCTTCTATGCTCTTGGCTGTGGTGTTTGCAACTTAGAACACACTCTCAGCAGCACTAAACGAATTGCGTCTTGGTTTTAGGTATGGAGGTCTGGGTAAGCCCCTGTGTGAAAATGTTATGCAAAAGAGTTGCAATCCCAGGCAAACCCCTGCTTCTTCAATGCACTGAGGGTATCTGAGTTTGCTTCAAAATGGACAGAAATAAAAAGCATTCAGTGTCTTAATATTCAGCATAGAGAAGTATGTAAATGAATTCATTGTGTTACCGTCACTTTGCTTTCCACAGGTACCGGTGCCATAGAACCAAGAGTACCCACAGTGTGCAGTCCCCATGAAGGTTTTACAGCGAGCCCTGACAGAACCAAGAAATGTGGGTAAAGTCATCAGTGATTTCTCCAACCCCAGTTCCCTGCTCCACTTCATAATTCCTTAAAGACCTTCCAGGTATAACAGTCACCATAAAAAAATATAGTCTTCTACAAAGATCACAAGTTTGGATTCTTTCTTGAGTTTACACAGCAACAGACATCATCTGGTTAGCCATCACAGTACAGTAAGTAAATCAGATCAAAATTAAGCCATAGTTACTGTCCTGTCACACCAAAGCAGATTAAGACAGAGCTATTTATGTACCACTAAAGCCAAAGCAATACTAAGATAGTTTAATCTAACATCAGAAAGAAAAAAGTCTGTCAGAACTACCACTCTCAGGAAAGGCTATTATGATTATTCCTAGGTCAAGGTCCAGGAACACTAATGTATTTCAGCAACTAATAAAATTACTCTCTGGGATTTTTTAAATTTGCAGTCTACTGTGCTTATACATTCCAGGGATAAAAAAGAAAAATACAGAAATGCTTTGGAGAAATGCTGTCTAAAATGGAGTCACTCCATCTGAAAACAAATCATATGTAATATTCGAAACACCTTGCTCTGATATAGTACACACAGACAGTTCACAAGGCAATCATCATACAGGTGGGGAAATTGCAGCACGGGAGGGCTGGGAGGGCGCTGGAAGGGGATCACTGTAGAAGCTTATCCTGTTTTACTTAATATACAATTTTGCTGTGAGATGGGTTTCTCAAGTTCTAATTGTTTTGGGAAGGAGAGGATGGTAAAATTTGAACCTGTCCCTGATCTTGACCCCAAAATCAAACCCCCAATCATATTGATAAGAGGGAGAAGTCTAAAACCTTTGCTGTATAGAAAGCAAATGCAAGTGCCCTGAGGGAACTGGCTGGATTGGAAAAATTTGGGAGAGCGTGGTACTTCGTGATTCTAGCAGGATTCTGCTGGGGTGGAGAAAATTAGTTTCGGGAGCAGAATGATGCGACTGAAATACCTATTCATGGAATAGGAGAGGGGTTTCCCCGAAATTTGATGCCTAGATTACCTCTATCTGACCTACGCTGGTCTGCGAAAAGGTAGAAGCCCCCAGACAAAAGCTACACCCCACCCTACTCAAAAAAAGAAAATGCCTGCCTTGACCAACACCTTGACAAAGAGACTAATAGCACTGCTGCAGCTCCCCTTGGGGGGAGGGCCAGCTCCTCCAAACTGAAAAAGCTAGTGGAGCTATTATTAGCCAAACCAGAAACAAAAAAAAAGGCCAGTGAGTTTACTTTTGCTCTGCTCCAAATTTAAAGAGACATCCCTTACTTTGTCGGGTTTTCCTTTCCTTTGTTTCTGAGGGTAATTAGAAACTAATCAAGTGGTTTGGGTATTTACTCATTGTGTGTTGTGGGCACAATTTGCAGAATAGAATGGGTTATGATAAAAGAAGTTAAAATATGGTTTTGTATGCTTTGCTATCAAAAAATGCTGTACCTGTTGGAACAAAGAGAAAACATAAGTATTTTACGTAACCATCAGCCTAATTTTGGCCTGGTAATTGGAAATAATTGTGCCAACTACCTTGTTGCTGCAGTTTGGAATGACCCCCTAACAAATTTCTTTTTCTGTCTGAAACACAAAGTATAATCCAGAGTTTTGGGCAATTTAAAGTTTATGTATGTCTTAATAAATACCTTTTTTATGACTTTAAGGGCCACAGCTCAGACCGGGGAGTTTGTGAAACACGTGATAAAACACATGTATGTATGCAGCTATAATGGTATTGGGAATACCTCAAACAATAAAAACAGATAGCGGCGCAGCTTATGTTTATCAGAAATATAAACATTTTTGTGTTCAATGGGGAATTCATCATCACACAGGCGTCCCACATTCCCCAACAGGTCAATAATAGAACGTTCTCATGCAACTCTGAAGTCACTTTTGCAAAAACCAAAAGGGGGGGAGTCGGGGGAGAGGTGTTGCCTTCTAGTGAAGGATGTGTTACTTTTTCTATTGCTTTAAAAAAATCTAACTGGAGCCAGGACAAGCCCCTCCTATTGTAAAGATGACAGAGTAAGAAAACTTCATATCAGAAGAACTTGAGATGGACTATTAATAGACATGGGACATTTTTGAAACTTTGAGAAAAAAGTTTTTCCCAGTTTGTCTGCTCCAGAACTTGCGGCTCTTGAAGCTGCATATTGTTTGTTTTGTTTACCATTATTGTAGTTCTAAGTGTTTTAATGCCTTAGTGCTTTTCAGAGTGAGAATGGGGGAAGTGTTGATAATTGTTTCTTTAAGTGCCCTGGCAGGGTGGAGCACAAAAGTGGTGAATGACTTTGCTGTATTATGTTAATGAAGTAACTTGGGGATGGAGGTGGGAGTTTGCAAGCTAAGGACAAAGTGATGTGGGATGGGCGATTGCCAAAGAAGGCCAGTTGCAAGGGCAGCAGTGACCAATCAATGTTTACTTCATGTTTTGACCTGCTTGGTCTATATAAACAGGGAGTTAACCCTTAATAAAGTACTTCATCTGAAATCATATTGATTTGTTCGTGAAGTTCACTTGCCCCCGCCATGTTAGAAGAATTGTGGCAGTCTAGGGAGAGAAGAGGAAGAAGTGTACCAAAATAGAGTAAGGTAGGACACCAAAGCATGCTTTCTGCACTAAAGACCTTCTTAAAATGTCAGTGAGTTCAGGGCATTCTTGCCTACTCCCCACTCAGCTGCTCAAAGTATGCAAGTGACAATTTGTGTGACGCTGCTTGGATCAGAGGAGAGCAGGTAGACTTGTGGTTTTTTTCCTTTTTGTCCACTTCATTTGATATTTCTGGCTGGTGTGGTTTAGGGACCTCAGTAGCTCCAGACCTACCCCAGCAGGAGTGTGGGACTGATTAGAGTCACCAGTTTCTTTTTAAGTGCTCTCTTCTCAGTAAGATGCCCTCTTTTCTATACCTAACTCCTCTTTGTCCCTGCAATATACAGTTCTTCCACTTCTGTATATGTCCATTTTGCCACAGACAGGGATTTACATCAGACACTCTATTTCACCATGACACTTAGCTATTACTCCTGCAGCTGTTAATGCCTCCCCTTTCTGCTCTACAGAATAACAAATAATATGCACCAGGGAGTGGAAAGGGTGTTTTTACAACTACGTGTTTTGGTCACGCTGTAATGAGCTGAACAGGAGAAATACCGGACTACTGACCACCCCAGGTGCTAGGCAGGATGGGTGGCTGCTGTTGTTTCTTGATGTTGCTACAGCTGCTGTTCCCCAACAGGGCTAAGCTGCCAATATTTTAAGTCCATCAATTACACAAGTCTCACTTCCTCTACAAATTGCACATACATGTATATACATTCATAAATATGTAGTTCCCATAGATAGCTTTTCCTTCTGCCCCTCCTTAGATACAGTGATACTTCCACCACTTCCTTTTCTTTTTAGCTGGCTGAAGCTCATCTTCTTTGTCCCCAGTGCAGCACTAGCAGTTGTGGAGGGGAGGTTTCTGTCTGCCCTGGGGATAACTTCCCACTTGGAGAAGATGTCTTGTTCATGGCAGTTAACATGGCCTTATTGCTGGCTTGCTAAAGGGGGTGGGAGGCAGACTTCCCTCCTTCAACACCCATTCCCTGTGCTCAAGGACCAACCCAGCTGCAAAAGGACGTAAAAACAGCTAAGGAGAAAGTGGATTCTGAATCACACAACTTGCAGGTTTATGTCTGGTTATCTTGTGAAATACGACTCTGTGCAATAAACACTGACTGAGAAAACTTTAAAATTCAGAACTAAGCACAGAAAGGCAATACAAATATAGCGTAACCAAAGGACGAATATAGGTGAAACTATTGTTTGTGGTGTGCACACATATGGCCTCAAAAGGAAAAGTCTTGACCCCCCAGCTATTTCTCGTTGCTTAATTATATTGTGCTTTATAATTTTTTTGCATAAAACCTTAATATAACATTCACTACAGTGATCAATATCAGAGTGAGAATTACAGTATTCTGGTATTTATTAGAAGATGGTTTGCAGTAGTGTTTCTTTTGTTTTCTAGCTTTTTTAAAGCTTTTAAAGCCTAGCTTCCTCATGTGTTTTTATTTCTTTTCACACTAGCAGCAACACATAAATACACTGCAGTCAGCCTGGTAAGAGTTGTCATTTACTAAGAAATTGAATGTAAAATTATTATCAAATTGATAGTAATCTCTTTCCCTTTAGCTTGCCTCTGCACAGTCATTGGAATTTTGCTTTGACTGAAACAGAGTTTGATGAAAAAGTCTTCACTTCTCACGTTTGCATCCTGCAAATGTTATGTCTTAAATCCTTCTTTTTTCCACATGACTTCATGTGCTAGCAATTCAACTGAATGAGTAGCTACAATAAATGTACAGTATGGAAATATTGTTCTAAGTCTGCTAGAGCGTTCCCATGCTTAAACAAAGTATTGTGTTGAAAGAGATGTAAAATATATAATTACACTGAGGCCTTGAACAAAATCCCACTTCTTAGTTCATTCTTACCCTTTTTTGGACAATGTGAGTGGGCCAGTTTTATGCTTTCTTTTTGAACAGTATTGCTGTGCTTCTAAACATCAGAGCTGTACTTTTCAGTATCATCAGCCATCATGCGTTCAGGTTCTTAAAAGAACAGATTTTCTTGTATATTGTTTATTTTATTTGAAGCTCTGCCAGATTCCTTATGTAATAAAGTCATAAAAAAAAATCACATATATGCCTATTGGTAATTTATCTGGAAATTTAATTTATAGGAGGCACAAAACAAACACAACCTAGAAATAAATTCAATGAGATCTTCTCTCTGGTGTATTTACAAATATTAGACAAGTTAAATATGCCTTCCCCTCTGCTTCAGTGTTTCCCTCTCTTACTGCTTCCAGTCTGGTTTTACCTGCCTACAGGGGCACAATTCATGGCTGCAAGTGTTGATCCCATAGATAAGGACTGCACATATTTTTATTTCTGTTGCAACCTAGATCCTTCAAAAGTTAAGGAAATAAGTTAGTGCTATCTTATAGCCTAAATAGCTCCAGTCTGTCCTGTTCCTTACCTCCAGGCTTTGGAGAAGTATGTGTGCCCAATACACTTCAGGGGGCACCTGGATTACAGTTGCAGTTCTCCACCTGAGTAAGTGATGAGTGGCCATGCACACATTTTGCATTTTTTCACTGATCTTGCAAGGATTTCTTACCTCAGCACAAGCTCCCTCAGTGAGCTATGTTTTCCGTCCTGCATCCTAGCCTTCTTTCTTGCCAAGACATAGCACGAGCAATAAAAATCCCTGCTATATTGCATCATTGGACACAAAATGTTGCTAGGAGGTCCGGCTCCATTGGCCACAAGACAGAGCCATTTTAACCCTCATGCTATCAACGGTGTTCCCAAAATGCTACTATTTCCTAGAAACCCAGAGGTTTTGATTTGTCAGTCAGAGATTTTTATTCCTAAAGGAAATTCAACATTTTCTACGGGAAGCAGACTTTTGTTGGTTGAATCTTCAGTTTTCTTCCAAGAGAGCGTTGAGTAGAAGTCCCCATAGCTATCACCTCTCTGCTTCCCTACCCTTTTGTTTTAGATACTGCTCTCAGGGTTTGTACTAAACCACCATTGTTACAAAGCAATCTGGGCTGGGGAGATCATATATATTTTTGTCATGTTAGCATCTTAGTGTGCTTCAGAAAAATATATCCATTCAGTATTAATGTTTTAGAGAGGCTTGGGCAGAATACAAAAGGCAAGGCTGAGCATTTTGTCGCAGTGCTCAAGAACACTTAGCCAAACTGTGTTTGATCTTGAGACCTTAGTTTATCCTTGTAAAACTGAGATAATGGGTTTTCTCATAAAATTTCTGTTTCCTGTTCAGTCAGAAGATGAGAAAGGGCAGGAAATGTCACAGGAAAGATTTGCAAGCCCCAAACTGATGCTGGTCCAGACTGAGATGAGGAATGGTGTTTGCAGAGTCGCACTAGGTCTTGGTTCATGGATGCCTTTCCTGAGAAGACAAATCTCCTACTCTCTTTTACACTACTCAGCATCATGGACTCCATACCCTGACCAACTCCTGGGAATATTTTCAAAAACTTAATCAAAACTCTATTTTAAATAGTTTGTATCACCACATAATAATAGCACTGTCATACTGTTTTATAAAGCTGTGATTTGGTTCCCTCCCTGGTATAAACAAGGAGAACATTAGTCTGGTAGTTTCTCCATTTGGTGACTGGCTTACTGCCTTGTAAAACAGTACCACAGGACTATTACTACTGGAGGAAGGGACAGGCATCAGAACATTCGATTGGCCGACACCTCTTTTTCCATTGGCATAATATTTTTCTTCTTGGAAGTAGTGTGTAAAACAAAATGTTTGCAACTGTAACACCTCATAATTTATGCTTTCCCCATAATACAAAATCAATTTTAATACAGTTGGTTTAATTTATAACCACCTACTGATCCTATTTGTTGTTTGTTCCATACCATAACCAAGGGTGATGTGGCTGCAGGCAGAGCATGGAGGATGAGGTGCACTTGCCACCCCAGCACACTAAGGAAGGGCTTGCATCAGGGCTGCTGCCCTCTGGCTTCTTCTGTGAACCTGTGCTGGCTGGAAAAGCACAAGACATTTCAAGTGTTTTTCTAAATACCTTCACGTCTTCTTCTGAAAAAACATTGTTCATTTAGACTTGCAACATGCGAGTTACCCTCTGAGTGATGCCCCACATGCCAGAGGTACTGCAATGGGTTCTGAGCTTTAAACCAGTCAGACCATAATGGTGTGGGCACAGCAGAGAGGAGTGCTGTCCTACTGCCGCAGCATGAGGACTTTCCCAGCATCTTTGCATTCTCTAAAACTCAGTGTATTTTGTGAATATATTGCCTCTTCAGGAAAAAAGAAACAACAAAACTTGCAGAATCTCAGAGCCAGTGCTTCTTTATGTGTAACATTTCTTATTATTTTCTTCTGCTTTGGCATCCTTTAACATGTTCAGCTTCAAGCAGTGAGTTGTCAGCACAAAGGTGAATTATCTATTTGAAAAAGAAGTCTCCTCTGAAATAATGCACCTAGGCTTAGCTCCTGCTGCTGGTTAGCTTTAACTGTTAGGGTCATGGTTCCTTGTGCTATCAGATCCAGCCTCCATACAGGACATAATGAACAGCACTGTTACAGTTCTGACTTGTGTGAACTAGTGAGCAAATTGCTAATTTTGCTCAAACTACCCTTTATCAATTTTTCATTTTAATTTTCATTTCTAATTGGGTTTTCTTCAAATGAAATTCTGAAAGCATCTGCCTCGAATGAGGACAGGGTACTGCTGCTAGTGCCCAGTTAGTGGCAGCCTTTTTCAAGACATTTCTTGGGGTCTTGCCTGATGTGGAGGCTCCTTGCAAATGTGAATATTTCACCTTCTTCTTTCCTGCATCCTCTGAGGCAAGGGGATTTTTGAGGATGCATCAATGTGGCACCAACAGTAAAGCATACTCCAGCTGCACCAGGTTAGCCTGGAACACCAATGGCCATGACAAGCTGTAATAAAACATAAAAGTCTGCAGATTGTTACAATCTTTTCTAGGGTTAGGTCAAATAATTCAGCCAATTAGTCCTTTTTTCATCCTTAACTTAATGTTAATAAACATTGCTAAGCATCACAGAGCCAGATGAACAGCATTTGCTCTTCTAACCATGAAATTGCACATCTCCTTGCAAACTTGCCAAATTTCTTGCTAGCTGCACTTAGCATCTAAACTGCTACCAAATGATCATTTTCAGATTCTCTTACTCTGGGATAACATAGAGCTGCTTAAGTGTTGTCTCAAAGCCAGATTCAGTCACACACTTAATAGCTTCTCATTAGAATGTGAATGGTCTCCTCAGTTTTCTTTTCTGCAATTACAGCTCCAGTTTGAGTTGTTCAGGAGAACTGTAGCACCAAGCAGTGACCCCCACCCCATCCAGGCTCTCTCCTGCACATACCTGTGTTGTCTTGACTCATGGCCCCTCTCCAGACTTTGCAGTGGCAAGATAAGGCCCATGTCTCAGCTGCCGTTGCCAGTCCTACTGCAAAGGAGTAGAGCAACTAGTGCAAACCACCACATTCCACCATGTTCCTGCAAATCCAGTTCATGAGCTTAATGCCATGGTCATTCATAGCTGGACTGTGAACAATGGTAGCTGAGAAGCTGGGTAGATCACCCAGCCACACACCTTTGCTGCAGGGGTGTTAACCTGTAGCCAGGAGCAGCAACTGCAGATAACTGGCACATAAACTTGAGTCAAATTCCTGTAGGGAACAGCATGCTAATGCATTTCAAGCAGAATAGGATAAGGTTATCAGAAAAAGACATGTGTGTGTATTCAAAGTACCTTGGTAGCTACAGAACCCTCATTTAAATCCCTTTCACATCTCACCAGTAATTTTTCCTTTTAAATTGAATCCACTCAACATGTCTTCGTTGTGAACCTGCCAAAGACATGCAAGGTGTGATCAGTGGTGCAGGTCCAAGGGTGGTAGGGAAGAGATTCCATGCTGTCCTCTCCCTCTTGGCATCAGTAAGTGTGTAGTCACTGGTGCAGCTTCCCATGGTCCCCCTACTCCCAGCAGGCTCTCTCTGTGGCATGCCAGCCACAGAGTCTCTGAAGGGAGAGGCTGGGGGGCACATGGGAAGACTTTGGGAAATGCTGTAACTATATTTCCAAGAAAACAGAATTTTATATTTAAATTGTGAAATCTGTTTCTCTAAGGGGAAGCATGGAAAAAGTGACATAAGCTTGCAGATCAAAATCTAACAAGCTTATTCAAATCCCAGATCCTTTTTTCCCCTCTTTCAATTGAAGAAAACATTCTGTACTGAAATGAGAGTCTAGTTCCTGCTTGGTAACATTCCCAATGCACTGCATGTGTCTTGGCTGTGTCTCAGAGACTCTTCAGAGTGCTGCTGACAGGATTTAAAGCTCACCAGTGGTGCTGAGATGAGTTTAAAGACTACAGCCAGCAGCAGTGTGGGCTGTCTGTGTTTGCATGCATAGTTAATCAGACATTGATTAACATCTTAAGTGCAACAAATCCCTGTGGATCACAATTTAGTGGATCCCTCCTCAATCCTACAAAGAAAACATGTCATAGTGCTGTCCACATGAGCTTGCAGAAAAACAGCTCCTGACAGTGAAGTGGAAGTGTTTCTAGTTGTGTCATTAGCACTTTAGACAAGTTTCTTGCTGTTAAAGAAATATTTGAGGGTGGGACTAGTTATTTATCAACCAGACTCCCCCTAAAAATACATCCCACATCACTTTATTCACTGCTAACTATTTCTTTTTCCTTTTTTTCTTTAAAACTTTCTATTAAAACCCCAAATGATCATTTTATTGGCCCAGTGTTCCTACTTTGAGAGATTGCACACCTGGAGATTTTTACAGGAGTTTAGTTTTGGTCTAATTCCTATGCGGTTTTGTGTCCCTCTCTTTTAACAAGAATCAAGAATAGCTTACATTCCTGCACCATGCCTTTCCTCCCAGAGGATCCTAAAACCATTTACAAACTATAAAAGCTGCTTTTTCTGTAAACAGAAATCACTTTACCCATCAGCAAAGTGCAGTCACCTGGTGGGGAGGGAGAGTGGAGAGCAGCAGCTGTTTAAAAGCAGCCCACGTTGTTACATTTTGAGCTGGAAAATGATAAGTACTGTATCCAGATGAATATATGGCTGGAATTCAAGAAGGTAAGATGTAATTTTTCAGACTGTAATGTGACTGAGAGAACATCCCCAGCTCTTGCTTCAGGCACAAAGAGGTGCTTAAATTAGCATGCAGTAAGGTTAGCAGCTTATGACTTATCGGAAAGAAAGTCAGGATCTCTGGCAGGAAATTATCCTAAAGTTATGTAGAAATTAAAAAAAGAATCAATTGGATAATCACGTACAATCACACGATATTATTTCATGAAGGTCTAAGTGATGAATAAGATCAAACTGCTTTGTTTTCCAAGTCTCAGAAAATTACAACCCAGCAGATATGGCTGCAAAAATTCTCTTGATGACATTAACAAAAATCATCTTTCTTATAATTGTCAGAAAATTATAATAATAAAACATTTCATAGACATACTGTAACTAAAACTAAGTTCATGTGAACATACTTGATGCTGGTTGTGTTTGTTTTCAAAGAGATAACTTTTTGATGACTCAGACTAGGCTCTATTACAAGCTGTGTACTTGTCAACATGTACATGAAAGGTACAAAAAAAAAACTAACACAAATTTGGAGTTACCATATACATCTTATCCAAATGAGGATGATGCATCGAAGTAGAAATGTATATACATCCCAAAACACTGTGGCCAGAATAAAGATTTCATATGAGCACTCTGCTGAAAAGAAGTTTCACAGAAGACAGTTACTGAGGCTGCAGTTGTGTTATAATCACAGCATGAAGAATTACTGCTTATTTAGCACTCCTCATGCAAGGTTCTTCCAATGATCCCAAGTGACTGCATGAGAGACCAAAAGAGCTGTTACTCCAATGTGATAAAAAAGCATCATTCCTTTTTTAATTAATGAAGCCAGATTTTTTAAAGTCAGAAGATACTGTTAGAGCATGAGCGCTGTCTCCTGGTTATCATGCAGTGGGCAATTCCTGAGAGTCACTCCTTTACTGAGCCTCATGCTTGGGTGTATTCTAGGGAGAGGTATTCATTTGATGACAGGAAACAAAGAAGAGTCCACTGCTTCCCTTAGAAATACTTTTCTGCATTTTCCTAAATCAAAATGGTGTTAAAGCATTGCCATCCAGTGAACAATATAACAAATGGAAAGCACAAGGGAAGAGCTGAAATATGACTGTGGTGACATACAGGCAAAAGAGAGTGACCTGAGTCCAAAATGGCAAAAATGAACTTGTAGTGTTCCCCTTGCTTTTGTCCCAGAGGTATCCAGATTCTGCATGTGACTCCTGTGTTCCACCCCAAATGAAATCTGCTTCAGTCTCTACACTCTTTTGTACTATTCATGTGAAATGCCAATGATAATGTACTTTGACCAAGGCTTTCATTGCTGTTCTGAAGTGTTTTTGTCAGAGTATGAAGAAGATAACACACCTCGAAAGATGATAGAAGAGGCCCAAGGATAGAAGAGAAAGAGGATAAATTCTTCTTGAATTACTAAATGTATTGTAAATTCCCAAAGTGAAAAGGATTTTAAAAACAGTAAGTTCCCTGTACAGCTCATTTTTTTCTTTTCTTGCCATCTGACCAATGAATATAATTTGTTTTCACTCAGGTCTATGAATCAATGCAGAGGTCAGAGCAGAACCAGTATGACAGAACACCTAGACCCAAATGTGAAGTAAACAAGTTTTCTGCAGCTTGATTCTTCTTCTTGATTAAGATTTTGTGACTCAGTTAATGTCTTCTCTATATAGTTTCATTCAGGAAATTAGATTTTCGTATTACAGTGACTTCCTCAAAAAAAGTCTGTTTAATGGTAAAGTTAGAGTTAAGTCAGGTTGACTGCAGCAGTTGGTGTATCTAGTTTATTTTTTGTCTATTAGCATTAATTGAAGATAACCCCTTTAATTCCATTTGATTCCCACATGCTGTTTCCATGTTAGAAGGTCACTCATAAGGTATAAGTCATAACCAGGTTCACTCCACAGAAAGGCATAGCATGTAATTCTTGCAAGGAGATCAACTGATATTTCATCCCTTAGCAACAGGAGTCCACAACAGGATGAAGATAACATCAAAGTCATTGAGCAAAACAGTAACTGTACCTGAAAAATACATGATGATCAAACCTGTAAAGTATGTCTGCAGGAAATCTTATTTTATCAACTCTATCTTTTTTAAGTACCAGTGATATAAAAGCAGAGGGAAATGATTAGAGATTTTCAGTTCCCTTACAATATTTCTTTCAAGGTCATGGGTTAAGTAGTAATACACCAGAAAAAGCTCTAACCAAATTTATTTGAAAAGTATGAATGCAACCAAAGGCACGGAGGCTTTGGAGACACTTCATTTTAAGTATGAATTTTAAGTTCCTTGTCCAATGTATTTTTACACATCACCTGCTTTTGAGAATATCTCATAGAGTTCAACATGCCTAGTAGGGTCCATAGTTTTAAGCATCCTTGAACATTTAATGTTTTTTTTAATCTCTACTTCATCTTTGTTCAGGAAAACGTATTTTGAGTATATGCTTCAAGATGGTTATGCTCTGATAAACTTGCCTAAATGTTGTGGTAATTTATATAAAATAAAAAAAAAAATTGTACTTTGTACTTATGAGTGAAATAAGAATGTAAAGATGTGTTCCAATAAGAGGAGAATCAAATGGATGGAGGAATGGAAGTCCCGTTATGAATTTGTATGTCAGCCTGAAATTTTTGTGCACTAGGTAGAAAAGATATTTGGGAAATTAGTGTTGATCTTCTCAAAGCCATATCCTGAATATGTTTGAAAATTACTTTTCAGTAACCATATAACCCTCTTTAAATTCCGTTATTAGCACAGATAATTCTCGTCTGGCATAGACAATTCTGGTAATGGCTAGAATTTGTAAACACCCATCTATGTATTATAGCTTGAGGGTAAAAACAGCCAAAGAGAACTGTTTTCCTAGAAAGAGGTCTCTGGCATCTGCCATTTCTTTTTTTGCTAAATATGAAGGGAGGTTTGTGGGTATGAGAAAGGGCTTTAGCTTTGTTAGAAAGCTTACTCAAAGAATAGTAATTGAGAGCACTTTAACTTATACATTTTGTAAGTAGAATTTATTGTGCAAGTACGTAATGTCTTCTGTAAAAACTTTGATATGTCCATATGATTGTTCATTTGGCTGTCCAAAACGAAAGGGATATTTAACAAGTGTATTTTTATCACTGCTTGTACCTAATGATCTACCACATATGCACACCATGTGGAAGACATGGGGCCAAATACACAGACTCAGAGTAACTTCAGAGCAAGATTTTAAGCAAAACTGGAGCTTGGATTCAGAGGTAGGTTCAAAGTCAGCCTGAAATAATATTTTCTGCTCTTGCAGGACTTCACATCTGCATGGCAGGTGAAAGTCACGGGAAGACTCTTCTTATGTTAGTATTACTGGAAACAGTTGTTCTTGTGACTGTCCACTGCTTGTCTCCAAAATTTCAGAAGTAAATCTGTCATCAAAAATTCCACTTGCATTTTTGGTCCATGAAGAAGAAGTTGCATTTTCAAATTTCAAATGTGCTTAGAGCCTGCAGAGGAGTTTCTGATCCGAGAAACCACCCAACTCTTCCAATTAATCCTCCACAATGGAAGTTGTCTGTTGTGCAGAGTCAGAACTTGGCTGTCTAGCAAAGTGATATGGTTATATAGAAAGGGATAATAGAGTTTCATAACTCTTGTGAATTTTCCTGTTCTGTAACAAGGATGTAATACCATACTAGTAGAGGATACTTCAGATATGTCTCTATTACATTTAATGGAGCTTTCCATGAAGATATGTTCTCTTCCCTATTTTCCCCTACAAAATTGTTGTGTGATTCCAAATTGAGTCCAACCTCCAATGTTTTTTAAATTAACTGGTCTACAGTACCTTCATTTAAAGCTGGTCTAGAATGGGAGGAAGTATACAGCCATTTCCCAAAATATGAACTTTTCTCACAGGCAATCAAAAAACTTTTAAATGTTTTAAATCCACATCATAGAAAACTAATGTCTCGCACTACTAAGTGGATCCCTCTTTTATTCAGGTACATGTTTGCTTTTAGGATTATCTAAGGCTTGAACACTACTTCTAGGAATGATTCTTACATATTAAGTTTCAGGCAGTCATGCTTGCAAGGAAAACCCAATATTTACACTGTATTCCATAAAACAGGACAATTCCTACAGTTATCTGTAATTTCTACCCATCAGTTGAAGCATTTCCAGGTGTATATCAGGTACATGAACAACAAGAAGGAGGTTTTTGCTTTTCTTTCTGATTTCTACTATATGAAGTGTTTATTTTAATTAGATATTGTAGATGCAATACTGTTACTGAATTTTCCTACCCCTTTTTACTTATGGAACAAAATCACATTTTCCAGGGGATCATCTTACTTTTTCTTTTTCTAAACAGTACAAGTATGTAGTTAGGTGAACCTGTTAGAAATGCCATGCTTTATTGGTGCTTTGCATCACTTTAAACAGATTAGAGTTCACAGAACTCTGTGAAGACCAAACCAGATTTTCTAATCATTAGTGGAAAGATATCAGGGAAAATTCTCCTATGGACTGTGGTCCCCCAGTCTGAGACCTGAATATATAGACCTACAAAGATCACTCCCATACCAGTGAGGTTTTCGGGTGGTATTTAGTTAGGTTGGAGGCTCTTTGTGGACTCTTCTTCCCTGCTGTTCACTGCAGGATCAAAACGACAGGCTGCAACCGTCCTTTACCATTTACCAGTTTGTGGTTATGATTTTAATTCCCTGGGGCAGAAGAGAAGCTGAAGTTGGGATGAAGGTTCTCTGACTGAGTATAGAAACTAGAACATAACTGAAACAGGAAAGGGATTAGGAGGATGGAAAAAAAGGGAAGAGGCATAACCACAACCCAAAACCAGTTCCTACTGCATGCAATTCAACCCATGCCTATTGTGCTTAGGTGCCTCTTCCCATGCACTTGTTTTGGATCTACAGCACATGCAATAGTGGTAAATGCTAAAACCAAGGGAACACTTGCAAGCTGTCAAAAGAGGTAGAGTCACTGAGGCAACTGGAAAGGGATATTTATAGAAGGGTACCCCCACTGCCATTTGTGCTTCAGGGAGGTCCTTCCCTTGATTGCTGATAGTGTGTACTTTAGCCATGTGTGGTGCAGCAGATTGAGCTCAGCACTGTGAGCCACAGTTCCCCTTTCCCAGAGCTTCCTTTGAACTTTGCAGCCCTACACAATAAACTTATGTGTGGTGCTGGGCTGGCCCACCCAGAGAGCAAGATATTTCTTGAAAGCTGGCTTCCACTTCCCTGTGGCAAGCTACTGTGAAAACGCTATGGAAGGCTCTCTGAGTCATCATTGCTTCTCTCTCCCCTTCTTGCTCCAGCCTACCCAATGGAGGCAGAGTAGGACTATCCCAGTTGCACCAACATCCTTTGGGGAATGTTGTTTCCACTTTGGGATTTTCATTACCATCCTACTCTATGTGGCTTGCTTACAAAGCAGGATGTTTAGTGACAACTCACATTTGCCCAAAGCTATTGTTTCAGCTCTTGGTTTTAATCACAGTGTTCTCAATGGCTGGCCTTTTTTTCCCTTTTATTTGATTATGAGAGAAACAGGGCTACATTCCATGTATTTTGTTAGTGATGGTGCCTTTTAAATCTCTACCCCATTCTCAAAACAACAGCTGGAAAATATTTTTGAGCAACAACAGCTGGTGCATTTTCAAGGACTTTAGTTTAAGATGAGAGAAGGGAAAGGAACACCAGAAGGAGCAAACAAGCCCATCAGCTCTCTTATCCAAACACACTGTCATTCCCATGATTGATGGAGTCCTTGGTCAAACTCTGGAGGGCTTTCAAACACACTCTCTTCTGGGGTGGCATGAGTTTCAGAGGGTTTTTCTAGCAGGTGTGACTATGTACAAATTAAGTGTTAGGTCCTCAAATAAGTGCTGACTCCACAAAGATAATAATTTTCACAAATCAGTACCTTTGGGCAAAGCAAATTGTGTTAGAGCCTAGGAAAATTCGGAAAAGACTCTAAGAACCTTACAGTTCACTAGGCATCAAGCATTAAGTTAGTAATTCAGCCAACAAATGTATGTTTCACACTCAAACCAGTAAATGTATGTTTTTATTGTGTGGCTTTAAAAAAACCCAAAACCAACAACAACAAGTTCCAGACCATATATTCAAAGTAAAATTTTCGTCTCCTAGCCACAAAAAACTCATCCCGTTTACTCAGAAATATCCTGAAGGACTAGCTAGTCATCAGGAAAAGGTTTGTGATATAGCTATCTTCTCACTGAGAAGAAAAAAAATCTAACTTCAAATGACATTAAAAGAGTCCCAAACTTAAAAAGAAGTAGCCTTATATTCATTGTAGATAACAGACAAATACTTGATACAACACAAAACTAAATGCAGAAGTGACTTAATTTGCCTATTTCAAATAGACTACCTAAATTGAAAGGTCAAGTAACAATACACACTGTTCAAATTGAACTCTCAAGGCTGATGTTCATAAATCAGAAATCTATCTTTTTTTTCTAGTGTTTTCTTCTGCTGCGAATTAGGAGTAAATGTTTGTATCACCTTATAAATGCACTACCTGGACACTTGTTTTAAAGTCAAACAAAAGCACTTCCTTCTGCTCCCAGAAAGTGAATTATATTTTTTTTTCCATTATGAGTATTACTTTGCACATACACCACCTTTCACAAAAATTTCTAGATGTAAGAGAAGTCTCTCTATCCCTTTGGGAGACTGGAAAGTGTGAAGTGAGGAAGAGAGAAGGTGTTAGGTTCCCAGTGACATAGGAATACTCAGAGCAGATGTAAAGAAACTATTCCTGTTCACCCCTCTGCTAATGTGTTGCTGTAACTATCCTTACCCTCTTCATTTTAATAACAGGAAGTCAGTGGAGAGTTACCCACACAGCTCATGGATCTAATTCAAAAAGATGCTTTTTTTGTGTTTTCCTAGTGTTCTCTGGAGAACAATAGACTCATAGGTTTTCTCTGGAATTGGTATAGGGAGATAAAAGAAGAAAACCCAAATACTGTGTCATATTTATTGATCTATACACTTGACAGGGCTCTTGGTTTTGCCAGTAGGCAGATGGGTAGAAATCAAAGACTCTGGTTACTTTATGAACTTCACAGCTGCTCCCAGATGAATGACTATGGGAATTTGCCTTTATTCTTCAAAATGCTGGAATTAATTTTGCTTTTATAATTGCACTAAACACGATCAGTGTTTCATCCCCTATTACTGAAGGACAAGAGAAATTTTTACCATGGATGAGTCAGATTTGTCATGCGCAGAAATCTTGCATTGGGCAGATCTTCATAATCAAGTCCATTTTTCACTAGTATGGATGTGGCAGTACGGTTTCCTCTGCTTCACCATCTACCATGCCTCTTTAAAAGTCCCAACTAACTTGTTGCAAGGTCCTGAACTCCCCAGTGTATCTAAGATTGGAACATTTTAGCACTTTACAGCCTGCTCAAATTGGATTATTGTGCATGTGCCTCCAGTCTACCCTGGCACACAAATCACCCTTTGAATGAGAGTTCCTCTTTACCATTATACCACTTCAATGGTACAAAAGCAAGTAAATATTTCATTTACAACTGCGTTCTGAACTCTGGCCTTGAGGATGCCATTTTGGTTTTAATTTCTTGCATACCTTTTTTTAATATAAATTGTCAGTGCTTGAAAACAAACACAGGGTGGGAAGGGGAAAGACAGCAGAAGAGACACCGCATTACATAGTTTGTGAAAGGCTGGAACGGGGTGGCTGGTGTAGAACAATGCACATTTAGAAAACGTAGAGCCTGTGCTGGCAGCTTTAGAGAGCTTTAAAGTGATGTGGTTATAATACGTCCCCAGCATGTGGTTCTACTACTCTGCCAGAGTATTGCAATGGAGAAATACTATCAAAGGGTAAATACAGAAAAGTTCCCAGTATCTCATTGAATACAGAAACTATGAAAAGCTGTTATGCGGGTATGCCTTGCTGTTGCAAATACAGTAGGGACAGGGCTGATAAAGGAAGGGAATTACTCTCTTCCTCCCCTTCTACCCCCATATATGTTTGCAGTGTTGTCTCTGTAGCACTTTTACAGATATGGAAAGAAATCAGGCCTCTTCAGGAGACACCAGACTATTTCAGAACCATTTTAAAAAGAAACAAATCCATGCTCCTACTCCACATTTTATACTGATTTGATAGCTACTGACTATGAAAAGGCTCTGAAGTGACTAGCACATAGGTATATGTCTATATTGCAGGCTTTGTCTGTAGTTGGACAAAATCCTACCAAACTCAGTACTGCAAGGGTATCTTTCAATATTTCTTCATATGCTCCTTGGCCTCAATGGATATTTTAGTAGGAAGGACCTTTGATACCAGCATGGCAAACAGTAAGTTCTGTATTTCTTGAGGTCTTCAAACTGGGCTCTGCAGCCGTTCCATGGACCTTCATTAATTGATATTCCTGTGGCAGAAGTTGGATGAAAATTTATACATGCAAACATGTATATGTATAAATGTAGAGATGAAAAGTCAGATTTTTCTTCTGAGTTTGGAAGAAGGTCTGTAGATGTGTAGGTACCTGATTAATAAAAGCTCATTTATCCCTTACTAGTCCTTACTGGTACTATTACATCAGGGAAGTGACACAGTGTCAGCACTGCATGATTACACATCTACTCAATATGAGACAGTGGTCACAAAAAGCAAGAACAGAAGATTCACACTGAATGTATGTGACATTAATAAAACCGAAGTGCTCTTTCTTGTCACTTTGCATACATGACTACCAACTTTTTGATAAACTAGTTCCTTATGCATGGCATATTCTTTTCTGGCATTGAATATGGCCTGTTCATGAGTTACCATTCATTAGCAACATAAGTACATTATGAAAGCTTGTGATGCTGTATTTTAGGCACTTGTTAATTTGCAGTAAAGATTTTATTTTATTTACAAAAACCCCAAACACTACCCCCCATCGTCCAAAAGTATTCCAGAAATAGGCAAATTTAATAAATTGACTAAGTGGTAGTAACACTGTGAATATTCTTCTCCTCCTTGTTGAGGAGTTGGCTAATAGATTGAATTGCTCTGAAGGTTGTTTCCAAATACTGGTTTTGATCTGTGGCAGGAATCCAAACTAAACTTACACATGTTTCTAGTAATGCAGTAGTACAATAGTTACTTAAATAAAGGAAATACGTTATCTAAACTTATTATGCAGTCTGAAGGTGAGATGAAGCTTTCTGAAGGTATGAGGGGGTCAAGCCTCCATTCATTTCCTTTTACATTTATTTTAATTTTCTTCTTTTGGGCAAATCCTCAAAATACTAGATGTAGAGTGTTCATGTTTGGGGTTGGGGTTTTTTATTTTTATAAAAGGAGATGCTGTATTGGAGTTTTTACTCACCCAAGTGCAAGCAGAAATGGGGTAAGTCAGGTAACATTATCTGAAGAGGAAATCCTACAGAGAATCAGCGTTTAGAAAGAGGGAACAGGCTGCTTGGAAGGCTGTAGTTTTTAAATGGCTGTAGTTTTTAAATCTTTGAAACAATCCAGTGTTGCTAGTAAAAGAAAGGAATAAAACTAGGCAAAGAGTGAGAAATAAGGGTAAAAATAGTTTCTTCTTGCTTTTACTCATGTATAACCTACTTCTTTGAAAATCCTACTTTCTGGTTTATTTAAATGAGAAAGTCTACTCTGAAAATCATGTAACAATGATTTTGCTCTTATGCCTAGGCAAAGACTTTAAAAGATGCTATTAATATATGGCTTTAGTGAAAGGTATTGTTGTTTAGATCCCCACAAATAAAAAGCATTACTATCACCTGTCATAATAAGCTAATTATTGTAGGTTAAGATAAAAGTCCATTAGAGTGATTGGCTGACTCACTGCAAGAATTCAAAGGCTGTTTATCTCGATTAGTTAAAGACCTGTAATTACAGCAGTTTGACCTCAAGGAAGGTAATTACTCCACAAAAGCCCTCTACAGGAAACCAGACATTAGCCTTGACTAATTAGCCTGACATTCACAACCTGCCTGTATCAGAATGCAGATGGTTTGGCAACATCAGCTTGCAAACAGCATCTACAAATGCTTCATGAGTAGCTCCCAGAAAATCAACTGCCTGTCAATGATAACTAAGAGGGAAATTGTTTTCTTGATGGCTTTTATAACTTGCTTTATGAAAAATCCCTTTCCCAGAGAGATTTCCCATGGAGGAAGATGGAAGAAGTGGATTTCAGCATGGGAGACTCACTCAATTTATCCTGGGAAAAAGTAGATGAGGCTTTTTCTGTAATTTTTTCTGTTATTCCTGGTCCTTCTGACAGTGATTAGTCTTCTTATGTGTATTGGCACATTCTTCAATCTTTCTTCTTTTCACTGTCTATAGGGTTTATATTTAGGATGCAGTAGGCTCCCTACATATGGTCCAAATACATCTCAGCTACAATCAAAGACAAAATAGCATTTAATTTACACCAAAAGTTGCATCGTTTGCACAAAAAAAAAAAAAAAAAAAAAAAAAAGAGGAGAATTTCAGTTTGGATTTAAAATTCCAGTTTCCATAGGCGTATAAATATTTTTTCAAGTAATCCTGTAGAGATGTTTTAACATGCACTCAGCAGGTAGTTCAAAATAAATTCTGAGTTTACACTTCTTTAAGAAAAGAGAATTTAGAATTATTTATACGGTGTCTTTCCAAAGTGACAGTAAACTTTTCGCCTATATTTTAATTCTTTTCTCCAATACAGTTTCATACTGTGTATCTTACCAGGTGTCTTTCTTGTGAGCATGGTATATAATAGAAGAATAAAACTTGTCATTTGGCAACATGATCATGTATTATGGGCCAAGACATGAAATGCTTAATTTCTTTAAATTTCTCCAGCAACAACTACAGAACAAGACATTTATATATTAGATACAAGTATTTCAGCAAATTATCAGCCTGTGACTTTGGGTGGTTTCCCAACACCACAGCAAAAAGAATGCCTTGGCCCTGCTCTGCATGCTCAGGGTGTCACACCATGCTGTTGGGATGTTTGTCTGTTTGGGGTGGTGGCAGAATGTGCCGGCTAGAGGTTACAGAGGCATAACAGTTTACCAGGAAGGGCTGGCACAAAGCAGGCAGTTTGCCATGTCTCTGATTAAATGGTAGACTGATATGTGTCTAGATCAAACAGCAGTTTTGCCAAGACCTTGCTAAGATCCCAAACACATGTGATCTCTTTCATGACTCTAACCTTTCACTTAATGTCTTTGGGAAGACTTACCACACTTTCACACATCTTCTGCTGCTCTGAACACTGCATATAATAGGCAAGTGGTCTTTTGGAAACTGCTGGCATATTGCTTCACGCTGTCACTAGACAAAATTACTCTCTGAACTTCAGGGAATAAGTATTTGTGAAGACCTAAACTTGTGATTGCCCTACACCAGCCATTCTCCTTCACAGTTTTGCTGTAATATGAATGTGTGGCAAATAAAAATGCTAGTAGGATCAGATCCAATGTTGAAAACCTCATATGTGTTACTGGTAAAAGAGTGGACCTTTGGAGAATTTAAAGCTTCTCATGCTATTTAAGAACTATTTGAATATTTTTAAAATAACTCTTATTAAAATTATAGAATCATAGAATGGTCTGGGTTGAAAAGGACCATAAAGATCATCCACTTCCAACCCTGCTGCCATGGGCAAGGACAAATTTTACCAGATCAGGCTGCTCAAAACCTTATCCAATCTGGCCATGAACACCTCCAGTGATGGAGTATCCATAGCTTCTCTGGGCAACCTGTGCTAGTGCTTCACCACCCTCACAAGAAAAAAAAATTCTTCCTAATATCTAAATCTCCTCTCTTTCAGCTTAAAACCATTACCCCTTGTCCTATCCCTGCACTCCAAGATAAAGAGCCCCTCCCCATCTTTCCTGTAGGCCCTCCCTAAGTACTGGAAAGCTGCTATAAGGTCTCCCCACAGCCTTCTCTCCTCTAGGTTGAAGAAGCCATACTTTCTTTAGCCTGTCCTCATATGGAATGAGCTCCATCCCTCTGACTGTCTTTGTGGCTTGCCTGTGGACTCACCCTGGCAGCTCCATGTCCTTCCTGTGCTGAACACTCCATCTGAGATTTCATGGGAGCAGAGCTGTGGAGCAGATCATCTCCCTCAACCAGCTGATCACCTTTCTTTTATGCAGTCCCGGTTTTAGTATACATAAAGGTTTGAAGATCCTACTAGGAAAAATACAGACACAGAAGTTAAAAATACGATAAAGATATAAAATATTCTTACAAGATACTTAAAACATATAGTGCTGTAGGCATCCTTGTGATCACTACATATAAATACTATATAGACATACCTACTTTTAATTTTTCATTGCTTGTGTTAAAAATTTTGTATTCAATGTCAGAATACACTATTATTCCAAATGCAATTTTAAAAGTAAAATTTTACAAAGTCATTTTAGTCTTTGTGCTTCAGACAGTTTTTGTGATGGAAGACATGCTTTTTAAATCAATAAAAGATCCCAAAGCAGGATGATTTAAAAAAATGGAGAGAGTTATTGAAATGCACATAAATAAATGCTCACAGGTATTTCTGGGGAACTTTTCTGTCTGCTTCTTCTGTTTGTTTATGAACGGTACAATATTCAGATTTCCATCAGAGAAACAGCTTTTGCTATGCCTTCTGCAACTGTTCACAAACTTAACAGAAGAATGGACCAGATTATCTTGCAGTTTTTAAGAGATGCAGATGAAATGGGGAACAGGGAATAAGAATATCCACCCTGTGGAGTTAAATATGTTATGTAGTCCTGTTGTATTTTGAGGTAATTTAGAGTCAGTTTTGTGACTAACTCAGTTGCTGTAAGAAACTTCATTCTCTGGAAAATATCTGCATGTTTCTGAGACAGTGTTCTTCTCTAAAATGATAACACAGGGCACTGGTATGCAAAAAGGCTAATGTTTATAATTAACCAAGGCCATCTTCAATCTAGTGGAAAAGGAGCCACACCAGCAAGAAGGGGCAAATAGGACAGGTAACCCTAAACTGATCAACAGAGTATTCCATTCCATATATGTCATACTTGCTATAAGACTGAGTGATCACAAGAGACTCCCTGTTCTGCAATGTCCAACATTCAGTAAGGACCTGTCTGGTTACTCCTGATCCCAGATCCATGTATTCCTGTATTCTGTTCCTGGGTCTATTTCCCTCCTAGCCTTGGACCCATCCGCTTGTGTCTGCTTTGCAGCATTTGTGGTGATGTGTAGTCATTGAGAGGTGAGGCCACAATCTCATGTATTTGTATATGTTTTATTACTTCCTAATTATTTTCATTGTTATGATTATCATTTCATTAAAGCTGTAGTTCTAGTTTCCAACCTGTAAGGTTTTTTCCTCTAATTTCTGCCCCGCCTTATCCTGCAGGGTGTTGGAGGGGAAGGGATTTTGGAGAATCAACTATGTGATTTTAGCTGTATAATTGGGTCAGGTGGGGCTAAGCAGTGACGAGTCCATAATTTTAAATAATCTTTTTCTTCTCAGCAAGATATGAGATAGACGAAGAATACTGGAGTAGATGTTAACTATTTTGTCATACACTTATTTTCCAGTCTCATCATACTCAATATTTTATTGTCCAGCTAAAAGAGAAATACCTACATTTGTTAAGTGTTCTTTGAATCTCCCTAAAAATAAAATCCCAAACAAAATATTTATACAAAGGAAGCTTTTGTTGCACTGAAAAGTGCCAATCAGCCCTGTAGAAGATTGTGCTAATCAAAGATTTGCCCATATGTAGGGTATCATTTCACAGAAAAAAAAAATGTTCTTCCTCTCACCCTTCCGAACACCTGCTCATGCCCCAGATTTACCTCTCCGTTACATTAAGAAAGGTTTAGAAATGCCATGAAACTGTGCATTATGTTCACAGATATTCAGTGTACAACTCAAATTTGGTGCAGGTCAAGAATCTGCAGAGGCCTGTTTGTATTGCTCCATGGGAGCCTATGGAAAAATAAGCAAAGACCTGGTATTTTTCTGAGACTGCTGCAGTTTTCTACTGAAACAATTCAGCATCATTGAGTATGGTTCTGGTTTTTACACTGCCAGCACTATCAGAGCTAGCTCGTCTAAACCTGACTCAGGTATGTCTTGTGATGTTCAGCTATCTGGTTATTGCACATATTGATCTCAAAGAAAATGCAGATATTGCAAAATGGATACATTCTAACAAGAAAAAAAAACCAACCCAGCCTGTCCACAATCTCTCTCAGCTTCCCCTCCTAAATATTTGTAGTCTGTTGGTCTGCCAGAAATACCTCCTTCTGTAGTGACACACAGTCTCTCTGGTAGAGTACATCCAAGTACATAAGTGCAGTCACAGGGCACTTTCTTAGGGTAAACAGAAGATAAAGATCTACACTACTCACAAAAACACACAGGAAGCACGACAAAATCATTTCCTTGTTTTCCTCTAATTCTGTCTCTTGCCTTAGTTCTGAGTCATGGAAATTCCCCTCTTTCTAAGAACATCCTAGAACTCAATTCTCCTATGGCTGCTTAGGATTTCTGTGTGGAGCCAAAAGTTAGGTGTGACCCTCAAACACCAAGTGGTGAATTCCTCCCTGCATGGAGTTTCAGGAAAACAAAGGGGTAACAAAAGCCATAGAGACTAAAGTCGACAAAGGAGAACCTTGAGTGGATTCCTGGATTCCACTGTCACCTCTTATGGTTTCCTCCTCTGCCCTCCAAATACCATGCTTCATAACATTTCCAAAACCATAAACGACATGCAAATATGCAGATATTGGTTCAGCCTTCCTGCATAGCACTGAAAATCCACAGAACAGAACTTACAAGTGCAAGGGTGTGCCAACACAGGAAGTGAATATGTTAGTGAAGGTACCTTTCCCAGTTTCTCAGTCCCACTCCAGGCCATGAGGTTTGACAGGGCAAAGCACCACCCAAGATGCTTCTAAGACCTAAGGGACAGTATTACGGCGAAGTGAGAAAAAGATATATATCTACTTTCCCACTCCATGCAGCCATGATGTTAAAGCCTACCTGTTTTCTAGAAGCAGCAGCCCATGTGGAAGAGGAGGGGAAAGCTGCTGCTCTTTTCCAAATGCATTCAGTCACTATCCTTGACATCACTGCCAAAAAGGCTATCAGACAGAGTAGTACGGCTCAGGGGGCTGGGAGTGGAGGAGCGAAGTAAGATACAGCTACCTTTCCTTCACTAAATAGACTAAATCTCAATCAAGAACTGCTAGACCCAAACCAGTTACCCTGAGAGTGATGCCTACCAAGTCTGCTTTTGAAAGGTATACTTACAGGATAAAAAACTGTATCCTGGAAAAACACAGAAAGTAAATATTTGAAGAAAATGAGACATAATGAAACAAACGCTTTGTGTTTATATTTCCATGGGCCACTGCCAAGTATCTCTCCTCCTGTTACCCATCTAATATTTAGTATACCATATGTTTTTTAAACCAGTGGATTAAACTCCTTCATGGTTGTGAAAAACATCAGTGTATTTGTTCTGGACTTCCTCTCCCTGCATTTGTTGTTAATTTACAAGTTTCTCACATCCCTCTGAAAATTTCTGTATGTTTATGTGTTTTAGATTTCTGATGGAATGTATATATTGCTCTTACCACCACCCAGGATCTGTTATCCCCAGGAACATCAAATATTGCTCAACCATATTCTAGTGGACATCTGAAAACACAGGTCAGGAATATTTGTGATGTCTTTTTAGTCAGGAGGTCCTTGATGTCTGCCTTTTAATGCTCAGAGCACCATCACCTTTCAAAGACAGAAAGGCTGTAAGGTCTCAATCACTGTACACAGCTCAGCAAAAGTCTTAATCCAAATCTTTTTTGAGTGAGTAAGAATGAGAACCAGACATTCCTAATTGTAACTTAACCTCTATCACAGCTGTGTTAGTTGCATACTTCACTCAGTGACAAGCAGTGGTAAAGCAGCAACAGTACCATCCATTTTTTCCCTTCTCAGCTCTCTGATTTCTCAGATAGAGTAAGGAATTCTCTTAACTCCCATTCATATAAGCCTTTGAATTACACAGCAACATTCAAATAGGGCTTGGCTTTAAAAATCCTTAATCTTACTGATACCTGTGCTAAGGCTTATGACACTCTGTTGAAGCACAAGCATTCTTCTGTGTGTTTTCCAGTTTCTCTGGAAGCAGAAAATATGAAGAACTTCTTCTGTCAGGGTGTTTGTAATGACTTGCAGTAAGTATTCTGGAGAAAATACTAGTGAAATTCTGACTGGAACAGCAAGTATGGAAAAACATTTTGATTTGTAGATATGCCTGTCCTCTGCAGAAATTTCCTTGCCAGAGGAGCACTCACCCTCACTGGAGACATACAGGTGTGCCACAAGCAATGTGTTAATCAAACACTACAAAATATTTGACTATGGGTGTCTACAGTAAGGAACTGGTCAACATCTTTCACTTTGAGGAGACCTCATTGCTCTCTACAACTACCTGAAAGGAGGTTGTAGAGAGGAGGGAGCTGGCCTCTTCTCCCAAGTGACAGGGGACAGGACAAGAGGGAATGGCCTCAAGCTCTGCCAGGGGAGAATTAGGCTGGACATCAGAAGGAAGTTTTTCACAGAAAGGGTCATTGGGCATTGGAATAGGCTGCCCAGGGAGGTGGTTGATTCACCTTCCCTGGAGGTGTTTAAGGCATGGGTAGACAAGGTCCTGAGGGGCATGGTTTAGTGTTTGATAGGAATGGTTGGACTTGATGATCCGGTGGGTCTCTTCCAACCTGGTGATTCTATGATTCTATGACTATATGACTTCCATCCCTGACCACACAGGCTTGTCCATGCATTTCCTATGCAGTTGCAGGTACAGCACTTGGATTGATGTTTGATTGCCTTAACTCTTGGATGTGGCTGGATAACTCACAATGATACAGAACCTCAGGCAGTCCACAGGATGCCAGGAACTTTCTTATTTGCAGTGGTAAAAACAATGAAGTTGTCACTTTAAACCAGTATAGCAATTTTTTCCAGTGTTGGGTTGTAGACAAGAGTTCATTTCTGATGTGAGGGTAAGAACTGGGCTGTGTCTAAATATTCTGAAAATTAATTCGTTTACTTAAAAAGCTCTGACTCGGCTTATGCAATGTCATAAATGTTTGATTGTAACATTACCTAACCTGGAAAAGTTTTCATCCCTTTCTGGGAACACAGGCAATGGGAAAAATGTCAAAAATTCATTGTTTCAAGTAGGAAAACAAAGTAAAAATCTTCTCACAAACTGTGACTGGGAAGAATATTAACCACTGCTCAGCTACTCACAAGTGATTTGTACCAAACTCCCATTGATTTCAATGACACAACTGATTCCTCTGGGAATTAAAGTCTTGAATTTTTTGAGGATCTGGCCTATCTTTGTTGTAGCCTGAGCCTTTGACAGAATGTGAACCACCAAAAGCCATTTTGACATAAGCACTTTGGTCTGACTTTCTTTCTGCTGCCCACCCACTCCCAGCAAGGACTGGGAGTGTTTCTGCAACTATTAGTCAAAACCCAGAGCGAAGACTGGCTGACAAGCATCAGTGATACATCAATGCCTTGTTCCCATTGCTTTCAAAGCAAACAGCAGCCCATAGACCTCTGATGACTTCCCCTGCTCAGCCTGGATGGTTGCTTTCCACCATATGGAAAAGAACTGTGGAGAAAGTCATCTTGTTTCGATCACATCAAGCTCAAAGCCAACTGCTGTCTGATTAAGGTTTTCCTTTTTTCCCTTTGTCTTTGACTCTATTTTACACGCCTTCTATCAGCAAAAGATGTAGTAGCATAGCTCCTTTCGTGGAGGAAACACTCAACATAAGCCCAACTGTTGTTTTGAACTCCAGAGCAGTGGAAAAAAAAGACTTGGTTATCACTGGATGCATTGGTTACAGAGTAGACACAATACAGCAGCATTTAGCAGCGTAAGGTTTCCACAGACAATGGTACTTTGCTTCTAAATAATTTGCTTTTAGTCCATGACAGATATTATGTGTCTGGGCACAAATCCTAGCAAGAGAGATTCATATCTGGTTTTAAGAAAGCATTTCTGATAGTAGGGTTGATGGTACACTGGCATGGATCTTCAGAAGCTGGTGGCAGCAGGGGGTAATTCCCAGAGCTTAAGATTTTAAAAATGGGTTTGGCAACTGTCAGTCAGGAATAACATTATTCTGTGAGATACTTGGGTCTTATCAGGCTTCTCTGCCTATTGCTGAGCTTTTCAGAAATAAACCAAGTAAAAATCTCCTTTATTCTATTCAAGTAGGTAGGGGAGATTTAGGGATTTGAGGGAGGAAGAGTCACTGGACAACAAATCCCATCAGCCTCATGGCAACTTCCCGGATCTTCAGAGCCCAGCTTCCAGTGCTGCTGGAGCAGACACAAAAGCTAGATTGCCACAGTTTGTGCAGAGGACATTGGGATTAGTCACCCGCACTACCCACATGTGTCTGCAGTCCTACTACCACAGCTCTCACCAGGGCGAGCCCCAGCATTGTGCCTGGTCTTTACCATTAATGCACATACATGCCTTTAAGGAATAAAAAGGTACCTTCAGTCTACATGGTCTCTGCGCTTTCCTAATGTCCTCCTGCTCTGCTGGGATAGGACTTAGTGCTAAGGAGAAGAGATGAGATTCTTATCTCGGTCCAAACGCATGTATGCACACATGTTCAACAAAATCTTGCAGCTGGTATATGAGTCTATCCCTTCCTCCAAGGAAATGTTGTTGACCCTCCAGGGAAGAAAATCACTGTGAAGTTGCAGGTGGGGTATGTTTGTGTGGTATGGTGGGAAGGAACTCGGCATTGTGCACTTCTGCATTGAAACACTGACTATGTCCTGAGAATGCAAGTGTTGCCATCTTCTTTACAAAATAGTCACAGGAATGTAGAAGTTGTTTAAAAACTAGATAGGCAATGTCTGGTCAAAATGCTGTCTTGAGAAATGGCAGGTGTTTGTTCTCATGGGACCTCTTCACATCTCAGCTCCTCTGAATATTGAAAGGGAGCATTTGTGTGTGAAGGGGTAAAGGGTCAGGGTCACATTGTTCTTTGCTCTCTTTGTTCTATTAGAACAAAGCAAGGAGTCAAACTTGAATCCACAGTGAAGGGGCAGCCAAACTTCATGCTTGGGAACCTGTTTGTGTTTGTAACTAGCATAGTGTTAATTAAATGGGTTCACAGGCATACTTTCTATGTTAGTTTGTTTTTCTATAAAACTTTGTTTCAGACATTGGAAGGAAAGAGGAAGGACGTTCCTTTTGTGCATGGTGTGACAATTCAAGTACAGTTACTTAACACCCCAGCTTTCCCTGCATGCATGGTGCAAATCACAGAAAGACAATTCACAGTCCAGAACTTCATTACAGTTCTCATGGTAACCACGTTTTAGTTCTGCTTTTTCACCAGAAATTGTACAAGGATTTCAAAAGGATGGTTGCATTGTCAGTAAAACCTGGAGTTTAACTAAATTTAAATGTATGATTCCTAGGAATAACAGCTCAAAATTTCAACTGGTATTAAATTACATGTTATCTCATTAGTATTCAACATCATCACTAAAGCCTTCAGTTGCAGCTCTGTCCTACAATGTGTTTGTGTGAACACAGTATTGAGCAGACTCTGTGTTTTTAAGTCAGTGTGTATCAAGTTATTTCAGCGATGTGCACACAGAATAGGCTTTCTGCCTGGTGCTATGCTACTAGTCTGTTCTTGCAAGACCAAGTGATATTCACAGCACATTTGACTACAATCTGTGAGACAAAGAATAAGTCCATCTCCATTTTAAAGTATTTCTCCAAAGCAGAGGTGAATCTTTATCGACCCTATATTTACTGAAAAAAAAGAAGAAGAAAAATAAATACACTTCTTAAGCAGGGAGAAAGATTACATTTATGTAGGCTGTGAGATGGTTAGCACTGCTGTATTTGTAATGACATTAGAGTCTGGTTTGTCTGTAAGGAGGGTTATATAGTGAGTTGCAGGACACTGGTTCTAAGCATTCTAAGCCAAAGCTAGGGCTCAACACAGCAGGCTAGAATGCTTGGGTATACAGCCACTGTCCTGCCTATCACTAAAGCAAGGTGCTACAGGCCAGCTAGGTCACTCTATAGCTCTGACTGCATCCTAAAGACAGGAGGAGCTAAGATATGGATCTAGTAGCCTCTGGGGAAGAACAAGGTCTTCCTTCTGCTGGGTCTTCAGATCAGGTGGAGAAGGGAAATGATGTTTCGAAGCTTGATTAAGAAAGCAAGTCCCCAGTAGCATCAGGACAGAACTTAGTGAAGGCCAGGGACCAGAAGCACTTGCAGTTTGCATAGTAAGGACGTGGCTGCTGGAAGTAGCAGTGTTTCCCCACCCTGAAGGAGCTGCAGAAAAAGTGGATGAATGACCATGACCAGCTGTACCCTACCATTCCCAGACAGACTGTCAGTTGAAGCCTAGTATAAAATATGAAATGAAAACTGGCTGCAAAATGTGACATGCTTGATCTGAAATGCTGTTTTTCTCAGTCTCTTACAGACACATCTATGTACATGTGGTCTCTTGCAGAAGACACAGAGCATTCAGAGGTTGGTTCACAACATATGTGGAGGATTTCTTAAGAGGAAGGACAAAGGCTGTCTTGAAACAAAACCAATTTGTTGCCTGTTGCGACGGGAGGGAGGTTGAATCCAGATATTTGTAATCACAGCTGTGGAAGACTGATTCCCATAGCCAGTGTGATTACAAAATGCTTTAAAGTACTTTAGGTCGTATTATTTAGTATGTTTTCACTTACTGACTTTCCTCTAATTATGTCAGTAGAGGCCTTACCCACTACCTGAGGATTTTTCTGCATGAGGGAAACTGCAAGCTAAGATGTTCTTTATGTCTTTTCTTTGAGTTTTGAAGCTCTGCATTAAAATAACTCTTTATTTTATATTTTTTAGGTCCCTTTTCACTTTGTTGGGGTGTATTTTGTTTCAGTCAAGGTGAATTCAACCTAAATATTAAACTTCTTCTAATGTGAAGAGAAGGATAAATGTGATCTCATTAAACTACTTCATTTTGTCCTTGAGAGCAACAGACTTTCCTAAAATTTACTGGAATCTTTGACAAATGCAGATGTGCTTTGGTTTCTTAATGAAATACATTGATCCTGAGAAGTTCAAAGCATGCTGAAGTGTGCTAAAGATCCCCCGTTAAGGATTGTGGGAATGTAAAGAAGTTGAATGGAAGGACAGAAATATGTCTTACTCCTAAGGTTTAGGTTTATTGGGTTTTGTTTGTTTGTTTGTTTGTTTGTTTTTCTAAGAACTTTGTGTGCAAATTCCTGGAGTTATTATGGTGGTGAGCACTGCTGAATTCAGGAGAAACTGGTCTAACATTCCACCTTTAAGTTTTGAATCTCGGTCCTTTTGAGAACAGGAGACACAAGCGGCACTGATAACTGTGAGTAGTGTCTTTTTCAGATTGTTTATGGACAACTGCATTGAGAGACCAGGGAAATCACAGCTCGCTTTGGCTAAGGTATGATTTTTGACACCTTCATGGAAATTCTGGAAGTAAGTTTTGCTAGGTATCTAACAAAAACATTCAGTTTAGCCATCCTACATCTGCAGGAGGCATCCAGTGTCAGAGTGTATACCTTTCCTTCTGTTGTGTTTAAATGTTCATAAAAACATGTAAACATGTTCAGGGAGGGAAGCAGAACCAATACAACAGACCCTTGTAATCTGTCACCTTTCAATATTTTTCTCTTAATTAACTTCTCTGTGCAATGAATAGGCAAGAGACTTCTCCAGAAGCAGCATTTCAGTGAAAAACTCTATTATTTCAGTGAAAAACTCTGTTCTCATGTAGCAGTAAGAGGTGAAGGTTAACGTGCAAAGAAGGGACTTAATTTGTTATATCACTGGTATTTTGTAGATCCAGCTAGCTTTCCCAGGCTTCTAGTATAGCCAATGTAAAGGAGGGAGGTAGAAAATCATGCAGATGGTGATTTTCAGAGAGGAGTTACTGGAATTATTCTGATTTACCATGATGTTTTCTCCCTGCGTATATATGAAGTTAAGGATGCCTAGCCAGCTGGTTTAGTTAATGAGGTGCCTACATTAAGGTGATGTGAATGCCCATGGATTTACCAATAGAAGTGTATGAAAAACTGTGTCTTGTGCCAGTCAGCATAAAATATTCCTCTTAGCTCTACAGAGAATATCTGTTGTAGCAGGCATCTGTTTTCCCTGGTGTAGCTTAACACTGAGATTGAAAAAAGAGTCAGTGCAAATGCAGTAAAACACAAATTAAACAGATTTGCAATCTTGCATGGGCAGCCTGGACAAAACAGGTGCAGACTCATAATCTTACACCTCTCTTCTGCACCAAATATATTCTCCCAACCTAGGAAGCAGGCATGCTGACAACAGGGCTTCAATCAATGTTCCTTCATTTTTGGTGAAGCTGACCACAGACTTGGAATATGGAAGGTGCATTTGCCAGAAGCAAGGGAAATCAAAGTATCCTGTGATGGCTGTTTCTGAGAGTCTTCCTTCTCAAAGAGGTAGGAAAGACAGTTTCAAAATCACCTCCACCACAGACTTCCCATAGGAAGGGTGAGTGCTGACAGGATGTTGGGGCCTTTTAATGACACCATTTGGTCTATGATTATTTGGGGCTTAGTGGGTGGCAAGAGAGCTCTTTGTGAACTTTTTCATCTTGTTGTTGCTTTTGGCTGTTTTGGGTTTGGTTTTTAATTCTTCTTTTCCCTGGAGAGGCGGGAAGGGGTGGTGGTGGTAGGACACAGCATGCACAACTAGGTTGAGACACTGGCTAGTTTATTTACTTAAACAACAAACATCCAGCATGCCAGGACAGCAGTGATAGGGGGCAGTTTGTGAATGGGATGAGACAATATGTCTTCTAAAAGGCCCACCCACGTTGCCTGAAAGGGCTTAGCAGTGCTGACTCCTTGTGAAGAAATGACAGCTTGTGTGTTCAGAAATGTCACAGGCTACACAGAAATGTGTGTGATGTGAGGATCTCACAAGCTGTTTGCAAATGGCCAGAGGCAAACCTCTGCTTATTTTTCCTTTATTTCCTTCACCCCTCTGTGTTCCCAGCTACCCAGCCCCATTTTAGGGGCTGTCATTCTTCTCACCATCCTGTGTGCAGCTGGCATTAAGCAGCGGGACTCATTCTCAATCAGATGGAGGGAGAAGGGGGTCATATAAACAAACAGAACAACAAGAACATTTCTAGGAGCAACATCAAACCTGACCTTTTGTTTTATGGCAAAAAAGTAACAAAGATGTTCTTGGGAAAAGAGCTTTGCTGAGAGGGGAATAAACACAAACCCTTGAACTGTCATGCCTGTGCAGAGCTGACCAAGCATTGCTTTGCTTTCTTACCAGGGCTCTGAACTCTGCTGGACTATAAAAATGTACATTGTTGTTATCATTCTGTAAAGGCTGGTAACCTCAGAACTCAACTGAAATGAAGCAAAACAAACCTTTAGCTATTTGTTGCTTTTCTAGCAAGCCTTGAGCTGAATTTCTGCTGACAGCTGCACAGCATGTCAATATGTGACACCAGTGTTCTGTGATCTCTGCTGATTTCCTGCTGCTTTTCCAGATTGAAGTGAAGGTGTTGACTTTGACCTACAAAGCCCTCAACAACTTTGGACTTTCCTACTTGATTTTCTACTTCTGCCAGCTGTCACCAGCAGAGGTGCTCCAGATACTGTGTTTTTGGGAGAGCAGTGAGAGTGTTTTATCTTTAAGGATGCCTGATGGATGGCATAATCTCCTCCATACCCATTGCAAAATACTCTCCTCAACCCTGAGCTGGCAAAAAAAGCTTGCAAAAGAGCAAGCCATTTCCTCTGGGTCCTGTTAAAAGCCTGATGTACCTTTGAAAGAGGATCAGGGAATCGGTTTCAGGGAATGAGGTTTAGACCTGGGTCTTTAAACATTAACTTATTAGCTCGTTTAGAGGAGTTTTGAACTACTTGGATACTGATAGGGAAGTACCAACTGTAATTGAGTTTCAGCAGCTTTTAGGATACTCATTTCATCAGTCATAGGGAGTGAAACTAATGTCACCTAACTTCAAATGCTTCAAATTCAACATATATTACCTGATTAATAAGCACTTAACCTCTTAACACTGCTGCATCTAGACATTAGTTGAGACAAACTTCATGGGAAGGAATTTTTGTGACCTAGCTAGACACCTGTCATGGGATGAGAAGAGCTTTTTTTCTTCACTGAGTAAAGAAAGTGTTAGTGAATATCCATATGCATCTGAAACCCAAATCATCTAAATAAACATCTCAGACAGTGTGTCACATAAACATGATTATTTTTTATTATTACCTTTTAACTAAAATACCTTTCTGTGGTACATATTCTTTACCAAAATGTTAATGACTGCTTGCTAACACCATGCTCTGTGTATCCTCAGATCTTAGGTTAAAATCAAAAGCAGTATGTGTATGCAACCACATTTGTGCATCTATTTCTTAACATGTAAGAACCACAACTCAAAATGGAATAAATTGGAACTGTCTGAATGAATGGCAAAGCCAAGCTCTAGAACCAGGGGCAGACAGAGCTGATTTTCTGCCCAGGCCATGAAATCATATAGGCATACCCATCAACTTCGTAGATACTGCTGTCTGTCTGGCAGTAGTTGACTTCTACTATTTCACTATATCAAGGAAAAGGAGATACATCCATATGAGTCCTCCCTTGTTGCTGTGAGGACTGATTTGTCCTCAGGGATCCATGGTATTAAGAAGACACAGCTACTCTGAGCTAGAGTGGAAAATCTGATTGAAAAACAGTAGAGTAGATACAGACATAGATGATGAACAGCTCTCCCACATAATAAGAATAACCATAATTCCTTCACCTGGAATATTCAGGACAAAATGAAGCAACATCATATTAATACACAAACTGCCACTCAAGCATTTGAATATATGATTGTGAAAAAGACCTTTCAGGTCTCATTCTGAAGATTTTGATGTGGCAGAAAGGCTGCTGAAATCTATGTGAAAAACAGATGAAATTCCAGTTTTCCAAGTACCTTTGGGACAATCCAAGAGTCATGAATATACCCACTGTGTTTTAGAATCAAAGAATATGTCTGACATCCCTGTAATGTGAAATTTCTTCACACTAAATCTGCATCACCTGAGTGTTGTATTACCAATATCTATGTTACATATCTATGTACAGATTTACAGTATTATCCTGTTAAGGTTCTTGGGATCAGAGACACAGTCCATCCACCCCAGCTATCCACTAGAAGGGAAAGCAGTTATCTGCTGAGAGGCCTGCCACAAATATTGATTCTACCTGTCTGGATTGCAAGTTTCTTGCAGTGAATGGATCTCATTATCTTCACTAAAATTCTCAGAGAAATTCCTACATATATGAAAGTTTTCCAAATGAAAGGTCAGAGTGTTGTAAGCGATGCAGAAATTTTTCTGGGAAATTATGTTCTCTTGGTTATATAGAAGGTGAAAATAAACGATAATAACAGTCTGTTAAGGCCTTAAAATCTATGAACTATAAATAAATCTAGAAATAAGTGCAAATAGATATAGGAGATGATGAACCATGTTTTCAGTGGAGATATTTTTTGCTAATTTTCACTTTGTAGTAAGTAATCTGGAATGACATTGAAGTAATCAAGTTGTTTTAGCCACAAAGAGAAAAGCAAATGTCCTTTTAGGCATCCTAAATTAAAATCTGAGAAGTTTGCTTTGGCATATTGAAGTGATGTTCTGTTTAGAAATTTATCCAAGTTTATGTTCATAGAATCATAGAATCACCAGGTTGGAAGAGACTCGAAGGATTATCAAGTCCAAGCATTCCCACCAGCCTCTAAACCATGCCCCTCAGTACCTCATCCACCCGCACCTTAAACACCTCCATGGAAAGTGACTCAACCACCTCCCTGGACAGTCTGTTCCAGTGCCTAATGACCTTCTCAGTGAAGAATTTTTTCCTTATGTCGAGCCTGAACCTCCCCTGGTGGAGCTTCAAGCCATTCCCCCTTGTCCTGTCCCCTGTCACTTGGGAGAAGAGGCCAGCTCCCTCCTCTCCACAACCTCCCTTCAGGTAGTTGTAGAGAGCAACAAGGTCTCCCCTCAGCCTCCTCTTCTTCATACTAAACAACCCCAGCTCCTCATAAAGCCTTTTCTCCAGCCCCTTCATCAGCTTTGTTGCTCTTCTCTGGACTCACTCCAGAGTCTCAATGTCCTTCTTGTGGTGAGCAGCCCAGAACTGAACACAGTATTCAAGTAGCAGTCTCACCAGAGCAGAGTACAGAGGGAGAATAACCTCCCTGGACCTGCTTGTCATGCTGTTTTTCATCCAAGCCAAGATGCCATTGGCCTTCTTGGCCACCTGGGCACACTGCTGGCTCATGTTAAGTCATCTGTCAACCAGCATTCCCAGGTCCCTCTCCTCCAGGCAGCTTTCTAGACAGACTTCTCCCAGACTGTAGCACGGCTTAGGGTTGTTTTGCCTCAAGTGCAGGACCCGGCATTTGGCCTTGTTAAACCTTATGCCATTGGTATCAGCCCAGCAGTCCAGCCTGTTCAGATCCATTTGCAGAGCCTGCCTGCCCTCCAGCAGATCAACACTTCCACCCAGCTTAGTGTCGTCTGCAAACTTGCTAAGGGAACACTCAATGCCTTCATCCAGGTCATTGATAAAGACATTGAACAGGGCTGGACCCAGTACTGAGCCCTGGGGAACCCCACTTGTAACTGGCCTCCAACCGGAGTGAACTCCATTTACCACCACTCTCTGGGCCCAGTCATTCAACCAGTTTTCCACCCAGGATAGTGTGCAGTTTTACAAGAGAGGAAAATCTATGAGCGAACCTCTGTGTTTTGGGGTTCAACAAAATGCTTTTCATCCTCTTCGGAAAAGGTTTTCCAGCTTCCTGATTTGCCTGTGATTGAAAACCCAACTGATCTTATGGTTAGACTATGGGAATATGGAATTTTTTAGCAAAATCTGAAATCTGTCCTCAGGAACATGTTCTGCCACAGCACAGCAGTAGCAATGAATGCATGCACAGCAGCATGCTGATGACACTCTGACTCAACCCTCAGCAACTTTTGGTACCCAATCCACTGCATGTGCCCTTTCATTTTGAGAATGCAAAGTAACTGATGAGTCTAGACTGAATGACAGGGAAATACATTTAATCTTCACTGTATTTCTGCTCTAGTGACCCTCATATAAAGGACAAGATTCAGACTGCATTTGTAGCACTTTTCTTTTCTCTTGAAACAAAAGCAAAAGCTTCAACGTCTATATAAAATCTCAGGTTAAATTTTTTATTCATCATGGTGTTTAATAGATAAGAAAATAACACCAACATTAAGTGTCATATGGCACTGTAGACCACTTGTCTGGTTTATGAAGCTTTTTAATTTAATCCTCTTTTAAATTGTCACCATACTGCAAAAACATTTACAGCCTTAATAGGTGGAACTCCTTTGCACAACGCAGTTGAAGAAAAAAAATATATAGATCATGTCTCCTTGCATAAACTATTTCAAAAATTGATCTCTTCCATGTCCTCTCTGATAGATACAATAATGAATGTCTGTGAAGACACAGCAAAATTGCACACAGATAGACAGATCCACAACAGAACTCACAAAGCAGCTGCAAATCCTATAGTAGTCACACTGGTTCTGGCACTGTTTTTTTGAGGATCTGACCTTATTGAAACCAAGGTGCTTCAGATCACCTTAGAGAGGAACTATTGACTGAAGAGCCCTTTCGTGAGGAAAACCATTCTTTGGTAAAATTTTATGACTTCACATCTTTTTAACAAGAGGAATTTTAAAAAGTTTCCTTCAAGGCTTCTTTATAAAGTAGGTGAACTGAGTTCTTTGTTTCTCCACAGATTAAGTTCTGTTCTAAGAAGCTTTCTTGTCTTCCACCTACTGGAAAAAGACAAAAGGCATAGGTTGAATTTAGCAGTATAAGCCCCTCATCATGAGTCAGTCCTACCCATCTAAGAAGAGGAGGAAGAATTCCTAGCATAATTGTTGCTGAAGTTGTGATGTTGTTTAGAAGAGCTACTGTTGGTGATCATCTTATCTCCCCTGGCTAATGGCTATGTTATCAAGAATCCCTTCCCTGCTGGCCAGGACATTTGCCAGCAAGAAAGGCTTCAAGTTTCTATTCATCATAACATCATTCCAACAGGGGGCCAGGAGGGGCAACTCATGCTTTCACTACTATGTCAGCTGGGGGTTTGTCCTGCATGGCATTTAGTGACCAGGAGGTAAAGGATCTTTCAGCAGATGCAAAAAGGCGCAAAGATTTGGGCTACCAAAACATGCTTTGAAATGTATTCTGGATGCATGCATGCTCCTGACTCATCCTGTTGCTGTGAGATTATACTCTGTCATGGGGTTTTCTTCAGTGGCTTGTCCCCAGGGGGCAATCCAGCAGTTTAAAAAAAAGTGAGTATCGTGTGTAGTAGCACTCACTCAATATTTCTAATACTGTAGCATTAACCCTAGACCACATGGAAGGAGAAGTACATACCAAAGTATGTAGACATCAAAAGTATCCTCCTTACATTCCAAAGTCTTATTAAAATCCACTGTAATCCCCTCTGCCAGGACCTTTCTGCCAGACTGTCGGTCATGGTCTTTACAATTCATTCTCATAAACCTGAAGAATTATGTTTCGTCTCACGTTGGTTATTAAAGGCCATTTCTAAAATGCCATTCTGTGTCAGGACCCACCCTGGACACCATCTGATGAAAAACTGAAGTGTAACTTTTTATTATGCTTTGAAAACATATCTCAATGGAGGCCAGAAGACTTCCATGCTTCTACGAGCATAAAAAGCCTCTTAAGTACAGTGTTTCAATGGGATGTATTTTTCTTAATGCTGTCCTTCTTCACCAATACCACAGGCATTTTCCTGATTGTGTATCCTTCGTGCATTACTGTGGGTTTTTTTTCCCTGACTCAAGGAAACTTCATGTTATTAGCAAAAGTCAAGGTCAAAGAAGAGGACACGAGTGAGCCTCACAAAGCAGAGATCTTTTTCAATGTATCTTAATACCCTAAAGCTTCACACCTTGTAAATTACATCATTTCAAGATTTGTTCTGTCCTTTTTTTCCTGTGTTTGGACTTGATAGGAATGGTCCCAAAAGAACAGAAGCTGCATCCTGGAAGGCAATAATTTCTCTCTATATGATATTGGATTCCCACAACTACAAATTTATGTCAGTGTACCATACAGGCAACTGTGGGGGGGATGGCAGCTAGAAACATACATTGGTGACAAATAGCATTTATCTGTCATTTCCTAGATGAAGAACAATACAGAATCTAATCTTGACTAAACAGTGATATGACAGGTCCTCTGGCACTCCTTTTCTGCACATTGCACACATATTTAGAGTAGCATAATGGAAAATATTTGAAAATGCCACAAAGCTCTACCAACAGAGCAGAAATCTCAAAGAAGCTCATTTGCAATTCTGTGCTATGTGGGAAACTCTCTAATACCTTAGTGCAAGTAGCAGTGTAATCTACAGCATCTTCCCCGTACACTTGTACCAGATCTGTAGCTGCAGTTTTAGATATTTTGAACTTTGGATTTGCTAAGTGCTGCTGTGGTTACAGTGCTTGATGTGTGGTCAGGAAGGGAAAAAGGTCTTCCTCGTGTGAGAGTAGCACAAGCATTTTGCGCTTCAAGCAAGACAGCATAGGCATGCGGTACTGTCATCTCAATTTGGGACGTGGGGAGGAAGTTGCCTTATTTGGGTCACTTCTGTCTTTCTTCTTGCCAGAGTTTTACTTAAAGATACTGTCTCCCTTTATGCAGTCTGTGCTGTGACATCCTTTAAGAGTGGTCATGAGTTTTATGACTTACACATTGGCAGGGATGAGAATGGGGCCACAAATACAAAAGAGGTGTATGGTCCTTGCAGTTTATTATCAAACCAAACCAGCAGCAGCAGAGTTGAATTCCAAGGATTAGCTGGCCAATATTTTCTCTAATACCTCTGAGCTCGACATATTCAATAAGCAAATATATTACCCAGTAACATCTTTTTACTTTCTTCTATGACAGTAAAATAACTGTCATACTTCAAAAACATGACAGATCAATACTGTACTTCTAAATAAAATTATGGGAGAAAAGCAAATGGAATACATAAGAATTGCAGCACCATTATAGCCAGGTGCATGAGAATATTTATTACTTTTTAACAGCTGGAAATAATTTGTGAATATGCAAGATGTGTACATGAATAATTTTGTGTCTGCTTGGTAATAAAAACCACTGTTATAAATGACCTGACAGTCTCATAGCATTCATGTCATGCATGTGGGGCGGAGTGGAGCAGGGGGAGATATGACAGATGTTTCACATATACTTTATTCCGGTGAATGGTAAGAGGTCTAGTCACCCAGAAACACATGTGCCCATATTTAGAAGTGGAAAAGGACTTGTATGGCCCTGTGACTGCTTCGGTTTACCCAGGTGTTACCTTGACCTCTAAGCTGAGGTGTAGCTTTCCCTACCTACATCAATGCTACAGGTGGTGGCTGCTGGACCTGTCAGGACTGTTACACAGCAGACTGAAAGCATTTACTGCTGGTGTACCAGTGCCTGGAGGAACTCTGCCTCCCTCCTGAACTACAACTGCCACAGGGTGTCTTCTGAAGGTTTTGTAAAACTGAATTGCATACACAAGCTGTATGTCTTCCTCTCTCTGGACCCATTCATAATAGGTTGATCAGTGCTGGAACTAGGAGAAACACCTTGTCCTTAGAGGGTCTGGCCTGTCATCTCGTGTCAGATTACACAGCCCAGTATTACACTGCATGGGGCCAGGATCAGCAGCACAGATCCTGAGCACCAGGGCCCAAGAGCAGTCTTAACAAGAAGAGCAGGAGGGATGCCCCGGATGAGTGCCAGCCCTGAGTGCCACAAGGAAGCAGACAAAGGTGTTCTGGCCAAGAGGGGAGCAGTTCATATCCTGCAAGAGGCTGTACCTACTCTTCATACTACTGCATCCTGCAGTAAAGATAAAGGTTTCATAAGAAGGTGTTCATAATGAAAAGGAGGTCAAATGCATCTGCAGGACCAGTTTTAACACAGGAGTCAGTAACCTTCAGCATAGGCACAGATGCACCAGCTGAAAGTTTCTATTGACTGAAAGGATTGAAAATGCACTGAAAAAGCAGCTATAAATTTCTTGCTGTGTTTGTGAGCACCCTCACCATATCAGACAGTGCTAGGTGGTCCTTCTTTCAGAGAAAAGGTAGTAAATGACTTCACGTTTAAAAGGCATTAAGAATATGAACACTGCAACAACTGCACAGCACCTGGGAGAGCCAGAGACTCTCTCTATAGAGTGATTAAGAAGTAACTAATAAAAGTAAACTTGTTGCTGACGGTAAACAAAGTTTCTGCATCTACACTGGAGGATGTCCAAGGCTAAAAATATTTTAAAAATACAAACACTTATTTTCATTTTTAATGTGAAGCCTGTAACGTTACTGGATATAAAAAGTAAGAGAGAGCTGAGAGTGTATCTTTAGAATACGAAAATGAAGACCAAAATAAAGTTAATGTCTGTGTCTGTTGACCACAAGCATATGAATTCATTGTATTGACAGTTGTTTTGGTGTAGCTATGATGATACAAAGATAAATGCAGTCAAGGCTTGTCAGGAGAGGTGATACCTTTTCTGAGATTAGGACATGGAGAAGGATGTAAGTGCCTGTAAGAGTGCCTTTTTTCCCCCAAGTGTAACCGTGAGTCTAATACAGGACACAGTATCTCCTGACAAACTTTACCTGTTTCCTATTACACCATGCAGTTTTCTTTCTTTCTGCCAAACTTGCTTAAACTTAAAAAAAAAAAAAAAAAAAAAAAAAAAAAAAAAAAAAAAAAAAGTTGTTTGTGTACAAAACTTATTTTAAATTGCTTTAATATTATCCCAAAAAATGGGGGAGGAGAGGATGTTCCTCTGCCATAACATCTTTCTCTCCCCAAAAACCATCACAAGTCATTTATTAGCAACGGATTTGTCTGGGCTGAAACTGTTGGAAACAAAATATAACAATAGCTTTAGAGAACAATGTGTTGTTCATGTGCTTGCCATATGCTTATATAGCAAGCACTGCCAGGTCCACACATAGTTATTCAATATTGAAAAAGTATTATTCAACTTTTACTGAACTCCTCTGTGATTTCATCAGTAAGATGCATTTCTATAATACAGATGGGATCAGTGACACTGCTTAATAACAGAGGCAGTTCTGGAAATCAAGGTGATAATCAGCTCATGGGCCACCCAGTCTGTACCATTCTTGGGGATCTGCCAAAGAGAACAGGAAGAGAAACTGGCATCTACTGTGTACCAGTAGAGACATTTTGTCACTTTCTTTATTGATCTCTTCATTGATTTATGTCACGGGTGGAGCTTTGGGGAAAGAAAGCTGCCTTTTAAAGCCTGTATCTATAAAATCAGCATGTGAGGATAGTTAGTCTGTGTTCTACTAATACTTGTGTCAGACACCAAGAAGTTCTGCTGGTTTTATTTTTTGTACAGAATACATCACTAAACATCCTCCTTTTCAAAACTGTTACTGTTCTGGAAATGAAGTAGAATGCACTTTGTTTATCTACTCTGAGCAACTCACATATTGTATTTGTGTGCAAGTGATTAAGTATGATATACATAAAACTTCTTCCAAACCTTTTAGTCATTACATTCTGAAGAAAGTCCTTACCAAAAAAACAAGTTTTGGTTTCATAAGCTGATTTCCATCTTTTGCTCTCCTAGGTTCTTATTATGGACCCTCAACTGTGGCACATTCCTCCTCATTCTGTCTGCAGCCTTCATCCTTGGGCTCTCCCACTGAAGGTTATGTCCAGAGCTCATACCTTCCAGGCATCTTGCCTTTCTTCTGTAGAAGACTCTCTAAGTTATCCAGACATCCTACCACTGGAAAACACAGCAGAAAAAGAGAAATTATGTAAATACGACCCTTGATTAATGTTATACAGTGTTGGACTCATGCAAGGAAAAAAGTATTTCATTTATTTTAATCTTCAAGCATTGTTTCCCAGATATTAGTCTCATTCAAGGACCAGAAAAAATTAAGGAGGTCAAGAGGCCATTTCTAAGAGTGACCTACCCATATGCCTGAGGTCAAGGAAACACAAGGAAAGAAGCAGGCACAACCCAAGCTACAGCACACCTTGGAAGTCCACTGAGATGACATCCTCCAGTTGGACAAAATGACTTGGGGTCTTTATACTGACATATTAGGGAATTAGAACTCACATGTTTCAAACAGATATAATGCCATCTGATGACTTGAAATTAATCAAGCTAGAAGATTTGCTTGTCTTGTAACTCTCACATGGACTCAGAACACTACTTAGTTTTTTAGAAAGTCAGACCTAGACTCTTCAGCTCAGGGTGATTTGTATTGATGCATGCTTAAAAGCTCTGCTGAAAGGTCTGTGACTGTTGGGCTGTGCTGCTGAGGGGAGCACAAAGCTTTGATCTGTGGCCTTTGTGGTCCCTGACTCCACTCAAAACCCCCCTAGAAATTTGCATCTTCCAGTCTGCCCAGGGAACTCCAACTTATACCTAGCTGCTAATTCTGAAATTCAATTTATTTTCCAGTATTCTCCCTGCTTTTCTTTCTCCCCCTTTCCTGTGCATGTTCATGTTCTTCTGTCTCTGTGTCCTCACATAGGAGGGCAAACACCATTTTGGTTATATCTGAGAACTTCCTTTTTTTTTTTTTTTTCCAAGTGAAATGTTTACCATAATCTTAAATATCCAGTGTTATGCAGATGATGCACGGGCTGGAGCCAAGTAGAAAGAAGACACAGGTAAAAACTCAGAATAGGATAAAAAGGGAGAGTAAATAATCACAGTATGGAATTGTTTAGTTTGGAAAAGACCTTTAAGATCATCAGGTCCAACCATAAAACTAGCACTGGCAAGCCCTCCACTAAGCCATGTGCCTGCTCAGCTATCATTTCACACCAAACATTACTGGTCAGGAAAAAGATAAAATCAAAGCCAGCAAACTAGGAAATTTGAGTGACAGCTTAAAGTAGCCTTATGTGCTGTAAATATTAGACTAACGAATAGTAAATCTATACCTGTAACTAAAAGGGCAAATAATTACCTTTGATCAGTGAGAAGTAGTTCAACATTCTTTCATGTTCTTCAAAGGCAAAAGATATTTTATTTAGCTAACATCACTTATAGCACAAGATCTAGAAGTGCATTTACTTGTGTGGAGCACAATGAAAGATAAGAGCTCATAGAGCAGTCAGACGATCCAACTCCTAGCCATATGTTATCTGATGGGTAGGAACAGAACAATGTAGGGGATTTAGATCAAAGTCTGCAAGCAGAGCAAACATAAAACAGAACCAGAAGTGCCTCTATGGGTTGATTTTCTATAGCATCGGTCCTGCTTCAATATTGTGTTGACATCAGTGGGTTTTGGCGTAAGTGTGCCCTGTTGTCTCTTTTAGAAGCTATAGATGTGGACAGCACACTTTTATGTATGTGAAACGCAGGACTTTCTTCTGGTTTCTTAGACTCTCCACCTCTGTATAGAGCTGAAATGTGCTGTGGTCCGAGTATGGTTGGGGTGAGAACAAAGATCACAAGGTTTGATGTCTTTTCCTGCATTCTGCCAGTTGAAGAAAAACACTGTTGAAATCACTATTTTACTTTGGTTTCGGCGAAAGCAAAAAGCGGAGGGGGGGGGAGGGGGTGGAGGGCGAACCTAGCTCTGTACATAATCTTCCAGAGACAAGTAGAACTTATATACGATATTCCCAATGGTCCTAGAAGAAGCAAAATAAGGGTAAGAAATGAAAGGGCGACCTGCCGGGGCTCTATTGCGAGACCATTGCTGCCCCCCGGCGGTCATGTGTGCTCAGACAGCAGAAACGCCCCCCTTAATTTTTTTTTTTATTTTTTGAGCTTTCTTATTTATGCAGCAGTGCAAGGCGAGCTGCTGCTGTGCCTCCGTCACACGCTCTCCTAGCTCCCCTCAGTGGCCAGGCTCTCCCCCTCGCTTTACTGCTCCCAGGGAGACAGTGTCTGTCACTGGGCAAGGCCTCTGTGCTTCAGTGTGGCTCAAGGAGAAAGGGTGAGCCTGGAGGCAGTGGTACAAAAGTGTCTCTGCAGCACTGGATCAGCCTCACCTTGTTTCAACCAGTTTCAGCCAATGGAAGTGACCTGTCTAGATTTCTGTAAAGCCTTTGACATGGTCCCCCACAACATCCTTCTCTCTAAATTGGAGAGATAGGGATTTGATGGGTGGACTGTTCAGTGGATGAGGAATTGGCTGGATGGCTGTATTCAGAGAGTTGTGGTCAATAGCTCCAGGTGGAGATCTGTGACAAATGGTGTTTCTCAGGGACCATACTGGGACCACTGCTGTTTAATATCTTCATCAATTATATTGACAGCGAGATTGAGTGCACCCTCAGCAAGTTTGCAGATGGCACCAAGCCGAGTGGTGTAGTCACCACATTGTAAGGAAGAGATGTCATCCAGAGGGACTTGGACAGGCTGGAGAAGTGGGTCTGTGAGAACCTCATGAGTTCAACAAGGATAAATGCAAGGTCCTTACACCTGGATCTGGGCAATACCCAGTTTCAATACAGGATGATGAATGATGTGATTGAGAGCTGCCCTGCAGAGGAAAACTTGGGAGCACTCACTGACAAGAAGCTTAACATGAGCCAGCAATGTGTGCTCGCAGCCCAGAAAGCCAACCATATCCTGGGCTGTATCAAAAGAAGCATGGCCAACACATCAGGGGAGGTAATTCTGCCCCTCTATTCCTCTCTTGTGAGGCCTCATCTGGAGTACTGTGTCAAGCTCTGGCATCCTCAACACAAGAAGGATATGGAGCTGTTGGAACACATCCAGAGGAGAGCCACAAAGATGATCAGAGGGCTGGAGCACCTCCTATATGAGGACAGACAGAAAGTTGCAGTTGTCAGCCCTGAGAAGAGAAGGCTCTGAGGAGGTACCATATAACAACCTTCCAGTACCCAAAGAGGCTACAAGAAAGCAAGGGAGGGACTGTTTACAAAGGCTTGTAGTGATAGGTCCAGAGGCAGTGGGTAAAAGCTGGAGAGGGGAAGATTTAGACTAAACATAAAGAGGAATTTCTTCACTCTGAGAGTGGTGAGGCATTGGCACATGTTGCCCAGGGAAGTTGTGGCTGCCACATCCCTGGTGGTGTTTGAGGTCAGATTGTATGGGGCAGCCTGGTCTAGTGGGAGGTGTGCCTGCCCATAGCATGGGGGTTGGAACTAGGTGATTTTTAAGGTCCCTTCCAACCCAAACTCTTCTATGATTCTATGTTTGCCTCTCCACAGGACACATCCTAACCATGCTTGGGTCTGCCCAGGTGTGGTGCCAATATTCACCTTTTTCCCAGACAGTGTATCAGTGGTCCTGGCCTACATTTAGGATCTGATGTTTTAATTAAATTCCCTTCATGGAGAGACACTTCACCCCAGAGACCACAATGATCATCTCTGACCACATACAGAGGCTCTGTCAGCATCAATCCTCAGCCTAGATCACATTTCCTGCAATAGCTCTAGCTCAGGCACCTTCACTCTATCACTCCTCTCTCTCCCTTCTCCCTTCCCCGCAAGTATGGTTTAGTCCATGTCAAAACAACACTGCCTTTGACCTCATCCTTTCCTTTGCCAAGTATATTTGCATGAATATGTTTTTACCATTATTTCTTTCTATTAGTTACTTAAATTGAAAATTCTAGGTCACCTCTCTATTTGAAGACAGTGAGTAGCATTTTGATGTCCATTTATATAATTTTCAAGGACCTATTCACTGAAGACATTTTTCCAGCACAAATTCTCACTGTGCTCTCAATGTAGTATCAGGAGGACATCTTCTAGGTCACAGCATTTCAGCAAAGTCTGCCTTTGTACTGAAAGAGGCCTACCTTTATCCTCTCAGTCAGTAGCAAGCATGATTATTTGGCTACACAGAATTTTTCTGTCCTTCTCAGTTCCAAAGTGTTCCCTTGGGAAGCCCAGTAGACTTTTAATCTCTTCACTGGGAATAACAATCCTAACTATCTCAACACTTTAGGAAGCTACAAACTGCAGTAGGTCTACCTCCAGCAGATTTTTACACTTTGCTCGTGTACTAGCAAAGCTATCAAATTCGGATTTTGGTGTGTAAAGCTGTGTTTGACCTTGATCCCTACTCCTTCTCTCTGTACCATTCAGCTCTGAAGGCTGTAGAGTGGTAGAGGTAAGAGAAAGGGAGAAAAGAATGTAATAGCCCGCATGGGCTGGCTGCCTTTTCTATGCTTTTCCTCACTGCACAAGGAACCAGTAATTCTAGTTAGAACTTTTTTTGTTCAGTTTGCTTTCTTGGAGATAAAACCCAAAACATTTTAGAGAGTCAGAACTCTTCCACAGATTGCTTCTTTTTGGTCTATTTGCTATATTTTTTCAAGACAAATGCTTATATTCACTTAGATTTGAAACATCAGGAGAAATTTAGATTGTTTGAGTTTGAAACATTCTTTGAATAAACACTTCAGCTACTTCTGATTTTAGTCCTTTCTGAACAGTTAAAGTACACCAAACCCAGGAGAATTTGGTCAGAAGTGTGGGGTTTTTTTCACTCCTTCACAGTTTGCTGAGCAAGTTGGCCAACAATTTAAGTATAAATCACACGTACTGTTCTAAAATGGCAACCTAAGCATGTAAGCATGGATCTAGGCACCTAGCTTTAATATTCAAGACTGAAAATGTGGTCTAAAAGCTTGCATTGTCTCACAGCTGCCCCAGGAGCTGCAGGGGGAAGTCAAGGGGCAGTTTATACCAGATGTCTGCCATGCTTTTGCTGCAGTCAAAGACAGTGACTGATAGTCTATCTCACTTCAGAAAACTTTGGTTGTAATGTTGAACTCTACCTTCATTCACAGAAACCCAAATGTACCAAAATATATGCTACTACAGTTTGCACAGGGTCTGCAAGTATGCTCTTAAACAAGAAAACTCTTCAATTATTAAAAAAGACAATTAAAACTTCACAGGTTATGATTACTTTGTGATTCTTGAAATGCCATTACAATGGAAAGATGAGCAGACACAGCAGAAGAGCCAAAGAGACCGTTTACAGCCTCTCTGTCTTTCTACTGTGTTTTAGGAGGACTGACATTTTCTAAAGTGCATACTGCAGTCACTGTCAAGGACAATCCCATCAGCTGCTCCCTCAGCAAAGCACTCCTCACTCCTACACCTCCTTCATGCTGTTACTACATACCAGAATATTGCAAATAAATTTTTCAGGCATGCTGCCATATCAAATTCTTTCTCTTGTGGGTGGTCCTTGAGAACAGTAGAGCTCTGTCTGTATTGCCAGTCTTGATAACAGACTGTTTACAACATTAGAATTCAATAGTTTAGATTTTTTTTCTCCGTGTTGTAAATCGCTTGTCTAGACAGATTTGGAGCTCCAATCTTTGTGAAAGTAAGGCTTTGACTCAGTCACTGATGTAATCTACTGATTGGTACATTGTATTGTTAAAAGCAATCTTGCATTGCATACGTCCCATTTTTCTTAGTCTACTAGCACTGCAGATTGACTAGTTATTTTTTTTTAGCAACTTTCCCTTTACCTGAACATGGGATTACCCTGCACCCCTGTCAGGGTAATCCCTAATATCAATACAGGCTAGGGGACTGGTGGATTGAAAACAGTCCTACAGAGAAGGATTTGGGGATACTGGCAGATGCAAAAATTACATTAGAACCAGTAATGTACGTTTGCAGCCTAGGCTGCATTAAAATAGAAGTGGTTACAAGTTCGAGGGACGGGATTGTCCCTGTGAGACCCCACATGTTGAGCTTTGGGGTCCCCAGTACATGAAAGACATGGACTTCTTAGAGCAGGTAGAGAGGAGGATTGTGAAAATGATCATAGATCAGGAACACCTCTCCTGTGAGGAAAGGCTGAGACAGCTGGGGCTGTTCAGTCTGGACAAAAGAAGACTCCGAGGACATTTTATTGTTGTCTTTTAATACATAAAAGGAGCTTATAAGAAAGACATAGAGAGACTTTTTACCAGTGAGAATGAGGCATAATATCTTTAAACTGAAAGAGGATAGTTTTAGATTAGATACGAGGAAGAAATTTTTTACTGTGAGGGTTGTGAGGCACGGGAACAGGTTGCACAGAGAAGCTATGGATACCCGATCCATGGAAGTGTTCAAGGCCAGTTTGGACAGGGCTTTGAGCAAATTGATCTAGTGAAAGATATCTCTGATCACAGTAGTGGGGTTGGATCAAATGGTCTTCAAATGTCCTTTCCAACACAAGCCATTCTCCATTCCATGATTCCATGACTCTGGGGAATGGAGGCATAACCCTGCAGTCTGGGCCCTGAGGGTAGTTTTTGCTCCTACTCCCTGCTCAAGTCAGGGTATAAGCACACAAGCACAACACGGTTTGGGTCTAGGTAATTAGCCATTATTTGGATTAATTAATTTGATAATAGTTGACTTTTCCTGTCCCTGAGGCCCCATATGGAACAGGTGTGTGGCTAAGGCTGAGTGGACATTCCTTGCCCAGGGATGATCCTTTCTCTCAGTGGCTTGGGGCAGGTTCTTCACATGTCTGCACCTCCCCTTCCCAGTCTGTAAAACCAGGGTAATGTTAAGTTCTTCCACGAAGTCCACAGAAAGCCACCAAGAAAGCAGGCATTTTTATTGTTATTAGCAATATTTTACTACAAAACAGGAAATCCCATGTGATAGGTTCTGGGAGGCGGGAGGCGGGGGGAGGGGGGAGTGTTGAAAAAAGCCTGACTCTCTGGTCTGCTCCTCCATCTGCCGTTTCCCCACTTCTGTTTACATTTCTCTTTCAGCTAGGTCCAAGTTTAGCAGGAAGAGCAAACAATACATTATTTGACCTGTTTTTTGCAATCCAAGGGGATGCATGGCTTACAAAATTAAGAAGAGAGCACGATTGCTTCTCCTCCATGCTTAGATGCACATGGCTGATCCACCCATGAACTTCTCCAAAGGACTGAAGAAGGAGGAATCTCTCTCTGCATCGTTATGCTAATGCACTGTCAGGGAAAGCTCCCTGAAGATTGCAAGTCAGCAAGATTTGAGACTAATATTGTGCAAATAAAGAGTGAAAAGGTCAAAACATGGCTGCTTTAATAGATTGAACATGCAGTGAGTAACAAGATCCTTCTGTTCCTCAGGAGAAACAAATCTGTGCTGAGACAATTGCTCAACTCCACTAACAGCCTGCAAGTCTCAGGAGCCATGCACAACTGTAAACAAAAATGAGAAAAGAAGCATGGAAATGTCATTCATCATAGATTACAGGACTTGTAAACCTTGGAAACCAGGTCTTCATTGCTTAGTAACCTCTGCCTGTGTCAATGGTATTTCAGTGTTACGGAGATCCCTGTATGCTAGATAAATGGGTATTTTTCTCCAGTGGTAAACAAACAGATCTTTTGTCATTGCAGGGAATGTGATAGGGTGTTCTCTGACCTGAGTGAGGTGATTCATGTGAAAATCAGAAAAAAAACAAGGGAATATATAGCTATATTATGTGATATGATGACAAGCTGCAGACAAGGGAGTCCTCAGGCTTTGCTGCTGCCACTGCTACCACAATCCCCTAAGTTACCCCTCACTGACTCCAGCAGAGCAGGAGCAGTCACTGCTCTGTAGGAGCTACACCACTGCACTGGGACTATTCACATAGGTAAATCAAACATGCAAAGAATTGTCTGTGGCCAAGGCGTTGGTATGCATTTGGAGTGGAGAAGCAAGGGAAGAAGACATGCACTGCATTTCGTGCTGTATCTGAGAATTTATTGCTTGGAAATATGCATCCATGGAGAAATGAACACCTCTACCAGAGGCAAACAGAAACTCTGCATTCCATGCTCAGGCTTTGAATGTGCATTTTGTCCAGGGACTTCAGCTTTGGGCCTACATGTAATATTTATCATATATTACACTCTGTACTTATTTGCTGTGCAGCTACACAAATATTACATTTAAAAGAATATGGTTTAATCACTTGAAAATACAATTTTTATGAAGTGATGAACAAACCATTCCTATTCTTTGCTTTTCAAACCAACAACACTGAAACATCCAGCAGAGATGTCTCATTTTCACTTCCAGAGGTTTTCCATATTGGGTGGCCATGTTCAGTAGTAGTTTTATTTGAAGAATTATTTTGTATTAAAGCATGAAATATAAAAAGTCATAGAGAAATATAGAAGCCATTTTATTTTAAAGGCCATGAGATGTGATGGGCATATAGTACAAGGGGAGTTTTAAAAGATTTTCTACTGTCATAGAAAGAAATATCTTCCTGTTTAGAAGAGCAGAATGTCCATGTTTGATATCGAGACAAAACATAAGACAAATAATTAAGAAATCATATTGAAATGGAATGGTTGGACTCAATGATCCGAAGGGTCTCTTCCAACCTGGTGATTCTATGATTCTATTGAAAATACTGAATGGATTCCATATTCTAAGAATCAGTGATATTTTTTCTCCTGAACCAAGGAACTGAAAAAAATTATCTGCTGCTTTTATTCCTAATAATGATTTAAAACACCAAATTAAATCTCTTCCTGTCTCTCCCTCACTCCTTCCTTAAAAATCATCAAACCTATCCTGAAAATTACACTTCCACGTGCACAAAGTGGAATTTAAAACTTTCACTTGCAGACTCTTAAAATTAGCAGGCAAAATTTCTTTGGAGAGCTGGAGATTATTAAAATTATCCCCTGCAAATGTAATTGGAGCTATTCTGTTTCAGAGTGATTCTAAAGAAAGTTCCACACAGCAATGACCTCCCAAGTACACACAGCTGCTGCAGAATTGCAGCATTCCCACATCCCAATGCTTTTAATAATATCCTTCAGGAGTAAAACTTAGACTTCTAATTCGAAAACAAGTTTTAATTTTCAGCCCAGTTAAAAGACACATTTAAAATCCCACCTAAAGAAATTACCGTGTTGACAGTTACATAGTTTTATCAAGAACGATGCTTGTTTGTGTTTTCCTGAAAACATCGAATTCTAGAACCATGCCATTGTATTAGTTGGAGCTTATCCTCTCAAATATATTTCAAAGGTTGAAAAAAAATCAAACCCAGAAATATAAAATGCTTACAGTGTAATAACATTTCAGCCTTTGAGGTGTGAGCCAAGGAGTTTAGCAATGCTGTTCTCTAAGAGACTTACTTTTCCAATTCCAGTGTGAAAGAATGTAAGTGTACTAGCAGCCTCACTGAATTCAATGAAAGGACCCGGGAACCATTGTGAATAAGGCAAATTCTTATGACTTTGCAGACCTAGACCAAATCTCATTTTGCTATGGGAAAGATATGTATCATATTATGTATAACAACTTCCATTATTTCAGTTCAGAGACCTCTGTGTAGTCCTTAGTTGTTCTTCTTGAGATTTACAGTAACATAGGTAAGAAGCAAGTGCAGAAAGCTAAGACCCTGTTGTGTTGTATCAAAGGTCTCTGTGGTGTTGTCTGTACATGTCAGTAGCCTGAATGCAGTAGACAGGAATTTCTAGAGTGCGTAGGATATATTTTGTAATTACTTTTCATTCTGTGTAGCCAAGATTACAGAAACTCTTCCTCACATTTGGTCAAACCGCACCAACATTAACTTACTTTTATTAATGAGTTCTTTCCTATCTTAATGCGGCTTTACAAAAAGACTTTTGGGAATGCAGAAATAAAATCACAAAATGAGAAGATGCATTAAAATTCCTGGTTTTTAACAAACAGAAGTACACCTGAATACATAGACTAGCCTACACTAGATTAGACTACAACAGAATAAAATATTTCAGTTGGCAGAGACCTGTGATGATCATCTCATGCAACTGCCTGACCAGTTCAGGGTTGATCAAAAGCTGAAGCAAATCAGTAAGGGCATTGTCCAAATGCCTTTCTTTTAAGGCACTAATAGGCATGAGGCTTCCACCACCTCTCTACTATCCCTGTTCCAGTGTTTTACTATCCTCTTAGTAAAGAAATGATGCCTAAACTCCAGTCTAGACCTTATCTGGTGTTGCTTTGAACCAATCCCTACCACTGGATCCCACGAAGAAGACATCAACAAATCCCTTTCTACGACCCCACCTCAGGAATCTACAGAGAGTAATGAAGTCATCCCTCAGTCTACTTCTCTCCAAACTAGGCAAACACAAAGCTCTCAGCCATTCCTCCTTTTTTTTTTTGCCCTCTATTGGATGCATTCAAGGACCTTCACATCCTTCTTTAATCATAGGGCCTAGAACTGCACACAGTACTCATGGTGAGTCTCCACCAACACTAAATATAGAGGAGTAGTCACCTTCTTTGACCAGTTGGTTATGCTGTGTTAGATGCACCCCAGGATGTAGTTTGCCCTCTTAGCTGCCAGTGAGCACTGCTGACTCACATTGAACCTCCTGTCACCTAACAGCCCTAGACCTCGTTTTTCAGGTCTGCTCTCCAGCCACTCCTCTTTGAATTTGTACTTGTGTCAGGTGGTGTTGTGTCCTAGGCACTGAATACAGCATTTGTTATTGTTAAATTTCATGACATTCAATGCCCAGTATTCCAATCTATCTAAATCCCTCTGAAAGGCCTCTTGTCCTTTGAAAGAGTCAATAGCACCTGCACCTTGCAATTTGGTATCATCAGTAAACTTGCTAACAGTACATTCAACTCTAGCTCATTGATAAACATGTTGAACAGAGCTGGTCCTAGAACTGAGCCCTGGGGAATGCTGCTAGTGAATGGTCACCAGCCAGATTTAAGCCCACTCACTAAAATCTCCAGGGTCCTGCTATTGACCCAGTTCTTCACTTAGTGCACTGTGTACTTGCACATCTCACAACTAGGCAACTTGTCCAGAAGGATGCCATGTGTGACAATATTAAAAGTCTTACTAATATCCAGAAAAAATATGTCCAGCACCTTCTCATCATTGACTAGGCAGGTAACCTTATTATAGCACATTATCAGATTAAAAGAGACTTTCCTTTTCTGAATTCATGGTGGCTGTGTCCAATGACTGCATTATCACTGAAATACCTTTCAATAGCATACAATATAATCTTCATACATATCTAAAATCAAAAGACTTGACTCTGGATTCATCCAGGAATGCAGAATTACTGCTTATTTTTTGCTGATGCCCCCAGCTTCTACAGCCTAAAATAGAAATTGCAGAGAATGAAAACATTCACAGTCTGCACAGAAACACATTTTTTTTTTTTATGGTTGCAGACTTCCAAAGGTCCAGTGTGTTCTTTGCACTCCGAACACTTTCTTTTTTTATTCTTGCCGAATTCTTTGATTTTTCAGAAGAAGCCAAAGACATAAAGCGTTCACTGAAAGTATCAAAATACACTGTGAACAAGTCTGGAGATGAAGAAAATTATTGTTTTATTCGTGAACATCAAATAAGCATAAATATTTGTGGCCTCCAAGCTTATGCTAAAGTAATAACAGAAATTTCCTAGAACCTATCTAGAGTCCACAGAAGTAACTAGAGCAGCTCTAGCAAATCTTTTGGTTTGTGGAAAAGGACAGGAATGAATTTGGTTACTAGATTGATTAGATCTAATCATTTATCACTTAATAGGTGATTTGGATGGAGCTATACACAGACACCCAGTAAAATAGATCCTGCCAAGGTTTCCCAGCCTACACCTTCTAAAAAAAAAAATTACTCTTTTAAGGGTTCTTCCACCTCTTCTTCAGGTAAGTGGTAAATGTACGCAGTACTGTTTCTTGAAGTCTGTCACTGTGGAACACCCATAAAGGGATGAACTGCAGGAGACATGCCTTCAGAATAATCAAGCAAAAACAACAGAAAGTTGAAGTGTTACAGGAACCTCTTGGATAAAAATAACTTATTGTTCAGAAAAGTCATAGAAAACAGTAAATGCAAAGCTTTTACTTTATACCTTCAGTACGTATTCTTCTCTTAGAGGCAAATGCTCATTTCTCTCAGTTTTCCACAAATCTGTTCACATCCCTATAGTTCCACTAAATGCTCATCGTTAACAGCTGCCGTGTACAAATATTGATTCTGTTTTGTTGTTTTAGTATCCTAAAGAAATAATGTTTATGTAGTAGCGTACACTCTTTTTCTGTCCGTTCCCTTCCCCACTAATAATTAACTTTTGAATCCTCTGACCAGCTTCTGTAAGGGAGTAGGGAACTCAGAAATATTCCTACTGGGCTCATGAAAACAGGCAGCTGGAGGAAGGATAAAGTCTAATCACACATCAAACTGAGCTCAGCTCAAGACACAAAAGTAAAGAAAGCTCCACTGTGCTGATAGCACTGTGCTTTACTTCTGTTTTCCTCCCTTCATTTTTTTCTTGTAACATACCAGCCTTAATGACCTGTTCTCTGTTTCTCATTTGATGTCTAACCTCAAGATCCCTGTAATTAGTCAGAGCAGAGCTCAGAGATCCTTGGTGCAGCCTTTGGGACCAATTTACAGACCATCAAGTGTAATTACCAGCATTTCATGGGCTAAACATCCAAAAATCTCATCTCCAAAGGTGACGTAGTCCAACGATTCACTAACAAATTCTTCTGCCATCTTTGTAATGAGACCAGGTTTTTGATGCATTGTCATTGGAGTAGACACACCATAAGGAGTGACTACCTAAAATAAGAAATTATAATAACACTGTAATGTCATCTAGGATTTAGATAAAGCCATTCACTCTGCAGAATCTTACAATGTCTGATGAATTATAACAGATATTTTCAATGGATTAAGGCACTATGTGGAATAAGTAATGATACTACGGTGAAATAAGGAAAAAAACCTACAACTGCATACAAGAAAGAAAAATAAGTTTCAATACGGCCACTCAGCACATCACCAAAGACAGCTACACTACACACATTAAGGCATCTCATTATTGTTGAAGAATTTGTGAAAATGAAGGCAAGTATGGCAAGTTAATAACATCACCTGTATGATAATTCCCTTTGTCTTATACTCTGCTTGTAGTGCTTTAGAGAAAGTGCTTATGAAAGCCTAGAATGAAATAAAACAAAATGACATTAGCATAGGAAACTAAGTACCTCCACAAATGTTTACAAATATGTGTGAACAGGGTCTTAACAAAATGGAGAAGCACCATCCAACTTAAGGCACAGTGCACTGCTGAAGAACAGCTAAATGAACTCTTCAAGGTAAGATTTCTGCTGGTGCACATGGGCAGTGGTTAGACTGAATTCTTAACTGTATCACAATAGATGGAGTCTGACATTGGCCCAACAGACGTTAAAGAAGTACCACTGCAGACTGGACTGAAACCTTTGTCACTTTTTTGACAATGTGGAAATGTAAATGTCTGAGTCCCATTTATTCTAGATATTTCTTCATGTGGGTCTCATCTCCGGGTGGCACTCACCTTCCCAGTTCAAGGTTTACACTGTGTGTTTCTTGCAATAAGAAATGGACAGAAATACAACTCTTCCCTTTAGTATACATTTAATAGCATAACCTACAAATACAATTTTCAAAGTTACGTATTTGGGAATATGGGGGGAGGTTAGAGTATAGCTTCAGCCTTCAAAGTTTATCTGCCTAAGTTTTTCTCCACAATGTGGAAAGTACACACATATTAACTTCACTGAGTAAAAACTGAGTGTCTTTTAAGACTTATATTAGGAGTTAGATTTTGGAGAAATATTCAGAAACTTGGCAATGTTGGATCATTCCTCTGTAATTCAAAATATAAACATCCTACTATAAGCAGAAAAAATACAACAGAATTTCAAAGCCATCATTTGATGGGTGTTGCCATTTAAACACCAGTAGCATTGTGATAGTTTATTAAATGTATGCTGACAAGTAAAATAGCTTCCTTTCATGACATTGAAAAAAAAAATTAAGAGGAAACAAAAGAATCAAAATAATACAAACATTGTACCATATCACTTTGAAAAAACATGAACTAAACATTTTTAAGGAAATAGAATTGTCCGGTTTGAATGTAGTTCAAGTCTGGAGTAAAGAGAAACTTATATTAAAAAGAGAAAAGTGAAAAGGAAGACTAGAATTTCTTACCAAGAATAACTAGATTTCTCTTGCCAAGCTGAACTTCAACTATGTTCAAGTAAATATTTTTAGAAATTTTAATTTGGAGCAAACCTTAGCTGACAGGATTACTTTTGGACTTTTAACAGAAATCATTCAGTCCTCATTTTTATGAGCTCTGGGGCTTTAATTCAGAACAAAATATCAAAGTGAAATCTATGAAGTCAGGCAACTCACCATACATCTACCAGGAATTTTATACTTGTTTCCAAAAGCAAAGTCTAGCACTTCTGTGTGTCTACGGTTTTGAGTAAACTAGTTAAGCCAGACTGGTAAAAACCATTTCCCCAGAATGAATATAGATTGTGAGCACTGATATAATGCTACTTAATGAAAGGCAAAGATGTTTTAAGTATCAGACATACTTTCAGCTGATTTCCTTCACTGATTCCTAATTCTCAGCCAGTGCCCATTTACATCACTTCATTATTCAGGGCATAAGCACTAATTTATGTCCTGAAACCCCAACCCCATGTTGCTGATAGAAACTCTTTGGTAAACACTTGATGGGGATTTATTTGCAAAGCAATGTGAACGACTTACCTTAGAAGCTGAATATATTGTGTATAATGGACAAGGGAAAGTACCCAAACCAGAAGAGAGATTCAGAATAAGACCTTTTTGTCTGCAATTTAATTGAAACAGTTACATTCAGTTTACATTTGACAGTATTAAAGTAGAAGCTTGCACAAGTTGAAAACAACTCTTTTCCCCCAGAAGCCATAGTTCTATTATACTGTAGACCACACTTTCAAAAGACTCAGTTTTTTATGGTTTAGTTAGGTGCAATTAAGTACAAACCAGCTAGAAATAATGTCAAAAGTGAAATTTTAATGCCTAGTGCAATTAGAACCATGGGAACACTGTACGTGCTATAGTACATCTGCCATCAGAGGAAAGATTTTATGCTCTTAAGTAACTGGTAGGTTCTCTTTACACATTAGCCAGCACAGCCTTTTTCCTGCTTCATGCATCTGTTGGTTTAGCTTCCCCATTCACCACTCCCTGTACAAATCACTAAAAACAATTCATTCAGTAACAACTAGGAAAAAAACCCAAAAAAAAACAAACAAAAAAACCCCCTCTGAAACAAAAACATCAGAACAGTTAAATAGTATTTTGTTGCGAAAGCAAAAGGCGTGCACTGTCTTCTAACAAGCAGTAGTTAAAAACGTTTTCTAGAAACTCTCTCTGAAGAATTACTTTCCAGTTTAAGGAACCCCATGTCTAAAATACACACTGTATTAAGTGGAGGAAAGGGATACTTAATTGCCTAGCTGAATTACTCTCTCTGGTGTAGTACATTTACTTCCAGAGCTTGAAAACTGTTATTCCAAGAACAGTTACCACTTGTAGAAGAATATGATGATATCTTCAAATGCCTTTTCTTGGTTAATATAGGACCCATCACACACTTTTGTTTCTGCAACACCAGCATGCTGTCATTCAACATAGGACATAAACTTATATTTTATATTTTCTAACCTGTTCTGCAGTTGACTGACGATTTGTAGCAGTTCCTATCATTCATCCACATAGCACTTACAGCAACAGAAGAAAATCTTACTGATTGACATACAGTAAAGTGCAGAAGTTAACAGTGGAAAAGCATAGCTTCCATTGAATAAACTGCAGCTAAAACTTTTTGAAAGCTATAGAAAAAAATTTTTTTACCTTGACTCCATTTGCTTCAAAATTATTTTTGTCATCTGTAAGAAAAATACGTTGAAAACTATATAATTTCTCTCTCTTTCTGACTGCATTTTTCAACTCTTCTTTTATTCACAAGATTCCCACTTGCCCAAGCCCCAACCATCTGTATACAATTAAAATCACTAAAATGTGATGCATTCAAAATGATGGCAAACATTTTAGAAATTCTAATGGCCTGCAAATCATCTGAATTTTCAAAAATATCCAAAGGTTAATATTCTAACTACTGCAAGTCTTTTACTTATCCAAAGCTTTTCAACAGTATCTGAATTTCATCATTCTTCACTATTGAATTATAAGGAGAAAGTCAACTTCACAGTGCTTTTGCACTTTCACTTCTGGCTCTGACTGGACCATAAACAGTAGAAAATCAAGGGAAAAAGAACCCCCCTTTTTATGCTGCTAAAGAGATTGTTAGAATAGTTTTTATGCTAATTATTTAACTATCCACTCTGATTTTAACAGCAGACTTAAGCACACTTGTGATTTTGAAAGTGAAATTAAAATAATTTTTAGGTAAGAAATCTGCTTCTGTTTGTTGTATTTAGAGATGTAGTATTTAGTTGTATTATTGACAGTAAGCCTAAGCCCCAAGGAATTTACACTCATACTATTAACTCTTTATAAAAACACATTTAGTGTATGAATCTTCTCTGGGTAAGAGTGTGACTTATAAAGGGCAGCAATGAAAAGTAGTGCCAAAGATGCAGCTTAATTGTGTCCTTGTTGGTTCCCTGTTTTTTCAGCAGTGCCATTGCGCCCAACAGGATAGTAGGATCAGTTTGGGGTTTACAAGATTTAGTTTCAGAAAGAATGGTGACACAGGTGGGTCATAGCAGCTTGGGTGAAAGGGAATTTCCAAGTAAAGGGAAAACATGGGAAATGTTCTGTTTTGGCAGTGCTGAAAACCCTACTGGTATGTGAAGGAACCAGGTATACCTGGAACTCAAGTATTCTACTACAAGAAGTGCTGAGCAGGCTCCTAGCAAGAGTCATGGCAGGGTAAGGGGGAAGAAAAAGCCCAATCTGGTTTAGAGATGATTTGGAACTAACCATGAGGCATGGTGGTTAGGAGCATAATTACTTCTTTGTGTTTTCAAGGAAGGTGATTGGTCATGAAGGATTAAAAAAAACATGTTGTAGCTGTTGGGGTAAACAATGCCCAGGCCCTGGTGAAGCAGAAAGGGTTGATTGTAACATATGTGTAAAGTGAGAAATGATAAAGAGAGAAGCCTTTCGTATCCAGACTGAGAGGGTACAAAATGTTTGCCTGAGTTTTTGTGAGTTGTCCATATGCAGCAATAAATATTTCAGATATTTCTTTTCTTTTGATGTATGAATAGAACAAAACCTAGGAGAAGAAAGTTCATCAACCTATTTAATGGAAGAATTTGTTTCAATTGACTGATAGAACGTGATTTATTATTTGAAGTCATTAAGCAGCAGTACAAATGTGGGATGTAGAGTTTGCTAGCCAAAGAAAGATGAACATCTGTTAATAATTTTCATGTCGTGTTTAGAAAGATATTAGCCAAGGCTGAGATGAACTAAAAAGCTCTAGTTCTGTTCTTGTTCATGTTAACATGCTGCTTGCAAACAGCAGAGCAGTACAATTAGAGGTGGAAAGCATGAAATACCACCTGTTCTTGTAAAGGAAGAATCCAACCAAAATTAACACCAACAGGTAACAATATAGAAATGGAAGTCAACTCCTTATGTTTCTGTCCTGCACTCATACAGAAATATTTTTGCAGACGAGAATTTTATCAAAAAGACACATAATGTATAAAAACTCAAACTGCAGATCTTCCTGTCCTCAAAATTTTGATTCTGAAACGAATCTCTCTATTTTCCCCTATCCAAATTATTTATGCAAAATCTTTCAGCTGCAGCATAACAATGTGGCTCGACCAAACTGTGTCAAAATGTGTTCAGTCAACTCTGATCAAAATATTCTGTAGGTAGTAGAAACAGATGGGGGCCTTAAAATAATGCTGAGATTCCCACTGACAACTACTATGGATAAATAGTGGATAAATTTATGAAATGTGGATAAATTTAATGAAAATACAGGAGAAAACTAGTGGGTCACTCTTGTGGGGCACTAATTTTTTTTTCACAGTTCTGTAATTATAGATGTAACATAGATGTGTCACATACCTTTATAACAGAAATAATGTTGCAGTTGACAAGATTCTGCAGGAATCAAGAAAACAGTAAGTTCATAGTTAACTTCAGGGAGTTTGTAGCTTACCTAGGAAACAAAACTAACAATTCCAGCTGAAAAGCTTTCAAGTGGTAGTTGCATTTAGAGTTGTCTTTCTTTCCTCCAATTATCACTGCCAATTGACTGTCACTCTGACTGACTGTGCCAATGATGTGGGATACTCAAAGGCAGGTGAGCCCTGGTTCATTTTATTTTAAACACATTATTCAAATCTGCTTTGCACTCCTTTGACTCTGTGCCCTTTGTTTTCCTCAGCCACATCTTTACACATGGCTAAACCTGGAAGGCTGGTGTCCAGGCAGAGATGGCACGAACAAACCAAGCTGGATGAAAACAGACAACAAATTACACATGTGCCATGCTGAGACAGAGTGTCTCTCAGTGACGGAGATAGACTATCTGCAGCAAAAGCACTGTCATGTAGAGATATCCCTTTAAGACCCAGCAAGCAAACTCAAGTAATAGAAGTAGCAGAGGTGCCATTGTATGGTCGTGGCTCTGAGGGAAGCAACCCACTTAAGGAATCTCTGATTTGGAGTAGACGATGATATATTGACTCAATGAATCCCAAGACACATGCTAACAAGAAATAAGTTTTAAAACTCTGGGGTTTTTTTCATGGTTAATACTACGGAGGTAATTAATAATAAGGCAACAAAAAACTTGATCACACCCTTAATCATCTCGAATTATTGTACATCTATAAATTGATCTTCCTCCCTCCTCAAAGTAAAGTGTACATTGGGGATTTGGGGGGTATTGTTCCCTCCCTTTCCCCTCTATTGCTGAGTGCTTGCTGTAATTTAGCTGAAATCTATGGTTCTTTTTCTTTTGCAAGCTCTTCTGAACATTAAAACCGAACCAAAATTTGCTTCTTCAGGCCCAGTTCTTTTCCCACTCAAACAAACAGTTAAATACATGCTGATTGTAGAAGGAGCAAAATCTGTCCCTTGTTAAATGGAATTACAGTTTCTCATTTTTGTACTGGAAATAGAAATTAACAGAGTAAATCCTACCTCATCTATGTCTGGTCCATTAAGGAAACGGCAAGGAAGAGGATTGTGAAGCATTCCAACATTGTTTACTAAGCAAAGGAAACATAACGATAAGAACATAGTCTAGGCAAGTACTTACTTCAGGGAACAGGAAAAATAGTCTGTTACTACAGTTTGGGCATTTGGTTTTTGTTTCTGTTTTTGTTTTGTGGTTTCATGTGTTTCACTATTAAAAGGATTGTTCTCTTTAAAAAAAGAAAAAAAACAGCAAAACACTTCCCCTAAAACCATGTATTCATTATTGTATTGATAGTACTAATTAATGTTAGTCACAGGCTCATATCCTCATATCACATTGAATAGAAGAATTGTGCATGGCTGTAAAACAAGCAATAGTGAAAATTAATTACTTGAGGTCAAACAGGGAAAAAGTTACCTCACAAGCTGGATGCTTCTTATAAAGTGGCACAAGAAATTTCAGACTAAAGAAGACACTGTACCAAGAAAGAGGAAGCCTTTGGAGAATCCTAATTCACCTTTAAAACTTATTAATAATAACTAATGCTTAAGCACACTAGGCAGCTGTATGCTTTGTTTCAAGTGTCCACTAACAAGTTATCATGACACATTATCTATACAATACACTGTTTAATGTACTACAGCCATTCAACAGCCTTCAATACAGAACTTAGTGACTTACCCAGAACACCAATATTCAAGCCCTGCAGATTTTTTTCAATGTTCTCATATATTGAATTTTTGGTGAAATCAGCTTGTATAACCTTCACCTTTTGCCCCGTCATCTGCTCTGTAATTAAGAAAAGAAAAGAAAAAAAAAAAAAAAAAAGAAAAAGAGAAAACCCCTTTGCATCTTTCTAGAGAGAGGGAGAGCCATAATTAAGTAATAAGAGGAACAGTCAGGTGTCTCATTTAGAAATGTCTACTGTAGAGTAAGTAATTATTTCAGCTGTCTTGCTTGAAGAAAGATAAAAACACAAGAAAACCACTCTCACAATACCCATTTGTTTTCAACAAAAAAGCATGGCAAATTTAGGATTAATTTATGCCCTGAAATCAGTAGAAGTTCTCTCACAAAATCTAAACACCGTTGGGTCCTCCAATAAGAAAAATACCCAAGAAATAAACAACACATGGCTTCTTCCCCTGGTTATCATAATATTTAAAAATGAACAGTCAGCATACATTAGACAAGTGAATGTGGGTACCAGGTCCTCTGCATAAGCACAGTTTTGTAGATTTTTTTAAACTGTTTGCATCTGCAAAGCGAACATTTCAACAAACAGAGTTTATCTGTTCATGTAGGAGGAGGGGAAAACAGGACTGGATTTGATACAATATTTTCTGCATTATGTTAAAACAATTCCTCTCCTGTTTTGACATTCACATTCCCATAGACTGAACCTTGCACAGGATTTTGCAGGACTAAAAGGCATTTAAGGGAGGGAATGGCTTAAATTTTACAAGGTCAATTTACACAGAAGGGAAAGGGAAATGTGTGTGATTTTTCCAGTGTCTTTACTGTTCAGGAGTGGAGCCCAGCTGTACATTACCATTTTTCTCAGCTGTTGATTTATTACTGTTCATACTTTCAATGAAGTTTCATGAGGAAAAGAGGTAGAAGCTCTTATTTACTCATTCTGAAGTCAAAGTTCTCCTTTAAAGGGGCCCAGTGAGGTCTCTTCTAACTAAGTGTTCACATTGTAAATTCTTGCTACTAAACCTGCTTTCTAGTTTTATGGGCAACCTAAAATCCAGATGAAGTTTGCTGAAAAAGTGACAAGCAAAGCTTGGAAATGTCGTAGACAATCAGATTGCAGACTCACTGCAAGTGGCAGGAATTCAGGCTCACGTGGATGGCAGGAAGTCTGCTTTTGGTCCTGTTTGGGAAAACGCCTCTGTTTATTTAGAACCTGATTTTATCATACAAGTGACAAGGGGCATTGCTTTGAAAAAGAACCAGGTTTGTTAATTTCCACCCAGAGATCTTGCTTCGTTCCTTGTGTAAATTCAGAATTTAGCAAGAGTTCTTGCATGAGCTCCCACAGGAGAGCAAGGCTGGCAGAAAGCTGGACTGTTTGCAATGCAGCAGAGCATCCACTGGAGGGTGAGAGGATGTTACTCCCTCCTGATGGTTCCCCCCTTTCCCCTCACTACACTTCAAATCTTGACCACTCTCTGCTACCCAAATAACACCAGTGGTCTGAAGAAACAGTAGACACTCTGACTACAGATCTGAAGTGCAGGCTGTATCTTGTGTGCAGTTTTAAAGGACATCTGTCTCCATGACAGAATAAAGGAGTGCCTTTTTCTTGCTCTCTTTCCAAGGTGCAGTTGCACGTATGAAAGGGATGAAAACCCCTTTGAACTTTCAACCTATAAAAGCAGCTCTAGTGGCAAATGACTCCCTGGGGATCACCAGTTAGGGGAATGCTGCAATTATATAGAAGAGGATGTGGTAAGTGTAAATGCAGTGAAGGTAAATAACAGACCAACAGCTGAAGCAGACACCTATGATGACCTTCTGATTGAAGAGCTCTATAAACAAAATTAGATGGTCTTAAAAATTGTAGTGATGTGACCATCCTTTTTGTGGGCAGTGAGAAGGGTAACCAAAACTGGAGCAACATGAAAACGAGGATCAAACAAACCATTTGTACTTCCTCCGCGTCCCCTTCTCTGTACAGTACTGTACTGTACTGCTGCGACCACCACTGTCAGCCAATAAACAAGTTTTCCACACAGCTCTCCTCTGTCTCATTTAAGAATAAAACAATATATTAAAACCCGATGAAACTATCATGCTGATAAATGAATTATCCAGGGAGAACTCTTCAGAAAATGATAAAAACTCTGCAAAGAAGAGAGCCAAAAAGTTATTTCCAATGTTTGTTTCTTATGTCTCTCCCTCTCTGTGACAAAGATTTATGACAGTCTTTGAAGAAACAAGCATTTTAAAAGTCCTAAGGAAGGCAGAAACAAAAAGCCTATATTTTCAAACTTCAGGACAGATTATTATCTTTAAAAAAAAATGAAGAGAGAATTAATTTAAGGAAAATTAAAAAAAAAAAAAAACCCTTGAACTGGATTGTTTAATCTAATGTATAAAATGTATCATTAAAAAGGATACATCTAACTCCTTCTGACCGCTTGGAAATCCCTCTTGTCCTATAGGACAACGTGCAGTTTTTTGAAATTTACCGAGAGTAGAATAAATCAGAATGAAGCAAGCAGTCTGCCAAAACCTCTCATTTTCTATTTAGAGAGTTATTAAGATTTTCTGGAAATTTCAGGTAGCAAAATGAATGCCTGAACAAGATAAGAACTGATTTTTGTGGAAAAAGTCAATGCTTTTTGCACACTATAGCAAAATTGGAATAGGAGGAGAGAAGCACTCATGTTAAGATGATATTCATATTCAAATATATTCTTAAAATGAGAAATTATTTTAACGATAGAAAAAGTTTTTAAAAAATATTTAAGATTGAGGTGAAAGATAAAAATTTCTGTTAGGTTATAAAGCACAAGTTCTGGTTACATTTCAGAGTGTTTTTGCTAAACTTATCTCTCCAGAAATATAAGATAACTTAGTTTCAGAAAAAAAAACAGGAAATTAGAGAAGAAGCAAAAAGAATGAATGTAAAAGCAGAACTGCAAAAGGTGATGGAAGTTACCAGAGAACACAAACTCAATGAAGAAAAAAAACCACAGGAACTGCAGCTAATTACCAGAGCACTCAGAGTGTTGGTGAAGGTCCTGAAGTGCTCTGTTCTGTAGTAGTGTGTGTTGGGGAAATAGCCCAGAGGAATAATGTTTCACCTCAAGTGATCAGCAAGGCACAACAGGTATTTTTAACAGTCTTTGAGAGTGAAGGAACTTTGTGCCAAGTGAGTAGTTTTGTGATAGTCAGCTCAGCTTGTCAGATGCTTAGCTCTGGGAGCTAGCTCTGAAAAGACAACAGGCATAGGACATAGTAAGCTAGACTAGAAACCGAACTTGTAGTGGGAGAAATGAAGGGAGAGGGATGGACAAAATGGGACACACAGCTAAATGAATTATCACCTTTACTGTTCTAAGTGGGAGTAAGACACATGTCTTGACAATTCTGTGGGGTGATTTTCATGTTCACTGCTTTATTCTGTAGTATCAGGCATGATTTCACCAAGCCTGGGTTAATGGATTGTGTGTTTAGCTAGTCTAAGCCAGTGCAGCAATATTTTCTGCTGCTTTCTGAGGATCACTCAAGCTATCTTTCCTTAAATACAGACTTGTTGCTTCTACAAAAAAAACCCCAAACAACTAAAACCCCCAGGACCCCATGTTTGTTGTGAATAATTTAGTCTGACAGAAGTGGCTTTTGTTTGTTTGGCATTAACAACTAAACAATATGGACGTCGACTACATTAACAGACCCTGAAGTATAATTTTTCAGTCAGGATATAGATACACCCGCCCAGTTGGCTTAGGATATGCAGGTCAAAGAAATAAAAAAGGAGTGCAGTTAGTTGCATTCCATAATTCCATAATTTCTGATCTCCTAGTTTTATGGTTTGATCAATGTTTCAGAATCACACTATCAAATGTGTTAAATGAGCACTACATCTGGTATAATGGTCTCTCTCTTTGCCCTCCACAAGATTTACTTTGTTATCTTTTATTGTTCTAAAAGAGCTTTCCTGTCTGAATGGAAATGTGGCTTTCAATAACAGTGTTTCTTTAGGGAAATGCTTCTCTTAAGGTGGATTTCTGCCTACTACAGCTCTGAGAGCTTTTTTCCCCATGAACACCTGTGGCCCAGGAAACTGAAAGGCTAGCACTGATATCTGTGGAATTATCCACACTTCAGACTCCTTCCATTTACATTACTTGGTACCTAAATGGATTTTGACAGTATGATTAAACAAATAATATTATCAGGGTGAAAAGGGAGGCAAGTCTTTTAATTATGGTGTGCAACCGACTGGAAAATTATATATAGTGTAGCTGTTAATAAAAAGGGAACAAGTAATGTGTTCAGTCCTACAGCAAATCCATGCAGCATACAACAAACTTTTTGTGTATCTCTCTGCATCTTAATTTCCTTGCACATTAGTTCACAGTAATGATAACTGCTATGAGTGGGACACTGCTTGTTTTAGCAGTTTAGAAAGAAAAAGTCCATGAGAATTAGAAAATTCAAAAGAACACTAAAACCATTCTGGCTAAGTGTCTGCTTAATTTTTAGTTTCTGTTTTTTCATTTACTCATATAAAATTACAATTATTTTAACTTTTCTTCCTTCCCTGTGACTGCTTAGCTTAATTACAGTAAAGGCTAATTTTGCCAATTGGAATCAGTGTAATAATTCCAAAACTTTAACATCCAGAGCTCGATGCCTATTCTAGGCATCTCCAGATCAGATACTCTGGCCTTTTCATCACTATATCTTCCACTCCTTCCTTTTGTTTGTGCCATCTGCATGTTGTTATGTCCTTATTTCCAACCTGGCACAATAAGTGAGACGTGAGTCACTCTGGTCTTCAGCAAAACTCACCAAAAACAACGGAATAATCTCATCAGGATTTGCCACCAATTTCAGCAAGTTTTGGGAAAATGCTTCATGCCCACAGCCAAGCTGATCATAGCACAGAAACCTGACTGATGTAGGCTGAGCTTCTGGGTTCATACAACCCACCTGCCTGCACCTTGGATTATATGGATAATGCTGCTGCAGTAAAGAAAGCTTTGTCATATGCAAAAAGTTACAGGTCACTTCCAGACAAGGCATAGTGTTTGTAGGCCCTCTCAGTAGAACTTGTCTGGACAGGACAAGTGGTCCTTCACTTGTTGCTACACAACACAGCATAGTATGACCTCAGCTGGGAAAGAGACCCCATGGCCTTATAGCAAATCACATTACAAAGGAATGTACAGTATGTTTTCTTTCTGGGCTCCATCACTTTTTTCTTTATTCAGCTATAATAGTTTTTGAAATCTTATTGTTTTCATTCTTTCCTTTTGATTATAAATTGCAATGTAAAGAATCTATAAATACTCCTTAGCTGGTTTAGGTTTATTTCCCCTCTCCCTGGTTTCTATTATATTATTTAACATTTAGTTGCAAGGAAATGCAACAATGATACCAGAGCAGGCCTAATTCCCAGATAAATTAATTTTTTATGGCTGTTTACATAAGAAAGGCTGGTACGCCACAACGACATTGGTCTTGCAGATACCACTGCTTGCAGGGACTATTCAGGGAGTTGGTGCTTTCCTCCTGCTTCCCAAAGAAGTACAAGTCCATCACTGGAAAAAAGGGAGGAAAATCAGACAGAAAATTTCAGAGTCCAATCCTCAATTTCAGTAGCTGCAGGTTCAGAAGTTACTAGCTTTTCATCTGCTTCGGGCTTTCCATACCCCTAGAAGATGCACTGCTCCCTCTGCAGATAAGGATCCAGTACCTAATATTCTATTGGAGCCAGCTGCCAAGACTGCTCAAAGGCGGGTCTTTCTGACATGGGTGTAGTCTCAGAGAGACACAGGCTTAACACAGGAACAGGTGAGCAAAGAAATCTTGTGGATAGAAACCATGAATAGAAAAAGAGACAATGAATAATAAACTTAATTACAGTAAACTTTAAAGCTAGTGAAGGATATAAAATTATTTGACTTGTAAAGAAATTGAAACAAGCCTTTTTTTCACAGTAAATGACTGTATTTCCTTTGAAGAAAAGAAAATGTGTTCTAAAGACACAATATTTAATTGCTTTATCAGAAGCCAATTATAACTTGGAAACTTTATAAAATTATACATTGATTTCGTTTTTACTTACCTGCCATGTTCCAAGAACTAAACTACAGATAACCTTTTTATCTCAAGCACAAAATATTTCATAGCTTCCCCTGACAACTCTGTATGCTTTAACTATATTTACAGATTTCCAGGGCAGCTAAAGCCAGCAAACAACACACATTCACTTTTTTAAATCAAACCTATTGCATTATTTGAATTATAGCATGTATGTTTAAAGTGATTCTTGATCAGAAGTGTTTGAGTCAGGTAGTAACAGCAGAAATTATATGTAATATTGGAGCAATACTCAGGCTGTATCTGGAGCAATGTCTGGGGACTACCGTACTAGACACCATACTGAGGAAATAGACCTCCAGATCCCTGTAAAGCTAGACTGCTAAACAGGAAGATAAGTTTGAAATCAACACTTACCAACTTCAGAGGCTGCTCTCTGCAGTTTTTCAAAAGTTCTGCTTATCATAACTATATTTAATCCACGTTTTGCCAGCTATGAGAGAAGAATATGAAAGCTCTCAGAAAACAAAGTGACTGCAGTCTTGCAGTAAAAACATCCACAGATTTTCTTAAATTACTTTCACTCTCCTGACACTGGCCTAATGGGAAAACAGCAGATATAAAACCAGGCCAAAAAATACTCAGGTTTTTAACAGTCTTCCAAAACATCTCCTTCACTGTACAATCCTGGATTCTTACAAGAAAAATATACAGGACAACAATCAAACCCCAATGATTTGAATACAAATAAATAATCTGAGCCAATTTCAAATGAATGAATGTCATCAAAGAGTAAAAGAAATGTGACATTTCCCAGAAACACATTTTTATTATTTTACCTTCTATCTTCACAATTTAAAAAGAAACAAATGAAAATGGTGAAATATAGCCACAACAAAAATGAGTATCCACAAACACACTGGCAATAGCTGAAGTTTATAGGTACAAAAAGTATTGAAAAAAATGGTCTGTTTATAGTGAGTTTGGTATTACCACATGCAGAACATAAGCAGAAAAACAGAGAATATTTTTTTCCTGTTTTCCTGAGGCCTCACATTCCCATCAGTTAAGGAGTTTTAGGCAAATCTTGAGAAAGAAACTTGGCCCCAGTTGGTGCAACGAAGTTATTATCAAGCAGAAACTGAATGTAGTTGTGTACATACAGAAAGATAAAGCTGAAACTATAAAAATGCCCATGAGTACAAGGAGAAAGGGAGCTAAATTAGTCTGCACAAAAGTTAAAGCCATTATCAGTTGAAAGTACCAGGCTTGCTTAGAAGAAGAAACTCACTGTTCCACACACTGTAGACCCATTAATTTCCACAGCTGACTACCTGCAATGCTTTCTCTTTAGAACTGTTTGAGGGAAACAGTTTGTCCTGTTGGACTCTTCTGAAACAATGCAGAGAATGTTAAGGAATAAGGACCTTTGTTCAAATATTTGTTACATCAAGAGTATGAAGGTCAGGTTGTCTATTAAATGTATCAGCCACAATCATTTGCATTTTCAGAATAAAGACCATGATCACAATTCTGTGCTTTTGGAGACCTCTTCACATAATTGGTCGGTGCTCCAAAGAGACCTGCACAGACAGAAACTCTGGAGTTTTGAAAGCTTATTCTAAGGGCTCCATTTTAAGGGCTCAGGAAGAGAACTCTTAATTGCCTGTGTACTGGCAGATTTCCCTTTGATCACAATGAGTTTGACTCAAGACATTTCCAAGTGGAGACATAGTCTTTATTTCCACGGTCACCTCTTCCTTTCTACCACTTGAAGGTGTTCAGATAGAGACTATTTTAATTTTTCTGCCTTGGGACCTAAACTCAAATATCAGCCATATAATATACAGAATAGAGTAAAAGTTCTGCTTCATGGGGCTTCTTGATATCATCTCAGTTGTGTTTCTGTATTTCATTTGGTGGAAAAATCCCTCCTAAAGGCTAAGTGAAAAATTATTACTAGCATTAGGATTGCACTGTATTTCGGCTAAAAGCATGTCTGTGGTAAAACTGTTATAAAATTGTTAACTGACAGGTGAGAGGATTCTCCCTCATTGCTGTAGATCAGACTAATCAGAAGTATAAAGCTGTAGTCCCATTTCACAAGGGAAAAGAGTCTACAAATCTGACTACTCTTTTTTGCTTCCTCACCCACAGATAATGTGTGTCTATTTCATGACATTCCAATGCACCCTCAAGCAAACAAAAAGAACTGTGCTTAAAAATAATTTCCTAGCCATCTACATCAAAAGTTAAACCAGTTTTAACATTACTGCATTCCAAATGAAGGTAATTTACAGTGTCAACCTCTCTACCATGGAATATTTTCATAAAATAAAAAGGCTGTTTCTTTAGATGATGGTATGTATCCTGACAGCTAAGAATAAGCACTGGCTGACAGGAGCATGATGTGAAGCTCCTTGCGTTAGCAAATCCTGACTCCCAGTGGTAAAGGACTGAAACACCCCTCAGTTTCTCAGATTGCTGAAATATAGCATCATTATTAACGAATCAAGCCATAATGATCTATGACAACTAAACATTTAGAAATGGTGCTAATAATGAAGAAAGATCAAGCAGAATCTGCATTCTGGATTCTCACAAACTCATTCTTAAAAAATTTAAATCAAAATTAAATAAGTATAAAGTCAGTCTCCATTTTCTAACACATTTTTACAGTCTGGGGTGAATTTTTAAAAAATAAAGTTTCATGACAGGCAAGACAAAGGTGGTACATCAAAATCACGCATGTAGAGGCTACAGTTACATAGACAAACCTGTTCTACTTTACAAGGATCATTAGATGCAATGATTTAAATGCCTGAATAATGCTTTCTGGAATCTGTAGCTGCCTAATGTGGATTTCTGTCTTTTACAAAGGAGATTATTCTCTCTTCTCCAGGATTGTCCTTACATGGCTCCAGTGCTTCATGCTTTTTCTTTCCTTGCCTGGGTTTCAGATCAATAAGGTCTCTATGATTCAAATTTTTCAACACTTTTTTTTGGTTTAGCAGTCTAGAACAGAGAGAAGAGGGCAGAAGGGTTCTGCATCCATGCAACACAAGTAGAATAGCTGTATTTGCAGGAATACATCTAGGAGCAAGTAGAGGAATTAGACTATATATGCAACTGAAGTAAGAAAGCTCAGTCTGTATTTAGCTAGTATTGTTGCTGGTAATACTACATACAACCTCAGGAAAAGAAACAAAGCTTTAAGATGTAGATCTAGACAGTGATATCAAGTGCACCCTCAGCAACTTTACAGATGACACAAAACTGAGTAGTGCAGATGTCACATAAGAAGGACAGTATGCTATACAGAGAGCCCAGGATGAGCTGACGAAGTGTGCCTGTGTGAACCTCATGAGGTTCAACAAGGCCAAGTGCAAGGAAGGTCCTACACCTGGGTCAGGGCAATCTGCAGTTTTAATACAGACCAGCCCTGAGGAGAAGGACTTTAGGGTACTGGTTGATGAGAAGCTTGACATGAGCTGGCAATGTGCACTCACAGCCCAGAACACCAACCATATCCTGGACTGCATCAAAAGAATCATGGCCAGCAGGTCGAGGGAGGTGAATCTCTCCCTTTACTCCACTCTCATGAGACTCCACCTGGAGAAATGTGGCCCGTTCTGGAATCCCCAACATAAGAAAGATAAGGAGCTGTTGCAATCAGTCCAGTGGAAGGCTATGAAGATGATGGAGAAACTTTGCTATGAGGACAAGTTGAGAGAGTTGGAGTTGTTCAGCCTGGAGAAGAAAAGGCTCCATGGAGATCTTATAGCAGCCTTCTAGTACCTGAAGGAGGCCTACAAGAAAGGTGGGGAGGGACTTTCTACCAGGTCATGTAGTGGTAGGATGAGGGGGGATAGCTATAAATTGGAAGGGGAAAGATTCAGATTAGACATTAGAAAGAAATTCTTCACTCTGAGGGTGGTGAGGCACTGGCAGAAGTTGTACAGGGAAGCTGTGGCTGCCCCATCTGTGGAGGAGTTCAAGGCCAAGTTGGATGGGACCTTGAGCAGCCTGGTTTGGTGGGAGGTGTCCCTGCCCATGGCAGGGCAGTGAAACTAGGAGATCTTTAAGATTCCTTCCAACTCAAACCATTATATAATTCTATGACTCCATTCTGTGATAAGATTTGTGGAACTGTTGTATTGATAAATTAATGCAGTGTCTGTCTCAATATAATCTGCTATTACATTTATTTAGACACAAGCATTGGCCTAACTTACAAGAGAGTTACGAACTATTAACAATAACAAAAATAATGGCCTTCTGAACCACCAGCGTCCTGTCTGTGACCTTACATTGGATAAGAATTATGCAGAGACTAAACCATGAGTCTCAGAGTATCGCATGGCCCCATCCATAAACCCAGTATGTTTGAGACGATGGTTAACACACATCTGTGGTTATTACTTCAGAAATACAGAACAAACAATATTGCACCAGTACCTGAAATGATAATAGAGGACTATAGATGCAGCAACCTAGCAGCACACTAACAGCTGATTTACTTTTTTCCCTTGTTATAAGTTTGACGAGTCTAAACTCCAGCAGCCCCTCAAACTGATGGACCAAATCTAGCAGAAACTTGTCTTTTGAAATGAGTATAACAAAGTAGATCCAAAATCCCAGTACTCTGACATTATAACAGTCAGTTAAAAGGTTAGGGTCTATGTTCAAGAGGGCCAGTTGTTCAAAATGACCCAGATGTCCTAGAAACATGAGGACAGGCTTCATGGAACCCTGAACTTTCACACAGAAGAGGATAAGTTTGAATTGCCTGTGTACTTGCTTCTCAACAGAAGCTCAAGGAATGAAAGGGACAGCAGTTTGCTGTGATGAATTTGTGTCCTGGCATTGATAAAGAAGCATTGTAAGGCTTCACAGACGCCAGGCTCTTCACACAGTTTCAGTCAGCTCTTGAGATTAACTGATCTTGCAGAGACCTGCATTTAGCCAGAGTATTGAAGCTGTAAATATTGTCATCTTTCCCTGGAGTTCAATTTGCTGGGTTTTATCCAATGAACCTCCTACTGGGATTTCCACACAGAGGAAGCTATATCACACTAGTCTTCCAAAACACATGAACTGCTTCTCTTAGTCTCCTGTACTGTATACTACCAACAAGCGTGGAGCACTTAGGTTAGTTTGTGATTCTTTATCAGCCCATCCTTATGCGCAAGATATCAGAAAGAGCCCTGGTGTCAGAGTTCAAACTCTAAAAGAACATGACCATCAAAAAAGGCTTCCCATCAGCCCACAACAACAGAGGGACATACACCAGAAGAATATCAGAGAATTATGTACCCTGACATCAGACCAGCAAGACACTAGTACTGAGCCAGAAACTCCAAAGGTACAAAGACATTAAACAGCAGGATCACGTTTATTTATCCATAAGTGACACATGACCGTGTGCTTCAACCTCAGCCAGTAAGATGATGCGCCAAGCTATGACCTCATGTGGTGTGAAATTGGGATCTGCCCCACAGAGCAGTAGCTGAACACAGCTTCCATCAAAGGGACCACATGGTACCTCTCAGCATGGATAAATGTGGATCTCAGTCATCCCATGAAAGCCAAAAATAATTAATAAATGTTCCACAAAATCTAGACAGTTCCAGCCAAGGTTTAAAACAAAAAACCTATACAACAGTTCCAATTTCTCTCATGGGGTAAAGCAGCCATTTATATGCTATAATGGGTCTTTTAAATGGTATTTACTATTGCATAAACCATATAGCACAAAAGAAGAACAGTTACAGAGGCTCTGATGCAGAAATTCACAGGTGCCCAAAAGCCTTCACATGGTTAAAATATCACCAGCTGCTCACATGCAAAGTTAGCTCAGCAAGGTGCATGTGCACATGACTACACCCAGACTTGTGGTGCTAAATAAATGTTGAAGCATTTCTGACATTCGGTCTCCCTGTCTTGATCCTATCCTATTCAGCCCTGATCTAGGCATTTATCACATCCTTCCTGTTTGCTCATCACTAGAAGAACCTAGCGAGTAGAAAGAAGTCAACATTTTCCTTTCTTTCTAACAGGAGAGCTTGCGATCTTTATCTCAACTATGTCAAGTTGCAAACTGCAATAGCTGGTATTTGTCTTTGTGGTTCCTACAGTCAATGTTCTTTCAGATGCAGTTATTGTATTGCCACTCCCAGTAATAAAAATCATGAGGTCGGTTCTTAAACAATGCGTATACTTGTGGTTTAACCCAGTGAAAACCAGGACAACACTTAGAAAGATTAGCTTTAAAATCCTGTAAATTTATTCAAAACCAAACTAATTTTCATTTCCTGTGAGATATATTTTATAACTTATGACTTAGTATACCTTATAAATTGTTTATAACTTATATAAACTCTTCCATAATACATCTTGCTAATTTTATTCTAGTCATCCCAGCTCTGAAGACAACTCATGTTCCATTGCTGTTTATCTTAAAGAAAAACAGTCAGTTTTGAATAAAGACACCAAAAAGAAAATCTACCATTCAGTCACTATTATTAACAGTACAAGGTCACCCTGCCATCAGCACTGATTACCAGGGGTGAATAGAGAGGGACTGCTGCAGTGACTCAGCATAGCAGTAGGTACAAGTTCAGCACAGAAGCTCCTCTGTCATCCTGCAGAACCCTAGAGCTACCAATTCTTAATGAAGTCATTAGGCTTTTTTATAATTTCCATAAATTGTAGTTGGTATTAATTCAAACGGATTTCTTGTGTGGTGTTTGAGTTTTATCTTTAAGAATGGAATCTGTGATTTCGTGAATGTGTTTGCATGTGTAAAGGGTTGAATATTAGATTTTGTTTGTTAATTCTGACTCACCACACTGAGCATCAAAAAGCAGATTGGCTGTGAAACTAGGCAAAAAAGGACAATGTAGGAAACAATATGAAATCTTTTGGATTATTCAGTGTGTCCATTTTATTTCCTTAGTCTGATGAAACCATCTAAGCATGAATGACTTTACGTTGAAATGCAGTACCAGTTTTCGTTCAGAACTTCAGTAATGTTATTGAGTACATACAACAAAGAAGGATTATTACTACGTTTTTAACAGTGGCTTTGAATTGTACAATAACTTGCAGAGACTGATGAAGGGATAGTAATTGCCGTTTTGTTAAAATAAACGTAGGAGTAAGTAATCTACCTTACCTCAAAGGAATATGCTTTTCCAAGCCCATCTCCTGCTCCTGTGACCACTGGAGAAAGTAAAAAGAAGAATCAAGATTATACCTGTGGCTCTGATTTAGCTTATTTAGCTTATTCTTTCTTGAATTTTTAAACATTCATCATATATGTATCCTGAACATAATATGTTTAAGAATTAATTTCCTTCTGACTTCTTCATTGGTTTTACTTCATTTAGCATATTTTGTCTTCGAAGATGATTCATCCCCACAGCAGTATATCTGATGCAGTAGGTAGTTATTACTTTCCTTTTCAATGAGGAGATACTCAGCAAAAAATCAATTGCCTGTAAGGTGGTAGAATTTTCTTCCATATATGTATTTGGGTAAATTCTGCTTCACAAGACTTTCATTTATATGCTGGTGGCAGAATGGTAGGCAATAAGGTCTAACCGGTGACTAAAGCCGATATAATGTTTTGTCAGACGAGAAATCTATATGTAAGGGAACATCACATCAGATTTACTACCAACTACAAAACATTCTTGATTCAGACCTGTCCACTTAATTTTACCTTTAAATTTAGTGTTACTGGGAAAGCAAATAAGCTTCAGTATTTGTAAAGAACTCTGAACTTCAAATGATATACAAACACATACTGAAGAGTAGCTATAGAAAGAAAATCCATATAATGTGAGAAATAAAGAAAAAAGAAATAAAACAGGAAAGTAATAAAGCAACTTCACAATAAATTTGGTAAATCTTCAGATCAAAATTGAAAATGAGTCAATATTTAAAAAATGTGGATTAAGGACTTATAAATTTCAAAAGACATTGGGGAAGTAAAGTAATTTTGAATGGTCAATAGAAGAGCAATTACTCTCTCATTTCACTCAGAAAAGAGGCTCTTCATGATGCAGCACTGGATCTTCAGCTCTCTAGAAGATCTGCAGATGAAAAGCAAGACTCCAGTCTTGCTCCCAGTTTTAATTTTCATGATTCTCAGGATCACATGTACCATGTGATACAGCAAATCATCCAAGCCTTATGAAATTTATCAGGCCCAGAACACTTTCTGTTTATAAAAGGACAGATCATAAAAAGTCCATGAAGGAAACAAGTTTCTCAGTGGAAAAACGGATTTTACTCATAAAGTTCCATGCTCTGCTCCCTATCTTGTGGACAGAATAGAGGTCTTTGCCTCAAATCAAAATGAGATATCCATATTAGTTCAGAAGCAACTGGCATTCAGATAGGTCTTCTGCAAGGGGTACATTTACTTTTTTATTAATCCATTGTGAGGTGTGCTTATTAAACATGTAATCAATGCAGATGCCTCAAGTCTCTAACGCAGGGGAAAGGAACAAAGCACAAGAGTACTGATCTCTTCTTAAGAAGATGCCACAATCAGTGATATCTGTAGCACAAGAACTCAGACACTGGACTACCTGTTCATTCTTGCTTAATACTGGTAATCTAATGAGTTTAGAAAAACATTACTAATCAGGATGAAGAATTAAGTGTTTATTAAACATTTGTATTCTTTTATGAGAATTAGTAACATCTTTAAAACAGTACTGCCTAGTTGCAGCCTTTGAAGTTTTTAGGCTAGAAATAGATGTGACTTGTTAATGAAACCATTAAGGACAGGTCACCAATTTGGAAAAAAACAGACTGGAGCAAAGTAACCAGGAACAAAGAGAAGTTACTTTGAAGAATGGAGACCATATGGTTGGCATAAACTAGTTTGTTCACACATGAGGAAACTGAAGATATAGGTAGTGGTATTAAAATTAAAGCATTTACAGTAGAGGAAAAACATCATAAGTAGGAATGGGGAGAGAATTCAGATCTATACACCAGGCGGTGCAAGAACTGTTACCAATTTGACTATTTTTCTGTTCTCCACAAGCACACACCACTGTAAGGTTCATAAAACCAAAGTTAGGAGGAGAAAACAAAAATAACCTAAGCTAATAAAACCTAGTGCAAACTACATTTTTGAAAACCTGTAGCAATGCGTCACTCAGTTTCAAGAAGAAGGTGAGGAAGTTTCCTTTACCTGCCCATTCTCCCAGCGATCGAAAGAAAGTCTGAGGCAAAGAACTCCAGATATATGGGAAAATGTATTTCATAAATCCAATGCACTTTACCAGAGTATAGAAACAAATCAGACCCCCAATAACAGTAAGTAGCTGATGCTGGAACACATCCATGGCAAGCAAAGGCAGTGAGCTAGTATGAATCAGTTGTTCTCTCACCAGGAAATGTCTCTCTCCAGCACACTCCTGGTCTCTGACTGCTGGCAAAGTAGTGAGAAGTCTAATCAAATCACGTGACATTCTGTTTCCAAGAAAAGTATTAGAATAACATCTCTGCATTACATCCAGACTTGTAAACCACTAAAAAATTCAAACTAAACAATAATATTTAGCTCTTACTTTACAAAAAAAGTTTTCACTCCTTTTCTGGAAACTATCCAAGCACAAAAAGAAAAAAAATATTTTTATTGTCATTGTTTAGAATTCATAGAGATTAAATATAAGTCTGAAAAAACCTCACCCTGAATAAGAATACCCAAACCTTGGGAATAACACACATCAGCACTACCTCTTACAGTGCTCAAAAGTTAAACTCTAGCCTAGACACTTCCAGGTCAAGTTCACACTGAACTTGTGCGGAGGACAGAAAAATAGATTTATCTACAAATTCAAAGACAAAATAATGAAAGGTTGCTGAAGTCACATGACTATTTCTGTACAGAGAAAGCAATATTATAAAACTTTGAGAAGTGTTTTCAGAAAAGAGGTTATTATCATTACGCTCATTTTACAAATGGTGTGGACAAGTGCAGTGACCTTTTAATAACAGGAATTTCAACTTCTGTAAACGAAGTAAGTTTGAACTGGTAATTAAGTTGAGGACACGTCTGAAAACCTTGAGGGGGGAAACAGTGTCTCACTGCAAGATAAAGATGAAATCAATGATATTCAAACTTGAAGTGATTAACAAATTTTAAGAAGTTAATATATGGAATTTCTCAAAAAAAGACACAGAAACAACCTCTTCTTCATAGTGGTAATTTGAAACATTTTTCAACAATCTGTTTAAACAGTAGAAGAACATCAATGCTTACACCCAGGATAATGTAAAAGAAAATTTCTGTATATATTTTGATGAAATACTTCCACACCTAATATGAATCACTTTTAAAACTTAAAACCCAACAACTAACAATCTCCAACTGAAGATCAAGAGTACTGACATCATCAGACAGAAAACTACAATATAGAGAATTATTATGAAGTAAAGATTCAGATGCAATCACAACCACAAGTTTATGAATCACAAGACTGTGTCTGTAATAAGAAGATATAAAAGCACCTAACAACTCAGCTTAACAACAATCCAGTTTCCTCGTACATGTGCTTTTTTAAATTTCAGTTAAATAAATGTTTCCTATCCTACAACACCTCTTGTTTTACATCATAAGAAAGGTCAGTCAGATCCAAAAAGATGTGAATTTAAATTTCAAAAAATTTTCATATATAAACCCAGATTCCCTAAAGAACCACTTACTATTCAAGGTGTACTTAACATTTGAAAAAGTTGCACTGTGTCCTTCATATGCAACAATGATGCTGAATACCTCCTTTAAATGAAAAAGAAACAAAAGTACTATTTTTTTGATGACTGAGGCAATATGCAAACTTTCATAACTGCCTGTCTTTTCTTTTGCACTTTCAAATCTGTCCATACTCCCTTGACACATTCTTTTCCAGAGGCTGGTAACAATTCTGAGATATGCTCACAGTACTTCGCAGGACTAATATTTGTATATCAGGCCAAGATACTGACAGGAAAATCAATAAATGCTTGTGACTGTGAAGAATTGTTCATCCAGGCCAGTCTTAAGTGATTTTCCTGAAGTATTGCTTCTCTGACTTTGACAGGAATCAGTGCAAGAACCTTACACATTGCATGGATAGAAAGCTTCTTTTGCTTACCCACTGCTAAGCAATTCCTACAAATTTAAGAGTATGAACAGATCAATGTACAGTACAAAATTTCTTTCCACCAGTTATCGTTTTTAAGTTTAGAATCACAGAACCATAGAAATAGAATCATGGAAACATAGACTCATAGAATAGGGCCCTTAAAGATCATCCAGTTCCACTCTCCATGTCATGAGCAGGGGCACCTCCCACTAGATCAGGCTGCCCAAGGCCCCATCCAAACTGGTCTTGAACCCCTCCAGGGATGGAGTAGCTACAGATTACCTGGGTAACCTGTGCCAATGCCTCACCACCCTCAGAGTGAAGAAATTCCTCCTTCTGGCCCTCCTCTGGACTCACTCCAACAGATGCATGTTCTTCCTGTGCTGAGGACTCCAGAACTGAACACAGTTCTCCAGCTGAGGTTTAAAAAGAGCAGAACAGAATGGCAGAATCACCTCCCTCAACCTGCTGGTCACACATCTTTCGACGCAGCCCAGGATGCAATTGACCATCTGGGCTGCAAGCGCATATTACTGGTTCACATTAAACTTCTCATTCACCAGCACCCAGAAGTCCTTCTTTTCAGGGCTGCTCTCTATCCATTCTCCAGCCACCCTGTATTTGCACTTGTGATTGTCTCGACTCAAGTGCAGGACCTTGCACTTGGCTTTGTTGAACTTCACGAGGTTCATGAAGGCCCGTCTCTCAAGTCTTTTGGATGGCACCCCTTTTCTCCAGCATGTTGACTGCACTACACAGCTTGACTTTGTCAGCAAACTTGATGAGGGTGCCCTCAATTCCACTATCCATATCTCAGACAAAGATGTTAAACAAATCAGTACCAATACCAACCCCTGTAAAATGCCACTCATCACCAGTCTCCACTTGGATACTGAGCCATCGACCACAATTCTTTGAGTGTGACCATCTAGCCAGTTCCTTGTCCACTGAGTTGACATGATGTCAGTTGCTCTTCTATTATTCATCAATGGTGTAGTTCCATCATAGGCGCCCACTGGATTTCTCAGGCACAATTTCCCTTTAGGGAAGCCATGTTGTCACCATTCACCTCTGAAGTTGGAGAAGGTGATCCTTGAATACTGAACAGCTTTCTTAGGACCCTCTCTCTTCTGGGGCTTTATCCCTTAGTACCCTACCAACGGTTAAAGGGAACAGGCTACCTGAAGAGGCTCAAGTTTGCTTTCCTGAATCTGAAAGTAGTGAGCTTGCTGTGTGCCCTTCTAACTCCTCTAAGGACCTTGAATTCCACAGTTTCATGCTTGCTGCAGCCAAGGCTTCCCTTGAGCTCCATATTCCCCTTCAGCCCTCCTTTGTTGGTGAGAACAAGGTCTAGCAAAGCCTCTCTCCTCAATGGCTCTTCTGTCACTTTGAAAAAGAACTTACCATCAGCTCACTCCAGTAGCCTCCTGGATTACTGGAACTCTGCTGTGTCATTCCTCCAACAAATACCAGGATGGATTAAGCACCCCATGAGGTGAATGCAAGGCTGTGCCTATCAGTCTATAGAGGGCCTCATCCACTCACTCTTCCTGGTCTTAAAGCCTATAGCAGACCCTCACTACATCACCTGTGTGCCTTCCCTCTAATGCTGACCCTTAGGTTTTCAGTTAGCTCCTCATCCATCCACAGGTGAAGCTCCATCCACTCCAGCTGGTCACTGCCATAGAGGCTGATACCTGCTTCTCATCTCCCCTGTTTGCGTCTCTGAAAGGGTCTCCAATCATAGGATCCATCCCAACATGTCTCTGTGATGCCAATAAGATCATACTCCTGCAGACATGTGCCTATCTCTTAACTCCTCTTGTTTTTTCCCCATGCTACGTGTCTCCATTAGCAAAAAGACACTTAAGTTGGGCCATTCCCTCATCCCCAGGCAATGAAGCTGTCTGACTGGCAAGAGGTCCTTCCTGTCTCTCTTCAGGTGCTCTCCTGATGACCCATGCTCCTTCTCCAGGCTCTGGGTTTTTCTTTTTTTTTTCCTTATTTGTGAGTTGCTTTGTAAATACACATTGCAACCTGTAGAACTTAGAAAGTTTAAAAATATTGGACTGCCTTCTGAAAATCAAGTTCTATAGCTAGAAGCATGTAACCACAAGACACCTCTGTGAGGGAACGTGACTTTCAGAAGTGAATCCTGTATTTCTTGAAACTAGCCTGCTTATTGATTCTTTTAAGTATGTATTTTGAAGACTAATGCTGTATCTAACAATTTCTACATTTTTCCAAAGGAAAGAAAATAATAAAATGCATAAGCAATCTAGTTTTATGATGGTGTTAATACATAATTAAGGTAATATAAAACCCTCAGAAATGTAAGGTTAAGACTATCTATAGATGTATATTAAGATAATTCAGTCTTAAATTACTATTTTATTAACTGAAAGACACAATTGCTAAGGTTCTGAATTATGTGGCCATGTCCATAATTACCTAAACACTAACATGAGAGTTGTGACTGCTTGAGCCCAAATTCCTACAGTTAAAACCAGCAAACTTACTGAGAATATCTCCACAGGTATGAAAAAAAAGTGATAGAAACTGAGTAGCTTTGTGAAAGGACATGAACATTTGCAAATTCTTCTAGATAATACCTACTTTTAGCTATTCCTAAGTATATATTTTAAATTATTTTGATTAATATTATTGTAGACTTTGGGAATCAGGTCTGTATTTTAAGTGAGAAGAGTAAGTCTGAAGAACTTCAAACATGAATGATGAATTGAATTAAATCAAATCACTTCCACTACCACTCAGAATGAACTAATGAAACTACATCAAGTACAGTATAGCAAGTGATTGTATAGAAAGCAAATACTCATACTACTCATGTGTGCTTAGAAGCATTTATTATGTCCATTCATTTAAAAAATTAAAAACTTGTTAAAAGTAAGATTTATATCTCTTTATTTAAAAAAGGTAGAGCAAAATATTAATTAATTAAATGCATACAGTATCTGTTCCTTTGTGGAACTACATTTTATTTAGCAAGTGCCACTATGTATCAATTCACATTGCAATCAACTGGTTCCCATAATCTTCATATAATTAATTAAAATCTTCTAGTGCCTTGCCCCACTGCAGGGAGATGAGGTTCGATGCTTAGGATTCTGGAGGTAGAGATTAATTGGAATTACCTGTTTGGTACTGGCCCACACACAAAAAAAAAAAAATTATTTTAAATAGAAAAAATTATTTTCTCAGTTTTCTTCTCTCCTTGATCCTGCAGCAAAGTTATGAGGGTTCATCTATAACAACAGTGACATCTGTAATAGAATACCATGCTTTTAAATATGAGGAAAAGACTGAGGAAAAATGTCTAAAAAGTACATACTGAATACACTAGGCCATATCCCCAATTCTTCAGTCAACAATTATGTGATAAACAGTCTTGGGGCACATCTCCCCTTTGTCCCATATGTGCTAGAGTAACTTGCACAAGAGCAAATGTGTATGTGAAATCATTCTAAATCACTAAGGCAGTGGTGAAACAAGCCTTGTGATTATTTACAAGCAGTTTTGTCTGAGAGTATTGGCAGATGCTGAAACAGAACAAATAGCACCAAAGTACATATACATGAAGAAATACACAGTTTGAGATGTGCTCTTGGCATTCCTTCCTAAAAATTGGCCTGTGGTGCTACAAAAATGCTGAAGTTAATCTTGTCCACATAAAAACCACGGTTTTGCAAGATATTTCTCAACCAACAAGTTGTGAACATATCTGTAGAAACTGAGGTAGACATTTTTGTTCTGTTCCAAATATGTTCCAGCATACATTTAAGTTCCCAGCGATGCTAAACAAACTTGTATCTTCAGTTTCTTTAAAGGCAGGCATTCTGGCTAATTGTTTGACTCAGGAAGTGCATTCTCTTCATTTTCAGGTTGTGTAGGCTTGCTGTTTCCTCTTAAGGTTAAAAATGAGTATCTCAGCCCACCTGCCATACTAAAGAAAAGAGAATGAACACAGGTGTCAGAAATACCTGATGCATATACCATTTCAAAAGTATGTACCCTTCCTTCCAAAGGATTAAAGAATGCCAGTAAGCATAAATTAGGAGTGTCTCAGTGCTACGTAAGCCATTTGAGAAACGAGTCCCAAGTAGTAGAATATCAATTCAATTAACAGTTGCTCCAATGGATTCATACAGATATAACAGTTCATACAACCACAAAAAGTGACAGCTCACAAGTCATAACTCATATTCAACATGCACAACACAGTCAATCAGTGTTCTCACTTCCCACACCACTTGTTTTTTACTTGGAAGCCTTGCAGCTCAGAACCACTGCTCATAAAAAAAAAATAAACCCAATCCCACATAGTAAAACTGCAGGCGTGTTTCTGCAGATAAGATCTTACCATAGTAACATTCACCTGAAAACAGATATGAACATGTAACAAGTCTTACACTCTAGGGCAGTGTGTCCTCAGGCCAGTAGTTTCAAAACTGTACCACCCCAGAGGGCCAAATTAAAAAAAAAAAAAAAAAAATCGAACTATTTCTCTCTGAGAAATCTTCAGTTTTGACAAGTAAAAGCTACTAAGGTTCCACTCACCAAATATTTAGCCCTATGAAGTTCAAAATGGAGAATATGTAATCTCCACCAATTAACATTCCGATGTAAGCAATGGATATATTCTGAAAGGAAACAAAGCCATGCATTTAGTCAGTTTTCATTTCCAATAATACAACTAATATCAATTAATTTACTTTTCTAAGAAAATAGCTATACTGTTGCTGGCCACTCCAAAGTTGGTGTTTAAATTAATTTCATTGAATGTCAATCTTACGGGTAATGTGACAGTGAAACAGAAAACAAAGTCAGCATGTTGTCTAAACACACACAATGCACTTAGAATGACTTTTGGGGGGAGGGAGGGAAAGGAAAAAAAAATAAAATAAAATTAGCTATTTGATGTTAGGTAAATTGGAGCAGTGGCCTGCTTCTGAAAATTTACTTCTTTTTAATCTTTGGAAGGCTCATTTCAAACCCTACATCTTAAAATCAGGTTTTGGGTACTCAAGCACATAAATTATGACTTGAAGTTATAACAACAGTTCTTTACTATTGCTTTAAAAGGGTTATGTCCTTAGTTTGCCAACCTAATATGTATTGAAAGCATTTAGCTAAAGTTAATGGCAGACACAGTTCAAAGTTAAAGATTCCACTCCTCACCCTCTCCTCCATCAAGTTTTGGGAAAATTGTCCCCTATAGGCAGAAGGAAAGTTGTAGAACAGTGTAAGCATTTTACCAACACTTCATTAGTTTTAAATGTTTTAGCTGTTAGCCTGCACAATGACATAATTCCTAACAACTTCTGCTGGGAAGTACTGCATCATAAAGGGCTTCTCAACTTTAAAGCAGTACAAAATGTTTCAGACTAATTACGACTCACAAAACAGAAATTATGTTGCTCTGTTCTACTGGTTCAATGCAGACATAAAATATTTAGAACATTTTCAGGACCTCAAAATTAAAACTACTAGACTAATCTTGCCAGCTTCCAAAAAAACCAACTGTAGAAAGAGAAGTACTATCTCCTTTTTGAGTACTTTGCTATGTGGGAGTTGTTGTTTTCCTTAGTCACCAATGAAAGGGAGAACCTTGATGTCTGTTACTCTTGTACCTAAGTTAGTTTGAATTCTGATAGGTGTTTGGCCCCAACTGCACAAGTCTTATCCTTTCTGACACTCTTCCACCTTATGACTCTCCAAACTGGCCTACTAAAAGCTGCTTGTGCAGTCAGTGATCTTCCCAGTGCAGACTTCCCAGCCTTAAGAACACAAAGGAAGTTGCAGTGGTTTTAAATTAAATTGGCTTGGAGAAAATAGACTGTAAGGACAGCAAATTCAGTTTTTAAGATAGGTATTTTTTCGTGTTGATCAAATTGATCAGAATTTATACAAATCAAAATTAAACCATTCAACTGGAATGAAAGTTCTCACACAGAAACAGAAGCAGTTAACTGTAAAGCTATAAACCCCTTACTACAGTTTAGCCATTATTCTGTAACTATGAATGGCCTATTTATTAGCAGCAACAGAAAACAGTTCAGCCCAAAGTGAAAATGGGCTAATACCTACCATTCTGCAATATATTTACACCAGGCTACCCTGACTAACTCACAGTAACTTGATAAGGAATAGGTGGTGGTACCTGATGAAATGTGGTTAAATGCACATCTTTTAATGAAAGTGGTTTGAGTTTCTCATGTAGGAAAACCAGGAATAAATCATACTCACATTACTTTCTAGGATATACCTGAGCTTCTATGGAAGAAAACAAGGTCCCTTGGCTGCGTGGATCTCCTAAATATATGGCACAAGCAGCATCTCAGTATTACCCCCCAATATGAGCTTCCAGCTTAAAGAAGGATCACTGCTGAGACAATGCCTTTTCCTTTTATCCAAGTATTCTGATCTCCCTCTTCTCCATAACTCACCTTGATGGCACCAACTACTGTTGTGGTCAGTGCAGAATTGTAATGACTGCATAGGACAGTAGAATACATCAAGAGAAACCTAAATAAAGCCAAGGGGAAAATTTTATAAATATTTCCCAGGGAGCACAGAAGTTTAGCAACACTTCAAAACATTCAGCATATTCTAGATAAATATTTTGCTGAGAACTTCAATCCCACCTGTTCCAGATCCTACAAAGAGATTCTGTGGATCCATATTTTAATTAATGATGTCTATATGCAGAGTACTCAAAACACACATGTTAAAATATTCTGCTTGAACTTTAGCTTTCTAAATGTCAATATTTGAAGTTAGTTTGACCCTTGGTTGGTGAAGTGTGAAAGAGCAAGAACAGGATCTAAGCCACTTTTTTATTCTTGCTTTGACTCTGCAGTTCCAACAGGAACAAAGTATTACTTCATTACTTTTGAGTCTCCCTTACTTTTCCAGGCACTTTAAAAAAACAAGCACACTGAAAAAAATCCTATACAAATGGGCTTACGTTCTATCAGCTGCAAAAAAGAAGTTAGCTAATCAGAAGACAGGGCCAGCAGAGAGATACTGAGTACAGAAAGTATAAAGCTAAATGTCATGCTTTGACCACTGTACTTCTGAAGTAAATAACATAGATAGTACTGGAACAGTTCCATACATGAGTAGAAATAATTAAAGGAAAATACGAAAGCGTTAAGGAAGAATATATTTTCTTTGAATTTTAAAGTAACTTATTAGTGAGTCTCTTGCATTTGAAATTTGCAATTTGAAATATTGTCACTAAAATGTCTTACTTGATTGCCCTGAGTCCTTACCCTAACAAGCAGGAAAGAAGAAACTGAAAGACAAATAAAAGATTTGTCCAGTGCTGGAAATGTGTTGCCTGTTAAAATAAGAAAAAAAAGAGAGAGAGAGAGAATAATGTGCTATATAATCAATAGTAAACACACATAAAATATAGTTATAAGAAAATACGTAAAATCACAAAATATATTTGTTACATATTATAATTACAAAATGTTTATATTACTACTGGAAGCAATTTGATGTGTTTAACTTCAGAGACAACAGGATGACAGCACCCATGACATCTAGACACATTCCTATAACATATATATCAGTGCAGATACAAATCTGCACGTTACAAGCAATGATTACAAATACAAGGCAGAAAATGTATGGTTTTATATTTATTGATACAGACACCAACACTGCGCTTAATATTATATAATAGTAGTGTTGATATCAGAGAGAAAAGCAAGTAAATAATTTCCTTTAAATCTATTTCATACCATAGAATCATTTCGGAAGAGCTTTCAAGGTCCAAGCCTGCATTTTTGAGCTCAAAAGTAGATTAAATAAGCACAGCTAAGGTCTCTCATCAATGAAGGTTAATAAAAAAGTTAAATCATCACATTGAAGTCTGCTCCTTAGTGACATGCAGCAAACCAACACACAGTGCCAGACAACAGTCACTAACAAACACATCACAGATTCTCTTTCCATTCCAGGGCTTCATTTCTCTTCCCCTGCATCGTGCTTTCCTGTTCTTCTAGTCATCCAGCTGGTGAAGAAGTGAATAATTGTGACACTCATGCACTGCAAATTCTACAAGACACAGTAGCTGCTGCTCCAGAAAGAGCTAGAGGAGCAGATGCAATCTCCCTACCACATAGATGGGGTACTGACACTTTGATTGGCGAAAGGTACATGCAGTGCATTGCCTGTGATGGATCAAGGCAAAAATCTCTACTAGGGTAAAAGCAAGCCAAATTCCAAGGCTTGAAATCTGCCAAACACGGGTGCCATCTAAAACAACTTGTTGACTTTTCATCAGTACTTTTCCATTTTCTACTCTTTTTTGTGATTCAGTCTCTGAGTATCACATTGACGGTAGTTATCACTTAATGGTACTTCTAACATTAAGTGACCAAACCAATGCGCGTGAACAACAGGCATTATGCATTTCTCTGATTCTATTTTTTCAGGTAACTGAGCATTAAATTATGTGTGTCAAATCAATATGTGAGCACAATGCATTCCTTTTGTTTCCCCTATCAACAAGGTAAATTTCCCTGTCCAGTTCTCTCAAAACGCTTCCAACCATGACTATGGGGAAACTAGTTAAAACATTACAGCTACACAAATTTGGCCCCCACTAAGTGTGCCAATAAGAGGATCACCTGTATTTTCCTAAACTGGCATGAGGTCATACTGAACTGATGTCACAAGAAGATATTTCATATTCACAGCAGACACAAAGCCATCATTTTTCAGGGAATAGCATTTTTTCCACAAAGCATACTTGTAAGAAGACAATAACAAAATTATGTGACTGCAGAGCACAACAACATATGACAAAGGACAGTGGAATGATTTATGACACCTACAAGCTCTGCAAAAACTTTCAGTGGTCAATCTCAAATACTTCAAAAAAGGAATATATATATCTTTAGACTCAACTTCCTGACAAGGAAAAGGCAGTGAGGAAGCCAGAAAAAGACATGTCTCCTGGTCTGATACTTTACGTGCCAGGACACACTGCCTATGGTATTATACTGTATTAATATTAGCTACGGAGAGTCATGCTGTTGTTCTGTAAGAATGGAAAATGTTACTTAAGTAGACAGAGGCTAAACAGGAATTTGTTCTGTGCATGAGAAATACAGAAGGACTGGAAATCATCTGCTTTGGTATTTGCTATGTTGTTTTAGAGCATGTGGCAAATCACATAGCGCAGTTGGTTTCCCAAATAATTGATTTAGATGAAAGCTCTGCATTGTATACCACTTTTTAAACAAAGGGTTATATAAAGCCTATCATACAGCTTCAGTTTCTCCTCAGAGTGAATAATTACAAGTTCCTTCCTGTGAAGGGAAGTCCAAGTTATATATTTCAACTACTAGTCACTAATATGGAGATAGGACCATCTTAAAAAAAAAAATAAAAAGGCAAAAAACCCCACCCACTCCCCAACTGAAAAAAAATGAACAAAATAATGTTATCAGTTTGATATACAGAATATTGTTTCTTACCTTATGAAAGTCTCCTGTAGAAAAGCTAATAATAAGCGTTGGAACCACCATAAAACATGCATTATAGAAAAGGACACCATATTTTCCCAGCTCCTGTGAAAAATGAAACAGTGTTTGAAATTACGAATCATTTAGGACTGAAATACTAAATATTACTCTGCCAGTAATATTACTATTACTGGCAGAGTAATATTTAGTATTTCAGTCCTAAATAACATTATTGTCAATGAACAAACAAAATAAAACACACTTTAGTTTAAAATACAGGATTACAGTCATTGGATTCAGGGTTTAGTTCCCATTTCAGTCACTTTGTATGTTCAGCAGAAACTGAGGGATGTTGTATATGCTGTGGGTTAAATTGCCTGACACAAAGGCAGAAGATTAGGGGAATGGCAGCCTTCCCTTCTTCTAGATTCAGCCAAGATACATAGGAAATCTCTCCAGCCTATCGCTTGCTTTAAAATGAAACCCTGTATTCTGCAGAAACCTGTGAGGTGATTAAGTGCTGCTGATCAAGAAAAATACTGAGTCTGGATTCAATGTGACTCCTGAGATTATTAAAAGATATGTATTTCTACTGTACAGACTGACTCACAAAAAACAGTGACAAAACCTCTATCCAACACCTCCAAAACTGCTTTTGCTAGTTTGGTATGTTTTCAAGGCACTGTCATTGAAAAGCAGTGTGCTAAATCATTACAAAAAGTATAATATATCAAGGTATGGCCTAACTCTTTGGCTCATCTGAGTTTAGTGTAGAACTTTCTTTTAGACAGCCAAAAAAAGGTATCAGTTATTGTGATTGACTCAAACTGGTCAGGTCTCTGTTCCTGTCCACAAGTTTATTTTACATAGACCTCATTTAAAGTGTGTTTCTAGTAAAAAAATCATCTTTCTTAGACATATATTTCAAGTTTATAGGTAAACAATTTGGTTTAGATTTATTTTTTAGACAACAAGTATGTTTTAAAGCCACTACAAAACTCTGCCTAAAAGACTTGAGGAAAAAAAATAAAATACATTGTTATCTAAGCCTGGCTTGAAATATAATGAAGTTTTTGCCAAGGGTATTCTGTATTAAGTGTGCATATATCAACTGAAATATGAAAGCAAATAGAAGTACTTATTAATTCATAACTGTACATTCCTAAAGTCACATAAGGAGTAACCAACTGCTACCATATTTTCATAATGTCAAAATCAACCCAATTACCCTACAGTTACCTTTGGGTCGATTTTCTGCTTCGTGTAAACTCCATTTGCTGCTGTGAATATATCATTCAGCAACACAAATGTGTAGCCCTCGAGATTAAAAGACAGATCAGACCTGGAAAAGTAATATTATACTGTAAATAAGCAAACAGTATACAACACATTGCACTACCTTCTTTACCTAGAAGAGTATCACAAATGAGGAAATCCAAATCCTGACAACTCCTGCAAGGCACCGGTTTTACTTTAAGACTTTTTTAAAAATCAAGGTACTTCAAATTTTCCAGTAACAGGACCCTCACAAATGAGTCACAGAGTTCTCAGAATGCAGTGGCTTGAAACATTCATTTTTCACTCTGTGAAAAATTCTGTCTCAATCCTGAAAACCTGTCCAATTATTACGGATTATACATATCTGTTTCTTTTAACACAAAAAGTAGCTACAGAATAAAGTATGACTACTTGTGTTTTACAGTCAGAATAGACATATTGGCATGCTTTTTGGTTTGACTAGTTACCACATGGGTATAGGGTAATTCATTTAACAGGACACAACTGTATTCAAGTCACATCACACGGAAATTATTTACCTTTATACACAGCAAAGCCAAGAAACAAAAGATAACATTATATTTCCTGTTAAGAAAAGGAATCTCCAAACAGGAATAAATACAGAAAGGACTAACATACAATTGCTTTGTGAACTTAACCTCACACCTGAACACACTGAAAGTGATTTAAAAATGGATGTTGCTTCACTCAAAGCAATATTTGCCAACCAAAACAACAGTCTTTCAACCCAGAACAAGAATATATTTTCGCAAGATTATTAAAATACAGTGATCTGAAATAAAAGCAGCATTCCTCATGCAGTTTTAACTTGCTTCATTTCTGGTTCTGTGAACATGGAAAACACAGGGGGTAAAAAACAGGGACCCAAGTACTTTCACCTGGAGTTAATTTTTTTCCTTTTGTATTCCTGCATCTCCCTAATAAATCAGTAGAGATTGTCCAAATCTACTTAATTCAGAGTAACTAATCTCAACCTAGGTTTACTTGGCACTTAACAAGGAAGAAAATCCTCCTCTTATAACACGACTTCATGTAACAAATCAAAACCTTACCCAGCTGCTATGAAAGCCCCAAGAATGATGGCAAATACGCTGACTATAATACTCAGAGGGTACCGTTTCCTGTAGACAAAAATTAGACAGTTCACATTTTCATTATTTGAAGAGAAGATTACATGGCTGTCTGCCTGAAAAGTTTCAAAGCAATTAATAATAAGAGAACACTTAACAGGAGGGCATAGTCTTGATAATCTTACAGAAATAAATGTGATTGACTATGTGTCGTGCTGTCAGAACTTCGCCCTGAGAATGGAGATTGAAAAAAAACACTATGAGCATTCTGCTCCTAGACAATCTTAAGAGTAATGATTAAAGGCTTAAAGTAACAGTGCTAGAACAAACTGTAATTCACTGTGTATTAATATTCATAATGTCATATTTCCATGTCTTACAGTAATCCAACAAAGGAAAATCACTACATATCTCTTGTATACATGTAGTTTTTCATCTCACTTTTCTTGTTGAAGATAATGTACAGCACAGTATCTGGGCTATTTTTCAAACAAATACTTGTTTGTCAAACTGAGACCTTGTACTGGAGTGGAAAGTACAGAACCTTATTATATTCTTAAGTGCATCTACATCAGCATAGCCACAGAGTAAAGAAAAGCACCTTATACCTGTGTTATTTTATTTAGAAATTTCTTAAGTATTTTTGCACCATTATGTAATGTGTTTTACAGACATTCCCCTGGACAATCTCTTAGGCCAGTCCCTAGGACTGGCCTGGCCTGTGAGAAAAGATCCATCAAAACAAAATGTCCAATGCTCTTGGGGAAACCCTGTGTGTCACAGAACCATGGATCATAGAATCATAGAGTCACTAGGTTGGAAAAGACGCTTGAGATAATCAAATTCAACTATATCTGTCCAACTACCAAAACATACCCCTAAGCACTTCATCTACCCATCATTTAAATACCTCCAGGAATAGTGATTCAACCACCTCCCCAGGCAGCTTGTGCCAGTACCTGATAACCCCTTCGGTGATGAAATTTTTCCTAATACCTTATCTGAACTTCCCCTGGTATAACTTGAGACCATTTCCTCTCATCCTATCGCTCATCACTTGGGAGGAGACCAACACCCATTTTGCCCCAACCTTCTTTCAGGTAGTTGTACACAGTGAGAAGATCTCCCTTCAGTTTCCTTTTCTCTAGGTTAAACAATGATAGTTCCCATAGCCACTCCTCATAAGACTTATGTCTATGGGTGGATCCTATCCAGCCCCATAGACTTTTGAATGTCTAATTTCCAAAGCAGGTCTCTTAATGATTTCCTCTCGAACCATGTGAGCTTTGTTCTGCTCCCCCTCCCTGTCTCCCAGTGCAGGAGGCTGAGTATCCAGACAGTATCTTGCCTTACTATTAAAGAGTGGGTCATAGAAGGCATTAAGTACCTCATCCTTTGTCATCATTGTTCCCCTTGCATCCAGTAAAGGATGGAGATTTTCCAAAGCCCTCCTCTGGTTGTTGATACATTTGTAGAAAAACTTTTTATTCTCTTTCACACAATTGGTCAATCTTAGTTTTAGTTGGGCTCTAGCCTTCTGATTTTCTCCCTGCATTATCTCACTTCATCTTTGTAGTCCTCCTGAGATGCGTGCCCCTTCTTCCAAAGCTCATGTATTTCCCTCTATTTTCTGAGATCCCGTCAAAGCTCTCTGCTCAGTCAAGGTGTTTTTCTTCCCCACTGGCACATTTTTCAGCACATAGGTATGGCCTACTCCTGCGCCACCAAGATTTCCTTCTTAAAGAGCACTGAGCCCTCTTGGGCTTCTTTGCCCTTTAGGACTGCTCCTCCCATCAAGATGCAGACCATTGTTCTAATAACAAAGCTGCATGCAATATCCAGATATATTAGGCTTTCATCATAATGAATCTCAACAGTAACAACTCAATCCTGACTACTTTTCAAACCCTGAGGTAAGTCAGTATAAACTCTCTGAAGACCTTTAATTGTCAGCCCTGAAGAAATATAGTGTGGCAGTCTGTATGAATAAAGCTTTCTGCTCTTAAGCTTTGCTTAGGTTAGGATGTTCCTTACACTCATATGCCACGGTACAGTAGTCCACCTAAGAACTGATGACAATCACACTGACTCACACTTTCCCCACTTGCTTGGGGGAAGCTTCAGGCAAAAAGTAGACAGCAAGTTATTTTTCCCCTGTGATGACTTATAACTAGAAAAGAATCCTGGAGCATACCCATAAATGAATAACAACGATCAACTGCCGCTTCAGCCAAAAGGAGATGACAATTTAATCGGAGACTTTCTGAAATGCTTTTCCCTTGACCATCACTCTCTTGTTGCCTGTGTTCAGCTTCAGCATGCTACTATTCCTCATAACCTTGCCCTACCCAAGCACAAGCCATCTGCATAGAACTATGATGGTAACAAAGCGTAACATTCCTGTTCTTCCAAACAGTTACAACTGAAACCAGTAACCCCAAGCAGCAAAAGCATACACTTTTAATTTTTCATTAAAAATAACTGTTGTATCTGTAATTACAGTCTTTGTTGATCTAACAGCACACTGCCAGATACTATTTTGCTTCATTAAACTGTTAATATTTTTAGACTTGACTCAGAAAGCTATTCCACAAAAGTAGACTCATCTCCAAGATGAGACACAAACCCTAACCACAAATAGAAGTGTTCAAGTTGTGCCCTGCTTACCTGATTCCTGTACAACAGTCAAGAAGATGAACAGTGTAAATGACAGCAAGTTGATTCTTTTCCCCCTGGATTCATTACAGTACATGTATCTATATCTTAAAAAAAAAGCTACATAGAATTACTTTCTGTGGTTTTCTCTGTTTCTCAGTAAGAAGCAAACACTTACTATTATGATGCAATGCCACAAGTAATTCATTTGATATGATCTAAAACAAAAGTATCTCAAATGAAAAAAAAAATATATATACCCAAGTACGATGATCTCCAGCAGTAAAGTCAGGGGGATGGTAAACTTCCTGAGCACTGTAAACATTGGCAAACTGTCAACAAAAAAAAAACAAAACAAAAAAAAAAAATTCCAAGTAGAGTGTTGAGTTAATAGCATCCTTATGTTCTAATTCTTATTTAATTTTACTAAGCAGCAGACGAAACCATTAGTCCAGCAATAAGCAACCCAAACAAATTCCCAGGTACTTAGCATACATTAAAAAATGACAGTCTGACACTACAGGCAAATCAGATAACCAAATCATTGAAAAATTACAAGATTTGCTAGTTGGTAAAGCAATGAAACTGGCTACTTTTTACAAGCCTTCTTTACATCAGCAAAGTGAAATATAAAGGCTATTCTCTACCTAGCATATGCCCTATTAAATTATTCTTTCTGTAGAATTCACGGGCAGGGTAAGTAAACTTTCTTTCTATTGTAAACCTTAAGGACATACAATAAACCTGTCTCTGAAAATATATAACAGAACTAAAATACAAATAGAACTAAAAGCAAACATACTTAGTAAACAAGCTGTACTTTCAAAAAAGTACAACAAAAAATTACAAGAAACATCAACATGCACTGGGAACAAACTGAAACACAGCAAATTCCACTTCAACGTAAGTGACAACTTCATTACTTTAAGCGTGACAGAGCATTGGAATAGGCTGCCCAGAGAGGTTGCGGAGTCTCTTTCTCTGGAGATATTCAAAACTCACCTGGACATGTTCCTGTGCAACCTGCTGAGGGTGAACCTGCTTTAGCAGGGGGTTGGACTAGACAATCTCCAGAGGTCTCTCCCAACCCCAGCCATTCTGTGATCTAAGGTGGGACCAGCTGCAACTACCAAACAGCTATTTTTGAATGACATATGTCATTCCACGTTAAGTAATGCAGTTGGAAAACGTTGTGATTAATTTGAGAAAACACTTGCATCTGACACCTTGGAAATCTGTCAGCATGGCCATATGGATCAATTAATCCTCCGTTTAAGATAACTATTACCAGTTGTAAATTACACAAATCCTAAAACAGCATTTAATCACTTTACCACAAGCATTTTGAAGTTATGGATAAGACCCATACACCCTGGAGACAACCCAAAGAAAGTGGAAAATTCCATAATGTAACCAAATGCCACCTAAAGTAACAAAATGTATAGTAAGAAAGCATAATGTAACAAAATATTATGGGCAGAAACACTGCAGCCATTCTTACTTTTCTGTTAGAAAAATCAGTTATAAATAGTAAATCTAAGAAAAAGTTATGTCAGTCATAGAGGGGGGGAGGTGGTGCACTTAGGCTTAAAATCGTCTAAAAAAACTTTTAAAGTTACAGTGAGGGGGAAAGGGGAAAGAAGAACCTATGAATCAAAAATTTATAGGATTGAAGTGACTTTCATCATCACATTGGCTAATGAGCTACTACAGACAGTACTGCCAAAGTGTTCATGTCACTTCAGGAGAACAACTTCTGAATGCATACAACAAAGACTTGCAGAATCAGATGTTTAATGTTTCAAAGTTATGATACACTGCAACCCTGTAAAATTCTGTGGTTTTGATTTAGCTTACTAACAAATCCTCAAGAGCCTGCAATGACATAAAAGAAATCCCACAACGGTAGGGTTGTATCCTCCAGCCCTGGCACAGCTGTTATACTTCCGCACTTCTCTTCCACAGCAAATCTGACCACTCAATCTGTCACAGCAGATCCTCTACATAGCTTACACCTTTTTAATATGAGCGTGGAAGCAACTGTCACAGATTTATGCTTGTGGGCATACATTGAGCCAGTGAACCCTTTAGCTGTCTCCCATAAACCTGCTCTTGGTGCTCAGCAGGGTTGTGCTGCTGCCACCATCCCACTACACTATCGTTTTTCTGTATCTTGGTGTGTACTAAATAACCTGCACTGATGCTGCAGCACAAATCTTTACCACATTCTTCTTCCTTTACCATCTTTCAAACTCTCTGGTTAGGACACGCAGGAAGAGTGGGATGCCTGGGTACAGGGAAAATGAAAGCACTTTCATTGCCACATAGCGTGTTGCGATCTGTCAGTACAGGCTAGCTAAGTTGCCCCTTAAAAGAAGCTGACAACTTGTAAACAGATCAAATGTTTGGGTAAGAGTCTCCTAACAGCATCAGGGGTTTGGACAGACAGAGAGGCATCCTATGCACTTAAGTGCCAATGCAGCGCTTTTTTTGTTGTTTTTTTTAGTGTTTATTTTTCACACCCACAAAATACAGGCTAAAATCTAGTCAACTTCTATTTACTGTACCTGAGTTTGCCGGTACTTGATAATCCACTTATGTGGTTTCCAACATAAATCAGAGGCAGAGGAAACAACTGTGATAAAATTAAAAGCACAACTCAGATTATTATGCTTTGAAGTACTGTTGAGAATCTTTATTTGATAGAATTTGATAACTGTAATATCAAAGGTACTTCTAGCAAGAAAGAGAGGATTTTTAAGAAAAAATATAATTATTCTGCAAAGTGATCTTCAGCTCTCATTCATGTGACCATTCAGGAGCACAGTTTCACTGATTTTATTAGAAAGATCATACTCTACTTCTAATGAACTCAATCTCCATTTATTGTAAACGTTAATAAATTTTATTTTAATTGCTATAATCCTCAGATTAATACTCATTCTAACATTTGAGATTTAGGTATAAAAGTAATACTAGTAACAGTAAGTAAACAAGCAAGAGAACAGATGGAATAAAAGAATGCACGAGCTGCAAGTATGCTACGCTTTCCTAGGTAATCTCGAAAATATACCATTTTTGATCTACCTAACAATTTATGCTCTGCAAAATACTAGAAAGAAAAGACAAGTATTTAGGGGTAAATTAAACTTTACCATTTCCAGTTTTTAGCATAAAAGGACTGATTCCCACAGAAACACATGGGCAAAATATAGAGAAGAGATAACAAAACTTCAGACCCTTAAGAAAATACACCAGGAGTAGAAGATCCCTACCCAGCATTCAGCTGCAGTTCAAAGCTACTATTCTCCCCCTACAGAAAAGTTGCAACAGATTTAAACCAGCCAAAGTAATTGCTGGGGAGAAAGGTAGTGTGTACATCTAGTCCCATTCACTATCAGTCAAGCAGGAGCTGGAATGGCAGAAAGACAAAACAGATCTTCTATCTTAGCATGTGTAAACAGCTGCTGTTGTCGTGCTTATAAGAGGCATGAGCTCTGTCCTTCAGGAGACGTTGTCAGAGCCTATGCCTTTACAAAGCACTGTGTGCAGAAAAATCATGCAGAGGAATGGTCTGCATTTTATCAGTGTTAAGAATTCTGTTCTTTTAAAGCAAAGAGGAGGGAGAAGAAAAGTACAGTAAAAGCTAACTGTAGTTAACAGAAGTTCACATTTGAGCGAAGGTAATGGTAGAAGTAAACCAGTGCATAAAGTAAGAAGAGTATAAGCAACAATAAATATTCAAACTAAGCTTGCAAAAATTTTGCAATACACTATCTCTTACGCAGATTTTTATTAAGAAAAATGTCTTCATTCATAGCATGAAAACAGAGCTGACATTACATTCTCTTTCCTCTGAACTTAATCTGTTGTCAAGGCAAAATCACAACATCCAGCATAACACCAGAGATCAGTGAAACACTTACTTAAAAACAGTCAAGAATGCCAAAGCTTCCTTGCTAAAATAAGCACTTAGCTACTTCAAAATTCTGTCTGAAAGCTCTGAGGACATAAACCTGTCACTAAGTGAGAACCAATTATAATCTCAGTACTAGTGAAAGCAAAAGTGGTCAAAAGGACAAAAGATGCTTTAAAAAGAAATTCAAAATGAGCAATCCAGCTGATTCATTGTGACTTGACAAATTCAGCACAAAAAGTAATACACAAATCCTGGATGCTGCAGTGCTGACTGCTCCCATCTTATCCAAGGAGCTCTTCCAAAGTAGATATTATTAGGACAAAGAAAATGTGTGCTGTATTTTTTAATGTCCTTGTACTGATTTTAAAGTGAAGGACCCAGCAGGGAAGGAGAGTAGAGGGACTGAAGAAACCTCCTGAAGTCTCAACAACCTGTTATATATACCAAACTCGAAACTACCCAACGGGAAATCTTCTTTCCTCATGTTTTGAAAAAAATAAGATTTGTACATTTTATAATTGATGCTACAGGTATTCCTACAAGATTTCTACATGCAGAAATGCTAATGATTTCAGTATGCATTATGATAATAGAGCATTCACCAAAAGCTGCAAAATACTCACAGTAAACCTCATACTGTTTCTAACAAGATTCCACAATGAAGATGCTGGCCTGAAACACTACAATACCTGAGCTCTGCAGGAGAGCTGGGAGCTAAGTCTCTTTGTACATCTCAGTAAACACTGACCAATACCTTGCAATAAGACATAAATATGCAGCCTTAGGCATAAAAGTAAAGCTCTAACAACACTGCACATGGATACAGGATTCTATGAGGATCATTGCTACAGTCATTTTGGATCCCAGTTCACAATAAAAGATTTTCTCTCATTTTTTCTCTATCCTGCCTCTTTAAACTACAAACACTTAAGATCTGCATAATGCATCTAGCCTCTGCCTACACTACCTTTGCTGGGCATTATATTAGACTCTTCTATAGAATATAAATCTTACATATAGAATCAACTGCTTGTTTAGATTTTTTTGTCTATCACACAGTCTTTTTCTATTCTTTTATCATGTCCAACTGACATTTCCAAACAGCCTCTCATACTATGATCAAAATCCTTAACAGATCTCCTACTGATGCTGCAGGGAGCTGTATACATTCAGAAAAATATTTCATGAATGTGAGAGTTCACCTAGCTGTATGAAAGTACAGCATGCTTTCCCACATACTGTATAACTAAATAGCACCAGATTACTCTGCAAACAAAAGGCAAGAATACTGCAGTGAAATTAAAATGATCAAATGGAATACTAAAAAAAGAGATACACATAAACACATCTGAGAAACAAGCAGAATATTTTCTATCTTGTCTCCATAAGAAAGAACGCCATTATAAGAGGTAATACTTTCTCATTAATAGCAATCCTTACCTTCACAGGTATACTTTTGTCAAAATCAGGAAAGTGAACAATCTTATTTAATTTTGACACATATAAGATAAGTATAGTGGCTGTCATCTAAACAAAAAGAAAAAAAGCAAGAAGTTATGCAAGAGCAAAACTGTAATGTGTAAATGAAAGAACTGCTTCAGAGACAAAATCTCTACGTGCATTTGACAAATGCTAGCTATTACGTATTTTATTTCAAAGAATAACACAGCTCTGATTGAATAAAGTGGAATAACTTTATTCTTACCAATTTTACCTGCTATTTATTTAAAAGTACAATAGAGACACAAGCTTTGCTGGCTTGAGAAAATTAGTGGCACCCTGTGAAATAATGTGTGCTGAGAAGCAGCTGGGAAAATCACACAGAAAAGTATTCCAGAATAATCAGGTTTTCACTCAGAGCACTGTTTTGTCTGCAGAATCACTCCTACAGCATTTTTGATAATGTCAGGAGGTCGTTGTGCATTGATGAGTCTGCTGACAACGTAAGGAATGAATAATAAAGATATGGACAGAAAGAAGGGGAGTATCTGAGTAATTACATAGTAAGAGTTAATGCTGACCTCAGGAAGTTAAAAAAAAAAGAAAGTTAAAGTTTCCTTATTAAAAAAAATCATTGTCAGCCTAGAAAATGGGGAGGTATCATGTTCTAGAGACTAAAGAACTGTACTGTATTACATGCATTTCACAAACCATTTAAGGACATCTTGGAATAATCAGTCAACAAACAATGGAAATGTCATTATGTCTTAGGTTCTGTAAAGAAACAAGGCCACACCATCGCTCTTTGCATGAAGTATTGTCACATTTTTTAGTATTTGGCTTCTACTGAAACATGACATGAGGTTCCTTGAGCAGTCTGGATGTGTAAAACTCTCTTTCTCCCTCTCAATACAACAAAGACTTTACAAGACATTTTACTCTCTTCAGCATCAAAGAGCAGACATATTAGATCTTAGCTTGTAACCTTGGCAGGAAATAAATCCTTTCTTTCAAATGTATTTGCCTACACAACACTTGCTTCAAGGCTCCATCTTTCCCAGCCATCCCTCTGTAGAGTCAAACATTATAATTTGCGGACCATATACACAAACGTTTGAACTTTGGGTTTACTATGATGCCTACTAACAACAAAAATGTATTTCTGCTGCAGTAGTGCAAATTGTTCACAAGGCAACAAAGAACCAAAACTCTATGTAATCTTGCTGGGAAAGGGGAGGGATACTTATGAAGTACACGGTTTATCTACAAATAAAAGCAATGCTTGTGTATATAATCCACAAAAGCTCAAGGACTCTCATAGCATCTGTGTACTTGTTAGAACAAATCTTGGCAGTTTTGAAGGCCAGTTCTCTTACTGAAGAGTTACGACTTAAGTTGAAATTTCCTTGATCTCACTAAAACTAATCACTTTTCCTTGAGCTGCAACTAATCCAGAAGGGAGCAGTGAAGTATAACATAGATTTCCCACTTTAATATATCTCTGTGCTACAATTAGTTTAACTAAGAATAAAATTATTAGTACATTTAGCATGCTTTGCTTCTGAACATACCTGCCCAGCTCCAAGAAACATCGGTGACGGGAAGCTGAAAAGTATAATCAGACATTTAATACTGAGGGGAAAAAATAAGAAAACCAACAAAACAAATGAAACAAAAGAACAACAAAAAAAAAGGTTTAAATTTAGCACCAAAGTCAACAACTGGACATCTGGGCTGTTGATGACTAGCCAATCTTTCAGAAGAGTTCAAGAACTGCTACAGTTATTGGGAATCCTAAAATTTCATTTCTGCAGCAAAATCTAAGCTGCATTCAAATAATATAGTATATACTCAGCTGATCAGTTCTAAAGAGCTAACTGGCTTAGGTGCATTTGTAAAGCAAGGTAACACACTTGGAGAATTTTTACAATGCATAAGTTTTTGAGTGGCCTCACATGTGCACTACACATGCTGAGCTGGTACAGTTACATCTCTTGCACTTGCCTTAACTTGGAAGCTTATCTGCACAGCCCCGAAACACCAGCAGCATGTTTTTGTGAAAAGAATGTACTTAGGTACATGTTGTAGAAACCCCTATTGTCTGCTAAAACGGCTAAATTCCTACCATACACCTTCAGTTATCTTCAGCTGAAAGCACGGATGCTTGAAGGTTAAAAAAGCAGAAACTTTAGCAGGACACCTGAGGAGCCTGGGTCCTTTGATTTTTTTTCCCTAAACCTACACCAAGTTTCAGCAATATAAGTGTGGCAGTTAACTGCTGTTAATTCTCTGCATGCACAATGAGATACAAGCAAAGAAGTCACTTATGATGGATGGCTGCTTTATGCCAGCAGTGTCTGGATCCTCCCTGCCCAAAAGCCTCAGGTGGTAAGGAGCTCCCTAAACACAACAGTTCATACAGCATTTTGCAGGACTGTACTGTCACAAATGATCACACACAAGCTTGCATCCAAGGAATCTAAATAAAACCCACTTCATTTTCTGTGCACACCCGCACTAATGAGTGCCTAAGGAAGGTCCACATTCTCAACAAGCTGTGTAATTTTCCATTATCAAAGCTCCTTGAGATGGTGCTTACTTACCACCAAAGTCAATAACAACTCCTATACTACCATTTTGTGTGCTGAGAAATGTACATTTCAAATGAGAACTACTAGGACAGGAACATAGTATTAGCAAAAAAAGAAATATTCCAAGTGCACTTCCTACTGAGGTGCAATAGAAAAGCTGTTAAGGACACTGTAGTCATTACATAGATAAAGGGTTAGCAGCAGCCAGTAGCAAAAGTGATTACAGGAAACAGGTATTAAAAAAAAAAAAAAAAAAAAAGGAAAAACAAAGTAGGACTTTCAGTTGCAATTATGTGACACTTAAACTTGAGATACTCGATATAACTATGGAGACTTCACTTATTTGTCCTACAGCTATTTCCCGTCTTTTATTTGCAGAATCCTAACATTCTCAGCAAGATTGTAAGCTGTTTATGCAAAATCTGTCCTTAGTGATGGACATGCTGTCTTTGATTGTCTTTCAAGGATGTGCCGGACATATGGCAAGGACTTACAGAGAGCTGCAGACTGTACCACAAAAATCTTGAGAAAACAAAATCACACCTGCCTCATGTATCATTTCTGTTGTTATGTACAGTCTTATGTGTTCAAACAGCACAATGTTAGAAAATAAGAGTAGGTTTCACATTTTTAATATTTTCTTTTTCCTTTTATTTTGTTGGGTATTTTCTTTTTGTTGGCTCATGAGCTAAAACACAGCAAAAACTAACCAAACTTGTTAAGTAAAGCATGAAATCATAGAACAGTTTGCACTGGAAGGGACCTTAAAGATTACCCACTTCCAACCTCCTGCCATGGGGAGGGACACCTGCCACTACATCAGGCTGTCCAAGGCCCCATCCAGCCTGGCCTTGAACACCCCCAGGAATGGGGCAGCCACAACTTCCCTGGGCAACCTGTGCCAGTGCCTCACCTCTCTCAGAGCAAAGAAATTCCTCCTTTCGGCTTGTCTAAATCTTCCCCTCTCCAGTGTATACTCGTTCCCCCCAGTCCTATCACTACAAGCATTTATGAACAGTCCCTCCTCAGCTTTCCTGTAGCCCCTTCAGGTACTGGAAGGTGGGTATAAGTTCTCCTCTAGACCTTCTCTTCTGCAGGCTGAACAACCCCAACTCTCTCAGCCTGTCCTCCTAGGGAAGGTGCTCCAGCCCTCGGATCATTCTTGCCGCCTTCCTCCGGATCCGTTCCAACGGCTTCTGATGTTGCAGATAAGCATATCAACAGCGAGACAATTTCAGCTACACCACATAGGGGTCCCAACTGAAGTAAACAGATGCAGTTCTTCGAAGTTTTCACGATCAAGATTTTTTCCGAGCTTCACCTTTAGGTTTCGTGTCCTTCCGGGGAGAAAGGCCGCCGGCCGGGAGGCGGCGGGACGGTTCGGGAAGAGCAGCGAAGGCAAAGCCCGGGTGGCCGCCCCCTCCCCCCACGGCGGGGACCCTCACCTGTAGGCGCTGAGCAGAGCCTTGTTGACCAGCACGATGAGGAAGGAGCACGTCCCGTAGAAGAGCGCAGAGAGCACCCTGGGCAGCGCGGAGCCCGCCGACACCTCCGCGCCGGCGCTCATGGCGGCCCCGGCGCGGCCGCCCCGCGGCGCCCCCTGGCGGAGCCGGAGCGGCAGCGCCTCCCCGCGCTCCCAAGGGTGCGGAAGCGGGGGCTCCGCCTAAGCAACGCGGGGCGCGTTTCATGAGGGAAATGAATCACCGTCCCCCTCTGCTGGCGGACAGGATCGCGGGAACGAGGAAGAACACGGCGGTGTGACAATAACCCACTTCCAGACAGCAAACAGGAAAGTTAAACAGAGTTTCTAGTCAAAGCGTTTATTAAAACGACAGTACATCCTCCCTCCTGCTGTAAATTCATGCCAAACTACAACTTACTCTTATGAGACATTAAACACTTTGAGATTTCTTGTATGTAATCACTTGGTAATAAAACAAACAGAACTCTTCTCTGCCTTGATTTTTTTTTTTTTCACTTGGTATTTCACCCAAAACCTGTCACAACACAAAACTGCTCCACCTGTCTGATTTCTACAGCAAAGCATAATTCTGTGTACTTGTCATACTTGATGAAATGTTCTGCAAGTTGCCTGAAGCATTACAGCTGACTGGGAGAAAAGATACAACAATAAATCAACCCCACTGAAGCTAAAAGATTCCAGTCTGCAACCAGCGGGTAATTAGTCTTGTCTCCTGTGAAACACTAGTCAGGAGCTACTCTGAGCTGCGACTCAGAAGTACAGCAGATTTATGCGCAAGGCTCCTTGTAGGATCAGACTATTTGCCTGTAGCCAATTAAACAGTCAAAAACATGTAACTTATCTGAGAAATGCCAAACATATACAACTGAAACACTAGCCTTACTACATATTTTTCATATTTTTGAGCCTAAAAGGCTTAAACCAGAAAGAAATGGGCCAGATGTCAGCTAAGCTTAGGATCTGAAAGAAAAAGTTAAACCGTGTCACTGGTGCAAAGTTACTACATTCAATGAAAGTGAGGGTTTTTTAATTATTCAATTATTCTTAAGTGCATCAACATATCATTTAAACAAATTGGGTTAATGAGATTTCTAACCACAACACATTATGAACATAACCCAACAGCTGCAGTTTCTGGTGTAAAATCACACAACTTTTCTGCAACAGCTGTATGCATCTGGTCAGTCTATACCAAATGACTGATAAAATGATTCCTTCCTCTAGTGTAAGCAAGAGGGAAAGTGGCATCCCCTCTCACCTGAATTTCCTGACCTTCAACAAGAGGAAGGAGTTAAAGCAGGTCAGTAAATTCAGATCATTTAATATCCCCTAAAGCAACAGCTTAATGAAAAATAAAACACACAATAACAACTCCAACCAAAACACAAAGTTTCGTTAGCACATTAAGAATCTCTGGTTACCTTCAAAGCAAAATATCACAATGCAATGCTATCTGAAAGTATATAACATTCAAAGTAAGAAGATATCCTGCTAAACATTTTATATCAGCATCTGATTACTAGTCAGCATTCTGTAACTTCATTTATTTTGGGAATAAATGAAATTATACTGTTCGCACACTTGTAACTATATTTGAAGCCTATTCTCTATTCATATAGTGAATACTTTTCTGCAGTGTTTAACTGATAGCTGTGCTAGTTAGTGAACACAAAATTGGCAAGTTATCCTGAAATAAAGCAAATAAGGTGGCTTTATGCACAGAAAGTACTGAGGCTTCTATTTGCTAATAATCATACAAGAGCACTACTTCAAAACTTAGTGTTTGCTAATAATAGAGCTAGAACAGTTTACTACAAATCCACACCACCCTGTAAATCCCCCTTTTATTACCAAAGTCAAGTGCCAAATCACTACAGGGTCCAAAAGTATCTGAAAAAAATATTACCAATTGTTTACCTTTGTCTAGACTTTGCAAGACCAATCATTTTCAGATAAAGCCAACAATGTGCAAAAATTCCTAACATCATGTTAGGAATATCAAGTGCTACCAAGAGATTCTGTTGAAATCAAATCAGAAAAAATAAAAGCAAAGTTAAGCGTCATACCTTGAGCAGTCACAGTGAAGATACTGAACAATCATACAGTTCCCTGCACAAAGCAGTTTCTTCCCCTCTGCAAGTAGAGATAACTAAGCTCTCACTCAGTCTCAGTGATACTAGGCAAAAAATACACTGACATTTCAAAAACATGGTTTCATTGCTGCTTAACAATATCTCCAGACCTACTACTTAGTATAAATTTTCCTAAATAGAAATATAAATACTTCTGTCAGCCTTCTTTAGCCACATGTACCATTCTGCTAATTGTGAAAGTGCTTCCTGTGAAAACTGCTTCAAATAAATGAGTTAACCTTGCAAAATCTAGCTCCCCACAAGACATAAATTTGTCAACCCTGCATTATGCAGTCCCATATTTACAAAATACTTAAAACTTTACACCTGTCTTTCACCCTACAAAAAGTGCAATTCTCTTACCCCATGTTATGAGGCAACAACATTCTTCATAAATTCTACAGAATAGCAGCCTATAATAAGCAAATAAGGTGCTTAGCTTATGCCCAGGATCTAACTGGTTAAGTACCACCAGGAAGTACATTTTGTATAGGCAGACTCTGTTCCCATCTACTGTCGCAGGGGTGCCACAGCTAGGTTTGCAAGCTCAATGAGAGCTAGTGCGCCATGCATGCGTTCACGCTGTTCCTGGAGGCGGCGGTGGTGAGCAGCTGAATGAGCACTGTTTTTCTCTTCATCATCCTCTTCATCAGACTGAAGATATTCCATTGGGTCCTGCTGTTCCTGATCCGGTTTTTGGATTGTTTTAGTTTTCAAAGCAGGAGCACGCTGTTCCCTATTCTCCCAGTATCTACAAAAACACATGTAGGGAATGCTTTTAAAATACATACAACTGTCTAGCATGCCAACAACCCGAAGCTGGTAAAAACCTCCCAAGTACTTACTAGCTTGCATCTGATTAAGCACTGCATTTGGCTTTGTCTTTCAGCCAATGTATGGGAGTATTTAAGCTGTCAGAAACCTGCCTTATTCAGTATTTTAAGTGTCCAAGTGAATATCTGTGACAGATTTCTCCTTCACACTGTACTCCCAGCAGGTGTTTTTCGCTAGACATAGACAATTGTTGCCCCTCATATAGATGAAAATTCAGCAAGACTGTAGCACTGAAACAACACAGTATCAGCAGGTATTGATCAAGCCAGGAGAACCATCTAAGCAGAGAACAAAACCAAAAGCAACCGAACAAAAATTACAAGAAAAGGTCTCACAAGGAACTTCGTCTCGACCAGGAATTTGCACTCCTTTAAGGAAAGGCAAGGAGAAGAAACAGCTGGTTTTGGTTTGTTGGGGGGGGGGGGGGGGGGGTTTGCTTTGCCCCCAAGAATAAAATGCTTTCTCAGACTACCCTCATAATTATCTAGAGAAAGATGACTCCACAAGAGAACTTACTTTGCTAGCCAGTCTGCCACAGCTTTATTGTCAGCTGTCTGCCTCTTACTCAGCATCTCTGTCAGCTCTTCCCTCTTCAGTCGTGCATCTGGATGTTTGGGACAATGACGGTTTGCATGTGTGAACCTGCTTAAACAACCTTAAAAAACACAAGGTGAAAATGAAGAACATGTTACGGAATCCAACCAATGGGCAAGCATTAACAACTCTGGGATGAAGGTACTATTGAATCCAACATTCCTCTTACAAATTTCCTTTTACACCTTACAAAACCCTAGGTTTGGTAGAAAACAGCATGCTCTGGTTGCAAGGTTCATTGCAACATTTTACACATTAGTACCAACAAACGAAAGTACTGATAACATACTTACATAATAACACATGCAATTCCTAAATACATACTTGAATTATGCAGCAACTCCTTTTCCTAGAAGCTTCTCTAAAGTTAAAGCCTGAGGGTTTTATGGACCATTGCTATGTGAACATGCATGCATTTCCACTACTAGACTGACCCTAGTTCTAAAAGCTGCAAATTGATCTCTGATGGCTCACCATTCTCAGAGCAGACGAAAGGCTTCTCCCCTGTGTGGAGACGCTGGTGAGTTTTGAGCTGCCCACTCTGAACAAAGGCTTTCCCACAGTCTGGGTAGTCACACAAATATGGCCTCTCACCTTAAAAATAATAACAGAACAGATTTATATAAGTTGAATATAAAAAAAGAGTTACAGTATCCAGTGGTGGTCCCTGGCTTAAGGCTTACACAAGCAAGCTTTCCTTATATCCACTCAGATTTGAAGTGCCCGTTCAATGCTACTGGATAATACAGTTCTTCCTAGGGAGACAGGATGGGAGGCAGGACAGGAGTCGGGAGGCAGAACAGGATGTCAGGAACGACAACATCACAATTGCATTTTTTCCTTGTCATATTTTCTGATTTAAACTTCTTGTATAGCACTACCTAAGTTTTGGCCCATGAAACTGTGCACCTACAGAGCAAGAAATATATTAATTGAAATGAGTAAATGGACAAGTAATGTAATTCAAGCTCTAACTACATAAATTTTATCCTTAATGTCACCTGAAATAGGGTAAATTAACTGAGGTCAACACCATAGTAACATCAAAGTTGTAGAAATGCTTCACTATGGAAGACTATTTGATATAAGTGGTAACGGGTAAAAGATAACAAGAGAAACTTATTCCAGACTCAAGCCAAAAAAAAAACTTTATTAGACCAGTAATCAAGAAAGACTTCCCCATGCAAACAGCCATGAGAGGAACAGACATAGCAGGTGTCTTCTCCCTCAAGAAGATCTGACCACACGTTACTAAGCAAACAGATGCCATACTGCCACTCCTCAGGGAGGACAAAACAGGGGTTATGCTGACTTACTACATCAGAGGAGCAACACTGGGATAAGCTCTGCTCACGTAAGTGGTTCATACCAGCTCAACACCCAGCATAACCAAGTGAAATACAAATGCCTTTTGATCAAAGAGGAAACTTCTGTTTAAGTATCTAGATTAGACTTTGTGACTTGATTCAGAAAAGGAGACCATGGGAGACAAGGTTCTTCTGGATTTTTGTTTGGTTTGGGCATTTGTGGGAGAATATTGGTAATTCTGTCTGGTTTGTGAGCTACACTAGTTCACAATTAATCATAAATTCAGTCCTCCTGAAACACAAAGTAGGAGAAAAAAGGTATTTGCATCTCCTATTCCATCTCATCTGGGTATCAAATGCAGTGATATTACATTTTAACTGAACTGTGATATGCCTTTTATGTACAGTTCAGTAAATTAGCATGACCACCTCCACCCCAGACATTGAATTTTAGGTGGCGAGAGAGAAAATTGGATGGTGATTTTAAGCATTTGAACCATTTTCTCCACATTAAGCTGCACTTGTAGGGTGTTACACTTTGCAAGTTACGAGCCACTTTTTAAAGTTTCCATCTCCTCTCACAGCTAAATTTGATGGCTGTGAAAAATGTGGTAGCAAGAAGCAAATAAACCACACAGGACTAAACCATGCTATCATACGTAGGGCACCAAGCTCAAGAAAACTTCTGCCTGTGACAGCAGCAGATAAAACTTGTACAGTGCTTGCCTATACTATAGCCCAAACTGCTGCTACGCTTTCCTATGACAGACACGGTTGCAAAGATCTTGATGGCAGTAACAATCCCTGGAAGAAAAGTATGATTAATTTAACAACTACAATAAAATATTAACTAGCCAAGTGCGTTTTATTTTGGGTCTTTTTTGTAGTTTGCACTTTTTGTTTTAATTCTTTCCTTGTTGCTTCCTAAGCTGCTCCTGATAGCGATTCACGCTTTCCCCATACTCACCAGTATGAGTTCGCTTGTGGGCTTGCAGGGATTTCTCTCGTGGAAAGACACGGTTGCAGATATTGCACCGTATCCTGCTGGACGAATGTTCTCCTTCATTGATCAGGTCACGGACGGTGTCTGCTCTTGGCCGGCCACGCCTTATCCCATCCTGTACCGAAATGCAGGGAACTGAAATCCCACGCGTTCCCAAACTTCTGCAGTTCAGCCGAGGCCCACAGCTTCCCCGGGGTGACCGCCAGCTGACGGCTTCACCCGCGGGTCCATGCCAACCCTCCCCGGCCGCCAGGTGCGGGTCAGGAAATGCCTGCGCAGGACTGGGAGGGGCTTTTTTTACTGTTTTGTTGGAGGTTTAGGGAGGGGTTTTTTGCATTTTTTCTTTTTTTCTCACTTTAATTACTAAACACACGGAGGCGACCCCGGAGCGCCTCCGCCCGCCAGCAGCTCCTCCCGCCTTCGCGCCCGACGAGGCGAGCGCGCGCGCGGCAGCCGGAAGTGACGTCACTTTAAAAAATCTCCGGCGCGCGGTTCCCCGTTCCCCTCGCCCCCCCTGCCTCGGCTCGCCCGTTCGCTCACCTTGGGGTGCCGGTGCCGGGCGGTGCCCGGGCTCCGCGCCGCCTCCGCCTCCTCCTCCTCCTCCGCGGCGGTTGGGGGTCTGCCAGCTACCCCGCGGGGCGGCGGGAGGGCCGCGGGGGCGACGGCGCCGCCGGGGCTGAGGGTGACGTTGTGGGCGTTCTCGCCCCAGCGCCACGGGTAGACCATGAAGTCGCTGAAGCCGGGGCTGGTGGGCACGGGCAGGGCGGGCGCCGGCTCCTCCCCGCGGCCCCGCGAGGAGGGCTTGATCGGCGTGGTCTTGATAACGGAGACCAGGACGCGCTTCGGGGAGTCCTGGCAAAAGATCACCGGGGCGCCCGCGGGCGGCCGCTCCGCCATGGCCGGCCCCGGGCGGAGAGGGGGGCGCGGGAGCAGTACGCGGCGGCTCAGCGTCGCCGTCCGAGCCGGAGCGAGGAGCGGGTCCCGCGGCAACCGCCGCTCGTCCCGCCTCAGCCGCTCATCGCCGGCTCCCGGCAGCGCCTCGGTGCCTCCCCGCGCCCCGCCGCCCGTCCCGAGCGGCTCGGCACACCGCCGCCACCTCCTCGTCCTCCTTCCTCTTCTTCTTCTTCTCCTCCTCCCCGCACCTTTGCCAAGCGGCGCCGGCAGCTCCGGTCCCGGCGATGCCCGAGGAAGAACTGCCGCCGTCAGCGCTCGCAGCCTCGGCCGAGCCCCAGCGTTTCCCGCGTTACATTTCGCGCCGGGGCGGAACCAATCACCCTGCCCGCTGGAAGCGTCACGGGGCCGCGGCGCCCGCCGGCCAATCGTGCTGCGGGGAGCGCGCCGGCCCCGCCCCCGCAGGGAGGGCTGGGGGGCGCGGCCCGAGAGGCGCGCGGGGATCGCCGGACGGATTCGAACCCGAGTCGGGGCCGCCCCTCCGGTGGAGACGCTGATGGGCTCGGCGCGGGGGAAGCGGGCGGGGCGGGGGGCGCTTGGCGCGCGGCGGCCGCGACCAATCGCCGCGGAGGCGCGAGCGCTTTGGCGCGCCCGGTTTAAAGAGGCCGCGGTCGCTGGGCGGGAGGGCGCCGTGCGGGCGGGGCGCCGCCGCTTTGGGGGCTCCGAACTAGCGAGAGTTCCGGCTGTTATGAAGTTCATAATAACGTTAAAATTAGCCCTCGGAAACCCCATCCTTGGAGGTGTTCAAAGCCAGGTTGCGTGGCCGTCTTGCGCAGCCTGGTCTAGTGGGATGTTGCCCTTAGCAAGTCTGCAGATGACACAAAGCTGTGTGCAAGTGTTGATCTGCTGGAGGGTAGGGAGGCTCTGCAAAGGGACCTAAACAGGCTGGACCGCTGGGCAGTGTCCAACGGCATGAGGTTTAACATGGCCAAATGCCGGGTCCTGCACTTGGGGCACAACAACCCTGTGCAGAACTACAGACTGGGAGAAGCCTGGCTGGAAAACTGCCAGGAGGAGAGGGACCTGGGGGTGTTGGTCGACAGCCGACTGACCATGAGGCAGCAGTGTGCCCAGGTGGCCAAGAAGGTCAATGGCATCCTGGCTTGGTTCAGAAATGGTGTGACCAGCAGGTCCAGGGAGGTGATTCTCCCTCTATATTCAGCACTGGTGAGGCCGCTCCTTGAATACTGCGTCCAGTTCTGGGCGCCTCAGCTCAAGAAGGATGTTGAGGTTTTGAAGCAAGTCCAGAGAAGAGCGACGAGGCTGGTGAAGGGGCTGGAGAACAGATCCTATGAGAAGCGGCTGAGAGAGCTGGGGTTGTTTAGCCTGGGGAAGAGGAGGCTGAGAGGAGACCTCATTACTCTCTACAAGTACCTGAAAGGAGGTTGTAGAGTGGAGGGAGCTGGGCTCTTCTCCCAAGTGACAGGGAACAGGACGAGAGGGAATGGCCTCAAGCTCCACCAGGGGAGATTTAGGCCAGAGATTAGGAGGAGGTTTTTCACAGAAAGGGTCATTGGGCATTGGAATAGGCTGCCCAGGGAGGTGGTTGATTCCCCTTCCCTGGAGGTGTTTAAGGCACAGGTGGATGAGGTCTTGAGGGACTTGGTTTAGTGTTAGATAGGAATGGTTGGACTAGAAGATCCGATGGGTCCCTTCCAACCTGGTTGTTCTGTGATTCTGATTCTGTCCATGCCCATCACAGCGGGGTTGGAACTAGATGATCTCCCAAATTGCCTTCCAACCCAAACTATGAATGATTCTATGAATACAATATGCATAAGATTCCTGGGAAAGCTTTTGCATATGCAAGTGAGTGGGGAATACTCTCATCTCATTGCACATCACTGATGGAGATCACTCCCACGTGTCACCCAGGCCCGATAAAGGGTGTTTGTTTTCTAAACCTTAAAAAAGAGTCTTGGAGAATGTATTTGCCAGCATTGTCAATATCAATTGCAGGGGCACATGGACACCCAACCTGTTATGGTGGTGTCCTTGGCAATGTGCCCCTTACTGGTATTACCGGACAGCAGCCCCACAGAGTAACGGGCACCGTCCCCTGAGCTGCGAGAAGCAGGCAGGAGAGCAGGGCCAACTTGCTGCAGGGGCTGCCACAGGCTGCAATTAGAGGATTTTCCCAGGCTTTTCAGGCATATGGTATTAAAAGTTCATATAGGTTAAATATTTCAGTATATTACTGTTTGAGGAGTGGGGGGTTTCTCTCAATCTAGTGTAGCCATTTAAGTATTTGTACTGCAATTACAGAAACAGTATCTTAATATCTACTGGTCTACATAGAATCATGGAATTGTTTAGGTGGTAAAAGACCTTTAAAACCATGAAGTTCTACCCTTAACCTAGCAGGAAACCTAACTCCACCACTAAATCACATCCCCAAGAGCCACATCTGCAAGTCTTTCAAATGCCTCCAGGGACAGTGACTCAAACACTTCTGGGCAGCCTGTCCCAGTGCCTGTCAACCCTTTCAGTGAAAAAATTTTTCCTAACATCCAGTCTAAACCTTCCTCCATCCAATCTGAGACTATTTCCTCTTCTCCTATCTGTCACTTAGGAGAAGTGGCAAGCACCAACCCACCTTGCTACAACCTCCTTTCAGGCCCTCAGCCTCCTTTTCTCCAGCCTAAACAACCCCAGTGCCCTCAGCTGCCCTGGATCCTTCACCAGCTTTGTTGCCCTTCTCTGGACATACTCCAACAGCTAGAAGTCGTTCCTGCAGTGAGGGGCCCCAAACTGAACACCATATTCAAGATGCATCCTCACCAGCATCAGGTGTGAGATCACTTCCCTGGTCCTGCTGGCCCACACTGTTTCTCCTTTGGAACCGAGACACTGTCTAGCTCTGGCACATATGGTAGGGCACAGGTAGGCTACAGGCCCACCTGGATGCAAAGCTCCAGTGGCCACAGCAAACTGGGATTTGTGTTGGCTTTACCTCATCTATGTGAGCAAGAGGCGTATGACTGATCTGTAAAAGATTTGGTAGTAGTGAGGAGTGATTTGGAAATGCTGTGGTGTGTGCTGATCTGTCTTTTGCTGCTGAAACCATGAAACTTGTAGGTTTATTTTAGTTTTTAAATCTGCAAGTACCCACTGTGCCTCATTTACTGAATCCTTTGGAAACTGCTTACTCAAAAATAAAAGGGCTTCAGTTTTACCACATACAGCAGTACTTCTTTTACTCTGTGCTCGTTCTCTACCATTTTAAAGCAGTAGATCTTTCTGTTCTAAAGCAAAAGCACATTTCTTGGCACTTGATGTGGGCCTTTTGTGTTGAAGCTAACTAGCAGCACTGCATTAACATGCTATTTTGCCACACTGTCTTAACATCATAGTGAGTTTTAATGGCTAATTGTAGGCTGTGAAATGCGTAACTCACATTTCTTACCTTAATAGCTAAATTTTGAGACAAATACCAGGAGTGCAGAGACGCCATGAGGCTGTGAAAAGGGTGAAGATTTGTTTTCCCCTGTTCTGCTTTGTTCACTACAGCTTATATGCTGTGGAGTGCTGTCTTCTAAGACTGTTAGCAGCCATCCCTGTTGATGGGAATAGGAAAGTGAATGGGGGAGCAAATTTGCAGTGTATATCTACTGAATAACCCTCCCCCTGCCCCTTTGGAAAGTGGGAAATTACCAATGCCAAAACTAGTACTGGACTGCAGTTATTTAGTGTTGACAAGCAGCCCTCTAATTATGAATTACAACTCAGTTTGTCACAACTAAAATACTTCTTACTTTTTTTGGTGGTTTTTTTTCTTTTGTTTTTGTTTTTTTTTGGCTTAGGGAAATTCTTGTTCATACCCATAATACTCCAGCTTCTCAAACTTGGTGTTATATATCAAAGTCCTTTATACCATACCAGGTCAGGCTGTCCTTATCGTGCTACAAAAAACCCACTACGGCCTGTAACTTTTGTTTCCAAAATGAGCAAACAGGTTTCCACATGCATAAACGTGACCCACTTAAAAAGCTTCAGCCCTAAAAAGCTGGTGGAAGAAAGTGCCAATAAGAGAACAATGTTGTAGAGGAGTGGTAATACAGAAAGACAGGTTAAAATATATTAAGGGGAAAGAAAGAACTCGTGTTAAAATAATTGCATCCCAAAACCAAACTGTGAATACCCTTGGTAACTTTCCAAAACTACATGACTGATGGATGTGTCAAGTAATTCGGGTAGCTGCTGAGGAACTCAGGTGATCTCTGGAATTGATGTTGTGATTTGGTACATAAAAATCACAGATACTGTGAATGGTGCAATGCATTGTGAGAAACTGATTATTTTCACACTTATTGCATGCCACCATAGCGAACACTTTAAATTTTGCGGTTACATTTAAGGGCCTGGCAGCAGATTAACTGCTTTACATGGATCGTGTAAATTTTTCTAATGCCATAATTTTTTTTTCTTTCTAATAATGAACTTGAGTTCAGTAGAATTACATTGCTGGAAAATTAGTATGATGGGTAAATGCACTAGGTGACAGTGTTACCCAATCTACCTGTTTAAGCGCCCTGCTCCCAAATGAGACCTTGAGCCCTGTGTTGGATTCAGGGTGTTCCTACTGCAGATGAGGGAGACATTAGGCACTAGAGAATAAGATTCCTGTCTGGGGATGAGAGGGTTGACTGTAGAAAAGGCCAAGGACAGGACGCCCCTTGCTGGTGACTAATGCTTATCTGTAAAGGTCAGAGGAATATGAACCTCTGTTAGCACTTCTCTGCCTCTGGTAATTAAGCACCTTTGCTCTTAGAGAAAAAAAAAAAAGGCAAGAGGTCTTTTGGTAAAGATGCTACATCCCATGTCTACACCTTCTTGGGAAGCTTTGTGTAGGACTGGTGTTCTGCCCATGTGAAAAATCCACTTGTGGTGAGAACTTGGATAGAAGAGCAACTTTGGCAGGCAGCCCTCATCTTGGCTGAGATAAGGTGAGTAATCTGTTGCCAGAAAGATTACCCACCCATCCTGAGTATGATATCCAGGCTTTGCATGGAAATATGTATTCCTATCAATTCCATCATCGTTACTTATTCAGCATAAAAATCAAGACAGAACATTTGGTTTCATGTCATCTGTGAAATTCTAATCTTCTTTGTCCACCTCTTGTTGTTTATGTGCGTATGTTACTTGACAATGATTGAGGATAGGGAAAAGCTGCAAATGAAGAGGTCACAGATTTCTTTAATCTGCCATGGCAGACATAATCACTTGGGGGACTGAAACCTGAATTACAGAAATTTTGGTTTGATTGATAAATCAGAGCATGAGAAAATGAAGAACTTTTTGTAAAGGTCTACATTCATTTTAGAAAATAGAATTAAACAGACAAAGACAAGATAAATTTCTAAGCAGTGTTTTTCACTGTCATTGTGGAATCTCTTTGAGAAGTTATACTTTTTTTGTCTCTTTTGAAACCCTGTGATAACAAAGACAGGCTTGACAAAACACCACATCTCGTATCTTACTGCTGATACAGTTCTGAATTCCTTGTGTTTGTCCCTCTCCAAAGATACTGCGACCTCCAAAACGCTGGTTACAGCAGCAAACAGTTTCTCTGTACTGTCAATAATAGCATCATTTTATCTGCTTTTATATACAGTGTAACTTCAGGAGTCTTTGAATGAAGGTTGTAGAATGTTTTAAATAAAAATAATCATAGAATCAACAGGATGGAAAAGACCTCTGAGATCATAGAGTCCAACTCATACCTATCTGCCACTAAACCATATCCTTATGTGCCTCATCTATCTGTCTTTTAAACACCTCCAATGTTGGTGACTCAGCCACCACCCTGTGCAGCCTGTTCCAGTGCCTGAAGACCCCTTCCATGAAAATTTTTTTCTTCATGTCCAATCTGAACCTCCCCTGGTGGAGCTTGAGGCCATTCCCCCTTGTTCTCTCACCCATCGCTTGGGAGAAGAGACCAGCACCCACCTCTCTACAACCTCCTTTCAGGTAGTTATGGGCAGTGATAATGTTCCAAAAATTTCTAAGATATATTTCTGGATATAGTGTTTGTCAAGGAAATCTAGTGTGGATACAAACAAAAGGCTCCAAAGGGCTTGCAAAATATTTGGTAGGGGCTTTGATGTGTTGCAGTAATGTGGTGGTGTTAATGTGTACCTCCAGACTAGAAAAGGACCATTTCCAGCTCCTTCTTTTCACTGAAAGTTCATGCAGTTTCATCTTTCTACAGAATAAAGCAACTATTCAGAGGCAAGAAGAGTAGACAAACATTTCTTATATAGTATTCTGTTACTGTATTGTATTAATGGAAATATCTTCAGAAATTTTTATGTTATTGTTAGTTATGCCTGGCTCTTTTTTACAATTTAAGAACTGTGCAGAAATAATAATGACACTCTTTGCTGAGTCAGAATTTCCTGCTTCAATCTGAAGTAAGTCAGAGCCTATGGAATCCAACTTGATTACGAGGATTTTGTAAAGCTGTTTGTGAGCAGATGATAGCCCTAACTTAGTTGCTATAATTATTCCATTGATGCAAAACTGTGATATCTTCAACAAGGATGAAGCTAGAAAGGCCACAGTGTAAAGAAATTAGTTTTATTCTGCAGTAAGCCTGCCTTGCATAAGTAGGTCTATGTAAAAGCTAGGAGACATGAAATGATTATGTTTAAGGATTGGTGTAGAGGATACACTGTATTTTATCTTATGATAGTCTGCCTAGACCTGTCTACACTCCAGGGCTGAGGGAGGAGACAGTTGTTATGCTGTCAGGGCCATCTCTGATTCTATATTTTGAAGCATAGCTGTGAGTCAGGTTTAGTTCTGCCACCCTGTTCTAAGGGTAAGATTAATTACAAAGCAAAATAGGATGTACTGTGAAGTTAAGGTCAACAGAGGAAGTTAGTTTCCCATGAACAAACAGGATAAAAACAAGGCCAAATAAGAGAAATCACAACCACAATTGACATTCTTCAGAACATTGTGTCTGAAGGGCTGAGATTTTTACATCATATGTTTGGTGTTGCTGTAGCTGATATAGGTATGTTTTGTCAGCCCAGTTGTCTGTCCCTTGTGAACGGAATCTGTTGACTCTCTGGGAACATTTGCACTATTGCTTGTATTTATAAACCTGAGAGATAGTAAAATGACTTGCTGCTTACCCCAGGCATCGCTGATTGTGACCAACATGGCTTCTATAGTCACAGAGGTGCGTGCATATCCACTTCTAGGTCACAGAGGCTTGGTGTAATGAACACCACCTCAGTTTTAAGCAGAAAGGTAAAATTCAGAAACTTTGTGCAAATACCAGGCTTATTTATGTAAATGCACTGTTCCCTTATACTCTGTTTTTCATTAAAGTCACACATTAGTGGACATAGATTATATCAACAGACCTGTGGTGACACAGTTCTGTGATGAGTACAGGCTGGTCATTCTCACCTCTGTGCCTGGCAAAGTCACAAATCAGATCCTCCTAAAAATTCTGTTGAGGCATACAGAACATAAGAAGGTGACTAGTGACAACCAGCCTATCTTCAGTAAGGGCAAATTGTGCCTGATAATTTTGTGGACTACTGCAACAGGGCTACAGCATTGGTGGATAAAGGAAGAGTAAGAGATATCACCTACCTGGATTTGTACAAAGCACTAGACACTGTCTGCACTACATTCTGGTCTCTAAATTGGAGAGATACGGATTTGATGGATGAACCACTCAGTGGACAAGAAACTGGCTGGACGGTCACACTTGAAGTGTTGTGGTCAATGGCTCACTGCCCAAAAGGAGATCAGTGACAAGTGACACTCCTAAGGGGTCAGTATTGGGAACAGAGTTGTTTAACATCTTTATCAGAGACATGGACGGTGGAATTGAGGGCACCCTCAGCAATTTTGTCAATGATCCTTGCTGATGACACCAAGCTGTGTGGTGCAATTGGCTTGGAAAGAAGGGATGCCATCCAGAAGGACCTTGACAGGCTTAAGAGATGGGCCTGTGTGAACCTCATTAAGTTCAACAAAGCCAAGATCCTGCACCTCAGTGGAGGCAATCCAAAGCACAAATACAGTGGAGAAATGATTGAGAGCAACCCTGAAATGAAGGAGGGGGGGGCAGGTGGATGAGAAACTTCATGTGAGCTGGCAATATATGCTTGCAGCCCAGAAGGCCAATCGTATCCCGGGCTGCATGAGAGAAAGTGTGACCAGAAGGTCAAGGGAGTGATTCTGCCACTTTACGAAGTTCTTGTGAAACCTCAGCTGGAGAACTGCATTCAATTCTGGAGTCCTCAGCACAGGAAGTACATGGATCTGTTGGAACAAGTCCAGAGGAGAGCGACAAAGATGATCAGAGGGCTGTAGCACCTCCCATAGGAGGACAGGCTGAGTGAGTCGGGCTTGTTTAGCCCAGAGAAGAGAAGGCTCCATGGGGATCTTACAGGGACCTTCCAGTAACTGAAAGGGGCTATAAGAAAGCTGGAGAGGGACTGTTCACAAATGTTTGTGGTGATAGGATGAAGGGGAATGGGTATACACTGGAGAGGGGAAGATTTAGGCTAGACATTAGGAAGAATTTCTTCGCCATGAGAGAGGTAAGGCACTGGCACAGGTTGCCCAGGGAAGCTGTGGCTGTCCAATCCTTGGGGCTGTTCAAGGCCAGGCTGGATGGGGCCTTGGCCAGCCTGAACCAGTGGGAGGTGTCCCTAAACATGGAAGGGGGATTGGGACTAGATGATATTTAAGGTCCCTTCCAACCCAAACTGTTTCATAATTCTATGACAGGCTGAGGATTTGGGTTGCACAGCGCAGAGAAGACTTTGAGGAGACCTCATAGCAACCTTCCAGTACTTAAAAGCAGGCCCAAAGCAAAGCTAGGAAAGCACTCTTTGTCAGGGGTTGCTGAGTAATGGTTTTAAACTGAAAAAGGGGAGATTTAGATTAGACACTAGGAAGAATGTTTTTACTGCGAGCGTGGCAAGGCAGTGGAACAGTATGTCCAGAGCAGCTGTGGCTGCCCCCTCCCTGAGGTGTTCAAGGCAAGGTCGGATGAGGTTCTGGGTAGCCTGATTCAGTGGGAAGTGTCCAGAGGCTGGGACCAGGTGATCTTTCAGGTTCCTTCGAACCCAAACCACTCTATGAGCCTGTTGCTGGGCTGAGACCAGTGGCATGAGGTTTAACAAGGCCAAATGCCAGGTCCGACACTTGGGGCACAACCACTGTGTGCAGTGCTATAGACTAGAAGTCTGCTGGAGAACTGCCTGGGGGGAAAGGACCTGGGGATGTTGGTTGACAGCTGACTGAACATGAGCCAGCTGTATGCCCAGGTGGCCAAGAAGGCCAATGGCATCTTGGCTTGTATCAGAAACAGTGTGACCAGCAGGCCCACGGAGGTTATTCTCCCTCTGTACTCAGCACTGGTGAGACCGCTCCTTGAATCCTGTGTTCAGTTCTGGGCCCTTCACCACAAGAAGGATGTTGAGGCTCTGGAGCGAGTCCAGAGAAGAGCAACAAACCTGGTGAGTGAGCTGGAAAACAAGTCTTATGAGGAACGGCTGAGGGAACTGAGGTTGTTTATGTTAGGGTCCAAAATAATGCTGGGGATGGGACAAGAGTTGCTAGCAACAAAAATGTTTATTAAATGGTTCGCTACATTTGGTCCCTCATTTATATTTTCAGTCCCTGGGTGATCTCTCTGATTCAGATAAGGGGGAGGGGGAATAGGGTCGTCCTCCTCCTAAGGAGGGGGCAAGACCGGCTTCAAGTCTCTCCAGTCCCTATCTGAAATTTTCAGAGCCTGCCGTAGTGGCAAAGTTACAGTCTTATTTTCAGGTGGCACTCATGGTTTGAGCCAAGAAGGTGGCTCCTCTACTAAGTAACGCCATGCCACAATGATCTGATTTGGGTGATTGTCCATTACAATTGATTGGACTGAATAAATTGCCTGAAGGGCAAATGTTCCTTCGAGTGGCCAGCCCACTTGTGATGTTGGCCATTTGAGCTGGCACAACATTTTTAATTTCCCCACATAAATTGCATCTCCTGAGGAGGCAGCTCTATTGTGATAATCTTTGAAATGCCAAATTACCAATTCAAGTGGACTGATGTCCGTTTTACTTTTACTTTGTCCCATTTCATATTTCAAAAACACACTAAACACAATAATAAACACAATTACTATTACACTACAAGTCTAGTGTGCCCAACATGAATAACAAAGACAAGCGTCTAGATTCGTTACTGATAAAAACCAGGATGGACTCAGAGTTGGGGGGAGGGGGGGGGCGAGGACGAGCCTCCGCCAACCCTCTCAGAGTGAGGGAAAGTTGGGGACTGCCAGCCCCACCAACCCTTTCAAGGAGCGGTGGGGTGTCCCCACACCAGCTCCGGCTCGGGAAAGCAATAGTGCATCCAGTTTCTTCCCTAATGAGCCTACAGGTTTGAGCTCCACAAGAATGAAAATCAGCTATGGTGTTTTTCACTCACCTTCCTCAAGGAATCTTGCTTTTCAGTATCTGAAATCAGATCTCTTATCTCACTGTCAGCAAAATCCTGGATGACCCCCCCAAATGTTAGGGTCCAAACTAATGCTGAGGATGGGACAAGGGTTGCTAGCAATGTAAATGTTTATGAAATGGTTAAATGCATATCAGAAATCCGTTAACCGGCCAACCGGGTTTGGCCTCCAGACAATGGAGGTCAACCATGAGTCGGTGTTCTAAGAAATATTTATACTCACACAGACATATGCAACTACCGTACAAACTTTACCAAGCTAGATAGTAAATTAACATAGTTGTCTAAGTTTGGTTGTCTTCAAGGCCGAAAAATTTACAAACATCCTGGACAGAGATAAATTGCTTAAAAGTGCTATCCTCCCTGCCTTATCTTGGTGCCTGGTTTTCTGCATAAACAACAGCCCCTTGGTTGAGTTGGCTGATTTCATTCAAGGTGATAGTGGGGCTGCAGCAAAGGGGTCCTCTGTAGTTCTAAAAGGGGTCCCTTCAGCAGGGCTCTAACACTTTAGACACTGGAGTAGGCTGAGGGGAGACCTCATTGCTCTCTACAATTACCTGAAGGGAGGTTGCAGAGAGGAAGGAGCTGGCCTCTTCTCCCAAGTGACAGGGGACAGGGCAAGAGGGAATGGCCTCAAGCTCCGCCAGGGGAGGTTTAGGGTGGACATTAGGGAAAAAAAAATTCACGGAGTGGGTCACTGGGCACGGGCAGAAGCTGCCCAGGGAGGCGGTTGAGTGACCTTCCCTAGAGGTGTTTAAGGGACACGTGGACGAGCTGCTGAGGGGCACGGTTTAGTGATTGATCGGACTTGGTCGGACTCGATGATCCCGTGGGTCTTTTCCAACCTGGTGATTCTGTAATTCTGATTCTATCGCTTCAGGCTGCGAGCTGCGAACAAGCAGCCTGCTCAGACCCTCCCGCCAGCGGCGGCCGCGGGCTCTCCCGCTCATCCCGGTTCAGGTTCGGGCCGGGACCGACCGCGCCGGCGCCGCGCGCTGATTGGCCGCGGGCGCAGGTCCCGCCGCGCGGGGCGGAGACGCGATTGGCCGCGGGCGGCGCGAAGGGCGGGGCCTCGGCTCGCGGTAGCTGGCGGCCGCCGCTCTCTGATGCCTCCGGGATGCTGAAGGGGGCGGCGTCGGCCGGCGGCTCGGGGGCAGCCGTCATGCAGGAGTTGTTCGGCTGCACCGTCGCCAACCGCTTCTCTCGGCTCCCGGACGACGTGTCGGACCCTTTCGACGTCCCGCGGGAGGCCGAGCTCCGCCGGCGGCAGCGCAAGGACCGCGACGGGGCGGCGGGAGGCGGCGGGAAGGAGTCGCAGAGGGAGCGGCAGCGGCTCGGCCCCCCCGTCGCCCCCGCGGAGCCGCCGCAGCCCGGTACGGCGGGGACGGGCCCGGGGGTCGGGGGCGGCGAGCGTAGAGCCCCGAGAAAGGAGGACTACTCGGGAGACGGGTGTGCGTGACAACTTAGAGAGCATCCCCAGAGCCAATCGGAGCGGCGCCCGCTCTCCCGCTGCGGCGCCCGCACTTCTCACGCTGGTTTAACGCCCCTCGGGATGCTCGTCGCTGCTTGTCACCCGGGGCCTTTCCCTTGCATGCAGTTTCCAGTGAGTTTCCTGGCCCTTTAGGTTTGTAACGTGTCCAGGGATCAGCGCTTGGTTCATCTTAAGCTCACGTTGATGCCCAAACCTTCAAATAAAATCTTATTTCCTGGGTGAACTCTTTACGGTGGTGTTCAGGAATGGTCTGGGTTTGTCAACTGGTCGGTGTTGATGCTAAATGCTTCAGGGAATAGGGAGCTAGTCGGCTTTCACATCAAGACTGTCTGGCACAGTCCTCTCTGCAGCTGAAGGTTTTACTCGGCAGTAACTCCTTGCACTTGGAGGCAGTTTTGTCAGTATAATTGTTATTACTTATGTGGTATTGAGCTTCTGAGATTCAGTATATAAAGTATCTGAGAGCTGGCTGATGGTTTCCAAATACCAAGAATCTCTGCCATGGAGTTGCTGTAAATTCCCATTCAACTGCAGCAGGCAAAGAAGCTCAACACATTAACTGTTTTTTATTAATTTCTTCCTGTAGTAAAAGCTCCTGTTCCCTTGACAGCAAAAGAATCATGTGTTTTAATGTCTTAGAAAAAGGTGTGGCCTGCTCAAGTAAGAGCTTGAACTCTGAAAAATGCAAGATTTTTCAAAATCCAGCTGTCCCAGGTTTTGTGTGCTGTATGTTTATGCCCTTGAGCGTGTTGTGAAGTAGGGGCTGTAAATGTATAGTGCTCAGGATGCTAAACCAGGGCAGAGGGGTGGGACTGGGTCCTGTCTCTTTGAAGGGGCCTAACAAGCCTGCTCTGAAGAACAGAGATCACCTTCCAACTTCACACCAAGTATAGCGATGACAAATATAAATCAAGTGGTAGCTTCAGGCAAAAATGTAGGGGGTTTTTGGAAGCTGGGGGACAGCTTTTTGTTTGCGCTATGCCAAGTTGATCTGTTATGCAGGATTCAACCAGAGAACTTCTGGGTAAAGCAGAAGTTTTGGGGAACTCTCAGCTTAACAGTTGGGATGGGTCTCTTCCAACCTGGTTGTTCTATGATTCTATGATTCTATGATCCTTGCATCAGTTCAGTTTTGCTTAAAGCTTCTAATGACAGACATATTGCTAGAAGAGTGCACCTCTGCTAGGATAAATAAAAGTATTGATTAAAATCACATTGTGAAACTAATGACTGATCTTGTATTTGCAGTCTTAGTCTTTTTTTCTTTTCTCTCCAGATTTTGGGTAGAACTTCCTCTAATTTCATTTCCCTGATTAGGAATGAAACACAAAGAAGCATCCAGACACATCTGAAACAGGTTCTGTTATTATGGTTGGAATGACAAAATTCAGTCTGTACTGTGCTAGTATTCATAGAGTCATCACAGAACAATCCAGTTTGGAAAGGGAGGGGACTGTTTGGTCCAGCCTGTCCTGGGAAAGACAGCCTAGAAGAGATCATCTGTCACCCTGTCTAGTTGCATCTTGAAAACTTCCAGTGATGGGGATTCCACTGTGTCCATGGGGACACTGAGTGACTGTTAACAATTTCTTTCTGATACTGAGATGAAACTTTTCCTATTGCAGCTTTTGCCTGTTGCCTCTTGTCTTCTCCATGTGTTGCCTTGTGAAGAGGGAGCTTTGATCATCTTTATAGCTGCCCTTCAAGCACTGCAATGCTGTGGTATGGTCCTCAAAGAGCCTTTTCTTCAGGGAGAAGAGGCCTGGCTCCATCAGTCCTTCCTCAAGGGGCAGGCTTTCCAGACCTTTTATCATCTTCATGACCCTTCTATGGACCCCCTCAGACTGTTCTATATAATCACCAGGCAGTTTTGCTTGTAAGGATTGCAAAAGGTCTTGTTGAAAGTTTCATTATTTCTGTTTTATTGTTGTGTTATTTCTCGAGCATATTAAATCTAAATTAAATAGTCTCTACATTCTTGAAGCAAGCCTATTCTTCAGTCTTGCAATAAATAAGTTTTACCGTACTCTGAGACACTTCTTTCAGTGTTATGTTTTGATGTCAGAGCAGAAGTTTCAGTCACAAAGCTTTTAAGTCTACTTTTTTTTTTCACTATAGTTCTTCACTGCCTTTTCCAGGGTAGTTTTTACTTAATTTCTGGAGAGGTTTTCAGTTTGAAACAAAACTCCTAAGAGGACTGTGCCAGATAATCCAACATGTTGACCTTTAGAATCCAAACTATTTATTATGAATTGGCACAACTGTAAAAAGACTATTTTTTAATCTGTCTTTGGGGAGAAAATGTACTCCTATTTCATGGCCTTCAAGGCCTACATTTTGACCTTAGTGGTGTATTTTTTTTTTTCTTTTATTGGCTGATGTTCTGTGATTTTTAGACTGTGTGCTAAGGATTTGGGTGAAGGCTGTTTGTAGGTATTGCAGCTCCTGTAATTGTACCACTTAATGTGAACTCAAGTCCATTCTTAGCACAGTGGCCAGAATGCTTTTGCCAGCTCTTTATTCAAAAGACTCAGTTGCAGCGCTTGCATTCTTTACTGGTCCAGGCAAATTAAATTTGTTGATGGTGCAGTAATAAGCTCTTTTCTATTGAAATCTCTAAACCTTTGTTACTAATACCACTAAAAGGTTTTCTTCTTTGGTGTACATTTGACTTCTGTAACGTTTAGATGTAGCTTCTGAATAACATGTTTGATTTTTTTAAGCTATGATTTTAAAGAAATCAAATGTTTCTGGGAAATTTAACCTTATACTGACTGCAGTTTTCTTATTTTAAAATAATTTATTCCAATATTATTCTTTCAGCTACCTAGTCAATAAGGATTGTCCAGAGACAAGCTGCTGTAGGCAATTCTGTAATTGGGTACTGGCACACATGTAAACAAAGTCCCACAGAACTGAGTCTAACTAGATGTGTCTCTTTGGTGTGTTGCATGCAATAGCTGACGCAATTTTTTGTGTTTTGGGATACTGAGGTATTATTCTGCAAATCATGAAATAGTCATGCTTTAGTTCACGAAAGTAATTACTTGAAGTTTGGAATTAAAAATCACATGAGCACACACATGCAAAGGGGAAGAAGTAAAATAGTTAGTGCAGTCTTAAATTGGCTTTACTGTGAAATATAGCAAAATAAGTACTCTGAGAGTGTAAACTACCTGTTGCTATTTCTGGTTATGCAACTTTATTATGAAGGAAGATTAGCTGCCCATGTGTAGGTATGATTGTGTTATAGAGATGGTGATGAAGTAGTGTCTTTGCATACCGCCATAGTTAATGACAGAGGTCCTGGAATTATGGAACTAGTTCTCCACTTGCCCTCATCCCAGACTAACAGGAGTAGTATTCCTGTTTGGTTTCTGTACTTAATTCATATTCTCTGAACTTCCATTAAACTGTTTCTTGAGGCTTACATTTTCTTCATTGAAAAATGAACTGTTAAGCTGAAAGCAAAAGAAAGAAGGGTCTCTTAAAATAACTGGAAAGAGAGATTTGAATTTAGGACCAGTAACAATATACTGCTGCTAGCTTTAATATCTGCAAGATAGTTGAAACTTGTGCTTCAAATTTGTCATCACAGACACTTGATTTTTTGTTTCGTGTGTTTGCAGACATGTAAAGACTGTGCTAAAAAGAGCTGTGAAAGGGAAGTTTACTGGTACAAGGTTATGTAGCCCAACAGAAGAGTTGCAGGACAGTGACACAAATTACATAATGCAAAGGAGCTGTAACATGACAGGAAATTTACTACCCATAAGTGTAAAATAATACATATGGAAAAAACAGATCAAGGTGGGGGGCAGTGTTGCAAACTACTACAATGTGAAATATTTTTCTAATTCAAACTGTTACAGTTTAGGAAAGGGAGCTTGGAGTCATTGGGACTGTTAAGAGTAGAACAGCAGGTTTATTTCCAGTTACCATCTAGAAGAGAAGCAGTAATAGAAGCAAGGAAAGGGGAAGGAAATTATTATGCCTTTGAAGGAATCCCACCTTGCCATGTATTGAAATGTCTGCTCTTTTGGTCACCTCAGAGATACCAAGAGTAGGAAAAGCACACTAGAGTGGCATACATGATTTATTGGCAAAATTTAGATTCAGGTTTTTGTTTTGAGTAGAGGTGTCTGAGGGTACAAAAGGAATACGTATAGAATAAACACTGCGTGTGAGTCTTGGCAAAGACTATTTATTGTTTCTTATTTTACAGAAGTAAAGAGATATAATTTCTAACAGATTTTGTGAAATAAGGAAAAATAATGCTTTTTCAGAGACTGTAGGGCGATGTTGATTATCAAAGCATGTATCTATACTGGTTGCAGCCCATTTGTTGGACCTTTCCTGTATTAGTGCTTACAGTCCTTGATTTAGAAAGCCTCTAGGAGTAAATTGCCAAGTGGGAAGTATTTTGTCATTGCTTTTTAGTTTCTTCAAGTACATGCTATAATATATACAAGTTTTTTATCTGGCTACTATTATTGCTTTAATGTTCATCCTAACTGAATCAAAACTACACTCAGATTACCTTTGCTATGTTCCCATGCATGCTACTAGGGCAAAATAGAAATAACTATTTATTTGGCATTTCTTCATCCCACACTGCATTTGTGGAAATGGAGTTTTGGTGAAATAGTCTTACTGGGCTTGAGTGTCACTTATTTTGATGGGATGAATGTGTCTCACTGTGAGAATTCATAAAACATTATGATGCAGTGTTGTCAGCTGGATTGTAGATCAAAATACCAGGTTTTGGTGTTCTTTGCAGCAGTAATCTCCCTCAGCCTGTGAATTGTGTGTTGCCACCCTCACCTGCCATGCTTCTTACATGAAGGAATGGGGCAAACAGCAAGATTTCTGCTCTAGATTGTCGTCTCTGATAGAAGTTGCAAGCTAGGCTCCTTGTGGTGTTAATCAAAGTTTGCTGCACAAAAGGATTTGGGTTTTTTTTTCCTTAAAACTAAAACTTATAATAAATGTAATAGTATGCCCTCTCAGAGGTGGCCGGTGAGAGTCTACAAAACCTTGAAAACAATCTCTTCCCAGGCAGAACTCCTACATGTTTGAGAACAGATGATCGACAACAACACTACAAAAGCAGCTAGATTATGCTGTGTTGTTTTAAATCTGTCTGTTAATACATAGATATCCAGTGTCTGGGAAACTAGACAATGCATGTCTTAAAAATACAATTTCTGCTCTCCTAGTTGTGAGTTCAGTAATACATACTTGTTAAAAATGCCTTAGATTCTAGGCAGTCCTCTTCTCTGATTGTGCAGTATAAACAAAACTATTACTGATACTGAAATATTATTGGGGGGAGAGGGGAAAGAGAGATGGGTCTATTGAAGCGTTTTAAGCATCAGATTTCTTTTCTGATGCCTCAGTTTAGAAAATATAGTTATGTTCAACTTAGCGGACAGCTTGACAGCTTGCTCTGCTGCAGTAACCACTGGGGAAGCAGTGGTGAGGTGGGGCAACATCTTCAGCTGAATACAGATTACAGGTATAACTGAGACATAAGAAAACCACCTTACAGGGAGGCTAAATGTGGTAACTGGGAAGGAGTGGACTTCAGTTTTCGGCACAATGTTTGAAAAACATGAAGTAGATGATCCATTAAAGTTATGAGCTTGCTTTTTTTTTTTTTTTTTTTTTTTTACTGTAATTTTGAAGAAAACCTGCATACCAGTCTATATACACTAACAAACAGACAGAATCAGAGTGTAATTGGAGAGGTAGTTAATGAGCATTCAAAGTGTAGCTCAGTTCTTTTAAGTGAAAAGTATTATTGAAGCACTACATGAGATTATTCTTCTTTTATCATAGAATCATAGAATTACCAGGTTGGAAGAGACCCACCGGGTCATTGAGTCCCACCATTCCTATCAAACACTAAACCATGCCCCTTAGCACCTCGTCCACCTGTGCCTTAAACACCACCAGGGAAGGTGAATCAACCACCTCCCTGGGCAGTGTGTTTCAATGCCCAATTACCCTTTCTGTGAAAAACTTTTTCCTAATGTCTAGCCTAAAACCTCCCCTGGTGGAGCTTAAGACCATTCCTTCTTGTCCTGTCCCCTGTCACTTGGGAGAAGAGGCCATCACCCTCCACTCTACAACCTCCTTTCAGGTAGTTGTAGAGAGCAATGAGATCTCCCCTCAGCCTCTTCTTCTCCAGGCTAAACAACCCCAGCTTTTGCAGCCATTCCTTGTAAGGCCTGTTCTCCAGCCCTTTCACCAGCTTTGTTGCTCTTCTCTGGACACACTCCAGAGCCTCAACGTCCTTCTTGTAGTGAGGGGCCCAAAACTGAACACAGTTTTCAAGGAGCGGTCTCACCAGTGCTGAGTACAGAGGGAGAATAACCTCCCTGGACCTACTGGTCACACCATTTCTGATACAGGCCAAGATCATGCCATTTCTGATAGAAGCCAGGATGCCATTTGCCTTCTTGGCCACCTGGACACACTGCTGGCTCATGTTCAGTTGACTGTCAACCAACAGCACCAGGTCCCTTTCCTCCAGGCAGCTTTCTTGACAGACCCCTCCTAGTCTGTAGCACTGCACAGGGTTGTTGTGCCCCAAGTGCAGGACCCAGCATTTGGCCATGTTAAACCTCGTGCCACTGGATTCAGCCCAGCAGTCCAGCCTGTTTAGGTCCCTTTGCAGAGCCTCCCTACCCTCCAGCAGATCCACACTTCCACCCAGCTTAATGTCACCTGCAAACTTGCTAAGGGTGTACTCAATGCCTTCATCCAGGTCATTGATGAAGACATTGAACAGGGCTGGACCCAGCACTGAGCCCTGGGGAACACCACTTGTCACTGGCCTCCAGCTGGAGTTAGCTCCATTTACCACCACTCTCTGGGCTCGGCCATCCAAGCAGTTTTCCACCTAGGAGAGTGTGCTCCTGTCCAGGCCAGAGGCTGACAGTTTCCATAGCAGAATGCTGTGAGAAACTGTGTCAAAGGCTTTACTGAAGTACAGGAAGACCACATCCACAACCTTTTCCTCGTCCAGCAGCCGTGTTACTTTGTCATAGAAGGCGATCAGGTTGGTTTGGCAAGACCTGCCTTTTGTGAACCCCAGTTGACTGGGCCAGATCACCCGGTTCTCTTGATTCCATTATTGGGCTGGGAGCATTCGTACTTAATACTTAATACTTGGGTTTCTTCTACTTAAATTCAGTGATTTGTAGTAGTGGTCAAGAGTTTTCTCCTCTGTGGAACAGTAGTATAAGGAGATAACCCTCTCTTTGTTCTTGGATACTGTAACTGTGAGCTTAAAGTAAAGGTACAGACTCAGACTTCTGAATTCAGCTAATCTGATAGGAGGTGTGTTATCTCATGATGGAAAACTTATGTCTGCCTCTTCCCCCCAACCTTCATTCCTCCTGTAGCCATCTTGCAATTCATGTCTTCTGTTGAAGTTTCCCTGCCATATTCTGTAGTACACTAGCAAGATGTTTGAGAGAACATGAGAAAAACAGTTTCTGTTCTCCATTTCTGTGACTTAATGTGAGCAAAATTATTTTCTTTTGTTTAGCCTGTCTTTTCTGGAAATGTATGATTTGCGTCAACACCTGTAGTATTTTTGCCTGTAGCAGGCTCATCAATTCATAAGGGAAAGTAAATAGATTTCTTTAAAACCGACAATGTCTGACAACATTGACTGTAAGTGCTTTGAATATTTTGGTGGACTTGGGATTGGAGAGGGTAAAACAGAAGACTGCAAAGTATAATTAACTCATTTCAGTCAATAGTTTGGTAACAGCAATTTAGTTATTGGTAGACTATTAATAATCTATCTGTATGTATGTGTATGTATAGGCCAGAAGAAAGCACCCAAGAGGGGAGAACAGCGAGGGCTCAGTATCAGAGGAGCAGAGGTAAAACAAGACAAAACTGAATGGAGAAAACCTTTCAGGAAACACCGTCCCTATGAAACAGAAAGAAAAACAGAGTTCATGGTGGAAAGGTATGTACCACACAGGGAGAAGTAGGGTCCCTTAAAGAGACTCTGCACAGGAGTCGGAAGGAGAAGTCTTAATTTTCCTAAAACAGATCTAGTAGCCCAACAGGACTTGAAGGCGTGGTTGCATTATTAGTGTGTAGATCTGTTGCAAGATGACTTATTTGTTGTCTGTCAGAGCTGTTATTTCAGCATTCTCACAGTTGGATTTGGAGCAGTTCTGTTAAATGTTACAAATACCGTGTGAGACGGAAAAAGTGTAAAGGATCTAGAAATATAACTCCTAGTCTGGAACATAAATGCTCATTTCTAAGCTTGCATACCAAGCTTTGCAGAACCTGTGATGCAGTTTCCTAGTTAGAGGAGTGAATGCATATCAATCTTGCTTTATTCATAAGTACTAGAAAATTCCACTTAAACCTTTAATACTTAAGACCATGGTTGTTTTTGCTTTTCATTACAAGAGTCAATATTTAACAAGTTCCCTGAAATTTTTAGCAGTTACATATAAATCTAGGTTCAGACAGTGGAGTTGTTGCCTGATAACATTGCTGAAGATTTGACAGTTTTGTAGTATTTTATTAAACTTCTCTGTTTTCAGCATAGTCAATAAACAGCTGAAATTTCTATTCCTGTTACTTGTAGTAATTCTTCCTCAGTTCAGTTTATGTTTATTTTCAATGACAAAACTGTGCTGTGTAAAGATGCATTCTAAATTTTTCAGTAGGTTTCATATGCTTATATCTCTCACAACTGCACAAATACAATCATATGATTTTCTCTTGTGTTAACTGTTTTGTAGGAAGAAAAATACGACTGCAAATCTTTTTAGACCAATTGAAAAATTAGTCCCTGAACAGACAGTAAGAGGTTGTGGTGGGAGAAGAGGTGGATTGCGAGGTAGAGGAAGAGGTGGTGTAATAAATAGAAGTTTCAATGGCTTTGACCAAAGAGGAAGACGGGAATTTGAAAGACACAGTGGGAATGATAAATTGTAAGTATTCTATGTGCTGCTTCTTACTTGGTTGGTATACAAGTAATCAATAGTTTGCACTGCAGTAATGTCTTCAGTGTTCTGTTGCCTTCTTCTGTATTCAGGTTGGCTAGGAAAAAGTGAGTACTGGTTTTAGTTGGAGGTCCTAATAAAAGAAAATTCTTCAACTTACCAAACTCTGTTTCTTTCTCTAGAAGAATGAAAGCAGGTGGCAAAAAGGTTGGAAATGGAGCTTACACATGGGGAACAGTTAAAGATGATATGAGGTACAACATGCTGGTGACCACCATAGATCTTAATTTTCCATGGCCTTCCTTGCATCATCTTCTGTTCATCAATTTCATGTCCATTTTGAGTTTTATTAGCCTTGCTTTACCCTAATTGTTGTGATGAATTAGTTTTACATTTTTATGAACTAGTCCTCTTCATATGGGTGAGATTAAAATTGTAGCAAAGGCATGGATATCTTTCTTCAATTAAGACTGCCAAAAACTTTTAACTGGGGCTAAGTTGTCTTTTAATTGAAATAAATTATGATTCTTCTCAGTTATGAAGCAAGTGAGACTCTGGAATGTAGTGGCATTACTACAAAATACTGATTAAGAGACTCTCTTTTGTGTAATTTCTAAATTGCAAAGCTGTTATATATAATTCACTGTGTCTTTAGAGGTAATATTTAGCTGATGCTACCTCTGAAATACATTTTAAAGTGCACAGGAAGATCAATAACAGAATGTGATGGTTAGTTAAAGTTAAAAAAGGGAAGCTTCAATTCAATTCTCTATTTCCCTTACGGATTTCTATTTAGATTTGCAGAAAGATGACTGGAAATGTAGGCTTTTGTCCATTCTTTGCATCTAGCAATACACTACTCTTTCCATTAACTTTTCATCTCATATGAATCTAGAACCTCAGTTGAAGGTTGATAAAAGACAGAGAAAAGGCAGTGCCTTGAATGTACAGTAAACATCTTTGACCTTGTGACACATTCACTCACAAAATTGTTTAAAAAAAACCCTTGGATCATGGGTTCAGCCAGTCTGACTAAAAGGCTGAAAAATACAGCTTCAAAGAGTAATAATTTTTGGGCTTGATGTTTCAAGTTCTTCTCAAAGGTTGGATAAAACCTTCAGGGTCGAGTCCAGCCATTTCTGTCAATTACTAAACAATGTCCGAGAGCACCCCATCCACCAGCCATATTTTAAATACCTCCAAGGATGGTGACTCAACCACCTCCCTGGGCAGCCTGTTCCAGTGTCCAATGACTCTTTTTGTGAATTTTTTTTTTCTGATGTCCAGCCTAAATCTCCCCTGCGGAGCTTAAGACTATTCCCTCTTGTCCTGTCCCCTGTCACTTGGGAGAAGGGGCCAGCTCCCTCCTCTCCACAACCTCCTTTCAGGTAGTTATAGAGAGCAATGAGATCTCCCCTCAGCTTCCTCTTCTCCAGGCTAAACAACCCCAGCTCCTTCTGCTGCTCCTCGTAAGTCCTGTTCTCCAGCTTTGTTGCTCTTCTCTGGACACACTCCAGAGCCTCAACGTCCTTCTTGTAGTGAGGGGCCCAAAACTGAACACAGTTTTCAAGGAGCGGTCTCACCAGTGCTGAGTACAGAGGGAGAATAACCTCCCTGGACCTGCTGGTCATGCCATTTCTGATAGAAGCCAGGATGCCATTTGCCTTCTTGGCCACCTGGGCACACTGCTGGCTCATGTTCAGTTGGCTGTCAACCAACACCCCCAGGTCCCTCTCCTTCAGGCAGCTTTCTAGACAGACTTCTTCTGGTCTGTAGCACTGCATAGGGTTGTTGTGCTCCAAGTGCTGGACCCGGCATTTGGCCATGTTAAACATCATGCCAATGGTCTCAGCCCGACCGTTCAGCCTGTTCAGATCCCTTTGAAGAGCCTCCTGTCATCAGAGGTTATGATAAAGCATGGGATATCAGTGCTTTCTTGTGATGTGGTGCATATGGTAGAAGTTATATTGAAGTGGAATTGTAAACAATTCTAAAAGCATATCTGTAACTTAATTGTTCTTAGTGATGCATTGAATCTAGAATTTTTAAATATGTGTGCCTACTAGTAGAATGAAAGTAATATTGCTCCTGTTTGACAGCCAAGTAATGTCTGTGTTACAGAAAATATGAACCTGGAGTATGAATTTTACTTTGTTAGTAGTTGTGAACGAAAAGAAAAAAAAGCAAACCCAGACATCAGTGGTGTCCTGCAATCAAGTACTAGTGTTAGTATTCACAACTGAATTATTTTGTCTTCATGCATGCTTTTTGCAGTTTTTTTGGTTAACGTTGGGTTTTCCTAATACTTCCTATTTTATTGGTTGCTCAACTAGTCACTTTCTGGTTATGATCCTGGAGTTTTTCTCCTCTGTTTTTTACTCTCAAGAAATTCTGGACAAAAGTAATGTATTGATCTGCAAGTTTTTTTTCCCATGTGACTCATGAAGACTTTGTGTGGGTTTTTTTTATGTACCATTTCAGTAGAATGGAACAGACTGCTCCTACGGAAGACACTGCAGAAACATCTGAGGAGCCAGGGGCATCTGAAGGACAGACTCTGAACAAGTACGTCTGACTAAAATATTTTCCTTCTAAAAGCAAAGAAAACAATTGACTGTTACTAATATACCTCTATTGGGAGGCTTACTTGTCAGGTTTGGTAATGAACATATTTATAAATAAAAGAGCTTTGTCTATGTTTGAGTCAAGAAAATGCATTCATAAATCTGACTAAAGCTTGGTTTATACAGCTGCAGATTGCATTTAGTTGCCCAGTGGTGCTCTACATTCGTAAGATTTGGTCATAATTAAAGAGATGCTACGCATTGCCTGTTACCTTTTCAATTTGGTTAATTTGTAAAAAACTACACTGCTTTGAAATTGTCTCTGAGAAACAGGTATTCAGGGTACACATGGAATCATACAAAACAATTAAAATACAAATTAAAATTCTCTAAGTCAATAATAACCAGCCACTAATGCAGTTGTTGTCTGTTCACAAAGGGCCTCTGTCTGAAAAACTTGCTGGAAATGGTCTTTCAGTGAGTTGTAGAAGTAGGGAAGTTGAGAGAGGTCTACTCCTCATCTTCTGGCTTTCATTCTTACCAATGTCCAGTGAGAATTTATTTTGCAGTAAATAAACACTGCCTTAAGAAAAAATCACTGGACAGTCTGGTGCAACTAAGAGACTTTAAAGAATAATCAAATAGCGTATAGTGAATATCTCCTAATAAGAGTAATAAGGTAAGTGCAATGTGTCAGCTTTCTCTTGCTGTGAAGATAAATTAGCTTACTATAAAGATTTTTTTTTTACCAAATGGTGCAGCTCCAGTTAAGAGCCTTGCTTAGTTTCTTTATTATATAGCTGACTAAACTACAAAATCTGTTTTATATGTTCAGGTTGTATAACACTGTAAGAAGTTGAGTTGATGTAGCTTCAATTATTTTAATTTGAAATTTGCTTTGAATGTATCGCCAGAAGTACGTATATGTGGAGAAATCTGTCTCTGAAATTTAATAACTATGACTGGATTTCAAGAAAACTAGACTGTCTTAAATCAGATGGGTAACTTAGATTGTTGAAAATGCACAATTATTAAGTTTTTTTCATCAACTACTGGTGACTTCACTTGTTTCAGACTTCTATTTGTTTCTACTTCAATTCAGGCTCTTTGTAGACATGTCTTGACATCAGTTCCTTGTAGGGTGTAAGGCATGAGAAGTATATGTAGTAGAGAAAGCATCTGACAGAAGCTACCAGTTGTCTTTAATTATTTTCCCTTTCTCAAAGATCACTAGGCATTCAGTCAAACTGTGAGCCTTTCTGGAGATTTTACTCCTCTTCAAGCTTTTTTAAAAAGCTTTGTTTAGGAATAGTCTGGTAAGATCCATAGGATTAAAAAATTAAGGTAACCTGTAAGTATCAAATTCTGCATTTTCTACTCCTTTGGTGTAGTATATGTTGTCCTGAAGACTCAGAAATCAGTATACAAAGTATGAAATCCGTATACATCATTGCACTTACCTTTGTGGGTATTGTCAGCTTAAGGACTGTACATATTCTGAGGGTGACAGTGCAAATAGTGCCTTGGTAATTAGGGGTGGTTGTATGACATACACCTTAACGAGGTGAAATTTGTTGTTGTAATATTTAAAAAGCAAAAGCTAAGGGGGTATGGTTTTCAGGCTTCAGGATGTTTTTTTAAGGTCTTGTATACTTAGGTTGCCCTTGCTTTCCAGAGTTGCTGTCTTCTGGCAGATAATGGACACCAGCAAAAGATTCTAGCTAGTCTACCTTCTGCTCTTGCTATAGCCTTAATATTGAGGGCTTGAGGGGATGTGTTCACTTAAGCTGCTGCTAGGGGTATTATATTGAGTCTTAAATGCAGCAACTCTGACGAATTAATTTGTTTTCTACTGCTTTATTGCAGTTGTGTGCTTGTATGGAGAAAGAGATGGAAAACTTGAATTTGTTTCTTCTTTAATTCTGTTTACTGTTGTAACTGATCCCATTTAAAAGAAGGAAGAGTATTCGTGGAAACTGAATATACTGTGTCTGGGTGGAGGTACTGTGTAGCTTTCTGGTGGGACACTGATTTCAGTGCGAGTTTAGAAATTTTCTTTTGGCTTCTGTAACTTAACTTGATTAATGAAATGCCTACCAAGCAGTTACTAAAAATGCATAAGGTTAGAGGTAGAAAGTGCACAGTGTACTTCCATGAAGGCATGGTGCCAAAAATAAACCTGCTGCAGTCAAATCTCTGTTGGAAATGTGATATACAAGTTCCTGTTGCTGTGCTTCACTAATGGGAAGTATTTCCTCTTGGGAATCTTAGCATCCTAAACCAAATTCATGCTGATAATAACCTAGCAGTTGAAACTGTCCTCTGGAATAAAAATCAAACCATACTTTGCAGTTGAAAACCCAAACATTTGCAGTGTAAATCCACCAGTGTATCCTTTAGAACAAGCAAATGGTTACTTTTGATAGGTGTATACTTTTCACAGCAATATCTGTAATTGCTTTTTTGAGACGTCAAGTTGCTGTGTAGTGAAATGTCCTTGTGTTGTCTTATAGAAAGTGGTCTTATTGGCCCAAGGCATGACTGACATACCTGTGTCTCTTCTCATACCTATCTTGAGAGCAAGAAATCGAAATGTTTGGGATGCAATTGGTTCTTAATGCTCCTCCACATGGAACAATGTCTTTTGGTGTTTTCCAAGAGTAGCTGTGTCTGTAACTAGTATCCTTTTCATTGAACTCAGTAAACTGGTTAAGTCTTTTCTTAATAGTCCTAATATGGTTTCAGATCTTTTTAATCAGTATGGAACTACAAACTAGTTTAAATTCTGGTTCATATAGCAGAGATTTTCAAAGTGACAGGGCATGAAGGCATGTCAGAAGGTAGGCAAGTAGTACAGAACTTACATACTTTTTAATTTACTTTTTCTGCAAAGTGCATTTAAAACTGTGTTCATTCTAGAAGTGGAATTAAAGGGCTGTCTTACTGTTCCCCTCTGGTTCTGTCTGACATGTACTGGATGGTTCAGGACAATCTTGTATAATTATGACTGGCAAGAAATGGAATGGTTCTCTGCAAGGTCAAGTAGAAAGAGGAAGTAGGCTTATTCCATTATAGGCCATTTCCAAATGTACAGAACAGTGAGAACAAATTTGTATGTTCTGATGAGGTGCTTGTACAACTTGACCAATTGTACATTTACATTGAAAAAATCATCAGCATTTGGTAGAAGACAACTTGGAACTGTGATTAAGTGAGGAAAACCAAATCCGTAGTCCTCCCAGTAGAAGACACCTAATGAAAGGGTTTCCTGGAAAAATCAATGTGATGGAAATACTTGGTCAGCTTAGACTGTTATTGCAATGTTTAACAGTTTTGTGTTGGGGGAAGGGAGAAATGGTTTCTCTGGTGTCTGGGAGTAATCAGTGCAGGTTTTCCTGTAGTTCATGGCATTTGTCTCGTTTCTGCAGCTAATGATTATGGTGATGAAGCGAGTTGTACTCACTGTGTGTAATGATGCTTAGTAGGGAATAGCTTTATGCGAATATCATTAAAAGGTACACCTGTAGTGTGTAGCTGCTGGTCCTGAATAAGTCAGGAGACAGGATTAATTCATATGACCATGATATTTTCCAATTTACATGAATGTAAATCTTGCCCATCACATTACTGTGGGCAGTAAGAGAAATTGAAGATACTAATTTGGTGAGAAACATTCCAAATCTTTTGTTTCGTATCCTTACTTTAGAGAGTAGTGTTCTTGTTCCTCCTGGCATGTTGCAAGCTAATGATTTTTACTTTATGACTATAAACCTTTAGAGTTGCTGAAGGAGAGCGATTGGAAGAAATAGTTCAAGAAATGACGTTAGATGAGTGGAAAAATCTTCAGCAACAGAATCGACCAAAGCCTGAATTCAACATCCGGAAGCCAGAATCCACTGTTCCTTCCAAAGCAGTGGTGATTCAGAAGTCAAAATATAGCAATGATGTAAGCATTGACTTAGGAATTCTGTAAATTCTGCTTTATGCCCAGGTTTAGCAAACTGTCTCTTTTTCCACTACTTTTACCATAATCTGAACAGACTAGAAATGAGCATCTAAGCTTTGTTACTGTAATCACATTTGTCTTAAAACTTACTTTAAACATACGATCTGTTCATTTTCTTCTTGCAGATCATCACTTCTATTTTGTATGCAAATACTTAATATATCAAGTTGTTCTACTTTATGCCTCAGTCTTAGGAATAATAAACCTGTGTCCTTGCCTCTGCCACTTATGTAGATGTCTAACACTGCTAGAGACACTGTTTTCTAAAGACTTCCTATCCTAACTTTGAATCTTGTTTAGCTTACTTGACAGTATACACTTGGATATATATATTAAATTTGGGGTTTAGTATCTGTTAGTCTGGATGCCAGGTGTTCTATTTCTCATCTGTGCTGGATCTCAGCTTCCACTGTGCATTTGGAACATATGATTTTGTTTTTGTTGTCTTCAGTTTTAGGGTCTTGCTTCTTAGAAGTAACTCCAGAGAGCTTCTACTGTAGTAATGTACCACACCTACCTACTCCTTTCTTGCAACCTTTATTCCACCATTTTACTGAGACTGACATTTTGGGGAGAACTAATTTGTTGATATCCAGGGGAAAGGGAATCTTCTTTCCCAGATTCTTGCTTACTTAGATTTCATGTTTTGGGGGCGGTGGTGGGAGGGGGGGCTGTCACAGAAGTACATGCATATACTTGTACTCCAGTGTGAATGAATTCTGATCCTTAAGTTCTGCTTGCACTATAAATATCCTTTATGTAGTTATAATACTAACATCAAAACTTGCAGCTTTTTAAGCCTTAATTATTTCAGATCAGTAAGTGCTTCTGGGGACAGACACTAATACTGAATTGGCCCATGTCCTTTTTAACATGGCTTTTGGTGGTCACCATTGCTATTACCCTGTCTTCCTTCCCTGAAGGAGATGGTGGTACAGGGGACGAGAATACCTTTCACAAGCTCTGAAGAGACTATACAGGCATGTGAAGAGTGCACATTTATGGTCTTTTTGCCTGTAAAGTTTCTTAGCTGGCAGTATCAAGGGACCTTGTCAAAATTAACATGGAACAGGCACTGCATAGCATGAACAAGTCAAATCCCTCTACAGACATTGAATAAAGTAACTGATTCTCCACTGTGTGGGATTAAGTTTACATATATGTTATTACCACAGTGCATATTAAAATTATAATGGGAAATAGTCTTACATCCGCTAACTACTAGGAACACAGAGTTCAAACAACAGTAATCTCATAGCTCAGACAAACAGACTAATAGATCAGTTGATAATCAAATATTGTGCATTAACATGGCCCTTTAACCATTGCTTGAAGGTAAGTGTAGGAGTAGCTTCAGCCTGATTCTCTAGTCCCTTAGAAAACCTTGTAGATGATACTTCTGAAAAATCTGCAGTGGCACAGATCTGATAAAGATTTTCTTGTGAGGATTATGAGCCAACAAAGAACTATGCTAGGCATCTGAGAAGCTGCAGTTGCCTCACCTCTGTTAAAACCCTGTGCAAGTTAAGGCCTGTCTTCTATTCTGAATGTCATCTTGATGTATCTGCTGCTTAGTCTGTAATACAAGGTTGTGTGTGTGTACATAATGTATTGGGGAGGGAAGAAGGTTGTACATGGAAGCTATTGACTCTAAGTAGATCTTCTTTTTAGTTGCAGAAAGACTACTATGAAGATGATTCTCATGTCTTTCGAAGACTAGTGAATGACATAACATGTCAGCTGAATATTAATTTTGGAAGTCTTCCTCGCCCTGGCCGTGGATCAAGAGGAGCACAAGGTGGTCATGGTCGCGGTCATGCCAGACAACTTAAGGAGGCAGAACCACAACCAAAATTAGTGGGTTTTAAGTTTTTTCTGCTATTGTTTGCTTGGAGTTTTTTTTTCTTTTGTTTGTTAATGTGTGTCCTGCTTCCACTTGTGTGGAATTATGACTTTCCATAGTGACAGACTTTTTTCCTAATTCCTGCTCCATAGTATGTTGGCCTGCTTATTTTGAGTTTGACCCATATGTTACATAAAACTAAATACCACTTCAGGCTCACAACACTTAACATACAGATTTCAAAAAGTCTAATTACTAAGTGATGTAATGATAACGGCAGGAAAAGATGCAATGAGCCTTGATATAAATTGGAAAGTAATTTAAATGGCTCAAGGCTTGTATCACCTACAGAGAAGTTCAGTATAGTATAGTAATAGTGTTTTGATTACTGAGACCAAGATCAGTAAATCTGAGATCGTTCACGTGCTGCAGAATGGTACCAGTGTTCAGTATAACCATTAAAAACTTACCCTGACTTTTCTTTAAAAAAAAATTTGTGCACTAAAAAATGTTTATTCTTCTTAATAACTGAAGGTCTCAGTTTACTTCTGTCTAGTATGAATAAAATAGTATAAGGTTGGGAACACATAGACCGATACAGAAGTGATTTGTTGCATTTGTTTCATCTGAATGAAAAAGTCTTGTTATAATAACAGCATAGATTTAAAAACTACCATCCAGTATCTACAGTGGCCTTAGAATGTAAGAAGATAATACTGCTTCTGAAAACAAACAGTATCTTGGGTGAGATTACTTTTTTTTTTCCCCCATTTCCATGCTGCAGAACTTGTGATCTTCTGGTTCTCCCCAGGCAGTAGATCATATTACAAAGACATTCACACTGAAGAAATCATAGGATTCAGAATTCAGAGACAAATGCTTAGTTTTTCTGTAATAGTGATGGGTACAAAGCATTTAACTTGAATAGAAGGAAGAACCCTTTTCAGTGCAAAATACACATAGCTGTCAGATTCTTTGGAAGTGCATTCATTTTAATAAAGCTTCCTTTCTTTCTTTGTAGGTACAGCTTGTTGCTCCCAATCCTGATGATCTTGAGCATTTTCCAGCTTTAGCTTGAAGAACCTTCATGAATGGTGGCATCTCAAAGTAACTTTGGTGTAGCTTGAAGAGACCAGTTTTATGCTAGTGTGGATAAAGAAAGTCTGTTTCTGCTGGAAAAGCTTTTCAGGTGTTTGATGTGGAATGATTGCAGACCTCTGCTAGTGATGTTCAGTTCTGGAGATATTGGTGTACTGGGATCTTGTCACAGGTTTCAGTGTCTGCCTCTGCTTGTGAAAACTGTGTGAAGGCTTATAGTATTTCACTATAAGGCTTTAAATGAAGTTGAAGAGTACAGTGTTTATAAGTCATGGTGAAATGTAAACTGTACAACATGGCCTGCAATTGGAATTCTATTTCACTCTACATTTGAAAACTGCCTTCCCTCTTTCTCCAAGTGAAGTGTGTGTATTTCACACAGACACAAGTTGGCAGTTCTTGAGATTCGGAGTTTGGTAAATAAAGGAAAATGCTCATTTGTTTGGGTCTGAGGTATTATTTTCACAAGTCAGAGTAGAAGATTGAAGCTTTTGCTATTTGCATGTAATCTGGAAGAAAAGAGAAAAATCTAAACTTAAACTGCAAAGTTTACTCACCTGAAACAGCGAAGAGCTTTAAATAGAAGTAGTCTGTAAAATTAAGACATCACAGATGCTTTGAATTGATAGTTAACCATGAGTCTTGCTTCAGTAACAAGATAAAACCTGCAACTACTTTGAAGGTGTTGAAGGTGAAGTAAAGTAAGAATTCTGAGCTAAAGAACTAAACTGTTAAGGAAGGTTTTAATTTTAGCAGGAGCAATTGAAATAAAACTTTCGTACCTTACCCTGAGAAGTTTGTGTGACATTGGGTATGAGGTGGGATGTCCTTTCCTTGTAGCTTTAACATAGTTCCTCACTTTAGCAAGATACTCTAACTTGTTCCCTATCAAAGGGGACGCTTGGAGCCATTCTCAGGGATCTGAAACTAGAAAATGGCGCCAGAAGTGACTGGTGAGAGCTACTCTGGATGTTTTGGAACTAGCTGTCGGCCTCAGAGGAGACTTCAAATGCCTGCTCAACTTGAACTTGTTCTTTCAATTTACTGGAGAAGCAGATTAATATCAACCTTTCTTTTTCTCTTGTTCTCTGCCTCATTTCAATTTGTATCACTTCTAAGTAGTCTACTTTAAGAGCAAATAACAGATGAGACTCGAAGAAAGGTTAAGAAACTCTTAGCATTAAGGCTGTATGCAAGTAGGATATAATCATCCTAGAAATCCTACTGTCGCTTTTCTCTGTGCTCCAAAATGATGAGTTTGCAAAGTAGCGTTGACCAAAGGACTTTTCATACATTATCATATAAGTAATTTAACAATTTGCTGTAACATGAGATTTTTGGATTCTACAAGAAGTTTATTTTAGTTGGATAGAGAGACTCTGACAGCCTGTAGTAGAAAAAAATGTGCAAAAGCAAGTGAAGTGCTGGTGTTAGAGGAACTGAGTGGATGAAATAACTTGAATTACTCTCTCACCTTGTAGGAGTAAGCTGCAACTTGAAACCACTGCTGCTCTTTTAATAGATGTTTGGGTGTTTCTGTGAAAAGTGGTCATTTCATGACCATTGATTCTGTCTGTAGGGGTCTTGGAATTGTTTTGCTCATTTTCCCTTTCCCTTTCCTGGTCTCCTTATTATCTCATTGGATAGGGATGAATGTGTCTGAAATATTATTTCTGGTTTTTCTTGCAGGGGTGAGATTGTGTATAGATGTGGACAGCTTCTTTGCAAGGCTCACCTGTATTTTTCTCCTGTGTTTTGAAGGAGTAGCCTATTCTTTTAGTAACATCTCTCTTTGCTAAGGAAAGTGGTGAAATACTTAGACCCTTCCTTTATTTTTACTAAAAATTTTAAACTTTGCTATGCCTATAGGCTGGATGTAATGTAACGCTGTTGGTTTAGTTCTGACTGTTCTCGGGGAAGGCTGAAAGGATTGTTTTACTTTTCCAGTTTGGTTCTTGCTGCTGCAAAGATACTATTTACTCCTCTAACTTTGATTTGTTTTTCAAACCAGAAGGACAAGTACATTCTTCAGAAAATGTTTTGAAGGACTTGTCAAGTTGTATCTGTATAATCGGTATTTGGTCATCAGATTGTTTAAAACAATCCTGTTTTTTCTAAAAAAAAAAAAAAAAAAAAAAAAAAAATAAAGACACACATGCTTCCCCCCCTGCCCCCCCTCCCCAAACTGGGCTGGGTTTAAAACTATTTAATTAAAATACACAAAGCAAGCAACCAAAGAAACTCACAATCCACCCAAGCCAAAACTGTGCAAGAATAAGGCATAGTGTTAACTGCTTATTAAACCAAAAGTGTCCTAGAGCAGCTAGATGTGAGCATTTTCTTTTTCAGTGTGTCAGACTTGAGTATGGCTTAAGAGTTTCTCTAGCTGATAGTACTTAAGTATCGAGAAGAAATTATTAGTTAAAATGGTGTCTGTGATCCAATTTCTTCACCTGGCTGTGAAAAGAGAACTTATTAAATCTCAGTCATCTGTCCTATTTTACAGTACCAAAATAGCTTTATCTGTTAAGCATGTCTGCTGCTCACAGTCACTCCTAATTTAGCTTTACTCTTTCATGTATAGCAAATGGTAGCAGGGCTAAAAACAGTAGTAACATCATGTGCATTTTAGGAGGGGATTAAATTGTGTTGCACATCTCTTAGTCATATTAGTCTTCAACGCACTACTGTAATGTGCCCTGCTGTTAGGATTACTGTAGTGAGTGGTCTAGGAAAAAATACTGCATTTCAGCTTTGAAGTTTAGATTAATGTAAATCACACCAAGTTTGCAAAGAAAGAAATTAATTTTTCTCCCTGATTGTCATTTATATACGATAGTATTAGTACTATGTGGTCCACTAGAACTGCACCTAATACCATGGTATAGGATTGGGAAGATTATACCACTATGAAAGTGCCTTTAAAGGAGAAATGAGAAGAACACAATACTTAAAAATAACTAAAGATTCATAAGTAAAAAGACTTGGTAAAAAACTTTTGATAAATAGAAATTTTAGGCAGTCGAGTCCATGGGAGATAAACCTTCAGCTCTGGTTACACACTTTCATGTGAAAACAGGGCTGAGGGTTGCCATAGCCTTTGGGCCCCAAGGCAAGGTCTGTAGCCCTAGTACATGTGTTGTTGAGATACATAATCTTTTCAGAGCTGTTGTACATACATGTACATGTACACACACATACAAAAAACCCCCACATATACATGCAGTGTTTAAAATAATGTAACACCGACTCATTGTCACTGAACAACTGAATGCGAAACACAGTTACCTTTTAAGAAAAAGTGCTTATCAATCACTGAATAACTTTCAGTTATGTATACTGGGCAAGTGCTGAAGAGTTTGTGCTTCGTTGGGGAAATCTTTTAGCTGTTGGAAGTAGTGACAGCTGCTGCACTTTGGCTCTGTTACTTAGAATTTAATGTGGAATACATTAAATCTTCAGCTGTGTTTTATTTGTCTGCAAACAAATGCCTTTTTGAAGATGTGATGCAACAAACACTGCACAATTACTGCATCTTCAGAGTAGCTTTAGATACTACGTAACACTTAATTGCAGCCTTATGTTTGGAACAAACTAGCCCTTAATGAATTGAATAAAGTTTTTGGGTAGCCAGTATGAATATACATGTTCAGTGTTCTGTTGTTTTTACAGTGTTTTACAGGTAGTCAACAGGACTGTAAGCTGCTATCTTCTTTTAGCAATGGTAGTTCCTCTGTCTAGATTTGAATGAAAGATACTGAACTTTTTCATAATGTCATTCAGTTAGCATGATATCTTTGCCAAAAGCTAAAAGTAGTAGCAACAAGAACAATAAACCCAGTAAGTTTTACTCTGTGCTGGCAAGAGAAAAAAGTAAGTTCACATGATCTAGGAATATTGTCCTGATTACTAGTTCACTTGTATTTCTGTTACTTACATACTGAATGCTGTTTTTAGAGGTTTTCGTGGCTTTAGCAAAGGCTCTGAACCTTGGAAGCTGTTGTGGGAGAAATGAAGCTTCCACTGAAATGACAGAAGACCACAGGCTAGAACAAGTCTGATGAGTGTTTGGTAGGTAAGGAACCCTTCATATAAGAGTGAAGAAAACCCAACAAGCCAACATTAAATAATAGATCACTTAAAAACAGAGATTATGTTGGAAGAGATGGACAAAAAGCAGCTAGTAGGTATGATAAATGTCACCTGTTGTGAGTACTGAACAGAGATTGAGTCCTAGGAACATGACATTTTGGGACAAACAGTGAAAAATGAATCTGGTAATGGCAGAGCTGAAACCTGGGGAGAAACACAAGTTTATCTGGAGAGAAACTGTCTGAAGGAGAGGTAATGAGGCTGGGGCAGTATACTTAGCAGAACACCATGGAACTGCCCTGCCGCCTTAAGAGAAAGCACCACTGAAGGTAAAAGCGAGCTCTAACGCTGAGCATTAGTCGGATTCAGCATTTGCATGATGTCTGTCTTGTGCTGTTGGCAGCAATCAGTTTGGATTTGCTTGCATAATAATAACTGATGCCAAGGATAATCTGTTTGCTCCCACTGACCTGTCATGGCATAAGGAGTTTGTGATTTACCACTTTATCCTGCTTGTGGCACAACTGTAAGTTACACTCCAAAATATAGCAATTACAATACACAGTTCTGTCACAATACCAGTGTGATACCTGTTATTTGTCCCTGTGGTATCTGCAGCACCACCACACAGGGTATCCCCACTCACAGGGAGCAAATAGAAGGGTTGATGCCCACTCAAGCCCTTTGCTCTTTGAAATTCTGGCAATTCACTGGGGCTTATGCCAATATACATATTCACTCTCCCTGTGCTGGTCTGGCAGTCTCAGGGGACAGTCACCATCTCTAAACAACCCCGGGAGAAGCATTTACACCACCATTTTGACCCACCCAACTACTGATAGCCAATTTATGCTTAAATCAATGTTTTCCCAGCTGGAACCCATGAGTCACTCTTCAGCAGTCAATCGGTTTGTCAGGAAAAGGTGGTTTAATGTTCATGTAAGTTTTGAAAGGATCACCTTAGAAGAGATGAATCCAGATTTTCCACTCATAAAATCTTTGGACCAAAGGAAGATTTACCTGCTTGTCAAATAGGCTGGATAATCCAACAAACGTGATCTATCTAGACTTCTGTAAAGCCTTTGACACGGTCCCCCACAACATCCTTCTCTCTAAACTGGAGAGAGATAGATTTGATGGGTGGATAGTACGGTGAAGAAAGTGGCTGGAGGATTGTACTCAGAGACAAGGGGAAACAAGTTGCCAAGGGAAGTTGTAGCTGCCCCATCCCTGGAGGTATTTAAGGCCAGGCTGGATGGGGCAGGTCAGTATTATTTAGACATAGTTTGCTAAGGAAGATCTTACAAATGCAGAGAAGCTATGACACTAGCACTGTGATGGGCCTTGGTAACCTCATCTAGTGTAATGTCCCTGCACATGGCAGGGGGGTTGGAACTAGATGATCTTTAAGGTCCCTTCAAACCCTATGATTCTAGGCTGTGCTTGGGGAGTACAAATTCTGTGTTTTCTAATGTAAGTAAAATAAGGATTAGCTATCTGAGTTTGTCAATGTTTTTGCTGTTGTGTTTGGATGTTGCTTTTTAAAGCCCAAAGTAGACCACCATCCACTCTTATGCAAAAGGAAGCATTCCTGAAAATTTAGGTTTTACTTTTGGGGAACTTTCACGGTAAGTATCCAGCTGTATATTACTTAATGTGATGCCTGTTTCAAAAAATGGTATTATAGTGGAGGGAAACAAGTTAAATAGAACACTGTTGCTCTGCTTTACCTGTGTTTTTTAGTCCCAAAACTGAAATAAAAATTACTGTTGTTCCACAGGAAGTCCCATGAAATGTAGAGCCAGAAGTTGTCTGGTTTTGAAATCTGAAATATATGTTTTAAGGATTTGTGCTTTAATTAAAAGTTTTCAGGCAGCAGAGATTCTTGCATTATTTCTGAGAGCGTATATGAGTCAATCTGGTACAGATAAGAATTTTTTTTTTTGCAGATTTTTTTTGAATGCTGGAAATAAAAATAAGAAAACAAACTTTGATTATTATTTTTAATTTTACACAATTCATTTTTACAATAATCACTAATATTCTGTATAAAATCAAATACAGTATGCAGTATTTTCAAATGAAACACAAATGCATTTTGAACTACTTAATATTACAAGATAATATGAAGCTTTATCTTAAAAATACCTTCAACAAAATAAACTCCCCCTCTGTCAATACATGTTAAAAAAATATGATTAGAAATATACTATTTAAAAATAATCAGGATGAACAGTACTGATAAGTCAAGAAATTTTAGAACTTGGTAGTCTGTACATAAGTTTATGCAAGACAAACAGTCTGCAAACCATTAATATAAAAACTGCAGTGCAACAAACTGGTGAACATCACATTTGTTGATTTGTTTTTTTTCTTCCCCATTTTAATGCATGAGTCTCTACAAACTGTACTTATAAATCAGCAGCATTTCCTCTATTATCATACTGAGGCAAAAAGTCTGGGTTACCATCTGAGTTACTGATGCTGTAAATGGAAGCAATTTGACCCATGATATTACAACTTTTGAGTAGGTTGCATACTTGTCAATATGAGATCAAGGGAGACTCCATCTGTCATGTATTTGAAAGAGAGGAAAGAATTTCTAAGGAAAAAAATTCTAACTGATGGCAGCAGAAATAACTTCCTTCAGTTGTTCCATGGTTCAGTGGTGATGCAGCTGCCCCTACACATTTCATTTTGGCACATTAATACTTTGCAATTAAAAAAATAATTAGAAACCATAGACCCCCTCACCCATGCTCACTTTTCATTATTGTACTTAAGACAGCTTTGGTATGGTATAATATAAATGCTACACAAAGTACTAAAAATTCAGAAGAATAAACTAAGCAATATTATTAGATGGGACACAATGAGGTAATGAGTTAATTTTCCATATAAGGCTGTAGGAGAGTTCAAATGTAAAATTCCTTTGACATTTATGTGTTTCCTCACTAAGATACTTAGTGGTGGAAGAGATATCCTGACACACATTCATGCCAAATGAGCAGTTTTGGTTTAGCTAGAGTTCCTATTGTGAGTATTTGTTCACTTGTTTTATAGAAATTCACTTTTGATGAACCTGTAGGTGCTAATGGCTCTGGTGGTTATTTTTAAAGAAGGCAAATTCATGTTGGGAAGGGGTGTGAAATTGATTATTTTTAGGTTTGAAACAAAGATGCTAAAAGAAGTAGCTTAGCTGAGAGAAGGGCAAAGCCAAACATAACATTACTAAATTTTTCTTGCTTTCATTCTTACCTTTTCACTTCACTATTTTTATCCCTTCTGCTTTTCAAGATAAGAATTTTCTTCAGAAATGAACACAGATTCAAATTTGGACAATATGCCTACTACTGTGGTTACCTGCATGCCTGTGTTTCAGCTAACAGGCAAATGGCTTATGTAAGGGGAAACAAAACCAAACTATTTTAATCACTGGATGAGGGTGAATCCTATCCCTCTCTTTTAGATGCTTTTAACCTATGAGAAAACGGTGGTGAGAGTGAAGAGGAAAACAAACTCAAAAAACATTTGGAGTGTCAGCCTCTGTGCTCCTCTATTTTGCACAATACAAGCCTCTCTGTTTTCTTTGTATTCACATCTGCAAATTTTGATCATCCAAACTCAGGGATGGAACCTGTAAGCTTACTTCCGCTTCACATCCTGCTTCCTCTCCAACTCATAATGCTCTTGCCACAAAATGTGTTCAAACAAATGTGTGGTTATTGATACTGACATTCAAAAATCAGCAGTCTAACAGCTTAATTTTAATTTAAAAGAATGTAGATTGAAACTAGTCACTAAGCCTGCCCATGTACATTCACCAAGAAGAAAATTCTACCTCTTACAGAGGTAATTTTTATCTTTAGAAACTTCAGTTATTCCATTGATAAAATTTCAGATCTCTCAGCTTCTACTTTCTACTGTATGAGTCACTAAACCAACAGATAACTACATCATATTTAAGGCTATGCGGTAACAGTCCTCCTGTGAGGGATATGCAGCTATAAACTTCAGTTGGTAGACAAGGATACATCACTGCAAAGCCAGCTTTGAGATATCATAATGTCAAAAGTGGCAGGGAAAAAGTGCTGGCAATATTTGGAGACAGTCTTGTAGTGGATGAAAATTTTTGTTTCAGACAGATTCCTCTAAAAATTACACTGCTTTTAAATAGAGGTAAGATGTAGTTTTCAAAGTGTTAATTAGATGTTAAATACTATACCTGCCCCTGAGTTCTAATCTCAATCTCAGATGTACAGCACACTTATTTTCCCTTTTTCTTTTGCTGCACTTAAGTGACTCAAAGCTGAAAAACAGTGACATCCAGATGTTATCAAGTGTACCAATAAAACCTGGGGAAAAAAATCTTAACTTTTAGATATGTAATCTAAAGTTTTCCCTAAGATACTTAAAGATAGGAAAAGACATTTCAATATGACAGCACTGCTTTAAAAGGTAAGCTGTTTCTCCTCCCCCTTAATATCATACTGGATTTAAAGCAATTACAACTATTTAAAAGAGCCATTGGTTCAGAACAACTGAAAAAAATCCATTACCATTAAAAACAAGTTAATTGCTTTTAGTTAGTTTCTTCCAAAATAAACAAACCACATAACCTTTGAAATTAATGCACTCTTTGGTAGACAACAGTTACTTTGTGTACTCAATACTGCGGCTTCATAAAAAACTTCATAGAAAATAAGAAAGAACAGCCAGTTAACATAGGAGAGTACCAATACTGTAAGAAAAAAGCTTTTGTGGTTGATTTTCAGCCTCAAATGGAGACTTGAGCCCAGTCTGAATAGACAAAACAGATTTATATATTTAAAAGCTCCTACCATCGTTACATTTCTGGTGGTCAGCAGCTAAGTGATTGCCATCACAATTTATACACATGCATCATACATACTAGCAAGCCCTCTTTATAATAGAGAGCTTAAGTATTTACACCTGAGTCTAAACATATGCAGATTTTTTCTTGGTTTGAATGAGGAAGTATTAGCACATTAGAAAAGTCTATCGAGCACGTTGACAGTTCCTTTTATTCTACAGCTATGGAAGAGATTCTTCTGTTTCACTTTTGCTAAAAACATGGAGCCAAAGTAATCTTCCTTGAATTAGATCAAGTCCCCTCTAGTCACATCCCCTTCATTCCTGAATATCCTCTTCAGCACTGGTTGTTTATTTGAAATTTAACACAATACTGTTCTAGTCTTTGGGACGGATTGGCTGCTGAAATAAAATATTTCAAGAGAAAAGTTAAGTATGTACTCAGTATGTATGTTATGCAAACATTTCTGGCAAGGTAAAATGAGCAAAAACTACTTCAAAGAAAGAAACAGAAGGTAAGAGTCTGCAATATTATATATTATATAGGTTGTAAAGAAAGCATGGACTAGTCCAATCACAGACAATATAATATTAAGAAAGATTCCATTCTGTTTAGAAAAGCAACAGAGGATTTATAGAATTGTAATTTCATTAAGCACATTTGTTGTAAAGCATTCCTTTTCTCCTTCTCACTCTGAAGTATCAGACTGTAAGAAAAGCAGAAAGAATAGCAAGGAAACTTTTTTTTAATACTAGATTTAGATTACATATAGACAAGCTGCAGGTAGTTTGGTGTTTGGACAAGGCTGCAGAAAGCTGCTTTACAATTCCGAGCAAAGCAAGAGCATATGAGACTTTTAAAATGTATTCTCTTTGTTGATTTTTGTGACATGCCTCTCTGGTTAAAACAATACAATTTTTATACATATACCCCCATAGTCCCAATTATTTGTAACAACTTGACCTGCACTCCCTTAAGTACACCCACCTACCAAAATTTAATTTCTAATCAACTTACTATATACCTAATTCTAACTCGGTCATGTGTGGTAACACAATAAAAAACTGTTTAATTTGTCTTACTATGATTCCGTTGGTTTGGATCTGATGTGTGTACCTCATTAAAATACAAACTTGAACTTCTCAGTAATAAGCAAATATACAAGGAAGGTAACTGGAGAACCAAAGGCATCTATAGAAGATGACTGTGGATAACATGCTAGTAACGCAAATAGCAGTGTTACTTCAGTCACAAGACAGAATATGTTCTGTCTACCAGTATGAGTCTTTTGTAGATGGCAGCTGACACCTAGAGATGTTCTGCAAATGAAATGAAGTGAATGTTATGAATTGGACTGAAATTCTCTTTGCAAAGCCATAACAGAGATTTTTAGCTGTAAATGACTGTTTTGGCTGAAAAATCATTCTGAGTGCCTCCTACAATGGCATCTCCAACAGTCTGAAGCGTAGAATGGCAAATGAATTGTTTAGCTCTGCAGATTATACTGCACTAGGATAGGTCGCAAATGTGACTCGTATACAATAAGAACTGATTAAAATGACCTAAAACACCAACAAATTACATTAATGGAAAAATACTGCAAGATGTTTCCACTAGAAATTACCAGACAAGAAAATGGAGTAATTAAGGCTACACAGGAACGGTGGAGGTGCAGAGAATGTAACAAGGTCTTGACAAAGCCAATGTTGGTTAGGGCATGGTATCAGTTTTGTAAAAATAATTTTTCTCCTCTACCTTGCAATCACCTGATCTGGAGTAGCTCAATCAATATGAGCACTATGAGGTAATGCAAACTGCACAGGCTTCAAGAAATTAAAACAAGAGATGAAAAAGCAAAAGCATGCTTTAAAGTAAAAAAAAAAAAGATGAGTAAGTTTTTGCCAAATGCTACAAGTAAACTAAAAGGATATCTACATGATTAGCAACAAGGTACATTCTAAGTTCATGAAATTATACAGTCATACTGAAATGTCCATTAGAGGGACCAGCACGCTATTTGCCCCTCACAGATATGAAGATAATTAAACACTTCTGAAGTGTGACGTTACTATTTAGGACAGATTTGATTACTTGGTTCAAGCATAAAGTGTCTGAAATTCTTTGACAACAACCGTTAGAAGAAAATAAACAGCATATGTAATGAAATATATTGGGAAGAAATTTTAGAAAATCCATTAAAATAAGAAGCAGTATATGACGTTTGAGATCAATCTGATCCTTTGTCCTTAGTCACAAATATGGCAATAAAAGATTACTTTTGAAACAACCATAATTTTCTATGAATTCTATTTTAAAGTTGTTGTTTCCTCCTAAGAATGAGTATTCTTATCTCACACAACACAAAGATCAACATGGAAGTGTATTTTCCTGAAACTGAAAGTGTCTGTTAAATTGCACGTATACAGCTACCAAAAGTTACAAGGAGCTTAAAACTGTGAAAGGCATGAAGAATAACAACAGCAATCAGAATCCCATCACTCTGGACCAAAACTGACACAGTGAAAACAATGCAAAATGGAGGAAGGCCACCAACCAACCAAACAGGAAAACCCCAAGAAATATTTCAGATTTTAATAAAATATCTTTTTCTTAAAATGCATATTATTTTTTAACATATTGTTATACAAATCAAAATGTAATTCATAGAGACACGGCTAAAAATTCTCTGATTATGATTTACTGCAGTCTACTACTAATGACTATTTCCACTGCCTGATGGAATTTTTCATAACTTCTGTTACCTTCAAAGTAACTATGAGGAAGAAAAAGAAAAGCTCTGTGGGGAAAAAGCTGCACAAGAGCTTGGAATTTTCAGTAATATTTGTTAATCAAGCTACATAATTACTTTTTATGTTACTTGCCACCTTTTACTATTCCCAACAAAGGTAAGTCTCTTCAGCACCCGAGAGACCCATTCAAAAGTTTGTCAATATAAGCACAAGACAAATTCTGTAACTACCGCAAACTGTTTGGAAACAGTTTTAAGCTACCCTCTCAGGCTTGTCTTTGATAATGACCTGCAGAGCTACTGTAAAGGAGTATGAACATGTATACACACTAAGTAGCATAATACTAGTGTGGCACATGCTTCTGGGCCAAAAGGCACTTGCAGTCTTGCATAAATCCATCCAAATTTAAAACATCATTAACCTTTACTGACCAGGTTCAGTTCAGACTATCAGTCATACTCTCAGTACAACATCTCATACCAGTAAGCGTGTGCATTTTATACACTTCACTTCTCCACTACTATTGCATTCCAGTTGTTCACCAAATTCCTCCTAGTTTTGACTTCATGTACTGATTTAGTGCTGTGAATAACCTTTCCACCTCTTACTCCAAGCAGAATTTTGGTAAAGAAAGGCTTTTTATTGTTACCAAAAGTCCCTCATCTTCTGTAATTCTGACTCACGTTAGGAATTACAATATAAAATTCTCAAAGTTGAAAGACTTAGCAACATAAACAAATGACATAAGATTTCAGATCCCATGTCATTTTATGCCATGTCTCCATACATGGCATAAAATATTTCCCATCACTAGGACGAGGAGCTGAAATGTGGCAGAAGCTCCTGTCAGCAATGGATGCCAGCTCAAAGTATTTGCCTATAAAACAGTTACTGGATCTTTAAAGAGGATAACTCTCACCTTTTTAAACTTTTTTTTCTTGCAGCAGACCTGGTAGTTCTTTTAGTAATGTCTGTACTGTCAGAAATGCTAGGTTCAGAGGTTTTATTTTTCTGAACACTGGACTGCAGAATTATTCTGAAAAGGGTAGGAAAAAAAGAGAGATTATATAACCTGAAAGTTCCTAGGAAGACACTGAATAGAGGATATTACAGCTACAACAGAACTACAAAGTATCAGCTGGCTTTACATAAATCATTCTAAAAAGAAAATTCTTCTGCCTGAAACACATCCTTCTCTTTAAAACATCCTTGTTATAATTATGGTAATGCAAGTTGTTATATTAGGAGTGTAACTACTAACTTAGTTGGTTTGGGGGTGGTTTTTTTGCTTTCAAAGAATGGATTAAATTAATGGCCTTGAATTTCCTGTTAAGTTTTTGGAAGACAAAATGCTATGAGACTGTATTTTAAACTACTACAACAAAACAGAACAAAACAAAAATCTGAAATATGCAACAAAAACATACATTATTTTCCAGACTGACCCAGAAAGGAATTAAGAAAAAGCCCCAAGTAATTCTACTTGTGAAGATCACAGTCTAAGTCTCCTGCAATTAACTATGAGATATTTCCTTCAAATACAGTAGCCTGGGAAAATCAGTGCATATTCTGACATTTTGTGCTTACAGAGAATTACAACATTACATTCATACTCAGCTTAATATGCTGGTTGTGCTCAACCACTTCTCTGGAAGGCTCTAGAGCCATGTATCAATTACTTCCTAAACAGGAAGATAAATCCTAGTGTTGCTTACATCAAAAACAAAAGCATTGCAGATTGTGAAATGCGAACAACTGTTTTTATCCATCAGCCACCTGGCTTGCAGGAAAACTACATCTTCTGTACCTCTAAATGCTTGTGGAGAAATTATAATACTATAGAGACAAAAAGTGACAATTGGTCAACAAAGTCCATATCTATCTATTTAGTACATTATTTTATATGTCTGTTTCCTAGTCACTCCATCTGTGCAAGGTTCCAAATATAAAATTATGCAGCATTTTAGAGATTCAGAGCTAAGAGTTACTTAGCTATTACTGCTTTCTTCCCTGCTCTTATCTTCAGTGGCTTCACTGAGTCTATCTGTATCAGCATACTATTATTACACTAGAAATCAAAACCTTCATTAAGTTGTATAAACTGCAGTGTGCTTGCTTAATACTCTACAGAAACTGTTTTCAAGGAATCCTAGATATTAACATAAAACATATCTTCTGGAGCAAAAGTAGATAAGCAGACATTGGAGAAAAGGAGAGTATTTTTATACTTAAGAAATATCTTCTAAACCAGAAATGGAAAGAACATCCGTATGCTTTCACTGTTTTAGATGGATTTGATACCAGAATTAGAGTATAAATTGGAGATAACATAAATTTCATCTAAAATAAATTCTTTACAGTTTTTTCCTGATCAACAACCTCATTTACTACAAACTCCTATGTTATTTAGCAAATGGATGACTACAGAATCACAAAATCTTATATTTTAATTTTCTACTTGAACAAGTCCCTCTCAGTACTTCAGACTTGAAAAATCTTAACTTGACTGGAAAAATCCAAACCAAACTGTCTTCTCTTCCTCTGAGATAAAATACAAGATTGTAGTGGGACATACTATCAAAATGCAAAGTAGATTCTACTATAAACACAACACATGCAAAGTTGCAGGAATCAGTTATTCGAAAGGCTAAAAACAAAACCAGATGCCACGCTTCCATGGACAACATAAATTCTTCTAAAAAAAAAATCTGTTTTCCTTGCATGTTCAAGGTAAAAACATTCAAAAATTCCAAGTTCACTTTATAATTTCTGTTGTGCTTGTGAACCAGTTCTAACAAGTTCTAATATTAAGACTTAAAATGCTCTTTTCAATGCCATTCATCATACAACATGAATAAATCTCGCTACTCACTTTCAACTAAGCTTTAAAAGTTACACCAGTGATGAAAAAAAACTTGCGCTGTACCTTTTAGCAGTGCCACCAGCAACTTCCAGGACTGAATGGAAAGGTACAAAGGTCCCTTTAACCAGTAACCTTTAGTCACCTAATATAAGCATGACCAAACCATGGCACTTGGTTAGTGCTCAGGCAGACAGGAATAAGGAAAAATTATGTTTTCTCCTTAAATATATACATATATAGAGGGAATGGCCTCAAGCTCTGCCAGGGGAGATTTAGGCTGGAGATTAGGAGGAGGTTTTTCACAGAAAGGGTCATTGGGCATTCGAACAGGCTGCCCAGGGAGGTGGTTGATTCACCTTCCCTGGAGGTGTTTAAGGCATGGGTGGATGAGGTCTTGAGGGGCATGGTTTAGTGTTAGATAGGAATGGTTGGACTAGAAGATCTGATGGGTCCCTTCCAACCTGGTTGTTCTATGATTCTATACAATGTGACAATACATAAAATGCATGTTATATACATACAAAAGAAAGCAAAAGTTATTGGAACACAGATATATCTAATGGTTACAATATTTCTGCATCCATTCTTTCCAGACACCAGAATTTCAGAAAACAGGTCAGTACACATGGCTTAAATCCATACACCTATGCTATACACCGAAACACTATGAAGTGTTATGATACCATCTTGCATAAACACTTGAATATTCACCTTTTCAATGCACCATATGTAAGTCCTCAATTACCACACAACTTACTTTTATCTGATTAAAACAAGAAAGAAAAGAAAAGAGATTCTGAATGGGAAAGGTGACTTATAATCACCATATAGAAGTGCACCTTAAAACCAGATCAACAACAACATCATCCTCTTAAGACCACTGTATTTACCAAAGGGTAGGTAGAAAAGGAGCTGGCTTATGGAATCAGCTCAGACCCAGCTGTGAGTATGGCAGAACTTTTTAACACCATCTGCTCCTTAGTAGATATGTCATTTGTACATGCGATACACAACTTCACACACTACCCAAGAGTAAAGATTAACTAAAATCCCTGTGAACAAAACATTTGCTGAATGATCAGACATATTTCAAGCAGACTAAAATTTTAGACTTCCAAGGATGATAAGACTTCAAGGAAAAGAGTTGAGATCCCATTTATACTATCTTCTTACATGGTGTTACAACTAAAGGCCTACAACTGTCAGTTTAGGAGCAGTAACAGTGATATCAATGATTTTTTTTTAAATAAGTTACTGCATATATATTTAACGTAAGAGAAGAAGCTGTCTTTAATGTACGGATTTTTGATTTAATGCAATCAGACTAGCAGCCTCACCTGACAGCATGTTTGACAGACAGGTTTTATAATGGACATGAGATGAGGCTATAGTGGAGGAAATCCTCCCAAAATCTCAGCACTGAAAAAAAAAAAAAATCCAAACTATATTAGAGAAGGTGAGACCTTCAGGACACCTATCTTTGTGACTGTTCATGTAAGATAACATGTCATGCTGTACATGAAAACAACCAGCTTCCAGAAACATCAAAGGAAAGTTCATCTGATGTACACAAAGATTTTCTAACCCAATGAAGTAATACTTTTTTTAAAAAAGAAAGAAAAAGCAGAATGCTTCCTGAATGCAGGCTACAAGATGCTGTAATAGCCATACTACTAAAATAGGTAAGCCATCTATTGTATGAAGTTTTCATCTCCAGTTAATCCGTAGTGGCATCATCACTTGGTAGTTTTCAACCTAATATACTCCCCAAACTCTAGACTAGTTTATACACTGTCTTATTCAAGCTAGCATATTAGTCTTTAAACAGATCAAAACTAACTTAAATGGATCACTGTTATGTTAGTAGCAGCGCCTTTTAAATAGTTCACTACTTCTTGTCACCATTTAACTCAGTGTGGGGTGGGGGAGACAGGTACACCACGAGGACAAAAGCCCAAACCTCACAACCCAAGACAAAATTCACAAAACTTGAAATGCCTGCAATACGCCTTGGACAGAAATCTATCTATACAATAAGCAGTTTTACAAGAAAAATTATCACAGTATCCTAGGGAGGGATGAACGGAAGAGAGGCCACACAGAAGCATCTCTTCTTTGACCTGTGATAAGTACTTTATTCTTCCTAAGGCTACCTGGTGGGCGAGGTCTGAAAAATGCAATATTGCTTTCTCCTTCACGACCTCCTGATTCTTTGGCAAAAGGGCCTGAAAACTCTATCACTGTGCCATGTCATCAATAGGCAACAAGTAACTGATACTCTTTAGTTTACAGGGCTCCAGTCGACAGGGTTGCCAGGGCCATCCAGAGAAATTCAGGATTGTAATTGACAATTTGACCTTTTACAACACAAGGAACACTAGCTGCATAACGGAGAGAATATTAGACTAGCTTTTAAGAAAAGCTTAATGGTTTTCTTTTCTTGGACACAGACCAACATTGTACGGTTGTCAGTTCTGGGTATGTGGCAGCAGCCACAGTAACTCGATTGCTTGGACTGTTACTCGTTTAAAACATATGGTCTTTTCTCTTTCCCTCTAGATGGGGAGTTTTTAGACAAAACACAGAACTCTTAAGTAAAAGAAATGATGATAGAGTGATATTGATCTTACAGTACAGGAAAAAACGATAGATAATTTTTTTTTTTAACCTATGTTTAGAAATCTGAGGTCTGACTTCTGGATAACAGACAAGAAATACTGCTACATTTGGTGTAAAATTTTGAAAACAAGCATCACATCTAAATATATTTTTGACGAAGTTAGGGAATGGGAAAAAATGGGGAAAAAAAACCCCAAACCACAGCTAGAAGCACCTCTTGTTCTTTTTTTTTTCCTCCAAAAGAATAGATTAAGATGACCTCAGCTAAGTCTAATGGGATAAATACGTTGTGTACAAGTCCCTCAATTCTCATTCTTTACTTATTAGATCATTTACTTCAGAAGAGGGAGTCCCATGCTTTGTACAAGTGCGGAAAAAAATGTTGCAAGAAGGATAGAAACTCATAACTTTAATGTTCTGCCAGGAAAGAATGCCTCTTCTTACTTAGTACTCTAGTGTAAAACATTTTTCTGACCTATTCTTTCTCCGAGAGCACTGAAGTTTCAAGTGTTCACCTGAAGTAACAATTTTGCTTTGAGGATGGTGGTGGTGGAGCAGTTCCAGTGAGACACAGTAGCAAGTAAAAAGTTCTGTTTGGGTTTCCTGACAGTTCTGCATGCTGCCGAAGTTTTGTTTGGCCAAAAGATGGAAGCTGTCACATGATGGAAATATTGCACCTTTTAAGTGGAGGCAAGGGATAGTAGTCAATGCAGACACTCTGATGAAAGCAGGGTGGAGAAAGAGTGAAAACAGCATTTGAGGAACTAAAATGCTTTTAATGCCTTACTCAGCAGCTCCTGAATCCAAATAACAGAAAGGGATTCAAGTAGTCTCATAAAGCTCTATAAAAAAAAAAAACAACTGAGAATGAAGTAAGATTAAAGCAAGTAAACAAGTGAGCCTTGACCTAATACTGCTAATACTGCCTCACCTTCTTCTATATCAAGAGAGAAAAAATAAGTCCCATTTTACTGCCTCTTATGACACATAATACTACAATCTCTTAGTAGAAACAAAGACCTCCTGATATTTCTATCCAAGTCTAATTTCTGGCATTTCACATGAGTAAAACCATCCTTTAGGAAACTAAGCTCCTTTGCAAGTTCATGAATTTCAAAGTTAAAAAGGAGCTACAATCTTCATTTGCAATACACAAAGAAAAGGATCATATTTTAAAGCAGTACTTTTTCCTTTTTACAGATATAGTTTTGTTTATTTGCAGAAGCATGCAGAGAAAAAAAGGCGGCAAAATTATAAATTAACTGAATTATAAAAGCTCTGCATGTTTTTGTATTGCAAGCCAGCCATAAAAATCACTCAGTTATTCCAAATAATATATACAAAAATACAACAAAGCCAGAGCAATGAAATTCACTCTTGCAACAAGCCAGTAAGAAATATGATATGAAAACATGCATTTATGAGACATACTAGACAGAAAGCGTGAGTTATTGTAGAGAAATGGAATGGGACACTTACACAGTGGCTCTCTCTCAGGGGGTCCTGATGGTTATTATGTTCTTAAACCATCTAGACAGAATAGCAGGCTGGGCAGAAGGGAGCCACATACAATCCACCAGATGACAATGCTACACAGTGTAGACACCAGCATAGCTAGGAGCCATCTAAAAAAGGGGTTGGAGGGGGAGGAAAAGATGAACAAAAATTCAAAGCAAAAGCTATTGGTGCATTTTAGCTTGTTTCAAATTCTTCAAAAGCATACTGCTTTACAACCTTTGCCAAGCATTTTCTTGCATTTTCTATGACTGTAACAAACCATGCAACCATAAATTGCCAAACGTAGTATCCATGTATTGCCGAAATCAAAGCAAATTTTCTGAAATCCTAGTAAAAGTTGTCTATTCCAAAGGAAGTCTCCATCACTCTTTTGAAAATAAGTGCATGCCGAAGCACTACATCTCTGACCACTTGCTGCCATATCTTATGCAGTTTGATCAGCTTGTAATCATGCAACCTACTTTACAATTGTATATTTTAATACTAGAACATTACATAAGAGCCAGACTAGTTTGTATGAGCAAACAATGTAAACACACAGATGACATATTACCTTCTTGTGAAGCAAAAAGTTAATTAATAAACCCTTGCCAAGGGTTAAGAATATAGCTTAATTAGAACATATACAAAGTATTCATTAATCAAAGTATAGAGTTTATACAACCAACTCTAATAAAGTTAACAAATTTTATATGCAAATCCATTGAGACTTAAACATAAGCAATGCCTCCAGCTCTCAAAGACAGCAACTGTCCCAACTCCTTGTGCTTTTATTTTGCCTTTTATGTTTGTTTGTCTTCTGTGAAATAAAAACACATAGAGGATTTTGAAGATTCTTTTTGTTTGCTAATGTTAAATGAATCAAGTTCACCGCAAGATTAATTATCTTGAAGAGTCTGTACTAAAGCGGAAAAAGTCCAACACCTCTTCTAGTAGGGAAGACTTCTGACCCCTGATGGGCAGTTAAATACTCCTAGAAATATTTGATTTAATAGTTGTAACACAAAAAATATAGGAAGCTCTATATCAAGTTTTCATCAAATCACTCCAGTACAATCTACAAAACATACAAATGATGTGGGGATACAGGAAGAAAGAAATACAAACTTCTTGTGCCACAATGCACAGTATAAAAAACAAGAGGTGGGGGGGAGAAGAAGGGAAATAAAGGGAAGAAGGAGGAAGAAGCGGGGAGGAGAAGAGGGAAGAAGCGGGGAGGAGAAGAGGGAAGAAGCGGAGAGGAGAAGAGGGAAGAAGCGGGGAGGAGAAGAGGGAAGAAGCGGGGAGGAGAAGAGGGAAGAAGCGGGGAGGAGAAGAGGGAAGAAGCGGGGAGGAGAAGGAGGAAGAAGGGGGGAGGAGAAGGAGGAAGAAGGGGGGAGGAGAAGGAGGAAGAAGGGGGGAGGAGAAGGAGGAAGAAGGGGGGAGGAGAAGGAGGAAGAAGGGGGGAGGAGAAGGAGGAAGAAGGGGGGAGGAGAAGGAGGAAGAAGGAGGAAGAAGGGAGAGGAGAAGGGGGAAGAAATGGGAAGAAGAGGGGGCGGAGAAGGGGGAAGAAAAGGGGTATGAGAAGCGGAAACAAGGGAGGGAGGAGAAGGGGAAAGAAGGGGGAGGAAGAGAAGGGGAAGAAGGGGGGGAGGAAGGAGGGAGGGGAAGGGGAAAAAGGGGGGAGGAGAAGGGGAAGAAGTGGGGGAGGAGAAGGGGAAGAAGTGGAAAGCCGTCAGCTAGCAGAATCACCCCCCACAGAAAGACAGCCAAACAAACGAAAAATTGTCCTTGGTCTGTGACTGTTGCTGTGTTACTTGCAAAAATCTCACAGCCAGGAGTCACCATTCCTTTCTTAGCAATCAAATGAGAACAAGACATGTCTTGCAAGTCTTGTATTCTCTTGTAGTTTAAGGACAGACAGAAAGGTTTTCTACAGCTGCTACAAGCTACAACAGATGTAAAGGTTGACTGTGAGCTTTCTTTTACACGTGGTATTTCAGTAGTTGTACATAATAGACTTACATACCAAGTTGCATGACAGAAATGCACTCCCCTTCAATTTTCATAATGAAATAGGGCTACTCTCTACCTTTCAGATCTACCAGCCATTATCCCAAAGGCCACGAGATTTAGGGAAAGTTCCCCTTTAAGCAGAAGGAAATGAAAGGAAGCTAAAGATTTTCCTTTCAACTGTCCTCCCCTAGGTAGTGGACTTTACTTCAGCAAACAGTGCATACCTTATTTCAGCCAAACACCACCACATGGAGTCATATTATTCCATTTTTATACTATCACAGGAAAAAGATAAGAGAATGTTTGTGATTAAACTGAGAGTAAAGCATTGAGGAAATAATAAGGGAGCTTGTAAAGTACAGACTACTGCAATAAAAAAACAATGCTGAAAACTAAAAATTTAGTAATCCAGTTCTTCAGTCAAGTTCTGCTGTCTCCTTTGCACTCTCCAAGACTTCATAGAAACAGTGAATCTCGCACTTATTCTAGATGACTAAAAGCAAGCAGACTTGCCAACATACTTTTGGAGGCAAAGGGAAGTATGTGTAAAGAAGCAGATAGAAGTACTTCTGGCATTCATACATTCAGGAACTGACTTACGTTAACGGAGATGCAGCTGGACCTTTTGGACCTTTTGTCTGCCTTCTACTTTTCAGAGCACGAAGCATATCACCTTGGGTTATGCAGTTTGCATCATCTTCATCACTGTACTGGATAAGTGGTGTGGGGAAGGGATAAGCAAGGTTAAAACACAGACGATTAAACATTTAAGAGTGATTCTTATCTTAAAACTTAAAGGTAGAATAATCCCACCAGGAAAGTTATGCCAGCATAAAATCAAAGGAAATTCACTTGCATAAATATAATTCTGTTCTTTCCAGTTTCCTCTGTTTGTTGCTTTTAAAGCTGTAAATCCTTGAGTGGTGTCACAAATTACATGCATCAAAATGATGCCTACCTTTAACACAATGGAAACATAATACCAAATCTTTGCTTAGATACAGTACAATCTTTATTCAAGTATAGCATTTCCCCTTTTCACCAGCCTTTTTTAAAAAAAGTTGTACTATTATTTCAAAAGGAGGCAGAAAAATTACTACAGAAATTGCAATTAGTCAGAAACTTAAAAAGAAAAAATACTCTCATCCTTTTAAACACAGACAATGAAGTAAAAAGACAATCCAAAATAAAATCACAGTTGTTTTGGTTGCAAATCATGAGTACTCTGTTTGTACTAGTGTTTACCTAATTACTAAAGACTCAAGTATAATAAAGATGCTCCTACTTCATTTCTGTATTGCACTTCATTTCTCACACTTCCTGTCAGCACCCTCTCATATCCCTTAATACGAAACAGAAAAAGAATCTGATTCATGTAATTTTAGTGTACTCATAAGTTTGCTCATAACCTGAGAAATTCACAATAGAATTACAGCTTTCACAAGAATACAATACTCAGATGGTTACCAGTTCAATGTCCTTTTGGATGGTTCTCCTGTTTCTTGTGTCGTTAATTGAAATATCATCTACTCCTGACAGAATTCTTGTTACAGCAATTTTATGATTTCCCTTCAGTTTTGCATGGAAAATATCTCCTTCTGCCCAAAGTTCTGCCTGTTTGCTACCATAACATGAAAAAAAAAAACGGCACAAAACACAATGAATTAACACCAAAGATTACTAAGTGCACAATAAAAAGACATATAGATCTATTTTTTAAATAATTTGCAGTCACTCTACTTACTCCATCAGGAAGTGCTGTTGTGGTCCAATCACTGAACCAGGCCTATTTATTCTAATCCAGGCAATAGTTTCAGCAGCTGTCATCCGATAATGCTTCATAATGTAACAAGCAATAAGTGTGCCAGTTCGTCCAAGACCAGCTGCACCAGATAAAAGAATGGCTTATTTTATACACTCATCTTCCTTCAGAATGTGTTGTAGCTACAGACATAGCTAGGACAAACAGATACTCTCCTAGTTTATTGAAAAAACCTGTTACTGATCAAATTTTTAAATGCAACTCCCCTTTTCAATTTTTTTTAATTGTTTACACATAGAAATTTACTAACACATTTGGGATTTCTTGCCAATGGCATAGGGGTTGGAACTACATGACCTTCAAGACCCTTTTCAACCCAAACCATTCTATGACTGTTCACATGGTTTTTTTGAGTGAGATAACCTCCCAAAGCCAGTAACTCTACAAGAACCTATAAATCTATCTTTATTTACCTATCCATCTGTGAATATGTATAAAGGGATGAGAATTTTTATGCATGATATAAAACTGTTAGCTTTTACCCAAAATTCTCTACACCTCTTCTTTCAAACTGATCATACATTGCACTGAAATCAGTTGCTCTTCCAATCCCTCCTCTAATTAATGTTACTTCAGCTTCCAAGGAAAAGATACTTTACAATAAGCAAGTCTGGATACTGGCCACAGGCAAAAGTACTCCAAAACGAGGAACCTTTTTTGCAATAGCCATCAAAACAGGTCTATTTATTTTGGGAAACTTGAGAAGGAAAGGACAATAGATCCAGCTAAATGTGTCCTCTCCTCCATCACTTGCTGTAAATATCCAACCACACACCACCTCCTCTCATTAAACAATCATTTAATTAACACCAGTGCAAAATCTTCAGTATGGCCCATTCACCAAGACAACCACGCAATACTTCCCTTCCCTTGCCTGGATTTAAGAACAAGCCACAGCATTCTACTCTTTCTCAGGAGTAAAAGCATACTGAGGAACTCAAGGTAGTCTAGACCATAAGTATGAGGAATACCAATGTACATCTTAATCTGAATGAAAACAAAGCACTTCTACCACTGATACTCAATATTCAGACATAATCAATTAAGTAATATGCCTCAATCTATCATCTCAGTGGAGAGTTAAAAATATGCACTTGCTTCCCAGCAGTCAAGATGCTGTTCCTAAAATTTTTTTCACTTCACAGTAAAATCTTGTTAAATGTGCAGCAAATGGACAGCAGATCCAGGAATAAAAGTACAGTTTTTGCAGGTCCCTCGCAAATAGGCTAAGAAAAGGCCTTTCTCCTTCAATCACTGCATTATCAGATACATTAATGAGGCAAAGTTTGTGGAAAACAAACACATGATAGAATAGTAAAGACGCTATGTGAAGGGAAATATAGTTCCTCTAGAAACACAGGAAATTGTATATTTAAAATATCAGTTCCTCCAGAGTTCAGCTGCCAAGGAACAGATATTCAGAGCATGCTCAATGTAGATAGTATAAAGAGTTTCTGAAGGATAAAGATTTCTGTGTTTCTGGAAGAATAATCATTACAAATCACCACAAAAAGCTGCACTGACATTTTCAACACTTTAAGACACAGTATATTTAACCCTGTATTTTCAGAAAGTTATATAAACCTTTCCAGGACTTAGAACACCTGCTCAAAACATCCTTTGAAAGAGATAATACTTTCTAACAGGAAAAGCTGATAATACTGGAAAGCTCGCTTTCTCCAGCCTCATTCTTGGAAACAGCTGGGAAGATTTTTCTGGAACTTAAAAAATAGAAGATGAAGTGCAGAACAGAAGCACAGAAAGAAACTCTAACGAAAAGTTGCAGTTTGGCAGAGGTGTTAATAAGCAGATGTAACACAATTACAATGCAAAAAATCTCAGAAACAGTTACTACAAGCACCACTTGTAACATGAATTGGTTTAACACTATACCTTTGCAATGAACAGCTATAACACCTTCAGCATTTTCACAAATATTTAGAAATGTTTTAACTATAGTATCACTAGGTATGCTTCCATCAGCAAAGAAGAGGTCAAAATGCTCAAATCCAGCATCTGTAAATCTTTTGGCATCATACAGTTTTTTGTTGAGGCGTATTATAGTAGTAACTTTATGCTTCGTGAAATATGGGAAATAAGCCTCTGGAGCATGGTGAGGATAGCCTATTTGAAAAAAAGAAGGAAAAACAAAAAATAAGAGAGTAAGGTTCAAACTGCAGAAATAAACTAAGATGCTAAAATCATGAGATGAAAAAAACTTTCAAAATAGAACTCACTTTCAACATAAAGAAATAGATTAACTGAAAATGGAATTTTAACATAATTACCTAGGGTCAGATACAATTAAACCAAGCATTAAAATTTTACTGCCAGGGTTCTTATAAAAGAAAAAGAGCCAAGAGAAAAACACACTGTTTGAGGAACAATTTTTAAAACTTGTTCTTACTGATAACAATCAACTAAGAAAGCAGTGGGCTTGTGTCCCCCATCTCCTTTTTTAAGCATACCATTTTCAATTTTACTTCTTGAATGAGGTCCACTGAAGGCAATGAATTTGTTTGGTATTATCCAGTTAAAATCTCCATTTTCTGCTCTCTGTCAAGAGAAAATGCTTGGTTTATCATTATCCCTGTATTTTCAGGCTTTTCCTTATTGTTTCAAAACACATGCTAGATAGAACTGACGTACAATTTTTGCCAAAGGAAATTGTGTTAGTTGCTGGCTTTCTGTTTGATCAAGAGGATGCCAGATGCTCTCTACCTCACTTTCCTTGCCTGTCTTCTCCTTTTTCAGAGTTTTAGAACACAACTGATGCGCTGCAGATGAAAGGAAACTTTCAATCTTTAATTTTCTATAGGTTTCCAAGTTATGACCTTGGCCTTACCTCTGTTTACAATCCAAATAATAATTTTTTTTAAAATCCTAAGAACACTTAATTTTCTCTTTACAGATAACTGGCAGCTTTGCACTTAAGAGACTGCATATAGCCAAGAGTTGCAGTCTTTCATTGTTGCATTCACTTCCCATGTCCCAAAGTGAATTTTACAGCCTTGGATTTTCCCAGCCCTGTTTTCTTCTTTACCTCAAAATGTGTTATTATACCTTTGCCATGTGTTCATGAGTACACACTTTAATCGCTCTCCAGAGTTAGACTTGGACTTGTATTCTCCTGAGTTTCTCTTTCAGACTGCTCAAGAATATGCACAACCTCTAAAAGGTAGCCGAATTCCCGCTTTCCGATCATCTTCCAGGGCTTTAATAATAATGGGAAATAAGTATTTATTTCCATCTCCCCACCATGTTTGAGAATTAAACCTGAATTTTACTATTCTGTCTCTGACCATACATACTTATTTAACAATCAAAGTTTAAAAAGATAAAACAGAAATCGGACCTAATACCTCGAAAAAACGCACATATTATTAACAATAATCTCAGTATTATTAACAGCAAATAATCCAGAAGACTGATTCTGAACACTTACTTCATAATGCTCATATTCATTTACATCAAATGTATTGAAATCCAGGAAACCATATTGCAAAGCCTAAAATTCAGAATACAGCTTTTAACAAAGACAATACCTTTTCAATAAGGACAGTTTACCACTCTTCTAGGTTACTGAAAGCCCCTTAATATGTGTTCTACCCTTTGAGGAGATTTCTTCATATATTTGAAGAAACACACATCAACTCAGTCTTGGTTCAAACCAGTAAATTTTAATGTAAGTGAAGTTAGACAAGAAAATCTACTCTCTTCTATTTTCATCAAATCCCTGTAAAATTTCGGAGTACAGAAGCACTCAATCTTTTTATTGTTGCTAGGTATACAAAATAAAAAAAAAGAGAAAAATAAAAGGCAAAACTTATCTACTGAAATTATGAATACATTCTAAACTTTGTATTCAAGGATTGCAAATATTTTTATGCAGAAATGCTATCCTCTATCATTACAATGCTAATATCATCAAAAATTTTAAATGGTTTGTAGACGCACAGTCTAAGCAGTAGTGTGATCCCTGATGTCCCTTAATTATCCCATAACAACAATAAGTATTGTAGAAAAAATATAAACATTTGTGTAACTGGTTTATGAAGTCAGAAAGCACAAACTCAAATAATCCCCAATCTCCAGATACTCAAGATAATAAATTCTAATCCCATGTTTCATGGCATAATATTCTTTAGTTTTCCTTGTTGCTCACTAGTACTAAGAATAGCAATTCACCACTCTTGTCATAGAAGCAGCCAATGTTAAAACATCCAAAAAGCTGAAAATCACAAATCTGAAAGTATAATTTGGCAGAAACACCTATAATATGAAAGACAGTCATAGGGTGAAGAGAGATGCAGAATCCCCCATTTCACTACTCATAAAGATTAAAAAGAATGCATGTAACATCACCCATCCTTTGTAGGATTGGGAGGGGAAATAACCATGTTACTTCACCACTATTTTGCTATATAACACTGGATTATGATAATTTGTAGTTAAAAAAGCACCCATATTCCAACATTTCTTTTATTTGTATTACTAATGCAAAACTTGAAGCGATTAATTCATGCTGCAGAAGTATCACTTATCAATACAAAACAACTTTCAAACCCTATATTCAGTCTAAAATGTAACACCAGGTGGGCTATAGTAAACCTGTCATACAAATCTTATGGATTAGAGGAGTAAATTACTGTCCTGAAAGATTACATAAATATAATCTGGAATTTCATCTTTAAAAATCTTCAGTAGTTGACTATATAAGGTACTGGTTGGCTTCTATGGATGCTGTACCTGGAAGTTTTGTTGCAGTGCATAACACACAACAGCCTATGCAATTATCAGAAAATCTACTGCACAGCTCCAATCAGATCCTAGCTTCCTAAGTATTTTTTTTCTGCTGGGCAATATTTATCTGATCTTCTACGATATGAAAAATATTGTTTTACTGACCTTGTTTATTGCATGAAAACAGTCCAGCAATGTCAGATGAAAACTGCTAGTACCAAAGGAAGCATCCCTATAAGATATGATGACCAAAACAGTAAAATTATCCTATTTTAATTCAAGTGAATGCAATTGAAGATATTTCTCCAAAACACCTTTTAAAAATTGCTTCAGGATAAATACTATTATAGTGAAATAATTATGGCAAACGATTACTTAATTTACCCGTCTTGTATCTTATAATAATAACAAAACATAAAATAAACTATCTCAACAGATGGACCAAAAGAAAGGTTACTCCAGTTTTAGTTCTAGTAAAGCTGAGACATTCAATTACTGACACGAACATGTAATGCTTCAGTGTTCATACCAACAAAGGACAACACAAATTCCTTGTAGCAAAAAATAATGCCTAAATTAGTTTCATATACTAACATACACCCTGATAACATCTTATTCTGAAGTACACTTCTGAAAAAGTGAAATACTAATACACTGCATTTTTTCTTCAAAATCCATTCAAAAGAAAATGCATTTTAGGCACACGTGAACAGCATCTTAGTACTACAACTGTAAGATACACATTTGTATAGGTGTATTAAAAAAAAATTACTTAAGATGCATAAAATAGTTCATGCTTAAACATGAGGACAAAGTGGTTTTCACTAAAACATGTTCTTTCAGTTTTTAAAATTCTATTAATTCAAGTATGGCATTAGTATATGAGCACTATTAGATTCCATAAATGCAGCAGCGTAAAGCACTCTACAGGAATAAGACAGTCAAGTTAGAAAATAAATTTAAACTGAATCTACATCAGATAATACTACATCCTAGAAGAAGACATCTTTCTGAGATGATGTAACCCTCAGCAGCAGAGAGACATTAAAGTTTCAAAAAAGTAAAAAATATGTTCTGTTCAAATTGCAACAGAAAGAAGGAAGAACTTTTGAAGAACCTGGATGCTTCGTCTACAATTGCTTTGTATCCTTTTCATCCTCAGTAAATGTGTGAAAAATTGAGCCAAAAAAAAAAAAAATCAGCAGGAGAAGGAAATAACAGAACCCCAGCCAGGTAAAAGAGAGGATAGGTAGAGGTGATATGTACTGAGTGTGTGTTAGTTCACCTAACCAGCAAAGAGCAAGTGGATTAGGCCCTCTACAGACAGATAGGAGCAACCTCACATTCACAGCTCCTGGTCCTCAGAGGGGCAACTTCAACCACTCTAGTATCTGTTGGAGGGACTACACAGCAGGACATAAAATTAGGAAAGTCAAAGTTCAAACAGAATTGAATCTGACCAATCATGTCAAAGAAAACATAAAAGGCTTCTGTAGGTATAAGTGACAAAACAAAGACTAGGGAAGATGTGGGCACATTGCTCGAAGAGACTGGGGACCTAGTTACACAGGACATGGAAAAGGTTAACGTATTGACTGCCTTCTTTGCCTTAGTCTTCACTAGCAATGCTAGCCTTCAGGAATCCCAGGTCCCAGTAACTAGGGGGAAAGGCTGGAGTAAGGAAGACGTACTCTAGGTGAAAGAGGATTGGGTCAGGGAATTCTCCTGGAAACAGAACATATCAAGGTCTGTGGACCCTGATGGGATGCACCCGTAACTGCTGGGGGAGCTGGCTGATGTTACTGCAAGACCACCCTTCAATAATCTCTGATTAATTATAGCAGTTGGGAGAAATGCCTGAAGACTGGAAGAAAGTGAATGTCACCCTCATCTTCAAGAAGGGCAACAAGGAACACACAGGGGAATAGAGGTGAGTTAGCATCACCTCAATTCCCAGAAACAAAATGGAGCAGTTCATCCTGTAAATAATTTCTAGGCATATTAAAGATAAGAAAATCATAAGGAGTAGTAAGCATGGATTCATCAAACCAAAGTCATGCTTGAGCAATATGGTAAACTTCTGCAATGAAACGACTGATCTGGTGAGGTGAGAGTAGTGGACGCTGTCTTCCTGAACTGTAAGGCCTTTGACATAGTCTCCATAAATCCTCAGAGACAAGGTAGTGATGTGGTCAAGTAGACAAGTAGATTAAAACTGTCTGGATGTCTAGGCCGAGAGAGTGGTGGTCAGCAGTACGAAGTCCAGTTGGAAGCCAGGAACTAGTGGTATATCCTAGGGGCCTATATTGCATGTGATCCTGTCAATATCTTCATTGATGATTTGCATGAATGGGCAGAGGTCCATCAGTCAGTTTGCTGAACTACACAGAACTGGGAGGAGTGGCTGATATGCCATAGGGTTGTGCTGCCATCCAGAGGAACTTTGACAGGCTGGAGAAATGGGCTGACGAGAACACCATGAAGGTCAACAAGAACTATGAAGTCCCATACCTGGGGAGGAACAACAGCTGGCACTGGTACTGACTGGGGGCTGCCCAGCTGGAAAGCAGCTTTGCAGAAAATGACCTGGGTGTCTTGGTAGACTCTAAGCTGAACATAAGTCGGCAACGTGCCCTATGACAAAGAAGGTTACTGGTATCCCAGACCACATTAGACTAAGTATTGTCAGCAGGCTGAGGGCAGTGATCCTTGCCCTCTCTTCAGCTCTGTTGAGGACACATCTGGAGTACTGTACTCAGAGAGGTATGGACATAATGAGGAGAGTCCAGGAAAGGGCTACTAAGATGATAAAGAGGCTGGAGAATCTCATAAAGAAGGAAAAGCTGAGAGACCTGGGATTGTTTGCTTAGTAAAGGCGCAGGGGAGATCATATTGATGTACATGAATACCTGAAGGGAAGGTAAAAAGAAGGTAAAGCTGAGCACTTTCCAGTGGCGGTCAGTGAGAGGACCAGAGATAATGGGCAAAAAACTGAAATACAGAAGCTTTCCCCTAAACATGAGAAATCATTTTTTCACTCCGAGTGTGACTGCACACTGGAATAGGCTGCCCTGACAGGCTGTGCAGTCTCCACCCTTGGAGACATTCAAAAGCCACCTGGGTGTGGGCCTGGGCAACTGGCTGTAGGTGGCCTTACTTCAGCAAGGATGTAAAACCAGATGACCTCCAGAGGTCACTTTAAACATCACTGTGATTCTGCAAGTGAAAAAAATAAATCCTTTGCACACTGCTAACAGGTTTTTGTGTTGAAAACAATATCCTAAGCTACCTACTACCTGACTGACTTTATGAGAAGGTACTGGGTTTTGTTTCGTGAAGAAGATCTTAAAGGAACAGAGCCTAGACCAAACAGAGCCTAGACCAACATCTCAGATGATCATTAGTGTAATCTGAATTCATCTATTTGTATCAGGTTTAGTTGGAACAGTAAACTCAAGAAAATGGTAATGTTTGCAGACATTTCAGCAAACTGTATTCTTTTCCCAGAAGCTGGACATTTCTCAGAAGTCAGGTCTCAGTTATTATGTAATATATCTTTGCATTTGTTTGAGTAGTACAGTTGAAGTGACGGTTTGGGAATTTAGGCAGCGTATATGACCTGAGAGAAAGGTTACTGTATCCATCACCCACATTCACCTTCATATTTAGAAACAAAACTTACAGGAAGTTTTTTTTCTGGGAATATAAAAATGGAATTTAAAAGTGGGAAATGGGATGACAGAAAAATGTAGCTACAGAGAGGTCCTACTACACCATTACACTGTCCTAATGGCAGAGGGGAAGTATAGAAATCCAAATCATAAAAAGTCCATTTCTTGGCAGGAGAGCTAGAAAACACAAACAAGCAGAGAATGAACTAATCACCCCATAACAATCTATTTGGTGACTAAACTTTCCTTCTAAAAATATTTTTTGGTCATTCTTTTCCTCACATTGTGTAAGTCAATGGAATGCCAGTCTAGTCCAACTTACAGAAACTCTTTTTTGTAATAAATTAAGAAATTATTCCTCTGCACAATGGATCAACTTCATTTGCTACATTAAGCAGTACAGCATATACCACAAAGAGAAGTCTGTGGTCTGAAACAGCTAGGATTACATTCCCTTAGGGTCAAGCAACCATGATACAACGTTTCGTATACTTCCTCATTAGTAAAAACAAATACTTTAGAGTTACACTAAATCATGAGGTTAGGAAGTATTCTTTATGCACAATACAATATTTGTGGGTTCCTGCACACACTTGACAAATGAGAAGAATTTTACTTTGTAAAAGTATTACAAGTTGCCTGTAATGAATGACTTATTTTGATACATGTAAGTACTAACTACTGGCACAAAACCAGACTGCCAAGTGGAAAGCAATATGGATCAAAAAGCTCAAGAAGAATGCATACAAAACAGTGTTTCTCCTTCACTTTCTATCACTACACTTCCTTGCCAGCTGCTAACTCCTCTAATCAGCAGTCTGCTTTTAAAGTTCAGGCTGTGAACAAGTCACGTGTTAAAACTTGAGCAAAAAAAAAATCTCCCAAATTAGTACTGATAAATACTTCTTCAAAATATTAAGGTACAGAGATTTCTAACAACTGTTATTTACCTGAAAGGAAGATATGAAATGCTTCCAGCCAATAAAAGCCTGTACACATCTTCTGGGGATTCTCTCAGGTATATTATCTATTTTTGAGGAAAAATACAGAAAAGGAAACAAAAAGATTATTTTAAGATTGATATTAATAACTTTAAGTCACTTGTCTACTACAGAAAGCATAATTAATTATCACAGAGCTCAAAAGTGTTGGGAAAGTAACACAAGAATAAATACATTAAAGAGTGGAACAATAAAACTAACAATATGAAACACTGGTCAGTCTAGAAGAATATACTGATATATTAATTTATTAATTTCTGCAGGTGTTCATCTATAAGGTACAGTGAAATAGCTCCCATCCATCTGGATTTTTCCATGTTTCTACTTTGCTGGGCCAGTTTGTAGATTTTTTTTTTAAATTAAGCTTTTAAGGTGTGAATCAAAACACAAAACCCCAGAGATATCAGCAAAACTATTTATCACCTAATCTACAAAATAGAGTGTATATTCAGCAGACAAGAGTGAAACAGTAATTCAAGCAATTTTTTTTCTACAGCAGTACATTTGCATTATCCCATGTCCTGTACTTTTTCCTTGCATTAGAGGCAGTACCCAATAACTAAATCCAAAGGCCATCAAGAAAAAAAAAAAAAAAAAAGAAAGAAATCCGTAACTTTGGAAGCAAAATCCCAATAACAGACACACCACATATCAAATTTTCTACAGTCAAAAACACTCAGAAAACAATTCACAAAGTACCAACTCACATCAAATATCGACATGCTCCTCCATCACACAGAATCATAGTATTGTTAAGGTTGGAAAAGACCTCTAAGATCATCAAGTCCAACCATCAGCCCACCACCACCATGCCTACTATACCATGTCATGACATCTATGTGTTTTTGGAAAACCCTCAAGGACTGTGACTCAACCATTTCCCTGGGCAGCCTGTTCTAATACTGTGCTGCTCTTTTGGTAAAGAGGTTTTTTTCCTAATCTCCAACTTAAAGCTCCCCTGGCACAACTTGAGGCTGTTTCCTCTCATTCTATCACTTGTTGCCTGGCTGAAGAGACCAATACCCATCTCACTACAACCCCTTTTTAGGTAGTCATAAGAGAGCAGTAAGGTCACCCCTGAGCCTCTTCTTCTGCCGGATAAACAGTCACAGTTCCCTTAGCTGCTCCCGATTTGTTCTCCAGACTTTTCACCAACCTTGCTGCCCTCCTCTGGACAGGCTTGAGCAGCTCAATGTCTTTCTTACATTAAGAGGCTTTGCAGAGTCTTCCTGCCCTCAAGCAGACAGACACTGCTACTCAGTTTGGTGTCATCTTCAGACTTATAGAGCACTAAACCCCTTCATCTGGATCACGGATAAAGACGGTAAACACGACTGGCCCCAACACTGCGCCCTGGCAAACTGCTTGTGACCAGTATGTGACAACATGCCTTGTCCCTATGAGACAGACTCTAACACTAAGGCTCCTTAAAGAATATCATACAACTCCTCTTTTGTGCAATACACGTCTTCTACTACCATCAAATGCTATCTCCTTAGCATGGCCAGGAGATAACGACAGCTTGTTAACAGGTCAATATTTAGTAAATTCAAGCTAATGATTTTTCTTTAAAGCTTTAACACACTACAGACTTTTTTTTCCATTAATGTTCACTGAAATTATTTACGCTTCTTATACTGATGATCTTTTTGCATAGAGGTTTTTTGAAGTATACTCATGAGTATCAATTAAACACCTTCAAAAAAACTCTGTATAGCATTTTGCATTCTGTGGTTTTTGACATTTTCTTCTTTTGAAAGTTGGCATTTCCCTTCAAATTTCTTTGATGCCCCTGTAAAGCAAGTTTGAACAAATTGCTTAACATTCCTTCAACATCCTCTCCCCATATACACACACACACATTCCCATGAGGTGAGAATGGGCAGCAGAATAGATACTACTGAAAAAAAACCAAACAAACCCAAACCCAGCTTGAAATGTGCACTAAACAGACAGCTAAAATAAGGCCACAGATGATGCCTTTCATTTTTCCTTTGATTGGATTACTGAGCTATTTTCTGAGTAGTCTTCCTGTGCAATTAGCAAAATGAAAGGAAAAAAACCATCTGTCTTGTTTAAGTAGTATAGTTAAGTGGTGAAAAGTTCACTCTGTGTTTGTGTGCTTTCACTGGGGAGGAGTGTCTTTTGCATTTATATTTGGAAGCACACAAACAGAATAAAGACGAGACTTTAAAAGCCCTCAAAATATTTTTAAACAGTTTTTCCTCAGATGTCAGAGTTCAGCTTCTATTCTGCAGATGCTTTCACTGCCTGAACTGGATATAAATGTTATGTTCCAAGAAATTCCAACTTGTGTGCTTTGACACAGTCACACTTCGCCATCTTGCAGCACAATGAACATGTACTGCCAGCAATCACATAAATCTAGCACTGCTGACTTATCAGAAAAATGTCCTGCCCCAGCAAATCTTACAAACCAGAGACATGACATGACATTAGCAAACAGAAAGTAATTAAACAGCAGAAATAGAGTTTGTAGAGAGAAATGAGTCACCTGGAAACAATCTGGATTCAGTGCTGTAAGTCTGGGTAATACACAAATAGTACTATTTGTACAACAGGCAAGTTAAAATGCAGATGTTATTATACTAGCTAATCCTGTAAGCGCATGTAGCTCAGAAAGGCCTTGCATTTCTCCTGTATATCTACTGAGGTTTTACCAGTTTCTTTAACAAAACAACCTCCAATGCAGAAGCATTTGTTTCCAAGTGTAGCAGCTGCAAGAGGAAGGGTTTTTTTTACATAATTTTAGGTGTTGTATTAAAATGACTCTAAATTACATTACAATATACTGAAACATGTTAGTTCTTAAGCACAAATCCAACTTCTGAAATTACATTAGCAGTGAAGTTGCTAGAAACACTGTTTTAACATACCTGCACATGTGTATGGATTCCCCTTAACAGTCACATGAACACTTACTCCAAAGCCAACCTGATTTTTACACAAAAAACCACTGTCTACCATAATTTTGTACAAAAAAATTGCCAGAAGATAGCATTTCTCAATATGGACAAGGAACTAAGCAAAAATACACAGTAGTTCCTATACAACTGAACCAATATTCAGTCTATTCACAGAGGAATTAAAACTCTTCCAAGCTGGATTTCTCAGAATTTTATGAAGCAACGAGAGATCCTACCACACTTCAGCTGCAACACTACTATAAACACAAGATACAACACGTGAACCGTTGCAGAGACAACAGCTGATGAAGTTGCCAGATGCTGTTCCTAATCAAAAGTGGCTTAGAAAAAAAATGACATTAATATGAATATGATATCTATATGGGTGCAATAACATGGAGTACTTCAAAAGGGAAGAACAGCATTCAGTCTCCACAAGGAAAGTATCCCTGCAGTAACGCACTACAAGATGCTGTGACAGTCAAAGTGGAGAAAGGATCAGTTTCTGTCACAGCTTGAGACCATAAGAGAGCCCTCAGCCGGAAATCTTGGATACAAGCAAGGCTGGATGGAAGCTGAACTTGTGTGAGCCCGAGTTCAGGTTGTGGGTAAACCAAATTCCAGATATGGAAACAGGTGAGCCTGCAGGAGTGAGGGAAGGAGCAGCAAAGCCCAGGAAAAAAACTGAATAAAGGTAGAAGAGATCACATTTTATTAAGAAATACTGGGCACCAGCAGAAATGCATGTGTAGACCAAGAGGCAGCACTGAAGATCTGATATCTGCACTATACGCTACCAGCATCTCTTAAACTTAATAGCTAGTCCTAGTCTGGTCTGTGGACTGAACTCCAGTTACCTGTTGGGATGGTTCCTACACTCCTTTATGAAGTAAGCCAAAACACAGTCAGCTGGGCTTAAGGTAAGACTCACTTCTAAAACCTACTCATGACACAAATTGCAACTGCAATATAGCATTATATAATAACACATAACTATATATGTAACTGTGTATAACACTGTTTCTGACAAGCAGAAGGCCACTAAGGCATTATAGATGAACAATTTCATTGGAATGACGTGGGTGAACAAAGGACTAAAGAAAGCCAGCAAATGAGAGAAAGTAAAAAGTGATCTGAGAGACCTGCAGCAGACAGAAGTGTTGAAAGAGAGGACTTTCTAATGCAGTAAGTGGAACTGAAGTTTCAGGAAAAAAAAGAGAATGGAAATGTCAATCTGATGAAGAGCAAAATAAAGATATATCTGTAAATTCAAGAGGTATGTACTGTGGGAAGAAGAGGAAACAAGAACAGACACAACCCGCAGAACCAAAATACACAACAGCTGGAACCAGTTTGTCTAGATACTGATTATGTTTCTGCTATGCTTTCTAAGATGATAGAAACTTTCATATATAAAGTTGGTTTTTTTAAGTTAACACCAATAAAGCAATCAAAAAGGAGTACCATTACAAAGAAGAAAAGCATTAAAATAAATTCCAAGAACTATATTAACTGTTATTTAGCAGAAGAAGCCATTTTGGGGGATAGTTTTTGTTCCTTCTTGTATATACAAATAGAGAAAAATTTATTAGAATTTTACACCATGTGCTGAAAGTGCTCCTTTCCTGCAGGTGAGGTAAGCATTAAAAAAAAAAAGGAGCTTTCTGAAAAACACCTTAGGAAATTCAGCAAACCTGAAATAAATAATCCACAATCACATTGGGTTTAGAATTTTCCTACCATCATATGCAAGTGTAGACAGGCACACATACGTAACAACATACACACATATACAAGCGCACATGGAAAAATTTTTAAATGCTTTACCAGTCTCTTAGTTTAAGCACCAGCCAGGAAAATTGTTACTATAAGGAACTGACACCTTTCAAGCCAAAATAACATGCTGTTTTATCACACTGTATAATCACTTGTGTACCAACAATTTAGTTGCTTTATTTATACATACAAACAAATATCCTACTGAACTTCAAAATACAGACAGAAATGTTGAACCATTAACATTACTCTAATCATCCTATTAATTTAGGACATCTTTTTCTAATTAAGAGACTGCAGGCAACTCTATGAATGGCCAAGAACCATCTAAGCACTGAGTACTGGGAAAGGGGCACTCAAGCACTGTTCCTGCCAACATGACTGTGTAACAGCTGCTATAATGTTCAGCACATGAAATAGAAGGGCTTGCAGAACTGGGTGACCCAGTCTTTATTTACAAGCATTTAAAATCAACCATTGAATGGGAGTTCTTTCAGCAAGGCATGTTATTGTGTAATTCATATCACCATTTTCAAACCAGTCTTATTTAAAAAAAAAAAAAGTTTCCTAGATTTGCTTCAGAATTGTAAAACTGATATTCACAAAAACAGGATGAGAAGTGTTATCACAGAAAAGGAACAGAGGTTCAGGTTAAAAAAGGCATCTTAATCTTGACTACCTGGGACTACGAAGTGACATAGTAATGCTACTTGCAAGACAAATTATGTTTAATAATAACCTATGATGTAACTTGTTTTTTCAGGAAAATTAAATATGCTGCAGTGTTAGAAACTGTATTAACTCAAGTCTGTAAATACTACTTGAAACTTGTGTATTTGATGTGCTTAATGTAATCAAGTTTATCCACTTCTCAAACTTAACTGCAAAATCTATTTAAGGCTGCTACCTAAATCACAGATTTTACCAAACATACTGACTTAAAAGCAAGAATATAGTGAGATGATTAATTTTAAACTGCTTACAAGCGAATTTCATATGATACAACCATGTTCCAAAAATGTCACTCACCCAGCTGCTATAAACTGTAGATAATCATAACCTACCCACTCTTAACAAATAAAAGTAAATACTGTGTTACCAGACTCAAACACAAGAACACATAGACATATAATTTTACTATAACTTAGAAGAACTCAATGGTTTATTTCATTAAAACATCTGTTGGATATACTAGTCAGTTAACATGATAAATTTTCTAGCACTATTCCTTAGAAGAAAAGGTTAAATACAATAAATTAAAATAGAAATGTATTAGAATATGAAGTTTCCAGTATGGATTTTTAGTATACCGAAGAAATGCACATGTGTTGAACAGTCCCTTCATTAGTGGAAGCACGGTCATTAAGTGGATAAAAGTGGCAAAGAAGGAACAGCTGCCAGTCTCTGGCAATTCTCTTAGTTCATCATAAACAAAAGCAAAAAACCTCCAAATACCTTTCAAACAGCAGAGGGGAGGTATAGAAAACCCTATTAGATGGGAACTATCTGGGCTTGGCACACTGGTACCTCAGAACAGCTAAGAAAATAACCTAGTACTACTGTAAGTGACTCCCAGGGAGCAACGTTCTTCTATGAAGACAGTCTGGTAAGCACATTGTGAGGAAGAACCTAGTACAAATAGCCAGAAAATCTGCCATCATGAAAACTAATCATGACTTCCCAAATAAAACTCAGAGAAGGTAGCTGTTTAGAGAGCACAAACACAGAGAAAGCAAAAAAGACTCAAGGAACCTTTTGCTTAAATGAAAGGCTATTACTTTGTCCATCTCATCTCTGCCACTTGCTTGTCAATCATAAGCACCTCTCACCAAAATGCAGCTGAAGGTAAACATAGTTTACCCACCTGACTTGTAATTTGAGTGCTGCTCCAGTTGCCCACTTACCACCACTCAACATGGACCACTAAACAGGCTCAGCCAGAGATAATTCTGAAAACGCCACGGTAAGAAGCAGTTCAAAAGAGCAGTTCAACATCATACAGATGGGTACTAATTGCTTCTCCAGCTTCTACCCAGCATTAGGCCCACAGCTAGGAAGGATACTAACAAATTGAAAAGGCAAAAAAACAGTACTATGGATCAGAATGGATGAAGGAAACACTGCTTACCCTGAAGAAAGAAGATGAGAAAATAGACAAAGTACAGAGATGAGTCCTGGAGAAGGTGACCTGAATTACAGCAGTTCATGGGGTGGTACCCTCGGAGGGTCACCCTCCAAGGACAATATTAGTGCCAGGCCTGAGAAAAAAAACACTGTTACTAAGTTAATGCAGCCAAGGGGAGAGGAGGGAGCTTGGGATTTGGGTGGACAGGGCACAGAGGGTACATTTTCTTTCTTAATACAGGAGCAATGATGGAAGAAGCAGACTTTCCTCACCCACAGTCAAGTCCTGGTGAAAATCAAGAGAAGCCACTGTAGAGATCAACTCAGAAGATCACTGCTGCTTTGGTAGAGTGGTAAGGCCTGAACAGTGCAGACAGCTTCCAAGGAAAAGCAATTTTTCTTTAAAAATGAATGAACAAAGGGTTTCCCCCTCCCCCTCCCAGCTTCTTTCCCCTCACCCATCTGCCCAAATAAATTGTAAACATTCACATCTAACACACAGAATTTTTGCCACCCTTTGTGTGGCTGAACATGTCAAATTTATGCTTATCTACACAGAAGAATATTATTCACATTATACAGTATATAATCTGTAACAAAAGGAAACAAAATACAGACTTAAAATAGATGAAAGATGAACAATGAAGGGATTAAGATCTAAATTGTTATGATTCAGTCTAAAAAACCCCATATTTTATTCTAAAACTAAATATGTAAAAATGTATTTGAAAACTTTGTTCTTCACTTTTAAGGCCATGTTATTATACTGAAGAGCCCTGTAACTTGAGTTAGGCTGTGCTGTCACATCAAAGTACACCTGGAAGGAAGCAGCAGATACAGGAAGGAGGAGAAAAAAGTGTGTAGCCTGGAGAGTTCAGAAACTATCTCCACTGAAGAGGAAAGAAAGAGAAGTTAAATGAAGGAGAGGGGGAAACATTAAAACACATCAACTGTGAAGAAAAGACTGGGAACAGACTTTGCTTGTAAACCAGAACACTAACGACAGACCTTACGCTTCACCAAAGTTAATGAAGAATTTCGTAATTGTCTTAGTCAAAATGAGCTTATCCTCACATGATATACATACATATACATCTACATTTAACCACAAAAAATGTTGAATGATAAACCATTCAAATATATCCCAATGTCTTCAAGTAGAAGTTAAACAGCATTCTGTTCAAGAATACAAATTTCAGGTCAACCAGCCTTTGAAATTACAGGCTCTGAAGCTGCTGGCAGAAATACACTGCATATTTAAGAGGACATACAAGTTTCAGAGAAGAATTAGTTATATACAGTTCATTATAGTTTTAGAGTTAAAAAGGAACTGTGTTTAAAAAAACAAAAATAAAAAAAGAGAACAGAACCAGAAAACAGAGGCACTTACTTTGTGTGGGCTATTCCTGATAACCTGGCAGCCTGCTTTTACTAACGAGTAATTAAAGTGCTTCCATCTCCACAGCACTTGGATTCAAAACTGTGTTTCTGTTAAAGATTCTGTAACACACACGAACATGCACTATTTTCCTGACTAACTTCCTTTCTGCCTCCTTGCTCTTCCCACCTGAACTCCTCCAACTTGATAGGCTGTAACAAAGCTCCTCAACACAAGGTACACTGTTGAAACAAGAACCCACCTAAAAACCCAAAGTCAAACAAGAAAACACATTCCAGCCTTAGAAAACAAAATACACCGGCAACTTATCACTTACACTGTAAAGGATCAACAATACAATGATCCTCATTTCATGCAATGATCCTCATGTTCAAGCATTACCAGTAAGACAGTCTGATTAACTAAAAATACAGAAAAGTTTTGACCAACAGCTGTGTGGATCCTTCTTCATCAAAAAGCACAGCCCTCTGAACTGAAGAATTAGGTAGATTCTTAAGACCACATCTGTTTTAAATAAGGAAGGCCTCAATTTATTTCCTTTCGATCAGGAAATTTATGCATCATATTCATCATACATTCTAAACAGATCCTATACCATTACTTGCCCTACAGAAAGGATTACCAATCTCCTTGCAGAAAGTTGAAACATGAGAGGCGTACATTTGAACACTTCATCAGCAAGCATTGTAATTAAGCCTGTCTCTTTATGAAAGATCATCAAAGAGCTCCAGGGGAAAAAAGTAAGCCTCAGGGGCACAGCTTTTCTTCTGTGATTTTCTTTCAATGGGATCTATCCCACATCAGTCTGGGAAGAAGCTATATTCTACTTCATAGAAAAAGCAGTATCAAAGCCAAAGTCTGTTGCATTGAAAAGAAAATCAGCATCTAGCTAGAGGCACCTCACCATCTTGGACTTGCAATTATGCAAGACAAGCATACCCTCATTCAAGGAGGGCACTGATACTCACACAGTGCCTTACTTTGCCATGGGTCTTTAAGGGCAATTGCTAAAATATTCAACCTGTACAGCTCAATAAACTAAGCAAACACAGGTCTCTGATCTATGAAAATTACTGTTAATTTTGATTAACCTCTTTGTGCCATATGCCAGCTTTCTGCAGCTAACCCTCCCACGTGCACTGACTATTCAGTCATGATCTTGTGTCATACTGTAGTTGATATGCCTTAGGATCCTTTCTATACACTGCAACCCCCATCCCTTTCATTGCAGTTTCCTGAAGAAAAACTACCACCTCCTCAGTCCAGTGGCCTCAATTTTTAATTACCACATTTTGGACTGTCATGATCCACATGAATTAATCTTAGAGCTTTATTTAAGGGTGCCCAAATGTTCCTCTTCAACTGCATGTTTTTACTGCAAAAAGGCAGGCCTACTGGATGATCATATGTTGTTTGTATACTTTTACATAGTCAACCACAGTACTTTCACTTTAGTTTGTTTTGCCAAAAACCCCAAAACCTGACCTAAAAATTGACTCTTGCTTTATAAGCCTCTATTATGATCAAGTTACCAAGACGTAGTTTTCGTAAAAGCCACAGCTATTTAGTCAACATAATGCCATAAATACAGAGAAATTTAGTAACTCATGCCACCAGTTTCTACATGCGAAGGTGTACAGCACCATTCCTAAGCACTTGTGTTTGAAGTATCAGGAGTGACATATTCTGAAATCTAGTTCTTAACTTGTAATAAGTCCTGTAGAAAACAGAAAACAGAGAAACCCTGGAGAGCTGCAATCATGCATGATGTAGAGAGGCAGCAAGAATAGTGCCAGTATCACAGCAAGTACTGTATAGTCTTGCAGCTAATAAATAGGAATGACCTAAGGCTACATGAACTCTTACCTACAACATCAAAAAAAAATATAGGTTCTCACTTCATTTTATTACTCAGTAAACAAAAGCAAAGGTTACAATCAAGATGTGTTACAAGTCAAAGCAGAACATGAATATGGTACATCACATCTTTCATTCTGAAGCATGCAGCATTTTACTCCTTGCCAAACACATGCAGTTGTGATGTAAAGCCAGTCATTTTTCCCTTTACAGTCAGACACCTAGCTCAGAACATTTCCAGCCACCTGGTATATTCCCAGGCTTTATGTCAGCCCTAAGCTTACCATGTGATTTCATTCCTTCTCCTAGATGAACTGAAGAGATCACCTTACATTAGAAAAGAAGCAGCTGGGGAAGGAAAGGTAGATTTAAACATGCATGCAGTAGGAAATGATATACTGTGCTTTGTGCAAGTTAATACTCCTCTATTTTTAAAAAAAGAAGAGAGTATGTGTGTATGGGGAAAAGAAAAAACATCAAGAAGCAGTCATTTTATCTAAATGAAAGTACTTATAACGATTTTCTTTCCAGTGGTGCTCATGTTACTTAGAAGCACAGATTGCAATAATTAAAAGTCCAAACCCATACAACTTCATTTGCATACCTGATAGTCTTTAAAAGCTGTCTTAGTATGTGGTATCTTACTATAAAACACATTGGTAGGAAGACCACTCAATAGAAAAGAATTGGTTCTTGCTGTTTTAAAAAATGAAAATATAAGCACATTTAGCAAGCTGATGTAATGTAAAAACGTAAATACTTACTGCATAGGAGCCTATCAGGAACGCAGCATTTGCTTGCTTTTTCTGATCAAAGCCAGTATAATGTATTATTTTCTTCCTTATCAATGAAAATGACTGTATCAAGAAATGAATAAGATTATTCATTTATGTATTTTAGACTTTCATGCCTACCTTTATAAAATTAGAGGAATGCACGAGTCTGTTGACTTGCTATCAGCCATCTGTATACAGAGGACCAAGTACACTGTAGACTAGACCCTCAAAAGCTTTGGAAGACTATTACATCCCTACCCAGACTGTTGTAGTATTTTTTCCAATATACAGCCTAAATAATTATTGATACAAACTAGAGTAAACTTTTCTTTAAACTCATTTAGTATTCCTGATTTCAAACCCTGTGTAACAAATATGCATTCGTAAGGAGTAAATAAAAATTTGAGCATTCTCAAAAACATCGCAAGCACTTTAAAGCTAAAATAGTTTTAAAAATGGAATTTGGATTTTTGTTTTAATCTTAAAGATAATTCAACTCTGGATAAATCAACTAGTAGCTGTTTTAAGAATCAGAACTCTTGGAAAATACACGCTTAGATGTAAATATTTTGAAACTAAACTTTACTATAAGTAACTTTTAAAAGTTTCACCTCAATTTGGTATACAGTTTCTCTAGTTATCTTAGAAAAAGGATCAGTGTTACCAATGAGAAGGACACTGGCATCTGTGGTAGCAGCAAAACTATACTGTAACTGCCTCTTGAAACAAATTCTGATGCACTTGAATCTGTATACTTGGATCAACTGCTAAGCTATCATAAAATGTCACTATGCAAACAGCAATGTTACTTGCTCAGATACTTTTCAATGCATTCAAGAAAAAGAAACCCCAAATCACTAGCAGTAGTATGTTCTCAACAATTCTAACACATCTTTGCAATACAAACCCCAAGATATTCAAAGGGATTACAAGACTGACTTGTGCTACTTCAGAGCATCCTGTAAACATAAATCCTGTCTCTAGCAAACATGTTTGTAGTGCCATAAGGACAAAGCAAATCTGAATTATGCAGATTAATACAGACATCAAGGAGACAAAAAAAGAAAGACACTGTTAAACTAACATGTACTGTGTACTTTCCAGTTTTCACAGTTCAATGGCAGTTTGAAGATCTAAGCAGTTTTGAAGAGGCAAACTGTGATTCACATTAATGCTATTAAGCTTTTTTATCTGCCTAACAGGTTTTATAATCCATTATCTGTCAGAGGTCATGTAACTTAATATAGGAACTCTTTGTTTTAAAGACACCATACTCTATTGAGAGTCCAAATCCAAAAATTACTGAGCACCCCACAGAGAAGATAATCTTTTAGGAGCTTAACATTAGTCATTGCCACAGCAGTGCATCTTCCAGATCTTAACAGTAGGTGGGTATTCCCTCCTGATCCACCTCCTCCTCCCTAAACATACGTTGATAAAATTTAATGTTCATATGCAAAACTTACCTGAATTAAGAACCCAGGGAAGCACCTGAACAGAAAAAAAGCTTACAGCCTATTTGATTTTATTCTTTAAAAAGTCAAGAATATTGAACTAAAAAAAACCCCAAAACCCCACAAAAAAACCCCCCAAGAGTTACCTGTAATTTTTTATTTAGCTTGCAGCAGTATCTGTAGACCATTGCCAGATTGAGGGGTCCAAAATCTGCATAGAAGCTGTCAGGAGGAAATCGGTACACGATGTCTGTAAATGCCCTTTGTTATATAATCAGATGCACAAAGCAAGGATTAATAATATATACGTGATATATACACATAACTCTAAACAAAAGAATGTCTTTTTACATATGTCCTATTTTGTTGGAGGAAACAGTTTTGTCATCTTTAAATAGGAACTAAAATTTTTTAATTTGTTTTCCATCCATCACTACTCAAAACCAGACTGGAATACTCAACATCTGAAATATTCTCACTACAGTATCAGTCAGTGAGTCTGGTTTAGAAACTGTATTTTAAGAGCAATCCAAAAGTTCTACTTTAAAAGAAGACAATTGATATTGGTTGAAAAAAGCAAACACAGAGAATAAAGAATGATTAGTACTTTCATGAACAGTAAGCACATCCTTGGTCAAAAATATTTCAAGAATTAGCAGCATTCCACATGACATACAAAGGCATACACTGTTCACTACAAGGAAAATAATATATCCATTGTCAGCTCATAACAGCTTGAATTTATTTTGCCATTTTTTTCTCATATTCTAGGAAGTTCAGACATTCTATTTAGTACTTGGGCAATGAAAAACATCCCCTTCAGCTCAGCAGTTCAATGTGCACTCCTGAATATATATTGTTGGAACATGTTCCTGTGTCTTCTAACAACAATGGCTACAATGAAAACTGCTTTGAGAAGAGGTTTAAGAAATCCTCATAGGAAGGCAAGGAACCATTCTAAGACATATAAATCATCATGGCAGGTAAGTCTGAGAGCATCAGATTAATGTAATTAGTTCTATAATGGGAATGGTATGTTTCCCTCAGCTACACTTAAAAACAGAATGTCAATTAGACTGGTTCCTCATTGCTGCTGTTCTAATTTATATATGTAAAAAATAGTAAAAAATAAGACTGTACTTACTTCTCATATACAAGTTCATCATCTATGCAGAAATAGTGTGTATTTGCAGCTCCACTCTTTGGTTTTTGGTACAGAAATGCAAAATAAAGGCGATCTGAAATGCAAGAAAAATTAAAGCTTTTATAAAAATCACACTTTTCTACTGAAAGTCTGAAGAATTACCTGTTAACAGAACAACTTTAAGTGGCTTAAAATGAGACAAATCTTCTTTTAAGTATTACCAAAGTATACACCATTATTTCTCTGGTGTTAAGCAACAAGGCACACAAAGATTGAGGCTTTTTGCTCAGCAGTGCTCCTGTAATCCACAGTTCTTTAGTGTTCTTTCCCTAGCCAAGTGTTCCAGGAAAGCTATTTGTGTGACAACTTTGCAGTACAGCAGGAGTCCAACTTGCAGCCACACACACAGCAGAGGTACGCCTCCTTTTGGCAACAGACCCCAAGCGCTGCACTCTGAATTCCAATACCACCACCCCCTCCTCAATTAAGCCACAAATCCCTCACCTCCTCATAGCACCTATGTTGCATAAAACGGCAAAACATGCTTATGCCTAAACATAGCAGTCACATACAATTAGATCCAGTAGGCGATAGACACCAGAGGGATATAAGGGGGGCAAGGTGGCAGTCCACTGCCACCCACAGCAGCACCCGCAGACACAGCACTTGGACATCCCCACCTGCATTCTCACGCCTATTGCCATCATAGCTGCCCTCGCAAACCCTGTGTACATGCAAGAAGAAGGCACCTTGTGCTTTCCCTGACTTCCTTTGATAAGCTGAAGGGGAGAAAAAGCCACCAGTATTCACTGAAATATAAATTATTTTTATGTAGAGGGAAGCTGTAACCCCAGTGAACTTTAAAAACTGACTGCTGCTGCTGCTTCAAATTGCTGTACTTGCAGTAATTGGTCAATAAAAATGAGGCCTTGAAGCACCACAGCAATAGTTTTTCTCCTCCTCATAAAAAAAAAATGCCATTATAAAACACAAGGATTAAAATTCAAACCTAAAAGGAAAAATTTTTAAGTTAGTTGCCTGGAACAGATATGTTACTTAAATATCAAAACAGATGCCTGTATATAAACATATAATTTCAAAGCACAATTTCTGATAAAGCAAATCTGTACCTTATTATCCTGAGAGCAAGACAAAATAAAAAATCTCTTAATGCTTCAAATCAAAACCCTCCATGACTAATACTCAGAAATCATTTCTTGTGTTTTGAAAATACAAGGCACAATATGCCATGAAAAGCATCCCCACATCTATGTTTCAATACCACATGCTCCATCCCCATCTATGTACAGCAGTAACATGGGAGCGTGGAGGCAGGCAACACCACCAAAAAGCATAACATTCACTAAATACATATTTCCGTAGAACAGCAGCCTGTTGACAATGACTTGGCTTAAACATCTACAGGTTTGGTGTAGCCAGTGGGATGTGCAGTAATTCCTTAGCAAGCCAGGCACCTATTTCCTTACTCTCTCAGCAGAAGCTGATTTGCTTATTTAATTTCTAATAGCCCTGTCTTGTAGGCACAGGAGCTACATTACTAGCTAGGAATTGCGTTAACTGCTTAAGAACTTTTGTGCCTCCCAGTATTTATAAAAGCATACCCTAAAAACAAGCCAAAGGATAAAATTTAGGGTAACGATGTGCATTTTTAAGAAATTACTAAGCTGACCCATAAAGGCAAATACACGCAGAGAAGCAAGTGCATCGATACCCCAAACAGATGCAAAATATGTCACAGGGAAAACTGCTTCACAGAAAGGCAGTCCTGGTCCTCTTTAGGGGTAGAGGGAGACCCAGCTTCCCACAACATTTCTGCAACTGCCTCCACCTCTGTGTTACGCCCTGTGCTGTTTCAAGGAGGATTTGTATGAATCAGAAACTGTAACAGGTATCCTAGCGCAGTACTGAATTAAAAAAAAAAAAAAAAAAAAAAAAAAAAGAGGAAAGAAAGAAATGAAAAAAGGAAAATGTTTATTTCCTTCTGCCCTGAGAATGAGTTAATGCACGCATGTGTGTGTGTGAGGACTGAGGGCAAAGGAAGTAGCAGAAAGGAAAACTGAGATTATATGATATCTATGGATTGTGTTTAAACTGGTACTGCCAGATTAAGAGTGTTGTACTGCAGCCCAAGCTGTAACATCACATCTGTTATAAACTGATGTAATGGTTACCTGCCATCAGGCTCCTTACATGGAAAAATTTTCTTCTTAGCCAGCTCACTGAACTAGCCCATTAAGGGTTAACTGTGGGAATACACAGTCAGAATTTTTCCCTTGATGGCATCTGTTCTTTAGATCCAGTCTAATTATTGACTTAGACTGAGCTCTCCCTGTACACAAACAACATTCGCATCAAAGTCTGGCCAGAAAAGCTATAGTACTTAAATTGATATGCTGCTTTCTTGTACATTAGCTTCTTCACATAAACTTTATATTACTTTTGAAAATAAAAAAGCACTGCACAGAAAATAATCCTAAATCCTTAAATACAAGAATAGGATCAAAATGAAAATAAATATATTTTCACAAGTTACAGAACTAAAATAATCCAGCATTTTACTCTGAAACAGGATTTGGAGTAACAGAATCACTCGTGTCCTCAGCACTCCTACTTCTACTGAAATTCTTCATCAGCTTTTGCAAAAACGTCCAACAAAAATAAGAATTCCCATCTTAAGTGAACAATGTGCATATGGCATTTTGAATTGTTGTTGGCATTCAATTCTGCACTGGTATCTCTGGATCACTATCTTTAAAACACCTGAAATAATCTCGAGTTTATTTGATTTACAGAACTACCTCACAATTACAGCAGTGTGTCAAATGCCAACATCCTGACAAGCTGAGCATTCCTGCGCACAACTAAAAATTGCTCCATATTATGTAAATGGCAGGCTCCAGTATTTTAACATGTTCCCTTTATGGAGATTTTACAAGTGAGCTATACAGGGAAGTCCTTCCCCAGAAGTGCATTTATCTTTCAACTGGCTCACCAGCCCAGTAGCAGATAAATGCTGTATTACCCTGTCTGTTCTTACCTATTTACTTGCAAACACATTCCCAGTTCTGTTTACAGTAGCCAAAGATTACTGTGTTGTTTTTTGAATAGGAGTAATGCACACTGAGAAAGGAGAATTCCTTGATAAAGGATCTGGTTGCAGGACAAGGGCTTATACATGAAATACACAAAAGCACTACTTTCAATAGGACTCCAATAGGACACAGGAGCAAGGCTTCCATTTAATTACTTTTATGCTTCCTATGCTAATTTTAGGGGTTTAGTATTTCATTTTCACATAGCGTGCTCGAGTATTTCCATATTCCTGCAAATTTCTGATAAAAGCCCATCCTAAAACTATCAAACTAGAGCAGACCTCTCAGAAGAATGAGAGTAGGGCTCACTGCCTTACTCACTGCACAGCACTGCAATTAGGAGATACGACTGCAGTACGTCAGATATACTTCAATTACACTTAATTCTGTTAGCCTCAAAAAACAAAACAATTAAAGTACAGAACACTGATGTCACTAGAGGCAATTAATTTCAGTAAGCATCCAATGTACCACAAAATGAGCCCTAACTGAGGACTGTTACCACAGCTTTGCTATTGCTGGTACATGAACTAGTGAGATTAAAGCTAACACAAGCATGTCTCCACAAGCTATAATAATCACACATCTGACTGCAGGGTGCATACTGGAGGAAGAGCATTTTGCTTGTTTTTCAGATCTATGGCGTTCGGTGGAAACAAACGTGCAGAAAACTGAGAGCTACCACTTCAAAATCACATTAATGTCAATACAGAGATGACAAAATAGTCTCCTTCCCTTTCTTCTCAATAAGTCTGATACTTCTTAGGACCTGCTGCACAGGCCTTGGGGAAAGAAATATCAGTTATTCAAGAGACAAATATAGGCACTCACTCCAGGACAAATCCATATACAACCAGTGAAGATTACTTCATAAAAAGATAAATTCTACACTCCTAGTGTTAAATAGATACCTCAGATGGGAAATTCAGAGGAGAATGACAGCACAAATAAAACCTGTTAGTCTATTTTGAATTACTATGAATGTAAACAGAGTTATTTAGTATTCTAAGAGGAGTATTATTTCTATATCCAGAGTTCATATATAAGTTTTTTTTTGTTGTGTTTGATTTAAAAGACTGCAAAGTATCAGGAAAACACATTAGAAAACATTAAGAGACAGTCCGTTGAAATGTCAAGACAAAAAGCAAAACTGTATGAGATTTTTTCTTTTAATTCATTCCATCCTTTAAAAGACTAATTCACTCATCATTATCATAGCTCAAATTTAAGTGATACCAGAGCTGGCAATTAGAACAAGTGTCTGGCCCCTGAAGAAAGAAAATTATAGCACACTGAGAAGCTTAAGAAACTTTTTATTTAACAGAAAACAGTTAAAAAAATATTTTCAGGGCCATGTCACTTCTGATCAACAACACCGCATTACTTTACTTAAACATACTCCTTGCACTCCGCTGCTCCTGTCTGATACACAAGGCTACTTTACATATGTTCATGCACTTACAATGCCGGATTAGATACTAAAGGCCTCCTACTCAGATTTGAAATCTTAAATTTGAGAAAGGCTCACAAGTAATTGAGGTTATTTTGATACAAATATAAACACAACTTTTGTACTGAGATAGTTGTATAATGAAAACTAACTGTAGCTGGTCAAAACATTGTAAAGCTTTATGATAGCTGGTGGAAACATCCTTTGCATTCAAAAACTGTATTTTCTATATAATACACAGATTTTATAAAGACAACCCTGTAATGCTAGAAAAAAAAGATAATTCAACAGTTTTAAAAAAAGGCAACAGAAAACAAACAAAAAAAAAAAAAAAACCAAGCCACCTATCAATGAACATACTAAGCTAAATGCTATTTCATAAAACCTCTCAGTACAAAAAAAAAAGGTAACTACAGCACAGTTTAGAGCATCATTTAAGATGTTAGCTACTCACTGTAAACAAGCTGCATATACATTCAGCAGGAGGACAAATAAATGCCACAATAAAGGAGGACAATAAATGCCACAGTGTCAAATCACTTAAATTTTAATTCCATGCTTAGTTAGTGTAGTTACTTCATTTTAGAATTAACTACTGGAAAAAAGTGAAACACACATCTTTTGCCTAAGGTTTCTTCATTATAATTCCACATCTTCTTTAAAATGTTACTTATAAAATCAGAGCAATAACAAAGAAAAGCAGCCAAGTAAAGGAAATCAAAAGCTTTCAAACATTTCCCCAGAGCCATTACTTTTTCTTAGATCATATAAATGACTTCTTTCAGAAACCAGGATATGGGAATATGTTTCAAATAAACAGAAGAAATGCATTCAGTTCCAGCAAATTTAATTCATACCAGAAAGTCTCACACATTAAGTGACGAAACAAAAAATTGTAAGGCTTACCATGCAGCTGAACAGACCAAAACAAACAACTTTTTTTAAAGAATAGCTTTCCTGAACTAGTCGTAATAGCAAACAAAAATATTTAAATCATTCTGATTGAAAATTATCTGACACATGGCTGATGCATACAGTTCATTAGGAAATAAAGAAATCCAATAATTACTGTAAATAAAATTTTGAGTACAAAATCCATGTAAATGGATTACAAACTTTGCTGTACACTAATGTAACATCACGTAAGAGAAGATCCATAAACCTCTACAGCTATTCGGGTTTTTCTCCTGCCTCTGTCTTTTAACAAGGATGAAAATGAGGATAGCCTGCAATGTTCTTAATGAGTCTGGTACTGTCTCTGTGGGCAGATAAGCTACCACAGATCTCTCTGCTTTTACACAGGCTAAAATATCTACCCATATGTCAATTCGCAAACATAAAGTCTTATGCTTCAATTTACCTCCAGCCCGTAACTATTAACTCATTTCTCAGAACTGCATTGTATGAAGGCAGAACTGGCTGTTCAAACCTTGAAATAACTTTTAAAATAGCTGACGAAAAAAGGCAAGCCTGCGGGCTTATTCTTTTAATGTTTCTCTTCTAAAAAAATTTTTGACATACCAGCACAATAAAATTAGACTATGATTACTCCATTATTATATACTTGTAAACAGCAGCCACTGTGCGCAGTAAGAAAGGAAGACTGAGACAAAATGAAATATTATCTTGAATTTTAATCTGGTTTGTTACACATTGTACTGCTGCATATGGTCAAATCACACAGAAAAAAACTGTAAGTCAAAGCCTACTGTATTATTTAAATATGTGAACATTTCTTTGGAGGAAGAAAATGCAGTAATTTAAGGGGCCTATTGACGACAGATATGTATTATCAGATCCAGGCAACTGCTGCGTGAGAATAGCTAGACAGATCATTTGCTGAAGAGCTGAGCTCAACAGGGTGACATGGTATTCTAGGTAGTAAAATTACATTGATAGCAAAAAGTTATCACCTGTCAATGTTTCAACCTGTTAAATGTTTCAACATTTAACCATAAAAATATACCATCATAATTTCCTATATAAGTGGTTGCAGTTATAGAAAAATACACATGCAGACTTATAGCATTTTAGTTCTGCAAATAAGCACACCATCATGTTTGTCCATGTAGATCAGGCCTAAAATGCTGTGGCTTAGGCTGAAGTATTTAGGATTTCATTCCATGATGGTATTAGAGCTTTTTTTAAAAGAGGAAACTCTTAGTTTTGGTGAGCTAACATTCCTTTTATATTGCGATGTGCAATTTTTCAAAACAAAATCTTATGTTTTTCCAAAACATATTGCTATCTAGGCGACACACCACTTGATTCAGGGAACCCTGTTTCTTGGCACAGGTATGACAGGCACCTTTAATCCACATTTCTTCTTTGTACTTTTGCTTGCTGTGCCCACAAACAATTTCCCACTTCTATTGCAAAGAAGCGTTGAGGTCTCTTTCTAATTTTTTTAAGAGTTTTAAATACTACCACTCTCAGATTCTGACACAGGATGCAAAGAGTGAAACTTTACCCCCTTTTTTTTCAGCAAACTAAACTGAAGCATGTATTCTGAGTTTAGTTTGCTAAAAAGCAGAGTGGAATATGCATTCCATTCCCAAGACAGGGGGGGTTGGAGCTAGATCATCTGTAAGGTCCCTCGCAATGCAAACTATTGTACTATGTATGATTCTATGGCGGGGGGTTGGAATTGGATCATCTTTAAGGTTCTTTCTAAGCCAGACTGCTCTGTTCTATGATTCTGTGGCAGAGGGGCTGGAACTAGATGATCTTTAAGGTACCTTCCAACTCAAAGTATTCTATGATCTTAGCCGAGGAACTCAAACCTAAACCCCGAATTACTTCGACTGCGATCCAACGCACGGGTTCACAGGAGCAGGTTCACGCGTCAAAATAAAGTTCTGCGTGAAGCACAGGGCTAGGAAAACGGCAGAGGACACTGAACAAATCCGAGTGCGAAACCCACCGGCACCCAAACGTCACGAAGAGGTGCGACGCTCGTCCCCTATTTTGCCCACCAAGCACACTAGGGATAAGACCGACACAGGAAAAACAGGTCGTTCCCCCAAACCCCCGCAAAGCATTTTCCCGGTTCGAAAGCGTTTTCCCCGTTCCCCCTCCCAGGCAGGGACGGGCAGCGCTCGCCGCTGACACCCCCCGGCGTTTATTCCGCTGGAGGGAGGCTCGGACCAGCCCCGCGTTTTCGAAGCCCGCGCTTGGCTGCGCCCCCAGAGCCGGCTCTTTCCCAACCCCCGGGCGCCGCTGCGTTCCCCTCCCCTCACCGGCGATCCTCACGCAGGTCTCGGCCCCGGCGGGCGGAGGAGGGGGCGGCCGCCGCCGCTCCGCCGCCGCGCCCCGCGTCCTCTTCAGAGCCGGCGGCGCCGGGGCGGCTCGGCGCCGGGCCTCGGCCCAGTTCTTCCGCTTCATGGCGGAGGCGGCACCGCGCGCCGCGGCCCGGCCGATCGCCGCCCAGCCGCTCCCCGCCGGTGGGGCTGGCGGCAGCCGCGCGGGCGGGAGGGGAGGGGCCCCGCGGCAGCGGCTGACGCGTCTCCCGGGACACCGCCCCCTCCCGCGCCGCCCGCTGGGTCCGCGCGGCGCCGCCTCACCCGCGCGCGCGGGGCGGGGGTCGCGGCCGCAACAGGTGGAGCGGGGGGGGGGGGGGGGGGGGACCGACGACACCGCGGGGGTTCCCCGCCCAGTGTCCCTCCCGGGCGCCTCTCCGGGCGCCTCCGCTGTGCCCTGCCCCGTCCTCCTTAACGCCTCATACAGAACCGTAGAACCGCCGGGTTGGAAAAGACCTCTTGGGTCATCGAGTCCAACCATTCCTGTCAACCACTAACCCGTGTCCCTGAGCACCTTGTTTACCGTCTCTTAAATACCTCGAGGGACTGCTACTGAACCGCCACCCTCGGCAGCCTGTGCCAGTGTCCCATGACCGTTTCTGTGAAAATTTTTTTTCCTGATACCCAATATTGTTGGAGCAAGAATCTAAAACTTTATTATATGCAGTAGTTTGAATTAGTTGTAAATCAATAAAAGAAATTATTTAAGTGTATGTAGTAGTTTTAAAGTTATAAGAAATCTTAAAACCTAGTGGTAGAGAAAGAAATGTTAGTTACTTAAGAATGCTAACAAGGCCATGAATACAAAGGCCTATACAGGCTCAAAGTTTCTTTCACAACATTAAGTGGTTGTTCTGCTATAATGCTTTTCTTGTTTCTCACTGGTAACTTTTCTTTGGTAGACCTTGGGATGTTACTTTGTGGTCTATTGAGCTGTGAGCTAGAATACTCACATAGCTGTTCCTCATAGGAAGCATAAGATTAATGTAACAAACTGCTTGTTGCTAAAGGAGGCGCAAGCACAGTAAGAGCTGATAAAAACTTGCTGATGAAATAATCGAAACATACATAGACAATGATGTAACGTGTTGAATATACATTAGAGTGCGAAACCTCGTGAAGATAAATTGGGTCACGTTGTGACAGTCGTCGGAACAGGATTTGGGTACTGGCCCCTGGTTCCCGGGGCCTCACAATAAAGCACCACATATAACCTTTCCCGGAGTGTTATGTGTTTGTCACGCCAATGCTAACAGTATGAACCTCCCCTGGCTGAGCTTGAGGCCGTTCTCCCCTGTTCTGTTACCTGTTGCTTGGGAGAAGAAGCCAGCACCCACCTCTCTACAACCTCCTTTAATGGATTTATCTGGAAAGCTGAAAGAACTGGGTCTGCTTCTCACACAGAGCATTACTTTAGAACACACTGTTGTTTTAAAATAGATGGTGAAATAAATCCACCTAGTAGTTCAAATACCTGAAAACCTCTTCCTCTTCATCTCTGTCTAACTGACCATTATGAAAGCAATTGCTAAAGTATTCTACCATCTGCTAAGTACTGGTTTCCACCTTTCACTGTGTAACTTTTTTAGAAATACCTCTAAGTAACACCAGACACTTCAAAACCCACTTCTTCCATGGATGAGGCCATCATTGCAATTAATTCCATGTGTGGATATCTTTACCTTGAAGAGCATCAGCAAACTCCATGAAGCTGTAGACAGATGCAAGGTGCTGGGATACCCGTTCTACTGAATACACCTCTCAGACTTCTTCCCTGTTTTTTGTTTGTCTGCATGTTGTGAAACCTTCTGAAGAAGTGGTTTTGCTGGGTAACAGAGAGGTTGCAGTATGTTTCCTGTCAGTATTGAAATGGTGAGGGTGGATGACTTCAACCTACAGAGCCTTTAAACTACATCTTGTTTCATGTCAAACTCTTTTAAGAGTTCACAGTTCTTTGAGCTGGTTTTAGTTTTAGATAATGTATTAGTGGCACTAGAACTCTTCCCATTGAATGTTATTTTCATTCTACCAAAAGCAAACCACACAGAATAGCAGCCAGCCGAATGCTAGAAAGGGAAAAGATTGCAAAATGAAAGTGGAACTAGACTCAGTGCCCTTTGCAGCAATGATGAAGTGAATGAAGCACTACAAACAGACTGAATATTTTATCATTCTTTCTCTTTGAAAATAGTGTAAGTATTCTGTCTTTCTTACTTTCATTTTTACAAACATAGGACCAGTTTTCTAGGTTGCTTTCTGCTGTGGTTTAAGTAAAGTGGCTGTATTTCAGAGTTGCCAACATACTTAAAGGATCTGGTGAGCTGGGCTAGTCCTGGAAGAAGGGGCAGCTCCTTGTTTGTGCATCTAGGGGCAGTCGTCATGCCAAGCAGACTTTACACCTCTGTGAGTCCAGGCTGCTGGTCCCAGCCTCTCATGCCTTGTTCTTAGGAAGCCTCTGGCCAGCCCTGACATCATGTGGGTTCGGAGTCTGCACATGACTGCTTTTTGCCCTGTGCCAAGTGCTGTTTAGTTGAAGCAGGGAACTGAACACAATATTTTTACACTAATAATATGCTTCTAAACACACCATATCAAAATGTGTATGTAATTAATTAGGTGCTAAGGCATAGTACATTTAATGGAATTACATTGCTCAATATCATTATGTTTCGTAAGCAAGCCTTTTATTTTTCATCAAGGAACGCTACATTTAATTTTACATGCTTTTAATGATACAGAGCTCTCCAGAGCTTGCTCTTGTGTCTGCCAGTGACTTTAATGGATGCACAGAAAATCCTCTTCATAGAATACCTTTTTACAATTGCTTTAGTGTTAAGTCTTTAACAGGGAGAGAATTTGCAGGTGAGATATACAGGAATAGTAGCATATTACAGTGAAGGCCAGAGATCAGAAAGTGCAGAGGAGGATGCACTCCTCCATAAATCCCGGAGAAACTTTTTTTCAAACTTCCAAAAAGAAGTGGCTCATGGATGAAAGAGAACACATCTATTATAAAGAAAACAATAGATTTTGAACATAACTATTTCTAGAAAAAATGGTAATACAAAATCTGATGGAACTGCAAACCGAATGCTGTTGTCCTTAGCTGAGTCGTCAGGGGCAGAAATAAGTGCAGACATTTTTTTTGGAGACCTTTTGCTCTGAAAGACAGTGCATAAGTACAAGGGAGAATATTCTGCTGCAAATCTTCACAGGAAATCAAGTACTTTACTTTGGGGGTTTTGACCATGGGTTGATCTGCACAACACCAGACTTGCTGACAAAGGATGGGGAATTCTTGTCTCCAAGGGACAACAGGATGCCTATCAAGAAGCTAGTAGGGCTCATCAGTAGAGCTTTAAACTAGATACGAAGGGGGAGGAAGACAAATCCGGCTTGACAGAAAAATTCCTGGGAATGGCATTCCAGTGTCTGAGGGATAATGTGCTGGTGAGGACCTTTGGTCTGCCATCTCAGCGGAAGTGGGGGATGGCACTTCTACTGACAGCAAAGATGCAAAAGTTATTGGTGGGCTAGAAACTACAGCAAGTAGTCACTTAGGAATTAACACTATTCCCCTCAGGAGTATAGCGGGATCAATAGCACAACTGAAGTGCATCTACACCAATGCACACAGTATGTGCAACGGACAGGAGGATTTAGATGTCATTGTATGGCAAGAAAACTATGATATAATTGCCATCATGGAAACATGGCAGGACAATTCACATAACTGGAGTGCTATCATGGTTAGCTACAAAGTTTTCGGGCAGGATAGGCAAGGAAAGAAAGGCAGCAGGGTAGCCTAGCCCTCTATGTTCGAGTGTTGTAATTGCTTTCAGCCTAATAATGGTGACGATATGGTTGAGTGTCTTATGGGTAAAAATCAAGGTAATGCCCAATAAGGCAGATATCATGGTAGGACTCTGCTGTAGACCTCCCAGCCAGGAAGGAGGTGCTGATGAGATATTCTACAAGTAATGGGGGGTAGGGGGTGGGGGGTGTGTGTGTGTGTGTGTGTGTATCTCACAATCACTAGTCCTTGTCCTTGTGGGGGACTTCAATTTACCAGATATCTGCTGGAAGTATAATGCAGCAGAGAAGAAATGGTCAAGGAGGTTCCTGGAGTGTTTGGAAGATAACTACATAACACAACTGGTGTGTGAATCAACTAGGGAAGGTGCCCCATCTGAACTGTTGTTTGTGAATGGAGAAGGCCTTGTGAGAGATGTGATGGTTGGAAGACACCTGGGGCACAGTGATCATGAGATGACAGACTTCTCAGTTCTAGGAGGAGGAAGGGGCTCAGCAGAACAGCCACCCTGGGACTTCTGGAGGGCAGACTTTGGACTGCTCAGAAGGCTGGTTGATAGTTCCTTGGGAGGCAGTCCTTAAGGCCAAAGGAGCCCAAGAAGGCTGGGTGCTCTTTATGAATGAAATCCTAGTGGCACAAGAGCAGGCCATAAACATGTACCAAAAAATAAGCTGACAGGGATGAAAACCAGCTTGGCTGAGCAGAGAGTTTGAGTGCATCTCAGAAAAAAGAGAAAAGTATATGAGCTTTGGAAGAAGGGGCAGGCGTCTCAGGAGGACTACAAGGATAAAGTGAGATGATGCAGAGAAAATCAGCAGGGCTAAAGCCCAACTAGAACTTTAATTGGTAAATTGTGTGAAAGATATAAAAAATATTTCTAAAAACATATTAACCACAGAAGGAGGACAACCTGATCAGAAATATGCTTAAGATACACTTTTCCTGGTCTTACAGACCCACCTTTTTTCATGACACAAAAGAATTGCAGGCAATGAATAATGTAGTTAAGCTATTTATTTAAAACTATAACATATTTTATAATGTTTGCCAGTGCCAGATGCAAAAACAGACGTAAGTTTAAGTCCCAGTGTTTAAACTGTGATCGTAATACAGCATTGTCACATGGTTCTGGAAGCTTTAAACCATTACTGAGAGGTATTGGATTGAAAGCCAGTGTGATCTGCTGAAGGCAAGATTCCCAAGTTCTTCCTGAGCAAAACCAGATTTTTTAGTTTAGTGCATCTTGAACAAAGATTTTTAAAGTAGATTAGCAAGATTGTTTGATGAGGAAATAATAAGCAACAGGACTTTTTGCATTAAACCTCAGCTGTATTTTAGATTTTTTTACCTTATATGCAATGGAAATAGCACTGTTGTGTCCTTCTTCAGTGCCAGGTTGTTTATTCTGTACTTGGATTTTCTAGATAAGGTTTAAGATGTCCCTTAAAGACACAACAGTACCAATGCTAGTGGGAATTCACTGGAGAATTGTTCTTGTGCAGTACATGTAAAAATGTTTATATATTTTATCAGTGTCATATGTCAATAATCTGGTGTTGGTTTGTGAAATTCACTGTTTTAACTCCTGCCACCTGCAGAACTGTGTTAATGGGGACATGATCCAGCCTGTTTTTATCAAAGTGCAAAAAATGAACTTCATTGCCTGGAATGGAATAAGAATAACATGTAAATAGCCAAATAAAATATTTATTTATTCGAAGACATAAGTGAATCAATGAAGCATTCAGATTTCCTACTAGTTCTTGTGCAAATGTGTACTAGCTCAGTAGAGGAATGATATACTATATTTTAAACAATGACAATGACTTTTTTAAAATTAAGTTATAGAGGCAAGGAACATTAAGGCATCTAATGGAATTAAATCTGCCACAGTATTATGTTTCCTAATGATTTGATGAGATGGCTTTGTCATGTTGCAGCTCCTTAATGCCTTATTCCTCTACTAAAACAGAGTTAAATGCCTAGAATCAAATGTGAAAGCAGAATGTAAGAGAACTCCATGATGTCAACACCCACCTCCCTCACACTTCAAAGCAGTTGTTCCATCAGCACTCTAATTGATTTCTGCAGGACAGTGATCTGCTTTCTGCCACCTCTGTGGGAGGTGGGACTACACAATGACATTTGAACAGGTTCCTTTGGCCGGAAAAATCACATTGTCTCTTTGGGATCCACAGGGACAATAGCCAAGATGGTAGCACTGAAGCAAATAGCCACAGGAGGGGACTGTAACTTTCACACAGGACAAAGCAGCTCACCTGGACCTAAAATCATAGCTCCTCCCTGCTGAGCAGGGTCTCCTTGAAAATCAAAAGCAGGGCTAGTCATAGCTCTCCACATACTCTTAATGCTTCCCAGGAGCATGTTTGATTTTACATGAGGGCTCTGCACTAAACAAAATGACAAAACACTTGTTATCTAGAAATAAAAAAGTATGTAAAGAGAAAAAAGAAATTCAACAGCTACTATGAATAGTTGAGAGTTTTCTGATTACAAGTGTTGTCACAAAATATAAGCCTGCAAGAGACAATTTGGTGGGCAAGTCCCTTTGTATTTACACTGTTACCATACAGTTTTTATCAGAGCATTCTTGTTTTATATTGTGTAAATCTGAACAAGGTGAGAAAATTATGCTTACCTGACATGTTATTACTTTCACCTCTTTTCATGCCAAGCGTTTTATAAATTTCCCTTTGTGGATCTACATACATTTCATGTGTATACCCAGTTAAACTGCAAAACGGCTGCAAAATATATGCATTAAAAACAGTAATACTTTTAAGGTTAAGACATTAGTTAGTTAGGATCTACTGACAGTGGAAAAATACTGCCACCATGCCACACCACTCTCCTGATTATGAAACCTGTGGATTTGTCATGTTAAATTAAAGGTCAGAAATTGTTAGCAATCAAAAGCTTTCATTAAAACAAAGCTTCCAGCAAAATCAGGAAAAGATGATGTTTCCTTAGCAAAGCTTGGTGATTTTTAAACTGAAAGTTTTAGTAATTTACTGTATTCACATACTGCTATTAGAATTACTTCAAGAGGAAGAATATTGTCCTCTTTTTCTGTGGTTGCAAATGACTGTCCTTTCACTCAGAGTGAAATTCCTCAATGCAGACAATAATTAAGAGACAACAGAGGATACAATGTATTTAATGACTACTTTATTTACCTTGATGTGATGGTAAGATGACTGTCCAATAACTATAAGCCTCACATTTGCTTCCTAGAAGAGAACAGTGATTGAAATTGCAAAGAGGAACTTGGCGTTTCTGCATGTCTGGAAAGCAGTAGCTGAATCTTGTATCCTGAATTAATGATCACAGTGATCTGCCTTAACATTATTTGAAATTATTATCCCTTACATGTGTGGAGCCTGGACACAGTTAGCAGCTGCAACAATTTATTAAGAGAAAAAAATATTTTTAAACCTAACTTTTAAGTTATAGATGTGTAAATCTGTTTTTTTCTGTAGCATTATTGCAACCTGCTATGATTTTGGAAGTTCAAAATTTCCACTCAGTTGCATGTGCATATAAACAAGCAGTACGCAAACACTGGTGCACACACATCAGTGATTTACACATAAGTATGCTCATTAATAGATATAATTTGCATCTGCATGTACTGCTGTCTTTTGCAGATGCAACATTAGGCCTGAGTCTAAAACACAGGCTAAAACTTTCATTTAGATGCTAGTAAAACAGTTATTAAAATATGTTTACTATCAGAGTATGATACTTGCCTTCCCCACACAAAATTATTTTGCTTGTTATGAAAACAAGCCCTCCTAAATACAGAATACTCACATTAAGAGGGGTACAGATGGTTTTGATTCTCTGAATGTATTTATTCAAGCAAACAAATTAAGAAACTGTCATTCTGAGCAACACTGATCAAGCAGTTTAGAAGAATCTGCCCCAATAAAGGGAGCTGCCAAAGAAATTTCCCCTTTTCATCCCCAGGTTCCTAGTCCATCTAAGTCTAGCTGTCAGCAGAGTCTCTGTCATTGGCCATGCTGTTGTTGAGAATATGACAGAATTTCAATCAGCAACCTAGAAGAGACAGATAGACCTTCCACATTTAGTGGGGTATCATTGTCTTTCTCTGCTATCTCCTACCACCCAACAACCACCTGACCACAGCAACCTCTGTCCACTCCATTTCTCCTTTCTGTCACTATGTCACTCCTGTTTGTGCAGCTGTCTGGAGAACAGGTCACACAAGTAATGCAGCTTACAGATAACTATAGAAAAAGACACTGTTTTAAACACAGATCAATTTTCTGATCTTGTTCCAGGCACAACCGTCAGTTAGCCATAGCAGCATAATGAAAAGGGCAGTAGTTATTTAGAGGTCAGAAGAAGACAGCTGCCCAGGGCACTCACTAATATGAAAGGAAATTCCTACTAGATGTCATCTAACTGTCCAGAACATAGCAGAAAAAAACAGCACCAAGCAAACAGGGCAGGGAGAAATAATGCTGCTGCAACAGAGCAATAAATCCTTTTTTTCCTCTGTCTCTTAGGCAGATACGTTATGGTTATTGTAGCAAACAGTGAGAACTCTAACTTTCTTCTGAGCTCTTTTTTGATTCCTAGAAGATTTAAGCCTCACACAAACCTGCAGAGTGATATAATGAAACTGCTCGACTACAATAATCCCATGTACATACTAAAAGCAGAGTACTTACTTGTAAAAATGCCTTGGGGACTTTTGCCAGGTCTTCTACATACTCCTTACAAGCGTAACATAAAAAATTCTGCAACATAGTGAGTTGAACATGTCAGAAAACAGCTATAATTGCACAGCAACTGAGCATCAGATTCTGCCTTTAGGCGCAAACCTGGTAACAGGAAAGAATAAATTTCTCTGCAGTCACTAAATTAGGATTCTGGTTTAATCCAAACCCGAACAAGGCCACTGGGTTTACAGCCTTGCTGATATTTTTACAGCTAGGGAGTTTAGGAATGCAAGAGCTGGATTGGCAGCTGGGAAGTCGGGGAACGCGGCACTCGTTTCCCTCAAGCCGCGGCCGAAGGATTATTTCCTTTCTGATAAATAGTGTGTCATTTTACCAACGAAGGGAATTTTTTTCCGAGCGTAACTGACCCTTGCTGTGTTTTCTCTCTCCTCCGCTCCCTCCCAGCTCCTGCGACCCCCCACCCCCCCCACCCCCGGGGCTCCCCGCAAAGCCCTTGGCGGAGCTCTGGCCCGCTCTGCCAGCCCTGCGGGGCTCTCCTCACCCGCACGAACACCACGATCGCTTTCTGCTCCCCATACAGGCCTCCGAAGGGGATGCTCCTCCCGTCGGCGTCCACCACCAGGCAGCGGGCGGCGTCCCGCAGCTCCGCCGGCTCCGTGCGCTGCCCGCAGCCCCGCGCCCTGCCCACCTGCTGCCGCACCGGGGGCGGCTGCGCGGCCATTCCTCGCTCCGGGAACGGGGAGGAAGAGGAAGGCGGGGCTCGGGGTCTGCGTGGCTGCGAGGAAGCGCCGGGGCTGGCTGGGACGGCCGCGCTCGGCTCCGTTCCTGGAGGAGGCGCCGGGCGGCTGCCGCTCTGAGCGTGGGAGCCGAGAGCTTGGAGCCTTTGGGTGGAGAAGGAATCCGCTGCCAGGACGCGATTTGTGCCTGGAAACATAACAAAATCGAATGGAACTTCCCAGAAATTGCATGCAACCAGAAACACTGGGCTTATTATACGGTTTCAAGGTCACGGTTGGTTGCAGGACGCCACAGCGTTTCAGAGGACTCTGGCCATGATGGATAATTCCGCTTCCCAGAAACTGTTGAGCTGCTGCATCAGAAGAAAGTCAGACTCAGTTTCCTTATTGTAATAAAAGCAGAACTTCATGGGAGTTTGGTAGGTGATCAGCAGAGGATGCTGGCAGCCCGATCTAGTGGGACGTGTCTGGAATAGGCTGCCCAGGGAGGTGGTTGATTCCCCTTCCCTGGAGGTGTTTAAGGTACGGGTGGATGAGGTCTTGAGGGACTTGGTTTAGTGTTAGATAGGAATGGTTGGACTAGAAGATCCGATGGGTCCCTTCCAACCTGGTTGTTCTGTGATTCTGTGTCCCTGCCCATTGCAGGGATTTGCAAATAGATGATCTTTAAGGTCCCTTCCAATCCACACCGTTCTATGATTTTATACTGAGCAAAGGCTGCTGGTGTGAGCGTAGCGAGTGCACGTGGAAATGCACTTTCCTGTTCTTAGGGGGCAGAGAGAAAGAAGTATCAGAGAGAATGGATTGGGAGTCTGATTATGTTAGTCTGTTGCTATGTTGCCCTCAATCATCTTATATAAATACTCTTAAATAATCAAATAATATTTTTTTAAACAATTCTTTATTCTCATAGGTCATGTTTTCTAGAATTTCTAGAATACCTGATCTGTACTTTCCTCTGGACTTTCTAGGTGGTTTTTGTAAATCCTGAAGTTCAGTGCCTAAAACTAGACACAGTATTTTAGCTAAGCATTAGGTTTTCTTCACATCTTGGGACTTTATATCCAATTAAATGTGCTGGCGTTTGTTGTGCTTTTTGCAACAGCACATTTTTATTGACTCCTGTTCAGCCTGAGAGCAACTATCGCTCCAGCTGCTTTGCTTCGAACCTTCCCTAGAAGAGAGTACCACAATGTCTCTTACAGTGCTTGGTGAAAGAATGTCTCTGTAACATCATAATGTCTGAGAAGTCAAATTAGCTCTATATGAGACATTTACATGGGATGATAATGTAGTTTGCCCTACATTTGGGATACCTCCCAACTCCATTTTAAAACTCATGCTAAAAAGACCTTCAGGGCCCTTTAAGGTGCTTGTGCCATCCTAAGAGCAAAGGCAAGTGAGCTCTACATTATAAATAACAACATGAGGGAAAACAAACTCTGACTGATAGCTCTTTACAAGTATCCAGCATGTACACAGAGGTGAAACTATCCACCTAGTAGTATAGCCTTGTTGTTTCAGTAATGAAAGTAATGTTATGACTATCCTATTACCTGTGATCATAATAACACTTCTGTGAGCTAGCAAATCAGTGTTTGAATGTAAGCAAAACACTTACTGCATATTTGCCTATAGCTGAGCTTCAAGGGCTAATCTTGCAGACCGGTATGCCCTCAAATTGCTTTGATTTTAAAGGCAATGATCTCAAATTGCTAAAGAATTTCTGATAATTTAGAAACTTACATTCTGCTAGATACATTTGGACCCAATAATCTTACAGTTCTTTTCCAACCCAATTGATTCTATGATTCTGTAAGAGTTTGGGCAGTATTAATTCCCCATTGATGTTGCCATTATTAGCATAGACGAGAAAAACACATAACACTCCGGGAAGGGTTATATGTGGTGCTTTATTATGAGACCCCGGGAACCAGGGGACAGTTAGTACCCAAATCCGGTTCCACTGACCGTTAAACGCGACCGCAATTTATTCTCGTCAGGTTTCACAATCTAATGTATATTCAACAGGTTACATCATTGCCTGATGCATATGTATGTTTCAATGGCTTCATCGAGTTTTTATCTGCTCTTACTGCGCTTGCGCCTCCTTTAGCAACAAGCAATCAATTTGTTGCATTAATCTTACGCTTTCCCATGAGAAACAGCTACTTGAATATTCTAGCTCACAGCTCAGTAGACTACAAAGTAACAACTCAAGGTCTACCAAAGAAAAGTTACCAGTGAGAAACAAGAGAAGCATTACAGCAGAACAATCACTTAATGTTGTAAAAGAAACTTTGAGCCTGTATAAGCCTTTGTATTAGTGGTGTTGTTAGCATTCCTAAGTAATTAACACTTCTTTCTCTACCACTAGGTATTAAGACTTCTTGTAACTTTAAAACTACTACATACATTTAAATAATTTCTTTTATTGATTTACAACTAATTCAAACTACTGTATATAATAAAGTTTTAGATTCTTGCTCCAACACCATCGGACTTCCTCATTCACTTAAGTTACCTTTAGATACTGTCAGACAGATTTCTTGAACTAACAGTCCATGAACCAAAAGTGAGTTGTGCAGCAACTGCTCTGTGGCTGCTTGGCACTGCTGATGAGAATGGCCTGCCTATACTTGATTACTACAGGCCATAGCAAAGTAGGGAGAACTGATCACTTTTGGCATGCATGCTCTTCTCCTTGAGGCTGAAGTGGGTGGCCAGATATGTGACCTTACAGGGTCAGGGCTGCAGTGAACCTCCGGGTAGTTGGGCAGGGCCCAGGGGCACAGGTCAGCACTTGGTTATCAGTACAACTTGGACCAGGGAACTTGCCATTGCAACTGGGAAGCCTGCACAAGGGACGGTTGTACCACTACAGGGGATCTGCTGCCACAGTCTCTGAGTGGGAACAACAGTTACAGATGAACTGGCTGATGAAGGGTTGGGCAGGGTGGTGTCACAAACTTGGAGGACAATGTTCTGTCTGAGTCTGTGCATAGATGACTTTATGCCTAAAACTGGAAGGCATTCCCATTAAGCCCATCAAGACTGCCTGCAGACCTTGCTCTTTTTTGCTATTTGGTCTTCTTAAAGTAGCTAGAAGTAGTAAAAGAAAAGTTGTAGTAAAGTAGTGGAAGAAGTAGTAGTAAAGTAGTAGAAGAAACATACACATAACGCCAGATTTCAGCAGTAGTCAATTGAGAAATAGTAACTTTCTTCTGAGGATATTCACCAAAACATTCTCTAAAGCCCCTCAAAGAGCGTGGTTCTAGTTTTTTACGGAAGTTCTTATGTGTTACTAGAATAGGAATGTAAATTGTTTTCTCTGTTTTACTGAGAAACAATGGAGGTGAAGGGAGGTAAACACTGACATGTCCACTGAAAGAGGAAACACTAAAAATTAGCAGTCAGTTTTGAAATCTGAAGCTTAAAGTCCTTCACTAATGTATGCTTAAAAACCTGCAGATATAAATTCAACTGACTTAGATGGGAAGTAGGACTCTCTGTCTGCTGATATTCTGGACAGAATTGATGATGTAAGAATGCTGTCTACTAAACCTCTATAATTCCTCAATGTGAGCTGTGATTAGGGAAACTCTCGTTTCTTTCCCTTCTCCTCTTTTTTATAGCTCTTAAATATAGAAATGTTGATGACCTAAAAATCACAGTTGTCTGAGTGATGTCTTTTTCAGTGTTTTAAGGAGGGTCAATTAGTACATTCGCATTATTAATCACAGTGTAACACTCAAGATGCAAGTCACTTCCTAAACTGCAATGCAATTTGCAGTTATAAAGAGAAATTTAGCTAATATTAAATTAACCAAGGTTTGGGTTACTTTGTGCTGTGAATAGGAAGTTCAAATTCCTACCATTTCAAGAGGAAGAAAAATCATTTCACACAGATACAGAATAATTTATTTATTCTGTATTGACTAGTGAAACAGAATAACAGTTGCAACTATTCCACCTGAATTCCTTGATTTACAACAACTAAAAAAAATCTGACAAGAAAGGTGTGTCTTGAATTGATAGGATAAACACTGTATAGAGTATGTGGTGTGTATTTGTAAAGCAGCATGTTATTATCAATTTACTGCAATATACATTGTTTATTTAGGACAAGTATATGTGTTGTTCTTGTTTTTCAAAGCATTATTTAGCTAGAGATAACACGGTTATTATTTATCAGATAAAAATAAATTAGCATTTACAACTCCAATGTCAAAACAATATGTTAAGTGCTAGCTAAGAATGAGTTGGTTTTAAATTGTTGCTGTAATTAAAAAGCAGTAAAATGTGTACTGTCTTGTAGATAAGAGGCTTTTCCTTTATGTCTGCCTTTCATTGTTTTCTTGCTATCATGATGTACAAGGGTACACAAGACTTCTCGCCATAGTATAACAGGACTGATTCTTCTGATCAGCAAGGGAAATGATTTGCAGCCTTGAAAGTCATATTGTGAGTGCTGACTTCATCTACATTGTTTCTATCAGGTGTGTGCTCTCTGTCACCTGATGTGGTTTCTCCTTAGTTATATTATTACAGTTTCAAGACTTGTCTACATTTTGCAGTTTACTTTTTTACTCTTTTTAAAAGTTATTCCAGATTATTTACAAGACTAAGGGCTTCATAAGTCTGTTTACAGTCTCAGTATGTTGCATACTGGTTAACTGGTGTTTTGCAACACATGCAGATGTAAATGCATTTAAAAATCTACTCCAGTAGTTTAGTCATTATGCTGACATATGGGGATAAAAAGTTTTCTCCTGTTATATTTGATATATTTGATATATTTAGTTTTGTAATACAAACTCTACAGAGAGTATATCTAAAAACTTTGCTGTACAACAACATGTAAAATTGAAATGTTCACCCTTTTGCTATTATAGCCTAAAGGCATAAAGAGAGCCTTTAATGCTTATAGTAAGGGGTCTCTGGTTTTGATCTATTTTTGTGTTGGAACTACCTACTCTGTGCGCTGCAGATGGAAAACAGAGGTGACCACAAATCCAGAGTAGTAAATTCTATGTGAAAATGCTGTTTAGTTGCTGTAAGTGCCACTGGTTTGACTCTTTATTTAAAGAATTATGAGGAAGCAAGTCACTCATCTGGAGAAAACACCATTTAAATAGACACAGTCAAAAAGTAAATAAAAGATAGGTTGTAATCCAGACTGACCAAACACACTTGTCTTAGATCTTGTTAACAATAAGCCTCTTAGAGGGTAAGCTAATTATCTTTAGTGTTTAAATTATAGTGTCAGCTAGATCAGAGGATTAAGAGATGAAGAATGCAAAGAAAAGTGGAGGTGATATCATGGATTGTTCACGTTAAATTAAGCCTTGTTAGTTAAGGTCTGAACTGAGGTCTTCCAATATAAACAAAAAAATTCTTGAAAGCTTTAGATAATGTCCTTTTCTTTTACTTCCAGCAGAACAATCTTCACTCCTTGCCCCATTTTCTACTGGTTTTTGCCTGTGCAGGAAAAGCATACTGTAGAAAGGATGTAATTCCTAGATACTATCCCTGATTTCTGTGTGTATAGAGAGCCGGGTGATTCAGTTCAAATGACTCTTCTACATATGGCAACTTTGACATATTAGCTACAGTCAGGGATTCCTTTCTTGAAGTGGGTGGTATAATGTATTTGCTGAAGGCTAGTAACTTCAAGCTTATTTTTGACGTACACTTAGAACATATATCATTTATTTCCTGGTATTTAATTAAGAGTAGCACCACCTTAACAGCAAACTTATCTCTTTTGTCTCTGTGCTAGAAGGATCATTTAGAAACTGAGGTCCATTCCTGTGTAGAGGTACCTTTGATTTTTTTTTTGCAAGCATTGAAACTTGACTGCTCATATCCCAAGGAACACAATGCATGGCCTGTGTCCACCCTTCTTGCATTCAAAATGGCTAAAATGTCATGGTGGTGATGTTGTCTCTTATTGTTGTGTGTCTAACTGATATGATGTATGTACCAAATTCAGATGAATTAAGCCACAGGTTTAATTTAGTAAGGCCTTCCTGAAGAAATTTTCTAAGAGGAAGGAGTCCAAAGGTAAAGTGTAATGGCCATCAAGTGAATCTTCTTTTGGGAACATTAGAGATCACACCTTTCCATCTGGCTGCCTTGAAATGAACTTCAAAATAATCTCTAGTGGAAATAAGGTGTTTGGTTTGTTAACAATGAAAATCTTCACCACAGCCAGTAAAATTGATGCCAGAGCTGAGGCATAAGGCACAGTCCTGAAAGCTTTTTGTGTCTTTAGTTTGTGTGGATGTTGGTGTGAATCCTGCATTGCTTTCAGAGTTTATCCTTGGATTAACACTCAAGAAATTGTTTCCTTCTATATCTCTCAGTGTTTTTCTTAGAATCATAGAATCATAAAATCACCAGGTTGGAGGATACCCACCAGATCATCGAGTCCAACCATTCCCACCAATCTCTAAACCATACCCCTCAGTACCTCATCCACCCACACCTTAAACACCTCCAAGGAAGAAAATCAACCACCTCCCTGGGCAGACCATTCCATTTCCTAATGACCCTTTCAGTGAAGAATTTTTCCTTATGTCGAGCCTGAACCTCCCCTGGTGGAGTTTGAGGCCATTCCCTCTTGTCCTGTCCTCTGTCACTTGGGAGAAGAGACCAGCACCCTCCTCTCTACAATCTCCATTCAGGTAGTTATAGAGAGCAATGAGATCTCCCCTCAGCCTCCTCTTCTCCAGGCTAAACAACCCCAGCTCTCTCAGCCATTCCTCATAAGGCCTGTTCTCCAGTCCCTTCACCAGCTTTGTTGCTCTTCTCTGGACTCACTCCAGAGCCTCAATATCCTTCTTGTGGTGAGGGGCCCAGAACTGAACACAGTATTCAAGGAGCGGTCTCACCAGTGCCCAGTACAGAGGGAAAATAACCTCCCTGGACCTGCTGGTCATGCCATTTCTGATCCAAACCAAGATGCCATTGACCTTCTTGGCCACCTGGGCACACTACTGGCTCATGTTCAGTCTGCTGTCCATCAACACTCCCAGGTCCTTCTCCTCCAGGCAGCTTTCCAGCCAGGTTTCTCCCAGTCTGTAGCACTGCTTAGGTTTGTGCCCTTCCTGCTTCTTCCTGCTTTTTCATCATAATTAAGGTATTTGTTTCCACCAAGTTGCCAATCTGCTTCAGAAGGTTTTTACTGCCTGATAAAACTATTTATTGCTTACTTATTTTTCAATTCTTTTGATATGTGCGTTTCTAATGCAGTATTTGTTTATGCACAAAGCTAGCAATAAAAGTGAAGAGTGGCATAAAAGGAGGGAGTACAAATATATTAAATATACTTTAGTTAGAGGCAAACATAAATAAAAATATATTAACGTATGAGCTAAACCACAAATTCTCTAACTGAAACATGTGAAGGTTAAAAAAGCATTCTTTCTTTGCAGATTTGTGAAAGGTCATTTAAATTAAGTCTGATTTATTTACTATTGTTCCATTATACCTTCATCTTTCATAAGTTAGCATGTACAGTATCCTTGTGTCTGCAACCAAAGATTTTGCTCATAAAATCTGAGGAATAACGTACACACAAAAAAAAATTAAAGAAGAAAGGAATGATAAAGGAATGAAAAATATCTGATTATATTCTCCACAACACTCTCCTTTTTTTCATTGTTCTTCTATAAAATGTTCCCAACAATTTTAACTTAGTTTCTTTGATGTTGGTTTTCATACATCAACATTTGTTACAAGCTGCTTCTACTATTCGTACATAGTCCATGAGTCAAATTATTTTTTCAGACCAATTTGACTTGCTCTCATGCTCTCTCCAGAAAGAATGAAAACTAGTTACTCTTTAAAAATTCTCATTAGGCATCTCCATTTAAACTGTGGCACAGTTTCAGTGGTCCTGATATGGTAACTTCATCATAGTGACTTCACCATAGTGACTTCACTGTAGTGACATATAGTGACTCCAGTATAGGTTTAAACATACAAATACATTGGCTAGGCATTGTAACAGTTAATCTGTGCAATATATTTGTTTCTATGCTGCTGCTACCATTAATCCTACAAAGCAAAATTCCTTAATGAAGCAGTAGTTGTTGTCTGAAAATATCAGAAGGGTCAAGAAATCTAGCTGGCATTCCAAGTGGGATCTTGTCTGGAATTGCCATACCAGAAGAATCACTTCTCACTAATATAAATTGTGTGTCCCTTTCTAAGCAGTTAAAATCACTGTTGCTTCTCTTAATTTGAAAGATTGTAAGACTGAAAAAAAATAATGAGTATTGTTTGGGTGATTTTTTTATGTTCCCATCTCTACTTCCCTCCTATAGCTTAGCTAAGACAAATAAGTCTAAACCGGGATTATGTATTTATCAAGATATATGTATGCATCTATATATATGTATGCATTTATTTAAGCAACTGTATAAAATAAGTTTTGATGTGCTTGGTCTGTGGGCATATGTATTCTACTTTAAAAATATCTTCTTCAGGCAATAGGTCCACTTGATGATGAATCAATTGGTCCCCTTGATTCTTTTCACATCATTCACATGAGGGTTCTAACTACTTTAGAGTGTTTCTTCTCTGACCCATGCCTCTGTGTTCTCATAGCAGTGACTTTTGAATAAAAGCTTTAATAAGAACCTTTTTTAAATCATATTTTTAATTATTTTTTTCTTTGTATATCCATGCAGCTGTATTCTAACTAGATCATTGTAATTCAGGCTCTGTTTCCAAGAATATAATAAGGAACTTGTTCACACTTGAAAGTTAATTCTGATTAAAGTACATGTAAATTTAGTCTCTGTAGCTATTGCTAAGTAGCTCCACTTGTGGATGTGCTTATTTGAACTCTGCTTCTCTGAAGTAATTTTCAAATAATGATACTTTATCAGAATAAAGACATCTAAAAATGTGAAGTTGTTCAGTATATCTTTTCTTCATATTGTGGATACGCTGTGAGAAGCCTCTTAGTGTGTTACTATTTTAGCTTTCTGTGTGAATTGCAGGTGACAAAAAATTCTGAAGTCTCTTTGTTGTTATCTGTGATGTCAGTTAGATAACAGAGCTTTTATTTGATTTGAAATTGAAGACAACTGCTTTCTTTGAAGAAAATTGATGTTAATCTTCTAGAGTAAGTAATTTACTAGATTCTGGTTCCAGAAAGAAAGCATGAAGAGCAGGGAGCCAAAGTCTGGCTTGCTATGCTGAACGATTGATAGGTAAGTCTTTGCACAAGGAGGGTGATACCATCTGCCTGGAGTTTTTCAAACAGATTTAAGTGTTGTAATTAAAAAAAAGAGATAATACCATCTTCAAGTTCTAATGAGCTGGAGTCCTAGGATGATTTTCCCATGTAAAGGGGAAAAGCTGCCTGTTGTGGGTGTAATAATTCCATTTTCCTGGGTGCACCATATCCTTCTGTGCACTGTTGAGGTATTTGTGTATATAGAGAGTAGTTTACTTCTACGTATAGTGTGTCATAAAATTTGGTCTTAGACTTCTTCATGATATACTAGAACTTGCACTGAAAGTCTTGTAAAAGTTGGAGGGAATGGGAAAGTAGTAATCTCATGAGTTCAGAATTATCTGTTATTAGTTCTCTCTTGACGATTTGAATGACAAATGTCAACTTGAAATCCCAGGCTTCCACAAAAAAGTTACTTGCTCTGCTTCTGTGACAAATAAAAGCTTGAAAGTAGTACTTAAGTATCTAAAAATTCAAATTCAGCTTAAAAAGATCCCCACATGCTCCACCCTTGAAAAGATTATGGGTCAAGGACTATCTTTACATGAAGACAGTAATAGTGAATTTACTCTTGGCAACTTGTTAATGCTTCCTGTAAATGCTGTAGTGTTTAGCCTATCTGCCTTTAATCAAACAGTGCATAGCCTATACTTGTAAAAGGGCATATGATTTTACCACTGTTCTCAAGTCGGAGTGAAATAAGAGCACTTTTCCCATTGAAGCTGTGTCATAACCTTGTTTTCTGATCCAGACATTTATTGACATGTGGGCTTCTAAAAGAATACACAAATATTGCAGAGTAGTTTAAGACAAGTGTACAGTATTTAAACAAAAATGCAGTGACAATTAGGTTGATAGAATGCATTTGCAAAAAAATGTGATTTACTCAGAACTCCAGCGATAACCTAGTTTACAGAGCAGTAATCTCCAAGTTCTCAGAGGACTGTAAATACTTCAGATATAGGTTTAATAGTGCATATTAAAGGCAGTGCTTCCAACAATTCAGCCTGACACCATACTGGCTGGTATTATTTAATACCACCTCAAGGATAAGAATACTATCTATGGAGTCACTGGTGTTAATGCTTGCTACCTGCTTAGAAACAGGTGCTATATGGTAGTTATTTGTTACTTTAAAACAAAGAAAACTTATAGCATGCATTTTATATAACTTATACTTAACAATCTTTCAGATTTGAAAGTGTTTCATAGGATTAGTTAATGCAGCAGCTCTTAGAGGATACAAGAATTTATGAAACTCTAATGCCTGGACTGAGACAAATCCAATATCTCTGGGGATGTAGAAAGAGGTAGTGGGAGATCTACTTCTCATGTATCCCTCACATGAATATGTCTTGGTTAGAGTCCCCAGGAGTATCTTCCTTCACTGAAGCTTGGAAGAGCATCCTGAGCTGGTGGCATGCCAGTAGGGACCAGTTGATGTGGTGTCACAAGAAAGACAGCCACAATGTGAGGAATTGGGTTGGATGATGTACATATAATATTTTCCTTCTGATAAGTTTTTGCCTTGTTCTCCTAGGCTCCAATGTGGTTTTTTCATGGTCCACAGCACCTTTGGAAGAGTTCCTGCCCTGGTCTGTATTATCGATGAACTATAGTGCCTTTTGGAATGTCCTTGTCCTGGTGGCAGGACCTGAAGTCACTTCAAACAAGCTTCTCTTCCAGTATGGAGCATCTCTGAAAAGCACATCTCCATCTGTGCGCTCAGTGATGTCCCTATGTGTCTCTCTCTTCTGTTTCTCCCTCTCCCAGTAGCTACCACTCTTTCTTAAACATGTCTCAACAGAGACTCCAAGTGCTTGGGTGAAGTTTTAATACCTGAAATTGTGTGCCCACTGGTTTCAGAAATGGTTGGAGGTAGCTGTGATTGCACAGGGCAGTTAATGGATTCCTCCCTGCAGGGTACTTTTGCATACCCCTGGCTACTGCACGCCTGACATTTGTGCCCATTAACAGCTGCATGTAGTCTCTTGGCATAGCATGCTCTTCCACTGCAAGACAAAGTCTTTCTGAGTGGGCTCTCAAAGTGTTCTGGAATAGGTCAGATATACCTAAGTAGCAAACTCTGTTTTGTTGCCTTTTGTTTTTCTTCATCCTGTGGTTTTGCACTGTTACTTACATCTATGAAATATTTAAAACTGAATTAGAAATCAATTGCACATCTTATTTGTTAGTAGCAGTCCCTTTTGAAAATGGTTTCTCCTCAAGGATGTTGGAGTGCCCACTGACGATAACAGTTGAAAACAGAGGAGTAAAAATTAAAGTAAATTGAATTGAAAGTGAGGTTTTTCAGAAATCAAATATGTTAACAGGTTTTACAACACTGACTTTCTTTTTAGATATCTACCTTCAGTTACAGAAGATGAGTCTTGCAAAGCTCTGAATTAGTTTGAAGACTGAGGAGATGCTTTCATGACTAGCTTGATAGGCAAAAAAATCTTATTCTTCATCAGAAGAAACAATCCATCCCTGCGACCATTGCTGTAACAAAGACTGCTGGAATGAATGATTTCTATCCGAAACTTGTGGTAGGCACAAGCTTTACCTGAGAGTAATTTTTCAATAAAAACTATACTTCCAGTGGGCTGCTATAGTTCCCAGGATCCTCTACAGTCTCTAGTTTGATTTCTAGTATCCATTCAGAAGCACTTAATCTATTTTCCTTCTTATGCAACTTAATGCAAAAGTTATATTCTCAGAAAGCTCTGGACAGATGAGGAAAATGAATAGAATAATAATGAAAACTGCAATTTGCAGTGCTTACCTGCTAGGAAGATGTTTTCTGTGTTACTGCAGGCAGAATTCTATTAATAGCAAGGTCAGAAATGAAAGAAATGAGCAAACAAATGAGATTTTGGACATGCTTGGCTTAAACGTCCACCAGGGACACATAGAGATAGGGGTCCACTCTAAAGCATTCACTGGATATCCTGAAGACTTGAAAATATGTAGGAACTGTGAAGATGACTGCCTTACAGGAAGCAGAAAAAAACATAATTGTACTAATTTTAATTGTTAATTAGACATAGAAATTTAAAAGGAAAATGGGATTTTTTTTGGTTTTGAATGCTGATGACAGTCAATAGGAGCAAAATTTTTGCTGTTGAGAGTCTGAAGACATCTGGATCCCAATAATCGCTAATTCTAGGAAACAACTCGTCTCAACAAAATGACAGTCACACTGGTGCATTTGTTTCTATGTTCTGATTGGTTAGTACATTTTGTTTTCTGACTTGTTTCTGTAAAAGCAATAGGAGAAGGGGACAAGTCTGTGCCATGCCATGCTTAGTTTTAACTGTTGTTGGGATTCTTTTCTTGGGTTTGGGTTCCTTTTAAAATACATTGACCAGATGTCTGGTAGTCTTAGCAGAATGTTGGTATAGATTCTCTTAGGTGGGATCCTTTAAAATGCTTCATCTGACTTCTGAAAGGATCATTATTTTGAATATGAATAAGTGACATTTAATTTGAAAAGGGCTGGAGTGAATTAAAGAACTTTAGTTGATATTATGTGGCATTCTTATGAAAGACCATCTTAAGACCTGTAACCTAGCCAAGAATGGACTGATGGGCATTGCCTTTGTAAGTACCTTTGAATACAACTTCCTCTTAACAACCTTTTGAATGCAGAGGAAGATGCTCAAGAGATCGGTAGAATGAACATTCAGAGATGATACAAAAACCAAAAAAGTGCCACAAAAGCATAGGCCTATATTGCTCAGATGTTGCGATGTCAATCAGGCAGACTGTGGATGACACTGTTATTTTTAACATTTGGCTCCAGCAAAAGCCCAGCTTTTCTGTTTCTTTACTCTTAATTTTCTTTTCTCATTTCCAGTTTTAGGTTTTCATCATTAATTTTCTGGGTTTTTTTTCTTCACCTTTGTCTTGCTCTTTAGCTGTGTATTTGATTTGCTAAAATTCTATAAAACAAAGCACTCCTGCTGGAATGAGTTTAGCAGGAACTGAGCGTAACAAACTACAAACCTTTCCTGGGGTATTTTCTGTGTTTTATTTGAGGAATTGCAGCTTGAAAGAATGAATCTTTAAAAGAAACTCTCTGGCCTTAAAATTATTTGTACAGGGGAATAAAGTAGTGTTTAATTTTCTGTCAAATTGACACCATGATTCCATGGTACTTATGGCTGAAGTTCAGAGCCCTGCCCATACCCTGGCCTGCTCAACCTATCTGCTCAAACTGCCTTGCCAGTTGCCTCTCCATGCTCTTCTGATGTGCCACACACCTGTTTATCCGCTACTATTTGCTGTGCTTCTTAGGGGCCATTTAAATCTCCCACAGATGCTTTCAGGATGCTTCCTCCATATCAGCTGCCCACGTGCAAGCTGCCACTTCTGGGAGTCTGGTGTTGCCAGCCCCTAGCTCACTCTAGAGCTTCCCTTACTCTGGGGACAACCTGTCTGCCTTGATGTAGCACTCAACTGCAGAACTTACTGTCCCTGCCACTGAGTCTCACCAATCGAGGTTGAGTTCATCTCTGAAAGTATTACAGCTTCCTAAAGATCCTGGGTTCTTCAGACAGAACAAAACTACTTTGAAACCAAATAGGTTTGTCTAGATGCTAAGTTGTTGTGTACTTAGTTAATTGTAGCTCAAGTACTCATGAACACCAATGTACTTGTCAGAGAATCTACGGTTCACTTCAGTTTTGTGCAAGTTTGGGTTTTGACTGTCTCTTCAAGGAAACAATCCTGAGAAGATATATTTATCCCATAATGTGATTGGGGTTTATTGAAGTCATGATTTGGGGAAGACATGGTCTGAAAGCAGAACAGAGTAAACCCCATTAACTATAATTTACTGTAGCCTAGGATGATTACTATGTCAGTGCTGGTTCGTTCAAGCCACAAGAAACCCTATTAAAAAGAAACAACCAACAACAAACAATTAAAAAAGACACTAAACACAGTTACTAATTGGAGGCTGTAGTGAACTCTGGAAAGTGAAATGCTCTGACTTTACTGCTGACTGAAGCATTAGCTGCGGTATTTGTCGGAAAATGCAAGGAAAATCTGAGATATGCTAATGAAGATTGTATGTGGAGTATGCAGTCTTTCTAGTTATGTAAATAATTGGCTGTCACATCTCCTGCTTGCTACCTCCTAGCTAAAGCTTCCTGAGACCTTAGTGCTGTAATTGTTTGAAATCTATTTCAAAGATACTTAGAATGCAAGTATGAGGTTACAAAACATTGTGGCTTACAGGGAATTTCAATATACCACACTTTTAATGAAGCTTCCTATTCATTTCTTTTATGATTCAATTGGTAATCCCAGCCTTTGACAAGATATTTTGATACATGGCAGCTTTTCCTTTTTCCTAAATCAAAATTGACCTGTGGGTATCTTAAAAATTTAGATCTGGAAATCTCATTTCCTGTCCTCTTAGGCTACCAATAATGGTCTGGTTTGCAAAACGGTCTTGTCTTCTTGAAATAAAGAAGAAAGAAAAGGAATATGTAAAGCTATAGAATAATCTTGCACTTACATGCCATATCCCTGTTACTGTCCTGGCTCCTCACACATCTGCTCCGTATTAGTTTAAATGCTCATTAACATTACACATACTGCAGCATATAATAGATATTGCAGTGCTCATTCTAGGTGAGTGGCAAAGTGAACTTCAGGGGGTTGTTTAATATTCATTGTACATGCTCTGGAAAAAGAGAGAACATGTTTTTCAAACTTCGCTGCAGATTTGTGCATTGTCACATGTGTATTGTGGACCCTGGTGGCCGCTGAACAAGCTGGGCCAAATCTACCCTCTACTGCATTTTTAAAAATCTGGATAAATTCCGTTCTTTTAAAAACAGAGATATTCTATTTACATCACTGTAGTGTTTGGCAAACCAGACCCACTGTGATCATCTGATGCTCTGTGCTTAATGATACTGTCACCAAAATTGTGAAAAGAAACTTCTTAATACTTATTGGGGATATTAAGAAGAATGCATTCTTTTAATTCAGTACTGGATATGTGTGGGATTGATCCATTTAACATGTATACTGATGGTTATGAGTAGCAGTTATTTAGATGGTGAACTTATACATACGTATTATATTTCTCATAAAAATCCTGCATATTCATTGCATTTCCCAATACTAATTATAATAGGTATCCTCCCCATTGCATATGCTCCCCACAGTTATTTATTGAGTCTGAGGTCTGCAAAGCAGTCCCCTCACTCTATTTCATTGACATCTGGCTTGCTTTGAAGTTTCCATATAAGCTTTTAAAAAAGGTTTATATTGACTTCCCACCTCTTTTAGCCCCTGAAGTATTGGCCAGATGCCAGTTTTATGCAGTCTTCAATGCCTTTTCTTTTTGTTTTGTTCTTCAAATACCACAGAAGGAGAGGACATAATCATTCACGTATTTCCAAGATTAGATATTAGTAAGGGCACTGCATTCTACTGAGCAGCATGAATTAGTTTGCTCAGGGGTACAGCATATTAGAGGTCTTTAGGGGTACCTATACAATAGTCTCAGTTCTCTGTAGAGTTTATCTTGTCCCCAGGGTAAAAGCCTTAGAGCCTCTTGGATTTTCATGGCTGTAATGCTGGGTTTCTAGGTAAAAGTTTTGCTTGGTAGTCTATTAACACACTTAAAGTACTTCAGCTTAGAAACTTACATTCTGTTGTTCTTCCTTACAGAGTGCCAGAACCAAGCCCAGTTCTTACTTGACAGAACACAGCACTACATACAAACGTGTGTCAGGAAGTCTGATAAATTGATTTTTATTTTTTTATTAATGTTTGCTTTCTTCTAATTCATTTGGTTTATGCTGTACAGCATTGATAAGATTCTTCCTGTAGCCATAGACGTTATCAGTGTTAACTTTATATTGATCTGTATTAGAAGGAAACTGAGGTGCAAAAAGAATGTTACTGCAATAAGTGATTTTTCTTTTTTACCGTATGTCTGTTGTCAGTAGAAATGATCATAGATTCATAGAATTACCAGTTTGGAAGAGACCCAACGGATCATTGAATCCAACCATTCCCATCAATCACTAAACCATGCCCCTTAGCACCTTCTCCACCCGTGCCTTAAACAACTCCAGGGAAGGTGAATCAACCACCTCCCTGGGCAGCCTGTTCCAGTGCCCAATGACCCTTTCTGTGAATTTTTTTTCCTTATATTCAGCCTAAACCTCCCCTAGTGGAGTTTGAGGCCATTTCCTCTTGTCCTGTCCCCTGTCACTTGGGAGAAGAGCCAGGCTCCCTCCTCTCCACAACCTCCCTTCAGGTAGTTGTAGAGAGCAATGAGGTCTCCTCTCAGCCTCCTCTTCTCCAGGCTAAACAACCCCAACTCTCTCAGCCGTTCCTCATAAGGCCTGTTCTCCAGCCCCTTCACCAGAGTCGTTGCTCTTCTCTGGACTTGCTCCAGAGCCTCAACATCCTTCTTGTGGTGAGGGGCCCAGAACTGAACACAGGATTCAAGGAGCGGTCTCACCAGTGCCCAGTGCAGAGGGAGAACAACCTCCCTGGATCTGCTGGTCTAACGCACATCAATGCCATTTCTGATCCAAACCAAGATGCCATTGGCCTTCTTGGTCACCTGGTCACACTGTTGGCTCATGTTCAGTTGGCTGCCAACCAACACCCCGAGGTCTTTCTCCTCCAGGCAGCTTTCAGTGCAGCTTTCTCCTCCAGGCAGACTTCAGTGGTCCCATGCTGCTGGGTAGCAATGATAATCTTAAGAACATATTTGAGAGAAAAGTTTGTATGACTGACTCCTTAGGCAAAGGTTAAGGTAGAAACACTGGAATAGAAATTTGAATGGGAAAACTTAAACTAATCAAAATAGGCAACAAGTAATTGATCTGTATTGAACTACAATCACTGTGTGTAGCTCAGGTTAGAAGTTTAATGAAATTGAGAGACATTTGGTATCAGTAAACACTTACTGACTGTCTGTGCCACTAAATGTGACCAGCAGACTCTCCTTCACAGGCATTGCTGAAGTAGAACTTAAGGTGTCTTTATCTTTACTGTACCTTTAAGCTTTCATTCAATGACCTTCAAGGCATCTTTCATGTTGTAATATTCATCATTACTCCTTTCTTCTCACACTGTATCCACGTTTACTTGCTCAGCCAGATGACCATGCTGTCTACCTAGAAGCTCATTTACTTCATTCCCATGTGTTGTTGATTTTCATCCTTGTCATATCAGTCATCTTTACCACACAGTGACTGTCCATCAGTTTCATTCTTGTTGGGGTTCAGCTTTCATCAGCTCTTCAGTAAAGTGTTGAATTAGGTCAAGTGTTATGAAATCTGTGTGAGGATAGTTTTTTATTTGTCAAAAAATTATGCAGAAGAAAGTGTGATCATTTGTACTGTTGCTGTCTTTGGCATGACTGTAGCTTACCAATTATACTAGTTGACAAGTTAAGGGGTGATAATGCTTGAGAGCGATCTGGGCTTTGTTACTCCATAGTGAAAAGATTTTAGGGCTTGCACTAGTTGACTCAGAAGGAAAAAGACTGGGAAATTGCAGTCTGAAGGTTGCTTGATACCATAACAAGGGGAGAAATAATTTGTTTATCTAGGAGTGAGCTTTGTAGAAAAAAAACCCAAAACCCTAAAATTGAAGCACAATAGCTAAAAAATAGTCTGAATGGTGAAAGTAAACAGAAGGAAACAAAAATCTTCAAAAGGACTAAGAACAAGAAGGGCTCTATCTATTATTTCTGTGGTGTTATGGCTATATGACACCTCTCTGTGGCTTTCTTTATCTGGTATTCATTAATCACTGCACAAATGACGCCCTGAGTCATCTGAGCTTAGAGCTAAACCTCTCAATTTTTGAAAGCAATTTCATGTTTAGGAAAGTCGCCAAGATGACTAAATTATACACCTTCGGGGTCTATGAATTGGTAGGTCCTAAGTAGGAGAACATCAGATTTTCCTCCACTGGACCACTTTTCTTCAAATCTGTGTGATCTTAAATGTCACTTTAGCAGTCATTAATTTTCATAAAATGGAACGGGCAAGCACGTTTATTAATGTTACTTCTGATTTGAAGTGGTGCTTTAAAGGTGACAATTTTTTTTGTCTTGCTTTCTAACTAAGATGTCACAACAAATGCTCAGGTAACCTAAACTATAACATTATGTCTGGCTGTGCAGTCTGCTTTTAAGACTCTGTGCTTATGCATCTTAGAAATTTTGGTTTTTATTGTTAAATATCAATACCCACTAATAAACAAACTTCGAGATCTCCGCAGCATGCTGTGTTGGGAAGGGCTCCACTAGATGGCAATGTGTATCTAGATTCTGTTCCTGTCTGCTTTAGAGATCTTCAAATGCATCAGCAGATTTTTCTGGTGGAATAAAATATTTAAAAGGTCTATATGACAAAACCCTTATTTAATTAAATAATATTGATTATTTAGTTTAAATTAAAACCACTGTGCTTTGTTTTAATATCTCCAGATATTAAATTAATGTGAAAAAAGGGATTGTGTGTAAAATGTATGTTTTCTTTCCCTACCCCCATTCTATCCCTTAAAATACATCTTTGTTTACATAGTATTATTTTATTGAAGCAGGTGACTGTATAGCAAATGCAAGTAATTGCGTCCACTCATAATTCAAATAATACCCTTTTTTAGTGAAGGAAACATTGCAAGTTAATTGTGGCTGTCATTATATGGCTTTTTCTGCTCGGCTTTAGCTTAGTTGAAGATACTTTAGAGAGCATCCTGAGTCATGCACATCAATTGTACATCACCAGTGAGTCCCCTACAGATTAAGGAGGTCTTTGTAGGGCAGAGACATGAGCGATGTGCATGTATGAGTGGGGCGCTGATGTAAGTTCTTTTGTTGAAAGAGATAGGCAGGAAATACTTTCCCAGTGATGAAAGGCAGGAATAACAACTCCCTTTTTAATCCTGTGAAGAAGATATTCCTCAGTCCTTTACTATTGTTGAGCCCTGCTACCTTCCTTCTTTATGTGAAGTAAAAGGAAAACTAGAGGCTCTTGGTCCGTTGGGCTGGGTACAGTAATACATGGGAAGTACAAATGCTCAGTACACAAGGGACTGTTTTTTGAAACAGAAATAATGTAGAATCAGGGCGATATTAAGGGAGGCTGTTTTAGTAGGTTTTTAACAGTTTATCACACACGCGTGCACAGATGCTTTTTTGTGAGACAATGGAGGAAGAGGGAGCATGGCTGTGAGAGAGAGAGGAAAAAAGATCCTCCAAGAACTGGAGTACTATCTAGACCTGGTTCCCAGTGTATCTCGTGCTTTGTGAGGTTTAGTAGCTATGAGCTCCAATCTAATCTTAGCTGGCAATCAGAATACTCAGAGACTGCTGAGAAACACCAAGTTACTCTTTCAGAGAGTACCTCAGGTGACTAATGATGTCAGAATGCATGCTTTAGCCTCTCCATCTTTGGTGCACTAATGTGGTCTCTCCTTTCTTTGCCTGCCTATTTCCAAGCACCTTCCTTTGAGACTCCTTTGTCTTATATGGCTGAAATTGAACATAAAGTTCAAATATTGTCAAAGGAAAAGAGACTGACAGTAACAGGTATGGGTACATAGCAAGATCATGTGAAAACAAGTTTTCATCTGTTATGATGATGTGGGAAGAACAGAGTTAAAAAATCCAATTTCTGTTACCTTAAACTTTTGAGGACACACAAGGTCAGTACTAAGGAAATGAGGCTGAACTGTGTCTCCTGCCACACATGAGATGGCATGTATTTTAATAAAGGTGTATACATTGTGGGTGATGGATATTCATGTGAATTTGATTCCTAAGGAAGAGTCGAACTGGAATTTACATGCTCATGGTCTGCTTGTTTTTCTTTTCACTATGCTTCTAAATGGAGTTTAATCCAGCTGGAGGCCAGTCACAAGTGGGGATCTGCAGGGCTCAGTGCTGGGTCCAGTCCTGTTCAATGTCTTCATCAATGACCTGGATAAAGGCATTGAGTGCTCCCTTAGCAAGTTTGTAGATGACACAAAGCTGGGTGGAACTGTGGGTCTGCTGGAGGGTAGGGAGGCTCTGCAAAGGGATCTGAACAGGTTGGACTGCTCGGCTGAATCCAATGGCATGAGGTTTAACACGGCCAAATGCCGGGTCCTGCACTTGGGGCACAACAACCCTGTGCAGTGCTACAGACTGGGAGAAGCCTGTCTGGAAAGCTTCCTGGAGGAGAGGGACCTGCGAGTGCTGGTCGATAGCTGATTGAACACGAGCCAGCAGTGTGCCCAGGTGGCCAAGAAGACCAGTGGTATCTTGACTTGGATCAGAAATGGCATTGATGTGCATTAGACCAGCAGATCCAGGGAGATTGTTCTTCCTCTGTACTGGTGAGACTGCTCCTGTTCATTTCTGGGCCCCTCACCACAAGAAGCATGTTGAGGCTCTGGAGTGAGTCCAGAGAAGAGCAATGACTCTGGTGAAGGGACTGGAGAACAAGCCTTACGAGGAATGACTGAGAGAGCTGGGGTTGTTTAGCCTGGTGAAGCGGAGGCTGAGAGGAGACCTTATTGCTCTCTACAACTACCTGAAGGGAGGTTGTGGAAAGTAGGGAGCTGTCCTATTCTGCCAGGTGACAGGGGACAGGACAAGAGGGAGTGGTCTCAAGTTCTGCCAGGGGATATTCAGGCTCGACATAAGAAAAAAATCTTCACTGAATGGGTCATTAGGAAATGGAATGGTCTGTTCTGGGACGTGGTTGACTCGCCTTCCCTGGAGGTGTTTAAGGCATGGGTGGAGAAGGTGCTGAAGGGCATGGTTTAGTGTTTGTCAGGAATGGTTGGACTTGATGATCTGTTGGGTCTCTTCTAACCTGGTGATTCTATGATTCTAGGCTCCTGAATTGACAAAAGCCTACTAATTTTCACCATTAGAGCGTGTGAACAGTTCTTACCAGACGGGGTCACCAATTTTCCTGTAACAAAAGCAGCTCTGTATATAGTGCACATTACTGGGGGAACTGGGAAGACTTCCTTCTGTGTGACTAAGTCTGTGAACTGTAAACATGTAACTTTAAAGATTTCATTCTGGAAAGTTGTTGAGTTTATTTTGGTTACTTTAGTAAGACAAGGAACTATTTCCACAGTGTTGTTGCTCTGCCTATTTACAGTCTACCTTTACAGAATATCTGGGAAACTTGCAATATATTGGAACACCCCAATTCTTAATTTATTAAAGGTGCTGAGCATTTTCATAACAGTGTTTCAAAAAAGTTGCCGTTTGGTAACATAAATGTGTGAGGTAACCTGTGGGTCTTTTGATTTATCTGAGTCACCAGTGGTAAATGCCTGTTTAATCATCTTTCTGTCTGTCGGGTGGCATAACTTGATTTCCCTACTGATGTGTTGTTGACAATGTGATTTGAATTTTCTGATACTACTTAGCTGATGTAACCTTAAAGTGATCTTTGTTGGTTCTTGTTGTATACACAGAAGTGAAATTTTTACTTCAGTGAAGTTACAATAAAATTCTCATTAATAAAATTCGCATTAAAATTCTCAGGACTTAAAACTGACTAAGCAAAAGGAGGAGAGAAAGGAGGTGGGTAACTGAGAAGCACATAGTTGGTATGGAGAGCTACCCAGGTGCTATCAGAAATGACTATGTATAATATCAAACTAAACAGGATTCTCAGCGATCCATCTATATGACTCTAATAAATCTAGTCCTGTGTAAATTTCTTGATGAAACTTTGGTGGATGTAGGCATTGAACCACTTTCCACAACCATGTCTTGACATGACCACTGAGCTTTGCTTTCCCATGAAATGGGATTGTGCAATGAAATATCTTATTCAAGATAGATACCTCATTCAAAATAAGGCCTAGTTTGTTACATACTTGTAAAGTTCTGAAGTGCATCTCAGTTCTGCAGGGAGGTAAATGCAACTACCACAAGAACAGTATGCAAATGAAAATCATGCCCTGAAACTGCTTTAGGAAAACCAAATTCCAGTATGACACAAGAAAACTGAAAAATCCCCTCCAGTCTGCCACCTGATGTTGCATGACTAGTTATGCAATTCAGTCACCAGCAGACACCTGAAGCAGACTGCAAATTCCTGCCTGGTATGATGCAAAACTGCCAATAAGCTCTTTGCAAAAATATTAACCTCAAACTGAAACACTTATTTAAAACTGGAGATCAGCAACGTATATCGCACTGCATATAAATTAGTCAAGTCCCACTGATGGCTGATGAAAGACTTTTCAATATACTTAACACTGAATTACTTTTGATTAAAAAGCTTACTGGAGAGACAAATGTAAACTATGTCTAGGTACACTTACATTAGACAGCTATGTGCTGAATCTAATTTGAAATGGATAAGTACTAACACATTTCATTTCCTGCATAGTCAGTAAGACAATGTTCTCATTTTTTTAACTGTAATTTCAAGTGAGTCTTTCAAAGTGCTTGAGTCAGCAACACAGCAAGAATGTGATCATGCAAATGGAACTTCAAGTGATTTAATACGCTCACCATTGCAGGTAGATAGCTGGATCTATGGCATACTTAGAATGATGGAACAAGCTGTGCACATTAGTGATGTATTTCAAGCTGTTAGTATTCTTAGCAAATAATGTTTAAAATGGGTTTATCTATAGTCTGGAAAACTTACCAAGAAGTGTGATGAACAGCAAATTTATGGAATCAACAAATAAGTGAAAGTGGATATCTGGATGTAATAGCAGATGGGAGAGAGAAAATAAGTTTGCTGTGTTGAACCATAACTGTTTTTTAACTCCTTATACTAAATTGTGTCAGAACTGTGATTTTGTATGAGTACTCTTCAGAACAGAATTTGACAATCTAAGAGGAGTAGCATGTGTGGTACTAGTCCTCAAAGGAAGGGAAATATGTAACAATGTGGGAAAGGGTGCAACACCAGTCATTCAAAACAGAAGAAGTAAGTACCTCACTAGTAGCTGATGTAATGGAAGTACTGGAAATAAGGTAACTTTGTTTCAGAAAATAATGTTTCCAGATGTAAAAAAAAATTTGAAGTGAAGGAAAGAAGTGTTGTGCACTGATAAAAGCTTTTCAAAATTATAGAGTTTGTGATGATTTTTAAAAATGTAGCCAATTCTGTTTGTGATTTGTTTTGCCCAAAGGTAGTTATATGGCAATCTAAAAAAATCAGTAGATATGTAGTCCAATGTTAGCGTCATCCTTTTAAACCTTCCAGAAATCTGTAAGTACACTCACTCTTAACTCAGCAGCACTCCCAGAATAGCTATTACCTTCTGTAGAAATCCACATAAACAGACTTTTTTCACAAAAGAAATGTGTGCGGTTTTGGAAGAGGATGTAGTCTTTTCACCTCTGAGAGCCTGAAGAGATAGTCGTTATTTTTTGCAGTTGTGGTGCCACTTAAAATGATTTTTAGACATATTGATATCACTAAGCTTTTCAATTCAGAATTTTGGCTTGAACATAACTGATATTCTTATTTCTCTACTGACCTGACTTTGGCCACAATTTCTGTGTTGGCAGCAGTTTTCTGTCTGACTTAGTGTCTGGCCTATAGAAGGAAAAGGAGACTTTGGGCCTCTGGACTTCAGCAAGGCAGGGTAGCAGCTGAGTAGACACAGGTCTGTGCTCAACTGAGCAAGAATAGTACATTCAAACAGTTTCAGAATAGTTACTTGTTTTGCTCTTTCTTTCCCCGTACTTTCTACAAAGTAATAATTACGTTTTATAATAGTTTGCTTTGAGTCCAGTCTGGTTGCAAGAAAGTTAAAAGCCTCATTAATTTCCAGTAAGATAGCCTACATTGAAAGAACCCCCTGGAAATCACCTTGTCCAACTTTCTGTTGAAAATGAGCCCCTGGATAAGGTTAACCAGGGCCCTGTAAATCTAAGTCATCAATATCTCTAGCTTTTAGTTGTCACAGAATCAAAAAATGGTTGAGGTTGGGGGGGACCTCTGGAAGTCATCTGGTCCAACCCTCATGCTCAAATGGGTTATTCAGGGCTGTGTCCTCATGTTGGAGAGTATTTTTTAACTATATCCAGATGGAATTTTCCTGAAGCAAGTTGTCCTTGTAGTGGCTTCTGTCACCATCCACATGTGGAATATCATTAACTCCTCTGCATTTCCCCTATAGCTATTGGAAGACTGTCATTAGGTTTTCGCTGAATCTTTTCTTCTCAAAGCTGAGTAAACAACATTTCTTTAACATTTGTTTATGTATAAGATTTTTCAATCCTCTAGTCAACTTAGTGGCTCAATTTTGGACCCTCTCCAGTTATTCAGTGTCCTTTTTAAGATGCTGAACAGGCTGAATTATTCAAGGTATGGCATGACAAGTGCCAGGAGGAATAATGACAGCCCTTAAGCGGTTGGGTTACCTCTGGCTGGCAAGGAACACTCATCACTCAGGCACTTAGGTGTCCCCAGTCAGGTAGTTAGGTCTGTCACTGGTCTTATCCCTCTGTCTGACCTGCTAACTCTTCTTACCTCAGATGTCTTCCAAGGCTCCTTTCTACCAGTTTTTACTGCCAATATGTAAAACTCATGTGAGAAAAATTGAAATTACATGATAAATGGTTGAATTTTTCTAGTCCAAGGGAAGTAAAAATACAGTGCTCCTGCTAAAGTTTTAGAAAAAGCAATAGGCATATCATGTTGTGATGTAATAAGCTTCCTGTTAGAGAAAAGATATCCCAAGCTCAAATTGTACTTGAACCTGGACATTAATAAGGAGTCAGAATGAATGCTTAACCATTCCATCTCTGAGGAAGGGATTATAGGCCATTCTTTCTCTGTTCAGTGAATTATTTAATTAATGATGGATATGTGCATTTTATCTAGTATTTCCCTAACTGCTGTGTTTAAAAAAAACCAACTCCCACCCCACTTAAGTACAGAAAAAGGGATTAAGATGCAAAAGAGATACAAGGGAGGGTACAAAAGAGGTGTAACCTGCTCTCCAATGCAATTGTGGCCTCCATTTTAGCTTATCTGGCTGAAATATCCCAGTCTGTCATACTAAGATCTATTACATCCTACCTTTACCTCTTCCTCAGCCAGACTATTGGTACTTTTGAACAGAATACTACTAAACCGTTATCTCAGAACATTGTGTTTGATCCAACATTCAGGAACTGACAACAGCTTAACTACCAGTTTCCATGATATTTGAAAAGTCATGGCTGTCAGGAGAAGCCCCTGGTGACTGGAAGAAAGGCAACACTGTCCCCCATTTTTAAAGAGGGTAGGAAACATGACCCTGGGAACTACCAACCTGTCAGCCTCACCTCTGTGAGGATCTGAGAAGATCATGGAACAGATCCTCCTAGAAGCTATGCTAAAGCACATGGAGGATGGGAAGGTGATTAGTGGTGGCTAGCATGGCTTCACCATGGGCAAGTCCTGTATGACCAACTTGGTGGGTTTATATGATGGGGTAACGACATCAGTGGACATGGGAAAATCAGTGGATATGATCCATCTGGACTTTTGTAAAGCCTTTGACGTGGTCCCTCACAACATCCTTCTTTCTAAATTGGGGAGATATGAATTTGATGGATGGACTGTTTGGTGCATGAGATGTTGGTTAGCTATATTTAGAGAATAGTGATCAAGGGCTCGATGTCCAGACCGAGAACTGTCTATACCGGGACCAGTGCTGTTTAATATCTTTATCGATATAGACAGATCAGGTGCATCCTCAGCAAGTTTGCAGATGACACCAAGCTGAATGGTGCAGTTTTCACATCAGAAGGATGGGATGTTATCCAGAGGGACCTGGACAAGTTTCAGAAGTGGACCTGTGTGAGTTTCAACAAGGTCAATTGCAAGGTACCACATCTTGGTTGGGGCAATCCCCAATTAAAATACAGGATGGGGGATGATGTGATATAGAGCAGCCTTGTGGAGAAGGACTTAGGGGTGTTCATTGATGAGAAGTTCAACATGTGCTGGCAATGCATGCTCGCAGCCCAGAAGACCAACCATGTCATGGACTGCATCAAAAGAAGTGTGGCCAGCAGGTCAAGGGAGCTGATTCTGCTCCTCTATTCCTCTCTTATGAGACCTCATCTGGAGTATTGCATCCAGTTCTGGAATCTTCAATATAAGAAGGATATGGAACTGTTGGAATGGGTCCAGAGGAGGGCTACAAGGATGATCAGTGGGCTGGACCACGTCTCATAGGAGGACAGGCTGAGCTGGGCTTGTTCAACCTGGAGAAGAGAAGGCTTCATGGGGATATTATGGTGACTTTCCAGTACCTGAAGGGGATGTACCAGAAAGTTGGGGAGGGACATTTTACAGAGGCATGTAGTGACAGGAGTAGGGGGAATGGCTATAAAGTGGAGTGGGGCAAATTTAGACTAGATGTAGGGAGGAAATTCTTCACAATGAGATAGTGAGGATCAGGAACAGGTTGCCCACCATTCCTGTATCTATAAAAAATGTGTATTCTATTTGTTCTGAAATCAACTTGGATTTAAAAAGTACTATTTTTTATATTCCCTAGATCAATTGTGGACAGATTGTTATTAGTGTTCTTTTAGGAAATCTTAGATTAATTCATACACATACTCTTTAAACTGCAGTCTAAATTTTCTGCTACTCGCAAGAAAACAACTTGTTATCAGGATAAAGAAAATAAAAAGGGAAGGAACAATAGTTCTCCACTTGCAGAAACCTTTGCAAATCCGTACTCCCTGAACACTTGGTAAAAGTTGGCATTTGAAATAGAAAAAGAATATGTGATACATATTACATGAGCCTGTTATAGTTACATAAATTACTTGAAATCAAATACTTAAGAAGAGGACATCATTTGAGTTTATAACAAAGCTGAGGTTTATCAAACCAGTCTCTGATCAGTAACTGGGTATAAAGGCTGAGGTAGTTGGGTAGTGTTTAATAGACAGGATAAGATAACTTCCAGTGATGTATCATGGGGCCTCTCAAGAAATAAGTGATGGGATTTAGCTGAATGTTTTTCAGAAGGGGCAATGTCCTGTGGCTTTAGGATACCATTCCTCCACAGCACTTTGCTTTCCTACTTCCTGCAGCTGTGGATTTGGATTACAGGTGTGTATATACCCTGATATGAAATCTTTCACAGGTAGTTACACTAGGGATGATAGACTCTTTTGTCATGTTTTGACATACAGCTCTGCTTATGAGGCTTAACAACATAGGATACGTGCAGAAGGGTAGTCTGGGAGACTGAGAGTGTGGAGCCTTGTCAAATCTGACATGAGAGGAAGAGCTGAGATATAGATTAATAGTCTGGTTACTATAGTGATGAAGGAGCATATGCAATGAATGTGACAATGTCCTTTTCAGTACTTGACAGAATAATCCTCTTTTCTAAAATAACAATATAATTTAAAAGAGCAAAACAAAAAAAGGGGCGAATGTGTAAACCATGCATGCAGCTTTCTTGTATATTTTACAAAGCTACAGTGGGAAAAATTGGCCTGGTAACAGAAAATGCTATGTAAATGGGTATACATGAACTCTTAAATCAATGAACTAATGACTCACTAACACTAATGCTTTCATGTAAGCTCTGTTGTTGCCTGGCAATTTGTGGAATAGAATCTGATCAGTAAGAATAGCCCTGTTTTTTAAAATCACCTTCTAGATTCTGTTTTACTTGTAAACACCTACTGTTAGCCCGGCTTGTGATGCAGCTCCCAGAGAGTGCATAAAAACTGCATTATCAATTAATTTGCCTGGCTTCATTTCACAGCTGTACATCACTGTCATGCCACGCATTAAAATAGCAGTCTTTGTAAATTTCCCAGCAGGACATAAAACCAGAATGATATTATTCGAAGCCCAAATGAGAAGTGATAGTATACACATACAATGTTTTCACTGCTGCAAAAAGAAATCTCACATTTCATACTGATAAAAATCCCTCCTGTTGAAAACTAGGAACAGACTCCCTGGTAGTTTTTTCCTGTAAGACTTCAAAATTTCTTTTTGTGAGGGCTTCAGTATTCTCTACTGCAATGCATGTATTAATATTACTGTGTAATTATTTTCTGCTCTTAGTTACTATTTCAAAGAGAGTTAACAGTTTGCTATCCTGTAGTATTTTCTTCAACTTTATAAGAATGACTGCATGTTGTAATGTCCTCCAACATGCCATTACTTAATTCTACATTCTCCTTTTTAATAAAAAAAATTAATACTCTGAGGTCTGAATCCTCACTTTAGACATCAGAGTTGTCATTACTCAGAGAACTACTATTCTGCATGCAGCATTAATCCAGGTATTAAACTTCAATCTGTCTAATGGGTTGAATCTGTATGAAGTAAGAGCTGGGGAGGTGTCATAATGCTGATGCAAACTAGCTGGACATGACTGGCTGAGGAGTGCCGTAAGTCCTCCTCCAGGATAGTATCTCAATGCTCTGCATGTCAAAATCTCTCATTACTGGCTTGAGAGAGTGAATTCTACAAAGTGGAAGCTCATTATGGTGCCATGCTCATTTAATCTTTTTCTGACTTATTGATGCTGCTGACATAAGGATGAATTTGAGCCATCTGCAGTGGTCGGATTCTGGTGAACAACTTTGCTGTAGAATCTGGTTTGAGGTGGCCAACTCATTCCACATAGATTACCCAACAGCCTTCAGATATAGTGATGTTGGTTGCTCCTGACATGGGCTGGATTCAAACTGGTAGTTAAAGCATGAAAAGTTCCATATGCCAGTATCTCCCTTGAGACAATAGATGACATATGGTTTCATTTTGAGAAAAATAATGCTAAGTTGATCTGAAATTATGTATGCAAAGGTGAAATGAATCTTTTGCTGTACCTCATGGGACCTTTTTACGGATACTCGTATTACAGAGGAGAAATCCATTATGTGGAAATTATAAATCTTCTTATTCATTTAGTATGTAGATTCATGTTAAATTGAACTGTCAGTGGTATCCTAGAAAGGATTGAAGAAGCCTTCAGGCCTTACAACTGTGTTTTTGGGTTTTTTTTGTTTTTGTTTTTTTTTTTTTTCTGTTTTATTTTATGCTTTGTTTGTTTGGGATTTTTTGTTTATTTGTTGGGATTTGGGGTTTTTTTAGGAGAGTGAGAGTCAAGATTTTTGCATACTTATTTGTTCTGTTTTTATAAAGGTATGTTAATTGCTTATGAAAAGTATGTCTGTTAACTTAATTTCCATCCACAGATGCCATGTCACCTGCATAAAGTTCTTATTTAGTCTGGTCATCAGCATTCCTAAATCCACCATTACTGTTTTTAGTTATGAGTGCAGCTGACCTTCTGTTTCTGCACCACTCCAAATTTTGTTCAGAAATGCTTTTGAGAAAATTTTAGGAGGCGAGTGGAATAAGCTCTCAACAATTGAGATTATGTTGAAATTATATTTTCTTCCAGGCTATGGATAAAATTTAAAATGTTCAATTTTGTTTTCCCTTTTGAGTATGTTCTGCCATATTAAGAGCATAAAGATTACCTTAACATAACTTACTTTTCATGCCAGCCAGTAGAAAAATATTTAGCAAACTATATTTCCTTGCCAACCAAATTTTAAAGAGATCTACTAAAGCTGAGCTTTAAGTACATGAATATTTAGAATAACAAGGTGATCTTGTAGGATTCAAAGACCAGTCTGAACTATTACTCAAGTTTACCAAAAGTTTTACTTGAAAGGAAGAAGACTAGGACTGGAGGAAGACTCGGGATCTGGATTCACAAAAACATTGTCACAAATAAATCTTCCAAGATTTTTGACGACATTGGAGAATTACTGCTAAGCTTACACCTACTGATTCTCACCTTAATTGTTTGTGGCATAGTTATTTTAAATTGGAGATAAGGCATGAAACCTGAAGTAGACCTGTTGATTTCACTGAGAATTTTGCTGTAAATGTTTTTATTCTCCTCACATTTCCTTCTTTTTAGTATGCAATATAAGAGCAGATAGTACAGTGGGCATTTGAGATGTGTCATTATTCTTAGATATGGTTCTACAACTATTACACCAAAGAAATGTTACTTCTGATTCCCCTGAACTTTTATTGTAAATATGTTCCCTGAAGAAGAAACTGTGCTTGTTAAGGGAGGGAAACTCTATATGAGAGCATGCCTGAAGATGAGACAGAGAATGATTGAAATTTCAAGAGAAAACCATAGAAGAAAAGGTCTTTTATAAACCACAGAGAAGCCTGGAGCATACTCCATGGGATTTGGAGGAAGAGATAAAACCAAGGAATAAAAAACCCATGCAATGATAGAATGATATAAGCTACCAGGAGAAAGAAGAAGTACTTGTGAAGAATGAATATATCAGATGCCTGCTGGAAATAAAGGTGTAACAGACTAGGACCTGATTTAGATACTGTCAGTAACCATCTGGCTGTCATATAAGCAACATGAATGGAAAAGGTGTTTTTAGCCTTCACTCCCAATAAGAGAAAGTAGTTGCAATTCAGTAATTCAATTCCATGTTCCTTTTTTAATAAACATATTGTAAAATTCTGTTTGGCCATAGAATTGAAGTTAGGAATTTTAGACCACTGAGAATGACTGAGTGGATTGGAATGTTCAGCTGCTGAAACAATTCTGAGGACTGAATATGTGAAGTACAGTATGTGTTATCCCTCACTCAAAATATTTCGCTTCACTTTGTCTCTGTGCATGTCAGTCTTCATTTTCTTTTTCTACATTGTGCTTTCAGGTATAACTAATTTCAGTTTAGTTGGGGATTTTTTTTCTTTCTCCTGGAACCATCTACAAAAACTCCTACTCTTATGTGTTTGCACAGCTATCTTAACCGCAACCATGAAAAGAACTGTCAAAAAAGCTGTCATAAGCTAGGCAGGGGTCAGTGCTAATTAACAGAAAGACTCGAAAGAGGAATAGTGTGATTTCTGAGATCAAACTTGGAATGTCTGGACAGAAAAGAGCTGGGCAACACAGTTGTTTCTTTTAGCACAAGAGCTTGTAAAGCCGCAGAGGAAGAAACTGCAATAGTAAAGAGAAGGAGATGAAGCAGAAATGTGAACATTTCAGTAGTAATGCTCTTCAGGCTGTGCCAGTCAAAATCTGATACTTGCTGTATTATATGGAAGGAGGGAGGCCAAAGTGCTCAAGGATCAAGCTCAAGATTCAAAACTGTATCTATTTATTTCAATTACTATTTTCACTTTCATTCAATTTTAAATGTAAATCAGCACACTTTCATAGAAGCTAGAAGGCCTGAATGTATAGCTTGGGTGGGAGGGAGGAAAAACCCATAAATTTATCTGTTCATGTGAGAAAGAGAGAAAAAGAGAAAGACAGAGAGAGAAAGAAGTCACTTGTAGCATTGCCTGAGTTGTCTTCTGAGCAGAAATGGCATAATTTTATTAAAACTGGTTGTATGGTCCCAAATCTGATTTGTAAGTTTTCCATGAGAGGATAGAGTTGTTTTATCCCAAGGTGACTGATTTCCATTGTAAAAATTAATCATTTACGTTCAGAGTCTAAAACACAGCAAAACTCTGTGAGTCCAAGATTATTTAGGTCTCTGCAGACTGCAAACCAGGATCTGATATTAAATTTACACCAACAGTGGATATACTTCTTAGTAGTGTGAATCAGGTTTTAAGAAGATGTCTATTCAAGTGGATCTGCTCTAATTTTTGATATTTTATGCTCCAGGGCTATACATCTTTACTGCTTTTCAGTGTCTTACCACTTAGGGAGGCTTATTTTTTTGAAGTTACATGCTGATATTAATTTAAACATTATTATGGATGTAACATGAAGTGTATGCATTTTAAAACCTTTTAAATTTATATAGTTAAACTAACACTTTGTTTAAAAATGATTGTTTTATACAGATTAACCAATGTGATTTTCATTTGTACAAGTATTTCCAGTAGGTGGCACTCCAACAATTTCTGTAAATGTTACACTGTTTAACTAAGACCTGTAAAAGCAGAAGATGTGGAAATATGGAAAAAATTGATTTGTAATTCTTTTATTTTAGACATCACACCAAAGCTTTATGTATTTATGAATTATATGTTCAAGGCTGCAAACTGGGGAAATAACAGGGGATGAAGAGAAAGAAATTTGTGGAATTGTTGATTTATAAAATGTTATGAAATGCACTATAGTAATTTGATTTCGTATTCTCCAGTCATCTCCTGAGAGTACCACAAACCCTGACCAGGAAGTCTGGAGTGCCTGGTGTAGAAGCATCTCTCCTGTCTGGGGTGGACGGTCACTTGATTCAGTGAAAATGTGATTCTTCTGGCCCTCAGTGGAGATACTGGCAATGAGAGAAAAAGGGAAAGCTTAGTATGGGAAGAGAGACGAGAAAGATACAGGAGGATACAAGAAGGAACTATGAGCCTGAATTTACCTAAATTCACAATAATGGTAATATGTTCTACATAGGTGCTGAGCTGACTCCAACTCCCTGCCATTCTTTGGCTTATACATGAAGCTGGAGTGAAATCCTGGCAACACTGTACACATTAGCAGAGCTCCATTAAGTGGAAAGGGGCTGAAACTTAATCTTGTGAGATTTTACCATCCATCCACAGCCATCACTTGTGATACAGAGAATAGCAGACCTATGGAATAAACCAGAACTTTTTCTGAATTATCTTTAGTTTAGCTGAGAAAAAAATGTTCATGTTCTTCACTTTACATTAAGCAAATTTGGTGACTCAGTGTGGTCACTTTGTGTGCCAAGCAGAAGGACATGCAATTAAAAAAAAATGGAATGTTTAATTCCAGAAGACCTTGGTCTGCCAAGCAGTAGCATTATGACTGAGACCTTGATATGATCCTGGTATTATATGTGTTTCTCATGGGTCTTTATTTTTATTCAGGATAGTCAATCTTGAATATTAAAACTTCAGTAAGGTGCAAGAAATAATGCCTTGGTGATTTCTTAGTTTATAGGTGCTATTTTAGGTTTTCAGCCTGTCATTCTGAGTAACAGTTTATCCTTCCATGTTTCCAGAAGATGCACGTTTGAAGGTAAAAGAATTAAGAGAGTTAGCATACAGTGTACTTACAAATTTGTAGCTCCATTTCCTAAGGGATAGTTTGGAGATGGCAACCAAAACTCCTGAAGGGTAAAAATGCTGTTTAACTTAAACTTTATAAAATCTAGCAGGCCAAAACAGAAGTAATATTACTTAAGAAGTTTTGGCATTGTGTAGATTTACTTTCATGCTTGCATAGGATTTGCAGGTTTACCTTGGACACATTTGACCTTATATTAAATATATTGTTTTTAATTTTGATGGGTGAGTGTGCATCAAAATGCAAGCCCAGTGCATAAACATGCATTGCCTCATTGTGAAAAGCTGTTTATAAGCACTTAATAAGGAACTTTCAGGAACATTGACCACATTGGAGAACGTCTGCCATTTTGGCAGCTGCTCAGGTTGCTCCTTTACCATGCCCTTCAAATCATGTTTGGCCTGAAGATGTCACTGTCTTCACATGTCTGTATTTGTGTTGATCGGTTTGTCACATCAACACTACATCTGGACGATGAAATATACTTCATTTTCAGGTTTCTGGAAAAGGTTTGCATCTGATGTAGAGCAATGAAGGAAAGGCATCATTATGGAGGAATGCTAGTTGTAAATTGAGCCACATAATTTCATCCATCCCTAAATTAGTAGTATAGGATAAGGGAAACAGGATTTCAGAAGTGGTGGCACTCTTCCTTCTCTCCCACTTCACCTGCCCTCGATTTATCTAGAGAGAAAACAAGCATATTAGAAGGCAATATAAAGGAAATAACTTCCATCTACAAACAAGCATCTCTCAGCCTCATGAAGGATTGAAAAATCCAGCTGTTTATCATGTTACAGTCTTGCTCATTTCAAGGTTTTAAATATCAAAGCAATATGATCATACTTGTCAGGCAATGGAGTGTCTTTCTGATCAAGGGCTCAATATTTTAGCTCCTCCTTTGCCTCATTTGTTCATCCTTCTTTCTGTCCAACAAGGGGTAAGATTTGGCTTCTTTGATAACGTACTTCTAAAGAATCTGAAAAGTGATTCACTGGGCTGCATAGACTAACCCTGACTTTTCTTCAGTGCTGACCAAAATGATTCATGTAAACTGACTGGCTGTGACACCTTCAACTGGGAGTTTATGACTCCAATAGATCAGCTATGGTGGTTTTAGCTGCAGAAATTTTGGCTGTTACTACACCACCTACTTGTTTCTCCTTACCATATGCAGGTTGCTGCATTTCCTAACCAGGATGACAGAATGGAAATTGTGTCTGTATTTCTGTTGTCCCACATCAGTGACTCACATTTCAGTGCAAAAACCTTCACACTTGGATTAAGCTAGTTCACCAAATAGTAACTACATGCTTATGTGGTCTGGGAACCTGGGAACTTGGAAGACAGAAAACTGGAATCAGTCATTAAATGCTGCAAGAGCCCTAGGAAACACTGGAAATTGGATCCTTATGTTGCACCAATAGATCACTTTTCAAGGCACAGAGCAGCAGCTGCTCAGTAGAGAGACATTTAGTTTTCATTTCTTATAAAAAAGAATCACAGAATCATAGAACCATAGAATCATAGAACAACCAGGTTGGAAGAGACACATCGGATCATCGGGTCCAACCATTCCTATCAAACACTAAACCATGCCCCTCAAGACCTCATCTACCCATGCCTTAAACACCTCCAGGGAAAGGTGAATCAACCACCTCCCTGGGCAGCCTATTCCAATACCCAATGACCCTCTGTGTGAAAAACTTCCTCCTAACGTCCAGCCTAAATCTCCCCTGGCAGAGCTTGAGGCCACTCCCTCTACAGAGGAATTCTCTCTTCTCTCTCCTTTTGCTTTGAACTCACCAAAACACATTTAAATTTAGCTTTCAGCTTGACTACAAATAAATCTGTGACTATAATTTGACATGAAATTTTAGGATGTTTTCAGGAAGTCTTCAAAACCTTGTACACTCTTGGAGTTCTGTACTATGATATAACAAAGACTTTCTCCAGGCAGTAGGTAAAATAATGGCAGTATATTATCTTTCAGTTGGGGAAAGATGCTAATTAGAGCATGAATCCAGTTACATGAGCTTATTAGCCCATCCCTAACTAACAAGATAAGAACCTCCTGAGATTTGGGAACTGAAAAATATTGTGTTAACTTATTTTCCCGTGTGATAATTGCTTAGACGCATCTTTAAATGGTGTTTCCTGTCTTTGGAGAAAAAGAAATGTTAAATGTCATCAGTACTCTCCTTTCCAGTTTCTCTTTTAGCTCTTTCTGAATAACCTTCTGCATTTACTTATTTCCTTGATGCATATTTTATTGAAATCTCAATTCCTTCTTAATTGGATCTCAAATGATTTTTTTGGATTTTATCTAGAAGAAACATGAAAATATGGATAATGACTTCTTCATTGTCTCATTTTTTATGCATTCTCAGTAACTCCATGTACAGTGAATTATTATTTTACTCATTTCTGTGGCACCTTTACTTTGCTAACTAGTATATTTATTTCTTGTAGCGTGACTTAAAGGTCACTAACACTGGACCCTGAAAAACTGCCATTAGCAAGAAAATTTTTAAAAGCCAGAACTCCTTATCAATCCTTCTCATATGATGAAGGAAGCACACTTTGTCAATTGAGATTAATTTTTATTTTGCTGGATTTCCTTTGCTGCTAGATGTAGTCTGAACTAGTTTCAGAGTTTTGAATCCTCTAAACCCAAGAACTTCCCAATCAAACCTCAAAGCTTCATCAGGGCTATATCCAGAAGAATTAGCCAAAAGTTTCCTACTCATCCTCTGGTAACATGAATCATCAAATGAAAAAAATTAGGGGTGGGGGCAACATACTGTGTCTGTGTGTTCACACCAGCATGAAGCTGGAAGCAAGAAGCTATACTCTGCATTGATTTCCATCTCCCAGGGGAGCTTTCAGGACATATGAAACACCTTGAACGATTTGCAAAGCTAAAGACAGCTAAGGGATAAGTGAACCTTCTGGATGTAGCCCTAAATATTGAAGACCATTGAATCCAAATGATTTTTTGCACAAATTTATTACACGTGCAATGAAACTTCATGGGTTGTGTGTAGTGTCTTTAATGCCCATTATGAGCTGAGACATCAGGCAATCTGAATGTGAAGATATGCTGCATAACTTTTTCCCACTGCAGCTCCACTCTGAGTCTCACTTTTATGAAGTTCCATTGTGCCCACCTAAGGGGGCTTGTGCTGGGCAAACCAGGACTCCCTAACCCAGTAGAAGTATCGCCCAGAAAATTTCTGACTAGGTTTCTGCAACACTAGAGGAGTGAATTAGTGATGTGCAGAGCCCTGCGGCCACAGCGTGGAAGAGACAGAGTGGAGGCATGAGCAGGGCATGGAAAGAGGAACATGGCCTCTCTGGTAGCAGCAGAATTGTTATGGAGGCTCAATTGTTTTGTGAGACTTTGAGAGCTCAAGAGAATTAAACCAGCGTAAGCCTCTGTTCAATAAAAGTAATCCTGTACAATTTGCTTCTAGGGTGGGGTAGAATCATTGAATTGTTAAGTTTGGAAAAGACTCTTTAGAACTAGTTTTTTCTCATAATTTGTTTGCAATGTAATATTTTGACTGTTTTAATTTATAGTCAGCACTGACAATTCTTGAGATTGTATCTCAGAAGTCAGCATGTTTCAGGCTCTCTAAGTAAAAGCCTTTAGAGCTTAGAAGAAGGAACACAGACTGAAAGTTATGCTTTATGACTGACTGGGGACCTAAGAGGCAAAAGACACTTGAAGCCTGTGAATTTGCAAGAAAATGTGCAAAAACTTGAAACTCCAGAACAATAAAGAACTAAACATTTTTAGTGATTGATCTCCTGATTTTTTAAAAAAGTAATTTCAAAAAGACTAGTCTATAAAGCTTGAACGTCAGAGACTGGTAGTACCCTGTTTTGGTTTGCTACTTGGGTTAAAGATTAGTATGACTTGAATAGGAACTCTACCATGAGTTCTGAGAAATGTTGACATAGGAAAGAAGGGCACCTGAGAAGCCAGACTTCAAAGACAACATTCACATTTTTCATTTTATAAGTCTTTTGTTTGCCTGGAGAATTCTACAACGCCAGTTTAAAAACTTTCTTTTCTGGATGTTACATTTACCTCCAGAGCACTTGTTAGTCTGCTTAGTACTGTGCCCCTGGCACTGTTACCTTAACTTCAATTTCTGTCTTCCATTTCTTTCATGCTTATGCATTTCTCCTCTTGTCATAGAGCTGCATGAGAAAACTGAAGAGAAACTTTGCTTCATGTACGCTGACCTGGGTTTGTCCTGTAATTGTGTTCTGCTGCAGCTGATTGTGGTCAGGACTGAGCTGAAGGCAGCCAGCAGTTCTTAAGCACCACCTGTCACACACAGTTTCAGGATGACAAGGAAAAGAAAGTCAGTGTGCATCTACATTCATGTCCTCAGAGTCCCTTCTGGCATTGGTACATACAGGTGTAGCAGGTTGATAACTGAAAAAAAGCTTTAAGTAACTGTGGAGGGTGTGAAAAGTGGAGTGAAAGAAGGCCAGGCTCTAGCTTTGGCTCTTAGCACTGCTAAGCAGTTATGGAGGCTGCTGCTCTGGATGGCCATCCCTTTTGCATGGCCTTCTTTTTCTGACCTGTGTATCATTTTGGCACTTGGACAAGATGATGGAGCTCTTCTTCAAAGACACCTATACAGAGGTGTAAAACTGTGGGAAAGGAAATACTTGATTCCAATAGAGAGAGCAGGACCTCAGCTTGCCAGAACTATTGTGGTGACTTCAATGTCCCTTCTTTGATCTTACTCCTCTGACTGTCCTGTCCTGACGCCCTCACCCCTCAGAAAACCCCAAATAACAGAAAATTGAAAGACAAGAACAAAAATATTTTGCTCTGGAAGAAGCTTTATTTTGTGTTTAGAACTTCCTAGAACCTGTATGCCTGAGGCTGCTGAGGGGATGTGCTGGAAAAGTGTTTTACATTCCCTAGCATGGTTTTCCTCTCTAATATATTCCTCATATGGCTGGCAGAAAGCCAAGGGAAATTGTGCAGAACACTGAACATTAAGAAACCAGGAGACAGAGCACTGTATCTGTGTCACATCCAGATTGGAGATGGGGCATTTCAAACTGACATTTTCTAAACCTGAGACTGGAATTCCTAAAACATTTAGGGTAGTGTGTCTGCATGTAATTTTATTTGGAACAGAAAAACTTGGTTTCAAGTATAATTCCAGTACGCCCCATGGAAGGCTTTCATTGTTTCAGTTATAACTATTTAAAGGATGCTGCTAGCAAAATTATGTTTTATGTGAGTAAAATTCAAATATGGGTGTTTATCTTGGTGTACTTTTTAGTTGGTGTGTTAATCCAGACTAACTTGAAGCAGCTGAGGCAAAATTGATTGCTTTTATTTCTATTTGTTTTCAATTATTAAAAATTAATTTTCTGAGACAGATCTTTCAAGTACTCTTTTCTTGTTAGAAAATGTAGACATGCAAATCAGCAATTGCTCTGCAGCTTAAGAGCTAACAGCTTGCAGATCAGGGATGCATAGTAATTATATACCAGATCAGAGCAAAGCTTAAGAAGCCTGTCACGTTGGCTAGAATTCGTACTAGAAGGCTGTGTTTTTCTCAACTCAGATTTTGCTCTTGTCTTTTGATAAGTAAAGCTACTCTGATAAAAAACACTGCAGCCTAGCTGTGAATTCTTGTTACCCACTTGCCAACAGAAATATTAGACTTCTTTAAGATGCATGGAGGGTTGGCAGCCAGGAGAATTTGCACTTGGATGGGAGGCTTTACAACTGAGTACCAGAAATTCCAAGGTACCTGAAAGAAAAGATGGCACTAATAGAACTAGACAGTGTAGCTGCTCAAGTTTGCTGGTTTTCATAGAAAAAAAAATTGGTTTAATTCTAGTAGTATTTGGGCTACTCAGTATTATAGTCTTCAAAATCATCTTGCTGGGAGAGATGCTGTCCTTGTCACGGGGGCTAGCTGGTTCCCCTGGTGATTCCAGGACATGTAAAGGCAGTGTGCAAATTGAACTATAAATGTAGCAGCTAATTTAGTTAAGGTATACTTAATGACTGCATCCTTAACCTTTGTGGTGATATATTAAATGAGAGTTGTCAAAATAACTGCAGTAAAGCTCTACGATACACCTGTACCTCCTTCATCATATTCAGAGATGCCTTGGAATAAAATAATAAAAAACCCCAAATAACAAAACTTTTATTTTGAGATGGATAATATATCCTTTAATGCAACCACCAATTGAAGTAATAAAACATCCTATGAGACACTAGTATTTTTTCAGAACGCAGTGAAGTGTTACATATGTGTAACATGGGAGTGCGTGGAAGAAAACATCCCTGCACAGCTGGAGAATGAACTAACCAGGGAAGGTGTCCTCCTGGACTTGCTGTTTGTGAATAGAGAAGGTCTTGTGGGGAATGTGGCAGCAGGAGGATGCCTAGGACTAAGTGATCATGAGATGATAGAGTTTTCTGTTCTAGGCAAGGTGAAGAGGGTAGTAAACAGGACAGTAGCATTAAATTTCCAGAGGGAAGACTTTGAACTCTTTAGAAGGCTGGTCGGCAAAGTCTCATGAGAGAGAGTACTTAAGGGCAAGGGAGCCCATGAGTGCTGGGAGCTCTTCAAAAAGGAGATCCTAGCAGCTCAGGAGAAAGCCATCCCCATGTTCTGGGAAAAAAGCCTGCAGGGATAAAAACCAGCTTGGTTGAACAGGGAGATCTTGAGTGATATCAAAAACAAGAGAAATGTTTATGGCTCTGGAAGAGGGGACAGGCCTCTTGGGTGGACTACAGGAGGAAAGTGAGGTTGTGTAGGGAAAAAATCAGAGGGGCTAAGGCTCAACTAGAAATCAGGTTGGCAAAGTCCATGAAAGATAATAAAAAAAATCTTTCTATAAATATATAAATAATAAAAGGAGGACTAGGGAGACCATACAGTCCCTTTCGAACACAGAAGGAACAACAATGACAGGGGATGAGGAGAAGGCTGAGGTACTTAATGCCTTCTTTGCCTCAGTATTTAATCGTAAAGAAAGTTGTTCCCTCTCTGTACAAACCCCAAAACTAGAGGATCAATACAAGGCTCCCGTGGTCCAAGAGGAGGTAGTCAGAGCCTTGTTTGCCCAACTAGACACTAACAAGTCTATGGGACCAGATGAGATTCACCCAAGGGTATTGAGGGAGCTGGCGGATGTACTGGCCAAACCCCTTTACATTATCTTCCAACTGTCCTGGAAGACTGGGGAGGTTCCACTGGACTGGAGGTTGGCTGATGTTGTCCCCATCTACAAGAAGGGTTGCAGGGAGGATCCAAGGAACTACAAGCCAGTCAGTCTGACCTGAGTGCCAGGGAAAGTCATGGAACAGGTGATCTTGAGTGCTATCATGAAGCACGTGCCAGAGAACTGGGTGATCAGGCCCAGTCAACATGGGTTCAAGAAAGGCAGGTCTTGTCAAACTAACCTAATTGCCTTCTATGACAAAGTGACTCAGCTGCTGGATGAGGGAAAGGCAGTGGATGTATCTTCCTGGACTTCAGTAAAGCATTTGAGACAATTTCTCACAGCATTCTGCTTCAGAAACTGTCAGCCTCTGGCCTGGACAGGTGCACACTTTCCTGGGTGGAAAACTGGATGGATGGCCGGCCCCACAGACTGGTGGTAAATGGTGTTAAATCCAGCTGGAGGTCAGTTACAAGTGGGATTCTGCAGAGCTCAGTGCTGGGTCCAACTCTGTTAAATGTCTTTATCAATGACCTGGATAAAGGCATTGAGTGCTCCCTTAGCAAGTTTGCAGATGACACTAAGCTGGGTGGAACTGTGGATCTGCTGGAGGGCAGGGAGGCTCTGCAAAGGGATCTGAACAGGCTGGACTGCTGGGCTGAGTCCAACAGCATGAGGTTTAACACGGCCAAATGCCGGGTCCTGCACTTGGGGCACAACAACCCTGTGCAGTGCTACAGACTAGGAGAAGTCTGTCTAGAAAGCTGCCTAGAGAAGAGGGACCTGGGGGTGTTGGTTGACAGTCAACTGAACATGAGCCAGCAGTGTGCCCAGGTGGCCAAGAAGGCCAATGGCATCTTGGTTTGGATCAGAAACGGTGTGGTCAGCAGGTCCAGGGAGGTTATTCTCCCTCTGTACTGGGCACTGGTGAGACCGCTCCTTGAATCCTGTGTTCAGTTCTGGGCCCCTCACCACAAGAACGATGTTGAGGCTCTGGAGCAAGTCCAGAGAAGAGTAACAAAGCTGGTGAAGGGACTGGAGAACAGGCCTTACGAGGAATGGCTGAGAGAGCTGGGGTTGTTTAGCCTGGAGAAGAGGAGGCTGAGGGGAGACCTCATTGCCCTCTATAACTACCTGAATGGAAATTGTAAAGAGGAGGGAGCTGGCCTCTTCTCCCAAGTGACAGAGGACAGGACAAGAGGGAATGGCCTCAAGTTCCGCCAGGGGAGATTTAGGCTAGACATTAGGAGGAAGTTTATCACAGAAAGGGTCGTTGGGCATTGGAACAGGCTGCCCAGGGATGTGGTTGATTCACCTTCCCTGGAGGTGGGACGAGGTTGTAAGGGACATGGTTTAGTGTTTGATAGGAATGGTTGGACTTGATGATCCGATGGGTCTCTTCCAACCTGGTGATTCTATGATTCTATATTAATTACTTTCATGTAATACTGTTTATTATCTGTAATGGACAAAGTGTAACAAAATAAAAAATAAACAACACATGCAGAAATTCTCTTGACCAAATGCATGCTGCAGAATTTTAGTATGGTTCCAGAGGGGCTTAATATGGGCTGGAAGTTCTGAAATTTGTCTGTGGTTTAAGCGTAAAACTTTTCAAACATGGCTGCATTCTGTTAGTTTGTTGACAGAGTCATTCCATGCAATTGTCAGCACTCTAGTACATATTATAGAGGGTCATTAATTCTAGGAAAATGGAATATTTGTCATCACTGCAGTAGAAGTGTGTACATATCTTAAATAGAGCCTAAAGGGATTTAGTTCCAGGTTATTAAGTGTTCATTTGAGATGGTGGATAATAACTGTTCTTTCTGATACTGTAGATTAGACTGCCTTTATTACTTGTAGGGCTTGTTTTCAGTGTCTGGTAGTCTTGTTGTTATAAATACATACTTAATGATTGAGGTAGTAGCAACAAAATCAGTAAACTCATGTACTGTCGAAAAGCTGCAAAGTATCGATTAATTAGTTCACTCTTCCTTATTCAGTAAGCTATAACAAGAGCTCTGCTGCAAAAATATCTAGTAATTAAGGAGGCAGTATTGTTATTTGGAACTTTTTGTACGTCAAAATGAATAATTGTATGGGTTTGTTCACTTATTAGAATATATATAAGCACTGATATAAATCTTACAGAATAGATATCTGTAAGAGGAGTGCAGTGGAATCAACATCATCCTTATAAAAATAAAATTAAGATATCAGGGCAAACAAAGGTACTTTTTGAATAGGTTTATCTGAAATGACACCAGACTGCTCCAGTAACATAGTGTTTTCCTTGCCTAATTATACTCCCAGTCTGTACTGCAACCTTAACCTCTAACAATGATGTAGCAATTGTTAACTAGAATAGCACAGTAAAGAGAGAAAGATAACAACTGCTGCAAAATTTCTTTGAAAACATGATTTTCTGCTGCTTATTTGTGAACAGCAATACAGATGGAGCTTTTTGTACCAGTATTTTTGGATACAATTCCTCTGTGATAGATACCAAATCTAGTAGAATGAAGAATTTTTCATTATTAAGACTATTTTTTAACTGCTCCTATGGTTGAATAATCAAAATATATTGGGAAGTTACAGTTCTGATCAAATTACATCAGTGCTCAGGTTGGATACACAGTACAACCATAATGGAAACCGAACACAAAGGGGATATTCTTTAAAGAACTGGCCAAAACAGCTGAAATAAACATTGTATTTGCTACTGCATCTTTCCTAACCTATGATTTTTCTCAGATTATTATTTTATTACTACAGTTGCTTGAAATTATATCTGTCCCCAACACTGCTGTTTTTTCCTTTGGGAAAAATACTGACCCTGTGTACCTATTTTGTCTAGGATAGTGTTAATTATTTTCTTAATAGCTGATTTAGTGATATTCATTGGATTTAGTCTGAGAATAGTGCTGATAATACACTGATGTTCAGCATACCATGCTCTGCCAGTGCGTCCGTGCACAAGCTGAGAAGTAGCATAGCCAGGTCAGCTGACCCTAAGTGACCATATGACATCATCTCAACCTATAAAACTAGGGGAAGAAGGAGGAAGAGGGGACATTGGGAGTGATAGTATTTGTCTCTCCAAGTAACTGTTACGTGTGATGGAGCCTTCCTTTCCTGGAGACAGCTGAACAGCTGCCTGCCAAGGGAAAGTAGCAAAATAATTCCATGTTTTGCTTAGCTTAGGCTTATGCTTTACCTATTAAATTGTCTGTATCTCAGCCCATGAGTTTTCTCACTTTTATCTTCTGATTCTCTCCCCTGCGCCGCCAGTGAGCAGCTGTGTGGTGTTTAGTTGCCGGTTGGGGTTAAACCACACATGATTGTGAACCTCTAAAGTTGTACCATTTAGCAGAGCCATTCAGGCTGAAAAGTGACAGTGAGTACCAGGTACTTAGATTAAACGGTCACTAGTCTGAAATTACTATTTCATTTAAAGAACAGCATTTGAAACAAGTACATTTAATTATGGAGGTAGCACACAACAACCTATTGCTCAGTCTGGCTTCCCTGGTAACATAAACCTTTTCCAGGCTGTTTATCAGACTGTCATTTTGGAGCTGGAATTTCCCCTGTTTTGTGTCCACCTTAGCTTATATATTTGAAATTCTGGCCATTAATTAACACACAGATAAATACACACAGCTGAAACAGATGGAAAGTAGAGGAAATAAGTATATTTTTATACTGTCAGCCCTGAGTACTGAAGTTTTGTGTGCAGTTTTTTTCTCAAATGCATAACACCATGGATAACTCCTGTCCTTCTCTGTAAGAAATAAGTGATATAACAATGTTTAATTTGTGAAGGGATGTGTCCTTAGGAAGTATAAAGTTTTCTAAAGCTATTCTTTGCTTCATTCTTATTTATCTACAGATGCCCTTTTCAATGCATGAGTGTTTTACATATGCAAGTTTTATGTGATTTACTATTTCTTATTCACATTGTGTCAGTGAAGTCCCAGCCAAGTGCTGTTTAATAGGTAAGGTAGAGAGCAACATCCTTCAGGATACAACCAGTTTCTAATTAACAGGAACATTCAGGCTAGGAAACTGGTAATTATCCTCATATTCCTATAATTTAACTGTAGAACTGAACCACACATAGCCGTTGTTTTATGGTTCCAGAAGCCAGACCTATAATAAGACTTGTAGTGTGGGTAAAGACTTGTAGTGTAAAGACTTGTGGGTAAGACTTGTAGTGTGAGTGAGCAGTGCACCTGGAGGGATGTGACTGCCACTTGGGCTGAGCGCTTAATGGTCTCCCCAGCATTCGGCTTGTGAGAGCTCAATGTGTGATCAGCCTCTAGGGAGTTTCATGCCTCACTCCTGAGTATTGCAACTGATGCTTAGAAATGGCATGACCAGCAGGTCCAGGGAGGTTATTCTCCCTCTGTACTGGGCACTAGTGAGACCGCTCCTTGAATACTGTGTTCAGTTCTGGGCCCCTCACCACAAGAACGATGTTGAGGCTCTGGAGCAAGTCCAGAGAAGAGCAACAAAGCTGGTGAAGGGACTGGAGAACAGGCCTTATGAGGAATGGCTGAGAGAGCTGGGGTTGTTTAGCCTGGAGAAGAGGAGGCTGAGGGGAGACCTCATTGCTCTCTATAACTACCTGAATGGAGATTGTAGAGAGGAGGGTGCTGGCCTCTTCTCCCAAGTGACAGAGGACAGGACAAGAGGGAATGGCCTCAAGCTCCACCAGGGCATGTTTAGGCTGGACATCTGGAAAAAATTTTTCACAGAAGGGGTCATTGGGCACTGGCAGAGGCTGCCCAGGGAGGTGGTTGATTCACCTTCGCTGGAGGTGTTTAAGGCACTGGTGGACGAGGTGCTAAGGGACATGGTTTAGTGTTTGATAGGAATGGTTGGACTCGGTGATCCAGTGGGTCTTTTCCAACCTGGTTATTCTATGATTCTATGATTCTAAACTCTGTTCCCAATCATGCAGCTCCTGTAGGTCAATTTACCAAGCTGTGCATTGATATGTCTGCTAGCATTTCTGCAAGGCTGTATAATTATATTATCATTCTTGAGCTCAGGTTTTTTTTCTGGTGAGGTCCACCTTTAGATCTACATGAAACATATTAATGTGCTTTGATCCCACCTTGATTGTTTCAGTTGGGTTATATTCATCTGCATTAGTGAGTGACTCAGCACATTACCTTCAGCTCAGTAGATCGAAGTGACTGCTGTTAAGGGGTCTGCATTAGACTATGCATGGTTCAGGGATTAACATCAGGCACAGTCTAATTTGGTTACTTGGACCAAACATCCCCTCTATGCAGGGGTCTCAAAACTGTCTGAAGAGCTATTTCTTGTCTAAGATCCTTAGAAGTTTGGGTTATTTGGTGTGCACTGGCAGCATGGCTTCTAGTTTGGTTTAGTTTCCTCTGAAGGAAATCTAGTCCGCAGGCTTTAAATTTGCTCTGTAGTCCAAAACATTGTGTAGTAACTGCAGACAATGAACACTCTTGTTAAAAAAAGGCTCTCCTGCTCTGAATTTAAGTGTTAATTCAAGTGTAGCAGCTGACAGGTGTTGAGTTGCTGCTTACTTAATCATGTCCTATCTGTAACTGATCACGTGAGTGCTTCTGGATGGTGGCCAAGTGAAGTAAGATTGTATCTTAATGTGGTTTATGTTCACCCTTCTGACTGCCTTGATTTGAGTAAGCTGGACTTCAGCAACTGGCCACAGCTGAGAGAGGGTTTAAGAAAGCAGTCCTTGCTGTGTCTCAAGTATTAGTCACTGTTTACAAGATCAGATGCAGCACTTAAGAGTAGCCATGTGAATGAATGTACTATGTGCTCATATCTGCCATGCACATAAATTTGGGCATGCTAAGTGAGTACTCTGAAGATGACATCAGTATGCTAGCTTAAGTGCATTACCTCATGATATCATCCACACCTATTGCATCATGTGTCATATGATTAAAATCCCATGACCAAAACTGTGCCTTGTCTTGTATAATTTCAGTTGTTCTTTGCTGGTTTAGGTGAGTACTGAGCTAGATTATATGCAGATGTAAGAAATGGTAATGTCTTTCTAGTGCAAGCTGAGGATGGCTGTGATTGTGTGGATTAAGACTTAATTCCTATTCTTTTATGCAAATTAATAAACTTCAAGGAAAAGTACTGTATTCAGTTGAACGTACCTACTCTTGCAAAGTCTTATGCTCAAAACTTATCCTGTTTTATCTATGGAAGCTGTGTATATGAACGAAACAGTTTTCATGTAACAATTCAACTAGAATTGACTTTTTTTAATGTAAACCAAGTTTGACATTTTCAGGCTTTCCTTTCACCAGTTCAAGAACTAAAGCAAAAGGACAAAATGTTGACACTTTACTGTCTGCCTTCAACTCTGCAATTTGCAAGCAGCCTATCTGGCTTCATCTCGCTACTAGACTTTATTATTTCTAGTCCTTGATTCCTTTCTCAGGCTGGTTGTATGTGCAGTAGCAGTAAACATGAACACCCACATTTCAGATCAGAAAATACCTGGTGTTTGACATCACAACTGAAATGGGTTCCATGCACTTGTGAATATAATCAATGCCAGTGACACTGCTCCTCCGGTTTGTAGTCAATATGATGCTGCCTGCATGTAGTGGAAGTGATTTTACATATCCCATGACCTCCTTAGAGGTCCTGAATGGAAAAGCTGCTGCTTAAGGACCCAAGGCAGTTTTTATTTGTTCTCAGGGGAGTGCTGAAAATTGTTGCTTATGGATTTCATTTACCTGTGTGCTCTTTTCCCAGTGCACTTGATACACATCAGGTATAATGTCATAAAAGTGTTCTTAATAACTAAAAACATTAAATGTAATAGAGCAATAAATCTTTATTAGGCCAGCTTTTCTTGGATCTTCTCTTGCCATACAGGCATAGAGTAGGGAGGTGTAAGCTGCACTGATGTAGGTGTCCTTAGAACACCATAAAGCAGTTGTTAAGCTAGCAAATCTAGTAGACTGATTTTGCGAAGTGGGGAACCTGGCATTTCTCCATTTCAATGTCCTTTAACTACTGCTACAGAACAATGAACTACTATGTATTTATCTACGTGGCAGAAGGTTTGGGTCTTGTTTGATCTTCTTCATCAGAGCTGAAGTTTAACTTGGATGCCTGTAGAAGAACTTTTTGGAGAATAGTGGGAAATTATCAAACACAAAAGAAAGAGACTAATCTGCAATGGCAAAAGCAGCTACAACTTTATTATTGTTCAAAGTTGCTTTCCTAATAAAAAAATCCAAACCAACAAGCAACATTGGAAGAAATAATTTCCTTTTTAACTGGGTTTTATGAAAAGAGACTGATTATACATTCCCTTCAGTTTTCAATAATCAAAGAACATTTCAAAAGCTTTTAGTTGTTTTAATCTTTCCTGGGATGACAACATTTTCATGATAACATGCTTTTTTTTTTTCTGTGGGAGAATGTCACAACGTAAAAGTGGGAACACTCTGTAAAATCATGTGGTTTAATGAAGAGTTTTGAAAGGATTAAAACAGCATTTCTGTGAGATCAAAATGGCTTAATTTTTATTTTATTTGAAATTTTTCAAATATGTTCCTATCTATTTCTACAATGTAAACAAAGATGTAAGGTAAAATTCCATCTAAGTGTTGTTAGACAAAAGTAATTGTTTAGACTTATTACTCTTCTCTTGCATATCAAAGAAATTAATTGAAGAGATGAGGTAAATGTTTGCGTATAAAATGTTTATTTTTTTAGATACAGAGACACATGGGTTATCAAATATACTGTTATTGTGCTATGTTTAGTTATTCCTCCCTGTATCTCACCTGATCTAGAAGAATATGAAATGCAGCAATTGTTTGGATTATTGCACACCAGATATGGCTAGTGGTACCTTGCAGAACATTTCCATGCTGTTATGATGAAATTATTAGATGCCCTTCTATTTCAAACTCCCTCTCATACTCACTTCCCCTGACATTTCCCTGACTGCTTCACAATAACCTCAGTTATATTCTTACCTGCCCCATGAAAATAAAAATAATTTCCTCTGTTCACTTAATGATTTAGAATTTTAAATTCTGTTATATGTAGATCAAAAAAAATAATTCTTTTTTCCCCGATTCCATTAAAGAATATATTTCTCCTTCTGTTCAGTTGATCAGAATAATCCTTAACTCCCTTCACTGTGGCTCGTCAAACTAGGCTCATCAAACAGCTTATTTTTGTGTTAAGCTAGACTGTGAGCTCTCTAAATGGAAACATGCAATTTTGTGTGCAGCCATCTGAATGTATTATTCCTATTAAACAAGCAATCCTCTTTCCTAGAAATATGTTATTGCCACTTGAAAATGCAGTTACCTAGGAAAATCCTGCTGCGTCACAGAAACAGTATATCACAGAGAATTAAAGTGTCTGCTTCTCATCTATCCCTTTGCATTTTTTCTAAGATTATGTACTGGGGCCTTATTCTTGCACTGAATTTCAGTAGGACTATATTAGTAGCTTTAGTGAGTAGTCTGACCAGATTCTGACCTTTTGCTTGTTCAGCAGTGTAACTGCTGATTTATAAGTACACGCAGAAGGTAAGAGTCAGGCCCAGTGCTTTTTGTTTTTTCACAATAACTTTAAGCAACAGTTTTAACTGGTGAAGGAAGAGCCTCAATGGACAGCAGTGCCATCTGTTCTTTCTGCATTTTCTTGTGCACCTGGACCTGCCTTGCTTGGCCTTCCAGCCGCAGAGTCCATTCGTGGCGGAGTCTGCAAAGAGAGGACAAGCGCTTAGCAAGTACTGAGCCAAATCCTTCAAATATATCCAGGGCTTTTCAGCAGGGCCAAAGCTTTCCCTCTCTTTCATCACCATAGCACTTGTCCTGTATTTATTTACCATCTACACATCTCTCTAGCTTGCTAGACTAGGAATGCAGGGAAGAAAGAGATAGTACTGATGTTATCAGTGGGTGACATTGCTGGATTCCTAATGAGTCAAACAACTGCTGAAATACTGCTAGTGTGAAGAGCTCTGTTTTTTCCTCTAGGGTATTCTCAAAGCCACACTGAAGCACTATCTATCCAGTTAAGGTCATTCCATGAGCAAATTAAAAAATATGTGACCACACTCTTGAAGTTTATGGTAAAATACTGTGGAGAAAAGAAAGTAGAACTTTAAGTATGATCACTTAGGTTTACCCTGGCAGAAAAAAAAAAAAGAAGGAAAAAAAGAAACCGTTTTGCACCCAAGATCTCTGTTGACCTTGTATGTGTTTAATGGAATGAATTGATATCACATGCAAGAGGAATCACATAGCTTCAAGACACAAGTATAGTACAGACAGAAGAGAAAATCACTAGGGACCACTGCAGATATTGTTGGCTGGGTCATTTTCCAAAAGTAATGGTGTTATGGGACACCTGACCCAGCAATACTATAGAAGTAGATATCATATGGTAATGCCAAATGCATCATGGAATATATGGGGGTTTATATTACATTTGGTATGTTAAAAAGAACAGCAACTGATGATTTCAAATTAGAATAAGTTAGCAGTAACTGTTTCACATAGATGTCTGGGTTAATTTGACTTCTGAATCTGATTTCATATTGTTTGAAACTGTTCTCATTTGATACACCATGTCTTGGATTCACTATTCCCTTGTGCGTGTGGCTAAGACTCAAAAAATCACCGCAGTTGGTTAAAATTCATCATTGAAAACACTGATGTTCCTTGTCAACTGATATCCTAGGTGTCACAGAAGGAGCACCTAATTCTCCAAGGTGCCACTTGCATGAGGTAGTAGACATGTAGATATTGTAATGACAATACCTATTACCTCCCCAAAGTACCTTTTTCTTTTCAAATTAGGAGCATTTTGTGAACAATTTGGGCTTTGCTGAAATGACCTTGAAGAAGCTTTGTTGGGTGTATCTCAGTTGTTACCAGTCAGTTAACTTACATATTGAATATGTAAACTATGTAAAATTTTCTTTTTCTGTTCCAAGATTTTAAAAAGCTTTTAACAGTTTTACCTTTATGAAGTTAAAAACATGTGCTACAGCTCAATTGCAACTGGGTTGCAATGTCTTATTGCGATAATTATTTTGTGAAGCTAGAACGACAAAGGTTTTCAGTGTAGCTCGACACTTTCCTGGTTTTTATTACACGTATTTTCTCTCCAGCAGCTTGATGATTTGGATTTAGGAATATTACTGACTAACCAGAGTAGGTTACTAGGGGCAGGACTGTCTACATCTGACTCTGCTGAGACACAAGGCTTGCCCCAGATCCTTATTTTTATAAAGATGATACTAACTTCTTGCTTGGGAAGCTACTTCTTGGGAGGAAGCTGGATTTTTTTAAAGAAAAAGTACTTGGACTTTTTTAAAAGAAACAGCCCTTTACCAACACATGAGAGTTTGTTGACATCAAATTAATTAATGTGAATATTTGAGTTTTGAGGAAAGTTTATGCCAGAAAACCTTTGTCATCTTCCGGAGGAAAGCCCATGAGTCAAATGAAAAAGGTACAGGTATTTCTTTTCCTCTTTCCTTGTCCATTATTAGTCAGCAGATTCACTTTGTATGTGGGATACTCTGGTTCAAAGTCCTGAGATACAACAGTCTGAGGAAGTATTTGAACTGGACTGCCACACTTGTGTAGAGTATCTATATCACAGTCACGGCTTTTTCTAAGCAGTGCCTTTTATTTTATAATGTTTTAGAAAAAAAAGTATAAATAAATTTGAATATTTTCTCTCTCCCTTTCCTTTTTTTATCTGCTGTGTAGCAGGTATGATTATGAAATGTGTTTCATGGGACAGGAAAATCTTACACCTCTTTTACCTTTAGGCTTATTTGATGAAAAGGGCTATTAAACATGATAAAGATGCTATGGATTTGCTTATGCTACATGCTGAATGAATCATTTGCCTACCCCTTTAATATAATACTGATTTATTTATTTGTGTAGCTGTACTAGCTCCAGGTAGATATTCTGGTATTTTCTGACTGTCATAACTCATAGTGCCAAGGTGCTTTATCTTCATATGGCTATGCTCCAAGGCCTTTGAAGAATGCTCGTGATGTTCAGGAGTGAGAGATGTCTGAGTTTCCATGCAGAAGAGCCATGGAAATACGAGACAAGCAGCTGTGAGAGGAAAAGTGCCAAAGATCTAGAATGCAATCTGCACTATGAATAAAGCAGTAGGATAACAGGTTACCTTATTTTAAAGCATGTGATGACATGTCATACTGCCTTGTGCAGAAGAAAAAATACTACTTACTTGTTCAGGGCGCTTTTGCTTAGCCTAGACTCTTCTCCTTCTCGTTGTTTTGTTTGCTCTTGGATAACTTTCTCCCAGAAGTTCTTCAGCCCTTCTGCATCATGACTACCCATCTTGTGGTGTCTAAAGTTAGCATGCTTGCTCATTTTCTGAAAAGCAATTTGGAGGTCAGAGCAGTCAGGAGCCTAACCTAAGGTAGATTCTGTGTTGCATGAGATTTCTTTCTCATGAAGTGCTCTTAAATCAAGTATGTTGCCTGAGAAGGGTGTGCAACTGGTGCTTACTCTGCCTTGAAGCAAAGTATAAGACATTGAAACAGGTCTTAGGTGAGAGTTCAATGCTGTATCTGTCTTTTTATTACTTAGCAGTGACTATGTATGGGACAGTTCACTGGAATCCTATGAAGGCCTCAGTATGTGCAAGATTTTAGGTGGTTTTGGAAGAACTTGGGAAAAATACTTTCAAATATACTCCCATTGTCACTGAAGTTCAGATGAGATGTTGTGAAGGGCTTTCCCTTTTTCTACCTTCTGTAGTTTTAAAAGAGATCATTGCTGATTGTTATCCAAGGAAAATATGTTGTTGTTAAATGATTCCTTTTACTATTTCTGCCACTTCCAGATTCAGTTTTTGTCCACAGAGAAATCCAGTTACTTAAAGACCACCAGAGTCCAACTTGAGTGTGTGAGCTGGTCAGTCCATGTAATAATCCTATGTGACAGAGTAGCAGACATGCTTGAGTGATAAGGATAAGGTCACCACTATCCTCAGTATCACCAAAATAATCACATTTCTACTCTGAGGCAAACAGCAGTTTTCTAGTATTTCCCTTTCTGGGGACTGGAGATGCTGTAGAAGTAGCACAGCAGGATACGTCAGGAGTTATCACACTGGTCTTGGTACAGCAGTTCTACTATCCATTTTGCTAAACTTACTTTGTTTATCAATGATACAGTCTAAATAGGAATATGAGTAATCTCTCAGTGATCTCTGAGAGTCTAAAATAACAGTATTGTTTAAGGATTCATCTTGCAAAAAGGTATATATGTCCCGAAAACACTGTATTGTAATTCTGTAGACTTTGAGCAGTGCGAGAATAAATGCCGTGGTAATAGCGTGTTACAGTGAGTGATAGAATATGATTATTTCATCATTCCTAGACCAGCAGGTCACCTGGGTCTTTGCATCATTTAAAGAGTCTTCTAACAGCTGCCAACCTGACACTCTTCAGATTAATCTAGGTTTGGGCTTTTTTAATGTCAAATATATATTATTAGAATCATAGAATCATAGAATAACCAAGTTGGAAGAGACCCACCAGATCATCAAGTCCAACCATTCCCACCAATCTCTTAACTATGTTCCTCAGTACCTCATCCACCCACACCTTAAACACCTCCAGGGAAGGTGAATCAACCACCTCCCTGGGCAGTCTGTTCCAATGCCTAATGATCCTTTCTATGAAAAAATTTCCTAAGATCCAACCTAAACCTCCCCTGGTGGAGCTTGAGGCCATTCCCTCTTGTCCTGTCCCCTGTCACTTGGGAGAAGAGGCCATTGCCCTCCTCACTACAACCTCCCCTCAGGTAGTTGTAGAGAGCAAAGAGGTCTCCCTCAGTCTCCTCCAGGCTAAACAACCCCAGCTCTCTCAGCTGTTCCTCATAGGGCCTGTTCTCTAGCCCCTTCACCAGCTTTCTTGCTCAGCAATGCTGTAAATAATAGTGCTGTAAAAACTCTGAACTGAAAATACTTTTGATTCTTAATTTCTGCCAGTTTTCCACCAAGTTTTCTTTTTTTTTTTTTTTTGTGCTAGAAAATTAATGGATTTTATCTTCTTCTTTTCATTTAGTGCATCTGTACAGTCTTCATTTTGTTCATTAGCAGCTCAACTGCAGAATCATAGGAAAAATATTTACTCTGAAAATTAAACCCACAGATTTTTCTCCAAAAGAAGAAAAAATGAAAGTAGTCACACATTTATACTATAGAAGTTGCCATATGTCATGTAGAACTTAGGAAAACATATGGGAAGAATAAAATGTGTACTGATGTACCTGGGGAACTAAATAATTGCTACATGTTATGTTTATTTATGCATGTTATGTTTATTTAAGTGATATTTTTGTCTTGGTTATTTTCTTGATATTCTTTTGATGGATGCTTGCTAGATTCAAATGAGAGCCAGTAACTGTTTTTCCTAGAAAACTGACCAGCTGAAGGGCTTTCTTTTGGCAAAGGTGATTGGGGGGTGGTAGTGGAAATTTAAAACAATTGACTCCAGCCAGTGCCCATTGGCTTCATCAAAGGCTGTTAATCAGAATGCCAAATTTAGTTCTTTGCCATTGTGAGATATTGTGTCTGTACAAAAGATTCCACCCAAACTGTCCCAATTCAAAGTTGGAGTCACTAGCAGTGATAAATGTAAAAAAAAGAAAAATTCTGTGGTAGTCCTGAGTTTGTATTTTCTCTAGTTTCTTTAGTTTGTGGTGCAGTTAGGTAGCTATAATGGATTCATTTAGTTATTAATTATACCTGGACACCTTCTTGTAAAACATCTGTGAAGAGGGATGTGTTGTTTTGTTTAGGGAGAATGGGTGCATGCACACAGAATCCTAAATAGAAGTTTGAAGAAAAGTGTCATGTGCCTGTTGTGACTCAGACTGTCATTAAGCATGCAATTTTTTGAGTATTTTTTGTTGAGTGATTTTTTTTTTTGCTTTCTGTTTAGATGTTCCAACAATATAAATTTAGTTTCATGACAATTGGACTTAATTCTTGAAAATTTTCTTTTCTTTTCATTCACTCAGATATGCCAGGTTTCAGAAAATACCAAGACAACAATTTCTCTGCAAGTAAAAAACTTTCTTTCTTAGAGTCACTCTATCAGTTTTGCCTGCATGGAAAGTGAGCAAAGAAAAGAAGTTCTTTATTATCTGAATTTTAATTTCAGACATCCATCCAACATTTTCATAGGTTCAAAATTATTGATTCAAAATTCTTCAGTCAGTGTTAAATGTTGTTTATGGACTGAGAATTTATGTTACGAAACTTTCTGCATTATATTTCCTATGAAGGACTGCTGAAATGTGTGTAACACTGGCTCAAGGCAGTTTAAACCTTAAACCTTTATTAAACCTTCAACCAGGATGACTGAGGATACTATTTTTGGATGGGTTGTGCAGCCCTTTGTGTTCATTTGAAGCATAGTTGGCTGCTTTTTGGGGGAGTCAAGCTGATAAAACAACATTTATATAAGGTAAAACTAGAACTTGGCTAAAGTGCGTGTGTCTTTGGTAGCTCTGAAACTCAACTGTCAGAAATGTGTGTATATGAGTATCAAAGAATTTTTTTCAGCATTAGAATCATAGAATCATAGAACAACCAGGTTGGAAGAGACCCACCAGATCATCAAGTACAACCATTCCTATCAAACACTAAACCATGTCTCTCAGGACCTTGTCTACCCATGCCTTAAACACCTCCAGCGAAGGTGAATCAACCACCTCCCTGGGCAGCCTATTCCAATGCCCAATGACCCTTTCTGTGATATTTTTTTTCCTAATGTCTAGCCAAAATCTCCCCTGGTGGAGCTTGACGCCATTCCCTCTTGTCCTGTCCCCTGTCACTTGGGAGAAGAGGCTATTACCTACTCTACAACCTCCTTTCAGGTAGTTGTAGAGAGTATCCTCTCAGCTTCCTCTTCTCCAGGGTAAACAACCCCAGCTCTCTCAGCTGTTCCTCATAAGACCTGTTCTCCAGCCCCTTTACCAGTAATTTATGGGAATTAATTTACATATTAACAAATTATTAGTTTACGGCAAAGTCTACAAGAAGAAGTAAATGTAAGTAAAATTAATGGCATTGTAATATAAAATTCTCATACATTTATAATCAAACCATAAATTGCATGGCCCTTCAGCAGTCTGTGAGACAGCCAGTCACTCATGAAACACAGATAGCATCTACGTGCAATACATTGGCTTAAACTCTGAGCTGCTGTCCTAGAACATGTTTAAAAGAGGTTCAAAGCATGAATCACGTGTAGCTTCTCTTTGACAGCTCTCTATAATGCGAATGAGAAGAATTTTTTTCTTCTAACTGGAAGCTGGTATATGTACAGCTTTTATGCACTGCTACAAAATAAATGTATAAACAGCCACTGGTACAACTTCCTGTCTTTTAATCTGATTTGTAGGCTGATAGTGTGATGGCAAGTTGTTAAATTAGTATGTTTCTAAGTGTTCTAATCTTAGTTCTTTCCTGATCTGCACATATTGAATTATTGTATTCTTGGAAAATGTCCATTGAAGTACCAAGAAGAGTTTGAACAAATACCTAATGCAAGGAATTTCTCTTTACATACTTTATAATTGTACTTTTACTTTGGACTCTTGTCAGAGATAGTTTTGGAGTCAAAAATGGCTTTTAATATTTTAAACAAAATAATAATTTAAATAATCTTAATTTAAAATAAACAAGGAGAAGTAAATCTTGTCTGAAACTTCAGAAGATGTTTTTTGCCCCTATTCAGTCTTTCTGTTTAATACAGATCTTGAGCTATCCATTGTCTTAAAATTCAATATTGTATATAGACAGACACTACTTGTGCATGGGCTGAGATTCTCTGAAAATATTTTGCTTTTTAGTAAGAAGTATTTTAATTCATTCAGAAAAGCTATTAACTGAACATATTTTGAGAAAGTATATAAAAATAATTTCTAGCTTCTAATCTAAAGATGCATAATTAAAGGAATCAATTGTTTTGGCTAAAAAAAAGGAAAACAGCATGTTGGTTTTTTCTTATCAGAAAATGGTTTAACCAGCAAGATAAAATAATGTTTGGGCATTTCTAAATTTTATTGCTCAAATGGCTGCTGAAAGAACAAAATATTTAACAAAAATGATTGGGATTTCTATATTTAAAAATTTTTTCCTTTCTGAAAGGTGGAGATAGATCTGATTTTAAAGCTTTATATGAATTTGAGGGTTCAGGCAAGTTTAATGTTGACCATGAACATATTTCTATAAGAATTTCTACAATAACTTCAGAAAGATGATCTGTGACTTCTACTAGACTCAGTCCCTTGGGTCATATCATGACATGAGCTAATTATTCTATCAAGCCACCAATAAGTGTCCTATCCCTTTTGTCCTTCACTAGGGTTTATATGTCTACACATGAAACAAATTCCAGCATTACAAAATCATTACAGTATATTATATGAGTTCATAGTCTGTTTGTGGTGCTTTTTTAAGAAGAAAAAATCATTTGCATTCTAAAAATTTTTAAATTACATTTATAAAATGTATCATTATGATTAATATTCCCTTATAACTTCATTTTACAATGTTTTTTCCTTTCGGTTGAAGCACGTGTAATGCAAAAGTTTTACTAATACCAAACCGAAGTATAAGAACAAATAATAGGTTAATAGTTGAAGTTAAGATTAGAGTGAAACAAAACAGAGGCAGGACATCTCTGACATTTTATAAATTAGATGGGATCAGATCTTCATATTATACAAAATTTTCAGATCTATCAGATCTTCATATTATACAGAATTCAAGGTTATGTAGGGAAGAAGAAAACATTATTCTAATCTGCACGTTTTAACAAAAAGTAAAATGAAAGTATATGCATGTATGTCTAGGCACAATTAATACTCAAGATAGGAAGAGAAAATCTAATTTTGGCCAAATACAAGAATATAAGTGCTTACTTTTATTGTATAGTAGCTTCCTCCTCTGTCAAAGTACGAATTTCTTGAGTGATTACTGAACAGTGTCAGTTTTACCTCTGGGTTCCCCTTTTCAAGGACACTCCAACTGCCAGGAATAACTGATGAAATCTTTTCATCCATCACTCATTTTTATTTGGGAGTGATGACATCTGCTATTATGAATTATTTTAATGGTGGCAGGGAGGGACAGGATGACCCAAACCCACAGTTTTCATTTTGTGAAGTCTGCAACACGCCAAGTGGAATGACCAGACAGTTCCAGGGCATAAACTCTGAATGCCGCATGTGATCTGTTCTATAATATTTGGCAGGTGCTGCTGATGTCATAATTTGGCTCTAGAGAAGTAGTTATTCTTTGACAAGTGCAAATCACTGAAACAAATCTTCCATATGATTTGTAAGAATTCTGTACCATCCTGTCCTATCTAAGAAAATGGATGGATCTCAAAAGAACAGGTTGAACAACACAGCTTGTCTCAGGATTGTGCTATTGAGTGACTGACAGATAAGCAGATCTTTTTTCACTTCTTCTGAAGTATAGGCCTATGAGAACACCTGGTAGACTACATCACAGGATTCCAGCTAAGCTGTTAATATGTTGAGTAGCACAGGAATCTGAGCTCAGCCAGCTGCAAGCTGGAATCACAGTGTGTGTAGTTTGCTACAGAGTTTAGCACTTCCTCTTATTGGACATATTCTTCCTCCCTCCACTGGTACTATTGGGTGAACAGAAAAAAACATAGGGAAATAAGGTGCTGCTGAATTTAACAAAGAGAGAAAAGACTGAGAGGGGCCTTCTGCTCTCAGCTATTATTGGCAACCTGACTGCATAACCCCTCTGATAATTTGGCAAGTTACATCTTGAAATGAGTTCTGTTTCTTACTCCAGCTACTGCTAGCGAAAGGTTGTATGTTGTACATAGTACATTTTCTTCTGTGTTTTCTTCTAATTTACAAACTGAATTTTTTCCACAAACAAGTAACTCTTCCCTTGACTTCATGGTATCTACAGCAGAAATCACCTCCCCACTCTTTCCTTGTCTTGAGGATAAATCAGCTGAGGACTTTAGACTCTTCTCATACTCATTTTCTTGATAGATTTCATTGTCTTTCTCTGTAGTTGTTTTGAACAGAGGCAGTGATAACTGTATGTTGTATTCCAGTTGAGTACTAGTACCTTATAAGCTTCCTTATTTTGTTCACACATAACCATATGAACCTAGAGTCACATTCATCCTTTCCAGATATGTATCATGCTCATAAACACTATCTAATCGATTAACGCACCCACCTATATCTCCTCTTATTTTTTCCAACTGATAAGCTCCAGCTTATAACAGAAATTTTAATTAGATCCTAGGCTCGTGACCTGCCGTTTTTGACACTTTCTCTGTTTCAGTCCTTCCAGTCATCTGTTTCTTTTGTATGTGAAATTCAGTCCCCTGTGCTAATGACAATATTTGTGTCCTCTAGAAAATTGCTTTAACTCGCTGCTTATTTTGTGCCAAACATCACCATCAAAAGCAGTAGTTAGACTCCTCCTAAGACAGCTCTGGAGGAATTTGTTTTGTAACCTTCTTGCAGATAGGGAGCTTTTGCTAAAAGATGTTATATGATTTCACTAGCACCTTATCCACTGAAATATCTTGTATGAGATTTATTTTTTTTAATTTCAGTTTGTCTAATATTTTTCCTGTAGCACCATGTTTAATATTTTACTGAGGTTCACTGTTTATCTGGTCCACATGCATCTGCCCTGGGTTGAAGAGAAGCACTGAAAGTAATGTGCCATGCTTGACCCTTGGCAAACTCACTTTTGTATTTATTTCGTTTGCCTTCAGGTCTTTGATTATTAAATCCTCCAAAGTTTATTTTAAAGCCTTAAATGGTGTTAAGTCAAATCAATATCTCTGTTTGAAGTGTGACAGAAGATGGCTCCACATATAACACAGTGGGTTGTATTCCAGTTGTCTGTCAGTGCCTGATGTCTGGATGAGATTCATATATAGAGGTAATATCTTTTCTTAGATCAGCTAGGATAAGCTGGGAAAAATGCACAAGGTCTGAAATAGAAGCAGTGGACTTCAAGGCTAAATATCAGCCAGAAACTATTGTTCTGAGTTTAAACAGATAAACCTCTGTGAGACCATCAGAGAGAAAAGTTGGCTCCCTGGTAAGAAAGAGAAGGAGATAGTCAAGAAGAGGTAATGAAGTTCACCTTATCTCTTACCATAAGGAGAAACAGGTTATTTATTCTTACGAGATGTGATTAATAGCTGGGAGGGAGGAAGAGAGCGGAACATTGTAATTTGTCCTTAAGTGTATCTGTTGAGTCTATAGTTAGTTTATGTGAACAGCAGAATTATTTTTTCCACTCATCATTCAATAAGACACTCAACACCACTACTGGTGGTGGAAGGTAGCCATGAAATGTGACACAAGATCAGTAACTCACTGCCTCAGGACAGGCTGCTCTGTCTGATAGCTGATCTTGGACCAAGTCCAGGCAAATGTCCAAGACCCTGATGATGGTGTCCAGCTCTTACAATTTCTCTTCTTGGAGCTGCTCCACTTTATATAAACAATGCAATAGTATGGGCTTGAGAGACAGAGTCAACAGCATGTTTGTTTAATCTCCTGTGTGACTCAGAGGAGAGTTTTGCACTTTTCCACTTGCTGGACAGATTGCCTCATGTTTTGGTTACTAGCTATTCTAGGGCATGTTCTTTTTCATGGCAAGGGAGTTACTTGGAATTTCATTTGAAAAACCTTGATTTCACTGTGGTTGTGACATAAAGTAGATCTGAATTCTTACTTGTGTCCTTGTGTTTGAAACTGTTCAAATTCAATGCGTCCAAGGACTCACCCACAGTTTCACTGTGTAATTTCAGTGGTGCACACAATGAAAGAAAGAATAAAAAACCCTAGGCAGAGGACTAGGTCACTACAAGGCACACAGAGAGATGGTCAAAGCTCTTTGGTATTTGTAATTGAAGTGGCTGAGTCTTGGCATGCATGACTCAGTTTGATATTACATAAAGTAAGATATAGCTGTCTCATAGTACAGGGTCAATTGTATGAATAATGTGTGACTTTAGAAGTTGCACAGATTTACTCTATAGACTTGCCAGAAAAAATCAATGTTTTGAGTAAATTATTTCAACTTTTAAACTGTGCCTATGGAAGTTTATTGCCTTACCTGACAGTTTCACCTAGGAAACTGTCAAGTCTACAGTGTACTTCTCTGAGTATGGGTTTGACAGTTGCTGCTGCTCATTTATAATGATTTAGAGCTGTTAATAGGTCTCATGTAGTGTTGTCCTCCACTGACATAAACTTTGGCAAAATTGATGAAGTTTTATGTTGTACTATAGTAATTCACTTTGCTACTATATCATCACCTCATATTTTTTTGCTGGTGGGAGCTGAAATCACCATTTATATGGAGGGTTTTTTTTTCTTTATACGAGAAATTGCAGAATATGGCTGTGAGTGGTGGTGTTTTTAACATTGCATTTTGGATTGTTTCTTTACTGTGTTACTGTCAGGGCCTTGAGGACTTCTTCAAAGTCCTTCCCAGCCTCACCTGGGACCCACACCCCTGCCCAAGCACTCTATTTCAGCCTAGGCTCAGAAATCTACTTCCTTTTTAAGCTCTGTTGGACAAATTCTGATCTCCAGCCCTGTCGCTCACCCTGCCCCTGGACAGACCTACATCACAGAGCAGGAATCTGGCAAAACTATTTAGTGACAGCATCACAAATAGTTGTCTCTGGGTATGTCTCCTGGATGTGCCCTAGATCTGCTTCATCCCCTCACCATTCTCGGAACTGCTGGTGGGAATCTGCTTGGCCTGCCATTCTGAGTTCACACAGGAGGATGGCTTTTTCTTGGCTAAGGCACTGCCTGTACTTGGATCACATGTGGCTCCCAGCTCATTCCCCCATCATATGGAAGCCCTGCTTTTTTTTCTACCTGACCATGACCACAGAGGAAACCTCATGGTTTACAGTCATATAAGAACATCAAAGACGGTGGAATACTTCATTAAAACCAGGAGTTTGAAAGAAAAGACTATCTTGCCTAAAGCTGGAGGTCTTACTAATCCCTGTACAATTTTGTAAGAAATACTCAAAAATACTAGCATTGACAGTACTGTATTCTACCTTGTTGATATCATGTCTGTGCTACTAATAGCTACAATCACCAAACCATCTTATATATTGAGACACTGTGAACCCTTCTCCTATGGCTGTCATCTGATTTTGAGATGTACTCATGTATGTGGCTCAGAATATCTTTGTTTCATCTGAGTGACTAAAGGAATACCCTTATTAGTCAGGTACAATTAAGAATGCAGAAGCTAGCTGGACACAAAATACTCCCTTAATGGATTCTGAAATTGCACCAACATCTGCCTCACTACAACCTCCTTTCAGCTACTTATACTTTTCCTTGAAAATGAGAGCCACCTTAGCTGATATTGTCTGGGTACCTGGATCCCAAATAATCTAAACACAGACACTGGCAATGCTGAAAATTCTGGTGGCAACAAAGCTACAAGTGACAAGAATCCCTTCCTCCTTTATGACAAGGCTAAAATTCCTTATGGCTGCTGTGCAAACATCACAATATATCAAAGTATTTCCATCCCTTTCTAAATAAGCAATAGTTATCTTGAGCTAAGAAATGGTTTGCTGCCAGCATATGATTTATTGCTGTTTTGTGTTGTGTCATTCTTTTGGCTCACTTTAAATTCTTAAAATATTTCATTCAGGAGCTTCCTCCTAACATGTTGAAGAGCTCTTAGGTTTCTTTTTTTCTATATAGTTCCTCTTTTCTGATTTTATTTAACATTATCTATCAATGTCAAATGTGTTACTGACATCATATTATGCATGTTCAATACTTCCGCCGGGATGAGCTGCACAGGCTGAGGTGATGGGCCACCATCATGGTATCTCAGCCACTCATCACGTCTCTCACGCTAGCAGCTACGTTTATGCACTGCCATATGCACTACTGTAAGGAGTCCCTCAGCTATTCATGTAATGCAGCCCAGAATTCTAAGGAGTCTGAAGAATAGATCACTGCTCACACAATGTTTTCATGGTAATGGTTTGAGGTAAGGTCTCATGAGAAACTCAGTTGGCAGGTTCAAGACAGGAATGTTGGGAACTGTTAGAAGGCCAGTTCACTGCAGCTAAAAACCACTTGTACCAGCCTGTCTTATCTCAGACATTAACCAGAATGTAAGTCTGTGTTTTCCTAATGTTCTTTCTTGATCTCTCTGGTCACACTTATGAACTACATACCGTGTTTCTCTGTTCAAATTTTGTTTGGGTTTTGCCCCAGTTATAATTTACTTTAGAACAATATATAACTTCAGAAATCTAGAGGAAATGTTAAAAGTAACAAGTATTTTTAAAAGAGAGAAACAATGCCTGAAGGCGGCAGTAATAAAACTGTTCACAGATATTTAAAAACAGCAAGCTTCCATCACGGTGATGGATGTTTCTAGGTGTGGAAAAATCTATGGTTAAAAGCATTTGCTGCACTGTTTTTTTTTGTGCAAATATGGATGAGACAGTGAGCACCCTACTGCAAAAACTTTTTTAAATTTCAATTAAGTGAAACCCTAATGGTTGAGAATAAACAGGAAATCAGCTATATCACAGTTGGACTTGCTTTCTAGAAGGTACAGATGAAGTTTAACAACAGATTTGCATGGTACCATCCACTGATTCTCATTCAAGTCATGGAATGATACTGCACAATAATGTCTTTATGAGTATAGGACAGATGATATATAAAAATAAAAATTTTTTGAGAAAGAAAAGTATTTTGGCAACTATAGAAAGAAAAATTCACACTGGCCCAAGACTCCAGGGTCCCAAGCCCTGGACAGCCAGCCTAATGAGCTTTCTTTAATCTGCCAGCTGGTGAGTGAAAATAACTTCAGTTTTGCCAGTCTTATTAGTTTGCCCCTGCACTCTAATAGCAGTGTTTTATTTTGGATACCCTATGGTCATTTCATAAAAAAATCTGTTTCCTTAAACTCCAATTGCAGGGAAAAAATTTCAGCAAAGACAGGTTAATCTTTATTAGAAGTGGGGTTTTTTTAGAAAATATGTCTCCCATGAACAAGATAGATATTTTTATATTTTGATATTTTCTGCTTCCATTTCTATTTTAATACTTTTCTATGTCTTTTGAGTATGACATAAGTGGAAGGACAAGGATATGGACTTTAGGGTCTCTTGTTTCATAGCATAAGATCTTCTCAGATTGAAATGAAAGTAATATTTTCAAACTAATTTCCATGGAAGTTGTCAAGCAATATCTAGATTATCCAGAAGCGAAAGGTTCCAAGTGCATTGGAAAGCACAGATAGCATAAAAAGCAAGAAAGTATATCAAAGCAAATTAAATTAATAGATATATTGGGGAAAAAGAGGACAAATCAAGCCCATAAGTGTTCAGTGCAATTTTAGGGGGGTTTAAGAAATATATGTCTGTTGAGTTATTACGTCTGGGCTAGTTTGAAATTAGATCTGAATCTCATTACGTTCTGCCCAGCCTACTTTCAATAAGGTAATTGTCCTTTAAAATCAAGCTATTATAATGACATTAAAATGTAATCCTCAGAAGCAATGTTGTCATTTATTAAATGTTGTATTAGCCTGCTTGACATTTTAATTTATCAGCTTTTTTTAATTGTTTTTGCCTCTTAGTTGTTAATTGCTTGAAAAAAAATGTCATTTTTTATGTCTTATATAAGCAAATACAAGAAAAGAGGCCAAATTTTAGTCCTGGTGAAACCATCATAAGTCGGTGAAGAGTTGCCCCAGTATAAGGCAGAGAGACATCTCCTTTCACATCTAAACAGACACAGGTGAAAGATGTGATTTCTTTACTTGGATTTAAAAAATTAAAACAAATAGGGTATCTTTTGACAGTAAAATACTTTTTTCCCCTCTTTCGTTTCTTTGATGGAAAAATAATATAAAACATCACAAAATTTCTCAGCAATTGTGTTTCTTCCAGTGAAGCTATGTCTTGAAATGTTTCCTGTAAGGACTTAAGCATCAGTTTTTGAAGCCTTTAAAGAAGGAGTTCTTGAGCAGAAAGAAATAAAGAAAATCACATTCTGCTCCTATTAGAAAGGTATCGGCTTGTGCTTGTTTATAGAATCATACAATAAACAGTTTGGAAGAGACCCATGAGATCATCGAGTCCAACCATTCCTATTAATAACTAAATCATGTCCCTCAGTACCTCATCCACCCACACCTTAAACACCTCCAGGGAAGGCAAGTCAACCACCTCTCTGGGCAGCATGTTCCTTCCTTTCTGTGAAGAATTTTTTCCTTATTTTCAGCCTGAACCTCCCCTGGTGTAGCTTGAGACCATTCCCTCTTGTCCTGTCCTCTGTCACTTGGGAGAAGAGGCTATTACCCTACTCTCTACAACCTCCTTTCAGGTTGTTGTAGAGAGCAATGAGGTCTCCCCACAGCCTCCTCTTCTCCAGGCTAAACAACCCCAGCTCCCTCAGCCACTCCTCATAAGACTTGTTCTCCAGCCCCTTCACCAGTTGCATTGCTCTTCTCTCGACACACTCCAGAGCCTCAACATCGTTCTTGTGGTGAGGGGCCCAGAACTGAACACAGGATTTGAGGAGTTTTCCCACCAGTGCCAAGTACAGAGGAAGAATAGCCACCCTTGACCTGCTAGTCGCACCGTTTCTGATCCACGCCAAGATGCCATTGGCCTTCTTGGCCACCTGGGCACACTGCTGCCTCATGTTCAGTCGGCTGTCAACCAACACCCCCAGGTCTTTCTCCTCCAGGCAGCTTTCTAGACAGACTTCTCCTAGTCTGTAGCACTGCATAGGGTTGTTGTGCCCCAAGTGCAGGACCCGGCATTTGGCCGTGTTAAACCTCATGCTGTTGGACTCAGCCCAGCAGTCCAGCCTGTTCAGATCCCTTTGCAGAGACTCCCTGCCCTCCAGCAGATCCACAGTTCCACCCAGCTTAGTGTCATCTGCAAACTTGCTAAAGTAGCACTCGATGCCTTCATCCAAGTCATTGATAAAGACATTTCACAGAGCTGGACCCAGCTCTGAGCTCTGCAGAACCCCACTTGTAACTGGCCTCCAGCTGGATTTAACACCATTTACCACCACTCTCTGGGCCCGGCCATACAACTAGTTTTCCACTCAGGAAAGTATGCACCTGTCCAGGCCAGAGGCTGACAGTTTCTGAAGCAGAATGCTGTGAGAAACTGTCTCAAATGCTTTACTGAAGTCCATGAAGATATACCCACAGTCTTTCCCTCATCCAGCAACCGAGTCACTTTGTCATAGAAGGCAATTAGGTTAGTTTGACAAGACCTGCCTCTTATAAACTCGTGTTGACTGGGCCTGATCACCCAGTTCTTTTGCATGTGCTTCATGATAGCACTCAAGATCACCTGCTCCATGACTTTCCCTGGCACTGAGGTCAGACTGACAGGCCTGTAGTTCCCTGGATCCTCCCTGCGACCCTTCTTGTAGATGGGTACAACATCAACCAGCCTCCAGTCCAGTGGAACTTCCCCAGTCTTCCAGGACAGTTGGATGATGATGAAAAGGGGTTTGGTTAGCACATCTGCCAGGTTCTTTAATACCCTAGGGTGAATCCCTACCTGCCCCATAGGCTTGTGGGTATCTAGTTGGGCTAGCAAGGCTCTGACCACCTCCTCTTGGGCCATGGGAGCCTCATTTTGCTCCTCTAGCTCCAGGGTTTGTACACAGAGGGAACAACAATTGAAGACTGAGGCAAAGAAGGCTTTGCTTTAAGTACCTCAGCCATTTCCTCATGCCCTGTCACTGTTGTTCACTCTGCGTCCAATAGGGACTGTACGGTCTCCCTAGTCCTCCTTTTATTACTTACATATTTATAGAAGGTTTTTTGTTATCTTTCACAGATTTTACCAATCTGATTTGTAGTTGAGCCTTAGCCCCTCTGATTTTTTCCCTACACAACCTCACTTCCCTCCTGTAGTCCACCCAAGAGGCCTGTCCCCTCTCCCAGAACCCATAAACATTTCTCTTCTTGATATCACTCAAGATTTCCCTGTTCAACCAAGCTGTTTTTTAACCCTGCCAGCTTTTTTTCTGGAACATAGGGATGGCTTTTTCCTGAGCTGCTAGGATTTCACTAAAAGGGTCATTCTTCACTGAAAGGGTCATTAGGCAATTAGTCTGCCCAGGGAGGTGGTTGACTTGCCTTCCCTGGAGGTGTTTAAGGTGTGCTACTGAAGTACTGAGAGGCATGGTTTAGAGATTGGTGGGAAAGGTTGGACTCGATGGTCCAGTGGGTCTCTTCCTACCTGGTGATTCTATGATTCTACGATTTCCTTTTTGAATAGTTCCCAGCTCTCATGGGCTCCCTTGCCCTTAAGCACTCTCTCCCATGAGGCTTTGCCAACCAGCCTTCTGAACAGTTCAAAGTCTGCCCTCTGGAAATTTAATGCCACTGTCCTGCTAACCACCCTCTTCACTTCACCTAGAACAGAAAACCCTATCATTTCATGATTGCTTAGTCCTAGGCGTCCTCCTGCTGCCACATTTCCCACAAGGCCTTCTCTATTCACAAACAGCAAGTCCAGGAGGGCACCTTCCCTTGTTGGTTCATTCACCAGCTGTGCAAGGAAGTTGTCTTCTACGCACTCCAGGAACCTTGAGAGGCATTGATTAACCCCAGCTGCTTATAGAAGAGCTTGTCAGCTGCTTCTCCTTGGCTGGGTGGCCTGTAACAAACTCCCATCACAATATCTATCAGCCTTCTTAGAGGAAACAGTGTTTGTTCCCAATTGCCTAGTAACTGGAGTAGCTTGCACCAGAGTGCCAGTGTCTCCCTTAGCACCCCTAGCTGTGTTGTCCCCCACTTTCTGTGTGGTGATGTACTGGTGGTCCTCACCAACACACCTTCTCCGAATCACTAGTGCCCCATGTCCAGGCTCGCTCCTGTCTAGCCTGGTCTCAATCCCCTCCCACTTCACACCTAGTTTAAAGCTCGATTTATGAGCTTACCTAGGTTTTTAGCAAGGGTTTTATCCCCCCTAGGAGACACATGTGTCCCATCCTTAGCAACAAAGTCTGGGGGTGTGTGAGCCACCCCATGATCAAAGAAGCCAAAGCCCCTTTACTCGCACCAGGCTCGGAGCCAGGCATTAATTGAGTTCTTCTTCCTGACTTCCAGCTCCTCTCTATTTAGCCTTGGGATGGAGCAGAATACTATTTGTGCCCCAGAGCCCTCTGTCACTTTCCCAATGGCCCTGAAGCCTTTCTTGATGACTTTGGTCTTTCTGTTTACTAGATCATAATTACCAGTTTGAAGTACAATTAGAGGATAGTAGCCTGTCTCATGGACCAGGGAAGGAAGTTTTCTAGCTACCTCCTTCACTGATGCCTCTGGTAAGCAGCAGACTTCTCTGTGGAGTGGGTCCCGTCTGCAAATGGGTCCCTCTGTTTCTTTTAGGAGGGAATCCCCTACAACAATCACCCTCCTCTTCTTCTTAATGGAGGATGTTTTTATCTTTTTCTGAGGATGGTGTGGCCTACGGAAAGATTCTAGGCTGTGAGAGCCATTACCCTCAGGATTGGATTTCACCTGCAGCACGTGGTACTTGCTCACCAAGGCAATCTGGGGTTTTGCTGTCTGGTTGGGGGGAGCAGATTTCCTTCATCTGGCAGTAACTTGCTGCCATTCCCCATCTCTTGTAACCCCAACCTTGCAGTTTGCAGGTGGATGGTGTTTGGTGGGTAGTGTTTATGATCTTGTATGTATAGCATATGCATTTGTTATATTGATAAATAATAATTATGAGAGTTTGTTGAGAAAACTTGACATTGATATAAAACTTCGTTATTTTATTCCATTTTTAGGACTATGATTACCAGTCTGCTTTATAATTTGCAAGCGGTATGTGAAAAAATTCACTGAAAACCTCCTGTTTAATTGTCAGTGGTGAAAGTAAAATGTTGAGCACATATAACCAGCTGACCTGGGAAGCACAGTACTGTACATCAAATCAAAACTTGCCCTTTACATTCACATCTCAAGCAATAAACCTAAAAAAAAGTAATAAGCTAGGACTGTGGAAACATAACCTTTTCCCATAAACTTGGAGAAAGCAAGGATTGTATAGCTAGCAGTAGTGCACAAATGAGGGATGCTCTGCTTATGTGGAGACATTTTTATTTACCTTGCATCATTTTATTTGGAATGTAAGTGCTAATTTTTTTTTATCTTATAGATGGGAAGAAGAATGAGATTTTGAGAAGCAAAGTGATTTGTTCAAAGCTATTCTATAGCTGATTCAGGAATCCATTTATTAAATAACTGCAGTGAACCTGCCCTATCACACACTTACACTGGGGATCGAGACAGAAACATTTTCTGAGTTATTTGCTTCCTCTTCATCTCCTTTTTCATCTTAATGTGCTTTTTTGGGGCCATACCTGGGCATGAAAAAATGCTGGATAAAATCTGTTGTAATACTTCTAATGCAGGAACAATCAGGATGGGTCAGAAATCTTTCATATTCTGCCTTTGCCATAGAAGCTCAGTAGCCCTGTAAACAGGGCTCCTGTGTCTGTGTCACCAGTGAATAATTTTTTCCTCTGTTTCTTCCTCTGTCTTTTAATCTCATTCAACTCACTCTTTTCTGACTTGCTCTAATTAGACTTTGATAACCTGTCTTAAAGAGAGAGGAAAATAACTTTCAGCATAATACCTGACTGCCTTCACAGCCTTTAATGTGTATTTCATAACATGTGCCTATGTATGTGAGAAAGCAAACTTATTTTTGCCCTACCATAGAAAGTCAGGGCACAGAAATACTGGCATGTTATTACCACTCTATATCTTCTGCAGTCATACTATGAGAAGTTAGTGTCCTGCTCAGTATTTTTTTTCTCGACATGTTCTCATGTTTTGTGATAGATTAATGTCTGATGTCCACAAACTTACAGTTAATCTTGCCTGTATATTTTTGTTGGTTTTACTTGATTTTTTGTGATACATTTTAACTAGACCTCTCCAAAGGAAGCAAAGGACTTCTTAAACACCTAGACAAAAATCTGTACGTCCAGCTGAACCTAACATCATATTTTATTACGATTGAAATTCCTTGTTCAGTCCAGATTCCATGAAATTGTACTATCTGAGCACTGCAATTAATTTCATCTGAACATTATAAAATATAGGAAACCTTCTCTTGTGTATTTTGTGGACCAGCCCAAATCCTGTATCACTTCCCATCACAAGCAGGAGATACTCATAACCCTTTTCTTTGGAGTAAGTGTTTCTAGGGCTTGGAAACAAGAATAGAAAGCTGTATGTGCTGGAAAATATGTGAGCAATGGGGATGGAAGAGAACTGCAACAAGGAGGCACTGGAAATTAAAACAACGGAAGTGGAAAAAGTGGAGTGTTTTATTCATTTACCCTGAGTAGCCCATATGTGCCTTGGAAAGTCTACATTTCCTGGTCCTCTGTTTTGAGCAGGGTTTTCAGACTACTATAAATGATTGAACAGGCAGTTTTAATTATAGTAAAACATGACAACAGAAATGAATCCTCATGGTTATCTGGTCATAAGACTGCATCAGAGCCCTCAGGGACCAAGACAGCAAGGACTTAAATGCTTGTAAATATTGCAGGTGTTGAAAACCAATATGAGGTTATATAATTTCTTGACCAGAGAAATGTCAACACATGTCTTGCAACACTGTGGTGTGTGACAGTAGATTTCTGGTGGCAATTTACAAACAGGGAAAAAGGTCTTTCATCTCACTACAGTTGGCAAACTTTACATTTCATATTCACTCATCATCACCTCAGGACATGGTTTTTTTTCAGACAGAAGTAATAAGACTAACAAAAAGGGGACAACTATACTGCTAGTTTTTTCTTTAAGAAGAGATTTACACAATTTATATGAATAAATTTTAGCTCATTATATATTAAATATTACTTGTATTAGTTTGTATTTGTTAATTATCTTTGCATGACAGGGAATCTAAACTGCACAACTCTAACTGCCGGTTAATCAAGTGACCAAAGCTTGACAGAAGAGAAAAAATGAATGGCTAATTGTAAAGCCCACCAAAGATAACTGGTGTAAAATTCACTGTTGCTCTGAGCTGGACTCAAGTTCCTCTGTGATCCAGATTTATTCTCCTCCTTATTTTCAGCAAGCATGAGCACATATGAAAGTTTTCCATAATTATATAAAATAGAAATATAAACAATGTTTCAAAACATTCAGTGAGATGACAAGGTCAGTCATATGCCACTGAATAATTTCCTGAGCATCTGTTCATTCTGGCTATCACAGTGTCCAACAGTGCAGATGTAGTATCAATAATAATGACAGGACAGTTTATTTGGGTCTAAACGTGTAACTGTATGTTTTGCAAAACTCCTGCTGAAGGACATGGAGTTCTGAACATGGAAATTTTGTGGGGCTGGGCTGTGATTTTAGACTGACTGTAAAAACCAGTGTCCTATTTGACATTCACTTTAATAATATGCAAATACATCCTGAAATTGGACATGTGATGTCGATACACAAAAGGAAACACAGACACTTAGCATACACTGGCACAGGGAATTAGCTGTCCTCTTCATAGCTAGACTTTGCAGAAAATGGGGGTTTGAAATGTGATAGCTACCACATTTGAAGCTGTTAACAGGCACAAAATAAAAACCTGATAGGAGATCTCACTTCTATGTGTGACTTTTCCAACACTTTCACAGGTTTCTTTTAATATTAAATTCATAAAGGACACCAAGAAACTAAAGATCTGTTATTTCACTACCCCTTTTCACAGAAGGAAGTGTCAGACATTATCCAATGGTGACATTATTTTTTGTTGAAATTTCTGATGCTTTGTGGTACATCTGGTAAGAGAGACATTATCTTCACAGCTTTTTGTGGTGGACATATGTTCTCATACAAATACATGGGTTTATAATATTATGAGAAGAGCCTGTGTGATGCAGAAAGACTTGATCCTTATTCAGGTTGTTGATGACTTCTGGGGGTTCTGGGCAGCTGTTTCTATGTTCCTCCAGGAGAAGGGAAATTCCTTACATACAGCAAGAACACACAAACCCTGTGTATAGCTGCCAGCAATGCCTTCATAAGAAGATACTGTCTCATACTGTTTCAGCAGACAAGACTGAGCAGGGCTATTTAGTGTCTCCCAAAGGCTGAAATTTTACCAAGATGAATTTAGACTATGGATCTCATCATAGAAAGGCTCTAAGTTGATCATACAGGATTTGCCCCTGGTGAAGCCGTGCTGACTGCCATTCATCACCCCCATGTCCTCCATATGCTTCAGCATAGCTTCTAGGAGGATCTATTCCATGATCTTCCTAGGCACAGAGGTAAGACTGACAGATCACTAGTTCCCAGAGTCATCTTTTCTACCCTTACTTCTAAGACTCCTGGACTATCAGGGCAGGGTTAGATGTAGAGAGAGCCTTGAGACTGCACAAATGCTTGCTGTGTTGTCAGCCTGTGCTGCTTTGGTCCCAAATCTAAAATGTAGCACAGTAGGACCTCCAACTGTACCTGCCCACTACTAAACCATATCCCTGAGAATCTCATCTTCCCATCTTTTAAACACCTGCAGGAGTGGTGACATCACCACCTCCCTCAGCAGCCTCTGTCATTGCCCAAGAACCCTTTTTTGAAGACATTTTTCCCAATGGCCAAACTAATCTTCCCCTGACACAGCTTAAGGCCATTCTACCTTGTACTGGGCAAGGAGAAGCTCCCCCTAGTCCCATCCAAGTGCTTGGGACTGTTCCCCCAGGCCTGTCAGTCTGACTTCAGTGCCAGTGAAGGTCCTGGCTCAGGGCATCTTGAGTGCCATCTCATAGCACACACAGGACACCAGGGGATAAGGCTCCATCCACCTGAGCCTATGAAAGGCAGGTCCTGCCATACCAGCCTGATTTCCTTCTGTGACTAGGTGACCCGCTTCATGGATGAGGGAAGGCTCTGGATGTGGGGTACCTGGGCTTCAGTGAAGACTTTGACACCGTTTCTTACCACGTTCTGCTGAAGAAACTGGCTGCCGCTGCCCTGGACCAGAGTACCCTCTGCAGGGTGAAAAGCTGTCTTGGTGACTGAGCCAAAGAGTGGTGGGAATGGAGCCCAGTCCAGCTGCACGTTGGTCACAAGGGGTGTCCCCAGAGCTCAGTGCTGTGTCCATTTCTCTTCGATATCTTTATCTGAGATCTGGATGAGGGGATTGAGTGCACCTTTGCAAGTTTGCGGATAACACTAAATTGGGTGGGTGTGCCGACCTGATGGTAGGTAGGGAGGTTCTGGAGAGGGACCTGGACAGGCTTGTTCCATGAGGGGAGACCAACAGGATGAAGTTCAACCACACCAAGTGCCAGATCTCTTTCTGGGACACAACAACCCTGTGTAGCTCCAGGCTTGGGGCAGAGTGGTTGGAAAGCTGGCTGGTAGAGAAGGACCTTGGGGTGTTGGTCGAGAGCAGCTGTAGATGAGCCAGTAATGGCCCAGGTATCCAAGAAAGTCAATGAAAACTTTGCTTGGATCAGAAACAATGTGGCCAGCAGGAGCAGGAGCTCATAGACCTCCCTGTCGTGCCTGATGATAGATCCAGCTCTGGGAACCTTTCTGTTTGGTGATCAATCCTTGGGGAGTTTTTAAGACTTTGCTCTGCAAAAACCACTTGAAGTCTATTAATATCACAGCTCTGCTGGTACTGTGTTGTTCCAGAACTTCACAGGAGGTGCCCATTCTCCAGGGGAAGTGAATTTTAGAGATTCAAGTGAATAAATAGGCCCTGCTTTGGGAATACAAGCTCTGCTGGCAGCCAAGAAAATGGCAAGACTGTTTCTTTTCTCCAACCTGTCATGTTCAGGGAGGAGTTCAAGGAAAAGACACCAAACATTGCAGGAGCTGAACCCTGGCTTCCACTGAGAGCAGGTGCAGCATCTTTGCCTGAAGGATTGAGCAAGGGGAATTCTACTCCTCTGGCTCTTGTGCATTCACCCAACTCTGCCTTTACTGTTCCTCAGGTGAGTGCACTGCCAGAAGGCTCTCCTGGCTCCTGGAATGAGGTGGCAGCTCCCTGACCTGCTGTGGGCACAGACATCACTACAGCTCTGTAACTGAGCTGTGCCAGCACTCATGTAGCTCTGTGTGCAGGACAGTTTGTTGCACTTATCCACTGGACACTGCCAAATGGATCAGGGGATCTGTGGTGTCTACACAGAAGAGGGACAAATAAATTACAGTTCGAACACCTTGCTTGGATATAGCTTTAGAAAGTGGAGTGGAGGCAGTCTGACAAGGGCTGAATTCAGCAGGACAACAGAGATCGTTCCTGGTTTTTAAGCTGCTGGGGCTCTTCACCTGGCCACCACAGAGAAGGGATATAAAACCCAACCCCTTTGTTGGTTAGATAAAAGGTGAATGAATACAGGGCCATGGGCTGAGCTGCTGCAAAATATTACTGTGAGATCTTAGCTTTTGTTTTCACTGGGCAGCTGGTGGACGCCAAGTCTGGTCTGTGTCAGGTTCAGGACAACCCACCAGCATCTTGGTGTTGATGCACACCAAAACCTCTCAGGTTCTTTGAATACCTTTTGCATTCATAATGCTCTAGTGAATCATAGAATGGTTTGAGGGAGAGGGAGAATAACCTCCCTGGACCTACTGGTCACACTGTTTCTGATACAAGCCAGGATACCATTGGTCTTCTTGGCCACCTGGGCACACTGCTGGTTCATGTTCAGTCAGCTGTCAACCAACACCCCCAGGTCCTTCTCCTCCAGGCAGCTTTCTAGACACACTACTCCTATGTAGTGCAGATCCAGGTTTGATTGCAAGATGCTGCTTCAGGAGCTGCTCAGGCTGACCCAGGTCTTACTTGGGAGAGATAGTAAAGGAATTGGAATTACGGACATCATGTTTCCTGATACCAGCTATGACAAGAAGAGATAAGAGAGGAGAGTTAACTGAACACTTCAGGTGTTTTGGGTTACCTTTGTGGCTGAAAATTATTGTAATATGCTGCAACAGTTTTTCCAGAGAACACTGGGACCAGTGCACATCTGGGTTGTTGGCAAGGCACATATAGATGTTTTCATGCTCCAGATCTTAGCCTGCCATTTGTCTAGCCCTGTACAGAAGCATGATAAGCTGCATAGGCAGAATGGGATCAGTGCTTCCTTGAGGCAGGTGGGTAGAGCCAGTTTCCAGGCAAGAAGACAAGCCTTTAATTATGACTGCTGCAGTGAAATTTGACTTTTCCCACAGTTCCATAAAGAACTGTAGAGAGAAAAAAATTAAGAATAAAAGAAATGGAAAACTCTGTTGTATTTCTCTATAAATAGTATTTAAAGTAAGGTAATGTACAGAGAATAAGAAATGAGAGACTAGGAAAAGTTACATGGGTAATTGAATTGTTTGTGACTACCTGTGGCAATGAATATATTTAATCAGAAAATAAGTATAAATATTTGCTGTCTTGTGGCTGATACTTCCCAATCTTGTACACACCTCTCCCATTTTCTTCAGTTGCCTAATAAAAACTAATGATTGCATCCACAACGTGTTTAATGTAATTTAATTGTGATTAAGGCAAGCAGCATTTTTCCTCTCTGGTAGCTCCGACTCTCCTTTGGTGGTGACAGACATATCAGAATTGAAATGGACTCCATTGAACTGCTCTCCTCATACTTACATATAATGAACATAAATAAATGTTCTAGTCAATTTCTTATTTTCATTTATTTATATGTCAATAAGAAAAAATAGACAAGAAATTTATCCCTTTAAATGCTTAAGTCTTACTAGAAAAAAAGAATTGATCATTAAAAGGGTTTAACAGAACTTTCTGCTATCAACTGCATATCAGATTTTGCTATCTTACAAGGTAAGATGCAGGTGACCTGTCAGGGTTTTATGAGATGCTTTATGGTGTGTTTTTTTTAGCCTAGAGCAATGCTAGTCAGTTATTAGGTCAATCATACTGATAGTGTTATTATATACTTGTGTAGAGAGAGAAGTAAAGTGTCGAGCTAGAGTGGGCTTTATACATTGCTTCCGGAAAGCTGGCTGAAAACAGAACTTGTCCCATATACACACAAAACTTATTTGTCCCAGGCAAGACTAGGTGGGAAAATAATTCATTTTTTAACTCCTGATGACTTCTTTATCCTTTCTTGAAACAATGAAAATATTCTAATCAGTTTGCCGTAATGGAAGAAAGGACAAATACTCTCAGATCCTAGAGGGAACCAGCCAATCTTTGAAGAAAATGTTGGTTAAGATATTTTTGTCCTTATGTCAGCTCCATCAAGATCAGCTAACATGTTTTGAAGTAAGATTTCTGTATTCCACATTAGGAACACAGGAAAATTCTACTGTTGTGCTGCATAGAGCTGTTCCTGAATCAATTTTTCCTGTGGAAGGCCATAGCTAAGTTACTGGTGGTGTATACAAGAGCAGTTGTGTGACTTGAATTCCAAGCAGAAGAAAGAGTTATGAAAGAGAATGTATTGCTTGTGCAACAGATCCCATTTGTACATGAACCTATGCTGTTTTCCATACATCTACATTATTGACAAGCTGGAAAGGGAAGAGCTTTATCGCATGCATAAGTGTGTTGTGAGGTACATATAAAGTTACTTTTAACTTCATGTGTTTGGATAAGTAAAGACCTCTTTATTTTCCCTTTGATTCCTTTGAAATACACACCTAAAACACCAATAAATATTTACGAAGCAAACTTTTAAAGCCATAATTCAAGAGAAAACTTTCTCTTGAAATAGTAAAAACTCTCAAAACCCTACAACACCATCACCCCCCCAAGCAACAACTGTACACATAATACTATGAAAAGTTTTATCCTTACAGTAGGTGAAAGAACCAAACGACTAACAATGTTATGAAAATAGAAGCATATGAAGAAGTTTATTTTCTTCTACTGGAAAAAAAAAAAAGGATACCAAACAGTATTGTCTGCTCTTGGATATAGTAAAGCCATTTCAAGATGCAGCGTAGTGGGGGTTTTGGCGACTTTCTTTCAATCTCCATCCCTGTAGTCCATTGTACTTGTACAGCTATGGGGAAGGTGGACGTGGATGTGACCTGCAGTTCTCCCACCACCAGCAGATAATCAGTGAGGTCTGGAGCTGCCAGCTAACTGGAGTTCCACATCCAAACTATTTTGTCAGTTAGGGTACAACAGTTCTGTTCTTTTCTGTAGCTCATTAGCAGAGTTGCCAAAGCCGTGGGAACAGAGTTGGCTCACTAAGAAGTTATGCTTTATGCTGAAGATTCAACCCTTCAGACCTGGGTCCAACCTGCAGGAGGATTTTCTTTTGTGAGGCTTGAACAAACAAAACTCTTCCATTTAAATAGATTTAAATTAAGCAGAAACCAGAATGATTTGCCTGGGTTGTTTCAAGTTCTTTATTGCTCCTAACTACTTCCTTTCAGCCTTCCCAGAAGCTACTTCAGCTGAAAAGGCTGTAATGGAGGGTCCTTAAGGCAGTATTCACAGTTTTGAAAGAGCAGCAAACAGCAGCACTCAGAACGTTTAAGAAATGACTGATGAGATTTTTATGGTGCTTAGGAAAGAAAATATCTGAGCATTCATATGTAAATCTCAGATATTCACCAGAATGTTGCTTTTTAACTACTGCCATATTTTTCTTTCCAAGTGCATAATGGAGTAAGTAGCTGGAGGTAATGTTCCCTCTAGAGACTCAGAAATTGGTTTTAATGTGAAGCAAAAATGTCAGAGTACTAAGGCTTCAGGGTTTTTTCTTCCTTTTCAAGAAGAAACCTTAAGGGAACAGGAATAGAAAAATTCATTCTAAAGAGATTAACAAAATCCAATTAACCTGGTAAAACCATAAGGTAAATTGGCAATTTTGGTGATCAAAATGTTGTCCTTCTTTGCTTGCATAATTCTAGCATTAATAGCTTAACACGGTAAATGTTTAACAAAGAGCCCTCCTTTTTTGTTACACACAAATATTGATAAATTCATGCATTTAGAAGTTTTTTGTTTAAACTGAAAAGACTACGAAAGAAGATAATCATAACAGCCCATGAATGAAATTTGATCAGCAGCAGCTTGTTTGGATATAGAAAGCCTGGGTTTTGGTATTTTAGTATATTTTGTGGATATATATGGATTTTGTACTCAGATATATATGATCATAACTATGTATTCATATCTCTGCATGTGTATGTATTTTTTCATATGCAGATGTGTTGGCATGCACACACTCATACCCATCAGATCTCATCTTGAGTTTCTGGTAGGTCTGTTAAATTAGTATCCCTCACCCCCCCAAACATCTACTTTTTTTTCTGAAGCTAACACCATAAATAGAAGCTATGTAAATGATACCCTGCATACCCCTCAAATCTGGACCTAAAGAGGTCATATTAGGGCAGAAAAGAAAACACTTGTTTTTCTGAGTCTCCCCATTAATGTGATTCGTCAAATGTCATTGTGCCTAATGTAGAAAAGATTAGGCAACTGGTAAAAACTAAGGTAACTAGTGACAGTCTGCTGCCTAATGGGACTGATGCTGACTAGCAGAGCCTGTCCTCAAGCTCCCAGAAAGCATTCTGCCGTCCACACTCAACAAACCTGAATCCTAGCTGTCTCCAAGCAATTTGACTCAAACCACATTCACACTTTTTTCTGCTGAGAGGTAAGTTCTACTTATGTAGCAATTATGACTTTCCATTACATTAGTAATTAGGGTTGTGAGGACCCAAACAAGGTCAGAGAAGAAGTATCTCTACATGTCTAAGCACAATTAACACTTTGATGGTGCTGGAAAGGATCTCCACAAACAGTTTGCCATTGGGGCATGGTTAAGTGGTTGGACTCTAATATCCTGTGGGTCTTCTCCAACCTAGTGATTCTGTGTGTTTTAGGAAGGCGAATTGACTCAGCAGTAATCAGAGACAAGAATAAAAAGAATGGACAGCTGGATGCTGTTTAAGGAATCTCATTATACAGGACATTCTCTATCTCTTGCCATAGCCACCTTTCAGAATGTTAGGAAAACAGCAAATGACCCCATGAGCACACAGGCAGAGCTGGCAGCCATCCCTGATCCACTCCCCATGCCTCACTGTGCCACAGAAGCAGCATTATATGTTTTAAACATGTTACCACTTCTGGGAAAAAAAACTTCACTCCATATTTTGCTCATGTGAGACACTGATCATGTTGACAGCGTCTACCGCTACATTAATTGGACATAAGCAGAAAGTTACCAGGATCAGTTTATTCTGTTTGGGCAGCAATTCCTGTTAAGCTCATAGGCTGCAGTCAGAAATAAGGGTTTACTATAGGAAATTTGTTGAACAAATAAAGCATCCTCTTTGGCTGCAGACAGCTAGGCCACCAGTTTAAACCTCATGTTTTTAAAATTTTCATTGTTTGCCTATTGCAGACTCTGCACAGTTATCCCAATTCATTAGCAGATTCGGAAGGTCAAAGACTAAATTAAGCAGCAACCTCATAAGTTTTTAATTAATTTTTCAGTAATGGATACAATTGCCTTCAGGCTTTTGTTTTCATTCTTGTGCTTAATCAGAGCTTAAAGTTTGTAGAGACACTCTGTGGAGGATCTGACCTTTCGCATGTTCTTTGAAAACATAGCAACGGTTCCTTTCTTTGATCCAATTTTCTGGCGACCGAGTCTGGAAAAGATATACGAACTCTAGTGTCTGAACAGGTGACTATGATACTTAATGAGATTATTTCTGTGCTGAATGGATCTGGATTAATAATAAAAGGGATTGGGTAGAAGGTGATGCCAAGGTGGATTCATAAAAAAGGGGATTGGGTAGAAGGTGATGCCAAGGAGAAAATTCTGTTTTCTAGTGTGTATTTTCAAAGATGTTTTGGAAGATGCTTCCAGACAATGAAGAGGCACATGCCCATCTAGTGAGCAGTCACTGCACATACAGCTGCAGTTGAAGCTAGTTAAACACATCTCACAGTAAGCATAAATGTATCAGTTCTTTACGTCCTTCATGGATTCTGTGGGAAATGTTAGGAAACATAAAGCCAATAGCACTCTGAGTCAGGACAATAGCTTTCTACACAGGTTCCTTCATTTTCCTAGGGCAAATAAACTGTTAGCACTGAAAGTAGGTTGAGAGAAGCATGCCCATCAGTCATTTTTTTTCCTCTAGAAATTAAGAATTAAAAATACAGATTTTTAGAAAGCCTCTTCTCCCTAAGTTGGGGAAAGAAAAGGATTTACAGGTGGTGATAACTAGTGCTGCTAATTCATGTCTCATGACACTGATCAGGGGATCTGAGATTGGTCTTCAGGGCCCTTTGTCTAAAATACATGGGATTGTTCTTTACACGCATTTTTCTTGAATGTGAAAATACTCTCACATCTCAAAAATGTGAGTATGAGGTGGTGTTTTACTGATCCAGTAAAACCCAGTGTTTAATTGGCTGTACAATGTGAATTTGGTGCATTAACTCAGAAGGTGGGTAGAGTTTGGCACAAACTGCTTTATTTACCTTATATCTGCCTCTATTTCATAAACAAAATCATCAGCACTTCTAGCTTCCTGCCCTAATTAACAAGAGCAACAAAAAGATGATGTGACCCTTCCCACTTTTCTATAGGACCAACATAATTAAAGTACTTAGATTGATATTTTAGCATGTATTTGTGATGTCTTCAAGAATATGGAAGAGTTGGATTTAATTAACATGTAGGGCTTTTGTTTGTCTGTTCATTTTTAACTAATACAGAGTAAGTACTAATATTTTTTTGGCATTTGATCTTGCACTTAAGAGCTGGTAAACTTCAAATATATAAATTAAAAAGGAAGATGGCATTCTTGGAAACAACAAAAGCACAGAATTAACATATGAGACTACTTAGAAAAACTGAGAGCATAACATTATCCCTTGTAAAAGTAATGAGCATCAAAATTGTAATCTTATTAAAAGAGAGAAGCCGATGTGAGATTTGTATCCTTCTTCTTCACAGTTCAGTGTTATTACATCGAGAAGGAGGTGGTGGAATAGTAAAATAAAAAACCACTGAAATGCTTGACATGTAAATTTTACTATTTACATGAAGACCAACAGGGTACCAGGACACATATTGTAGGTCCTGAACAGGTAACAGATAGACCCCATAATCGCATCCTCCTTGCTCTGAAACTCTATGTTGATGTCCTATATCCTCCATCATTCAACAGAGCCTGGCTCACTGAAGAAGTCAAAGAGAGCAATGCTGCAGGAATTTTTTAACCTTACAAACATGTGGGTAATGTCGATTACATGAGTAACCCCATTCATGTATGAAGATGTCTGAAAACTGAGTCTATAGTGCAGTGATTATTTTATGCTAGTTATTCACAGAAGGAGGAGACAGAACCATCACCCATTAAAAACAAAACAAGAAATAATGTTTCAAACTGAACTACTTGTAGGGGTGGTGACATACTTAAAAGAAATCTGCAATGTATAGATAAAAAATATGTGAATAATGATTTTTTTAAAAAGACATACTAAATTAATAGCATGATATGTAATTATAACTATAGTTTTGGAACATAAAAGGGAAGGGGAAGTAAGCCATTGTGTGGGTACAACACATGTATTGTAGGAGAAGGTTACGTCCAATTTTACATAGCTACTGGAAAAAGAAGTGTGAAAAGTATAAAGCACAAGAATTTACTTTTTTAAAAAAAGGATAGATTTATATTTGTCTTTTTTTCTTCTTTCTTTCTTTCTTTCTTTCTTTTTTTTTTTTTCTTTTTTGTTGTAGAAAAAATTCCTTGCCTAAAAAGCTTCACAGAATCACAGAATCAGAGAATCACTAGGTTGGAAAAGACCCACTGGATCATTGAGTCCAACCATTCCTATCAACCATTAAACCATGCCCCTCAGCACCTCATCCACTCATCTTTTAAATACCTCCAGGGAAAGTGACTCAACCACCACCCTGGGCAGCCTGTTCTAGTGTCTAATGACCCTTTCCATGAAAATATTTTTCCTAATGTCCAGCCTAAATCTCCCATGGTGGAGCTTGAGGCCATTCCCTCTCGCCCTGTCCCCTGTCACTTGGGAGAAGAAGTTGTTACTCTACTCTCTACAACCTCCTTTCAGGTAGTTGTAGAGAGCAATGAGGTCTCCCCTCAGCCTCCTCTTCTCCAGGATAAACAACCCCAGCTCTCTCAGTCGCTCCTCATAGGGCCTGTTCTCCAGCCCCTTCACCAGAGTCGTTGCTCTTCTCTGGACTCCCTCCAGAGCATCAACATCCTTCTTGTGGTGAGAGGCCCAGAACTGAACCCAGTATTTGAGGAGTGGTCTCACCAGTGCTGAGTACAGAGGAAGAATAACCTCCTTAGACCTGCTGGTCATACTCTTTCTGATACAAGCCAGGATGCTATTGGCCTTCTTGGCCACCTGGGCACACTGCTGGCTCATGTTCCGTCGGCTTCATATATTTTCTTTCTGGTCTGTCTATATTTCATTCCTTTCACTGCATATTAAATTCCTCTGCTATAATTTTATGCTACTAGGTAAAAAAAACCCCAACTAGTTTGACATGTTCATTTTGGTGGAATATAGTTATGGAAGCAAAACAAACTCTCTACTTATTGTTCCACAGTAAAGTGGTTTTTACTCTCTGAGCTTTACCAATGTACTCCCTGCAGCAAGTAATTTATAAAAAATCAACATCTTTCTATTCTCGTCTCCCATCTCCCTACTTGACCTCTCTTCGTTAGCCTGGCAATTTGCAATGAGATTGGGTAATGGATTTATCACAGAGCCTGTTCTGAGTTGGTCTCTGGGGACAGCAGAACCAAAGGTAAATGGAATTGCCTATGTGAAAACCTCTTTTTCTTTTTTTCTCCTTTTTGTTTTCTGTTGTCTTAAAATGTAATATTGCCATGACTCAGATCTGGTTAATCATGTAAATATAGAGCTACCTAATTAACATACTATAATTCCAAGAATAAATCAGGAATTGATCTGAAAGTTAGTATTTTAAATTTGATTATACTTTAATAACTAACTTAAACCTGAAAGATACAATGTACTGGAATTTGCCTTCTTTTGCTAAACAGATGCTATTAAACTGGTGCAAGTTTGTGTGGAAGCAGTCAAGCCAAAACCCCTGGACAGGTGCATGCCTCAAAAAACATGCTTTTCATCTATCATTTGCAGTAATATTCAAGTTGCCTTTTTGAAATAACAGGTTGACCTCACTACAAAATTTCCTTGGAATAGCTGATTTAGACCTGAGCCTTTTGTCTTCACTTGATTTGCATTCTGTTTCTTGATGTTATTTTTATTTTCTGTCTTTAGTGTTATGCAGGTTGTTATACATTTACAAAAAAAACAAGACCCTGAATTTATACTAAATGAAGACCAGAAGATTAGATTAACAGTGGATTGTCACACCACATGAGCAAGAAGGTACAAGGGCTTTGCCTATAGGGAATATTTTTCAGTTTTATTTGCAGGACTCTGGAAATTTGATCAAATGGAGCCAGTGTTAACGGTTCTGCTAGTTGTTTGGTTTTATTCTTGGAATTCAGTGGGGAAGGAGTACCTATTTAAGAGGCATAATGAGCAAGGAAGAGCTTTGGTCTGTTGGACTAATCTCCCAGAGCAAATCATTGCCTCTCTAATGATTTAGTCCCCAAGGTGATGCTATCTCTTACCACTATACCATAGACACGTACTAAAGACTTTGAAACAATTACCATCCTCTGTACCCTGGGGCAATTTAAGGAGAATAAGACTTGCAAACTGAAGCTATGATCATTTCCATGACTTTGATTCAGGTTGTAACTGATATTTGAACAACTTGTCATTGAAAGCTCCCCAGTGATTACAGAACATCTAGGTCGTTTAGGTGAACAGTTCCACTCATTCCAAGGCAAATGAGCAGGATTTGTGACTGAAATCTAGGGCCTTAACCATGCTTTAACATTTGGAAGTGAGTCGATGCGCTATAAGGTGTTTCTCTTGTGTGTCTTAGAATTTTACTTCTCAAGATGAAAATTCTGGCAGTATACATGAAAGATGAATAATTTGAGAACCTAATATTTCCTTTTTGATTTTTTACATCTATCTATTTTAAAAATAATTTTAATATGCAGTTATTAGTTAATTTTTAATATGCATGATAAATATCCAGTTTGTATAGAGACCTCTGAGAAGTCTAGGGTTATAGCAGAAATACTAAGTACGAGAAGTGCTTGCTTAGTTACCAGTCATAACTAGGAAGTTCAAAGTCCTTGATACACTATTTGAATCAAACCCTAGTTATTTCTTCTGCTATCCTGTAATTTCTTTAAAGTTTTATTTTTGATAAGGTTTATTAGTAGAGAATTAATTTTGACTAAATATTTTCTTAGAAATCATCATGCAAAATGGCCTTATTGAAGATTTCTTTAAAATACTAATGACTGTTTTAAACTTGTTTTTTTTTTAATGAAATGAAGAGTATCAGTAAAAATCAAGAGATAAACTTGTTTTTTGATCATTGCTTGTTAAAATAAAAATAACAATTTCCTGCTCTCATTTTTGTTTTATTTTTGGTTTTTTTTTCCAGAAGGCAAAATTGAAAGACAGTGCTTTTAGGTAGGTACAATAAAACTGAGCTGCTTTTTAAAATCTAATGGATGGAGTGTTTGGGTATCTGAGTGGGTAGATGAGTGTGTGCACCAGGGTGGAGGGCATAGAAATAACAAGGCAGTCAACACAACCCTCTTGTTGGCCTTTGCCTGACTCCATGAAACTGCTGTGGTTTCTCAAAAGCACAGCTTAAATCTCAAGGACATTAGAACATAATACTAAACTCTTCTTTCTTTTTCTTTTTCTTTTTCTTTTTCTTTTTCTTTTTCTTTTTCTTTTTCTTTTTCTTTTTCTTTTTCTTTTTCTTTTTCTTTTTCTTTTTCTTTTTCTTTTTCTTTTTCTTTTTCTTTTTCTTTTTCTTTTTCTTTTTCTTTTTCTTTTTCTTTTTCTTCCCCTTCCCCTTCCCCTTCCCCTTCCCCTTCCCCTTCCTCTTTCCCTTCCTCTTTCTCTTTCTCTTTCCCTTCCCCTTCCCCTTCCCCTTTCCCTTTCCCTTTCCCTTTCCCTTTCCCTTTCCCTTTCCCTTTCCCTTTCCCTTTCCCTTTCCCTTTCCTTTTCCCTTTCCTTTTTTTTCATAAGTTCTATCAATATGAATTACAGATTTCCTCAATTTACGAAATTCTGAAAATGAGGTTTTCACTTTCTCTCCTGTTAGTGTTTATGCCAAAGGTATGATCAAATCTAGTGTTCCTATTGCACAGTAGTGTTTGAAAACACTTAGCTGTATTCTACCTGTAACTTAGCACAAGTAAGGTGAGTAAAGCTGGTAAATTATACCTCTTCCACAGATGTCAAGGAGAAAGTGCTTGTGTTCACTTACCTGCATGTCTTTCATATCCCTCTGGTTTAGTTCCTCATTATAAAACACAGATTAAAGCATTCCTTTGCATCAGAACAACATTACAAGCCTATATTAATTAAAAAATGTGATGAGTTACATCAAGATGTTCATAAATATATTGCCAAGTAAGTAGTGTTATAAATGGCTTCATGATTACAGACCTACCTAATAGTTAAAAAACATTTCTAAATAGTTACCATGATTATGATTTTCAGCTTTTGGATGCACCAGGAAAATGCAGCTATCTGGATCTTGTAAAGATTATATACAACTGTTCTCTAAGCTCATGGCAATTATCAGTTTCATGTTCTACATTTGGCTAGAGATAACTTACAGATTTACCTGAACATTTTGTGCAGCCAAGTGGCACCATTATGTAGACATTTCTGCATGTGTTTTTTGAAGGAAATAAAGACCCCTAAGGTGCTTGAGGCACTCAGGTTAAAGAGCAAGAGAGGGTAATTTTAAGATGATGGAGTTGCTAAGTGTAGGTTCTTTGTGCAGGATAAGACTGTGGTCACGATAGGGAAAACAAACAAAGTAAAATCAGATATTAAGGTTAAAACTGACAGACAAAATTGCATATGGAAATGATACTAATACTTTAAACATTTCCTTATGATTCTTCTTGTTATCAAAAATCTTGGGAAATTTGAAAAATCTCCCTTCAGTGGGGTTAATTAGGGACAAAATCTCTGCGTGTACTTGGGAATCTCATTTTCAAGATTTGGCTCACTCTGCAAGTGTCTCTAGGTGCTGCTCAGACATTGTGATTATTTGAGCCGACAGGATTTTCTCTGTTATAAGAACAAACAGATCATCCAATGAAAAACACTCGTATTCAATATGTACCAGGCATCACTTTATAAAACTGAGCAGGGGTGTATCTTTTCTCCTTGGAGTATGCCTGTTTTAAATGCAGTATGACCCCATGTATTTCATTACAGTGTACCACATGATCATAGTAGATGTGTCTTTATCAGTTATTAGCATGGTCCAACCATACAAATATAACTTACTAAGCCGTATTCAGAAAAATTCATTTCCCAAGTCAAGTTCAAAATGAGAATATAATGCCTTGTCTTTTAAGAGCTGCCTATTTCAAGGAAAGGTTGCGTATGGCACTGACACAGATAAATTGAGAATAATTTCTTGTTAATGAGTTAAAGATGCCAAGAGGACTGTAGCTTTATATCTCAATTATGTCTCTGCAGAAGCAGATGAGAGTGGAGAAGAGCATGTTAGCTCATATTTTTCCCTACCTATTTATGTTTTATCACAGGAAAGTCAATGAGCTCCTCTTCTTAAAGTCCCTTGGACGCACACACGGTGTTTCTGAAATAAATAGCTTAGCATTTGAAAGTGTAAATATAAGGACTTTAAAAATTGTTTCAACACTGCATTGCAGTCTGGTCGTCTGAATGTGCATAGAGCTGGATACAGGACTAAAAACCAATATATGGTGTTAAATTCATCCTGAAGTTGCACCCATCATTTTCAGGATAGGAACATTTCCCAAAAGAGTTTATTAGTTGAAAAGTAATGTTGAATGTTTCACAAAAGGTCCAGACACCGCTTCATACTCCGCAACTCCATAACCGGAGTTACCCATCCTGGTAGCTTTGTTCATAGCCTCTGTCTCCCCAAATATTGTCTTATTTCACAATTTAACAGACAGCCCAAGACAAAGCAAAAGAATATCCTCATCTATCATAAGCCATTGCCTTCACTTATATATGTGAGGTTGACTAGTGGAAATGTGTAAAAGTGTGTAGGATGTGACATGCTGTCCATGCACAAAAATCTTTTACAAAGTCTGAATGAAAACAGTAAGGAGGGAAGGTCACTAAGGGCCAGTATAAAAATGTTACAGAGGGAAATCTTTTTTAGCGAGTGCTTTGTGCAATGCTATGGTACAACGATAACTGAAGTTACATCCTTCAGGGATTAATTATACCCTGCTCTAAGAGAAAGAGGTAAGATCATATGTCTGAATACCCACTGTTTAAATGTCAATTATCAGTACAGTATCTCCCCCACTGGCTTGAGGGTTTATACCTGTTTCCCTGAAATATCAGCTTCATGTTGTTCATATTTAGGGCCTTTGCTTCCTATTTCTAATCTTGCCTGCTCTATGGCCTCCAGCTCATGCACTGCATCTCTACCCACATGTTCTGAAAATGGGTATTAGTGGGGGTGTCAATGAAATATATTTCTTGGCATTATATTTAAAAAATAGGAAGATGTAGAGAAAGATCTTAAAATAAACTGTAACAATAGATTCTGGCCTCCGATATTGCCAATGCACAAAAAATATACAGCAGCTGAGGTCCCATGAAAAATGTTTCTCCAGACAATATCCTTACAGAGTTTTCCAGCTTGGAAGAATAAGTGAGAAAATCTTACTAGTACTGAGATTACCATAATAGTCTGTATTTCCACAACTGTACAAAGAAAAACATTTTCTTTGAGACTATTCAAACAGACACTATTCATTTTGCTGAGAGCACATAATATTCTTATCTGTCTAAGAATACCATGCTATTCTTATCTGTCTTCAGGATTCTTCAGTTGCTGGGCGAGGTGCCTGCAGATTTGCCTCTTTTTACCTTAAAATTTTCCAATCTTGTCCCCAAAGATTTTGTATCTCCAGATTTTCCCACACTACTATCATTCAAAGACACCATCCCTGCCAAGTGAAGAAAATGACCCTTTAATTTGCTACAAATCTTTTAATGCATCACATTAACAGATGAACTGGAAATTCAATCCCTCCTATCTCCACTCCACAATAATTATTACATTTTAAGGCTGTCAGGACACAACAAAGCTGTCTATAGTGCACCTCCAGCTAGTCTGTACTTTGGCTCACAGGCAGAGAGTTGTCCTGTCCATGTTTCATTTAAGGCAAGATTTCATGAGTAGTGGTCTGATGGGTGGCTACAGGATTTTATGAGCAGCCCAAGTACTGAGGCTGGGTGGAGTTGGGAAAGCCTTAGCCACAGTCCTCATGTTTATAAAAGATTATAAGGACTCTGTTGTGTTATGCTAATGAGGAAGCCGGCTGCTGAATGCAGGAAATGTACCCTGGAAACGAGGTTGTGTGGTTGGACTGTGACCAATGAACGCTTGTTACTAGGGTAGAATCATCCAATCAATGTTTGGCGAGCTTGGGGTACAAAGGCAACCAGTTAACCCAAAATAAACAGCTTCATTCGGACCATATTGATGGTTGTGTCATCCCAGTTCTTCCGTTGTCACATCTAGCGCCCAAACAGGGACCCTCAGATTCAGCTTGAAGGCTGCCAGAGATTGGATTGAGGGAGCGGAAAAGCCTACTGAAGATGAGTGCTGCCCTGGCACTCATGAAAAAGTTTTTCATATAGCTGCAACTTAAAGACTTTGGTGGGAAACTCTCTCTTGGCCAGGCAAGTGATTGAGAGGAGGTGGGGTCCTCTCACTCATCCGAAGACAAAACTTGGACTGAAGCTGAGGTGAAGCTCGTGCAAAATATACTCCAAGAGAGGAATTGTTTATGAAAAAACTGCATTGCAGTCTATGATAAGATGGGCTAATTGAAGCAGATTTATTCCTATTAACGCTGACCTATTTGAAAGAGAGACTTGGAAGAAAATTGGACAAAGGTTGTTTGAAGAATGTACCAGAGGAAATAAAGGCCTTTGGCAATATCTCACCCTCTGGCAATTAGTTAAAGAAACTTATGTGAAGTGAAATCAGAGAGAGAGAGGCTTATGCTGCTATGAGCAAGAATCAGGACAATACTGGCAGTACTTCTGCATCTGTGTTATCATTTTGTATGTCTAATATGCCTACACAGGGACCAATTCCCAGAGACTGGCCTTCCCCACAATTCCCCCGAATTGAGGAGCTTGAAGAGGCTGCAGATAAAGAAGATCCCCCTCTCCAAAGGAGCCCCTCAGCTGTATTGTGTTTGCTGCACCTCTGCTTCCATTAGTTGACTTAGGGTAGCATCTATATCCCTATGAAATAGCAGAGTCAAATCTAGACACCGCATCACTGCAAATACAGGTGCCATCTGTTTCTTATTAAAGACTGTCAAATTCATGTCTTTCAGAACTGGCTCTTTGCTGCCAGAGAAACCGTTTATAAATGGCACTGGAAAAACAGTGAAGGCCAAGAAGATAATCAAAGGACTGTCTTCATTTTACTTCTCATATATTTTGTATAGTTTCTTGTAGATATGCTACAATCTTGAGGAGAAAAAAAAGCAAGAGATGTCTCTCCCAAACTGACACATCTACCTGTAGTACAAACCAGTTAATATGAAGAAAAGTAGAGCTGCAAAGTGGCAAAGAATTTAGGAGGAAAACTATGCATGGCAAGATAAGGTATGGTGGATGCTGCTGTGCTTAACAATTCTGTTCTTTCCTGCAAGTGAGAATGGCAGATTAATGTAATATTGCTATGGAGACATGGTCTTAGTCACACTGTCTTGGCATCACATGGATTTTTAAATCACCATGCTGTACCTACATGGCAGAAACATTCAGAAGTGTAGAAGAGGTAAGATCCTGATAACCACCAAAAGACTGAGGCAGGGTGAATTTGACCTTGATAGGGTGTTCAAGTACTGGTACCTGATTTTCCTCCCAAACTTTGTAGTTCAAAGACTTTCTGGAAAATCAGAGTGGGTCAGTGACCCCTGATGAAGATCAGAAAAGGACTGTAATTTGATTAGAAGAACAACCTAGTTGCCTGCTAAAACGGAACTAGGGAAATACCTTGGAGGCAATGAGAGAGCCAACCCTGCAGAGAAAGAGCAAATTTCATTGCCTTCCACAGAAATGGTGTAATAGACTCAGCAACTGAAATGCATGAATATACTACAATTCCTCTTCTCTGTCTTGCTCTCTTGCACCAATCAGGCTCACATTCAGTTTAGCCAGTTCCTCTTCACAGTACTTCAGAAAGTAGATGGAGATGTAGCATGTCTCTTCTCAGAGACTGGTAAATAGGGGTGGTATAATTCAGGCTGTAAAACTAGGAAGCTTCTAGTCATTCGTTTGTAGTGTGCTTTACAAATTGCCCTCTAGAATGGGTTCTGAGTCATGTTGAACATGGCAATTAATGAAATGGAGTGTTCTAACGAGGCAGATTTTGTCAGAACATTATACTGCATCACTATCCTTATTACTAGACTATCGTGAGCAGTAGTACATTCCGTTGTTGTTTACCCATTAATGAAAATTAACTGTTATAGGTGAGACGGCAGCTTTTATTGAGAGTGGATAAAAGGCAAATGAGGAAAATGTCTTTTGAAATGTCAAATATTACCTCTGTAATTTGTTAATACTAATACTTTACGATCTCAGCCTGGACCTCTCCAACAGTTTCAAACTTTGTTTGGGCTTTTGTCGCAACACCATCAGCAGGGTTGTGCTTGGATCTGCAGATGAGCAGGGTGGCTTCTTGCCTATAAGAGGTGGAAAGCTACTTGCCCCCTTTTCAAAATGAAGCTGTGAGCCTTGTGGGAGGTCTTGGGTGTCCTGTTTAACCAGATTCCTAGGATATACATTATACTGATGAATAGATTTTGTATGCAATTTGTAGGTTCAGGAAAGCTGATTTCCTTTCATATATTGCTAATATATATGCATCCTCAGCTTCATACCAGTGAAATTCTTTTTAATCCACTATGTTCAAATATGATACAATAGTTGAGTTTTTTCACAGAGATACAGTCTGGAATTTTCTGGGCCTGAGATGAATCTTTACCTCCCCCTTGCTGGGAGTAAGGCTGTGTCAGCATTCTGTTATAATCCCCTAGTTTGAAAGGAATTTATTACTTGTCCATGATTTTTTTTTTCTGGGACAGAATTTGGTATTAAACTCTCATCCTGGGTTAAGGAGAAAAAAGCCTGTTTAAGTACTTGGTGACTGCTCCCTGTTTTCTTGAGATAGAATGCATATTTTAAGGCAGATGGGGTCAGTGCCTGAAAATTCTCTGCCAAATTTACAATTCAAAACCGACTCTGTTTTCTACAGTGAATGTGGTGGCTTGCTATTAAACTTCTTGGTGGATTTGTTCTTTCTCCTTCCCAAAGTAGATAGGAGGCAAAGGGTCACAAATACAAAGCAGTCAAATCTCAGAATAAACTTTGTCAGTGACCTCTGACACCAGGGCTACTGCACTGGATCCTCTGGGAGAGAAAAGTAGTGAGATTATAAAAAGTAATATGCTCAAGGGAAGTGAGAATAAAAACCAAACCCCTGGGCAAAGTTCAGTGCTTTTAAAGCAACACCAAGATCTTGCACTGTGCTCACTAATAAGAAAATGGTTAAAAAGAGGATGAAAAGCCAAGGAATTTTTTACACGTAAGGAATGCTTTGGGAGTGCTCTCATTAGTAATATGTATCCTAAAAGTAGGATCAATTGTGCAGTAGAAGTGTAGGATATGTGGAAGATACTATATTTACTCATTAGCAAAAAGTATATTGTGTTGCAAGAAGAGTATGTTAAGAGATATAAGTTGTGTATTCTGTGAGAAGAGTTTATGTCTCTGTGTGGAACTAATTCTCCAAATGGCTAGCAGCAGCTACAGGCAGCAGCCTGCCAATAGAGAAGTGCCCTTCAAATGTAAGGCGTCCACCTAAAGAGCTGTGAGCTACGTGTATCACAGCTGTCTTCTCTGGAGGCTCTAGTATAGAACATGCCTTTGGGCACTCTGGTTTGATTTTCACTTCTTACTGCAGGCACCGTGCTATCCTTGCTCTAATACAGAATCAGAAAATTATGGCATTATAGAATTAGAGAATGGTTTGGGTTTGAAGGGGCCTTTAAAGGCGCCTCTAGTCTAATTCCTTTGCCACAGGCAGGGACATCTTTCACTAGATCAGGTTGCTCAAAACTCTATCCAACTTGACCTTGAACACTTCCCATGATGGGCATCCATGACTTCTTTGGGTAATCTGTTCCAGTACCTCACCACTTTTATTGTAAAAAATATCCTTCTCATGTCCAATCTGAATCTACACTTTTACAGTTTAAAATTGTTACCCTTTGTGTGTTACTGTAAGTCCTGGTCTTCCTTTGTCTTTCTCATAAGCCCCTTTTATCTATTGAAAGGCTTCAGTAAGGTCTCCCAGGGGTCTTCTTTTCTCGAGGCTGAATAAATTCCAAATTTCTTAGGCTCATAAGTGAGATGTTCCCAATCTCTGACCATTTTTGTGACCCGTCTCTGGACCCATTCCAACAAGTCCATGTCTTTCTTGTACTGGGGACCATAGATCTGGATGCAGTACTCCAGGTGGGGTCTCATGAGCAAAGCAGAAGTGGAAAATCACCTTCCTTGACCTGCTGGCCACACTCCTTTTAATGGAACCCAGGATACAACTGGCTTTGTGGATTGCAAGTAAGCTTTGATTGTTCAGGTCCAGTCTGTTAAATTACTGACTGAATAAAATAAAATAAAATAAAATAAAATAAAATTAAATTAAATTAAATTAAATTAAATTAAATTAAATTACTGACTTCACAGCTGTGTTATAAACACACTCTGTATGAGAAACATTCATTCACTGCTAAAATATGAAAAAGGACAAAGTCTTCGAAGCAAAGATAATAATATTTTTATTTTACAATTCAGCGCTGAATTGGATGCCCTTATAAAAAAGGCATACTGCAAAGACTGGTCACAGGAGTTTTATACTGGTTGAACATGTGTATTCATACAGATTTTGAGATCACCCACTATCACAGTTCCTTTGTGTCTCTGTTGCTCTTTTATCTTATCTCCTCCCTCATTTTCTCCTCTTGATGAGTTCAAGTTTGAGTTGTTTCAACTAGTAAGCAAGATAAATTCCTGTTACAATCACTTCCTTCCTTACTGCAAGCTGACCAGGATTTGCATACTAGTTTTAGACAAAGAATAGTGTAATTTCTCAAAGAATACTCATTTAGGTTATCCAATATGTCTGAAGATTATCCACAAAACATCTCCTGACGTGAGACAGATCCATATCACAAAAACACACAAACCAGCTGTAGCAAAACCCATCAACCAATTCTCATACTCTGGAAGCTAAAATTCCAAGATTTTGATTGCGAAATAAAATCAGCAAAGCAAGGTATACGGTGCCGCGCTCATGGCTGAGACTGGACTGCATCTAGCCAGAGGTGCGCCTGGTTCTGGCTCCCCTCCCCTTTTCGATATTTCTTTTTGAAGAGAAAGCAATAACTTCTCCAACCCCCATCAGCACATGTTGGGGGGCTCTTGCCATGTGGGTCAGCCCAGGCAGTCCAGCAGGTGGGGAAAGGGAGTGGGAGAAAGGGAAGGTAATAAGGGGGAGAAAACATTGCCCGCTACTGCAGAACTGCCCCTCCGCCGAACTCGGCACCATGGAGAAGCTGGCACCACCAAAAGAAGAAGACATTTCCCCCATGACCCAAGCATTTGTCCTAAACTCAGATAGAGTGATCAGGATCAATATATTTGGATCTCCACCTCCCTTGGTCCTGCCCCATGTTCCTTTATTCAAGCCAAATCACTGAACAGCCTGTTTTTCACAGCTGTCAACTCTTACCCATGCCCTTGAAGGATTACCAGTATAGCTTAAATGGAGTATCTGTTACTCTTGTGCTAACATGAAGTTTACTTTCCAGAAATACTTTTTAAAAGGACTTGATTCTAGTCATTAGTATGATACAAGACGTAGCTACTATTACAGAAAGTGGAATATTTTGATTTAAGCTAAAGCAGAGTTAAATTTCGTGTAAGCAATTGTGTTTTTTGAAGTCAGACAGTCCCTCAGATAGCATGTTTTCTTTTAGACAGTGTTTTTTTCCATACACTGTTCATTCTTTGAAGATGATAATGTGTTATGTTCAGTATGATATGTGCCGAACATATGTCTCTTCTGTAAGCACCTCTGTTTGGAGTTTCTTCATATTTTAAAAGCAAGGTCAAGCAGAGAGGTGGAGCCAACTCTGAATTAGCAAGAGTTTTGACTGTTTTGAAGTTTCATAATAGCATTTAAATGAAACTTTGGAAAGCAATATAATATGCATAAGGTTTCTGAGAAAATTTATCCATGTATATATAAGTGGAAAACACATTCTGTAACCAGCTCTTGTCTCATTACACATGACTGATGGAGATCACTCTCTCATGTTGCCCAGGCCTGATAAAGGATGCTTGCTTTCTGAAACTCCAAATTGAGTCTTAGAGAGTTTTATTTGCTGGCATTTTCAGTATCAGTGTTTACTTGGGAGGAAGGTAACACTTTAATACATTTAAATTTTGTTGCTGTTAGAAGCTTTTTCAAAAAGTTCTGTACCATGCATTCGTAATGAGAAAGTCTGTGTCAGGATGCAGCAAAGGAATAGTAAAATAATGAAAACTAGGAAGATAAGCAAAAATCTACCACATTTTAATTACAATGTTAGGAAAACTATATTGGCATAACTCAAAATCTCTTGCTGCTACACTCAAAAGCAATGTGAAGGTTTAAATAGTAAAAATCGAGAGAAAGCGAGTGTTTCTTCAAGGACCTATTTTATAAACATTTGAGTTTTTAAGTTTAACCATTTAACTGAATACCACACTTCTCTGAAATGGCATATTGTCAAAAAGTAGTCTGAAGAGCATCTAAGTACCCATTCTAATAATAATGATTTTATAAAACACAGGTGATTTTAACAGTTTTTTGCTATGACTTTTCCAGTCCTACAATCAGGTTTCTCTACCCCTACTTACAAAAATACGGCTCATTTCTGACTCTCACAGAAATTACAGTTTACTTTTCTTTTCACCTTCTTGTAATTTCTCTTACAACCTTCAAGGTAAAGAATTATGTTCTTGTGTTTTCAAATTGCTAGAACTGTTTTAATCCTTAGTCTGCTCCAGCTTCTGATTAAGATTGTTTCTTGACAATTAGATTTGAATTTACATGCGGTCATATTTTATTTTTCCTGACTGATGTAGATTTTGTTGATTTCTCTGGATAGGTATTATTTTGTTGGTGGTAATTTACAAAACTCCTAGGCAGAATACTCCAGAAAAAGTGGTGATGTTTCTATCAAACATATTGCTAGCTCTTAGGTAAATAAATATTACGTGACCCAAAGTCCTGAATATAATGCTCTAGAACCTGAGGCTGAAATAATTCATCTAGACACTAGGGGGGAACAACAAAGCTGAGAATTGAAGTGACTTAATTCCTAAAATATATTTTCAGAATGCCCTTTGGCCTTAGGCTTGAATAGATGCTGTATGGGAAAAACAAGTTCCTTTCAATCATTTTAAACAGACGATTTTGGGGTGTCCTACCTCATTTTTTGTCTCTTCCAAAGCATTCTTAAGTGATGTGAAATAAGGGACTTGGGTGAGAGTCAATTCCTGCACATCTTTTCCTGGCAATCCATGGATTTTCCTCATTCTGACTTTATGAGTAAAGGAGAAGGATCTCAACCATGTGAGAATTCCAGGGCTACCTCTTTCCTTTTTTTTAATATACCAGCCCTGATTCTCTCTGTTTTGCACCTCATGGAGTCACTTACAGAATGAATGAGGGATTGTAAAATGTTTCCCCGGCTGAATTCAAGATCTACTTTTAGCCAAAGCAGTATGAAAATCAGTGCTGGTTCATGATGGAATTCAGATAGAGCTTCCATAAGCACAAGGGACAGGCAAAAGATGTTTGAACCAGACTTTTCAAGGAAATCTAGTTTTTACTAAACTCCAATACTAAGTTACATGTCTATCTGATGATTGTTTGTAAAAGAGTAACTTAATTGTAACTATACCTTTATCCTGCATATTCTCAGCTAATGTTACTTTAAAAATTGCTTAAGAAAAGTACTGAACTGAAGAACACAAGTTCAGCAGCTCTTTCCAACTTCCAGGCAAACTCTGTTATCAAGTATGGTAACCTACCTGCCAATGCCTTGATTTCTGAACACATGTTCTGAGGTCATCTTTTTCATTCTGTCATGGATTTCTCAGGTTTTCCAAACATTATTTACATGTTTAAATTCCCACAATAGATTTAATTTGCCCTTGGGCACACAAAAGTGAATTTAGAAGGCAATGGATAAAGAGAGAAAAAACAGTATTTCAAGTTTTTGTTTTGTTTTTAAAAAGCAGATGATCTAAATATTTCAAAACCTCAAATCCTTCCACTGTTTTCTTCTTGCTCCACTGGCAATTCAAATCTTCTTTACTCAGAAACAATACCAGAGAATTAGTGAAACAGCCTTTATAAAGGTACTAATGGGCTATGCAGCTGGGGGAAGAGATTTTTAGCATGCTCAAATAACAAGTTTTGTGGTACATTACTCCAAGCATCCTGGTAGGAACAGAGCAGTCACCCTAGAAAGGAAGCAATTTTATTCTGTCAGCCTATTGAAATGCTTTGATACTGCTAGAGGAAATACCACATTTCCTAATGACACATTAGGAGGGGAGCTAAGAACATTTTTGACTAATAGGGAATGTAGGAGAGGAAACCTGAAGTGTTTCTGAAGGTACTGATTGTTAAGGAATATGTTCTGGGTCTTGAAAGGAAAACGTGTTAGAAGTTGGTTTTTATACATGACGACAAATATCTGTGAAAATGCATAAAGCTGCTCTGTGGTATAAGAGTTATCTATTCAGCTTTAAACAAACTAGGCTAGGCACCAGGAGCAGCCTCGGAAGTCCAAGTTGTTTTGTCTTTATTGACATAGTGTCTCAAGTTAGCTAATATGGGTTGACTAATTAGGCCACTCCTGTTGGTGTCACACAGAACCTATTTCCCAGGATATGTATTAATAACTTCACATATTTTAATATGGCAGCTAGGATGTAAAACTCCCACCAAGTCTGCTTCCACTAGTGATCTAGGATGTGGTAGCATTGTTTGCGCATGCCCCCTCTTCCTTAGTCTGAGTTAGGCTCTGTTATATTAAAAAAATTTCTCAACTGTTCATTAAAATTTTTAAAATACGTAACTCCATTAGATTACAATCTATCTATACAAATACCAACAACATTGTGGAAATGCTTTTGCTGAGCACTAGTTGTATAACTAAACTCTTTTTCCAGACATGTAGAGCTCAGTGAACCATGATTTATTAGTCTTGAAAACTTTAGAGTATTTCAGTCTCCATTTATCCAGTGAAGGGATGGATGCATAATCTTAAAAGCAGCAATAGATGTTTCAAGTATGAAACTTCTAACAATGACAGCTAATTAATTTTAGCTCATTTAAGCCACAAAGTAAAATTGACTTATGCTTTTATATCACACAATCATGCTTTCCAACAAAACAATTATCTTCTTGCCTCCAAATATGTTGTGAGTGTGGGATCTTTAATTAGATGAGTCTTCAGGTTGAGTCCTCAACATTTTTATTCGTTTCTCCAGCCTCTCCATCCATTCATTTCTGAGCCTAAGGGCAGAAACACAAATCAGCTTGTCCTCAAGCAGATATATTCTCTTCATGTATCCCACCAATCCTTTGGTGCTTTTCCAACATGGAAAAAGGCCTGCCCCTTTAGAGCACTTTGCTAGATGACACTTTAGAACTAGCTCTTATATCTTGACAAGCACTCACCTGTGCTTTGTGGTTCATCTTCATCTCCAGTGTGCCCTTTCTCAAGTGCCTCTGTGTGCCAGAGTGGCTTGTCTTCTCCACTGGAGATTGCCTGCTGCCACCTGCTGGGTAGCATCGCCCAACACTTTCCCAATTCCCCTCCTCCTCAGAAACGCACTAAAAATGTACTGCGCAGAGGCTCTTAGACACCATTTGTCTAGGAAACACCTGTTCATGTTGAAACTACTGTTAGACTCATAGCAAACAGCTTAAGGTCATGGGTGGCATTTTGTTTTATGTTTGGTATTATCTAGGTACCAAAGAGAGACTTCCTCAGATGAAAAAGACAGAAATTTTACAGCTGACGAGTTGAGATGTTGAAATTAGGTTAGTTACAAATGGATAAAACATGCTAGAGATTGACTCTAATGTTCCTTCATCCACCATTATTAATGCAAGGCCATTCTTGTGTTTCTTTTTTCAAGCATCAATTCAAAGACAGGTATGAGTGAGATGATGGAAAAAGTGTTTTCTCACTGAATGGTCACAAGACAAAGTAACCATCATTACATGCACCTTCAGCTTATTGCCACAGACTCATCTTTCTTATTGTGCTTATATGTATATATATATATATATATATATATGACCGATGAGGTAAATACAGCTATGGGTTATAGTTGCCTTGGTCAGTTAGTACACTTGAACTGTCTGTTTTATTGTGGATTTACCTTATACAGATTAGACCATCTTAAATCAGACCATATTATTGTGAAAACAAGGCCACAGAGAAAGAAGATGGCCCAAGTACACATCTGTACTAGCTGTGCTGTGAATGCAAGCCTTGATGTTTGAGACAATACCGAGCCTGCACTGCTAGACATTGTCCTGATAGCTTCAGGACGGTCCACACATTGAACCAATTTACGAAACAAAAATGAATTATTCCTTATCCTGTGAAGACATAGCTTAACATTTGCATGCCAGTTTGGGAGTCTTTATTATTTTTTTTAAAACTAAGAAAAATACTTTCAGCTCATAACTTAAGTATAGGTATCCATTTTCTTTTAAAAATAATTACAACGGAAACTCAAGTAACCTTTCAGATGCAAACTACCCACTTTGTCAGAGCACTTCTTCGCTGACGTTCTTTTTCAATTTGCAGGTACCGAGTTTGTTGTTCAATAGTCTTTTCCCAGAAGTTCCTCAGGTCACTAGTTTCACATCCCCGCACTTCATGACGTATATATTGGCTATTCATTTTCTCTAAAGAAGAAATCTGAAACAACCATATTGCAAGTTATTGGTTCCTTATCTATTTTCATGGCTAAACCACACACTTGCTACTTTGGATTTTCACAGGGTTAGGGTCACAGGGTCTTTTTTTTTTTTTTTTTTGGTAGCATCAAGATTATAGTAGGCATGACTCACTATTTAAGCCTTTCATTCCTAGCTTTGACACTTGAGGACATTCTATCTGCAGTGATTTTAATTCTTTCTTGTTCACCTCAATTATATCTCACCTCCATATGCCTGTGACCTTTAAGCTAACAATGCAGGACAGTTCTGTTGTATTCTCTAGCTTGAAGATTAAGATACCTTTTACTCTACTTGGAAAGGAAATATAAAAATTGCTAGTTCTAGTGGGATTTTTTCCTCTGTGCTTTCATGTCTATAAAATAATGTGACCACTGCAGATTAACAATAAAAAAAAGGAAGAAGAAGAGCTCTGTCAATTTGCTGTTAATCATTATAAAACTCACAGTAACATTATCAGGGAATGGAGAAAACTTATATGTATAAAAAGTATGTACATAATTTTATAAGACTCTGACTTGCATAAGACACTTGCCTATCAAGTATTTTTCTCTTTCCTGCAATTTTCAAAACAGAACTATTTCATTGAATATGTTTATATATATCCTCATTGTGTTCTTCTCCCTTCATTTAATGTCACATAAAAATTAATTTTGGAGTAAATGTTACACTAGGTAAAAAAAATACCTGTCTCAGGATAACTTTTCATGGGCTAAGAGTCAAGCCTCTGCATCCCACATTACAGACAGAAAATCATATCATATCATTTCAAACTTCATTAGATGTGAAATGAGTATCTCCATACTGTTTTTCAAATTACTGTGTGGTTTTTCCATGAACATGCCATTACAATATTTTCCAGAATATTTAATTTTTTAAACAATTATTTAGGGGTCTCTCAGGCATTGTTTGAATTCATGGCAATTATTTGTAATTTATTTTAATCAGAACCATGGAGAATTTATAAACAAGCCCCTCAAGGTTAGCCTGGAAGAGTTTGCAGAAACTGCTGCCATTCCCCTGTCAGGCATTGTAAGAAAAGCAAAATTGGGAACTGGTAATCTTAGCTAAATTTCATTTGGGGATTTGGCTGTTTTGTGAAAAGCTGTGAGACGCATTATGAAAACTCTATGAGCATAGAACAACAGCAGCCCTTTTGAAGAGGTTGGTTATTGATGGGATTTTCCTGTGATTCCCTGTAAAACCTCTTTATATCAGTTAATATACTCCAAACGCTAGAAACAGTATTTGAGACTAACTTTTGCATGAGACACTTACTGAGCATTTTTCCAGGTTCTCAGCAAATTATAACTAGATATATAAGTGTTGGCATCAGTGTGTAATGTAAATTGCAAGTACAGTTGAGCACCTCCAGCCGTGCTAGAGGACACCAGTTCCAGGTAAAAAGTTCCTTTAATGTGAGTACGTGCTTTCATAAAATAAATGTATTCTATATATATCCACATATACATCAATGCCCAAATCTCTCTCCTGAGGTAGCAATTACTACCCTTCTTAACTTTCTGTGTACCAGGATTAATCTAGAAGTAAATGAGAAAGATAGAGCAACAGCTGCCTGCATCAAACTAATGGACCTCCAGTGGTTAATCTCTGAGACTAAAAATAGTTTTGGGGAACTGCAAACAAAATTCCCAAATATCTCTGAAGCTTCAACATAACCTAACAGGAAATAATGTCTCCTGGTTTCAATGATTAGAAATAATCCCAAACATATCTACTTCATGCTTTTGAATTATTAGAAATTCCTGTTTAACCTACTGTGGATGTGCCTTTTCTGCATATATGAGGGTCAATATTTCTGCTGAATGAGGCAAAGTTGTGGAACCCATTGCCATGATGTATAACTGAACCCAAATACATTGCATATATTCTTGGTGCTGGTTTGAGTATATTTCATATATATGTCTTTCCAGAACCCCATCCCAAGTCAAAAAAATCCCAAGGAGAAAGGTTTGAACTGAGTAAAAATGAGGTTCAGAATTAGTTTTCAATGTTATTCACCTTACATCTGATGCTGGCTGTATCTAGAAGAAAATAAGAGCCCTGTTGAGACTACAAGGTGTGTATAGTATTATACATTACATTGACTTTTTTTTGGTGTAGGAGAGGGGCACAAATGAGTGTCTATAATCTGTGACATATTCTTCGTATTTGGTTGCTTAGGCACACTAAGAGGATTGCCCAAGTGTATCCTTCTCTCCTAACCTTTTATTTTGTGTTAACAAACAGATATTTTGGTGTTGAATTTTCACTTACTCAACCCTTAATCATCACTTTCATGTTCTTTCTCCCTAATACTGGAGACCACTCAGATATGTATGAAAGCAACTGAACTTAGAATTTATTCATCATTGTTTTACTGATCCTTGCAATTCCTTGATAAACACCAGTGTGTCAGTGCATCAGCATTTGCTTCTCTGAAGTGTAGAATCATGCTATTCTAAATTATCTCTTATTTGAAAACCTCTATCTCACAGAATCATAGAACAAACGGGTTGGAAGTCCAATCATATGTATATATTTGATTTATTTTGCATACATTGTTTCTGCCTACCTACCACGGTTGAGGAAGCTACAAAGATTCCAGGAGCTACATCTTTTCTTGTATTTGAACAACATCTGATACTATGGGGTGCAGACTGTGATTTAGCAGTACTAACCTACAATCAGTAACAGTAGCAATGTCATCAACAGAAGCTTTGACAACCTAATACATTTCCTCCAGTCCCAGTTAATCAAATTGCACTTCCTCAATCTAACTTCCCTGTTGTTCCGTTCAAGCTCAAGTCAAAAGAGCAGGCAAAACCTTCATGAGGCTGTAAAGGACCACAGAAAGTGATCTGAGCAACAACAGCTCCGTAGCTTATGGTAAAAATTCCTTTCTAAAAAAAGACCACTGGGGAAAAAGTAATATTCTCTGAGTAAGTAATTTTTCATTACCAAGACACTAAACTAATTGATAGTTGTAGTAGCCTCTCTAGAATTTTGTGGGAATTAAACGAGGTACTGGAAAAGGAAGAGCACTACTGTGGAATGAGGAACACTAAAATCATTCAGTGACCAAAAAAAAGGAGCTGTTGCTCTGTACGGCTCAGTCACTGTCTGTGCTGACATGTTTGAGGTAGGTTACTTCTTTGACCCCATTCACATGACAATTATAGAAACTGTACAACAACTTTGCTAAAATAGTCCACTCAGTTTCTTTTGCCTTTGTGCATTATATGCGTAGGTGTTTGATATCACCTCTCTCCTGCCAACTATTTCAAAACTGTTGCCATAAAGCTTCAGGGTTGTGTGTGCAGTCTGGGTTATTGAACCTAGTTTGTACACTTTTCACTTGTCCTAAGGTAAAGTTTCTGTGCTAAAATTTTCTGTGTTGGAAACATTTTCTTTCCCCTTCCTGCTTCAGCTTATTCTTCAGAGGAGATTAATAGGACATAGAACAGCATTGCGGCTTTGTACCAGCAGTTATCTCCTGAGTGTAGTTTGTATTCAAACCTTGGTATTTCATTCAAAGTAGTTAGCAAGCAGCCTCCAAAACAGTCTGAACAAATTATTTCTGTGTACGAATCTCTTGCCTGGAGAAGAGAAAGCTCCAAGGAGATCTTACAATGACTTTCTAGTACCTGAAAGGAGACTAGAAGAAAGCCGGAGGGGGACTATACATAAAGGTTTGTGGTGATAGGACCAGTGGGAATGGGAAAAACTGGAGAAGAGCAGATTTAGACTAAACAGTAGGAAGAATTTCTTTGCTATGAGAGCAGTGAGACATTGGAACGGGTGGCGAAGGGAAGTTGTGACTGCCCCATCCCTGGAGGTGTTTAAGGCCCGGTTGGATGGGGCAGGTTGGTATTATTTAGACATAGTTTGCTAAGGAAGATCTTACAAAAGTAGAGAAGCTATGACACTAGCACTGTTATCAGGAACTGAAAAAATGACAATGTTAGAACAAAAGAAGAATGTAAGATCAATTTAATACAACACTTTGACTTTTAAAAAATGTCATTAGTTTGAAGCGGGTGTTCATTGGTTCTATGAGAAATGATTACTACGCAAGAGACATGCTGTTTGGTGGAAAGAATGGAAAGTCACAAATTTGATAGCTACAAAATGGTATGTAAAGAAAAGTGTGGAGTTTTTTGTGTTTTTTTTTTCTGTAGTACTGCACAATTATTTTAAAAGGTTTTTAAAATTAAGAAACATCTGCATAAATCAGGAAAGCTATTTTTTTCACCTTCTTGTGCTTCTTGCGTTGTACAACAGGTACGATTTTTCAGGATATTTTGCATCTTCCTAGAAATGATACAATATATTATTAATCTAACTCTTTGTGGAACTTGCTTGGTGACTGTACTTAATATATAAATGCATTGAATCAATAAAAAAAATTTGCACTGTGTATAGGAGAGTAGAGTATCTTTGCTAATGCTGATGTTTGACTTCAATGACAAATCTGCTTTGATTTTAAAAAATGGGACTTGTTATTGCTGGCATGATTTCCCTTGTTTTCCTTGGATCTTGAACGCTTGATGTTTGCTTTCAGATCCTACCTGGGAAGCTTACCAGTTTCAAGTCTATCTATCTCAGGTGTTCAGAGGTAGAAAAAAACCACTTTAGTTGTACCCTTCTCTTTGTGTGGCAAGTCATATAGTGCCGTCTCTTTCATGAATGACCTGAGCCAGTTGTGAACAATAGGAGGAGAGATTTTTCACAGCTCTTTCAAAGTGCCTCACTGGTGACCTGTTACAGAACTTAATCTCTCAGAGCTAAGCTAGAACATCAGCCTGGGGATGAGGGAAGGCTGGTTTGTCTTCTGATGCACTCAGGTCCCTAACAATGCCCTTCATTAGTGTATCTCCTCACAAAGATGTGTGGCTCTGCATATATATCGTACTCTTCTCATTCCATTTGCACTGTAGAATTACAGACTACCAATCCATGTTTTTATTTTTTAAAAATATTGTTGAGAGTTCGCTATTAAGTAAGGGAATTCTAGACAGGTGATTTATCCTTCCAGCAATATTTCCAAGTTTGACAGAATTTGAAGTATGTGCTCTCAATAGAATACAGATTCAGATAGGAGATTCTTCTCTATATGAGCTTTAATCAAATTAGTTGGACTTTTCCATGCAATGGGAATTGCATATTGGGAATTTTCTCTTTATGAAAATTACGAGCATACTAACATGAGCAATACTAGCAGGAGTAGGCTGTGTGCAGGAGTTACAGGTGTGCATCTGTCAAATCAATTCTAACATACAAATAAAGCAATTTTAACATGTAAGTTAAAATGTTTGCTCTCAAGCAGTATGCAGCAGTCTGTTCGACCATTCTTATTGTTCCTATTAATTTTTAAAGTTAATCATTGCTTTCCTGTGAAAAGCTGATGTGTGTGGTTTTTGTAATCTGACACCAGAATTTCTTGAAATACTTTGAACTGCTACAAAATTTGGACCTTAGCTCATATGATACATTTGTGACAAAGAAACACATTAAAGCAAGGCTGCTAGCAGCTTTTTTTTGCACCACATACTACTACAGCAGCAACATCAACACCTTTGAATACCACGAATTGCAAATATTTTCTTCTGTTTTCCTCATCTGTTGAGCCTGAGTTCTCTTTACCTGCTTTCACTTTTCCCTGGGTACCAGACACCTGAACAACTGAATTATTGAACTGGAGGCAACTGATTCTCTGTCTTGCTTTTCTGTACCAAAAGGCTCAGCAGTCCTCCAGCTGAGGGTTAAAATCCTTACAATGCTTTGAGCAAAACCCTTGAGGAATCAACAGTTTCACTTTCCTCCAGGTCATCCATTCAATTGTTAATGTCCTAGTTCTACTCCCTCTCTATTTATTTATTTAGCTACTTGCTCTCCTCCATTTTGTAGTTCTTACTGACTCTTCTCTTTCAACCTACCACCAAGGGTTTCCACAAGAGGTCCCTTTGCTTTTTCCTTCTCTGTCTTTATGTCTGTTGGACTTCTTGCCCATTCCAGTCCTCCAACCTAACTTGACTGACTCACGCCTCCACTTTCAAATATCTTTCTGTCTGATTTCCCCAGCAACATTGTTCTCTCCAGAAAATCTCTCTCTACTTCTTGCTGGAGCTGTATTTCTCCCCAGGTGCTGGTGCTGATCTCACTAAACTTTCCCTGGATCATCTTTTAAGCACCTCTGCTCCTCGGCTTCTCCTACTCCCTTTGCCTTGCTTTCCTTGGTGATTCTTGTGTTACCAGGCATCCTGCCATTGGCACACACAGACAGGACTGTGATGGCAGTCACACTGAAGCAAGTATTAAGTGAACAAGTATTTATAAGCATTGAGCAATACAGATTATCCAAATATCTTTCTGAGCTTTCCATCGATTTGATCAACTCTCATTGTTTTTCAGTTTTCAGTATCTAAGGCATATTTAAAGTGGCTGTAGTCTACTTGTGTGATTAAATATTGTTTCTGAGCACTAGACTTTCCTTACTGCCAGATATATTGGAAGCTTCATCCTATGAACTGCTGCATTCCTAAGATCAGGTATGTAACATCAAGTAATTTTTATTAGTCAAGGATCTTGAACATGCACTGTTTTGTTGTTGGATTTTTGAGTATGGCAAGATTCAATAGTCTAGGATCAAAGATGAGAAATCTTGCCCAGAGCTTACATTCTTTGTTAGATCATCAGTTCTGACAAAATGTGCAAGAGACACGGATCTTGATTCATATGAGGGTGTTTACCATTAAACTGAACCCCCACCTCAGCAGATTGCTGTTAAGAAACCTTTACAAAGGAGTGTGTGTGTAACCTTGTCTACCTTTTAGCCCATCAGTCGAGACTGTACAGACAGGTGTTTTATCCAGGGCTGTGGCATGGAAATTACCAGTAAATATTTTTTCTGTATCAATGCTACTCAGCTTCCTTAGAATGCTGCTAAATTGGGCACTCTTCCCTGGCATTTTCCTCACACTCTCATCTTTCCTAGGATGTACTTTTTTGATAATTAAAGTTAGAGAAAACCCACATTTCTTGTTGATATTATTATGAAAATCTTGCTACAAAAACCCAAATACTTACTCACCTTTGGAGCTAGACTCTTCCTGCAAATAAATCCTGTGTGTGACACAAATGAGGAATATTGCCACTGCAGCCCTAGCTTCTCCAGTGTCACAGGGCAGTAATGAAATGCATCCCTCGGTACTTTTTATTTGAAGTGGGGGGTAACATAAATCCTTCATCATATCAAGGCTATTTTGAACAGAAGCAGCAGTGAGATAAGATCATTTAATGAACTTTGCAGCCCCCTGCCTGAGATGACCATGAAACACAGGCCACCTTGAGAGCATGCATCCCTCCCACACTGACAGATACCTCAGAGAGCATGACTTGGCAAGTGCTGAGAATTTTCTTTAAAATGTGTGCTAGTATTATCTGTTTTAATATTCCTCTTGTGAAGCTTGAAAAATTCCACACTACTAACTTAGCTGTAATGCAAGCTGAAATGGTGTGACAAATCACACTTGGTTTAGCATTACAGGGTGACTTACAGAAGTATGCATTGCTTTGGAGCTGTTAATCTAAGGATGTGTGCTTGATTATGACCTATCACACAATCCCTCTATCACACAATTGCCTCTTCAAGGCAATCATCATAGGAATTGTCTGTTAAGTTAACATTAACTGACAGCAGACATTAAACCAGCAACAGTTTTGACATTTGGAATTGTTATAACTCTGTTACAACTGAACACTTATATCTTTGCATTTAATTTGCTGACAAAAATATTTTGCAGCTTTGGTTGATCACAGGTATATGCATTGATCTCAGTATTTATTAAATCCATCTCCACTCCTAATATACTATATGTGACTGCTGTCTTAAGTAGTGTTTATACCATTGTTGATTATTTTAACCTTCCTTGGTAGTAATTTTTCAGATCTCAAGCAGAAAAGCAGTAACCATTAGATGGAGACTTTCTGTAGTTCATATTTTATTTTTTTTTTCTGCAGGCTGGTTTACAACAGAAAACGCTGAGCAAAACCTAGTAGCTGCAGCCTTCATTTTTAAAGGAAAACTTCCACTCTTTCCAAATACTGGTCAGTTTGTCTGAATCATTTACTTTCTTCAATATATAGTCCCATCTCATATCATATGAAACCACAGAAGTCAACTCTTCCTTCTAGATATATGATGATAACAAATGTAATGTGGTCTCAGAGCTTTTAATCCTAAATATGTGCATAGGACTGAAAAGAAACCCATAACAGAGGTAAAGTTGATTGCTGTATTTTTGGAAAACTTGATCAAACTCTGACTCACTGTGGAAATCACAAGTGAATACAATCTATTGGGTGAATATTAAAATAATACTCTATTATAAAGATAGGTTGGTGTCCAGGCTTGATATAGCAGTGGTGCTAACCACCAACATGCTGCAGGGGACCAGTTGACTCAGAGCTGGGGTAACTTGCCAATTGACTCAGAGCTGGGGTAACTTCCTCTTACCCCTAAAAGCACCTAGCTAAATTTACAATAAATTAGACTTTTGGTTTCTAATGTTATAATGTAAGCAATGTCTTCCCTAAACATTTGCAGACCTCTAATTTCAGGACAGCAATTCAGTGTCTGCATTTCATCAGACCAGAATATTTATTTCTGGTTTGATATACCCTGGATGCATTGACATTTCTGCATTTGTGCAGATTAGATGTCCTTTATAACGCACAGCCAAAATGTGATAAACAATGCATAGACTCTGATCATCTGCAGTAGATTAGATACATGTTATGTACTGACTCTAAATACTGACTGTATTACAATGAACAATTTACCTGTATACTCATTGTAGACCTTTACACATGATGAAAGGATACTCAACATCCAAAAATCCTGGACAGAACTAGTAGTCTGCTAGGCTAGCCATATCTGAAGAAACAGTGTATTGACAGGTGACTGGAAAGAAAGTTCCCTCGTAAAAACAGGGCAACTGTCAAGTAAACTTTAATACAATGACAATTATTTAGGTTGTTTCAGCCTTTGTTTACTTCTTAAGCAAATCTCAGAGCTGCTTATGATAAGCTACTTGTATGACAGTAGTCATCTGTAGTTTGCCAAAGCTCTTGCAAACAACTACTTGATATCATTAGCAAGGACTGCAGGAGAATCTGTAAAATGACTGATAAAGTGCAAACCATTGGAGGACACGGGGTGTTACTTATATGTAGCAATCAAATTCTGCCTCCTTATTCTGACTGCATGCTGTTGCTATTGTTTGGGAAAGTTGAAAATAAAAGTAGTAATCAGATCTTAGTCTTACTTAAGGAATCCTTACTTAAAAAATCCATTTTGCCCATATTTTGTCAGCCTGGCCTCTTCACTCCATGTATGTTCTTAGACCTGGTGCTAAAAAGGAGGAGGTGAAAGCAGAAGATATACAAAATCTACAAGAACTTGCTAATTAAGTACACACCTCATGCTTCTTTTCTCTTTGATGCTGAAGAAAATAAAATACAGAGAGGTAAGTTTTTAAAGCAGGTATAGCATCATGTTGTTGGGGTGTCTTTCTTCTGTATTCACCATGCATCTGGTATTCACATCTGTCTTGTTCTTGATTGATGCAATGGCAGTCAGAAAGCTGTGAGAAAAGATTTCTATCACTACTAGACCTTGTCCTTACTGGTACAGAGGCAACACAGGTCACAGCAGTTTTAGCAGCCTTATGCAAGCTGCATTAATTCCAGAATCAAGCAGATGACTCAGATGGTAGGTTAAGAGCCATATCAGTTTAGGTGTCTATCTTCCCATGGATGTTGGTTGCTAACTGGTTTTGATGCTTCTGTAAATATTTACAGTGTCAGGTTTTTAAAATCTGCCAACCATCAGACTGGAACCTTTAATGGATCTAGTGCTTCAGAGTGAGACAGTAGGCAAGAGGTTCCCTGATGGGCTGTCCTGAAGCTGATGCTGTGTGTTTGTGTAGAGGGTCACTCTCCCCCTGTTTCCCTGCTGCAAAGGCATTGATTTTAAACTGCTGTGCTATGTTGGCACCTCTGAGAACACATCTAGAGAAAACAAGTGTGTTTAGGATTCCCTCACTGCTGTGTATGTCACTGACTGCTGAATTGAAGTATATGGGAGAAATAGTCATGACAGAAAAACTGAATGGGTCAAGTAATTTCAATGAGGTTTTCAAAACAATTTTTTTCCTTTATTGGACTGAGTCTTGGCCTGCGCAGTGAAAAAGCATCAGGGTCACGTTTAACTAACAGAAAACCCCCCCCAACAAACGACAATGAACTAAGAACTGGAATTCCAATTTGCACACAAGTGTACCTTTTACCTGCATTGGATTTTCCTTTTGAGTGTATTCTGGATAGTGCATACATTGCATCTTCCATGTCTTTGATACACAATTGTTTGCTTTATAATACCTCTTACAGGACAATCTCAAGGTCAGTAAAGCAGCAGGTTGAAGAACTGACATACTTTATTAGTTGTTAGACTTCTTAGTGACAACAGTTATGTGATGTTTGAAACATTTATAGACGTCATTTAGAGTTTATTGCAATCATGATATTACCTTTGTGACACAGAGGAGAAAAATTAGATATGTAAGATCCACGAGTGCCTTTTGGTAATTTTCTTGTTAGTTGTCTGCCTGCAGCTTTTTTTTTTTTTTTTTTTTTTTTTTTTTTTTTTTTTTGTGATTCTATTTTTACAGGAATGTAAAGTTTTCAAGCTATTTAAATTGTATCAGGCTGAAGTTTACCCACTAGGGCAACTAGGTACACAGATGGTTTCCCATGGAAGTGTAATTAGCCTGGCTCCTTGCACTGCGGGGGGGAATTCTGCTACAAAGACAGGAAACGGCTGCTGGAGTTACCTGCTCTGTCTCAGCATTTCCATGTGTTTGAAACTACCTTAAAGTCTGCATCAAGTGAATTTCTACAGGGATCTGTCCAGAAAGGCTTCTATGATGATGTGTTGAATTTGCCTGCAAATTTGGCCTTCATGTTTTTGTATCTTACTATGGCATTGCAGTTAGGGACCCAATTGCTTTAGAAACCCTCAGGCATCAATTTAATGAGTGAAGGAAAGAGAATTTTGATCCTCTGTTAAAATCAGCCAATGCAGAGCATGCTGTTTGAGCTGGGATTGGGGCTGTTCTGCCCCAATACAAATAATAGACCGTGAACAGTATCTCAGTGGGGTAATGCAGCCTTCTGTGTGTTTTTATAACATTATATTTTCTACACAGCTACATTTTAGGTTCCTTGTTTAGATACAGCTGAATGGGATGAACCAGAGCTGTTGGAAGCTTCAAAATTGCTGCTAAAAAATTAATGAAGATCCACAGAGACTTTGCTATTGGTATTCATTTCCATGGGGTGATGTCAGATAATCTGGTGACAGAGAAGTAAAAAGCTAAGGCAGCAAAACTTAAATTTTCCAGAGTTTAAATGTCTGACTCTTATGTACTTGAGACAGGGGCAAATATTCACTGTTTTCTTTCTGGAGGCTCAAGTCTTCCCCAAAGTCATCTTTTTCTTACTTGGGAAAAAGGTAAGGTAAGAAGGAGGATGATTAAGGTCCCTATACACACAAATTTGCTTTTACAGGTAAAATTCATGGTCATGAGTAAATCTGTGGTTGGAAACCCTGTATAAATACCTCAGGAATGGTGTAGCTGAACCCTAGCTTTAACTCAACTGAAACTTTGTACCAAGAATAGATGTACTTACATATACTCACTTTCTTTCTACTATCAGAGGGAAGGGGTGTGGCTGCATTACATCTCGAGGGCACCTCTGTGCTGTCCTACAGTGCTTTATTATGGCCAATTAACCAAACTGTTAAGCAGACTCTTCTACTTCTTCTTGGCTCCTGTTAAGAATGTATCAATTAGCATTAAAAAGACAACCCAGACTTTATTCAGGCTGGTGTGAGATATAGTAGAACATGAATGTGAGATCTGAGGCCCATTCTGCCTCTTACATGTGCTTCCTGGAAAGAAATCTGATTTTAACTCCTGTACTCAATCCAGTAATTAAAATTAAAGTCGGATATGAAAGGTTGTCACCAACATGTTTCTTGTAAACACAGAGGCCCAAACTGACCATTAGTCCTCTGAAGCTGTAATTATAAAAGTCTCTCACTAAAACAATCTTCAGTGAGCAAAGATTACTAGCAAGATTACAAAAGTACTATGTATGTGTTAAGTAAAATTCAAGTCATGGCAGATTAACATAATGCATTTACAAGAGAGCAGGGAGTGGTCTGGGCCATTACATAGCAGCAGACATCAGCACCCTGAGCACTGCAAAAGCTCGGCTTCTTTAGTTACAAACCTGCTATGTGAATAGTTTGGAAACCATGAGAAAGGCAAATGTGAAGGAGGGATGAAAGCAAACAGCAATGGCTTTCTGTTCCTTTTCCTTTGCATTACTCTTTATAGCTATTGCAAATTGACAGAGGTGATAAATGGTTTTAAGTGTGAGTGTTGTGGCCAATTAGACCACAGAGATCACTTATTTAATACATAGTATTATGAGACAAGAATTGAAACTTCTGGCCATAGTTGCTGAAAAATAAATTCTTTCCCTTCCTGATGTGTATATATGGATTTCTGACACAATATTAAAATATTTATTATATGGAATGTATCAATCAATTTTATGAAGGAGCTGTTATATCCCTAGCAAATATCAAAAGATCTTTCACAAAAAGTATTGTCCAGACTCTGACTTGAAGGCAGAAGTTCTTCAATGTGAGTTTAACTTATGCTAAAGTTGTTCTGGAGGTGAATTATCCAGGACATAATCTTAGCTGAGCAGACATTTAAAACCCCTCCTTATGGGAAAATGAATAACAGATTAAATAGACTCAGAAAATTCCTCACAACTATGTCTATGTGTAGGGGTGTTCTCAAAGCACATACCTGCACTCATTTGAGGTCTGCTCCCTGGACTATCAACCTGCTCCCCCTCCCCACCTTCACCGTGTATGCAGTTGTGTCAGTGGAGATGCATAGGTGGCAGTCATTAAATGCCCTGCTCCTGGACTGTGTTTCACCTCTGGTGATACTACTCTGCACCTGACCACCTTGCTCTCTGCATAGTGGAGATTAAGACTTCATAGTTGAGGCAAACAGTTTAGGTGGACTGAAAGCTACAATGGACTGGGCCAAGAACACCTTTGAGACAAAAGACCAGTCTGCTGATTATTACTCTAGCTACAAAACTGAATAGGTTCCATCCCTGATGAAAATGATGGGAAAACAGGTAAAAATGGACAAAGGAGAAGGCTAAAGTACTCAACAACATTTTTACCTCAGTCTTCACCAGCAACATCTCTTCCCACATCTCTTGAGTGGACGGACTGCAAGACAGAAACTGAGGAAGCAAAGTATCTTCCACCATAAGAGAAAATCAGATTTGTGACCACCTGTGGAACCTGAACATACTAAGTCTATGGGAATTGATCAGATGCATCCCTGAGTCCTGAGGGTATTGTCTGATGTAGTTGCCAAGCCACTTTCTGTGACATTTAAAAAGTCATGGCAGTCAGTGACTGGAAAAAGAGAAATACCACACCCATCTTTCTAAAGGGCAGAAAGGAGGACCCTGGAAAATACTACTCTGTCAGCCTCTTCTCTGTGCCTGGGAAGATCACAGAGCAGATCCTTCTAGAAACTCTGCCGGGGCACATAAAGGATGGGTATGTAATTTGAGATAACTTACATGGCTTCATCAAGGGCAAGCCCTGCCTGACCAACCTCGTGGCCTCCTATAATGAATTGGCTATAAGAGTAGATGAGGGAAGAGCTACAGATGATGTCTAGCTGGACTTCAGTAAGGCTTTTGACTCCATCCCCCACAATATCTTACTCATAGACATATATGAGTGCACATGAGTGCACTGTTTGGAGGATGAGAAATTGCCTGGATGCTCACATCTGGAGGCTTGAGGTCAATGGCTCGATATCCAGATGAAGATTGCTGACAAGTGTTGTCCCTAAGGGGTGCATATTAGGACCAGCACTGTTTAGTATCTTCATCATTTACATAGAACATGGGATCATATGCACTTGCAGCAAGTTTGTAGATTCACCAAACTGAGTAGTACAGTTAACATGCTTGAGGAACAGGATGGCATCCAGAGGGACCTTGACAAACTTGAGAAATGGGCCTATGTGAACCTCTGAGGTTCAATAGGGCCAAATACAAGGTTCTGCACCTAGGATGGGGCAACTCCTGGTATCAATACAGGATAAGGGATGAAGAAAATGAATGCAGCCTTGTAGAGAATGACTTGAGGATCCTGGTGGATGAACAGCTGGACCTGGGTCACCAATATGAGCTCACAGCCCAGAAAACCAACCATATCCTAGACTGCATCAAAAGAAGTGTGACTAGCAGGTCAAGGGAAGTGATTCTGCCAGTCTACTCCACTCTGGTGAGACCTCACTTAAAGCATTGTGTCCAGCTATGGAGTCCTTAGCACAGGAAAGACATTGACCTGTTGGGGCAAGGTCCAGAAGAGGATCACAAAATTATTCAGAGGGCTGGAACAGCTCTCATGAGTAAAGGTTGAGACAACTGGAGTTGTCCTGGCTAAAGAAGAAAAGGCTCCAGGGACACCTTATTGCATCCTTTCAATATTTAAACAGGACTTACAAGAAAGATGGGGACATAATTTTTTATAGAGCCTGTTGTGATAGGACAAAGAGTTATGTCCTTAAACTTAAAAATAGGTAGATTCAGACTAGACATAAAGTAGATTTTTTTTATGATGAAGGTAGTAAGACACTTGGACAAGTTGCCCAGAGAGCTGGTAGATGTCCCCTCCCTGGGAACATTCAAGATCAAGCTGGATGGGGCTCTGAGCAACCTGATCTAGTTGTCCCTGCTCACTGCAGTGGGGCTGGACTTGATGACCTTCATGGTCCCTTCCAATCAAAAAAATATGATTCCATCTGACAATGGAGGATAAAGACAACATTTTTCTGCTAGATTTGCCTGAAATACAATATTAAATGAGCCAGTAAAATGGAAATTTCAAAGTAAAGGAAGTTTATTAATGTCTGAGACAAGTTATATAAACAGCAGGAGACAATATACTTTTCACTTTTCATCTGTTATTAAAAAATTTTTGCCTTGAATGGACATTCCTGTCAATGTTCGTGTCATTGTCATTTCTGATCACAAAAACTCAGTACACACTGGGCTTCACAACTCAGCAAAGATGATGTTTCCTGCTCATTTTCATGTTCAAAGTGAGTCTTTGTTTTTCCTCTTCTCTCTAGTCCTTTCTGTAGACCAACTACTCAGAGGTTTCTGCCCATTATACATAAAATCTACCATATTGATCTCTTTTGAGCAGCTGCCTATTGTAACATAATAAGCAAATCTGGTATTATGTGTTGGTTGCCTTCTGGCTTTGAATACAATGAATACTACTTGTTTTGACTTTCAAGAAGATCTGAGGGATAAATCAGCCTCTGACTTTCCTGCCAGTGATGTTCCTCATAGATGAAGGCATTGGGTGACTGTGGAAGTCCTTAGTGGAAGTGCATTAAATTGAGGGCCTTGAAATTGTAGGATAAATATCTGACAATGTGGAAATCTTTCAGAAGTCCTTAACTGGGTTGTTTTCCTGTTTTCTTGGTTTGAGCATCTATTCTTTTTTTTTTCAAATTGTGCCAGAAGTTGTGTAGATATTCCTGGGGCCTCTGGGTCAGCAGCCAGAACACACTTTGATGAGTTGTGAGTGCTTAGCACCTCTGAAAATGAAAAATGAAAAGCCACATGGACAACAGAGACTATTGATGCAGAGTGCAAAAACTCCCTCTTGCATGCCCGTGTTAAGGTAACTATGTAAAGCAATGGACCTATAAAAGAAATAGGCCTGAAATAGTAACCTCCTTCAATATAATGTAAGCCCCATGAAATCAGTACCAATGGCTCTTCTGATCCTGGCAAGAAGGCTGCCAGTGCTGAGAATGCAGCTTGAATCCCTTGTAACTCCCCCATTTGACTTCATATTCATGATCTTGTGTAGGCAGTTGGGAGAAACATGTGACCTTCATCACGAAAATAGATCTTGTTGATGTTTATCCTTTGCAGGTGTCTTCCTGTGGTCCTGAAACTACTTCTGAATTGATTTTTTTGAAGCCTTTAAGGGAGCTGACCATTTGATTTCAAGGACATTGAGACTTTTTGGGAAGTTTGATTGGAGGTACCTTCACACTGGTAAGCCCCTATTAAATTCCTGGAAAGTAACTGCTCTTATATGACCACTTCCTCCTTTTCTGCAATGTTTCCCATTTAGCTGGTGCTAAAGTTCTCATTAAACAGCTGTGTGAGGCTAGGTCCTTGAGCTGATCTTCTTTCTGCATCAGGTGACTCCATGGACCAATGCAAAATATGCAAGTTTTTATGAAATGTGCAAATCTAACACTCATGTTAATGACTCCTTTTTCAAGTCACACATGCACTATACTCCATTACTTCACATCTGTCCCCATGATATATTCACGTGTGTTTCATACATATTTCAGCCTTCTTGAATCTTATTAAACAGGAAGATACGGTACGGTAGTTAGTTAATCATGTACTATGGGGAAACTGGCCTCTCTTTTCCAGACCCATCTTCTGGAACAGATTTCCAGGCTTGTGGTTACTGTACAACCAGTGTTGCTGGAGAATTATGGGGTTATTTTTTAACTGCAAAAGTGGCTAAAAAACATAGTCAAAACCCCCAAGTCATAGCTTCTGGGTTATTATCTTGTCTGAATCACAAGTGCAGGTGCAGCTGAAAAAGAGGTCCAAAGAAATGTGCTGTAGGAAAGTCTAAGGAGAAGAACAGACCCTTTAAAATGAAATCCTTCTCCCTATCTATGAAATCACGTCAGAATAATCAGTCATAGAATCCCTTCCTGTTACATTATGTTTCTGCTGATGAGATTAAGGATGAAAAAGAGATTTAGCAGGCTTTGGAGTCTATTACTGCTCCTGCATTTCTTCTATCCTAGATTGCTCTTTAGACCCACCCTTAAAAGAAAAGTTACTCGAATTTCTTGTTTAATCAACTGGTTATCAGAGCTTATCTTTTGGCTATTCCTGAAACTCAGCTCCTTTGACTCTTCTTGCTACTTTTTCTTCTCAGAAGGGGTATAAATCATATCTCATATCTTTTAAGTTTAAACTGAATTTGCAGCAGAAGGTGGACACTGTGGGAGATGGTCTAACACAGATCCGTGAGCACTTGTCTGCTCCATAAGACAGTTAGAAGCATTTTGGTCAGAAAACACTTTTAAATTTAGAAAATGAGGGTAAGTTGGCTATACTATTTGGAAACAAAGGGGTAGCTCTTGTAGAATGTATATAAACTTGTGGTAGATTTTGGCAGGAATACATAGGTAGTGAAATAGCATTACACCAGTAAATGGAAGACTCCACAGAAGAGATACATACCTGCCCTTTAATAAATGGCAGCACAGGTGTGGTGTTGCCTAACTGTATCTGTAAGGATTTTGTATGATGTTGGAAAATGGGCATCTAGCATAGACTTTTCCTCAAGTCTTTAAAAGAAGGCAGTTCACTGCCCAGATCACCATACATTTTTGTCTCACCTTAATGCTTCTGTGATTTGAGGTACACTAGCATAACTGAAGTATCAGTTTCTTTGTACTCTTATTTCCTTAGAAGGTTATCCCAGGCAGAGTTGTTTACCTGTAGCTGTTAATAACATTAGAGCAACACTTCAGTTTGCCTAGCAGCAGTTTTCCTCAGTGTACAGGAACAGAATGATGCACTAAAGGAGACCAGGTAGCACATAGTACAGTACCTGCTCCGATATGTTTTGAATTATTAAAGAAACATTTTTACTATTGCTAAGATAATCACATATGCAGAATATCAAGGACAATACATGAGAGTGTTAAGGAAAAATGAAAAATGCAGCAGATAATTTATCTCTTGTGTATGTTATTTCACACACTGACACATTTTTCTCTTTCAGATTGATCTATAAGACAGAGTTCTGTGAAGTGCTTTAATTAACCTATCATGATGTAGTAATTTTTGGTGTCCCCAAATTATATTATAAAAATACTATAGTCTATTTTCTACCTCCACTCTATAAAATAATCCAAGATCCAAATATTTGTATCAAAAAGTGGGTTTTGAGAACAACTATTTTCAACTATTTTTTTTTTTCATATGTGTAACTTGGCCTGCTGTCAAACCTTAATTGCCAGCAGCCAGGCGAAGCATATACTCTTGAAAAGTAACAAGTCCCTGTTACTTCTTTTCATCTGGCTATCTGATAAAAGTAATCTAAAATTAGTATTCAATACCTCAGAATCTGTGAACATAGGGCTGGCCTAATTTGTTTTTCTGACAAACTTAACCCAGCAAGTAGGTTCCTTGCATTCTTTCATAGGACAGTAAGATTAAATGTAATTATTTCACTTCTTGTAAGTCTTTGACAGTGGCACTAGAATCACTCCTCATACCTGCAGTAGGCTGGACTATGCTTATTTACTCAGTGCAAGTTTACTTTAACATGAGTGAATGGTGATATGAAAAGCACTTGAAAAAATAAGATATTACTGCCTGTAAGTTTGGTTTTGTCTAATTGTATGCTCCTTTCACCAGCCAAAGATTTTTTTCTTTTAATTGCCTAGGAAACATGGGCTTTCATTGCTTCTACAGTAAATGTAAGAAGAGCCTTTGGTAAGGGCTGACAGTATGCTCTGCCTTTGAATAAACAGAGAGATGTATTTGTAGCCAAAGTCGTAGATATATCAGCTTCATCTTTTTAAAATTAATTTTAAAAACTGACATCTTGCATTCAAAAACTTGCTGTGCTTTGCTTTGGTTATGATAGTTCTTATCAGTAATGTGAGAGTCAGGAAGTAATTCATTAGCGCTGTATTCAGTTTCACGCTTGTACCTGACTGCAAAGTTAAGAATCGGTGTTATTATCTTCTAATGATGCCATCTCCTGGTGAGTGGTGCCTGTACTGGTGTACAGAAGCAGTACAGGGAAGGTGGAAAATGAATAGCGAAATCAACAGGGCTGATAAAACCTGACTGAAGTGGTGGTGTGCACACACTAAGGGTTTTGTCACGGAGTGTGCAGCCAGACTCTGTAGTGACAATTGTTTTATTAACTGTCAGAAAACATCTCATCATTTTTTGTCAGTTACTGAGGGCTGTTCATTCTTCCTATGCACTTGTACAGTGCCTAGCATTACAAAATCTTTACCAGGGCTTGTAGGCACTTTACTAACAATATAGCAACAATGATGTTGCTTGTAATTCATGGCTTTTAATTTTATTGTTTACAATGAATCAGTGCAGAGGTTGCTAATACTGTCTCATCTTCTTCACTCCATTTCTTTGAGCCGGCACTTGTAGCATCTTCAGTGATTGTGGCATCAAAGCCTGTGCCAAAATTGCCTTCATTCACTGGGCACATATTTGCACACACCAACATGCATACAACCATGCCAGGATTTGGCTTTGCAAACTTTCCATAAGCTGCCTCTCTGCAAATACTGGATTAATCTATATTTTTAACACTGTTAAAGAATGGCACCTTTGTCTTCTGATGAAGGGTATGCTGGTTGGGGTGTCTCTGTGTAAAACATTGAAAATGACTCTGTCAGTTCAACAAAGTAATGGAACTGAGTATACTCCCGTGAGATCTTGTGGGCAATCAAATTACTGATTATTCTTGCCTTCATAATGGACTGGGATTGCTACATTTTTCACTACAGTATATTTTTTTTATATCTTAAATGATGCCTATATTTTTTTTCCTGGAACTTCTACAGATTTTAATATCCCCTACAAAATGAAAACAGCAATATATAGCATAACATTTCATTAATCGTGTCACTACTGCAAGCACATAATTATATTTTTCTTTTGTTCCCATAGGATGTTGTATTCCTTATATGCTTAAATGGGAATTCATGAGCAGATTTTCTGGTTGTTAACATTTAGTTCTTCCCATTGTTTCTGTATTCCAGGTTGCTTTTGAAAAGAGGACCTCCAATCTTTCCAATTAAGCTATTAGCATTAAAGCAGTGATGATGTAATCAGTTTTGCCTTCTGTAACTGAGATCCCCTTCACATTTGCTGCACCTCACTGCCATATACCTATACCAGTAAAGTTTTTCTAACTGGAAACTAGCCCGATAAAATTAAAAAAGAAAATTTTAAATGGATTAGTGAGTGGACCTGACTAGCAACTTGTCTATACCTATGAATACAAAAGGACATAGACAAATGTCTTGGTAGATTTGTTGTCATCTCAAGGTACTTGAGAAAGTTGCAGCATTGAGAACACCCGGAATTCACATTTGCTACCTAGTTTTACCTGCACAGATGATTCCCTGTTGAAACTGTTGGACTAGAGTTTGGCCTATATATATTTTAGCACTGAGGTCATACTATTGAACTTCTGCAGTTGTTTTTGGTCAGAATCACTCATGACAGGCATATCATGAAGTGGATGTGCTCACATAAAAGGAGAAAACAGCAGAAGAATGCACTGGATTGGCTGTTGTTGCGTTTTATTGCACTGCTGAAGGTCTTATACTGCACCATATTTCTGCACAGGTCTTGTTATCCATTGACTTGCTACTCAATGAGTTGTTACAGACAGAGCAGAGGTATAGTCTCTGTGAAGAACAGTGGAAGAGAGAGATGCAGAGGAAGAAACACACTCCTATATTTCTTGTTTCCTCTGAAGACTGATGTTAAAAGCAATAGGAAATTCACAGTTGTGTTACCAGTGAGTGTTATTGACTAAATTTAGCAAACCAACACCAGCACAGCAGACAGGTAAACAAAGCCCACTTTATTTTCAGCATTAGGTGACCATCATAATCTACCTTCAAAGCTAAAGACAATGTTTACTGACACTTTGTATTCCAGCTGGTATTTCCTCCTTGTATGAGAAACAGCTTTGTTACTGGTGCTGCATCATAGAGCTTTGAGCTGAAGGAATATAATGTGACTGAAAGAAAAAGGCTGACATGTAAAGCATGGGAGTTGACAAGGCTGTTAATCTTCCTTCTTTTTAAAAACTTTTTGGTCCAAGATAGAGCCTACAGAAGAGTTCACGTACTAAGTAAGGTTGGAAGGATCTTTGACACCTATTTTTGAATCCTACCTTTCTGCTTATTCTGTTTCAAGGTGATTGTATGAAGATTGTCTTTCCAGCATTGTACTAATTGTTCATCTTAAATTAAGTTTTTTTCATGGTACTCCTTTCTGTACTTTTTGGAAAGATATAATCTTGGCCATATGAAAACAGGAAACAAAACTTTGTCTGCAAAACTTTTTTAAAATTTGGCTAGACAGTTTCTATCAGTACTAGATCTCCTCTTAATTAAAAATTTTAGAAGTGTTTTATGAGTAGGATGAGTCACATAAAGCTTTCTGTTTAGTGGACAGACACAAGCATCATATTGAGGAGAAGGAGCAAAAGACATGCTGCTCTTAAGAGATGCAGAATATTCTGTACCATGCGTGTAAAGGGGGCTCATATTCAGCATCATTGTGCTGTCTGATGATAGAAAACTCTGTATGGATGGGTTGAAAATGTCTCTCATAGTCCTGCCATATGCAGTCTTGTGACTTGGGGTCTCACAGACTGTATATCCATATCTGGTCTTAAGTTTCTGACTAGAGAAAGTTAACCAGGTAGGCTCCAAACAACATAGGAGGCTCAGAGAAGTTTCAGGGCTGGCAGAAAATTACATCTTCTGAATTCATGGGCCAGCTGCCAGGAGGCTCAGCCAGGACAACGTGTCCTCTCTAACCAGTGGGGCTATAATGCTGATGCCTGTCTGGTTGTTGGCTTTTGAACCTTTAGTAATGCTTCTGTTCTGGTGGCACATTGCCAGCACATCATCTAAACATTATCACACAAATAATACCTGAATTGAAACCTCAGAGGTTGGTTTATAAATTTTAGTTTTTTTAAGATGTGATTGGGAGGCAGCAGATGAAGACAGCTGCTAGTGAAAGCTATTCCTGTGCCACCATGTACCTGAAGAAAAATGCTAGACCCAACATACATAAGACATCAGGTTTTATTCCAGTGGCTTATGATAGCTTTGTACACTTAACAAAAAGTCTCTCTCACAACAGCATCAATGACGGGCAAGGTCAATCTGCCAAATGTGGAGGAAATGTCTTCTCTGACCAAGAATGTGCTTTGCAATCACAAGAAGTACTCATGACATTTGGGTAATTTTGCAGAGTGCAAATATACACCTGCTTGGTTGTTGTTAAGTCTCCCACGCTCAGATATGAGCATTCCTTAAAAGGTGAGTCAGGCAGTGAATTACAGGCAATGATTGCAGGGTGACTGGATAGATCTCCACAAGACATATGCCAATAATTTTCAATTTGCAAGGCTGCTTAGTACATGACCCAGCCTACTGTACTCTATCATCCTTCCAATAAATGGAACCCAAAATATAAAGCTGTTATATAGTGCTCAGGCACATGCAAGTTGTGGGTGTAATGTTGCAGACACACAGCCTGCTGACACACTGTTAAGAGGTAGTGAAAGATGAATAACGAAATGTGTGTGGGTAGATCTTAGCAATCTTAAATATGCCAGTTAAAAAAATAAACATCAGAACTCTGGATAAACAAGTGCAGGAAATTATTTCAGATACTGTTGTGGCTGACTGGGGAAAAAAGGTTTGTTTTCTGAAAGTTACTGGTAAGGGAAGGCTGTTGACATCTATTGGCACCATTAATACCTCTCAGGGACAACAGAAATTAATCTCTCCATGCTAGTAAAAAGGTCACCTTGAGAGATAACCGTCAGATAACAGAATAGCCAAATGAGTAGCATTTTTTCATTTTCTACTGTCTGCAAGTTAATTTTACACGTTTGTATGAAAAAAAACCTTGGTGAGCTACGTGGTCTTTATGTGAAACAAATTACTACCTTCAAAGGGCAGCTTGTTAAAGGCAGATGGCAGCATCCCCCTGTAGAAGTGCGCTGGGCTCCTGAGCTCCAACTCTGGGGACTCTTGGCCACAGAGGATGTAACCCCCACTACAAGCCTGCTCCCCCAGTGTGGGGTCCTTATCAGCTGCATGCTCTGAGGAGTGGTGGAGACTAGAGTGTTTGCAGGGGTGAAGCTGTGGATGCTTGTCACAGGCTCTGCCATTTGTTTTAGTTTTGGAGTCAACTGTGAGGAGAGAAGGGTTTACCAGCTAGGGCCTGTGAAGTGTTTGATAAATATTTCTCTTTGAGGGTCCTCCCCTTGCCCAAATGTGGTTGCATATAAAGAGGGTGCATGCATGAACTTGTGGCAACAGATGTCTATTTTGCTGGGACATGCCATGTTTGATGGAGTGGCCCGTAAAGAGTTAGCATGAGACTGGAGAGCAAGCTTTACTGTTTGCTATAAACAAACCTTACCAAAGTGCCTGTTAATTGTCAGAAGGTTGGCCAGGCCTACATGGTAGCAGGGGAGGAAAATAATGCTTTCTTTTATCTGTTCTTGTAAACAGTGGGAGCCAGATAAAAGTGGAGACAGTATTAACCTAACCAATGATTGCGATTGTGTGCTTTGCTTTGTTCTTCAGCGCTTTTAGTTTCCTACCCTCTTAGGTATATTTTCATGAGCAAACAAGGTTATGCATGGGACAATTTCTGAATGCTTTTTTTCTTTCCTCTTCTTGTTTTCTTTGACTTGACTGATACCTGTTTCTCCTCAAACTTAACTCATGTGGCTGACTTTTCTGCAGAAGTATGCAAGGACAACAGACTGTGTGCCATTCTGCCTATTCCTGGCAACATCCAGAGCTCTGATACAAACACCAGACAAACATCTTCCACAACTAGCCATCATTGAGGATATATTTTACCATAGTTTATTAGATGTAAACCAATAAGGAATCGGTTTTGGATTTTCCAGTAACATAAGAACTGTTATCTTAAAATCAACCAGACAAAAACCTTTTATTACTTCTTGCAAGAATACAAGAGAAAATTTTCAAATCCTAGCATTCAGAGTGCATAGTGATTTACACTGATATTTGGAATCACTTACTAAGCTCTTTGCTGTGCAATACTTTGAAACTGTAGGAACTGTACCTTGCTGTTTCCAATTATATCCCTTGTACTCATGTTTGGTACAGCAGGAAAATGTTGCTTAGCTAGACTTTTCAATAGCTTTAATTCTCATGATATACTGACCCAATAGTATATAGCTCCATCATATAACTCTTGCAGGCACACAGGCTCATCTGTACAAGTAGTTATGCCAGATCAGCTTTTCCTGATTAAATCTACTGTGGGTGTTATTGCAACAGAAATAGATATTCCATTGTAAAATCTATATTAGACCATTCTTTTATTTTGTTGTGATCTTTTATGACTCTGTATGTTTTCTATAGATAAAAAAATATGCATTGCTTCAAATATATTTTTATTGTACTATGTATTTTCCATATTCCTTACAGCTTTCCTTCAGAAAGCACATTTGAAGCAAATTACAAGCTGTTTTGGCTACAGACTTCTCAGATACGTTTTATGTAAGGCAAATCAAGACTGTTTTCATAATGGAATTCCTGCAATTTCAACATTTGAGAAATAAAGGTGTGACTAGTTTCCTTCAAATGTTCTCTTTGCTATTTAATTGTCTTAAGCCGGTACCTCCTTTTCAAAGTCTATGGAAACATAAGCATATGAATTTGGACAACTTTGTGGGAAATCATGAGAAAAAAATCATTCCTGGTCTAGTGTATCTTCTGAAGAGAGAAAACTTAATCTTTCCATTTAATTCTCAGATGTGAAAAGGAGCAGTCTGAATCCTTTGCAGCATTTAATATGAACGTTTTTACACAATGACTCCCTATAAAAGTATGTTACTGAGTAGATTCAAAAACAGCTACAATATTAGTTTTATTTGTTGGTGCTCCACGTTTCTCTGTTTAATAACGGCATTGTTCTTTTCTGGTATCAAATCGATTAATACAGAAATTTAAAGAATTAAATATATTGAACTTTTAGAAGTCATTAATAATTTTATATATCAATAATGTCTCTTAGGCATACAGAATTACAAGCCTGATTGTTCCTCTGTGGTAGCTCCACCTTCAAAGTATGAAGGTAAATTTTTGGCTTCTCTCTGCAATATCTTTTTTAAACATGTTTCTGGCCTTTTATAGCATTACAAATGCAGGTATACATTCCTAACATTTTTTATTTTACAGCCTAGGAATGCTCATATTTAAATAGTATATAAATCAAGACAGATTTCCTAAGGAAAAAGTCCTTTATTGTCCTTTTGAGAAGAACTCATATTTCTAGGAAGCAAAATAACCACCCCCCCGCAAAAATCAAGTAAGTATCAGGTACGTGTTAAGAAAAAGATGCTGCCTGCCAAAGATTATGCATGCATACTATTAAACTATAATAAGTAATAATAAAAACTGAAACACTCTATAACTTTTAGAGTGCTTCTGTATATTAGCATTTAAAATATACTCCTAAGTTCCTCCTTATCTCTTCAAATTTCAGATTGTTCATTCTATCCTGTCCTTTTCTTACTGTTTTGTTACAGGATACAATACAATTACAAATGGCAGATAAGAATTGCCAAGTTTAAATAAAGCCAAATAAAAAAGCTCTTCAGACATGAAAACAGCTTTATTTGTTAAAATAGTTGTACTGTGTATGAAGAAAATTACTATAACTTACAGTACTTAAGGCATAGAACATCAGGGTATTTTGCTTCCACTGGAAGAAGAGTATTTTATAACTAAAGAACCATTAGTACCAGACATTTATCGTAGTAATAAAATAATAATAAATACTTCACATTAATATAATCTTAATTTATAACAATCCAAACATTTCAGCATTAACTAGTACATCTTAGTCTGCCTCCAATATGTAGGTAGACTTGTCTTCTGTAGCTCACAGGATAAAAAAATCTGTAAGACTTATGGTGAAGGTTACATCCATTCTAAGATACTTCCTCTGTTATCCAGTTTCACAACTGCCAGCAGCAGAGTTCCAGGAAGACAGAGAGCAGGCAAGTGAGTGCAAACACTGTGTGTTGTAATCTTAGCCCATTCGAATATAGGCTGGTAAATTCCTTTTCTGATTTCAGTTCTGAAAGAATAACAGGAAAATAAAATAGTTAATGAAGGAAATATGTAAATTTTTAAGCAAAGATTCTCAACATACTTTGAAAGTCCTCGACATCTCACAGGTACTTAAGGTAAAGATATCAGTTGTTAAAGCCAATCTAAGAAGCTATTCTCCGGGGAGAAATGTGAATAGATGTCCCATCAATGATTGTTTGAGGACCAACTGATAGCACTTATCAGCTCTTGCAGGCATTAATCTCTGAATAAACAGAAGTAAATAGCAAGCAAAAGCAAGAGGAAATCTTCACGAGAGATATGCACTCAAGCCTGCATATAGCCTTTAACCTTTCCTTGAAGAGAAGGGGCTTCATTTTTTAACACACTCAGAAACCCATACCCTCCTGCATGTGAAAGCCACTGCCTGCCTGCTCAGGGAGTGTACAGAAGATTTTTCACTGTCACCTTTATTGCCTTTGTTAAACTGAGCTCAAGAGCTTCAAGCAGTGTTCTGCTTTTACTGGAGCACGGAGAAACTGAAAGGAGAACACCAAAGGGAACTTGCGCATTTAACTCTCCAGAAGAGTTTAATGAGTAAGTTGTGTGCCTCACATAATTAGCAAATACAGAAAACTTCGAGGCAAAAGCATTTCTTGTGGTGGGCCTTTGGTTTTGGTGGGGTTTGTGGAATTTTTTTTTTTTTGTCTGTAATTACAAAGACAGGAATGTCACTTTTCTTTGGCATTTCACTTCTCTGGACTTGTGGGCTTATCACACTCCTGGGGACCTAGGAGTCTCAAGTTTTGAATTTTGTATTTACTTCTGAATTGGTGGCACTGCTCAGGAGTCACAGCTTCAATGCTCTGCCACTCAGATAGGAATCAGATCAGTTCCTTGGGGTGCAAATGAATCTCAACGCTATTTAGGTCTGTTGTTTTCTAACTGCCGATGCTGGCACAACTGAAAGTATATTACAGCCCAAGGTGGGATGGAGACATCATGGGTAGACAAGGGCAAGAACTTTGCCCCAGAGTTATATACTATAATGGAGATAAAATAATACTAAACTTATTAGTAAACAGTAATCTCAAGACTTGGGTGCTACTGATGCTGACTATAGAATTTTTGTGGAGCGTGCTTAGTCTTAGAATTCTGTATTATAATATTTTGAAAATTAAAATACAGATCTTAAAATAAGGTTAAGACCAGTTTTCTTCCATTTATGTGTTAGGTAGCTTATACAAGAGTATGGAAGTTTTCAATACTTGTTTCTCTAGTGTGATATCGGTTTCTACTTTTAACACTCTAGTTTATTCTACTATTTTTTTTTTCTTTCCCTCACATAATGAGTTTTGTATGCCTGGGTGTAGTTCAGTCGTACAAATTGTCCTGGTTAAGTGGTAGGTCATAGACATGTGCAGGCTTTGTAGAACAGAGAAACATTTAGTCCCTGTAATTATCTGTTAAAATGGGGATAAGTTTCCTACTGCATGGGATTATATAGATCCCAGAGTATTTTATGTGATATACTGTACACAGTATTATTTACTGTTTCTCTAATGCAGTCTTTGAAACAAAGTGGACCACCACAGAGATCAGAACAGAGCACACAGAGCATCCTTGGAGTACCCCACCTTTGCAGAAGGCAATTCCCACAAGACAAAAATTGTTGATAACTCTTCCTTACCACAGTTATTGTGCTTTATTTCTGAGAGACAGTTCAGAGTACCATAGCCACACTGACACAGCCAGCAGCCCTTCAGCACCCAGGCACCGTGGGCAATGCTGCCACAGTTGCTGTCAAGGACAAGGGAAACATTCGGTTCATCTTTGATCCCAACACAAAAAATAACCATCCAGAGCAGTTTGCTCACATTTTCTGGGTTGGGGCTGTTTTTTACCTTTGCCGCTTATCATATTCACAGTATCTGCCAGTGAAATGCTTTGGGCAGGCACAGAAAGCTCCTAGGATGCAAGTCCCTCCATTTTGGCAGCAGTGTCTGTTCAGTTTTTTACCTGCAAGACAATCTTCCAGAGGTTATCAATCATCCTGGGGAGCTCCAACCCCCTTGTTTTTCTCACTTGTTCTCTCAGGTCTGTCCAGTTGCCAAAGGATCTTAAGGCTATCTAGTTTTATTGTCCTTAGAAACAATAAAATTATCTGCCGATTAGGAGTGTTTGTTCAGTTAAACCCAGTTTGTTTAGTTAAGGATTAGAACCAAACTACTAGGGATTACAGAACAGTCAAGAAGAGTCGCTTGGCAAGTCCAGTAGCAGCAGCAGCAGATATGCAAGCAAAAGAAATATTTTGTTTTGACCGAGGCAGTTTTCAGTCACACCAAGAAACGGGGCTTTGTTACCAGGAAGAGTTGCTAAATTTTGAGAGAGGAGGGTAAAGCTACGTCTAACCTTTCTCAGACTCCTGGGATTACCAGCCTAAAAGTTTATATGTGGGAGGAAATACACGTTTCTCTGCAGTGGCTTTTGTTGCACTAACAACATCAATTTTTTTAAATTATTATTTTAGTCATTAAATTGGTGAATTTTAAAAAATATGAACAGAATTTTACAAACGCTTTTGCAAATCCAAGAGACCAATCCCTCTTAATTCCCTGGTTTTCGCTACCACTTTTTGCAAGTAAGAGATCCCCATCTGTATCTTAATTTTTTAATCAAGATTTCTTTAAGTGGCCATAGAAATAATTTAAATGAGTGGTCACAGAAAACCAACCAGCTAGAGTCTTCTGGGACAAAAATCAAAGCATTGCTGTGACATAATAGTTTAAAACAGTGTTATAAAATTGCTTTTAAATAAATGTTACCTACTCTCTGTAATCCCAGTGAAAGGTACAAACGCCCCGGAATTCTGTTGCTTTCTGCTTTCGTAACTCTGATTCATGTCATTGAGAACATTTATAATACTCCCCTCGTTCTTAGGGTGTTGCTTTTGTGCTGTGATGTTGACATTTTTCAGATCTTCACGTTCTTCTTTTTCACGGCCTTGACAAGAAGTACAAATATAACAGAAAAGGGTAACTTGCAATGAAAGAATCCATAGTGTAAACGCAGAAAAGAAACACCGGGGGTGGGGGAAGAGAGGTGAAACACGAAATCTTCCTTACCTTTTCCTAAATGAACAGCCTGGCACACCAGAGTCACAGTGAAAAGGATCCTAGAAAAAAAAAGAAAAGCTGAAATAACTGTGCTAATAAGACACTAAACCGAAGACGGGTGAGGGGGGGAGGAGCCTTTTCCAATCTTTAATATTGATAATGAATTATAAACATTTTATGCCAGCAGTAATCGAATTAACACATAAAAAAATATCTCAGATTAAAGCTGGAAAATCCTGCCTTGGGGGGGTAAGCTGGAGGGGATGAGGGAGGGAGACATGTGGAGAACATGGACATACAAATTAACTTCCAGAAAGTTATGGATTCCATACATTTGCTGGTTGACAATCAATCAAAAAAGTCTCTTTCTGTAAATTTCTTTACCACGACCAGGTTGTTCCCAGCAGTTACAAAAGGAGCAAAAGCAAGAGGAAAACATTAGCCTTCACTTCACCCGCAGTTCTAGATATATTTATTCCTTTCAGCTTCCAGGTCTGATCATGAAAAACAGCAACAACAGAAAAAAGCACTGCTAGAAGGAAAAGCCCCCTTGGCAGGATAAGGTCCCTGGCAGCTCAGACAGCCTTACCTAACGTGATATCCCCAATACATCTTCCTGCAGCTTGAAATACCCGTGAGGTCCTCCAGGAAAGCTTGAACAGGAGGAGGTCCAAAACCTCTCACTGCAGGCTGTTGCATGCAGCAGTCCTGACAAAGCAGTACACGGCAAAGAGAGGAGAAAGGGTGGATGTAACTTTTCTGTCTCTGTCCAGTTTATAATAACGTGGTAAAGGCATAATTCTCATTTGTACCACTTGCTGAGCCCTCACTGAGGTCCTCGCAAGCAGGGACCATCTCCCTAGGCTGGAACTCCCAGCCTCTGATTTACATACATTGCTGAAGGGTGGAGCAAAGTGGGGACAAGCTATTCCTGGGGGCAGGCTTAAGGGACCATGGCCGCCAAAACAGCACAAACTAGGAAGTTCACCACTCCAGTTAATTTCTTAACAAAAAAGACCTTGTAATCGCTTAATGCACGGGGAAGTCAAAACTGTTCTGTAGTAGTGCAATAGGAATGTAATGAACTGCAGTATATCTGTAACAAGGGTTAAAAAGCCTCAGCTCTACCTACACTCCTTGTTCCTACCAGGGTTTTCTACAAGGGCCTCTACTTCATGGAATTGTACCACTTTGCAGTACAGAGAATCCCTAGAGTCTGCATTAGAGATTTCTATCAAGACTACTACATAAAGCAGTGTAAGTTTTTTCACAGAGATTTGTTGTTTTGCAAGGCTTCTTAATAAAGTCACAAAATATCTTTGGAATCTTTTTTTACTGTTAGAAAAATCAGACCCATTAGTGAGTGTTCCTAGTCTGAATCCATGCAATGTCAGCAGATATCTAGGTTTAATTTACCATGTGCATTGAAATAGGCTAGGACCACTCACACAACTATACTGTTGCTCGGCAGCATCAGCAAAAAGATTTGCAGCCGGACAATTGTAATATAGCAGCTCTGGGCACTCTTTTCTCAAAGCTGTACCTAGGAGTCCATGTGGACTTTATCTGAGATGTAACAGGAAACTCTAGCAATACAACTTTGTTTCATTTTGGTGTGGCAGATGGAAGAGGAATGCTTTCTCTATGCCCATACACATCAAGCTAGGGTAAACTGCACCTTGGCTAGATCGTAAAATCATAGAACCATAGAATAGTTTTGCCTGGAAGCATGAAGCTCATCTAGTCCACCCCCACTGCAGTGAGCAGGGACATTTTCAAACAGACCAGGTTACTCAGAGACCTACTCAATCTTACTTGAATATTTCTGGGGACAGGGCATCTACCAGCAAACTGGGCAACTTGTTCCAGTTTTTCACCACCCTCAGCATATAAAATTTCTTCCTATTATCTAGTCTAAACCTCTCTTCTTTTAGTTTAAAACCAGTAACACCTGTCTTCTTCCTACAGGCCCTGCTAAAAAGCTTTCCCCCACCTCCTTCTTATAAGCCCCCTTTAACTCTTGAAAGGCTGCAATAAAGTCTCCTTGGAGTCTTTTCCAAGGTGAACAACCCCAATACTCTCAGACTCTCTTTACAAGGGATGTGCTCCAGGCCTTTGATCTTTTTGGTGGCCCTCCTCTGGACCCACTTCAGAGGTTTTATTCCAGGTGTGGTCTCACCAGAGCAGAGTAGAGGTGCAGTGTGGGGCCAGGTGGTCGTTTGTTAACTGAAAATGATAAAGATATTATTGCCTTGGTAGGCAGGAGACCATGGGATACAGAAAGGAGGAGACTGACTGCAGGACCCTGGTTGTTGCTAAGAGGTGTTGATAACTGGGCTAAAAACAGACTTCGCAAGGTTGGAAAACAAGAAAGCATAACTGAAATATTTGGGCAAGTGGAAAAGCACTGCCTCATTGAGGCAGGAGTATAAAAGGGATTGCTTGTGCTTAATAAAGGGATTTTGTTTGTCACCTTAAAATGGAGTCTGTGCCTCAACTGCCACAGTGCAGAATCACCTCCCACCACCTGCTGACCACACTTTTGATGTAGCCCAAGATACAGTTTGCTATCTGGGCTGCAAGCACACATTGATGGCTTATGTCCAGCTTCTCATCCACCAGGACTCCCAGGTTCTCTGCAGGACTGCTCTCAATCCTTTCATCCCATAGCCCATACTGTTGCTGAAGGTTACCTTGACCCACGTGCAGGGCATTGCACTTCACCTTGTTGAAGCTCATGAGGCTTTCAGAAGCCCACAGGTCCCTCAGAGGTATCAATATCACCAGTCAGCTTGATCTCACCCACAAATTGTGAGGGTGTACCTGGTCCCATTGTCTACATCATTGATGAAGATATTAAACAATACTGATCCCAGAACAGACGACTGTAGGATGCTATCACTAAACTCCATCTGAGACCTCATCTGGAGTACTGAGACCTCATCTGGAGTACTGTGTCCAGTTCTGGGATCCTCAACGTAAGAAGGATATGGAACTGTTGGAATGGGTCCAGGGGAGGGCTACAAAAATGATTCAAGGGCTGGAGCACCTTCCATAGGAGGACAAGCTGAGAGAGTTGGGGTTGTTCAACCTGGAGGAGAGGAGGCTTCAAGTAGATCTTAGAGTGACCTTCCAGTACCTGAAAGGGGTCTACAAGAAAGCTGGAGAAGGACTATTCATAAAGGCTTGTGGTGACAGGACAAGAGGGAATAGGTATAAACTGGAGAGGGGCAGATTTAGGCTTGATATAAGGAAGAATTTATTCACCATGAGAGTGATGAGACAATGGAACAGGTTGCCAAGGGAGGTTGTGGATGCCTTGTCCCTGGAGGTGTTCAAGGCCAAGTTGAATAGGGCCTTGGGTAGCCTGATCTAGTGGAATGTCCCTGCCCATGGCAGGGGGTTGGAACTAGGTGATCTTTAAGGTCCCTTACAACCCTAATGATTCTATGTTTCTATGATATATGTGATCACATCAGACATATGTGACAGACCTTCCCTGAAGAAATGTCTGTACTGGCCAAAGATATTGTCATCTCTTGTTTGTAACCCCCTGTGACCGACACTTGCCAGCTTTGCCTCATCTAAACTAATCGTTTGGAGGCTGTGAACATTGCTCATCTGATTTAGTACAAAGGCTGGCTTAATCTTCAAAGAGAACTGTCCAAATTAATCCAATGCCTTTGGCACTAAAGCAGATGGAGGGTATTCTGAGGACATTCTCTTTCATGTCTCGTATGGGGACAGTGGTCTCCAACAAAAGGATGGAAGTGCATGGCTGGAGATGTGAAATGGTGGTTTGTGCAGGGAATACTTGGAAGGAGTGGTCTGCTGGGCTACATCAATCTCAGTGGGTAAGGCATTCCCAGTGCTGGTACCACTATTGACACTGAGCTAAGCTCAGCTCTTCCACAGTAAATGTAGGCTAACTCCTTTAGTTTCATGGTAACTTGTTTCATGGTGTGTTTTATTTTGTTACTAATTTAAACTTATTTAAATTAAGCTGTTCTTGTTTCAGATTTGTATCAAAGTATTATGTCTTTTGGAAATGAGAATCTGTGAAGTGTGTTTGTATGTGATTCAGCTGAATCAGCACTAGAAGAATTCATATGTTAACCCTTGTAGGTACGATATATAGTATAAAGAATGTTATGATAAAAATCACAACACATCAATTCAGGAAGGGATTTTACTTTTCCTGTCTAGAATAGCAATGATTTTGAAGGGACAGTTTACTCTCACCATTATTCTGTTTGCTTCAATCTGATGCGATTCACAAGAACTTCTAAAACAGATATGTGTTAAAGTTTAGAGACTTGCTTAAAACTGTGTGTTTGAGTACTGTTGTGAGAACCAATGCTGTTCTGAATTAGGACTGCAAGATGATTCACACAAAATGAAAGTGGTATCATTTTTACATGTATTGATAAAGGTTTTTTTCTTTAAAATGATGTATAGAATCATAGAATCAAGAGTCACTAGCTTGGAAAAGACCCACTGGATCATTGAGTCCAACCATTCCTATCAATCAATAAACCCCACCCCTCAGTGTCTCACCCGCCAGGGACACCTCCAGGGAAGGTAACTCAGCCACCTCCCTGAGCAACCTGTTCCAGTGCTCAGTGACCCTTTCCGTGAAATTTTTTTTCCTAATGTTCAGCCTGAACCTCCCCGGTAGAACTTGAAGCCATTCCCTCTTATCCTGAAAGAGTTTACTTGTGGAAAATGTAATCCAAACTGTCCTGCTTTCATTTGAGTTCTCTAGCTGTATAATTTGGTTACTATTTTACGTTTAAAAAGAACAGCTGCGGTTACATTTGTTCTAGGAACAAAATACTCATTTTGGTTATTTGGCCTAAATAGTAGTATCACTTTTAAGTCAAAATTGGGATGCTGGTACACAAATATTGATCAATTTTCACACCCTGGGCTATTTGTTTAAGATCAGAAGTCATCTCTATAACTGCAACAGCTAACAACCTCTGGAACTGTAAAGTAGTACCTAAACATGTCTCACTGTGATACCTTGTTTCTTCCTTCCTACTCCCTACAGCTTCACCAGCAAGGCACACATTGGAAGGACAATTTAAACTGCTCAGATGCCGCTGTTGCCTTAGTGCTCCAAAGAGATGAGATTGGTGTGACACTGTGGAAAAGCACTGCTGTTTGTTGTTAACAGAATCTGCCAGAAAGTGATTGGTTTTGCCCAAGGATTTGCAAGGAGCTGTAGCAAAGGTAGACACACTGTATTTGCCAACTTAAGGAAGATAAGAGTGGAGCCAACCAAAAACCTAGTCCTGAGCATTTCAGTCAAGCCCTGTGTACATAGGACATGGTTAACCATTAGTTAGGAGCCTCCAGTACTGTTAGTTCCAGAAGCAAGTCAGGCATCTTATATGGATAAAGTTAGTAGGAAAACGTGTTGTTACTTTATTAGTTATCACAATGCCTCTTGTGCTTATCCGGGGGACTGTAGGTGTTTAACCTACATCTTCTGGCACTGTTTCAAAATGTGCAAATGGACTACACAGTTGGACTGAATGATTTTTATGGTGTTACAGAACTTTATTGACAACGACTGGTCAGATCAGCTTTCTTTACTGTCAGGGATTTGTGTAGGTTTGTATGGGGATTGCTGATTCTGCCTCTTCATTTCTGTGTATATATGAAGTGGAGATCATACAGAGGCACAAGAGCTTTCACTGGTTCAAACCATAGACTCATAGAATAACCAGGTTGGAAGAGACCCACTGGATCATCGAGTCCAAACATTCCTTTCAAAAATGAGAAGTATAAATGCCCCAGGCAGGCTTTTCATTCCAGGTTAAGAATTGTTACATTAATTTAGTTGGAATTAGCTGTTAACTGACTTGAAGAAGAAGTAGGGAAATAAGATAATGCATAGTGACTGGCATTGGTTTGATTAATGCTATGGGATAAATGGCTGCTGCTGCTAAAGAGTCTAACACTCTGGTCTATTTGTTCATACTAGCTCCATTACACTGCAAAAATTATTTGTGCAGCCATGAGTGAGATGGAGCAGGGACTTTACATGAATGAAAACTCCGATGGAGGGAGGACAAAAAAGAAAAGGTTAGTTTTCAGCTGGATCAGTTCAGTTCTTTTACGTTGTTTGCCACAGGAGCACTAATGCTGGCAAACACAGGAGGGAGGGATAAGCAGCCATGGCTGTGTGACAGGAAATCCCTTTCTGTAGTGTAAGTGATTTATACCATATTAAATTGACTGTGGGATTTGTAAATAGATTTCATTTCATAGATTTAAACTGGTGTTCTCCTCCGTAGGAAATAAACCACAGTCGATATATCCATGTTATAATGATACCAGTTTCTATGCTCTCACCCTATTAGTACTGACTAATACAAAGGAGTAGAGCAGTCACCTTGCATCTCTCTGACAGCATGGATGAATGTTAGTACAAACAAGATGGGAGTGATATTACGAAACAAAAGGAAACAGCTATAGTAGTCACTTGGAGAGGGAGTCTTATGCAGGTATTGCACAAATATGTAATAGTCTGCCACAGATTGACATAAATTTATGTAATAAAACTAGCTTCATAAGGTAACATCCTGTAGGTTTTCATTCTACTGAGCCTAACATTTAGTCATTAAACATTAAAAAAATCAAAATGCTAATGATAATGAAAGAATTTTGCAGTGAAAATTAATGTAGTTCATGTCTTTTGTACACAGTAAAAATCCCACCATAATATTCTGCCATTACACAGGGGAAGTGATGAGAAAATCCCAATTACCTTCTTCTGAGGGAAAGGTTCTTTGGCAAATGAATCAACACAAGCAAGAGAGTGTAAGACAGAGACTTCTTTTTTTTTCTGCTTCAAATAAACAAAGTTTTAGTATTTCATTGAAGAAGGAAGTACTGGGAAAAGGAAGTCTTACACAATTATTTATTTTGAGGTTTGAAAAAATGATACTTTAAATTACCCTAAGTGCTGCAGAGAGCCACAGAGTATTTTTTGTAGTGTTAGTAGTGCTGAGTTGTACCACATCTTTGGCTGAATGCTTTTCTCCTCCACATGCTATCAGCAGTGTGTTTCTGTCTTGTCCACAATTCAGGAAAGTGTGTCAACATTTCAAGTTTAAGAATGGGCTGGTTTTGGCTGCATAAAGCTTACCAAGTCTTGTGCTGTCTTACTAAGGGACTATCTGGGGAAATGGTATTAGTGCAGTCATGCATTCAAGCTATAGCTCTCTTGCTAAATTACCTTAGGCATCTATCTGATAATCTGTCTTCTCCATATACAAAACACAATTGCTAGAGTTTAATGGCGTATTTTGTCCTGGCTCAGTAGTCTTTTTCTGTGCTGTCATCAGAAACCAGAATGAAATTTTCAATCAGTCACATGATCCACCCTAGCAGAAAGAACAGAAGCAATTCAAAGGCTGAATTACTGTCAAGTGTTTCCCCTATTATTTTCGTTCAAAAATATGGCTTACCCTGTTGTTGACAGGGCTGCAGTTGGATATGACCACAGGAATCCTTCTGGGTCTATAGGAATTTCATAGCAGCTTTTAAGGAGTCCCAGATGAAGTGGTGATCCCACAACCTAATTCAGGCATGGAGATGCATAACCCAGGCATAGAATAGAAATAGATATAGGAATAGAAACCCCTGTGTAAGTTTTACCTTTGACCTTCAAGCTAATTGAGGATGCTAGCATATCTTTACAATGAAGCTACATGCTAAAGCTGAGCCATAGTTAGCAGGCTAACTCCAAAGTCAAGAATATGCTGATTTTTGCATTGGCTGTATAGATGTTTAACCTTTTATGGAGCTGAATCAATTTGTTAACCCAGAATAAACCTATATACCTTTTTTTTCTGGGCTAATTTTCTGGCCTATGACTTGATGCTTCTCAGCAAAAAGTCCAGTAAGCACTGGAGCTAATGTAGGGGTTTGAGGGGATCTGTGCCATGGAAGCAGGAGTTGAAGGAACAGGGTGGGCAGGCTATCTTTTCAGGTGTTATGAGCTACTAGATCATCCTAAATTATAGCAACTTGCTTCATCCTTTTTTTTCCCCCCTTTCCCTGGATTCCCTCCTTCAAATACAATGTAGAAAACAACTTATATATATATGCATGTATATATAAAAGTCACTTTGCAAAACTGAGTATTGGTTATGAGATATGTGTAAGAAACAGGCCTGAAGCGTCTTGGAGAGTTATCCTTGCAGGCATCAAGGATGGCAGGCAAAAAAGAGAGATCCTATGATTATTTCAATGTATGATAATGGCAGCTACAAGTTAGCATCAATTAAAATAGAAAGAAAGCAGTATATAATTATTTACACTGCTGTCACCGGTCCAGGCCTTCTTCTTGTCTCCAGTCTACTGCTCCACTTGAGGGCTTCTGTCCCCTGTGCCAGCTCTAGGTTCCAGCTTGGCCCTAGTCCAACAATTCAAAATGTGCTGCATGTTTTGTGGTTTGCAGATGTCTTATGCTCCAGGTTGCTTTTGTGCAAGGACTGTGTTGAACTTCTCTTATTACAATAGCTTCATTTCTGCTCCATGCTAACTGAGGAGCAATGTGAATTGAGATGGAACTGCATAGGCTGGCACCTCTAAAACACATTTGTATGCCAGAACCGGCATATGTCTAATGATACTTGGGGAAGGCTGCATTTGTCAACAGAGGCCAAATTTTGATATCTTCATCCAGACACGCAGAATGGATTGCTGTATCAAAAGGCGGTTTTTAAAGTTTCTAACCTTGGGGGCAGTCTATGAAACACTTTTGAGAATAAAAGTTACATGATAAAGAATGAACCATAATAGAAATGCCATGAGTAAATTCTAGAATATGAAGGTTATGTCAAGCATCTGGCTTGTACAAGGGACTGCAGAAGAAAGGAGTCATATCTCTCTCAGCAATGGTTGACACCAGTGTGCTAGAGGGCTCTGTACTAACAGTGGGAATAACATGGGAGAAAGCAAAAGAAGCAGTGACATCTGTACAGATACAGTCATGATTTTTGGATGTAGCATACCTCAGCATATGGTTGACTTTGGAATTAGCCTTTAGGTTAAGGAAGAGTGATTACAGATTTAAAGGAAAATGAGTAGTGTAGTTCTATGTTCTGTTACTAAGTATCTGCAAATGGTAAAACTCTCTTTTTTTTTTTTTTAAGCATGCCTATCTGATGAGGAGAAAAAAGAATTATGAATGACATAACTAATTATGACATACTCTGCTTGATGACATTTATTTGTAGAGGCTGGAGAGATGCATTGTGAAAACCCAGTTTTCTAGTTATACTGCAGGTGAGGAACAAGGTAATATTGGCATGGTAGGACAGTCACTCTGCCACAGAAACCAGTGGTTATGGCATGCAATCTGTTAGTATTATTCCTTGAAGTCAAGAGGGTAGAAATTCTGAGTCACTTAACATGGGCATTTTGTGAGCAGTTGTGTTAACAGTGTGGCTGCTTTAAAATCAGACATTCTGAGGAAGAATTTTGGGAAGCCAGGAACAGTCAATTGATAGAAGATTTTTCTGGAACACAATGTTTTTCTTCATAATAAGGAATACAAAGAGAACAAGACACAATGCCAGCTGTAGGTTCACACTGCAATATACATATGTATATTTGTGCCAGGTGAACTTTTTTTTGGCAGAAAAGCTGATTTTCTTTAAGCTTTCTGCCTTGCTTCTCCCCTCACTTTCATCTCCTCAGTTTTGATTCAAGTCATCATTCACAGCAGCGAAAAGATTCAAGTTTCCAATTATTTAACGTAAATTTAGGCCTTTTATGGATCAAATGTAGAGGGAAGCCTCACAAAAAAGTTGATATAATTGTATTTAAATGATATCTTTACCCATGTGCCCAGGTTCTCTGAATATGGCACACCTGAATTACTGAAGAAGAAAACTAACTGTCTGTAAATACGGTGGGTTTTTTTAGCATCATTTGCTTGTAGCCACCTTTAGGGGTGTAAGAAGATTGAACCAGTATAACAGATTATCACCGCATCCTGAGTCTCCAAGGGATGTAGAGACCTGAAATGAGAACATGGTGTGTGCACATTTTGTTAATACAGTTTTGTTTTTCTAAGGATGAGAAAGAAATAGCTGGAGAATTCTTGTGAGCCATAAACTTTATCCTAGACAATTACAGCACGGAAAATACCTGTGAATTTGGCATGACTTTACAGCTTGAGAAGAGTACGTGTTTAACATTTATGATGAAATGTGGCCTAGATTAATTCATTTCAATCGGTGCTTAATGAATGTTCTGGGAACACTTACAAACTCCCTGTTTAAATGAAAATCTACCCTTTCTCTACTAAATCTTCCTGTTTTTACAGAGGTACAGATTCCCAGGGGTCTATGGTAGTTTCTAATTTGGAAAATCGCCCTTCATTTCCACACGTAAAAATTGATGAGAGAAAAATCCTTTCTTCTTTTGTGTTGATGTTTCTTTAGAGGTATAAAATTTTTTCCACGGTTCCTTCTCTGGCTACATTTGTATTTATAATAGGTTAGATCTATTCAACAGAACAGATTCTGTTTACAAGAGTATGATCAGAAACTACTGTGGGAGAAGAACACAGTCTCTGATATAGGTGAAGGAACCATGTAATCATGATACATCTTTTGATGTATGGAAGTGTTGTATTAGCTGGGTATAATGCTTTTGCAGCTGGGGCTGATGGGAAGCACTTGTGTCTGCCAGTACCGTAGTGACCAATCTGTACTTGTAAGCACATCCTTTGTGCTCTTATCAAAATTATGGCTACCATCCATAAACTACTACCAAACATCTGGCAAGTTAATTTTTTATTTAGATGCAGAGCTACATTAATAAATACTTAGTCTAATACTGCTTTCTGGGACATATTTTACCACCTAGATAGCGGTTTCTTCCAATAACAAAGTTGTGGGCATTGCACACCTGACCTTGAGTGACTACATCATGATAATTTCTCTGTATCTCCTCTTTACTGTGATTTCACTCTGAGAGAACTGTTTCCATTTAGATTGTGGGCTTTTCCCCTAAAAATATCACAACATATGTACATACATACCTATTGAGGTGAAACCACACTGCTGTGTTAACTCTGTAGGCACTTCCTAGAGTTTTCCAGAGCTGCATTTACCCCACAATTATAGCCTGTATCACTTCATTAGCCCTTTGTAGGTACTGGAGGCTAGTCTTTGTCTTGCTGCACACCTTAAGTATCAAAGTGACTTTGTTGAGAACTATGTTGAGAATAATTTTGCTTTTTTACACTTGCCTGTGTTGTGTGGTAGATTAGCAGGAATTTCTTGCAGTGGGTGAAGGTTCATCAGGATGTCACCAATTAGCACAGAATACATTTTGTGTTTCTGCAGAATATGAGCATTCCTCGGTTCAGCATGTGTCATCCAGGGCCTCATCATTACCTAGGACGCTGTCAGGACAGATGCAACTGACTACTGACAAATAAGAAAGTCCCTGCTCCATAAAGCTTATAGATCACCAGGTACTTAAAGTAACTCCTAGTTTCATGGTATTAAGTTAATGTGAGGTGCTGTTTCAATTACAATGTCTCAAACATTTTGGGCTTGGTTAGATCACCCTAAGACAGGATGTTCCGTAATTTGGTTGTTGTGACAATGGAAATGGCACCTAGATGATAGAATGTGATGAAACTGACTTGGTTCTAGGTAATTAATTCCTGAAAATTCAACTTGACCACCCATGAACACTGTGCACAACATTTTGGGAGCAACCAATAGAAATGGCCCTCAGAAACTCTTTAAAACCTCTACCCAACATTCCCAGAGAGAGACCATGCCTCCACAAGACTTTGATGCTCATGAGGAAGCTGCATAAAAGATGTTCTCTTGGGCAACTAACCATGTCCCCAAAGCAATGGGGACATAGATGAGAGAAGGACATCTCAAAAGGTTATCACTGGAATGAGGAGTGGTGAACTCTACCTCTTTCTTTCCCCTCTCTTTCTTTCCTTTTATTCATTTTTTTTACTCTTTTCTGATTCTTTGTCCCTATAAACCAACATCTATTTTCAAATGGCTGCAGCCATAACCTAAGACACGTAAATGTCAAATAAAATCAGTTACTGAAAAGCATCACTGGTGATATTTCACCTTTACTTGAATCAAATGAGTTTTGTGAACCTTTTAGAATCTTTCAGAGTGACCTAACAGTTACAGAAGGAGAAAAGAGGAAATGAGTAGCTGCTTTGGAAAGCACTGATCTACCAACTACTTCTACTACTTAGTAAGCCTGATGTTCAGTCTGGTGGTGTTTTTTTCTTTACTCCATCATTGAATCTCTCTATTCTCTTTTTCTCAAACTTCCTTCACCCTGGTTAGCTTCTGTATGTTCCTGTTTTCACCTTTCATAGGTTTATGCATGGGGAGGCAGATGCATGCCAGTGCTCACTGTCCTATAGGCTGTGCAGAGAGAAGCTGAGTTGAGCAGAGACAAGTTGCAGTTCTCAGTGTACAGAGTTGCTCTGTGATGTGTCAGTCTAACTCTTCATTAGTAGCTGACAGTGTTGCAGTGTTACAAGCTTTGGAGAACCATCTATAACTCTCTGCAGTTCAAAGGGCCAGAACAGTATCTTATTTTCTATGAAACAGCCCTTTCAATGAGCAGTGCAACATCTGTTCCTTTACATCCTCTCTGTCGCTTTCCTGATAACAGGGGATTTTTATATTTACGTTACCAAGATGAAATACCAAGCATATTAAAAAAAGTTCTGGAGAATATGGCATTAGATGGCTCTCCTGAAGGGTTTATCTGCAGGTTCATGTACTTTGCATAACTCCCTTGTCCTCCACCATGAAAAATCTTATTTGGACTAGTTTGAAAAGACTCCTTGTGTTTAGTTTGCCAGAAAGACTCTGCCTAGAAACTCTTGGCCTTGGGTTGCAATATTAAACAATAAGAGTTGTCTGATGAAGAAATTATACTTAAAAAACATCACAGATCACAGAAAGAAAATAGAAAATAATGCATACCACATAAAGGGGAGCCTTGAAAAACCAAGGTGACAAAACATGAAGGCTGTATATAGTACTGTTATATATACTAGATATTGTTTATTTCTGTGTTTTAGGTGCTCAGACCACACAGGGAAATGCTAGTATGGATGGCATTTATGCAGGCTTGTGCTTACTACAAGGTACCACAATGCTTCAATGTAGTTCTCAGAAGCTAGATTGCTGGTGTGATGCTGTTGTGGGAAAATGAGTATTGAATGTGAGCTTTACAATGCCTGTAAAGGAGTGGTCAGCCTGAGGACGAAACAACTCCGCCCTAGAGATTAATGAAACTGACCTGCTGTCTTCTACTGCAGCTTAATTTTCTGTCTTATAGAGACCTGCCTGTGAATCTGTAACTAAAAAAAAAGGGAGTAGATGCATTAAAGATTTTCCAACAGAGCTTATTTTTTAGTCTAATCACTTTCTTCCATCTACTTTACAGCATAGCCTCCCAAACACTTGAATAGCAAGTCTGAGAGGAAGATGTACTCTTCTGTGGAGAGTGGAGGAAGGAGAGATCAGAATTTTTTAGGTTGTTATTGCCCTGAAAGAGTAATTGAACCTCTAGCAAGGAGAAAAGGAAGAAATATCACAACCACATTGAAGAATGATCTGTTGTAAAAAGTTCAGATAAAGGTTTTGTTATATTGTTGTAAGAGTAGAGTCCTACTGTCATTATAAATTAAGTTGTGTTAAAATTTTACTCTGTCAGAAATAAGGTCCATTCCCAAGTGTCCATTTAGCAAGAAAAAGACTTGCTGTCGGATTAAAAACCCAAACAAACAAAGAAACAAACAGCAGATATTAAAGTGCTCTGTCTTTATGCCAGATTGAATTTCTGGGCTTGCATAAAAGTAGCCTCAGGCAACCATTCTGCCAAGTTGGACAATGAGGATGCAGTCCTATAACTGTGGCTGGCTGGAAATGTTGACAAATTGGAAAAAGCCTCATGTCCAAATGAGATGTTGTGGAAATTTATTGTTTTGTCAGAGTATTGTTTAGGAATAGCTACTTAGCTTCCAAAAAGGGAGATAACTTGACAGTTGTAACTCTCATCTGGGATTTGTGAGACCCAGATTTGAATTCCTACTTTTTCTAAGGAATGGCCTAAGGAATGGTCTTGATTTTTCACAAAAACTGAATATTAGCATTCTAGCCATAAGTCTGTTAGTTATCTTGAAGCCCATCTTTGTTAAACTGTTTCTGCCTTCCTCTGCCTTTTGTCTCTTTTAGATTTTTAATCCAGAAAGAAACGCCTTGACTTTGGTCTCATGCAAAGATGAGTTTTACATCTCAGCATCTTCAGGACAAGGAATCAATTTTCTGTCCAATTTTGCCTGGAATGTAATTATAGCAATTTTAATATCCTTAGGTTTAATTCTTCCTGTCGAACTTTTCATTGACCCATGTCTGCATGTTATTTTGTAAACAATGGCAAAGAAACTGACAGAAAGTTATCCGGTTTTCTTTTGAGAACAGTAAAAGAAAGAAGATTCACAACATTTCTGCAGCAAAAATCCAGACATCTACCATTCTTTTCACAGTCTGAAATGCTACATTTCCCCTTCATAAGGTTGCACACATTTTCTGACTCTCTACTCTTACATTTGCACTAGTTGGCGAAAAATATCTACTGAAGATTAAAAGGTGAGAGCTGGAGGCAACGTAAAACCAAAAGTTCTATACCCATTTGACAATCAGAATGTATTAAAAAAGCTGGCAAAAGGCATTGTCCTTACTGCAATTATTTCCATTATGAGTTTAATTTTGTTTTGCAAGTATTACATTTGAATTAACTGACCTGCTGAATGTCTGCAGAAATCAAGGCTGGGAAGAAGGTAGGATGCAGTCACTCAGACTGTGAGCTTACATCTCATATGAGTTCTTTGCTATATTTTGACCATTTCTTTTCTTAATCTCTGATGTCAGAGCATGTCTGGCATCCAGGGCACACATAGCACAGTACTTGGATTCAGTCTGGTTTAGCATTCTTTGTGCATAATTAAATGGGTTATGCGTAGATTGTCTTTGTCAAGCACCTTGGCAAGTTGTTTTTCCTGCGTGGTCAACAAGAGGAAAAATGAATATGTAGTTCTATTTTAATCTACTTCATTTATTGTTGTGAAAAAGTAGTGATCATGATTTTAATATGCCCATGTATGCAGTTTTGACAGATATCTCTTTGATAGAGATGGAAAGGTCTTTTGCTGTGTTAGTAAGAAGCTAACTGCCACTAAAGTATTAGTATTTGAGTAGATTTTATTTTTTTCTCTCACTTTATTCTGTTACAAGTACTCAATATAGACAGAAGGTATTATCTTGCTGATAATTAGCAATACCATGTGAGCCTACTTCTGCTTGTGGTGGAAGTGGAGCTTTTGATGCAAGCTATGTGTTGCAATTAAATGAACTGAACAGAAGGTCACATTCAAGGATAGTTTTTGAGGAACGGCCTCTTTCAGTGCTCTTAGTTAGGCATAACTGCCAATTTTTATTTCTGATTCCCAGGTATAGTTACAGAGAGGTGTAGGGAGGCAAACTATAGCACAACAAAGCAGTTAAAGAACATGCAGTTCTATATTGTAATGGCTATGTGTGAAGATGGCAGACAAGGTTGTACCTTCTTTTGTATTGAGGCTGCATCTGGACCTGATTTCCCTGAAGGCAGGAACACCAAAAAATTCAGGGTTGATTAATTATTTTCCTAAATAAGTTCAAATTAAATAGAAACAAGATGCAAATTGTCTTGGATAACGATGTACTTACTGTGAGGTACAGACAGGCTTATATGTAAACTACTACATTATGGAACTGAAAATAACTCTTTTCTTCACCAGAGGGCAGTGAACTTCATATTCACTGCATAATCACAACAAGTATCTGTGCAATTACTGTGAAACAACTACCATGTGATTACTTGTTGCACTGCTTTTAAGGCTGCTTCATCTTGGTGTGGAAATTACTGTCCAAAATAAAAGTGAGTATATGTCTGGGTCACCCTGTCTGATATGTGTGGTGCATGGAAGGTATATAGAAAAAGATTTTCCTGTAACAGACACAGGTAACGGATATTCAATTAAAGTGTGCATATCAAGGATTTCTGTACCTCATGGAATCCTGTCAATCCTACTGCTTCAGCTGCATAGTTAATGAAATATTCAACAAAATACAGAAACCCTGCAACACCATTTTTCCCTTCACAGATGAAGGTTCTTCTTGAATGTGTCTTCCAAGTGAACATCTCACCAGCAGCTCATCTGTGGGGCTATGGAGGTAGTTCCTGTTAGAGCCAGAGTTGCTGCTTTGCTTTGTGAAGTGTTTAAGATTTCCTTGATGCAGTAAATAAGCTAGATGACTTTCTGTTAAATGACTGCAGAAACAGTAAAACCTGTGCTAATAATGCAAAAGTATCACTGGACCTTAGACATGCTAAGGCTGTAGCAAGGTTATTAAAAGCCATAGAAAAGCAATGTCTGTTTTCAACTTTTCTTTCTTGCCAGTCTTAAGGCAATGATCAATTCCTTTCTGTGATAGGATGAGACACTGTGCAACTATCAGGTAGGTAAAAGGTCAAATATCTTGTTCTTTTAAATACCAGAGGGAACTGGGACTTCTAAGACTCTTCAGCTTAATTTGCTCCAGTAAGTGATATATACAGCTTGGGTGTCTGCAGCGCTTTCGCACCTAGGCTCTGCTTGTGTCTCATGAGCTGTCAGATTCAACACACTTGATCTATGGGACTTTTGCACACGCCCTGTCCAAATGTTTTATTGATAAGAGTTATTACACCAGATATTTAGACAGTAGGGGCTGGGGACATGTATTCTAGCCCCAGGCAATTTAAACTCATGACTCCTAGATCAGGTGAGAATGACCTTACCACCTAACTACAGGCTACATTCATAGCAGAGGGTGTATGTAAACTCATAAACTGCTCTTTTGAAGTTATGCTCATACCAAAAAGCCCTATGGGCTATATAGAAAACAGGACACATAAATCTGTACTTTGTGTGCAGTGACAAATGCATGCATTTTTATTTCAGCTGTCTCTATGTAAATCAGAAAGATATCTGTAAATGGAGACTGGTAGCACAGATCTTTGCTTTGAAAATGCATACACTTAACACCAGAGTAAATTGAAAGTATAACTTTCTAGCCTGGTGCACTTGTGTACTAGCACATCTTCGGGAGCAGAGGTAAGTGATGTCTTTGTTGATTTGTAAGCTTTAAAATGGTGCTTACAGTTCTCACGCTGGGGGTGAGAGAGATGAACGGAAGTTGCTCACACTGAAAGCAGATTTTCCATTTCTAGATGAGTAACTGTTTGTATGAAGATGGATATAATCTCTGAATCAAAAGATTATTTTAATTCAGTCAGCTGAAAAGGTATGACTTGATATGTTAGCTACACATGTAAATGTTGTAGATGGATATTGAGAACACAGTTATGACATTGATGTAGGCAGTGCTTGCATATGAATGATGATAAGAGTGTCAACAGCAGGTAACCTACACTATGGGTTATAGCTCTTCTTTATATCTGTGTAATTTTTCACGTTCATTATTTAGTGCCTAACATGGATTTATCCATTATTTCATTGGAGATTAGTCTTCCTAGAGAGGACCTTGTCTTCAAACAGAGGGACTAGCACTTGTTAACTAACCTCTCTCATGGTGTTAGTTCCCCTGATTGACTTATATAGAAGATATTTGGAGCGCAGTTTTGTGAAAGATGTAGAATGACTATAGTTTTATCAAGCATCTGTTGAAATTTAGCCGAGTGCAAAAGGAGATCATCTGAATCAACTTTTTTGCTCTTCATTGTGAAAAATTAGCACAAAGCCTTTGTAGAGATCTTTCTCCTCTGCTTTAGGTCAAAACCAATTGTTTCACTTAGAAAAAAAAAGTGTGGGTTTTTCTTTTTTTTAGTCTGTATTATTTAGAAATGTTCAATTAGCAGCATGAAACATTTGCTTTCTTTACTGTTTTACATATGTATATTTAGGTAGTTGAAATTGTCATGTGGTTAGATTATATTATTCTTACCCTGTCTAAGAAAACTGAAATCATTAATTTCTCATTTAGTCATTTTAGTGGACTTAGGGATTAGTTTTGAGGATCTTGTTTAGTACTTACTTATTGAAGATAAATACCAAACTTCTGGTTATTAATTAAATATTTAAAAAATAGCATAGGGAGAACCACAAACTTATGAAACACTTGTTCTTCCTGTAAGTGTAAGACTTCAGTGTTCAAAAAGGTCAAAATTTTAGGATTGCAATTAGCATAAATTTTTTATTTTTAAGACCCAAATTTTGCATCCTTTTTTCATGAATGTCTAGCCTGGAGTGCTGAAATTAATGGTATCTCTCTGGATTTATTATGCTGAAAAAGTAATTGGAAAGAAAGATGAACTAGACAACTAGTTTGTTATCTACAGCTACGTTATATTTATGAGTGCTATGGGAAATGTTGCTAGTTGGAGTGGAATTCAGCATTTGAGTCTTTGCCATTTTCAGTTCATTGCCTGTCAGGGAGAAGGGCTGAATGCATTATGATAGCATACCTGTGACAGCTGAAAAATTCAAGAGACACAAAGGCAGAAAAGGCAGTTCAAGCTAAAAAGTGTTAGTATTTAACTACCATTTTTTAAGAAAAATAAGATATGTCACTGTAGAGCTGCCACAGATCTTGAAAGACAGTTAAGGTACAAAGCCATCAGGCATGATCAGCATGGGTTCATAAACGTAAAATCCTGTTTAACTAGTTTGATATCCTGCTATGATAAGGTGACTTGCCTAGTCAGTGAAGTGAAGGTGGTGGATGTAGTTTTTCTGTATTTTAGTAAGGCTTTTGAAACTGTCCTTTATGGCATTTTTCTGGACAAGTTGACAAGCTGTGAGATGAGCAGGTTTATGGTGCACTGTGTGAAGAACTGGTTGAATGGCAGGGCTCCAGAGATTGTAGTGAAAGGGGCTACATCTGGCTGGTGACCACACACTAGCAGTATTCCTCAGAACTCTGTTCTAAAGTCAGGTCTGTTCAATGTGTTTATTAATGACCTGAATGCAGGAACTGAATGCACCCTTAGTAAATTTGGTGACAATACTAAACTGAGTGGTGCTGTTGACTCCCTTGGTGGACAAGACAATTTTTAGAAGGATTTAGATAAACTGGAGCATTGGGCAATCATTAATGGCATGAAATTTAAAACAGGCAAATGCTGGATTCTAATCTGGTGTGGAGTAACACCAGGCACATGTATAAGATGGGAGAGGAGTGGCTGAGGATTAACCCTGCAGAAAGGAATCTGTGGGTGCTGGTTGTCAAGAAGCTCAATGTGAGTCAACAGTATGCCCTGGCAGTTGAGAAGGCAAGCTGCCTTTTGGGTTCATTAAGCACAGCATAATCAGTAAAAGGAGGTGATTATCCTGCTGTGTTTAGTGTTGGTGGAGCCTCACCTAGAGTACAGTGCAGTTCTGGGCCCCATAATTTGAGAAAGTTAAGGAACTTGAGTACATCCAGAAGAGGGCAACAAAGTTGGTGTTGGGGCTGGAAGACATGTCCTGTGAGGAGTAGTTGAGGACTCAGGCACCTCATTGCTCTCTACAGCTTCCTAGGGAGGGAAAATGGAAAGGGAGGTGCTGACCCTTCTCCTTGGGGTCCAGTGATAGGATGTGTAGGAACGATTCAAAGCTACATTAGAGGAAGTTCAGAGTTCACATTGACCTGAAAATCCATAGGATGAATGAAGACCTCCTTGTCTAGATACTGGCTGGAGGTATCCCTCCAAAATTGCACAATGACATTTGTGCAACAGCATATCCATGTTGCTATGTGTCAGTACAGAAGGTCTGCATTTCTGCAGCTGATCTTGGGGCAGATGTTTCTAGCTATGGAGTCTCCAGGCCCAACCTGTGCCACATTGCTTATCAGCCCAGGCCTCTCCTCCTCCTCACTGCACCCTCTGGCCCTGTGTCCTGCTTTCCTACTAGCCTGCACTGCAGGGTGCAGCCTCACCACAGTGGCATCCAAATACCTCCTGTGGAAAGTCATGACTTGGTGCTGCTCTTTGCATCACTCTAGAGTTGTACCCTGCCAAGGCACAAGCACAAGGTTATTAGAGAGAGGAAAGTGCAAACTTCTGCACCTGGGGAAGGACTGCCCCAGGCATGAGCCCAAGTATCATGTTGCCTGTCTGGAAAGCAGCCAGGGAAAAATGACCATGCTGCTGCCTTTAAACACAGACTTTCTTCCTGATCCTCCAGATCCAGTCTTAGCACTGGCATTTCTTCTTCCTTGCTTGGAAAGGACCTGTTTTTTGCAAATAGGTGCTGCTGGTTCTCCAGTGCCCCTCACCACCTCCCCCCATCACCCAATAGAATGGCCTCTGCAGGATTTACCCTGTCGCATTTCCTTACAGCTGTACATGAACCTCACAAAAAAGGCAGCGTATATTCACTGTGTTCCCCAGGACTTCTTCCTCTACTCCCACTCAAGACCCCTCCTACAGCCAAGCTGCCTGCACAGAAGAGAGACAGAGGATGACTGCTGAGTTTGGCACCAAAGAAGTGCTGCTGGGCCTCAAAGAAAAAGCCAGGTCCCAATGCCAGGGCCATAGGTGATCCTGTGTGCCTCCAGCATGCAGCAGCAACCTGGGAAGAAACCGATGAAGCTCTGTAGGCAGGCAGAAAGCAACAAGTGCAGCCATAATCCACCACTGTGGGGCTGCACAGAGGCCACAGGTTTGTACAGTGAGGAAAACCCAGCTGCAAGACACAAGCCCTCTCTAGAGACTACACAATGCAGGAAGTTCAGTCTTGGTATTAGGAAACACTTCTTTACTGAGAGAATGGTCAAACATTGGAACAGACTTCCTAGAGAGGTAGTAGATGTTCCATGCCTGTCAGTGCCTTAAAAATAGACATACTTTAACTTTTATTCAGCCCTGAAGTAGCCAGCCATTTGGACTAGATTATTGTTGTAGATCCTTTGCAACTAGAACTATTTTAGTCTATTCTATTCTTGTCTATTCTTGTCTATTCTATGTATGTCCCTCTAAGGGACAGGTTCTGCTCAGAGGTCTCATTCATTCAAAGATCAAGGCTCCCACCACTTCATTATCAAGTCTTATTATATTAATGGTTTAATCCTGATGATTGAAACTGCCAGAAACATAGAACGAACTGCTTTTTTGGTCCCTGGAGGTACTGACTGGGACGTACTGGCATAAAAACAGAAGAGCTGATCTCTCATTTTTTGGGGTGGGGACTTTGGCCCTCAATGTCTCTCTACTCAAACTTTTTAATTTTTTATGACCAGAACAAAATAAAATATGTGTGAATTACAGGACTACTAATAAGGTTTCACACAACATCTGTCTCAGTCTAAGAGCAACAGAAGAGCTGAAGAGCTATTTGCATATCAAAGTATGGCACCCAGAATAGGGCTAATATGATAACATAAAATAAAACTCAGTTTTACTTGCTCTTTAATTCTGTGTAATTTTTGCATGGAATATGTGTATTATCATTCTCTTCTCACTAAATGTGAGGTCTGTGAAAGACACAACTTAGGGAAAAGAACAATGTACCTTAAATCAGCCTCAATTGCAGGGGTGTAGCATCTCCACACTTGCGATTCTACTGCATGGGATAATGCCTAGAAAATCCTAATTCCATTATATATGACTTCACAAGAGAAACCTGCCAGTACTTAAGGAAACTTTCCTACAGAGCAGACATATATGAAATATTCCAGCAAGAGAATTTTAACTGGCCTAATATTTTAAGTGTTTTCATTTTGGTGAGAGATCTGATTTCCTGATATAAATCCTTATGTGAATACTCATTTATACAGCGGTAAAGATATTTCACACCGTAGAATTGCTCAGGAATAATTATAAACCTTTTTTACTGCTGAAACCTATTCTACTTTAAGTCACTGATACTGCTTTATTCTACCAGACCAAGTAATATGTAAATGCTAGTTATGTAGTTAATACAGCATCTCTTTCAAAACTGGACAACAAATGATAATGATTCATGTAAGGACTGCTTTTTTTGGAAAGAATGAAACAATCCATAATGACATATTCTAAGTCACACAACTTAGAAAACCTCAGCATATATTCTTTTTACTCATTCTGAAGCAATGAGTGAATCTAAGGGAAAGTCTTCTCTCTACTTACAAAATAAATACTTTGCTTTGGTATAAGCTTAGAAAAACACAAGGCTTTCAGTCTTAAAAATGTCAAGCAAACAATTTATGTTAAGTCTTTACACCAGCAACAGCAGTTCAAAATGATCACTCAGTCTCTTGAAAGCAGCAATCAGCCTATGAGACAGATGATATTGGCTGAAGGATAGTTTTGGAAAAGGTGTTACTCATTTAAAAAAAAAGAATGTAACTGCCTATTAGAAACAAAGAAAAATAGACCCTCTCATACAACAAATTATTACATCAGCAAGTCATTCAGTTAGAATAAAAATTATAAAACCAGGTGCTAGGGTTTTGCAGGGAGGGAGTTAAATTTAAACACAGAGAAAAAAACAGACCTTGTCATGAACTATCCTGTGAGCCTGTAGCCTGGCACCAGCTCCTGCTGTGCACAGCAGGCATTTCCCCTCCAAACTAGAGCATATACTCAAAAGACACTAAGAAGGATCAGAATTTCTCCCTCTTCTTCCTTGAGAAACACATATTATCTCTGGTTTTGCCAAGAAGATTGTGATCCATCCTGAAAAAGGACTGAAAAAAAGTCAATAGAAAACAACAAAAAGCCAGGCACAGATTTAGTATTAAAGATGCTGATCCTCACTTTTGCCAGAAAAGAAATTACCCTAAAAACCCAAGTAAGCACAATCAAAGCACTGTAAGGTTGTTTCCATCTCTTTGTGTCTGTCTTTCTCTCTATGTAAGTGTTCTTCTGATACAGAGATTTTTCATAGAAATGTGGAAAAGGTGAAAATCTACTGTTGGTATAATCACCCTGCAATATACTCCTTTTTTCCCCTTCAGGGTCATCAAAATCCATACTTCTGTTTTCTGCTACCTCAGTAGAGAGACAATGCAATAAAAAATTCATGATGAGGTCAGAGTTGCAGTGTGAAAGCTGATAGATAATGCTGAAGGTAATTTTGTACAAGCAGTAAAACACACAGGTCAGAATGAGAAGTCTCTGAAACAGTTTCTTCCACTACTTCTACTGTGACTGTACTACCGAAATCCCTTTAAGATCACATTGTGCTATTACTGTATGTCCTTGAAGTGACTTATTCATGCTTGTTGTGGTGGTGGTTGTGGTTTTTTTCTTGCTCCTTCTGGGCATTTGTTGATGTTATCTGTCTCTGTGATACTTTTCTGGAGTAGGAAGAGAAGAGGTCAGCTTTGGCCCAGAGTTTGGCTTTAAGCTGTTTTTGCCCAGTTCAGGTTTAGGGCTCACAAAGATTAGAATTAGTATGAGGTATTATTTTGGGTTCCTCTGAGTTTTTTTCTAATTTCTCACAATCTAATGAAGACTCTTGCAAGGTGCATCATAGATGGAACATCCTGCTACAGCTATGTCTCCTGGAAGGAATTGCTTACTGTCATCTTGTCCCTGGAAACTGTTTTTTAAAATTTAAATCAGGGATACAGTTAATAATAAGGTCATTTCAGACAAGACTGCCACATCCTTCAGTAGTGAGTGAAGGCTGCCTGGATAATAATGCTGCCTTTTTCCTCTTTCATCTACTACCATTCAACAAATAGAAGATGAATGTACAGTTGTACTTAAGTGCCTTGATGTTAGTATATCTGCTCTTCTTTCAAGGGTGTCTGCTGCACAAAAGGTTTATCTAGGAACAATAGGGGATTCAAACATGTTTTTAGTTTGCATTTTTGGCCTTCTTTGGCATAATTTGTGGGGTCATCCAAAGGCATTCACATCTTACTTTCCCCCCTGAACAGAGGAGGTGCCAATGCCTAGTCACCAACAAGAATCTGGGTCTAGTTATCCAAGTAATAAAGCACAGACAAGTTGTTGAACATTTCAGTTCACCTGCTGAAAAGTTTAGGTCTGACTTTAATTAGTTGGAGTTGGTTATTTTTATTTTATCTCTTCTTGAATACTCGTTTTTCTGTCAGAAACGCTTGAACAGCAAGTATTTGTTGTATCCAATGTGAGATAACAGAACAGCTGAGAAAAGGGCCACAAAGCATGACCCTATACTCATTCTCTCCCATTGAGTAAAGTGCTTAGACCCAACATTTTGATTCAACCCTATGTTTGAAGTTTCACTCAGCTGCTGTAAACAGAACACTGGTTGCCCAGACAGATTTTCAGTGCTCTGCAGCAGCAGTCTATTAACCTATTTAGATGGTATCTGCAGTAGTAATGAGATTAGTAACTAGAAAAGAAACAGGGAGAGAAGTCAAGAAACTCAAAAACAGGTTAAAATTTTGGTACTTTTTCGATCAAAGCACCAGTTACAAGGGTCATATTGTCCCACAAGTGAGTCTGGATAACTGATATGTGATAATCCTATAAAGATGTTCATGTACTAGCTAGATCTGAAGGAGGCTAATGTCTCAATAATACAAAATGAGTAGCAGATAATATACACTTCTACCCGATGATATCTACCTACAGGCTAACTTCGAAGTACTGTGTTTGCAATATAACTAATGTTTCTGGATTACAGAGACCTAAAAGCTGTACTTCTCAGACTTTCACTGATGACATTAAGCGTAAACCTTCTTCAGTAACTGAATTTTCATCAGGCTCCTGACTTGGCAGCCACTGCCCTAGCACACTGTTCTGGACCTCAGAAAATCTAGTACTGCTTTCTCCAAAGTACCTTCTTTTCAGACCTCTTTAGTCTTTGGATTTCAGTTTTATAGCTTTAAATAATGATGAATAGTTATGTATCACTAATTTGTCTGGTTTGCCTGATATAACTAGTCATCTTCTCAACAGTAGGATCTGTTTTTCCCTCTGTTTATGTTGAACTTGCCTTTTTGAGATCTTCCTGTTGCTTGTAAACCAAGCAACATTTATCATAAAATCAAAGAATGGTTTGAGTTGGAAGGGACCTTAAAGATCACCTAGCTCCAGCCCTCCTGCCATGGGCAGGGACACTTCCCACTAGATCAGGTTGCTCAAGCCCCCATCCAGCCTGGCCATGTACACCTCATGGAAAGGGGCAGCCACAACTTCCCTGGGAAACATCTTCCAGTGCCTCATCACCTTCATCGTGAAGAATTTCTTCCTAATGTCTAATCTAAATCTTGACATTTCCAGTTTACAGCCATTTCCCCTTGCCCTATCAATACATACCTTTGTAAAAAGTCCCTCTACAGCTTTCTTGTATGCCCCATCCAGGTAATGGAATGCTGTTATAAGGTCTCCTCAAAGTCTTCTCCAGGCTGAATAGCAAACAGCTCTCTCAGCCTGTCCTCATGCGGGAGGTGCTCCAGCCCTCGGATCATCCTTATAGCCCTCCTTTGCACCTGTTCGCATAGTTCCATATCTTTCTTATATGGAGGATTTCAGAACTGGGCACAACATTCCAGGTAGGGTCTCATGAGATTGGTGCAGAGGGGGAGAATCACCTCCCTTGATCTGCTGGCCATGCTTCTTTTGATGCAGCCTAGGATACAGTTGGCCTTTTGGGCTGCAAAAATGTATTGGTGTTTCATGTTGACCTTCTCATCAACCATCACCCCCACTAATGGGATCGACCCATCACAGTAAGCTGCTAGGTCAATCAGACAGAACTTGCCCTGGTGAAGCCATGCTGGCTACCTCTAATTACCTTCCTGTCCTCCATATACTTTAGCAAAACTTCTAGGACAATCTGTTCCAGGGTCTTCCCAGATGTACACACAGGTAAGACTGAGAGGTAGTTACCCTTCTTGTGGTCACCAGTGACTTCCCTGATTGCCATGACTTTTCAAATATCATGGAGAGTGGCTTGGCAACAACATTGACCAATTCCCTTAGGACTCTGTGATGCATCTCATCAGGTTGCATGGCTGAAATACAGAAATTGAAGAACTAAAATAGCAGGTTATAAGACAATTAGATTTCTAATTCTTTGATTACATTCTCACATTCATGGCAAGAACACTTCTGAACGTAAAAGGAGATATATGTTACACAAGAAAGTCTTAATTAAGGCTAGGTGATATTCACATTAACCTTCCAAGATATGAAGAATAGTCACTTCAGTTATCTGAAGAACAGTCATAAGAAAAGTCACCTATTTACCTAAGAAAAAGGTATTTAAGTGGGTACTGCATTATTTCATTTGCCACCAGTCATTTGAGCTAATACATCACACCCTGAGTGGAGATATATTCTCTTATACCTAGCAGTACTTGGGAGGAAAAAAAACCCAAACCACTACTTAAAAAGTTCCATTCCTTTCAAGGAAGATAATTCAGGGAATTAGCAACATAACTTGTATACTTGTCTGGATAACCATAAAAAATCCTACAGATATATAGGAGACAACAAATAAATTCTGTATGCAGAAATATATGCATGACATACTTTGTCAAAATCTCTGTTTGTAATTTCCTCTCCCTGACCCACTCACAAAACAGTGTGAAGAACCCTAGTTAGCAACTTGAGGTCTATAGTCAGCTTGATTTATCTGTTACACCTTCCACAGTAGCAGAAGCAGATCCCTGTAGTTACAGAAAGTCACAACTTTAGATATTTCCTCTTTCTCAGGACTGTTAAAATAGTCTGGAGAAGGTATTGCTAGCTAGGTTCTACAAAACATTCCCACTAAAAGAACAAAACCTAACTCTGAAACCTCACTTGTAAGCCCAAATAGAAGTGGAAATTTTCTGGTATGCTTCTAAACTCTAAGGCACAGTATAAGCAGTGTGAAAAAACTACAGATTTTTTTTATTCGTAACACTCTGGGAAGGTATTTTGAGAATCTTCTCTTCATCCTTGCTTTCTCCTGCAAGCAATAGGAGAAATTCTTTCAGCAGTGAACATGCACATTTTCTCCTTCTATTCAAAAAAACCTTTTTGAGCCATTGGAATGCATTTTTGGTGGGCACTCAGGAACACAAGAAATTTGAAAGGACCTGTGAATAGCTGCTAAGAGTTGCATTCAGAAGACAGAAGATAGTGGAATCTTGAAAAGCTACCGCAGGAGTTTGTTCTATACCTAGCAGGCAAAATCCAGATTCTTACACTTATACAAACTTACTAAAACAATGCTTTAGTAAGCCTAGACTTCCCTTTCTTTCGTTGTTTTAGGAACACAGACCTTTGATTTAGCATTTCCTCACATAACTAACCAGAGGGCTGCCTTGTGGTATCACGTTTCTCCAAGGTGCTTTCTGACAGATTTGTCCTAGTAAAAACTCAGATATGGGCCACCTCCTTGCAACCTACCAGTTTAGGGTCATGCTTAGTGAAAAAATGCATACTATATATCTGCTCTCTCAGCCTCTGAAGCTAATTTATTTACTACAGTCATCTTGAGATATATGCTATTCTATGCAGAATCCCATAGATAGAGTGCTTTTAAAATTAGCCTATTGGTAAACCCAGTAGGTTACAGAATCTTTTTAAAAATGACTTTTAAATTTTGTGTTCATCAATCACAGTATCAGCTATGGAAGTGTTTAAAACATTCACAAAAAATGCCCAAGATACAAGTTTTTAATTTTTGCAGTGTAGTTTAAGAATTTAACAAGTTGCCTGTGAAATTTTCTCAAAAGCGTTGCCACACTCCAAAAATCGGCCTTTCAAATATGCACGTTTTTACATCTGCCATAGTCTGAGAGTTATAAATTGTGGTATCTTTTCAACTGTATTGAGATTCAATGAACTAGGGGGAAAAAATTAAAACAAAGAGATATTGGAAATATCTGTTGTACAGGGACTATATTGCTTTTAAGGATTCTTCATTCTGTCCTAGACCATAAGGTAGGACAATAAGATGACCTCTTGATATCTTGCCTTCCCTGTATTTCTTGATGCTGTAATTGCTTGATAGCCTTTCGCAGAAGCTGAGAAAAAAGATTGTGCTTCAGTACTATATTTTTCTTGTGTTATTGCCTAATACAGATTGAAGTTATGGTGAAAAGAGGAAATAGTTCTGTAAAAGCATTTTTAGTAAAAAGTCATCTCAGTCTGTGGTGGTTGGGGAGTTGTATTAATTTGTTGCTGCATCACTTTGGCAAGGAGAGAGAGAACACTTGTGAGTAATTTTTCAATTAAGAGTGCATCTAAAAAATTATTTTGAGAGAAGAAATTTGGGATATTGCCAGATTTTTAAAATATGTTCATGAAAAGGGTAGGTTGTTTCCCTCACCCATTACTGCCCTTTCCCTATTAAGATCAGTCTCTTCTGATACAGTAAATGTTATTTTCAAAGCACAGCATGTATAGTTCATTTCCCACAGGATATCTCCTTTCTAAAAAATATTTGCTTCAAGTGATCAGAAAATGGGTTCTTTGAAACAGCAAGCTCTCCCTGGCTTCCAGCATGAAAGACTTTTAACAACCTCGAGGTTGGTGAATACATAGCAAGGTTACACATCTGAATCGTTGTAACTGGTGATTCACCTTTATTGTAAGTTTTCTAAAGTAAGAAATTTTAATAGCAGCAAAAATACTTTCCTACAAGAATGATCCCAGGAGTCCTAAGCATTTATACTAGAATGATTTAAAATAAGAGCAGTTAATCTAAATTAAGGACTGGAAACATGTAGAGCAAGTAGGCTGATCAAACAAATCTTTAGAAATTAAATACAGATGGAGAGCTTCATTGTTTAATAACTAGTCGAAGAGGAGTGAAAGCTGCTCACAGACAATTAGCAAAAGAAGAGGGAGAGGCAGAAGCCACTAAGGTAGTTAGTGTGAATTAATCAGTCATGTTGCCACAGTTCCTACTTGAAAAAATATTGCTCCAGTGCATATTTCTTAATTATAAAATAGCACAGGAACTCACTGCCTGTGAAGCCAAGGACAGGTGGTTGGGGTTACACCTTTTAAAATATATTTGTTCCACTAATTGACTCCAGGGAGAATCCAACATAATCTCAGGTGTGTTTTTGTTCTGAAACAACTATCTAACCAGTTCTGTGGATGTTGTGCCCTTAATTAAAAAAAGGTAAAGGTATACTGTAAGAAAAAAAGTGAAATATTTTCAAATCTCCCCTAGTTTGTTGCAAGTGAAAAAGCTTTTACCACTTACCAGCCCCAGTTTCACTGTGTCAGAGAACAAAAGCAAACCAGAACTGAATTCAAGACAAAAAAAGGGTGCTCAGCAGAGGCATGAAGGAAAGTTGAAGTTACAGCATAGGTGAGAAAGGTGAAGGAGTTCTTCAAAGCAGGTATATATATATATGTATGTGGTTTTTTAAAAAAAAATAGCAAAAGTTCATGCTAACTAAATTCAACCCACTGGAAAAAAAGAGAGAAATCTTTTTCCTTCATTTGGCAAAAATATCAATCACAAACACTGACAGAGCGGTAAAGAGGGTCTTGACATTTGTAGCCTAGTTGAGAGGTTCTTATTCATTATACCTCTGTAGCCTTCCAAAATCAAGGAAGAAATAATAATGTATTTTGTCCTCAAGTCCCTCTAGCCATTGCTTACCATAATCTGTTTCAAGAACAAATCACTGTGAGAACTTTAAACAGCTTTCCAAGTTGCATCTTGTAAGACTTAAAAGCTGTGATTTCTGCTTTCCTGACTAACTGTCAATAAGCAATTGAAAGGCAATTATCGCTTACCTACCCCCACTCCCAGTATGAGTATCTCCACTACTCTCATCTGAGCGAATATATATCACAGCAAATCCAGGTTGCCTATGCTTCCTTCTGACATGTATTGCCTCAATACTGTACACATTGTGCAGCAAGTGTTAGAGGCAGATGAAATTTCACTGATACACGTGGGATGGGGTTTTTTTTAAATACCTACACAGGGCTAAGTACCACAGGCACATTTTGGAAAGCCAGCAGGTAGCTTAAAAAGATTTTTGTAAATAAAATCCTCTGTCTGTAACACATTCAAGGAAATTAAATAAAAACTGAAACACTGCAGCAATTTAGCAATGTGTGGGATGATTTTTTCATCTTTAAGGTTGAGTTATGTAGCAGCAAACAGTTTTTTAAGCCCCTCCATGTCCAAACAGGGCCCTAGCTGTTACTTGGACATGGAACTGAAAGCCAGTACAAGCTGTCAAGATTTTGGTTCTGTTAAATCCTCAAGAAATCACCTTGTCTCTAGGTAGGCTTAAGGATCTCCCAAGGCAAAACAAAATGGAAAGTTTTGTATGCAAACCTCTGCTTGTGTGCAGATGAGTGTCTGCCTCAAGGAAATTTGCACATGTAAAGTTTAAATTTGAACAAATCATTAAGTGAATGTCAGGCAGGAGGACAAGGCTTTTTAGGTCTAACACAAGTCACTGAAGCTTTGTGGACATTGTAAATTATACAGAAATTGTCATGTTAAAGAGCTCAGCCCTTTGGGAGAAATGGTACGTCAATATGGATTTACACACACATATTTTGCAACATAAGGGCAAAACACAAGGTCAAGTCAATAGATAATAAAAGGCCAGAAGCCATACCTCTGTTAAGGAAGTATTAATGTCATTTCAGATGGGGCCTAGTAATTAGCCAATTCTACAGCTGTTGAATTCAGTGCTGGCCCCTTGGGTAACCGCTGATGATGTTTTGAGTATATTATCATTGGCAGCTATTTGGGATGGATCTCACAGAATCTTTGCAGTTGCTGGAGTGCACAACAGAAAGACTGTATTGCAGTTTTCAGAAAAACAAGCATATCTTATTCTCATGGGCAAAGCCATGTGAGCAAAATGTGAAATGACTTGCTAGATAACTTGGGGAAATGGAACATTAAATGCTGAATATAAATAGGTGATTACCAAAATTTTACTCTGGAATGCCAACATTCCTTGAACGCTTATACATTCACCCATTTTTCATATAAAACAAAAGAGAAATCTATAAGAAGGGAACAGCAATATCTTTTCAAGGATGTACTGAGAAATATCTTCAAGTCATAGACTCCCATTGTAGCACTTGTATAGTTTTTCCTTACTTTCTTTTACTAGCTTCAGCTTCTTGGTGTTAAATTGAGCTGGCAGTGTTACAGACCATTTTAAATTGATGCTTGCAGAACTGCAAGAAGTGTGAAGCTGCCAATGAAGAGTCAATGAGGATGCAGTGACAGCAGTTATCAGCTCCTTTACAAAAATGACTTGAGTTTTCCACCTGTGTGAACCATTCCAAGTTTGATTAAAAAGGAATTAATGTTCTTTATACCTATATATATATATATATAATATATATATATATATGGATATGTGTGTATCTATAAGAGCCAATCTGTGTGGGCTTGCAAGTTATAATATATAAGAGAGGTTTACATTTGAATGCACCCAATATGCCCATGGTGAACCATGATTTTAAACAGCTAAGTCAGTTTTGGACTAGACATGTTTATGCTACATGGCATGCAGTTCACGCTATTTCACTGTTCTGCTTGAAATGGAAGAAGCCATGCTTTGATAGTGAAGCCAACCTGCTGATTACAATGTTGTTTCTATTGCCCTTGGTGTGCAAATGAGGGCAGAGATTGCTTTTCTTCCTTGCTATTGAGGTGATGCAGTTCTTTCTGGAAGGACGGGGAGATGGGGGTAAGCTACACCATTTATTAGGGGATGTTTTAGCTGCTCCTATCCTGTGAACCGCTTCTACTCACTGCCTGATCACTTTCTCCTATCCCTTCAGACAGAAAGAAAATTGAACAACAAGAAAAAGTGTCTTTCTCTTCCTTTGGCCTGTGACTTGAATTGGCTCAATTGACATCAGATAAAGTGGTTTTTGGTCAAAAGCAGGGAAGGTGGGAAGGAGATTTTGAAAAGGAAGTAGTCAGAAGTATGACTTCTGTTTATCTCTTGTGTAACTGTAAATATATTAATATCCTAGGGGTTGATTTGGACATGGAGTGTTAAATGATGTTAAGTTAGGTAGTGAAGTAACATGACATAATTAACAGTCAATATAAAGATATAAAATTTCAAGTATCTATGCCTATGCACAGTCTCTTTATAAATGCTAGAAAGGTCTTTTGAGGTTCCTTTTTTTTTTTTTTAGCTGAAGACCCTTAAGTCTCTTTTAAAATCTGCTCAGTAGCAGTAAGGTTAGTAGCTCTCTTGTCAGCAGTCCAAATGAGTTGTTTTTCTGTAAAGTGTGCTGATACCTCAGTTCCCCAAGAAGTGTGTAAGGTGATTTTGCCTTGACACTGCTTACCTAGAGGTATGCTTGTGTGGAACACCTCCCTTTGGTGCTGTTGGTCACTTGAAAACGAAGTTTACCACATAGGGAGCCAACCGAAGAGAAACTAAAATTGCAAAAAACAGATAGATTTTTCCCAAGATGCTTTAACTCACCCCTGTCTTGGTGTGCCTGGAACAATGCAAGTACTAGTGCCAACCGAAGGGAAGGGTGGATATACCTGACCAGGACAGAGAAAAAGTTAAAATTAGTGAAGCAGACCTGGTAGGTTTTATCCTATCTTCTTGTGCCTCTTATCAGGGAACTCATATAGACGTCCACTACTGAAAAGAAGTCTCTCCAAACTTGAATCAGTCACAAAGTGGCTTTTCACTTTCTAAAAGTAATTAATCTTATTTTACTTGCTCCTTCATTACTTGCTTGTTATGCAGATCTTAAATCTCTGTAGAACAGTCTTCTGGTTCTCCTTATCAGAGCTAATGAAAAACTAAAACATGAACTAACTGAGAATCAATGATGAACACAAAACAACTTACTGCCTTCGGCAGTTGTTTTCTGCACCCACTACTTGTAGATAGAGTGTAAAGTGCTGCCTAAATACTTTTCTTCTTCCCATGTACAGAGTAATGATGTAGCTTTTAATTGTTCTGTTTTCCACAGAGTATCTATTTTCCCCGGTTCTTTTAGTCCTGGCATCCTCTGTTGTTTAGTAATTATCACAGAGTCCAGGAATCTAATAGAGGTATCCTTTATTCAGCTTCTGTGCTGTTATGAGTCAGTGCTGGGCAAGTATCTGCACAACCCAGCAATCTGTCCCAGCACAAACTGGCTTTGACTATCTGCGAGGTAGGACACAAGGAAAGGACTCCTCACCTCCAAAAAAATGAGATGTAGGAGCCTCTTTTTCCATAGCACTTGCGGATTTTTATCAGCTGGAGAAAAACACTGACTGGTGCCTTCAGTAATAGGGAACCTAATTTAAAAGATCCTAGATTTGAAAGGACCTTCTCAAAAGATAATGCCTCTTCTTTTTAGTGTACTTTGTTATTTCTGTTCTAATGCCTAAGATTTTTATATGCTTTTATTGGAATATTCATACTAGAAGAACATCATGAGCTTTCTTTTGGAATACCTATAATGGAAGCCTGTATTTTTGTGGCTACAGATCATAATATCTTGTAGTCTTGGTGTAAGTGCACATCTATTTGTTCTTGGAGATAGTTAAAAATATAGCAAAATATTTCCATTACATTTACTACCAAACTCTCCGATTCTAAAGATTCCGAGAAATTATTACCAGCTTTGCTTATGAGTTCTTTGTATCAGGATCTTTTGCACCTCAGACATTAATCTATAGCTCTGTAATACAGTTAATAAATCTATGATAAAGATTGGTCATATTAAAACTTCCCTTCCCAATAAAAATGATTAATTTGGGTCTTAATGATATAGTTCATTGAAACAAATTAAACACCATTTAAACTCTTTAAGAAAAATCATTACATTCTACTAGGTTAATTGTTTTAAAGTTATTGTTTAATCACTCTGAATTGCCCAGATAGAACATAAGTCCTTCATCTTTTCTTGCAATTCATCATCTGCTGTGATAAACTGCTTTGTCTCCACCTGTAATTACCTTCTGTAATTACCCCTTCTTGTAATGTTTGTTTGACAGACTGAAAGGTAATATATATTTAATGGTTGTCACACCTTTAATATTTGTTGTCAACAGTACAAAGCACAGCTGCTTAAAGCTGTACTGGTAATGAATAACACTGCTGCTAGTGTGCTGCTAGTACAAAATTGTCCAGTGTGGAACTTTTTCTCTGCATGGCTGGCAGGATCTTCAAGTGTGTCTTCCATCTGGAGACTATGGTACACAGTTCATAGTGGGTCTGTGTGGGCACAGAAATGATTAACGTGTCTGACTGGGCAGATGTAGAAAAGGTTTTCTAGGGTTGTTGTCAGTAGTGAATTCTAGGACTAAAGCTCCTTCCAAACTCTGTCCTGGCTCTTCTGCAGCTGAGTGGTGGAACTCCTGCAACTGTGTGTCATCCCCACATTGTGTATTATTACTAGAGTTGCTCAGGCCCTTCACTCTCTGTGACATGGGGATATATATCTGAGGATTTTTGCCATGGCAGGATTTATAAGCTGTGGGGTCAGTAAACGTTGTGACTCTGTCCTTGCAGAATTGTCTCTTTTGGCAGAGACTGTACTCTGCTCCTCCTGAATATGTAATATAGTGGCATCCTCCTTCTGTTAACTAGCCCCATGAGTCATGCGTAGTGGAAATGCCTGACTGTTTCTGGCTAAATTACTTTATCAATATTAATGTGTGCTAAGAATGTTCATAAAATTAGAACTCCTCCTTATACACCTCGAGGACCCCATTCTTATTCTTAGTCTTTGTATTTCTCTCCTTTTAAGTTAAAATCTAGTACTATATGTATGAATGCAAACCATTAACAACTCATCAGACTGGCACAGTTAACTTATTTCTCTTTCTTTCAGGGCTTTCTTGAAGTCTTTTCAACTGCAGTGTTAAAATGGCACCTTCTGAAGCCAAACTTTCATTCAGATGCTTTTGGGTTTGGGTTTCTTTAAAAATTTTCTCAGATCTGTCTACAGTATAGAACAGGATATAAAGCAGAGAGAAGCACTACAAAATTAACTTAACTCTGATGGCACGACAACTACAGCGACCACACAGTTTTACTTACTATCCTGATCAAGCTTTATTACCTTAGTTAGAGCTAGCTTCTTATGGGTCATGTTGAAACCAGAAATTAGCCTTCTCTGAAAGCCCTCTCATCTCATTTGCAAGTATAGGAAATTCACCTAAACTGTTGTTGTCATATTTATTAAGTTACGCAAATGTGATCTAAATTCGATCTGTAATCAATGGCATGACACTGAGTTGAGAAGTCACTCAGTGAATTTTTAGCTGTGCAGATCTGAAAGTTGCTTCTGTTGGAGATGATCATACCTGGATTCCCACTTTCTCTGTTCATAGTTTATAAACATGAATATTGTTTATAGACATGAACATAATCAGAGTTTATAGACATTTAAGACCCTTTCTGTCCATGAATCTATCTTACCTTGTAAATTTATGATAAGAATTTTGCAAAAGCTCAGAATATCGTGCAGGTAGCAGTTGCAGAAGTGGCTGGCTACATGTGAACAAGAAACAAACTTTAAAAACTCTTGAGGCAAATTTTCTGTTTAAGCCACCTGGGTTACAGCTTTATTGTAATTTATGTGTAGTCCAAAAAGAGGTTCTCGAGTCAGCAAAACGTTAAAATAGCTAGGTGGTTTTAGGTAAATCAAAATGGTGACAACCAACCTCAAAATGTCTGCGAATATACTTCCAAGCCCCTTCTTGGTCCATCCTTAGAATAGCACTGTTGGTGGGAAGCAGGTAATAGGCAGCCTAAGGGTGGTTGCTATCCTGGTGGGCAGTTCTTGTTCCAGAAGTTCACTGTGAACTTCCAGTTCAGCTTCTTTTGATTAACCAAGCATCAGAATGGCAATATAAGGTCAGATTATACCTTTTCCCTTCTAAAGATGAAAGTAGGGACCTGGCACTCCAGGGTAAATTTGTTTTCTGATGTTACAGTTTTATCTCACCAGCTAACCTGACCCATGTGACAGCCTTGTGAGTTCTCATAAGGAAACTACAATGATCTTTAGTCCATTAATTTAAAAAAAAAATTTGGTGTCTCTATTCCTTTATTTAATAGAATTGAAGTTCACTGCCCTTGGAGTCAGAGCTCTGTAAATACCAGTCTTATTTTCTTATTTACTTTTGTGAAGAAAAACTCGTTTCTGGATTAAAAGACACAGAAACAGCATGTCCATCCCCTCCACCTCCTCTTTCTTTTCTGTCTCTAGTTGTTACTCATACATGCTTTTTCTCCAGGAAAATTACTACCTACCTGCAGCCTAGTAATAGAGACACAGGCACCTCTGTACTGTGTTTTGTGTGTGGGACTACTGTGGGACTACTGGTAAAAGACAGGCACACCAGGCAATTTTATGTTTTAGTAACATATTTTTGCATGTATTCTGCAAAATAAGACTACCACAGTAAATCTATCTCTGAGGCTCCATTTGATATGCAGAAGTAAAGGAAAAAGCAGATATGTATGTGTTTATCCCTCCGTAACAGTATCGTTGAAGGTAGAGAAAATTTCGGAATTCAGTTCTGTACGTCCGACAACCTAAGAGTCTATGTCATTTGGACAGTAGATGGCACTATTCGTTTCAGTCTTGAAACCATATTCTGCTGTGGTTTTGTAAAGCGCCAGGTCTGCAGTAGGGGGGATGATAACAATGTGAGTGCTGCTCTGTGCCTGGGAACATTTCTTTGATTCTCATTACTGTACTACACTGTAGTGCAACGGGGCATGAACCATAAATCCGTGTGGATCTCTGGTGTGGTTTTCACAGAGCCAGCAAGTTGTCAAATCCACTCAGGTATACAGGATATCCTTCCATGGCAAGGTGTTGCATTTGATAGCCCAGTGGGCTGTTTGATCCTGTGCTCCAGCGAGACAAAGGCAACTATAAAGAGAACTGAGTTTTTCTGTGTTACCCTTTCTCACAGATTTAATCATCCTTAGAAAACAACAAGTTTGCATCCTTTGACACATTCTCTTACACCTTGATGAAGATATACACCCCTGGAAAGAACTTGTGCTGCTTCACTGACTTGATCAGGGTGGATGGATAGCTAAGTTAGCTCCCTTTAATGACACATCTAATAAGGCTGTCTACTGAACCTGACTCCTACTGAAAAATCTGTTCTTAGCAATTACTGGTCAATCAAATGTAACATCTATCTCATTTCTATTCATTTACACTATCAGGCTACTGTGCCTTTAATTTGTTACACAATTAGATGTAGTAAGAGAGAGATCAATAGATTACATACTGATTATTTTCCTCAGAAAATACTTCTTAAATGAGGTCATTCAGTTCAAGCCAGGTACAAACATAAGTACCTCTAAAAGCGTCCTGTAGTTGAATAAAGCTGTGCTTCTACTTAAATATTTGTGCAATTTTCATATAAAGGACCTATCATGAAATGTTAATGCTAATATTAGTACTAATGTGGTTTCATCTTGGGATCTTTTATAATCTCGTTAACAACCTCCTGGGAAGAACTCAACCAAGTCACAGCTTTGTTGAGTACTCAAAGAGACAGGCAAAATCTGTGCTGTCTTGTGCAACTTTGATTTTAAGTGCTATATTTCTCCCTCAAAGTGCCTGTAAAATCATTTAGGAACTCCTAAATACTCTTTCTGTCACTTTTTAAATGTCCTTGCACATTTACTGTGGGAAGGTATGTGATTTATCGTGAGAGAAACAGCCTCAATGACCTGAAATTATTTTGAAGGTCTTTATAGAACCAGGGACAGCTCTGTGAGTATCTTGTGGTTCTCTGAGAGTGGTTTATTTATTATCACTTGGAGGTCTGACTCTTGAGAACATACCTACTCTGAACTAGGTCCCTGGTGAAGTCCCTAAACAATAAAAGGAGGACTTTTTTCAGTAGAGCCATCTGGCCTTACCAAAACCCCATAAACCAAGCCACAAGCTGAACCTGCTGAAGCATTTGTGTGACAGCAGAGATAAGTGCATAAAAGTTTTCATAGCACAGGTAGGACAGTAGGATGGTGTAACTCACAGCCCAGAATTACAAACTTTATCTGAGACTTTGCTCATCATACTAATGTTCTGTGTACATTTCAGGACAGCCATCTCTTGGATGTACCTCTGTCAGGAGTTATAAAATGGATTTTTCCCTTGGTGCATACTGAGATTGTATTAGAAAGGGCTGACCCCTCAAGACTGAAAGGTCACAGATATAAGAATCTGCTCTGCTGAAGTGATTTGTAATATAACTTATGGATTCTGCAGTGTTACTGCAGTTATTCTGTAACTCTGACAGCTCTAGACTGAAGGCCATATGGATAGTGCAAAACTAAACAACAAGCAAAACTGGTTTGTTTTGCTGGTTTTGTTCAGCACATGATAAATTAGTATGCCATGTTCTATCCCCTATTCAGCTTAACTCTGTAAATCTCCTGGATTTTAATTTGTGGTACATTTATCCAACATGTGTCCCTAAAAAGCTGTTAATTGTCATATGTTTCCTTTTAGTATCTGCTTTGATGATAGCTATGCCAGGAGCACTTCTGTTGTCAGTCTTTTATGTCTGAATTTTTAGTGTGAATGAGGTTTTTCTACATGAAAAGCTCTTTCCCCTTCTATGCATGCTAGGTCTTAGCTATGTTACCCAGACACTTATCTGAACATCCAAAGTCTTCTCCTGACCCCAATTTAATTGCATATTATTATCCATAGTAAAATGAACAATGAAGAGAGACCATAAAAATAAGATTATCTATTGCAATAGATTATATACAGCATTTATACAGTATATTGCATTGTTATTGTCTTTGTTGCCTTTATTTTGTGAGTTTCCTATAAAGAGACAGGCCAGAAGAGAATGTTTAGGTAGAGGAACTGTGTACCTGCTAAAGCAGAAGTGGAAAAAAGAAACAATTCCTTTGTTTATTTGTTAGAAGTCAGCTCTTGGTTACTCCAGCTGGATTAACATTGTGGATTTATTAGTGTTAGGGATAAGGGATAAATGTGCTCTTAGGATACTATCAGAATTAGGCAATTCATGTGATTCATGATGGAGGTTGTATTGCTGTCAGTGTTAGTTCATCAGTGGAAGTGATATAGCTGCTGTCTCATGGAGCAGCTGGCTTCACACTGCTACTACCTGGGCATTTTTACATGTTATTTCCAAGACTGGGATGCCAAGGATTTCAGTGCAGCCTTCATCTCTGCTTTGTGAGGCTGATGAGCTCCAACAGGCAAAATAGATTGACCATTTTATGAAATAACTGCTTTGATACTACTTACCAGGCAGAGCTCCTCATCCAGGAAGAAGATTCAGTAGACTACAAAGTCACAGGAATGCATAGACTCTGCTCAGTCTAGTGGATCAACTTGATAAGGAGCACTTCCCAGAGGAACATCGTGGCAGGCAGTGGTGTGTTTGAGACTCTGCCCAGGCAACTTTTGCTTTTGCAGACTATCACTGTTGCTGCTGCTGGGATGAAGCATCCCGAGAATACCATTAAGGGAACTAGCCTCTGTCTATTAAACATGCCTTAAATTAATTAGTTTGCCACTACATTTGATTGGATGCAAACAAGCCTTCTGTCTGTTCCCTGGTGTGTGTTGTCTACTACTCTCTTGCTTTTGGTGTTATCTGTGATATCCAGGCTTTCTTTACTATTTGCTAGTACTGCAGCTCCCATGTTAGCTCCAAGAATGGACTATGCTTTGACTGGATTTGTGCAGCCTTACATGCAAGATAGCCTTTGAATGAAACTGGTTTTGGAGATACTCATAGGTATCGATTTAACTTACAATTTTCTTTTCCTTAATCTTTCTTTTGTAAAGTACACTGTGATCCACAACTAAATAGTATCATATGTTTTGTGTATCTCTTCAGTACCTTTCAATACATCCTCTAATTCTCTCATGTCCTTCCCCTGTTGTTCTTCTATCATTACTATATTCTCCTTCATAGGAAGTAACAGCAAGGTCAGTTTGTTGTTGTTGAGTCATATTGCAGTATTTCAACATTTAAGGAGCAAAAAGATCTGTTACCTTAGCCAAAATCAAGTCTTATGAACTGATGGATCCTGGAAAAGTGAGGTAGAGTTCACATATAATATAATTGCTATTTGAGAATTGTTTCATTTTATTGTGGTCTGAGTAAAAGTATAGTAACATGCTTTCCCAGGTGTACAAGAAACCAGAAATATGAAGTGTACTATTGATCAGACAAGGAATGACCTTTCTCTGCTCCAAAGTATTTTCTCCCTCACTCATCGCTTTGCCAGTAACAGTAAACAGGAAACCCAGATAGCTGTTTGGCAACAATATGCGTATTGGTGGGCCAATGTATCAAAAGACAAATATCTTAGACAAGTCAGACATGGTAGTGCTGATCAATACACTTTTTGTTGCCAAAATTTGTGAAGATGACTGAAGAGTAAGGACTTGTGATGCAGATCCTTCAAGAATATCACCATACCTTGAAACAAGCTGTATCAAAAACTGATAAAAGTGAATCCTGATGTTGTAGTCTTCAGGCTTGAAGACTACATCGAATGTTTAAATAGTTTATAGTTTTTCCTGATTTTCCCCTTCCATGATACCAATGTGAAGTGATTTCAGTGAAGGTACTGAAAACACAAAAAAAATGTAGTACCTGAAGTTTCAGCCACGCCCAGCTGCTGTAATTAATGTTTATTTTTACTGGCAGTGATGAATAATAAACAGAGATGGCTGAGAAATACCAGTTCTTTTTTTATCAGAGAATTAAATAGTATTTTAATTGAAAAGTTTAATTTTAAATGAAATATAATCAAAACTGGTTTTTAGAAATGTTTCTGATATAAAACTATTTTCTGAAAATATTGGAGACAAAGTCTTGCAATAAAAGTGCTTTTTCTTCTCTCAGGTTATGTGTAGATCAGTTATTTTTTGACTAAGAAATATTTTCTAATTAGGCATGAATGAGATTTTTTCATCGAAGGTACAATCCAAAATTTCAACTATTCATGCAGTCAACATGGTTCACAAAAGGCAGGTCTTGCCAAAATAACCTGATAGTCTATGACAATGTGACTAGACTCTTGGATGAGGGAAAAGCTGTGGATGTAGTCTCCTTGGACTTTCTTAAAGCCTTTGATAGAGCTTCTCACAGCATTCTGTTACGGAAACTGTCAGCTTCTGGCCTGGACAGGCGCACACTCGCCTGGGTGGAAAACTGGTTGGATGATCGGGCCCAGAGAGAGGTGGTAAATGGAGTTCCATTGAGGGAGCTGGCAGACGTGCTGGCCAAAGCCCTTTCCATCATCTTCCAACTGTCCTGGAAGACTGGGGAAGTTCCACTGGACTGGAGGCTGGCTGATGTTGTGCCCATCTACAAGAAGGGTCACAGGGAGGACCCAGGGAACTACAGACCTGTCAGTCTGACCTCAGTGTTGGGAAAAATCACAGAACAGGGGATCCTGAGTGCTATCATGAAGTACATGCAAGAGAACTGAGTGATCAGGCCCAGTCAAAACAGGATCATGAAAGGCAGGTCTTGCCAAAATAACCTGATCGCCTTCTATGACAAAGTGACTCAGCTGCTGCACTAAGGAAAGGCTGTGAATGTATCTTCTTGAACTTCGGTAAAGCCTTTGACACAGTTTCTCACAGCATTCTGCCAGGGGAAATATCAGTCTCTGACCTGGACAGGCACACACTCTCCTGGGTGGAAAACTGGTTGGATGGCTGGGCCCAGGGATTGGTGGCAAATGGAGTTAAATCCAGCTGGAGGCCAGTGATAAGTAGGGTTCCCCAGGGCTCAGTACTGGATCCAGCCCTGCTCAATGTTTTTATCAATGACCTGGATGAAGACATTGAGTGCTCCCTTAGCAAGTTTGCAGATGACACTAAGCTGGGAGGAAGTGTTGATCTGCTGGAGGGCAGGGAGTCTCTGCAAAGGGATCTGAACAGGATGAACTGCTGGGCTGAGACCATTGGGATGAGGTTTAACAAGGCCAAATGCTGAGTCCTGCACTTGTGGCACAACAACCCTACGCAGTGCTACAGACTGGGAGAAGCCTGGCTGGAAAGCTACCTGGAGGAGAGGGACCTGGTTCTGTTGGTTGACAGCCAACTGAACATGAGCCCGCAGTGTGCCCAGGTGGCCAAGAAGGCCAATGGCATCTGGGCTACTCACCACAAGAAGGATATTGAGGCTCTGGAGTGAGTTCAGAGAAGAGCAATGAAGCTGGTGAAGGGGCTGAAAAACAATCCTTATGAGGAGCGACTGAGAGAGCTGGGGTTGTTTAACCTGGAGAATAGGAGGCTGAGAAGAGACCTCATTGCTCTCTACAACCACCTGAAGCGAGATTGTGGAGAGGAGGGAGCTGGCCTCTTCTCCCAAGTGCCAGGGGAAAGGACAAGAGGCAATGGCCTCATACTCCACCAGGGGAAGTTTATGCTGGACATTAGGAAAAAAATTTCACTGAAAGGGTCATTGTGCACTGGAACAGGCTTCCCAGGGAGGTGGTTGACTCACCTTCCCTGGAGGTGTTTAAAGTGCGGGTGGATGAGGTGCTGAGGGACATGGTTTAGGATTTGATAGGAATGGTTGGACTCTATGATCCGGTGGGTCTCTTCCAACCTGGTGATTCTATGATTCTATGATTCTATGCTGAACAGTCAGGTTACTTAGGGCCCAGAAAAGCCTCTCAGTTCCTGCCTGCATCTTTCCCCTGCTCTCTTTCCCCCCTACTCCATTCTGATGCTGAAGCCTTTTCCATCTACTCATGAACCAGGACTTCACGTCATGTCCCTGGGGCTATCAGGCCCTGCTCTAGCAATGCCAGCGCCATGGCAGGGATAGTCTCCAGCTCTCCATAGTTGTACCCTGATGGGTCACAGGGCATACTAAGCAGAAACATTGTCATCAATTCCAAGCAGTTTATACAAAGAAAATGAGCCACAATTAGCAAGTAAAAGCAGAATTTGCTGTAAATCCATCATTTCATGGCAATTTCACCATCAGTGTCTGTGTGCATGTATGTCTATTTATCTCTTGAGCTTGCACAAAAGTGGGGAAGAAGAGATAATCCAACCAGAGGAATGCAGACTATCCTTGATTTTTTATTCTCCTTGCCCTTTTCCAAGGAAAATACGTAAGCATGAGTAATATCAGTGCTGTTACACTTCCCTTGGGGAAAATGAGATGCTGCCCTAGAGCTCTTGTTTCTTGTCCTGTGTTGAGTCATGCAGTGTAGATACTTTATCCTACCCATTTCTATGCTGTAAGATCACAGATCATGTTATCACTTTACAAATATAGCATATTAGTACATCTGGAAGGTTAGTCACGCTGTGGAGATCAAACAGGTCTGGCTGTCCATGAGCTGTGCTGCTGCTATAAACAACCTCAGTGTCCCAAATTGAATAACCACAGAGCACACTCAGGAGCTGGAGACTCGTGTTCTTTAGTGGTAGGTAAGTGACAGTTTTGCTGATTATTTTGTTTCTTCACATGTGTAGTCAAGGCTGGAAATAGCAGAAAAAGTGAGAAGTTGTTATCAGACCCTTGTTGCAGCTACTGTGCTGTGCATTTTCAAATGCTAATGTATATGGGGAGTCATGGAACACTAGTCCAAACTGTTGTTTTGCTGGATACCTTTAATAACAGCAAGATTCATCCCACATATAGTTCCTCTAAGTAGATGTACAGCTGTGACAGAAGCAAATTTTGTAGTTTAAGAAAGCTTTCAAGACTCGCTTTATGACTCAGTTGTAATAAACCCTTGCTATTACATCTCAAGGACATATATTGGTGTGAGAATGATTTTCAATATAAATACTTGGTAGCTGGTCGTCTTTGTTGTTTGTCAAAATTTAGAGTAGGATTTAGAAGAGTTATAGAAATCCTATTTCTGAAGGCTACTTACAACTAATCTAACTGATATAGGAAATCTACCCTGCTAAATCTTTTGTGAAAAAAGACTATAATTTAAAGTCACAGAATCACAGAATCACTAGGTTGGAAAAGACCTCCAGGATCGAGTCCAAACATTCCTATCAACAAGTCAAATATTGTCATTACTGTTGTTGCTGCTGTAAGTACTTACGTGCTGTTTATCACTAACAAGTTTCTTTCTGTATGCTGAAAGGTACTGATCAGTTCTTTTCTTCTCAATACTAGTTACCTGAGCACCATTTCAAGGATCCAGGATGGATGATAATGCTCATTAGCCAGAAACATAGATCCTACCAAAGAGTGTCACCCACTTTGCTTTTCTCAGTCACCCACTTTACTTTTCTCAGACAGAACATGAACGTGGAGAATTATTTAAAGAAGGATGTATATCTGTCCATACTAACTGCGTCTCTTGTCCATGGGCATGGGAAGATTTTATGGGAAAGACTAAAGACACAGTTGTGTTGAGGGAAGAGTGCTCATAAAATATAACTGCCTCCTGATCACTGTGTGGTGGGGTTTGGAACATTTGAGTTCGCATAACTTGTCTGCTGGAAAAGATGAAAGTAACATCTTTTCTTGCTGATCTAAATTGTCTGTGATATCTTCTTAAATCACAGAATTTGAAATGGTTATGGGTGTTTTAATCACAATATGAGTAAAATGATCTTGTATCTACTACTGGAAATAGGGCTAACAGGATTGATAATGATGGTCAGATGCAGGTTTTTGTTATCCATCTACACCAGAAGAAGACACAGGTGGTTCATAGGATTGGATTTCTAGATTAGCACATGGAAAACAGACCCCTAGGAGCAAAATGAAAGAATTTTTAAGGGTTTTTTTTTTATTTTGGTCTGTTCCAATTAGTATAGGGAACTGAAAATAACACTTTTGGTGCTGTCATCCATGTAGAGAACTTCAGAGGCTAGAGTATGTACATGAAAAACCACACATGAAAGGTAGTGTTAGTAACCTTGCTTCCTAGGATTGGTCTAGGTCCATTAATCTTAACACAAAAGACAATAAGTCAATGAAATGTTGTGCTAAAAAACAGATGGCATAAATCAGGGCTGAGAAACATGACACTGTAATTTTATGCTTAAATAAAACAATCTAATTGTACATGAAAGCCTCTATGTTTTATTCAGTGGCAATGCATGCAATTTATTTGTGATAGGTCTTTATATAGGTAATTAAGTGGGGTCTTTCTAGTCAATTCTTAGCACATGATCTAGCTTTCCCAGGACTCTGTTGACTACCAGCTAAGGTAATTATTCTCATCTGCTGACTACAGCTATATTCATAAATTCATTCACCTTTAAAACTGTATAATACACTTTTGAGCTTACTTTTTTCCATTTAACAAGAAACTGCCTTCACATACACGTCTGTTTCAACAACATCAGCCCCTCTCTCAATCTTACAAGAATTAGATGTCTCTTCAGCAATACACAGTGGGAAAAAAAGAATGGATTTATGTCACAGATGTCAGTCCAGTGTTTCATTATCTTCATTGTCAGTGGAAGAATCTCTCTGAATAATTAGCCAGCTCACTGAAGTGCTAGAGGAATACATCTGTAATAAATCCCCTTGCATGTGTAACATCTATCATGCTTGATGGCAAACATATTAGTGCTACAAGAGTTGAGAAAGTATAAGGAATATTGTAATTCAGCTTCTAATTATTCCATAATTAAAGACTTAATTAATGAGTAACCCTGTGAAAAAATTGCCTAAAAATCAAGATGTGAAGATTGCAGTGATAAAGAGCAATCTTGTTGGTGAGAATAGTTAATTTACATCTGGAATAGGAACTGATTAATGAAAACTGTCAGTAAGAAGTTGTGCTGCAGCACTGGACAAAGAGAAACATGCACATAAAAAATATCTGGAGATCAAGCTCAGCCTTTGCATATCTATATTCCATATCTTTTTAATTTTATGATGTTCCTAGTAATTTTTACCTGAAGTATAATGAATAGGTTAAGAAAAGACTTCTCTTTTAGCTGTGGTATGTAAACAAGGCAAAAATAATTTATTTTTGTGTGAGAGGCTGATGTCAGATTCTGTTCTTAAATGCTTGTTTTATGAGATAGCTAATCAGAAAGCACAAAACCAACTTGATCTGTGAGAGCATTTGGGACTAAGACCCATGATATACAAAGACACTAATTTCTGAAATTAACTTCAATGAAAGCTGATCTAATTAATAGCTTGAAGGTGTCACTGCCTGTCTGTGTCTGTTTATTTAGGAGCCGTCTGGCTAAGCTGGTGCTCTTGAGAGAGCAAGAGGGAATATCTCAAACTCTCAAAACATCTGGGCTCACATCCAAGTGTCAGGACTGCTTTCTTCAGTCCTGGAGCAGCTTGTACCTCTCCTCTTCTATTTATTCCACAGTGCATCTGCATTTGCTGGATCTCTGTGGACTCAAGCCTTCAGAGGGGCACTGGCTGTGATCCATAGCACTGCCCTACCCACATGGTCCCCAAGACCCAGCCATCGAGTATATGCATATAGTATCTGAAGAACAATATAACTTAGATCCTTAACAGAAACTCTGTCAACTCTATACATTCAGCAGATCTAGTCACAGATAAAGCAGCCAGACTAGCAGTGAGGATAACTCCTTGCTGGTGTAGAGCAACAAGAGATTGTCACTGGCAGCGAGACTAGACAGTGAAGAGCAGCTTCCTGCTTTGCAGTCCTCTCCCACTCCTCAAGTGGCACAGGGAAGCACTACTCCACTTACAAGCTGTGCACAGTTATCACAAAATAGTTGTATATTATGAATATTGACACCATTTCTATTGCTCTTTCAATGACAGCATGTCTCTGTAATTTAATCTTTCCTTAATAACAGAAAAAGTGTGTTCAGTTGCTATCCAAATGTCAAGCTCCCCCTGAATTATTTAAAGTCTTGTGAGATAAATTACTTGATCATTCTGAAGTGCAGTATGAGTGAGCTTATTTCCTAAGAAATTTATTTGCAGGATTGGTAGGAAATACATTCATCCACATTTTCCTCTATGTAATTCTGCCAGTAATGCTCACAAGAGTGCAGCAGATTTCCTGTAATGATTATCTGAAAGAAAAAGAACCCAAGTAATAAGACTATTAAATTGAAGAAACCAAAGCATTAATAATTTGGTAACTCAAGTAAAGCAGCAGCGAAAAGTATACACAGTGCTATTACTGAGGGCAACCAGATTCCATACGAACTCAGGAGGACTATAACAGAACTTAAGATTAACTGCATCTGTAGCAACAAAACTATGTTGGACACCTTCCAGATTCAATGGAATACACAGGTCATGTTCTATGGAATACACTACAGGCAGATTTGCATTAACACCAGTTGATGGCAGATATGTTTAGAGGAGGCTAAACTGTAGTACAATAAAACCAGTAGGACTTTGGCTTATGACTATCTGTATTCCCACTCCAGACAAGACAGAAATAATGCTGGTAAACAGAGAAGAGATGTAGAAAGGTTAGTACAGTTAGTCCTGGAGAGCCACACAGTCATCATACCTAAAAATACTTTTCATAGAAGAGCTTGCCTTATCTATGATTTGTTATAGTATACTCCTCAGTGCATTTATGCATCTCAGATGATGAGAGGAGTGCAGAAAGGCTGCAGACTGTTCATTCAATGAAGCTGCTGGTTTGAAGAGCACTTCTCTGTGGAAGGTATCCTGTCTGGAAGTCAGTGTTAGCCTTTAACTCAACATATCTTTAAACAGTTTGCTTCTTAAAAAGCCTGTGGCTTTTTATGACAGGTAACTGAGATTATAGGTAACTCATCACAAGTTAACCAGTTGCCTGAGTGTCTGTCCATATGTCAGGTTGATTACACTTCTAGACATATTGCAACCAATCTTTCTCCCCCCCTCCCTTTTTATTAATCCCAGAGAGAGATGAAAAAAAAAAAAAAAAGAAAAAAAAAGAATCAAATTCCTGTTTTGGGTTCAGAAGCCAAGTGAAAACCAATACAAATAAGAGGTCGCTGGCTATTGTCCAAGATGACTGTGGAAACATCTGGCATTACTGTGGCAGTGCTGTAAGCAAGGAGTGGAGATATCATTGACTGAAAGGAACAAGGACGTTTAAGGAGTAGTGTGTGGGTTGGCATGGTCTGAAGTGTGCATATCTTTGTAACAAACAAAAATAAGTAGAAAATAATGAAGATTACAGACCTTACAATACAGATATCTTCTTTTCAATTCTGTAGTTTTTTAATACCTTAATAGACTCTCATTTAGAGCTCCTGGGTATGCTTACTACTTCAAGAAGAAAATCTGAAGTAGTTGCTAGAGAACTCTCCGCGTAGCTTTAGGTAAATTTATACAATAAAATAAATGATAAAATGAAAACAATCCAAGAGGATGTTTAAGCAGAAGTTTTTACTAGCTATAATATTTGACCTTAATGTTGCATCATTTAAATGAAAACATATCATAAGTATCATCACTAAGATTTTGCTTTTTTGCCACCTAATCCTCCAGATGCTTGTCAATATTCTTATACACATAAAGACTGTGTTTGATTTTAACAGGGCTATTTCTATATACAGTCAAAAGAATAATATTTCTGTAAGGTTGTACAGCAACAGTGTTGTCTTTGATTTAACCCCAGAACACTCAAATAAGTGTCTCTAAAGGCATTTGTTCTGTTCCATGCGTGCAGGAGTAGCTCATGGCAATCAGAGAAGTAAAATCAAATATTAATAGTGAGAGTGCTACTATGTGAGCAAGCACTTCTTCTTACCTTTACCTGGATTATTAAATTAGCCTGGAAAGAAGTACCAATGGGTTTCAGTGTTGAGATGGGGTCTGCAGTAAGGCAAGGTTGAAAGTTGCTAATGAGAGGGACTTAGTAAAATGGTTTAGTGAAGTCATACGGCTCTTGAATGATGAAATTGGGAAAAGCTTGTAGGTCTTGTATTTGGAACTTAAAATGCAGCCCTAGAGGGACAAATCTGAATTTGTGTTTTAGAATGTAGAGAAAGAAAATGGTATGTATAACGATTCTTGCGAGTCCCTTACTGACGAAAACTGTGACAAGGTAAATGACCTAGCCTGCTAGCTGAAGAAGAGGAGTTGTTGCAGAAGCCATGTTGTTGAAAAGTTTATTTTTTTCAAATATAGGTGTAATTTTTTTTCTTCTCCCTCTTGAGAAAAATAAACAGAGAGAGAAGGAGTGAAGCAAAGGGTAGCTTCTTTCCTCTGCAATAATAAAAGTTTCTCCAGCTAGAAACCGTACTATTATTTTGCCAAATAATGTAAATTCTTATTATCAAAAAAGCATTTTTTTAAAGTTAATTCCTTAAAATATATTAGACTTAAGACTATTTCATTAAATGCAATGTGTAGCTGCTTATGAAGTGAAAATCTTAGAGTCATTAAAAAAAGAAATGTATCCTGAACGTCCAGTTTTGTTTCTGAGTTAACTATCATAAGAAAGATAAGAAAACCAGCGGAATTCCCAGGATGTTACCTTTTAAGAAAATTGATTAACGCTTTGTAGACTACTTCTTGGAAGGTGTAAATGGATAGACACATAATTATTTGCTTATGTAGACACACAGACAGAAAAATTTTCTCCACAAGTATTTCTTCTGTAAATGACACTTTGGCATTCTCTTTATGTTTCTGAATCCCTTTTTCCCTGGAAAACACTGCACTCTATCATACATTAATGAAGAGCTTTGCTTTTGTGCTCTGTCACTAATAACTTGTAAGGCTAAATGGATGTTATAGTCATGTATCCTCTAAGAAATGTGTGCTGATGATCTACAGCATAATTTAGATATAGATGTCACCCAAAGAAGATGGGATTACGCTGCACATTCAGTGTAGTTACAATGTACAGCCCTGCAGATGTGGGTGACTGTTACTTTTGTGGTTGGGACTTGTTCTTAATGAAAGTGACATTATCTATTTCTTGGGTAAGAAATAACTTGAGTATAACTTTTGGTTTTCACTACTGCTATATTAGTAAAACAGGTACTCCTCACGTTTATGACCAAAGATTGTCCTTAACAAACGTGTGTAAGTATGGTATGTGAAAGAAGTAATGCTAAATTATTAAAAAAGAATGGTGAAACTAGATGAGAAAGGACAATGAAGTATGTGCATGTCTGTGTGAATCACCATGTGACTGCTTTGAGCAGGGTAGTTGGATTGGGTGACCTCCAGAGACCCTTTCCAACCTTACTAGTTCTGTAATTTCTGACAACAGGTAAAATGATATTATGATTTCCTGTGAAGATCCTAAGTATGGAATGCCAATTGAATAGAAGCTAGAATGAACTCTATAATGAGGCATTTCTCTATGTAAATGCAACTTCCCATCTGTGACTAATAGGTGGCAGTTTTATTAGTTCGCATTCATTTTTTGGATTAGGATGGAGTAAAGCAACAGGTGAAGGTTGTTCAGTGACCCTTTCAGAGTTGTAGATAGTTACATAATTTCACCTTTGTCTTAATGGGTTCTTCTAAGCCTTAGCCACCCTGTGCTGTGATCAGGATTTGAGGGTTTCCTCCTTCTGAAGAGATGAATCTTGAGGTGCTATGACAGAAAGAATTCTGTCGCTTCCCACCCATGTTGTTCCTGTGCTTGGTTTTCCCATTGAAAAAAAGCCTTGATGTGTTGTAACCTAATCCTATATGTGAACGAAAGCTGCATGAACTTTTCCAACCTGAGTGTCAAATAGATCTATGTCTCAATAAAGAACATATGACTTAACCTAGGAGACAGGAAGGTGGAGAAAAAGTGAAGGAAATATAGTACTTTAGGAGTTTATTCAGACTTCATGATGATTAAGGCCATCTAGCTCCAGCAAAGTTCAAGTGTCCGGCTGCAACTTCACTGTCTCTCAGCAATTCAGCTCCTGCAATAGCCCTTTTGCGAAAACACACTGCTATGAACTGGTCTATTAAAATGAATTAGATCCTGCAGAGTGACTATTTGCCTGCAACTACTGTGAAGGAGAAGTCCTTGTCACTGGGTTTCATGATTTGGGCAGGAGAGAAGAATGTTTTATTTCATCCAGTAAACAGTTTCCTGTAAATTATTAGGGAATATATTTTAGAAGGGTGTAGCTGATTATAGATAAACCTTTCCACTGAGAATAAGGTCACCATTCTCATTACACTGCCATTAATGGGGTTTTGACTCAGTTATTGTCAGCAGTCAGTTCTGGATAGGTTGGGAACTATTTTTGCCTCACTGTTAGTGCTCATAATGATTAACAAGCAACAGGAGCAGCTTTATGAGCAGCAAAGATAGCAGTTAATGTAAATCTCCTAAGATACAGAAGACTATGTCATAGAAAATTATTGGTCTCTGACCAGTCTCTGTGTGAGAACTGGGATTTTTAAGGGCATTTTTTACTGGGATGACAAATAAAGTTGATGGGTGGGAACTTTTCCTTTTTGTATAGCTATGTGTAATCATTTCCAGTTTACATTATGCATTTTCCAGAGGACATGAGGGTGTTTTGCTGGCTCAGAAGAAATTATTCCTTTATGTGTTATGTATCACAGAGAGATGTATAGGTAAAACAGGGTGAAAGAGAAAAAGGACAGTTACAAAGTTACAAGAAAATGCCGAGAGGAGAATGATTTCCTCTTCCTCCTCAGTATTACAACAGGAAGACAGATAATAAAGAATCCCAGTTGAAGGATGTAGAGCTTGGAAAAATTAACCACAGTATGTTTTGAGGAAAAAGTAATAGATACAAGTTTGGAAACACACAGTAAAGGGAGGGGTAGAAAACTTTTAAGGTTATTCGTAAATGGATCAGCAGGATTTTTTTCTTTCTTTCTTTTTTTTTTTTGTTGTAAGCTTATAAATGGTATAGTAAATGTGGTATGTAATGAAACCTCAAGCAAAGAGAGGTTCCTTTAATCTTTGTGGAAGCAATTATTTGTAAAACACTTTGAACTTCTGTTTTATGACTCATTTGCTACTCTTTAGCAAATAATTTTATAAAAAAATAAGCATGACAAAAGTCCTCTGTAGACAATCTAGCTGCATTTCATGAAAACCAGTGTACTGTGATGATTATACCCTCACCAGTGACCCCATGCAAGAGACTACATCCATTTTATCAAGATTCGTATCTGGTTTTGTGCTAGTATTTTGGTAGGTGTTTTGTTTCCTTTGTTGGTACTGAACCCTAGGTACAGTTTAGAAAGGAACACCATGCTGCCAGACACACAACATATCAGATGGTGTAAATTCAGATTGCCATCTCTTGTGGCTATTAAATATAATATGGTGTAATTTTTTTTTCCCCTCAAGTAAAACGAATGGAACACTCTTATTATGTCAAGCTTAAGCATCAGGCCTCATAAAGGGAATGACAATTTTGTCATGAACTACAGTAGGGGCAAGGTACGTGCAAGGATTTTCTGTGATTTTAACTCATTATAGAAAACTTGGTAAGTCAGGGTCCAGTTCAGGTCAGTTCTCAACTGCACATGACCTTATATATTGCCTTCAGTTGTCAGAAGGTAATTCTACACTTACTAACAAATGAGGACTATGTGTTCACAAACTTTTCATCTTTGGAAATGTTCATAATGACTTGTTCTTGCAGGAGAAGCTTAATGTTGACAATATGGGGCATCAGGTGATAATATTTGACTTTTCTGCCATAAGAGGACTGTGGGAAACTCGAGTTAAGAAGAATAAAGAACGTCAGAGGAAAGAGAAAGAAAGATTAGAAAAAAGCTCATTGGAAAAGTAAGCCAACTTTTCTGTTGTTCATCTTAACTGAATCCCTAATTATTAACCACTAACACTACTGTGTACTGTGCATGATCAGATGATTCAGTGATTTTTTTTGATAGCGGTTTGATTTTCATGATTTCTCACCTCCTTTTCTCAGATGTCTGTGAGGGAAATGCAGCACAAATTGTGCTTGTATTTCATTCATCCCTGCTTTGTCCTATGTAAATTGTGATTTACTAATGAGTTTTTTATTGTCTACCGTGTGGATTTAATTTGAAGAGAAAAATAACACATTTTGTTCCTTTCCATTGCTTATATTCTTTATAGAAGTAAGGTTTTTAATTATGGAAATAATAAAGATATTACCATAAAATTCAGTACTAAGATATAGTTTAAGTCTTCTTGTTGAGTTGAAAGAAGAATGAAAAGGAGTTAAATAAACAGTCCTACAATTACTTCTGAATAAGAGAAGACAGAATAAAAGATTTATCATATTATTTTTTCTTCTTCAAATATTGAATACAGGCTTGATTATTCTTACACCTACTAATTATGTTATCACTTTACTATACTTAATATATGGTTTCTTTAAATAATATTTTTATTTCTTTCTGTTCATTCCTATTAAAGACAGTGAAATATTGTACTGTGCTAGCAATTTTGGAAGCATATGACTTAGCATTTTTCCCTTCAGAGAAGAGAAAAAGCAAGAAGAATAAGTTTTTCCTTTAAAAATAAAATACACAGGGTTAAACAGTGCACTCACTAAAGAAAATTATAGCATTGAATCTTTCTGTGGTGTTTTGTCCATCTCAGGAGAACTCCGTTCACAGAGTCTTGCTGTTGATGCAGCTTCACTGGCAACAGAGCAGCTGGGCTAAGAGAAGACTGGGATAATACAAAGTCTCACTGTCCTTTCTGCAGGACTTCTCTCTTCAAAACGTCCATAATCACAGGGTTGTTTCTCCTGTCTCTATCTCTATCTCTACCCAGAGCCTGAATTAAAAATCGTAAAGAAAAGGAAAATTATGCCTGTCTTTCAGATTAAATTCTGTATCAAGAAGAATTTGTAGGGATGGCAAGGGTTAGCTCTTGTGAGTGTTATCCTTATGATGGAAAAGAGAAGTGAAAGAATTTGGGGTAATAGTTGATCAAAACCTATTTCTGTTCCAGATGTTAAATTATGAGGGGGCTTTGTGCAATCTTAATGTAAATAAGGCAGATGACTCTCCATTTCTGTCTATGTCAGCTAATGGTTCTTGGGGGGTGCCACTCCCATCTCATTCATAAGAAGTTTATTATGAGAAGGAATTCACACCTGTAGCTTCTGTTGGTGCATGCAGTCATCTTCAGAACTGCTGAAATGTCAGTCTCAATGTGGACCTAAATGTCAACATCCCTTTGCCATGTTTTGTTTGTTTTTTGATTTTCTGTGGTGCAGAAGATAGCTTCTGAGTTCAGTGGTACAAAGGCAAACAGGAAGTGCCAGGCATGGGGAATTTCTGTGTGGAAGAGGGAGAAAGGATAACTTGTGTGGTCCAAAATTGGCAGTTTCAGTTCCTATGTCCTTTTATCAGTAGCGTTTGTTAAGCCTGATTTCTTACTGTGACTTCTGTTTTCCATAAAGCCAACGCTTTCTCCCTGTCATTTTTGCCTGTGGTTGCTTGTCCATAGCCAGCTCTCCAGCTGAAAAAGTGGAGCCAGAATGTTTGCTCTGCTTTTTTCCAATAATGAGGTCCAAAATCATCCCGCTATCTTCCTGCTCCAACAGGAGATGGGGAATTTGGAATATGATACTGAGAACTAAAACGTTCTGAGTGCAATTTCAGCACTCATGAAGGATTTTTGTTGTCTTCCTTTAGCTTGCAATTTGTTTACAGTACTTTGTTTTGTTGCATATCTTCATAAAATCAGATTGCTCCCCAGTTAGTCTTACTTCTTTTAGAGCTTCTGGAAAAAAGGAGGAAATACATCAGGCTTTATCTCCTGAATGTGGGTAATCAGTGTTTTAGCCATCAAAATGGATGACAAAGTTCATGTTCAGGCTTGTGATACAGGCCTCATATAATGGATTAAGTTGGTAGAATAATGATCAAAGTCATGAAAATATTGGTAATAAAATGCAAAATTCAGTTAAAAGAAAAATTCTCTTTGTTTTATGAAGTACATAGTGACCACTGTCTTTCAGGTCCTAAAGGTCAGATCACAAATTATTTCTTTGATGTGTTTCCAAAGGCTGGGTCAAAAAAGGACAGGATTTTGCTTATTAGTAGCTCAAAAGTGTAGATAAAATTGTAATTATAATTAAATGTGTAAGAGAAGCAATGTTTACCTATAGAAATACATTTCATTATTTTAGAGAGTTCTGTATGTGACCGAATTTTGGTATTCTATTCAGAGAGTAAAATGCTACTGCTCTCAAATAAGTCTACTGAAATCAGTGCAAATGCTTACTGTCAAATCACAGTAAGAAAGCATTTTGGAAAGGATTGAGACTCAAAATGATAATTCCAAAAAAGACATTAAAAGATGGCAGTTTCCCTAACTGAGGACTGCATTCTGACATTTAAGATACTAGATGTTTACTTTTGCTAGCAACCAGAGTGAATTCCCTAGTAGGGCTGGAATTAATAGAGTTTCTCTGCAAATATACTCACCTAACAGATGAGTTTGGAATCTCGATTGCTGATCCTGCTTTGTAGGTTTTTTTCTTTTTAAGTAAAATCCATTTTTTCTCTAAGAGGTTGCTGCTCCCTAATGCCCTTGAGATTGTGCAGTTCCTTATCAGCCCTGTTGCTATGTAAAATGACCTGATAATATGTAGTGAAATGTAGTTTCTATTATTTGAGGAAAAGCTCCCAATTAACCTTTAGGGAACTTTGCTTGCCTTGGGGCAAGGTAATTTAGTATTTACAGCCTCGGTGAGCAGTGACATGCCAGGAATTTCTCTTTTTTTGACTGAAGATTTTCTAAGAGGAAAATCTCACAAATGTAAAGTTTGAACTATGTTTGCATTAATGATGAGATCTTGTAAAAATTTCGGGAATTTACAAGTCTAGAACAGATGTTTAAGCAACTGGCCAGTGAAAGTCGATTCTGAACAGTTTACTGAGAACATTGTGAGAGGCTTGTGGTTGGCTGTCTGATACACTGGTAGCAGATCACTTTGAGTGGAACTATTCAAGTCTTCTGTTTTCTCTTTGGTTTTGTGGGGCTGTGGAAGTATAGCAGTTTAAGGAACCTCTCTATTCTAGGGGCACATATAAACCAGCAACTGAGTATAAAAGAAAAAGAAACAGTATAGTGTTATGCGGGAGTAATTTCCTTTTACTTTGTGACTTTAACTCCATCAGACAAACCTAATTCATCTCCCATTGAATACGAGACACAAACTGTTACAAAAAAATGTGCACTGTTCTATGGTTATCTACTTGTTATGGAAAGAATTTTAGTTTTATAGCACTATTTTATATTTAATCCTCTATATTAAATGCAAATAGTGCATTCTGATAGTGGTGAACAATACTTATTTTGTACTCTGAAGTCCCAAATACACTTGGATTAACTTGTGGTATGATGATTTTTCTCATCAATTTCTCCTTGTCTTTTTTGGAAAGGAGAAGAGAGTGAAAATTTACATTTAGTTTTTTTTTTTTTGAGGTATTGCAAGATATTTATCTTCTGTGTGAAAAGCAGGTAAAGTGAAAACTGAAGGCCAACAAATTAAGCATTCAAGTGAGGAAATGTCTGAGCTATTTGCCCAGTTTAGCTGTCAAAATCTTTACTGTGAAATAGCACAGCCTCCCCTATTCTCCAACTAAACTTGCAGCAAAGATTTGTTCAGCTGCATCTTCCAGCGTGTCTCTTTTCCAAAAATTTCGTCTCAAAATCTGGCTAGGTGAATGTGCATGTGTTACTTTTCTGAACTATATATTCCCTGAATGTTAGAAGTCAAAGGAAGACTTCCATTCTGCAGGTAGACAGTGATTTTTTTCCATAAGAAGCAACACATTTTTAATAAAAACGATCAGTCTCTATCTCTTAGCTGAACTTCAGTGTTCTAACTCTATTTGTATGCGAATTAAGATTTCAGTTGTGATGTTTATCTCTATTCTCCTATTCAATATCTAATTCAGAAATTCCTCTAAGTAAGACTAAAACTCAAGCTGAGAGTTCTTAAGCCCAGACACAAATTATAGGCAAAAGTTTTAGAGTAGATCTAATTACTAACCACTTAAATTATCTGGCTTTGTTCTTAGGCATACAGATGTTGCATCTAATATAATGCAGGCAAATGGGCTGAAAGATAAAGCTGCTGTTCACCCACCATCATTTAGAACCCAAGGAAGAGCCTAGCAAAGGAAATGCAATTAAATAAATCCAATTGATTTTGAAGAAAATGTAACTTGTCAATCAAGAACATTAATCTGGGCTAATCTCCGGTTTACACTCATAGAATGATAGAATAGTTAGGGTTGGAAGGGACCTTAAAGATCATCTAGTTCCAACCCCCCTGTCATGGGGAGGGACACTTCCCAGCAGACCAGGCTGCCCATCCAACCTGACAATGAAGACCTCCAGGGATGGGGAATCCACAACTTCCCTTGGTAACATGTTCCAGTGTCTCATCACTCTGATGGTGAAGAAATTCCTCCTTATGTTTAGTCTAAATCTACCCCTCTCCTGTCTATACCCGTTTCCCGTTGTCCTATCACCATGATAACTATACTGCTCTTATAAAAATTCTGTAGTATAATTTAATGATTCTATATGGCTAGTGATTCTGATTTAAACATCACCAAGAAGTACTGCGTGTCACCATATAGTCTCCTGGTCATATCAGATTCAGGGGAAACAGTGCCACCTAATGAAATATCCTTTATTTCTTTACTTAAGAAGCATAGCTTTTCCTCTGGACCTCCTAATCAGACACTGAGCAGTGGATAACTACAAAAGGAAGAGTCATTTAAGGAAACCCACCTACTCCTCATTTACTCAATTGGCTCTGAAATCCTTGCTAATGCAAACCTCTTGTTTTCTAAGGTGGTAACTCTTTTGAAGGATCCAAGAACTGAATTTATTCTACAGTTATTCTATGCATTAGGTTGATTAGATTTGTGATTTTGTTGGAGAATCTAAAGTACCAAGCAAGGACCAACCATATCCCTGAAAAGAAATACTTATATATAAAAAAATAATTCCATGTTTTTAAGACTCTTTGCTGCAGATATTCTCCAATGGTGAGGTAATGGTTGGTAAACAATTATCTGAAAACAAGTTTGGTTCTAACCAAAGTGGATAAACTCAAATATTCAGTTTTCTGTTTCATATGAATTTTGTGTTGTCCTTAAAGCTTATTGAAAAATAGCAATACATTATGAAATAACTTGCCAGGCTTAATCTTTCTTCTCTATCATTTACAGTCCATTTTAGTGACAGATGTGCTTTTGTGTTACAGACATAAGGGTATAGCTCCCCTCTTTTTTGACAAATGTAAGTAGTATACAATCAGCCTTTAAAAAGGCTTTTAAACTGGAGTAGTTAGCTCAGTTGGAACCATAGAGCTCATCTAGTTCCTAAGTCCAGAAAAAAAATTAGGTTTCTGTTCATACTCCCACTTAAATTAGGCTTGTTTGACAAGCACCCACTTTTTGAATACTGCAAACGGTGATAGATTCTTTAATCTGACTGCAACTTTTTGATTAAGTTCTAGAAGAAGATAATAATACTTTAATGCTGAACAGCAATATAAATATATAAACTTCAGGAGGGTTGTGATATTGTAACCTACTGACATGTTTGTTGTATGTGAGAATATGTTCCTGGAATATTAGGAAACTTTAAAATACCAAGACCAGAAATTTAATTTTTCTAAAAATATATCAGTATGTTAAAAAGGCTGATTTTATTTGTGTGGATATTTTTTTTTTTTGGCTACACTGTCTTACATGACATTCCTGTCTTCCCTGAAGAGTCACACAACAGTCTCCAGATATGACAAACATGATGGTAATTCTATCTTATTTGAGGATTGTGGCCAAAGGGAGAATTTTTTTTTTTTTTTAATAAATAACCTCTAAGAAGTACTGTCATTTTGACTTTTTGACAATGGCAGAGAAGAGTGACAATCACATAGCTGAACAGATGCCTTTGGTTTGATCTCAAATGTAACCTGTAAATTACAGCTTTGTAATCTTTACTTAATGATACGTATTGCCTCGATGCAAGTCACACTTAAGGTCAAAAAGGCTTATGTTGATTCGTTTGGTTAGTATATCTCCCCAAAATGTACATTATTAAACCCTCTTCACATGGGAAATATAATGTTTTCATTCTGAGATGGAATCATGAATCATGGAATCACCAGGTTGGAAGAGACCCACTGGATCATTGAGTCCAACCATTCCCACGAATCTTTAAACAATGTCCCTCAGTACCTCATCCACCTGCACCTTAAACACCTCCAGGGAAGGGAAGTCAACCCCCTCCCTGGGAAACCTGTTCCAGTGCCTAATGACCCTTTCAGTGAAGATTTTTTTCCTTATGTCCAACCTGAACCTTCCCTTGCAGAGCTTGAGGCCTTCTTGTCCTGTCCCATCCTGTCTGCATCTGAAGGGTGCAGATTTTCACTTAAATGTGAGATCAAGGGCCTGAGCAAGTCCAGAAGTAAAAGAGGGAAAAGATGTCACCTCAAGAAGCTCACTGCCTGGACCACTCAGAAATGGCTCTTCAGAACAAAGGAGCTAAGCCAAAACTTGTCACCAGCATTACCAACAAGCCACCCAGCAGGACATTTGGTATTCACAGAGCCTTATGCAACACTGAACTGAGACAGAAACATGAGTCACCTCTCTCGGAAGCCTCTATGATCCAACATGCACTAAAAGTCACTTTTTTTCTACTATACAAAAATATGCATGTTTGTTTCATTATTCACTTTCCATTTCATCAAAATAATACATAATACTTAGCTTGGTGACCATAAATAAACATTCTTTAAAAGCTTAAAAGAGTGTGTTGCCATCATTTAATGTATGAGTAAATATAAAGTTTGACACAGAATTTCCACATCAGTGCACGATATGCATGTTGAATTTCTAACTGAATTTAATTTTTTTATGCCTGTCTTCTGAGGTCAATATTTCACTGACTGATTTGGTTAACGGCAGTTTTTGTTCTGTGTGTTTTATTTATTTTTGGCTAACAATGTGTCATGAATTCCTGAGATTTGTGTTATGTACATGTTGTCAGTAAAGTGTCAGAGGGTGGTTTATTCTTTTATCTTTAATGTTAACTCCCTTCTCGTCCTTTTCTATTTTCCCTGTTGCAAGAGAATAAAATTTTATACCCAAGCCCTCTGCTCTTGTGTTCCTGGGGTCTACCTGACAGAACCAGTAATGAGGTATAAGAGACCAGCTCAGTGCCTTACTTTTTATTGAGAGTTAGACTTGTTGACCTTTTCTCTCTGTTTGTTATGGATCCAACATTTGTAGAATTTATACAGTGAAGAATGAGTCAGTAACTTTTTGTGCATGAGTGAAGAGAAACAAATGTAAAAAGTAATCTTGGGGGCAGACTTTTTCAGTGCACTGAATTACACACTGAGAACCAATGTTTATTGCTTTGGTAGAAAATGAAGGAATTCCATGGAAATGAGAGGGCAGTAATGTAGAGTTAAGCTTCACAAGGGGACAGAAAAGCTGTATGTGGAGTACTGGAAGAAGATGTGAGAAACAGCAGTACCGCAGTGGTAAGTAAAGTTAGAATTATTTAGATTTTAGAAGAAAAGAGTGCCAGGGTTTTGGTCCTTTGCAGTTCCTGCCTTTTAATGATTTTACAGCTAATTAGCTCTGCTTACCGGTAGATGAGTTTTGGAAAAAAGATAAGTAGGTGGTTTGGGCCTCCTTGTTTTTCTAGTAGTATATGAAACTCTTATTTTCTACCTTCTAGTGATCTATTGTTATTGCATTTTCTGCCTCTGTAGTGCTGCTGGTCTCTAGGGTACAAAGGACAGTTTGAGTAAGAAAGACCAACAGTAAAAATTAAATTGTAGTGAGTGTCAAAACATTTGAAAGAGGTGTTTCAGCTGTTATATTTGCTGGTAGGAACAATTCTGTCACCCGAGTTCTTCCACACTGCAGGTGGAGCAGGTACTATTTTGTAGGGCTACCTCATGCAATCAGATACTCATGTGACTCTCCTTCAGTAAACAAAAATATCAGATGTAGCATGTTGAAGGATCACAAAATAGGCTAAGGACTTGTGTCTGTTCTAATCTATTTTCTTGTCTTAGTTCTCTCTAGTAGCTCGAGAAAAGATTTTGAGATGTTGTGTGCTGGTGTCGGACTCTTTCTTGACTAGTGGCTTCAGTATACCTATAGGGATTTCCTGAACTGAATGTGTTGCTGGGCATGTTCTCTGTTTGTCCAGTCTTTTTCTTCCTAAGTTACGTATCACACTTTGCTGTAGTATAAAGCAGTCCACAAACAAACCCAAAGAAACTGTGAGATTTACTTCTTTGTCAAACATCCTCTATTAATACTTTAGGCCCTACAAATATCTGCTTGTAGAAGCACACGGATATCTCTAATGAAAACTGAAGCCAAGGTTGAGTAACTTCTCTGCAGCTGTAAATAACTTCTTCAAATATATTTTCACCATTCCTTTGATACCATAAGTTAGTGCTCCTACTCTCTTTGTGAGTCTTTCTGCTTCTAATGTGCTAGGAAACCTTTTGCTATTCAGCTGTATACCCATAGTGACTTCACTTGTCATTTTTTGTTTTTATATTTAATTTATTAGAGATTATACTGCCTTCTCATTTCTTCATTTAAACATAAATGCCATTTTACTTCTTTTAAAATTTTCTATTTTTGGATTTGAGAGGAGAAAAGAAATTCTTACAGTGACGTACTTAGAATGTACTCACTCTGAATTTGTGCTGTCTTCACATAGTCTTCCAGCACTTTATCCAGTGAACTGCATTTTTAACCAATTTCACTTGTGATATGTAGCTCAGCTTCTGAAATGTCACCCTTTTCCTAATTTTCTCTTAATATCAATGTTGCGTAGGAATACATTGTGGTCATTCTTACTCAAGGGACTTTTTGTAGTTCTCCAGCAATCCATACAGTGTACTTCTCCTTGAAACAAAATCAGATCATCTTGCAGACTCTCCAGCTAGCTGCTCTGGTAGACAGTCATATGTAGTTTCAAAAAGTATATATTTTCTGCAGTGTGCCCAGGTGCTGTGATAATGGCTGAAGTCTCCTGCTGTTGCTGTGCTCTATGCTTTCAAGTTTCTCTAACAAAATTTTGGTAAAGTGCCACAATTTGTGCTGGACAGTTAACAGCTCTCTCAGTAATGCCTTTCCTATTCAGGCAAAGGAGTTCTGATCCCTAACGAGCTATTTTGATAGCATTGAGTCAGACATGACTTTTAGTCTGTCATATTCCCATAAATATACTCTACTGTGCAGTTTCTATCTCACACCTTGCTAGAAGTGCCTAAATTTTACTTACTTTTGAAGCCTTGGAATATGCTTCTTGTCCCTAATTTTATAACTGATTTCTTGTACGTGACCTAAAACCTGTCATTCTGCTTCATATGCCATTGTATTCACATCTTAGCATTTTAGAGAAATTCCCATACTTATCTGGAAAACTGTGTACGGTTTTGCTACTTTCTACCTGAACTTTATAAATTTACATTCAATTATCTTTCTAGGACATGCCATTTGTGACTTCCTCCAGGGGGCACATTAAACTTAAACTTTGTACCCTTTATCTCTCAGTTTTCAAGTCTTTAGCTTAAAATTTCTGTTGGAGGATGGAGATTTCATAAATTAATCTCATGTATCACAACAATATAGCATTCAAAATGTGAGATCAGGTTTATGACACAAAGGACTTTGCAGTGTCTTATTTTGGCATAACAAAGGCTTGCTTCTGTTAATAAAATTGTTTCCTAATTGACAAGGCTGAAATAAATCTTTCTTAAATAAAAACATGTGATTTTGGTAGTTCTTAATTATATCAGATTGAATTTGCACCTGAAGTTACACAGGTAAAGTTTTGCCCTGGGTGTGAACCTAAAGTTAAATTGAAATGGAATTTGAAATTAGCTGGCATGTGATAACTTTGACATTTACCTCCACCTTCTATTATGATATTTGAAGACTGTGTAAAAAATGAAATAGATCATTATACTTGACCAAGAAAGGGCAGGGAAAAGGGAACTTCTTACTTTCTAAAATGACTCTTTTCCCCAGCTGAAGAAATTTGCATATAGTACCAGATGCTTGTTTTAGTTTATATACAAAGTGTGTTCTGTGAGGAGATATTTCCTACCCTGTTGAAATAAAGGGCATAGTTCATGCTGTTTTCTGTGACAGCAAGCTTGGTTTCCACTTTTCTGTTATTGCCTGAGTGTCACAGTTTTAGAGTCAGTAAATAAAATCCTGTTCATCTGATATCTCTATGTAAGTCTAGGAAATCTAAGTGTGACTCCAAGAACGCCTTATTTTTTTGAAAACGTTCAATATATTAGGTACAGAGTTACATTTTGTTAAGTCATTGTGGAAATAAAAGTCAAGATTTAAGACTTATTTGTCATATTGTTTCAACTGATTCCTATAAACCCTTCTTGGCACTTTTTCAGGATAAAACAGGAATGGAATTTCATACTTGAGTGCCGGAAGAAAGGCATTCCTCAATCAAAGTACCTCAAAAATGGCTTTGTGGATACCGATAAGAAGATCTTGGACACATACGGAAAGGCTTCTCAGGTTCAGAAGAGGCATCCTTTGTCAGATGAAGCAAATAAGGAAATAAACAAGTATATTTTTCAGCTTTCTGGAGAGCAGTGGATGGTAAATATGATGGAAAATACATGTCTATTGTTTAAAAATTTGGATAGCACTGCACTGTAACTTTTAATCCCTCCAAACATTTTTTTTACCAATGCATATGAAATTGGTGCTTTTTCACAATGTTGAAACTGACAAAAGCATTTCCTATCTTACACTGAAGCAGTAGTCTAGTTTTCAAAGGAGCTTCTTTTAAATACTCTACTGATACATGTAATTTAGTTCTCTCAAAAATTTTTGGTATAAGCTATCATATTGCAATAAGGTATCTTTCTCTGGAAGTCTCCAATGGCTGGAATGAGATGAAAATAATAGTCAGCTTTGTTGGCTTGTTCATGTCTTCTAGTACTCAGAGATCTGTCTTCTTAATCTAATGGTGGGATAACATTTTTCTCAAGTTCTGTTCAAATCAAAACTAAATATAAAACCTCAATCCACAGTTATCTTGCTGAAAAAGGCACTTTTTTCTTGCAGTTGTTTTTGATGTGAAACAGCAGTTCAGATGTAATCTCTGAATTAATGCAATTCAGGAAAAGGTGGGTTAGAGTTGGTCTGAAGTTTTCTAGAGTTGTTTAAGCTTTGACTGAAAAGTATTTTGAATACAAACTACTTTATTAATGAGAGTGAAATTAGAATTTTGACTTTTGTGTAGTTCCTAATTTAGTAATATATTTTTGAGATTTTTATTACTAAAAATGCAAGTTTAGAAGTCAATCAGTACATTAAGTTGATTTTATTGAAACAATTATTTTGATTGTCCTGAAACGTAACTTCATTCCAGATTTAATCTTGAATATGAAGGCATTTTCTTTTTTCAGCTTTCATTTTTTTTCCTGGCTTTAGCTTGTTTTCTGGATAAACTTGAAGTAAATAAATTTTCTGGAAATAGAAAACTCTAGTTCTCACCATGCACTAGTAGGGAGACGACTTCTTCAACTGATGCCAGTCACTCAGGTGGTAGAACTGACTGCCAGAGAGCTATCATGTCTCATCTTTTAAAAACCTTGGATATTGAAAATGATTTTAAAGCTATGTAGTCTTATGCTGCACGAATTCCTGTGTTGTAAACTTTGTAGGTATGTTAGAGGAAATAAAAGAGATGTTATAGATATTTTTAGACATTGAGACACTTACAGCTATTTATAGACATTGAGACACACTGAGAAATAGTAGCAACTGTAGATAATTTCAGTGTATCACAAAGGAGACAACTGTATAACTAAGCTTTTCATTCTTAATTTCTTTTGCCAAATCATTACTATTTTGTTTTGCCACTTTAAACAAGGCATTACATTAGGTGGCAAAACAGACACATGTAATTTTTTCCAGAGCATTTAATTTTGATTTGACATGCTGAAAGATTTCATAAGAGATATCAGTGCACTGTTATGTACATTGTGCCACCTTGAGCAGTGCACTTTTAACCACTATGTACTTTGTTTCTGTTTATATATCATTTGACACAATCACTGTTGCCTCCCTGTCCAGTTCTAGCCTGGTTAAAGTGACACTACACTCTTTCCCCCTATTACTCTTGCACAAAAAGGTGCACTTAGGCAGAATGAGTTTGCAGGCTATTCAACCAAGCTACACAGAGTGACAATCTGAAAAGATCTGTGGACATTAGAAAATTTTCTTGGAGAAAGCCTCTATATTATGCAGCTGGGGGATGAGGTGCCAATTGTGGTTCAGTTTCTGTAATGTGTTTTGCACACTAATACCTCTATAAATTGAAATTTGGAAGATTAAGCACAGACAATAGGAAAAGTCAGAACTGAGATTGCCTCTACGCTTCTACATAACCAGCTTGGTTTGCTGTTAGCTGGCCACTTACAGTTGGCAGCAGCAAAGGGCACAGCCCTGTAAAGTGCTCCTTTGGGAACCAACTGCTGAATCCTCCAGCTCATTTGCTATTAGCTGATAAGTATTTCTATTGTGTTTCCCCTTTCCTCTCATCAACGAAGCACTAATATATCTTCCTGGACAGCCGAATCTGAGTAGGTTTCTGGGATGACTTACAGATTTAATTTTGAGAACTGGGCTTGCTTCTGGGCTCTTCCAGTTCCCTTTCTGGACACTGTGAAGCTAAATCTCACAGAATATTAATCCCCAGCACAGGGATTTTTCCAGATCAAAGCAAGTGACTTTACTACATCCTTTCCATAGGTATCAATGTAAGTGCTCTCACTGGAAACTTTGGCAGTAAATGAACTAAGCGGATGAATCAACTAACAGTGTTATTTACAATGTGTCTGTCAAGTCGAATGGTAGGTTGCATTGGGTACTAATCAGTGCCCAGGCTATCTAGCTGGTAAATATGTAGATGTATTACATATATGCTATTGTCTCATGCTCAGCTAAGCAGTGAATCTGACCCACTGATTACATATTGTTAAGTAAGTTGTTAAAAATGAGTTTTATAAAACAATCTATAATACACTAGGATAGCTTGAGCAATTCTTTTGAAAATCAACTAGGTAGCACTTTTTTGAAAATCATTTCCAATCTCCTTCCAAGAACTTTTGTAAGGGAAGAAATCGGAGCAGATCATGCATTTTGAATTCCTAATAGGAATTCCTTCATTCAAGACCTCTGTGCCACTCTTTTCCTCCTCTCAAAAGTCACTGAAATGACAATGAAATTTCACTGCATGGAGGCCCACTGTCCTTGTACTTATGAAGCAACTATTTTAACACATCAGAGGAAAAGTAAAGCTTGTATAACAAAAATTATGTTAGATAATAGGTAGAGAGTACTAGCTGTACTAGAGTAGGGCTTAATTTTACACTATATAAATTCTACAGAATAGTATTCTACTTATGCACATGCACAGATTTTTGTAGAACATTAGTTCTTACTAGTTATCTTTCACTTCTAGCCTGATATTTTTATGAAAAACTTAAGTGACATCCTTTGTATAAGTAAACATGTATCTACTGAATTGAATTATTTCTTCAGAGAAATAACACTGCTATCAGAACAGAATAAAAACTGGCAAAACAATGCCATGAATATTCATATAAATTTTTCATTGAATTCACTTAGTCTCTGCTTTTGCCCTCAGAGTATTTACTTTCTACTCTTCACTAATTAAGGTTTATTCTCTAGTTGATCAGTGAATTTCAAATGTTTTTCAGAAAAACAAATTTTTGAATTTGTGGTATCAATATTTACAAAGGAAAGCATGATGTTTACTCAAATTCAGACCAGGACTTTTCTTGGCTATGCTGCTTTACATATGCAGAGGATCTGGATGCACAGTACTTTAAGCAACTATAATGTCAAATGTGCACAAGTAAATGAATGAGCGATGGTAAAATTCTTTATTCATAAATAATGAACTCCTTGCATATAATTTCTCCACAGAAAAAGGCAGCAAATTAATCACTATATTTGTATTTATTATCTCAGTTTTGTTGTCTAATGTGCTGTGAATTTTCACAGAGAACAGAGAATTCCTATTATTCCCAGCTTCTAGTGGCAGTGAAGTACTTATTTGCTGTGAAGGGTCAAGTGGAATTGCTTGTTGCACCTAATGGATAGAGGCAATCTTTATTGTGCTTGCCTGTTTAATTTCCAGAGATTTTTTTCCCCCATAAAAAAAGCTATAAAATTCCTAACCCAGTCAGGTAATACATATGTGCCCTGAAACATACTAGTTTAGAAATTACCTCAAAACTTTCTCAAAGATTAGAGATATTTGGTCCAAGTTTTTGTGGCCTGTGACAGATCGGATTACAGAGATGGAAAAGAAGTACGACTGAAACTTCTGAGAGATTTGATCACAGTTTTAGTTCTGGCTCATATCTAGTAGGTAAATTTTGTCTGAATTAGAAATGGTACAATCAGCAATGGTTGTAAGTTTGCTACTCGTTTCTTTTTAAAACTATTTTCCCTCCAAAAAAATCAAAGGAGTTTGAGCTATAGTTTTGCTGTTAAAGGCAAAAGACTGGCTACACTGCCAGTGTAATTCTTTGTGGAGCAATTTATCAGCAGACTGCCAGCTTTGTCATGGCAGCAGCAGATTACAAAAGAACATAAGGGAATCGGAGAGTAAAGCAAATGTAAAGCTTGTGCAAATTTCAGTTTCTATCATTGTGTAGTTTGTCAATGGAATAAAAAATCACAACAATTTATGTTTCAGTAACATTAATAAAATGTATTGCTAGACGGAAAATGTTAAATACCAACATTATAGCAGCATGTTTGTAAACTAACATTTGCAAATTCTAAACTTACCTTTGCAAATTGTGCATATGTTATGAAATATAAAGAAATAATCTCAAAAAAAAGGCCAATTGATAGAAAAATATAATCTCTTTCCATTCTTTGGGAGTCTTGGCTGAATTTATTTCAATTGTTTCACAAGAATATCTTGTTCCTTTAAAATACCCTTAGTATGGAAGTAAAGATTTAAGAAATATTTTTCACATAAATACTAAGTATTTAAAAATATTTTAGCTTAATTTTAGTTAAATGATGAAGTTTTGTTTTATTTTATTAAAAATTGAGTAGTTTGTATGCTGTACTGTTTTCAATGTATCAAAAAGTTTGTAGGATACTTCTTTCAGTCTGGGAGAACAGCAAGGCTTCACAGGGGCAAGTGTTCTCCTTTGCTTCCTTCTGTATCAACCAGTAAGGAACTGGAGATTGTCAGTTGTGAGAAGAAGGTGAAAAAATCCAGTTGGTCAGCAGAAAGACAAAGAGAGACTTTGACTGTGGAGAAATAGTGGCAAATGGTATCTGTTACCCAAACATCTTTTTCCCTGAGTGTAACTATTCTGCGTTTACATCCTCTGTCAATTAGAGTTCTTCCCTATGGTATCATCTATGAAGATCCAGCTAAATGGTATCCCCTATTTTCACTTCTGTGAAGGTGGTAAAGACAATACTACTTGAATTTGCTGTTGGTGTCCTTTTATTATGCTGCAGAATTATGTGCACGCAGCACTGAAGGTGGAGGAGTGGAAGCCTATTCCAGAAATTTAGCAACCCTGAGGCATTTCAGGCATTTTATTTTTTAACAGTCTTAAAAATGTAGAAGATAGATCACAATGCGATATACAACTTGCAGGAAAATGAAACAGGAAATGAAATGATTCATATCAAATATGGGAAGGCAGGTAGCAAGGCAGAACTACACATATGGGCTAAGCATCTGCACATGCACACTTGGAAAGGACTGAAATTAGAGGCAGAAACAAGCAAAGAACAGCTTGAAATCCACAGTCCAATATATCTTTAACCATAGTTAGACATTATAATTTAGCTAAGAGTTAGATAGCACTATTCCTAGTTCAGAAGTTCTGAATTATTAAAAAACAACCAAAATGTGAGAGGTGTTTGCAACCTGATGATGATTTAGATTATATATTAGGAAGAAATTCTTTACAATGAGGGTGGTCAGCACTGGCACAGGTTGTGCAGGGAGGCTGCAGATGCCCTTTTTCTCACAGTGTTCAAGGTCAGGTCGGTTGGGTCCCTGAGCAGCCTGATCCAGTGGAAGGTGTCCCTGCCTGTGGCAGGAGGGGTGGAACTGGATGATCGCTAAGGTCCCTTCCAGCCCAAACCATTCTATGATTCTATGATTCATCATACTTATAAATGTCTTGTGGGACCTCTGAAATTATGAATTGATTTTTGCATAGTTCAGTTTCAAGGAATTTGATGACATAATGCAAACAAAGATGTGTACATCTGAACAGAATACTGATTGACTAAAGAAATTTTGTAAGAATTAAAGACTTTAAAACTATTAGTTTCAATGACTATTATAAATTGGAGATATTTGACAAATAGTCTGAAAATTACTTAGAAGCAAATTTACTTGTGTATTTTGAAAAAACTAAAATTCTTAAAAAAAGATTCTGCATGACTAAAGCAAGAATTAATTACAGTTGTGGACTGAGTTAAAAATTGAATATTTTTATTTTTCATAGACAAATCTGGTAAAAATTTTCAATCAATGTGTAAATAACACAGGAGATTAAGTCACTTTCATGAAAAAAGACTTTCAGAATGTGACAAGTGTGTATCCTATTTGAAATGCTTCTGTTCTTTGGATTGTGTTCCATTCTGGCAAACAAATTTTGAAGCATTTGTAAGTATTAAGAACATAGTCACATTTGTTTAGATAGACTTCATAAACCAATTGTTTTGTTCTGTTACATTTCACTACATCCTGATGTGGTAATCAAAGCACTGAAATATGTTTAAAAAAAATTCTTCCAGTTAGGAAAAAGAAATAAAATGGGATATACTAAGCTGGTTGAGTGCTTTAGATAGGTTTCAGTTTTAGAACAAAATGATTGCATTAGCAGTTAAAAAACAAGTACATGATGACAGATAGCTGCAATGTTCTTCAAAAGGAAAGAGCTCCTATAATGTTTTGGCACACTGCTGTTCTACATCAAGATAATTAAGGTAAAGTGTTGAGGTTTTGCTGCACCCTGTACTTAGAAACATGGTACAACAAAATGCTAACCTTATACTTTCTGTTTAACTATTCTTATTTAATTTATAGGAATTACCAGATACTCTGAAAGAACAGATCTATCTGAAAGAATGGCACGTGTGCAATACATTGATACAAAGCATTCCAGCCTACATTGCATTATTCAAAGATCTGAGAGTGTTAGAGTTGTCAAAAAATCGAATCAACCATCTCCCAGTGGAAATTGGTAAGTCAATTCAAGTTATCTAGTTGTTTATACTCATGCCATTTAAATATTTTACAGAGTAAAAGTATCAGTGGATGTTCTTACTCATTTACTGCTTGTTGTCTTCTCACTTGTTTCCAGTGAAGAGTCACCTCTAAATTGTTACAGGTCTTTGTTCATAACTATACTTGAAAAATTTTATGCAATATCATGTGTATAGTATGGTTCAAATATGGGGAAGAAACTGACACATTCTTGTCTGGCTGTACGGCATTTATTGCTCGTAGACAGTTCTTCCTGAGAACAGGTGTTGTTTTATATTCCTTACAGGTTTAGAAAAAGAGAAGTATTACAGAACTGTAAACCTCAAAAAAGACCTATTGAAACAAAAGTTTATGGTAAAAAGGAATAAAATATGTAATGTTCCATGAAATCCATCTTTTCAGTTTTATAACGAGTTCAGTAGTGATCAGTATTTAATCAAGTGGTATATCCAAGATGACATTAGAGTTGCCAGAGAAACAAATTCTTAATGCTTACATATTTTAGCCTTTGCTATTTTAAGCTTCATAATAACAAAAATCTTAGTATTTGGTTCTCTTTTTTCTTCTGATTTTACAATATGGAAATCTTCCTTGAAAGACTGTAAAGGTTTATGAGGGATTCACTACTCTTAAAAGGAATAGTGTTGCTGTAACTGGTAGTATCTTTGACAGCTGGAGAAACTGAATCCCCTATGAGGATCCCATAATTGAATATATGCACCCATGTGTACCAATGCTTCAACCTTTGCTCATAAATGTAGTGGTCCCTATGACTAGTATTCCTTATGTATATCAAGACCTAATAACTTGCAAAAAAAGTTATGAAGATTACTCTATTAGTAGAGTAACACTAATGCTTTTGATTTATTTTGTAATACTATATTTTACAGAGAAAATTTCCCACTTGTATCAAGATATGTTCTGTTGTTTCAATCTGGCAGTTAAATGCATTAACACATCATAAACTAAGGTGCAAGCAGGAAATAAAGGACTTAAAATAGATGCTAATTGTTTAGTCAGCACTTTGACTGTGGAACTCAAATGGGTCAGTGGATTTAATGGACAAACACCTTCTACCAGGTAGTGTGAAAATAAGGAGAAAGGATATAGTTCCTTCCAAGAGTCTACCATAGAACATTGAATGCAAGCTTTTAATGGGTTGCTGCTTAACAACTCAGGCAGGTAAAGGCTAAGAAAGCTTTTATTTCTCCTTGTAATATTGTTCATTGTTGATGAAAATGATTCCCAAGAAAAAGTGATTATGGATGCTAACGAAGTCTGTTTACAGAATAAAAACATAAAAGCAGATATTTTTTTCAAGCATAATCAGTTTTCTGTAGAGTGTAAGGCAGAGTTCATGTAAGATCTTTCTTGGGAAACAAGGAAGAAAGTTTCAAATACTTCTAGCATCAGTCACAGTTGTTTAACGAGCATTGAAATGATGTGATTTCATTCATCAATATCATTCATGTTATTCCCCTTTATTAACTTTCCCTCCAACGTAGTCATTCTTTCACCTGATATTCAAGGTATTGCTTTCTTCCTTCCAATGTTTTTGCTTCTGCTTTTTTTTTATGTTAATGTTTGACTGGACGGACCAGTGAATACTGGAAAACAGTTTGCTGTAGGTCTATACCCAGACACAATGTAACTGTGTTCGCTATCCTCCTTTTAACAGTGAATTCTTGTTTAGGAATGTTTTCTTTTCCCAAGATTCATTCAATGTAAACAGGCATGATGATATTAAATACTTACCTGGAGAAATATGAATTTGAACCATTCTTTTTGAGACACTGCAGAACCAGATTAACAAATTTGGTTAGCCATAGATACTATTCAAACAATAATTCCACATCACAGAAATAATTCTAGGGCATGGTTTAATGGTTGATAGGAATGGTTGAACTCGATGATCCTGTGGGTCTTTTCCAACCTAGTGATTCTCTGATTCTGTCATCTCTGACCTACCACAAGTGGATACAAACCACAAGGAATCCTAACACCATTCTTCCTGCCTTGAGAGATTGCTATCATGGATAGAGATCCACAATAAATGACATGATGAACTGCTGTAGATAAATCATAGATTTGTGGTCAATATGTAGCATATATGTAGCATATATATATGTGTATATTCGTATTTGAAGGTATAAGCAGTTGTGTCCTGAGCATGATGTGAGTGATACTGAACAAGGGGTGGAATGTAGTGGTTTGGGATAAAGCAGAACATTTTCTCTGACTTTTCAGCCTGATAACTACCACCAAGGTAACAAGCCATTGCTGCGTAGAGAGACCAATACTCACACTTGTTCCTGTATAAGTCAAGGGCATCCCAGAGTTGGTGGTTAGTAGAGTTGCACCTGCTGGGAGGGTTAACAAGACAGGTGACCCAACCTGAACAATGAAGTATTCCATGCCATACATGTCATACTCGGTATGAAACCTGAAGGATCACAAGGATCAGTCACTCATCTTTCGCTGACATTCTGGGATGACCTTGCCTGCGTGTCTGTTCTCATATCCATCCGTGTGTTCCTAGTCCCAGCTCCAGAATCTAAGCTCCCACCTGCTGCTAAGTCCAGTCTGGCACCTTCTCTGCACATACTAGAATCATAGAATGCTTTGCGTTGGAAGGCTTCTTTACAGATCCTCTAGTCCAACCCCTCTGGGGGAAGGGGAACATCTTCAAATAGATCAGGTTACTCAGAGTCCCATCCAACTTGACCTTGATAACATCTAGGGACAAGGCCTACACTATCACTGTGGGCAACCTTTTCCAGTGTTTCACCACTCTCGTTGTGAAAAATGTCTTCTAGATCTGCTGTGGTGCTGAGGGCCATGATTCAATGACTGATGGGAATGGTTGGAGTCAATGATCGTCTGGGTCTATTCCAACCTATTCATTCTGTGATTCTATGATCTTCTGTTGTTAGGCTGTATAATAATGCAATGGATGTACCCTTGTTTTTAAGGTATAAATTATCAAGAAGTTTTAACTTCAATTTTTAGAGCTCTCTTTGTTGACAAGGAAAGTGGTATTCTTGCAAATGCCTCTTCTCTTATTTAATGTGCTCTATATAGAGAGAGACATAGATGCTACTATGTATTGTAAATATTAATTATTTTTATAAAAAATTATTATGCGAAGACTGAGATATTTTGAAGTTTTTGAATGCTACTTTGAGGTGAGATGTTTCATACTTCACTTATCTAGCTGCTAAATTATCACTATTGAATATTATCTGTCCAACAGCTCAGTCTTCTATTTTCCAAGGAAAATTTTGTTTACATTTCCCACTTGAAAGGGAAGTATTAAGACTCTTTGTTGTGGTTTAACCCCAGACAGCAACTAAGCCTAATGCAACTGCTCACTCATTCTTCCCTATTGGGATGAAGTAGACAATCAGAAGACTAAAAGTGAGAAAACTAATGGTCTGAGATAAAAACAGCTTAAAAGTTAAAACAAAAGCATCCCTCACAAACAAATCAAAACAAGGAATTTTGAGGAAAGCAGTGATCCATCATGTGTAATGGCAACTTGGGAAGAACATTGTAACTCCAAACACACCCTATTTTGTTCATCCTACCCCAACTTTTCATGCTAAGCTTGACAACATATGATATGGAATATTCCTTCAATCATTTGGGTTCAGCTGTCCCAACTGTGTCCCCTTCCACCTTCTTGTGCATCCCCCACCTACTAGTCTACTTGCTAGCAGGGTGATGTGAGAAGCAGAAAAGGCCGTTACACTGTTGAGCAATAACAAAAACATTCCAGTGTTACCAACACTGTTTCCAGTAAAAATGCAAAACATAGCCCCATACTAGCTACTGTGAAGAAAATTAACTCTAACTCAGTCAAAAACTTGGGTTGCAAGTTGGCTGTTGATGGGAAGATAACAGATGTTTTAAGCCTGGCTTCTCAAATGGTGCTTTGCTTGTACTAGAAAAGGTGGTAAGCTCATCTAAATTTAACCCTTGGTTAGATCATCAGGAAAGTACAATTGTACTTTTTATTAGACTTACTGGATAGGAAATTGTCTTTCTTACTTATATGTTTAGACTATCAAAAATGGGAATCATAGAATCACAGAACAACCAGGTTGGAAGAGATCCACTGGGTCATTGAGTCCAACCATTCCTATGAATCCCTAAACCATGCCCCTTAGCATCTTGTCCTCCTGTGCCTGGGTAGACCACCTCCATATGTAGCCTGTTCCAGTGCCCAATTACCCTTTCAGTGAAAACTTTTTTTCCTAATGTCCAGCCTAAATATCCTCAGGTGGAACATGAGGCCATTCCCTCTTGTCCTGTCTCCTGTCACTTGGGAGAAGAGGCCATCTCCCTCCTCTCCATAACCTCCTTTCAGGTAGTTATAGAGAGCAATGAGGTTTCCCCTCAGCCTCCTCTTCTCCAGGCTAAACAACCCCAGCTCCCTCACGTAATCTTCATAAGACTTGTTCTCCAGCCCCTTCACCAGTTTCATTGCTCTTCTCTTGACACACTCCAGAGCCTCAATATCCTTGTGGTCAGCAGCCCAGAACTGAACACAGGATTCAAGGAACAGTCTCACCAGTGCTGAGTACAGAGGGAGAATAATATCCCTGGACCTGCTGGTCACGCTGTTTCTGATACAAACCAAGATGCCATTGGCTTTCTTGGCCACCTGGGCACACTGCTGGCTCATGTTCAGTTGGCTGTCGACCAACACCCCCAGGTCCCTCTCCTTCAGGCATCTTTCTAGACAGACCTCTCCTAGTCAGTAGCACTGCACAGGGTTGTTGTGCCACAAGTGCAGGACCTGGCATTTGGCCATGTTAAACCTCATGCCATTGGTCTCAACCCAGTGGTCCAACATGTTCCAATCCCTTTGTAGAACCTCCCTACTCTCCAGCAGATCAACACTTCCTCCCAGCTTAGTGTCATCTGCAAACGTGCTAAAAGTACACTCAATGCCTTCATCCAGGTCATTGATAAAGACACTGAACAGGACTGGATCCAGCACTGAGTTCTGGGGAACCCCACTTATAACAGGCCTCCAGATGCAGTTAACACCATTTACCACCAATCCCTGGGCCCAGCCATCCAACCAATTTTCCACCCAGGAGAGTGTGTGCCTGTCCAGGCCAGAAACTGATATTTCCCCTGGCAGAATGCTATGAGAAACTGTGTCAAAGGCTTTACTGAAGTCCAAGAAGATATATCCACAGCCTTTCCCTTGTGCAGCAGCTGAGTCACTTTGTCATAGAAGGCGATCAGGTTATTTTGGCAAGACCTGCCTTTCATGATCCTGTTTTGACTGGGCCTGATCACTCAGTTCTCTTGCATGTACTTCAGGATAGCACTCAGGATCCCCTGTTCTGTGATTTTTCCCAACACTGAGGTCAGTCTGACAGGTCTGTAGTTCCCTGGGTCCTCCCTGTGACCCTTCTTGTAGATGGGCACAACATCAGCCAGCCTCCAGTCCAGTGGAACTTCCCCAGTCTTCCAGGACAGTTGGAAGATGATGGAAAGGGCTTTGGTCAGTACATCTGCCACTCTTCTGAACTCAGACTGACATCCCAAGCTTTGTCTTTTTTATTTTTTGTTTGTAGTAGTCAGTTGCTATTTCTCTCAGTATGTTGGAATTTTGTTTAATTAAACACATGAATACCTGTTAAAGAATTAAATTTTAGTAGCCCAAGGTCAATCTGTTACTTTGCTAGAGCTTTTATAAACTCCAGTGACAAAGAAAAGATTTGCAAGTTTGTTATGCATGTTCAGGAAGTATTCATCCTTACTTTGCTTGGATGTTTTAAGTAGAAGAAAAAACAACAGCAACAACAAAATCTAGTTCTTATCTGTAAGCTTGAACATCAACATGACCTTTTAGGTCAGCAGAGAAAAGTGGAAATGGGAGACAATTTTTTTGGGTCACAGGAAGCTGCTATTGGTTCATGGTAGAGAAATGCAAAAATTTGCTTTGTGTTTTACTCCATTTCATACAAAATTTAAACCAGTAATTAAACTGTATAATTTCTGATGGGCAACACAAGAAAGTAATAATGGTAATGCAATTTCATCATTTGGATAAGCCTACTTGAGTGCTCCTGACAAGGTGTCAGAGATAAAATACAGATGAGTTTACACAGAGCCTTTGTTATCTAAAGATCCCATTCAATGCAAATGGAACTAACAGAATGGAGAAAAAGAAATTTCAGTAGCTGAAAAGTTAGCTAATACATCTGTTGTTGGTTAACACTCACAGATAGTTAAACCTTATACAGTGTGCTCAGCACTGTCCAGCTGCTTGTTCAGTCTCCCACAGCAGAATGGGTGAAGAACTGAAAGGGCAAAAGTGAGAAAACTCATGTGTCAAGTTGAAGACCATGTAATAAGTGAAGAAAACAAACAAGAAAACAAACAACTGATGAAAAGTCATTACTCACCGGCAACTGACACCCATCCAGTCCCTATGCAATAGCCATCTTGGAAGACTCTCTCATCATTCCCTGCTTGCAGCATTTAATGGTAAATGTGATGATATATACTGTAATATATTTCTTTGGTCAATTCGACTCCAGTGTCTTGACCCTGTCCCCTCTAAGCCCCCTGCTCTCCCATACATGTCTTACTGGGGCAGCAGCAAGAAACAAGAGAAGATGTTCATGTTGTGTAAGCACAGTTCAGTGATAATGAAAACATTGGTTTTAATCACCAGTGTTTGGTCAAAAACCCAAAACATAGCATGGGCTGCTATGAAGAAAATAAGCTCTGTTCCAGACAAAATCAGTACGATATCTCTTCACTAAAATAAAAGACAAAATATTCCAGTGCTAATGAATAAGTAGTTCCTTTTTCTTTCCAGTGTGACTTTCTCTCCTTCACTGAAGGATTAACTGGATAAACAATTAATTGTCAACTCTTTGATTCTCTATTCTATTTTAATAAATTTCTGTTTCAAATGTTATTTTGTTGCAATGAAGATGTAAGTTGATGTTTATGCCATTAAATATGTGATTTCAAACCTTCATTTGTCTACAACATGATACTAAACCCTGTGAGGTTTCATCACAGGTAGGCTAAACTTTTACTACTTTTATGTACTTAAAAATCCAGAAAGAAAGTGATTCACACACTTAAACTATTAAGCTGCTTCTATTACTCTTTTGCACCAGCACCAATTTTGAGGAGAAGTAATGTACTACAAAAGAATGCCTGTTTTAGTCTTACAAAAAACTTCGCTTCTACTTTTTATTTTTTAATTAAACCAGCACTTCACAACCAATAGAAATAACAAAATTACCTTTCTAGGAGGATGGATGAATTTTGAAATATCGCCTCAGTTTCTATTTCTCGCAGAGCTAAAATTGGGAGGAAGCTAAGTGGAAGCTCCTGCATTTTCTGCAGAAAGGTTGCAACTTGTGAAGATTAGTACAACGGACTTCTTACCATTTATGGCTTGTGTGCCACTTGTGAGAAAGATTTGCTTGGTCCAGCCATTATTCAAAGACAGTGTTGTGTCCAAGGGAGGCTCAAGAGTTTATGTGAAATGCTGTGTGATTCAGTTGCTACTGGTACTGGTCATCAAACTGCATGCCTTTGCCTGTGACAACAGGGATTTCTTAGGGGAACAAAGTGGGTCTTTCAATTCCTTATGTTTCTCAGTCTTTTTCTATGGAAACACCATCTGGTGCATGGTTAGAATTTCCACACATTGCAGAAGCTGAACAGGTCTAAACCAACTTTTGCTTTGAAGGAGCTGAACTTGTGTGTTACTGCCTGAGGGATAAGCTCACTACTATGGAGAAGAGAAGGCTCTGTGGACACCATAAGACTTTTACCAGGTCCTGCATTGCAAGAGGCAATGATTTTAAACTGAAAGAGAATATATTTAGATGAGACTTAAAAGACAAATTTTTCATGATGGGAGTGATCAGACCCTGGAATATTTTTCCTGGAGAAGTTGTACATACCTCATCATGGGAAGTGTTTCAGGTCAGGTTGGATGGGACTTTTTAAAGATTCCTTCCAATTGCAACCATTTTGTGACTCCGTGATTCTGTGATTCTGAGATCATCCTTGTAATACAACAGCACAGCTGTCCATAGAATATTCTTATTTTGTTATGGATGTATGTAGGCATCCCTTTGCTAACACATTGGTTATTTGATACATTCAAGTTACTTACTTCCATCCTTCTTGATTTTTTGACAGTATAATTTGCATTTTAATGATTTCTCTAAATCTTTTTTTTTAATGAAGATTATGTTATTCTATAAATTGAAGAAGCAGAAAATACAATGTGGCAAAATGCAGCCTAGAATATTATAAGGGCCTTAAAATTAAGCTGACAAGGATGACAAATTGTAATAAAGAAAATTGTGAAAAAAATGCAGGGGTCCATTATCTTTTATAATAAAATGTATATAAAGCTGGATACCAAAGACAGAATTCTTGGTATAGCAAATTTAGCAGAGGTGATTGTTTCCAATAAAGAGGTTTTATAAAATATGCTTAGAAATTTTTCACTTAACAGGCAAGTTTTTGAAGTGGAGAAACTAAAAGTCAACTTCTCTAGTTTCAGCTGAGGTCAATGGATATCTCATCCCTGTTAGATTTAAGACCTTAGCAAGTCTTTGCTGCCTGCTTTCAAATTCCTGCCAAAACCACTGGTAATTAGGGGAAGTCCATTTGAGCACAACACAATGCTATTGCCCCTCCCAGCTTCCAATAGCAGTGGCTACTGCACAAAATATTTATTAATCTCTTTCTGAAGAGTTTATTCTTTGCTAAACTGAGTATGCCTTTTATATTTTATTTTTCCTTTTTATGTTTTTCTTTCTTCTTCCTTTTTTTCCCCCTTTAAAGTACTGATTTTAATGATCTTTCCCTCACAGGCTGCTTAAAAAATCTCAAAGTTCTCAATGTGAGTTTCAATAATTTGAAGTCAGTCCCTCCAGAGCTGGGTGATTGTGAGAATCTGGAAAAACTGGATTTGTCTGGGAATATGGAAATATCAGAGCTCCCATTTGAAGTAAGATAACAAACTATGTTTCTTCCATCTTTTTTATTTGTCTTTAAGGTGTTTTATCACAGTCTTAATATATTTTCTTAACAGATAAAGTCACATTCCTTATAGTTTTTAGCAACAGTGTTTTAGTAGTAAAATTATTGAAAGTAGTGCTTAACAGAAAGCTTCTTGGTTTTTGAGTAGCTAAATTTTGCTTGTATTTATTTTGATATATGAAAGAAGACATGATCCCAAAGGGAATTTGGTTGGTGGTGATAAGGAGAAGGCTACAAATAGCTATTTCTGTGAAAATGAAGTACATCTTGACAACCAATTCACATACTAACATTTGTTTTTTCGTAGTGACTGTTTTCTTTTTAAAAGAGTATGGAGAGTTCTATAAACACTCCATATTGCTATAAGCATAAATATCTGTCTGAAAGGGATATTATGTGTGAGGCATGGTATGACTATATAATGAAGACTGAGAAAAGGAATGCCAGTCATGCACCAACATTGTTTCTTACACTGGATATTTAACTGCTCTCTGCCACAGATGCTGAACATCTTATTAAGGGAGAAATGGAACCACTGTCTGGAACCTAACCACAGTTTCAGATGCCATCTGTATTTCTCCGCTTCTTAGTATCCTGATATCTAGAGGATGAGTGGGGAGAGCATTAGAAAAAAGTGTCAGACACTTACTATTGATTCATACTTTTTCTCCAAACATCTGTTACTGGAGATTCACAGGCAATGTTAGAATGGATTAAGCTTATGTAAGTTCTGGTGTGACCATGCTATGTTCTGTTCTGAGGAAATGCAAACAGTAATTAGCTTTTCTCTCTGACTTTTCATTGTGAGGTAGTTTAGACGAAAACACTTGTAAAAAAGTGATGTCAAGGATACTGAAACAAGGGATGAAAACTAGATTCATATTATAGAAATGCATAGCAACAATACAAATAGTATAGGTCTTCCTTCACTTCATTCTCCTCCTCTTTTATATAACAAACATAGGAGACAAAACAGATTAAAATTAACTGGTAAAGAGGAACCATAAATAAAACCATATATCCTAAACAAGCAAAGGAATGAAATATCAACATCTAGGAAAAGGAATATTTTCAAACCTCTGGACTAAAACAGTGAATTTAGCCCAAAGCATTCATATCAGATAGTATTTTCCTGGTTGCTTCTAAAGATCTTCTACTGCAAAGGGCTACCCATGTATGCATTTCAGGTAGCATTTGCATGTAAACCTGCATGTGTAAGTCTTTCCAGGCCTGAGTCCTACTAGACCAGTGTTTCTCTTGGAAAGCTGAAAAATGTTATTCCCTTCTGTCTCCTATTCAATGGGATTGAGAGACTCTAAAACTGAGTATAGGCTACTGGGTGGTAATTTACTTAGAATACATGGAAAAAATCTGGAGCTGTGAAAAAGCTGTAAAACTTAAAATAACAGTAAAACTTAAAAGAAACAATATGCCAGTGTGGTCTAAAAGGTCAAGAAGAAAAATATTGGCATTATCTTCTGTATTTCTTTGTTTCTCTGGAGGCCAGCTCTTAATTTATACTTGTAGTGACCTTGTAGGTAGCCTAAAAAAACTCTCCTAGTTTAGTTTATAAAATTAGTTCCCCAGAATCAACATTTCAAGGGCAACTTTGGAAGCTTAACATACAATTGAAGGAATACTTTTGTAAAAGGCTTTAGAATGATGCAAAGTGTTTAGTCTTCAGTGTACTCAATATGGCTGATGTTATTGGGAGCAATTGCAGCAATATCCTTACTAATGTAATAAATGTTTAATGTTTGAGTGTCAGTTGGGCAAAGGTGGTAGTCACTGACAGGTAACTATTTGATGAGTTAAAACATGGAATTAGTCTGAATAGTCCAAAAAAGGAAAACAGAAAGACATTGTGAGGTGGTGTGGTGGGCCAACATTTGCTAATTCTCAGTTGTCAATCCTGTTACGCACTTCCTCCCCCTCTTCATCACAACATCAGGAGGAAATAGGATAAGAAAGCTCATAGGTCAAGAGAAATGATAGGGAGATTGTTTGCCATTTGCTATTGTGTGCAAAAGAGACTATACTTGTGGAAGATTAAATAAATATTTGTCAATACATATTTGTGAGAATTTATAAAATGAGAAACAAAGACATTAAAACAACATATTTCCTCTCTCCCAAGACCAACTTCACTCTCGCTCTAGAATCCTGTCCCAGCCTTAAGTCGTGCAGAAAGGTGGTGGGAGTTATACCCAGTACACAGTGGTTCTTTTGCTGCTTCTCCTTCCCTCCTTCTCACAATTTTCCTCCTCTCCAATGCTGGGCCTCAATGGGCTGTTCTTCCTTCAGGAGCATGAGTTTTTCATGAGCTGTGGTGTAGAGATCTGCTCCACCACACAGCACCTCCTCCTACTCAGACCTTGGTATTCCCTCTGCTGTTACTCTGTTTCTGTTTTCTCCTCCTTTATCTCTGTTGTTTTTTTTTTTTTTTCCCTTTGCTAGGTAAGTTTTTAGAGTGGCACCATACACTGGGCTGAGAGGTTCAATTCTATCCTGTGCTGAGTCCATTTGAGCCAGCTGGAACTGTCTGTGTCCACTATGGGGCAGGCCCAGTTTCTTCCCACAAAGGCCACTCTGATGAGCCCATATTGCCAGCAGTTTGTCATGGATATTCAATATAAGTATTTATGACCCCAAACTAGACAGATTAGATGAATTAGTACCTAATACAACTGTTGCTAACAACTATTAATCCAGTCAAATGCTGTTAAGTGTTGGTCACCATTCCTTCCCATGGTATGAGTACTGGGAACTGGAGAACGTAAGCAAGCAAGTACACGCAAATTTGGTTTTAGTAAATGGGTTGCCTTTGCAACAGTAGGGAAAAAAGAGAAAACTTAGAAGCCAATACATGAAAAAAGGTAGAGAATTGCTAAAAATGTGTTCAGTTTATATTTTAGGAAGTTCAACTTTGATTCAGCTTTCAAATCCTTAAAAGTTTTGTCTAGGAAGGTTAAAGAAATGCATGAGGATACCAACAATATTCTTTGCCATAAAACTAATTCAAAAGAAATAAAGGAAAACCCCAGGCTGGTAGAAATTATAAGAATCTAATTTTACTATGATTTTGTTCATAGGACAATGAGCAGAGAGGCACTGATAACTTATATAAAAATGGATTCAAAGAGATTGTAACATACCTATAATTCAGTCAAGAATTTTTGACAGATGCATAAAGGTGTATAAAATCATTAAAACTCTGAGATTGAATTACGTCTTCAGTGATCAGTCTTCCTGTTACCTTTCTTTCCATTTTCTTTATGAGAACTACAAAAATGGAGAAGTCTTGAAGTTTTTAGTTTATTTATTTAGCTGTTTGCTTTCTTATGAAAAGAGTTCAGGTTTATTTTGGTTTTATTTTGGGGTTTTTTTAGCAGACACAAAATTTTACATTATGAACTTACAAGGAGAGGATATGTGCTCTAATCTCTTCCTTTATAAAGGCTTAGGATTTCATACTATTCCATACTATGCCTAAGGAAAAGCAAGTTGGTTCAATGTCTACTTGTCAATTTATTTTTCTCTCTTCTGTTAGGTATCTAACATTTATTTTTCCCCAGAAGTTAGTTTAACTTCATTATTAGATTAATATTAGTTGCACAGTAAGTCCTTTGGCAGAAAAGTTCTATGGATCTGCAGTTGAATGAAAATCTGTTTTGGCCACATTTGTAAATTAAGAATGCCTTTCTCTGGACATGAGTGAAAATATAAATTGAAATAAAATGTAAATGTTAGAAAAGACCACCTACATGGGATTACATTTATGCAATCAGTTTATAACAGATATTTCTAGACATCAGTAACCAGGCTCAGCAGCAGAAGGCACACTATAAAGTCTAGGGCATAGTCTTCTCTGGGATGACAATTAGCTGATAAGACTCCCATGTGGAGGTGAATTTTCTCCTCTAGCTATGATTAGAAAAGGCATGCCCTATACATTATCCAGTCCCTTTTCCTGCATAGTGGGATTATTCTGTGTGCTATATCCATACGCTGTAGCTTCAAAGTGAATGGGAAGGATGGATTTCTTTTTTCTAAATTCCTTATACCCTCTGTGTGTGAATTTAAGAATAACTATGATGCTGGTATTTGTATGTTAACTCTTGGATAGTGTTCCTATTGCTATTTGCATGTATATTATGAAACTGATTTGTTTTTTTCCTAGGAATAAAAATAGTATTATAAATGTGTTTTCTGTTATATGTTAGCAGAAAAACTGCTCTGACCTTATTTTGACATGTGTTTCCTTCAGAAAGTATTGCTTTCTACAGTTATTTACTGAATCACCCAATTAATATTTCCTGCATGTGGCAGAATACCTTGTATATTGAGTTGATATTACAGAGAGACAGCTTTGTTGTGTTGAAGGCCTAGTTCTTCTTCCAAACTGTAAAATTCTGCTAATAATAATGTATCAGTCAAAAGTATCTATAGATTTAACCCAAAGGAACTTTAATGAGAAGAGAGGGAACATGAAAAAATTCTCATTTCGTCTATATGTACCATCCAGTGGGGCACATGCTCCTAGTAACAGGACAGGCAAGTCATTCCACACTATCAACAGCAAGGGAGATATGCTTACAAACAGATGTTTTGACATTGAAAATAAATTAAAAAGGAGCTTTGCAAATCTGTTCTGCTTTGAACAATGTTCAGTACGTTCAGCAAATGATCTGAAATACTTTCTGTATCATTTGTGAAGCCTGAGTAGTGCAAAGGGAAGGAATGAGACAGAGACTGTTAAAGCATATGAATACTTTGTCAGATTAAAATCATATGTATGTATGCCTGCATTTCGATGTCACTTCTGTATAAACTGATGTTTGAAGTTCAGAAAAATGACAAGGTTATGCTTTGTGGCTTTTTTTTTTTTTTGGACAGTGCCTTTACAACAGCTTAAATAAAATCTTGGGTTTTATTTCTAGTGCAAGGAAGGTTTTAGCTAAATCCTTATATAAGCAAGAACAGACCTGAGGAACTTTCAAAATCATAGAATCACAGACTACTTTGCGTTTAAAAGTCATTTAGTCCAATCCGTTCTGGGGACATCTTAAAGTAGATCAGACAATGTATATTTCCAGAGATGGGCTATCTACCATGTCTCTCTGCAACTTGTTCCAGTATTTCACTGCTCTCATAATAAAAAATTTCTTCCTTATATCTAGTCTGAATCTACTCTCTTTTAGTTTAGAAACGTTACCAGTTAGCTTGTTTGCAACTTGCCCTACCAAAGAAGTCTGTCCCCATCTTTCTCATAGGTTTCTTTTAAGTACTGGAAGGCCAAAATAAAGTGTCCCTGGTGCCTTCTCATCTACAGGCAGAACAACCTCAGCTCTCTCGGCCTTTACTCATGGGATGAGTGTTCTAGCACTCTGATCACTTTTTTGACCCTCCTCTGGACCTTGTATAGCAAGTACATATTTTTCCTGTACTAAGAAAAGAGACCTGGGCAGAGTTGGACAGAGTACTCAAGGTGGGTCTCATCAGATGCAAAGCAGAATAGGATAATCATTTCCTTTGACCTGCTAGTCATGCATCTTTTGCTGCAGCCCAGGATACAGTTGGCCTTCTAGACTGTGAGTACAGATTGCTGGTTCACTGGTACCAAGTCTTTCTCTGCAGGGCTGCTCTCAATCCCTTCATCCCACAGCCTTATTGATGCAAAGGGTTGCCCTAACCCAGATGAAAGACGTTGCAGCTGACATTGTTGAGTCTTTTGAGGTTCATATAAACCTACTTTTCAAGCTTGTTCAGGTCCATCTGGTTGGCATTCTGTCCCTCAGGCATCCTAACTGCACCACTCAGCTTGGTGTTATGTTCAGTTCTGGGCCGCTCACCACAAGAAGGATGTTGAGGCTCTGGAGCAAGTCCAGAGAAGAGCAATGAAACTGGTGAAGGGGCTGGAGAACAAGTCTTATGAAGATTACGTGAGGGAGCTGGGGTTGTTTAGCCTGGAGAAGAGGAGGCTGAGGGGAGACCTCATTGCTCTCTATAACTACCTGAAAGGAGGTAGGATGATGAAAAAGAGGAGGATGATGGCCTCTTCTCCCAAGTGACAGGAGACAGGACAAGAGGGAATGGCCTCAAGCTCTGCCAGGGGAGATTTAGGCTAGAGATTAGGAGGAGGTTTGTCACAGAAAGGGTAGTTGGGCACTGCAACAGGCTACTCAAGGAGGTGGTTGCTTCACCTTCCCTGGAGATGTTTAAGGCACGGGTGGACGAGGTGCTAAGGAGCATGGTTTAGGGATTGATGGTAATCGTTGGACTCAATGATCAGGTGGGTCTCTTCCAACCTGGTGATTCTATGATTCTATCTGCAAACTTGCTGAGGGTACATTCAACATCATTGTCTATATAATCATCAGTGAAACTATTAAACATTATAGGTCCCAGTATAGAACTCCGAGGGACACCACTTGTCATGGATCTTCATCTGGACATTTGGCCATTGATTGCTGATCTCTGAATGCCGCCATCTAACCAATTCTTTATCCACTGAAGAGTCCACCCATCAAATCCATATCTTTCCCATTTAGAGAGAAGGATGTTGCAGCATATGGTAACAAAGGCCTTGCAAAAGTCCAAATAAAAGACGTTTGTAGCTTTTCCCTTGTTCATGTAGTCACTCTAACATAGAAGGCCACCAGGTTAGTCAGGCAGGACTTGTCGTTCATAAAGACATGATGGTTGCCTCAAATGACCTTGACATTCTCCATGTGCCCTAGCATAGATTCCAGGAGGATCTGTTCCATGATTTTCCCAGAAATGAGGCTGACAGGTCAGTGATTCCCAGGGTAATTTTTCTCTCATTTTAAAACATGAGAAGGATGTTACCCTTCTTCCAGTCATCACCAGGGACTTCTCCCAGCTGACATGAATTTTTAAATATCATGGAGAGCTTCTTAGCAACTACATCAAGCAATTCCCTCAGGACTCTAGGATGTGTCTCATCAGGACTTGTGTATGTTCAGGTTCTGCAGTTGGTCACAAACCTGATTTTGTCTTACAGTGGATAGGACTTTGCTCTTGCAGTCTCTGCCTTGCAGTCCATCTGCCTGAGAGGTATGGGAAGAGAGATTGCCAGTGAAGAGTGAGGCAAAAAGGTTGATTACTACAGACTTCTCCTTGTCCATTGTTACCAGTTTGCCAATTATTTTCACCAGGGGCAAATGTTTTCTTTTCTGGCTGACGTACCTATAGAAGTCCTTAACATTCTCTGCACCTTTTACCGAGTTCAGCCTTCCTGATCCCATCCTTACACAACTGGGCATCATTCCTACACTCTTCCCAGTATACCTTTCACTGCTTTCACTGCCTCTGTGTTTCCTTTTACTCCTTTGGTTGACCACCTTGTCACAACTCATCCCTGTTAGTCTCTTGCCTCCTTTTTCTGATTTCTTATGCCTTGAATCAAGAGCTATCATGACCTATGGGAAGTGTACTTAAAGATCTGCTTGCTCTGCTCTGCCCCTTTGCCCCGATCACAGTTTCCCAGGGAGTTCTATTGATTAACTCTTTAAACAGCTGGAAGTTACCTTTCTTAAAATTCAAGGTCCTGACTTTACCCTTCAACTGACCTTTGTACTTTAGGACTGTTAACTTCACCCACTGCAGTCCAGGCTGCCTCCAATCATGACACCACAAGTTAGCTTACTTGCATTAATGACGAGTAGGTCCAGTAACTCATCTTCTCCCCTAAGCCCGTCTGGAATTAGATATTATAGCCGGCACTGTGTGTCTGCTTTATGTACCTGAAAAAATATAGTTATATTTAGTTGTCTCCTGCATCTTTCAACAATGCAAATATGTGATTGAAAAAAACCAGAAACCAGATGTGACTAGAGATTTATTAAGCACTAACATTAGCCTCTCAAGGATTTGAAACCCAACAGTATCCAGAACAGACATAAATAAGTTTTTATACATTAATACAATTTCACAAGATATTTTAAAACTGACCTTTAACAGCTGGAAAATTTTCAGTCTCTTTTGGTCTGATTCTGTTTCTATGACCAGTGCTATTCAGCAAAGGAAAGCACTTAACAGGACGAGCAGAGGCGTAAGCTTGTGCAAGTATGGAGAGACTTCAAATATTTCCCCACTGGGCATTTCCATGCAACTTGTCATCTTTGTGATCCATGACTCACATCTCCCAAAGCTATATCCTGGTTATGCAGGCAGGACACCAACATCTCAACAGAAATTTCAAATGACATGTTCTTTTAACATTGTGTTATTCTTCAAAGCTGTAAGCTTCCTAACCTGCTTGTTTCCTTTGCCATTTGTTTTTTTTACATGTGTAAAATTATGAAATGAAAACAAAGTCAAAGAGATGTGCAGGAAATTATTTTTTCAGGGGAAAACCTCACCCTTAGCTCCTTCTTCTCTCATCAAATGCGAATATAAAGGACCTGTAAAATCTTCACATTTTGTAGAATTTTTAGTAAGTTACAAAGGAGACATGTATTTAATTTGTCAAAAACTATATTTTATTTCTGTGGGTTTTTCAGAACCACAAAGCAGAGAAGAGTGGTGTAAAAAAGAATTTAACTTGGCACTGTGAAAGTGGAAGCATTAAACCAATCTCTAGTGAAAGTCCTCATTTTATATCACTGGTAAAAGTCCTATTGACTGTAATAGGACCAGTATTTCTGTGCATACATTTCTCAGTCACAGAATTATTTTCCCAGTTGCTTAGCTTGGCTGCATTTCAGTTACACAGGATTTCATCTTGCTCAGTGCTTGTACTTTCTTTGAATTTGCTTAGCACTTGTGATGAGTTACTTTCTAATACATCTGGTCTAAGTGTCATCAATCCATGCAAAGCAACAGTTGCTTTATGGAACTGGTGTAAGATGTAACATTAAACAATAGCAGGAGGGCTGTGAAACTGAAAAGAGTAGGTGCAAAGATGTAAAGTGTCAGAGGAGATTCATGAAGGCACTAATGCTGCAGGAGCTCTCATAAATGTTTTAATAGACAAGCGGCTAAGGAAAGGCATGGATCTATATTAGGAAACAGGATTATGCAGTTAGGCACAGGAAAGTGTGCCAGTTGTTCCTGTTCTTGACACTGTGCTTCCAAGTGTACTAATTAATACAGTATCACTTCAACACCACCCGTCTAACACAGTGAGTCAGTATCTAATAATAACCACTCATTTCACTGGAGAACCAACCATCTCAGTTAAACTGCACTCCTGACCCCAGCCATGTCTGTGGCTAAAACTAGGCAGTTTTTAGTCCCAATCTCCTCTCACAGGGAAAGGGAAAAGGGAAATGAGAAAGAAAGATTTGCAAGCTGGAAATTAACACTAAAGCAGCTTCAATAAAAAAAGATAATAATATTGATAATAAAATAATAAAATATATACATGTATTGTGGCCTTTCAGTACTTAAAAACAAAGAAGAGGACGGTTTTTTTTCAAGGAGTGGAGTAATAGGATGACGGGTAATGGCTTTAAATAAAAGGAAGGTAGGTCTAGAAGACATTTTTCACAACGAGAGTGGTGAAACACTGGAAAAGGTTGCCCACAGTGATAGTGTAGGCCTTGTCCCTAGATGTTATCAAGGTCAAGTTGGATGGGACTCTGAGTAACCTGATCTATTTGAAGATGTTCCCCTTCCCCCAGAGGGGTTGGACTAGAGGATCTGTAAAGAAGCCTTCCAACGCAAAGCATTCTATGATTCTAGTATGTGCAGAGAAGGTGCCAGACTGGACTTAGCAGCAGGTGGGAGCTTAGATTCTGGAGCTGGGACTAGGAACACACGGATGGATATGAGAACAGACACGCAGGCAAGGTCATCCCAGAATGTCAGCGAAAGATGAGTGACTGATCCTTGTGATCCTTCAGGTTTCATACCGAGTATGACATGTATGGCATGGAATACTTCATTGTTCAGGCTGGGTCACCTGTCTTGTTAACCCTCCCAGCAGGTGCAACTCTGGGATGGCCTTGACTTATACAGGAACAAGTGTGAGCATTGGTCTCTCTACGCAGCAATGGCCTGTTACCTTCGTGGTAGCTATCAGGTTGAATAGTCAGAGAAAATGTTCTGCTTTATCCCAAACCACTACATTCCACCCCTTGTTCAGTATCACTCACATCATGCTCAGGACACAACTGCTTATACCTTCAAATACGAATATACACATATATATATGCTACATATATGCTACATATTGACCACAAATCTATGATTTATCTACAGTAGTTCATCATGTCATTTATTGTGGATCTCTATCCATGATAGCAATCTCTCAAGGCAGGAAGAATGGTGTTAGGATTCCTTGTGGTTTGTATCCACTTGTGGTAGGTCAGAGATGACAGAATCAGAGAATCACTAGGTTGGAAAAGACCCACAGGATCATCGAGTTCAACCATTCCTATCAACCATTGAACCATGCCCCTCAGCACCTCATCCACCCATATTTAAAACACCTCCAGGGGTGGTGACTCAACCAACTCCCAGGGCAGCCTGTTCCTGTGCCCAACTACCCTTTCTGTAAAAAAAATTTTCCCAATGTCCAGCCTGAACCTACCCTGGTGGAGCTTGAGGCCATTAACCTTTGCCTGTCCCCTGTCACTTGGGAGAGAAGGCCAGCTCCCTCCTCTCCACAACCTCCTTTCAGGTAGTTATAGAGAGCAATAAGGTCCCCCCTCAGCCTCCTCTTCTCCAGGCTAAACAACCCCAGCTCCCTCATGTAATCTTCATAAGACTTGTTCTCCAGCCCCTTCACCAGTTTCATTGCTCTTCTCTTGACACACTCCAGAGCCTCAATCAATATCCTTTTTGTGGTCAGCAGCCCAGAACTGAACACAGGATTCAAGGAACAGTCTCACCAGTGCTGAGTACAGAGGAAGAATATCTTCCCTGGACCTGCTGGTCACGCTGTTTCTGATACAAGCCAAGATAACATTGGCTTTCTTGGCCACCTGGGCACACTGCTGGCTCATGTTCAGTTGGCTGTCGACCAACACCCCCAGGTCCCTCTCCTCCTGGCAGCTTTCTAGACAGACCTCTCCTAGTCAGTAGCACTGCACAGGGTTGTTGTGCCACAAGTGCAGGACCTGGCATTTGGCCATGTTAAACCTCATGCCATTGGTCTCAACCCAGTGGTCCAACATGTTCCAATCCCTTTGTAGAACCTCCCTACTCTCCAGCAGATCAACACTTCCTCCCAGCTTAGTGTCATCTGCAAACGTGCTAAAGGTGCACTCAATGCCTTCATCCAGGTCATTGATAAAAACATTGAACAGGGCTGGATCCAGTACTGAGCCCTGGGGAACCCTACTTATCACTGGCCTCCAGCTGGATTTAACTCCATTTACCACCAATCCCTGGGCCCAGCCATCCAACCAGTTTTCCACCCAGGAGAGTGTGTGCCTGTCCAGGTCAGAGACTGATATTTCCCCTGGCAGAATGCTATGAGAAACTGTGTCAAAGGCTTTACTGAAGTCCAAGAAGATATATCCACAGCCTTTCCCTTGTGCAGCAGCTGAGTCACTTTGTCATAGAAGGCGATCAGGTTATTTTGGCAAGACCTACCTTTCATGATCCTGTTTTGACTGGGCCTGATCACTCAGTTCTCTTGCATGTACTTCATGATAGCACTCAGGATCCCCTGTTCTGTGATTTTTCCCAACACTGAGGTCAGACTGACAGGTCTGTAGTTCCCTGGGTCCTCCCTGTGACCCTTCTTGTAGATGGGCACAACATCAGCCAGCCTCCAGTCCAGTGGAACTTCCCCAGTCTTCCAGGACAGTTGGAAGATGATGGAAAGGGCTTTGGCCAGCACATCTGCCAGCTCTCTCAATGCTCATGGATGGATACCCTCCAGCCCTACAGACTTGTGGTTGTCTAGCTGGGCAAGCAAGTCTCTAATCACTTTCTCTTGGGTCATGGGAGTTTTGTTCTGCTCCTCTAACTTATGGATATGTACACAGGGGACAAATTTCCTTGCTATTAAAGACTGAGGCAAAGAAGGCATTAAGTACCTCAACCTTGGCCTCATCAAGGACAAGGAGGTTGTTGGTCACTATGTGATGAAGCTTCCTTATCATCCTGAAAAACACTTAGTGAACACCCTTAGTATTATGTAGCAGTTAACATAATATTTTTTAAATTGAGGCTTCTAATCCATAGTAAGATTCTCTTCGTGTACATTTGGGATTTCATCACCCTTCATCATTCCCCACCAAGTATGTCTAGGGTCTTGAGTGAAAGCGGCTTCATGAATGTGTTTGACTTTGCCCAAAGCGGGAAAGACCCAAGGAGATTTTCGCCATAAATTCCTTTCATGCATCACAGGGACTCTCTCTGCTTGTACTGTATGTAGAAGCCCCACTGATTCTAACCATCAGTGGTTGCTTTCACCATTGTAAACACGTAGCACTTACCTTGGAGGTCTTGAGGGAGTGTGATATAGTCAATTTGCCAGGCCTTCCCATTTATGTTCCAACTATTGTCCCCAATGCTTGGAGTCCTTCTTAATGTCTCATGACTAGAAATCAAGAAACCTTTGTTATACTTTTTCTGATGTATTTTTTGACCTTGGTAAGTGACTTATTACTGCTGTGTTTCTTTTCACTTTCTCCCATTTGCTTGTCATGGCTCTTAAAGATATTGAAACTACATAGTAAATGTTTCTCAATATGTGTTTTTACATCACAGCTTCATGGATCTTTATTTGCAGTTCTGCCTACTCTGATAATAATCATGCTAGTGTTGTCATACACTGATAAGTTGCTGATCTGCTTTCCAAAGAATTTAACTTTTTGCAGATTTCACCTTTTAAATCTCAGTATGCAAGCTGAATACAGAGCTCAGGTATCTGAACTTATAGTGTTTCAGTACCATGAAACCTTGTTCTATACAATTTAAATTCTAGGTTAAATATTCTAGGAGAGGCCAGATCTCTGACTTCATTGGACATCTTTTCCTTGTTGCTTAAGAGACACAGGGAAAAATTTAGCAATACAAGGAGCTAATTACAATAATTACAGACCAAGCCTTCAGCTATATTTGTATCTACCTCTTTCTGAAATACTGAGTTGATAAAAGAGATCCTGCTCTAAGTTAGGCCTAGAAAATTGTCTGAAATGTAGGAGCCTTTTGTCTACATTGAGGACATAGCTAGATATTTTCTATGCAGGTAATATTTTTCTGTTTTTTTGAAAAGACAGTTTCAAAAAGTGTTTAATAAGTGTGCCAGGAAAAAAAAAAAAAGGACTAAAAGGAATGTTAAAGAATTTGCAATAAAATACAGATTAAGATTGTAGACTTACTGTGTTCTCCTCCATGGAATGATATCAAAGATCACATGGCTTGGTGTGAACCCACCTACTGTGCATACAATATATGTGCCATTCCTTAGCTTTCTTGTCCAGGTTGGGAAAAGATCTCTCCCACAACCAAGTCATTTAATGATGTTAGACATATTTCCAACTTTTACACTTTTGTATCAGAGCTAGATATCAAGTCTAGAAATATTATTATAATGTAGAAAGAAAAGAATCCTTTGGGAAAAAATGGACTCAAAATAGTTTCTTTTAGGTTTGTCACCACCTCAAAGAAAGTATGTATATGTATCTAACAGCACTATGTGAAAGGAAATAAGAGGAGGGAGAAATATACTATAATCCTGGCTAACCACAAAGCTACAGACTCTAGGGTTCAACTGTTGACAGTATTCTCAGTTGTAGGTTTGTATACTATCAATGTCATGCATTTGCAGTCTGTAGCATTAAAAGAAAAATAATCTTGATTATAGACATTTTGCCACAGTTTTCTCAAGTAGATAAGGTCTACTTCCAGACCAGATATGCCACAGGGTGCTAAACAGATTTATCTCTGTTGTGACTTTTGTGAATTTGGGGATTGTCTTTATGAAACTCCTGCTTCAATAAATCCAGCTCCAAGGTGCAGTGTTCTCCTGCTTGGTAGCCAATTAGTATTATTTGCCAAACTGCTCTGGTGCTGGCCAGAATCTTGTGCATTTTAGTGAATTTACTCTGTGCAAAGGAAAAACAAGTAGTAACATTTCTGTTTGTAAGGAAGAGGAACATGACGATGCTAATTCTTGGTGCGATAGCCAGCTCAGCGATCACAAACCTGATTGCTTCTGCTGGAGTAAGGATGTTTTCCCCCTTAGTATTCTGTCCTCCACTTACATTTATAAACAAGTTGATTTCTGGCTGACATTCTATGAAAATCATATTTCCAAATTTATCAGGCACCGATACACAAAAGGTAAAATGACTTCATCATCAATCATCAAAATGGGGCTACTCTAATAAGTTAGAGCCATAGGACCACATTCTAAGTTTCACTTGAATGTTTCTCTCACAAAATTTCTTTTATAAGTTGTTTTGCTTCTGTCAGTATTACACATTTGGTTCTCTTCTACTGATATTAGATCTTCAAATATCGTAGGCATTTTTTTTCCTTTCAGGTGAGCAGTTACTAATTTCTCAATGTAAAACTAAACCATCAACAAGTGTGTTATAATTCTTTATTTTTGCTGTCACCTTTGTTATTAATATCTGTTTTTTCAGTTGCTACAGAATAAAACTACCTTTCTCTTTTTGGTTTTCACTTTGCCTCCCTTTGGGAAATGGTGATTGCCTTGGGGTTTCAGAATGAGCTGAAATGAACACATGCCTTTTTTAAAATCTCAGGCTATAGTGTATTGTCATGGAAAACTAGAATTGCTGTATGAGTTTAAATCATAATCAAGATGGCACTATCTGAATAATATCACTAAAATTGCTGTTATATTTTGGAGCACAGGTGGAAAAGTCTTTTTGGTTTGTCTCTATTCTGTAGTGAAAGTGAGCGATTTTGAACATCTCTTGGTGAAGGAACAGATTATATCTTAGGAAAGCCTTTTGTGGATGGCACTAAGCTGGGTGGAAGTGTTGATCTGCTGGAGGGCAGGGAGGCTCTGCAAAGGGATCTGAACAGAATGGGCCACTGGGCTGAGACCAATGGCATGAGGTTTAACAAGGCCAAATGCCAGGTCCTGCACTTGGAGTACAACAATCCTGTGCAGTGCTACAGACTAGGAGAGGTCTGTCTAGAAAGCTGCCAGGAGGAGAAAGACCTGGGGGTGTTGGTTGACAGCCAACTGAACTTGAGTCAGCAGTGTGCCCAGGTGGCCAAGAAAGCCAATGGCATAAGGAGGTTATTCTTCCTCTGTACTTGGCACTGGTAAGACTGTTCCTTGAATCCTGTGTTCAGTTCTGGGCCCCTCAGCTCAAGAAGGATGTTGAGGCTCTGGAGTATGTCGAGAGAAGAGCAATGAAACTGGTGAAGGGGCTGGAGAACAAGTCTTATAAGGAGTGGCTGAGGGAGCTGGGGTTGCTTAGTATGAAGAAGAGGAAGCTGAGGAGGGACCATACTGCCCTCTATAACTACCTGAAAGGAGGTTGTGGAGAGGAGGGAGCTGACCTTTTCTCCCAAGTGACAGGGGACAGGCAAAGGTTAATGGCCTCAAACTCCACCAGGGTAGGTTCAGGTTGGACATCGGGAAAATTTTTTTTACCGAAAGAGTAATTTGGCACTGTAACAGGCTGCCTTGGGAGTTGGTTGAGTCACCACCCCTGGAGGTGTTTTAAATATGGGTGGATGAGGTGCTGAGGGGCATGGTTTAATGGTTGATAGGAATGGTTGGACTCGATGATCCTGTGGGTCTTTTCCAACCCAGTGATTCAGTGATTCTGTGATGTATTCAGAGGTCCCTTCCTACGAAACAATTCTGAAGAGGTCATCATGTGCTACTGACATTGCTGCTTTTTCTTTTCTGATGTAAAACCATATTAAACATATTAACACTATATTCCCAAAATGAGCCACTAGATCCATTTACGACTATGAGCAACCTGTGATTAACTTTTGAAAGAGCCTAATTTTCCCTTCTAATGTGTGTTCTTTTTTTCCAAGTCAGTTTTGACTGACTTTTGGAGTCATCAAAGATGAGATGACTTTATAATGGCAGAGTGCAATAGTATATGCAGACTATATCTAGCTGCAACAGTAATACTATGAAAATTTAATGTAACCAATCAATATGAATTTATTATTTTTGAGGCAGTAGACTTGTTTTGTCTTCAGCCCAGAAAATCACTAATCAAGTACTTAACTTAGTGTATGTGACATCTATTGCTTTGGAACAATTCCTATACTTAAATTTAAACACAAGATCCACATTCTTAGGGATTTGAACTGTATGAAGATAGTTCTGCTCTTAATGATATATAGTTCAACAATCACTTATGAATATTTTTGTGAATATTGCATGCGTAACCAGCTTTCTCATTCTTTGTAGATCTGATGAAAGATTTGCACATACAAAAAACCTGCTCTAATAAAAAGTAATGACCCTGTCTATGGACTTTTTATGTTTAGATCATCAGAACTCTAAGTGCTCTATTAAACTTTAAACATAAGGTGCTTAAATGATGGTAATTCTCCAAAATGAAAGGGGATAATGTTAAATTTCATAGTTAACAGTCTGGCATCAGAATAATATGAACTCTTTGTGTATTAACTCTGCAAAAGAAATGGAATTTTTGCTTGTAAAACCAGAATGTTGCTGTTTGGCTGAAGACTTGCTTAAACTTGTGTTTCTAGGACTTTTCAGCCCAGGACATGGTGTCCTTTTCTTTCAGCTGAAGGCTTAATCATCAGAGGGAAAAAACAGCAGTGGTTTTCTGCAGTGTCATCTGTATTATTTCTAGGATGAAAATTAAGATAGGCAAAATGGGGCAGTTTTTCTAATGAAAAAGATGAGAGTAATTGAACACAAGGACCACAATAAGTGAGCCCAGGTAGCTAGACTATCAATCAAATATGTCTACTTTTAAATAGGGAACTTGCATAAAGCCTATATACTGATTGAGTCGAAGTCACATAATAAAGGGAAACAGCAAAAATGAACATCTAACAAAAAGAAATTATAATGTGAAAGTGATAAGGGAACTATGCTTTCTGGGAAATGACATATTATAAAATGTGCAAAAAAAGCATCAGTCGTTCAAAAGCATTAGAATACTGGATGTTTTCTTCAGAAAATATAGTACATGGCTGCTATAGTTTCCAATGAATTGTATATCAGAGATGGTTGTTGATAACGTATCAGAGACATATTAAATTAAAACTCCATTAACTTTCAATGTACTGTAGAATATGTACATGTTTTGTTAAATATTGCCCTAAAAGACCAAGTGCTTGCAGCTTACACAATGCAATTGAACCTGCATGTATTCTGTGGCACGGTGAACCAAATTTTATATCAAGACAGTCCATGATTTTATATTTTGTTGGTACATTATTGTAGGAGTTCAAACCCCAGAAAAATGTAGATTTTCATGTAATAAAGAATTAATTTATTTTCAGTGCTATATAAAAAATGACAGAAACAGCATTGTTTATTAAAAAATACTACTATATTAATATTTTTAATATTTAACACAGTAAAGCACTTCCAGAAATACCACATTAATCTCAGCTGCTGAAGAAATACGATTTTATCACCTACTGTTAATGTTACCAAGTTGTTTTGACATGACAGATAACTGCATGTGAAAGTAAAGTGTTCAGGAACTTGGGTGAACAGTGACATTTAAGATTTTATTTTAAATTAACCTGCTGCTTGCTGTTTAGAGACTTTAGCTTTTCCTCTTTGGGAATGGTTTGAGAATAGCCAGGGTGGCCTTCAAGACTGTAGGGTATTGTTTTAATACTATGCCTGCTAAATTCCACTGCGGGGGCTGTTGGTTGAATGAGATGTATAAACAGTGTTGAGAAATTGTTCTGAGTGCAGAAAACTTTAAAAAATTTGCTTGGGTTAAAAAATTGTGACAATAATTTGAAACCATAAAGCACATGTAATATAAATTCAGTGTCAGTTATATTCTTTATTCTCTCTTTGCTATGATCTAAAAGAAAGTCTTTCTTTGCCTTGTTCAAGAGGAGGTTCTGTTTAGTTGGAAAAAAGATTAAGTATCTGGAAAATTTATGGTGTAGGTGTAAGTATTCATATATACTAGTCAGTCCTCAAAATGACAAAATTGTTTGGAAGTGAGAAGTGTCAGAATAAAATGTGTACTTGCCTGTTCTGAATCAAGAGTGAGACATTTCTACGGTAATGCCTTACAAAGACTGTTTTAATGCAATGATGGGCAGATCTCAGAATCACATATTTGACTTGAGAAACTCTGAGGCTCTATTGTGTTTTTGAAAGGTAGGCTTAATTGTATGTTTGTTTGTAATGTGGTAACTTTAGTAAACCTCTGTCAGCAATATGAAGTTTTATCTGGAAACAAACAAACAAGAACAACTAAGAAAAACCCCACATGCCACCAAAAAAAAAAAAGGAGCCAAAAAAGCCACCACCTAAATATCCCCAAACAAACTGGCTCTGGGACAGTACCAAACTATGAATGTGAGCACTTTAAATGGTAAGAGTCAAATCAGGATGAAAGTCTGGTAGCATTGCAGTAAGAAGTTTGGCCATAAACTATAATAAATTAGGACTTGATTGTTAATAAATAATAAATAATAATAAAACCCCTCAGTATTTTATTACTTTCACTTTTATTCATAATTTGTCCTATTGCTAGCACTTTTCTCACTTTGGAGATGGAAAATATATTTGCTTTGAGGTTTTTGCTTCACAATTATTTTCTACATTGTAATGGAACCCTCAGTCAAAGACCAATGAAATGTTCTTGTTACTTTCTCTTCTGTATCAGTGCATATAGAGCCAGATCATGTTGGTGACATATGATTGGAAGCTCAGAGATGTAATATCCATTGTAAAGTACTTTTTTTGGTTTAATACTTATACAACTTTGAAATCTGCCTTAGTTAGCTGCATGACTTTATGAAGACTGCTAGTGTTAATAATTGATTCAATACAAAGAGAGCTCTATTTAAAACATTTGTTTCTTAACAGATATATTTTACATTTGTACTTAACCTCCCACTATAGGTTTGTTACTTAAAAATGTAGTTCCTTTGAAAAGTATTTAAATAAAAAACTCTCATTCACCTTATTAAATATTAAACTGGCAGATGAATTTTCTGGGGGTTTCCTAGCAATATGTTGTCTGTGCGTAACAGAGTTATAGCAAACGAATTCTATGTGTTTTTGATGGGAGTTATAAAGGAAGGAATCAAGCACTTGTCTGTTTCCAACCTTGGTGTGGTCTGAAGGTATAGGTTCTTTTTTAGAATGAAAATTTCATCCAATACTGTTAGAATGTTGGAAAGGTGATGAACATTTTGAGACGTTATTTCTGAAATTCCTTTTGCATATAAAATGACGGCAAAGAAACAAAGCTGGCAAAATATTCAGTAAAAACCCCCCATTTAATTCTTATTTCTCTAAGTGCTTTGAGTGGAATAAGAATGTTCGATGAATGAAATCTTAGAATCATAGAATCACCAGGTTGAAAGAGACCCACTGGATCATTGAGTCCAACCATTCCTATTAAACACTAAGCCATGTTCCTCAGGACCCCATCCACCCGTGCCTTAAACACCTCCAGGGAAGATCAGGGAACACCTCCCTGGGCAGCCTGTTCCAACACCCAATTACCCTTTCTGTGAAAAACTTCCTCCTAATGTCCAGCCTAAATCTTCCCTGGTGGAACTTGAGGCCATTCCCTCTTGTCCTGTCCCCTGTCACTTGGGAGAAGAGGCCAGCTCCCTCCTCTCCACAACCTCCTTTCAGGTAGTTGTAGAGAGCGATGCGGTCTCCCCTCAGCCTCCTCTTCGCCAGGCTAAACAATCCCAGCTCTGTCAGGTAATTCTCATAAGACTTGTTCTCCAGCCCCTTCACCAGTTTTGTTGCTCTTTTCTGGACTTGCTCCAGAGCCTCAACATCCTTCTTGAGCTGAGGCACCCAGAACTGCACAAAGGATTCAAGGAGCAGTCTCACCAGTGCTGAGTACAGAATAACCTCCCGGGATCTGCTGGTCACACTGTTTCTTATACAAACCAAGATGCCATTGGCTTTCTTGGCCACCTGGGCACACGGTTGGCTCATGTTCAATGTGGCTGTCAACCAACACCCCCAGGTCCCTCTCCTCCTGGCAGCTTTCTAGACAGACCTCTCCTAGTCAGTAGCACTGCACAGGGTTGTTGTGCCCCAAGTGCAGGACCCGGCATTTGGCCTTGTTAAATCTCATCCCATTGGTCTCTGCCCAGCAATCCAGCCTATTCAGATCCCTTTGCAGAGCCTCCTTGCCCTCCAGCAGATTAACACTTCCACCCAGTTTAGTGTCATCTGCAAACTTGCTAAGGGAGCACTCAAAACCTTCATCCAACTCCAAGACATTGAACAGAGCTGGACCCTGCACTGAGCCCTGGGGAACCCCACTTGTGACTTCTTGTATTCTTGTATTTGCAAAATGTATCTAAAATAAAACATCACTTCTTTCTAGCTAAGTAACCTGAAACAAGTCACCATTGTGGATGTGTCAGCAAACAAGTTTCATTCTATCCCAATTTGTGTACTCCGGATGTCTAATTTGCAGTGGCTGGATATTAGCAGCAATAAGCTGACAGATCTCCCAGAAGACATAGACAGGTAATTTATGTTTTAATTCATTGACAGGATTGTGAACTATCAAGCAGATCTAGAAAGTAACAAGCTTCTAAGGGATACCATTCATGAAAAATCATGTAAAAAATCTTATTTGGAAATGTATCCGATAGTTTCATATATAAGCTTTACCGTAATTATTGATGGCCTTGGTTCAGAACAAAAATTTTATGGCCCTTGATGGCAGATTGCACAGTCAGTGTCTCTGCTGTTCAGTTACCCAAGTACAATTTATGCTGTATACGTGATAATATGTCATTATACACAGGCATTGTTATTAGGAAAGTTCACAAGATGTACTGTACTCTGGTTCTAGCAAAGGGGCTCATCATATGAAGTTGACAGCAGTATCTCTCTCTGGAATTTAGATGGGTTAGAGGGAAAGATGAACTAAGATTTATTTGTCAGTAAAGCAGAAAACTATTAGTAAGATTAAAAAAATCCTCCCCTCGAACTCTAAGTGTATGTGCCTGTACACACAGACACTCCCTCAATTTAGAGATTCACCAGAAGTAATTTAAAAAAGAATCATGCTCATCTCTTTGGAGAGATTTAGTAGGCTGAGAAAGTACTTTTCTTAACCTTGGGCCTATTTGTTCACTCTGGAGTGCTGTTATAACCTGGTTTACAAAACTTTACATAGCCATATGTAAGCCAAAACAAATGTTAACTAAATTTTATTAAAAATAATATGAACTTTTTATTGATTGGGAAATAAAAGCAGAAGAAACTTCACATAAAACTCATTTAAATTCAGCTTTTCCAACACCTATGTTGCAAAGACTTTTATGGAAATTGTGTAATCACAGATTTCTCTGACAGCAAAGTTCTTGTCAGAACAGCATAAACCTGTCATTTTTTTCCCAAGAGTCATAAGTAGAGATTTGAGTAACTTTGAAGAGCTTCTAAGGGCATATTTTTATTTTATGGAAGGATATTTACACAAATGATGAGTTATTTTTCCCTGTATCCTCTCTCTCTCTAAATATATATATTTCCCTGCCTTTAAAATATTCCTTTTCTATATTTCATCTTCTCTATTTTGTACTGAGTTGCCAGCTGCAGTACTAAAGCATCATAATCAGACAGCACAAAAAAATGTTTTCTTTGTTTGACTTTGAGTTTTGCATTTTGAGATGTCTTGTGCTCATCTACATTCTAAAGACAAGAAAACGTCAGGATATCCACCTCTCAGCAAACTGATATTTGGACCTATGATTTCAATGCCTATAGTGTTGAAGAACCTTAATGAACTACCATGAAGCCTGTGGTTAAAAATAATGAGCATGTAGTAAAGTGAAGTCTTACTTAATGTCTTTCCCTGAATTCAAACAAATTATATGGGACTGATAAACAGTACCCTGTAACACTGTTTCAGGAATGTACCATTGGTAGACTTAGCAGTATTAGCTTTACACTTGGACTCAATCTTAAAGGTCTTTTCCAATCTAAATGATTCTGTGATTCTGTGAAATGAGACAAACTTGTTTCATCTATTTGCTATGCTTTTCATCTGCTATGTAATCCCAAGAATAAATGCTTAACAACAAATTACTATAGCATTTAGCAGAGCCAGGGCAAATAATAGCAAAATAAACCCCATGTCTTTCTCTACAAACATTGTCATTAAATTATTTTCTGTGGGATAACTTGCAAAAGGCATGACCAGGAGTTGGTTTTTCTCTTGCCCTCCACAGTCCTAATCACTAGGGGAAAACAGTAGATGGGAAAATGCTGCCTAGCACAAATGGATCTAGTTCATAGAAACCAGTATATAGGAAAAGGCATGAGCTGCTGACCCATATTTTCATTAGTTCTGGGGTACAATTGGCAGGGATTTATATTACATTCTGTCAACATCTTTTGTGTAAAACACAGCAATTTTCATAGTCTTTTATCTTGGGTGTGTTTCTGAGTACTTGTCAGAGGCATGCTATTAATAACTATAATGTTGAACCATGACTGGAAATTTCCATTAAAGTTGAAGATAATTCATCCAAGTGTGGTACAAGTATTTTTTGAGAAAAAAAAGATGTGCATGTAATTCTGTTTCTTTTACACAAGATTAAGTTTGTATTGCTGTTCAGGGTAGATGCTCCTGTCTGAAATAAATATTTAAAGTTTTCTTTATCTTTTGCATTTTTGCAGATTAGATCAACTGCAGACTCTTCTCCTACAGAAAAACAAGTTGACTTACCTTCCACGAGCTTTAGTCAATATGCCAAAGCTCAGTTTGTTAGTTGTCAGTGGTGATGACCTGGTTGAGATACCCACAGCTGTCTGTGAGTCAACTACAGGTTTGAAGTAAGTAAAAACTGGAGACAAAGGAATTTATTCTTAAGAAGATAAGGTAGATTCATCTAGAAACAATGCTTTCACAAGCATCAGTTTCTCTCATACCATATGGTCAAATTCTGACCCAATTTATATCAGAACCTTTAAGGAGGCACTAGAGAGATTGGAAATTGCAGAGGACCCACCGCATCCTGATGTTCATCTGCTGGTTCCCAGTATTGTGCATCTGTATGCCTAAACTGTTATTCCTGTGTAGACTTGGTCATAGAAGCTCTAACTGCAGACAAACAAATCCATGTCCTGAGGTGGGACCAGTAGTCCAGCAGTTAGCTGTTGATGAGCTCAGTGCTGTCAAAAGTATGCTACTGGAAGTAGGAGACATAGGTATTTAAAAGGCTAAATAGTGACACATAAATTAAGTAGTTAATATATTCTTTGTTGTGAAACAGCACCCTGTTAGTGCATGCAGGCTAAGACTAGGAGGTCTTTTAACCTGCAATTCTAATGATCTTACACATCTACAGGCAATATTCAGATCTTTGATTATACAACCACTTGAGACTCTATACTGGCTCTGGCCAGGATGGAGTTAACTTTTCTTAAGCAGTCCTTATAGTTCTCGTCTTTACATTTATAGCTAGAATGGTGTTGATAATACACCAAGATTTTTGACTACTGTTGAGCAGTGCTCCCACAGCATCAAGACTATCTCTTCCCTAAAAATACTAATAGGCTGAGAATGAGCAAGAAGTTGGCAGATGACATAACTGGTACAGCTGACTCAAACTGACACAGGGATATTCCATATAATAGGATGTCATACTCAGTAATGAAAGTCAAGATAAAGGAGAGAGGAGGTATGTCATTTCTTCTTGAGGTATTTGTCTTCCAAAGCAACTGCTACTGAGTTTCTGCTTCCCAGGAAGGAGCTTGACACCACCTCTTAGAAAGAAGCACAGAATAATTTTTATTGCTTTGCTTTGCTTCCATACATGGCTTTTGCATTTTTTCATTAGACTGTCTTTATCTCAGCCTATGAGTTTTATAATCTTACACCCTCATCCTGTCCTGCTGAGAAGGGGGAGTGACAGTGTTGCTTAGAGGGCAACTGGCCAACCAAGGTCAACCAACCACAGATTTGCAGTAATTCATGAGACTTCAAAAGCTATATGCATTATTAGAAATTTTATTCTTTTACAAGTAACAACTGTATTGATTTTTTTTTCTTTATAGGAGTGGGAAAATAGTTAGAAATTTTTGGAATGCTGGGTACTTAATTGGCACATTATGTAAGTTGTTTGTGTAACCATCTAGTTTTCACCTGTAGTGTGCAGAATTAAGAACTTTGCAAATACAACATAATGTGCATCTAGCTATGCATTGTAAAAAAGAAGTAATATAACACCAACCAAAAAATGAACGTGTGTATTGTCAGCCTGGTGATATTGGCAAAGTTCCAGATTGCTAGGCAGTATTGTGAGCATGGAGATCATACTGCTCATTAGCAGATGTGAAATTGCAATGTAGTCTATCAGAATTTCCATGATAAAGACTCATATCTGTTAATGCAAAGAATGATTTACATAGATCGGTGAAAAGAAAGCTATAATTCTGATCACTATTATATGGAAAGTATAGTATAGAGAATATGCAATTTGAAATCTTTATTGTTTATCCATTTCTGTTAATAGATGGATCCTAACAATGCCTTAATGCTAAAATTGAGCAAATATACTTTAAATTTCCCCATTTGGTAGCAACTTCTGAAATGTCATTCCTGTTGGCCAGTGACGTTCAGTAGCCTGTTGCATGTATTCTTGTGTTAATCTCTCTCTAGATTCGTAAGTCTCAAGGACAGCCCAGTTGAAACTATTGTATGTGGAGACACTGAAGAAATTATAGAAAGTGAACGTGAACGGGAACAGTTTGAGAAAGAGTTTATGAAAGCATATATTGAAGACCTAAAGGAAAGGGGTGTGTATTAACTTGCAGTAAAATTCTTGCTATCTTGGATAGAAATGCAGACATTCATTGAAAATAGTAATTTTTATGAGCACAAGCAGTATACACTTGAACTGTAATTGTCTGTCGTGATATTGAATAGGATCAAAAGTGAAAATGTAAAAAAAAAAATTAAAATTTGGACCCTAACTCTAACACTTGATATTGAACAAATGTATGAAAAAATTACTAGTGTCTTTGTACGTTCATTAAATTAGTTCAATGATAATGTATGCAAAGATTATATTCATTCTCCAGATTTATTTACAACTCTTGGGATTACTGTTAGTGATTTTTTATTCCTGCAGAAGTAATTCTACTCCTTAAGAAGAAATGTAGTGTATATATGAAATGATCTTTATATTGATGGGACATTCTTTAGTGGTAGCAATGAACTAATTGTTCTAATTACTTAACCACAGTAAAATTCTTGTAGTAAAGTCACTACTTTTACCTTTACTGAACAGCACCTGAAAATTTACAGATGACTTTAGTTTCCTCTATCTGATTAAGTAGCTGTCAATGTCTTGAGTCTTGTTTAGTAAAACATTTTAGGAAACAAAAGGAAAATTTCCTGTGAGCCCAAATACCCTATAGGGTCTGTTTAAATCTCTTTGAAAGTTTGCGTGTATAAGTGACATTTTGTGGAACAAATTCTATGGTATCTTTTCATTCCTTCCATTTCATTTCCATTCCATTTTCCATTTCATTCAGTCTATGTAGTGGTCCTACAAAATCAGCTATAGAGCAAATGTAAAGAAAGGCAACTAGATCTGGCTGCAGAATATTTTTCATGTTCTGATGCTGGACTTCTGTTCCTTAATGCCCATAAGCTGCACAATTGAGTATTTCAGTCATCTGCTTCTAAAGTGAAGGCTGCTATAAAAGTGCCAGATAATTCTCATAACGGTAGCAATAATGGTTAAACTGGAGAGCAGAAATGGAGGAAAAACTGAGATCATAAGCTGAGATAATGATCAATAGTATTGGACAGGTATGGTTGAACTGAATGATCTCAAAGGTCTTTTCCAAGAAAATAATTTGATGGTTCTATGGTAATTTGGTTCTAAAGATGCTCATGAAATATCTCTTAATGAAGTTGTATTTAAATACTTGGGAAATATGGAGTCTAAGATAATGGTGGCCAAGCTGCCTGAAATCTGCATTTTGCCCTGCCAGGCATAGGTCAGCTTTGTACTCCTTTGGGGCAAAGTAGCTTATGGATACACTTTTCCCTGTTCTTAGAGAAAATTTATTTCCATGCATGCTTTTTATGATGAGGCTGGGTCATGAATCACTCCTGGATTTCCTGGATCTGAAGTCTTATGCTATAGCTTATGTCAATACTTGCTTTTGAAAAGCAGACTGGAGAAGAAATATTCTATGCTTATGTATAATATTCTCTATTCTTATGTAAATGAGGCAAAAGAATTTCTAAATGATAGCACAGGGGTCATGTATCGGAGAATCTTTGTAATAAAACCAAACCTAGCTGGTTTTAGCTAAGGGATCTGTTTATTTGTGCTGAGTTATATATTTTTTCGTCTTTCCACAGATTCTACTCCTTCCTACACTACGAAAGTACTACTCAGTCTTCAGCTTTGAAGATCAAAAATCTCTAAATCACTACTAAATATTAGAAGAATTATTTTTATTCCTCTGAATAGAAAACTCTGGAAAACATAGACGGCCATAAGCACTTCAAAGTCATTATGAATTTTTTTATTTGTTACTGCAGTTACTCCCGGTAACTATAGATAAAACAAATAGCAGTAGAGCCGTTATATGATGCTCGTGGATATTTTAAATAACTGCATTTATTTTCAAGTCCACAGCAACAGCTATTAATCTACATATAGACCTTCTGAAACTAGATATTCACTGTAGTGAAGTATTACATGGGGATAGATGCCCTCAGGATGAAGGCATCACACATTGTAATTGAAATAGTGCAATATAAATCATCATCTTATAAAGAGATCTGATTTTTAAGAGAAGGATTAATTTAGAAAAGAATATGATCTGTTGTGTTGTTAAAACCAAATAGCATATTTAGTTATTTGAAAGTGTGAACTTATACTTGGTTATTTGCATTTACTTTCTGTTCTTCAAGGAAATTGTCCTCCTCAGGATTTTCAGTTTAGATAAATTTCAACAGCTTTATACATAGGGAAACTGTAATTCTGTTGCTTTTTTTCAAGATTCTTGTAAGTTTTTACCTGTTCACAAATTTAAATAACAGGACTGGAATTTCTGAACTAACCAATCTTATAATATAAGAGTATATGTAGTTGTACTTTAAGGATTAAATAGTATGGGAAAATACTATCAGAAGAATGATCACAAAGATCTTCTACTAACACTTTCTCATTACAGAATTTGTAGACTTTTATTAAAATTTTCCAAATTGTTTAATGGTGAGTTTGATGTACAAAAGGTTATACTGCTTGCTATTAAAGAATCTGTTTATATGTATATGTTTTAATTGTATATACTATAGCGTTTCAGAAATCTAGTTCTACACATATATTTTGTTTAATAAATCAATATTTTTTAATCTAAAAAGACTCAACTCTTTGAGAATTTAGGCTCAAATTAGACTAATATTACAGAATTCAAACAGTCCTAAACTTATGAACACATTAGGGAAAATGATATTTACATCTTGCTTTCTTATTATAGGTAAGTTATGTCCAGTTTTGTGCAGTAGGGAGAGAGAGTAATCCATATTTAAAAAGCAAAGCAATAGAAGATGTGCTCTTCAAGACATCTGCATAAAACCCACTACTTTTAATGTTCTTCCATTTTTAACATTTTGGCATTCTTTCTTTGTGAATACTAGGTATGTTATTTATTCCAATCTCAAACTCCTGCAGTTATATTACTACCCAAAAAGAAATTCTCTTGAGTCATTCTCTAGGTGTTAATGCTGATTTTAAGCAAGACTTGGAAAGTTTAAAAAAACTCCAAGAAAAGTTACCATTGGTCTGAAGCAGAATAATGGAAGATCTGGGTTTTTTTTTTTTTTTTTAAATTACAGAGATTTTGAAATATGATAGAACAGAGACAATCAAAGAGGGTATATAGAAATCAGGCTATTTGAAACTACCTATCAAACCTTCTTTCACTGCTGTTACAAATTTTGTTGATTAGGTATTAGTATGAGGTAATAAACTTGATTTGACATTGCTTGAATTTCTAGTTCTAGAGTTCTATTGTAGTCTAATATGATCGACTGAAAATAATAGCAATGGAAATCACAACTGTGGTGTTTATAGAATGGATATATCCAGTATGGGAGTTGCAACTTTAAGAAAAACTAGGGGTACAAAATTAATGGACTAAACTGAAGTATCCACTGTGAATTCTAGTTTCAGAATTCTTGGACATACAAACAGAAGGTATTTGAAGAGAGAAGTTGTGTTATTACTTATTTAGCTTTTTAGTTCTGGTTGGAAGGGAACTTCAAAGACAGAACCCCTGTGCCACAGGCAGTAATACCTTGCATTAGATCATTTTTTCCAAAGTCCTGTCCAATCTGACCTTGAATACCTCCTATGATAAGGAATCCACAGTTTCTCTGGGTGACCTGTTTCAATGTCTCACCATCTTCATTGTAAAACATTTCTTCCTAATATCCAATCTAAATTTATGCTCTTTCAGTTCAAAACTATTCACACTCTATACTGTCACTGTAGATCCTAGTACAAAACCAAAATTTCATAATCTTTCATTTAAGCTCCCTTTATTTACTGAAAAGCTACACTAAGGTCTCCCAAGAGTCTTCTCTTCTCCAGGCTGCACAATCCAAACTCTCTCACTCTTTCCTCATAAAAGAGGTGTTCCAACCCTCTCACCAGGTCTCCTCTAGACCTGCTCCAACAGGTCCATGTCTTTCCTGTACTGAGGACTTTAGAGCTGAGAGCAGTACTTCAGGTGGGGTCCCACCAGAGTGGAGTAGAGAGGCAGAAACCCCTTCCTCAACCTACTGATGGTACTACTTTTGGTGTATAGTGCTACTGGCTTTCAGGACTGCAAGTGCACACTAGGGGCTCAACGTGCAATTTTGCATCAACCAGTACTCTAAGTACTTCCCTGCAGGGCTGAGAACTTTTGTTCTTAGCTCTCATAGAATGTTATTCCATAAAATCTTAGCTACAGAAAGGTTTCTTTTTGTCACAGAATTTGTCAGGTACCCATGTTTAAGGGGAGAATGGTGTAAATGTTCAACTGTCCCCATTACACCAAAGACATCCAGTGGGTAATGTCAGCTATAACTGAAAGTCCTAATTTCAGCATAATTGCATTTGAATTCTTCTTCTATTTCCTGCACATCAAAAGTACTGTGAGAACATACTTATCACATGCTATTGAATAAAATTTTATTAGCTCCATCTGTTGCAGTGCAAACTCTGTACTGCATTTAAAATTAGGTCTAATTATATAAGTTCTTTACCCAACTTGACTTACTAGTAATTTTACTTGAAAAAATTGACTTTCACTAAAAGCCTAGCACTTCCAGAGAAGAGAATTCTCTTATTGGCATGTTGCATAATTTTTTTTTTTGATTTTTGAAAGTGAATAATTTTATTAATGACAGGGATTTTGTGTACTAATGGCAATTCATACTATCTTCAATTTTTTGATATCAGATACTTACCTAGAAGAAAGCAAAGTGTGTTTTCTTTTGAGGTGCAAAATCATCATGTACGTATTGTGTGCAGCATTCAAAAGCATCAAGACTCAAAACAATTGAGATATGTGTTATATAATATTTACTGTCTCAATGTGAAATGTAAGTCAGATGATTACTTTTCATTGTGCTGCTTTTCCTTGTTTTGCAATGGTTTGGCCTTGTTTATAAGGATAATAAGGCATAAGCTAGGAAGATAAACTTAAAATGAAAACAAATAACCTGAAGTTTAATTAATGAGTACCTAGGAAAAACATAGTCTGGTATCAGGAATATGTTTAAAGTTCACAGTTAACACTGGAAAATACATTGCCCCCCCTTGATGTTGTACATTTATACACCATTGGAACTGTTCTACTGTATTTTCAGCAAAGGAAGCATCAAACTATATCATAAACAGGTAGTGTTCTTTTCTTGATGATTTGACTTGATTATAGTAGCTACTAGGCCCTGAGTTGTGGAGGATTTCCATACAGATTAACTCCTATTTCATAAAGGGCGAGAGGATAGTGGAAAGTGGGGTTTTCAAGGTCTCAATTTAACCTATCCTAATAAACAGAAGAATCTCAATTTAGCATAACTCCAGTTATGTTCCTCTCAGGTAGTCCTTCTATATGTCATGCAATTCAGGAAAAGTCTCTGGTAGCTGCATCTGCTACTTAGGCTGATTGCAACTACTAGTATGTTTTATCCTACAGCTCTCTTCTTCACCACACTGATCCATGAACAGCTATGGGTGTTACTTAGTGTAAACAGTGATCTGTGTGGTGTTTTCATTATGTGCCAGCTGGTATTAATATAAGAGATTCATTAGTATCTCTTTTCTGTCCCTTGAACTTTCTATTTTCTTGTTGTCAACTGCACCGCAACTACTTGAGTTTCAGCAAAATCTTAGTAACTACATCTTAAAAATATTGCCCATACTGTGTTCAGAGCTTTTAGTTTCCACTGAAGGTTACAGCCTTTTTCTAAAATCAGCAGTGACATTCATAAAGTAATTTGATTAGTTGTCAAAACCTGGCAAATAGATCTGTAAGGAAGGATGTTGGCTTACAGAATTAAAATTTGCTTTAGGTCACACAAGAGTAATGTTTGAATCCAGGTTTACATATACAACATCATATTTTCTTTTTCTTTTGTTATACAGATCCAGTAAAGTGGAGGCTGAGTAGCCTTTGGCCTTTTGTGTTATGAAATGGCATAAACCATGTTTAGAATAAATGTGTTACACTGAAGGACCTTAAGCTGGTGAACACATGAAGCTACTGAAACTGATGTCTGCGTCTGAGACATGTCAGAGTTTTTGTGTATATGCTAACTGCAGTTTTTTGCATGGAGAAAGATGACAACTTATTTCTTTCACACTTCCTGCATGTTTATGGATGCCATGAAAGGTTTTTCAAGGTTTCATTAATATTCTGTGCTTTCTGTTTTAAAACCTGCAATGATGTGTCACCTATTGCATCTGTATACCTTTCTATCAAGATAAATATTTGAAAATAAGTTGATTCCAAGTTTGCTGTGTTACTACCCTGGCCTTCAGGAGGTAGAGTAGGTTAGCTGTCTGATCTGAATTCATTCAAAGAACATCAGTTCAGTGATTAGACATTGGCAACTACAGAAATCATGGTGGCAGCACTTGATATAACCAGGTAGCTAAAGGAGGCTAAGTTTTTAATTTTTAAAAAATGTAAATCTTGTTCTGTTTTTACATTTTAAAAAGCTCACCTGGATTCCTTCCTCTACAGCTATGGGAGCTGTATGTCAAAGCACATGTTGGCATCTTAAGGTAGCACATGATTTCAGGAACAAGAGTTTAAAGAAAGAAATTGTATTTTAATTGCAGTAAAATGACCATTGGCAAAACTGTGATATGACTGATAATGCTTAGGATATATCTGTGTTATATGTTGGCTTTGCATGTGTTGGAAGGTCTTCCTACAAAAAAGCTTCTGCCCAGAAGGTATCCTGTAGTCCTTTTTCCTGTTTGGACTACCATAAAATTATATAGCATTAAGTCAAACTACCTAGAGCTTTCAGGATCAGGGTAAATAAGGAAAGGATTCAAAACTTTTTTTCATCAGTTTTTATTCTTTCCAATCCTTTTTTCCCCCTTCCACTCTCCTATTTATCAAACAATTAAAATATCAGAAGTTCCTATTAGAAATCTCACCCAAAAATTAAAAAAAACCCAACATGTAATTTTCAAAAGTGTGTTGGCTACCTGGTTCTAACAATCAACTGCTAAACTGGGTTGTCCTCAAATCAGCCACAGTAATTAGCATTTGGCATGTAGTATGTGTACAACAGGTGTTGGCATGCTGATTAGAAGTTCTTAACAGAGAAATACTATATGCTGACTGAGTGGATTAATTTACATGCCTTTTCCCTAATGCTTGTCTGTAGCTTAATGCTCTAGGTATGATACCAGATTAACACTCTGTTATTTGCTGCTTAACATTTCCTTGGTTTGTTAAAAACATGTTACATGTTGCATGTTTCATCCCAGTATACATTACAAATAAGCATGAAGGTTCTAGCTCCACCTGAAGTCTTGCAGCTGTGAGACAGATTTGCTACACTCAAAGCTGAGGAGGAGATGGGTGTTCTTTCAAGTGAAGCAGCCAGGATGACTGACTCTGAGCCATGCAGAGTAACCTGAAGGAATTGATGAGTGGTAGCAATGGGCAGCTCTCTACTGTAGGAGTTAGAGTCACTCACCTGCCAACCTGACCTATTGTCCAAAGAATTTTGTTGTTTCCTGGCAATGTGGATCCAGAATGGTATGGAGAGACTGCTAGAACTTGTTCTACCCTCTTTTCCTCCAACTTTTCTCCCATATGGTCATCAGTGATATTACCAGAGATGCAGCTGCACATAGCTTGGGGACTAAATATAAGGAAATAGAGGTCTCTGCTCAGTTACAAGGCTGTGCTCTTGTTGGGACTGTGGCGCTATAATGTGATGGTTTGTGTGACTGGAGTGCTGCAATGGAGGAATGCAGGATCTTTAGGAAGGACAGCCTGGAAAAATGAGGAGGAGGAGCTGTGCCTACTGTGAAAGAACAATTGTAATTCATTAAGATCTTGCTTGTGATGAATGGGGAGCTAACAGAATTTATGGGTAAGAATTAGCAAGTACACCAGTGAGGGTGACATTGTAGTGGGTGTTTGCTACAGGCTACCTGGTCAGGAAGAACAAGTGGATGAGGCCTTCTACAAGCAGCTAGAAACAGCCCAACACTAGCAGTTCGTGCCTTGCTTCTCATGGAAGACTTCACCTCAATTTCTGCTGGATGCACAAGATATTAGGGCTTAAGAAATCTAAGAGTTTCTTGGAGAAAATAAATGAAAACTTCCTCATAGAAATTATAGAGGAGCCAGCCATGAAAGGTGTTGTGCTGGATGTCATACTCACAAACAAGCAATGGTTTACTAGAGATGTGAAGGCTGGAGGCTGCAGTGGCTATAAGATGGTGGAGTTTGGGACCCCAAGAGGGGAAAAAGTAAAGCAACAAGCAAGATCGCAACTCTAGACTTTAGAAGAGCAGAGTTTGGCTTCTACAGGAATGTGTTTGTAAGTGACCCATGAGATAAGGTCTTAGAATCAATAAGGGGTCAAGACAGGAATTAGTATCCAAGGATCACTTCCTCTAAACTCGAAAGTAGTTCATAACACTAAGCAAGAAGTCAAATAAAAGTGCCAGGAGGCTTGTGTGGATGAACAATAAGCTCCTGGTAAAAAAGAGTGAAAAGAACTATAGAAAAAGTGGAAGCAAGGAAAGGTAACCTGGGAGGAATAACTAGACACTGTCCAAACATGGCCTGGAAAACCAAAGCCTACCTGAAGTTGAAACTGGTGGTCAATGTCAAGGGTAACAGGAAGGGCTTCTATAAAAGTATAAATGTCAAAATAAAGACTGGGAAATATATGAGTCCACTGCTGAACGGGTTCAGGACTTTCACACAAAACATGGAAAAGGCAGAGGTACTGAGTGCTCTTTGCCTCAGTCTTTACTAGCAAGACTGCCTTCAGGTATCCCAGGTCCCAGAGACCTGGGGGAAGGATGGAGCAAGGAAGATGTATCCTTGGTGGATGAGTATCAGGTTAGGGAGTACTTCTTCAAAAGTAACAAGCCTAAGTACATTGGCACTGATGGGTTGCACTCATGAGTGCTGAGAAAACTGGCTAATGTTGTTGCAAGGCCACTCTCAATAATCTCTGACTAATCATGGTGACTGGGAGATGTGCCTGAAGAACAGCAGAAAGCAAATGTCATTCTGATCTTCAGGTAAGGCAAGAAGAAGGACCCAGGGAACTGCAGACCAGTCAGCCTCATGTTGATTCCTAGAAAGGTGATGAAGCAGGTCATCCTGGAAACCATTTCTAGGTACAATAAAGACAAAATAAATCCTGAGAAGGCATCAGCATGGCTTCATCAAGAGGATGTCATGCTTAACCAACTTAAAAAGATTTTTTATTGTCTTTTACAGACTTAGATCAGATTAGCTAAGTCTGTAAAAGACAATAAAAAATCTTTTTATAAGTATATTAACAGTAAAAGGAGGACAAGGGAGACCATACAGTCCCTTTTGGACTCAGGGGGAACAGCAGTGACAGGGGACGAGGAGAAGACTGAGGTACTTAATGCCTTCTTTGCCTCAGTCTTTAATTTTAAAGAAAGCTGTTCCCTCTGTGTAGATACCCGGGAAACAGAGGAGCAATACGAGGCTCCCATAATCCAAGAGGAGGTGGTCAGAGCCCTGCTTGGCCAACTGGACACCCACAAGTCCATGGGGCCAGATGGGATACATCCTAGGGTTTTGAGGGAGCTGGCGGATGTATTGGCCAAACCCCTTTCCATCATCTTCCAGCAGTCCTGGAAGACTGGGGAGGTACCTCTGGACTGGAGACTGGTTGATGTAGTTCCCATTTACAAGAAGGGTAGCAGGGAGGATCTGGGGAACTACAGACCTGTCAGTCTGACCTCAGTGCCAGGGAAAGTCATGGAACAGGTGATCTTGAGTGCTATCATGAAGCACTTACAAGAGAATCGGGTCATCAGGCCCAGTCAACATGGGTTTACCAGAGGCAGGTCCTGCCAAACCAACCTGATCGCCTTCTATGACAAAGTCACTCGGCTGCTGGATGAGGGAACGGCTGTGGATGTGGTCTTTCTGGACTTCAGTAAAGCCTTTGACACAGTTTCTCACAGCATTCTGCTACGGAAAGTGTCAGCCTCTGGCCTGGACAGACGCACACTCTCCTGGGTAGAAAACTGGCTGGATGGCCGGGCTCAGAGAGTGGTGGTAAATGGTGTTAAGCCCAGCTGGAGGTCAGTGACAAGTGGTGTCCCCCAGGGCTCAGTGCTAGGTCCAGTCCTGTTCAATGTCTTCATCAATGACCTGGATGAGGGCATTGAGGGTACCCTTAGCAAGTTTGCAGATGACACAAAGCTGTGTGCAAGTGTCGATCTGCTGGAGGGTAGGGAGGCTTTGCAAAGGGACCTAAACAGGCTGGACTGCTGGGCAGTGTCCAATAGCATGAGGTTTAACACGGCCAAATACCGGGTCCTGCACTTGGGGCACAACAACCCTATGCAGAGCTACAGACTGGGAGAAGCCTGGCTGGAAAACTGCTTGGAGGAGAGGGACCTGGGAGTCTTGGTCAACAGCCAACTGAACATGAGCCAGCAGTGTGCCCAGGTGGCCAAGAAGGCCAATGGCATCCTGGCTTGTATCAGAAACGGTGTGACCAGCAGGTCCAGGGAGGTGATTCTCCCTCTGTACTCAGCACTGGTGAGGCCACTCCTTGAATACTGTGTCCAGTTCTGGGCTGCTCACCACAAGAAGGATGTTGAGGTTCTGGAGTGAGTCCAGAGAAGAGCGATGAGGCTGGTGAAGGGGCTGGAGAACAGACCTTATGAGGAGCGGCTGAGAGAGCTGGGGTTGTTTAGCCTGGAGGAGAGGAGGCTGAGAGGAGACCTCATTACTCTCTATAAGTACCTGAAAGGAGGTTGTGGAGAGGAGGGAGCTGGCCTCTTCTCCCAAGTGACAGGGGACAGGACGAGAGGGAATGGCCTCAAGCTCTACCAGGGTAGATTTAGGCTGGAGATTAGGAGGAGGTTTTTCACACAGAGGGTGATTGGGCATTGGAATAGGCTGCCCAGGGAGGTGGTTGATTCACCTTCCCTGGAGGAGTTTAAGGCACGGGTGGATGAGGTATCGAGGGACTTGGTTTAGTGTTAGATAGGAATGGTTGGACTAGAAGATCCGATGGGTCCCTTCCAACCTGGTTATTCTGTGATTCTGTGATTCTGTAATAAACTTGTGTATTGAAAAGACTGTCCTGGTAGATGAGGTGAGAGCAGTGGATGTTGTCTACCTAAACTTCAATAAGATCTTTGACATTGTCTCCCACAAGATCCTCATAGATAAAGCTGTTGACCTATGGGCTGGATGAGCAGACAGTGAGGTGGGCTGAAGATTTGCTGAATGGTCAGACCCAGAGGTGCAGTCTAATTGGTGGCCAGGAATAAGTAGTGTACACCAGGAGCCAACACTGAGTTTGATGCCAGTTAACATCTTCATTAATGATCTGGATGTTGGTTCAAAGTGTACCCTTAGCAAGTTTGTTAATGACAAAAAACTGTTAGGAGTGATTGATAATCTAGACAGAAGTGCTGTCATCCAGAGGAATCTCAGTGGGCTGGAAAAATGGGTTGAAGAAATGGGCTAACAGGAATCTCATGACGTTCAATAAGAAGTATAAAGATCTGCATCTGGGAAGGAGTAACTCCATGCGCTGTACAGTACAGGTTGGGGGCTGCCAGCTTTGCAGAAACTGCCCTGGTTGTACTGGTAAGCACCAAGCTGAACATAAGTCAGCAGTGTTTCCTTGCCATAAGGAGATACGTGCTAATGATATCCTGGGCTGCATTAAGAGAAGTGTTGCCAGCAGGTCAAGGGAGGTAATTTTTCCCCTCGCCTTGGTTCTGGTAAGGTCACAGCTGGAGTGCTGTATCTGGACTTTCCATGACAAGAGAGATATGGGCACACTGGAACTATGATGGGCTGCTAAAGTGAATAAAATTAATCCCTCCTGTGAGGAAAGGCTGAGACATTTGTGGCTGTTCAGCTTGAAGTAAAGAAAGCCGAGTGGTATCTTATTAACCTTGTTAACCCTTAACCCTGAAGGAAGGGTGCAAAGAAGATGAAATTAGACTCTTCTCAGTGGTGCCCAGTGAAAAGACAACAGGAAGCAGGCACAAACTGAAACACAGAAGGGCCCCTCGGAACATGAGGAATTCCTTTTTTTTTTTCCCTAAGGGTTAGTGAGTACAGGCACAGGATGCCTAGGGAGATGGTAGAATCTCCATCCTTGAGAGATAATAAAAAACTTTGTGGACACAGTTCAGGGCCAGGACTCCTGATGACTCTAGCTGAGCACAAGTGTGGGATGAGGGCTCTAGATATCCCTTCTGTCTTCAACCGTAGTGTGACCAAGGGACAGGACAAATGTCCTGAAAGCCATTTTGCTTCATGTTGCTAATTGCAGCTTTTGTTAGAACCTGTTGCTTTTGGTGCTTAAAAAAAAAAAGCAAGTGTTTGGTTGTGCTAAAATCCAATCTGAAATGTGAGGAACACTGACAGGCTTAAGTCATTAAGTAAAGCAATTTTAAATATAAAAGACTAAGTGAAAGAGAGAACAATTTCAGAAGAAATGTCTGAAGGCAGTGATAAGATGCCCAAGTCAGAGTTTGACAGTCATTTCTTTTCATGGTGGTGTCAGCATAATTAGTTCTTCATATTGCATTCTGCCTCCTCAGGTTGCTGATGTAGGTTAAGATTTTTGCACGTTATTTTTAATTCAGAACAGATCCTCAGTCTGTTTGACAGTATCTACTATCACGAAGAGGCTTAGGAAAGCATTACCTCTGAAAAGAAACTCATTATCCCTTTAATAAATGTTTACCAAATTACAACCTCCTGCATTAAGCAACCAGCTTGTGAAGGAGCTGTAGGTTATCTAGTTAGATCTGGCTCCTGACATTGTGTAGTATATTTAAAATCTATGCAGCATTTATGCATGGGAAGTGCCACAGTGAGCTATCAGAACGGCAATTGTAATTGGCACCTCTGTAATATAGGAATAGGAATGAACTCTGGAAAACAAAATGTCAGCCACATCTGTGGTACTTAAGGATTGCATTTTCCATGCAGTCTTCTGGGAATTGTTCTTGTCTGTCTATTTCCTAATTTTGAGGGTTTTCATATCTGACTGATCATTTCACTTCCTTTCCTCAGAAGCTCACAATAAACCCTTTGTGACCTATTTAAAGCTCATAGACATAAAAATATGAGAAACTTAAGGCAACCTAACCACTGGCTGAGCAATAATAATTCTGAATAGAATTACGTGATTGTTCCGATACTTGTTTTGAAGGCAGATAAAAATTTCTGGAGTTTTCCATCAAAACTTCAAATTTAATCAAAACTAAATTTGTAGATTATACGTGGTGAAAACTGATGAATACTCTAGTGTACTCAAAATTTTTGTTTGATAAAATCAAGGCTTTAATTTTGACTACAGTGTCAAAGATACACTGATTGGAGGGAAACACTGATATATATGCACTTTAAAATGATGGTTCAATGTGTTGCTGCCATTCAAAGTCCAAGGGTTACTTTGTTAAGATTTTCCAGTTTTATTGCATTTTCCTGGTGTTTTATTTTCTAAATCTCTACAAAGCAATATGAGATACTTGCAGGACAAAGGATGTAATTGGAAGGGGAAGCCTCAGGCTACAGAAGAGCGAAAAGTCCAAAAAGGTTACAAACCTGAGGTGTTTCTCTTGGTGTTTCTGAACAAAATGTGCAAGCCTTCTATTGTTTGGAAAGCATGATTGTACACTTCAGTATTTTGGAAAGGATTTAATTTATATTGGCACATTACATGAGTCTGAGGCTTCAAAGTTTCAACTTGTTTTGTGGGCAGATGTTATTTTAGGTGACTCTAAGCGTTAGAGAAATAATTGCTGCAGGACACATGAGAGAGGAATTTTGGAGTGTATCAGAAATTTACATCTTTAGTCAGGTCTACCTTTTAATTTTAAAACGTATTGCAACTGCTAGAAATTGTAGTTGAAAGTGTTTCTTTTTCCACACTGTTTGGATATAATTTCCTTAGGCAAATGGGCAAAATGCATCACTCTTTATTCTGATAAAAGAGAAGAGACATTACCTGGGATGTTGGAAGACTGTTGAACCTGTGACCTGCTGCTTTTGTCAATGTTGGAATACACAAACAGAGATGTTCTTCTAAAGTCAAAGAGTAGTTGGTCCATACTGAATACCTCAAAAGGTTTTTTTAATTTAAAAGATGTGCTGGAATTTAGGTGTGAGTTATGCACTTTCCTCCTTGTAATTTCTCTGGCTAAGTAGTTAAATTCCTCTTTAGAAATGGATTCTCCTTCTAGCTCTCCAGCTTCATGTCTCATGTAAGTCTTTCTGAATATAAGCACAACTTTTAGTTTTTGAATCTACTAACAGCGGTATATTTTATGGAAATCAGACAAAGCAAAAATGGTTCTAAAGCAACAGCTTAATGAAAGATAGACAAGCCAGTGTATTTTGAGGGTATACTGGTTATTTCAGTCAAGTTTAGTCCTTATCAAACAACTTTAACAGTTATTTTTCTTCCTTCTTTTACCTTTCTGGCATTACATTGTTTATTACATAGCTTTAAAATACAGCTGAATTTATGATAAAAGAATGCAGCAACATCATCTATATTTCAAAAGCAAAACCCAAGATAAAACTATTTGTTAAATATCTCCCTAGGTAAATGTTTTGTCTTCATTTTGACAAAAAGGATCATCCTGGAAGCCTATGTCTAGGTACAGCAACAACTGTGGCAAAATGCCATCTGTTCTAGGCATAGCAGAATCATAGACTCATTTCGATGGAAAAGACCCTTGAGATAATTGAGACCAACCATTCCTTTCTACTATTAAACCATATCCCTGCACATCTCAGCTACCCATCTTTTAAATACCTCTTTATGTCTGGAACCTAGGGCTTATGACTACATGACCTAGTCACATCATCACCAAGCCCAACCCCGGACATATCTGGCAGCTGGAGGAATACCAAGGGATCCTGCTGGCCAGAAAACAGTAGCACAATAAACTGTGGCTCTCACAATCAGACAGTGACCTCTCAGACTATCAAGGACCCATCTGCAAGTCTAGGCTGGAGCTGAACAAAAAGCAGATCACACCTCAGCTGACCAGATCTCAGAGGCCAAGGCCAATGACAACCAGCAGTCAATGTCTTCAATCTACTCACCTGAGCTGGATAGGGAGCAGCAGCACCCAGAGGATTCAAACATATTCAAGGAAGTACATGTGAGGGAGACAAGGATCCACCCAGAATTTACCTGTTAGGAATTCCATGCTGAGTAGAGGGAGGACAAGCTGAACCTTAATGATATCAATGGATGAATGGTGGAGTATTGTGTAGTAGCTTAAACTCTGCATTTTTAAGTTAGCATTTTCTAATGGTCTATATAAAACCACATGCCTCCAAACTAGTATGAGATTTGCTTTTTGAGGTTTTAGATAGACTTAGCTGCTACTTCTTCTTTATGTCAATGCAAGATACATATTAGCCTACTATCTTTCAATAATCTTTATATTAAGAAGTCATACAGTCTGGGCATCAGGAAGGAAATTTATCTAAAATTGCTGTGGTCCCATCTTTATGGGAAAAAGATTTCCAGTTTAATTTTACAACAGGCTGTATTTGTACATATAAAGTACCTATATCTGTTAGTTAGTTCCAATGGCTTAATGTAGTTCTTCTGTTCTTCATTATGTGAAGAGGACATTTACTACTGTAACCATGCCACATACATAGATGCATAGTAAGGAGTGCATATGTGCACAATGAACACAGGACTGTTTCCAGCTCGGCTGTATGCAGCCTTCTCCAGGTTTGTAGGAGACAGGGGGGAGCACAGAGGCTGACTGTAGGGAAAACTAGTAAGAGAAATGCTGTGCATGCATCACTTCCGTGGTGACAAGAAAACTGGCTGCTCTCCTGCCTTCAGCCTGACAGAGGAGCACTGAGGAAACAATAGCTGAGTGCAGGGGAAACTTGCCTTCTGATTTGGTTCAGAGATTCCTAAATATGACATATAAAGGCAGTGCAATTGGCATGGACAAAGAAGAGAGGCTCAAGGAGGTGGAGCTGAAAACTAATGCCGAGTATCTAAGCCAGGTAGCAGGCTCTGGCCCCCTTTCCTCACTGCCACTCTCTGTCTTGCTCTATCTCCTGCTTGCTGTAGAAGGCTGGCTACCTGTCCATAGTCACCTGCCCATATCCACAAAGTAGAGTTCCAGCCCACCCAATAATCCTAAAATCTTCTGTTTTATCCTGTTTGCTAAGGCTCTTCAATGTGCACTAGTGGTAGTGCAGGCTGGGGAGAGTGGGTTGCTGGTACTTCAGTTCTTTGGCTTTTCACGTCTTTTCTTTGCCTGGCTAGATAAAAAATATCTGGCATGGAGATGTTGAAATTCCTTGTGCAGCACACATACTAGGTCTATTACCATCTGTTTTATACTTAATGTTAGTATTAGGACCTAGAGATATACAAATATGTGTTGTATGTTAATTACTTAATTCACAGCCTCTTGAGAAAAAGTTTGATCAAACTATTAAGAATCATGTTTAGTAGGTACAGTGTACATCATAGAGATTTTCCTGTCCAGTATTACTGCAGCTGAAGACTACTGTAATATCTAGGAATTTAATTTAAAGACTTGTCAGACACTAGATGCAGAAAGACTTATCAGAAGGAAAGCTATCTGGCATTGGGGTGATTACTCTGATTCTGTATGCCTCAGAAACTAATGGCTCTTTTCCAATAGAGAAGAGTTCCAAAGATCTCTACTTTGACTTAGAAATTTTCAAGAAATTACATAGAGTCACATATATGAATTTATTCTGCATTAAAAAGCCTTAGGATAGACCCTTCTCTGCATTTTAATGCCTGTCCAGTTTAGTTAAATAAAATAGCATTAATTTTATGTCTGCATTTTTTTTTATTCAAGCTTTTGTGGGGGAACCATTGAACGAAGAAGACTGCAGCAGCAAGTACACTATAGCATTGAAATTGATTGAAAGGGACTATTTGGCAACATAAATAAGTTTAAGATATCTAAATGGAACATCCATCACAGTGAAAGATACTGTCAAATGCACTGTGTAGGTTGATAAATAGGCTTTTCTTTTTCCCCTAGAATTTTTATATAAAATGACAAAATTAAAAATTAAGTGCAAATTCACAGCATCATTGTGGCATTGCATGCAATTGATAAGATAATTTAGAACATGCTGAAGCTGGATAAATGTTGCACTTTCCCTCTAGCTTGCACATTTGCTGCTACTGTCTCCTTCAGATCTACAGGATAATGTCCTTAGATTCATAAGATATGAATATTCTGCAGACTTTGGATTCTTTCTTGGTTCATAGTGACTGTAACTTCTACTGTAGGTACCCTGTGACTGATTTCCACCAAACTGTCCTACATATCTCACTGACCAACAAACGGTAGTTGTCTTCCTGCTTCCGTGGAGTGCCTCCTACTGTTGAAGCTGCCTTTTGTTGGAATACTGAATGTACTAGTTTTGGTGACATTTTTTTCCATCAGCTTTTGAAGTTTGCTGATTTAATTTCAAAGCTGAGACTCCTCAGACCAGTTATGTCAAAATTTTAGTAGAAATTATAGTATGATGGTAAAAAGATAGAGGAGTATGGTGTGGTTATTAATGTAGCTTTATAGGATATAGCCTGATTTATGTCATGGGTATATAAATTTCACAAGGTTATCACTTTAGTTTTCTTGATTGATTTAAAATATTTAGCTTAAAATACTCTTTGCCTCAACCACAGCTTTTAGACCAGATCTATTTGTAGTTTCTGCTAAGTTCACAAATGCTTTCAGCTTATTTGTAACTATTTTAGAAATCCATTATTTTTTCTTGCAATTTTGTAGTGTTTGCAATGTAGCTCTTCCTGACAAAAGAAATTATCATTTGATATTACTAATATATACTCTAGTAACAACACATTTGGTGAAATATTCTGCAGATATCAAAAGAAAGCAGTCAGAGAATTAGATGTGTGGATAGCAGCAGAAAAAAATGCCCTATTAATACAAAGTCAGCAGTTGCTGTTTTCCTGTTTTCAGCTTTGGCTAGCTATTGGAATTGTATTCTTTTCTGTGTTTTTCCAAACCAACACTGGTGTTGAAACCAAATGCCTTTTTTTTTTTTTTTAATATCCTCTAAAATAGCATCTGAAACTTACAAGACATTAAGAGAATGTGTTGATGAAATTTGAACTTGATTCTCCATACTCTTCATTGTATTTCTAGACTCCATTTCTTGTTCTTAACTGAGTGTTGAATAACTTAACTGTTCATAGAACATTGTGAAATATTTGCCTGTTGTGACATCTTTAACATTTTACAAATTGCATTTAAAATACTCCTGAAATTGCTCCACTTTTTAGTTTTTTGATATTATATGATTATATTTTTCTAACATATTACTATACATATTTGTTAATAATATTGTTGTTACAGGAAGACTGATACACCTTATAATAAAAATTACTTCATCAGTTTGCCCTCTGATTGGTACAACTTTTTTCAAAACCAGAGAATGCATTTTTTCCTTGGCCAAGCAGAATATGAAATACTATAACATCTTAGTGCGTGGACACAATTCAACAGATATAAAATTTATGTTTTAATGTTCTTTCTCATACTTCAGTCTTTGAGAAATATTTCCAGGATAATCATTTTTATGTTTATCTATTGTGCTCCTTATTACTACAATGACATGTTTTTTTTCCTTTCAGCTGAAACTATCACTATGATATGATTTAAAGCATCTCCTATTCACACTGTAGTATATTGTCTTAGTGCATGCTTCTTTTTTACTACATGTAAATTTTCTAAAATAACTGAGGCAGTGTTCTGTCCAGTGCCAGGTACATAGAATTTAACTGATAATAACTTCAATTTAACTTATTTTTATTTTATTTAAAAATAAAGTGAAGTGCTACTCACTTTGACATCTGTTATTTTTAGAAGACCATTACAGTTTTTGTGTTGCAGACAGTCTTGTGTTTTGACACGCAGGACTGGAAAGCGTATCCTTCAAGTTCACTCTCACTTTGCTTTTGACTAATACTTATAATACTCTTCTACAAACTGGAATGTTCCAGATGAAAATTACAGAAGATGTTTTCCTTACCCTTTTCCTAAGTTTGACATGTTATCAGTGCTCTCAAATGCTGTTCTCAAGCCTTGTATACTGCCAATTAGAAACTTCCTTCTCTCTGCTTATCTTTTTGTCCAGTGAATAGTTTTTTTGATATTGTGTGAAGGTTGACCTTAAGCGGATATATTTTCCTGTCATTATATGTAATTGTCTAATGTATACTGGGAGCAATATTTTTCATTCTTAAACCATTCTTATTTCCTCTGGTAAGATTTGCTGTTGCTCTCCCTTCAAGCTATTTGCATTGATTTTAGGAGCTTTATTCTGTGTGAATATCTTAAATAACAATTTTTTTTTCATTGGTGACTAAATTAACATGTTAAATGACACATACGTTTCTGCACTGTTGACTGCAGCAACATTAATATTTTGCCAGGCACCTAGAAAAATGTGTTTTCTTATGGCTGTCCTGCACTGGTTGCTTATCATCATGCTGTTGCTTGCTGGTGAATCTGGATTCTACTCATCAAGTTGGAAATGATTGAAAAGAAGCTGCTTGACTCTCATTTTAAATAAGTCCTTACCTTACAGAACTTGTGCTAGTCTCTGTCTTCTTGATTTCAGCTTTCCGCAAGTGTTTCATCCATTCATTTACAATGAAGTAAAGTAACTTTTTCCATTTTGAAGAAACTCTTTCCTTAAGGAAAAGTTTTATGAAAAATAAAATACTCTAAAACACTTTTAAAATATTGTTCATGTTTAGTATGTTCTCCTCTTGAAACATTCCACTTTAAAACCAGATGACACTGCTAACAAGGTTTTAATTATAGTCAACAGTAAGTCCTTGTGCTTGTTTATAATGCTGTGAAGAGTCATATGGGTGATTTTAAATGTTTCTTAAACCTTAAAAATATACTTTCTTCCATCCTCAAAACAGAAAAAAATTGTCAAAATAAAAGTTCTTATAATTCTGTTCAAGTGGGTTTTTTTTTTGTGTGTGGGAAAAGATATATGTAGTAATTTCACTTGTCTCATTCAATGATCATGTATTTTTAAATTTTTTAAAAAAAAGCATTTACCCAGGAAACTAAAAGGGGGAAGGAAGGGAAAAACTGATCTTCAAGGTTTTCCAGAGAATATTTATTCAGGGAAAGCAAACAACAGCAACAAGATATTAAAGAAAATGATCAGTACAAAAAAAGTCATGTTAAATTACAGAATAAGTGTACTGAGTTGACCTTAGACAGCAAACATCTACCAAACTTCCCTCTCACTCCTAAAGCATAGGAAGAAAACATAAGGAATACTAGAATACTCACAGATAGAAATAATGATGATTTAAAAAGAAAAGTGAAAGCTGCATGTGTAAGGGAAACAAGATGGGGAATTCATGCATCACTGACAGATGCCACTCTCTGGGAAACAGGGCCTGAAAAAGGGCAATAGTTGCTAGGGAAGGAAGAACCACAAATGTAGCATCTTCCTCACTTCCTTGAGCTTTTATTGCAAGTACAATGAGATAATTCTTCAACTAGTTCAGGTCAGCTCTCTTGGCTATATGTCCTCCCAACCCCTTTTGCACACCCAGCCTATTCATAGGGGGAGAAGGGAGAAGAGAAGCAGCAGTAATGTTGTGCAACCATGCACTATTCAGCAACAACCAACACATCGGTGTGTTATTAGCACTGCTCTAGCCACAGAAGCAGAGCTCCCTAAGGACCGCTCTGCAGAAAGTTAATTTCATTATGGTCAGATTCAGTACAATAATAAATACAAAAACTATTTAGAAATGTTAATTTTATGGACTCTCACTAATGCAGAATGAATTTTGTTAGTCTGTCACAGATTATTTTTTTCCTTTCCAGCTTAAAGGACAGCTAGTGCACTTTTCTGTTTCTCAGAAATTCATCAGTTTGATACAGAAATGCATTTTAGAACAAGATAATCAAGTATTTTTTTAAGATTATGTTCATTATTTTTCTCGTAATTGTTATCAAAAAGGAAATGGAGTTTTTTCTTTGAAGATATCGCATTTAAACTTTGGTCATGTAGAACAGAATACTCAGTTAATGCAGGCAAATCCATTATTGTAACCTCACATTTATGTTTCTCTCTCTTTTCAGTTTCCTGTAATACATGTTTACAGCATTGACTTATTCTGTCTCATGTTAATGCTGCGTTAAAGGTCTGATTTTTTTTCCCCCTCTTGTTCTCTGTCTTTCTACATGCTAACACACCTCTTTTCTCAACTCCTTCGTTTTTGCCCTTTTGGCAACAGGCAATAATTTTTTGGTCATCTACAATGTCTGTGCCTGTATGGAGAGTGTTTTACTGTACATTGCAACCAGGCTTTCTTCTAATGAAGAATAAAGCTATTTTTGCTTTAAGTCCAAAGTTTGAGGGCTTTTATTTTGCAACCACTGCAGTTTTCCATAACACTTCTTTGTCAGTTGACAGGTGAGTTTGTATTCTCTTCAGGTAACCTGTTTATATTAACTGTTTGATAGTTTGTATTAATTTATGTTAATAAATTTTTAACATACATTATGTTAATTTATCATTTATATTAATTTATAATAATTGATAGTTGCTTCTATCACACATGAACAACAATTGGATTGTGAGTGTCATGATTATGATGTTTAGGAAGAACTCTTATGCATGTCCCAATGATTTTGAGTTAATGGTTAACAAAAGTACTTAGGAAAGATCCGAGGGTTCATTGATCCTTCTGCTTTCACCAAAATAAAGCTTTCAGCCACTGCTAAAATACTCCTTGTAGACTGGGACCCTCAAGTCATCCCTAATACACACATGTGAATCTGTGCACTGCACTTGTGAAACTGGTTCTGTCTGTCTACATTTGATGTAGCTTGCCTTGCCTTCACTTGCGCATAGTCCAGTGTCTATTTCCTAAACTTTAAGAAATATTCCTAATTACTGAAGCAAGGACTGCAAACTTATATTTGCAGTTAAATATTCATCTCCCAACGCACTGCATGTGCCAAATGTTAGTTCAGAATGTCTTAACTAGGTAAAATTGTCTTTTCTCAGAATTTATTTTTTCTATAGCTGGGTCCATTTTGAACAAATTGCTATACAGAAGTATAGTTAAGACAGGCCTGCTCAGCCTCAGTAGATTGCTTTCTGGAAAAATGTCTCCAACTAATAAGAAGAGATATTTAGAATTTGGCTTGCCTAACAGCCCTGGATAGGTACAAACAGCAGCTACTGCAGAATATTTGCAGGTGGAAAAGTGAGATATTTTTTATGAGACTTCAGACACTTATTGTGCAGACACCTCTGCGTTACTGTTAAAAATGTGACATTCTGTCTCCAGAGATTATCTTAATATCTTTAAAGCATTTAATAATGTGCACTTAATTTTTATCTTTTATTGCTGTGCTGAGGGTTCTTAATTCAGCTTATAGAACTTTCTATTTTGAATAACAGGTAAGCATGTTTAAATGTTGTAAAACCTAGACACTCACTTACTTTGCTTGTCTTGAAATCTTCAGCCAGGAATCATAGAATCATAGAATCACTAGGTTGGAAGAGACCCACCAGATCATTGAGTCCAACCATTCCTATCAAACGCTAAACCATGTCCCTTAGGACCTTGTCCACTCGTGTCTTAAACACCTCTAGGGAAGGTGAATCAACTACCTCCCTGGGGAGCCTGTTCCAGTGTCCAATGACCCTTTCTGTGAAAAACTTCCTCCTAATGTCTAACCTAAATCTCCCCTGGCGGAACTTGAGGCCATTCCTTCTTGTCCTCTGACCACCTCCTCTTGGACCATAGGAGCCTCATTTTGTTCCTCTAGTTCCGGGGTTTGTACACAGGGGGAACAACTTTCTTTACAATTAAAGATTGAGGCAAAGAAGGTGTTAAGTACCCCAACCTTCTCCTCATCCGCTGCCACTGTTCTTCCTTCTGCATCCAATAGGGACTGTATGGTCTCCCTAGTCCTCCTTCTATTATTTATATATTTATAGAAAGGTTTTTTGTTATCTTCAACAGACTTTGCCAATCTGATTTCTAGCTGAGCCTTAGACCCTCTGATTTTTTTCTCTACATAACCTAACTTCCCTCCTGTAGTCCACCCAAGAGGTCTTTCCTCTCTTCCAGAGCCCATAAACATTCCTCTTCTTGATGTCACTCAAGATCTCTCTGTTCAACCAAGCTGTTTTTTCCAGAACATGGGGATGGCTTTCTCCTGAGCTGCTAGGGTCTCCTTTTTGAAGAGCTCCCAGCACTCATGGGCTCCCTTGCCCTTAAGTACTGTCTCCCAGGAGACTTTGCCAGCCAGCCTTAATTCTACTGTCCTGCTAACCACATTCTTCACTTCACCTAGAGCAGAAAACCCTGTCATCTCGTGATCACTTAGTCTTAGGCATCCTACCACTGCCGCGTCCCCCACAAGACCTTCTCTGTACACAAACAGCAAGTCCAGGAAGGCACCATCCTTCGTTGGTTCATTCACCAGCTGTGCAAGGAAGTTGTCTTCCACACACCCCAGGAACCTCCTAGACTGCTTCCTTTCTGCTCTATTGTACTTCCAGCAAATATCAGGGAGATTGAAGTCTCCCACAAGAACAAGTGGCATTCACCTAGAGATTATAAACTCTTCAGGAGGGATAGAAAGGGTAGGAGAGGGGGTGGAGTAGCCCTCTTTGTAAGGGAGGACTTGGACACCTCTGAGATGGACTGTGGCGATGAGGAGATTGAGTGCCTGTGGGTTAAGATCAAGGGAGCCCATAAGAAGGGAGACTTTGTGATGGGAGTCTGTTACAGGCCACCCAGCCAAGGAGAAGCAGCTGATGAGCTCTTCTTTAAACAGCTGGGGTCAATCTCCAAGTCAGTGCCTCTTGTCCTTGTGGGAGACTTCAATCTCCCTGATATCTGCTGGAAGTACAACACAGCAGAAAGGAAGCAGTCTAGGAGGTTCCTGGAGTGCGTGGAAGACAACTTCCTTGCACAGCTGGTCAACAAACCTACGAGGGAAGGTGCCCTCCTGGACTTGCTGTTTGTCAACAGAGAGGGGCTTGTGGGGGATCACAGAACAGAATCACAGAATCACAGAATCACAGAACAACCAGGTTGGAAGGGACCGATCGGGTCTTCTAGTCCAACCATTCCTATCTAACACTAAACCACGTCCATCAAGACCTCATCCACCCGTGTCTTAAACACCTCCAGGGAAGGTGAATCAACCACCTCCCTGGGCAGCCTGTTCCAATGCCCAATGACCCTCTGCGTGAAAAACCTCCTCCTAATCTCCAGCCTAAATCAACCCTGGCAGAGCTTGAGGCCATTCCCTCTCGTCCTGTCCCCTGTCACTTGGCAGAAGAGGCCAGCTCCCTCCTCTCCACAACCTCCTTTCAGGTACTTGTAGAGAGTAATGACGTCTCCTCTCAGCCTCCTCTTCTCCAGGATAAACAACCCCAGCTCTCTCAGCCGTTCCTCATAGAGTCTGTTCTCCAGTCCCTTCACCAGCTTCGTCGCTCTTCTCTGGACTCGCTCCAGAGCCTCAACATCCTTCTTGTGGTGAGTAGCCCAGAACTGGACACAGTATTCAAGGAGCGGCCTCACCAGTGCTGAATACAGAGGGAGAATCACCTCCCTGGACCTGCTAGTCACACCGTTTCTGATACAAGCCAGGATGCCATTGGCCTTCTTGGCCACCTGGGCACACTGCTGGCTCATGTTCAGTTGGCTGTTGACCAAGACTCCCAGGTCCCTCTCCTCCAAGCAGTTTTCCAGCCAGGCTTCTCCCAGTCTGTAGCTCTGCATAGGGTTGTTGTGCCCCAAGTGCAGGACCCGGCATTTGACCGTGTTAAACCTCATGCCGTTGGACATTGCCCAGCGGTCCAGCCTGTTTAGGTCCCTTTGCAAAGCCTCCCTACCCTCCAGCAGATCGACACTTGCACACAGCTTTGTGTCATCTGCAAACTTGCTAAGGATACCCTCAATGCCCTCATCCAGGTCATTGATGAAGACATTGAACAGGACTGGACCTAGCACTGAGCCCTGGGGAACCCCACTTGTCACTGACCTCCAGCTGGACTTAACACCATTTACCACCACTCTCTGGACCCGGTCATCCAGCCAGTTTTCTACCCAGGAGAGTGTGTGTCTGTCCAGGCCAGAGGCTGACACTTTCCGTAGCAGAATGCTGTGAGAAACTGTGTCAAAGGCTTTACTGAAGTCCAGAAAGACCACATCCACAGCCTTTCCTTCATCCAGCAGCCGAGTGACTTTGTCATAGAAGGCAATCAGGTTGGTTTGGCAGGACCTGCCTCTGGTAAACCCATGTTGACTGGGCCTGATGACCCGATTCTCTTGTAAGTGCTTCATGATAGCACTCAAGATCACCTGTTCCATGACTTTCCCTGGCACTGAGGTCAGACTGACAGGTCTGTAGTTCCCCAGATCCTCCCTGCTACCCTTCTTGTAAATGGGAACTACATCAGCCAGTCTCCAGTCCAGAGGTACCTCCCCAGTCTTCCAGGACTGCTGGAAGATGATGGAAAGGGGTTTGGCCAATACATCCACCAGCTCCCTCAAAACCCTAGGATGTATCCCATCTGGCCCCATGGACTTGTGGGTGTCCAGTTGGCCAAGCAGGGCTCTGACCACCTCCTCTTGGATTATGGGAGCCTCGTATTGCTCCTCTGTTTCCCGGGTATCTACACAGAGGGAACAGTTTTCTTTACAATTAAAGACTGATGCAAAGAAGGCATTAAGTACCTCAGCCTTCTCCTTGTCCCTTGTCACTGCTGTTCCCCCTGAGTCCAAAAGGGACTGTATGGTCTCCCTTGTCCTCCTTTTACTGTTAATATACTTATAAAAAGATTTTTTATTGTCTTTTGCAGACTTAGCTAATATAATCTCTAGCTCAGCCTTAGCCCCTCTGGTTTTTTCCCTACATAGCCTCGCTTCCCTCCTGTAGTCCCTCCAAGAGGCCTGTCCCCCCTTCCAGAGCCCATAAATCCTCCTTTTTTTTCTAATTTGACTCAAGATTTCCCTACTTAACCAAGCTGTTTTTTTCCCCTGCCGGCTTTTTTTCCAGAACACGGGGATGGCTTTCTCCTGAGCTGCCAGGATCTCCTTTTTGAAGAACTCCCAGCCCTCTTGGGCTCCCTTGCCCTCAAGTGCTGTTTCCCAGGAGACTTTGCCAACCAGCCTTCTAAACAGTTCAAAGTCTGCCCTCTGAAAATTTAGTGCTACCATCCTGCTTAGCACCCTCTTCACTTCACCTAGGACAGAAAACCCTATCATCTCATGATCACTAAGACCTAAGCGACCCCCTACTCTCACATCCCCCACAAGCCCCTCTCTGTTGACAAACAGCAAGTCCAGGAGGGCACCTTCCCTCGTAGGTTTGTTGACCAGCTGTGCAAGGAAGTTGTCTTCCACGCACTCCAGGAACCTCCTAGACTGCTTCCTTTCTGCTGTGTTGTACTTCCAGCAGATATCAGGGAGATTGAAGTCTCCCACAAGGACAAGAGGCACTGACTTGGAGATTGACCCCAGCTGTTTAAAGAAGAGCTCATCAGCTGCTTCTCCTTGGCTGGGTGGCCTGTAACAGACTCCCATCACAAAGTCTCCCTTCTTATGGGCTCCCTTGATCTTAACCCACAGGCACTCAATCTCCTCATCGCCACAGTCCATCTCAGAGGTGTCCAAGTCCTCCCTTACAAAGAGGGCTACTCCACCCCCTCTCCTACCCTTTCTATCCCTCCTGAAGAATTTATACCCCACCATACCCGAACTCCAGTTATAAGAGTCATATAAGGATGTGATAGTAGGGGGTCACTGAGAGGAGACCTCATTACTCTCTACAAGTACCTGAAAGGAGGTTGTAGAGAGGAGGGAGTTGGCCTCTTCTCCCAAGTGACAGGGGACAGGACGAGAGGGAATGGCCTCAAGCTCCTCCAGGGTAGATTTAGGCTGGAGATTAGGAGGAGGTTTTTCACGCAGAGGGTCATTGGGCATTGGAATAGTCGGCCCAGGGAGGTGGTTGATTTACCTTCCCCGGAGGTGTTTAAGGCACGGGTGGATGAGGTATTGATGGACTTGGTTTAGTGTTAGATAGGAATGGTTGGACTTGATGATCCGATGGGTCCCTTCCAACCTGGTTGTTCTGTGATTCTGTGATTAACCCCAGCTGTTTATAAAAGAGCTCATCAGCTGCTTCTCCTTGGCTGGGTGGTCTGTAACAGACTCCTATCACAAAATCTACCTTCTTATGGGCTCCGTTGATTTTAACCCACAGGCACTCAATCTCCTCATCACCACAACCCATCTCAGTGGTGTCCAAGTCTTCCCTCATAAAGAGGGCTACACTGCCTCCTCTCCTACCGTTCCTATCCCGCATGAAGAGCTTGTACCCTACCATAGCTGCACTCCAGTTATATGAGTCATCCCACCACGTTTCCATGATGACAACATCATAGCATCCTTGCCCTGTGAGGAGGAAACTACAATAAAGTAGAAAAGCAACTTACCCTTTTCATTCATCATCCATATGATTCAAAGCCCCTTTGTTAGTGTTAGTTTCCAGCACTTGTGCTTGCCTCTGCCACATGTTACTGTCAAGGTCTGGATTGGTTCTAATTTTGGAGCTGTGGAGGTTTTCTCCTTCCCTCTGTCTGGCAACCTGATGCTGATATGCTGATGCTTACTATGGAGGTGGGTGCAAAATCTGCTGCAACATGAAAAGCAAAAGGAGAAGAATGTTTACCACTTTTAATTAGCATAGCAGCTAAGCCATGTTTTTACATTGCCATTGTTAGTGTGGTTATATGTGAACTACAGAGTTTGTATGTCACTGCATGCAAGTCATAGGACTAAGGAAGGTATTTTTTATTTAGTCTTACTTTTATGCTTGTTTGGTTTTGTAACCAGCTTAAATGAAAGGAAACCATGGCCCAGTGCTTTGTAGTAGCTTACAGATAACTCTGAAAGTAGATTTTAGTGCTTCTGTTGGATTTACTATAGGAACATTTCACTTAGTAGGATTTATTAGTATAGTGAAAACATGAATTGGAAAATGCAAGTATGAGGCCAGTGAGAAATTAAGATACTATGACAGAACTGAGTAATAGGGATCATTTTTTTTATTTAAATTCTTCTTCTATTAAAAAGCAGTTGTTTTATTTTAAAAAAGGAAAATGTATTTATTTCCAAAATCAGAGCTGATATAAAGTATAACTTACATGGTGTACAGTTCACATTCTGTTTTAATGTGGCACTGTTTATGTTACCATTCCTGTGATTTACACTTGCTATATTTTCTGAGCATGACTTACATATATATTTTGATATAGTAGATTTGTATTATAACAAATACTTAACAATTGTGAAGTGTACGAGTCATATATTTATAAACAAAAACACTCACATATTTTTGTTGAATTGTTAAACAAATGTAGATTCTGTCATTCTTTTATGTTGTGTGTTTGCAAATGCTGGTGTAATAACAGTGTATCAGAGAGAATGCGCAGCACAGAGTAAAGACTTTCAAATAATTTCTTGTAAACCAACAGGCAGGAAACAGGCTTCATAGAGTAAATAAACAAAGTTAAGCTGACATTATGTTATTAATTGACAGATAATGTTATTTCAGTTGCCCTTAAACTATTTCAATTGTGTAAACAGACATAATTCTGTGGGTTTATTTGGGCTTTTGTAAAGCAAACAAGCAAACAAAGAAGTAAACAAATGATCAAAAAGTTAGGCCTTTTTATTGGCTAAGTACAATGAAGAAATTTCAACAGAAAAGTAGAAAATGTTGATGGTAAGGACAAAGTCATTTTCTTCACGCAGGGAATCCCTATATCTTCTGTGATATATTGTATGAGGTGCCAAAAAAGGTTAAATGTCATCTTTCATTCAAGGAAATCTTTCCCTGTCTTGTCAGTTCCTTGTACCATTGAATAAATAGAGACTGTATGTGTGGTTTCTTAAATCTTGTTTCTGTCTTGGGTATTGCATGCTTTCCTTTATTTTTGCTAGATGGTTTAAAACTGCTTGCAAAATCTGATGTGTTTATGTGACTTCATTAGTGCTTTCTCCCTGCTTGACATTCAAGGGGTAGCATCAGTTCCAGCATGAAAATCAAAAGAAAGATAGAAACAATGTCTGGTAAGAAACTAATAATTTAGAAAGTAGGATATTTGAGTTGCAAAAAGTTAATGAAGATCTTGCTGAAAGTAAGGACAAATCTGAATGTCATGTGCAGGAACTGAGGTCCAAACTTTCAGGGTCTGAAGAAATATGTGGATGATCGTACCTTTAACAGTTCATTGAAAGTTATCTCATGCAGTTTTGTAAGACCTGTACCAAGGAATGTTTTAGTCTCTTAAAAAAACCTGAATTACTGTTGAGACAAGTTTGGCATGTTTGTTGTGTTATTTAATTTTCTTTTTTTTTTGTTAATGAAAGGATGCAGTTAAATATGCAGTTAAAAAAGTTATCTTTCAAACTTTCTTTTTATTCATTTGTGAAACTTAAAATAAAACTGTGACTGGAAAAATATACCAGAAAGCACCACTAAATTATTTTATGCTGTCTTCTGAAGACAAAATCAAGTTTACCCAAACATATGCCAGTAAGCCCAAACCATACAAGTCCTGTGGATGCTGGTGTATAGCACAAGCAGGGAACTGGAGAGGTCAGGGTGCTGCCAGTCCTTGCAGTTTTGATAACTGTAGGGAACTGATCATGTCTCCATAAGATCAAAGGTAATCCCAATTCCAGACACATTTCATACCACAGGGAAAGTAAGTGCTCTGTTTCTAGCTACAGAAACCAGTGTAGTCATGCAGGCTGTCTGCAGTGGAGAACTGGTACTTTATTCTGATGTATAGAATTAGATTTTACATACTGTTTATATTGCTGTAGACTTAAGCTTAACAGGAAGCATCTATTCTCTTTAATTAGTCCACACTTTCAGTTTAAATACAGTTGATACTGAAATACTTCCCCTCAAATACCTTGATGCTAGGCCATCGCTGACCCGTTGCTGTATGTTTATTTCTCAGTTATGCAAATCTCTGCACTCTGACTAAAGAAGGTTGGATTTGCATAATTATCAGATAGTTATTTCAAAAGAACCATGAATTGTCTGTCCACATTAAATGGTCACAGCCACTAGACAGTCTTTCCTCTGAAGCCATGCCAAAACTTTTTGTTTCCATGCCTACTGTGTCTTTCTTTGCCTTAAAAATATAAATGCAACTTATTTTCAATAAGAAATAGTTATGTTAGTAGAGGAAGAAGAAATAAATTCAGACTAATGGTTAAGTCCTCTCCCTCTCCCTTTCTTCTCCCCTCCCTCTCCTCTACAAATGCTGTATAAACGGTTTATTCTTTTTCACATCTAGCTACACTTAAACTCATACTTTTTCTTAGTCCACCTAACACTGACTATAATGATCATCTTTGTCTCAATTGTCTTGTGGATAGGATAGTTTCTTGGTAGCATAGAATATATTTTTCTGTTAAAAAACACAGTCAAGTAGGTTTTAAATCAGTTGAAACTTGTTTTAAGAGATAAAGATTGTCAGGATTTTTTTTTTTAATTGTGTATTAAAAAAAAACCAGAGAGAATGGACAACAAGGAAGACTATATTGACATCTCTAGTCCTAATGGCAAAGGATACATTCTCATACTAGTCAGCTTATCAGATACTAAGGAATGAGGTGTCCATTGATGATGTCCATTAATTTTACAGTGAGTATCATTAAATTTCATTTTAATTGACAAGGAATGAAAATCTTTTGTAGGGAAATTAACTGCCTAGGTTTGCAAAATAGGCTGAAATTTTTGATATACATACTGATGTTCTGAATAATCAAACCCATTATATTGTCTGTGGCAGAATTACAGCTATCTTTGCTAGCCAGTCAACAAGAGTCTCAGATTCTCATACGAAACCCTCTTGAAATATGTCTTTTAATCATAGAGTTCATGATACTCACTGTAATCTGATAAGACTCAAAATTTCGTAGTTCTTTCCTACTGTGTTGTTGTCATGAAAGAATGAAGTTTAGAATCTGGCAGTGTTGCAATTGGGTTCTAAGTGTTGGGAGAAGTTTATTGCAAAGACTAGTAAGTAGGCTTGTGCAATTAATGTTGTCCTTATTTGTTAAACCTTTGCCTGTTTTACAGTCATAAGCTTTTTTTTTTGAGGTCCTATTGGGTACTAATTCTCTGCTTGCATCAGGTTTCTTGAGGGACTGCCTTATTTAAACTGTTATTTAATTAAATTATTTTAATTTGATGGTATTATATAGCATTAGCAACAGCAGCAGATTTCCATTATAGTGAACTGAACAGTATGTTATTGCTGTCATTATTATGCATGCCATATATACAATTATTCCACTTAATTTAAATTTTAACTGAGCAGAGAGAGAAACTTGTTTGCAATTAGTAAGAGGATTTTTTTCTCCATCCTTTTTCCACTTTCAACAAGTGATTATTTGTAGTGGGACTTAGACTAATGAATGGCATGTAACAGGAGTTTTATTCTGAAGCTGACACGAAGTAAATATTTCCTGCTTTAAGTATTACCTCTTTAGCAGAATTCATTGATAAAATTAATTGGTTATTCTACTGGTGACCCTCTTTTTAGAAAAGATTTCCATGTTTTTATCATCCTAAAAAAGGTAATTGATGTTTCTAAGCATTAATTACAATCATAGGTTAATATAGCTATCATTTGTTCTTTGTTAGGTTTTCGTTTTTTAAAATTTTTCTTTCCTAAATGTTCTTCAAACTCTTCTATGCAATTTTCTCATCAGGTAGCTAGCTCCTATGGTCTCCATCAACGCAATGATGAAACTCATTCTTTATCAGCATGATGATTTGCCTTATTCTGTACAGGATTCTGCATGTACATTTTTCATGCAAGGGTGATTGTGACCTCTGAGGTCAGGGAGAATTACCACCTAAAACACGACTGTTTTATAAAAACGGCTGCTTTATTTATAAAGAGATTAAAAGATTAACACTTATTCCATTTCAGATAAATTAAAATTGACTTTAGCATATTTGCTTTATGAAGTGGTTTTCAGATGCTAAATATGAGAACATATTCCAGGGAAGAATTATAGGTAATAAGTCTGTTTATTTAAACTGACAACTTGCATTGCTGAAGTATCCCATGTTTCTTCCTGACATTGTGACTGAAAGTAAGATGCAGTTTTGTAAAGTTTCATCTGAACTTGACAAAGGTCAATGTGTTATGGGAAAATTGTTTTCAACTGCAGTCACCAAAGAAATTTTGTTTTGCTGTTGATTCTAGCATGCAGCTTCACTGTTTCTCTATTATCTTCTGCTGTGTCTTTATTTAATATGGACATCATAATGTTGAACAAGAAGTATTTCTTTTCAGAGAATAAAATTTATTCATGACATTAAAAGAAAGAACTACTGAATCAATATAGGATGAGTGTTACTGGCCTGGAACAAGAAATGAAAGATAAAGTGATGTTAATGGCTATAGTTGTCTATGAAATTGCCCGAGAGTAAAAAGCTGCAAATTATTTCAGGAGCATAAGGCAGCAACTCACTTTCTCAAGAGTCTTTAAGGTAAATTCAGAATTGTTAAGTCCTGAAGCTTTTTGTAAAACTCACTGCTGAAGGGAAACTAGTTTTGAAAAGTCATGATACCTAAACACACACTGAGAGCTCCTCTGTCAAATAAAAAATATACTCTATTTCTCAAAATTTTAGTTCATGCATGCTGAATTTGAATTCATCTTTTACAGACTTGAGCTCAACTTCAAAAGGCAAACAGTAATAATACAAATGTAGCCATGTTTTGTGGAGACATTTTACAGAGAAGAAGGCCTGGATCCTGTGGGACTGATTGATACTGAACAATTCTAACAAGGCCTTGAAACAGAGAACTGAAAGATAAACAAAGACCAATTTGGTGAGGAGAAAAGATAGCCTTCTGATAAAAAAAGGCCAGCTGAAAGGAATACAAGAGCTAGTTCAGTGGGAACAAGTACCAACTTAAAGAAAAACAATGGAAAAGAACTACCAACAAAGTTAATTTTAGTGTAACTTGGTTTTTTAGCATGTGCAGTAGTTTAGCCAATAATATGTTAGTAATAGCTTTATGGATAGTTAGCTTTAGCCAATAATACACTACAGATACCCTGATGGGCACCCAGTTATGTAACTAAAAAGTGTATACAAAGAAACAACTAACTCAATAAAATGTCTTCAACCCATCGGATTGAAATCTGTGTGTTTAATCCCCTCTATCATTTTTTCCCCTCTTCTGTTGAAAGCTATAAGACATCTAAAATAATTCCTTCCCCCACATCTTCCTTTTAACACAAAACGTACAGATCACAACCTCCTGTAGGATCTTGACTCTGTCACAGAGAATAGAGCTCTAGCTCTTTGCTGCCCAGCAATCTTTCTCAAGCTGCAGTAAGGGTACACATTTCAGTTAGGGTACCACATGCGCATATTGTCTACTGTGCACTGACTATATTGTGAGGAAACAGTCTGTGTAACCCAGGTGTATTTAATATAAGCTTATTTTCTTGCAGTTTTTCCTGGCTTGCTACTGACTAGGATTTTGCAAGCTAAACAATGAATTAGGAACTAAATCCTTTATATTTTATTGCTGATTCCACAAGCTTTCTGTAGTTGTTACTGCTAAATTTCAGTGTTAGTTTATATTTCTGTTTTCTTGTCATTAGCCCACAGTTTTGTTTCAGAACAGTCCGGAAGAATCTCCCAGGAAAAAACAAGCTACAGAAAGAATAAACCCAAACTGGAAAGTCTGAGGTAGCAGTGAAATATATGTCCAGAACATTTCTGGAAGTGATTTCTGGAAGAGTGCTGGGTAAATTTTGTTAGTGAAACAAGTCTGTAGTCCACTATGCTCTTGTTTTATAGACTGAGAACTGAAACTTTTAACAGGAAAAATTAAGCTAGAATATACAGAGTTAATTCAATCAGTGTGAAAATATTGGGTAGAAGTGAGGATGCTCTATGGAACAGTTTGGCCTGTAGCAGGACCTTTAGCAAAAAGGGGAAAAGAAAATCCAGGACTGTCAATGTTAGTACATACAGCAAATTTAGAAAAATGGGACTACAGAAACTACTCCTGTGGTGCTTTCAGGTAAGTCATGTTTCAATACTATTTGAGATCTTTCTTCTTCCTCTTCATGATTATATGCTAGGTATGTCCTACACAGGAAAGGCATAGAAAAGGCAGACCATGAAATGTTTTCTTGTTTGTACTTCTGCCTCCTTTGGAAAGAATAAAGGGAAGCTCTTGTCATATTTCTTGTGAAGGCTAAGCTGTCAAATTCATTAGTTTGCTACAAAATTACTTTTCTCGAGCCTTAAAATTTCCTGATATAAATTGAACAATTAGTCAAAATGATCTTCATTTTACTGCTAACCTAGCTGAAAATAAAATGGCTTTTTGTTTTCAGAGCTTGTTGTATAATGTATTGCTATGCCTAACTCAGACAATTTCTGCTTTGCTGTGTTTAAGTTCCTCGCATTTAGAAAAATAAAAATAGAAGGCTCCAGGGGACCCTATAGCAGCCTTCCAGCCCCTAAGGTGGGCCTACAGGAGAGATGAGTAGAGACTTTTGATCAGGGAGTGTAGTGATAGGATGAGAGGTAACGGTTTCAAATTGAAAGAAGGTAGATTTAGATTGAAAAATAGGAATAAATTCTTCACTGTGAGGGTAGTGAGACACTGGAACAGGTTTCCTGGAGAGGTTGTGGCAGCCCCATCCCTGGAAGTATTCAAAGTGTTGCATTGGGCTTTTAGCAGTCTAATCTAATAGCATGTGTGTCCTTGCCCATGGAAGATAGGCATAGAAGTAGATGATCTTGAAGGTCCTTCCCAACTGAAACCACTCTATGATTCTGTAATTCTACAATTCTTATTCAAACTTACTTACCTTTATGCAACATGGCACAGATCAAGATGAGGTACAAAACTCTTAATTCTGTGTTGCAGCAAGGTTGTTGTCTAAAAAAAAAAAAAAACAAAAAACTGACCAACCAAGCAAAAAAAGGACAAAAAAGAGTGAAGAATATCTTTGTTTTTTCTACACCATGACAGTTTCAGAAATCTAGAGCAATCATTTCAAACTGAGCTGTTTAACCTTCTTGGAGGTTTACTTACTATGCATTGATTCCTGGAATTTTATTTAACTGACTTTTTCAGTCAAGCTTCCTTCCTCTATGGTACTTATTAAAAATCAATAAAAGGCCTGAGGTACACTATACAATTGCAATTTTATGTATTTTGTGTCCAAATATAATTGGCTCCTGTTGGTTTTTTAGAAGTATGTTTGCTGGACCATAAACACTGCTCTGGTTATTTTCAAGTAGACAAGGTAATCTTAGTCAGTTGTATCTCCTCAAACAACATGTCAATTCATAACGGGGTTATGCTGTTCCTTGTTTTGAAATGTACAAACAGTACAGTGTACTTTCAGTCAGGAAATGACAAAACAATCAGGAATCCAGATATGTTTTCAACAAGGCTTAATCCAATTTTATTTTATTTTTTTTATTTAGTGATTTCCTTCATAACTACAAAAATGAAATTTTGTGAGTGCATGGGATATTTGGCTTCACTGAAGTGTCATACACTGGCAACAATGTTAATTCAGCAGTAGTACAGTCTGGTCTAGTATTTGTAGTTTGTCATGTTGAACTGTGGAAGAGTCAAAAACTCTATATGCACACAGATACAACACTAGGTATTGACAAAAACTGAACATTGTTCTCAAGTCCTCAGTTTGTCTGCAGGCAAATTACAGTGCAGAATGTAGAAGAAAAAACAGCTAGCTGAGACACCTTGGATACTGGGATCAGTTCTTTCACAGTCTGATTTACCTTTATAGCCTGGTTTGCCTTGATTATCACATGAAGCTCTGTGCCATCACTGCTACATGTCTCTTGTGCAAACTCACTTGCTTAGATTTAATTTATGTATCTTTACCACTGTCTAAAGTACACACATCTCAAGTGCTGAGCCTCTGGCTCCACAAGGCTGAGTGTTATCTTAACCCAGAGCCATGATAAAGCTGTCTTGGAGGCATTTTTGAAAGCGTGACTATAATTTATTTCTTTGATTTAGAATATTTAGAATATTTAAAGGCCTCTGAAATGTCTTTTTAAAACTTCAGGGAAATTTCCCAAAACAATTAATTTCCTTTAACATAAATCAAATCTTGTCTTCACTAGCTGTCTTCAAACAAGTTGTCAGTTCAGCACCAGAATTTACCCTTACCTCTTTCATTGTTTTTAAGAAGTGGAGAGCTGCAGAACACAGTTTCCAGAAAGGAGGACATTCATCATAGACTTCTGAAAACAGAGTATCAATGGTGCAGAAAATCTAGCATGTTGTCATTATGCTATCTCTTCATCACATTTTATAGCTTTCAAATCAGCAGGAAAAGAGAGAGCAGTTCTATCAAGTGTGCTTTGGCTCAAAATACTAATAAAAATGAAGGAAAAATGTAAGTAAAATAGGCAGTGGAGAAACATTAAATGAAATTTGTGATTGTGTGACATTTTCCAAATTAGACTAATGCAGCAGGGGATTTTATGCCTCCAAATGATTGGATTTTTTGAAGGAAATGGCTTTTGTTTGGGAGTTCTAAGATGTATAGCAGATAGCACCAGATAGCACTGAACTGAAACTGTGAATAATATCCACAGCCCAAAGAAAATGTCTTAAGATGATATTGACAGCTTGTACTGAAGTGAAAATGGGTCCCAGTAGCTCAGTGGAAGATGCAAGAACACAGCAAAAGGCTGAGATATTATAAAAAAATAGTCTAGAAGGGTTCATTGATGTACACTTACTAACTAGTGTTTCATTAATTTTGAGCCTATCTGGAATGTATCTTCCAACAAATATGAAAAACAGGGTGATTGTTGTGCTTATTAATTACAGGACTGTCTATGCTTAAATGTTCCAAGCTACTGATGAGGTGTGAATAGGCACATTTCTATATGTAATGTAAACATTTATGAGGTGCCTGTGATGATCATCCTTGGTAAATTTGACTAAGATTAGCAGGGTGTGCAGATGCTCAGTAAAAGATTATACCTCTGTGTAAGATTCCTATCAGTAGTGAATTTTTTTACTAGCGCAATACAGATTCTATTTTCCCTGCAGACACCTTGTGTATGTTTATTGATGGTGGGATTATGAATTACTTAGCTTTTATGATACATACATGGCTTCCACGATGCAGCATTGGCATAAAGGTGTGCTGCTTTGCCTTGTAAAAGAGGAAGTCGTCTACAGCTTTGGTCATTCTCTTTGTTTCCATTAAACCTATCCCTCAACAAAATGTTAAGAATAACCTGTCCAAGTGACCTATGTGTGTTTCCTGTGGCAGGCTGAATCTGTTGGATAGCTTCTATTGAATCCAGCCCAGTGGGAAGGAAATTGCAGGCTGCCACTCCTCCAGTTGCATTATGTGATGCCTTCCCAGTTGTGAGAGCAGGTCCCTCTGGGCCTGAAGGAATGACTAGAAATACATTTCTTGAAGGATGTGGAGGAGTCTTTGCAGGCCTAGAAGATCTAAGCAAGATTTACTTGGACTTTGGGCACAGGCAAAATTTACCCTGTCCTGTTTGGGCCAGAGTCACACCTTAAAGTGTTTTCTTTAAGCTGACAAATTTCATATTGGAGAGAAGAGGAAAATGAATAGAAAACTTGTAGTAGTATAGATTTTTGCACTTTTCCTGATTGATTGGAGAATGATTTATGTTAGAATTTTTGAATTTCAAAACTCTTTCTTAATAGTTTGCTTTTGAATCACAGCTGGAAAGCACCTTCAAATATAATCCAATTTAACCAGTTTGCCACAGGCAGGGACATCTTTCACTTGGTCAGCTTGTTCAAAGTGCGTTCCAGCCTAATTTTGAGCACTTTCAGTGATGGGGCATCCATGAATTCTCCAGACAACCTGTTCCTGTGTCTCACAAGCATAGCTGTAAATAAAAAAAAAAAAAAAAGTATTCTAACTCTATCCTCTTTCTGTTTTAAATCATTAACCATTGTCCTCTCACAGGCCCTGGTAAACAGTTTTTCTCCATCTGTCTCATAGCATCCTTTACATATTAGAAAGCTGCAATAGGGTCTCCCTAGGCACTTCTCTTCTCCATGCTGAACAATCCTACTCTCTCAGTCATTATTCCTTGGAGAGATGTTCCAGCCCTCTGATAGTTTTCATGACTCTCTGCAGATGAGGGTCTTGAGAGCAGAGAGGAAGAATGAACTGAATCAACATGCTAGGCACAATCCTCTTGATGCAGCTCAGGACACGGCTGTCTCTCTGGGCTGCAAGTACACATTACCAGCTCATATCTAATTTTTTCCATTCCATTCCATTCCATTCCATTCCATTCCATTCCATTCCATTCCATTCCGTGTTTGATTTCAGACAGGATGTAACTTGAGAATAATTTATAGAAAGTTATGGAACTGCAGAGCCAGCAGTTTAATGGGCATCCAGAATCCTCACAAAGAACTCCGCAACAACTCCATTCAGTGGTTTCTGTGTGTGTGTTTGGGAAAGGTTATATGTGCATGAACACACACATTTGGGTATGTATGGATACATGTAATACTCCTTCCCTCATATGTTATAAATGAGGGTACATATATGTACACAACACTCACATGCAGACAGATATATTTATTTTTAAATTGAGATCTATTTAAGATTTTATATTTTTGACTGCAACAGAAAGAAAATAGCATATATTGAAAATATATTTCTGACTTCATATTTCAGGAAACCTTGTAAGCATTTGAAGCTCTAGCCTACACAGCTGCTCAATCTGACATTGTATTATACTTCATATGAAATTTGTCATAGTAATTTTAGAAAAGACTGGCAAGAATAGTAGTGATATTTATAACTCCATAAGGTGAAGCACTCTTCACAATGCTGAGCTTTACAGACTGAAGCTTTGCTGACTAATAAAATCATACTTGGCATATTTGATAATGAACTGTTGAACTCTCAAAAATGATTGACAGCAAGATTGGAGATACTGGTTGGGAATAGGCATGTTCATTTTTTCCCTTGTCATTCCAAAAACTGAAAATATTTCATTGACAAATTTCATGCAGAAATACTTGTCACTTATCTGCTCTGGACATGATGTAAAGCTAACAGAGGCTTCCTCTGTAAATACTTATTGTGAGTCCAATCATGTGACCTAAAACAGAACAGCAGTTCTCTGAAACAGCTGTTTGGACGAATATCAAGCTGATTCAAAAGTAGGCTCTGTCTGCTGTTGTGCAGCCATTTCTGTTGGAGCTCAAGCTTTTTGTCCTGCACATAAAAAATATGTAGTAGAAAAAGTAGACTCTAGCTTTGTAGAGCAGTACAAACTGAGCTTTTGTCAGCAACAGGTGTTAGCTGCAAACCAAATGTAAGCAATAAATTAGGCTGAATTTATTATACTGTTGCATCACTGCAATAGTTCAGTGAAGCTCAGTTGCAAGTGCTGTTCTTTTAATACCCTAACTGGTATTGAAATTAATATTGGGAGGATACAGAGCCCTCTTACCCTGTTGCAGACATTTGAACTCTTCTGTACTAAACCAAATGGCATGGCCAAGGACTCATGTTTTTGTTCCCAGTATTTTATAGTAGCCTGTGACTTGGGATGATACTTCTGGGAACAATAGGCTCCAATGCTCATATCTGAGTACAGTGAATTACATTACAAATCTATGTTCCTATTGCTAATATTTATGTAAAGGGAGAAAAACCACTTCACCCTGAAGATGTATGACAAAGCCACCTGGTGTGACTTATGTGTGTGTTTTGCCACAGATAAGCATATCTTCTGTCTTGGGGAGCTTTAATGGGAAGGGTCTGTTCTGTGAATCTCCGGAGATCTACTCCTTACCAACAAAACAGAGCCTGAGCAGAACTTCTGCTGTCTGTGGAATCTGTCTCATAAAATCACATTCTCATGAGCCTGGGTAAGAGTTTTTAAACTTGTGTTTCTGAATGTGAGGGTATTACAACTATTGTAAGGTCCTCTGTAGTCCTGAAATTTAATCTCCTGGAGGAATATTTTGAAACTATTATCTTTCAGAGTTTGTGACTGTCAACAGTGGAGTTAACTGCCTTATCTTTTTCTAGATTTTTTTCCTGACTATTTACAAATTTATTTCTAACACTATGAGTGACTACCCCAAGTTTGAATATATTTTGCTTTATCCAAAATGTTAGTTTGGATAAAGGCTTTGATATGTTGCCCTGTAGAGACCTTGTTTGTTCAAGCAATTTGATTTATTATGATTTCTTAAAGTTCTTTCAAGCTCTTAGAGTTCTTTCAAGTTCTTTTTCCTGGCAAGTGCCATGTTAAGCTATCTCAGGTATGATTCTTCCTGCTCCATTTCAAAGTGAAGCCTTGCTGGGCTGCAGGCACTTATCAGTATATTGTCTACTTCAGAAACCACTTATATACACCAAATCAGTAAGATTTTAAAGACAGCAGCTGCTTTTGGTTCTAGAAGAAATTATTTTAACAATTCTGATACCAATGAGTCGTTACCTTTGCAGGGTAGGGGAAAAAGTAAGAAAAGATTCTTCTAATCCAAAGTCTTGGAAATGGGAATATCACAACACGGTTCTAACAAGCGTGATGTTCTGGTTAATGTCCTTTGCTGCTTAGACAATTTACTTAATTGAACCTGTTCTTTTAGGACACAGGAGGTCATCTAAAGAGAACTTTTCTGAGACTACTATTGTGATATAAATGTGCCTTAAATAGTGATGACCTGAGGAAGATTTGTGACAAGTTTATGAATAATATGATTTAGTCCTATGAATGGCAGGATTGCTGTCACTGACCCTGAAATTAATTTTAACTCTTTTAAAGGGAAATCCAGCCTAGAGCCTCTCCCTGGAAAAAGTAGTGTGATGCATTTTTTTTAAAATCTGTCCTTCATAATGAGATGAAAAGTATGGCAAGTCTTAATGTTACAATGGTAGAAAGAGAATCATTTTTAAACAGAATTTTAGAAAGGATACTTGAGTTCTTACATTTATTTTTGTTTTCATCTAAAAAACCCCAAGATTCTACACTGTTTCTTACATTTCTTGTGTTAATGTAAAAAAAAAGTGAGGAAAAACACATCACATAATTTTAATCAAGAGAAAGTGTATAGCTATGTGTGGGTTTGGTGAGTTTTTGTGGTTGTTAAGTAAAAATAGTTTTTTCCAATTTAATATAGCTAAAACTCCTACTAAAATATGCTTTAAAACATCTCTCTGCAGAAGATAAGTAAGAGGATTTTGGTTTGATCTCTTCTTTTTGAATAAATCTTTAGTTTATATTCTTGGTTTCCACTTCACAGTGATTTTTCTTCTGTTTCTGTTGTAACTCAGCCAATTATCTCTGCTTCTACCTCTAATTATTCTGAAGGCTCTACTCCTTTGCACATCAATATTCTGTCTGCAGTCAACAGTTCTACAAGGAATGGCACTTCATACATAAATGCTGTTCTTTTAATTGTGAATCTCATGGGCACTATTTTCTGCTTCTGTTAGTTGTTATTACCTGTTGATACACTTATTCATGAAACCTATGCCAATAATAGATTGCCTAGTGTCCATGGTGACAGAATGGTACTGCTTAGAAATGGTTGGTATTCAACACTGTTGCTGATAATTACATCTGTGCTGGATTTGTTTTTGTAGTCACAAAAAAGAAAGCCTCTGAATTTTTTAAGTGTTTTAAATTTATTTTGAACATAGAAGATCTACTATAAAGAATGATCTCCAAAAGTTATTGTTAGCTTCTAGCATCACCAGATTTTATCAGTCTTAGTCTGGTGTTGAGCACAATTGGCATAGAGTTCCTTTTATCATGTGTTACACAGCTGATCAGTGTTAGAAATGCTTGCATTGAAAAGCTAGGATCTATTTTTCTAGTGCTAATAATGTTTGTTTCTGCCCTTTGTTGTGACATATTGGACCACTTTGATTCCTTTATGACAAAAGATTTTGTTTTAGCAGTTCTAATATACCAGTATTTATTCATAGATTTGAGATATTACTAGATTACACAGATTTGAAAAAACCCCAACTTTGTATAACGACAATGTTTGAGCATGAGTATTACTTCATTTATTAACTAAACTTTTCCAAAACACAGCCTAAGTAAATGGAACATACGATCAGACATCTGTTCATTTGATACTTCTACTGACATTTACATGACAGAATTCTCTCTTGCCTTCAACATACATAAACATACACAAATGTACTAAAAATTAAATAATCCCAAGTTTTTCCCCACCTGTATCATCATTTTGGATGAGCATTAAGTTAGATTTATTATGTACATAATTTATTTACTTTTAACCTATTAACGAGCCTGGTGCTGTAATATAGTCCCAGGGTAGGGCAGTAGAAACAATATAAATATCTTTTTTTTTTCTTACTGAAAATTGCCTGCTTTGGATATACTCTGACACACACAATTTGCCTTGTTGAAATCCACTAAATTCAAGAAGGTTTTTGTTATGCTTTTTTTTGTTATAGGAGCAGCATATATACCCAAATCAAACATCATTATTATTCCCTGCAACCATGTTCCCAACTAATATTGAAACTTAATCAAATGTTATTTTGAACTGTAAAATCTTAGCTGAAACTGGAAGCATATATGTTGGTTAATGAGATACGAGTTTTGAAACGATAAAGAAATGAGTTTAGAGAATGTAGTATCTTTACTTTTTATGTCATGTGGAAAAAATTCAGCTAAATACTCAATACCTCTAACAATTCAGACAGAAAGTAAGCATCACATATCCGCTCCCACCCTCCTCTGTGGTAGGATGGCAGAGAAAGTTGAAAGAGTATAAGTGAGAAAAATAATGGGCTGAGCTAAAGTGAATTTAATAAGTAAAGCAAAAGTCAGTTATGTAAACAAAGCAAAACAAAGAATTCATTCATTACTTCCCATCATCAGGCAGGTGTTAAGCAACGTCCAGGAAAGCAAGGCTCCATCACGTATGTCAGTTATTTAGGAAGACAGACACCTTGACTCCAAATATCTCCACTGTCCTCCACCCTTCCTCTGCTTTACAGACTGAATATGACATTATACAGTATGGAATATCCTCTTGTTCTGTTTGGATCATCTGTCCCAGCTGTGCCCCTCTAAAATTCTTTTGTACCTCCAGCCTACTCGCTGGGGAGGTGGTGTAAAAAGCAGAAAAGGTTTTGATGCTGTGTAAGCACTACTCTACAATGATGAAAACATCCCTATGAAAACATTCCTGTGTCATCAATACTGTTTCCAGCTCAAATCCAAAACACAGTACTGTAACAAGTACTATGGAAATAAATCACTCTGTCTCAGCCAAAACCAGGCTGGAAGCAAAACCTCTTCCCTACCAAACCCTAGTACACAATGTCTTACACCTGGATCGAGGCAATCCCCAATTTCAGTACATGATGGTGAATGATGTAATTGAGCCTTACAGAGAAGGACTTGGGGATGTTGGTTGATAGGAAGCTCCACAATAGCTGGCAGTGTGCACTCACAACCCAGAAGGCTAATTGTGTCCTGGGCTGCATCAAAACAAGCGAGGTCAGCAGTTTGAGGCAGGTGATTCTGCCCCTACATTCTTTTCTTGTGAGACCTCACCTGGAGTACTATGTCCAGTTCTGGAATCTTCAATGTAAGAAGGATATGGAACTACTGGAATGGGTCCAGAGGTGGGCTACAAAGATGATCCGAAGGTTAGAGTACCTTTGATATGAGCACAGACTGAGAGAGTTGGTCTTGTTCAGCCTGGAGAAGAGAAGGGCCTGAAGAGACCTGATAGCAACCTTCCAGTAGGAGTGTACAAGAAAGCTGGAGAGGGACTATTCATAAAAGCTTGTGGTGACAGGACAAGGAGGAATGGATATAAAGTGGATAGGGGCATATTTAGACTAGACATTAAGATGAATTTCTTCACCATGAGAAGGGTCATAGAATCATGGAACAACCAGGTTGGAAGGGACCCATCGGATCATCAAGTCCAACCATTCCTATCAAACGCTAAACCAAGTCCCTCAAGACCTCATTCACCCGTGCCTTAAACACCTCCAGGGAAGGGGAATCAACCACCTCCCTGCGCAGCCTATTCCAATGCCCAATGACCCTTTCTGTGAAAAACCTCCTCCTAATCTCCAGCCTAAATCTCCCCTGGTGGAGCTTGAGGCCATTCCCTCTTGTCCTGTCCCTTGGGAGAAGAGCCCAGCTCCCTCCTCTCCACAACCTCCTTTCAGGGAGTTGGAGAGAGTAATGAGGTCTCCTCTCAGCCCCCTCTTCTCCAGGATAAACACCCCCAGCTCTCTCAGCTGCTCCTCTTCTTCTCCAACCCCTTCCCCAGCTTCGTTGCTCTTCTCTGGACTCGCTCCAGAGCCTCAACATCCTTCTTGTGCTGAGAGACCCACAACCAAACACAGGATTCAAGGAGCAGGGTGAGGCTCTGGAACAGTTCACCAAGAGAAGTTGTGGATGCCCCATCCCTGGAGGTGTCATAGTCCAGGTTGGATGGGGCCTTGAGTAACCGGATGTATTGGGATGTCCCTGCCCATGGCAGAGAGGTTGGAACTAGATGATCTTTAAGGTCCCTTCCAACCCTAGCTATTCTATGATTCTATGAATAAAATCACCTGGGCCCTAGATTCCCTCACTAGCTGCCTCAAAGCCCTGAAGTCTCTTTTGATCACCCATGGGCTGCGTACTGCAGCTTTATCACCTCCCACATGGAATAGAAGTGATAGGTAGTAATCTGAGTGCCTTACCAGACTGGAGAGTTTCCTAGTGATATCCCTAACCCAGGTCCCTGTGAGGCATCAGACTTTCCTATCAGTAGGGTCTACTCAACATATTGGAACCTCTATTCCCCTCAGCATGGAGTCTCCTACATCTATAATTCATCTTTTATTCCTTGTAGTGGTTGTAGTAATATAGGGGGGATGTCATTCTGGTCTTGAACTGTCCTCTGGAGTAAATAGATCAGTGCCCATGTTGTCCTCTCATTGGCCTTCCACAACTAGAGCCTCATATTTATTGTGCAGAGGCACATAAAGAGGTGTGGGAAGGAGGAGAACAGTTTTCTGGTCTTATGGTGGACTTGCTTCCACTTGTTGCTTCCCTTTAAGACCTTGCCTACATCCTGGTGTGGTGAGGATACTGAATCTCACTCAATAATACATTTTGCTTACATGAAGGGTGATAAGGAAGTGACATGATCACATCTGTAAAACAATATATTGTGTACATATACATTCCTCAATAGTCTGTTTATTCAACTGATTTGTTTTGATTTTACTTAATATATGCTATAAACAAGTAAAATTAAAACAGTATTATTTGAAACCAACTTAAAGCAAATCCCATTGTTACTTAAAATACTTAGCTTTCCTCATTTTTTTTAAGTTTTGGTTAGGTAAAATTGTATCCTGACTTACTTTAGGAAACCTAGAGGTTGTCTTAATAGTAGTTAGTTTCAACAGTTGTTCAAACAATTTCTACGATGGCTAGTGTGTATTAGAAATAGGGAAGGAGATATGGAGATATGCTGCATTTTATAGTCATTGTCATTGTATGGTCTTATCCCATTTTTTTTAATGCCTTGACAAAGTGCCACTAGGTGGAGCAAGTGTTGTTTAAAGAAAAGAAGAAAAAAAAAGAAACCCCGAATTAAGATGCTAAAGCATGAGAAGGCTAAATACAAACATCATTTAGAGATACAACATCTTTATTGTTAAAAGTTATAAGCTAAATGGAAGCTTAATGTAATTGAAAGCTGTTTAATAGAGGAAATTCTTTGCTGTTTTTGGTAAATATCTTAATAAAAACGATGCTTAAAGGGCTAGTAGAGAGAGAGGATGACTGAAGAAGCAATTATTTAAAATTCCTTGTGGGATCCATTGCATATCTAAGATAATTGGGCTTCCATCACTAAATATTTTTAGATAATGAGAAGCAGGATAGACTTATTATAACATCTTGCATTAGATTAAATAAATGTTTTATCAGTTGCTTTAAACAGAAATTAAGGTTGGCCTTGGAGCATGAGAGTTGTCTTCAGGATATTGGAATGATGGATTCCTTTCAAGGTGATGTGGGACTTTGTACTGTCTCACAAAGCTTCTCCAGAGCAGCATCCACTCTTTAGCTAATGAATGTCATCAGAGGCTCAGGAGATGAATGTCACAGGTCTTGTTAGTCAGATGTAATATTAATTTGGTAAAATCTGTGTTGACATGTTTGAAAATCTCAAGTAACATCTGATCTCACTGTAACTTAGCAAAGCCTGGACTGTTTTTTTCCCAGCTCTCTCAATCTGGTTTATTTTAGTGGGCTCTCTTTAATGTAGAATGGAGGATTCTAATGTTTATTAAGATGTTTGTGTTTACCTGGATTTAGAAGTTAGAGAAAATAGCCATAAAGATGCTCTGGATTAGATTATAAAGCAGCTTCCTGACAGTGTTGTGCAATCTCCTGTGGGTGACAACATAATTTAAATCCTTGTGCCTGAACTGTTCCTATTAAAATTACAGTTTTACAGACTTACAGGATAATAGGGATTTGCAGAATTTTTTACTAAATTAAACTTCACCCACCTGACATATACTCCAGTCATCCAGTGGAGTTTATTTCCCATGCCTTTCTGGCATATACCTGACTTTTTGCACAACACTCACCTAGTCTTTGGCTTCTGATTTTCAGAAAAGTGTTTGCTTACTTATTGGAGTATGTAATGTTTAGTAGTAGTATTTAATGCTTCTAAATGTTATGCTCTCAAAATTCCCTGTTCTCTTCCTGTTTCAGTATCACTTATGTGATTAGGGCACAATTTCACTTTCAGTGGAGTAGATAAATGCTCTTTAAAAAGTACAAGAAAGGAACATGCTGGAAGTAGAGATATAAAACAGGCAGTGAAAGTGTAAGCCTGTCCATGTGGTTCAATTGAAATATAGCAACATTGACTCAAGGATACTTTCTCCAGATACTAGGATCAGTAGCTACCCTTGACTAAGCCATGTTCTCTTTGCTAAAGCTGCCATTAAGGGCATCAATGTCAGTTGTGATGGCAGTTTTTTTTTCTTGAGGTCTCGACCATTAGGAACATTCCATAGTGTTTCTACCTAGTCATGCTTATCACAATTCATAGCACAAAAATAATTTTGTATGGTCTTTTTTGATATGTTTGGTTTCTCTAAAGAGAAGCAACCGAAGTTTAGGGAGTATTGTAGTGTGTTGTATGAAATTATTAAAGATGTTTAGTACATATACCCTCCACTTAGTTAAAACAAGGAATTTATGATCTGTGACTTTAGGTTTTCACCACTCCTTTCACTCAGACCCTTGGCTTTTCTGTGATGAACATTTATTTCTTTAAGAACCATGTAAGTAGACTTAAAGATAATAACATAACTGCTAAAGGTTGAGGAGTTCTTTTATAAACTCTGTAAATAACAGAAGCTAACTTTAAAATTGTGAATTACCTGCCTGGTTCTAAACCATCATGAATAATAATAGAAATAATACAGTTAGGATTTTCAAGGAACCAATTTTAGAAAGAGATTGTTTGTTTTCAGGATGAATGAATAAAAGATAAGCTGGACTTATAAGTTACATGCAGATTAATGTAAGAATGAGTAGGCAGATAAATGAGCAGATTGAACAATGGCCCAGTTACTACTTTTTGAAAAGCTTTTAGGAAGGCAGATTTCTGCATGACTTAGGTTACAAGAAGCTATAATGGCTACTGGGTGATGTATTTTCTTACTCCTCTACCGTAGAGGCTTGTATCAGTCTTGAGCTTGAAGGAAGTGGTGACTGAATGGTAATCAGCTCTCTTGGACCTCCCCTACCTTCTGGTGCCCAAATCTATGGGATTCCAACACATAGGTTTTTGAATAGGCTAAAGTTATCTCTTCTGAAGTCCAGGGTTTTAAACCTGCATATTGTCTTTCATCCACACAGGATCCTGAACTCCACCATCCTATGGTCACTGCTGACAAGGCTGCCCCCAGCTTTCACGTCGCTAACAAGCCCTGCTTTGTTACTGCAAGGTCCAGCAGTATTTATGGCTTCTTGTTTCTTTGAAAATGGCAAGTGGATAAGGGTTAGTTGAAAGACAAGAAATTTGGCCTGCTCTGACACACTACCTTTTTCCTAAGTTTTGAAACAGAATTATAATCATTGGTCAAAACCAAAAAGTGATTATAAACAGGTGAGTTTCAAAGAGATTAAGAGAGAGGACTGAAAAAGAAATGACAGGAATGTTTACTCAATACCTCCTAACATTAGTCTTTGCTTCCTGCTAGTCAGTTCCTTTTGGGCATCTATTCTGACTTAGTAGCCTTTTGCAAGAGATATCCTTTCACTTTGTAAATGCAGCAGTCAGCCACGTGTTTACTTCTTGCTATGTAAAGAAATTCACGTCTCTCAGAAATACTAAAATAATATCAAAGACTATGTGAAATATTATCCTTCATCCCATTTTTCCATTCAGAGACCCAGAAAATTTATGAAAAAAAAGTAACATCAGGTAGATCTTCTGCAATCATCCAGTAACAGTTACCTGATGACAATTTCCCTTCTTAAACATGGATAAAGAGATGAGTATGGAGGAATATTCTATTTGCATTTGTCATAGTTGTGCTGGCCAATCAATAGGTACAGTTATTGTAGAACCAGTTCATAGCTCTTAGCAACTGAGGTGTTATGGAAGGCTTAGACGTAAATTAATTTTTGTTGATAGGTCAATCAACTGTTTCGTAATTGTAAAGGTATCAAGCAACCTGGGTAAAGTAGGGCCTGGTTTTGATTTGATTCAGCAGTCCTGCTGAAATATTACTTTCTGCATTCTTGAAACCACTTTTTTTTTTTTTGAATTGCACCACTCAGTACTGAGTAAGTTGAGTACTGAAACTCTGATCCACTAAAAAAATCAGGTTAAGAATGGATGAAAATATCTACTGTAAGCCATGTATCTCAAAACACTTAGAATAGACTCCAAAATTATCTTCTTTTCTGAAAGTTACACCGCCAGGCTTGACTTAAGTTTCAGTCCTGTGCCCTTTGTTTCCGAGGAAGAAAAATTATCATGCAAATAATTAATCTCTATGATAAAGCAATATACAATGTCACTGCACATCAAGGTGTCCACTTAGCTTTAGCTTTAAACCATTGAACTTCTGGTTTGGTAATGCTTCCTTTAATTAAGACAGCCTAAAAGAAATTTTGAGTATAACAACTCTTCCAATCTTCTCTTTTGCCAGTACAGGTTTTGCTTTGTTATTATCAAACCTTTATTTTATCCATAAAACCTCATCTAGTGGAATTTTCCCTGCTAATAGCATTCCCGTCTTCTGTAATCCCCTTAATGGTGTCATGATAGTGTTGATCAGTTGTTTCAACCTACATTGTTTTCTTTTCTTTTCTTTTTCAGCTCCTATAAAGCCTTACTATATATGAGGGAAATATTCCATGGCATTTTTCCTTCTTTTCCTCTAAGCATGTTATGTGCATTTTTATTTCTGTACAATTTCCTTTCTGTTCTCTTTTTTCATTCTCAAATAATACATTTCTCTGTTCTCAAATAATACATTTTTCTATTCTTATCTTCCTGTCTACTTATTGATATCTCATTTTGATTGTAAGTGCCTGTACCTCAACAATCTATTTCTGCTCCCCCACCCTTTGGTACATGGAAGATTCTCCACTTTTGACAAGAATTCTGTGTTTATAAGTCACTTAATGTCTCTTTTATCAACTCAAAAGATCACTGTTACAAGACTCACCAGTTTTCCCTGTGAGTTTATTACCTGGATGAACACAAGCATTAGAAGACCAAGCTGTTTTTTTTCAGTGTTAGTACCTCTGGACTAAAAAAGTAACCTGTATACTGCTTCATCTCTGCTTAGTTCCTTGAACTGTCTTTTGTTGTAAATGGAAAATTCACAGTTAAAGAACTAAAAAAAAAAAAAATCTTATCTAAGAGAACTATGGTAGGATCAAAATCTCATTGGAAATAGAGACATTTTTATCCATTAACTTAAATGTGCTTTAGATCAGATCCCAGATGATTTATTTATTTTTTTTTTTTTTTTCACTTTTAATACCATGAGTACTCAATTATACCTGTCCTAATGCTGAGTCATGCTGGCAAGGGTAAGGATTTACACTGATGGAGCCCTGGTTCCTGCAACCACATCTTACAAAGGCCAAGTTTTTCAACAAAAAACCCCTGCTACATCTGCAAAAAATTGCTACATCTCTTTAATTATAAGAGCAACCATCCTGCTGCTGTGTCCTTTCAGCATGTAGGAACAGTGCTGTACTTTTCTCTGGTGCTGTCAGCATTTCCAGAAATGATAAAAACCTTCCTTTTCACCTTCCTGATCAAACACTTCTACCTCCCATGCAGCTGTTACTTGTTATTGCAAAGCACTCTTTAACTGAGGGTGCTCAGGACAGTAAGGATTCCTACATATTACTTGCAGCAGCTCTGAAGCTAGAAAGGTTCTTTGCTATTTCTCTTCAGTAAAAGTATCTTTAGTTGAGGAGTGCTGGGTGTTTATGTGTCACCTCTTCTTGGAAGCTGCACAGTCTGGCTTTATATATGTATATATGTACAAACACATGTACATAAATTTTTTTATATATACGGACATGCATTCACATAATTGCAAATTCTTGCCATTTTATTTTCAATAAAGGCAGAAATTAAAAAAGAACAATTTGCTTTTGTGCTTGACGAAGTCACTCTGCCTTTCATGTGTTTTAGTCATCCTGAGACACTGACAGAACAAATCCTTTTTTTGACAGCTGCTGAAACCATCTAATGAAGGCAGGCAATTGCCTGTAGCTCAGCTGCCAAAATCCAAGTTTCAAATGCAAGTCTTAACTGGGAATTAAGCATGATTCCTATGACATGAGAGAAGTCATTCCACAAGCCTATCCTTTTCTTGCTCACCTGAACAGGTGCTTTCTCTTTACATTTTTCATTGGATAGTTGGGGTATATTTTAAAAATGTCCTGATGTTCCAAAGAAAAACTGCCCCCCTCTTTCCAAATCATCCCAATTGGGAATTCCTAGTTTTGTGAAAAAAGCATTAATTTTGCACATCTGCCTTCAGATTCTAGACTGGAAAAAACAGTCAACATTTTCATTTTAGGAAACATGAGAAAAAGAGATTACCTAAGCACAGTAGAATGTTTGCAAGTATTTTGTATAACAGATGCAAGAAGCACTGTGGTGTTTGCGAAGTCTAGGGAAATGCTAAGGCATTTTATCTGCACACATTATAGCGTCTCTGGGAATAATTCCAATGTGCTCCCCTCAAAGGAATGTATGGTACACTGCTTATAGTACTCATGCTTGATGAAGGCCCTTCATCTCACACCCAGTACTTGCCGGGTGCTTTGGATGGTGGCCTTTGTGTGCACACCTAAAAGGTGAGGTTAAGATCACCTTTGAACCTGCTACTTGTCCAAGGCAACTCACTGGATATGCCTGGCAGAAGCACAGATACTTAGGATTGATAAGTTATGTAAAATTCAGAGAATCAATTTTTTTTTACAGATTATGAATCTGAAATACAGCAGTGGCTGCAAATACAGTCAGAGAAGAAAACATCTGTGCAAAAATGAAACAATAAATTAAACTTCTCTAGTGGTGTATGTTTATCCAAATGCCTGTTTAAGGCTGCATGGGTGTAAAGGGATGCTGATCCCTTTGGTAAGTGAATTTCAAGTATTAAAAGAGTGCGACGTTTCTTTAGCTGGTCAGTGCTAACATTGTCTCCAAGAGAGAAAAAAGATGGCCTAGTCAGGTGGTAAAGTCTGGTAATAAAGAAACTATCTTGAACTCTGTTCTCAGGAAAGACATTGAAAAAAGTTGCTGGCTGCATTATTTCTTGATGGTTTCATTATTGTTTCTATCACAACAACATGTTGCAAGACGGAACTGCACAGGCAGTACAAGCAGAGATTGGGAAGCTGAGAAGAGCATGGGGATACTGTCTGGCTGTGAAGGGATGGGTTCAGGAAGGCTAGTACTCAGCTGGAGCTGAACTTCACAAGGGAAATGAAGACTAGCAAGAAGGGCTTCTACAAGGTCAACAGACAACAAGATGGTGACCAAGGGGAATAAAGACCCTCTCACTGTAGGGAAGGATCAGGTTTGTGACCAGCTTAAGAACTCAAACATGCATAAGTCTAAGGGGCCCAATGAGATGTATTACAGAGTCCTGAGGGAATTGGCGGATGTGGTGGCCAAGACACTCTCCATGATATTTGAAAACTCATAGCAATCAGGAGAAGACCCTGGTGATTAGAAGAAGAGTAATGTTGTGCCCATTTTTAAAAAAAGGTAGAAAAGATGAAATTATGAACTACTAACCTGTCAACCCCACCTCTGTGCCTAGGAAGATCATGGAACAGTTTCTCCTAGAAGCTATGATAAAGCACATCAAAAATGGGGATGTGATTAGTGGCAGTCAGCATGGCTTCACCAGGGGCAAGTCCTGTATGACCAACCTAGAGGCTTTCTATGATGGGGTAACCGCAGCAGTGGACATGGGAAAACCAGCAGATGTGATCTATCTAGACTTCTGTAAAGCCTTTGACATGATGCTCCATAACATCCTTCTTTCTTAACTGGAGAGATGTGGAATTGATGGGTGTACTCCTTGGAGAATAAGAAATTAGTAGGATTATCATATTCAGAGAATAGTGGTCAATGGTTTGATATCCAGATGGAGATCTGTGACAAGTGGTGTCCCACAGGGTCCCATGCTCAGACTGGTGCTATTTCTTATCTTCATCAATGATATAGACAGTGAGATTGAGTGCACCCTCAGCAAGTTTGCAGATCACACCAAGATGAGTGGTACAGTTGTCATACTGGAAGGATGTAATACCATCAAGACGTTCCTGGACAAGCTGGAGAAATGGGTTTTTGTGAATGTCATGAGGTTCAACAAAGCCAAATGCAAGGCCCTACACCTGGGATTGGGCAATCTACACTTTCATACAGGTTTGGGGATGACATGATTGAAAGCAGCCTTGCAGAGAATGACTTGAGGCTGCTGGTTGATGAGAAGATCCACATCACCTGGCAATGTGCCTTCGCACCCCAGAAGTCCAACTGCATCCTGGGCTGCATCAAAAGAAATGTGACCAGTGAAATTACTTTGCTTGAAATGTTTTTGGATTGAGCTTCTCTGACTACACTGCAGTGCATAGCCAGGAAAAGAAAAAATGAGAGACTAGGCTGTTATATTGGCTTAGCCTCCATTTGTGCTCGCATCTTATTTCCTCTTCTCTTTATCCTAGATAGATCTAGCAACTTCAGTTATATTTGTCTCTGGAGGCATTGATACTGCTTTATTGGTCAGGAATCCAAATGAGAAACTGCTCTAGGCAGAGATCATTACACACATTTGAACTTCCTCTAAAACAAACAAACAAAAACTAAAAAACCCAAACAATGGCCAATATTTGTCCAATATAATTCTCAGGTACGTGTAATAGGGTGGAAGCTGGGTAATTCAGGGAAACATTTAAGCATGTTTTCTGGGATTGGATTGTTTTCCCAGTTTGGGGGAGATGAGCAGTTGCTACAGTGAGAAGGCTATTTGAAGCTGCCAGTTAAATCCTTTCATGTGTTGGTATGACTGCAAATGGATAGAGATGTGAGGTTCATGGGTGCAAAAATCCATGTCTTTGACATTCCTCCCTCTCTTGTAAACCTGTGCAGCCCTGGATAAAGGAATTATTTCTCTTCCACAGACTAGGAAAATTCTTTTTTTTTCTCCTTACTACTCTGCAGGTCTTAGATTTGCTAAAGCTCTTTCTCCCTTTACTTAAAGTCTGTTAAATGGCTAACTGTTAACCTAAACATATTATTACAGGTAAAAGACTATGCAGTCTTGCAAGCTATCTTCCTTCAGGCAGTTTCTTACTGAAATGCTTATGTTCAGCACTATTTTGTGCATAGAAATATTTTTTCTTATTTAAAAATTATGCGTTTTTTCATATCAAAAGAATGTAGTTTAAAGATGTGAGAACCAAATTTGACCTACTTTGGGTCATAGAACTTGCATAGGAAAGACCTGCTGAATCCACTTCGTGTATTATAAATCTAAATATACATCAGTGATGGTTATAAAGCAATAGGAGGCTGCTTTTTCCAAATTTACAGAATTCTAGTATTCCCTTCTCACCTATTCTGAAATGATTGATAAAATATAAGACGTTATCAAACGCCATTTTTGTACACACAGAGTGATAACTCAAATTCATCCTGGTAAAACTGCTCCCATGATTCTAATCCTATGCTTTGGAGGATAAATGAGCAGCAGTATTTGACATGCATTTTGAATGTGAAGTATCTAATTTTGTTCCCCTGATCAAGGTTATCATATTCACTATTTTCTGGTTGGATAAATACAGTCACAGGTATTTGGTATTTTTAGGACCTCTTAGAAAAATCAATCCATACTTTTAAAAAAAGACTTAAAAAAGACCAATTAAATTTACTATCATATTTTAAAGTTTTATTTTAAAGTGACAATTATGAGTTTTACTGCATGTGAACAACCTGGAAACACAGTATTATGTGTGTCTTATTTTAGTGCTGTGCCAATTATTATTGTTACTACTGCAAAAATATGCTGTTGGTGTGAGGTGATATCTTAATTTAACACTCTTTTTGGGAAAGATCATGTTAATCTCAGATTCACTTAAATCATAAATCACAGAATAGTTTGAATTGGAAGGGACTTCAAAAATCATCCAGTTTCACCTCTTACTGCCTGTAGCAGTGACACCTTCCACTCGATAAGGTTACTCAAAGCTTCATCCAGTCTGGCCTTGAACACCCCCAGGAATGGGACTCTCATGGTGTCTCTGGGCTGCACATCCTAGTGCCTCTTCACCTTCATGGTAAAACATTTCTTCCCAATATCTAATCTGAATGTCCCCTCTTTCAGCCTTAAACCATTATCCCTCATTCAATCACAATATTCCCTGATAATGAGTCCACATCTTTCCTGTAGGCCCACTTTTATGTACTGGAAGGCTGCTATAAGATCTTCATAGCATCACAGAATCATTAGGTTAGAAAAGACCTTAGAGATCATCACCTCTAATCATATCTACCTATTACTAAATCATGTCCCCAAACACTTCATCTACCTGACTTTTAAACACCTCCAGTGATGGTGAATCAACTACCTCTCTGGGCAACCTGTTCCAGTGCTTGATAGCCCTATCAGTTAAGATATTTTTCCTAATGTCCAATCTAAATTTTGCCTGGCAGAGCTTGACACCATTCACTCTTGTTCTATCAGCTATCACCTGGGAGAAGAGACTAACACCCAACTCTCTGGAATCTCCTTTTAGATAGCCGTAGAGAGCAATAAGGTCTCCCCTTCCTGGAACCTTCTCTTCTCTAGGCTAAATAAACCCAGCTGCCAGCCTGCTCTTGGAAAGAAGTTGCTCCCATCTTCCAGTCTTCTTTGTGGCATTCCTCTGGATTCACTACAACAGATTCATGTCTTTGCTGTTCTGAGGACTCCAAAACTGAATACAGTACTCCAGGTGATGTCTCACAAGAGCAGAGTAGAGGGGGAGAATCAACTTCTCTGACCTGCTGGCCATGCTTCTTTTGATGCATTCGAAGGTACAGTTGGCTTTCTGGGCTGCAAGTGTACATTCCTGGCTCTCATTGAGCTTCTCATCCACCAGATCCCCAACACCTCTTTGAGGTTACTGAGTCCACTCTCCACCCAGTCTGTATTTGTGCTTGGAATTGCTCTAATCCAGGTGCAGGACCTGGCATGTGGCTTTGTTGAACTTCATTAAGTTCACACAGGGCCACTTCTCAAGCCTGTCAAGGTCCTTTTGGAGGACATTCCTTCCTCCAGTGTGTAAAGTGCATCACACAGTTTGATGTCATTGGCAAGATTTCTGAGGTTGCCCTCAATTCCCCTGTCTATGTCTGTGGCAAAGATGTTGAACAACAATGGTCCTGAGACAACCTCTGATGAATGCTGCTTACTGCTGGTCTCCACTTGGACATTGAGCTGCTGATCCCCGATCTTTGAGTGCACTCATGCAGCCATTTCTTTATTCATTGAGTGGTTCATCCATCAAATCCATGTCTCTCCTGTCTAGAAAAAAGAATCTCATGCAGGAGAGTATTGAATGCTTTGCATAAATCCCAGTAGATGATGTCACTTTTCCTTTATCCAATGTTTTAGCCTCTTTGTTGAAGGCCAGAAAAATCACTGATTTGTGCTTTGTAAAACCATGTTGTTTGTTACCAATCACCTCCTTATTTTCCATGTGCCTCAGCAGAGTTTCCAGGAGGACCTGCTGCATGATCTTGCTATGCACAGATGTGAGAATAAACAGCCTGTAGTTCCCTATGTCTTCTTTTTTCCTTTTATAAAAATGAGAGTTATGTTGCCCTTTTTCCAGTCAGTGGGAGCTTCACTGGACTACCATGATATCTCAAATGTGATGGGTAGTGGCTTAACGACTTCATCTGCCAGTTCCCTCAGGACCTGTGGATGCATCTCATCATGTCCCATGTCCCTTTAGGTAATGGAAAAAATGTAAGGCATAGAATAGGTTTTAGAAATACCTACAAACTTCTGACATGGCAGAAAAAAATTGTAAAGATGGCAAATTGTAAAAAACAAGACTGGAAAACAATCTATTGTTGCATTCCTGAGTAGAAGCCAAGCATTTCTAAAATTGCTTGAAATGTTTACTGTGAGTTCATGGAAATTAATTTTATACATCCATTTCTTCTTCTCTTAGGATGTTCCGTAGATTTATATGTATTTGCACTTCATTTATTTGGTGTTTGACAAGAGAACTACACTTTATGCAGCCACATGATCAGATTTGCTTGCTGAATAAAGGAAAATGTATTTCAAAGTTACATCCTCTATTTTTTTTTCCTGACTGCTCTGTGACATCCAGCCAAAGAAGTGAATAGACAGTTATATCCAGACAGATCACAACTTGTAAATATGTGAGAGTCATTCTCTTTAGCTGAAGTGGAACATTTGGTTTGAAAAGCAATAACTTGTCAAAAAAAGGCAAGAATAATTATTTTTTTAATTCAGTCACCCATTTATTTTTCCATTTATTTTTTAACTTCTCAGTTATTTATGTATTATTAATGTTTAAGTTCTGTATTTATCCTCTAAAGTTCTCTGAGTTACTCTGATAAAATCTCCACAGAGCGAAGTTATGCACTGGAAAATTTCCTAGCATGTCCTGAGCTTTCCAAGTAATATAAAAGGTCAGTTCTTCAATTAATGACATTGCTATTCAAACAAAGTAATTGTATTCCTTTGTAATTGTCCTTGTATTTAACTGTAGGATTAAGATGTTCTCTGATGGCACACTGAGATGACTACCTGATGACTCCTTCAGAGCTACAGAAATGTTCAAAACCCACATGTAAGTAAAGGTTACTTAAAAAGAACAAACCAGCTCTTTAGGAAACATCATGCCTGAGCCATGGAGGCCAAGGTATAACAGTGTGTTTATGCAACCTCACTGTTAATTGGCAATATACCTAATGTCTACATATTTTTGTTGACCAAGACCTCTTTTTTCCCCCAAGTTTTGTAAGCATTTCTTCTGGTCAAAATATAAATGTTGTGTACAGGAAGGGTTCAAGTAATTTTGTGCCATGCTGTCCAGAAGAAAGAGGTCCAACAAACGACTGGAAAAAATGTAGTTTTCTTCATATGTGTTAGTGTGAAAGCCTGTGGGTCTCTCAGTGGGGCTCCTGATTGATCTGCAGGGTACTTCAGTTTATGATGATCCATATAGTGTCAATATCTTCTTTGTAGTATTTAACAAATTTAGGTCTTATGTTTAAACGAACATTTGCTTTTCCTGCCTTTTCTGTTCCTGTTTAAAATGGGAAGTAATCATATTAATAAAAACTTACTGATGTCAACATAGAGGGAGGAAATTTTGTTGAGTGTGAAAGTAAATGTGAGCTTGACATTTGGTGAGAAGGTTGAAATAATTCTCAGTGGCACAAAAGTTCACAATATTCACCAAAAATATTTGCCTTAAAAAATTAACATGAATTAGTGAAGAATTTGTTATCAGACAGGCAGAGGGAAGAACATGTTAAAATCATGTAAATGGACAGGAAGGATTGATTATTAGTGGCTCTGGGTTTGTGTTTAGATATGGTTACTACTGTATTTGAATGAACCTACTGCTGCAAAGGCCACTAATGCTGCTGCACAACGAAACACGGTGGTTTTGAAGTGCATGAAGAAGTCATTTATGATAGAATTTATTGTTATAAGCTGCATGGGATTGGTGGTTGTTACCATTATTGCATGGAAATTGTTGTATGGCTATGTAATTTATCAGCAGTTTTTTATTAAAAGACCTTTTGCCACTGCTATTCAAATTAGTCTGTGTACTTCCAGAATTAGTGTGGGTCTCTATATCCAATTCTAATGTCTAAAAGGAATTGTTGGACTGGCAACTGGCTAGGTGGAGAAATGATCTATGTCTACCTGTTTTAAATTTGTTATCATAGAATCATAGAATCACCAGGTCAGAAGAGACCCATCAGATCATTGAGTCCAACCATTCCTATCAAACACTAAACCATGTCCCTCAGGACCTTGTCCACTTCTGTCTTAAACACCTCTAGGGAAGGTGAATCAACCACCTCCCTGGGCAACCTGTTCCAGTGCCCAAGGACATTCTCTGTGAAAAAATTTTTCCTAATGTCCAACCTGAACCTCCCATGGTAGAGCACATCTTTTTGTGGTGAGGGGTGGAGAATTGAACGCAGTATTCAAGGAGTGGTATCACCAGTGTAGAGTACAGAGGGAAAATAACCTCCCTGGACCTGCTGGTCACGGTGTTTCTGATACAAACCAAGATGCCATTGGTCCTTTTGGCCACCTGGGCACACTGTTGGTTCATGTTCAGTCAGCTGTCAACTAACACCCCCAGGTCCCTCTCCTCCAGGCAGCTATCTAGACAGACCTCTCCTAGCCTGTAGCACTGCACAGGGTTGTTGTGCCACAAGTGCAGGACCTGGCATTTGGCTATGTTAAACCTCATGCCATTGGTCTCTGCCCAGCAGTCCAGCCTGTTCAGATCCCTGTGCAGACCCTCCCTACTCTCCAGCAGATCGATACTTCCACCCAGCTTACTGTCGTCTGCAAACTTGCTAAGGGAGCATTCAATGCCTTCATCCAGGTCATTGATGAAGACATTGAACAGGGCTGGATCCAGCACTAAGCCCTGGGGAACCCCACTTGTAACTGGCCACCAGCTGCAATTGACATCATTTACCACCACTCCCTGGGCCCAGCCATCCAACCAGTTTTCCAGCTAGGAGAATGTGCGCCTGTCCAGGCCAGAGGCTGACAGTTTCTGTAGCAGCATGCTGTGAGAAACTGTGTCAAAGGCTTTGCTGAAGTCCAGGATGACCACATCCACAGCCTTTCCTTCATCAAGTAGTCAAGTCACTTGGTCATAGGAGGCGATCAGGTTAGTTTGGCGAGACCTACCTTTTATGAACCTGTTTTGACTGGGCCTGATCACCCGGTTCTCTTGCATGTACTTCATGATAGCACTCAAGATCACCTGTTCTATGACTTTCCCTGGCACTGAGGTCAGACTAACAAGTCTGTAGTTCCCTGGATCCTCCCTGCGACCCTTCTTGTAGATGGGCACAACATCAGCCAGCCTCCAGTCCAGAGGTACTTCCCCAGTCTTCCAGGAGAGTTGGAAGATGATGGAAAGGGGTTTGGCAAGCACATCCACCAGCTCCTTTAATACCTTCGGGTGGATCTCATCTGGTTCCATAGACCTGTGGGTGTCTAACTGGGCAAGCAAGCCTACATCCATCTCCTCTTGGATCATGGGAGCCTCATTCTGCTCCTCTAACTCCTGTGTTTGTACACAGAGGGAACAACTTTCTTTACAATTAAAGACTGAGGCAAAGAATGCATTAAGTAAAGATATTAACTTATGTGAGTATAAGGGTTCTTTCATTGCTGAGTATAAGGTTTCTTTCATTGCTGAGTATATGTCTAAAGGCTAAAATCTTTAAACAGCTAGGCATTTCTAAGTTGTTTTAGTAATTCCCCAAAGCAACCCAAGACCCAGTAACATGTTACATTACATGTTTTATAATGTCCTGTAGAACATGATATTAGTAAACCACATGGAAACGGAGATGAAAAGAATTGTGAACTGTGAGAACTGCCCAGTGAGCTCTGAATTTTAAAGTACTTACCTTCTGATGAAGTGTCAGTAAAGATCTCTCAAAGAGTTTTCTGCATTGTTACACTAGAGAAGAGGAACACAGAAGAATTAACTATGAAGAGGTCAGGGCTACAGCCATTCCTGACTACTTTTGCACAGCAGCTGAACAAAATGTTTGTCAGATTACTTAAAAAATGGGCAGTACACAGGATATAAAAATCTGTTCATTTTAGGCTTTGATGAATTGTTTAGCCTATTTCTTCCACCAGTGAATGCTGCAATTTCTTTGAAAGATTTCTTATGCAGTGGTACTGTAACCATGACTTTCTTATACACCAGGAATAATTTTACTTCATGCATTTCCTGTGCCATTTTTCATTTTCATCTAGGATACTAAATCATAGAATCATAGAATCATAGAACAATCAGGTTGGAAGGGACCCATCGGATCTTCTAGTCCAACTGTTCCTACCTAACACTAAACCAAGCCCCTCAAGACCTCATCCACCCGTGTCTTAAACACCTCCAGGGAAGGTGAATCAACCACCTCCCTGGGCAGACTATTCCAATGCCCAATGACCCTCTGTGTGAAAAACCTCCTCTTAATCTCCAGCCTGAACCTACCCTGGCGGAGCTTGAGGCCACTCCCTCTCGTCCTGTCCCCTGTCACTTGGGAGAAGAGCCCAGCTCCCTCCTTTCCACAACCACCTTTCAGGTACTTGTAGAGAGTAATGAGGTCTCCTCTCAGCCTCCTCTTCTCCAGGATGAACAACCCCAGCTCTCTCAGCTGCTCCTCATAGGGTCTGTTCTCCAGCCCCTTCACCAGCCTCGTTGCTCTTCTCTGGACTTGCTCCAGAGCCTCAACATCCTTGTTGTGGTGAGGGGCCCACAACTGGACACAATATTCAAGGAGCGGCCTCACCAGTGCTGAATATAGAGGGAGAATCACCTCCATGGACCTGCTGGTCACACCGTTTCTGATCCAAGCCAGGATGCCATTGGCCTTCTTGACCACCTGGGCACACTGCTGGCTCATGTTCAGTCGGCTGTCGACCAACACCCCCAGGTCCCTCTCCTCCTGGCAGTTTTCCAGCCAGGCTTCTCCCAGTCTGTAGTTCTGCATAGGGCTGTTGTGCCCCAAGTGCAGGACCCGGCATTTGACCGTGTTAAACCTCATGCCGTTGGACACTGCCCAGTGGTCAGTTTGACTGAGATTCTTCATTAGGATTTACTGGCATTGCTTCTCTTCCTTGGCATTCATTTTAGCTTGCAATCATCTGATTTAACACAATAAAGTTACTTTCATCTGTTAATAATAAATGATATTCAGAATATCGCCATGCTGTGGCCCAACTATGGAAATTTCCCTTGTGACCCTTCCGCATTAGGCAGGATATTGTTTTCAGCATAAAATTGACTACATTTTTTGTGAGATTGTTAGCAATGAATGTTATTACTTTATAATAGTTCTTCTACACTTGTTGAGTGCCTAAGTGAATAGATAGCATTGCCAGTTGTTATGATACGGTTATAAACCAGAAGTAGTACTTCTAGGAATTTAGAAATATCACACTTTTATCTCAGGAGAAACAAGTGGAAAAATACTTGAAGTAGAATACTTCAGGTATGTTCACATAAAACTATGTTGATAATGGATTATTTATTCAGCCTTCTGTCTTACTGCGCAGCTAACCTAGCTATTATAGAACAAAAAAATTAATTATTGTAAACATTAGGGTGTTCATGAAGCCTAATGTTTAAAATAAACTAAACCAAACATAAATATTGTATAAAACTGGATTTTAGGCTTTGGTTGAGATGTGAGCCTTTTGCTTTGTTTCAAAATATTCTCCCATCAAGATCCTTCAAGAAAACTTTTCTTCAGCCCATCTGAATATTAAAAATGTAAAGAAATGGAAACACTGTCTTGTTTAGACTAGTAGTCTCGCTTTCAAAATACAGTCTTTGTGTGTTTTGAAACTAATGAAACTGTTGAATCTCTTAATGAGTTATAAACAAGGGTATTGGTATGCACATACACTCTCTAGCACAGTGTGATTCTTCCCTGTGTCAATGACCACCATGCATGATTATCCTACAAAAAATAAGTACTTAATTATTTCCAATTTATACTGGAATAAAACAGAAATCCCTTAGAAAGTCAATGCTAACTTTTAATATTTTATTCTTAAATGTAAAATCCAATTCAATAAGTACACCTGGAAGATGAAATGAGTAATTTAGTTGGAAAATTCTGTCTTAAAGATGGGAGTTAGCTGTTTCAAAAAAACCAGATCAGTTGAATAAGGATAAGTTTGTGACTATCCATGTAATATACATATGTTGGATTTCCTTTCCCCACATCCACCAGACAGCAGAGAGTATCACATAGCACTGAAATTTACAGCTGCTTTTCTCTCTATCATACTTCTCGGTTTCTTGAATATATTGCTCTAAGATGTCAGAAAGTTCAAGAAAATTAGGACATCAATACATGAATGTCAAAGCCTTCACAGTTTTCCTATAATAAATAGATGTATTCATTTCATAGTAAATAGCTTAAGTGCAGTGTCCTTTTTTTTGAATAATTGATCAAAAATTTTAGGAAATCAGATCACTCTATATGTGTAGTTGCTTATGGAATTCACTTACTGTTAACTTCATTTTTGTACCTTTTGCCACTGATTGCATCTGCACATTTTCTACTTTATGCAGACTCTATTCTTTGAGATCTTTCTTTTTACCAAATAAGATCATTTTACAATACTAAATATCATAGAATCATAGAATAATAGAATGATTTGAGTCAGAAGGTACATTAAAGATCATCTAATTCCAACCCACCTACCATGGGCAGGGACACCTTCGACTAGACCACATTGCTCAAAGTCTCAACAAACCTTACCTTGAACATCTCCAGGGATGAGGCATGTATTACTTCTCTGGATAACCTGTACTAATGTATTACCACCCTGACAGTAAAAAAAGGTATTCCTAGTATCTAATCTAAATATCCCATCTTTCAGCTTAAAACCATTACTGTTCAGCCTATTGCTGCACTCCCTTATAAAGACTCCCCATCTCTTCTGTAGACCTGCTTTAAGTGTTGGAAGGCTGCTATAAGGTCTTCCTCAGTATCTTCTCTTCTCTAGGTTGAACAAGCTCAACTCTCTCAGCCCGTCCTTGTATGGGATGTGTTCCAGCTCTCCAGACTGCTTTGTGGCCCTCCTCTGGACTCACTCTAACAGATCCACGTCCTTCCTGTGGTGAGGACTCCAGAACTGAATGCAGTAGTCCAGCTGATGTCCCACAAGAACAGAGTAGAGGGGTCAAATCACCTCCCTTGACCTGCTGGCTACAGTTCCTTTGATGCAGTCTGGGATATGATTTGCTTTCTGGGCTGCAAGCAGATATTGGCAGGTCACATTGAGCTTCTTATCCACAAATGAGAATGTAAATACAAAATGTATGATGATTTACATAGTGTTTTGGAGACTAACATGACACTGTAAAATCTATAGTCAATTTCATAATCCCTGTGTGACACCAATGTATGTTCACTCTGAAATATACAAAAAAAATTCGACCTTTTAGTTTTGTTCCTGCATCACTCCCATATATCTTTGCATAGATTCTTAAAGCATTTCATAAAACTAGATACAGAATATATGGACAATCTGCTCATCTTGACACACTCCCATCATATATTCTGTCCTGCTGTTCAAAAGATAAAGATTTAGCAGAATAAAAATAACATGGTTGAAGAATGTTAATTCAGATTGTCTGAAGTAAAAGATCTATGTGTTAATTCATAACATGTTTCTTTCTAAAGTAGAAATACGAATTATCTTTAGAATTTTACTGGTAGAGTAAATCACAGCACAGTTGGTGCTGCCTTTTAAAACACTGATTGATAATAAAAACTGAAACAAGTTGTTTTAATCTTGTTGATTACTGTTGTAAGGAGGATTTGGGCTGTTAGCCTGTTGAAGGCATTCCTGAAAAAGCACTCTTGCTGAATGATGGACCTCAGAGACAACTCTAGACACCTGGGAAGTTAGGTTGACAAATCAAGAAGATGATTACCATGGAAGATGTGTGTCATGAGAAGAATCTGCTGAATAAGAACTTGTCATCAAAAATACTTCCCAGAAGATGCAAAAAGGCAGTATGTGTGTCACTATGAACAGTAAAGTGTATGCTACTGTTTGTTAAACTAATTGGGGGGGGGGGGGGGGGGGGGGGGCAAATGGAACTCCACAGTTCCACAATGGAACTCCCTTCAGGTAGTTGTAGAGAGCAATGAGGTTTCCCCTCAGCCTCCTCTTCTCCAGGCTAAACAATCCCAACTCCCTCAGTCGCTCCTTGTAAGACTTGTTCTCCAGCCCCTTCACCAGCTTTGTTGCTCTTCTCTGGACTTGCTCCAGAGCCTCAACAGCCTTCTTGTGGTGAGGGGCCCAGAACTGAACACGAGATTCGAGGAGCAGTCTCACCAGTACTGAGTACAGAGGGAGAATCACCTCCCGGGACCTGCTGGTCACGCTGTTTCTGATACAAGCCAAGATGCCATTGGCCTTTTTGGCCACCTGGGCACTCTGCTGGCTCATGTTCAGTTGACTGTCAACCAACACCCCCAGGTCCCTCTCCTCCAAGCAGCTTTCCAGCCAGGCTTCTCCCCAGTCTGTAGCACTGCTTAGGGTTGTTGTGCCCCAAGTACAGGACCCGGCATTTGGCCGTGTTAAACCTCATGCCTTTGGTCTCTGCCCAGTGGTCCAGCCTGTTTAGATTCCTTTGCAGAGCCTCCCTACCCTCCAGCAGGTCGACACTTCCTCCCAGCTTTATGTCATCTGCAAACTTGCTAAGGGAGCACATAGTCAATGACTTTGGTTCATCCGCTCAGGCAGTGAGGAAGAAAACCTACTGTAGAATTTGCTTGCTTTAAAAAGTAAAAACACTGGATGTTCAACTGATTTGAGTTTCTAAGGGAAACATTTAAATATCTCAAGCTGACCACTTTTTGATGCCTTACAGAAATCCAGCGGTATTTCTTTCCGGTTATTTAATCAGAATGCCATTTTGTACTTAGGACCTGGCTGTCTTTAGGTGAGAACTGCTCCAAATGGCCAGACTTAAGATGTCAGTATTTTCTGCTTCCTTCCCCTTTTCTATTCTTATTTCGTTATGTTTTACTAAATGTAATGGGATACATTGTTGATGTTACAAATGTTTTTGCTTTAACTTGACACTTGATATCAGACAATGTACTTACTGATGGATATCAGGCAGGCCTTGCCAAATAACACAGGAACGTTACTGCAGTCCTTCTGTAGAACCTTTGCTATCCTGCAGGTGCTTGTTCAGCTCATTCAAGGGTTTTGGCTGCTTGATCACAATGATTATGAAGTAAGTATGTTTCAGTTCAGTTAGACGTACCTTACAGTACCAAGCTGTCATCTAGAAAATGATGTTAAAGCATTGGGGCTTAGCTAGTAACAGGTGCTAAACCATGAGAAGCTTCTTTGTAGTTCTTCATGGGACAGTGATTAAAAAGAAGTTGTCATTGGAAGAGTGCTTGACAGCTAGATTTTCAAAGCCATCCGCTTAAGTTATTTTCAGCAGACCAGCCAAGCACTTTCTCAAAACCAGGGTTTTAGGTACTTTCAACCTAAAAACTTTGATCATAGCAGCAAGATTTGAGACAGAAGACTGCAAAAGTGGCTTTTAAGCCTAATCCATGTTCTTTCTGATGCTGAAGGTTATTCTCGCCTATCCCAACATTAATAAAATCCATTTGTGCTGCCTGGGTGTGTGCATGTATGAAACTAAACCTGATTTCTGCCTTCTACAGAATTCGCTGCCCCTGCTCTCTCATCCAGCTACAGCCAAGATGGTGGTGTGGCTGTGTCAGAGGGTTATTCAGACCCTCTTGTGCCAAAACGAGCATGGGAGAGACCTGATGTACATACGGTTGATGGAGCCACTGATCACCAGCTACAGAGATGCGGAACTTTTGCTCTCTGTCTTCCTGTACAATAGGTAAAGAAATATATCCCAGCGTTTTGGCATTCAAATGTTGCAAAGAGTGGAGAACCAGCAATATTAATCCCAATCCCCCACGTTTCCCTTGAACTTGGAACACAATAAGTTTGTGGCTTCTTTTAATTTCTACACTTACTATTCCTTTACATCTCCAAAACATGACTTCCAGGTGCTTTGGGGATGCTTGGGGCCTGTTGCGGCAGTACTCCACAGATGGAAATAGAGAAAAGCTGCTACTGCACATGTTTAAAACCTACCTGGAGATGAGACTTGAGGAGAGCTTCCTGGAGCTGCCTTTCAATGATACCGAACTGGTTAGTGTTGCCAAGAGAAAAAAAAATCTCTTGGGAAAGCATAGGGGCAGAATCACAATAAATTTGTGAAATGTGTTGCTTCCCTTAGGAGTGTTTGAAGAAGATTCTGAAGAACAACAGAGCAGCGCTGGAGCCAGATGAGTCAGTCGACCATCAAGAATGGGCCAACAATACTGCAGTGCTGGAACCAGTGGAGTTGAATCGCATGGTGAGTGTAAAAGTTCTGTCAAGTGTGCCAGGTTCTGTCAGGTGTTGCTGACTGGTATGATAGTCCTCAAGAAAAATCCTGGTTTGTTTTCTCTACCATTCCTTGAAAGACTAGGAATCAGTTTCTTCTCCTTGAGTTCCAGTTTCAGTGGTACAGACCCCTGATGACTCCACTTGAAGTAGTTTGTTAGCGAGCACTTGCGTTTCAACACTACCAGTCAGTCACCAGAGCAAAGACCATGCAAAGACCTTTGTTTTCCTGTAGAAAGTGGAAATGGTGTCAAGAAAGGAAAGAAGCTTTGCTGGTAGCAGATAAATATCCCAAGAGAAATAAGAAAACTTACTCCCCAGATTTAAGGAGGAGGAATGTTTTTGTGCATTAGGTCAGCAAGTTCAGTTTGCCAGCAGAGTTCCAGCGGCTGTTTTGTTTTCTTGACTACACTTCTGCATCAGACTTCTTGTTTTACTGGAAAGAAGAATTCAGCCCTTCTGTGCTCTGGAAATCTTGGTAGTATGGTTTTGTTGAATCACTGTCCTCAAGGAGAAGCATAAAGGCTCACTTGAAAATTAGATGAGTATTTGAAAAGCAATGCTGTGAAGTGCAAAAGGGAAGTCATCTGTCCGTCTTTTTGCAGGATTTCTGGAAGAATAAAATGCTGAAAGTCTTATCCTTCCAGAGGGCAGCCAATTGGTGTTCAGGTCTGCTGAGGCTGTTACTTTGGAGACTGCAAGGGAAGGGTAAGTTTACAAAACAAATTCATCTTTGGGTTCATATAACTTGTCACCGTGGGCTTTCTGTGCTTGCAAATGATGACTTGGAGCTGGTATACATTACAAAGGCTTTGAGGAATAAGTTACAAACTCTATGTCAGGAACACCTCTCGCTGAAGGCAGCATTATTTCTTCTGCTACTTCCACAGGGACTGGAGGAGAACAAGAGATGGCTGGCCAGACTGAACGTGCTCCTGCTCCTGCTCCTGCTCCTGCTCCTGCTCCTGCTCCTGCGATGCAAATGGCAGTCAGTCTCAGTGGAGCAGGAAGAAGGAAATACCAGAACCCATGGTTTACTGAAAAGGCTTTCATGGTTAAGAAAGAGTTGCCTCCCCAGGGCCTGTCTGCTAAGAGAGACAAAATCCAGACTGTGCATCGGAAACGGTTTGCTGAGGAGAATGTTTCCTCCCTTTCTCCTCCTCCCATGAAGAAATTCAAAGGTTAGTGCGTCAGTTGTAGATGCAAAATAGGGCATACTGCCATTTTGTCAACCATAGAAAGCAGACTGTGAGGATGGCTTTAAGGACTGTAAAGAATGTGACAATGCCAAATACAGCTTTTGGGAAGAGGCAATTCCTCTGTCTTCTACATGCCTGACTGGCCTGTTGCGGTGGAAACCGATGAGGAGGCTGATCTGAGTAGAGGAAAGTGGAATTTTAGCTGAATTTGTTTCATGAGCTTCACTGTTGTGAAGAAGAAGATTTCATTTGTATTTTATAGAAGGTTAAAGTGTTCTGCACAAGTAACATCTTTTGTTGTCTTTACCCAGGAGATTCCAGCTACAGGAGAAGAAAACACAGTAGCCGTGTTTCCGTTCCCGGAGTGCAGTTACCTCCAAAGCAGTCAAAATACTGAGTCTTTTTCGTACGCCTGGAGACAAAGGTACCGTGGTTCCTTTTGAGTTCAAGATGTTCCTAAAGTGAGTAAAGTGAGTAAGTAAGTAAAGAGACTTTTCCAATTCACTGTGCTATGAGGGTATCCAGCGTTACTTCATGATGAGGTTAGAATGCAAGGTTTCACAACATAGACTCTCATACACTGGATTTTATAAAATAAAGCATTGAATAGAGGGGTACAGAAACATGTCCACTCTGGAGAGAGAGCCTGACATGAACCAAGGGATCCCTGGGCAATTACACCCTTATAGGTAATTGACCTGCACCAGATTCAAATGAGGCCCAAGAGTGATCTGTCACTGGGATAAGATCTCATTGCTTTGAGAAGCTCCCTTGAAAAGACTTCGAACTCAGAGCAATGTGGGAACTCAGGATGCTCTGCTCCACTGAGTGCTTTTTTTCCACAGAACCACAGAATGGTTTGGGTTGGAAGAGACCTTGAAGTCCGCCCATTTCCACCCCCTGCCATGGGCAGGGACACCCCCCACTGGATTAGGCTACCGAAGTCCCTTTCCAGGCTGGCCTTGGAACACCTCCAGGGATGGGGCAGCCACAACTTCTCTGGTCAATCTGTGCCAGGGCCTGACCACCACCATTGTGAAGAATTTCCTCATAATGGCTAATCTAAATTTTTCCCCTCCTAATTTAAAGCCATTCCCCCAGTCCTGTCACTACAGGCACTTGTGAAAAGCTTTCCTGTAGCCCCTTCAGGTACTGGAAGCTGTTTTAAGGTCTCCTCATAGCCTTTTCCAGGCTGAAGAACCCCAACTCTCTCAGCCTCTCCTCATAGCAGATTTGCTCCAGGTCTTTTAAACATAACTTAGGTGCCTCCTTTGAAGTCTTTTTCACTGTTTACAGCTTGAGAATGAGCATTTCACAGCGTCGTTTGGTTGGAAAATACCATGAAGATGATGAAATCCCACTGTCCCTGTTCCCTACTGAACCAGACCCCTCAGAACCTCATCTCCCTGCCTTTCAGACCCCTGGAGGGACTGGGGCTCCAGCACAGCCCTGGGCAGTTGTGCCGGTGACCCAGAGCCCTTGGGGCAAAGAAATCTTTTCCGATGCCCAATCTGATCCCACCCTGAGGTCATTTCAGAGCAAGGGCTTCCTTTTCAGGAATTTTCTGGAATTGCAGGAAATAGAGCCCTGCAGGAGGCTCCTTATGGGGTTTCCTCTGTTTCTCTGCTCCTTGTGGGTTTCCTGGAGGAGCTCTTGGCTCACTGTGAGAAGACCTATCCCTCCTCTGAAGCCTGAACTGGACTAAAGCTGGCTTGGTTAAAGGAGAGAGGGTGGAGTGCATCTATGACCACCCACCAGAATGCAAGCTAAGCTTTCACCTCCGTTGTGCTTCCAACTCCACTCTTCACAAGGCATTCCTGACAAAGTGTTTCCAGCACCTCAGCAAAGAAAATGAATGTTTTCCTCTGTGCACCTTTATAGTGCACAGAAGCTTTAGTGCTGTCTCTCTCCTGTGGGGAGGAGAGAGCTACAATTGCTGAGATGAACAAGATGGTCAAGAACTAAGAAGCAGCGCTTTTTTTTAAAAAAAAACCAATTCAGCATTGTAAGAGTCGGTCAAAGGATTGATTTCTGTCTGAACATTTTCCCTCATTTTTTAGCCTCAGAACTTGACTGTATAAATAAGAAACACAGGTCTCAGAAAATTGGTCTCAGAAACTCAGCCAGAACTGGCACGGAACAAATGCTTCGTACCTAACTACCTGTACCTTCTTCCTTATCTCAAAAATGTTTCGTACCTGTCTTCAAGCCTCCTTGCTCCCTACCGTTGTGAAAGATCCATGAAGCAAGGAGAAAAAGACAGGAAAATTAATGACCACAGACCCACAGCCAACAGAGTATGGGCGCATGGTGACGATGACTTCTGGCCTTCATTGGGAGACCCCAGGTCGACCACCACCACCAGAAGGAGTGCATGCGCAAGGTTAGGAGACCTGCAGACCCTCCTCTCCTGGCATGTATGGCCTTCTAGGTGCAGATGGGCACATCTCCACAGGCAAAGGTAGGTTACAGGTGCATTGACTAGCATAAAAGACAGCTCTGGAGCAGATGAATTGAGAGGGGCAAGAGAGGGGCAATGGAAGACCAAGACAGAAGACCCCCTCCACTGTGGGATCACCTTCAGTAAAGACTGAAACATTGGAATGCCTTCTGGACTGGGACTCCCAGAGACACTGGACATCTGTGGACCCGTGGTGTTAGCTATGAACCTCTTTTCCTGCCCTCTTCTCCCTATCTCTTTCCTTATTCTCTCTCTTCCTATTGTAAGTCGTTTTCTATCGTAAGTCATTTTATGGGCATAATTAATAAAGTGACTGTTTAGATCGAAATTTGATTCCCTTGACTCTCTTTGAATTATTTTTGCACTCTGAAATCACAAATGAAAAGAAACATCACAGGTCTGCTTACGGGTGGACCGTGACAAGTGTTAACAACTTCATTTGGTGTACTTGCGTATTTGGATTTATTACAGTCATCATCTCTAGAGCCAGCACATGCAATAGTTCATTTGTCTACATCTTAGCCCTGTGACTGCTGAACCAGTGTTAGCTTCAGATCACTCATCCTGTTCTATGAAGGAAAAAAATCCTCCTAAGCAAAAGTGTTTATTGCAACACTTATTTTTTTCCTGGTATTGTAGTCTTTTGTTTTGACCAGGAATAAACTCTTGTTCCTTTCAACTTTAATTTACAATAATATATAAAACAAGCTGTTTAAATCTCCTGTCTTGAACAAGCCTTCATCTTTCTTGTAGTCCTTCTAAGGCAATGTTCTAGGCTGATGTATGTCTTGAATGTGAACCAAACTGTATACAGTTTTAAGTCTTGCTAATGTCCTGTACAAAAGCATTGATTGTATTTTATCTTTTCAAGAAATACCTTTCCTAATTCATTGCAAGTGTACATACAGTTTTTTCAGTCTCATCATATTGGCAATCAAAGATGATTTCAAACTAGTCTCTCGGGCTGTTTTCTGTAGCCATCATTTCTAACCTATCATGTTTCAGCTGACATGACTATGAGTAGATAGCATAGAAATTTGCACTGCTGCATTTTAGGCCTTATCTATTTAGGGCACTCTCATGTAGTTTAGTTGCTACTTTTTCTTAATGCTCTGCTGATTCTTTTCAATTTTGTGATCAGAAATAACGTCAGTTTTCTGTTTTTCTTAAGATGTTTAATGAAAATATTAAACCATATTTGGACAAACACCAGTCCATAAAAAAGTTGGTATTTGCTTTTGTCATGATTTACTTTTTTTCAATTTTTAAAGTTATTCACATTGTTTTCCTTTTAACTTCACTTTTCACTTTCCTTTTCATTTTCCTTCTCACTTTATATTTGTAGTCCTCATGAATTGCCTGCCCATTCTTCCAGAGTTCATGTATTTTCCTCTTTTCCCTGATTTCCATCCAGAGGTCTTTATTCAGCCAGGCTGGTTTTCTTACCCGATGGCTAATTTTCCAGCACATAGGTATGGTCTGCTCTGGTGCCACGAAGAAGTCTGTCTTAAAGAGCACCCATCCCTTATGAGCTTCTTTGCCCTTAAGGACTCTCTTCCATGAAACTTGACCAAACAGCCTTCTGAACAGACAAAAGTCTGCCCCATGGATGTTAAAGGTGGTCTTTCCACTGACCCCCATGCCTTGCTTCTCCTAGAACTGAGAATTTTATCATCTCATGATAGGTGTGCCGCAGGCATCCTCCAACTGTCACAGCTCCCACAAGTCCTTCTCTGCCAACAAGCAGCAACAAAAAGCTTAGAAAGCTGACAAGTCCTATGCACTCTTTCTTGGAAACTCATTGGAAAAATATAGAATTACAATGGATTTGAGAACAATTGTGTATGAATGCTTTCCTTATAGACCTAGCTGATGAATGTCTAAATAATGGGAAGATGTTTTATGTACACTCTTGAAAACGTCCTCCTAATGCAAAAGTCTGTTTTTCTTTCTAGTTTTTTTTTTATTTTTAGTGATAAAGTTAGTTCATTACCTGGTCTTTTAAAGCTTGCATGCAGGGCCACACAGTAAGGCAAAAATAGGTACAGAGGACTAGGAATTGTTTTGCTGCAGCTTTGCTCCAGGCTGACTTTTGAGCTTGATGGGTCAGGATCTTGCTGACAGAATCACAGAATCACAGAACAACCAGGTTGGAAGGGACCCATCGGATCTTCTAGTCCAACCATTCCTATCTAACACTAAACCAAGTCCCTCAAGACCTCATCCACCTGTGCCTTAAACACCTCTAGGGAAGGTGACTCAACCACCTCCCTGGGCAGCCTATTCCAATGCCCAATGACCCTTTCTGTGAAAAACCTCCTCCTAATCTCCAGTCTAAATCTACCCTGGCAGAGCTTGAGGCCATTCCCTCTTGTCCTGTCCCCTGTCATTTGGGAGAAGAGGCCAGCTCCCTCCTCTCTACAACCTCCTTTCAGGTACTTGTAGAGAGTAATGAGGTCTCCTCTCAGCCTCCTCTTCTCCAGGCTAAACAACCCCAGCTCTCTCAGCCGCTCCTCATAGGATCTGTTCTCCAGCCCCTTCACCAACCTCGTTGCTCTTCTCTGGACTTGCTCCAGAGCCTCAACACCCTTCTTGTGGTGATGGGCCCAGAACTGGACACAACCGTATATATTCAAATACACACAAAAAGCAGAGAGTTTGAAATGTTAATGCATGGTACATCAACAAGTTGCCAGTGCTGGAGTTCTCTCTGTTCTTCAGTTGGAATAATTATCATGGCATAAATACAGAAACACAGAGAACATCTGCCTGAATGCCAAATGAATTTCCTGTGATTTTTGGGAGAACCTTTGGCTTTAGAGTACTAGAACACTGACTGCTGTGCTATGCAGAATGGCAGTGCAATGTCTAGGACAGACTATGTCTCCAACATGGCTTTTGAAGTGAGGATGAGACTTCCTGTGCTATGTAAATTTTGCCTTTTCTCAGGAGTTAACTTTGAAGTTAATGAACTAACAAAAGGTAAGCAGCATTTAACTGATTTGTGAGCATTCGATTAATTATAGCAGCATGTTAATTAAATAATTAATATGACTTCCTTACATTGGGAAGACATTAAATAATTAAACAAAATCCTTTTGCATTGAATACTGCCTGTTGACAACTGCAATTCTGCACCAGCCTTGTGATGCAGAAAAAAAAACAAAGAAAGAAAAAAGAAGAAAATGATAGAAACATATCTTTGTAACAGTTTCATGATACTGTGGGGGCATTCTGCATGAAATATATCAGCAGACTAATGTGGATGTTTTTCAAAGCTACTTGAATTGAACTGCGTCATTTCTCATGATGAGTGGCTAATTACAGAACAGCAAAGCTGGATAGATAAAAAGTACTTACTGCTATAAGTACAATCAATACAACGGAAAAAAATTGGTACTAGTACTGAATCCTAAGATATGCTTAAATAAATTATAAGATTCTGGATAATAAAACATAAGTCACTGCCACTACATTGAAACTGTTATTCATCTATAGCTACATACTACTCAGAAAGCTGAAGTTGATTCAGTGTCGGAATCTCTGGATATAGATGAACAGTGAGCACCTTTGAATATTTTTGAGATATGATAAATATTTCAGCAATGACAGTTTGTGTTTCAGAAGGTCATGATATACTGTTCTTTAGAAAACAAGCTTTAGTCTTCATGTGAAGAGATGGTTTTTTAGTACAGCACCACAGTTCTGAACAAACTTTACAAAATACTTGGGACCCATGGGATGTTTTAGTGGCTTGGATATTTTAGGAATAAAATTTCTTGTATATCTTCAAACCTAATCAAAAATTGCCAAATATTAATGTTTCACCATGAAATTTCATCTGAGTTTACACATAGAAGAGCAGAGTTAGACTCAGAAGAAATCTATTGCTTTTTAGAATTGTTGATGTTTTTGGTATACCACTCAATATTTCATACAACTTCTGCAATTGCCACATCAATACAACTGTTCTCAGTCTGTGTGGAAAGATGTGTAGGTGGTCAAGTGGATGTGTGGGCTGAAGAACACCCCATCCCATGAACAGCAAAGGATGGGATGGGATTTATAACCCTCTCACTGTGGTAGTCTACATCCTATTCTACAGGAGAAATCAGCTTTGACTAAACATAGACAATATTGAGTGCTGTGATTACAGGAATCTGAGTTGTAGTCTTTACAGATCACCAACTTAAAATGTTCAGAAAAAGTATCTAACCTATGGCACCAATATCGTTAACACTGAAAGAGTGATGTAATGTTTTTGAAAAGGGATGAGATAGAGAGAATTTGAATAAATGTTGAAGAAGTGCTGGATATATACATAAGTCAGTGGAAAGTTAATATCAGAAAGTTAATACTGAAATGATGAATACAAATGGATCCTCTGGTAATTCCACAGACACATTCTTCTGTTTATCTTCACTTTGTCTCACTCTTAATTCTACCATGGTGGTGGATCTTACTTTTTCTTCAAGACCTAGTGAGTTTAATGCAGCCTTTTAAGAGCCACTAGGAGGGCATTTTTCCTTAAATGGTATCCCTTCTTTGGCACAGGATTAGCTGCTCAGGATTAACACTGAGTTTGCCTAAGCATACCCAGTATGTTATGCATACTTTTTTCAGGGCTCTGCTCTTATCAGCAGACTGTCACACAGCTGCCTTTGGAGATATAGCAGATCATTTAAAGAATACAGAAACCTCTTTTTGGAAATCAATGTGTTGCAGTCAGGTATGACCACACCCATAAATTCACTTTTGATACAGTACAAAAACAGTAAACATCTTTGTACTCTGTTTTCTAGCAACAATGCTCACCTCTTCTCTGAATCTTGGGTCCAGTCTACTGTGAGATGAGATTTTTCTCTGTTTTTCTTCCTCTTACATCTAATCTATTGTTATTTCACCAGCTGAGACAGAAGAGTGTCTTAAGCATTCTTTAGGTTTTCATTTAAGTGAGAGACATGCAAACTTAATTTTTCCTTTATTAAAAGCCAGGCACTGAACATAAAGGTACAATCCCATATGCTGGCAACAATTTATTCTGAAGGACATAGTCAAGTATGTACTTAAATGGAGGTTGAAATATAACATGTTTTTTTTTAAAAAAAAAGACTAGAATGCCAGTACGTACATCTCATTTAATTTTCAGATATTTTAGAAGTATTTAATTATGACATTTAAGGAGGTAGTTATTTGCATATTCAAAGAGCTTTGAATTCTAATGGTCTCAATTTAGAATAGATTGATTGTGATTTCTTGTTATAGTTCTTTAAATCTTGTATTGGAAAAAAATAGAAGGAGACTTAAACATACCTGACACCTATCTGACGACTTGTCAGTTTTGTTTGAGCATCTGTACATGTACCCTTCACACAATGAAGTGTCTTAGATTAAGTGATTTTCTGTTACAATTATCTGGAAAATGATAGCTCATGTGTCTGGCCCAGTGACCAGTAATTTGTTGAGCTTTGGGACTCCATTTATTTGTAGCCTACTATATGGTTTCCAGTTATGGGAGCTAGATACTAAGACTTATCTAGATGGACTAGGTGTTGGTCACATAGATATCTCTAAATATCTGGAAAACCTCAAAGCAAAGACTAAGGTACTACAGAGTTTATCTGTTCTTTAGATAGCAGAGTCTTTGCAGAAGTGGAGATTTACAGGGAATATAAGCTCCAGAATTTTTCATATGTCTAAGAAATAATGTAGTTCTGGTTCTTATACTCTCAATTTCTGTTTTTATAAAATAGAGATGTAATGTGTTAACATAATGGGGTATTCAGAGCCATGATAATTTTGCTCACCTAATAAACTGATTATCTCTGGTGATAAAAAGCAAATATACATAAAATAATGTAAGTTAGAAAAATATGAATCCTTAGTTTAAAAAAATCACATTATAATTATACTTGATAAAAAAACAGTAGACGTGTTATATATGCATTTTAGATCAATTTGTTCCATACATAATCTTCATGTATAATTAAATCATGTAAGCTATATATGTTCTTTTAATAATGCATGTTCTAGAATCATAGAATTATTTAGGTTGGAAAAGACCTTTAAGATCATTGAGTCCAACATTAAACCTAACACTGCCAAGCCCACCATTAAACCATGTCTCTAAGCATCACATGTACACGTGTTCCAGCACTTCAATTTCTTTCTCAATCTGAGGGGCTCTATATGTCCTTCATGTGTAGTAAGTATTTCCTTATGTGTTGATTATTAGATTATCATATTTAACCTCCAATATAAAAAATTTCTAATAATTTTATCAGACTTCACACTCAGTCAGAAAGTATCACAGTGCATTAAACTTTGCAATGATGTTATTCACAGCACTATCTATTATAAAAGACATTTAACATGGAAAGAAGGAGACACTTTCATAAGGAAATATGTAATAAATGAAATCAGGTAACACCAACTATAATAACTGAATAAGAAATTTGATCCAATTGCCATTTAATTCTTTACTTTCATATTTCACTTTTTCTTACATGCAAAATTCAAATCTCTAGCTCTGGGATTTTTTTTGCCCCTTTCCTGCAAAAGAAAAATTATGGAAGGATGAAAAATGAGTGATGAAAAGTATAGCATGAGAGAAATCAAAACAGCTCTGCTACTAATCCACTGATTTCATCATCTGTTTTGTAACATATTTCATTATGAGTAAAACAAGAGAAACTTGCAGTTGCGTGTATTTCTGAAAGAGGCACCTACAATTTGTTCTAGGTAAGTTTAAAGTGAGTGATTTGCAAAACTTTATAAAGGTTTCTTGGGAAATCACTAGCAGCAGATCACATTCATGCTTCCTAACACTGTCATCAGAACATAGCTACCTACTATAGCTAACAAATATGTTCTGGAGACAATGATTTCCCTTAATTTGCATAACTCATAAATATCACTGCTCAAATTATGCCAGATTTTCAGGAAAAATTAAAGGTAAGTGAAACTCAAAATATAGGGATGGGTAACATAACACACATTGTGGGCTGTGTTGTGTATTTTTTTCTGCTGCATTAATAGAGGAGCACTTATACGGTGATTTTGTCAAGTTCTTACTATGGATATGTTTTACAGATTCTTTTAAATCACTTCCTGCACATTGCTTAACGAATAAACAGAACAGAACTCTAAAAGTGAAATCCATAATTACCATGCATCTGATGTGACCTACTCTTAAATACATTAACTACAAAGAACAGCTCAAATATGTGTTATAAAGTTCTGTTGTACAAAATGCATATAAGAATGCATATAAATGATAAGTATATAGATGTATAGATTATTATTTTATAATTTTCTTTAAAAATAATTTTATCACATAATAGTGAAATTAAATTTTTATGGTCAGCTTTATGCAATGCAGACAAATTAAACATTTGAAATTTAAAAAATTAATATGGAGAAGTATTTCATTAGGTGACATACTTGATTACATTTAAACTGTATCCTAGTGCATGTGGCATTCCTGTCAAGATGGACAGATTGTAGCCTTGCTATTGTAAAACATAACATCACTTTTGCATCTATCTATCTATGTATCTGATTATGTATCTATCTGATTATCTATATCTATCTATCTATCTATCTATCTATCTATCTATCTATCTATCTATCTATCTATCTATCTATCATGTATTAAGTACTATGTTGTAAAAACTGCTAAAAGTGAAGATTTCTCATGTTTGTCTCTGGTCCCTAGTCCATAACTGACAGAAATTTTAATTTTAAGAGGACAGACCAAACAGCTGAAGGAAACAAAAAAAGGAGACAAAATACATTACAAAATAACAGCAATTACTGCTGTTAACTGCTAGGCATTGAAGTAATAAAATTAATGAGAGCAATTAAAAAGAAAAAAAAACCCAGGAAAAATACTGGTATAATGAAGAAATATTAGATTATATGAAAACTGTAAAACTACCATCATGGAACAGTATAGTAGCTTTTAGCTAGATAACACAGCTTAAGGTCTAGTCCCACATATCATAATAGGCTTGCAAATTTTTCAGTAATGTGATCTTACATTCAACATATTTATAACATACTCCTCTGGAAAAAATGTTTACTGATAAGAGCCTCTGTTGTGGGTAGTCTATTTAGAGAAAATGAATACAATGTGTAGTTCTTTCATGGCTTCACGTGTGGATGTATTCCTGTTAATGAAATAGATCTTTTACACTGTATGGTACTTTTTGTGACATAGTAAAACTCACAGCCTTTCCAGAGGATTAACTTTTCTCAATTCCTAGCAGAGGAACTGTCTCCCAGGTTCACTGTAGTGAGGTCTGTCTAGGGTGCTAGACTAAGTAACAGTGCTGAACCTCTGGATTAATGTGCTGGGGTGGGGTTGGGTAGCAAGCTGATTTTCAGTTTTGGAAAAACTGCAAATCATTAGATTCAGAAAGAATTAAGGCCATGTACAGCTATCCAAGAAAGCTATATAAAGATATTTGTAATTTGTACCTTTAGAAACTCAAATCATCTTACTTATTGATGGACTTTGTGCAACAGGAAGAAATATAAAATCTCTTACCATAAGGTCTCCTTATAATTTCATTTTAATCCAAACCCTAGTTTTATTTTAGTGCTCACTGCCTTGGTTTTTGTTACATCCTGCAACTTGAGAGCCTTTCATTTCTGATTAATTAAATATTATTAAGTCACAGGGAGAATTTAGTTACTGAATTATTACTATATCTTTTCCACTTCTAGCATTAGTTCTTCCAGGTCTCAGTGGAACTGAAAACTTGAACTATAGGTGACTATTTGGTGTCTTAGAAATGTCTTAAATTGTTAAAGACTGCTGTTACACATGATCCCAAGGATTATATTGGTTATTTCTTTAAACTGATCAGCATAAAACCTAAAAAATTCTTTTGATTTGCTTAACAATATCTTTTGGGAGATTGTTACTTATATCTAGCACACTCTTACTATCAGCATTTAAGAAAAAAAAAAAAAAAAAAGATGTTGAAGGTTGTGCATCTTTGTTGCTCTTTAAGAAACACAAATTTGAATGGCCGGAAATCAATGTATTTAATGACACCTGTGACAGTAATAAAGAAAATGGCTGATGAAAACTCTGAATTTTAAGATAAAGATGGAACAGGGATCAAATGCAATCTGATAAAGTGGGATCATTATTTCATGCAGTGACTGATGAAGGATGGCAGTATCAAATGTGAAGAAGGCCAGAGGGCAGATATTGAATAGCAGAGAAGAAATAGAACAGTACTTCAGTCTGAATGAACTTTGGCATAACTTGATTTGTAGAGAGTGCAGATTGTAAACTCAGCCATTTACATTTTCTCCAGAGCAGTGCACTGTTTCTGTGACTTAGTATAGCCTTGTCCCCACATTGCAGTCATTTTCCACTGTAGACATTTCTGATGCTTAGTAGGACTGAGCAAGTATTGGAGGATGCCTTGTCAATCGGGCTGGGTTTCTGAGCCCATGGGTTTATACAGATAAAGATGGGGTCGCTTGAGATTGTCTCTTTATGGTTTGCACTACATTCAGTATTTGTTAGCATATAATTTTTGTAGTTTAAGTTTTTACCACTGTTTTCCCTTTTATTTATCTGCACAGTGGACTGCATAATGACACACTTTTCCTGAGGATTCCTGAATTGTATTGCAGTAAAAACAACATATAATTTACTAAAGGAGAAGAGCTACAGAATGATGGAAAAATAAATTCTTCTGTCCTATTTTCTCAGGTTAATTGCTTTAACTTTTATTTTATTGTTTCATTTGTTTTATTATTTTAATTAACTCTCACTTAAAAACTTAAGTGATTATTATTTTTTTTTATCGTATGGCAGAGGGTAAGCAAGACCCAAGAGAGCCCACACTGGTATTGGTGATCTTCTGTATGTATTTATGTAGACAAAGTTTCGAGGCAGAACCTTAAATATTACTTTAAGAAAACTTGCCTGTAGAAGCTTTATAACAATATTTAATGAGTCTAAGCTGATTTTTTTTCTGAGGCACTTGAATTGGAAATTACCGATCCAAGGTTTTATAGCCTTGAAGTTCAAGTCAGATTATCTACGAATATTAGAAGACGTACAACTGAGGCGGCCTTTACAAGCTTTAAGATCAAAGACCCACAGTGCAACCTCTGGAATAATATAATTCTGTCACTCAAGAAAGAATAAGAAGGCTGGCAAAGTTCAGGCTTTCAAGCAAACTTTAAAACTCCTTTTGTCTAAGGCAATTTTTACCACAGAAAGCTTCTGTGCAGCAAAACAAGTTCAAATCTTCAAAAAAGAAAACAGAAAGAAACATCCTCAAATTTACCATTATGTTTCCTGGATAAAGGCTAAAATATCTCTTGGTATGTCTGCTTTTTAGTTTGTTTTTTTTAGGTTTGGGTTCCCTACCACCCATGGTCTTACTTGTGCTTCAGACCATCCCTTGTCTAATGTTGAAATGCGATATATTTCATTGTAGAAAAACCCCCAAAACTTGCAAGTTTTGAATTCCTTAAATCTGTTCCAATAAAATGTTAATAGGTCCAGTAGAGTCCATAAGATCATTTGTTTGTTTAATATACAGTAGGCAGACAAAGCCTTGGCTAGGGTAGGTTTGTAGATTTCAAAACCTTTCAGCACCTCAGTATCATGGCTATGCTGGGGTTTTTTTTAAAAAATTTTTATTGCAATTGAGGCAATATAGTGCAGACATATGTTTTGAATAGCTTGTATTTCTGTTTGCAGAGTTGCCAGAATTTGTTGCATTAATTCTCCGTGAATTTGTTACCTAATTGTCTTCCTATATAAGAGAGAAACTTCATTAATTTTTATCTTACCATTCCTAACTGGCAATTTTACTGCCGGACTTCCATCTGTTTTCTCTTCCGTTGGCTTCATTTAGGCAGGGTCTTTATTTGCAAACTTGAACTAAAAGTGAGTTAGTTGGCATTATTGTAGCTTTACAGAGGGTGATGATAAAGGCAGTCAAAAGTTAAGGACCTTAAACAATTTTGCACAGGTTGCCAAAGACAAGGGAGAATACAACACCTCAGCATGCTAGTCTTTATAATTCTAATCAGTAGATAGCTCCTTTGCCATGTGAATGAACTTTCTTCACTTTTCTCTCTGTTTTCCATTTGAAGAATTTCCACTGATGAAGATCAGCTTCTGGATTAACTGTGCACAATTTACAGTTCTTTTTCAAGAGCTCCTCCAGTTCATATCATAAAGCTGGAAGTCAGCTGGAAAAAAAAAACCCGAAACAAAAATCAAATAAAGACACAAAGAACATACAGTTCTCAAATTCTATTTATCCATAATGTGTATCTGTATTTTCATACTTTATAATTTGCCTTGAAATGTTAAGATGCATTCTGATTGTTAAATCTGAAACTGTCCAGATTAGTAGAAGCTATGGTCTCCTATGGATCTGCTGTCAAAACCCTATTATAATTTTTTTTGTCCAGAGCCATTATCCTTTTTCTATAGAGCTATCAAGGAAAAGAGCATCAGGTTGCTTATTCCTTAAATCATTATTACAAGTATATTAAGCTTAAATATATCACAGCTTATGATGGAGAAGATTTTCCCTTGTAGTGAAAAGACAATGGGTTTGGGCAGTATTTCTAGGAGTACAGGCACAGTAGGCTTCTACCAAAAATTTGTACCTTGAATTCTCTCTGCAAACTCAGAGTACTGAAGATGACTTCATACAAGCTGGTTCAGGATTAGAGTTTAAATCAATGCTAGACATTGGAGAGAGAGTTGTCATGCACTAATATAAAAAATGTTAAAGAGAAGAATTTAAATATTTTGGCTATTTATTTTGATGTTGACTCAGCATTTGGGATTTCAAGCAACATTCTATTGCCATTTATGCTATAACACCAAAGATACTGCTTTGAACAAGATCTGCTTTGAAAGACTTCCATGTATGAGGAAAAGAGCTTGGACATTTGTGATTTCTCTTAAAGCAAATGGAAACCACAACAAGAGATAACTCAATGCAATCAACCATGTTTGCCTGCCATTTCTATAGGCAAAGTGGGGACATTTTAATAATTACTGTATCCAGGACTATTTTATGGCTACTGAGTAGTCAGAATTAATACTAGTGACTGGCTAAGAGTCTAATAACAATTTTTGAATTAGAATATATTCTTGAATGTATTTCTACTAGACTTATTATTATCATAATCTGTTTCCAATGATCACTACATTTTTCCTTCAGAGTGGTTTCTGGAGCAGAAAACAGCAAGGTACTTGTAATGCCAATGCATACACAATAGTTTCATCCCTTCCACTTTGTTTTGAGAACAGCAGTAAAAAAATTATAATCTTTTTAAAGTCATCATAATTTTTTTCAAAAAAGGTGATTCAAATGATGGGAGGTGTAACTTTCTATTGTGTTGCTTATACTGTCAGTACTGCACTTTTACATGATGAGCTGAATACTTACATTTTATAAACCTCCAACCAGAAAATTATGTTTTTTGTGCCCATTCCATAAACAAAGATTTAAAGGCTTTAAAATTCTTGGCTAAATGTTGGACTTAAATTTATAACTGGCTGTTGATTTGCAGTTACAAAACACTGTTAATGGAGAAAGGTTTTCCTTTCTACCAGGCGAAGGGGTAAAGATGTTCTCAGCTCTTATTCATTCCTTGTACCTTGTCTATCCAAAGTTATTTTCTTTTACAACTTTGGAAATCTTCCTAGAGAGACTGAGAGGAATTTTAAAACTGAAAATGTAGCTTGCCTCTGTTTAAGTGTTCTTATCTGATACACTTTCATTTCATTCTTTTGGCATTGTTCCAAGGAAACATAATGTCAAATGAGGGAACAGTAGCGTCTGCTGCTGCTGCAGAAATAGAATGCTTGGAATCTGGTCAAGTACAGGACATATTCAGTGTAAGGCAGAGCTGTACAAGTAGCCAGACATTTAGATATAGTAAGCAATCTCCTTTTTCCACTTCTTTTCTATCTCCAAAATCCAATATTATGCTAATCTAGCTATTGCTTCCTGCTTGGTTTGGAATGACTAAGAAACAAATATAACTATTTTAAGTCAGGTAATTATTTTGTACCAAAAGCAGTTATATGCTACAGTAAGAGGATCACTTATCTGTGAAGTTTCTCTCCATAAGTATTCCCCAACAAGTGGAAATATGAATACATTGGGCAAAGATATTTAATTATTTTCTGTATATATCAACAGTGTGTGAGCATACATGTTTTAATACTCTAGAATTCACGGTGTTCTTCTGACCACAACCAGATTCAGTAACTTGCATGTCAAGATAAGATATTTTAACAAATTTATATATATTCATATTGAAAGTTTTGGAGAAATCCGATTCTTCCTTTTAATGACAGTTGCCTAAGACTTCTGGTCTCAGAGTGCATTGTTTGATGAAGTGAGATAAGAATCCAGTCTTTCCACTAAATCAAAATTCATATGAGTATCTCAGCAAGGTTTTACATTAGTACCTTGAAATACATCAGCAAAAAAATATGTGTACGCATGCATGCAATAACACATTGAGCCTTTAGTATTTGTTGGAAAAATATGCAGTTTTTGTTTATACAGCAAGCATATTTTTTGCTTAGCTGAATTTACTCTTTAAGATTTTGGCTTTCAAAGATAGCTTGGCAAAGGATGCAGAATGGCTGCATAAGCAAGTATCCATTTCAGCAAAAATGCTGGCTAGGAGTCTGCAAGGAATAAATTTTGTGTATATACTTTCATGTAGAAATAGAGGATAAATGTAACTTGAGATCTTTAAGGAAGAGTTCTACTATTAAAATCACGCTAAAATAGCACTATGCTTCAACCCTAAACTTTGATAAAATGAATACCACTTTTTAATGGAATGATTGGAAAAGAGGGAGGAGAGCAACAACATAGTAGACTTGGAGAGCAGTCTTTTCTGGATTTTGGTATTTTTGAAAAGAGGACACTTTATAAAGATTTGCAACTATGCCTCTCTCTGCATCTACAAGATTTGCACCCCTAGTGTTGCTTTCAAAGAATGATTGACTGCTTGGTATAAAACTGTCTTTCTACTTCTTTCCTTTAATTGCATTGTAGTCCTTATCTGATGTGATCTGTAGTCCTGAGCCGATACATGGATCATGGATGCCAAAACATTGACATATGTTTTGGGGCTTAAGTTATGCTTCTAGTCTGAAAATATTTGATGACATGTGGAATTGTATTTTCCAGGTACTCTTACAGAAGACAGAGGACAAAAATAGAACAACAAGTAATACATGAGAGATAAAAACAATTGAAAAAGGGAAGAATAAAGTATTAGGTATATTTAAACAGAGGAAAGTCTACAGAATGACTTTTTTAGTAGTAGCTCTGGTTTTTTTTAAGTTCTATTTAGATTTATATTGTGTTGACATAATATGATACTCAACTCTTGAGATATTTTTTTAATTTTGTGATGATTCAAGTACCCTGTCATTTATGATTGACCAGTTTTGTGCTGGAAAACCAAACAAGTAGGAAAAAATGCAATGGAAGCTGCGTATTTTTCTATGTATTCTTGCCTGAAATCAGGACAGTTGACTAAAAAGTGGCATTTGTATTGGTTTACTCTTGGAAGTAATCACAAAAGTTTATTGTTTGTAAGTTTATCATTTATCTTTCCTTTGTTTCACAACAAGACAAAATAGAATTATAGAGTCATAAAATCATAGAATCTTAAAATGGTTTGGGTTGGGAGGGACATTGAGGATCACCTCATTCCAACACCCTGCCATAGGCAGGGGCACATCCCACTAGATCAGACTGCCCAAGACACCACCCAACCTGGCCTTGAACAGCTCCAGGGCTGGGGAAGCCACAGCTGCCCTGGGCAACCTGTGACAATGCCTCACCACCCTCATTGTGAAGAATTTCTTCCTAATATCTAATCTAAATCAAGCCTCCTGCAATTTAAAGCCGTCCCTCCTCATCATGTCACTACATGCCTATGTAAAAAATCCCTCTCCAGATTTCTTGTAGGCCCCCTTCAGGTACTGCAAGGTTGCTAGAAAGTCTCTAGACCGATTCCAACGGTTCCATACAGTGCCCTCCTGGACCTACTGCCTGTGAGCAGAGAAGGCCTTGTGGGGGATGTGAGAGTTGGGGGATGTCTCGGGCAAAGCGATCATGAGATGGTAGAGTTCTCAGTGCAGGGTGAGATGAAGAAGGGGGCTAGCCGAACAGTCACACTCAACTTTCAGAGAGCAGACTTTGGAATATTCAGAAGACTGGTAGGAAAAGTCCCATGGGAGGTGCTCCTTAAGGTCAAAAAAGTCTTTCTACAAATATATCAACAGTAAAAGGAGGACTAGGGAGAATCTCCAATCCCTACTAGATGCAGAGGGAACAACAGTAACAGGGGATGGAGACAAGGCTGAAGTTCCCAATACCTACTTTGCTTCAGTCTTTAATAGTAAAGAAAGTTGATCCCTCTGCGCACAACCCCAGGGGTTGGAGGAGCGGAAGGAGATTCCCACGATTCAAAAGGAGGTGGTTAGAGACTTGCTTGCCCAGTTAGATGTCCACAAGTCTATGGGGCCAGGTGGAGTCCACCCATGTTTTGAGGGAACTGGTGGATGTGCTGGCCAAACCCCTTTCTGTCATCTTCCAGCAGTCCTGGATGACTGGGAAGGTACCAATGGACTGGAGGCTGGCTGATGTTTTGCCCTTCTACCTGGGTGATCAGGGTCAGTCAACATGGTTTCAAGACAGGCAGGTCTTGCCAAACTACCCTGATTGCTTTCTATGACCAAGTGATTAGACTCTTGAATGAGGGAAAGGCTGTGAATATAGTCTTTTTGGACTTTAGTAAAGCCTTTGATACAGTGTCTTACAGCATTCTGCTAAGGAAACTGTCAGCCTCTGGACTGGACAAGCGCACACTCTCCTGGGTGGAAAACTGCTTGAACAACCAGGCCTAGAGAGTGATGGTTAATGGAGCTTACTCCAGCTGGAGGCCAGTCACAAGTGGGGTTCCCCAGGGCTCAGTGCTGGGTCCAACCCTGTCTAATGTCTTTATTGATGACCTGGATGAAGGCAGTGAATGCTCCCTTAGCAAGTTTGCAGATGACACTAAGCTGGGTGGAAGCGTGGATCTACTGGAGGGTAGGGAGGATCTGCAAAGGGATTTGAACAGGCTGGACCGCTGGGCAGAGACCAATGGCATGAGGTTTAGCACAGCCAAATGCTGGGTCCTGCACCTGGGGCACAACAACCCTGTGCAGTGCTACAGACTAGGAGAGGTCTGTCTAGAAAGCTGCCTGGAGGAGAAGGACCTGGGAGTGTTGGTCTACAGCCGACTGAACATGAGCCAGCAGTGTGCCCAGGTGGTCAAGAAGACCAATGGCATCTTGGCTTGTACCAGAAATGATGTGACCAGCAGGTCCAGAGAGGTTATTCTCCCTCTGTACTTCGCACTGGTGAGATTGCTCCTTGAATACTGTGTTTGGGAACAGGACAAGAGAGAATGCCCTCAAGCCCCAGGAACGGGGCAAGAGGGAATGGCTTCAAGCCCTGACAGGGGAGGTTAAGACTGGACATCAGAAAAAATATTTTCATGGAAACGGTCCTTGGGCACTGGAACAGGCTGCCCAGGGAGGTGGTTGAGTCACCTTCCCTGAAGGTGTTTAAAAGATGGGTAGATGAGGTGCTGTGAGGCTTGGCTTAGTGTTTGATAGGAATGGTTGGACTCAATGATCCTGTAGGTCTTTTCCAACCTAGTGATTCTATGATTCTGTGATACTGTGAAGTTAACTTGCGAAAATTCTCAAGTTCTAGGGAATTTCAACAGCTGAGATACTTACATACTTTTAAAGGAAATATATTAACATTTCTAAGTGTGTTTAAAAAAATTGATCTGAAAACTTTCCATACATAGTTCTTATCTGCGGGTAATGTAATAGTTCATTACTCAACTGAGAGAGCTGGAGACCATGTTTTGAAAGTTGCGAGTTGGTCAGATTCTGAGGTGATGGAGAACTTGTAAGTACTGTGGACACAGACAAATCTTGACACTCTACAGTTTCAGGTTGTTAAACAAAATTTAGTTATCTCCTTTGTGTGTGTGATGCGGAAGGAATAAAATCTGATATGTAAATCAGCCATCATTTTGGATAGAAATATTGAATTACTTTTTATTCATTTTCATTAGCTTTGGAAATAGAAATGGGCTGATACTGTCAAAAGAGTCATCAATTGTCAAGCTTTGAAACAGTGTGAATGTATTACTTCTTGCTTATTTAGTTATACTTTATTTTTTTATGTACAGTGCTAGGATATAAGGTGCATGATTTTTTCCCCTTCTAATTCATACTAGCAAAGACTTCTTTCTCTTATTTTTATGCAGCTTTCGAAGGATTTTTTTGTAAGTGCTGAGCGCAGCGTTTCTGCTACTCTAAAAATTGAGTGCAAATGCTAACAGAAGAAAGTATTGACATATCTCTATGCAATAACTGAAGGAAATGATGAACAAAAATAATTGCTTTCTCACTTTAAGCAGAGAGGAGAAACCTATCACATAGCTGCCTTGCAAATATGCATAACAATTACTAGTCCATGCACAAAAAAACCTTATTGCCACTTTGTCATTCTGATTGAAGACAATGAAAACATTAATATTTTACTTGTTATAGTCTCTTCTTGGATGAAATGATGAATATGTTATTTCATATATTATACTCCACTTAATTTGTTCTGTAGGTTTCTGTCATCAAAGGATGAATTAGGTGTTAAAGTTTTTCTTTTAGTCTCTGGAACCTCCAGAGGGCGGTATTTGCTTTAATTTTCATTCTGGCATGACTACAATGGATATGCATACACTGTTCTGCAATTTTTATGCATAGAACTACTGTTTAAAATCAATAAATAAATTCTAGGTTGAACAACAATTGTCCCAAATACCGTTGCTTATAGTTGTTGTATCTTGTATTTGGGAAATAAAAGAGAATGTTTAACTGGCAGTTATCTGCGTGACCCAGTGACAATGAAGATGAGTGAATAAATTTTGCTTGTATGTGTGCTGAAGACATGAATGTATAAAAATTTGCAAAAAACAGTGCAACCTTTTAAACTGGTAAGAACCTCTCTCTCTCTTTACTTATCTACCCATTGGTCCCCTTCACTGCTCTCTAAATAGAGTATCCCTGCATCGTAGACATGAACTGGTGTCAAGTGGTTAAGATTACATAAAAAATTCTAAGATTTTATTCTCTGATTTTCTGAACTACCTGATTGCCACAATTGTTCTTTGCACTCTGCATGTATATTATATTAAATATATAATGGTTAGTTATGAATAATACTATTTCATGTACAATTAATAATTGCTTTTTCAGTACCTTTATGAGTACAACAAAGGGTGATCAACTTGCAGATTACAGCTGAAAAGAGCAGCATGGTATTACATCCTCTCAGTGGGAGGCAAAGCCTGTGCTAGGTCTGCAAAAAGATTATATCTGCTTGGTATTAACAATCCGAGAATTGCCTAGAACATGTGATACTTCCAGTTTATTCCAGACAGTCCTCTATGTCAGAAACAGAGCTGGTATACAACATGATTATTTAAATGCTTTTATAAAGAGCAAAAAAGTAGGCCTTCCTTCCTTCCTTCCTTCCTTCCTTCCTTCCTTCCTTCCTTCCTTCCTTCCTTCCTTCCTTCCTTCCTTCCTTCCTTCCTTCCTTCCTTCCTTCCTTCCTTCCTTCCTTCCTTCCTTCCTTCCTTCCTTCCTTCCTTCCTTCCTTCCTTCCTTCCTTCCTTCCTTCCTTCCTTCCTTCCTTCCTTCCTTCCTTCCTTCCTTCCTTCCTTCCTTCCTTCCTTCCTTCCTTCCTTCCTTCCTTCCTTCCTTCCTTCCTTCCTTCCTTCCTTCCTTCCTTCCTTCCTTCCTTCCTTCCTTCCTTCCTTCCTTCCTTCCTTCCTTCCTTCCTTCCTTCCTTCCTTCCTTCCTTCCTTCCTTCCTTCCTTCCTTCCTTCCTTCCTTCCTTCCTTCCTTCCTTCCTTCCTTCCTTCCTTCCTTCCTTCCTTCCTTCCTTCCTTCCTTCCTTCCTTCCTTCCTTCCTTCCTTCCTTCCTTCCTTCCTTCCTTCCTTCCTTCCTTCCTTCCCTCCTTCCTTCCTTCCCTCCTTCCTTCCTTCCCTCCTTCCTTCCTTCCCTCCTTCCTTCCTTCCCTCCTTCCTTCCTTCCTTCCTTCCTTCCTTCCTTCCTTCCTTCCTTCCTTCCTTCCTTCCTTCCTTCCTTCCTTCCTTCCTTCCTTCCTTCCTTCCTTCCTTCCTTCCTTCCTTCCTTCCTTCCTTCCCTCCTTCCTTCCCTCCTTCCTTCCCTCCTTCCTTCCCTCCTTCCCTCCTTCCCTCCTTCCTTCCCTCCTTCCCCTCCTTCCCCTCCTTCCCTCTTTCCCCTCTTTCCCCTCTTTCCCCTCTTTCCCCTCTTTCCCCTGTCAGGAAAACTGTTATCAGTCAAAATTTTCACATTCATAATTTTTTTTTTTTGGCCTGCTCTAATCAGAGCCTTCTTGCATCCAGGAGATGCTGAATGCCTAGAATTCCCACTAACCTCAGCAGGGGTTGAGGATTTTTAGCATTTTGCACAGGATAAAGCAGTAACAGAATTCAGGCACTAACAGCATATGTTTTCAGTGGACCAAAGCAACTGCATCTCCTATTGACTTTGTTTGGAGTTGACACTGCTGTGGGCTTCGGAAAAATATGTCTGTCTTACTAATGCTTCTTAGTAACAGCTGGAGATGAGTAACTGAGGAATCAAGAATACACAAAGAATGCTGTTTTAAAAATATTTTGCTTGAAGAGCTACATTAAAATCATAGACTCATAGAATCACAAGGTTGGAAAAGATCCATCAGATCATGTAGTCCAAGCATTCCTATCAATCACTAAACCATGCTTCTCAGCACCTTGTCCACCCAATCCCTCAAAAACCTCCACGGAAGGTGACTTAATTAAGGTGGAAAACTATTACAATGTAGCAAATACCAAAACTAAAGGTATTTTTCAGAAGCTTAATCTAACTCTACAACTTGTATTTTATCACACAATATTTAATTGCCTGCTGTTTTTCTCCAGTGGAACCTGTGCCTAGTAAGTGCACTGAATGTTCCTGTAATGAACAGTTCATTATGTCGGTTCATTAATGTTTGCCCTATCTTCTGCCTCTTATTCAAAATTTTAATTTCTGTTGGGGTCTTTTCATTCATGCTTATTATGGTAGTAGCCAAACAGTATTAAATACAAGACAAGCCATGTTGTGATAATTAATTTTATGATTTTAATTACTTAATATATAGTCACCTGCACTGATTATCAATGCCACTAGATCTATCAGAAGTACGACTTTGGAGCTGAATCAGCAGCTGACAACAGCAGTCAATTGCCTGCCTGCAAATGTATTTTCTATATTTATTGATGACAGAGGCACAATGGAATTAAAAACATGCTATCATGTTGGAATTGTCTCATTAAGTGACCTGGCAGGGCGGAGTTGGGAAAGTCATAAAGGTTTTATACGATTATGTTATGTTATGTTATGTTATGTTATGTTGTGTTGTGTTGTGTTGTGTTGTGTTGTGTTGTGTTATGTTAATGAAGTAATCCTGCAGGTAGGTGGGAGTGACAGGTGTTACCTTAGGTGTGGGATGGGTGATTGCCAAAAATAGGCATGTTACAAGAACAAAGTTACCAATTGGTGTTCATCTGAGATTTTGACCTGCTATCCCTATATAAGGAAGAGTTTGATGCTCAATAAAGGTCTCCATCTGAAATCATATTGATTCGTTCGTGGAGTTCCATTGACCCCCACTACAATACTATCATAAACACATTCTTCTACTCTTCTACGCATTCTTCTGTTTCACTCATCTTCCTTCTCAATGTCTCAACTTCCCAGATGTCTTTCTGGAAACTATTCTATATTAGCCAAGGAAAGGAAATTCCTGTGTGTAGTTCTGAAAGCCAGTTAATCTGGATTTTGTGAAACAGTTGTAGAAGGTAGACTTATTTGGATTTTCAATAGAATTTGTTCAGTCACCCAGACCTCTTGTGAACAGAATCTCAGTGACTGTAAGAAAGCAAAAGAGAGCACAGTTAGTAAGAGTGAAATAGAAAATAATAGCTTACAGGATATAATGAAAATGTGTGCTTAATTATTTTTAGGTAACTTATCCACTTGCCCAGATATAGGTTCCTTTCCTCAAAGGTAACTAAAACATAATTCCTTCTAGTGAGGCCAACAGACTGCCAAGTTCTATATCCGTCCTCCAATGCACTGGTGACTGAGAAAAGATTCACCATGATTTTTAATGAGCAAAATATAGTACTTATTTACAGATTTTATTTTTTTTTTTTTTTTTTTTGCTGAAGTTATCTAGGGAAAAAAAGAGAAAAAATCTCAATCTTACCAGGACAAGTTGTTATAAAGTACTTAGGATAGAATTTTATTGTGGATACTGGGTTAATATTTCTTCCAGATTGTAATAATGAATTCACACTCTGGTCTGTTTCTTGCTTCCTACACCAAGACACCTTCCTTATTTTGCTCTACTGCTAGTAAACAATATAGATAATTGTTGAAATATTAGAGGAGCACCACCTAAAAAATCAGATAAAGGAAATACCGAACAGAGAACAAGAACCTTTTTTTCCCCATTAAAAACATTTTTAAAAGGTGAACGAATTTAACTGCTTGAACACTTTTCAACTGGTATGTCTTAATTTATATTAAAAGTCATTTCTATCACCTCCTAGAACCATGTCCACTTCTTGAAGACCAAAGTTTAAAATAACTGTCAAGGCTCTCTAACCTGGTAATAGTTTTCTGCCTTGAGGTAGTTTCTTCTGTAATCAATGCTACAAAATGCACAATTATAAATGTTTGATGTTGGCTGTTTATGTTCTTTGTGTTACCTAAGATGTTGTATATATCACACAGATCATTTTTATATCAGAAGGCTACAGTTTGTAGCATATTAAATTGAATTGCAACACATGCAAAAAATTGCAGACACTGCTTTTTTGTAGAAACAGCCAACTAATTAAAGTGTATCACATGAAATAGGTTTTGATATTTTTATGGCTTTCTAAGATGGATGTTTTTATCTAGTTTACAGTAAACAGTTTCTCTTTAAAACACTGAGAATTCTACTTTGACCTTCATATTGCAGCAAAAAAGACAGATCAGCAACTTTGATATGTGATTTTAAGGTGATCAGTAAAATCTCTTTGGCAGACAAATATTCTACAGTTGAAGAGAAAAAGAATACAAAGAATGCCTCCATTTTTTGTTTCTGCCCTTTTTGGTACTTTTTTATGCATTCATTTTAGGTCATAGTAGAAAGCTATAACCTAGTTGCTATCACAGAAAATTGTTAGGATGAGTCCCATGACTGTATCATGGCTGTTGATGGTTGCAGGCTGTTCAGAAGGGACAGACTGGGAGGGAGGGGTGGAGGCATTGTCCTCTATCCCAGGAAAGGCATAGAATATGAAGAGCTGTCATTGAAGAGTAGCCACAAACAGGTTGATAACTTGTGGGTTGGAATTAAAGACAGGAACCAATGGGAATCTTGTGGTTGGTGTATACTGCAGGCCACCTGATCAAGGAAAGCCAACTGATGAAGCCTTCTTCCTCCACTTAGTGGAGGCTTCATGCTCTCAATCTCTCATCCTAGTGGGGGACGTCAACACTACGGTAACCTATAGGCAATTCAAGAGACTCCTGGAGGGTATTGAAGAGGATGAAATATGGGACCTGATGGTCACTACTACAAGTGAACTTATCAGTGACATTAGGATCGAAGACAGCCTGGGTTGCAGTGACCATACACTGGTGGAGTTCAAGGTCCCGAGGGATATGGGACAAGTGAGGATTATAGTCAGGACATTAAATTTCAGGAATTAGACTTTTCAAGATGTTACTCAGTAGGATCCCCTGGGACATGGTTCTTGGGGACAAGGGAGCAGAACATAGCTGGAAAATATTCAAGGATGCCTTCCATAAAGCACAAGAGCACTCAGTCCCCATATGTAGAAAATCAGGCAGAAAAGAGAAGAGACCAGTGTGGCTGAGTCAATATCTGCTGGTTAAACTAAGGAAGAAGAGAGAACTGCACAGACAGTGCAAGCAGGGACAGGTAACCTGAGAAGGAACACTACCTGGTTGTGTAGGAATGAGGTCAGGAAGGCCAGGGTTACAGCTGGAGCTGAACTTGGCAAGGAAAGTGAAGACCAACAAGAAGGGCTTCTACAGATATGCCAACCAGAAGAGGAAGGTTAAAGAAAGCGTACCCCATAGATGGATAAAAATGGTGACCTCCTGTCAACAGACGAGGCTGAGGTACTTAACAACATTTTTGCCTCAGTCTTCACTGACTGCTCTCCTCACCCCTCCTGGATCATGGGACAGCAAGATGGTGACCAGGGAGTTAAAGCCCTTCACGAAGTAGAGGAGGATCAGGCTCATGAACACCTGAAGAGCCTGAACATATATATATATATATGTATATATATATATATATATGTATGTATGTATGGCACTTGATGAGATGCATCTGAGGGTTCTGAGGGTGTTGGCAGATGCTGTTGCCAAGCCACGCTCCATGGTATTTGAAAAGTCATGGCAATCAAAAGTCCCCGGTGACTGGAGGAAGGGTAACATTGTGCCCTGTTTTAAAAAGGGTAGAAAAGATGACCTAGCGAACAACCAACCTGTTGTTAATGAGTGGAGAATCATAGCCTGATATCACTGAATAAGGCTCATTGTACCATTTAATTGTTCCTTACTTTCTGTTACACATGGAACACAATCCTTGAGCCAGCCTTCAACATTCTGTGGCAACTTTAGTCATTAACCATACAACAGAAATTATGTGCGTATTTAAAATGATGGCAGCTCAGAGGCTAAAGGACTACTGCTTTTCTTTGTCTTCTGGAGAGTCCTTACCAGACCTTTGGGAGTGATAAATTAATAGAAAATTAGATTAGCTCATAAAAGTATTTAAAACTATTGCCTGATATAGCATGCATTAAAGAAGAATCCTCTGTTTTTAAGAAGTATAAGAAAGGTTGTACTATATATATAAAATGATATTTTGCTTTCACATAAAATTTGCATGTGCTACATGAAGGTAGAAATATGAATGATATCTAATGTGTTTTTCTTCTAATCACAGAGGGCAATAAAAGCAATACCTAGTTTCGCTGCATTTTTCAGTTTCATTAGTGAAAAGAAATTACATATCAGCTTTGTTTTGAATCTGAAGGAAAGCTAAAACACAATTAAAGACCAACGGGGAATATATCTGTCTCACACTGTTTCTGTTCCAGTGTTTATACCACAAGAGAAAAATAGATTAAGGGGATGTGTGTCATGATGCACTGACCTGTTCAGTAAGTAGTTAACTGGCACTGGAGTTCTTTACCTGTTTACAGCTTCTCTGTAAATATAAGGCAGGAGTATAATGACAAACCAATCAAACTCCAGAGAAGTGAAAAGGCCAAGGCAGTTTCCTGGTATTACATTACATCCTGGTTTGCTTGACACGACATTGTTAGAAATTATATTTTTAAAGCTTCCTATAAGGGACAAAGACAGTGATGAGATACTTGATTCATCACTTATACTGGCACAGTCTGTAACAGGCATGGGTTATACTATAACCATTTTTCTTGCAATCTACTGATCCTCCCTGCCTGTCACATCCAATTTGTTCCAATGCATGTTTTACGCAAGACCTTCAGTGGTAGCCTGAAGTTGACAGGGAGTATGTTTAAATTCTCTTTCTAACCAGAAAGATTAGAAGAACCAGAAAGATTCTGTCATATCATCATTCTGGAGGCTATAAAGTTACCTAAGTGGAGAAAAGAAGATTAATTGACAAAACAATTATGTATTTCTCATCTTCAAGCTCTTTCCAAGAGCAGTCAGATTAATGTGAGACTATGATTTAGAAATAGAAAAAGAAGTGAAAACAAGAAAATAATAGAGATACAATTAAGCAATACTCCCCAGAGCAGCTATTTTATTTCAGCAGCTGGTGTAGGAGGAATATGTGTACTATCAAGATGTAGCCAGAAAATATTTGCCAGAAAGTTAGTCACCACAAAACTTTTCTCATGAAATCAGAACATGTTGCAGAAGCCATATCAGTACCAACCAAAACAGCAGCACAATCCAACAATGTTTTAAAGAATGAAAAACATTTTGAAATTAAAATATGGCATTTCTAACTTTATCTTTTGTATATTTATTGTGTATCCATATAAAATAAAGAATAACAACAGATAAAATAGTAAAAATATGCTATTTATCAAGAAAGAAACTTTTGCCTTTTTATTTCACCCTGAATTCTTTCATTCTTTTTTGAAATTAAGTTGTATCTTAGACCTGCTCATTAGCTGAATTACTCAGACAGCAGTTGGGAGAACTGTAGGAGGAAGTAGATGAGCAAAGGACAATCTGGGTCACGCCTAGACATGCATGAATAAATAAATTAGCCAGCTTGAGAGATCATCAGGGATTTGCATATGGCTCTCACCATTTTTACCAATTCACGGTCAAGATTTAGGCAGTGGCAGATGCAACCTGAAAAAAACAACATAGTTTGGGAAGAGGAATGAGCCTCTTCAAGTGTAAAGTAAATCTTAAGAACTGCTGTTTTCCTCATACGAGAGGAAAAGTGGTTTTGTACACTGGCTTCATAGTCTTTTAAGGACAGCTTGAAATCTGATCAATAGAGGACAGTGACAGAAAAGCACAAGAAGGTAAACCAAACCATCTGCACAAGGGCTGAAAATCAGCAGGAGAGAATTATTCACAACAGGATGAAAGAAGAGAGGAAATGAAGAGTAGCAGCTCAATTACTAAATGCATCTGTGCCAAGGTACTAATTGAGCAACCACTGGAAACACACAAACAAATATTTTATTGAAATAATAAAATGAAGAAGTCTACTAGGGACTGCCATGGTAGGTAGAGACATTTTGAAATAGAAAAATTCAGAGCTTATAGGTTAGTAGGGCATCTTCTTAGTCTGCAACTGCAAATGGAATACTGCAGGGCATGCAATGCCCAAAATGTGTTTAGAGTATCCTGATGAAAATTTGATTCTTAAGAAATCATGTGAAGTATGAAGAGGATCATAAAGGCTTCTTCTAGAGTTGATTCAGATCTATAAAGAGAATATTAAGAAGCAAAATAATTGACTGAAAATCAACACTGGAGAAGCAAAATTTTACACTAATATTAGAGGAAGATTTCAATACATTCAGAGAATTAGCGCAAAAGACTAGGGAGATCTAGTCTGACTGACTAATGCAAAGAGTTATCCTGTAAAACACAGTAGAATATTCTCACTGATCGCACATGGGAGACATGGGGGCTGGTTTAGTTTGGTCCTCACTGACCACATCTCGTAGACTTAGACACACATCTTGAAGTTGAGGGGCTATTTGGGCTTGGCTTTCCCTTCCTGATTACATGTGGGAGACTGAGAAATTACAAAGAAGGAATGTGGAAGGAGAACAACTCCTGACTGTCACATAGAGCTCACTCATATTTCTGTAAACCCACTGGAAAACCACATTAGATATTAACTGTTAGTAGTTCCTTCTTAAAAGAGAAAGATTTATTAACCTGAATTTTGCAAGGTTCTATGACTTAAACTGCCCAATATTATAATGAATGATCAGAAGTTGGAAGTGGTTTTACTTAATTTATAAACAACACTTAGCAGAAAGAACTGAGATATATTTGATGCTACAGGTGGATATCTGATTCTGGAAAAGTAGAAGCTATTACTCAGGTTCTCTAGTAGTATAACTAGGCAGGGGCAATAACAGTGCAGGGAACAATGGGTGCAGTTATACTGACATTATTCTTTTGATTGCAACCAAACAGAAGCATCCCTCCTGTCTAATGAATGTCACAGGTGATGGGGAAGGTAAGGATGTGTTCGCTCCTGAACTCTTCATACCTGGCAAAGCATGTGATACATTGAGCTGTGCAGTAATACAGCTCATATATTTACATTTTGACAGAATTTGATTTGTAGTTACCTCTCTTAAAAAAAATGTGGAAGCAATAGCTATGGCATAAGAAACCTTGGCTGATTAATTTCCATTAGAATTCTCCAATTCTGGTACATGGCTTGTCCAGGTGCCACTGAACTCCCTGATGATCTTTATTCTAGTATTTGTTAGCTTGTCTCTCTGTCTCTGAGACATGAACTTGTGCCTCCCAAAGAATATAAAGTAATAAATTCAACTCCTGTTTTTTTTTTCTTTAAGTCCTGACAGCTGTGCAATTTTTCCTTCTCATCATTGGTATTCTGTTAGTTTTAAGTAAAGGCTAGATAAGGAAGATACTTCTTGACAAATGTTCTTCTGCTTATTGGGTGTTTCAGACAGAGGTTGCCTGATGGAAGTAATAGACTAGCATTTAACATGTTTTAGATGAAGCTGGAAATATTGCTTCAATGCAACTTGCTTTTACTCATGTGATTCCTAAGCAGGATAAACATGTAATTAAAAAATAAGGCTGTTATATTTCTTTTTAATCCAAGAATAACTCAGAGCTGCACTCATCAGCATGAGTGGAAAAGCTATTGTTTGTACAGTAACTGAACTCCTTTTCTGTGCTATAGTATATTAGGCTGTCACGTATAAACAAAGGAGTTGTGGCAAGTCAACACTGCAGTTTCCTTGCATGCTGCTTAACTTAAAAGTGGGTGGGAGGACAGTGGGGTATTGATGGGAAAGGATAGAAATAGCTGTCCTTTGCTTTGCTGTAGTCCTAATAAAAGATGATAGACACATTAAACACTGAAATTCTACGTAGCCATCTGGTCTTTTATTACATTATCTTGAACACCCTAAAACTGAGATAGCTTTTCATACATGCAGTACCAGTTTCTACACTGGGAAATGTAGAAACCACCGCTGCTTGCAATTTCAGTGTCAGATGAACAGCACTGGCTTACCTGGCAATTAAAATAAAGTTTAGTTCGGAAACTACTCACACTAACTCTGCAGCATCCTGTTTTCCTCAACTACACTGCAGCCAGATCTTTCAACAGCAATAATCTAAGAGGAATTAGTAAGTGTCTCTGTTTCATGTCTTTATTTTTATCTTGAATGTGGGGGCTATCATAGCCCACCCTTACAAATGAATAGGAGAAAAGGAAGTAGTTAAGGCCTCAGAGTATTTCCCTAAAGAAAGCCCATGAGAAACCACTAACAGAAGTAAAAACATAAGGAAGATTTAGAGCCATTGATGAAGTCCGCATGTCACTGTAGCAACTGAAGTAGGACAAGTCAGATAAAAACCCAGATTTTCTGTTCAATGAGGAAAACTTGGTTTTCCAACAAAATGCTTTCCTCTAGCATGAATTTTTCCATCCAGTAGAGTAAGAGAGAAGGAAATTAATCATGGAAAATAAAAGAGGCACATAGAGAGATGAGCAAGATAAAGTAGAAAATAACATGACAAAACCAAAAGACAGATGCCTTATCCCTGGTCCCTAAAAATGCAGTTTTTGAGCTATCTGTCTACATGTCATTCCCATTCTCTAGGCTGCAGGACCATCAAATTTGAGACATCTTTTCAACAGTGGCTGTATTTTCTGACTTTGTCATCTACAAATGTCATAGGTGCATGCCACAAGGAAACGACTTGTGAAAAGGGTGGTGGGCAAGTGGACTGCATTACTGTATCCCTTTCAATATTAGTCATTGTTTACTAATTATCTGTGGTGGTTGACCTTGGCTGGATTCCAGAACCTCACCAGCCACTCTCTCATTCCATCTCCTCACAGGAAAACAGACTTGCAAGAATAATTTAAGTTAATGCCTGTCCAAAATAGTGAAAAAATCCCCAACACAAACTAAACCAAACCACCTTCTCTGCACTTCTCCCTCTTTTCAGGCTCAATTTCCTTCCTTCCTCTGCTCTGCTGCACCCTTCTTCTCACACTTTTCCCCAGCTCCAGCATGGGTTCTCCACAGAAGTGATTATCATGAAAGAGATATTATGTTAGTCTGACATAATAAAACCTGACCTTTGTTAAATATAATGTGTTTCACACTGTTTTCCATTTTCTCCATGTTCTTGACACTCTCTTTCAAGAACTATTGTAAGATCATCCATAGAACCAAGTCCGGTCAGAGATATGTACAGTTGTGTCTTTTTTTCATGCTTTTTTGAATAAGTGCTGTACTTGATGTTTAGCAGCTCTTTAATATTTGTTCCAGAAGAGACAAATCTATAACTGTTTTTCTTGTAACACCATAGGCTGCTTTTTTATCAAGCATTGTTAATGAACAGTTGTTATGTACTCCCTGTTTCCCTTGCCTCATTCCCTGAAGAGTAGACTATAAATTATTTCCACCTCAGCTATTGACATTTTGGTTTTCATATTTTCCTACTAGGTGAATAATTACTGTTATATCTTACCTTCTTAATGCAAATTGACATTAATTATGGAGCTTGTATTTAGGTTATATGTGTCTTGTGGAGTGGTTCCATTTTTTTCTTTTTTTTCTCTTTTTTCCTTCCTTATATGAGGAAAATAATAAAGTTCTTGGAGAGATGTACTTGGAATGGCCTTTTGTCTGTATGTCATTACCTTGCTGTTAGGCATTGCCTTCAACAGTCTCTGTTTCTTCTCAATATTACTTTTAAAAAGATCGTTCATCTAGGTAGCCCCTCTTTCTATATTGGTAATTTTCCTTTCCTTAGGAGACAGTCTCCGATATTAAATACAATTACGCACTTCTTTACCTTCAAATCTCTTGAACACTCCAGTTAAAGATTAAAGTTTTCCATTTTTTTGGGGTTTGTTTTTGGAATAAAGGAATAAGAAATCTAACAGCTATCATTCTTATGAGATTTCTGTAGTGCAGAGTGTCTGTTTTGCATAAGATTTTCATTACTACTGTATTTTGTAATTAGTTAATGTATTTCTGAATCCTTATCCTAATTTGAGCCTAGGGCACTGAAAGCAAAGGGGGATATGACTAATGTTTTGAGTAAATTAATGTAGCATTGTAAAATTATGTGGCTCAGGATTAGAAGTTTTCTAACTATCAGATCACAGAAATTCTGAAATGGCATTTAAATTACAATAACTGGGATGTTGAACTACCTCAAGATAAGAATAGTAAATTCATAGAAAAAAATGTAGAAAAAGACAAGGAAGATGCAAAGACTAGAAATAATATTTGGGAATTTATTTTTTGTCAAATCTGATGCATTTGGAGACACCAAAAAGTACCTTGAAAAAAGGGTCCTAAAGTACCCCATGTTCAGAGGACGTGGTCACTTGCATGCAATGACACTTGCATTTTAAAATATTCTCTTCTTCTTTTTAGAAAAATGTTATCAGGAATAAATTCTACAAATTTAATTGCAAATATGTTTAGATATTTTCTCAATCTTCCATTTGTTGTAGCAATTCTCTTCTGTAAGAATATATTGTCATTTGCTCTGTTAAATAAATCTCTCTCTCATCCTCCAAATTTCACTGTTTAGCAAAATAATTTGAGGAACTACATAAAAAGTATGTCTGAGACAATACCTCTGCAACACTACTAATCTTGTCCACAGGTATGCTGAGTATAATATACACTGAAAATTTCCTATGGCAAATTTTCACTGATGTCTGCCCAGCTAATGGAAATAGCTTAGTTTTTCTTGGGATGAGCTAGACACCATAACATGCCTTAGTATTACAGATAATATAAATAAAATTTGGCAAAAGTGATTCAAAATCAAAAAGCCACTGTTCGTCAGAGGAGGTGTTTTTTCAACTCCAGATGTCTAGACTAAATAAGTTTAAATCTGTATTTGTCGAATGTCTTTTTTTCTCCAGTGATACATGGGAACAAGAAAAAAATCCAGCAACAGAAGAAGTGAGGGGAGAAACTATAGGAGATAGATAGCAAATAACAAAAAAACTGAAGAGGTTGAAATAAAATCCTTCTATGACAAAGTGACTCGGATGCTGGACAAGGGAAAGGTCGTGGATGTAGTCTTCCTGAACTTCAGTAAAGCCTTTGACATACTTTCTCACAGCATTCTGCTAAGGAAACTGTCAGCCTCTGGCCTGGACAGGCGCACACTCTCCTAGATAGAAAACTGGTTGGATGACCAGGTCCAGACAGTGGTAGTAAATGGTGTTAAATCCATCTGGAGGCCAGTCACAAGTGGGGTTCCCCAGGGCTCAGTGCTGGCTTTGGCTCTGTTCAATGTCTTCATCAATGACTTGCATGAAGGCATTGAGTGTACCCTCAGCAAGTTTGCAGATGGCACTAAGCTTGGTGGAAGTCTCAATCTGCTGGAGGGTAGGGAGGCTCTACAAAGGGATCTGAACAGGTTGGACCACTCAGCTGAGTCTAATGGCATGAGGTTTAACAAGGCCAAATGCCAGGTCCTGCACTTAGGGCGCAACAACCCTATGCAGAGCTAGAGACTAGAAGAAGTCTGTCTAGAAAGATGTCAGGAGGAGAGCGACCCTGGGGTGTTGGTCAATAGCTGACTGAACATGAGCCAACCGTGTGCCCAGGTGGCCAAGAAGGCCAATGGCATCCTGGCTTGTACCAGAAACAGCATGACCAGCAGGTCCAGGGAGGTTATTCTCCCTCTGTACTCAGCACTGGTGAGACTGCCTTGAAGACTGCATTCAATTCTCCACCCCTCACCAGAAAAAGATGTTGAGGTTCTGGAGTGAGTCCAGAGAAGACAAACAAAACTGGTGAAGGGGCTGGAGAACAAGTCTTACAAGGAGCGTCTGAGAGAGCTGGGGTTGTTTAGCCTGGAGAAGAGGAGGCTGAGAGAAGACTCATTGCTCTCTACAACTACCTGAAGGGAGGTTGTAGAGAGGAGGGAGCTGGGCTCTTCTCCCATGTGACAGGGGACAGGACAAGAGGAAATGGCCTCAAGTTCCACCAGGGGAGATTTAGACTAGACATTAGGAGGAAGTTTTTCACAGAAAGGGTCATTGGGCATTGGAACAGTCTGCCCAGGGAGGCGGTTGATTCACCTTCCCTGGAGGTGTTTAAGACACAGGTAGACGAGGTCCTGAGGAACATGGTTTAGTGTTTGATAGGAATAGTTGGACTTGATGATCCAACGAGTCTCTTCCAACCTGGTGATTCTATGATTTATGAAAAGAAAAAAAACCAGGATCAGTCAAAGAGGTAGTAAAATGGGAAAAGAATAGCTTCAGTAAGAAAATTTAATAGCAAAGTTTATAATATTTTAAGCATATAAATATCTTTCTGTAGCTGTAAAACTCAACTTCTAAGCAGATAAGATATTTTACATTGAATTATGGATATAACAAATTTCTGTTTAAAATAATTATTTCCAAAATAGACAAGCCACGGAAAATGAACAGCATTGTTTTCCTCTTCTGGTTAAACCAGTTGTGAATACGATCTGTGTCCTTATAGATTCATTATGAAAAGTTAAAATATAAAGCTGTCTGTGACTACGTTTACCCTTACTTTCTTTTCCTGATAAAAATCTGTTTTTGTCATATTAAAGAAGGTTTCATGGTTTTGGTGGTTTTTGACCCTTGTAGGTGTAATGTTGAAACTGTGTATCAATTTATCATAGTTTTCTTTTATTGCTGTACTAAAATGACTCAGCACTCTTTGTTTACACATGAAAATTAAAGGGTGCTTCGGGAAAGATGAGGAAGGGCTATTTAATAGGGAATGTAGGGGTACAATGAAGCATAACAGATTTAAAATAAAAGAGGGTAGATTTAGATTAGATAGGAGAAAATTCTTTACTCTGGGGGTGGCAAGACACTGGAATATGTTGCCCAGAGAGGTTGTGGATGCCCCCCATTGGAAATGTTCAAGGTCAGGTTGGATGAGGCTTTAAGTAGCCTGGCATGGCAGATAATGTCCCTGCAGGGAGAGGTTGGAAGTAGATGGTCTTTGAGGACTCAAACGATTCTATGATTCTGTGTCTTAAATTCCCTCCTCCTTCTTCCTTTCTTACTTCCCTTCCAGGTGATTAATCCATCTATAATAAGAATAACAATAATACCAACAACAATAATAACAATAAAAACAACAACAGTAACCACCTATTCAAGTTTTAGTTTGTCAGTTAGCTTGGCAAGGAAGAGCCTTTCATTTAAAAACAGCCTCTGTGAAGCAGTACAATAAACCACCAAATTGTTACAGGACAACTGAAACATCTTCAGAAAAATTACAAGGGTTTTACATTGAATTTAATGGGAGCTGGGAAAAGCAGAACTTTTACCTGCTTTACTCTTCAGTGGACAGCAATCGTCATTTATTTCTGTTTTCCTGAAGTAACAAAATAAAGCTGAAAAGAAAAATAAGTGATTTAATACTTCTAGCTCAGGAACATCATAGGTTGGAGGTTTTTTTAGCTTTATTTATTCAGTGCACATGAATATTGATGATTGAGGAGCTTTCATACAGGTGGATGTGGAAAATAAAGAAAATTTAAATGCCCACATCAGACATGGATTTATAAAGACTGATTGAAATTGCTACTGCATAAGCAAGTGATATTAACAGTTATTACTGTTGGGTCTCATTTGTGCTTTCTCTGCTCATAGGGTACATTTCTTCCTTGAATGGATCTGCTGCCTTACTAAACCATTAACATTTGTCAGATGTTGAGATTAGACTCCTAACAACTTGCAGATGACATTCAGCCATAACAAATGGTCTTTGGTTGTTGATAGTTTGTCTAATAAGTGTGTATACTGCTGACATTTAGACAAGAAAATGTCTGTGAAATGTGTATTCCTACAGAATGTAGCTGAAGCTGATCTTGAACTTTATGATGCTTGTGTTTTGGTGCTTTGTGAGTGCATGGATATTCTTTGTAGTTTGCTTATAAACTTTCACAAGCAGAAAGATTATGCTTTACTCAGTTGTCAAAAATATAAAAACTGTTGAAGTATAAGTTAATTTTAAAACTGAACTTTCAGAAGAATGTAATGAATTATTCATACTGAATGTTATGTCTCATTTTCTCTTTCTAAATTGTATTTGCAAAGATATCATTCTAATAATATTATTCAACTTCCTTTTCAGTGTAATTTCTGCAAGTAACTTCTTGTCAACAATTTCTTTGAAACTTTTTTGATATATGAAATTTAAATTTGTTTGATTGGAAGAATTACACACATTTCTGGAATACAATAGTTCTTAATCAAGAGTCTACTGCTTTTGTTTAGAATCCGTTGTTTAGAAGCCATTATTTTGAAATATTTATTCTTCAGCTGGCAACATCTTGTTTGCACTTTTCACTGAAACTAACTCTATAAATAAATCAGGTTCCCTTAAAAACTCCAAATAATTAGGGGAAATATTTACTCAAAACTCACACTGGCATCTGTTGCAGCAAATGTCTTTTGCTTTGAAAAGGAAATGGCAAATATTAGGAAGGAGGAAACTGACTAAAAAGTATCAAATTCCTACTGTTCTCCTACTTCTGCACCAGACACCTGTGTCTTGGAGTAAAAAAAAAAAAAAAAAAAAAAAAAAAAAATCAGGGAATTACTTTAGGACTGAGTAATGTTTTAAGAAGAAAGTAAGTTAAAATCATTGCTATTTAAGATGTGATTATTTGCTATGCAATTCTAAACACATTTTCTTAAATTCAGTTCAGCCTACCGTAGAAACAAATTGCCTGAAAAACAATGTTAAAATCTGCTTTTCTAACTGTGAGATGATACAAGATTGTGTGTAATTGTCATGATTTTTTGGCTTTTGGGCAGCTAAGGAGTAAGAATGTAGTTAGGAAAGGACTGGAAATCAGATGACTGAAACATGACTGACATTACTTGAGGAGGGGATAAATTGTCTGCTTGGTGACTGCCAGACATGGGACCCTCAAGAGTTATGTCCACAATACAGACAAGGACAAACAAGGGAAAACCCTTCAAGGACCTAAAAAGATAATTATCACTTCCAATTGCAAAAATGTTTAACTTACCCTAAGGGTTTGTGAGTTTATTGCAGAATAGTATAGCCATTATGCATTCTTGAAAGAAGGAAGAGTATTTTGATTATTTTTCACTCTATTAACCACAAGCAAGGAACAACCTGCAAGTGTAGTTGTGTACCTCCTGTTTGAGTAACTGATTTGGTCTAGGCGTTATCTGGAATGATATCTAAGATGGTGGTTGGCAAAGGTCTATCTATTTCAAAAAGTTTAATATGGAGGTCTGGCTGTGGCTTTAGAAACTATTTAGCAAACATGCAATAGTGAGAAGATGATAGCATGACTGTCCTTTTGACATATGGCAAGAGAGTTGCAAATGCAGTACCATATTTATATTCAAATGAGAATGTGAGTCTCACACTGTAAAAGGAGAAGTACTATTAATTGATCACCAGTAATAAGGTACAACAGTTTTCCCAGGAAAGAAAGCACTGTGGGGGTGGGAAAAAGGAACAGCTAGGAATAAACTAAATGCTTCTGTACCACTTGTGAATTAGCAAGGTGATGGATGCAAGTTATTTGTAGTGACTAAAACCTGATACTTTAAAAAATTTGTAGGATCAAATTTCCTTGTGGGTCATTCCACACATTTTTGTCAATTGATCTTCACTGTCATCTTCAAACACAAGCCAAAGCACAAATTATGCATGAATATCCAGGAATGTTTACTTAAGGTTGGTGCTATTCTTGCACCTCACTTCCCCATCACAGTAGCTGTGATTTTCTAGTATTCCAGACCACTCAAACAATCTTCCACAATGGAAAACAGATAAAGGAAAGGCAGGCATGAGCAAGTTGGCACCATTGTTTCTATTTTTGTGGTAATGAATTGAGACAGAGATGGTCTGACCTGTACTAAAATTACATTAAGAGACTATGTAGATTTGGGGACTAGCAAAATGTAACCAAGCCTCTCAGATGCTCTAAACTGTAAGAATTTGCCTCTGTTAACTGCATGCCTTTAAGAACCACTAGAGATTGTGTCTACATGTAAGGTGTTGAATTATTTCCATTCCTGTGGAGAAGTTTCCCATTTTGGAACAGGACAACTTACTTGCAAGTTCATGGACTTGTCTCAGCAAAGATATCAGTTCATATTCTCATGTATACATATTACATGTATAAATGCTCTCAAGTATACATGTTAGGGCCCCATTTTTGTTTATATATACACTGCAATGGGACACCCTTCCAACATTAATTTCTTGGATTTTGAAGTCCTCTTAAAACTATGATGCAAGTTTGTCAGCTGGAAATAATTTCCTTTTTTTTGCAATGCTTACCAGCTGTTAGCTAGATACAAAGAAGAGACTTCTACTCAGTAGCTGGACCTCTTGCTGTCTGTACAAAACATCAGCCTAGCAAGAAAAAAGCTGAAGAAAAGCAAACACTGGTATTTGATGACTTGCATTTAAACAGTCAACAATATTTTTAAACACTTTCCACCACTAGTACTTTACATTTTGATACTTATTTTCTTTATTAATATGGAAAGCATAAACTATATGATTCTCTTATAAAGAAGTAACTTGTATATCATATCAATGTGGCTGTGGTGATGTCAGCAATTATAAACGTGGCATGAAAAAAATCTCTCATTCTGTTCTCTTGCTTGCAAATATCATCTAAGTGGTGTTAAGAAGCAATTATAAGGAAAATTTAAATGCAAACCAGAGAAAATCAAAGCCACAACCACATGCACACATCTATGCCTGTGAGGAAAGGGACAAACTTTAATAAGTTTATTTCACAGAGTCATAGACGCATATTATTGTCTGAGTTAGAAGAGACATTAAAGATTACTTAATTTCAATCCCCCTGCCACAGGTAGGGACACTTTCCATTAGATTGGGTTGCTCAAACACTTCCAGGGATGGCGTATCCACAACTCCTCTGAACAACCTGTTCCAGTGCCTCACTATTCTCACAGTAAAAATATTCTAAACCTGTCTTCTTTCAGATTAAAAACATGACCCCTCATCATACTGCTTGACAAAGAGCCCCTCCCCATCTTTTCTGCAGGTCTGCTCTAAGATCTTCCTCAAGCCTGCTCTTCTGTAGGCTAAAGAAAGCCAACTCTCAGACTGTCCTTGTACGGAAGTTGCTCCAGACTTCTGACCATCTTCCTGGGCCTTCTCTCTACTCACTCCAACAGATCTATGACTTTCCTATTCTGAGGATCCCAGAATGGAACACAGTATTCTGCGTCACGTCTCACAAGAGCAGAGTAGAGAGGGAGAATCACCTTCCTCACCAACTAGTCATGCTTCTTTTGATGCAGATGAGGATATGTTTGGCTTTCTGGGCTGCAAGTGTGCTTTGCTGTCTCATGTTGAGGTTCTCATCCACCAGGACCCCTCAGTCCTTTCCTTCAGGTCTACTCTCAATTAGAGTTTCTTCTTTACCCAGTACACAATCTTAATCTTAGCTGAAGTACTGGTTAAAAAGTAGGTTACTACTCAGGTTACCACTGAGGTAGGCATCCTACAACTTAGCCTGGCAGGCCCAGGAATACCCTGATTTTGTTGGTCCAATTTGACCCAGTCTCCTCTACCCTCAGCTGTGGAAATACACTAGTTTCCTATTTCGGTACTGTTGCTAGGCTCAATTCCTAGAGTATCAGTTCTTGTCTCTTCTTAATTTACCACTGATTCTAACATAGTAGCAAATCCAAACTGAGCAACAAATACAAATGCAGGCATCTGACCTGAACTAATGCCTTTGCTAAAAAAAATCCTGGTACCTCGTCTATCCTGTCTCTTTGCCAGTATCATTTTAACTGTAATGTTGTTCATAACCATGTTTTCCTGAGCAGCCCTCTTAAGTGCGTTGAGTGAAGGTAACTTATGCAGTCTGATAGCTCCTGTACTCCTTTTCACCTTATTCAGCTTTTACTATTTTGTTTTGCCTGTTTGCGGTTAAACCATAGCATCACCTCCTTATCCCAGGTGAGTTGTTAAGCTTCAAGTCTATAAATTCATGGCTTTGCCCCTCATGATTTCTCTCATCTTTCCTTTCCCCTCAACATGTGCCTATAGGCATACAATGAGGCCCCTCTTGGCAATCCCATTGCTTTTTAGTGCCAACAGCCTTCAGCTACTGTTCTCCTCTACATTCACTCCCATTCCCTGTCATTTATCCCTCAGGCTTTTGTTAGGTCCAAGCTGAGCTTTATGCAAAAGCCTCATTTCTAAACACAACCACTTCATTCTCAGGCATAGACCATATACTATACTTTTCAAATTCCATGCAAACTCTTACTGATCTTTCACACAGATTCTCAGTCTGTTCCTTAATTTGGTCAATTCACTATCATGTCTACTTTTAAAAACAATCATTTGGTACCCTCTGATGTCAGACGTGGCCTGAGTATTGGTCTCATCTATGACTACAGTTCCATATACGTTTCTGAATTCCAGTACTACGTGTTTCATCTGTACATGTATGGACACACAGGCTGAAAAATGTTACATACACCAAAACAAGACTAATACAGTTCAGTGCTAAAGTAGCAATCAAATATAAACACTAACTTCATAACCTAAAATAACTTTGTGAGAATAATAGTGTTTAGTATTTTTGTCACCTTGATTTTAAATTTAAGCCTAGACATACAAGGAAGTCTTAAAATCAACTTTCAGTTTATAGTACACAAATTGCAAGATACTTCACATTTGTATTGAAGCCATCTGTTCTTCAAGGGTAACTTTTAATTTATTTTACTTTCATCTTCTTTTACATTAAGAAGAGATTATAAGTGATGTTCCCATTAGATGTGCTATTAAAATAAGAATGCCTTTACAGAATAATTGAGTCATGTTCACAGTGAAATACTACGTTTACTCAGTGAATGAGTGGCTTGAAACTCTTAGATCAGCAGGAATATGCACTACTAGCTTATAAAACAATGGATGATAATCTTGGATTTTTGATAATTAAAAATAATCTCATGAGAACCTTATGTATTTTCTTACAATCATGCTGATGAATAATCTTAGTCTTGTGGTTGTTACATATTCTATTTAACTTCAAGTTGCACTTACTAAGTCATTTAACACCTTGTAGGTAAATCCTGACTATCCATCAATTAAATGGAAAACACAAAAGTATAAATCAGATATTTAGTCTAGAGGAAACCTGGATAGTATTACAAAAGTACACAAAAATTATGAATTAGGAAAACCCAGTTGTACAACTGTGTTTTTACAAGTATTTGAAATAAATCCATAGATAAAGGGAAATGGCTAAATGCTTTTTAAAACATACCTTTATATCACAAATGAAAATGGAAAAACGAGACCAGCGAATTAGGTAATCAGGGCACGGACTTTTGATTTTGTCTCTGTAGTCTGTCTGTTAGCAACTTTCATATACGTCTATGTGACAGAAAGCTACGACTGCGTAGTTCAGGAATATTTAATAAAACTTCATGTTAAAAATCCTCATTTTCATAATGTTTAGGTGAAATTTGCTTTTAAATGCAAAATTTGATAAGTAACATAAGTTTATTTTATATATATATAAAAATAATATATATAATATATATTTAATATATTTAATATATATTTAATATATTTAATATATATTATTTTATATATATAAAAATAATATATATATAATATATATTTTATATATATATAATATATATATTTTAACCAGCTTTCTTATCATCTTCTTTCCCCAGGTAAGGCAAATAACCTCGTGTGTTCACTTTTCAGTTTGGACTTCGTTGGACTAAAGGTTACTATTCACTTTTTTTTGTTTTCTTTGCTTCGGTCTGTGGAACCACCAAAAATTACTAATTAAAATTATCTTTGCCTGTTATCTACATAGTAGAGGAGCCTTGTTACCTCAGCAAGAAGAAAGAATTTGAAAAAATTCGGGAGACATGGCTGTATATAATGTGGTGTCATCTTTTTTAAGTTGAGACAAAATTGTCCTACATTTGGAAATAATTACTTGTCACCCTTCTGAGGCAGTCAGTCTCGTACTCATTATTGAATGGGTATCAAGTTTACATTAAATGCACAATTTCAACTCTAAAGTGTCTTATTAGTTGCATCTTAGACATCATGTGTTCTTCTAAACCCATGAGCCCTGTGGATTTATGCTGACTACTTGTTGCCAGCTGTTGCTTACAGATCAGTAGGGGGTATTAAAACATTAAAATATTAGTATTATGTGTATTGAGTTATTTATTTATTTTTTTTGTTTAGGTGAGATAAGCAAAATTATCATCCCATAATATCAGTCAACTAGGGGATTGAAAGACACATAATCTGAATAGTGGAGCATTGCAGACACAGATTAGGTGATTTCTTTAAAACACGGAAGGTTTGTGACACCTCAGAACTGAATCAGAACTCTTCAATCATAGATGTAGGTAATGACTCCCATATCACTCTTTGTTTCCCTTTAGCTCTAAAAGGAACATTCTAAAGGCATTAAACATTTTCAGTTTTATGTGGGAGACAAATAAAAATGAAGAAGCGAGACTGTTACGGAGCTTTTAATGTTATCATAACCTAAAACTGCTGAATGAGAATTGGTGCCACTAGCTGAAATCTCCTTTTACTTTATGAAGGCATTGATTATTCTTGTTTGAACCATGTGTCTTAAATAAGAGATGCTAGCCCTTATAATCAGACACCTGTTTCTTCAATATATGGAAAGCTGATGAATGATCAAACAGCAAATATTCAAGTTAGGGCTTTCTCTAGCTCCAATCTAACAAACAACAAAAGAAAACAGACTTCTTTTCTTCCACTTCTTCTGGTGAGGTTAGTTTTTCCCTCACTAACTTTCTGTCCAATATAGTAACTGCAACAGTCACATTTTTTTTAGGATTTTAGTCAATTTGTTATTGATTATGCTGCATAAAGTATATTACTCTTATTACAGTAAGGGAATGACATATAAAGTCATAAGGCAAATAAAATGTGGAGCAGTTGTACTATTTCACTCCAAAAAGTTATTTCTGGGGCTGTCCAATTCCATTTTATTTTATACAAATACTACAGAGCTAAAAAAAAATTCATTTTACTGCCTAGAAGCAATAGCATTTGACACAATTATCCTAAAGATTTCTTTGCTTTCATATTCTGAATCCAAATAATCCCCAGACTTTAGCTGCCATTTTGCCTTTTCTGGTGTCAGTACATACAGAAAGAAATCTCGCAAAATTAAAATGATTTGAAGTAAGTTAGGACCAAACAATTCTTTGTTCTGTGACCTCTTGTGTTTCCTCTCAGGGGCTGTTCAGATTAACAAAATATAATTGCATGAAGTGTATGGTTAATATGCAGACTTCACAAAGGACAGAAGTTACAGTAATGGGCCACATTCCAATTAGAAGTAGTGCAAGGAAGTAAGTGTACATGAAATGTTTGTCATGGTAATGTGGATTTTATAACTGTCCCTTACTATTTGCTGGCTCTGAGGAGGAGGCTTCTGAATGTTTGTTTTAATATGTAATTGAAGACTTGACGGTGGAGCAGCCAGCAGAGGAGTAACAATCAGCAGTTAATGGGTCAGAGACTGCACGGAAGCTTTAAAACGTGATAAATTCAGCACTGTGGAATAATGCTGGTTTTTGAATTTGGGGAGATTTCCAACATATGTTACTGAAAATAGAAAGGAGTTGCTACTTGAAGGTACTGTGATATGGTTGCACTTACATAAGCATGTGGTGCAACACAGTGAAAAGTCTTGTTAGTCAGTGAGATGTGATTCTAGGACAATGGGGGAACATAACCTTTGTGAACTGAAAAAAACCCATGATTTTTTAGTTCTAAAAGAAATAAAAATAAATTGGATCTTATTTATATTTAATGAAAATGAAGGCTGAGCTAATCTGAAGTGTAAATAAACATTCAGATAAAAGCCTGACTTGTTACTGGCATATTTCAGAGTTAGATTAAATACTCCATTGAGGGGATTAAGGTGTGATGAACAGAAAACCTTTTATTAGGCTTAATGGCTCCTTTATATATATTAGCTAGTATAACACCCTCTGTTTTCTTTACAGTCATTGTTTTTTCCTACTTGTTCAGGTGCCTAAACCAGGCATATGATAGTCTAAGATTAACCATTCATGGCTGTCTTCATGTTTCTTCTTGTTACTTTGTTTCTCCTTCTCTCAGCCAGGGTCCTTCAAGGACAGCCTCCACCTCCCTGCACCCTTTGGCCTGCCAAAGCTCCTCCACGGTCCAGTAATACATTCAAATGGTAAGGTAGAAAATAGAAAATCCAAAGACCAACAGTAAGAGTTTCAGAAAACAACTCTGACTTGTAAAGAATGCATGGTTAAAATAAGCATAACTTTATAACATGTTAAACAGTTCATTGTTAAAAAAAGTCGATATCCACTTTCCCCATTCTTCACAATGAACAATATATTTCCAAGACTGGCCTGAAGTGATATGTGATGTAGTGATTCATGATCATTCCCAGTGATTCAAAGGTCCTTTTACTGTTGGGTTTGTAGATTTAGTCATCCAAGTGAAGCATCCAGCACACACCACGCTGCTACAAGATCCAAAGGATAGCACAAGGGGTGGCTGGAAGAAAGAAGGGACACAAAAGGAATAATAACAGCCAGCAGCAGTGACCTGTTAGTTTGTGTAACTGCACCTTTAGGTTAAAGTTTCTAACTACAGCTGGGCTAATCAAGCACTTAACAACCACAGAGGGAGACTGTCCTGCATGTGATGCTGAACTGGAAATGAGATTGTCCTTTTAGGCAGTGGTTTAGCAGTTGTGTATCGACACAATTTTACAGTGAGCAATGCATCTTTGTCTGTTATGCCTTATATCTATGGGCACAGAGACAGTCATAGCTAGTGGGAACTTTAAGTGGCATAAATATATATTACTAATTTTTCTTGCTTTATAGCGTATGGTCAAAATTTGAATGAATGATTTTTGTAGCTTCAGTGGACCTGGAGTGGGCCTGGGGTGACTGACATGTAGCTCTCTTGTCCTGAACACACTATAGCAGATATAGTGGAAGGATCTTATGCATCTTCAGGGGTTGTGAACCTTAGCCCAGGTGCAATTGCAGTAGTGAAGTCTAGAAAAATGCATGTGTGTCATGGTTAGTGGTTATGTATGAGGTCATTGAGAAATCTTGCCTCGGCCTGTACAATATGAAGATTTTTGTGGAATAATATATTTTTGGGAGGAGCAAAAGTATCTTTCTGCCTTTTCAGTGTTTCTTTGCCAATTTTATTTTGTTTATTTGTGCTCTATTGGAGAGAGCTATACTTTCTAAATACATGTCACCAGGGTACATGTGAAACTGTTCTAGCAGAAGAATGTTGTCTGCCAGAATTAGCTGCATCTGCACTTGAGTCTACTGGGCCATCACAGTTTCAACAGAAGTTCAGGGGAGACAGGTCTCATGCCTGTTAAATGGATTTTGAAGGGTGATGTAGAAGAAGGAGGTGTCTACTTCTGATAAAAGAGCTTTGCAGAGATGCAGTAATAATTTCATTGCCCTTTTCAATTGATCTTCCAATTAAATTCCCTTAGCCTAGAGAAGAGGAGGCTGAGAGGAGACCTCATTGCTCTCTACAACTACCTGAAAGGAGGTTGTAGAGTGGAGGGAGCTGGGCTCTTCTCCCAAGTGACAGGGGACAGGACAAGAGGGAATGGCCTCAAGCTCCACCAGGGGAGATTTAGGCTAGACATTAGGAGTAAGTTTTTCACGGAAAGGTTCATTGGGGCATTGGAACAGTCTGCCCAGGGAGGTGGTTGATTCACCTTCCCTGGAGGAGTTTAAGGCATGGGTAGACGGGGTCCTGAGGGACATGGTTTAGTGTTTGATAGGAATGGTTGGACTTGATGATCCAATGGGTCTCTTCCAACCTGGTGATTCTATGATTCTATGAAACCAACTATTTATAATTACAGAGCAAAAATTTACTTCAGTTCCATGATTTTACGGGGCTAGAGGCTTGATGTGACACAACCTCCTTATGCATTCACATTCTACACAAGAAAGTTGTAATTCCAAAAATGTTTAAGTTTTGGCTGCTTTGAAAAAAACAATATATTTTTAGTTTTCCTTCATAAATACTATTAAATTCTTGAAGTCTTCCTCCTCTTGTTTAGATCTGAAGTGTTTTTAATATAATCTTGTTACTGCTTTTCCAGCTGTTCAGGGGAAACAGAGAAAGGATTATTCAAAGTTCCATCACAAGTTAGGTTATTAGTTAATGGAATAGTGTCTTTAAATGATTAGGATTTGATAGGTTATATAATTGGTGTTTCTGTATTCATGCAGTTTAATTTGGAATGCTGTTTACAAAATACCAGATGACCATTTGTTCTTGCAGGCCACTGGAGACAATCAGTAGCAGTTTTTGATGTTTTATGTGGGTCTTCTTTTTAACTCTGCAGGAAAACAATCAAGTTGATACTTTCCTGCCTTAGTTTTAATTGCTAATAAATCACTCTGCTTGCACATCATGCACTCCAGCATACATCAATTATCATCTGCTCTTCTCTTTGGGAGATGGCTAGAGGTGCCTCTGCCTTAAAAAAACCATGTTGTCTTGATCATTAAGACTGATTCTGAGGAAAGATGTTCTAATGGATGTTATCACCTAACTGTCTTGGATAGTTGAGGTACATGCTGATTTCCCCTTCAGTGCAAATGTCTTTAGCTGTAACCCTCTAATTACACATTAATGTTACCAGGAAAGTACAGACTTAGAAAAAAAAGAAAAGCAACACATTATTCAAGTATTTTTTTCATGGAGTCTGGCATAGGCTTTGGAACTGCTATAAGCTAGGAATAGAGCAATTTTGGATTTTTGCATGTAACATGCTTGTGCAGGAGGCTTTATACTCCCTGAAAAAGCAAAACATTTAGAACAAAATTAAGTTCCTTGGAATCTTCCTCCCCACATCTTTCTCAAAATGATTTTCAGAATCTGTGGTTCCCAACAATTAAAATAGATTATGCTGTCTCTGTCTCCTTGTATGACTAAGATTATGTCTCATTGCTTTGCTAACAGCTGGAGGGATTATATCTTTTAGCTTCTACTATGTCAGAGCACAAATCTGAAATACACTTCAGTGGGGTGTGTGCACTGATAAGAAGGAGACCATGATCATCTTTCTAGATCTCAACATATAAATTAGAATCCGGTTTAAAATCTTAAGAAAAAGTCTTCTCAATTACTCTTTGGAACATCCAAACATTTGCACACTTAAGTGTGTCTAGGTTTGACACTGTTCTCACATTGGGCACATTATCTTATAATAATATAGGTGTAAGTTAATAGAAAAAATATAAGTAACAGTATGTTACAAATATACATACAGATGTTTATAATTTTTTAAAATGTAATATTCAGGGGCAATATACTAAGATATAATGAAATGAGCAAAGAAATTGTGTGGGTAGTTGTTATTTTGATTGTGATGATTTTATTTTTGTAAGGCATTGTGGATTTCCCTCACAAGCCAGAATCAGGGGATTTTTTTCAAATGTTATCGATGAGACCATACTTTTAGAAATGTGAGCAAGATGGTACATTTCTACTGTACTTCTGTGTAAGGGTTTGTTACCTGGTACTTATGACTATTCGCTAAAGTATTTGACAGTGTCTCAATATTTTCAGTGAAAAATTTTTTTTCCAGAAAAGCATGGTTTGTCAGGAAGTTGTGAACAAAATTACTGATGAGAAGAGGATGGGAGAATTTCAGAATTACAGATTTCTGCCTGTGTGCTGGTGGAAGTAGGCTTGCATGGACAAACTTTCTCTTAAGATGTCCTGTCCTTCACTTTTTCTCTTCTAAACCCTGGCATGTTCTCTCGGTCTCTTTTACATAGTAAGTACTTCTGTTATTCCCGTAGTCTTCCGGTGTTGCATTTCTATTGCATTTGGCTGCTCAGCCACTCTTCTTTGGCCACCTGATCACATGATAAAGCTCCAGCAAAGTGACTTTGCAGCAAAGAAGTCTATTGGTATCCTGGGCTGCAACAGGAGGTGTGCTGCTTGCATGTCAAGAGAGGTGATCCTTCCCCTCTCCCTTGGCACAGGTGAGGCCGCATCTGGAGCACTATTTTCTGTTCTGGGGTCCCCAGTACAAGAGACATGGACACACTGGACATAGTCCAGTGAAGGGCCACTAAGCGATTAGGGGACTAAAGCATCTTACATAGGAGGAAAGGCTGAAGGAGCTAGACAATTTAGCCTAGAGAAGAGAATGCTTGGAGGAATTCATTGAAGTACAGGATAGGAGACTGTAAAGATGATGGAGCCAGGATCTTTATAGTGCTGTCCAGTGAGAAGGCCAGAGAAAATAATAAAAAATTGAAACATGAAAGGTTCCCTCTTAACATCAGGGAATGCCATTTTTTTTTACTGCAAAGTGACTGAGCAATAGCACAGATTGCCCAGAGTAGTGGTGGAGCCTCTATTCAAAACTATCTGGATACAGTCCTAGGCAAGAGTCTCTAGGTGGCCTTGCATGAGCAAGGCGGGGGAGGGTGGGTAAAATGACCTCCAGAGGTTCCTCCCAACCTCAGCCATTCAAATAAGTTCATTTTGGTCTCTTCTCATTCCTAGAAGTCTCCTGATATACCTTGCTGACTCTTTTGCCTTACTGAGCCTTTTCAATTTCTTGTCTTCTATCACCGTAGTTCTCATTTACTCACTCTCACTCCAGAATTCCAAACCTAATTCTGCCTCCTCTTTTCAGCTAATTACCTATCTCTTTCTCCCTTACACCCTTCTAGGATCTTATATCTGATTTCCTTCCCCTTTGGCATATATGTGCTGAACTTCTTTTCTTTTTCTCTTGTTACCCAGACTAACTGCTCTAGCCTAATTATATTCTAAGCTATTTCTGTACTCCACACTTTCAAATAATGAAATCCTTCTGTAGGGTTTAAACTTCAGAAGACCACTGACCAGCACATTTTTTTTCTTAGTTCATATAGCTGGATGAAAAGTCATGCATTTGCCCAGTCTAGATCATGCCTGTTGTAGATAGAATCTAATTTCTGGCTCCCTGTAGAGCATCTGGGAAATTTACACCATGTACAGAGAAGTCTGAAGAGTAGCAGAGCCATATCTAGTAGATAGCTTTATTCTGAACACTTACTGTGCTACTGTGAACTAATCATAAACGTAACAGGAAGAAGTCTGTCCTGGAACTCATCCTTAAATTGGATAAAAAACACATCAGCTGTATAAAGAATGGATGGAAACACAGAAGGGTTTGTTTATATGTCAAAGATGATATAGTGATAAGGTAATTTAGACAAGTGACTTCTTTCTAAGGTTCGTATGTGAACTCATATAGACTTTGATATTCTGATTTCACATCTATCTCTTGCTGTTTCTGTTTGATTCTGTGCTGGTAACTGTTAACTCATTATTGCTTCTCTTGTGGTGTGCAGATCACCTTAGAATAATAGAATCATGGCATCATAGAATCACCAGGTTGCAAGAGACCCATTCCTATCAAACACTAAACCATGCCCCTCAGGACCTCGTCTACCCGTGCTGTAAACACCTCCAGGGAAGGTGAATCAACCACCTCTCTGGGCAGACTGTTCCAATGCCCAATGACCCTTTCTGTGAAAAACTTCCTCCTAATGTCCAGCCTAAATCTCCCCTGGTGGAGCTTGAGGCCATTCCCTCTTGTACTGTCAACTGTCACCTGGGAGAAGAGGCCAGCTCCCTCCTCTCTACAACCTCCCTTCAGGTAGTTGTAGAGAGCAATGAGGTCTCCTCTCAGCCTCCTCTTCTCCGGGCTAAACAACCCCAGCTCCCTCAGTCGCTCCTTGTAAGACTTGTTCTCCAGCCCCTTCACCAGCTTTGTTGCTCTTCTCTGGACTTGCTCCAGAGCTTCAACAGCCTTCCTGTAGTGAGGGGCCCAGAACTGCACAGAGTATTCAAGGAGTGGTCTCACCAGTGCTGAGTACAGAGGGAGAATCACCTCCCTGGACCTGCTGGTCACACCATTTCTGATACAAGCCAGGATGCCATTGGCCTTCTTGGCCACCTGGACACTCTGTTGGCTCATGTTCAGTCAGCTATTGACCAACTGCCCCAGGTCCCTCTCCTCCAGGCAGCTTTCTAGACAGACTTCTCCTAGTCTCTAGCTCTGCATAGGGTTGTTGTGCCTTAAGTGCAGGACCTGGCATTTGGCCTTGTTAAACCTCATGCCATTAGACTCAGCCCAGTGGTCCAACCTGTTCAGATCCCTTTGTAGAGCCTCCCTACCCTCCAGCAGATTGAGACTTCCACCAAGCTTAGTGTCATCTGCAAACTTGCTAAGGGTACACTCAATGCCTTCATGCAAGTCACTGATGAAGACATTGAACAGAGCCGAAGCCAGCACTGAGCCCTGGGGAACCCCACTTGTGACTGGTCTCCAGCTGGATTTAACTCCATTTACTACCACTGTCTGGGCGTGGTCATCCAACCAGTTTTCTATCCAGGAGAGTGTGCACCTGTCCAGGCCAGAGGTTGACAGTTTCCTTAGCAGAATGCTGTGAGAAAGTGTGTCAAAGGTTTTACTGAAGTCCAGGAAGACCACATCCACAGCCTTTCCCTCGTGCAGCAGCCGAATCACTTAATGCTTATTATCATTTGTGCTGTTAATGTATTCAAGTGTTGAATGTTTTGAAAATGTATAGTACAGGAATACATCAAGAATTCCTCCAAAATGGTAAAAGAAAAATACGATAGGGTAAGGAAATTTAAGTCTGTAGGACAGATTTCATGACTTTCCACCCTTTTAACATCCTTCATTCTTTATGCCTGTTTCAAATATTCACAGAATCACAGAATCACTCAGTTGGAAAAGACCCACAGGATCACCAAGTCCAACCATTCCTATCAACAATAAACCATGTCCCCCAGCACCTCATCCACCTTTCTTTTAAAAACCTCCAGGGAAGATGACTCAACCACCCCCCTGGGCAACCTGTTCCAGTGCCCAATGAGACTTTCCATGAAAATTTCTATGAAAATCCAGCCTGAACCTCCCCTGCCAGAGGCTGAGGCCATTACCTCTTGTTCTGTACACTATCACTTTGGAGAAGAGGCCAGCTCCTCCCTCTCTACAACTTCCTTTCAGGTAGTTGTAGAGAGCAATAAGGTCTCCCCTCAGCCTTCTCTTCTCCAGACTAAACAACCCCAGCCTCCTCAGGTAATCCTCAAAAGACTTGTTCTCCTGCCCCTTCACCCTCCAGCAGATCAACACTTCCACCCAGTTTAGTGTCATCTGCAGACTTGCTAAGGGAGCACTCAATGACTTCATCCAGGTCATTGATAAATACACTGAACAAGGCTGGACCTAGTACTGAGCCCTGGGGAACCCCACTTGTAACTGGCCTCTGGCTGGAGTTAATTCCATTTACCATCACACTCTGGGCCTGGTTGTTCAACCAATTTTCCACCCAGGAGAGCGTGCACCTGTCCAGGCCAGAGGTTGACAGTTTCCATAGCAGAATGCTGTGAGAAACTGTCAGAGGCTTTACTGAAGTCCAGGAAGTCCACAGCTTTTCTGTCATCCAGTAGGCAAGTCACTTTGTCAGAGAAGGTGATTGGGTTTGTTTAGCAAGTCCTGCCTTTCATGAACCTCTGTTGACCAGGCCTGATCACCCGGTTCTCTTGCATGTGCTTGATGATAGCACTCAAGATCACTTGTTCCATGACTTTTCCCAGAACTGAGGTCAGACTGACTGACCTGTAGTTGCCTGTGTCCTCAATCCAACCCTTCTTGTAGGTGAGCACAACATCAGCCAGCCTCCAGTCAAGCGGAACTTCCTCAGTCAGCCAGGACAGCTGGAATTTGATGGAAAGGGGTTTGACAAGGACATCTGCCAGCTCCTTTAATACTCTTGGATGGATCCCATCTCGCCCCATGGACTTGTGGGTATCTTGCTGGGCAAGCAAGTGTCTACCTCCCCTTATATCATAGGAACTTTGTTCTGCCTCTTTAGCTCATGGGGCTGTAAAAACAGGGATCAACTTTCCTTAAAGACTGAGGCAAAGAAAGCATTAAGAACCTCAGCCTTGCCCTTGTCCTTTGTCACAGTTGTTCCGTTTGCATCCAATAGGGACTGAATATTCTCCCTGGTCCTCCTTTCATTGTTAATGCATTTCTAGAAAGATTTTTTGTTGTCTTTCATTGACTTGGCCAAGCTGAATTCTAGTCAGGCTTTAGCCCTCCTGATTTTTCCTCTGCACAATCTTACTTCCTCCCTGTAGTCCACCCTTCTTTCAAGGTTCATGGACATTCCTCTTCTTTTTGATGTCCCCTCAAGATCTCCTTACTCAACCAAGCTGGTTTTTTTTTGACGCATCAGCTCCTTTTCTGGAACATGGGGATGGCTTTCTCCTGACCTGCTAGGATTTCCTTTTGGAAGAGCTCCCAGCCCTCATGGGCTCACTTGCCCTTAAGGACTGTCTCCCATGGGACTTTGCCAACCAGCCTCTGAACAGTCCAAAGTCTGCCCTCTCAAAGTTTAATGTGACTGTTCTGCTAAACCCTCTCCTCACCTAACCTAGAACTGAAAATCCTATCATTTCATGATGGCTTTGCCCCAGTTGTCCTCCAACAATCACATCTCCCACAAAGCCTTCTCTGTTGAAGGAGGTCGCCCACCCTTGTCAGTTCACTCACTAGATGTGTGAAGGAGTTGTTTCCCATGCACTCCAGGAAGCTTCTAGACTGTTTTCTTTCTGCTGTATTGTACTTCCAGTAGACATCCGGAAGACTGAAGTCTTTTACAAGGATAAGAGCTAGCGATCTTTTCTGATCTTTTAGATCTATTCTGACCTTTATTTTCAGAATAAGCATGATTCAAGTTTCATCTCATTCTATTTTCCTTCTTGGCCTTTTAAAAAAATATTTGCATAGTCTGGGAAATAAACTGCTAAGCATTGTTGGGACTTTCTGAGCCCTTATATAATTTTGCTGTTGCTTGCATTGCAGAGGAGCAAGAAAAGTAATATCTCATTCACTGTTTATATGTGTTTTCTAGAATAATGTATTTAAACTCATATAGAAAAACATGTATGTGACATAACTTTTGGAAGTAAATAGGCTGTATTTTTTTACTGGTACAGATGTGATGTGAATTCAATAGTTTTTTATGCAACATAAAATAAGCTTAATGAGACAAAAAAATAATACAAGAGGTTTCTTGCTAGACCTATATAGAAATGGATGCATTTCCTCTAACTTCAGACATCTACAACATAGATATCAATATCTAGTTTGTTTTCTAGACTTACTTTATTAACAATGGAGAAACCCAGGCTTTTTCAGTGTGCAATTTATCTCATTTTAAGGGTGATAACTAAAAGAGGGTAGCTGAATAGTGCAGTATAGAGGTACATATGTTTCTCTATTGACTAGTAAGGGAGGCTAGTAAATTAGCATAGATATTAGGGTCTAAAAATCAGATGAAATAGAGTTCATTTCAGAAGACTAACAAAGGAGCAGGTGATGTCCGAGAGTAGTCTCAGGCTTTTTAATGTAACGGTGTTCTACCCTATCACTTTTGGATGTGTTATTTTGCCAGAGACAAAAGATTATTTTTATTAAATATTACCCTTGGAAAGTCCTGAGGAAACTCAAAAAAATGAGATCTGTTCTCTCTAAGCCCTTTTCAATTCTCCTGCTGTTTTTCTTCACTTAGTGATGGTTTCTCTTGTCTGACTTCCCTGCATTATGTTCCTGTTATATTTTTGTCTTTGTGTACTTATGAAAAGGTAAGAATTTTATTTTTATCTATATGATTATTTTCATTTTACATGTTTTTAAGCATCCACTGTTTTATTCGAAATATCTCACTATTTTAGCTTATACCCCAAGAGAAGTGGAAGAGACTGCAAATGTGGAAAAAATGTTTTGTTTTATTTCATTTTTACTGTTTTTCAATAGGTTCTACCAAATGTCATGGTTACTTCCAGAGTGGGCAGCTCCTCCTTCAAGACCTAGCTGGTGGCAAAATCTCCATGGGAAGCCTTGCATGATTCTGAATCTTTTCTCTAAGCTCATACAAAATTGTTTAATTTCTTCTGAACTCAATATGCACTTTATAAGAGAAACACAGGATAGAATTGGTTTTAAAACAAAAGCTCCCTAGGAAGCAGGGAGGATTTAAATTTGCAGGGTGGTGGCTTTTTCTATCACTTCATTTAAGTTCTTCCTTTTGAAGTAACATGTGAAAAACATTTACCGTCTACAAATGAAATCAGTTAAGTTATGAGTGAGCCCCAAGCTCATTTAATCAAAGTGAGAAGCAATTTTCATTGGATGATCTTTAAAAATTGATAAATATGCATGAACAGATTAAATAATCAAGCCATAGCAAAATTCTAATAAGGATCAAAAAATGTATTCCTCTGTAATCCACAAAATGAAACAACATGGCTTTCCCTTCAGTTGAAGGGACTGTTATTGTGATGAAGTCAAAATTGATGGAATGTGGTTTTTTTTTCCCCATTAGAAAGGAAGAAGAAATTATTCAGGAATAACTTATGTAGTCAGTGGACCACTGCACTAGTAAGTGTTATTTATAAACGTCACCTGGGCTTACTTGCTGAACTTCAGTTTCATGACCAGTGAATGTACTCTCCTTCTCATTCTAACCAACTCTTTTAAGGCACTGTTGATGAGAATACATGATAGAGAGTCCCTAATTTGTCCTCAGAGGAGAACAGTGCAAGCTACAGGCTTTGCACTAAGGATAAATTTGACCAATTGTATGACAGCACATCATAAGTCAAAATATGAACCCCATTGCAATGAAGTGCTCAAACAAAATCTTATAGCTTAAGATCTTTTTTTGCTTGTCATGGAAATTGTCTGGTTGTTTGAGATGAGAACTGCATCATACTCCAAACACATATTTTGACATTATCTGTTTCACTAAATTTGGAGGTTGTATACTGTATAGTAATTGACAGGAAGATGATCCAGAATCCAGATTTCATACACTATACAGTAACACTGCTACACTACAAAACTGCCATTCCTGTTCTGTAGTGTATTGTCATGTGCAATGTTTTAGGTCAGTTCATTACACCGTGATAAGACATAGTTTCAGTTAAAGATTATAACCTGTTTCTAAGGGAGGGCGGGGGGGGAAAGAGTTTAGTGAAGATTCTGACTGCATGATATTTGTTTTGCTGGAAGTGATAGTATAAGTCACATTTCTAGGAAGAAGGGATGAGAAAGTTGCTTTTCAAGTTAGCATGGCATCTCTGCAGCATCCTGTCTTGTGTTTAGCTCCAGAGTTTCAAGGCTCTCTGTCTGAAATGAGCTAATCAAAAGCAGCAGAGACAGGGCAAACTCTGCTGTCAGATCACAAAAGCAGTGTAGTGGAAAGCCAATTAACTTATTAGGAATTAAAATAAATAGAGAATCATGACACTTTGAACTGCAGAAACTGGGGGAAAATAAAACAGAAGCAAACCATGTTCAGGTGGCTGTCTTACAGTTTCAGCTAGCAGCAGCTAAGGAAGTGAGGAAGAACCATGGCTTAATTGCCTACTACATTTTGTTCACATATATCCCCGGGATCTGAGCATGGTGGCTCCTGTCCTTCTGTCTCACCTTTAATTTAAGCTAACCACATCAACTTTAGAAGGCTTCTGACATGTGCTTATTTGTCAGCTATAATAATAATAATAGTTACACATTGATTCTGTGGGTGTATGTAAAATCAAAACGAAAATTTAGAGCATTGCCAGACTGTTTATCTAACCTCTGAAATGCTTCTCTATTTTCCCTTCCCATCCTGTTTTTGTAGGAAATTTTCTGGGAGGTTGTGGAGTTCACATATAGGTGGTTCAGTTATAAAATCTTGACTGATTGAATCTCTGAATTAGCCCAATCTCTTCTTCTCACTGGGGCAGTGAGCAGAAGTGGCTCAAAGACTTTTCCTGTAACACCTGAGGTCATGCACAGAAATGTTCTGTGGCCCATAGTTTCCTGCCTCACCTGAATGCCTGATCATGATGGAAAACATTATGCATCATGCAGCTGCCTTATAGGTCTTTCAGAACCTCTTTCTCCTTTCCTTCCTTCCTTCCTTCCTTCCTTCCTTCCTTCCTTCCTTCCTTCCTTCCTTCCTTCCTTCCTTCCTTCCTTCCTTCCTTCCTTCCTTCCTTCCTTCCTTCCTTCCTTCCTTCCTTCCTTCCTTCCTTCCTTCCTTCCTTCCTTCCTTCCTTCCTTCCTTCCTTCCTTCCTTCCTTCCTTCCTTCCCTCCTTCCCTCCTTCCCTCCTTCCCTCCTTCCCTCCTTCCCTCCTTCCCTCCTTCCCTCCTTCCCTCCTTCCCTCCTTCCCTCCTTCCTTCCGAAACTAAGTAGTCTAGTCTTCTCCCTTGGGAACATGTACAAATGCATTCCTTTGAATGGATGCTGATAGTTGGAAAATAATTGTTCATTATTGAAGGCATATTTTATGCTCCTTAGAAAACAGCTGTGTGGGGGTTCTTTTGTTGTTCTTTAGCAAATGAGAAATTTTGGCTTTGTATTTACCAAAAAGAACCTTGGAATTTGTATTTTCTAGCAAAGAAAAGAATTTTGAAATAGTCATATCCCCAGAAAAAAAGAAGAGGAGAGAGAATTTTTGTGTTTCAGTGAACTAAAGCCTTTGTTAAAAATGTGTCCTTGTATCTAGAGGCTGAATTCTGGAAAAAAAAAATCCCCAAAGATTAAGTTCTATTCTTGGACTTTAGCACTTACACTATATAAAATATTACCTACATGCATCAAAGGAATGCACAGAACATACTAAAGCAGTAGAATATAACAAAGAAAGTTACATTTCAAGAACCAGATTTGTACCTAAACTATTAAGTCCAGTAAATCTTTTCTGAAACAATAGCTATGCCTGATTGTGATGAAATATGAAGACAGATTATCCCTTCCTTAGAAGAATAAAAGCTGTTATAGTTGTCACTTCACACCTGTGTGCAAAAAACATCTTCACTGACAACTCCTGGAATCTCAGTTACTGGAATGGAGACCAGATGATGGGATGTCAAAACATTGCAGTGCCCAGTGTTTCTCAAGTGACTTTTTTGACATCGTAGATGTTATGTGCCTGCACAAACTTGATGAAACTCTATATGACATACATAATCGTACATTTCATATGAATTAAAGATTTTTGGTTTTAAATGTATATTGCTAGGGCAATTGGAGGCACTTTCCCCCTCATCATTAACCACCTTTGGTACAAGACTATTAGGATACATAGGACAGCGTAAAGAATAAGACAGTATTTAATGTCTTTCAATGCAGACATGCTAGGTAGAAGTGCTTAAATGGAACCTAACCTCTTCCAAATGTGTTGTGACACCAGAATGTTCAGTCTAAATCATGGTAAGACTCTTCAGAGTTACAGACATGAATTATAAATCAACAGAGAAGATGAAGGAAGATCAATGCCTGAAATTAACATTAAAGGTTTTTTTTAGCATACAAGGACAAAAAAACCACAAAAAACAAACAAAAAAAAAAAAACCAAAAACCCAAAGCAGAATCTGTTACAAATAATGCACAGGTTAGGGAATACAGCCTGACTAGTGAAAACCTTTAAATGTCACTACCACTATAACTTGTAAGATGAATGAATAAAAACATGTACCCACTGTAAAAGCAGGGTGAGGGACATTAGCAGTGTAAAGGAACTTGAAATGACCATGAAATGAACACATCTGCTTATATGCTGATTACGCAATTTTGATCTAGATTCTTAAATTGTAGTTAGTTTTGGTTGGTTTGTTTTTTCTTTTTTCTTTTTTTTTTTTTTAAATATCCTGCTCTACACACTGAATCGGAAGTCACTAAGTAACATTAAGACAAAGTTGCACGACTTTAATGTTTTTGATAAAAAAGATAAAACAAACAGTCTCACTAGTCTTTTCTCAGTACTCAGACAGTTAGGTCAGAATTCTAGGTAGGAGGAGGCATCTAAAGATTGCCTTGCACTGCTGGAAAAATGAAGGGAAAATTTTCATCCAACAAAAGTGTTTGAGAAAATCATCAAGAGACTGAAGCAGACACAGTAAGTTAGTTCTGCAGCTTGGCACTAGATCGAGGCAGAAAATGTGCTCTGTGAAGCAAGCGAACTCCTCAACAGGGAGCAAAGGGTGTGCGGCTCCTGACCCTCGGTCCCAGCAGCTGCCACCTGGCGGCTGTTGTACGGGGGCTGTCCTGGGAGCAAACACAGGAGATTTAAGTGCCACAGGATACAGGAACAGAGACAATCACAGAAAAAGCCACTGATAAAGGGATTTGATATCCTCCCCCAACTGGGACGTAGGCAGGGACTTAAAAGGAAGTAGTGAGTGGAAGCAAGTTTATCAGTGGGGCAGAAAATGTACCTCCTCCTTATCCATGCCTTCCTCGGTGCCTCGGCACAGCAGATATGAGGCTGTAGCCACAGAAGACCGACCAGATGAATATGTGGAGGATGACTCATCTACATCTGAGGAAGGGGGGAAGGGCCAAGACCAGAACAACGTGCCCTTCCCCTCCCATCCCCCACCCAGCCCCTCCCTCCCGGAATTGCTACAGCTGCCACATGGTGAATAATAGCTCTAAGAAACTCAGTGCTGAAGGGAACAGAGGGTCCAATATGTTGAGCAGACCCTAGTCACAGGAAAGTCTGCCTCCTCCCAGGAGTGCAGGTTCAGGATATTGCTAGGAAACTTCTCCATTCTGGTAAAGCCATCAGACTACTGCCCATTACTGCTGTTCTGTGCAGGATGTGGCGAAGCTGCAGTACGGAGCTCAAGAGTAGTTGATCGAGGTTTCAGGGCCTTGGGATGACTAGAGAGGCAATCAGGCACCCAGGTGATTTTTAACTCTGTCCTTCCAATTATGGGCAGTGACATTGTAAGGATAAGATGAATCCAGTCTACTGATACATGGCTCCATGGTTGATGTTACCATAATAGTTTTGATTTTTTTGACAATGGGATATTCTACGTGGCACCAGGTTTACAGGTATCAGACAGGAACCACCTTTCTCATAGGGAAAGGAGGGTCTTTGCCCAGGAGCTTGCAGGGTTCATTGACAGGGTTTTAAACTAGATGTGAAGTGGGAAGGGGGGATAATGTCAGGCTTGCCTGTGACAAGCTGCAGGAGAACACATGATGGTTGGAAGATTGGGTTGCTGGTATGGACTCTCTACCTCGCTGCCCTAGGGTATCCTGGGGATGCCACAGCACAGTTGAAGTCCTGAGGTAGTAGATGCAAGGAAGAAAGCTTCCATGGAACACCTTAAGGGAAATAAGGGCCTTAACTAAGAAGGTAATGCAGCCACCAGCCTGGCTTAAATGCTTCTATACAAGTACAGGAAGCTTGGGCAACAAACAGGAGGAGCTGGAAGCTACCATGCTACTAGAAAACTATGATCTAATTGCCATCACTCAAGCTTGGTGGGACAAATCCTATGACTATTGGCTATTGATGGTTACAAGCTGTTCAGAAGGGACAGATTGGGAAGGTGGGGTGGAGGCGTTGCCCTCTATATCAGGAAATGGAAAGAGTGTAAAGAGCTGTGTTTCAAGAGTAGCCATGAACAGGTTGAAAGATGGTGGGTCAGAAGAGAAGACTGAGCCATCAAAAGGAACCTTGTGTTTGCTGTATACTACAGGCCACATGATCAAGGGAGGCCTACAGGTGAAGCATTCTTCCTGCAGTTACAGGAGGCTTCCTAGGAAGGAAATTTTTTAACCCCGCTAATAGATAACCCCACCGGAGGGTCTGCAATACTGGACCTAATAGTGACCAGTACAAGTGAATTCTTCAATGACATCAAGATCAAAAGTAGCCTGAGATGCAGTGATCATGTGCTGGTGGAGTTCAAGATCCCAAGGGATGTGGGACAGATGAGGAGTATAGTCAGGACCTTAAATTTCAGGAAAGCAGATTTCCAGCTCTTGAAGGAGGTAGTCAGTAGGACCCCCTTGGAAACAGTCCTTAAGGATAAAGGAGCAGAGCCCAGATGGCAAATATTTAAGGCTGCTTTCCATAAAGCACTATAACACTCAGTCCCCAGAAGTAGTAAATCAGGCAAGGAAGGAAAGAGACCAGCATGACTGAGCCGAGACCTGTTGATCAAATGGAAGATCAAGAGGGAACTGCAAGTAGGAGTACAAGTAGGGACAAGAAAGCTGGGAAGAGTTTAGGGATGTTGCTCAGTTATGGGGTCCAGAAGGTCAATGCACACCTGGAATTGAGCTTGGCAAGACTAACAAGAAAGGCATCTACAGGTATGTCAATGAGAAAAGGAAGGTTAAAGAAACCATACCCCCACTGATGGGTGAAAATGGGGAAGGCCAACTGTATCCTGTGCTGCAGCAAAAGAAGTCTGGACATCATGTTGAGGGAGAGAATACTGAATCTCTACTCCGCTCTGGGGAAACTCCATCTGGAATACTGCATTTTGATCTTGAGTCCTCTGTACAGGAAGGACATGCACCTGTAGAATCAAGACTAGACGAGGGCCACAAAAATGATCAGAGGAACATCTCTCCTTTGAAGAAAGACTGAAGGAATTTGGATTTTTCAACATGGAGAAAAGGAGACTCCAGGGAGACCTTCTTGCTGCCTTTTAATACTGGAAGGGATGCATACAAGAATGATAGGCCCTCTGTTAGTCAGGCCTGTAACAACAGGACAAGGTGTAATGCTCCCCTGTTCATTGCAGGGGATTGAACTAGGTGATTTTTAAAGGTCTCTTCCACCTCAAAACATTCTATGATTCTGTGAATCTATAAATTAGCATGTGATACTTTACTTTGTTCAAACCAGAATGGAATTGTGTATACACATCTCCTGTTGCATTCTAGTCCATTTTTTAGTACAGAAAAGATATCAGAAAATAAGTAGGAAAGAGAACAAACTCATGTTAGAGCTTATGTTGTTTGCACTTTCTAATAGTGTCCTTTTATTTGTACAGACCTAGAGGCAAACTTGGGTAAATTAGATTATAGTTATCTTAAATTGAAATGAAGATTTTTTTCACATCCTAAGGAAAGATACACTGACCTCAATAGAATTAAGGAATGTACTTCATTATAGCTAATGTTTGATCACTGGACATTTGTCTTACAGTGATTACAATTATACTCTTGACTCTATATAGGTTGTAGGTTTGAGTCTATCAATAATAATAGTAGCTTTATTTTAATTAAGTGACTTTATAAAACACTCTTCAACAGTCCAGTTCAATCAAGAAGAAAAATATCCATAATATAGTGAAACATTAACTTAATATTTGTGCAACTTACTTAATGAGGATTGAATTCTCAGTTGCATTTGATCTAAGGATCCAAAAAGATGATTGTTTAGGGTTTGAATTAGAACTCTTTTTTTGCAAATTGGCATTCTAGGTATCAGGGAACAGGGGCTATTATGCTGCTTTTCTAATAACACAGTGTACGAGGTTTCTTATAATCTGTGATAAATTCTTAGATTAGTCTGTGCTAGGAAGTGTTGTACAAGGCTAGAATGTGGTTGTAGAGAGCAAATCATAGAATCATAGAATCACCAGGTTGGAAGAGACCCACCAGATCATCGAGTCCAACCATTCCTATCAAACACTAAACCATGTCCCTCAGGACCTTGTCTACCCGTGCCTTAAACACCTCTAGGGAAGGTGAATCAACCACCTCCCTGGGCAGCCTGTTCCAATGCCTATTCACTGTGCTTTAGAAACGCAAGTGAGCAGGAATCCTTCCCACCAGCCTGGAGGGTTTCTAAAGAGCCTTAAAGCCCCAAAAGGCAACCAAGACAAATCTTGGCCTCATCATTTATATCATCAGTGAGTCTGGTTGTATGCGCTAACCGCAGGGTGGAAAAAATGGACCTGGAGCCTTGCCCAAGAACAACTCCTCTGAGAAACACCCTGCCAATTTTATAGCTGCTTTTCAAACCAGAAGCCTTTAAAAAACAGACTGGGGATGCAGAATGCAGAACAGGATGGTTTTGTACTTCTGGGAAAACCTCACCCCGCTCCCAACACACACATACACACATATGCACACAGGGTGCGGCAGGGCTCCTGCCCACACACCAGCACCGCTGGGCTGCCATGGCAAAACGTGAACACTGCACACAAAGACAGGTTGTAGATCCTGAGCCAGGGTGTGGATTAGGAATCTCTTGACTTCCAGCATCATAAACCAGCAGGATTTAGGGGTTGGTGTCAATAAGTTAAAGTTGTACAAAATTTAATGAAGGGGATAAAACTTCCACTTTTGAGGCTCTGAAGAAAAAACATTTTAATATTCTATTAATCCACAAGCAAATATTTTGTGTAAAGCTAATTTTAAACATCAGATAAATAACAGAAACCTCAAGTATTTTGCAGCAGTAAAAATTATAAATAGTAGAGTTAACAATTGTCTTCTACCTTTATGAGTGTGAACACATACCAGACAACATTTCCACAGGCAGCCTGTGTGCATGAGTGTATTGAATGAGTATGCCAGCTGTTCAAAGAAAAGAACTAAAGAAACACTAGGTTGTTAGTGGGATACAGTATTGTTTCTGAATGAATGCAACAAAGAAAGCAGATTCCAGCTTCAAAACAAAGCCAAAACTACATACCAAATGGAGTGCCAACATATTAAAATTTGACATCATAAAATCAATACTTGAAATGTGGTTTTGTTGATTGAGCAGGTTCCCACAAAACATTTCATGGATGTACAAACCACAATTAAACTATGAATTTTAAATAAAAAACCATTAAGTTATAAAAGCATCTACTGTAGCCTTGAAAATGTTTTATGGCTTCAACAGAGAAGTATTTGGAATGAAGCTAAAAAGCTAAAATTTTCAAAGCACTGATCTTAAATAAAGTCCTGGAAAAACAAGCACACATGTTGAGCTTTGACTATACTACAGGAATATAGGTTGGATGAATTGTTGAGAACTGTTTTCAGAAGTGTTATTTTGTTATTGATCATGGTCAGTTTTCCAGGAATTTAATGTCTTTTTCTTTCCAACTCATGTTTACTTATCCAAATACCAAGTAGCTTCATTATTTCTAATCTGAAGTTCTGACCTTGAGGTCTTTAACAGGCAGCTTGTTTAGATATTAACCACCAGAATTATCAAATCTAATGTGTTATCATCAACTTACTTCAAATAAGTAACCTTCACTTTTCCCCTTAATATTGATTACAAATAATATTTAGTCTCTGCTACTGGATGAATTTTCAGTCAGTGGGATTATGCCATGAAATTAATTTTTTTTTTTCTCCAAACAGTTAGTTAGCATGTGTATGTATAAAATAGACCATTAGAAACAAAGAGATATACTTTTTTCCAGCAACCAGTAAGATTCGGAGCTTTTTCAAAATACTTACAGGCCGGCATTGATCTGCCTATACTACCTGATGAATTATCATTGCAGTATTGCTATGTTCAAAATATGCCTTTGAAATCATTATTCTCTACTGTCTTTGTGTTAAGAGTGTGTTATCTTCTCCAGGTGATGCAGCATTTTTGGAAAAGGCAATTAATCACTGAGGACTGCTAGGCAATTCAAAGATGTCTATGGGGAGACGGTATCAAAAAGACTGCAAGCTCTAAAATCAACATCAAAGTTATTATATCCCAAAGAAAAACTTGTACTTGCTACTGCTTTCACAGCTGCAAATCTTTTAATTTATAACATTCTGTGTATTTCATGGTTATGTTGTTTGCAGTTCTTCTGAAAGTTAGTTTGTTTTTCCCCATAGAAGTAAGTGATTATTAACAAGAGATTAAAAAAAAAAGTTATTTAAGTGTGTGTATCAATTGAAGTCTGGTTGTATGTGACCCAGAAGTTGCTGGATAATAGGCTTTTGAGCTATTGAATAACTGTAAATTATCACCAGTGTGTTATGCAAGTCTGCAGATAATAGTTCCATCTAGAGAATTATAGAATTATCCAATCTTGTCATCACTAAATAAAAATTCTATTTAAAAAATGTCACAGTGAGTGGAAGCCCAGATGTGCAGTCTTACTAGTGTCAATCAAATATAATTTGGGACTATTTAGGAAAGGAAAAAGAGAATATAACAAACAATTTTTGGACTGTTGACAATTTCATTCTTTTGATTTTTTTCATACGCCACAGTTAAACACCAAATTGAAAAATTTCTTTATTCAGAAAAACAAAACTGATTACAGATCTTCTGACTGTGAATACAATTTTAATGATTGTATAAAAGAATAAACTCAGAAAAGATTTTTGTTTCAAAACATCTGAAAAAACCCACAACAATCCTTGTGCACCCCATGATTTTTACCTTAACACTACAATGTTGATTGTTTCTTTGGTTCAAATTCTTGCTGTTTGGTACCTCTGTGGAGATGTTTTGCTTTTATAGTAACAACACATATTTAAGTCAGTTTAGAAAAGTTCTCAGTTTGGTGAGTAGGAAAATTTGCCTGTTTTCACAGTACAGTCTCTGTTTAGCAGAAACAGAGGAGGCCAAATAAGGTTCTCAGGGCAATAAACATTTATTTCCAATGGATCCTGACTTCTGCTGTTCAGAAAGAGTCAAAGAGATGATAATCTAAAATACCAAAGGAAAGGATAGTTTGGCTTTCCTTTAGAGGAAAAAAAATGTGGAAAGGATCTGGATTAAGACAGATGTATGTTGAATATGACCCCAAATTTCAGTTCAGTATTTCACTGCTAAATGAACAAAACCTGGACAAAATCCTATGCATGATTGTAGTAGATAAAAGCAATGGGTAGAATTAAGAACAAGATAAAAGACAAACTATTGAAGTGCCTGATTCTTAGTATTTTGATGCAAGATTCCTTCCTTTTTCTGGGAGCTATATCCAGATCTGCATTTACCACAGCATGCCAGCTACTTGCATTTTCTTATTTTTTATTTAAATGTAATTTTAAGTATTGTATTATGTCTTTAATGGGTGACACTAATTGGGTTTAAATGTGATACTGATGTGAAATATTTCGTAGCTATTTCTTTCATTTTCAATGAAGTATGCAATATGCAAACAAAAGCCTTTTCATTGAAGTTAGCAAAAACATGTTTGCTGGAAGAGTTCTTTCAGTCACATACACAATATTAATATTCTCTTTGGAGGCTGAAGAGAGTGACTAGTTTCCTGCTATGCTGTGTTGTGTAACTTTTTATTCTTTCCTTAATTTTATTATAAAATATTTATCTATTGTCACCTGAAAGAAGCAATTGAACTGAAAGTTAATGGCACTTGTATTCCTAAATTTCTTGAAAGTTTTTGAATGATTGTCATCTGTGTGAATATATTACAAATAAAGTTGTTGGAATACTTGGAAAAATTTACTTGTTTTCCAGTTCTACCTTTAATGCTCGAGGATTCTGCTGGTCAACATTTACCTTCCAAGTGTGTATGCTTTTAAAGTCATTAGAGTCAGTTTATTATTTTGCTTTGCTGTTGCTTAATCAACCTGCAGATATCATTTGCTGGACATAATCCTGAAATTATCCACTGGAAGGTTTTTTTTCTTGTCAGATTTGGTATACTTTATGTAACAATGCTCAAGATGAATATCTCAAAACTAGACTTCCAGCCATCAAGTCTATATCTCTTCAAGAAAAAGCAGTTTCAAACCAAGTATTTCAGGTTTGTGAGAAAATTAGTCTTGAGTACAGTTAAATGTTTTCTTTAACTAGACAACATGATATGTCTTCTGAGCGTACTATGTTGGAGTTTTCAACTTCTAGGAAACCTAATACTGTTGTCTAATGCTTGTTAAGTTCGCAGTTTTAAATGCTTCATCATTTTTTGTCTATTCTCTATGATTCTGCTTGTAAAATACTCAAGCTATGCATCTGACTTGTACTAAGGAACTCTGGAGATCACAGAAGCATAACTCACTTCCTTTTTTCAAGAGTCACGAAGTCTAATCACTAAGTGCCGTATTAGTGTGAAGACATGTCAGGTGGTCTAAGAGAGATGAGTGGTCCCTCTTGCCTTGCTTGTAGTACCTGAGGGATTAAGAATTTTGACATACTTGATTCCATATGTGTTTTCTCAACTGGTCTCTATGGTCATTGATTGTAATTTGTTGTAACTACTGGTTTTGGTAGGAAAATGCCACTTAGCTGAATTCTGAGTTGGTTGGGGGGACTATGCCAAATGTTGTGACAAACATTTGAGCAGAAAGGATATTTTGTAGGACATAATTTAATGTGAGGAGTGACTTAGTTTAAAAGAAGTCAATTCTGAAATATGAAACCAGCACTAACCTCTCCACAGTGTGATATTTAGATATTTAATTAGACTTCCCAAACCATTGCAAAATGATCTGATGATTATGTTACAAGGTAGGCTTAGTCTGTCTATCCATGTGAATCTTTAATGTTGTAAGTAGTGGAACTGCTGCAAAAGAAAACAAAGCTGGACTGCTATAGTTTTTTTTTTTTTTCCCCAGTGTTGGTGCTCTCCCCACTTCTTCTAAGCTGTATCTACTGGTGGTAAATAGTGTTAAGTCCAGCTGGAGGCCAGTGACAAGTGGGGTTCCCCAGGGCTCAGTGCTAGGTCCAGTCCTGTACAATGTTTTCATCAACGTCCTGGATGAAGGCATTGAGGGTAACCTTAGCAAGTCTGCAGATGACACAAAACTGTGTGGAAGTGTGGATCTACTGGAGGGTAGGGAGGCTCTGCAAAGGGACCTAAACAGGCTGGACCGCTGGGCAGTGTCCAATGGCATGAGGTTTAACATGGCCAAATGCTGGGTTCTGCCCTTGGGGCACAATAACCCTAAGCAATGCTATAGACTGGGAGAAGTCTGGCTGGAAAACTGCCAGGAGGAGAGGGACCTGGGGGTGTTGGTTGACAGCTGACTGAACATGAGCCAGCAGTGTGCCCAGGTGGCCAAGAAGACCAATGGCATCCTGGCTTGTATCAGAAATGGTGTGACCAGTAGGTCCAGGGAGGTTATTCTCCCTCTGTACTCAGCACTGGTGAGGCCACTCCTTGAATCCTGTGTTCAGTTCTGGGACCCTCACCACAAGAAGGATGTTGAGGCTCTGGAATAAGTCCAGAGAAGAGCGACGAAGCTGGTGAAGGGACTGGAGAACAGGCCCTATGAGGAGCGTCTGAGAGAGCTTGGGTTGTTTATCCTGGAGAAGAGGGGGCTGAGAGGAGACCTCATTGCTCTCTACAACTACCTGAAGGGAGGCTGTAAAGAGGAGGGAACTGGGGTCTTTTCCCAAGTGACAGGGGACAGGACAAGAGGGAATGGCCTCAAGCTCCGCCAGGGGAGATTTAGGCTGGAGATTAGGAGGAAGTTCTTCACCCAGAGGGTCATTGGGTATTGGAGTAGGCTGCCCAGGGAGGTGGTTGAGTCACCTTCCCTGGAGGTGTTTAAGGCATGGGTGGATGAGGTCTTGAGGGACTTGGCTTAGTGTTAGATAGGAATGGTTGGACTAGAAGATCCGATGGGTCTCTTCCAACCTGGTTGTTCTATGATTCTATGATTCTATGAAAATAATTACATTTTGACTTTGTTGGCTTTTTGAATCCCTGTTAGACCATTTAATAGAGCTTGTGAAATTTAGTTTTTATGAAATGTATACTAACTAAAAATACATATTTTAATAGAAAAGAATGCTTAAGAGTTAAGTATAGAAAGCAATTTATTGTGGACATCTCTTTTTTGTGCAATGACTAGAATTAAAATTTTCTGTCATACTGTCCTTCGAGTAGCCTGCTTTTGACTCTAAATCAATGCAAGATCGTATTGAGGTCTAATCTCCTCTTTGAATATATACTGCACCAATGATCCAATGAAACAAGAATATGTGTCTTTTTTTTATATTATGTAACGTGGTGAAGCTTCTTTTTGGTTTCTATAATAATTCCACTAGCAATTAAAAGGCATGTAATTTAAGAAGAGTATCAAAGAAATATTTTTTTCATGTGCTAAATGTAATCTTAGCTATAAGTCCTCAGACAAAGATAGAATGAAATTTTGAAAATAATTCGCCAAAACCAGAAATTCATTACAGATTGAAGACTTGATCTGATGCTGCATGTCATTATGTTTCAGACTTGTTTCTTCCTTTTATAATGCTTCAGTAATGAGTAATGTCCTTGCTGAAGCAGAGCCTCTCCCCACACCCTGAGAGGGTGCATGGCTCTCAGCCATTCTTGCTGTTAGGCTGCAATTAGTTACTGATAATTAACAGTGTCTTTCAGGCGTTTGTTAGATATACCACTTGCATTATGCATACAGAGAAAACCTTCTAGACAAAACAGGTTGTCAGATATACACACACAATGTATATGAAATAGCTGACTTTTGGATGAGCAGAGACCTAGGTTTTCCAGACCTCAAAGCAGAACCTACTGCAGTCTAAAATAAAGACTGAGCTCTCTGTGGAGAAACGCCGTTAAGAGTGCATGTTGCCTAAAAGCTAGCATGTAAGGTAATTCAGCTTCTAATGCATTACATTTACACTTTCATTTGCAAAAGTCACACTTGAGAAAGGAAGGATACTCATATTGCAAAATGAAGTGCTTGCCAATAAGATATTAACCAACTTCTATAACAACAATATAATGATCTTGGATTCTTAATTATGCTGTCAGGTACTTATTTTCTGCTAAACCCCTGCACCATGAGAAAGATGTTCAAGATCTACTTTGATCATCATTATTCATTATATGGGTTTAATTATTTGCTGCACATTATATGAATCTTGAACTTTTTAAATTAATTTCCTTGTTTGTGTGTCTGTTTGTTTATCCATGGCTCTTACCAGCATTGTTTTGGGTTGCTAAACAAAGAGTAATGAACTCATCTTCCCAGTTCTCCTTTGAAAGTAAAAATAGTGGGTCTTAATTTTTACTGATGGAGAAATCTATTGCAGTGAGAGAAAAGGAAATACTTTCAAAGTGTTAGAAATGACAGACACTTCAATAGTGGGCACAAAATTCAAGGCATTTCTCTTAGATCTGTTCTTAATTTTTCAGTAATTTTTAGAGCTGTGCCTACGGATACTGTGTGCTTGTTCTAAGGTGGTGGAGTGTTCTGATGGCATTTAGCTAAAAGAGAAAGTTCAGGCCATTTTCAGGGAGCACAGTAGAGCTTGCCTCAAGAATGGATGGAGTTTCCCTCAAAACCACATTTGACTTGAGTTTAGAAAGCTCACATAAGAGACAGAAGGACTCGACTGCTTTTCGTTATCCTGTAAAACTAATTGAACATTTTTAAAGAGTAATTTATCTTAGAAATTTTTTGGTCTCCTTGAAACCATTCTTACACTGGAGCATTTTCCATACTTTTATTTTTTAGAATTTATCTTATACAATGCTTAACTGTAAGCCTAGGGAACCTCTTTTCAATTACTGCTAGTTGTTTAAAACTTCCTGCTTTGAGATAGCAAATATCTCTGTTCCCTTACTTCTTTTTACATATTTTTTTCATAGAACAACAAAAATCCTATCTATAAAAGTAACAACATTTTTTTTTTTTTTTAAAATACCACCAGTATTTTTTTCGAGAGTACACCAACCAGGAATAATTGTGGTAATTTATCTAGCTGTAAGTCCATTAGTAAAGCTAGAATTGGTGTTTGTAAGAATGGTTAAGTTTATGTAACTGAAGATCTGGTAGCATTTTATTATGGCAGACCACTTATTCAAATAAAGATATTTCTATAATTCACACTGAGTTGAAAATGAAACTCTTTTCTGGAATGATTTTCCATTTCTTAGCATATAGATGTATTGATTTGGTCTACATTCCAGTATGCATATGTCTGACTGTACTAATGAGACCAGTGAACAAGGATAAATCATTGTGGAACATGAAGGTGATGAAGATTGCAAACCACAAAATTTAACATGAAATACCAGAGGAGTATGAGTACTGCTAACAACCAGGGGGTTTATAATTTGCTTTGTTAATTTTTCATTTACATATTTATTAACTTATGCTAAATCAAGTATTTGTTGCACTGATAGACACTGCAAATAAATTAATCGTCATTACTTTTACTGGAATGAATAACAAATGAATTCTTTTGATAAGTTACTTATCATGTGCTAGTCTTATTACTATACAGTTTTATTCAAGCATCAAAGTCTGCATTTTAATTTTAGAGTTTTGTATTATTGTACCATATTCCCGCATTCTTAGAAATATGAAAATCCACTATTTATTTTATTATTTCTTATACATTTGTGTTGAGACAAATGAACAGATTTTCTTTTTCTGTCAGTTATGTGCTTCCAGTAAGTTATTAACATCACAAAAGATAAACCAGAACAAAGGTCTTATTACAGAACAACTAAGTTTGGCAGGAAACTCTTGAGATTCTTTATTCCAATCCTTCTGTCCAAGCAGAGTCAGTTGGAGCAAGTTGCCTAGGATTACATCCAACTAGATTTTCAGTGTCTCCCCAGAGTGTGGTAGCAACCTGTCCTGGCAACCTGTCCGATTATTAGTGCTACCCTTACAGTATAGAAGTATTTTCTTGTGTTTAAATGGAATTCCCTTTTTAAAAATGTGTATCATTTTGTCCTGTCAGTAGGTACCACTGAGAAGAGTCTGGCTACCTCTTCTTCGTTCTCTCTCATCAGGTATTTATATACATCGGTAAGATTCCCTCAGTCAGGCTGTTTTTCAGGGTGAATAGTCCTAGCTGCCTCAACGTGTTGTCATATAGCAAATGCTCCAGTTCCTTAAGATTCTTCATGACCGTTCACTGGACTCTCATTATCATGTCCATAGTTCTCTTATAGTGGAAAATTCAGAACTGGATACAGTGTAAGCAGTAAGTATTCAGTAAGCACTGAATAGAGGGAAAGGATCACTTCCTTCGAGTTGCTGTAAAGATTCTTGCTAATGGAGCTCAAGAGGCTATTGTCTGCCTTTGTTGTGAGGGTACATGGATGGCTCATGTTCAGTTTACTGCTTACTAGGACATCCAAGTCATTCTCTGCAAAGAAAGGAAAGTAAAGTAACTAGTTATTACCTAGTATGTGTTGGTGCCTGGATTTATTTCTCTCACCTGCAAGGCTTCATATTTCCCTTTGTTAAACTAGATTAGATTCCCCACTCACCCAATTCTCCAGCCTGTCCAGTAACCTTTGAACAACGGTAATGTCTTCTGGCATCATCCATTCTTCCTACGTTTTGTCATATATAAACTTCTGGAGTGTGCCCGTTCTACCAACACCCAGGTCATTAAATGATGAAGTTAGAAGTGGCTCATGGGGCACACAAATATTGACTTGCCTGCAGCTGAACTTGCAACAATACTCTCGGCCTGACTGTTCAGCCAGTTTTCAATCCATCTCATTAACCGTTTGTCTAACCTTCACTTTGTCAGCCTATCTTGGAGGATGTAACAGGATACAATGTCAAAAGCCTTCCTAAGTTTGATGTAGGTAACATCATTTTTACCCTCATCCACCAAGCTCTACACCTCATTATAGAAGTCTGAGAAGGTGATTAAATGTGATTAATACCTTATAGTTCCATGCTGATTACTCCCAGTAACCTTCTTAGGACTGCAGAATCTTGGAATAGTTGGGGTTGGAAGGGACCTTCAAGATCATTTTGTTCCAATCCCTCTGTCATGGGCAGGGATGACCTGCTAGATCAGGTTATCCAAAGCCTCATCCAACCTGGCCTTGAACACCTCCAGGGATAGGTCATCCACAACTTCCCTTGGCAACCTTAACAACATCTCACCACTCTCCTGGTGAAGAAATTCTTCCTAATGTCTAGTCTAAATCTGCCCTTCTCCAGTTTATATCTGTTCTCTCTTGTCCATCACCACAAGCCTTTACGAATAGTCTCTCTCCACCTTTCAGGTACTGGAAAGGTACTATAAGATCTTCTGAGGGCCTTCTCTTCTCCAGGCTGAACAATCCGAACTGTCTCAGCCTGTCCACATAGGGAAGGTGCTCCAGCCCTTGGATCATCTGTGTATCTCTTCTCTGGACCTATTCCAACAGCTCCATATCCTTCTTATGTTGAAGATTTCAGAACTGGACACAGTACTTCAGATGAGGTCTCAGAAGAGAAGAATAAAGGGGCAGAATCACTTCCCTTGACCTGCTGGACACACTTCTTTTTAGGATACTGTCGGTATTGCATTACATTCGGCAGGATACAGTCGGCATTCTGGTCTGCGAGTGTACATTGCCAGCTCATGTCAAGCTTCTCATCGACCAGGACCTCCAAGTCCTTCTCTGCAGGTCTGCTGTCAATCACGTCACCTCCTATCGTGTACTGAAAATGGGGATTCCCTCGACCCAGGTGCAGGAATTTGCAGTTGACCCTGTTGATCCTTATGAGGTTCTCAGAGGCCCATTCTCCAGGTTGTCCAGGTCCCTCTGGATATTATCCCATCTTTCCATTGTAGTAACTACACTACTCAGCTTGGTGTCATCTGCATCCCACCCACTTCTTGAGGGTGCCCTCAGTCTGGCTGTCAATATCATTGATAAAGATGGTCCCTTCCTTCTTGAACTTCTTGAAAATTAGGAATGACCTTCACTTTCTCCCAGCCCTCAGAAACCTCTCCCAATTGACAATGACCTTTCAAACATAATTTAACATAAACTCACAGTGATGTCAGCCAGCTCCCTTAGCCCTTGTGGATGCATCCCATCAAGGCCATTGACTTATGTCATTTGTTTAAAGAACATTTTAACTACTATTTAAATTTAAACATCTAACCTAGTCCTTCTCCGCTAAGAGCAAGTCTTCTTTCCTTCAGATTTCCTCTCTGATTTCTGAGCCTATGGATACATGAAGGCTGTTCTCACTGGTAAAGATTGAAGCAAAAAAGGTATTGATAACCTAGGCCTTTTCCATGTCACCAGGTCTGCAGCTCTGTTCAGCAACTGGCGCATTTTCTTCCTTGGTGTTTACCTCCTTGTAGTATATTTTTTTCTTGTTGCCATTGATATCCCCTTCGGGATTCAACTGCAGGTGAACTTTGGCCTTACTATCTTCCATCCTTGTATGATTGAACTGCATCTTTATACTTCATCTATAGGAGAAGAAGCGATCTGGGTACAATTGTTGGTAGTATGAGACAAACTGGTGATTTCCTGACTTCCATTTCTTATGTTTAATCTCTATAGCTCAGTAAACATCTAATTATCATTTCTTTTTCTTGCATATGAGAGAACACATTGTTTTTATACATAAATGGAGTTGAAGTATCATGATATCCTTGAGCTACATGATTTCTAATTTTTTTTTCTTCAGCAGCTTGACCAGGGCAATAAAGTCTCTCGTTCTATTTCAGTTTTGCTGTTTGTGAATGTTTCCAGTACTTTCCAGTGTATGGATATTTCATGTAGCTTAATTTAAATGACAGAAACCTGATTTTATTTCCTAACACTGACTTGGAAGACTTCTTTGATTTCTAGAGGTAATGCAGTTCTAGAATTGTGTAGGAATAGGGATTATCAAGGATAGGCGTCGTATTCTGATTCATCCTTTTTTTTATGCTTTATGTATATGTTTTCATCTGCTACTTCTACACATTTCCAAATAGAAACAATAAGAAAGTATATAAACAGGAATGTACAAATGTGTAACTAAAGCAGATTCAATATTATTCGTAATTAATGTATTTCTTTTCTTTGTGTTCCTCCATAAAAAATAGTATCGGTATAGTCAAGTCATGCAGCATTGCATTTTTTCCTCTAGTAATTTTTGTAGCATATAATAAAGAGCTTAAAAGGGGATATTTCTTAATAATGTTATTTTTTACAAGATAGCTTGCATTTTCCACTTTCTGTGTGATAGTTCAGCTTAAGAAACTGCTAACTGCTGGTCATGAATGATAGACTTCTGAAGTTAACATTGTTACAGCAATTAGGTCCTTTTATCTGAATTATAACATGGTGAGTAAATCATTATATGGATTTGCTATGCATGAAGAACTTAAAAATAATTTGTATATGACTCCAAGGGAGCAACTATTAATTGGAAGAAAAGTATAGCCTCGGGCTATTGTAAGAAGGCTTTTGTTTTCAAGTAGATGTGCTTTCTTTCCTTTACTGCTGCTTTTCCTTTAAAAAAGAATTGAAATATGAAACTTTCAAAGACTGGTGTCTCCTTTTCATAATACTGCTTCTGGTTATTGAGCACAGGGTTCCTATGTTTTGGTAACACCATGTTAATGCTGAAAGTGTGTGAATAATTTCCATGTTTTGAGGTTTTGGATAAGAATGTACTCTGCTATTTGGTACCATTCATCAACAGTGACAGTTTACAATGTAAACATGTAAGTATATATATTTACAGCTGAGCATTTATAGAAAGTGAGTATGACCAAAGTTTCACCTTCGTGTAAAAGTGACATTACTTTCCTAAAGCATAAAAGGAATTGTTAATGATTCTTTTACATAAATTCCAGTCTTTGTTCTCTTTTTCTACAGCATATATATTTACACACAAACTGCAGAAAGTACATAGAATCATCGAACAGTTAGGGTTGAAAGGGACCTTCAAGATGATCTAGTTCCAACTCCCCTGCCATGGGCAGGGATATCCCACTAGATCAGGTTATCCAAGGCCCCATCCAACCTCCAAATATGGGGCAGACATAACTTCCATTGGTAACGTGTTCCTGTGTCTCACCACTCTCCTGGTGAAGAAATTCTTCCTAATGTCTAGTCTAAATCTGCCCTTCTCCAGTTTATATCTGTTCCCCCTTTCCTATCACCACAAGTTTTTATTAATGGCCCCTGTCCGGCTGTTCATAAAAGCTTCTGCAGTTGAAAAGCCTGTCCAGAACAGAGCTAACATATCTGAAAACAATACTGACCAGAATAATTCTTATGCATGTTTTACAGAACTTTTTACATTATGGAAATGTTGTAACAAGTAGTCTTTAAACATGATGGGTCTCAGATCCTTAACTGTAGAGATCCTTAACATTCTGGAGAAATAGCATTTAGAGCTCAAAGGTGATCTGACATATTTATACAAGCCAAGAGTGGATTGCCCATGAGATCAGAAAACAAGCATGCAGATGTAGTTATCTGAGTGTAGGCAGGGAAGGTAAGGTTCTCTTCATTCTGTGAGAACATTCCCATGGCTTTCTAATATTTAAAACTTACTGCAGATGTAGGTGTAGTTTTTTGTGGAGATTAAGACTTTGATCTATTTTGATTTGATAACTGAGAACACACTGGAGTATGTTTTATATTAGCATTTCAGGATCATTTAGAACGTGTGTCAAATACAGATTCTGGACCTGTTCCTCCTCTGAGGCAGAATGTAGCACAAACAGAAATGATGCTGATTGCCTCTCTGTGTGGGAAAAGTCCTTGTGGGAATAGTTAGCTAGTGATGTCCCAGCATTATCTGAGGTATGTGTAACTTGCAGCAAATTCCAGTGCTGTGCAATTAAAGATAGTGATATCATAAATGGCTCCACTGATCACAGTCATGTTGGTAAAGCACATATCATCGTCTAGCAACATGTATTTCAAAGATAATGAACATAGTTGAGTAGAGAAAGGACATTGTTGGCATAAAAGCTGTTGGTTTTAATGTTAAAGAGGAAATAATTAATCATAAATAAAATCAGTTAGTTATTACCTAGTCTGGCCCTAAGAACTCTAATGCCTAGGCAAACATGAAAATGTCTCTGGTGTCTGGCATCTAGACAGGCATTCCAGCAGCCAATAAACATATTGCAGCCCTGCTGTTTTCTTGCCCTAGGCAACCAGCTGTTCCTTGGCAGTGTCAGCAGTCCCACCTCCCACAAAGCGATATAACCTGCAAGATGGCACAGTCCCTTCTTTTACTTTTATGCTAATATTATTTGGATTAGGATCAAGTAGTAAACATTTTGCAGATAATTATCGGGTTTATTAATTGTTGATTTCTGCTCATTTGGGATAATCATTTCATGAAATAGGGTGGAGATTATGCTTATTACATCAGTGAGAACAATGTAACTTGCTGAGGTAAAAATAACTTGTTGGATACAAGATAGCGTTCCATTTTGAAAAGACAGTGTAGTCAACCCGTACTTTGACATCCTTCTTTCCTCTTTGAATCTCATCTGAATGTTGAATACTGAGTTAGTACAAAGATGCTGTCTTAGAATTAATATAGAAAAAATGATGACAGATATTATCAGCTGCTTCTGTCATCTTGGCATGGGTGTGCAGAACAGGCAGGAAGTAACATCACTGACAAATGGCCAACAGTGGAAAGACTTCAATCAATGAATTCTTGTTTTAGGAAGTTCCAAATATGATTGGTCAGTAGAGTAGTGGTTCAGGTGTACTCATTTTCTCAAAGTGATTAGATGATAACTAACACCAGACAGACTATGTTCAGAAAGGACTCTGATCAAGAGCTTTCCCAATTGCAGAGATTTTATTGTGAAGTGGGGACAATTCTAAATTGAACTATGTTCATTTGAAAACTTTATTTTGGAATCATGCTAATGAAGTAATTTTCACTTTAAAATAGTAACGGTGAATCTTTTGGTCAGTCAGTGTAATTTCTGGAGCAGTAATAGAGACTCATCACGTCATCATCACTTTTGTTAAAAAATCCTATTTTCTTCCTCAAAATGAGACACACAACTCAAAAGAAAGGCAGATGATGAGGGAGGAAATATCAACATAATGATTTTCTTCTAATGAATGCAAAGAATGTTTAAAGTTATTATTATTATTGTCATCGTCATCATCTGTCTACTGTTTTCTGCTTTTGTTCACAATGCAAAGTCTAGAATTCAATTGTAAGGCCTATGGGTCATCCACTGAGTCATTAGTAATATATAAAATGCCTAGTCTTATTCAGGTCCTATATGTACAGTAATTACAGTGAAATTGAACATTGACTTATTGGAATATAAATTTCTTTGATTATTATTAGATCTGTGGCTATGTCTGCATTTGGATTTCTGATCAAACAGTGCTGGTAACATGGTGATGTTTTAGTTATTGATGCCTGCACAGCATCAAGGCCTTTTTTGTTTCTCTAGCTGCACTTCCAGCAAACAGACTGGGAACAGGCAAGAGACTGGGAGGGAACACAGTCAGGACAGCAGACCTCAACTTCCCAAAGGGATTATTCAATACCATATTATGTCATACTCAGCAATAAAAGCTCTTGTGTAAGAAAGAGGACGGGGTGCATTTGGAGTCATGACATTTGTCTTCCCAAGTGATAACTATGTATGATGGGACCCTACTTTCCTGAAAATGGCTAACCGTCTGCCAGCTAATGGGAAGTAGCAAGTGAATTCCTTATTGGCTTCACTCCTGTGTGCAGCTTTTGCTTTACTTATTAAATTATCTTTATCTCAACCCACAGGTTTTCTCGCTTTTATCTTTCTAATTTTCACTCCAATCCCAATGAAGAAGCAGGGGAAATGAGCATTCATCTGTGTGTGGCTAACCTGCCATCTCTGATTAAACCACAACACAGGTAACTGAATGTAGTATGAAATATTCTTGACTTGCTTTTTATGTGTTTAGTCATTGCATTCTGATTTTATTGAACTAGATTTTTTAGTATGCCAGCTATGATAAAATCCATAAACACATTCACATATTTTCTCACAGAAAACACCAATATATTTGATACTATAGCACATGGTTCAATCAGCAAGAGAAGCTGGCATTAGCCCAGTAACACAAATAATATTAAACTCTATATTTAAGAAGCTTGACACCGATATCCAGAAATAGTTATATGTTTTGACAAAAGACACAAGGAAATTAATAACATTGGCTTCTGTGGTTTTTTTTTAAAGTATATACTATATTTTTCAGTCTTCAACTTTCCTGTCTGCAGTTTCCTGAAACACTGAAATATTTCCTGGGTATAGTTTGTTAGTGTTTTGTTTTGCCTGTTGTGAAAGCTAGGTATGTATGTTAAAGTAGTATGCATCAGTTAGTTCAGTAGAGGAAGAATTTAACCAATCTACAAGGTCAATACAGACCCTAGGACAAAGTACTAACATTGATACTCATGTCCTTTATAAATGGCTTATTTAATCATTCAGTGATATATAACTTTCTTCATAGGAAAACACAGAAGTTGCTTAATAGTGCATTGCATCAAAACACAATGGATCAGAGAACAGTGTTATACTAATGTCAGAATATAAATATAACAAATGTGTTTTATTGGAGTCTACCCTGGAAGGATTATTGGTGTACAAAGATGAAGGCAGAAATTGGGATGGAGAATAATGACTTTTAATCTTTTTTGGAATATTACAAGAATGCAGAAGAAAAACTGATGTTAACTGGTATAGGAACAAATTTAATTTAATTTCAAAGCTCAGTCTAAGTGGAGCCAAAATAAGACATCTCATCTCATATCTGACAGAATTCATTATCTCAAAAATGCTTGCCACATTAAAAAGGCACTAGACGCAGCATAGCATATGCAAATGCGTGGGGTAACCATGACAATTAGAAATATGAAATTAATTAGATATTCAGAATGTTTTGCTTCAAAACTAGAATAAAATAGAGCCCAGGTAATCAAGGTACCAAAGGCTTTCTAAAATGAGTCTTTGATTGGACCTGTAAGTATGAAAATGGATGTATAGACAGCAAAAATATAACAAATGCTAGTGAACAAGCTGGTTGCAATTGCAGGAGCAATGGCAGTGGCTCCATGTGATTTTTAAAAACTAAACAAAACATATCAATCAAGTTAGCACTTGTCATATTATGTTTCTCTTTTTATTTTTCCTTCCTCATCATGAGAATTACTACAGAAAGTGGTAGCCTGTGGCAGTGGATAAGAGAGATGAGACTGGCAAGTAAGGAAAACTTCAAATGAGAATATGAAGTTTACCTTGGGGAACTTCTGTGGTAGTCAATTTGTTTTCAGATACAGTACTTAAGACACTAACAAGGGAGCCAAAAAGGAACTCCTAATGACTTCTGTATTAGCAGTTGAAGAAACACCCCACATCCACAATTATCACTTCAGAAATTTAAAGAGCTTTTAAAAACGCTTTGATTACATTTGATACTGATAGTCAAGAATTTGGTCAATATTCTGTAGCTTAACTGAGAAAACATCTAAGGGCATCTAATTGCAATTATACTCGTAAATTCACTAAGAATGTAAGGATGAATGTTTTCATACATTTACCTAATACAATCTAAAGTAGGATACTAAGAACACATGGTGAACAGACAAACGACACAGGAGAGAAAAGCAGTGCTTCTCCTTGTGTCCTCTTATTGTAGAAAAAGATGCATTCGAGGATTTTTAAGGGAATTACAACTGATAAAATGATCTTTTGAAAGCTGCACAATCCAGTCCCAAAACATAGTTTTCCCAAATATTTTTAAGGTCCAAGGTCTTGGCATAAGTTAAAAGGGGTGTAAGTGAGATAAGGTCATAAGGAATACATGTAGTATTGTATTAGATGATTAAGTACAGAAAATTACAAGAAAGAGACCTGGTTTCATGACAGAAAGAAGTAATTTTCTTTCTGTGTCTTTGTAAAAAAAAATTTACCTTGTTGGCTTTGTGGAATTCGTATATCTTTCTCTGAAGAAAATATTCAATGGAGATACTGAGTTGAAAAAGCTTTTACCAGATTGATATTTACATTTCCCATTTGCTAACAGTCCTTAAAAATAACTTTGGTAAAATATTTTTCCCTCATTCATTAAATTTTTAATCCTCATGTTTGACATATGAATTGTTCCAAATGTGGAAGAATATGCACTTTTTTGTGTTATGGATTTCATCTTTGTATTAGCAGTGAAAGTAATCAATTAGTTTGTAATCAGAAAATAGATTGGAATATGAGCTTTGTTTTGAAATCTTAATTTATCAAATGTGAACTTGATGGTTCATGAACAAGATCATTACAGTACTTCTGTACTCTGAGAAGCAAACTATGTGAAATAAGTCAAGGGCAGGAATTCAAAATTTCCCATGAAGCTGTGGTGTAAATCAGGGCATTGAGAAACCCTGATACACACTTTAGAGACTCTGATTAGTTACTTTAGAAGGCAACTTACTGTTGTGTATTAATTAAGTAGTAATTCCAGAATTTATTGTGATCACTGACAAAAATGTAGACACAATATTACTCCTAGTTTTAATATGAACAGCATATAGATATAAGATGAGGCAAAGCTGGGCCCTAATGCAATCAAATTTGACCTGTTCCTTTAAAAAAAATGTTACAGATGGGTCTTGGATATGCAACAATAGATTTAGCCAGTGCCAGTAATATTTAAATGCACATGGTAGTATTTTTTCTTTCTGTTTGTGTGAAATGACTTAAGAATTTATTGCTTTCTCTTCTGCATTTACAAATACCAATTATATTAAAACATTCTTATTTTAAAAAAGTAAAATTGGATTACATATTTCCAAGCTAAAATCTTTTATTCTAAATATCAGTTCAGTGTGGTTTCTACAGCAGACTTATAAAGTATTGAAAATAGGATTTTAAATGAAAGGCTTGCAGCCCGTTCACCACAGTAGTTTGAACAACAATGACATAATCTAGTGCATATAGGACTTTCATGCATTTTACAGTAGTTTGTTTAGTATTCTGACATATTTAAAATATATTTCTTCTCCAGATGGTTTTAAACACATTTTTACCAGGTAAATCCAAAAGACCTACTTATTTTATGTATTTATTTTGCTGATATCCTTAAATCAGATATACTCCTAGCAAAGACAGTATGGGATTGTATTTGTTCTCAACCTCTGATGACCTGATTCACTGTAGTCTAATGCTAAATCATGATTACAGGAGTTAGTTATGAAGAAAACAGAGCAAAAGGAGAAGGAAAGTCAACCTACAAAAGACCATCTCAGATACAAAACCAAAGTGGAATATTATTGTACATTGCAGTTCACTAAGATCATATATGAGATGGATAGTGCAAACTTTGAGCAGTGTTCAGAAATCAAGCTGTTATATGCTTTGTAATCTAATCAGAAAAACCTATCTTAGATCTCAAACAATTTTAGAACTACAAATATAGCCATCGTGCACTATTGAGACTAGGGTCACGAGATCATTTATTCGTCCTGGGAATGTAGTCTTATAAAGGCAGTGTAAGGCCTCCTGCCCATATTCTCATGCCCTCTATTGTGTATTGCATTTATCATAAACAATTACCTCTGGAAGTATGTTAAACGAGTTAATGCTAATTTAGGTATAAATCTTCTTCATATCTTTACATTTGAATATATGCACAATAGAGTTTATTATTATTTTCACTTATTTAAATATAAAAAATTCTTAAAAAGATTGGGTCATTTTTACAATCAGGTCCATTCTTGTATGATAAGATGTCCCAAAACTTTCTATAGTTCATGGTTTCTGTCCATCTGAATATGATTGTAAGTCTAATATTCATTATGGAGATAATCTAGCTGCAAATGAGATCTCTGAAGCTAGGTTTCTCATATAATCACCGTTCTTTCTCTGCCCTGTCCTGTCATAATTTGTTACTCTTCCAGTTTTCATCCAGTATTAAATTATTGTGTAAAATGTGGGGAAGGACCCTGATTTTCTGAAATGGACAGAAATGGTCAAGAATCTTAATAGAGATGAGACTCTGCAAAAAGTCTTATAAAAGCTTACAGAGCTGTTGTCAGTCACGTAAGATTGTTATCTTGTTATACAGGACATTTCCATATTTGTCTCCATAGATCCTGTAATTCTTTACAACACATAATTCCTCTCTGACATAAAAATCACTGTGACATTTGATACTTGTAACTAGTTATTTCTAAGTGATGGACCATGTACGTTCCGGTTGTGGTCAGCAGCACTCCTGATTCCTTCCACTTTACCTGGTTTTGAGGACTAATTTAAATGTAAACTATCTTCAGTTCCTTCATTCTTGGAAGAAGAAGGTGCCTCGTTTACACCCAGGTTCACATCCTTAACATGCACTTAAGGTCCAACAGGAGCTTAAGTCCAGCACGGGGCCAGGAGCAGAAGAGAATGCCTCATCCCTCCGTTTGGGTAAGCCAAGTTTTCTGCTTTAGTATGTTTTTCCAATCATGCCGACCTCTTAACTCTTCAAGGAAACATGAATACTGAATACTCATCTCTTCCTGAAAAAAAATATTTTCTTCCACTTGAGTAGCCAAGTTTTCTATTTTAGCATGTTTTTCAAAACATGCTGACCTCTTAACTCTTCAGGGAAACATGAATACTGAATACTTATCTCTTCCTGAAAAAAAAATTTTCTTCAGCTTGAGTAAGTCATTGTATTTCAATAATTATTGAAACATAGCGGTAGAAGGTGTAACTGTATCCACAAGTGGCCACATTTTCATGGTTTGGCAATATTCACTCTTATCCTTTACCTCTCTGTTGCTCCAAATACAGGGTGGTTGTAGTTTATGTAAGTCAGCAGTGTTGAGGAAAACAGCAGTTATGCTCTCATGCCCCAGCTCCCACACTGCACTTCCTTCCTGCATTCTCCTTTTGTCTATTCCCAGTGTTCAGTCTATGTACAATGTTACTACCATTTGCTAAAATGTTACTAATAAAAGACCTTAAAAAAGTCTTTAATATTTTACAAAATTTTTGACTTAGAGAAAAGAAAAACATTAAACAGCAAAATATTATTCAAATGGGAAATAGAAATCTGACATAGTCGAATATACTAAGAACGACATAGTAAATACATATTTTGCAATACTACAGTCTGACAACTACAGTTTGACAACAACTAAACACTTTGGAAAGTGGCAGAAGGACTAGTAGTAATATAAGATAGTTTTATTAATTATTATACATCTCCAAAGTAAGTTTCCTCTTCTTATACACATGCAAATAAATGTGCAATTTTGATGAAATTTTACAGAGTGCTACTACCGACCAAACAGCTGGTTGAAGATTTTGTGCCAGAGGTTTGTTGGTAGGACTTGCCTTCAGCTTTGCTGAGTTGGTCCATCTTCTACCAGATGAGAACTAAGTCAGGTGTAAAGGCATCTGGTAATTCAGGATAAATGAGTGTGTAAATAGCAGCTGCCTTTTCTATTTCAACCACTTGGTAAGTAGGATTTATAGCATAAACTCTCATATATGAGCATCTTTCTGCCAAGCAACTATGTTGCGCATTGAACTACCAAGAAATTTTAGTCTGTGTAGGCCATATGATTGTGCTTTTCACCAATGATGAACAACAAAGTAAATCAGTCAGATATCCACTTTATGCTACTAAAGAATAATAGAATAATTAGAAGCCCTCTCAATCCTCTGAGTAACAAAGAATATCAGTAATAAGGGAAGCAATCCAATTTTGTCATACTGTTTGCTCTTGTACTTTCAATAATTATCACCAAGGTATGATCTCAGAGGCCCTTGGACTTTTGCAAAGTTCACTTGTAATTATTTCAACACATTCATTTTAAGAAGTGCCTGCCTTTCACCTTGGAAAAACTCAGTCATAAATGTATTTTTTGAAAAAAAACCTAAATTATGTCATAGTATTTCTCATTTCAGCTGGGAAAGAGGACCACTGATAGTATCAGACATACAAAAATTAGTATATGGACTTCTAAGTTAATATATGCTTGGGCCTCTCTAAGAACTTCTTAAGAAATTTATAAGGTGTGATGAAAGTCCTCATTCACTGAAGAATTTCTTGACTATTTTCAAAGAATATTGGTATTGACAGCTTACTGATACCTATGACAAAAAATTATTTTATGGTTAACTTATTGGAAATACATCTCTAGGAGGATCCAGCTGAGCATAGGTAGAATTAGAGAGCAACATGAAATGGAATAGGAAAATCCTCTTTGGTCTCTGAATGACCTACCAAGCCTTTTGAAGTGACAAAGAAAATACTTTTAAAAGAATGAAGAAAACTGTCTGGTATATTATTTTAATGTCTCCTGAAAGAGGTCCTGATTACCCAAACCAAAACTGGGACAGCACCTGCAAATGTGACTTCTAACATGAACATTAGACAGAATATGCTAACAGTTGTAAAACAGGCTTTTTCATTCAAAGAAAAAGAATAATTAATTCCTGAAGTAGTCTAACTCATCTGCCCTATCCATTAATTCCTTTCGTATATTAATTTAATTATATAATTGGTGTTCAAACAGCTATACCTTTTCCTGCAAAAATAGCTGTTTACCAAGATGTTAAGCTTTTGTTAAGGATGCAATTTTCTCTTTGCAGGGAGTCAGTACAAGATGAACACATTGCTTATTCTAGCTAATTTTTGCTAAGTAGGAATTTAATTTTTATTTGTCAAGAAATTCAAAGAGATATTTTAAGGATGCTTTTGGTAATGACTCGGAATGTGATGTGAAACAGAAAGGATGATCTTTTTATTATAATTAATTTGAACTTATGTTTTGCCTTACTGATTTGATGTGGCGTTAGCTTTTCTTTAGGTGTTTGATTTTTTAAACCTTAATTCTTATTTAATATCCGACAGCACATCTACTTGTATCTCTGAGATTACTTGATCCTACATGCACGTACGTCCATAGGAATCTACCTTCACAAAGATAGCTAGGGAGCTAGAAATGAGAATGTAATGAAAGTCTGTGGGCTTGAGCACATTTTCTTTCTTTCAAGAAGAATTCTGTGCCAGTATTGAAAAATTTCCTTATTCATTCCTTGAAACTTGACTCACACATTTTCTCAAAACTGTGTGTAGACTCCTCTTATATAGTTCATTGAGTAATAGTGCTTTAATGGAAATTTCTAAGAACCAGGTTTATGATTTGTTTATACTCTGAAGTGCAATGTCTTTTATTACTAAAAACTGCAATCTCATTTTATTACTTATACTGTGGCAAATATGTGTTTACAAACAGTGGGCATTTACATATCTTTCTTGGAGTAAGTGCAGAGGTTATTCTTCCTTTTTAATATTTCCAGAAATCTGATTAACTTCCTAAACAAATATCTCATTGCAAAGAGAATAATTCCACTTATTAAAATTATTTTATGTATCAAAAGAGCTGATCTCATCATTTTGAATGTGTTCCCTGTCAATATCTCTAGGTACCCTCTTGGTCTTGCATTTAAATATTAAAAAGCAGGAAGAATTAAGCTATGGTGCTAAACCCGTAGTGTTGTTATTCTTGACTGTATAATTTTCTGCTCTTTTTATGCCTCCACTTCACTGGCAACCTAATTTCTTGAACAATTTGATCATCTGTCAGAGGACCCTTAATATAGCCTTGCTAGGTCATGCTCCTGCAGAGAGCAGCATCCAGGGCTCAGCTGTAGATCCTGTGGGATGCTGGCTTTCTGGATTTAGCTTGTTCTCACTGTAGGTAAGCAGAAACAGTAGACCCTCTCTGAATTGTCTGATTCAATTTTGCCTCCTCCAGTGTTACTCGTTAGTAGTTACTTCAACTTAAATAATAGAAATTACTGAGTTGTAACAGTAGTTTTGTTGTGAATGTCATACTTTGTTTCTTCGTTAGAATGGAGCCAGCTATGTGTGGGGGAGGCACCATGCTCTTTAGGCAGCATCTCTGCTCAGGCAGTTTCTCTTCACCTACTGCAGAGCAGAGTTGGTGTGCTGGGTGTAAAGTTGGGATTCAAAACATGTATAGGGCTTAGGGTTTTCACAGAAGGTCTTTTAAAACATGATTTTGGAAGTATTTTTATTGTTGTTGTCAATTAATCAGTTTTCATGCCTCGTTAGTTTTACTGATAGAAAAAAGAGTTTTTTGAAAATAAGGAGTTTTTTTTTCTCTCAGAGGCTTCAAAAAGGATCTAAAATTGGAACTATGTGAGCACAGAACTATATTTTAGCCCACTTAACAAAACCAATAATCAACTACAATAAAAATAGGGAGGGATTGAACCAAATACAGAACTTATTCATCACCAAAATGAAAAGAATGAAATATACTTGATGTTTATGTTCACCTTACATAACTTGAGTTAAACTGATAAAATGATGAGTGATGAACATTGTTGGAGGACCCAGGCAAGAAAGATTCAATTAATTCCTCTGAGAGGCGAGTTCCAGATCTTCTTTTCCACCTTAAACATCAGATGCTTCGATGTTCTGGTGCTTTACTGTTGAACTATTGTATTGAATGTCTATTCAAACATAATTTAAACTTTATCTGAAATAGGGAATGAAACCCAGAAGACTGTTCTTTTTCTTTTCTGTGTGGATATTCCAAAGAGTTATCTTTTTGACTTTTCTTTTAATATATTCTTGGATATTATAATAGGAGAATATTTCAAAGAGGAAGGAGTGAAAATGTGGTAGATGAATATTTAAACAACTTGACAAGGTGTTTGAAAAAAAAATACTCCAGTCTATTCTTTCCAAGAGGTTCCTTATTATCATTGCCCACTCTGAGCTTATTCTGAATATTTAGCTATTCTTCTAGTTGTCATGAGCCATAATGTTGTCAAGAGAAATTCTTGCAGGGGTAATCACAGTGCTTTTGTAGGTTGGAAAATGAACTATCATGTTCAGTTATCCTAGCGGCATTTATCTGGAAAGTCAGCACCTCCCTTCACCCTTTGGGGTAAGGTTAAAATTCTGATAGAATAAAGCACTCTTACCCTACAAATGTATATAAATATGAAGTCAGACATGAATAGATGCACAGAATCTCCTCCAGACAGAAAGAATATATATATTTTTCATTTTCTGAATATGAATATTCAGTTATTAACTAATGTGCAAATCTTAGTGAAATAAGTGCCTTCAGAATCCTGCAGTAAACAACTCTATCAAAGCAGGCTATCAGTTTAATATTTACTTGTCATTTATAGTTCCAACATTCCACTTGTAGTCTTGATTGAAGAAAAACGACTTTTATAGAACAGTCTAAACGCATGCCTCATTTAACGTAAAATAAATGAAGTTAAAACATGATGAGCTAAAATAAGGATAATAACTTAAAGGATTTCATTTAGCTATATCAATCTACAGAACTGTAAATGTAGGAAAAAAGCTTCATTGTACAGCCAGCTGTGTCTAAAGTCTCCTTTGGTACTTCTGATGGTTTGATGATTTTTTTGGCATATGTTTTCTGAATTTTTCCTTTATAAAGAAAAGCTGTCTTCACCTCACTTATTCATATGTGCAGTATTGAACCATGCATTTAAAGAAGTACAAATTACAGAAAAGAAAATCCATATAAGATGGTTTTTCTAATTTCTACTTGGTTAAGGAAATTCTCTCTCTCATTCAGAACACAAAACTGTTATTTGATTTACCAACTCTTTTAAATTTACCCATTCTATACAGCAGCCTTGTTGAAAAAAAAGAGCTATCTTTTTTTTTTTTTCAGGAAGTTTCACTTCTGTTTCTCCAATGGAATCTGAATTTTGATGGGCTTGCTTGCTTCTGGGAAGATCAATTTGAATCACAGTTTGCATTTTTCTAGGTGAGATGTAACGTAGTTGGTTTGACCGACTACATTCTGGCAAGGACTATTGGTGACATGTAAGGGACTTGAGAGTCCCTAGGATGAATTGAAAGATTTCCAAAGGCGCAAAAAAAGGAAGGCACTTAGAATCATTCAAGGTTACTTATGTAACTGAATATAATCCCCATAAAAAGAGGAGTTTTGGCAATAAGATTCCTCTTGCAACATTAGAACATAAACTTGCTTTCATTTTTGGAGACCCAATCAAGGTAGCAGACAGTTTGTATTTTCCAGTAATTTCTACCATAAACCCCAGGAATGGCAGAAATACAAAATACTAACCATTCTCCTCACATGTAGAAATTTCTCTGCTCTTTAAGATGCAACTGTAGAAGCAGTTGGTTGAATGTGTCCCATGATAATTTTATGCTTATTAATTATAACTAAACTAGAAAAAATAAAGGCATGTTTTATTAAAAACTTAGAAGCAAATTGTTGAAAACAACTAGTCAGTTAAGTCAGAAAAGTGGGCATACCTTCAATCCTATTCCTGCATCTTGTTGAAATGCAGTTTCAACAGTAGACATAATCTGATATATGTTTGAAAGCTATGACTATTTTACATCCTCAATTTGATAATGCATTGGTAGAACTTAGAATCTTTAGGTTGGAAAAGACATTTGAGATCATCAATTCTAATTGTAGCTGTCCATTACTAAATCATATCCTTAAGCACTTTGTCTATCTGCCTTTTAAGTACCTCCACCTCCCTGGGCAGCCTATGCTGTGCCAGTGCTTGATAATCCATTCAGTGAAGAAGTTTTTCCAAATGCCTAGTCTAAGCTTCCCCTGATGCAGCTTAAGGCCATTCTCTCTTGTCCTATCACACATCACTTGACAGAAGAGACCAACATCCACCTCTCAACAACCTCCTCTTAGGTAGTTGTAGAGAGCAATAATATCTCCCCTCAACCTCATCTTCTCCAGGCTAAACAACCCCAGTTCCCTCAGCTGCTTGTCGTAAGATTTGTTCTCCAGCCCTTTCACCAGATTTGTTGCTCTTCTCTGGACGCGCTCCAGAACCTTAATGTCTTTCTTGTAATAGGTACTCAAAATTGAACACAGTATTTGAGGGGCCACCTCATCAGTGCTGAATGGAGGTGCAGAATCACTTCTCTGGTCCTGCTGACCACACTGTTTCTGATACAAGCCAGGATGCTATTGGCCTTCTTGGCCACCTGGGCACACTGCTGACTCATGTTTAGTCAGCTGTCAATCTGCTCCTCGAGATCTTTTTCTGCCAAGCAGCTTTCCAGCCACTCTTCTCTGAGGCTGTAGCAGTGCACCAGTTGTTTTTTTTTTTTTTTTTTTTTTGTCTGAAGGACAGCCTCTGTACTCATCCCACTGGCATCAGCCCATCAATCCAAACTGTTCAGATCCTCTGTAGAGCCATCTTGATTTGACTCTGTCAGTCATAGTAAAACCAAGAATGGCATAGGGACCTAATGTGCAGCTAAAGCAGCATTTACGTACCTGAGTTGAAATTAGTGTTCTATTACCTTGATGTATCCAAATTCTGATGTTCCCCTGCTTTATATGTAGCTGGGTTTTTGTTGCACAGAAGTATCCTGGACTTGATAGGGCTGAACTACTATCACTCCTTGATCAACTGCCCTGGAGTCATCACTGTGGAGATCTTGGAAAAGGATTGGTATCCTAGTAGCATCACTGTCAGATTGAAAAGACCTCGGCATTTGACGGCAGTATTACATGCATTCTTGCTTTCTTTTTCTCATAAAAAGAATGAAGAACTTCATTCTGCAGTGTGGGACAGCTTCTGAAGAGTCTGTTGAACTCAGAATCCTTGTTTCTGAGATTGTCTGATAGTCTTGGATTTGCTGTTCTCCAGGTCAATGCTATAATTAGTTGTCCTACTAATATCTGTTAGGGGTGTTTCAGATTTTGTGTTTACAGTGAAAAGTTCACTGAAGTCAATGGAATGACTTCCTATTGGCATTGTGTCAGATTTCAGAAAATAGATAATCACTCTTTCAAGGTGCTTAGAAAGCAAAATAGAGAGCTAGAGTCCATGACAGCGGTAAGTAAAAATTTTCCTTGCTTTGCTATCAACTACTTACTCTGCAGAAGTACAGTATTTGTAATGCCAACAGATGTTTGTTTATTCTAGGTGTTCTGTGTTCCGTATATGGTCATATATGAAGTCAGATTCAATACGATATTTTGCTATATCTCACTAATAACAATGTGTCAGGATTAGGGCTTGACAAAAATTTCTGTTGCTTCTATTTCATTACTTGGGTATTTTTCTTTTCACTATTTTGACAAGAAACCAACCCCAAGAACTCTTGTAGTTTATTTTTTCTTGGCTTCTGTGCTTTACCTACAAGAACAAGACAAGAAGAGACTGTAGGAGCCCCCTATTTGTTTCTCTATCTAGATCTATGTGCTTATGTACTCCTGTGATGGTATTCTTTCTCAAATCATATCATGATTGCTTTAATTTCTTTTAGTTTCTCCACTTCCTTTAACTCACTACAATATGGAATACATTTACAAACACAAAATAAAAAGAATAATCTACCCTCTATGCAGATGAAAAGCGTAACTTTTATGAAGAATGCATATAGAAGTGTGATTGATTTTTCTTCTGATGATAGTTCTTCTCAGTCATTCCTCTAAGAAAAACTATCATACAGACCTACTACAAACAGCTTAGATTTTATTTAAAGTTGTATCATACATTGAACTGTGCACACAGAAGAAATCTGAATGCAGTACTGTTTTTATAAGTTTTGCCAGTGTGTGTTAGGAAAAATGAGGTGTTTTTTAAAGTGAATATATCCTGTCTTTCTTCTGCCAGTATCTTTGGCATTTGAAAGAGGAGAAAACTACAGTGTCAACTAATAGCACTGGTATGACTGTCTGTCATAATAAATACAGATTAAGATTATTCTTTATGTATTTGACCCTTTGGATGCACCTGGTTCATCCTCCTATATATACTATTTCCAAATAAAGTAAATAGAAACCACAAAATTCATGAGTTGCAATTGTGAAGGAGGCTTACTATAATAGTCAAAAAAAGCTGTTTTCTGCTTTATTAACAATCCTCAAATATTATAGCATTAGCTATTTCATTGACCTTCTTTATTTTCATAGTGACTGAATTTTTAGGTAAGGCATCCTAGTTTGAGAACTGGAACACATAGGCCTTAGTGTTCTGCACTTCTAGTCAAAAAGGAAAGACACCAAGACTAGCAGAAATAACTGTCAGTACTACAAGTTGTAATTTCTCTTAATGATCAAGTATACCTCAAAAAATAACTGGAGACAGGCAGATTTAGGCTTGATATAAGGAAGAATTTCTTCACCATGAGTGGTGAGGCACTGGCACAGGTTGCCCAGGGAAGTTGTGGACACCCCATCCCTGGAGGTGTTCAAGGCTAGGCTGGATGGGGCCTCAGGCAGCCTGGTCTAGTGGGAGATGTCCCTCTCCATGGCACAGGGGTTGGGACAGGATGATCTTTAAGGTCTCTCCCAACCCAAACTATTCTTTGATTCTATGAAATAAATAATAACACACTATACATTTTTTTTTCTGGTAGGCCTGTAGCCAATGTGTCAGGAGTAGCAGCTGCCTCTCTCTGCTCAACACTCGTGAGCCCAGTCTTCTGCTCAGCAAGTTCAGTGGAGGGCCAGTGAGAGATTCAGGAGCTTATGTACATTGTATTCAAGAGGAGGGTGAAGGAGATGGGTTTGTTTAGACTGAAGAAGAGAAAGTAGAGATACATGAGATGCTGCCTGCTCTTTCAATTCTCCTCAGTAAAAGAAATGTGCGGAGATGGTAGAATGTTTTTGGAGATGTGCTGCAAAAGGAGAAGAGACAACAGTCAGAAGTTGCAAAAAAGGAATTTTTAAGCAAATTTAAGAGAAAAAGCAGAATATTTACAATATTTGTTTAAGTACTGGAGAGTATTACACAAAAGCCATGGAATACCCTTCCTTTGAGATTTTCAAAGCCTGCATATAGAAGACCCAAAGCAATTTGATCTGATTTGCTGAATCCAAGCAAGGGATTGGACTAGATGATCTCCAGATTTTATTGGTTTCTTTAACATAAGGACTGGTGTAAGGTTTACTCTCTCTCAAACATTTTGCATAAAGACTTTTTTGAAGCAGAACATTTTATAAGTGGTTGTCATACATGAGTGTAGAATATGAAGGCTGGAAACCTTTATTCTAGAATACCATAACTCATTTGCTAGAAATTGTGTCAAATTGCCGAATAGTTAGCTAATAAATGCAATGGTAAAAGCAAAATTGAAAATTGAGAGAGTGTTTTTTCTGAAGAAGTTTGATTAAGACTGTAAGTCATGACACAAGAGTCAGGAGTCTTCCTAGATTGTAGATTGTAGCTATTGTATTAATGGAGTTACCCACAAATCTAGGGAATATTTACCACAGGCTTTGTAGTCTAACAAACAAACAACAAAAAAAGAGATTTTCTGTGTGTTTTATTCACAAATGCTGTAATTTATTTTGTTTATGCCTGAGTGTAACAAGAATCTGCCCATTGATCAGGGTTTGTGCTCAAACTCGGACACAGTGTAACTGTGAAGCCTGCTTGAAAAAGAGATAATGTGTGATAGAGCTAGGAAAACCACCCATATGCCCTCCATCTGGTTTGGGAGCTGCTTTTATGTCAAGATTGTTGCTTTTACTCCTTCCTTGAGGCGTTAGGCTATATTGTAGTTATGCTTCTGGCCAGCTTTGTACCAGCTGACCCTGACCTGTCTGGTTTGTCCTTGGACCCATCTTGTCTCTATGTTCTCAGTTAGCAGTTGTGGGACTCATGACTGACTCTGGTTTCTTTCTCGAGACCTTATCTGAAATTCTTGAGTTGATAGTGTCAGAGTGCATCCCTGGTCAGTGGGGGCACAATCACTGTTTGCTGTCTCACTGGTCTCCCTCACAGTTTACTCCTACAGGTGAATAAACTGCCTGTCTCTTGGATATTACAGGTAGCTACAGCTACTGTTCAGCCTCAGTCACTGAAATCGGCACCATAAACACTGTTTAGAGAGCAGTGTTTCCATGGTTAACTATGCAATGGCTTACTTTGTGAAAAGCAAGGGGTCTGGTGCTTGCTCGATGTGAATTCTGAGTAGGCATACACTATTTTACCTTCCTCACCATGCAGCATTCCTAAAACGGAAGAAAAAGATATTACTCTGACAACAACACTGCCTTTAATCCATGCATTGTTCAAGCTACTGTACAGCCTCTTTTAAGGCCAATATACCCTTCATGTGACTCTCCTTACCATATTAGATTGATACACCAAAGTTTGGGTTTTGTCCCTCTTTTTTTTTCTTTTTTTTTTTTTTTTTTTTTTTTTTTTTTGTGCAGAGTTGAAACTGAGTAACCATTGCTTTGTCTGTCACGTTTGAAATAAAGATAGATTGTCATTTCTAAGCAACAGATCCACATAAGTGCCTCTTCAGGTTAAAAAGATCTTACAATAAAACTACAAACAAGAGATGCAAAAGCATCAAAGTGACAGGGTATTAGCTCCTTTGGTTTCTTTTACAAACTCCATTGAAAGACTGCTATACCATTCAAAATCTAATTGAAACAGCAATGAGGAAAGGTTAAATATGTTCTTACTGTTAGGAGTTACTGTAAAGTTTCTTCCCAATAAAAATGACTAAAGAAATAAGAGCAATTCTGATAAAATAAGTTCTTTCTGCCCATTTGGTGGACAGTCAATTTAGACATAGTTATCTTCGATAGACTTTTATTTTCTGTTGAACCATCCATCTATTTTTTGATAGGAATGGTTGGACTCGATGATCCGATGGGTCTCTTCCAACCTGGTTGTTCTATGATTCTATGATTCTACAGTGCTTGCTATCAAAGCAGTTCTAATTAAAACGTAAGAATATATAATAGCCAAGAAGCCTAAACTGCTTTATAGTCATAAAGCTGTAAAAAAAGGAGGCTTGCTTAATCTTGTTGGACTGATAAACTAATAAGAGTGGGATATAATGTTCAGTGATGTGATAAAGAAGATTTTTGTGAAACAAAATTAAGAAGGATTTTCACATCAGTAACCCAATCAGAATTTGCTCTGTAACAGGTATTTCTATTCCTAAAAGACTATTGCAAATATTTCACTGTAGCTAGTATGCATACACATTTTTTTCAGGCTGCATGAAAATTTCTACTTAACATTATATGTCAGTACTTGAAATCATAAGGTATTCATCACCTGATTGTTGGAAACAAACACCAAATCTGATCTGACATTAAAAAAAAAATTTTGAGCCTGCAACAAAAGCATCACTGAGAGATTCTGATGATTTCTTCAGAACTTCTATTTGTATCATCCAAAAAATACTCAAGTTTATTTGAGGATTATTGGTCACTTTTCCTGTTCTTATGCTATTTGTGTAGAAGAACTATTTTGTAAATACAGCTGCTGCACTTAACTATCAAACCAAACATTAGAGCTGATGATAATTTTAAAAAGCGTTATTCAGAACACTTCATATGTTCAGGTTGAACAGCAGATAGTATATTTAATTATCAGACCTTTATAATTTTAACTAATTTGCTAATCTATTCTGTAAATAATTATTGGTCTCCAGATCATCTGTGTACAAATGATTAATGTAAATAATCTTATGTATGTTATGTAATCTGTTTAATGTAAATAATCTTATGTATGTTAGGTAATTTGTTTAATGTAAATAATTTTATGTATTGTTATGAATTTTAAATCACACATTTAGCTGTGAGTAGGCAGTTTAAACTGGGTTTTAAGAATGTCAGAAGGACTTTTACTTTTGACTAGATATTTATATATACATAATGCTTTCTTTATTTACTCAGTTTCACCTTCTGGGACTGAAAAAAATGCTTAAAAGATATCAAATATATCAAACAGACTAGAACAGCCTTCTGGTAGCCTTCCAGTACCTGAAGGGGGCCTACAGAAAGCAGGGGAGGGATTTTTTACAAGGACATGTAGTAATGGGATGAAGGGGAATGGTTTTAAACTGGGGGCGTGGGGGAAATATTCAGACTAGACATGAAGAAGAAATTTTTCATGATAAGGGTGGTGAGACACTGACATAGGTTTCCCAGAGAAGCTGAGGATGTCCTCCTCATAGAAATGTTTAAGGCCAGGCTGGATGGGACCTTGAACTGCCTGTTATGGTGGGAGATGTGCCTGTCTATGTCAGTGTGGTTGGAACTAGTTGATCTTTAAGGTTCATTCCACAGAATCACAGAATCACAGAACAAACAGGTTGGAAGGGACCCATCGGATCTTCTAGTCCAACCATTCCTATCTAATACTAAATCAAGTCCCTCAAGACCTCATCCACCCGTGCCTTAAACACCTCCAGGGAAGGTGAATCAACCACCTCCCTGGGCAGCCTCTAACAATGCCCAATGACCCTTTCTGTGAAAAACCTCCTCCTAATCTCCAGCCTAAATCTCCCCTGGCGGAGCTTGAAGCAACTCCCTCTCTCTTCCCTCTCTCTTGTCACTTGGGAGGAGAGGCCAGCTCCCTCCTCTCTACAACCTCCTTTCAGGTACTTGTAGAGAGTAATGAGGTCTCCTCTCAGCCTCCTCTTCTCCAGGCTAAACAACCCTAGCTCTCTCAGCTGCTCCAACCCAAATTGTTCTGTGATTCTATAATCCTGCTTGAAATCCTGGCATGACTCAGTGCTTCAAGTCTTTCAGCCTTAAGAATGGAAATATTCTGCATCCCTCAAGCATGATTTGTAGACTTATTTGAACACATAAGCAAATTATCAAAACAAAATAGTCATTGCTATAGGGACAGTTATATCTTGCTTGTAGTACAGGTGGTAGCAATAATATTTAGAATTCAAAGTATGTCAGATTTGGTGGAGAACAGCGCACTAGTTACATGATACTTACAGAAAATACAAGAAAGAACATGAACACCTCTTCTTTGCTATCTTCTCAATTCCACAGGAGTTTAGTACGCTGGCATTAGTTACATAGGGGATTTTTTGGTGCTGACAGTGGGTTTTTATTGTTGGGTTTGTGTGGGTTCTTTTTTTATCATCCAAAGTCAGGCAGTGTTAGATAAAATATTTCAGCTACCTGCTTTTATTACACTCTTTACTTAGAATATTACAAATACCTTTAATAGGCTGTTTGAATAGATAATTAAAGGCAGCAAATCAATGTCAGCGACATCAAGTATATAGTATAGCAAGAAGCACATGGAATAACTATGGCTGTCTGCTGGCACTGGCATCAAAACTATCAGAATATTACTCCCTTCACAGCAGCAATTGAAGTACCAATGTCAAGCTCTAGAATGTCCTTCAAGTTGACATAAAGTCAAGGTTATTGAGCTGCGCTCCCTCAGCAAAAGTCATACAACAATACAGCCTCTGCCTACCATTACATTGCTCTTGCATAGTAAATGAATAATCTTAAACTATGGCTCATTATGACAGCATGATCTTTTTTCCCCCTCTATGTGATGATACCACCTTGCAGATTACAGAAAGGACCTCTTATTTTTCTAGCACTTGCACTTTCATTAATATGAAAGAACTTACTTCTGATAGACTCCTACCTTCAGGGTATTTTGAGCAATTTCTTTTTCACATGGATCATCTTGATTTGCAACCTGCTAAGTAGACTTCTTCAGAGGTGACATTTAGTAAAGCTACACTTTCATCAAAGCAGTCAATTTCAGTGTCAGCTTATGATGCACTAGTCTCACTGCTAAATCCAGCTGAGTAATATCCATAAAGTAATTTATTCAGTGAATTGTGATATTTTTCTAGCAAATTATTCAACTAATATTTCTTCATTCATCACTGACTTCATAAATTGTGTCAGTTTCTCCTCTTTGATTTTCATTAGTCTGGAATTGGACTGGTTTATATGCAACCTTGTTTATTACCTGAGCAATGAAATGAATGTTACACGTTTTGAATTGAACAAGAAAATGTTTTATTTACAAATAGGCCAATTTAGCCTAATTTTTGTCCTTGCATTCTGTGATACAAGTTAGTGAACTATTGTTAATTCACTGCTTTTAAAATAAATTAATGTGATCCAGTGTTTACTCTTTGATATTCATAGGCTGTAACTTTTGACTATTTCAACCACTGACACATATTTACGGACTTCTTTTCATTGTCACTAACATATTTTCCAAAGAATATAGTCCTCCTATGTAGAAAAAAAATTATTTAGTAAATTTGGCTGTTAGAACTTTGTAATTTTTATGGAAATAGGAGAATGAATTTTAAAAATGGAATCTGTTACGAGGCTTCTGTGCTCAAAGAGTTTATGGATGGATTCAAAAGGGTAGCTGGGTCAAAAAAAGCACAGATGTTTGCCTAACGATTTTCAGAAGTTCCCAAATAAGTGAGGGTAAAAACTCTCGAAGTATGGATGTCTCTTGTGGAAGTGGAAAATTATGTATAAGTACGTGTCAAGGAATACTTCAGAAAACTGGACATACATGGGGTCTGATGAGGTACAGCCATGACTGCTGAGGGAGGTGGCAGTTGTCACTGTAAAGCCATTGTCAATAATCTTTGATTGATGATGACAAAGGGAGAATTCAAAGACTAGAGATATGGAAATGTCAACCTACCCTCGGGAAGGCAAGAAGAAGGACCTGGAGACCTGGAGAATCACAAACCACTTAGCCTTAACTCAATCTCTGGGAAAAGCGATAGAGCAACTCATGTTGAGAAATAATTTCTAAGATGTAAGAGAGCAAGAGAGTCAAGAATTATCATGAGTCATCAGCATGGCTCCACGAAAGGGAAGTGATGCTTGACCAACTTGATAACCTTCCATGATGAAATTATTGGCCCAACAGATCAGCAGATACCTGTGGATGTTGTCTACCTGTACTTCAATAATCCTGTCTTACACAAAAACCTCATAAACAAGCAGTTGTTGTATTGGCTAGATGGACAGTGAAGTCAACTGAAAACTGACACAAAGAGTGGTGGTTGGGGTATAAATTTTATAGTTTAGTTGGAGGTTGGGAAATAGTGATGTGCACCAGAGACCAATACTGCATTTGATCCTGTTGAATATCTTTCTTAATGACCTGAATGAGAGGGCAAAGTGTACCTTCTGCAAATTTGCTGATGAGACAAAACCAGAAGGAATGGCTGATGCATGAGAGGGTCTTACTGGCATCCAGAAGGACCTTAACATGCTGGAAAAATGGACTGACAAGAATATCACAAACTTCAACAAGGAGAATTGTAAATTCCTACACATAGGAAGGAATAATTGTTGGCGCTGGTATTGGTTGGGGCCTGCCTAGCTGGAAAGCAGTTTGCAAAAAAGGACCTGAGGGTAAATGTGGACATCAAGCTGAACAGGAGTTAGAAATGTGCCCTACCGGCAAAGTAGGATAGTGGTATCCTGAATTGCACTACACAAAGAGGTGATAACATATGTGTGCCCGGTTCTGTGCTCCTCAGTACAGGACAAACATGAATGCACTGGAGATATTTCAATGAAAGGCCACAAAGATGATTAAGGGGCTGGAGTATCTCACATATAAGAAAAGACTGAAAGAGGTTCTGGGGTTGTTCAACCTAAAGAGAAGAAGGCTCAGGAAGGATCTCATCAATGAATATGTGAAAGTAGATTGTTAATAAAATGAAGCCAGGCTCTTTCTGGTGCTGTCCAGTGACTAGTAGACACAAACTAAAGTATTGGAGGTTTCCTCTGAATATCAGAAACAAATATTCTACTGTGAAAGTGACTGAGCACTGGCACCAGTTGACCAGAATGGTGGTAGTGTCTCCATCATCGTGAGAAATTAAAAAAACACCTGGACATGGTTCTGGTGAACTGCTTGTAGATGTCTGTGCATGAGCTGGGGTGTTGACCAAGATAACTTCCAGAGGTCCTTTCCAATCTCAGCCATTCAGGATGACTCAGTGTATAAATGAATCAGTGGCACAGAGAAGAGCATCCTAGGCAAGTTTGTAGCTATGGTATTCTTAGAAGATGAAATGGTATGAGAAGACCTGTTGCACCTTAAAATTGACAAGGCTACTGGCTTTGAAAATGAAAAAGAAAGCTCTGCCTGTGTGAGTGCATGTGTGTGTGCTTAGGCATGCGTGTTTGAAGATAATTTGCAGAAAGACCTGGTGCAGAATGGCCCTTGAAAGGGAGATGTTGAGCTTCTTCTGAATTGATAAGGGAGGAAATAGAGTAAACCTGAAAAATAGGAGAGGAAATTTAGATTGCTGAAACGCTACTTGATTTCTGCTGCTTTGTAGCTCAATATTGCAAGTGCCAAAATTACTTCTTCACCTACACTGAAACCCTAAAAATGACTCTAAAACACTCTGTCAAACCACCTTTCTTTAATAGTGACCCAAATCTACTGAATGAAGAAGCATCTGTGGGCTAATGTTGTCAGGCAGGTAGCTTTGTTAGGTTATGGAGCAGAAACTGTCAGTGGAAGAAAGGCACTGATGTTAAGAACTGAAAAACAGTCCTCACATATAGTAATGGAATCTTTTGTTGGAAATCTAAATCTTCACAGCAAAAATACAGTGTTGGAGCAATGCCACCAACTGTTTGACCAAGATGGTTATAGAGATGAGGAAGTGTTAAGTGTGTCAGGTACTTTCTCCTTCCTCCTAAACCTTTGGCTGCCTGCATTCAAGACAAGCTGTTTCATACAGTACAGGTCCTTAATTTTGGTTCAGTCAACTGTTGAGAAAAGGTGGAAGAGACCTCACGTGGAGCTTCTCTTCTGCATACTTTCACTTGGAAACAGCAGGTTTTTTGTCTCCTCCCCTCGCTTCAATTCCCCTGGGCCTTACCTCCCCTCCCATGCATAACGTCAACTGCACATTACAGCCCTTTCTCATGGCTCTTCACCCTCTCCAGTCATCCTATGTAGATATGTTGCCCCGTGCCTGATCCTGACCTCCTCACACTCACTGTTTTTCAAGTCAGACATTGTCCTGTCACTGCCCCCATCCCTGCTATCATGCTCACGGTAACCATACTGCTCTTCCTGTTTGTGTGATCTGGGACTATGCTATGTCCTTGCAGAGGCACTACAGATGTAGAGATGAAGCTTTCTGGAGGTAAAGAAGTGACTGCTTCCTACAACAAATGATTTTAGATTACACAAGGAAAGGTGGTGCTCTAGACATATTTGAATGGTGCACAGGACTTAGTCAAAAATATAATTGTGAAAAGAGCTTCTTTGTGAAGCTTTACACAGTAACCACACTGTAGTTTCTGAGTAAGCTCCAACAAGCCAAATAAATTTGTTGTCACATTGAGGGATTTGTCCCTAAAGTAATCCACTCCCAATCATTCTGCATAAAAAAAGACAAAAAGAAGACAAGGGGATACTGATACGACTTGCAGTAGGAAAGGTGTCATTGTGATATAAAAAAGACTGTTCTTGCAGTGAGAACCACCAGTCATTAGAACATCATCCCAGGGATGTGGTGGAATCCCTGCCACTGTGGGCTTTCAAGATGCAATTAGACACTGTGCTAGATAATGTCATCTAGGCTCCCTTCCAATGAAATGTTGAAACGGATGACCTTTTGAGGTCCATTTGAACCTAAGCTGTTCTGTGATTTTGTAATAAACCCCAGAATCAAAAAACCCTCATAGAATACTCATTGGCTGGGAAGCATGAGAAACAGAAGTGTCCTTGACTCTGTGTAAGCAATGCTCAGCAATGACTAAAACATCCATGTGTTATCAACACTGTTTTGGACACAAATACAAAACAGCACCTGCCAGCTACAATGAAAAAATTAACAATATACTACCAACCTAATATACAGTGTTTACCTCAGTGGGTTGGTAAGGAACTGATCTAGTTGGTCCCCAGCAAGCAAATGTACCTCACATTTCTGTCCTGCTTTGTAGAAATACCAACATAGGTGTATGGCTACAGATATATATGTATGACTTAAACTTTTTTCTATGTACAAGGGAGGATGACAGGTTGAAATGTTACTGATAGGCTGTCTTCCTCAGCCAAAGAAAGAAAAACAATGAGGAAAACAAATTGACGTAGTAATCAATTAATAAAGGTAACATGTAATTACTTTTCATTGTTGGTTCTCATTACTGACCAGTTCATCATGTCTTCCTGATTAATAATGGAGTTAGTGGAATATTCTTCTGAAAATAGGCCTACATAGTTAGACAATATGCAGCTTGTCTCTCAGCTATCTAAAATTAATATCTAAGCAGTTACACCTAGGGAACAATTACTGGTGTTCGACTGCAAGAAGTCAGCATGAATTTAATTTTAAAGTAACTTGAATTTTGCAAGTAAGTTGGTGTGCCAGTGAATGGTGGTCATGAGATAGAAGCCTTTGAGTGGTGCGCAGTTCTCAAGAAAAGTATAATAATGGAGAGAGTATATGTTGGAATAGAATGGAAATAGTTCCAGTCTGTTTGCCGCTTAAAGTTTGTCTTATAGCATGAATTGATAGCCAGAATTTTTTTTCTCTGATATCACATAAATGTGGGACAGTGAAGGACTGTGTTGTTCAGGACAGAAACAAACATACATACTTAGAGACGTAAAACAAGTGAAAAAAAATTGTTTCAAGAAGCAATTGGAACTCACATGCTGTGACTAAAGTGACTTTTTTTTTTAAATACATCCTGCTATTCTCGTAAATTGTTGATATAACTTGTGTACTGTATACAATTAAAACAGTGATTTTTAATATCTTTAACTCTTCAAATAAATCTTCATAAACATTGATCAAAACAGTACCAGAAAAAAAGTTCCTGAGAAAATTGTGCAGTTAGTATAGATTTTTAATGGGAGACTCACTGAACAGAAGCAACAGCAGAAAAAGCAATATCTGAATGGAGACTGAGATATACTCCTACTCCACAGCAGTAACCCACAGAGAATTACAGTAATTGCCATTATAAACCAGGCATTTAGTGATAAGTTTCAGAGTGACTAAAAAATTGTAGTGCCTAGAATTTCATAATGTAGTAACAAATCTATACTTCAATGTTGACCTCTGTAGCTGTTGAAGGTGAATCAGGATGTGGAAATTTGTGTACCTTTTCACAAAGCTGTAGCTGTTCTCTTGGTAGATGAGGCTAGTCTCCCAGACTGTCAAACCACTAATAATTTAATGGAGAATGTTAATACAGAATTTCTATTTTATACATTTACCATCCTATATAATAGCCATCTAGTTTGTAGTCACCAACTTAGTCAGGGTAGATTGTTCTTTGGTTTTCTAAAAACTATCAAACAAACCCTTTGCTTTTCTATTAATTGCAATAAGTACAAACAAAATTCAATTTAGAGAGTATCCTTCTTTTTGCTGCCAAAAAGATGTGAAAGGTGAAAATGCATTTGAAGAACAACTTATTTATGTGTTCTAAAATGATTTTCCTCTTTTTATTTCCCCTTTCAACTTTTTCTGCTATAGAAGTTACAACTTCTATATCATTATCTTTCCCTGTATCTCTAGATGTTATTTTAAATGTTTGTCTCTGCAGATGTAGAACTTGCAGTGACTCAGAAGCAAAACAGAAATAAAAGAAAGACCTTTGAATAAGTTCTAGGAAAGTTAGTCATCAGTAAGTGACCAGTAGGTTTTGTTGGGGTTTGTATAAAATAAAAAATGTGTCAGGAAGTTTCTTTAATTGAAATAATTTAAATTTTGACTTTCCTCTTGTTTGCACTGTGAGATGATGGTAAACAGTGTTAAAAATAATCCAAAGGATTCTGAATGAGAGTTGGTACGATTTATGCAAGTACAAGATTCCCTAAAACATAAAGCAAACCAAAGTATAGAGGACCTAATATTGTTCACAGAAGCAGTGAGACACTAAAATCACAAAAATTAACATCTATGTACTTTAATAAGACTACATTATCCCAATTAGAATTTATAACTTCTTTCAGGTTAGGTGCAACCCTTTCAGTTTCAAAAGGAAACAAACCATATCCCAGGTCAAGTAGGGTGATGCAGGCTGAGAATTGAGCTATGGTAACTCAAATGCTGTCGCTACTGAATTTTCCTATTGATTAAATGTCTATTTTTTTCTTGAAAAACTGAAGATCTTAGCCTTCCTATCTTGCAGGCTTTGTTTTTTTTGCCATAGTTCTGTTGAATCTACATCTTCTGTAGTGTTGCTGGTTTTCAATATAACTCCTACAGATATGAGAGATTTGTGCCTCTAGCTAACTTGCTTGTTGATTAATTAGTTTCCTTTAAAAGCTGGTTAAATAAAAGGCAGATGTGAGATGAAGGAATCCAACTTGAAAACCCAAGAAACACAAGCAAAAGCTATTCATCCAACAGCTTAATTTCATGCTCCAGCAGGTAAAAACATCTTTGATGTAACTTCCTAATTTTTACATAATCTCAAGTTTTTTCTACAAAGTCTTTCAGTATAAGACATTGAACATTGTTAAGGGTAAGACAGAATAAACAACCTGTAGGAAGTCTGGATACTAGGTTTTATTTAAGTAACAGGACCAGAGATTTGAAGTTACTTGATTAATTTGTTTGCTCACATCCAGACAATTTTAAGTCCAAGAAATCTTGATTTCTATCTTTAGCTCACTCTCCCTGGTTTTCCTTAGCCTCTGCTTTCCTGAAGTTTAGCATCCTGACTATACTCCTTGCCTGTCCAATAACCCTCTGGACCTTGAATGCCGCCAGTGCATGTTCACTGCAGCCCAGGCTGCCTGAGATCCTAATATTACTGATAAGCTCTCTTGTATTTGTGACTGTGAGGTCCTGTATTGCATCTCCTCAGGTGGGGGTCTCTATCAACTGGACTAAGAAATTATCTTCAGTGCACTCCAGGAGTCTCCTGGATTGCCTGTATCTTGCTGTGCTACTTTTCTAGCATATGTCAGGGTGGATGAAGTCCCTGAGTAGGATGAGAGCTTGTGAGTGTGAAGCCTCCAGTAGCTGGAGGAAGAAGTCTTCACCACGTCTATTATAAGTACTTAGTAAGTTGTGTGGTTTTTTTAAAAATAGTTTATTTATTTTAAGAATGTCTATATTATTTTATTAAAATGCAATATTTGAAACAATTTCCTTTTTTATTAGATTTCCCTCTTAAGTAGTATAACACAGGACACACAATTATGTAGTAATGGAATCATCTTGTCCTGTCTATATTGGCATTTCCTTTCGTGTCTGAGGCCTTTCTTTGGGAAAAAGAGAAACCTAGGCTCTATTTTATTTCTCAGTAAATAGTTGTAACAAAGCTGTGAAGTTATGCACTCACTTTAGCTGCTGAATATATTCACTGCTGTACTCACTAGCACATCAAATCTGTTCTTATAATTCATAAAACGTGAGATAGGCTAACATAATTGCTGAGATTCAGTGATCTATTTACTGAATTCATACTGCTCTACCCTCAAGGAAATGTATTTAGGAAAGGAAAGCTGTATTGAGATTTCTGTTCTGAAAACACACTCCCCCTTTTGCAGATGAAGAAAAAGGAAGTTTTAGTCTAGATTTCTTGGGTTGATAATTGTTTCTTTAAGTATCCTTGCAGAGTGGGGCACAAAAGTGGTGAATGACTTTGTTGTGTTATGTTAATGAAAGTAACTTGCAGATGGGTGCAGGAGTTTGCCAGCTAGCAACAAAGAGATGTGGGATGGGTGGTTGCCAAAAAAGGCTAGTTGCTAGAGCAGAAGTGACCAATCAATGTTTACCTCATGTTTTGGTCTGCTTGGTCAATATAAACAGTGAATTAACCCTTAATAAAGGATTTCATCTGAAATCATATTGATTTGTTCGTGAAGTTCACTTGCCCCCACTGCGTTACAATTGTGATAGCTTTTAAGATCCTGAGTCCCCAAATGGTGCAATTCCATTACACATGTTCTCCAGCCTTCTTATAGGCCAGCTGATGATCTTGACTGTACAATGCAAAGTTGTCTGTGTGATTCATTAGCACCTCAAAACTGTTTATGCTTAAATCATTATTGTAGGTTTCAAGAGACAGTAACGTACTTAAGCAGTGCTCTAAAATGTATCATGTCATTCTTAGACTTTTTTTTTCCTTTATGTCTTTATGTAAAGGCAAGTAGTGTTGTTTACAAAGATGGTAGTACAGAATGGATTTTGGACAGTACCAACTCTATTTCCTCGTAAGGTATTCAAAGTAGTTTATATTTGTCAATATTTCCCAATGAGATATAGAAGGAAGAAATAGAAAAGAAATGGATTTAGGCACATACATTTTCTTAGAATACATAGTATTCTTTTGATATCATAATTTAGTTCATCAATTTGGATCCAAAATTACAACTTGAGATGCACCTTTTATTTATTATGTGGTCATATCTTTAAGAGCATTGAGTTACCTTCTTGGAAGAAAATTGTCTGAATATATTTATATTATATTTATATTGACTTTAGTATATGTGACCTTGCAGCTAAGGTGGTGGAAGAAGCATTAGGTAATTTTATATAGATCTCTGCATGCATTTTCTTTGTTCCTATATCTGTCTTTACCATTCTTGGCATGCTTCCATGTAATTTTATATATTGCTTGCAAAATATTTAGTATCTCTTGCTTTATGTTAAACCAAATAATTAAACAGAAAAATCTGTAGCATAAAATATAGAGCACATGAGGCAAGTCTTGTTTGCTTTGAGCTTGATAATTGTTCTAGAGGTGTCAAGATACATCTTCTGTTGTCCTCAAGGGAAAAGAGATGAATTTTATCTTAGATAAAGTGAGACATTTTTAAAATAATGATCTGAAAAGTATTACTGAAGCATGAAAGATTTCAAATTTCAGATTGTATGTATGGGGAAACATCTTCTCTTACCTCTATTTTCCTCCTTAGAAGAGTCCATATCAAATTAAATGTATTATATTCTAAGAAGTTTTCAAAACCAAAACAATGTACTCTTGCAGGGCAGAGAAAGTTTCACTCACTTTCCACTAGTATGAACCTATCATGATGAAAGTATTTTCCATTGAGGTAATTTCATTCTGATGTCTGTTGTAAATAAGATTTTTTCATCACCCTGTGCTTCTACAGAAATTAACTTTTAATGTGGTAATACCTGGGACTAACTGACTTGTTTCTGATCTGCATCTAGGTCTCAGGCAACAATGACCTTTATCAGCGTAACTTCATTGAGAATTTGCATATTAGTTTGACTAACTGAGAACATGGTATTTGTTTCTTAGACTCATTCTAATTAAGGATTAAGTAATTTACACTCATAGTACTGACCATCTCTGTTCATGAATGACAAAACACATTATCACAGAATCATAGAACAGATTGGGTTGGAAGGGATCTTAAAGATCATCTAGTTCCAACCACGCTGCCGTGAACAAGGACCCTTTCCTCTAGATAAAGATGCTCAAGGTCCTGTCCAACCTGGCTTTATTTCCATGTAAGGGGCATCCACAACTTCCCTGGGCAACCTCTGAAAGTGCCTGACCATCCTCATCGTGAAGAATTTCTTCCTAATGTCTAGTCTAAATCTTCATTCTTCCAATTTAAAGTTATTCCTTCTCATCCTATCACTACATGTTCTTATAAAAAGTCCTTCCCCAGCTTTCCTGTAGACTCCTTCAGGTACTAGAGGGCTAGTGTAAGGTTTCCTCAGAGCCTTCCCTTCTCCAGGCTGAATAATCCAACTCTCTCAGCATGTGCCCATGTGGGAGGTGCTCCTGCCCTCTGATAACCTATGTGGCCCTCCTCTGGACCCATTCCAGCAGTTCCATATCCTTCTTCTACTGGGGATTCCAGAGCTGGACACAATACTCATTTACTAACTTCATATGTTTCTAGCTAAAAAAAAAAGAATTATGACTTGATTTAGCAAGGAAGCTACCCTACATATTCGAAGACTCCAAAAATCATCCCTTTGTTGTCTTGTACTTGGAATCACATTTAACTTCTCCTTTTACACCTAAGTAGTAGCTGCTTGACTATGCTTACATGCTCTTTATGTACCACATTTGTTAAGGGGTCTCACACAATAGATAATGTAAGTCATATTGGCTTGTATGTTTAAATTTTTTTTGGCTGAGATTCTCCATTACGTGATTCCTTTCATGATGAAGCATAAAAACTGTGCTATTTTCTGGACATTAAAACCCAAACCTGCATAGTATCTTCTTGATCTGGTGTTCTGACCTTAGTAGTCAAGGACTCACTACTGGTATGCATAAAATCAAACAAACCCTATAAAATATTAGGGGTAAATTTTGTGTTACATATGGCCCACCTCTGATTCCCTTCTGATGGATTTGCTGTGACAATACGCAGTATTTTGTATCTGGATGATGATTTTTGAACCCTGTGTTTGTTAGTAGTATTCAGCAATGCATATAAAATGTAAGCTGCATAGTCCTTAATGGGGCTTATGCACACCATATCTACTTCTTAATTTTGATTTTGATGGCTTATGTTGTCAAATTCAGCACTGCTGTCAGAAAATGTTATGCAAAATCAAATTATTCCATTTTATGAATAACTATGTTATCATTTGCAGTTTGCCTACCCCTGCTAAATCAGAGTTGTAGCTGAGTTCAGAGCAGCAGAACAAAGGGGAAATTGAGCTGTTTATCTTAATCTTTATTATGAACGATAAATTTAAGTATCTTTTCATGCTTTTTCTAATTCTCTAAAACATTTTACTGGAACTTGTTGAGAGCTTAAGAATTTATTTTAGGACTGACATCTAGGAAGTGATGGTGAACTATTTTCCTTGAACTGAAAGCTGCTAAACTCTGTCAGAGTGTCTGAGGGGTAAGGAGTGAGAACTGAAGTCTAAAATCAAAGTTTTATTAGCTTATGGCAAAGTATGAGCAGCTATCAATCAACACAGAAATATGAAAAGAGTATAATCCAGAAAGTAACTCTGTGTTGCTTAGAGGTGGAATAAGAAAAATGACACTAGTATGAGTTAAACATTTTTTTTAGCTTAATTCTTATTTCTGTGTCTTGAAATTTAGACATCTGATCTGTTTTCTGGAATTCTCACAGGACAACGCAGAAACTACACATTCTCTATGTACATGCTTATACTATCAGGTCTCTACAAGGTTAGTAAAAAGCTTGCAGTAGGTTTTCCACCTTGTATAATATATAGTGTCTGTGTTTACAATTGGAACCTACATTTAGAAAGGCTGATGGGAGAGAATAAGGAGAAATACTTGTGATGCTAGAGTTGTTTCCTCAGAAACATTTCCAGAGTTTCTTTTCCTGATATTGTACTTGTACTGCAAGTGCTTCTCTCCTTCATATAAACACCTGTCTTCCTAGGAAGATACAATGGAAATGCTAAGAGCAGCTTAAACTATGAGCATCTGGCGATTTCACAGTTCGATAGATACCCAATGAAACTTGAGTTTTAACATCAAACAGGTCCATTAGGAGTCAGAAGCCCTGGTTTGTGGAAGCAGGCAAATATTCTTATTCACTAGGTCAAAGGGAGAGTTCCTCCAGTTTCCCTGTCATCATCACATTCTGCAAAAAAGGTAAGCTTTCTGTTTGCTTGAATTTTCCTTTAAGGCAGAAGGACTGAAAACCTTGATTTTAATGCCTGTGATGACTACAATAGTAAAAAGTTTCATAAAGTAGGAACCATCAAACCTTAGTAAACAAAATTTAGTCATATTTTCAGAAGAACTACGTGAAACTTAACTAACAAGCAAACATAGACAGGCAAACTTTGATTAAAACAAATAATTAAATATGTGAACATTGAAAGCAGAAGCTGCAGATGTCAATGTTTGAGTCTTTTCTTTATGCTGGAGTTTTATGACATAAAAAGTAATTATGTTCTTGACTTCATGCAGAAAAAATAATCTTATTTACTTTAAAAAATGTATTTACATCAAGCCACAGAAGAAAGAAGTAGTGGGAGATATCCTAGACCTCCTTCCTGAAATCTGCTAAGATGATCTTAGAACAGCCACTTCTGCAAGTTCTGCCATGAGTAATGGGTAACCTCATTTGCCTGCATTGGGACGTGAAAGTCTCCGGGTTCTGCATCTGCTTGTAAATTGCATGGGGCTGTGGAGCTAGCCTGCACAATCATTGATGGAAATATTTGCACCTTGGAAACAGACTGGCTACTCTCAGGCAGAGCTGGCAACCTGTCTTAAGGCACACAAGCAAGAACTGAGAGAGCAGTGGGCCTGAACAACAGAAACAAAACTTTGCAAAAAATACATGAAAAAATAAATAGAAGATGAGGGCACAGGCATGAAGGACTTTTAAAATAACCTGATTCTAACTGGACTTGTGTAGTAATAGCAAGTTAAATTTTTCTTTTAATGGAAAACCATATGCCTTTAGTATTCATGAACTAAGATGATTATGTGAATCCCTCACATATTCTTTGATGGTTTGTTAAGGTTAGTTTCAACTAAATCATTTAGTATCTACATAACCTTTGTAATTTTTCTGCTCCCAGTCTCAAGCATCAATGGTATCTTAAAAATACCAGAAAAAGATAGCAATCTAATAATGTGCAGCAGCATAGAACAGCTTTCAGCACTGGCCACCTTGCAAATTGAAAATGCTTTCCTGAAATATGAGAAACGAAATTGTTGTTTATGTAGTAAATGTACAAGCCTTTCTTCAACCTCCACTGTGATAACAAAATTTGTGCATAAGGGTATTAGAAATGCTCAGCTGATTAGATAGACTTCGATATCTCTTGTCAGACTTCCTGTTGTATGACCTCAGGGATTTTTAGAGGCATACCCGCGTAAGGTAAAAGTAAAGAAAGGAAAGCAAAGAAAACCCTGGGATGACAGGCAATTTTGAATTATTGGTGACCAACAGGTAATTCTGATTATCTGAATTATGATACTGAGAATGAGCCATGTGTGAATGATGTGTACTTCCAACAACTATAACTTGCATACATTGAAGAGGCAAGTCTCTTTAGTTTTGTTTTAAGTGGAACCTTTCTAATGCTTTCAGCCAAAGCTACATGATGGAATCGTATGTATTATATGAGGATAAAACCAAATCCAGAGCTCTTATGTTTCCTTTAAATTACTTAAATTGTATGATTAAAGTTATTACAATAGAAAACTATAAAAAATGTGTTTCAAGGAAAGACAATGTAATTAGAAGAGAGATAGTGACCAAGATAAGGTATCTAAATTAAGAAGGTGGAAATTTATGTTAAAAATCACAGAATCACAGAATCACCAAGTTGGAAGACCCATCAGATCATTGAGTCCAACCATTCCTATCAAATACTAAACCATGTCCCTCAGAACCTCATCTACCCGTGCCTAAAACACCTCCAGGGAAGGTGAATCAACCACCTCCCTGAATAGCCTGTTCCAGTCCCCAATGACCCTTTCCATGAAAAACTTCCAGCTACTGTCTAGCGTAAATCTCCCCTGGCAGAGCCTGAGGCCATTCCCCCTTGTCCTGTCCCCTGTCACTTGGGAGAAGAGGCCAGCTCCCCCCTCTCTACAACCTCCTTTCAGGTAGTTGTAGAGAGCAATAAGGCCTCCTCTCAGCCTTCTCTTCTCCAGGGTAAACAACCTCCGCTCTCTCAGACATTCCTTATAGGTTCTGTTCTCCAGCCCCTTCACCAGCTTTGTTGCTCTTCTCTGGACTCGCTCCAGAGCCTCAACATCCTTCTTGTGATGAGGGTCAAATCAAAAATGTCATGAGGTTTTTAGAAGACAGGTCTGTCAAACGATACTATATGTAAGAACAAATTTGAGTCAACCCATGTTTATATGCTATGCTGACTGCATCCTTCTGCAAAAAAATAGTTTTGCTATGTCTTAAATATAACTGTATCTGTATCTTCATTATCTTTGGGAACAATTTTTTTTGTTCGTTTGTTTCTCTCACGTTTTGTCCTTCTTTTGTGTAATATTTGAAAAATAAGAGGAAGCTATACATATACATTCTATTAACAGTATTGCATTTTCATAAACAGTAATATAGATTTTATCACTTACTATTTGTTTCATGCTGTAAGTACATTTGTTTTGAGAAAATGCAATAGTGGTTTGTCTGAACAAAGGAAATACTGCCTACATAATAGAAAATAATTATGCTTTCTCATAAAATTTACAACTTCTTTTCATTTCCAAATGGATGAGAATTCCATATGATTTATCTGCTTATTGTTATCCATCTTATTTTATAAATAGAATAAGAAAAAGTTGAATCTTTCTTTGTGTCCATCAGTTGTTCTTTCTTCTCTCCATTTACAACACAATCTTTACAGGAAAGCTATTTTTCCATATTACAACAGTGAAAATTACAGTGTTCTGTACAATGTTACTGTCTGGCCTTAATTTTTTTCCAACTTTTGTAGCTTTCCCAATATAACAGAAGAACTGGTAGCACCAAAACCACTTTTTTGTTCAATTTGTGAAAAATGTAAAAAAATTTTAAGAGATTGCTAGTAATTTAAAACTTATATTGAGGCAACAGTTTTGAAAGTAAACCCTTATAGTAAATAATTTTAATTAAGAAAACAGTTGAGGAAAATGCTGCTATTTAAATTTTTGAGATGAGAGTCATCAATAGAAGTCTATTCCATAAACTACAATATGTAAGTAAGAAATGGAAGACTTTTGAAAACAATTTTGACTTCCCTGGCTGTCCAGATGTCCTGTCCCCGGTGGTGTTCAAGGCCAGGTTGGATGGGGCCTTGAGCAGTTTGATGTAATGGTAGGTGCCATATGGCAGGGAGGTTTGAACTAGATGATCTTTAAAGTCCCTTCCAAACAAAGTATTCTATGATTCCATGATTCTATGAGTTGCAAAGAAATGTTCTTAAACAGAGTTACGTATCTTCTGAATGGCAATGCTTTCCTAAATTAGGTTTGATGGAAAGTGGTGTTAAATGGACATTTATAAATCCTTAATAAATAATAAAGGAATCCAAAATCCCTTGCTAAATTGGTGGTTAAATGATTTGGCACCAATAAGAATTTTAAATTACCCTTTAGCAAATACTTCTGATGGTTACAATTTTGAAGATATCTACTTATATTTTAAAGATATCTACTCATATGGCAGTTCTGGCTGTCATATGAGCAGCGAGGTATTTCTGGAAACTAAGTGCAAGAATCTGTGTGTACCTTTAACTATACAGTGCCCCTCCATCAAAATACAATTAATCATTTACATATTCTTATGGCCATGTAATATAATTAAATGCAAATAATCCCATTTTTAAAAGGGAATGACTATTCAAGAGTCAAAAAGTTGTAATCTCATAGAAATAGTTCTACATTTAAAATGTTTAATTCCTAATGAAATCAATATTTTCTTTAAGTTTTTCAGCCAATATTACCCTGTTGAAGAGATTTATTTCCTCATTCTGGCAAGAATCAGTCTTCGCCATGACTAAACAATGTGCCTATAACTATTAGTGTATAACTCCAATGAAGACAAATAGGACACCAGGTGCATTTTGGGTATTTATTACCTAAAATTTATTATTATGGTCCTTTTTGATTAAATTTCACATTGTCCCAACAGCTGCTGGTTGGACAGATTGGTTATGCAAACAGAATTGCTCAATGATAGTATTATAACTCAAAGCCTCTGATTTGGAAATTTCAAAGCCTCTACGCAAAGTATTTCTCATTTCCATATTTTTTCTAAATACACCGTTTCTTTATTCTAGAGTATGTAGTGATATTAATTCACTGCTTTGTTTTACTCACTATTCTAAATCAGTGTTGCATGAACAATAAATGTCTAGGGAGTATTGTTTTATTATGGAGATTATGGTCCTGAAATATTAACTAAGCCTGAGGAAAAGTGATAATATTCTGAGGCTTGATGGAGCCTGTACCATCCCATGCTATGAAGACATTTCATTTTTTTATGTACTTATGTATTACTGGAGGTATAGAGTCTTCAGAATCTTAACAGTTAAAACCTGGATATTTTCTTTGTTTATTTAAAAAACCCCACAATTTCTTCATTTGTTTTTAAAGATGAAAGTGAGTTTGCAAAGTATTTGTGGATTTTTGAGCTGTTTGATTAGGACTGTTTCTCATAAACAACTGAGGTAGAACTTAATATTTTGAGGATAGTTCTATTCTCTTAATGTCTTTTTTTTTTTTTTTTTTTTTAACACTATAGCACAATATTTGGTGTGAAACTGTTAATGTAAGACACCCTGAAATTCTAATGTAGATTTGAAAAGTCAGAAATAACTCTAATCTCTACTGGTTTTGCTACAGGAAAAATATATAAACAGGAGGGCGGAATGGCTTGTACATGGACAGAATGTGAGAGCAAAGCATAATTTGTTTTTATTTCTTTTTAAATACACTCAATATTTTGTCCAAGGCACCTTTACATTCCTCTGTGTTGCTGTGTTATGTTGTTCATATTGATATAACTAGCCAAAGAGTGGGTTTATCTTCAGGCAGATTGTTACTTATCATGGAAGCTCTATAGATGCAAATTCATCTGAGAGTATCTAGGCAATAGACTTTACAGTTCCCCAAAGTAGGACTTCCTAATGATAATAGTGACAGTAATTAAGAAAAGAGACTGGTTTGTACTGTTAGTCTTTCATTCACCCAGAAAGCAAAGTGAAAATTAAAAGCTGGAGCACTGATTGCTGGACATTTTAATAGGAAAAATGAGCTGCTTTCTGGAAGCTACAGACTTTGTGGAACCACAAGACAGATTCTGATTTCGAAACACAAGAATTGCTGAAGGTTTTAAATTTGGCAACATTGTGATAATTTTGTTGACTGTTTAAAGAGTACTAATCTCTTGCTACAGTTGTGATACAAATGCATGTCACAGTAATCTAACAAACACTGTTAGTTTACTTTAATACAGTAAGTTAACATGTGTATGTGTATGTGTAATCTATTTTAATTTTGGTAACTATAGACTCATTTTAGAGGGGAGAAAAGGTAATAATCTGAGAAAATCAAGGTGCAAAGATGAAATTGAAAGGGCATTCTTCTTGAAGTCAGTGATAATAAAAGATGCTGTAATTATATTGAAATGAAGACCTTGCTTTAGTCAGAGGTCAATATGCAAAGCCTTAAAATTGCCTAAAATATCTAAGTCTGAGCTTTAAATCTGATTTAAATCTAAGCCAGAATTGCTACATCACCATTTTTCTAATCATCTACACGTAGTCATGCCATGTAGTTCAGTGCTGGTTTCAAACCATTAAAGTTCAAATACTAAAGGCAAAGTCTGCATGCTATTGTTTAATATTTCTACGTTTTGTATTAATGTATGAAATCTATGAAGGACCGTGAGGTTTCTGATCTGAGCTATTACAGAACTGTCTTAAAAATTCCAAGAGAACTGCTTTTGTATCATATATGTAGTTTTCTTTTAAGTAATTACTTTTTAAATTTAGAAAATGTTATAGTGTAATTTTTATAGATGTGTCATGAAATTAAAATAAAAGCTTTGATTTTAAAATTTACAGGTTTTACTATAATTCTGAAAGAATGTTATTAACAAAAATTTCACAACTTGGATAGCCAAATGCTGGACAAAGCTGCCTAGAGTGACCATCGAATCTCATCCTTAGACATACTCAAAATCTTACCAAGGAAAATCTGGTGCAACCTGACCTATGCTGGTTTTACTGTGAATGGCAAACTGGCCCGGAGGACCTCCTGAGGTCCACTCCAATATCACTTGCTCTAGAACATTTGTAAAAGATGTCAATCATTTTGCTTCTATACTTTAAAAGTGGAGAATATTCTTCTCTGCTAATTCAAGACTTGAATGGTTCTTTTTCTACAATGGTTAGACTTGGGCTTTTTAAAAATCCTTAAGCTTGTGTCATCTTGCTCATCATATGTGTGTGCTGCAGGCCATCTATGAAACTAACTTCAGAGACAGGTTCAAGCATCCAGGTTTAGCATATATGCCTGCTGGAATTTCTATGAAACTGCTTATAGTATATTATAAATTTGTTATTTGAAAAAGGTATGCTGAGCATTATCTCAGCAATTTTCACATCAATATTGCTGGAAACCTAGGTCATGCTACAAAGCCCTTTCTTTATTGTTTGTTTTGATCGAATCTTCTAGGACAATGTGCTTTATTAAGGCTTTATAGCAACATCTAGTATTTTCTGATTGTGTTGCTAACAAAAAAATGGATTAAGTATATATAAATATGTAAATCAGAATGTGCTTATTGGGTTGTTATGTTAAATGACCACTTCAGTGAATATCTCAAGGTAGAAATGGAAAGGGTATAGCATACTAAGTATTCACATTGTGTGAAGACATTATGGCAAACGAATGTGAGAAACTTTTTTACAAATCATAACTAGTTGTGCTGGGAAAACGCTCCTTAATTTTTTTGAGAGCACTATTGAAAAATCTAACAATTTCTTTGCCCTCTGTGTCCTAGAAGTTTTTTAACATTCACAATTCAGCAGGTACATGGTGTAGAATAGCATAAATATGTGTTTAGATCCGCAATTTAACTGCCTTGAAATTAGTAGAATACAAGTCCAGAAGCTTTATTTGTGGGCTTATTTGAACTTAAGTGTCTTAGAGTCATGGCTAGATACATTTTTGTCTCTCTAGTGAAGAATTCTAAATCTAATGTACTGAAGGGAGAACAGTTTGGGATTTTTTTTATACTATGTGCATATGATCACAAAATGAATGAAACAGATATATCTCTCTCAATCAGTTCTATAATTTCAGTTTAGCGTGTATATAGGATTTAAATTTAATTTATATTTATGAGAAGTATAATATCTATTGCTATTAATTTTATTTTGGATCTCTTTACACCTGGAATGAAATAATTTCTTCTTATAATCTAATAAACTAGCAGAGCTATGACTGGGTCTTTGTGGAATAACTTGCATTATTTTCTAGCTTTATTTTTTAATATTCATGTCTTTATAAAAGCCCCCGTTCTAGTGGTTCAAGAACTCTCAGAATTATTAAATACCACGAAATCAAACCCATTGTGATTATAAAGAGATATATAAAATTCTTTTCATGTTGATTTAAAATTTTGGTAGCAAACAAACAAAAGTATATTGTGTACTATTTTAGCAAACACTAGCTTAATAATGTTTACCAGTTTGATGCCACTGGCACTGGCATTTGTATTCTGCATGTCAAACATGAAACCAAATGCATTTAGAAAGTTAACATTAAGTCAAACTTTGTACCTGAGGGTTAAATAACAGTATGGATTTTAGTATTATGCTTCTCTGCATTTTATTTCCTAACAGTACAATCTGACTAGTATTTCTAAATGCAAGCTTTTTCTTCTAAAATAATTATATGTCACAGTATTACTCATGTACCTCTAAACAAAAACAGGGTAAAAAAAATCAACATGAAACGTAGATTGTTGAGGTGAAATTATCTAACACTTAGTTCACAAACCCAGACAAACCCAGCTGTTTTGTAAGAAGCCCTCAGCAGTTTTAAAGGCTAACCTCTCTCTTTTATGAGAAGGAATCACTCTGTCTTGGGTTGAATTTGGTCAATTATTGTTTTCATCCATGTCATTTCATAAATAACAAACCTTCTAATAAAGCAAACAAAATCAAGGTGTTTGTGTGACTGGCTAAACTACAGTCCTGGTTTAGGTATTATGCAACCTGAAGAATGACTGCAACCTGAAGAATGACTGTTACTGTGTGGATAAAAAACATGGTAAAAATAATGATACTACTTTTTATTCTGTGGTTATTATACTGTTGTAAAGACAATTTAAATTATCAGAATTTTTAAAATGCAAAATTCTTGCTTGAATTAAGTCTGCTTGCTCGTGTAATGTGATTTAGTTCCCATACTGATGGACTGAAGGAACTTTCTGTACAAAAATGATTTCTGTTTTATTTTCGTGTCAGCAGGAGACATGGCAGCAGATCACTGTCCCTAGTGACAAGTGACAGGACAAGGGAGAATGGCCTAAAGCTGCACCAGGGAAGGTTTCAGACTGGATATCAGGAAAAAAAATATTCATAGAAAGGGTCATCAAACACTAAAACAAACAAAAAAAACCCCTAAAAAAACACAGCCCAAGGAGGTGGTGGAGTCACTATCCCTGGAGGTATTTAAAAGACGGGTGGACAAGATGTTCAGAGACATGGTTTAAGGACAGATAGGAACGGTTGGACTCAATAATCCAAGAGGTCTTTTCCAATCTGGTGATTCTATGATTCTGTGGATTGTGCTTTGCTTTGACGAATTCAGGGAGATAGCAGACCTCCAGCACATTTCTGCATTACAACTCATAGAAAAAAAAATAAATTTGACACTTAGGATAATTCCTGGCCAATCTTTCTGCTTGTGTTGTCATTATGTGGTCCTGGCAGATTCTGCTTAATGACCTCCTATACCCACACAGGTTGCATTGATGGTTAGGCTAGATAGCTGTGAATGAAATAAATAAGATAGTATTCTTTACTAGTTAAGATAATCACTCATACTGTGGTCGAATCAGTGGTCCCATGGTTTATCTATACATTATTATTTCTGATAATTATACTTCAGATATCTCCCACCAGAAGACAAATGCAAATCATGATGCCTTTCATCAGAATCCAATACTTCCTGGCCAGATTCTTTTGAATATTTCACAATGCGTAGGTTGAAGTTAGCTGAAGTCTTTTGCTTGCTTCAAAGTTCATTCTGTTGTGGGTTTTTTTTAGCTTTTGTATCCCATGTTAGCCTGAACCCTGTATATTCTTCCTCATGCTGGTCTTGGCTATCTCATAGAGAGCAAATTCTATGTTGATTGACTCAGTGAAGGCCATATGCACAACTAGCTGAGCCACTCAGGTGATATAGCAAGTTGATCTGTTTATGCAGAAGTTATATAAAAGAAAACCCACTTTGCCCTAACTTTTGTGATGAAATACTTTTAGTTTTCCTTGTAACAATCAGTTACTCCCTACTTTCTTCCTTGAAAATTCATGAACACATTTCCTGCGCCCTTCTCCACCAATTCTTCTTCCACCACAGGAGCATGTTGTTCCATTGCACATATCCCTGCATGTGAAACTCAAATAATCCTCAGAAACAGTTGCTATTTCTTATTTTTTCAGTTTAAGCAGCTCTCAGAAACACTTTTTCTTTTTTGATTTTTTTTTTTTCTCTTCAATATTTAATCTTACTGTTTGTGTGTTCCGATCTGGGAGCTATTCCTAGAATTAAGAGAGGAAAACTTTTCAGGATATATATATAAGCCACATGTACTGAAGATTCATGCTATATTAAAACAATGGTGTGTGATAATATAAATGAAGATTAAAGATAATATGCACATACTTAAGAGGAAATTAAAGTTGTTCTGCAAATCTGCAGACATTTGAAGGTTATTAGTGTTTGACTTTGCAAATTTGAACTGACTTGTTAGGTTTGTCCAGTGGAATTTCATTTTAAATTCTTACCAGTCTTTAAGGCTGACTTGCATGTAAATAAGCTACTGTGATCAGATAATGACTATATAGATCTTTATAAGACTATTAAGAAAACCCTCTAAGATAAGAAAGAAACAATATAAAATGTTTCTAATTAATTTTTAACCAGGCACTTCACCAGCAACATTCTTGTGTGTTTTTAATGATAAGTTTTCAATCCAGTGTACTCTGATGCATGGCAAAGTTCAGTATAGTTTAACTTCATGAACATAGGTCATATTTTCTACTTCCTCACCTTGTACCTATTACCTCTGTAGAAAGCTCCCACTTTGATGTGGTAGCATTTCACTTCTGAGAAATTTGTGTGGAGACAGACAAACCACAAGATTACTAGATTTTAAGCTGCAGGTCTAATATGACTATTATTAGTTCAGACAAAAATTTAAAGAGGTATTCTATACATATGAATATACTACCTAAAACTCATGCAGATAACTGCAGTGAGGAAAATCTGTCCTCTAGAATCAATTTTTTGCTATTGTGCTTAGGCAGCAGATGTTTGTAAATGTTGAAAATTTCAGCAATACCTGAAAGCCCTCATGTACTGTATTTTTTCATTGTCAAGTAAATGACATAATCTGTTTTGATACTGCAATTTTTACTCATGCTTTATGCTTGGTTTTGTATAACCATATGTTTGTAGGATTATGATTAAGAATATTTTGCATGTGAAATCCTTGCTGTATAAGAATATTTCTTGTTAAAAGTTAGTTATTTAGAATTTACTTATGCTTAAGGACACATTTACCATTGTAACAGTCTCTGATAAGCAGAAAGTAGGTCATTATCCAACCATCAGTAGATTATTTGGCAAATTAGAGAGTTTTATGCTTTGCTAATGATGATATTTTGAGGAGCATTATAAGCTAATTCTGTAATTAAAGTTTTTTAAATTATATTAGGCTGGGCTTGGCACAAAGGAATGTTGCATCTGTCAAAGTCTGAAATGTAAACTTTGATTTTATCAGGAGTGCCAAAGCAATTGAGTTTTTCACCATTTAATGAATTACCTGCATATTTATGATCATCATCACCTGAAATTTCAAAATAGGGAGGATAAATTAATTTTTGCAGACTATGTGCAAACCACTTATTATCTTTTGTGAATATTAAAGTAGTGGTAACCATACTGAAAAAAACAGAAATGGAGAATATAACCCCTCCCTCCTCCAAAGCATGCCCATGAATTTTTGTCTACTTCTAATGAACATATGAGCAGCTGAAATATTGAGTAAAGGCTCACAACTGTTGTTATAAAATCAAGGTGGGACAGCAAAACTGTTGAATACAGCTGAATTTGATCCTTATGGTATCATATTTTGTATCACTTAATTTATCTAACTCAAGTAGTTTAAATATAGGAATTATATAGTTACACCCTAGGGTTTTGGCATGTTGTATTAGCACTTCAAGAGTGAAAGTAGCCCTTTCCAATTCAATATGGGGCAATATGGGAGAATACAGGACAATACAGGACAATATGAGGCAATATTGAAGGATGTTACCATTCTCCTTAGCATTCTCTTCCCCTTATTTCTGTATGTTTACTTCTTTCTACACACAGCACGGTTTTAAACACTCAGTGTAGCTTTTAAATACATCAGTACAGATTTTTTGTTTGTGGTACCTTATGTTCATTATCCCTCCTTCACTGTGGATTATTCTGCTTTCCTTCTCCTCAGCTGTCAAGCTTCAAGCCAGGTTCAAAACACACTTTGGCAATTTTAATGCTCTGGTTGGATAGGAACTGATTTTTGATATTCTGCCATATTTGATCAGTGATGGAAAAAGTGCACAAAAGCCAGTCCCACTAATGACATCTGTTACTTTATCTTCAAGCTGGCCTTCCTACCCTGTTAATCTATTAAAAGGAAGTGGCACTTAAGGAGCATATAAATGAAATAACACTCATAGACAAAATTTGACTACCTTAAATCTTTTTCCTCTTCCCTCAGACATTACCAATTAGTTACTGTATGACTTAAAAAGGCAGGATGTAAACATTCTTAAGCAAGCTTGTTAAAGACAATTGATTACTCCAACCTACCTGTTTGATTTCTGTGAAATTTAACTTACTGTCATTCATACACCTGTCCTTTCAGATTTGTCCATATTTCAGGCATTTTTCAATTTTCTTTCTGTTTGAGATTTTGTTGACTAAGGATGCAATAAATAGGGATCCCAGGCTATTCTTACAGTTTAGCAGTTTGTAATAAGCGCACCCTTAGCAAGTTTGCAGATGACACTAAGCTGGGTGGAAGTGTTGATCTGCTGGAGGGTAGGGAGTCTCTGCAAACGCATATGAACAGGCTGGACTCATGGGCAGAGGTCTTCTCTGGAGGTGTTTAAGGCACGAGTGGATGAGGTCCTGAGGGGCATAGTTTAGTGATTGATGGGAATGGTTGGACTTGATGATCTGGTGGGTCTCTTCCAACCTGGTGATTCTATGATTCTATGATTCTATAAGATTGCCTAGCCTATTTCCACAGAATTTTTCCCAGAGAAGATGACTATGTTTTACAAATGGGAAATGGGTGCATTGAAAAATACTTATTATTCCTAAAAATGCCTGTAGTATGAAACTACTGAAATCTCTCTCTCTCTCTTTTTTTCCCCCAAGAAGAAATAAAGTATAGTAGTTAAAAAGTCATTAGGTTTGCATGTATTGTTCATAAGCAATCAGTTTTCAATCATGGTGTAGAAGTTACAATTACTTGTTAAAGAGGTTGGTTTGCTATTTTTATAGTGATGCTTTCAGTACAAGAAAAAAGTATCCTGAAAATTAAACTGCCTCAAACCTACACTTATTTTTTATAAGCAAATATACAAATGAAGTTAAACAATGCTTTTTCTCTAGGAGAAGGCAGCCTTTGAGTTCACTCTGTGTGTGTGTAATATGTGACAGTAACTTTGTAACTGATATCACCAACACATACCATAGACACATATCATATCATGTACAATGCATATCATAGAATCATAGAATCACCATAGGCTGGAAGGTACCCACCAGATCATCAAGTCCAACCATTCCTATCAAACACTAAACCATGCCACTTGGCACCTCATCCACCTGTGCCTTAAACACCTCCAGGAAAGGTGACTAAATACCCTCCCTGGGCAGCCTGTTCCAGTACCCATTGTCCCTTTCTGTGAAATTTTTTTCCTGATGTTCAGCCTAACGTTCATTCCTTTGATAGGAATGACTCAATTATTCGGTGGGTCTCTTCCAACCCGGTGGTTCTTTGATTCTATGATTCCAAATCTCCCCTGGTGGACCTTGAGGCCATTCCCTCTTGTCCTGTCCCCTGTCACTTGGGAGAAGAGGTCAGCATCTTCCTCTCCACACCCTCCATTCAGGTAGTTACAGAGAGCGATGAGGTCTCCTCTCAACCTCCTTTTCTCCAGGTTAAACAGCCCCAACTCTCTCAGATGTTCCTCATAAGGCCTGTTCTCCAATCCTTTCATCATCTTCATTGCTCTTCTCTGGACTTGTTCCAGAGCCTCAAAATCCTTCTTGTGGTGAGTGGCCCAGAACTGAACAGAGTATTCAAGGAGTGGTCTCACCAGTGCTGAGTACAGAGGGAAAATAACCTCCCTGGACCTGCTGGTCACGTTGTTTCTGATACATGTCTACATCTGAGATAACTGTCTGGGTTGGCACTGCCATCAGCAGATCATTACTCCACAGATGCCATCTAGAGTGATATTTGACTGCACAAAGACAGGTGACTATATATGTGTGCTATTATTACCAGAGTTCATGTGAAGTTAGGAGTTCTTGTTTCCCTTTCCATTTTACTTGGTTCACAGTTGTGAAGAGAAGAACAGGGAAAATAGTGTTTTACTTGTTTCACACAAGCAGCTTTCAGAGGCGCTCAGCATAGAACTTGCTTTCTGACTTTTGTTGAACTTTTTGTTGTTTATCTTCTGACAGAGGTGGACATGAGCATACATGAGAAGATATCAGGTAAACACAAACCATATTTGAATACTGTAAATCTGAATTCAGAGGAAGGCAAAATAGCAATGACATTTTTGTTGTTACCTTTGCAGTAACTTTGAGCAAAAGAATTTTGCATTTGGAAATACAGTACTGTTTTGAACTGGAAATTGTAACTCAGAAACTTAAGCCAGATATTTTCACCAATTTAAAGCTTTCAAAGTTTTGTCTTCAAAACCAGAATTTTTGTCAGAGAGTTCTGATTAAGAAGAAAACTCTGAATAACTTTATTTGCTCCTCAAATCACTTCTTTTCTAAAATAAAGAGAAACTGAATTGTGTTTCATAGCTGAGTATGCAATGGAGCAGGAGCCAATGCTGAGACTGAAATACTTACCATAATCCTATTTAAGTTCAGTCACTATGGAATTTTTTTAACTTTTAAAATTACCTTTTCAGTAGTAGGGTTGTTTTTTTCTTTTTGGAAGGGAGGGGTGGGTTTTTTTTTTGTTTTTTTTTCAGGGATTTGAATATTCAAGTTTTGCCCATTAGTGGAATATGACAATTTGTTTAATTTCTGGTTTTCATATTTTATTTCTCTGTACATAACAGCATGTAAAGACCTAGTAGTTTCCTTGTCTATTGTGTGCTTTCTTAAACATTTTCTGAGGGCTGGTTGTCTGCACTGAGGGCCTTGTCTGTGGTGCAAGGTTTAATGGCATGCACTCCCCCACCCACCTACAATATTGCTCTGGAGACCTTATACCTTTTAGAAGGAGCTTCTGCATGCACACAGCAAGACTACCACTCACATGCTAATGGAGCACAGACTTGTCTTATAAATAGAACTTGCAATAAGTCACATGGCAGGCACCCACCACCCCAATAAGACTGGCCTGGAAGAACTACTGGAGCATGTGGCTCTGAAGAATTGTTGCTGGAGCTGCTGCACGATGGATCATGTGTTCCTTACTGTAGCCCATCAGATTGGTGAACCTTTACTTTTCTTCTTCCCTTCCTGTTCTCTTTCTTACTTATCTTACTTTGTTTTTCTTTTTCTTTCTGGCATTCTGGTATGTCAGATCAGATCTGAGTTATATTTTGTGACCTTTTCTCTGTTCAAGGTATCGGACTATAATTTGGCCAGATCAGATTCTGGTTTTGCAGCTTTGGGAAGTTGCCTCTTGGTGTGCACCTGAGTTATCTGATTTGTTATTTTGCCTGTGTCCAAAATAAACACAGCATTTGATTTTATCCTGAACAACTTGTTGGTCTCTGACTTGCCCTGTAGATATCAAATGATTTTCCCTAATCAACTGTACAGGTCAGAGAAGACCCCAGCACTTAGTTGAGTCTTGGAAGAAGGCCCTGACATAGCAAGAATACATTATACTTATCGTCCCAGATTATTAGGCCTTAATGTTCCATAAAATTACAGGCTACAAATGCTTAAATAACTAAGCTGTTGTATACAGCAATTTATCATGTTTTCTTACCAATTTCATTGATCTCATATGTCATTTAAGGCTTAATTATGATTAAGAATATTTAACAAATTACAACACACTTTAATAAATTGACCTTATATTTGTTCAGACTTCATAAAGGACTTAAAAAAATGAATAGTTTGAACTCTTATAGCTCAAATGAGAAGATTTTCAAATAAGGATTTTTTTTTCTCTCAGTTTGGGTAGCTGACCAGACTGTTCATCTTATTTTTAAAGTGTTACCTTTAAAAATGTTATTAACTGACAAGAACATTCTTTTCTTCCTTGAGACACTATGAAACTTGTCTGGCCTTATCCTTATGTATTTCTGAACACCAGATCTTTAGCTTTGAAAGAACACATCATTTGAAAAGGAATTCTCTTTTATACTAAAAGTAACAACAGAAAGAGATACAGATGCATGGATGTCCATGCACACACTTCCTTGCATATGTAGTGATAAAACTACTGACTGACTCTGAAGATCTTGAAAATCTGGAGAGGTCTATTTAAAATTGACTTGATTATTTTCAAATTGACAAGAGCTACACAAGTGAGTTAAGAACCTGCAGCAGAGCCTTTCTGATATAATTTAGCTTCATATCTAACAGAATTAATGGCAAGTACTTGAGATCTAGTCAGACTTGTCCTTCTGCTAGTAGGCTCTGAACAATACAAAAATTGCCTGGAAGACAATAGACACTTTTTGATGAGACATGGGAGAGTCTGCATGAGAAATTTTCTTTCATTGGGCCTTTTAAAGAGTGGGATGTATAAAAGTATCTGGATAAATTTTAAAGACTGTTTCCTGATTTAAGTGTGGAGAAGTCATTAACACTGCTTCTTTGGTGGCACCAAACAGGAGGACGGTGAGTTCTGTGGTGGGGTGGACATTTTGAGGCAGTCAGATCTTCCCTGAGACAGGAAATCCCTGAAAAACCCAGGTGGGGGAGGGGCTCCTGACAGCAGGCACGCACACTCAGATCCTGCATGGTACCTGATGGGAAGGGGCAGTCCTGGCAGCTCCCGTGGGAGCCACTTGGGAGCACCACAACCTGGAGCACAGTGAAGAGGAGTGTAGCAAAGAGAGGCGGGACAGTTTGAGTGGCAATTCAAGCAGGCAGGGCGAGAAGGCAAGGTGCAGAGAGGACCCAGAGACAAGACAGAAAACATCAAAGACCTTGGTGGCTACCTGGCAGAAGTTTAAAGCTGCTTCGAGTGCTGCAGCAGGCAGGATGGGTGCTGCCACCCAGACAGAGCTACAGTGGGTGCATGCAGCTACCCAGACCCTGAGCTGTACGCAGTGCCCCCCTCCCACACCAGCTCATGCCTCTGTTACTGGCTCCACTTGTGAAAGCTGCCTTCGACTGGGGGAACTCCATTGTATGGTGGAGGAGTTAAGGGAGGAGGTGAAGAGGTTGAGGACCATCAGTGAGTGTGAGAGGGAGATAGACCAGTGGAGTAGTGCCCTCTCACTAACTCAGAAGCCTGCTGGAGCTGCTATGTCCAAACACCATCCACCTGGAAAGAGCAAGACTGGGGTTATAAGAGATCGGGAATGGCAGCAAGTTCCTTGTAGGTGAAGAAAACCTGCTCACATCAAGCAGACAGCAAAACCAGAGATCCCCCTGATGAACAAGTACCAGGTGCAGCAGGAGGAATCCAATCCTGAGGATGGTGGCTCCCACAGCCTAGAATCTTTCCCTAGGCCACACCATCCTCAGGAAAAAAAAAAAAAAACCATCCTCCATTAAGAAGAAGAGGAAGGTGATTGTTTTAGGCAACTCCCTCCTCTAAGGAACAGAGGGACCCATTTACAGATCTGACCCACTCCACAGAGAGGTCTGCTGCTTACCAGGGACATCAGTGAAAGAGGCAGTTAGAAAATTTCCTTCCCTGATCCATGAGACAGACTACCAGCCTCTGATAGCAGTCCAAACTGGTAATGATGACTTAGTAAAAAGAAAGATCAAAGTCATCAAGAAAGACTTCACTGGGAAAATGATGGAGGGCTCTGGGGCAAAAATAGTATTCTGCTCCATCCCAAGGCTAAATAGAGAGGAGCTGGGAGTCAGAAAGAAGAACTCTATTAATGCCTGGCTCCAAGTCTGGTGTGAGGAAAGGGTCTTCAGCTTCTTAGATCATGATGTGGCTCACACATCCCCTGACATTGTTGCTAAGGATGGGACATGTGGGTCTCCTAGCAGGGCTAAAGCCCTTGATTAAAGCTCATAAATCGAGCTTTAAACTAGATGTAAAGGGGGAAGGGATTGAGACCAGGCTAGGCAAGAGCAAGGCTGGATGTGGGGCACTAGAGATTTGGAGAGGGTGTGCTGGTGAGGACCACCACACAGGAAGTGGGGGAGAGTGCACCTTGGAGCAATAAAGGAGATACAGGCACTCTGGTGCAAGCTACTCCAGTTACCAGGCAATTGGGAACAAACACTGTTCCCTCTAAGAGGACTGAAGGCTCGGCAGATCAGCTGAAGTGCATTTATACCAATGCAGGCAGCATGAGGAATAAGAAGGAAGAGCTGGAAACTGTCATAGGGCAAGGAGGCTATGATGTTGTTGCCATCATGGAAACATGGTGGGATAACTCATAACTGGAGTGCAGCTGGGGTACCTACTCTTCTGGCAGGATAGGAAGGGTAGGAGAGGAGGCAGAGTAGCACTCTTTGTAAGGGAGGAATTGGACACCACTGAGATGGATTGTGGTGATGAGGAGATTGAGTATCTGTGGGTTAAAATCAGAGGAGCCCATAAGAAGGTAGACTTTCTGATGGGAGTCTGTTACAGACCACCCAGCCAAGGAGAAACAGCTGATGAGCTCTTCTATAAACATCTGGGGTTAATCTCTAGATCAATGCCACTTGTTCTTGTGGGAAACCTCAGTCTTCCTGATATCTGCTGGAAGTACAATAGAGAAGAAAGGAAGCAGTCTAGGAGGCTCCTGGAGTGTGTGGAAGACAACTTCCTTGCACAGCTGGTGAATGCAGCAACAAGGGAAAGTGCCCTCCTGGACTTGCTGTTTGTGAACAGAGAAGGCCTTGTGGAGGATGTGGCACTAGGAGGACGCCTAGAGCTAAGCGATCACATGATGATAGGGTTTTCAGCTGTTGGATGATGGAAAGGCTGTGGGTGTATCTTCCTGGACTTCAGTAAAGCCTTTGACACAGCTTCTCACAGCATTCTGCTACGGAAACTGTCAGCCTCTGGCCTGGACAGGTACACACTCGCCTGGGTGGAAAACTGGTTGGATGGCTGTGCCTACAGAGTGGTGGGAAATGGTATTAAATCCAGCTGGAGGCCAGTTACAAGTGGGATTCCCCAGGGCTCAGTGCTGGGTCCAGCCCTGTCCAATGTCTTCATCAATGACCTCGATGAAGGCATTGAATGCTCCCTTAGCAAGTTTGCAGATGACACAAAGCTGTGTGGAAGTGTTGATCTGCTGGGGGGCAGGGAGTCTCTGCAAAGGGATCTGAACAGGCTGGACTGCTGGGCAGAGACCAATGGCATGAGGTTTAACACGGCCAAATGCTGGGTCCTGCACTAGGGGCACAACAACCCTGTGCAGTGCTACAGATTAGGAGACGTCTGGTTGGGAAAATGTCTGGAGGAGAAAGACCTGGGGGACTTGGTTGATAGCTGACTGACCATGAGCCAGCAGTGTGCCCAGGTGACCAAGAAGGCCAAAGACATTTTGGCCTGTATCGCAAATGGTGTGACCAGCAGGCCCAGGGAGGTTGTTCTCCCTCTGTACTCAGCACTGGTGAGACTGCTCCTTGAACCCTATGTTCAGTTCTGGGCCCCTCACCACAAGAAGGATGTTGAGACTCTAAAGTGTGTCCAGAGAAGAGTAATGAAGCTGGTGAAGGGGCTGGAGAACAGGTCCTATGAGGAACAGCTGACAGAGCTGGGGTTATTTAACCTGGAGAAGAGGAGGCTGAGGGGAGACCTCATTGTTGTCTATAACTACCTGGGGGAGGTTGTGGAGAGGAGGAAGCTGGCCTCCCAAGTGACAGGGGACAGGACAAGGAGGAACAGCCTCAAGCTCTACCAGGGGAGTTTTAGGCTGGAGATTAAGAGGAAGTTTTTCACTCAGAGGGTCATTGGGCATTGGAACAGGCTGCCCAGGGAGGTGGTTGATTCACAGTTCTTGGAGGTGTTTAAGGCACAGGTGGATAAGGTGCTGAGGGGCATGTTTAGTGTTTGATAGGAATGGTTGGACTTGATGATCTGGTGGGTCTCTTCCAACCTGGTTAGTCTATGATTCTATAAAATCTGTGAAGGACGACAACTAAAATAACCCAATATCTACGGACACATCTGTTGCAACTGTTTGCATCTGTTCTGTTTTATTCACGTTATGATCTGGATGGGAAAATGTGCCTGTGGTTTGACAGTTTTATAAGCCTGGTGGCATGCAGTACTTAACAAACCTTAAAATATGCATCTACTCCCTCCACTCTACTTGCCTATCTTAAGAGAAAAGGATGGCAAAAAAGGAATTTTAACATGGACATTAAACGATGCATCAAAATAATCTTCTTGTGTTTATGCCTTCTACTTAGGCTTGACACTCTTAGATTTCTCACCTCAGTGTTGTTCTTTTTGGCTCAAACTATATCAAGGAACATGGTATATATATGTATTTCTTTTACTGTACAATTTTCTTTAAAGATTGAGTTCATTACAATAAATGACAGTTTTAGATAACTTATTTAAATCCATCCTTACAAATTCACTCTTCTTTAAAAGCTACAATAACCATCACAAAAAGGATAACTGCAGAAAGACTGATTTGTACCTCAGAAAAGGAAAACCTTTGTTCAAATCAAAGAACTGTAGATTTCTACTGTGATTCTGAGTTATTAAGCATGTCATGAACTTGTATTATTCTGCAGGTCTGGTTGTAACCTTAGTAACCATGTATCCATGGTAACATATATATTCCAAGATAATTGTTTGATCAAGACCTTTTTATGATCTGATTTCTGATGATCTGATACACTGTATCACTCATTTCAGGATAAAATTAGAGCCTAATATTTCAATTTTTAAAATATCCTTTATCACATCATAGACTATCTTTCTAAAAATATATATCCTTGCAGACTTTTTGTCTTATCAAGAAAAAGTATAGCACTGTATCTTGTTAGTGAAGACAGAGATCACTATATCTTATGTGTGAATATTTAAATTAAACAGAGTAGTTTAGAACATAACTGATCAATGTACTTATTTCAACATATGGCAGAAGACATTTTTTAAGCTAAAAGTATATCTCCTATACTATTCCAATAGAAGTAAATTAAACTAGTGCTATAGATGCATCTACATTAATTTTCTGTCACCTTTAATAAGCATAAAAAAAGTCTTTGCAGTTTTATAACTTTAAACACAGCATAAATCACTGAACTACTAAGAGATGATTTCACTATCCTGAGATAATTAAAAAGCCCCACAAAACACTGGGCAGACAGTATAAAAATTAGAAGGCAACAACATCCAGCTAATAATTTGCATTCTGAAACAGAGTTAGATTGGAAAACACTTTCTGCCCTGAAGCTGTCAGTGTGTGCATTTTAATGCAGGGAAAGCTGGAAATGCTGAGTATCTGTTGTATGGGTTGTGCTTGGGGTCCTTACATTTTTTAAAAACAGGAAAATGATAAAATGCAGGGCAGGATATTGTCTGCAGAGAAACAACCATCAATCATACTGCCCTGCCACCTTGGACTTTAAATTGTAAACTAGATATTTTGGTGAACTGAAGATTTTTGATTTTTTTCTTTTTGTTGACAATCAACATTTAATTTAAAAATTAGTATTGTGTATATGATATACTCTTCAATCATTTTACAGAGAATAATTTTGTAACACATAAATTATATCATTCTAAACATTGCATTTAGTACAAAATCATGAAAACAACAAAGCATTTTGATGTAATCTGTTACCAAGCACCTCCAATTTTTCTTCTTATACGAACATAATTTTCCAATATTTCCTTCGGCTCTTAGGCTCTTAGTTCTTCAGAGGAAAAGAAGTATCCACAACCTACATCTAATTTAATCTGAAAGGTTATATATTTGTAGTAATAATGGATTATTTATTATTCATGAATTTTGTAATTGCATAATATTGCCTCAGATGATCTTTTAACATATTAGCTATTTTATTTCTGATAACTTTCCTCTTTAATATAAGCAGAGTTATTGTTTTAGTTTCTGCATTTCAAATTATTTTTAGTCATGATTTGCTGTGGTTTATTTTCTTTTTTATTACACTGCAAACAAGAAAACAGAAAAAGTATGCCCACTAGCCTCATGTATTGTCATAGGGATCCAGGTTACAGATGCAGTTGAAGAACACTTCATATGTCTTTCATCCATATTTTTCTGCTGCACTAAGTTGTACAAACTCCTTTTCGCTAGAAGCCATGCTAAATCTGTGATTTTAACAACCAGTCTCATTACAATTATTTTGATTTACCAGCTTTTCTTTTTTTTATAGCAAATGCTTTACATAGCTATCAGTAACTTGGTGTTGATTCAGGAGTGTAAAACTTCACTGTTGATTCTTAGTATGTTTGCATGATCATACCAGCTTTGAACCCAATGACTTGAAGAAACAGATAGAAGTAACATAAATACCTGATGGAGGAAAGGGACATCACACTGCAAATGAATTTGATTCTAGTGAGCCAGTTTACTGAAGCCCATACCAGACTCTTATACCTTACTCGATTAATATGGGTTATTGTTTAGCAAGCTGATTGGACAATTCTCCTTTAGCAATAAGCAATCAATTAGTTATACTAATCTTAAACTTTCCCATGAGAAACAGCTATGCGAGCATTCTAACTCAATATACTACAAAGTTACAACTCAAGGTCTAGCAAAGAAAAGTTACCAGTGAGAAACAAGAGAAGCATTACAGCAGAACAATCGCTTAATGCTGTAAAAAGAAACTTTGAGCCTCTATAAGCCTTTATAGTCATGGTGTGTATGTGCAAAACTGTGCGTGTAAAGCTGTGAGGCCTTATGCTAAGGTGCCTTTATTTCATATAGCATAAGATGTTCAGTGCTTGGAGATGCTCACTATATGGCCTCTAGTCTGTAGCCACCCATCAAATACCTGTAGAATCAACAAAGATGATCTGATTGGACTATTTAGTGTCATTACAGCTCTGTTTCAACTTCAGAATTATGGGGTTGAAAATCAAGATTAAAAGATATTTTTCTTGAGAAGGAAGTAGTATTTTTTATATTTATCTATTCTTTTCTGGTTTTTTTTCTTCTGTGTGATACACTCTACTATCCATCATTTTATAAGGATCTTTCTGACACTTAATATGAATTGTTCAGTTACATTGTTAGGAAACCCGACCTACAGAATTAATAAACTAAACTCAGAGCCACTGGAAATCAAAAGTGCACAGATCTGGTAAACTTATTTACCCAGCAATGCATAGTGAAAACAGGAGCTGTTAAGTGTATTTATCTACTAGCTTCTTTTTGGGTAGATTGACAAAATCTAGAACAAAATTAAAAAAAATATTTAGAACAAAATTAGAAAATAGTACTTATGCAATAAGCTATTTCAATCCACTTGAATCTGAAAATTAGACTCAATTTTTAATGCTTAGTGTTTAGTGTGTTCTTGAATAAATTGAATGAAAATTTAGATGAATTTATGCTCATTAATGAATATAAGTTGAACACATATTTTCGCACGGATGAAAAGTTAAAAAAAGTTTTTGCTATAGTGCTTAAGGAAGCTTTTTAGAAGAGTGAAAAGTTACTCCATCCTAGATTTGTTTATAAAAAAATATTGACTTTATGAAAATTTTGTGGTAACATCTTGATTCTGATATCTTTTGAAAAATACATGTTTTGAAGATATGGCTAATATACATTCCTAATAGATGTTACTCCAAATTTCCATTTGAAGGTTAATGTCATCTGAAGAAATGAAAGGGGTATGCTAACATTTCTTTAAAATGTAGAACAACATAGTTATTCTATTAACCAGAACACGACAATAAATCACACAAATCTCTTTCCCTTTATGTTGGCTTGTTTCTACTAGGATAGGAGGTCACCTCTGCGAGTACACATTGCTAGATCATGTCCAGCTTTTTATCCACAAGTACTGTCAAGTCCTCTCAGTATGGTTGCTCTTAATTCCTTGATTCCCTAGCCTGCATTGGTAATTGTGCAGGACCTTACACTTGGCCTTGTTAAACCTCATGAAGTTCAAAAAGGCCCACTTCTTTAGCTTGTTGAAGATCCTCTGCTTGGCACCCTGTACATACACATAGGTAGGATTTTAATTCAAGTATTTCTGACTTTTCTTAAACAGAACAAGTTAACACAGAGATGGAAGATATAGTGTTATGAATTGCTGTTGTAAAGTTGGTTTTCATTTGAATCTTCTGAGATGGACATTTAAAAATGTACCTCAAAATTTACCTGCATTTATAATAAATAAAATAACCATGCTGGCAGAGTCTTGTTAGTTGTCATTTGAGACACTCAGTTTGCAAAAACACATGCAATTTCATAATTTTTTTTAAAAAAAAAAATTAGTCTTAAACTTTTTTCTTCAGAAACTACTTTGAGTTCATGATTTAACTACCGGAAAAGTCAGGAACGTGCACCATCTATTCCAGCTGTTGAAACCTTCCTGGAATATCCTGTGAACAGCATATGTTTCAAAAGAGCACTTGATGTTCATATGTGTTTAAAAACTCCAGAAATAGGCCTCATGACATTTAAGGCAACTTTCCCTGCTCAAAGAGGTATTGATCAAAATCAGCATGTAACTGACTACTGCTAACAGGAAAAGTCTGACCAGAAGTGTAAGCCTCAATTTTAGCTAAGGTGGCAAGGAGTTCACTCTGTCCTCTAGGACTCTGAATTCTGAGAAAGCTATCTTTTAACTTGTTTTCTTTAAACACTGCTAAAATAATTATTGACCCTTTACATCCCACAGAAATTGTTCTAGTCAGCAGACCATAAAAAGAAAACAACCCCCTCACATTTTTATGCTCTCAGAGGAGCCATATTACTGATTATAAGAGAAAAAATTTACTCAAGAGGCTGGAGAAAACCAAATCATATCAAGAGTGCCAGGAGAAAGAAGAAGAGCAAAAGAGAGTGTGACTAAACTGTGCTTCAAGCATTTTTTCATGCAGAACCCCAATATAATGGTACTTCATGTTTGATTGAGGACTTCCTTTTGGGACCCAGCATGAGTTTTACACCCTCTGCTCACTGCAGTACAATTAATACTGGATTCTGGGCATATTTCTTTCACGAATAGGTAAGCAGACTGACAGATGTGTAATGGAAAAAAATATTTTTTAAAAAAGACATAGTAAGACAAAAATATAACCAGGTTATACCCAAGCCTAAAATTATAACTTCATTTAATTTCTACATAAAATCTCTCAGTGTACTTTGAAAATGCTTAGCTTGTTTGAAAATCTCCTGAATTTATTCCTTTACTTCAAACTAAAGATATCAAAAGTTTATCTTCTGATTAATGCTCTAAACAACCTTTAATTTCCATCCTGATGCTGACATAACACGAGAATCAAAATTAATAAGTCCAGAAGAAGAAGGAAAATTTTAAGCATTTGCACATGGTAATAAGCAGTTAAATGTTTTGCAAGTAAGTGATAAAATAGACTTTCATTATTAGGATAGAACCGAATAATTGGCTTGAATGTCCCTCAACATTTCAGTTTGAATGATGATTCATCAAACTCTCTTCTCTTTCTCTTCCCTTTTCCCTCTTCTCCCTTTCCCTTTTCCTTTCCTTCTTCTTTTTTCTTCCCCTGTATTCATTCCCAGTAATAAGAAAATTGGTGAAGGTGAACTCCGTGTAACAAACATTTCATTATTGTAACTTCCAAAGGTATTTTAAGCTAATGCATCTTACTGTATAATGTGTGTTGAGTATTAAAAAGAAACTGTAATAATCCTTTGTGATATGAACATTTACCATCTGTCCCTGTCATTACTCTAATTGCATTAAATGATCTCATCTTCTGACAAATGAAGTCAGGTACACTAAAACTGTGTATCTTACTTGTTCATTTTCATAAATACTAACCATTTAACATAGGGATGAAAAACAGACTTGTCACCATTCAGAGTAAATATCAGAAGGTAAGAAACACAGTTGCTGAATGTTGATTTTGGTAAGGTATCTTCTTCCTCTTGTACTATCCATAAATAACAAAACCTGCTACTACATTCTATGCTTAGATTTAGGTCTGTTGTGTTATTGTAAGAACTGACAGATGCAATGTTAGGAAAGCTAAAGCAAAGAAAAAAAAAGTTTTCTGGTAACTTTCTTGCCTAGGATGTATATATGAAAATAAGTTGATAAAGTTCATTAATTGAGATAGTTTTATCTGTTAGGTGTGCAAAGACAACATACCTCCTTTGCATGGATTGTTTCTTCCTGTACCTTGTTCTGTCAAGTCCTTCCTACTGACATCACCTGGTAGGTTGGTGGTGTAGTTTTGTTTCTACTGTGCCAGGAAGATTATAGAAATTATAACTTAATGTCTGGAATATGTATTTATATCATTATATATGCTGTGCTGTCACACATAAGGTGGTGGGATGACTCATATAGTTGGAGTGCTGCTCCCGGTTGTGGAATATAAGTTCTTCAGGCAGTATAGGAAGTGTAGGAGAGGTTGTGGGGCAGTCCTCTCTGTTAGAAAGTGCTTTGATACCTTCTAGCATGATGATGATAATGACAGGATTGAGTGTCTGTGGGGAAAAAAAACCAGAGGAACCCACAAGAAGGCAGATATTGTGGTGGGAATTATAGACCACCTAGCCAGGAAGAAGATGCTGATGAGCTTTTCTACAAATAACTGGGAAAAGTCTCAAGATCAGTAGTTCTTGTCCATGTGGGAGAATTTAATCTACCAGACCTCTGCTGGAAGTAGAGTACAACAGAGAGGAAGCAGTCTAAGAGGTTCCTGGAGTGTGTGGAAGACAACTTCCTCAACACAACAGGTGGAAGAGTTAACAAGGGAAGGCATCTTCCTGGTCCTGCAGTTTGTGAACAGAGAAGGTTTCGTGGGAGATGTGGTGGTTGGAAGACACCTTGGGCAAAGTAATCATGAGACGGTAGAATTCTCAGTTCTAGGTGAGTTGAGGAGGGGGTTTAAGCCATCTTAATTTCAAAAGGGCAGACTTTGAACTGTTCAGAAGGCTGGTTGACAAAGTCCCATGAGAGACAGTCCTTAAGGGCAATGGAGCCCAAGAGCGTTGGGTGCTTTTCAAGAAGGAAATCATGGCAGCACTGGAGCAAGCTGTCCCCATGTCCTGGAAAATTAGCTGGTGGGGGAAAAAAACAAGCTTGGTTGAGCAGAGAGATCTGGGTGGACATCAAAAAGAAGAGAATGTCTATGAGCTTTGGGAGAAGGGGAAGGCATCCTGAGTGGACTACAGTGAAGAAGAAAGCTCATGTACAGGAAAAATTAGAAGGGTTAAAGCCCAACTAACACTCAGACTGGCCAATTCGGTGAAAGATAATAAGAAAAAATCTTTCTATTAATGTATGAATAGTAAAAGGAGGACTAGGGAGAATATTAAATATCTTTTGGATACAAACAGAACAGCCGTGACAAAGGATAAGGACAAAGCTGAGGTACTTCATGCCTTCTTTACTTCAGTCTTTAATAGTAATGAAAGTTGTTCCCTGTCTGTACATCCTGAGGAGTTGGAAGAGCAAAACAAAGCTCCTGTGATCTAAGAGGAAGTGGTTAGAGACTTGCTTGTCCAATTGCACATTCACAAGTCAGTGGGCAGGATGGGATTCACCTGAGAATATAGAGGGAGCCTGGCAGATATGCTTGCCAAACCCCATTCTATCATAGAATCATGGAATCATAGAACAACCAGGTTGGAAGTGACCCATCGGATCATCCAGTCCAACCGTTCCTATCAAACACTACACCAAGTCCCTCAAGACCTCATCTACCCGTGCCTTAAACACCTCCAGGGAAGGTGAATCAGCCACCTCCCTGGGCAGCCTATTCCAATGCCCAATAACCCTCTGTGTGAAAAACTTCCTCCTAATCTCCAGCCTAAATCTACCCTGGCAGAGCTTGAGGCCATTCCCTCTTGTCCTGTCCCCTGTCACTTGGGATAAGAGGACAGCTCCCTCCTCTCTACAACCTCCTTTCAGGTACTTGTAGAGAGCAATGAGGTCTCCTCTCAGCCTTCTCTTCTCCAGGCTAAACAACCCCAGCTCTCTCAGACGCTCCTCATAGGTCCTGTTCTCCAGACCCTTCACCAGCTTCGTCGCTCTTCTCTGGACTTGCTCCAGAGCCTCAACATCCTTCTTGTGGTGAACAACCCAGAACTGAACACAGGATTCAAGGAGCAGTCTCACCAGTACCGAGTACAGAGGGAGAATCACATCCCTGGACCTACTGGTCACACCATTTCTGATACAAGCCAGGATGCCATTGGCCTTCTTGACCACCTGGGCACACTGCTGACTCATGTTCAGTTGGCTGTCAACCAACACCCCCAGGTCTCTCTCCTCCTGGCAGTTTTCCAGCCAGGCTTCTCCCAGTCTGTAGCTCTGCATAGGGTTGTTGTGCCCCAAGTGCAGGACCCAGCATTTGGCCATGTTAAACCTCATGCCATTGGACACTGCCCAGCAGTCCAGCCTGTTTAGGTCCCTTTGCAGAGCCTGTCTGCCCTCCAGCAGATCGACACTTGCACACAGCTTTGTGTCATCTGCCAACTTGCTAAGGGTACACTCAATGCCCTCATCCAGGTCGTTGATGAAGACATTGAACAGGGCTGGACCCAACACTGAGCCCTGGGGAACCCCACTTGTAACTGGCCTCCAGATGGATCTAATACCATTTACCACCACTCTTTGGGCCCGGCCATCCAATCAGTTTTCCACCCAGGCAAGTGTGTGCCTGTCCAGGCCAGAGGCTGACAATTTCTGTAGCAGAATGCTGTGAGAAACTGTGTCAAAGGCTTTACTGAAGTCCAGAAAAACCACATCCACAGTCTTTCCCTCATCCAGCAGCCGAGTCACTTTGTCATGGAGGGCGATCAGGTTGGTTTGGCAAGACCTGCCCTTGGTAAACCCATGTTGACTGGACCTGATCACCCGATTCTCTTGTAAGTGCTTCATGATAGCACTCAAGATCACCTGTTCCATGACTTCCCCTGGCACTGAGGTCAGGCTGACAGGCTTGTAGTTCCCCAGATCCTCCCTGAGACCCTTCTTGTAAATGGGCACATCATCAGCCAACCTCCAGTCCAGAGGTACCTCCCCAGTCTTCCAGGACTGCTGGAAGATGATGGAAAGGGTTTTGGCCAATACATCCGCCAGCTCCTTCAATACCCTAGGGTGAATCCCGTCTGACCCCATAGACTTGTTGGTGTCCAGTTGGTCAAGCAAGGCTCTGACCACCTCCTCTTGGACCACGGGAGCCTCGTATTGCTCTTCTAGTTTCAGGGTTTCTACACAGAGGGAACAGCTTTCTTTACAATTATAGACCGAAGCAAAATAGGCATTAAGTACCTCAGCCTTCTCCTCATGCCCTGTCACCGTTGTTCCCTCTGTGTACAAAAGGGACTGTATGGTCTCCCTTGTCCTCCTTTTATTATTTATATATTTATAGAAAGATTTTTTTGTTATCTTATCATCTTCCAGCAGTCGTGGCTGCGGAAGTTTCACTGGACTGGAGACTGGATTGGGGTGTTATACCCATTTACAAGATGGGTCGGAGGGAGGATTCAGTAAACTACAAGCCTGTCAGTCTGACATCAGTGCCAGGGAAAGTAATGGAATAGGTGATCTTGAGTGCTATCATACAACACGTGCAAGAGAACCGGGTGATCAGGCCCAGTCAACACAGGTTTACCAAAGGCACGTTTTGCCAAACTAACCTGATTGCCTTCTATGACAAAGTGACTCACCTACTAGATGAGGGAAAGGCTGTGGATGTATCTTCCTGGACTTCAGTAAAACCTTTGACACAGTTTCTCACAGCATTCTGTTTTGGAAACTATCAGCCTCTGGCCTGGATAGGCACACACTCTCCTGGGTGGGAAACTGGTTGGATGGCTGGACCCAGAGAGTGGTGGTAAATGGTGTTAACTCCAGCTGGAGGCCAGTTGCGTATTTTTCTTTTACCATTTTGGAGGAATTCTTGATGTATTCCTGTACTATACATTTTCAAAACATTCAACACTTGAATACATTAACAACAGAAATTATAATAATCATTCTAAGGTGATCTGCACACCAGAAGAGAAGAAATAATGAGTTAACAGTTACCAGCACAGAATCAAACAGAAACAGCAAGAGATAGATGTGAAATCAGAATATCAAAGTCTATGTGAGTTCACATATGAACCTTAGAAAGAAGTCACTTGTCTAAATTACCTTATCACTATATCATCTTTGACATATAAACAAACACTTCTGTGTTTCCATCCATTCTTTATACAGTTGATGTGTTTTTTATCCAATTTAAGGATGAGTTCCAGGACAGACTTCTTCCTAACTGTTATGCTTATGATTAGTGTACTGTTCACAGTAGCACAGTAAGTGTTCAGAATAAGGATATCTACTAGATATGGCTCTGCTACTCATCAGACTTCTCTGTACATATACAGAAAACAAGTAAAGATAGAGAAAGGGAAACAAAAAAACCAGAAATATTTTCTAACATTCATTGACATCTTAGAACATTAAATATTTCCTAAGCAACTGTACAGCAATGATGTTTGCTTAAAAATAAAATCCAATAAGCTCCTTTATAATGATTTAATGGGGATTGTGTAAGTAGCATCAAGTAAATTCCTTTTTAAATTCAGCTTTTAATGAATAAAACAGTAAGTACGTCCATAGATAATTGTAAATTATAAATATAAGCAATCTATATTCCCTTCTCAATCAATTCTTACTTGTCCTTGTTGGTACTCAACATATTTATCTTGTTTACAAGCTGTGAAGTGACTTAAAGTGCTTTGAAATATGGATGAATGAAAGATGGGTACAAAATTCAGTCCAGTGTGAAAATTTGGTTTTGGCATTAAGCATTCATATAGGCATCTAGAGAAAGAATCTTGCATCTAAACTGCATAGAGTGAAGATCTTATGTACTTCAGCAGGAATGCAGCCCAGATTATTGTTTATCACAGGACATTTTACATCATCCTATTTTAAAAATACGTGCCTGGCTTGAAGAGGGTGTCTTTTTATGTGGAGAGGACAGCAAAGCCATAGGAGAAAACAGTGCATGACTGAAGAGGGAAGAGTTAGAAAAGCTGATATCTGATAATGAAATCTTTACTTTGTAAAAATTTAGTGGAGTTTTCTGCAGTAGCTATTTCCAGACACCATGGGGTGATACAGATCACAGAATCACAGAATCCCCAGGTTAGAAGAGACCCACCGGATCATCATGTCCAAACATTCCTAACAAACACTAAACCATGTCCCTCAGAACCTCATCTACACGTGCCTTAAACATCTCCAGAGAAGGTGAATCAACCACCTCCCTGGGCAGCCTGTTCCAATGCCCAATGATCCTTTCTGTGAAAAACTTCCTACTGATGCCCAACCTAGAACTCTCCTGGCAGAGCTTGAGGCTGTTCCCACTTGTCCTGTCCCCTGTCACTGGGGAGAAGAGGCCAGCTCACTCCTCTCTACAATCTCCCTTTGGGTAGTTGTAGAGAGCAATGAGGTCTCCTCTCAGCCTCTTCTCCAGGCCTAACAACTCCAGCTCTGTCAGCTGCTCCTCATAAGGCCTGTTCTCCAGCCCCTTCACCAGCTTTGTCTCTCTTCTCTGGACTTTCTCCAGAGCCTCAACATCCTTCTTGTGGTGAACAACCCAGAACTGAACACAGGATTCAAGGAGCAGTCTCACCAGTACCGAGTACAGAGGGAGAATAACCGTCCTGAACCTGCTGGTCACACCATTTCTGATACAAGCCAGGATGCCATTGGCCTTCTTGACCACCTGGGCACACTGCTGGCTCATGGTCAGTTGGCTGTCAACCAACACCCCCAGGTCTCTCTCCTCCTGGCAGTTTTCCAGCCAGGCTTCTCCCAGTCTGTAGCTCTGCATAGGGTTGTTGTACCCCAAGTGCAGGACCCAGCATTTGGCCATGTTAAACCTCATGCCATTGGACACTGCCCAGCGGTCCAACCTGTTTAGGTCCCTTTGCAGAGCCTGTCTGCCCTCCAGCAGATCGACACTTGCACACAGCTTTGTGTCATCTGCAAACTTGCTAAGGGAGCATTCATCCAGGTCATTGATGAAGACATTGAACAGGGCTGGACCCAACACTGAGCCCTGGGGAACCCCACTTGTAACTGGCCTCCAGATGGATCTAATACCATTTACCACCACTCTCTGGGCCCGGCCATCCAACCAGTTTCCCACCCAGGGGAGTGTATGCCTGTCCAGGCCAGAGGCTGATAGTTTCCTTAGCAGAATGCTGTGAGAAACTGTGGCAAAGGCTTTACTGAAGTCCAGAAAGATCACATCCACAACCTTTCCCTTGTCCAGCAGCCGAGTCACTTTGTCATAGAAGGCAATCAGGTTAGTTTGGCAAGACCTGCCTCTTGTAAACCCATGTTGTCTGGGCTTGATCACCCGGTTCTCTTGTAAGTGCTTCATGATAGCACTCAAGATCACCTGTTCCATGACTTTCCCTGGCACTGAGGTCAGACTGACAGGCTTGTAGTTCCCTGGATCCTTCCTACAACCCTTCTTGTAGATGGGCACAACATCAGCCAGCCCCCAGTCCAGCAAAACTTCCCCAGTCTTCCAGGACTGTTGGAATATGATGGAAAGGGCTTTAATCAGCTCATCTGCTAGCTACCTCAATATACTTGTGGGTGTCCAGTTGGGCAAGTGAGGCTCTGACCTCCTCCTTTTTGACCATGGGAGCCTCATTTTTCTCCTCTAGTTCCAGGATTTGTACACAGGGGGAACAACTTTCTTTACAATTAAAGACTGAGGCAAAGAAGGCATTAAGTATCTCTGCCTTTTCCTCATCCCTTGTCACTGTTGTTTCCTCTGTGTCCAAAAGGGACTGTATGGTCTCCCTAGTTCTCCTTCTGTTATTTATATATTTATAGAAATATTTTTTTTATCATCTTCCGCGGACTTTGCCAACCTGATTTCGAGTTGAGCCTTAGCCCCTCTAATTTTTTCCCTATACAACCTCACTTCTCTCCTGTAGTCCACCCAAGAGGTCTGTCCCCTCTTCCAGAGCCCGTAAACATTCCTCTTCTTCTTGATGTCAGTCAAGATCTCTCTGTTTAACCAAGTTGTTTTTTGCCCCTGTCGGCTCTTTTTCCGGAACACGGGGATGGCTTTCTCTTGAGCTGCTAGGATCTCCTTTTTGAAGAGCTCCCAGCCCTCATGGGCTCCCTTGCCCTTAAGTATTGTCTCCCAGGAGACTTTGCCAACCAGCCTTCTAAAGAGTTCAAAGTCTGCCCTCTGGAAATTTAATGCAGCTGTCCTGCTAACCACTCTCTTCACTTCACCTAGAACAGAAAACACTATCATCTCATGATCACTTAGTCCTAGGTGTCCTCCTACTGCCACATCCTCCACAAGGCCTTCTCTGTTCACAAACAGCAAGTCCAGGAGGGCACCTTCCCTTGTTGCTGCATTCACCAGCTGTGCAAGGAAGTTGTCTTCCACACACTCCAGGAGCCTCCTAGACTGCTTCCTTTCTTCTCTATTGTACTTCCAGTAGATATCAGGAAGACTGAGGTTTCCCACAAGAACAAGTGGTATTCACCTAGAGATTAACCCCAGATGTTTATAAAAGAGCTCATCAGCTGTTTCTCCTTGGCTGGGTGGTCTGTAACAGACTCCCATCAGAAAATCTACCTTCTTATGGGCTCCTCTGATTTTAGCCCACAGATACTCAATCTCCTCATCACCACAATCCATCTCAGTGGTGTCCAATTCCTCCCTTACAAAGAGGGCTACCCTGCCTTCTCTCCTACCCTTCCTATCCCGCCTGAAGTGTTTATACCCCCATCATAGCTTCACTCCAGTTATATAAGTCATCCCATCACGTTTCTGTGATGGCAACAACATCATAGCCTCCTTGCCCTATGACAGCTTCCAGTTCTTCCTTCTCATTCCCCATGCTGCCTGCATTGGTGTAAATGCACTTCAGCTGATCTGCCGAGCCTTCAGTCCTCTTAGAGGGAACAGTGTTTGTTCCCAATTGCCTGGTAACTAGAGTAGCTTGCACCAGAGTGCCTGTATCTCCCTGAGCACCCCTAGCTGTGTTCTACCCCACTTTCTGTACGGTGATGTGCTGGTGGTCCTCACCAGCACACCCTCTCCAAATCTCTAGTGCCTCACATCTAGGCTCGCTCTTGCCTAGCCTGATCTCAGTCCCCTCCCCCTTTACATCTAGTTTAAAGTTCAATTAATAAGCTTAGCTAGGTTTTTAGCAATGGCTTTATCCCCACTAGGAGACCCACATGTCCCAACATTAGCAACAGTGTCAGGGGGTGTGTGGACCACCCTGTGATCAAAGAAGCCTCACACTAGGCTCGGAGCCAGGCTTTAATCGTGGTCTTTGTAACTTATGGGTCTGCTCCGTTTAGCCTTGGGATGGAGCAGAACACTACCTGTGCCCCAGAGCCCTCCATCATTTTCCCAATGACCCTGAAGTCTTTTTGGATGTCTTTAGCCTTTGTTTTTACTAGGTCATCATTACCACTTTGGACTACTATCAGAGGTTGGTAGTCTGTCTCATGGATCAGGGAAGGAAGTTTTCTAGCTATCTCCTTCACTGATGACCCTGGCAAGCAGCAGACCTCTCTGTGGAGTGGGTCAGGTCTGCAAATGGGTCCCTCCGTTCCTTTGAGGAGGGAGTCCCCTACAACAATCACCTTCCTCTTCTTCTTAATGGTGGATGTTGTTATCTTTTTCTGAGGATGGTGTGGCCTAGGGAAAGATTCTAGGCTATGGTGGCCATCGTTGTCAGGATTAGATTCCTCCTGCTACACCTGGTATTTGTTCATCAGGGGGATCTCTGGTTTTGCTGTCTGCTTGAGGGGAGCAGGCTTCCTTCGTCTAGAAGGAACTTACTACCATTCCCCATCACTTATAAACCCAACCTTGCAGTCTGCAGGTGGATGGTGATTGGGCATACCAGGTGCAGCAGTTTGCTGAGGTAGTGAGAGGGCACTGCTCTACAGGTGTGTCTCCCTCTCAGATTCCCTGATAGTCCTCAGTCTCTTTACCTCCTCCTTTAGCTACGCAGCCATGCAAAGATGTTCCCCCAGTCGAAGGCAGCTTTCACAAGTGGAGCCAGTAACAGAGAGAAGAGGCATGAGCTGGTTTGAGAGGGGGGCACTGCCTACAGCTCATGATCTGGGCAGCTGCATGTACCCATGTGGCTACATCAATAATGCCCAAGCTGATGGTAAAACAAGGGATTTCCCTAGCCATTGGTCATGTCAGGAAATGCAGCTCCCAACACACATGCTCTTGTAACAGTGTGTTATGGCAGTAGCTAGTAACAAAAGTTATGATTTTTTGATGTGTTCAGAATGAATAATTAGCTGTCAACAACTGCTATTTAGATAAAGTGCATGAATAAGACAATTATTGTAGAAGTACATGAACAATTATGGTGCATAAACAATTACTGCTCTGTGTGCATAAGCAATCATCTGTGAAAATAATAAAAAGTACCTCATCTCTGGTTAACAATTTTATTTATAAAAATTAGTCTACAGTAGGCTCTGACTAAGAAAATAGCACATGAAGCATTTTAATCCACTAATAATGGTAGAAGTTATGATTATAGAATGTGATGGTGTTATGGCCTCTCATTAATATTATGACATGTATAAGAGAAAATCAGTGGGTCAATTATCAAGTAAGAATTCCAAGTACTTCCTATCAACAAATCTATTTTTCTACCTATTCATAACACCTTTCATATCACATCTCCATCAGGGTCGGATAATGGAAACTCCGAACAGAAAAAAAGAAAAAAATATTAAGGTTTTCACCAAAAAATCAACAGACATTTTAAGCTAGAGTGAAACTTTCAAATAGCCTTTGTGTTGCAGAGGTCTATATCTCTTTTCCCTTGAAAGTTTATTAGCAGAATCTATTGTCATCAATTTAGAAGTAAATTTCCCAGATGCTTAACAGGGAGCCAGTAAATTAGATTCTATCTACAACAGGCATGATCTAGACTGGGCAAATGCGTGACTTTTCATACAGCCAATGGACTAAGAAAAAAATGTACTGGTCAGTGGTCTTCTGAATTTTAAGCCCTACATAAAGATTTTATTATTTGAAAGTGTAGAGTACAGAAATTTCTTAGAATATAATTAGGTTAGAGTAGTTAGTCTGCATATGAGCACACATGAAGTTTTTGGTAACATACTAGGTTTCTGGCCTTGTTAGAGAAGTGCATTAATAAAAATATTTGAGGTCAGACCTTTAAAGGTTTATGTCTGCAACTTGAAAAATTTCCTGCTTCAGATATTTTCAATGTCAGATCCCTTATTTTTTGATACCAGGTTGATAAGAAGTTAATGGCAATGTTAAGTTAAAAGTATAAAGATAGAAGGAGGTCTGTATATTTCCTACTTGCTCTATAACACTAGTTCATATAGGTTTGGAAGAAAGATGAATGTTAAAGGACTGGGAAAGAGAATCTATAGGGTTAATATTTAATGCTATTATTCTTAACTTATTATAGTTTTGCATAAAACTTAAGGGAAAAAAAGTCTTTGACTTCTCCATTTCATTTCACTGTATCTTTTAATGACTTTATTTTTCCTGTTCTTCTAACACTGTCTATGACTATCTGTTTGCTAAAATGGAAGAATGACTGGTCATTTTTGTTTCTTACCTCCAAACATACTGGCAGGCTATTTTTTTGTAGAGTTAAAATTTTCTGTAATTGTTCTGCAATGAATCTTAGACTTTATAAACATTTGTTAGTTAAACCTATACCTCTGTAGTAATATTCTGTGTTAAAATGTTGCCCTTCCTAAGCAAGAACATGGTCAGATGTGAAAAGAAGACAGTGACTTTAAACTCCTCCTGCTCATTTGCAGGTTCCTGAAACATTAGCATAAGGGATCATAGATGTTTTCAGGCAAGGGTATAGATACACAGTTCAAGGCTTCAGTCTTTCTATATGGTTTAGTCAACTTAATTGCATTAAATTTACGTTAAGGCAATGGGAATGACTTTCTGAAAGGCAAAGTTTTAGTTTTTCATCACCTGCAGGAAATTATAAAAGCTTCATTTTGATAGGAATATAGGTGTGTGTAATATCAGGCTGACATATCAAAAGAATTCTGAGGTATTGTAACATTTATGAATACGCTCAATTTTTCTGTGAAGTATTTGAGAGAGGAAGCTAATTGACCTGTAGTACTTAATGACAATATCTCAGTGTGACTTGTAGCACTGGTGCTTACACATCGCCAATAGTAACAGAATAGAAAACAGAAACATAAATCTTAGATTTTCTTTTTACTCATGCAATTTAGAGTAATTTAACCTAGAGAAAGGCATGTGCATTCAATTAATGGAGGCAGTTGGCTTAGAAAATCTTTGCGGAACAGGACTTGGTGTAATTAACTCTTTAGTGAATAAGGTTATTGAATGAATTCTTTTGAAATTTCAGAATGAGTTAAGGTCAATGATATTTTTAGTGCAGATTGGAAAGAAATAAGTGAAGGATTTGCTTTTGTTGTCTTGCAAATGAGCTTATTCTAATTAATTTCATTTTACTGCAAATAAGAATGAAATCAGTGAATGGATTTGGCTTTTTAATGGGTTAGCAGCAGAACCTATTGGCTTGTTTTTAGGATCTTAAACATTGCTGAAAGGAATTAAAGTGTTAGACAAATAACTTTTATCTCTAATTGATCCCAAATAATGAAACATTCCTTGTCTTAGTTTCAGCATGGAGAAGAAATACTGTAGTTAAAATTATTGCTTCTGACTTTATAGTAGAACAATACAGTGTGTAGTGTGATATTTTGGATCCTGAATTTTACTCAGGTGGTAGAGCCTTGATGCCAGAATTTTTTATTAAAATCCTCTTACAGTGGTCTTCGTGCTTTTGAAACTATAACTGTCTACTGTTAACTATCAAACCCAGTGTGTTTATATGACTATTTTTAATGTGAAAGGTCAAAAGGCTTCCCTTTAGTAAATTTGTTAGTTTATTTTTATGCACATTTTAATTTCAGGATACAGGAATCATACTTCCTACATATGAAAATAGTTCTGTGATAAAAGGAACACTACCTGTAGACAGAATTATCAAATTCTTCATTCATCCAAATTACAAACATGGCATCATGTCTGTTGTCCCCTTCTTAGGACTTTTCTAGTAATTAATGTGTATAAAGCAGACTTTCTGTAGAAAAGGATTCCTCAGTGACACAGTCTTGACAGTGACTTTATACTGCTTACTGGAGTATGCAGTTGTGTACCCATTCCTTGTTTATCTATCACTGTTTATTGAACTAGAACAATTTGTTGGATTAATTACAGAGTGGTACTTATGTTAATAATTTTTCTAAAGAACTATATTATTACTATGAAAACCATGTTAGAACAGTATTCAAGACAGAAATAAAAAGCCTGAATTCTTGTCTATCTATACCAAGATGAAAAAAAAGCAACAGATAGCCTTGTCTAAATCTGTGCAACGAATTTTTCTCAACTCAATTGCAGTTTATCTTCCCATTAACATAATCGTCATCCCTTATGGGCAGAAAACAAATTAAACAAAATATAAGCATTCGGTTAACACAGAAATGAAAAGGAAACTCATCCCACAGGTGCTATGATCACCTCTGAAAACAAAGAATTATGCTTTGTAACCACATTTTCTATTATGAGAGTAAAAAAACTGGAAATGTTGCTCTTACGCAATTGCTTAATTAAGGCATTTAGCAGCTTTCAAAGAGAATCAATTTCAAATGATATAAACTCTTGTAAGAATTTAAGATCTAAATGTTTTGTTAAAAGCAGAGATTGGAAAACCCAAATTGTTCAGCTTTCAGATACCTAATTATTACTGATCACCTTTTATCTCATATTATTAGAAAACAAATATGGGTAGATGTCAATGACTTCCTGCTAATTCTTAGCCTTGAGTTCAGTCATCCATCAAACTTACTTCAATTCTTAGTTACTCGCACTGAAACTGCAGGTCCAGTGTAGTACTGTGTTTGGTGAAGTTACACTGATTTTGAAAAGATCTGACTTGTATCTGACTTGTATCAGAAATGGTGTGACCAGTAGGTCCAGGGAGGTGATTCCCCCTCTGGACTCAGCACTGGTGAGGCCGCTCCTTGAATACTGTGTTCAGTTCTGGGACCCTCACCACAACAAGGATGTTGAGGCTCTGGAGCAAGTCCAGAGAAGAGCAACAAGGCTGGTGAAGGGGCTGGAGAACAGGACCTATGAGGAGCATCTGAGAGAGCTGGGGTTGTTTAGCCTGGAGAAGAGAAGGCTGAGAGGAGACCTCATTACTCTCTACAAGTACCTGAAGGGAGGTTGTAGAGAGGAGGGAGCTGGCCTCTTATCCCAAGTGACAGGGGACAGGACAAGAGGGAATGGCCTCAAGCTCCACCGGGGTAGATTTAGGCTGGGGATTAGGAGGAAGTTCTTCACACAGAGGGTGATTGGGCATTGGAATAGGCTGCCCAGGGAGGTGGTTGATTCACCTTCCCTGGAGGTGTTTAAGGCACGGGTGGATGAGGTCTTGAGGGACTTGGTTTAGTGTTTGATAGGAATGGTTGGACTAGATGATCCCATGGGTCCCTTCCAACTTGGTTGTTCTATGATTCTATGATTCTATGATTCTATGATTCTATGATTCTATGACTTAATGTTATTAATTTAGTATGTGGTTAATGTGGAAAGTTTAGGACTTCAGGCAAATTGCAGGAATCTAAACTTATGTTTATTTAGGATATTCTTGGAATGTGTAGTCAGTTGGCATTATCCAAATGGTTTAAATGCTTTAAAAGTGTATATCCAAATTTTTCTTTTTGTAGGCTAAAGTAGGCGTTGCAATAAGTTGTATTTGATTCTTTAGTATTTAGGCATATTATAAACATTTATTTTAAGAAACAACAAGGATGTTTGTGTAAAACTAACACCAAAATAGAATATGTATTTTGGAGAATCCATTGTAATATGTGATTCTGGATAAGTAGGCATTATTTTACATCTATTGCAATATTACTTTAAATTAATTTAAGAAAATGGATTTAATGCATCTGTTATTGTGTTATAATTGACCTATTCATGTTCAGATGGTCTCCAGTGTACTGTCTTTGCCTTCAAAGAGGCGACTGTACTCTCAAAGAGGAGATCGATACTGCATGGAAAGGTCTGTCTGAGGCTATGTTATAAGTTTGTGCTAAAATGTTATTGGAGCTCTGAACTTGTTTATTTTTAATTCTTCTATTGGACAGGAGAATATTATCTGTAATATAGGCCAATATAAGTTTTGATTAGTGATGGATACTGGGAAGCAAGACAATGAGCATTTAAAAGGGAGAGAAAACATCATTCCTCTCCCTTTTACAGGCTGAAATTGATTCTGGACTCCCTTTTCTCCATCCACTACTTTGGTATTGCTGCAGATTACACTAAATCCCTTAAGCAATGAGCAGCACAAGTGAATAGGGGTCCTCTCACACAGCCTGTCCCTGAAACTTCTCCTGCTACCAGCCCTTACAACATAAATCCAATACACATGGTTTCATTGGTTTAATTTTTTTTTCCCTAAAATTTTGCCCTGTTGGCTGCTATATAGTTGCATGGAGTAAATTCCACCTGAAAAATATCTCAGATCTCTTGTACCAGTCTTCACTATCTTACACCTTTAATTAGTGTTTCCTGGATAAATGTGGTCTTTAAGAATTACCATTTCATACTCGTATAAAGCCATGAACCACTTCTTGCTGGTTACAACGGGTTATTAATGGTTTCTAGCAGGAAGGCAGTGATTTAATTCCTTCTTTCAAAATACCAAGCACAGTGATCATTTTTCTAATGTCTAGATATTAAGTCAGAAACCTTTAATATGGAACAGCTCATTTATAATAACGATTTTTTAATTTTTAGAAAGTTTTGTCCCTTTACTCATGCCAATGAGCACTGTATTTCTTTAGACTGATTCTATCCATCTTAAATGTTTGTATTTGCTAAAATCTGTCACACGAATAGTATTTTCTCCTCTACACTGAGCTGAGATCACAGAATCACAGAACAACCAGGTTGGAAGGGACCCATCGGATCTTCTAGTCCAACCATTCCTATCTAACACTAAACCAAGTCCCTCAAGACCTCATCCACCCGTGTCTTAAACACCTCCAGGGAAGGTGAATCAACCACCTCCCTGGGCAGACTGTTCCAATGCCCAATGACCCTCTGCGTGAAAAACCTCCTCCTAATCTCCAGCCTAAACCTACCCTGGCGGAGCTTGAGGCCATTCCCTCTCGTCCTGTCCCCTGGCACTTGGGAGAAGAGGCCAGCTCCCTCCTCTCCACAACCACCTTTCAGGTAGCTGTACAAAGCAATTAGGTCTCCTCTCAGCCTCCTCTTCTCCAGGCTAAACAACCCCACCTCTCTCAGTCGCTCCTCATAGGGTCTGTTCTCCAGCCCCTTCACCAGCCTCGTCGCTCTTCTCTGGACTTGCTCCAGAACCTCAACATCCTTCCTGTGCTGAGGGGCCCAGAACTGGACACAATATTCAAGGAGAGGCCTCACCAGTGCTGAATACAGAGGGAGAATCACCTCCCTGGTCCTGTTGGTCACGCCGTTTCTGATACAAGCCAGGATGCCATTGGCCTTCTTGGTCACCTGGGCACACTGCTGGCTCATGTTCAGTCGGCTGTTGACCAACACCCCCAGGTCCCTCTCCTCCTGGCAGTTTTCCAGCCAGGTTTCTCCCAGTCTGTAGCTCTGCATAGGGTTGTTGTGCCCCAAGTGCAGGACCCGGCATTTGGCCGTGTTAAACCTCATGCTGTTGGACACTGCCCAGCGGTCCAGCCTGTCCAGGTTCCTTTCCAAAGCCTCCCTACCCTCCAGCAGATCGACACTTGCATACAGCTTTGAGATTGTATGAGTGACTATGTAATAGTTAGTAAGCATATTTAATATACTATATTATATATAAAATATATAATATAATATAATATAATATAATATAATATAATATAATATAATATAATATAATATAATATAATATAATATAATATAATATAATATAATATAATATAATATAATATAATATAATATAATATAATATAATATAATATATCATAACACCATATAATATCTATAAAAGATATGATAGGATAGGATAGGATAGGATAGGATAGGATAGGATAGGATAGGATACGATACGATACGATACGATACGATACGATACGATACGATACGATACAAACATCAGTGTTTTCAGGAAACAGGTGTGACTTAGGCCTTCCAATCTGATTCTGCTTTGATGGAGAGATGCTGAATCCAGATGTACCTGGATTAAAAAATGCACGTGCACAATTTTGTACAGAAAAATCTGTGACTAATTTACACTTTCAATTTTCTTGTACGTTTGCAAATGAAGCAAACAAGGTAATTGTGCATGTAGCCGTCTAGCTGGATACCTTGCTAGCTATTTAAATTTACATAATGAGAAGGAGTAGGTCTTATGTACATGTTTTTGAACACTAGACCAGTGAATTCTGAACAGAATAAAATTTTCAGAGGGTGTTTTCCGGAATTCACTAGTTTTTTTAATTTATTTTAAAGCAAGAGGGAATAACTTTGGCTAGTTGCATCGTTCTGCTTCTTTACATGCTCAGAAGACAAGTAGATTTCACATGGAAAAGGAATGAAAAGAAAAATACAGCAAGATAGGATCTAATGTCCCAAGAAAACTCTCAATGTTACAATTAATTTTGAAACTATTATTTAATTTTTTTTTATTGAATATTGTGTTTTCAAGTGCCCATGTGCATTCCTGAATACAGCATTTGCTGTATGTGCAGAAAAAAATCTTAAAAGGCAGTACAAGTACAGGTTGCCCATTGCAAATTTTTGGCTTTTTGAAACATGTAACACAGTAAATATTTGGTTCGCATAGCAGGATATAGTGTTATCAGAGAGTTTGTGTGTGAACAGATAAATTCATACAATCTGTCTATGAACTGTATTTCTTCTAGCTCTAGGACTTTATAGAGAACAGTAATAATCAAAGAAAGTGATTTTTAATCATCAGGTTTTAATAAAAAGGACATTAAATGACAGTTTGAGGGATTTCAATAAAGTCTAACAAGTTAATTGCTTTAATGCTTTCAATTTAGAACCTATGTAACTGATTTCTGTCTTGTTATAAGGAAAATTATGTATGACATATGCATAAAGAAATGTATGTTGCTATAACTTTTGCAATTGTAGCTAACTACAGTTAACAGAAAAGCTGTATTTGAGATGTGATAGTTTAGACAGTTCAAAAGAAAAAGGTCAAAGTAATAAAAAAATTAGTAAAAAGTTCAAATATTCAAATTTGTAGAAAAAAAATCTACTGCATGTTTTGTGTCTCACTGTATCACTGAAAAGTTTATGGCTGTTCCTGCCAGTCAAATACACTTTATTAGTTCAGCATACTCTAAGGAATTTTATGCGACTCTCACTAAATCATGTCCAGCAATGGAATTTATTGCAACAACAGTTTGAGCATGCATGGTATATACATTTGAGATAATAGAAGTGGAGAGTTAAAAGGAACCTTGAAAAAACATGTGATCTATCTTTCTGGTCTGTAGCAGTTTAAAGTATATTTAGATCATTCCCGTTATTGTTGTTTACTTTGTATTTTAAGAAAGTTCCAGTAAAGATTTTATAACCTTTACAGGTCAACCTTTATCTTTTTTTTTTTTTTGTTGCATGTATGGTAGGCTTTAATTCTTATCTGTGATCCCGGAAGGCTGTTATTCTTCCAATTTCTTCACGGAAAACTACAGTTTCCTTTGATTAAAGCAGTAAATGCAGTTTGTCCTCATTATGAAACACATTTTTATTTCTACACATTTGTTTAAATTTTTAATAGCTACACCCAAAGCTGAACACATATCCCTAACACTACACCCCTACAGTAAGTACATAAGAATAGTTATCCTATATATAGAATTCGTGTCCTACATATAGCATTCTTATAATACATGGCATGATAGTAGCTGCCTGCTATGGTAACTAGCAACGGCATTGCACTTTTGGCGCCTACTCAGTTTTATCTACTCAACATCCAATTCCTTTTCAGAGTAATTTAGCACAATCTGTATTTTTTCCTTTTCCATTCTTGCATTTGATACCTTTCCAAATGTAGGTCTTAACATCCATCTTTACTGAATTTCATTTGACTGATTTTATGGCTGATCTCAAGTTCACCAAAGTCTCTTTAAATTCCAGACTTGCTTTCCAAGGTATGTACAATGCATTTCATGTTGATATTATTCTCATTTTTGTTAATTGAACTTTCTATTTAATTTAGTTACATGAAAAAGTAATGTTTCTCTATAACTAATGCAGCAGAAGTGTCATAGAGGAAGTTTTTTGGCATGATTCTTCTTTCCTGATGAATTCACATTTGCTCCAGTTTTTATAATCTTATTAATTTTCTAATTCTGTGTGAACTGCTTACACTCATTCATTTCAGAATTATTCTAGGGACCTAAAAGTCGGATGACTGCTTTCTCTTATTAAATATGGACATATTCCTTGTCTGTTTCTATCCTCTTAGATTTTGTTAATGTTAACTTAGAAAATGAATTATTCAGTTTCTTAGGTATATAATCTATATATAGCTTTAAAAAGGGAATAGAAAAATATTTTTTTTAAATTACATCTCTTTAGATTTGGTTGCCTTCAAATTTTAAACTTGTAATAAATTTGACTTTTAAAAATAAGTAGTATGAAATCACATATTATGCTCTTGCATGTTAACAGAGCTATTTGATTAGCACAGAAGTTTCACTTCCCTCCTCCTTTTGCAGCTTATCAGTTATGCTCCAGCATGTGATAATATGGTAGATGCTCAAAATACAAGGTTAAATCTTAAATTTTATTGTTAAAACTTAATAATAGATTAAAAAGTACTGTGGGCCTTTATTACATATATTGTTAGTTATAATACATGGTAAAAATCCCAGAATGAAGGGATTCACACCAGGAAGAATATTGAGATAAGCTAATGCCAGCATGTGGATTGTGCTTTCAGATACCAAGAGTCACCTCAATACTTAGCTGGTTTTGTGTTTTGGGGTATTATTATTTATATTTTTATTCTTTTTATATTACTTTTAATTTGCTTTTTAAATTGCTAAGAAAGCTGAGTATCTTGCCCTCACCCATGAAATCAATTTCCCATCATTCATTCTGTTGAAAACCACCAGGCAGTAGCAGTTGTTGTTTTGATTGCTGTACTTTGTAAGGCAGAACTCCATGTTGACCAACTCTAATATTCACCTGAGCATAAGATGTTCCAGGAACATAATTGTGCCTAGAGAGATGACTTTTCAGCTTTCAGCACTGTGCATTAGACCCTATTTAATTAAAAAAACATGTGCCAGGACTTGTCTCCATCATGAAAAGCTACTGTGTTTTTACTTCAGGACAGTTTGTCTTCTCTTCTGCTGACACTTAAATAGTCATTGATTGCTATCAGAAAAAAGAGTCTTCCTGACAATATAATCCTCCTTTCTTCTACTAGTTCTTCACACTTCTTTTTGCCAGGGAAACTGTAGACAATGTGTTCAAACTGAATTCTGGTTCAGTTCTGGTGTCTACCTTCCCTTCAAGGAAACCTGATTGCACTGATTAGTGGATTGCCCAACAAAACTGCCCTCTATTTCTTAAATTTCTTTAATAACAAACTGAGTCATTCCGTGACCAAGGAGGGGGCCAGTTGCCAAGGGCAGTAATCATCCTGAGAGCACCTCCCAGTGTGTGAAATTATAGGAGCCAACTTTATAATTTGTGCAAAGCAATCTTCTTGAATGCTGCAGCCCTTCCAGACAGGTGCTATTGCCCTGTCAATTGATTAGCAGTGAGCAGAGGTACCAGATAGAACTGTGTTAAGTTTGCCTTGGATGGAAGCTGTTCTTTGTAGAGTTTATGCCAGCTGTTCATTACCTGTGCATTGCATTTATCCTTGTTATGTGGCTGCACTGAGAGACAGCTGTACAACATTCAGTTCCTGTGGTATCTGGCATGGTGAACCTTATATTTGGTTGGTAAAATAGGAACAAAGAAAACAAATTGGCAATGACCGTAGAAATAAGGCAGTTTCCCGGGGCATACAACAATCCCTTGAGATAAAATACAGTTTTTCTAATGTCCCAAAATCTGCTTGCAAAAGGAAATGCTTTCTTATCTAGGGAGAGTTTATTTTCTTCCTCTATTAAATGAACTCCCATCACCTCATTGCAAAGCAAGCTAAAGGCTTGCCAACATATAATTAATGACTGACTCGGTGTGGGAGATATTTCTGTGGTTGAAACTGAAATCTCGAGAGCACATACAGGTCATCCTCTTCTACTTTGTAGGTCTCTAGAGGGTTCATCACACATGATATTAACTGTCCTACTGGGTCTGGGCAATGTACTGGGCTAAGCAATTGTCCAGGTCATCTACATATGATTGGTTATATTGATAAAATAAGAGCAAAATAGGGTTTTTGTGAATAATACTTTTAGTAAATTCTGCTTAGATTTTTTCTGATGTATGTAATTACCTTATTAATTTTTATTGCATTTTTCTAATCATGTGGTTTTTTATTGTATGTATGACATTTTCTATTAAATACTAATTAATTAGTATTCTAGTTTATCAGTATTTGGGGTGGAATGCAAATTAATCACTCAGCATTTGTATATTTAAGAAAATACAATATAGCACTTCTTGGCTTTTATGGAGTGCAATCTTATTCATTTTGTTTATATTAGACACTAGAAAAATGCCTTTTATTGACAAAAAGATTCTTCCTTCTGCCTTAATTTGTGTCTTACACTCTGTACTACTACAACTGCAATGTACATCCAAGGCTACGCTTTTCTAGAAGCGTACATAAGGAAATTGAATGGAACAAATCCTGAAAAATTAAATGTGCTGGCACAGCATATCTAGAATCTGAAAGAACTTTAGCTACTGTTTAGTCTGAAAGTCTGTAGATTTCTGTTAATTAATTCAAGAAATATTTTCCTCAAGTAACACATCTAGATGTAAGCTATTGCTGTATCCTGCTTAGAAATATGATGGATCATTAAAATGTAATGAAGATTTGAAAACATCTACCAACATATCAGTTTGTAGAAGAGTTTAATTCAAGTTTCATTTGGTTTTCCTCCAACCAAAATTAAAATGTAATGATGTAGAAACACTCAGGATCCCTGTTTTATCATGGTATGCTTTGCCGCTTTCCTTATACACTGAACTATTTAATTTAGATAGCTCCAGCAAGTTGTCTGCCAATATGCAAATAGGATAGATGATTTAATATATGCATGACTTCAGTTAGTAATTCTATATCAGATGATTTGTATCCCTTATTCATAAACTTTCTGGAAAGAAAACAAATTGTATGATGAAGGAAAAACACTAGGCTTACATCCACTGTTTTCAACCATAAGAGTACTTGATGGAAAGTAGAGTTAACAGGCTGTACAAACTATATTTTGTTGGAAGAGTAGAAAGTGTACATGGCTAATACATGCATTAAGAAGCCATCACTATGCAAAGTGCTTCTAGTGGGGAAATTCAACTGCATAAGTGTTTAGAATTCAGCGTGCGTACTCTGAAGGCAAACAATAATAATGCACAAATAGGAAATTAATGCAACAAACTGAGGAATACTGTAGATGTGGTTTGATTGACTGTAACTTTTGGGGAGTGTCTAGCAACAGAAAGACTGATCTCTTATATTCTGCATAACTGAATGGCCAGTCAAGATACCTTCCTTTATTGCACTTCATTTCATTATGTGCAGCAGTCTGTATCTTAGCACACTGCTCGATATCATTTGGAATGGGAAGAATGGGATGCCTTCCCACTCATGTTGAAATATATGTTAACCTGAGTCATATCCAGAAGATGTAATATTAGTTTCAAGGACAAAGTAAGAAAATTGCATCAGTATTTCTGCACGTAAAAATATTTTAATTGTAATATATATATTAATAAAGAAATAACATAACATTTTTTCATAGGAAGGGAACTAGGATAAGGGAAGAGCAAATGAGGCCAACAGTATCTTTTTTAAGTTTGTTTCTATTTGTGTACACATATATATATATACACACATACATACACACACACACACACATACACACACACACACACAGATATACACACACTGAAATGCTTCCATGAATTGTTCAATGTACTGGTAGTTACTAGTCCTATTGACATGGCATTCACTATTGGTTATAGCTTATATATGGCTGTATGCAGGCACAATGTTGAAAGGAGAACTATTTATTATTTGATTTTCTTACTTTGGAGAGCCAATTATGTCAATAATTGACGAAGTTTAGGGTTCAAAAGATCTAATTTCAACTAGCTCCACAGAAACTATTTCATTTACTGAGTAGAAGTAGTGCATTTAAAGCAAACATATGCTATGTTGGCATTTGCTGTGTTACAAAATAACATATAAACATGATGAACAACACAAAAACATACCAAAAAAACCCAAAAGGTGATTATTACATTTAGCTTTGAAACTGTCAGGGTTTATTTTCATTGTCAGGTATATGTGGTGGTATGCATTTGTTTCAATTCACAATAAAGATAAACACTGTATGCACAGGTTGGATAAAACTTGATATAAAGGTAGGGCTGCACAGCTCTATAGCTACAGCTGCAGCCTTAACTAGTCTCAATAGTGGAAAAAGGTAAAAGCATACATAACTTAAATTGGTAACTTCATATTGGAGTAAGTTCTTAGATCATAGAATCACCACCAGGTTGGAAGAGACCTGTCGGATCATCGAGTCCAACCATTCCTATCAAACACTAAACCAAGTCCCTCAGGACCTTGTCTTCCCTTCCAGGAAAGGTGAATCAACCACCTCCCTGGGCAGCCTATTCCAATGCCCAATGACCATTCCCGTGAAAAACTTACTCCTAATGTCTAGCCTAAATCTCCCCTGGTGGAGCTTGAGGCCATTCCCTCTTGTCCTGTCCCCTGTCACTTGGGAGAAGAGGCCAGCTCCCTCCTCTCTACAACCTCCTTTCAGGTAGTTGTAGAGAGTAATGAGATCAAATGTTGAGGTAATTGTAGCTGGCGATATCTGCAACTGTCTGAAAGAAAATCTACTTTATTTTTCTCTAAATCATTTTTTTTACACTAGAGTATCCTGCAGTTCATTGTCAGTTATCCTAATTTCTCTCAGTATGAAGTGATGAGGGTAACTTTCTTGTCTGGGTCAAATGTTTTTTGAATAAAGGTAGTCTTAAGTATAAGTCTTAAGCATCCTATGAAGCATCTTCTGCTTTGGCATAAGGCAGAAAACCCCACTAAAGGAAGTTTAGAACAAGAAAAGGAAGAAGAGAGATTCTTACCCAATATGTGGACTGCATTCAATGAGATAACTGGTATCAGATGCTATGGCAAGCAAGTTCTGTCATTTCTGCTCACTGTCCTGGTAAGAGGAAATGCAGAAGAATGCAAAGGTACAGGGAAAAGAAGGTAAATGGAAACAATTAAGATTAGCTAGACATGTGTTTTCTTGTATATGGCCTTTCTTGAATTTCAAATGAATGCAGTAAAACCCCAAATCATAATTATCTACAAATGTCTGTTGAGATGTTTGGTTGGTTGTTTACCTCCAAGTTTTTTTGAGATTAACATAGCCTTAAAACCACTTAAAAATCAGTAAAAAATCACAAAAAAAAAAAAAAAATTGCCATTATTTTCAGGACAGTAGATATCTACTGGATATGAGGATATCAATCCAAACTATTGTGTATAATGAAGATATATATAAAAATTAGCATCCCATGAATCTGTTTGTGAAGCAGTACATTAAAAATGTAATTGACTGTTCTTTCAATTGAATTAATGATCTCAAAAAACCTTATTTAGAACTAAGTTAAGTTTACCCTTCATCTCTTATTTCAAATGTGATGAGTTGAAATGACTGAAGTTTCTGTAGCTGATTATGACAGTGAACCCATGAAAACAGTGGAGGCACATAAATAGTCCTTGGATTTAGTTTACTTTTACTGATATTGTGATGCTAGAGGTGGGATTTCTATACTGTGGAAGATGTGGACAGAATTTGGCTCTAAATGAACTGCATACAGACTTCATTTTATTTTTGAACACTTCCATTCAGAAAATCCTGATTTAATGGCCTACTGAGTAGCTCAGAAAACAGCATTCAAAAACCCACAGCAAAACCAAGCAGCTATGTTGGGATGAAACAGGTAGAAATCATGAAGGTTAGTCATTTTTGCTTTTACAGTATACACCCTTTATTTTCTTCATTTCATCATGATGAAATTTAGCATATGGTGGCTGAAGAAAAATCCAGCAGATTTAACTATAAGATTTTTTTAATGTAAATATTATAGATTAAAAATTAAAAGTAATATTTATGGTATGGATTTGTTGGGATTGTCTAGGAATGTTTCTGCTTACTCATCTGAGACATGAATTATTTTTTAAAATCCTCATCAAAATATTTAAGGAAAATATTTAGAAATTAGTTTCTGAACTAAGCTTAAGAAATGTTAAGCCTTTCTACAGAAGATACAGCAGATTTGATGTGATTGATGTTGTGTTAATAAATGTTGATTACAGAATATCAGTGTGATGTTGGAAAACAATTTGATCCAAGTACTTTGACCAGTTCTAGTTTTAAGAAACATTTCTTGTACATGTTCTACCTCCTCGTAGCTCTGTAAAGAAAGTGTGATAGCTGAAACAGATACATTTTCCTTCAAAGCAACCTACCAGACTTTCCTACTATCTTGGCTTGTGATATTTAGAATAGTCAGAAGAATCTTCCTGGACTTCATTTACCAGTTTTCAAGAAATACTGCTTTCTTCTGAGAAATAGACATTCTTCTCATTTGTAACTGGTATATAAGAAAAATTATAGAAAAAAATGTTTTAGACTTTTTGCTCCCTTAGCTATGCACCTAGCACATTGTTGGGCTCCCAGAGAAATAATGGATGTTATTTTCCCAGGATGATTCAAAGCAAAGTACATATAATTTACTTTCTGTTTTTTTCTTAATGATTTTTTTGTTTCATTATTCTTCACATATTCCCTTGCTTCAGGGTCCTTACAGTGAGTACAGCTTGAGATGTTCTCAAGAATTTCTGTGGTGCTCCAGCCTTGTCTGTTCTTATTCTGGGGAATCCAACCTCAGGACGAAACATGACTTCTTGGATGGAGACAGATTAATAAATACAAGTTAGTCTGCTATCTTCTCAACTGTACAAGGTGGCTTGTTATTTTAGAATAATATTGATTCTTATGACAGATGTATATCTAAGATTTATCTTCTTCCATTCCTCAAGAATTATGGCAGAAAAAAAGGGAACAAACAACTGTAGTTATTTACCTCTGCTCAGGACATAATATAGTAAATCTACATTTATATTTGTCTTGCTCTGAAGATTACCTCTTGAAATATATTTCTTTTCCTTTCAGCAGGGAGATAAATGTACTCAAGAAATACCTTTTGGGATTCAGAAACTATAAATGAAAAGTATAGGGATATATTTAAAGATTCTCCTTTTAAACTTTATTTTAAAATATTTTTCTTATTGCACTGACTTGCATTACCTGAATAAGCTGTCTTTTCACTCTTAATTAAAACCTTCTTGATTTTATGTCAGTTTTCTAATGCCAAATACAGAAGTAGATATTGTATTACATGAATGTATATTAAGACAAACAAATTAATGCAGAGAAGTGGGATGCTTCAGTTGAGCTAAACTGACACAATGTGATACTGTTTGCAGTATTAAAACTAGTTCATACCCTTCCGTGTGGCTCAGCACTGTATAATGCACACATGCACAAATGCTGGAAGTTTAATATTCAATGTGTTTACATAATAAGTCATATTTGATGTTGAAAATGTACAAAGGAGCATTATCAACTAATGTTTCATATTATATAGTTCCTTTTAATGAGTAATGCTTTGTTATCTAAAGTATCAACAATACCTTTAATTCAAAGGCAAAATGAGGCTTTTTCTTATTTTCTGATTCAGAAAGAATTATTTAACTGACAGGAGTATATAAGGAATATATTTTTGTGTATATATAGAACTATGTATGTATCTAATAATAGATACAAATGTGTGGGTTTATATCTAGAAAATTGAAAGTTAAGATTCCATTTCAATGTGAAAAAGAGGAAAACTATGCATTTCACAGCCTGAGATGTTAAGATCTACAAAATTACTGCAGGTTTGACCCATGGAACAGCCAGCTTTTTATGCATCCTTCTTTGTTCTGTTTCTACCAAGTCTGGAAACTATTTCATTTTTAGACTACAAAGTTTTCTGAGAGCTTTGGTTTATGACCAAAGAACATTTTAAACTTTGAAACCAAGAGTAAAGATACAATAGCCACATGACCATAACCTCCCACTTCCTTTTCATCTTATTCTTTACATATAAGGTATTCAGTTTCTAAAAATAAATTCTTGTTATCAGAGATTTATAAATGGGATATTAAGATGTAACATAGAAATTATTATTTTGCTATCATGTTGTGTTACATGTTCTACGTCTTTAAGATTTTATCTCATTGTTTCATTCCTATGTTATCTCTTCAGTGAAACTACTTTCTCCCCACTAAATAATGCTATAAGTGTATTGAATAAAGAGTGTCAGTCTGTTTCTTTAATCTTATTTATTATTTATTCTCATCCAGACAAATAATATTTTCACCTGTGAAATAATACATCTACCATTGATACTGAAGCCACCTCACGGTTGAAAAATGCACTAATGAGTTTAGAGACAGAAAATAAAGTTTTCAAGAAACATGAGTAGACATATAGGCTTCAATCAAAATCAATGCTATTTCCATAGAACACTTCCCTTTATGTGGTAAAAATCTCTCTAAAATGAATAAAGAAAAGGTAAAACAATAGAAACTACGTAGGTCCAGACAGAGATATTTTAAGACAAAAGTTTTTAAATAAATTTCAATGAAGTTTCATTCCTTCTCAGTGACTAGAAACCGCAGTTTTTACCACCTTGTTCCTCCCACAAAATTACTATGTTAACACTTCAGTAGTTGTTGGGAAATGACAGTGATTCAGAAACAGACCTCAGGTATTAGTGACTTGCTTCTACAGATTTTCTTCCTCTTCCCTTCATTCAGTTCAGCTATCTGTTTCCAGAGGACATTTGTGCCCAGTATTCTTGTATTGTGAAGCTTCATAGTTTGATGTGTAGTTTTCTTCTTACCCATTAACAACTTATTTGAACTTAACCAGCTCAAATATTGTTTTAATGTAATGTAGTACTTGATAAACAATTTCTGTCAATAATAACACCAATTTTTCTTCCAGAGTGGGATTAAACTATACAGTAACACTACCTTTCAGTATCCTAGATTTGCTTTCATAATGGATTGACAGCTGATGTGAAACAAAACAACTTTTATCAGGAGCCAGGTTTTTCTCTTTCTGACCCCCAGGACACCATAATGTAGGTGACCATTAGTTTTTGGAGGAAAAGCTTTGTTTGCCAGAAACATTACCTATTGGCACGAGCACAGCCATACAGCATTTACCTTGCCTGCTTCCCACACCTCAACACCCTCAGAAGGTGTTCAAATTTTTACAAAACAGAATCAATGTGGTCAGAACAAAGTGTGAACTGGGATAAACCTATAGATTTATAGATTTCCTATATATATAATTTTATAAGGGTTATAAGGGAGGTTTTAGTGAAATCAGTCAACTTGAACCTCACAAATATTAAACATATTGAAGTATGATCCTTTGGAGGATAAGATACGTGTCTATGTTTCTCTGAGTACCTGTTGCAGATATTCCAGTGTCCTTGCTTTGTGGCAGAGCAAGTAGGTCAATGTGTTTAATATATACATATATATATATAAAAATACTAAATCAGAAAATAATTTTATAGCAGATGAATTACAAGAAATGAGTAAAATATTTGTAAGGCTACTTAAAACATCAGTTGATATGTCACTTCTGAGAAACAATATAAAACCTCTGTTGTGGGCATGAACTTAAAGTACTGAGAATCCCTCCATAAACACAAAGCCCATTACAATGGGTTTAATTTTCAAAATCTACAAAGTTATATAATTATCTTCTGCAAATATTCCCTAAATAGTCTCGCTGACTTAACTGGGTATTCATTTAAATATTGCACACATGAAAATACTAGGTTTAAATTATTAACAAGTAGAAAGTTCTTTTTAAAAAAATCAAGACAGTATTATTGTACGTGAGACTGTAAGGGCATTTTCCTGGATCATTGAGGTTAATTTCTTATTTTGTAGGCAACATATTCCTCATGTGTTTCACATATTTGCCAATTAAAGTCCATTGTTTTATTTGCAAGTATTTCCTGAAGTAGAACTAATTTCTCTTATGTTTTCCAGACCATGTAGGTTAGTCTCTTGAGACAGTGTAATTCTTTAAGTTAAATGCTTTCCCCTCCCTTATATTTTCTCTGCCTGTACCACCACTGTGTTTAGAGACACTGGTAATACCTCTTCTGAGTGAATTTGGCTAGGTAAAATGGACAGTGCTCCTGTAATCTCATCTGGTAACATAGGTAATCAATTTTATAAAATTCAAGATGCTAAAGGCTAACTCATCTCTTTTGTGGAGGAAAGAGGCAAAAATCATTTGGATTCCCACTCTTTAACAGAATTAGACAGCTCTAGGGCAAAGCAGACTCTGTCTGAAGTTTTTGGAAAAATTAGGCTAACGTGACTCCTGAGGCCCATGCCTTCAAGTACAGCACAGTAAGCAGGCTGAGGTCTTCAGTGCATAATACAGTAACAGATTCTACAGGGACTGTGTAATGTTTAATTTCTAAGTGACAATGGGGAAGGCTGTGGAGTATATTTTACCCAGGGTCTCAAACATTTCCACCCTTCATATGCAGCTGTAGCTAATCAATCCTAATCAATCTTCTCCTCAGAAGGGGAACCTTGGTAATGTTTTGTAGTTACCTGCTGGCACAAAAGATTTCACTGTGGCATGTATGATGGGACGAGCGACCAATGCCTGGGTATATGCGTGATATTAGCAAGCACAGAGCAAATAACCAGTGTTCTCATGCTTGCTAGCTTGTTGAGACCTTGGAGTATTTACCAAGATCTGTGAATTAAAAAGAAAAGACTGCATTAGACAGGAAATATGGAGATAAGGGGCACATATGTGGTAAATAGTGGGTTGCACTCTATCGCTGTAACTGTGGGTTACTGACTCATGGTAATTCACTGGGGTAGCTGCTGATTGGATGCAGAAACGCTACATAAGAATTGCATCCACTCAATAAAGGTGATCTTGTTTGTTGCCTCATTGACGGGGTCTGTGCCTTCATCACTACAGTTACTAGTCTGGAGAAGTCCCACTGAAACTGCCTAGAATTCAGTGATCCAATTTATTAATGTGTTTATTAGTTCAACCATGAATTTGTAGATGATTTTTTTTTTATTAAAAAAAGAAAGCCAAAATCCATTTGCTAAAATTTAAACTTAGTGTGAAAATGCTAGCTTTGTTAATTATCACCCAAATGTAATCCACACAAATCAGACCAAGGAACATAGTCTGACATTGGTTAATGGATTTAGGTATATTCTGTAGTGCATTAAGGTCTGAGACTAAGGGTGATATGAACTTGAGGGCTCCCAGTTCTGTGGTCTAGAGAGTTTTGTATGCTTAGATTAATACTGCTATGAAAGGTGAAACTATGACTGAATAGACAGTACATGAGCATAGTTACTCATGTGCAATGAAGTTATGGTTCATATGATTATTAGGAGTTTAATAAAATGTGGGACATGATGGGCTTTAGAGCTATTGCTGAGTATGGCAGGAATGTGTGGTTATGCTTTCTATAGAGGAACACATGAATGGAGATTATAGGTTTCCTGGGGTAGTAATATGTGAGGAATACATTATCCAGGTGACTCCTGGCATGCTGCGAACTAAACCCTTGTTGTGAAAGAACTGCGACTGCTCAACTTCTCTCTTTATGCACAGAACCATCAACAAATTTTCTGTTTCTGATGTAGTACACACTTCTCAACTGCACTCATGGCTGTTTTTCATGCATCATCTGGATGATAACATACCTCTAGCAGAAAGATGTTTTAGGTTTTTTCCCCTTAAACTTAGAACCTTAAATGGGCACTGTTTTCTTTTGACACTCTTACTAGTTGAATATTATGTCTGTTCCTTAGGAGTATATGCGTGAAATTTTTAAGGAGGTAAGAGCTGAGTGTTGCAGAAAAGTTTTGGAGTGCAGAGGGAGAAAAGGATGTTAAAAGAAAAAATAGTCATAGATAATATGTATACTCTTTGTTTTCTCTCGCTTTCAATGATACTTGCTTCAAACCCTCAACAATATTTTTTCCTAACATTCTTGTCTGGTCTTTCTGGTATAAAGAACATACTCAATGTTTTCTATTCCCCTTATTCTTTTCTTCCTGTGAGCATTTTGGTTGACCTTCATTATCCTTCAGATAATGTTTCATAGCCTCTTTAGATTTTATGTTCTGTGCTTTCTGATTAATAAGTATTGCTCATAGAACTACTGGATTAGTTTTAAAAAAGTAATAATTTGCATGTTCCGTCTAAAGTTGAGTTATTTTACTTTCATTGTTTTTTCTTTCTAGTTTATGGGTTTTTTTCCTTTGTATGTTCACTTTTCTAATGCACCATCAGAGGTTTTTGCATGGAAATTGGGTTGGCTGTGAATGTCAACCTCAGTCTTACACGCAATCTTTGAAAATAGATGTAAGTAAGTTTGAGTAACTTTGCATATCTTTTTGAGTACATTCAGCATTTTCTACAAAGATGGAAAAAGTTTCTTGGTCTGTTGTTCTTACAGACAGTTACCAAATTTGTAGCAGAATTATAGAACATTTTGGAATGAAATATCATATCTACAGAATGAAATCTTGCCAAAGTAGGGTTCTGGTGTTTTACTTTTTCCTTCTTTCCATCTCATTGTTGGGTTTTTTTCTTTTTAAAAGAGGATTTTGACCATAGTGATAAAGAAAATGGATACCAATGGTCCTTAAAGAAACAAAAAATAGAAAAGCAGCCTTCAAATCCATATTTTCTCTGTATTTCAGAAGAGACAATAAATATTGCAGTAAAAACAAATTAGCAAAGGAAAAACAGTGTAAGTGCAAGTACCATCTCTAAATACAAAACAATTCTGTTAGAATGGATCATAACCAACCAATATTTCTGACATAAATAAAGGGTAAATTATTAAATACTAATATTTTAGTCCTAGCTCTCTTAAATTCAAAAAGCATGAGAAAATACATGAAAATGGAAAATCATTATAGAAATACATTATAAAAGCTATAATACACATTGTAGCAATTAAGCATTTTACTTGGGTCTCCAAGAATAGCCATTAGTGTTATAGTCTTTTTCCTGGTATCTGTAATTCCAGAAATATGTGTAAATGGAAGTTGAATATAGTACTTTATGCATTTTGTGCACTGATGGACTGTAAACTTCTTTGGTTTTATTTGAGAAAAATGAAAGTAAATGCAGCTTAATTATATTTTTAATTATTGACTTTCCAATCTAACAGTCACAGAAACTCTGCAGAATCCCTGTTGATACTGAGTTCCTGTAATGAAATCAACATCTCAATAAATTGTTTCTGCATGTACAATAATTCTCCTGATTTACTTGTGTTAGTAAGAATTGAGATAACATATGTTCATCCTAACTCTTGGAGTCTTTTCCTCAACTTATTTACTGGATTCATACATACACTGTGAGCCTTATGAGCAAGCAGATCACCGTGTTAAGGTGCCTAGGCCCAGAGCAGTGAACGGTTGTTCACACTCAAAGACACACACAGAATAGTTTTTTCTCAAGTTAGTTATTAAGAGCAACATAAGCCTAGAGATCTAAATGCAAAAATAGAACTTGATATGGAAAATGAGTCTAGTTTTTATCCATTTCATTTACAAGTTAGAGTATTACTAGTTGACGGAGCTGGACATGGCCTGAGTCATCAAAATGAATTAGATTCATATGTGCGAGACAGAAGCTTCCTAATTCCTCAGTCAATCAAGGCAATACCTTAATAATATAGCTAATGTAATTACAATATCACTAAAAGTAATACTACAAGTGAGATCTTTTAATCAATATCTTCACTGTGCAGATGTACTGGCTCTTTCAGTGTATCCCAAGGTACTTTACAAATCACTGATTTTCAACCTATTGAAAAACACATTGTTTCATTTTTTCTTTATTTTGGTCTTAAAACACTATTTCTGTCTCTGTTTACTTTATGTGTTTTCTAGATAGTCAATCTCAGAGTCATCTGGACCTGCTCATTCACACTAATTAGCTTAGATGACCTTCTTCGTCATCTTGTTTATCAGTCCTCCTTAATTTTAATTCCTGTGTCCCACTACAACTCTCCTAGATTCTGTTCTCATTCAGGATACTACAGTTTGCATGACCTCTTTGAGATTAACATCGTTACCCGTTTACTTCATGTTGTTTATAAAGATAAAAATCAACAAAGCTTTATTTTCTCCACAGTGCACGCATAGAACTCCTATTATTGTTAAAGGAAGTTTCACGTGACCATTAAATCATAGTATTTGTTCAAAAAGAACGTTATTCTAATTGTCCTGCCTTTTTGCAACATGGAAGAATATAGTTTATTATCTCTAGACTAAATCTAATTAGTGCTGTCATGTCTACAGGTTGACTTTAAATACCTGCACTGATACTAATTCTGCTGTCTGAGTTAGTAGTTTTATTCAATGTTTGTGGAAAAATGAGAGGAACAGTAATAAGGTGTTCAAAATAGGAATTCTATCTTTGGGAAGTCTGTAAATTTGTCATATGTAATAAGATGTGTATAAGCTTTCAGTAATGCAAAAGAAAAATCTTGGGATGCTACAATCACTCAGTCATGCATGGAGATGTTATGAAGAATATTACATGTTCTGTCAACTTGTATTATGTTTAATTCCTTAATTAAGTGTAGGATCACAGGTCATACTGAGGAGAGGGGAGGAGAAGGAAGAGGCAGGGAGGGAAAGGAATGAAGGAGTGGAGAGGATAAGGAATTTATTCTTCAAAAGAATAAATCAAAATTAACACTCATAAAGTATTTTTTAGTTCTGATTCATGTTATATCCTCCTCCCTTCTCTGTATTCTTTTCCTAGACTTCAGCTGAGTCTTCCTTAGATTATCTTTGGATTAATCAAGGTAACTTTCCTAAAATTCATGGAGTTTTATTAGTGAATAGTGATGTTTACACCCTGATTACTTAGCCATCTGTTCTAGGGCTTTTTTGTTCTGTATTGATATTAAAATTTGTGAAATATTTGCTAACTGCTAATATTCATAGTGTGTTCAGTTTAAAATGAGAACATTCAAACTCATGATGAATATTAAGTAATGACATTTTGTGTTTATTACTTCAAAAATCACGCACCATATTGATTTTACAATGTAGTCGTCAATGTATGGAGAATTATTTAAAAGCACTTCTGAGTTTTCTTAAGCAAGAAAGATTATGTTATTTGAATAGAACCTCTAAAAGAATGCAGTCTCAACAAAATATGAAGCCAATGAAAGGGCATATGATTTTTGTTAAACAATTAAAAATGTACTTTATGACTTATAATTGAGATATGTGATTAATAGTTTTATTTGTGTGAAAAATTAACTCTAAACAGTATTCATTAATTTAGAAAAGTGAAACCTGAGGCTCACAGTTACCTGCCCTTTAACATCTTAAGTCCTTGTGGTTTTGACTCTTCAGGTGACGTGAGATGTGAAACACATTAGGGTGTACTAAGGTTACAAGTTACATAAGAAACTACCATTCATATTCAGCAAGGATTGAAATCTAGCAGTTAAACAGAACTGACAGTGTGAAAGATCAAGAGGGAGAAGATATTGAAGAAGAAAGTATTCTGTTTTGCAAGATGCAAGTGTAAAATGGTGTCCTGGAATTATGTCTTAAGGACATTGTATTCTCCTCTCATATTTTAGAAATATTGTCCCAGATTCTTGGTTGATATAAAGGGAATTACTAAGTTGATTTAAACTGAGCTCTAGAAATCCACCACTGAAAACTCCTTCTTCTAATTGCCACCACATATCAAGAAAAGCAGCTGAAGGTTTATGATGTTAAAAAAAAAAAAAGAAAAAAAGCCCCAAAAGCAATGATGGGGGATAGCAACTAGGAAAATAAGTTAGCATAGGAAGTCCTATATTTTACTCTGAATTATTTAAGTTACTGAGAACTCTAACATAAAAAATAAAAGAAGAAATAAACTGAAATGTAGAAATGGGGGTTGAAAAGCAAATATCCTTTTTTTGCTCTGAAGATGGTACAGACTCTGAAAGAAGTTATAGGACAAAATAAACTGTTTTATCTTCTTAGAAGTTATTGGCTTTTTATTTCCTTGAGGAAAAATACTCCCGTGGAAAAGCAGATTTCCAAGGTTACAACTGGAAGAAGAAACAATGCTATGACATTTCCTCAGGGGACCAACTCCATATTTAATTTTCATGAATGTCCCAGTGCTTATTGATGTGAATGCTGATTAAACTCAATTTTAAGCTTCAATAGTTGTATGTTGGCCAAAAGCAAGTTTCTATTTATTTCTTTGATTTTGAAATTCAGACCTTATGTGACGTTAGTTAGCTACAGAACCACAGAACAGAAACTCTGCCACTTGAGCTGTACGATTACTAAACACAGCTCTAAGCCTGAGCGCTCATCACTGAAGCACCACTTGAGGAGGAGGAAGTAGATGCTGCAGTGAGGCTTCAGTGGTTCTGTTTAAAGAGTGCAGACAACTGCATGAAAAGTTCATGAACAGAAAAAATCTGAATTGTTAGCCTGCATGAATAATAATAATGAATTATTCATTCACCCATAAGACAAGAGGAAATGGCCTCAAGTTGGACCAGCAGAGGTTTAGACTCAATATTATGAAAAAATTCTGCAATGAAATGTTTGTCAGGAATTGCAACAAGCAGTCCAAGGAAGTGGTTGTGTCACAACCCTTGAACATACTTATAAGATGTGTAGATGTGGTGCACAGGGAAATGATGTATCAGTGAACTTGGTAGTGGTAGGTTTACAGTTGGTATTTTCCAATCTAAACAATTACACAATTGTTTGTAACAGAAAAGGTCTGAATGACAGTTGTGTAAGTCAAACCACTGAGAACAAATTTGCAGGTGCTATATACAAAATATGCATTCAAAAACTTTTTTATTCATGTGACTTGCATATTCTGCCTGCAATCTCTATAATTTTCTTGACTGATAAAATTATACAAACTCGAAAGCTCATTCAATATTGTATATTATACTGATACGTTTGTCAAGCAAAATGTGTTTCTGCATATTTGTGTGTTTTGTCTTTTGTATCAAACTGTGGGGTTTTTTACTTCTTAACTTACAGAAATCTAGAGAACTACACTTTACAAACCTCTGCAGGTTAAACAACAGAAATAGTCTTTCTTAAGGCTAGTACAGGAAAAAAATCTGAAAATATACATCTACACAAACTATATAAAAACAACCTCTTACAAGTGCATTATGTTATCACTAAGCAATTTAACTGAAACAGGGAATAATATATATAGGGAACAAAGCTCTTAAGTGACAGAAATTGTCACTTTCACACACCATGTTCCATAACTTGTTTATATTACATGACCATTTACATCTGATGGGAAAAGACACAATGGAAAACTGCGGACATTCGGCTGTGAATTTCAAGAAAATGTTGAAAGTATAGGTAAAAAAGGGTGAATGAATAAAGTGATGGGAGCCCAAGTTCAGCACTTTAATACAGAAGAGCCTACAGGGAGGGTAAGAAGCAGATGAAGACCTTGGTGATCCCATGCACAATAAAGAAAAAGAGTGGATGAGAGAGTAGAAAAGATCTAGAACAGAGGACAGCAACTCCTAACAATGGGTATACACAGGTTGGAAAAATTAATTCAGTAATTGCATTATAATTTTAAGCCTGCAAGCAATGCATGTAGGTTTTCTGTTAGCTATGGAGAATAAAAGCTGTGATTTAAAATGAAGTAGTGAAGTATTTAGATAGTAGTGATCGAAACATGTAAAAGGAATTCCACAAGATTTTGGCCCTTGCTGGATGTTTTGACCTTGTAATGGGACAATGCACTATGTTTTTTTTATAAATTCATTGAGGAATAGGAAAAGATAGGAAAATGTATAGATGCAGTAATTAGAATTCATATATAAATGATAGTTTGAAGGCTTGTCATTTTTGATAGGCTTGTCATTTGTAGAGAAGGTTCTCATACAAACCCAGTTTTTATTATATCCTTTACACTGCATATTGCATCTGTATTTTTGATTGCCCTATAGGTTTTCTATTTGTGCTAAAACACCTGTATTACAATGATATTGAGTTATTTCCCCTGAGAAACTTTAATCTTTAAAAAACAGTAAAAACCGCTGTCCTACAACAAGGATAATGTACAAGTGTGTTTAACTGGAGACTAAAATAGTTTTTCCAAACTGTTGTAAAATAAAGTTACCATATTCTCCCAGACTATTTGTAATGTAATGTTTCGGTAGTGGGAAAGTAATCATTAAAGACAGGCGGAAGATAATCACTTATTGGTAACGGTGATAACTAGAATGTACAACCTTTCCTGATTTGGTTGATCAAAGCTTTACATTATATTAATCATTTATGTAGAAATCTTCCATACTTGGACAGCACCTTGTCATGCTTATCTGTGGCAGAGAGGAAAAGAGGCCTCTAAGAAGTTGATGGACAGGTCGTGCTTCCTTGGGGAATCATTCATGGAAAGGCACAAAAAGTGCTGTTACGTTACGTGTCAGTAGTATTAAAGCAAACAATTGAACTGGGTTTTTTTTGTAGTAAAGAAACCCATAGATGGGTGGGCCATAACACAACTATTTAGAGGAATCCTTTTACCAAAACCTTATAGTTCATTTATGAATCTAGGCAGAGAATGAGAGACAGAGGAAAAAGTGAGTTGAAGTGACTATTTTCTGCTTGGCTCTGAGAGAGTTACTTGATTTGGTAACTTAGAGGAAACTATAGTAACAAAAATGTCTCAATTTTCAGCACATACTTCATTTTGTCATTGATTTCTTTCACAGAAGTTGTCATGTTATGGCAACTGCAAATCATATTTATAGTTGTTTTCTGGGTAAAAACCCATCACTATCAGTATTAATCTGACAGACTCTTTTGGGACTTTATATTTGCTAGATTTTTCTTAACCATTATGATGAGTACGAACCCCTACAGTTTTATTTTTTTCTTTACCACTACTTGAATGTTAGTCAAACCCCAAATTTCTCCATATGCATCTCATTTTATCGCTGCATTACTTTAACATTTTAAACTACACTGTTCATCTATAATAAATACGTTACCAGTCTATGGAAATCTGTCACTTATTAGTCTGTGCAGCTCTCAGCAAAGTCAGTTATTGTTCACAATTAATAAATAAATAATTAAAAAAGATACAGAATTAGAAATTAGATATTGATAGTACACAAGCATGAAACAGTGTTAGATCAATAAAATTGTCTCAAGTGTGCTATCACCATTATTACTGATTTCACCTATAAAAATCCTGTTTATATTATTATGGTTAAAATGTAAGATTGTTTTATACAGCTGGAATGTATGATCATATTTTGCAAAACAGACTTTTAAGCATAGAAATGACTTTCTATTTAATAAATGTAAAAAGAAAAGAAACCAAATAAAATTTTTGTTTTCTAGAATTTTTTAGTTAGAAAATATATCTTTGAAATGTCTTTCAAGATTTAAAATAATCTGAATATGAATATCAAAGCTATGCATGCTTATGGGAGAGAGAAAAGAGCTCAGAAGAAAAATTGCACAAGTCTCAAATTCAACTTCAAATTCAACTTAAGGCACTGTAACTGAAGTTCCTGGTTATTTTCCTAAACCAAATTTCTCAAATGTGTTATTTTTTCAAAGTTATCTTTAGAAATATTATGGTGGCTAAGCAGATTTGAAGGCACTTAATACAGAGAATTTTAGACATTGATACTACTGTGACACCTGCCTCTTGCCTTGGTATTTGCCTGTGTATCAAACTCTGACCCTTGCAGCAGGATACACAGATGAAGCATGCCCAGTTGTGGAAGTAGAGTGGCTTTGATGCAGAGTGTTGAACAAGTAGTGGGAGAGTAAGGGTTAGAAGAGCAGGTAGATGAAGGTGAGGGATGGGCAAAGACAGTATTCAAAATCTCCTTTCATCCCAACATACTCCTCCAATTGCATGTAGTCTCAGAAACAAGCCTTGGTTCCTAGGGCAACTACTGAACAAGGAAGGCCTGGGCAGTGAAAGAGTTGGACTAGAAGAAAAGATGAACAATGTGCCCTAACAGACCAGTGGCCCCATTTGCAAAGGTGTGAATTTTGTTAGAGCTGTGGGGTTTTTCCTAAGTATTAACATTGTAAAAAAAGTACATTTATTTCTATTTTAAACAAGGCATTTCTGTCCTTTAATATTTTAAAGAAAAACAATAAATCCACTAATTTGGGGGCATTTTAAGAAATAACATTTTTTCTTAACTGCTCAGCTTTCAGTCCTTGTCAGTGCTCAGCTTTTTCAGTTATATTTGAAAGCACCTAAGGCAACCCTGGAGAGCACTGGCAGAAGTGGCCAAGAGAAGTGCTCAGATAATAACAGCCAATGGAGCTTAAACAAAATAAGGCATATGATGATGACTTATATACTCTTTTAAGAATATAATAAATGCTGTTTATTTGAAGAACATTCAAAATCTTGCATTAGAGACAGTTATGCTGTTGACATTCATGTCATTAAGAATTAGGTCTGAAAGGTTTCTTGCCTCTGCAAATCATTGTCAAGTGTTTTGAACATTACAAAAATAGTAAATAAAATCCTGAATATGAAGGTATGTTTACTTGTGATGTTTTGCCTTCTGCTATATGTTTTCCAGTCACAGTCATTTTTAGCACATTTTGCCAAGTCAGAGATAAAACCAGCAAGTAATGGAATGAAAGATCTTTAAATCACTTAAGTCACTTTAACCTTCTATCTAAATGAACGCCTTCTTTTCATTTTTCAAATGGTGATTCACATTCAGTATAATCTCCATGACTCTAAGCCCAGTTCACCAAGGTCATCACAAGATTTAGGCAACGCCTTAGTTCCTTCACCCTTGCTGATAAAATATCTGCTGTGTTTTATGAGATGAGGTCTGTTAATTATTTTTTTAATCTCCTCATATTTGTGCTGAAACAACAGGAATCAAGTAACTTCATGAATTTTGTTAAGTCATTTAGTGAAATTGTACATGGATATAGGTGTCAACTTGCAAATTAGAGGTAACTAGATAAAATTATGAACTATTTTATTTCTTAATATTATTTACCAGAATGGTCAAAACAATAATTGTAGCCACAAAAGAAAGAGCAGTTGGGAAAGTGTCACAGTCTTTTTCTTATAAAGTAAGAAAATCTGTTCTGCCTTTTAGGTTAGCATTTATATTAAATTCCTAAGTAGTTGCAATCACTAGAGTAAGAAAATATAGCTGAAGAAATGCAGTAAAACGTCTAAGTTAAAGCATATCTAAGCCCATTGTTTAGCTTCCTTGAGCATGGCAAGGTGATATTTTTTATTTATTTACTTGTCTTTCCATCTTACGTATTAACTTCATAGTGTGCATAAAATATGAAGGGATGTGTGTTGGTTAGCGGCATATATTATGTTATTGCTGCTATAATTGTCTTCATTTGATTTCTGAAGTCTTGTCATGTTATATTCAGGGATATTTCCAGATTACCAAAAATGCCCCAAGCTTTCCCAGTACTTGTTAGTTGTTAAAAGTTTGCTGTCACGTCATGTCATTTGGTGAGAATAAACTTGAACACAGCTGAAAAGAAGTAATCAATCAGAGTTTCTATTCAATATTTACAATGTGCGGGTGTTTTCTAACTCTGTATTTTGTTACATGTATTTGGATGTCAATGAGGACTTAACAGCACTTGCTATTCAGGGAAGCTGGGTTTAGAGGCTGAATTTTTCAACCATGAAAGTAGATTTGTACCTGCTGTACGTATTAAACACCTTATTTACTTATTTCTAATTCTGGGGATTCTGCTTTTTACTCTTCCTATGTATATTTGCAAACACAGGAGGAAAGAGAGAAACTTCCCAAGGAAGGTCAGTTCCTTGTACTCGTGTCTGGCAAGTGTAGGAGGCAGCTCCAGCAGTGTTAATTATATTAAGACCAGCATTGATCAACCCAAAGGGGAAAATATACTGTTTATCACCATTTTGTAGAGATAATATGAGTTAACCTGGCTTTACAGTAAATAGTGAATACATAGTTTCATAGTCACTTTATATACAGTTTCTGATATTTCTGATGTCTAAAAGAAGACCATAAAGCAAGTGAGTTAAATAACAGTGTCAGTGTTATAAATAAGCCTAAACATTGTATGATTGCCACTTTGGGTACAAAATCTCTTTAATGTTTTTCAAGAGATATGGTTTCCCTCTGCTTCCTTAGAAAGTGTAGTTTAAACTGATTAAATTAAGAGGGGAAAAAAGAGTGCTCGGAGCAACAGAGAGATAATGCTTTAGAAAAATTAAAAATAATACACATTTAGTATTTTATTTAGAGTACTGATTGTTAAATAAGGATGCACTGTTTTCCATTTTTTCTGTTATGTAATATTTCATATGGGAAACAATTCTTTGCTATGCCAACAGATACTACTATTTTCTACCTGTAAACTGAAGTTTGGGAGCATCTTTTGGGACAAAGAGAAAAGAGAAAATAAAATCTGGTTATTTCCAGAGCTATTACAGTGGAAGAGGAGTTATAGATTTAATTTAGTTGGTGTGTAAAATGCTTCAAAAATTTAATAACAATGCTGGTGGGAATTCCCCAAACTTTGAAAGCGGATTTTTAATCCTTTATTTTGACTACTCTGCTTGAGATGCCAAAATTGAATTTAAAATATATGTTTGAAATATACGCATATCTCAAATATATACATATCTCAAAACGCTAAATCTTAATAACATTTTGATGTGAGATGATCATATCCAATGTGAATATTGAAAAGATGTTGACACAACAATGTCAAGTAATCACATAATAAAGAACATACTTTATTACGCATTCGATTCCAAATAGTTCTTCTTCAGAGTCAGGTCTTGTTTCTTTTTTAAAATGCAATTTTCTTTGGGAGGTCATTGCAGCAGCTGCTTCCTGAAATATACTTTATCATACATTATCTCTAGATATACTAAAATAAATAAGACATTCTTTCAATCAGGAAAGGATTTTGTATTTGTTTACTCTTTCTTTCTTTAGTATTAAATTGAATCAGTCATACCGAAATATTTAATCTTTTTAAAACTTACTTATTTTTCTCTGTGGTTCAGAGTGTGCCTACAGAGTCACTTTATAATAAGGGAAAGGAAATATTGGTTTGACTTTACAGAACCAAAAAGTGATGTTAAATAACTTAATTCCTTAATAACTCCAGCACTGGAAATCCAAGGATAGAATTTTTTAGATCCATAGCATTTTTCCCATCTGGAGTACATGAGAATGTTAATGAAAAATATAATAATAAAAGTTAATTAATAAATCAACAGTGTTTTATATTGATGATTGTTCTGTACCCATCTGATTTCAAGAATAACTACTGAAGAAGTAACGTTTTTACAGTTCTTTTCCCAGGCAGACTTTTTAAAGAGATCTCTTTCCTTCCATAGACATCCATTTTGAATTAATTCGCTGATGTTTATCTAGCAAAGACCTTTTAGCCCTAGAGTATCTAGTAATTTCTTGAAATTCTGTAAGTGAGGCATATCACTTTCAGAGGTAATTTGCAATAAAATTTGTGATGTTTTAAAACATATCTTTATGAATTACCTAAAAGTTACAAAGTTTCGAAAAGATAATCGATCTTTCTGTGATGTTATTAAGCTACAGTGTCTCAATAACTTACAGCATGGATTGTACAAGGTGTCTGTTTTAAAACCATTAAAATGAAAAGTGCTTGCCTCAAGCTAAAAATCTGTGATGTTCAATAATATCTAGTTTTTAATTGATGGTGAGTAGCTGATGTCTAAAAATTACTGCACTGGTCAATTAACACTTGCTAAGATGCACTACAAATCTGAAGATAAGGAAATGGAATGTGTTCTTGTGCAATTGTATATCTTTATTCATTAATAATTTTTAGATTTGGTCAGATGTTTGCTGATTAAGTAATATGAGAGATTTTTCAAGTATTGAGACATATGAGTTCTTTTATATAACACTGGGGTTTTTTGTGGTCTCTTGAAGAGGCTCTTACAATTTAAGACTAGTTTTTTCATATTGGTATACTTTGCACGTTGCTGAAGAGACACAACAAATGTAACACTTTGGCAATATTAATTTAATTTCTGTCTGAAGTCCATGAGCATATTTGCTTCTGTTGTTGACATGGAAGAAATCACCAAGGAAAATAGGAAATATATTTCCTACTACACAACAATGTAGTCCTAACTCTACAGTATTAAATTTATACCCTTTCTAAGTATTATAATGATTAATAGGCTATAATAGTCTAATAACATTAACCGCATATTTCATGATTACACCAGAATGAGATCATATACAAAGCTTAAGCAAACTGAGTTATATGACCAAGGAGAATTATGAATCTGCCTTTATATTTTTCAGATGACACTAATGAATGAAATTTTAAAGCATTGTTCTTCAGTGTTGATCAGCATCACACTGATCTGCAGACTAAAGTCCGGAGGAGATCAAAATGGTTAGAGATCTATATCTAGAAAACATAAATAAAGAGTGAATTCTCTGAATATTTTTAGTTTGCGATAGAAAGAACTGAAGAGTGCCCTGGTAACAGCTTTAAAAATTATGAAAAGCTGATTCAAGAAGAATGAATCAGTTTTCCATGTCCAGTATAGATAAGACAAGAAGTAATTGAAATTTTAGTAAGAGAAATTTAGATCAACTATTATGAAAAATGTACTAATAGAAAGGACTGATAAGCACTGCTGTAGTTTGCCTGGATGTTTTGTTGAACTTCCACTGAGGAAGTAGAAGAGGGTAAATGTCATGAATGACACTGGTGTTTTGCCATACTCGTTCGGGGGCAAGACCACTGGCTAAATGACCTTTCAAGGTCCATTTTTGCCCTTCGACTTTAATGCTGCAACTAATACAAGCTTGTGACTTTGATCTGAAAACTACAGAGTGTTAGCAGAGTAAATCTGTGTGATAATTAGAATTTTCCTTGATCTAATTCAAGTCTGAATCTTGACATGGAAGAAAGATTAAGGAAACAGAGCAACAGTAAGAATCAAGAGACTGAACAGTGTTAAAAGTCTTTGTGGGTGAGACCAATGAGTTACAGGGAAGGACAGAATGGACAGGCATAGAACTAAGTCGCTATGGTAAAAATTGGGGAAAATAAATTACCTTATTTGTATGAAAATAGTAGATATCCCTGAGGAGAGTGTAATGCAACACTCAGTTTGTGACTTTGGTTTGGAATAACATAAACAGAATTTATGCAAATACTCTCTAAGCTGGTTGCTGCTAGAGAATTTTCTTTAACCTCCTCCCCACCCCCTCTCCCTTAGTATTTCTGAAAGAGCTATCTTCCAAGAAAACAGAAGGGGAAAGAAAGGGAAACAGAACATCTCCCCACAAGATGTTTCCCTTGACAGTTTTGGACAGGAAGGGAATTGATAAAAACAAAAAAATTCAACGTTTTTAAATAATAGCTTTACTGTGTGCCAGGATCACACATTCCATCCACCAGCTGCAAAACAACCTTGCAGTGCTGTAACCATAATGTTACCACTAATGCACAGCAAGTCTAGCTTACTCTGCTTCTCCCAGGATGTAATGCTAACTCTCCAGCTCTCCAAGCATTAACTAGTTTGTGCCAACACCCTGTCTAATCACTGTTGAGCTGCTGCTAATGGCTAGAATTACAGTAGACTGAAACAGCATGTGACCTACTACTGCAATACTAGCAGCGAGATTTACTATCAGAGCTCTGAAACTAGGATGTAATAAGTTTCAGTTTTATTACAAAACCCTTCTGTTTCCTCTTTTTTATGTAACGTGTATCATATGCCTGTACTTTGAAGATAGATTATTCCTGTTCTTTTTCTTCCTCAGTTGCATAAGGTAGAGAGGTTAAGGTTTGAAAAAGAAGGCAAAGGAAAGACTCAAAACTACTCTCTAAAGAGATACAATTACACTCAGCAAGATTCAAACAATGAATTATTCAGACACTCCTGGTGTCCTGGCAAGCTATCTGTATAATATATACAAGTTGGAGGAAAGGATCAAGAACTAGGATCATTGTGAAATGTAAACACATAATTTTTTTTGCCTTCAGCCCTGCTGTATGGAGGGCTAAATCCATGACTGACTTACAAAGGTTCACCCTCATCTAAGTTCCTCAGTATTTAGAAAACCTCTATATTAACACAAAGAGGTAAGTATCTGTATCTATGAGGTAGGATTTTCTTCATTTGCTGGATGTCCCTTGGTTTGTTTTTTTAGTAATATAAGGGATTTTTATATTTAATATAAAATCTCTATTGAAAAATCTGTGAGATTTTTTCCTGTGTAAATTTGAGTTAAGACTACATAATTTTGCTGATTTCAGAAGTTTAAGGATTTATTATTTGATCATTTTTATTCCTTATGTTTATTTTACAAATAAAATATTTTCTTTTGTAATGTCATTAGTTACTGCTGACTGCAAAGGGAATGAGGGAAGAATGTTGCTGTGTCTACAGAGATGGAAAGGAAAGCAAAAGCAAGAATTTGTTTCAGATAAGTTGTTGTGAGATTGATATTGGCTTTTAAGTTTAAAGGGAGGAGTTTACCAAAAAAAAGGAAGAGTAAGTGTTGTTCAAGATATAAATATGTCTATATTTAACTACTGTCTTGTTTTGGTTTTTAATACTGAAAACACAAGGTGAAATAAAACAGAATTGAAAAATACCACTTAATATTTTTTGAATGGCTTGCATGTTCCCATATCGCTTCAAGAACAGAACACATTTTTTGTTACAGATTAATCTCAGATGCTGTTACGTAATGTACTCCATAGTACATCTCTAAACTGGTAATTGAAAGTCATAAAGAGAAGTAACAGGAAATGAAGGGCATGAAAATCTTATTTCTGAGAACACAGAGAATATACAGAATTTGTATTGATGTATTTGAATGTATGACTGCTTTACAAGTTTCAAACATAAATTGAAATTTATAAATTTTATTATTTTTCCAATTCCCCACCCCCAAAAATCATTTTTATTACTCCAGTTTTGTAAGTCAATAGCACAAGCAAAACTGTAATAATTCTTCTAGTAAGAAATGAAGATGGTTGCATTACTCTGTTGGAAAATAATAACCTTGCATTTGGAGGAAGGTTATATTGAAAATAGATTTCTCAAATTCTTTAAAACCAATCAATTAATCTCAATACCCCATATCACCAGAACTAGTTATTTTCATTTTTTTTTCATAAATATCCGTTACTTTCATTGTATTCAATAGATCATATTATTCTTCTAGCCAGTCTCAGTGTCAAATTCACAGACAGTAACATTGCTCTAAGGCTCAGCAGTTCCTCCTTGAGCACTCTGCTCTAATGTGGTGTTGATCTCCAGGTATACTCCTTCCTTCCTGCCATATATGTTGTGCCTGCACCACTCACCTGCTGTTAAAGGGTTTTGTAGACAACTTTTGGTGCAGGCTGTCAAGCCATCAATCCACTCAATGTGGTAACTTTCCAGCAGTTTTAGGCACAGCTTCTCTGACAGGTGGTAACCTGTACCCTATGCTAAATAAGGCTTACGACACTCAGTTTCCATTTGCATTGCTCAGAGTACTGCAACTCCCTACATTCAGCCCCTGCCTGTGTTGTACTGAACTCTCAGCAAATGTAAGGCCCTGATAACCTTGTATCACAAGACAAAATATCAAACAGTTGACATTAACACCCTCCAATGGTGTAAAAATACCATGTTATGTTCTTAGCTGGGCATAAGCAGAAAATGTTTATCTTGTCATTCATAGTACTAAAACATTTCCACCTTTTCTTATTCAATATCTGCTCAGCTGAAGGGTTATGAAAATATTGATGGGTATATTTGTGTGGAAGATATCCGAAGAAAGATGATGACTGTCTAAATTCAACATACGTGCATAACCTTTGTCTTTTGTTTGTTGCATTCCTAGTACAAGACTGATTAGTGGCATGTAGTACTTTAGAGTTGTTGAACTTCATGGAAATATTTGATTAGTCAGTCAATCAGGGAGATTAATTGTACATCTCCTTTCTGTGTTTATAAAATTGGAAGAGAACTGCAAAACTAGGACTTGTCTAAGAGAACCTATTTAATTATTATCTACTTCAAGCTGTTGGCTCAGGACAAACTTCCTTTTCTGCCTTGCTCCTGTAGTACAAAAAGTATGTCAGTTTAAAGAAAGCTAAGGCTATGGGGCACCTTTCAAGGCATAGGTTTATTTAACAGAGTTTGACCATAATCTGTAGAACTACTATTGTAGGTACTAAAAGACTTCCCTATGGACCAATGGTATTATTATTGGTAAAATAATCTTTCGGTATTTGGATTATTGCGCTTTTAGAAATTTCCTTTCAAGATAATTGAAAGACTGTAGTTTTTAATTTTTTTTTATTACCACTTGATTAGCTGATATTTTCTGTTGACCTTGTTTTGCCCTCTAATTGCTGATCTTGTTTACCTATTCTGACTAATATTAAGCACAAAATGCTACAAGGTTGCCACTAAGCCCAAATAAGACAAAAAGAAATAGAAATATTTACATCTCATGAAAGCAGTAACTTGAATATTTCCCCATTTTACAGTACATATCTCTTTCAAGATTTTCAACATCTGTCTTGCAGCATTTGAGCTACAGTTATGCCAGTGTAGGAAGTGCTTGGTCTGAAGGATATTTCATGACAACTGAGACATCTTTCCCAGTACCGTTGTGATGAAAAAGTCTATTTAATTGCAAAACTTTTTTGTTTCAATTAGTCAGCATTTTCTAACAAAAAGCTACTTAACTGGAAAATCCTCAGCAGTTCTAATTCTTGTTTTAATAATTATTGGCTAAAGAGAGATCAGATAAAACATGGATTTAGAATTCTAATTATCATATTCCTCACATGATGGTGCACTACTGCCAATACATGTATACAAATATCTATAAATTTATTCTTAAAAGTGTACCTGATTATCATAATCTATAAGCTTTGGCTTTGTGCCACACTTTACTTATTAGGGAATTGTTCCTGAGCTTGCAATGAATTGTTGGGAAAGACATAGGGGTCTTTTAAAATTTACGTTGTCTCACACAGTTGCTAGACACATATATGATGAATATCAAGCTACACATAAATACACAAAGTAAGAACGATTTATGACTTATTATCCATGGAAGGATTTTATAACTCTACAGAACAGAACAAAATCCACATAGAACGTAAGAATAAAGAACACAATAAAAGTTAGAGACAATATTTTCTGTCTGCAAAATTTAAAACTTATAAGAGTTACCTTTAAATTCTTCTGTAGGAATCATAAGTTTAATCTTTAAGCTTCTTGCTGTTTGTCAGTGACTGATCCCAAACTTACGGAGGCACATTTATAATTAAGAAACATTTTTTTTAGATCAAAATATTCACAAACTATTTTGACAGTTTTATTTTGCATATGTGAGTTAAATTACTTAAATAAAGGGTTATTGTTAGCGTTTCTTAAACTGATGTCTAGAAAGTAGTGTAGTAAACTTGCATAAGCTTAGAATTCATTTGAGTTAAAAAGAAAATATTTTCATCTGGTAGTACTGAGTAAGTTCTATGGTCCTCTATGGAGAGCACCCATAACCTTGTCTGTGTCTACTTACGCAGTATTTTTGTCTAATAATGTTGGTTATTGTATGAATTAAAATTCTTTAAATTGTCATTCTATTCTTTTGAAAAGATAAAAATGTTCTACATAATATTTTAACACGCTTATGAAATCCTTAGTTGTAAATAGATCTAACCTTGAATAAAATGTTGTCATTTTTTTATTATAAACTTGATTTCACTTCTCAAAAGTACTTTTCAGGAAGAATATCTTCTGCAGCCCTTTAAATAGATTTCTTTGAGACAGCTCAAAATATAAATGCTGGAGAAAAAAAAAGGTATTACCTAAAGCTTTAGATACCATTGGTAAAATTGTATTCATATCTATTCAGATAAGTCAGATGTTAGCATCCTATAGAATTATTTTTCCTGAAGAATCTCTGACAAAACTAATAACAACAAATTTACTGTAAGAGTATAATTTTTATTTAATACAGATTTCAAGTTATGTCTCTTATGAAACACAAAATGCAGAGCATAAACTGTTAATTTGCGAAGCCTCAGTCTCTGTAGCTGTAAATTTTATATAAGACCATTTTTATAGTAGAAAAATAAAGTCATTATGAGTCCGTCCAACCTAGTTCTACTACTCTAACAGATATGATAACAAAACAATCCCACTTTTTACTCCTTCTGCTGCTACTTATTAAGTATTTGCTGAAGGGAATGGATGCAGCTCCATTCTAGTTCTTAGGTTCTGTAAGGATCTGCATTTCTAGTTCTCACATTTATTATTGCCTTTGAAATGTGCAGTAGAGCCACCTGAACAGTATGAAAGCATTGTATCCTAGAAGAATTTTTCATATGTATAAAGTTTAAACCCATAATTATTTGCTTTATGATTTGGAAATAATTTTTGAAGTGTGAAATTTAAGGTATCTTTTACATAGATAGGCATGTGGTTGTTTTGTCACCTGTCAGTCTTTGCAAATCATTGCAAACCCACGTCAGTGTGAATTTGTGGATAAAATCATAGAATCATAGAACCACCACATTGGAAGAGACCCACCGGATTACAGAATGAAACCATTCCTATCAAACACTAAACCATGCCCCTCAGCACCTTGCACTCCTGTGCCTTAAAAACCTCCAGGGAAGGTGAATCAACCATCTCCCTGGTTAGCCTGTTATAGTGCCCAATGACCCTTTCTGTGATAATTTTTTTCCTAATGTTCAACTAAACCTCCCCTGGTGGAGCTTGAGGCCATTCCCTCTTGTCCTGTCCCCTGTCACTTGGGAGAAGAGCCCAGTTCCCTCCTTTCTACAATTTCCTTTCAGGTAGTTGTAGAGAGTAATGGGGTCTCTTCTCAGTCTCCTCTTCTCCAGGCTAAACAACCCCAGCTCCCTCAGTCGCTCCTTGTAAGACTTGTTCTTGAGCCCCTTCACCAGCTTTGTTGCTCTTCTCTGGACTCGCTTCAGAGCCTCAACATCCTTCTTGTGGTGAGGGGCCCAGAACTGAACACATTATTCAAAGAGCGGTCTCACCAGTTGCAAGAGACTGCATTGGCTTCAACATCATTGAACCACAGACATCCTGTTACTGCTCCAAAGGAGACGAATTGTCCCCAAGAAAAAACACGACATCCACCTGAAGTCTGCACCTGCACTGGTGAATACCATGAACACCTGGGCATGCGCGCATGGAGGACAGTGTCTTCCTGGCTACAGACTGGGAGAAGCCTGGCTGGAAAACTGCCAGGAGGAGAGGGACCTGGGGGTGTTGGTCGACAACCGACTGAACATGAGCCAGCAGTGTACCCAGGTGGCCAAGAAGGCCAATGGCATCCTGGCTTGTATCAGAAACGGTGTGACCAGCAGGTCCAGGGAGGTGATTCTCCCTTTGTATTCAGCACTGGTGAGGCTGCTCCTTGAATATTGTGTCCAGTTCTGGGCCCCTCACCACAAGAAGGATGTTGAGGCTCTGGAGCAAGTCCAGAGAAGAGCGATGAGGCTGGTGAAGGGGCTGGAGAACAGACCCTATGAGGAGTGTCTGAGAGAGCTGGGGTTGTTTAGCCTGGAGAAGAGGAGGCTGAGAGGAGACCTCATTACTCTCTACAAGTACCTGAAAGGTGGTTGTGGAGAGGAGGGAGCTGGCCTCTTCTCCCAAGTGACAGGGGACAGGACGAGAGGGAATGGCCTCAAGCTCCGCCAGGGTAGGTTTAGGCTGGAGATTAGGAGGAGGTTCTTCACGCAGAGGGTCATTGGGCATTGGAACAGGCTGCCCAGGGAGGTGGTTGATTCACCTTCCCTGGAGGTGTTTAAGGTACGGGTGGATGAGGTCTTGAGGGACTTGGTTTAGTGTTAGATAGGAATGGTTGGACTAGAAGATCCGATGGGTCCCTTCCAACCTGGTTGTTCTGTGATTCTGTGATTCTGTGATTGATGAAGACATTGAACAGGACTGGACCCAGCACTGAGCCCTGGGGAATCCCACTTGTAACTGGCCTCCAGCTGGATTTAATACCATTTCCCACCACTCCCTGGGCCCAGCCGTCCAACCAGTTTTCCACCCAGGAGAGTGTGTACCTGTCCAGGCCAGAGGCTGACAGTTTCCACAGCAGGGTGCTGTGAGAAAGTGTGCCAAAGGCTTTACTGAAGTCTGGGAAGATACATCCACAACCTTTCCCTCATCCAGTAGTCAAGTCATTTTATCATAGAAGGCAATCAGGTTTGTTTGGCAAGACATATCTTTCATCAACCCATGTTGACCGGGCACACAAGATCACCTGGTTTCATGAATTTCCCTGTCACTGAGGTCAGTCTGTGTTCCACAGTGCAGAAGAGACAGCTTCTTGATTGCTTTTGGGGCTGACAAGCTGTGGGGGCTCATCCAGGGCAACACCATAAATCAGAAAGAATAGATTTTACTGGGGAGGAGTGAGGGTGAATCTTCTATTTGAATGCGCAAGTAAGGCTTTGTCACAATCTTTATACATGCTCTGAATAGAACAAACTGGAAAAGTTACAAGCTCTGCGTTTCCCATGTAATGTTTTTACTACTGTGGGCTACTCTTTATATTAACAAATCTAAATTCCAAAATAACTTCATTGAGGAGTATAGAAATTTTCTTCAGCTGAAATAGGTAATCAAATCTGTTAGGAAGAAATAGGTTAATAGTCAAATTCCTGCAAAACTGAAGAAAAACTTCTATTTTGTTCTGTTGCAATCATTTCAATTGCTAACTATGGTGTTGTTTAAAACTCCCACAAACTCCCATGTGATATATGAGACTACTATAATATATTCAATTGTTCTGTTTTCATACAAGGAAAATAGTTAGGGATTGAAGTCTAGGCTACTTATACTTTATTCAACATAAATAGTCTGGATAGTTTGCTTTGTGGTTTGTGAGACAGAACTCTGAATTTACTGAAGTTGATTCTTGTAAAACATCAAGGCAGAAAATATGTGAAACAAACAATTCTTACAAATTATGATTATGACTCTTTAAATTTAAAAACTGAAGGATAAAATATCTAAATATCTCATTTTCTGAGGTAAAATTATATCATTATGGATTATGGTGCCCTTTTTGTCTCAACAGGTGATAGCAATGTTTTCTTTATAATGTATGAGGAAACTTATTGAAAAAGATTCTTTTACTCCCCAGTTGTATACATACTGCAGATGTTTTATATTAGTGTGTAACAGTGAGAGACCATTTAGCACAATCATGGCTTGTATTATTGCTTTTTTATGCTTTTGACTAAATTTTTACCCTTCACTTAAGATAGGTGGTACTTCCCACAGCAACCATTTTTGCCTTTTTAACTCTTTTCTGAAAATAAAGTTCCCCAAGCAGAGCTCAAACAATAGTTGCAGCTGAGCATGATGTCTAACTACCTTGAAGATTCCCTATCACTATGATAATTCATGGAAGAATATGTCACAAATTTAATTCAAGTACAACCAATCATATATCTGTCCTGCTTGTTTCCACTTCATAAAACAACTAAACCTTCATAATTTCCCTTTCTCATTAATTTTCCCAATAGTTTGGTATATTCCTTAATTCCTTTCATTGACATATGTCTCTAAATAAAAATGTGGCTAAATAATAAACAGAATGACAGCAGGATTACAAAACTGGACTTCAGGAATGTTTACTTTAATGTCTTCAAAGAATTAGTGAAGGATTTCCAAAGGTTAAGGCTCCAGAAGGCAAAGGGGCCCAAGACAACTGGGCACTTCTCAACAATAACTTTCTCCAGTCTCAAGATCAGTACATCCCTAGTTGTAAGAAATCAAGCAAAGAAGGCAGGAGGTCTACATCAATGAGTAAAGAGCTTCTGCAGCAACTCAAATTGAAGAAGGAAGTTTATGGAGGGTGGGAAAAGGGACTGGCCATTTGGAAGGAACGTAGGAAGTCTGTCAGAATGTATAGAGATGCAATGAGCAAGGCTGAAGTCCACTTGAAATTGAATCAGGCAAAGGATGCCAAGGACAACAAAAAGTGGTTTTTAAGTACATCAGCAGCAAAAGGAAAACCAAGGAAAATGTGGGTCTGCCACTGAATGATGTAGGTGTTCTTGGGATAGAGCATGCAGAGAAGGAGGTTACTGGATGCTTTTTTTACTTCAGTTTTCACTGCTAGCACTGGACTTCAGGAATCTGAGACCCTTGAGGAAAGAGAGAAAGTCTGGAAAAAAGGAAGACAATCCTTTGGTCGAGTAGGATTGGGTTGGAGATCATCTCAGCAAACTTGGTGCTCACAAATCCATGGAACCTGACAGGATGTAGTCATGAGTGCTGAGGGAGATGGCAGATGCTATTGCTAAAGTGCTATTATCTTTGACAGATCATGGAGGCAGGAGAGATGCCTGAGGACTGGTGAAAATCTAATATGACTCCAGTCTTCAAAAAGAGCAAGAAGGAGGACCCAGGAAACTAAAAGCTATTCAGCCACACCTTCATCCTGGAAAGGTGACCATCCTGGGTATCATCTCCAAGCATCTGAAAGAAAAGTAATGTAATTGGGAGAGGTCAGCATGGATTCTCCAAAGGGAAATCATGTTTAGCCAATCTGATAGCCTTTTATGATGGCAAAACTGGTTGGGTAGATGAGGGATGAGTGGATGAGGGATGATATTGTCTACTTCAACTTCAGCAAGGCTTTTGACACTATTTCTCCTTGTGGCCAAGGAGGTCAATGGAGTCCTGTGGTGTAGGAGTGTGCCTGGCAGGCAGAGGATCTTCCTTCTCTACTTTGCCTTAGTGAGGCCTCATCTGGAGTACTGTGTCCATTTCTGGGCTCCCCAGTTCAAAACCAACAAGGAACTACTAGAGAGAGTCCAATAGAGCACCATGAAGATGATCAGGGTACTGAAGTATTTCTTTTCTGAGAGTCTTGGGTTTGTGTAGCCTGCAGAAGAGAAAACTGAGAGAAAATCTTCTCAGTGCTTATAAATGTCTATAGGGTAGGTGTCAAGAAGAAGGGCCAGACTATTTCCAATGATGCCCAGTGACAGGACAAGAGGTAGTGGGCACAAACTGGAACACAGGAAGTCCCGGACGAAAGTAAGGAAAACTTCTTTACTGTAAGGGTGATGGAGTACTGGAATAGGTTACCAAGAGAAGTTGTGGCCTTTCTTCTCTGCAGATATTCATGACCTGTATGGACACATTCCTGAGCAATCTGCTGTAGGTGAATATGTTTTAGGAGGGGGATTGAATTAGATGTCCTCCAGAGGTCCCTTCCTTTCATGCTTGACTATTCTGTGATTCTGTGTAACAGAATTGTTGGTATCCTATGTTTCTGAATGTGGGGCAGGTAATAAACGATACACATAAATGTAAACATTTCTTTGATATTTTTTCAATTCTATTTTTCTTTAATAGAAAATATGAACATTTTTTTCTCTGTTGAGTTCTTCCACTGCTTTTGTCTTATTTCAGAGAACAATAGTGTCTGGAATGTTTACACTCTACCCTGGGACTGCCAAATTCTGTGATACTAATATTGTGTCTTCTCTTTTTTAATACTTCAGAATGATCATAATGAAAATCATGGTGCGGTTTCTTCAGGTGATGCCCATGTAGATTTCTGTGCAATTCTCTGTGTCTTATTGTTTACATAACCTAATATAAATATTGTAGTACTTTACATTATGAAAAAAAACATTATAGTTAGTTGAAGCTTTAGTGTAAAGGCTAGGATTTTTAAAGTATAATTTATCTCTGAAAATGGCATCAATAAGTATCAAATAAAAACCAAAATCAGAATAGTACACAAGGAGTCAATAGCCCTGTCTACCATATAAGTGTAATTGTACAAGATATCCATGTATCTGAGAACAGAATGTAACTAAGTGGTTGCTAATAATTTTGTTTCTGTACTTTTTCCCCTCAAGCTTTAATTGTTCTACATTCTACACACACCAGCCCAGATCCTAGAATTAATCAATACTGTGCCAGGTGTAACAAGAATGTGGAATTATCTCTCTGAAGCACTAACAAAATTACTTTTTTTGCTGTAGGAAATCCAGGAGGCTCCCGGAGTGCATTGAAGATAATTTCTTAGTCCAGCTGATAGAGACCCCCACCTGAGAGGATGCAATACTGGACCAGATGGTCACAAATAGAAGCAAACTCATCAGTGACATTAGGATTGGAGGCAGTCTTGGCTGCAGTGATCACACACTGGTGGCGTTCAAGGTCCAGAGGGATATGGGACAGGTGAAGCTTATAGCCAGGACACTAAATTTCAGGAAAACAGACTTCCAGCTCTTCAAGGAATTACTCAGTAGGACCCCTTGGGACATGGTCCTCCAAGACAAGAGAGCAGAACTGAGCTGAAAAAGATTTAAGGATGCTTTCCATAGAGTGCAAGAGTGCTCAGTCCCCATATGTAGAAAATCAGGCAGGAAAGGGAAGAGACCTGTGTGACTGAGTCAAGACCTGCTGGTTAAACTAAAGAAGAAGAGGGAACTGCACAGAGAGTGCAAGAAGGGACAGGTAACCTGGTAAGTGTATAGGGACACTGCCCGGTTGAGAAGTGATGAAATCAGGAAGGCCAAGGTACAGGTGGAGCTGAACTTGGCAAGGGAAGTGAAGACCAGCAAAAGAGGAATATCAAAGAGAATGTACACCCACTGGTGGTTGGGAATGATGACTTCATATCAACAGACAAGGAAAAGGCTGAGGTACTTAACAAATTTTTGCTTCAGCCTTCACTGGTAACTGCTCTCCTCACCCACCCTGGATCATGGGACAGTAAGATGGTGACCAGGAGGTTAAAGCCCCTCACACAGTATAGAAGGATCAGGTTCATGAACATCAGAGGAACCTGAACGCATATAACCTGATGAGATGCATCCTAGAGTCCTGAGAGAATCGGCAGATGTGGTTGCCAAGCTACTCTCCATGATATTTGAAAAGTCATGGCAGTCAGGAGAAGTCCCTGGTGACTGGAAGAAGGGTAACATTGTGCTCATTTTTGAAAAGGGTAGGAAAGATGACCCTGAGAATTACTGACCAGTCAGCCTTACCTCTGTGCATGGGAAGATTATGGAACAGAAGCTAGAAGCTATGCTAAAGCACATGGACGACATGGAGGTAATTAATGGCAGCCATTCACCGGGGCAAATCCTGTATGACCAACTTAGTGGCTTTCTATGATGGGGTAACTGCAGCAGCAGTGGACATGAGTAAACTGATGCATGTGATCTATCTAGATTTCTCTAAAGCCTTTGACACAGTGCCTCACAACATCCTTCACTCTAAATTGGAGAGCTATGGATTTCATGGGTAGACTACTTGGTGGATGAAACAGTAGGGGTCAATGGGTCAAAGTCTAGATGGAGAATTGTAACAAATGGTATCCCTCAGGGGTCTACAATGGGACCAGTGCTGTTTAATATCTTCATCAACAATATTGACACAGGGATTGATTGCACCCTCAGCAAGTATGTGGGACACAGATGGCACCAAACTGAGTGGTGTAGTTGCCACACCAGAAGGATGGGTCGGCACCCAGAGGGACCTCAACAGGCTGGAGAAGTGGGCCTCTGAAAAAGTCATGAGGTTCAACAAGGCTAAGTCCAAGGTCTTACACCTGGGTCAGTACAATCCCTGTTCTCAGTACACCATGGAGGATGACATGATTGAGAGCTGCCCTGCAGAGAAGCACTTCGGAGTGCTGGTTGATGACAAACTTGACCTGAGCTGGCGATGTTCACTCACAGACCAGAAGGCCAGCCATATCTTGGGTACATTGGAAGAATCGTGGCTACCAGGTTGAAAGAAGTGATTCTGCCCCTCTGTTCCTCACTTGTGAGACCTCATGTAGAGAACTGTGTCCAGTTCTGGAGTCCTCTATGTAAGAAGGCTATGATGCTGCTTGAATGGGTCCAGAGGAGGGCTACAAAGATGATCTGAGAACTGGAGCACCCTCTGTACAAGGACAGGCTGAGAGAGTAGGACTTGTTCAACCTGGAGAAGAGAAGGCATCAAGGAGATCTTATAGTGACCTTCCAGTACCTGAAATGAACCTACAAGGAATGGTGGAGAAGGACTATTCATAAAGTCTTGTGATGATAGGAGGAGGGGGAATGGGTATAAACTGGAGAAGGGCAGATTTAGACTAGACATTAGGAAGAATTTGTTCAACATGATGGTAGTGAGACACTGGAACAGGTTGCCAAGGGAAGTTGTGGCTGTCAAATCCCTGGAGGTGTTCAAGGCCCATGTGGATGTGGTCTTGGGCAGCCTGATCTAGTGGTATGTCACTGCCCCTGATGAGGAGATTAGAACTAGATGATCTTGAAGGTCCCTTCCAACCCTAACTATTCTAGAATTCTATGACTGTACTTTTCTATGACTATAACAGTTTTGTGGTGACTTCAGTTTTACCTGAAGTGATAGCTAAACTGTTAACGTTTGATAAGCAGCATGTAGTATTTCTGTATTTAATTTGCTGCAAAATTAGCCTCCAGTAGTGAAATGAGTTTCAAGAGAAGCTGAGTAAGCAGCTCGTTGTACTTGTCTTTCATTTCTAGAGACCTGAAAAGAGCAAATTCTATCTTGCAAGAAGTTCTATGGTACCTATATTAAGTTAATTAAGTCACGCTTTAATCCTGCATTAGAAAAATCCTAAAGAGTTCACAATATCTATTGTTTGTTTTTCCAGGTGAGAAGTTGGGTCTGTCCAAAGGAGAAATTCCCAGAGCACAAGTTTCTCTAAAACACCTATGTTGTGATTTCCCATGTTGACCTTATGCCGTGTATGGTTGACTCTTGAACATGCCTGTTTGGTTTTCTTAGTCTGATCTAGTAATAAGCATGGTGATTTTTGTTGACAGAATACCTAGTCACTTATTTTTCTAGGTTAGAGTAAATCCTGCTTTTTGCCCATATGTTTCCTCTATATGTGCACATTCCTCTCTTTTTCACAACTATCTGTATATTCATTTTCTCAGAATTTGTTCCTGATTTGATCATTTCCTCTGTCATTTTGGAACCAGTTGCTCTTTTGTTATTGTCTCCCAATCCCTATGTTTTCCAGTGCAACAAACTTGTACTTAACTTAATTGCGTACAAAAATCTTTTGTAACTTGAAATGTATGGTTAACTCCCTTCCTAAAAAAAACTTGCTTTAATGGAATAGATGCTGATTGGTGGGCTGAAGTCTTCCAAGACATGTTGGTCTCATAATCTTTAGGTTTAATCAATTTCTTGATGTCTATTTCATGTATTTAAAGAGCTTTTTTTCTTGCAAAGTAACAATACTTTTAATTCACAAACCAAGTAACGCAGAAGGGTAGTACTGCCTGATAAGATACCTGAAGAGAATTCTGATAGAAGCAACCAATGTTTTATAAACATTTAGGTTATGACTATTAATAATTAATGTTCCTTTCTCTCCAACATGATACATGTAAAGAGAAAGCCATTTTTTACAGAAATAGAGATCTTTCTTAATTTTCAAGTCATCTGACATTTAATTGCAAGTTGTGGGAAAGAGAAGTAAGCTTTTTACAAGTGTTCATTTAAAGGAGCAGAAAGTAATTCTACTATGAAATTAAGAATTTTTTTACATATATATGCATTTGCTTCATTCTAAATTACTGGTAGTTCATTCTAAATTACTGGTAGAACAACAGTAAGTCATTAATATTCTGTTATTTCATCAATATCTTTAATTATTTCTCAATAATTTATATTTCTGAGGAATTCTAGGAAGCAGAATGTGCTCCCGAAGAATGAACTCAGTGAAATTGCTGCAGTGACCATATGATGATGACTGAGGAAAATACGCATAAATTTATTCCAAGTACTTTTCTTTTTTTGGCAAACAAATTTTTTTCCAGGTAGGCAATATAAGTTCTCTTTGCTCTTCAAAGTTTCTCTCTGCCTCTTCAGTGACATAATTGTATCATCTTTAAAGATATGTATGGGCTTTCAGGCAACAGAAGCCTACTTCAAACAATGTTACTTTTATTGTTTTGTTTTTCCTCATTTTAGTGTTTTAATATCTCATTCAAGTCTAACTTTATTTGTTGTTCCTTTGTATTCCTGCCATTTTATTTCCTTTGTTGCATTTTTGTTTTCCACATTTATTTTCTTCTGAGACCCTTTCAAATCTATTTTTTTCTTTTAATTCTTCTGATCTAAGTTATACTTATTGTGAGAGAGAAAAACGAGAGAGGAAATACTGAGATTAAAAGTCTCTGCTGATTTCTCACCCTTATTCTTCCTTGTGTTTCTCATTCTTTTTAAGATATTTTAATTTCTTTTTTTTCCTCCCTCCTCTTTCCCTCTGCATAGAATCAATGCAGGAGTATTTTTGCACCGCCAGTATAATGAGAATTCTTGGAATAAGAGCTCAACTCCAACCCTATAAATTTCAGGCTTCATAACTGAATTAATTTGACTGCTAGATAATTGTAAACTGAGGCATGGGGCAAGTAAGGGAAGATGTAGGTCCTGGATAACCTTTGGACAAATTACATTATTTCTATAGACTCCAGATGACTTTTCTGACTCCTCTTAGATTTTATGTGTATTTGTGTGTAGGAGCTATAAATATAAGCAATATGATTCATTCTATAAGAAGTTTATAGTGGAGGATCAGGATGAAAAATGGTCAATTCATGAACATCCTTCCTAAGAGATGGTCTTTCTTAGGCCTTTAATGTGTCATAGGTCTGTCATACACCTGCCTGCCAGTATGAGTTTTCTGTTAGCATTTGCCACTAAAATTGTGATGTTGCTTCTATATTCCATGAACAAGGTCATTGGCATATGTGTTACTATCTGTGGATCTGACAAAACATTTTGTCATCTTTTATAGGCAAACAATATTACTTTGCAATACAAAGAGAACTATTGAACACTCAAGCCTGTAATTTTTAAATGCTACAATGAGAAATGAAGTAACATACAATAAAACAATTTGATTTTGTTACAGTGTTAAAAAAAAAGCAAACATGAATTCTTCTAAATCAATTAGCTCTGAATTTCTGGTGAACTGCTTTTCATAAACGACACAGTTGTATGTATGGAAATGGCCTACTTAATTCCTTTGCTGTCTGCATGATTAGCAATAAGTTAGTAGGGGAGACTATTTATTTTAAATGAGAAACAACATTTCCTTGGCCCCCTACAGGACAGTATAATTTACAGAAATTGTTCACAGACTTCTATCAGTCCCAGCTGTGAAACAAAACACTACTTAGATATTTTAAGGATTATTTCAGTAATTCAGCACCCAATGAGATTTCTAACACCAGTATCTCTTCTTTACTATTGTCCCACCTAACATTCACTCTGTGCCACTCTGTAACTGCAAAGCAGAAGGCAATGTTTTAATTAAGTAAATTAAATATTGCACAAAAATGAAGACCTCAAAAATTATAGGGGTGCTGATCCTTAATAAGTCAGTGTCAGCCAAAGGCTACTACTACTGTGTAATTCTGCATACATGAGATGGATTCATGCAATATCTTCTAGCACAACTGTAACTCTAGGTTGAAATCTTGAAGAAGCTAAGAACTTACTCCATAAGCACTTCTAGTGTTGATTTGCACAGTGTACCAGTTACTAGAATTCCTACACTACTCTTTTCCTTTGTCACTGTATAAATACCTAGTTTTATCCTTCTCAGGTTAACATCAAGTTCAGCAGTTGGACAAACAAATATCCAACATACTTTTAAGGATAATATTTAAATAAAGTATTAAAACTTCATGTGCACTTCACATTTAAGAACATCAATGGCAGAATCTTTAACCTCTCAAAATACATTTATTTAACACAAAAGCGGCTTAATTTCATCTGCTAAAAGCTAGATATAAAACTAATTTAGATTTCTCTTAACCTTTATTGAAGCAAAATTTTTGCCTTTATCTTGCTGAATTTTAGGACATTAGTTTCTTAACTATGACTTGCTGGGGGTTTATGTTAGCTGCTACAATTGTTGACATTTTCTAGGAGATAGATACTTCTAGAAACATAAGAATTTACCATATCCCAGTAAAGATGATCTATTATACATGTTCCAGGTGTCCATGGCAAGGTGTTAGTAGCCTGAAGGTTCTGCAGGGCTGACCTATGCCAGAACAGAACGGGGGCTACCCTGTGCTGGAGGCAGAGAATTCCCTGAAGCCAGAGCTGAGACTATCCACAAAGTTAGTGATGCATTTATGTAAATGTATTTTAAACAGGGCAGAAAATTCTACATGGAGAGAAGAGAAGGGAACAAAAAGAGTGAGAAAGAACAAAAGGAACACCAAAGTCAGGGCAGGAAGATGACGTACTCTATAGTGGGGCAGATCTACGCACTGCAGCCCATGGAAGACTGACACAGTTGCAGATGGATGTTTCTGAAAGAAGTGCAGAACACCAATAGCGCATGTTATAGCAAAGGAAAACTGTGAGGGAACTAATATCTAAAATGTGGGAAGGTAGTGGTGTCTAGAGTGACACAATTATGATGAATTTGAGAAAGGAGAGAGGAGAGTTGTTTTAACTTTCATCTTTTAGTTTTCCTCTATCCAGATCTATTCTAATTGACAATAAATTATTTTTCCCAAAGTTGAGTTTGTTTTATCTCTGAATAGTAATTGGCAAGTAATCCTCCTGTCTTTATCTTGACATTTGATTGTTCTTGTGTTTTTTCCTATTTTGTTCTCCATTCCACTCTGTGTCTAAGTGTCTGTATGTGTAGTGACTGAGTGCCTGAGATAAACCATATATAAACCATTTATAACCATAAAAAATTGTATTAGCATAGGTAAAACAAATACAGAAACTAGCAAACCCCACTCACATGCATTTATATTTAAAAACAATAGAAACACATAATTTTTCTTTCTGGTATCGTCTTAATTTCTATTTGTTGTAAATTTCCTCCCACATCTCAATAAATTTAATTCTTCTTCATCCAATTAAATATTTTCTGGTACATTAGGAATTTACAATAAAAGGATAATGGCACTTAGGCCATCACTACACAAATTGTTTTGAATGATTGTCAGGACTGGATAAGAACACTTCACATCCTTTAGTTCTAGGTGATTGTAAGCGTGAGTGAGCATACGGGCTTTCTGTGGCTGGTGCTCAGCTTTGGTACTTTTGGCTTAGACTGTGATTACCTCCGTTTGGAAGCTTTTATGTCTTTTTCCCACTTGATGCATTCAAATCCAAAGATCTTCACTTCAGCTTATGGGAGCTGAGTTGTTGCATTTCCTTCTCCTTCCTACTCTGATTGTTGCTCAACATTGAAAAATAGATGTTATCCTTTGGCAGCAGGATTCTGTTAAAGACAAAGTAAAATCATTTTTCAGTGATTAATTTTGATATAAATGATCTGATAAAGATGTTCTGTGAAGTTTCAGCTTTGTAAACAATAATTAAGCATCAGTACCATACTGTTTACCCTGCAGTATGAACTGTTTGAAAACAATCCATATGTAGGTATATGAGTGAATACCAATGTACAAAGAAGCAACTGTACCTTAGTATTCATGGCATAGCTTTGTGTACAAAAGGATGAGAGATTTTAATGAAATTCTTTTATAATGAGAAGTTTCTAGGTATGGACAATTTGCAGTGCTTGAGTTTATAGTTAAACTTACTTGGGTTTGGTTTCACTAAGAATGAGAAAAGGGGGCCATAGATGTATATAGAGGAAAAACAGGCATTAAAACTAACTGAATTCTTTAACAGAATCAAAATTAACAAAGTCAAATAATTATCAGATATTACTGAGATGCTTTGTTAATCTCAGAACAATACCTCTTCTATAGAATGTATTTTTAATATATCATACACACAATCATGTGTATCATGTATATAATGAACACAATTAAATTTTAATTTGCCACCACTTAATATTTCCACTTCAGTCCTCCCTACTGAGTGTCTCCAATTTTCTTACAAACTTGTAGCCATCTTGCCTTTTGTAAGATTTATCTCTTTGGACCACTTCAACTATAACACAGCTCCTGACGGTGCAAAGAATCTTTGCAGTCAAGGTGAAGTTCTGTCAGGAACCGCAAACAGGTCTCAATTTCTTTTTGTGTTTTCATTAGACCATTTTCTGTATCTTATTAGTAAGTCTTCCTTCTGCTGGAAAAGAAGCAGTAACCATTCCCTTGGGCAGCTGTCTTAGTGAATATCCCTTTGCTGCAAGGACATTGTTTATTGTGCTATATGAATAAAACCTCCAACGATTTAAAAAACAAACCTATGTATATTTCTAAAGTTAATATTTGTTCCTTACACACTACTTCTAACCCACATATGGTAATTTTTTCCCTATTCTTTACATGTGTTATAGCTGAGCCCTTATATATTTATCATGGTTATGTAGTACAGTCGGTTTTCAAGTACTAACAATTTCAAGCACGAGGGTGCAAAGATAGTGCTGCTGTCTTTGGTTTTCCTTTATCAGAGAATGTTATCCTACTTTCTATTTAAAAAATGTATTTCAGGTAAGAGTCTAAATCCCATGTAATTTTATAAATCCAATTTACAAAATTTTCCCTTAAGTTACTGTATGAGAATTGCTTGGAGCATGTTTGGTGGTAGAGGTCACTAGAGTAGCACCTAAAATACAGAGATACTGATTTGGAACAGGAAAAATGTGCAGATACACAGTCAGTTTTTGTACAAGTAAAGTTTACTAGTGAGATACAGTACTACCTGGTATAGATGTGCTGATTTTGATTCATAGAATCATTGAATCCCTAGGCTGAAAAAGACCTTTGAAATCTTCAAGTCCAGCTCTACCTGTCTATTACTAAATCATAGCCCCAAGCGCTTCATCTACCTATCTTTTAAATACCTTCTGGGACAGTGACTAAACCACCTCCCTGGGCAGTCTGTTCCAATGCTTGATAAACCTAATGTCCAATCTGAACAGGGTTTTTGTGTCCCAAGAGCCAAACTCTGCACATGGCCTTTTAAAACCTCATCCTGTTGACCTTAGTCTACTGATCCAGGAATTTCAGATCCTTCTGTAGAGCCTCACTGTGTTGAATCAGCTTGACACTTCCTCCCCGCTTAGTGTTATCTGCAAACTTATTAAGGGTACATTCAATCCCTTCATCCAGATCATTGATAAAGATATTGAACTGAACCCAGCACTGAGACCTGGGGAACACCACTTTTGACCACCCTACAACTGGATTTAATGCCAATTACCATCTCTCTTTGGGCCCAGCCATGCAGCCAGTTTTTCACCCAGGAGCATGTGCACCATCCAGGCCAATGGCAGTCAACTTCTCAAGAAGAATGTTGTGAGAAATGGTGTCAAAGGCTTTACTGAAGTCCAGGTACACTACATTCATACCCTTTCCTTTATCTGTTAAGTAGAACACCTTGTTATAAAAGGAGATCAGGTTAGTTTGGCAGGACCTGCCTTTCATAAACTCATGCTGAGTGGGCTTGATTAGTTGGTTGTCTTGTGTGCACTGTGTGATAGCACTCATGATCATCTGTTCCATGACTTTCTCCAACAGTGAGGTCAGACTGACAGGCCTGTAGTTTCCTGGATCCTCCCTGTGACCCTGTAAATGGGTGAAACATCTACCAGCCTCCAGCCAAGAGGAGCTTCCCCAGGCAGCCAAGACTTCTGGCAGAGTATGGAATGGGATTTGGCAAGCACTTCTTCCAGCAACCCTAATACCCTTGGGCTAATCCCATCTAGAACCACACACTTGTGAATGTCTAACTGGCAAAGCAGTTCTCTAATCCTTTCCTCTTAGATCATGGTAGCTCTGTTCTGTTCTCCCTCCCTGTCTACTGGGTCATGAGGTTGAGTATTAAGGAAACATCTTACCTTACTATTAAAGACTGAGGCAAAGAAGGCATTAAGTACTTCAGCCTTATCTTTTTTCACTAATACCACCCCACCCCCCACCTCCGCCCTGTATCCAGTAAAGGATAGAGATTCTCCTTAGTTCTCCTTTTCTTGTTGATATGCTTGTAGAAAAAAATTATCATCTTTCACAGAACTAGATAATCAATCTAAGTTCTACTTGGGCTTTAGCCCTTCTGATTTTCTCCTTATATCATCTCACTTCATCCCTGCAGTCCTCTTGAGAGGTCTGCCCTTTCTTCCATAACTTTCCTCTTTTTTTCTGATATCTACCCAGATCTCTCTGCTTAGCCAAGCTGGATTTCTATCCTGCCAGCTCATTTTCCCACATGCAGGGATGTCTTGCTCTTGTGCCACCACGATTTCCCTCTTAAAGAGCATCCAACCCTCTTGGGCTCCTCTGGCCTTACGGACTGCCTCCCAAGGAACTTTATCAACCAGCCTTCCAAAGTCTGCCTTCTGGATGTCCAAAGTGGTAGTTCTGCTGAGCCCCCTTCTAACTTCTAGAACTGACAATTATATCACCTCTTGATCGCTGTGCCCCACATGCCTTCCAACTGTCAAATCTCTCAAAGGCCTTCTCTGCTCACAAACAGAGCACCATACCATTCAGTATCATACTATTACTCAATGACATTGTACTACATCCATTTCTCAGACTACATATATCTTGAATCTAATTTTCCAAAGCACCACATTTTCTAAGGTTTTTTAGATCAATAAGGATATAAATCTCTCCAACTAGGAGTTGCACAACAGTCCTGACCAGGATAAAAGTCTTATTAATACAGTGCATCTAAAAGTAGCTTTGTTTATATTTTTTTCAGATTTTGTCTGTAGAAAATGATTTCTGTTTCTGTTTATCTCCTTGTTTTTAAACCTGTGTACTATTTTTTTTCTTTTTTAAATAAACAGGAAAACTTTCAATGCAAAAAAGTTTTGATGGAAAACTTCAATGCAAAAAAAATGTTGGGTTCCTTTTTCTTAACTTGTTGAAGGTTTTTTTGCATACCTTTCTCTATCTTAAGGTGAAATAATGCATGCATCATATTGATGGGTAAACAGTAAGACTAATTTTCATTGGAACTGCTTAGTTACCTAATAAACATTAGTTTTAAGTGAAAAACAATTTACGGTTTTATTTAGAAAGCAATGTTTATATTTTAATGCAGTATAAATGAGACTATGTCATATGTATGGGGAACAAACATAATTCAAAAGGTAAAGTATTAAATATTTTTCATGTTTTTAATTGCTTTTTATGTGCTATGTCTTACACAAAATATAATGAATGTTGTTGAGACCTTTAATATTAAACATAAAATAGCAGAGATTATATTCAATTTGTGGTTTCAACTACCATACAAAGAATGATGGATTGATGTTATCATCCATAACAGGAGAAGAAATTGAGCTCTTAGGAGAGTGTTTCTTTGTCTTTTTTTGATCGTAATGGTGACTACATGAGTAAGAACTAAGATTCATAGAGAAAACATAACTATGTAGCAAGTTACGGTGGGACATAGACTACATTTTAGGAATACACCATTGGGACATATTTAATATTCATTAGATGTTCTCTGGTTCTGCCTATATTGGGTATAGTGGAAGCAAAGAAAGACTTTATTTTCACTTACAAGTTGTAACACAAATTGCAATGCTTTAAACAAATAATCCTTGCATCTGCTGCTTTTGATAGTCGTTGCAAAACAATACCTGCTGTGCAGAATGAAGGGGAAGTTTCACAGTGCATTTCATTGATAGTAAAGTAACAATGAACTTTGATGTCTATTGTCTGTGTTATATTATGCATTCACATGTTCCTGCTATATTGTTTTTTATGGATTTGGAATCACATGTATTACTGTGAGTTTAATCACCATAACAAGTAGATTTGTTTCTTCCCTCCTCCCCTTCCGCCAGGATAATCCCTTCTGTGTGAATTTCCACAGCCTTTTCATCCCATCTTCAAAGGTTCATATTCAAGCTACCGTCATTCTAGATAATAGTGTCTGGGTAGCAGTACTTTTAATCAATCTGTCAGAGCCACTCTGTAATCAAGCTGTGATGTACTTATTGATTATTTGGTCCTTCCTCCCTTCAAGAAGCTTGCTACTTCTTCAGTCTTTTCAGTATCTACAGTACATGCAGATAACAACTTAGCGTGTGCTAAAGGTGATAAGATTTTGTTAGTCATTCTTCCTGATGCTCCCAGCAGTGTAGGAATTGCTTGTTCTGAGCACTGAATATTCCAAAGAATGCAATTATTGCCCACGTAAAATACCTCTGATCTGGCAGTTATTCTGTTTTCTGGACTAAAAGGCTGCTTTTAAATATTCACTAGCTATATAAACTGACATTTCTAAGTTATATCTTCACCATTTGGTGGGGGGTTATAATTTTTTTAATGTGCATCATTGTTAGAAACGTTGTAATGGCTTGATATGATGCATAGTATTTCAATGTGGCCCATTTCATGACTGAGTGGATGGCTCTTTGTAGTATAGAAAATAAGAATCCTAACCACAGACTGTGCCTCACTAGTGTTGTCACTCTCATATCTCCTGTGTTTTTTATTTCTGTCTCTGTAGTCAAATGTAGAGTTTTGACTAGAATAAAAATACATAGCCATGTCTATTCTAACTTTCCTAAAATGAGAGAAATTCCTGTGGTAATCAGGAAGTTTTCTTTTGGAGAGGGGAATTTTTTTATTGGTATTTCTCATTTTCTGAATGACAGGTCATATCTATCACTAAGCCCAAACTGTTCTTCTGAAAAGATGCCTTCACTTAGCCCTTTGCCAGTGATCCTTTGTTCTCCTAGCTAGCAGCAGAGTAAGTATTGGAATCATTTCACTTCTTTTATCCTATGTCTCTGAGCAACTTGGCCAGCGTTCCAGAACTTGCACTGCTTAGAGGATTAAGGCCTATCTTCAGGGATGTAGCCAAATTCCCTTATGTGATTTCTTTTTCTTTTGTTATGCATCACACAGAGCTTTGTTCCAGTCTGGTAGCCTATGGCAATGAGCCGGAAAGTGAGACTGAGACTGATGAAATGCAAAGGACAAAATGAAAATGCATGAAAAACTGATGACAAAATCATAGGGAAGTTCATAGATGCCAGTGTCTAAGTTGCCTATAATATGCAGGCAGTACTGCTAAACATTTGAGGTTACAGTAGTTATAAACTCCTGCAAATGTTGGAGATACTACATACATTTTGAATGCTCTGCCTGTACAAAGTTGTTTAAGAACATTTGCAAAGGTCTATGAAGTACCAGGATTTGGAGAAGGCTACCAAATTCTATCTCATCCTGGCATTCTATGCTTGTCCCATCTTTCCATTTAATTTGATAGTATTTTAACCAGACTTTTAAAACAGAAAAACATAAGAAGAGGATTATCTGTAGGCCTAACACTAAGAATTCAAAATTTATCAGGTGGTCTCATCTTTCCTAAGCCAAGAAAAATGATCATGGATTAGAAGCTTGAAGTTACTGTTAAAAGGAAAAAAAAAACCAAAACAAATAAGCAAACAACAACAAAATTAAACCATACTCAATCAACTGGTAAAAAAGTACCACTAACAAAGTATTTGAGCTGCATTTACAGTCTTCTGTTTTTCTAGAGCCTAAGTGTACACTAAGGCTTTGGAAATAAAACGTGTCTCTTGCAATTAATAATAATCTAACTATAACAGCCTAACAAAAGCAATAAATACTCTGACATTTAAAACTGTAGAACTGGTGGCATGAAAAACAATACACATAAAAGCTTTAACTGAACAAAGAACAACTTCAGAGTAAAAGACTGAAAAACAACACTTCAAAATAATTTAATATGAAATTGGCTTCTTTAAACAATCAGTGATTGCTTTTCTGAGGCACAGAAATGCACAGTTATATAGTTGCAGAAGTGTGAAAAGGTAAACAATATTGAAGCCATGGACAAAGACTCAGGTCTTTTGTCTTGATATATATATATAGGTGTATTCAGAAAACATAACATCATTTCAGTTATATTATGCTCCTATGAAATTTAGTGGAATTTGTAATATGAACAGATAAAACTGGGCAGTGTTAGCCAGTCAGTATAACATGGTATAAGAGAAGGCTTTGAAAATCTTGTGTTTTCCTGCATTTTCTAGTCACAAAGAATGATTAAGCAATAGTTTGTTTAATTCTTTTTTTATACCTGACTCCAGTCAACATTAATAAACTGCTTTACAGGGAAGTGGTCTTACCTCCAGCAGCATAAATATTTTCTTTTAAACAATATAACACTTCCATAGCAGAGTTTGATCAAATTCTTCACAGTGTTCTGGATTTTTAGCACCTCAAAACTCTTGAATTATACAGGGAAATAAATATTATGCATATTATTTTACTGAAACTATACAGATATTGAAGAATAAAAGGGAAGAGATCCATGATGGTTATATAGCAACCAAATTGTGCGGCAAACAGAAATCAGAAATGGAAGTGATCTTATTTGTGTATTGAAAATAGTGTGTAGCAAAAAATATTACTATTTCATATTTGGACAGTGAATAGTGACAATTGGGACAGAACAGTTCAACAATGTGAATAATGTTTTAGATGGAAAAAGAAAGAGTCAAAAATGAGATTGTTGATTATCAGTCTCTCTTGTGATCTGTTGTGGTTAGTAATGAGAGTTAAGTCAGTCACAATTGATATGGCCCTGTCACAAAATTCACTGAATGTGTGGGTCTCTAGGGCTTGTAAAACCATAACATAACTGAATTTTGTTTGTCATTACAGCAAGCAGGGGACCCTTTTAGAACTTGTCTGATAGGGAAACTGTATTTGAATCTGGAAGACTTTCAAAATTGGACCAAAGTAAACCATTGATTGACGAAAACAGCTCTTACAAAGACTGCTACAAAAATGAGATGGGTTTATGACTCCACTACCATGGTTGTGATAGTGAAAAATTTAAATCAGACAATGTGGAATTGGACAGGAATTGGACTTAGTAGGGTTGGATTCATCCTGAGGATGTTGGTATTTTGGTACTCTGTCTATTGGGGATGAAACCCATGTGACACATCGAAAAATATGGTATCAGGATGAAACTTATTGTAATGGATCTTCCCCTCACATACCTTAACCATGACACTAAACCAAAGGCACTCCCACCTGGATACTTTTTAATTTGTGGAGATAGAGCATGGCCCAGAATACCTGCTTTGCCTTTTGGAGGGCCTGTAAATTGAGTGTTCTGATGCCTCGAAAGGAACACATTCATTTTCTAAAGAACTTAACAAATCAGTGGTTAGAAAAAGATGATCCCCCCTCCAACTCACAGCAACTTGTGATGATAATGTAGTCTCATAGGGCTGAGCTTTGTCTATAGTTGGTTCTCTCTTTTTTCCTCAAATAACAAACATGAAAGTGCTTAGCTCATTGCATACTTTAGCTTGCTGGACAGGTAAACAGACTAATCAAACTTTGCAAAGTTTATATCATAGAATCATAGAACAACCAGGATGGAAGAGACCCATAGCACCATCGAGTCCAACCATTCCTATTAAACACTAAACCATGTCCCTCAGGACCTCATCTACCCATGCCTTAAACACCTCCAGAGAAGGTGAATCTACCACCTCCCTGGGCAGCCTATTCCAATGCCCAATGACCCTTTCTGTGAAAAACTTCCTCCTAATCTCCAGCCTAAATCTCCCCTGGCAGAGCTTGAGGCCATTCCCTCTTGTCCTGTCCCCTGTCACTTGGGAGAAGAGGCCAGCTCCCTCCTCTCTACAACCTCCTTTCAGGTAGTTGTAGAGAGTAATGAGGTCTCCTCTCAGCCTCCTCTTCTCTACATGAGCTTGCCAGTGACGTAGATAGTATTAGGCATAATTAGCTGCAAAATTGTGCAACTATAGATTTTTTATTATTGGTTCGTGGCCATGGATGTGAGGATTTAACGGGAATGTGGTGTGTGTTTGTGTGTGTGTCTGTGTGTTTGAAGTACTTCAAGCGTTTGTAAGACTTACAAATTAAATTTGATTAATCTTAGAAATACATCTCTGAGACCTTTCAGTCTCAAACATCCACTAAGCCAGCAAACAGGTAGATTTACCTGAGGATCTTTGGAGTGAAAGGTCCTTCAGAACAAGGACTTAGTGCTATGGCTTAAAGAATTATTAAAGCAAGGTTTGTTTATTTTGATTGTCATTTTGGTAATTCTAAGTGTGATACCATGTATTTTGTTTTGTGTGAGATGGATGGTTGATGCAACCATGAAGAATGTTTTCGATAGTGCTTGGATTTCTTAAAAAGAAAATGGGGGAATTGATGGGTGGTTGCAGACCAGAGGCCATTTAGTGAGCATCTCCAAGCACTGAACAACTTATGCTATATGAAATAAAGACATAAGGCTTTGCAGCTTTGTATGTACAGTTTCACACATACACACCACGAATACAAAGGCTTATACAAGCTCAAAGTTTCTTTTACAACATTAAGCGATTGTTCTACTGTAATGCTTCTCTTGTTTCTCACTGGTAACTTTTCTTTGGTAGACCTTGATTTGCTACTTTGTAGTCTATCGAGCTGTGAGCTAGAATACTCACATAGTTGTTTCTCATGGGAAAGTATTATATTAATGTAACAAATTGATTGCTTGTTGCTAAAGAAGAATTGTCAAATCAGCTTGCTAAACAGTAGAATCTGTTATGAACTTCAATAAACTGGTTCACTTGGATCATAATGGTCTCTGTGTGATGTCCCATTTCCTCTGTCAGATCCAATGTATAAATATTTTTTCTTTTAAAAGTGAAATATCATGTCACCCTATTAATTTTCTTATTTGCACAAAGAGCAGTTGACTTTTAAAAAGTGTGAAGTGTCCTCAGCTCATATTGGTTTTTTTCAGCATCCCAAGAAAGCATGGAAGTGTTACCACTGCAGTTACTCTTATGTGCTTGATAATTGTTGGGCAGGTTTTCCTGCACATAGCAACATGCATCCCTATAGTAATACAAATCTCTACAACTCTATAACTGCTCTCTACAACTACCTGAATGGAGATTGTGGAGAGGAGGGAGCTGGCCTCTTCTCCCAAGTGACAGGGAACAGGACAAGAGGGAATGACCTCAAGCTCCGTCAGGGGAAGTTTAGTCTGAACATTAGGAAAAAAATTTTCACAGAAAGGGTCATTGAGTACTGCAACAGGCTGCCCAGGGAGGTGGTTGATTCACCTTCCCTGGAGGTGTTTAAGGCATGGGTGCATGGGGTGCTAAGGGGCATGGTTTAGTGTTTGATAGGAATGGTTGGACTCAATGATCTGGTCTCTTCCAACCTGGTTATTGTATGATTCTATGAATCTATGAAATATCTGCTTATTTAGTTTATATTCAGTTGTCAAGTATGACATGAGCTTTTTGATGCCTAATTTTATCAATAATTTGGTAAATATCTTTCTTTTAGTATAGCTGTGTTATTAAAATTAGATTAAAATTCTGCTGATGAGTCTATGTCAAATTTAAATATGCTAATGCAGAATAATTTATATAACTAGTGAATTTTAAGTAAGAATTGTTTCAAAATAACATATTTTATTTCAAATTATTTTGATTTTTTTTCAGTCCAACTTTTCTTCTTGGCTACTGCGTGTTATCCAATGCCATCTTGTGATGATTACATTGTAATTCTGTTCATTCATTCTCAGTTTTTGATTTTTTTTTTTTCATGTCTGATAGTGGCCTTATATCTGTTGGCAGAGGAATCCAGACACTTCCCCATGCACTGGGAAATTTTTGAAAGATTTTTTCTTGTCCTACATTTTACAATACATTGTTGTATTTGAACTTTGCTCTATAGTGATTCTACAGCTTTTTTTTATTCTTTTCTCTCTTTCTTTGAAGATGAAAAAAAAAGTGTTGTGGTAGAAAAGTTTATTCTTACAGACAATTACAATGTTAGTAATTAATGGACATCAGGATACAGCTTCCCGGAACCTGTACTCTTTTTTGAAGCATTTAAAGAAGCATGCTTAAGACCCATGCAAAATTACCATTACATGTTTTTTAAATAAAGTTTAAGATAGCGTAAAGACATTGCAAATAATAATTATAACATAAAAATGCTAAATTAAATTTAAAAATCTGTTATCACGTCTCTGAAACAGACTAAACAAAATCTGTACCTTGGAACAAGATACTGGGAGACAAAATGTTCTTACTGTTAAGATAAAATGGAGACTTTCTAATTGTTCCATTACATTTGGGAAGGTTTTGCTCATTTGACTGTCTAGAGGGAAAAAGTCTTCTTTAAAACACATTACTCTAAGTAGCTTAGCACAGTAAAATCTATGCGATCTTTTTGTGTGTGTATGTCCATCCATATGTCTGCGTGTGTACATATGCTTCTGTATGGGTATGTGAAAATTTTGCTTCCCAATGGATGCATATTTATGCGCATGTTCTAAGGCTTGGTGTTTCAAATTCACATGATTTAAGTGCACTAAGTGAAGCTATTTTATCTCAATTAATCTTATGAGAAATTTTCTCTTTTGTTACACTTCCAATTTTAATGGTCTACAAGAGTTGTTAATTTTCTGCTTCTTGACTATAGGAGGAAAGGTAGTATCCTATAAGCTTTTCCACAACCAGTGATATCCCCATGGCCAGCTTTTTTAATGTCTGGAAATTAGGGAAGCTTCTAATTTGCTTCCTTTAAACTGAAATTTAAATGAGAAAAAGCCTTCTCCAGAGAAGCAAGACAGAAATTTGACTCCCTGCTGTTCTTCAATTCCTTTTCTTAAAATTCTAAGGCTTTTTTACAGATGTGCTCATAAACACAGGATTAATACTGTATTTGTTATTGCTACAATAATCTTCTACTATGTCCTTAAGTGTTTTGTATCTTTTTCTAGAATATTCCATACCAGAAACTTTGATACTGTGAGTTACAAGTCTTTTCAGTATTTGAACTGTAGTAAAATCTGTTGTTAGTGTTTTATTCTCTTTAAAACAGAGTGTATCCATTAGTCTTTCCAAAATTTTTGTTTAGGAGATTTAAATTTTATACCTCTTTGGAGCTTTGATCAAATGCTATTTTTCACTGCCTTGTCTTTATGTAGTAGAAAACTTTTAGCAATAATCATCCATCTGATGATGATAGAAATGAGATGAGCTGAGGAAAGTGGCATTTGCTTTTCATATTTTCACTGTTTCAGGAATTTGGGTTTTATTGCATTTTATAATTACAACCAGGAAGAAGATGATGTATTGTTCAAACACTAAATATTTCAGTAGTTTTTATATGTTAATAATTTTTGACTGATAAGATGAATAGTAAGCATGTTCCAGAAAATTATCTAGTGTTTATGAATGTTTAAATTTCTTCGTCTATCCACTTCTATATTTTGGCACATGAATAGGCTCTTTTTTTTTTTATTTTTTATTTCCAGTATACAGACAAGCACTATTAGAATGAAAATCTGCTGCCCAAAAATTCATTATGAAAACTGCTGCTTATCTGACATGAATTGGTTTCAACTTATGTTAATGATAATTGTCCTAAAGTATGTTGAAGAGCTGTAGTAGTTCAGTAAGTATGCACTGTGTTAAATTTCATTATGTCCTTCTGCAAAGATCTAAGATGTAACTACAAATCTAAATTCAGAAAACTTTTATACTTTTAAGATCACTGCTGTAGCATGTTTAGGGCAGCTTTATAGAAAATGTGATGATTTACTTTTAGGTGCTTGTGAAGAACTCTTTTTCCTATTGTAGGATCTCACAGCTAAAGTGCACATAAAGGTGAAAACCAGAAAGGTTCTTAGATCAGTTTCTCTTTTGGGACATGTGAGTTATTTCAAATTGTACTAAAGGGGACTTCTGAAATTTTCCAGTATGAAAAAAAAAATCATCTTCAAAAACCAAGAGATTAGAATTTCTCCCGGCTGCAGTCAGAGACATTTATGGTCAAAGCCTATTCTGTTAAGATAATTGAGATAATGCTGAAGTCTATGACACGTTCAAATTGTTAGTTTCTTACCTGCCATTGCTACTCCTAGCTGTAGGTCAGTGTGCATTTTAGTTCTTATTGTTATAATTTTATTTTCTGTATCACACAAAGGTGTCATAAACCATTCAAATAATTTTTATTCAAAGATCTATATATTAATTTTATTTCAATTTATTTAGCTTCCATTTCACATTTGCTTGAAATCTATGACTGCTGACAGATCCTTAAAAGACAGACCTAATGAAGTTATATAAAGAAGAATTGCTTTCCTGATTTGATTCTGAATTCAGACTATGATATTTCAGTTTGTTGGATAGAGTCTATATAATATGTAACCTTCATACAATTGACCATAGTTAATATTACAGTCTGGTATGCTCCAAGACTCCATTCAGGACCTCTGTTCTTGTTGCATTTGAAGATTACATACCTCAAACATGTCTCCTGGAAAAAGTGCAGAAATAGTTGTAAATATTGAAACCTAATCTAATTACGATGCATTTCAGAACATGCCTAGTCCTACCCAGGAGAACTGTATCTTGCTGTGGAATCTGCTGCCAAACAGATTTCCTCCTGGAATGACTCTCTGCTTCAGACTTCCAAACATCTTTATTCAGTGAATTTTCAGGAAGTCATTAGGAAAAAAGGGTGAGAGATACTAAGACATTCATTAGCTGTTACAATATCTATGAAGGTACTGTAAACTCAATTTAGTGTCCTGCATAAAGCATATTTATTATAAATGTTGATAATTTTTTACTTAGTGAATCATTCGGGATTTTTAACTAGTAAATCATTCAGTTGTTCAATCATTCAAATAATAAAGGTAACAATGTCTTTATTCTCTACTCAGTAGTTCAGATGCTTTTGCATAGTGAAGTTGATAGTTTGAAATGTAATTTTTTCTCATTGCATAATGCACATTTTTTGTGATTTAAACATGTACCCAGTCTTACCAAAATTCATAAGAAGTTTTCTGATGCTTCAGTTGCTTGTATAGATACTCACCAGTTGTCCTAATATTTGAAAAGAATAAAATAGTATGAAGGTAAAAATCAGAAGAAACCATGATAAAGGTTTTTGTTCAAGTAAAAGAAAACCAACAAAGATCTATCAAAACACCAGTAGTTTATTTCTTTTCATTTGCTTTTTGAGGACCAGACAGTGTCTCAGGCACAAGGTTCCATGTTGGGACTTTTGACCATACTGTATCACTTTTGGTGAAGGAGGCTGTAATCCTTTGAATGGCCCTGCTCCTTTTCCCTTTGCAGGCATGGGAGGAAAACACATTTAGGGTCCCAGTTACTGTACTAAATGGAAATTACTACCTCCCCTTTCTTTTTCTCCCCAAACACATCCTTGGTTTCCAGTTAGATATGCTGTAGAAAGGGAAAAGTGTAGTCAGTCATTTGCTTCTGGCTATTTCTATTCTCTCCTCCTTGTGTGCTGTGGGGAAAAGGAAAGGACTTGCACCATTCCAAAATATCAGGAATTGCTTAAAGAATTTGGAAAGTTTGTACTTTTCCACATCAGGGATCTTCTGTATAATTGAAAGTCTCAGAATTGCAAAGCCCTGCCTGAAATCATTGGATGGAGTAGAATTGGCTGAAGCCTTGGTCATCCCGAAATACCATTGAACCTTGGCTTATCTTTCATGAAGGTGCTTAGGCAAAAATGTGTGCATATATTTGGCTGGATCTCATTCACTTTTCAGCTCTTTGTGGGTTCATTGTATATAATTTTGATGTGACCCTAAAGATTAAGAGGGAGTGGTTTTTTTTGTCAGAATGTTGTTCTCACAACTGGTGTCTGCCTTATTGCACATATTGTACAGATGAGCATTGGAGCCATTTGTGTCTTTTTACATAGGCAATATGATTATTCATGTGATGAAATGCTACTACATGAAACACTAGGGTAAAATGATATTTCACCCATTTAAAATCCATTTTAAGATATTTTGGATTCTTTTTTGAAAGGTTTTGCTATTTCCATGCTCATAATTTACATAGCCAAAAGATGGCAGCAGCACATCTGCAACTGCAGTAGAACTACAATATTTGTTTTTCTTCACTTGCAGATTTATATGTCTTGGTGTTTTCCAGATTGTCTCAGTACGGAAAAAGATACTGTCATGTTATTTTTCAGTAAGAACACTATATATGAGGCATATGATTACTGATTACAAAACATTTCTTATTCAGCTAAATAAAGCAAATTAATTAAAAGATATATGTTTGAATGTTTATCACCATTTTAGCAGGTGCATTGAAATATAAATGATAGCAGTATCAATGAATAAATTAATCATAATTAGCACTGAGTTATAAAGACCTTTTCTCATTAAAGATGTAGATGCTATAATTACATCTCCTAATTTTAGATGAGAAAATATATTTACCAGCAAATGGCTGATGCTTTGGAGAGAAAAACACTGACAAGTGTGTATTATATGGTAAATTTACTAATAAAAACAGAATTCCAGTTAAAATACTCCCAAATCTGGAAATGAAAACTAACATGCCCTATTGCTTTAATTCAGTTGGAGATCTCCCATTTAACATAAGAATTTAATAATATAACATAACATGAATAGCATAGAATTGACTTTTCTACTCTACCTTGAAAATAAAGACTCAGCCAGTGAAGTGAAAATTAGGTGACACATACATGCCACAGAATATGACATGTAGACCTGAACTCATCCTTTAGGTGATCAAGACCCACATGTTGGTCATGAAGAACTTAAAAGACTCTGAAGGTCTACTGTTTCAACTCCATTCAGATGAAATGAATAAAACCTCTTGAAGTCATTCTCAATGCTACCAATGCCAAAGTTAAGAGGTTTGAGTAGGCAGGAGGGGTGGCCCTGGTCATCTGATAGGTTGGACTTGATGATCCAGTGCGTCTTTTCCAACCTGGTGATTCGGTGATTCTGTATGATCTCTGAAACTTGGAAAGCAAGGAGTTCTTGCTAAAGATTTTGCAGGGATGGACAGATGCAGGACACATTTAATGTGTTTTGTTTAGTAGCTGCTGAAACAGTAGTCAGATGGGAATAGTGTTTCTGTTCCTAAGCATGTAACAGTTCTGTAAGTCAAGCTCTCTTCCTGACAGAAAAAGATCCTATCTCATCTCAAGCACAAGATGGTAGAAATTCAACATTTGCTTCCAAGAATTCATTGAATCATCAGGCTATAAACAACATGTCTGTTTACTTCATGCAGAGGTGCTGCATGTAATACAGCTCTTGTAGGTCAGTGAAAGAATAAACAAGAAATAGTGTAATTAGGTATATCAATCCCTTTAGTAAGTGTTGTTATTCCCACAGATTGTTTAACTGTTGAAGAATAAATCGGTAAAACACAAACCCAAGATCAGAATCCTAAGAATGAAAGCTTTATGTATTTTTTCTTCTTCATCTTTTCCTTAATTAGTTGTAAATTTAATATAAAGACTCTTACTGAAATCACTGGGTCAATCTGAACTAGTTTGCTTTCAGGAAAAATGATTACCATACTGATATCAAGGTAGAAAATTGATCATGAACCGACACAGGACATAGAACTATAAATGACAGTGTCCTTCTGTAACTGTATACATCAACTAGTTAATTAAATATTAAAACCAATTTTGTCAATAATCCCTCAAAGTTTATTCAGAGGTTACAACATAATCAAGGAGGAACAGGAGATCTCAGTTTTGTGTTTATTAAAACAAACTAGTCTTATTTTATGGATAATATAAGTTGTTTCTATAAAAAAGTTGTTTCTATAAAAAATGCTCTTGATGGAGAACAGATTGGAATTTTTCTATTAACCAGATTAAACAAAAATCCACATCAAACTCTTCTCAGAGAAAAATGTAAGTCTCAAATTCTTACAAAAGCTTTTCTCTGATTAAAAAAATCAACAAAATCCTTCAGTGAGCAAAAGTTTGATGTTTTCAGCTATTGTGAAGTCAATGGAAATAAAAAGAAGAAAAAGTAGGTAAGAGGAATCAGCAATTCTATAACTGTGTTTTATGCATTAATAATTTATGTGCACATTAGATACATTTAAATAGTGATTCAGTGTTTTAAACTTCACGTCAATTAATAGCATAGAAAAGAAATCAGAAGGAAACTGCTGTTTGTCCTATATCTGTGTATATTTTTGCAATCCTTCAAATACCCACACGTATTTCAACATGTATCTGGCACATCAAATGTGTGTAATAGCATTTTACTTGCAAATAATAATTAAATTCTTTTTCTGCCTAAAAATCTTTGCTAGTGTAGTTACAGTTCTATTTACTATTTTTTTCATGCCTCAGATATTCCCAGTCTGTGTTTTCCACAAATTCTCACCAATCTGCAGATTTGCAATTATTTTTTCATCACAATTACATAATTCATTCTTATGACAAAAAGACAGAAGGAAAATGAATCAGTTTTCACTGAAAGAAGTTCTAATACTGAATAGCTGAGATCCTCACATGGACTTCGAAATAATTTAATAAAGTAATTACAGTAAAACCTAATGAAGGTGATGTGTTAAAAGCAAGTATTAGTATAAAGCTGCTTTATTGTTTAAAAATTTTATTTTCCTAAAGAAAATAAGGATTTACTCAGTGTGCACTATAGTTTTATGTGTTGGGAGTAGCAAGCTTATGTAGTGAAATATGAGATATGGTGTTTGCATTGATTTCCTTCTACCTAGGCATAAAAGTGAAACCAGCTTTTGGATCTGGTCTCAAGAGAAATATTGTAGAATATCACTTAAACATAAATCTATTCTAAAACGGAAGACTGAAGAATAATTCTGGGTTAGCTTACAATGTTTGAAAAGGATAGTATGTGCTAAAAATGCGTTTCTGTTTTTATCACAAGAACATTACTCTGAAAGCTGCCAGGAGGAGAGGGACCTGGGGGTGTTGGTCAACAGCCGATTGAACATGAGCCAGCAGTGTGCCCAGGTGGCCAAGAAGGCCAATGGAATCCTGGCTTGTATCAGAAACGGTGTGACCAGCGGGTCCAGGGAGGTTATTCTCCCTCCGTACACAGCACTGGTGAGGCCGCTCCTTGAATCCTGTGTTCAGTTCTGGGTCCCTCACCACAAGAAGGATGTTGAGGGTCTGGAGCGAGTCTGGAGAAGAGCAATGAGGCTGGTGAGGGGTCTGGAGAACAGACCTTATGAGAAGAGGAGACTGAGGGGAGACCTCATTACTCTCTACAACTACCTGAAAGGTGGTTGTGGAGAGGAGGGATTTGGCCTTTTCTCCCAAATGACAGGGGACAGGACAAGAGGGAATGGCCTCAAGCTCCGCCAGGGGAGGTTTAGGTTAGACATTAGGAGTAAGTTTTTCACGGCAAGGGTCATTGGGCATTGGAATAGTCTGCCCAGGGAGGTGGTTGATTCACCTTCCCTGGAGATGTTTAAGGCACGGGTGGATGAGGTCCTGAGGAACATGGTTTAATGTTCAATAGGAATGGTTGGACTTGATGATCCAGTGGGTCTCTTCCAACCTAGTTATTCTATGATTCTATGAAAGACCCTCTTAAGAAAATTTACAAAAGACATACTTGTACATCAAAGAACTAAGAGATATGGCTTAAAGAAATGTAAGCTGCATTAAGACTGACTTTTCCTATGCTTAAGCAATAATTGCAACAAAGTTACCTCAGCTGTGTGTTATAACCCACCTGTCTATATTACTTCATTCTACCCATAAAAAAAAGGCATTTACTACAATGAATAGGAAAAATAAGAAATTTGTAGTAATGATTCATAAAGTAAAGAGGATTTGCAAACAAATGTATAGCTAATGCATTTTATGTTTATGTTAAGATGTCACATCTTTTATTTTCTTGAGTAAGTCAGGTGATGTCTATTTTAAAATGTAGAGTACTTTTAAGTACATGCTGGGCCTAGTTAAAGTAGTTAATTCCCTTCATAACAGTTCACATAGTGCTATGTTTCAGATTTATGATCAAAACCGGGCTGAAAACACGCTGATATTCTAACTTATGCTGAACAGTGATATTACAATGACATGGTTGTCTTGATTTCTCACTCACCCCCTCCCAGCGAATACAAGGGTAATGAAGAGGGTGCAGCAGGCAGGAAGGAGACACAACTAAGCAGATGACCCCAGCCAACCTAAGAGATATTCCATACCATATAAGTTCATGCTCAGTATTAGAAGGGAAAAATGGGGACTTTGGGGGATTAAATGTCTTTTATTTAGGAATTGGCTGGTTTGCCCACTGGAGATGGTGAATGATTGCTCTTGCATGACTTATTTTGTTTTGTTTTATTCTTTTGCCACTCAACATTAACCTATTAAGTCATCATTTGTTTGCTTTGTTTGTTTGTTTTATCTTGATCCTTAAGATTTCTTGTCCTCATTCTTCCTTTTGTCTTCCTCCATTACACTGGAGGAGGGAAACAAGAGCGTGACAGTGCAGCGCTTCTCTGTAATAGGGTTAACTCACACCAGCATACTAAGAAGATGCATAAATTTAAAAACAAGGATGTCTAAGTATAAGAATAAACTGTCAGGTACAGAGTCATCAACAGGTGGTGTCACCAACTCCAGATCTGGACATTATGTGGAATATGAACTTTAGGAAAATAAGTAACATGGTGTCTAAACAGCAGTACGTACAAAAAACTCTGGGTCGCAGCTCATATGCAGAGAATCTGAACAGGCTGGACCGCTGGGCAGAGTCCAACGGCATGAGGTTTAACACGGCCAAATGCCAGGTCCTGCACTTGGGGCACAACAAACCTATGCAGTCCTAGGAGACTAGGAGAAGTCTGTTTAGAAAGCTGCCTAGGGGAGAAGGACCTGGGAGTGTTGGTTGACAGCTGACTGAACATGAGCCAGCAGTGTGCCCAGGTGGCCAAGAAGGCCAGTAGCATCTTGGCTTGTATCAGAAATGGTGTGACCAGCAGTTCTAGGGAGATTATTCTCCCTCTGTACTCAGCACTGGTGAGACTGCTCCTTGAATACTGTGTCCAGTTCTGGGCCCCTCACCACAAGAAGGATGTTGAGGCTCTGGAGTGAGTCCAGAGGAGAGCAACAAAGCTGATGAAGGGACTGGAGAACAGGCCTTATGAGGAGCGTCTGAGAGGGCTGGGGTTGTTTAGCCTGGAGAAGAGGAGGCTGAGAGGAGACCTCATTATTCTCTACAACTACCTGAAAGGAGGTTGTGGAGAGGAGTGTAATGGCCTCTTCTCCCAAGTGACAGGGGACAGGACAAGGGGGAATGGTCTCAAGCTCCACCAGGGGAGATTTAGGTTAGACATTGGGAGGAAGTTTTTCACGGAAAGGGTCACTCGGTACTGGCAGAGGCTACCCAGGGAGGTGGTTCACTCACCTTCCCTGGAGGTGTTTGAGGCATGGGAAGATGAGGTCCTGAGGGACATGGTTTAGTGTTTGATAGGAATGTTTGGACTCGATGATGCGATGGGTCTCTTCCAACCTGGTGATCCTATGATTCTATGATTCTATGACCAGCTTACATGACCTAGTAACACATTTTAAAGGTTTTGCACTCAGAATTAGACTGAATTCAATTACTCATTTGTAAAAAATGCAAGAGGAGATTATAATAATAACAATCCAAATATCTGCAAATTTCTCAAGTCGGTGTTTTTTGTGTTGCTTGCTGTTATTATTCAACAGCAAGAACAAAATTGTCATTGTGTAATAGAAATGAATGATGAAAATCGCAAATAAATTTCTAAATATGGATTAGTTCAAGAAACATGTAAATTACTAATCAAAAGAATTTATGAAAAATATTAATTTATTGAAAAAGCATGATTAAAATATACAAAACAAACCAAAGAAATCTTCCTGAGCACAATGATAGCATCAAGTATTTTTAACATAGATAGCTGTTCTGCAATGTCTATGCTTTACTGTTTGAGTAGTCTCAACATTAGCCCTAAAAAAATTTCTCTACTTTTGACTAGTACTTTCTTCATAAGAACTTCCATAAACCAGAGCCAAATAACACTCATATTTATGTGAAATTATCCTCTGAAAGGTCTCAAGAGTATATACTATGGCTCCCTTCCAACCTGGTTGTTCTATGATTCTATGATTCTATATACATGATTATTTTGATATTATGGATGAAACAATAAAATTGTTCATAGTAAGAGGCATTTTTTTCTGTACTAGGCTGTGTTTCTGCCCCCTCTTGTCAGTCTGACCTCAGTGCCAGGGAAAGTCATGGAACACGTGATCTTGAGTGCTATCATGAAGAACACGCAAGAGAAACAGGTGATCAGGCCAGGCAACATGGGTTTACAAAAGGCAGGTCTTGCCAAACTAACCTGATCGCCTTCTATGACAAAATGACTTGGCTGCTAGACAAGGGAAAGGCTGTGGACGTGGTCTTCCTGGACTTCAGTAAGGCCTTTGACACAATTTCTCACAGCATTCTGCTACAGAAATTGTCAGCCGCTGGCCTGGACAGGCGCACATTCTCCTGGGTGGAAAACTGGTTGGATTGCTGGGCCCAGTAAGTGGTGGTAAATGGTGTTAAATCCAGGTGGAGGCCAGTGATAAGTGGAGTTCCCCAGGGATCAGTGTCAGACCCAGCCCTGTTCAATGTGTTTATCAGTGACCTGGATAAAGGCATTGAATGCTCCCTTAGCAAGTTTGCAGATGGCACTAAGCTGGGTGGAAGTGTGGATCTGCTGGAGGGTAGGGAGGCTCTGCAAAGAGATCTGAACAGGCTGGACTGCTGGGTTGAGTCCAATGAGATGAGGTTTAACAAGGCCAAATGCCAGGTACTGCACTTGGGGCACAACGACCCTGTGCAGAGCTACAGACTAGAAGTCTGTCTAGAAAGCTGCCTGGAGGAGAAGGACCTGGGAGTGTTGGTTGACAGCCGACTGAACGTGAACCAGTAGTGTGCCTAGGTGGCCAAGAAGGCCAATGGCATCCTGGCTTGGATCAGCAACGGCGTGACCAGTAGGTCTAGGGAGGTTATTCTCCCTCTGTACTCATCACTGGTGAGACCGCTCCTTGAATACTGTGTCCAGTTCTGGGCCCCTCACCACAAGAAGGATGTTGAGGCTCTGGAGCAAGTCCAGAGAAGGGCAACAAAGCTGATGAAGGGGCTGAAGAATGAATCTTGTGGCGAGCAGCTGAGAGAGCTGGGGTTGTTTAGCCTGGAGAAGAGGATGCTGAGGGGAGATGTTACTGCTCTTTCCAACTATCTAAATGAGGTTGGAGAGACACGGGTATTGGTCTGTTTTCCCAATAGGTGTTAGGACATGAGGGAATGGCTGTAAGCTGCATCAAGGGAAGCTTAGATATAATGTTAGGAAAAATTTCTCCAGTGAAAGGGTTATCTAGCACTGGAATAGGCTGCTCAGGGAGGTTGTTGAATCACTGTCCCTGGAGTTTTTCAAAGAGGAGGTAGATGAGGGGCTTGGGAATATGATTTAGTAGTGGACAAGTGCAGTTGGAGCTGATGATCTCAAAAGTCTTTTCCAACCCAGTGATTCTTTGATTCTATGAGTTATAACTTGGTCCTGCATCCACCTTTACAAATGTGTTGAGCCAAGGAGAGAACAAAGTAATAAATAAGTCTATTCTGTATGCAGAATATCTGGATTTAATTTCAGTAATTTTATAAAAAGGTCATGCTTTCTGTACTTTGTTTTTAAACTTGAAGAACTGACATTTCTTAGTTTAAAAAAAATCCCAGTAAATGTTCCATAAATATTGGTGGCTATGTACTCGCAATGCTAGTTTGTGTAATTGAGGTAATTGATTTTTTCTATGGGCGTATAAGTACTATGATTTCAAGTAATGGAAATCATTTTCCCACCTTTGCAGAATACCATGTATGTTGGCTTACAGTGCTTGAATTGTCTTCTTAATGTAAAGTAGAAAAGGATGTGTATTTGATACTGTGTTGCTAATTTCTCTGAATTTGAAAAAAAGTGTCAACCATGTCAGTTTGTATCCAAATCTTTATGAGGTCTTACATACATTGGATTATGGAAGAAGTCATAGAGATCTGAAGCACTAAAAAAAAATCCCCCAAACCAGACCTTCTCAATATCTCCATTATACTTTAAACCCAGGAGAAACAGAGAAAAAAATAAGTGTTATGCTTAAGATCAGAAGCCAAGTAACTCCCAGGTCTGATAATAGAATTTCATTCCTGCTCTGCAATATTTTTCTGTTGCATCTGCTTCATAGACTTAAATAAAACATCTACAGATACTAAAATCAGTGTCAAAATAATGGAATCATCAAATCATCAGGTTGGAAAAGAACTTTATGGTCATCAAGTTCAAGCCCTAACCTAACATGGACAGGATTACCACTAAACCATGTCCCTAAGCAAACATGATTTATTGTTCCAAATATTTTAAACTGTAGATCACTAGTACTTAAGAGAAGACTGTCATTAGCAAAACCACTCCCAAGTTACAAAACTAAATATGGCTGAAATATTAATTTCAAAAAATTAGAAAAATAAAAAAAAGAAAACAATTCTTCTGTGTTAGCAGAGGAAAACAACTGGTTGCAATACTTGCATATATTTTTTTAAGATTAAACACTACAGAAACCAGGCTTATTATTGTATCTGTAGAGTGTCAATAACCCTCCTATTTGCATTTTCACTTTATCATATACATATTTTGTCTCTCAGATATTCATTCTAACATGTATTTTAACAAAGCAACTGAGGAAACATCCAAAATAAGTCATGTAAATGAACAGATTTTATAATTTTATTTTATGTAGAATAATATTCAAACGACATCAATCCTAAATATCTAAGGAAGATGATTAGAAAATATTAAAAATAAAATATAGCCTTCCCTATAGGGTAAGTGCATTTAGAATGTTTCTACTTCAGAATTTACTATTTGACTATTACCTAGATTTATTGTCCATACCGCAAAATACTGTGATGTTCTTGTGCCAGAAGGACTGTTATTCTTCCTTCTCAAAAACACTTGTTGAAATACTGTAGGCTATAATCAAACTTTCATTTACTTCCCCTGTACATAGTTTTTGCAGGAAGAAACTAACCAGTACTTGTAATAATAGTACATAGTAGAGATAAATATTCCAGTGCGAAAAAAGGACTTTTTAAGACAAATTTCAAGCATGTAATTCAACAATTACTACAGTGCTTCAAGCACTTTCAAAGAAGCATATTCTTAAAGGAAGATGAAGTGTACTTTTGAGATCTGAAGTTTTCCCTGAAGACAATGCGTAAACTTAAGACAAATTTGATCTTTTACTGTTTATCCATATTACCAGTTTATGTATCAGAAATTTTTATTAGAGTAATTAACAGAATAAATAATGCTAGAAGATAAATTATGGACAACTTTGTGAGGCTTGGTTCTTATTTTATATAAAAATCTTAAAATTTTGATATTTAAATTGTAAATATTTTCATTTAATTATTGTACAAAGAAACACCACATTAGCACATTTGCATTTAATTACACATGGAGAGAAAAAATAGATTGAATTAACATTTTCTTCCAATCCTTTGTGTGTTGTTGTACTGAAATGCTTTTATGACTCCATTAATCACCATGAGTTAAAATTAAAGTAGTTATATACATACTAACAGAACCTCAAGAATTTCCATGAGATGTCTCTTAGTGAATTTTATTCTCTCCATAACAATACCACTAAAAGTGTGCTTAAAATACCAACACAATCTTTGCTTTTACTGTGGAATTTTGGTTCAACCTTCACCACTTTTTGACTCATTGTTTCAGTTAGAATTCAGATTTTGGAAAGCCTACTTCTTATATGTTTTCTTTGGAGTGTAAAAGAGTAGGTAGATATCTTCCTCTGACTCCTGAACTGCAGTCACTCACTTCCCCCACTTCTGTTTTATTCAGAGAAATGAACAGATATCCAGGGCTGTTGAAATACACAGCTGGATACAGCTGTAGCTTATTGTACTTTGCATTTCTCTAGTGTATGTTAAAAAATCAGTTTGATTTTATCCCTTGTCTTCTTTATTTCAGCCATCAGGAAAAAGCTAGCTATTTTAATAAGGTTGTTCCTTCATGCTGGTCAGGCATGAAGACAACTCAAAAGCAGATTTGGAGTATGTCAGACTGTAGGTTCTGAGTTTTCCTTTCTCTTTTTTTTTAAAAAAGTGATCTTAACATTTCTGAAGTTTAATTTGAGCAGTTCTAATACTTCATGAGTTTCCATTTGAATTTGTAGAGGATTCTGTGTCTTTTAGATTGCAAATTTTGTGCATAAAATCTACAGTTCTTATCCATACATGTATTGTATGTATCTGTCTGTAAAGGGATTTATCAGTTATAAGCTAACACAAAATTGTGATTTGTTTTCCTAGCCTTTGATCAGAATGTCCTTTGGGAAAGGATTACCGGTCAGACAAATTAAACGGAAATACATTTAGTAGTTTTGTAATAAATAAAATTTTTTATTACATGAGTTGAAATAATGAGCCTGTTAATTTAATATTCATTTTATAGTCATAGAGTAAAATCTCATTGTGATCTTTAAATCAAATGATGAGATCCTTTGCCTTTATATTAAAAGTTATTATAGTTTCTAGTTAAGAACCACCTGATTACACTATGTTTCTAATTGCTCTGATTATTTGTTCCTATCAAGTTCAAACAGCATGAATTTGTTTTAAAAATAATTACTTTAAACAGGTTTTGGTTTTAGCTTATAGTTATGATCATTAACTATTTATCTAAACTCTTTCAAATACTAAGAAGCAACATTTTATGGAGGGCTGTGCAATGTCACTCTATCATTCCCCAGTGCTTAACCTCCCCAACTTGTCTTTTCTCATCATAATATCATTGTTTGATTTAAGCTCTGAGCCTGTCAAAACTGGTGCATACCTGCATATCTTTAGCTGGAAGTTTGTTAGTATTCCCTACTGAATTGCTCAAATAAAAATTTTGTAATTAAATAGGAAACTCAATATGATGCTGGAGGAGTAGAGCCATCTGGCCTACTGCACTGAGTTGCTCAGTTCTATGGCAATTGACACTTTACAGTAATTTCTCCTCACATCTGTATTACTGCCTAAAATGGTCAAATTGAGATCTGCCTCTCCAGGCTCTGAGGATGTGCTTTGCAGGCAGCCAGTATAATACTCTGGTGTCCATGGAGGAAGTTGCCTACAGTCCTGGAAGTTGATTCTCCACTCTACTTGATGATCTGGAGGCAGAGAATGTTTTGAAGCAGCAGGTTGTAGCTGATAGCTTCAGATAATGGTACCGTCTTATCATACATTATAAAAGGTGGTGTTAGTGAACTACTTGCTTACCTTGACTGACATTCAGTTAAAAATAAACAAATACTTTGGATGAAGTTTCCAACTATGAGAAAGCTTAGGTATTTTCTTCTAATGTAATTCCTATCACTTCAGTTCTGACTATCTCCAGTCTCTCAGATTACAATTTTCCTTTATGAATACATCTTGTTGTGTTTAGTTGTAGAAAATGTACAAATAATCCAACAATTTAGTGAAGATTAACATTCCAAATGTTTCAAAACAAATATATGCCCAAGTAATCAACTGGAAAATGCCCATAAATTCTAACTACTTAAGAGCCAGAAAGGCACTAGTCCTTGGAAAGGGTGAGAGGAAAGGGAAAGAGATGATATAGCAAGATAAATAACCATATATATCATAAGGAAGAAGAAGCTGTCACAGCAATAAAAACCTGACTCCATGAAAAGCTTGCCTGGTTTGATGAGGTGAACACTCTTGAGGTAGCAGGAGCCTACAAGGAAACTTCCATGGAACACCTTAGGGAAATTAAGAGTGTTCCATGAAGAAGGCACTGAGGCCAAGAGCTCAGATGAAGTACCTCTACACGAATGTATGAAGCTTGAGCAATAAAAGAGGTGGAGTGAGAAGTTACTATGCTGCTAGGAAGCTATGATCTGATTGCTGTTACTGAAACTGGGTGGGACAAAGCAAATGACTGGAGTATGGCTATCAGTGGTTACAGGCTGTTCAGAAGGGACAGACCAGCAAGGAAGGGTGGAGGCATTGTCCTCTATATCAGGAAATGGATAGAGTGTGAAGAGCTGTCCCTGAAGAACAAAAGATTATGGGTTAAAATAAGAGACTGGTGCAACAAAAAGGACCTTGTGGCTGATGTATACTATAGGCCACCTGATCAAGCAGAGCCTACCAGTGAAACTTTCTTCCTCCAGCTACAGGAGGCTTCACATTTGCAAGCGTTCATCCTACTGGGGGACTTCAACCACCCTGGCATATGCTGGGAAAATAGCATGGCAAGCTGTAGGCAATCCAGGAGACTCCTCCAGTACATCAAAGATAATTTCTTAACCTGGTAATATACACACCTACTCAAGGGGATGCAACACTGGACCTGATGGTCACCAGTACAAGTGAGCTCATCAGTGACATCAAGATTAGAGACTGCCTGGACTGCAGCAATAAATCAATAATAGAGTTCAAGGTTCTGAGGGATATGGATCAGGCAAGGAACCTTAAATTTTAGGAAAGACAGATTCCAGCTTTTCTGGGAAACAGTCCTCAGGTACAAGGGAGGGAGCAGAACAGAGCTGATAAATGTTATAAGATGCTTTCCATTGAGCACAAGAGTGCTCAGTCCCCATAGGTAGGAAATTGGGCAGGGAAGGGAGAAGACCATCATGGGTGAGTCAAGACCTGCTGGTCAAACAGAGGACCAAGAGGGACCTGCACAGGTAGTGCAAACAGGGACAGCTAATTTGGGAAGAGTATAGGAATGCTGTCTGGTTGTGTAGGGATAAGGTTGGAAAGACCATGGCGCAGTTGGAGCTGATCTTGGGAAGGAAAACAAAGAATAACAAGAAGGGATCCTATAGGCATGTCAGCCAGAAAAGGAAGGTTAATGAAAGGGTACTTCCACTGATGAACAAAAATGATGATCTCATATCAACAGATGAGGAGAAGGCTGAGGTACTCAACAATATTTTTGCCTCAGTCTTCACTGACAACTGCTCTCCTCAACTCTCCTGGCTCAATGGTCAACAAGAAGGGGATCGAGGGGATAAAACCCTGCCCACTGTAGGGAAAGATCAGATTTGTGACCACCTGAGGAACCTGAACATAGGTGTATATGGGACCTGATGAGAGGTATCCCACAGTCCTGAGGGAATTGGCTGTTGTAGTGGCCAAACCACTCACTATAATATTTGAAATTCATGGTAGTCAGAAGTCCTTGGAGACTGGAAGAAGGGTAATGTTTTACACATTTTTTAAAAGGTTAAAAAAGATATCCTGGGAAACTACCAACCTGTCAGCCTTACCTCTGTGTCCTGCAAGACCATGGTACGGAGCCTCCTAGAAACTATATTAAAGCACATGAGGGGCAAGGAGATGGTAAGAGGCAGCAAGCATGGCTTCACCAAGGGCAAGTCCTGTATGACCAACATAGTGGTTTCCTATGATGGGGTGAGTGCATAAGTGGATGTGCAAAAAGCAACGGGTGTATTCTATTGACATGCCTTTGACATGGTCCCCCCACAATACCCTTCTCTCTAAATTGGAGAGATATAGATTTGATGGGTAGGCTGTCCAGTGGATAAGAAACGGGTTAGGTGGCTGTATTCAGAGAGCAATGGTCAATGGCTTGATGTCCATATAGAGATCTGTGACACGTGGTGGCTCTCAGGGGTCCATACTATGTGATGATGGAAGAAATGGGACAATACACAACAATCAATGTGATCCAAGTGAAGCCGTTTTTTCAGGGTTGATTGTCTGTTTTTATACATTGAACTAACTATTGTGCCAAACATTGACTGGACAATTCTGTCCTAGTATCAAGCATTCATTGGTCACAGCCCAACCACACAATTATGTTGCCAGGGCACATTTTCCACCTTCAACAGCTAGCTTCTTTATTAGCACAACACAACAGAGTCGTTATAACCTTTTATAACATTGAGGACCCATGCTAAGGCTTCCCAGCTCCACCCAGCATGAGTTCCTCAGTGCTTGGGCTGCTCATTGAATGTTGTAGCAACCTATGAACACTGGGGTGCATGCTGTTTATTATTTTCATTGATGATATAGACAGTGCACCTTCAGCAAGTTTGCGGTGGCACCAAGCTGAGTGGTGCAGTTTTCATATCAGAAGGAGAGGATGTCAACCAGAGAGTCCTGGGCAAGCTGGAGAAGTGGACCTATGTGAGCTTCTTGAGATTCAACAAGCCCAGGTGCAAGGTCCTACACCTTAAGCAGAGGCAATCCACAATTTCAGTACATGCCAGGGGATGACGTGATTGAGACCAGGGGTGCTCATCAATGAGAAGTTCAACATGAGCTCACAATGCACACTCACAACCAAGAAGGCAAATTGTATCCTGGGCTGCATCAAAAGAAGCATGGCTAGCAGGTCAAGAGAGGTGATTCTCCCCCTCTACTCCACTCTTGAGACCTCATCTGGGGGGGTCATTATGTTCTGTTCTGGAATCCTCAGTGTAAGAAGGTTACAGACCTGTTCGAACAAGTCCAGAAGAGGATTACAAAGGTGATCATAGGAATAGAGTACTTCTGCTTTGAGAATAGGCTGTGAGAGTTGGGGTTGTTCAGCCTGTAGAAGAGAAAGCTCCAAGAAGAACTTAAAGTGGCCATCCAGTACCTGAAGAGAGCCTATAAGAAATCTGGGGAGGTAATCAGGATGAGAAGGACTGGCTTTAAATTGGAAAAGGGAAGATTTAGATGAGACATAAGGAAGAAATTCTTCACAATGAGAGTGGTGAGGCACTGGCACAAGTTGCCCAGAGAAGTTGTGGGTACCCGTCCCTGGAGGTGTTCAAGGCCAGCCTGGATGGGGCCTTGAGTAGCCTCATCTAATGGGAGGTGTCCCTGCCATAAACGATCTTTAAGGGCCCTTCCAACTGAAACCATTCTATCATTCTATGATTCTATGATTTAATAAAAGATTCTCTGGTTTATAAACTCTCAAATTTGATTTTGTCATTGACTTCAAGGTCGCATGAGTTTCTTTGAATGAGACATGTTAGATTTTAAATGCAACTGTTTTAGGGATGACTGTGTATATTCCCATTAGCCATGGTTCTCTTGCAAAGTTTTTGGAATATATTGACAGAAAGTTAACATATCTAACTAAATTTTTCTCTCTGCTTTGTTCCAAGTATTGTGTGCATTAGAAATGTATTTACATGTTAAATGACTCACATATGTGTGAGATATATGGAAGATCTTCAGCAGAACGTGTGTACAAGATAAGTCCTTAAGTCAAACAACTGTATTTTGCCTATCTGTGTATTCAAGGTTCACAGACCATGAAGTTGCATTGTTGACATTGTTATAATTGCATATAAATGTTTTACCATTCATATGACAAATATATGAAGTAATTTATTTATAACAACTTCCTTCCTCATATGTCTTCCTGAATGGAATATATTTTTAAGGATGGATAGGAATCTGGTCGTTAATATGATGCCTGTCTTATGCAGGTTGATAACAAGTCTCTTAAACATACAGCATTTGAACTCCATTGCACTTTTTCTAATCACAACTAGTCTCAATTTAGGGGCTCCATGGAGATCCTACCAGGTTAATAGATAAACTATTACAGTGATAAACTGTCCCTACTGCAAAAGAATTCTTGTCCATGGTTGATTTTTCATCCTCTAATGTCATTTTTCAGGCAGTGGATCTTATTGTATCCTTTTCTTCTAGATTAAAAAGCTGGACACTGTCAGAAATTTGTTCCTTGTGTGCCTGTTTATATCTTCTGGTCAAGAAGCACCTTAATCTTCTTTTCTTCTTATTGAAGTGTACGAACTCATTAAATCTCTCACTGTGTAGTATGTCTTAAAGAGGTAAATCATAGCCGAAGAACTTCTCAGAAACTTTTCCATTTTGCAGTGAACTGAACAACATATACAGATAACTCTCTCCAATACAGTGTGAAGTGGTTATAAACATGCCTATTTTTATGTTTTATTTTCTTCCTCAGGCATCACCTTGATATAAGCTAAAACACCCAACAGACAAACTCCAAACTGTAAATTAATGATTTCCCCATGAATGCTGCAGTTCTATTTCATTTCCTCTACTCAGTTAATTTTAAAGTTATCCCTTTGGTGCTATCAGACCCTTTGTCAATAAAATAACATGTCTTTGCAGATATGTCTCAACTTATTTTCCTTAAAATACTACCATTTTTGAATAATATATTATAAATTATTTCTCACTTTGTATGAAATTTAAGAATTTAAAATTTAAATTTAATGTATAAATTTAAGGATTACTATCAACTAGTTTGTATTTTTTTTTTTTATAGCCACAAGTGTGTTCTTCTCTGCTTCAGTTTTCTAAGGAATTCTCTCAAACTGCTTGGCAAATGTCTACGTGTTTTATAAAGTATGGACCACACCTCAACCATCACTCATTTTTTTACCAGTACTGGAAAAGTTCAGAGGATAACCACCACAAGGAGATGGGCTGCACTGCCAGAAACATAAAGAAGAAGGACTAGGGAAAGAGAGAGCTGTTAAGTTAAATAGAGGAAGCAGGTAATGAGAGTCAGAGGCAGCACCACTGGCACTCCATATAATACCTGGTTACTCTCACCAAATGTCCACCACTCTTAATTCGTAAGTACTATTTTACAGACCTGTTAGGGACTACATGTGTTACAGAAATGATACATAAGTATATATTTATTATTATATAAACATATGTGGTTTCTATCTTCCTAATTATGATACAGGCATATGTATCTATAGAATATGCATTTCATTGATATTATGTATGTAATATGCACATATGTATGCAATTATATCTATATAACAGTATTCATGGTACATTACTAATGTTGCTACATCTAAACATTTGATTATATTTCTTAACAATCCTATTAAGAAATTATTATACAAATTAGACTTTTTAAGGGACATGCAGGAATTTCAAAATACATTTCTGAAATCTATAAATATTTAAGGACAGTCAGTATTTTTACTAAAGGAAAAAATGTGTCTTAAAGTTATTTCAGATTTCATTTCAAATAATCCTAGAACTATTTCTTGAAAAACTCACAAAGCTGGTTATGATGTAAAAAGCATATATTATTAACATGTATATATGATTTCCTCGATGGGACTAAATATAGACTTTTCTGCCTCTGAGATAGGAAACATGTAGCCAACACCAAATGAAATAAATTGTTCTGCTCTTCAGTTCAGGGAAGAATTCCATTCATAATTAAAAGACATAAAGCAAAATATTTTTTTTCTCCCAGCAATAACAATAATCCTCCTTGTGCTGTTGAATATATATAGGTATACACACATATGTGTGTATATATCACACACACACACAATAATATACATAAATGTACATATTTACATGCTAAGTATATAACTACAAAGATATTTGTTTAATAGACTTGAGTTTTAGAGTAAAGAAACTGCAAATAATTCAGTGAAGGTTAAAAGATGGATTCTCATTCATTTGACACTGTACATCAGCTGCAAGATAATTGACATTTCCCTTGGTGTTAGATTAAAATGTTGGGCAAAAGCTTAAAATAACAGAATATAAAGCCTAACCTGTGGGAGACAATATACTGAGATTCAGTGACAATATACTGAGAAATATCAGCTTCATTTAGACCCCTGTGTAAGGCAAACTGGGTAAGGAGAAAGGGGAGAAAAAGAGATTTTTTATTATCTATGGTGAGAGTAAAAGATGGATGCTAACTGAAAGGAAGCCAAATAAGGAGAAAATAAGTAGTTCTAAGACAAAGTATGTAAGATGTGGGTATTCAGTGTATTGTTCTGCAGGAGATGACATATTTCTAAAGCTAAATGAAAACTTATTTATGTGAAAAGATTGTGCATTACATCTACAAGAAAGGAAAGGATTTATAATGCAGCACAGTTACACAAAAGAGCTGTCGTGTGTGAACTCTGAAGGATACATCAAAATGTAACACAGAGAAGGGGAAAAATAGTAAGTAGCAGCCACTATGGTAAATAACAGACTGATCAGCTATGTGTTTAAGTGTTATCAGAGTGGGTCAGGAAATTTCACTGCATGACCTCTCAGTCACAACTGGGAAAGCTATAAACCTCGTACAACAACAACAAAAATACAAGAAACTTAGAGTCTGTAAGACTGTTTTGTACTGGTATCAAACACTCATTAAACAACTGTGTATAGAATGAATCCTCCACTCTCTTGCTATGTGCAGTAGAAGATAAGCCAGAGACTTAAAGATGAATAATAAGAACTGGGCAAATTTATTTCTTATCATACCTTTAGCATTGATTTTACCAAGAAAATTTTTAGCTCTTTGAAGGAGGTTGTCCACAAGTTTTTAGGTTGGTTTTGTTTTTTTTTTTTTCCAGAAATTGTCATTTTTGTTGCAACAAAATGTTTTTCTATATATCTTTCTCCTCTTTACATTCTCACCTTTAGAAATGTCTATATCCTTTGGTAGTAGTTATGTAAGTAACATTACGTTCTCCAGATTTCACAAATAAATTATGAAGTCTGTACACCTCTAGGCTTGCCCATTCACTGTGAAACTTCTTGACCCGCCTATCAGTCAAAAAAACCCAAAAACCAAAAAACCCCAAAAAACCGAATAGGCCAGCTTATCCATCCCTGTCTAATTGTTTCTGGTATTTGCTATGCATCATCTCCATTTAGAAACATGACACTAAATATATGGAAACTCTGAAGAACAACCTTGAGGTACATGTATAAAGTCAAACTCCCCATCCATGGTCAGTAAACCTTCCATGACCTTTTCCCTTGTTAGGTTCTTGTATGACCTTGGTTGTCTCATTAATCATGAAAATCTCTCTAAGATGTGCAAAAGGATTAACATCAGAAATATGGGAACAGTTATTGCTTCTTGCTCTTTCCTCCACAAATTCTCACTGAATTCCAAGGTCTTTGATGTGACTTCTGCAAATAAAATTTTACGTACTTGAAAAATCACTCTTCTTATCACTTAGATTACAGAAAGACAGTTGAATAATGATCAACCAATTTCATTGACTTGCAGCAAATATTTTACAAACAATGTGGAAGGTGCAACCTCTTCAGTGACAAAATGATTATTGTTATATCAAATAGAAATCCCATTTCTTTTATCAAAGACATAAATATTATATAATCTAATAGAATTATTTGCTAATTTTGGATTTTATTGTCAATGGCATTTCACTGCTTTTGTAATGAATATTAGGCAATTAGATATAACTAATGTGATTTATGGGAAAAGTAAGATCAGGAGCCTCCTTAACCAAACAAATACTTGAAGAATATTATCTGGTTTGGTGTTTTGGTTCAGTTTAAAGCCAGACTTGATATTTTGTAACTAGAATACAGTTAAGACTTAATTTTTTACTCCATATACAATTTTACATCCTGTCTGCATCTCTTCAAACACTATAAGTGAACTTATATTGAGATCTTTTAAGAGATAAGGGAGTTACTAGACAGTCCAGTGAAAGACCACAGAAACATTTAGAGGACTGGAACACCTCTCTTAGTAGGAAAGGCTGAGACTCCTGGGTCTGTTTAGCCTGGAGAAGACTGAGAGGAGATCTTATCAATGCTTACAAATATCTAAAGAACTGGTGTCAAGAGGATGGGGCCAGAATATTTTCAATGGCGCCCAATGACACAAATTGAAACACAGGGAGTTCCACCTAAACATGAGGAAAAGCTACTTTGAAGTGATGTAGAACTGGAACAGGTTGCCCAGAGAGGTTGTGGAGTTTTCTTCTCTGGAGGTATTCAAACCCCACCTGTATGTGCTTCTGTGCAACCTAACATAGGTGAACATGCTTTAGAAGGGGCATTGAACTAGAAGATCTCCCCTTCCAATCCCTATCATTCTGTTATTGTGTGATTTACAGTTGTGAATATGATATACATATTTTAGTCCAAAAGTTTGGTGTAAATTGTGTAAGACATTGAAATAACTGACAGTAAAAAATTCTTACAGCCCAATGCTGTTTATGCTTTGGCATAAAAAAACCCCAAACCCAAAACCAAACAAACCCAAACCAAACAAAAATCAACAACTAACAAGCAAACCAAACAAGAAACACTGCATTTTTTTTAAACCGGTTTCTTAGTGTACTGATCCTACTTCTGTGTTTCATTTGGTCATTTGTACTAGCACACTACATGAAGTTTTTTATGCCTCTACTGTACTGAAAATGGTAGTGGATGAACGCTCATGACAGTGAAGGAGTAGTTCTGTTTGTATGAGGATTAAAAAAACAGACAATTGGCACATTCTTACATGATTGTAGAGTCCATTTAAATGAAAAATGAGTGTGCATTCATTTTTTTGATGGTTTATTAAACTCCTGTTTTCAGTATATATATGTAGTACTATGAAGATTTTATCAACATGATGATTCAATTTCAGCTCTTGGGAGCGAAGAAATATGACAGAATTTTACTAATGTTGTTATATACTGCATTGCCATGTAATCGCTGCCTCAATAAGCCCGATGTTTTTCCATGTGTTTTCCTTTACCTTGCTATTCTTTGCTGTTCCTTAGATTTTTTGTTAAAAGGCTAATAGGCTTTGCACTGTGCACGGGTATTAAAATTGTAAACTGAATGGGACCTCTGGATATTATGTGAGTGCAAATAATAGTAGATTAAATAATCTCTTTATTAAGACAAGATATATTTTTATACAAATTAACAGAGATTCTTATAACTTAGTCTTTCTTAAAGATATTCGGCTTGTGCCAGTGGAGGCTGACTTTCTCATTTTGCTGTGAAATAAAAAGCCACAGCTGAATCTTTCAGTATAATATCCCATTATGGTTTTGAAAGTAATCATTCAGTGTAAATTCTACACCTGCAATGCTGTGTGATCTTGAAACAGTTTCTTGGTAACGCGGCGGGGGCAAGTGAACCTCACGAACAAATCAATATGATTTCAGATGAAGTCCTTTATTAAGGGTTAACTCACTGTTTATATAGACCAAGCAGGCCAAAACATGAGGTAAACATTGATTGGTCACTTCTACTCTTGCAACTGACCTTCTTTGGCAACCACCCATCCCACATTTAGCTTGCAAACTCCTGCCCCCATCTGCAAGTTACTTCATTAACATAAAGCAACAAAGGCATTTACCACTTTTGTGACTTTCCCAACTCCACCCTGCCAGGGCACTTAAAGAAACAATTACCAACATCTTGGATCTTCCTTGGTAATGACTGTAGCTTCAGTTTCCTCTCCCTTGTGTTCAAGAATATGTACAGGGATTGCTTGTGCTGGTTCTTAAGCAAGACTACCTTAGTCCTTGAGAATACTACTTCAGCAATAAAAAAAATGTGATTTAACTTGAGTCAGGACCAGATTCCTATATAACAACTGGGCAACGGAAGATTTTCAGTGCTGTAATTAATTTAATAATGTCTTGATATTTATAAAGTCTACTTGCATAAAGAAGTATTTCATAAGCAGTGGACCTAGTTCATCTCTCATTCCTTCTTAGTTTTATTCATTCCTTCTTAGGACCATTGTAATCCTTTAGTGTTACTAAGTACTTAGAAGAGAGCTTTTATCATCTTTTTTCTCCTTTCCCCTCTCCCTCTCCCTCTCTTCTTCCCTTTCCCTTTCCTCTTCTCTCTCCCTTGTTTGGAAGGGAGTCATGTAAATGTAAATAACAGCAGAAATTGTTAAATAATATTTCTGCATTATTATTACAGTAGGAAAACTGATCGAATAGGTATTTTGTTTGTATCATTTAACCTCATCTTTTATTAGAGTCCTAAAAGTTTGAAGCCATTAGTCTCCCAATAAAGAGACATGGAAACAGCTGAAAGTCTCTTCCATACTGGACTTTGATTTCTCTCTTTTCTTTTTGGTAAACAATTGACAGGTTACTGTAAAAACAAGTCTTGTGGACCTGAGTGGCCTTTTTGCATAGCTTTTGAAATTAAGGTCACTCTTTCAAATGCTTTAAGACTATTTGAAGATCTAATTTTTCTAAATTATTAACAGCTTTAAGATAAATACATGTTTTACTCATTTATCACTAAGAAACATAAGATCTCATTTCTAGTGAAGGAAAATAAAACAAGAAATCTGTTATGAAAACTCATCGTAATTATAGAATCAGGTAAGGGAATGTTCTGAAAAGTCGTTATACTGAAGAAGCTAGGTATACCTTTAACTGGAGAACTTAACCACAATTTTATTCAACTGTTTTCTTTAAAGGCAGAATACTGTTCTGATATTTCAAAGTGTCTGAAAAAATAGGGAAATAAATATGAGTCAGGATATTCAGTACAGGAGAATGAATGCTGTGGCTTATAAAATCATGGGAAATGCGCCTAAGATCTGGAAAAGTTGTGTAGTCATGCAGTTTTGCAGAAAAGAGAAAGTCATTTTATTATTCTTTTATGCATGTATTTTTCAATGCAGATGATTAATGTCATACAAATATTGACCTTTTTTGATTTTCTGTCCGGATTGAACAGGTTGAAATATAATTGTGTCAGGTCAAGATTAAAGGAATTAATTTAGATCTTTTTTCTATTTCTGGAAAAAGGTATTTACATCTTTTTAAACTCATGTATCAGAAGTTATTTTAAAATAAACAATTATTTTGAGAAGAAAATACTTTCATTTTTAATAAGACTTCTGAGACTAACAGCTTAATAAAGTTGGCAAAGATTCATGAATTTTTACAGTGGGCTCAGATATGAAAATTTTTTTTCTACAGGTTTTTTTGCACATTATACCTCTTGTAAATATTTGTCTGTAAACCAGTAAATGCAATTAAAGATCAGTTATTCATTTATGCTTACTAGTTGATGTTAAGCAATTGCTGCAGATGAGACTAATTTTTGAGTCAGGATTATGCTAATTATTATAGGGAAGGAATAAGTCTGATGGTGACTGATATAACCTGTCTTCATTAGGATGAACAGAATAGCATTTCTTTTTGCTCTCATATATACTACTGTAAAACCAATCCTTTAACCTCTGATAAAATTAGTACAACAAATAACAAGTTAATTATTAGTCACTTTTGGTCTTATAAGAATTATACATTGGCCCAAATAAAGATTTCTATTCAGAAGGATCTTTTGTGCTATAAAATTTCTTCAAGATAATTTTTTTCTACCTTTCAGTAAGCTGGAGAGGTTTTTTTCTTATGCTGTGAAAATATAATATCTAGTTCACCCTTTCTTCAAATCACTTGACTTCTGCAGTTGCTTCCATCAGACCCATTATAATGAAGATTTACAAAAATAGGATATGATTATTCAGTGGAAGTTTCAGTCTTGTCTTATATAGTAATAGAGAATTTTCTGATACAACAATAGCAATAAAAGAATTGTTTGCTACAGTCAGTTGAACCTCCTGAATGAATCCTTGAGAGGAACAAAAGGAAAATTTGGGAAATGAGTCACCAGATGCATGAAAAAATTGTAAGTGAATACTGACTGAGATCTTGGTTTGTTTCTGAAGAATGCATTGCTTAAAGCAACTAAAATAATTTAGAAGTTTTACTTACCTAACATCACGGGGGAATTAAGTGGGGCTTAAGTAATTTTTTGTGACGATCATATGAAAGAAATTTGCCCTCCAGCCAGCAAAAAGTTGAGAACAACCCATAGGTCACAAAGGATCAGTGAATCAATAATACCGAGAAAGAAAATTCCCTCACTGATTCTACTGATTGATATAAGATTCTTCTGAGACAAATGCAGCAGAACACTATGTTTCATAACCCATAGTTATGAGAATCACCCATTTTGAAAATACTATAGTATTATACTTCTATTTTGTCAAGAAATCTGGGATTTTTTCTTTTTTGTTCTACTTTGCTAGATTTTTTTTATCCTGAAATGAGTGGTGATGGTGGCGGTACGTGTGTGTTTTCTTGGCTTTTGTACAGGGAAAACTATGTCTGTGAGAAAAGAAATTAATCTAGGTCTTTAGACTGAGCGATATTATACAGAAAAAAACCCATTCTATCTTCTGATGTATTAACTTTCATAGAACAGATTGTTGATAATTGGAGCAGACTCTGAAAATTGTGTTGTGAATTTGTCACTATATGTTCTGCCCTTGTCAGAGACCTTCCACACGCTGTTCATATTTGAGAACAAAACTGTATACCAAAGTTTCTGACAGATAAATTGTTATTCTCTTATTCTAACAGAACATTTCTTAATGAGTCTAAGCAACTTGATCAGTTTTCTCTGAGGTAGAAAAATATCTTTAGTCTCCTGGTCAAACATATTTTGATAACCAGAATGTATTTTAACACAGAAAGGATACAAATAGAGGTTATTTTGGAACACAAATCTCTCTTTTGTAAATGTATAAGTAGTCCAGTATGTCTATTTGTTAAATAGTACATGAATCTGTCATAAAATAAAAATAAATATAAGGAAATTTTAGTTTCATGTATGGTATTTTCCTTATCATATTCTGAAAAATAAAGTTGAATAGTTGTGGACTTCTTTTCAGGGTTAAATTCAGAAACATTCAGAACAAATTTAGTTTAAATCATTGTAGAAAGAGTATGTAATATTTTCCTTTCTTCTCCCTCTTTTTTTTTTAACGGAGGAGGTTTGGGTAAGGAAAAACATTTCACCATAAGAAAAGAGGATTTCTTGGTTAATGCCATTGGAAAACATGGTTATATCTCTATACCTCTACTCTTGTGCAATGATAGCTGCTCAGCACTCATAGTTTGCTTACTGGTAGCTATTAAAAGCTGAACAAATCAAAAACTGAAATAAAAATGAAAACTGAAGGGAAATGAAAAATCAGGAATCCATATTTTTGATTTAAAAAGTGCTTTATATATCAAGATTCTAAGACATAATGTAATGATAAATTCATAACTCAAAATTCAAATAATAATTAAAGTTCTAAAACATATCTGCACTGATTTCAGGAACGCAGAGAGATTGTCAAGAGCTAATGAAAGGCCTTTTCTGAAGGGCAGTCATTTCTCATTCAGATATACCTTTAATCCCTGTAAAGATCATAGGAGAGGTAATAATTTGCTTAGTAGAATTGTATTTGAATAATGTGCTGTAAATAAACCATGGGGACATTCACTAAATGTTATGAGGAAAAAGATTCTGAATAGATGCTCATTATGTAATCATAATCCATTCTGTACAGAATGAGACAGTTGTTCTAAGGGAAAAAATAGTGTATGATGATGCAATTGAGGATGATCTTCAAGTGAACACAAAAAGTGGTCAATTAAAGGTTCTCTCAGAATCTTAGTTCTGCCATTCTTAACTTCTGAGCCCTTGATGATGCATTCCTAAGGATGACCTTACAAGACAGTTTGTTAGGGTTTGTGGAATAATCATGTTACAAGTGTTACCAATAATGTTACTTTGCATTTTAATATCTTCAGACATAATATTTTCCTGCAAATTTACCAATGCACTTAGTAAGCATTTTACCTAGCTGTAGCAACAATGGACTCTAGAAGAAAAAAAAAGACAAAAAGAAAATTGAAGAACGTCTAACAGGTTCAGTTCCATTGTGCACTAAAAATCCTGAATAAATAAATACAACAATTTTCTTCTGAATTTAAGAAACACAAAACATAACACTATCGGCTTTGAAAACAGAACAAATAGATTTGCTGGTTACCAATGCAACACAAAGAAATTAACCAACTACTAAACTTGATAATCTATTTCCTTACTTTGCAGTTGGGAAGGAAAAATCTACATTGTTCTGCAGAATATGCAGAATTACTTTCTGGTTTTTGATATTACATGAATGCCTTAGAATTATTTTCTAGAAAGTCTGCTTTTTATATAAATTGTATAATGAAGATACCATTAAGCTGCCACTTGAAAACTATATAGCTATAGGCTAATAATTTGTCACATATATGCTACTGTTTGGCAAAGGAAACCAAGGAAACTGTCATCAGAGAGAATATTTCTGACTTACGATAGACTCCAAATACACACTTGGATCAGAAGGTTTTGTGGAGATCTCATAGCAACATTCCAGCACATGAAGGAAACCTACAAGAAATCTGTGGAGAGACTGTTCACAAAGGCTACAGTGGTAGGACGAGGGGGAATGGGTACAAACTGGAGTGGGGCAGATTTAGACTAGACACCAGGATGAATTTCTTCACCACGAGGGTGGTGAGGTGCTGGCACAGGTTGACCAGGGAAGCTGTGGCTGCCTCATGCCTGAAAGTGTTCAAGGCCAGGTAGGATGGGGCCTTGGGCAGCCTGGTCTGGTGGGATGTGTCCCTGCCCAGGGCAGGGGGGCTGGAACTAGGTGATCTTAAAGGTCCCTTCCAACCCCAAATATTCTATGATTCTATGATCTTTCATCTAGACACCAGTCATCTAAAACCAGATATGGATGGATGAGGATTTAAACAACTGATTGTGACTTTTTTATCTTAATGTATCTGGTAATTTAAGTGGGCCTAGTGTAAGGATACTAAAGCCTTTGGTTGATAGACTGAAAAAATGACTACAGTTGGAAATGTAGATTCATTTTAATTTTAGGACTCATGCCTTTTAGAGTTCAGTTACAAATGTTAATAAACTAATATGCATCTCCAAAGCACTAGATGTTAAACAGACATCCCTTTTTTTAACAGCATTATGCCTCCAGGATTCATCAACATGGGAAAATAATCACTTCTTTCTGATGGTTGGATCCAACAAGAATATTTCCTTCTTTATTCCACAATAAGGAGTGACCAAGTAGATGTGCTGTGAAAATCTTCCATACTTTAATTTTCATAAGGAAGGTGAACTTTGAAGTTAGAGGAAGACAGTCCAAAAATCTGGACAAACAGAAAACAGGAAAGTGAGTGGTCAGTCTTCCTTTACATCGTTTAGGGGGAAGAAAAACTCTCATTGAACTAAAACTTTGCATATGGCCCAATACCTGTACATTGTTCCTTATGTGTTGCTGGTAACCCACACCCTTATCAGGCACATCTAGATTTCAGTCAGGTGTAAAACTCCTAAGAAGGGTAGGGGATTTGTGGATCTCTGTTTAAGCATGGTCTCTGTAGGAAATGTGATCATTAAGTGAGAAGGTTTAAGTCAATCTAGAATCTCAGTTCATCTTATGTGCCCATGCTTATCTGACTAGTTTGTAAGTTATTTACTTATTTTGAAATTCAAACTTGGAAATAGACAGTCACATCACAAAACACAAGTCATTTTTTATTATGATTTACTGTTTTCCTAAAGCAAAGATTTTTTTTGAGGTAAATATCATAAATTTCAGCTGTTCTTGTCAGTTGAATGTCATCTTATAGACACATTGTTATCCTGCAGTTATTGCTGAACCAAGAAAGAAATTCAGCCATACTGAACCAAAAAGGGAAAATGATATATTTTAAAAGAAGAGCTGTGCAGCAGAGCATTTTTATTTAAACAATTTCAAATCAATAATCTGATATTGAATTACTGGAAAATTTTACCATCTTCTACTTCAATTCAGAATCCTATTTGTTACAGAAAGTAGAATAATCAAGAAATAAATGCTTTTGTGCATATTAATTACAGATGCTTTTTAAAAATCCTTTTTTTCCCCTCTTATCATATTATGAAAGTTTCATGTATGACTTGGAAAACTATGTAGAAAGCCTTAAAAATCTGGAAATGTTAGATTTAACATGTGACTATGATATTGTTTTCTCAATAGTAAAGTTGCCCTCCAAAAAAAAAAAAAAAAAAAAAAAAATTAGTAATAAATCCAGTGGGAAATCTGCACATTCAGAGCAGTTGAATTTTGGCAGGAAGACACATCATACAAACACTAAAGCTTAGCTGTAAGTGGAGACAATAATTGACTGTGACTGAAGATTTGCCAAAGGTTTCCCTGGGAAAGCTACATAGTTTCAAAATAAAGAAAAGTAAAATGATTTGAGTAAGATTGGAATATAAGCTAGTAATATATATGTAGTCTTTTAGTATTCAAAAATTTTTAATAAATGATTCATTTAACATTTGTGTAAAAATTGCAAAGCGTTGTTAGTTTGTATATATACATATATACCCTTGTATCTTCTCAAAGCTCCATGTTATTAAATCCTTCTCGAGTGAGCAGATTTAATGAATGAGATTAAATGGAACTTTTCCAAAGCTGCAAAACATTTAAACACATCATTCCCTCAGTACCCTGGTTGCATATCAGAAATGAGATGCCAAATATTAGGCATTATTCTGTAAATTCATTTCTGTTTAAAGGAGACACCTCAGAAACACCTAAACATTTTTATTATAGTAATACATTAGCTGCATGCCTATTGTTGAGTGAATTAATAATTTAACCATGTACAATATTATTGTATTTTGATATATGTAGACCACATTAGTTTTAAGCTACTATTTCGCTCTTTAATTTCCCTTATGCCTTCTGTGTGGAACAAACTGAAGTATCTCTTTGCTTATTACATTTGTTAACATTACAGATCAGAAGTGACAGGCACAAAGAAAGTGACCCACAGTTACCAAGACTTCAGATAAACAGCAACTATAAATATTATTGCACCTTAAGTCTGTTGCCAAACTACAGCATAATCAGCATGTTTGTAGGTGAAAAAGAGAGCTCATCGACTGCTAAATAAGTGAAATGAGAAGAATTGTCACAGTCACAATTAAAGAAAAGGAGTAGCTCCTTCCCGTATTGTATTTGATTTAACTTACATTTCTGTTGCAAACACCTTTGCTATTATTTCTGCAGCATACAGACTGCAGAGTAACTAATAAGCACACTGGTGGTAGAAGGTATTGCTTTTCTCTTTTTTTCTTTTTTTTTTACCTCTTTTCTTGCTTTAAGAGTCACATGATGCCTCTTGCAATAGCCCTCTTGATCTATTAGACTCTCATGGGGTTGTGCTGGGTCCCGTTAAGTATGTAAGGAATTGTCTTTCTTGCTATATGCTTGTGTTGCAGAATGGTAAATTTATCCTTTTTCTCTCTCAGGTTTCATAAATGAGAACATGATACGAGTTTTTTTTTTTGTTTATATGTGGGTAGGTGCACGTACATACCTACTTGTCTGAGGATTCTGATAGGAAGACCTGCAAAAAACTACCAGTGCATCATCAATTTGCATTGGGAAAATGGTACTGTCTAGAGCACTGAAAAAAGCCTTATTCTTTGAATCCTTGTCAAAGGCATTTAACTGAATCCTCCTGAGCACCTGCTGCTAAGAGTCATAAGCTTATGGACTTTCTTCAGAAGCACAGTACTGCAAAGCACACTCACACTCACCCTTTGTAGCAATGCTTCAAGGTCCATTTCAGGAGAATGGTGTGTTTTAGCACGATTTGTTTGACAGAGTTGTGCACACCTTCATTTGGTGTGCACTTTTACTGGGCACTGTTGGTTAGATTTTACCTCTTAAAGCTGCATTCCACGTGGTTAGAGCTGCATAGTCTACACTCAGGTAAATACAGTGGTTGTTCAATATTTTAGGCTCTATCTGCTAAGACAGTTCTAACCATATGATGTACCCCAGTGCCCCGTATTGGGGTTTGTACCCTTTGATATCTTCATCAATGACAGAGACAGTGGGGTCCCATGCACACTCAGTGAGTTTGCAAATGACACCAAGCTGAGTGGTATTATTGACATGCCTGAGGGGTGAGATGCCATCCAGAAGGACAAGCTTGGAAAATGGGTCCATGTGAAACTCACAAGATTCACCACTGACAAATAAATAGTGTTGCCCCTGGGTTGGGGTATTCCCTGGTATCAATATCAGTTCTCGGCACAGGAAAGACATGGAGCTGTTGAGGCAGGTTGAGAAGAGGGCCAGAAAAAGAATTAGGAGAACGGGACATCTTTCCTATGAAGAAAAACTGAGAAAGTTAGGATTGTTCAGCTTGGGGAGAAGTCTCTGGGAACACCTTACTGGGGTCTTTCGGTACTTAATGAGGGCTTATGAGAAAGATGAGGACAAACTTTTTAGCAGGACCTGTTATGATAGGACAAGTGGTTGTGATTTTAAACTAAAAGAATAGGTAGATTAGATATTAGGAAGAAAATTTTTATAGTAAGAGTAGTGAAGCATTGGAATGGATTACCAAGAGAAGTTGTAGATGCCTCAGGCCTGATGACATTCAAGGTCATTCTCAGCAGTACTCTGAGTAACCTGATCCAGATGAAGATGTTTCTCATCAGGGGGTTTGGACTAGATGACCTTTAAACATCTTGTCAACACAAACTATTAGTTTTACGTTAGTCCACATCTTTTTGGTTTTCTGGCTTTCTAAATACCTTACAAATTTCATTTACTTTCAGAACACTAAGCAATACTTTTTTCTAGTGATTTTTCCAGTTATTCTCCTTTTAAGGTGGTCTTTGTATGTACAAATTTATAGATGTATGAAATAAGCTCTAGGAAGAAGAAGAGAAAAAACAAAGGAATATTAGGAAAATTGACAAGAGAAGTACAAAATCTGAGAGGTGTACAAAATCTGAGAGATATACAAACTACAGCCAAAATTAAGAGCATAAGTGCAAGATAAATACCCCAGTATTACAGTGAAATAATTTAATGGAGATTAAAATAAAATAAGTTAACATTAAAAAAACTGCAAAAGAGATATAGACCCAGAAGGGGAATGCCCATTTTTAGGTAGTAGAACATACTTCCAATACTTTTTTTTTTCATTTCTTCAAATAGCCATTATTTGTAATTAAAATGGATAAGTTAAGAAAGAGGATGTTCAATAACTGACTCCTTCAGCCCTGGCAATACAATGAATTCATTTCAGACTCAGACCTCTGAGTGATTGTTGAGTCCCTTCTGACCTATACAGAGACACTGGTCTCTTAGGGAAATGATCTAAAGAGAATGATCACAGAATATCCTGTGAATTCCTGCATACTGTTTCTCCTAAAAAACCCTAAATAAAATAAATAATAACTGTTCTACTAAAGTTTGATTTTCCTTATAATATCAGGGTAAAATGGAACTGCTGTGGGCTGCAAGAATTTTTTCAGTTAGAGTAAGGTGTTTCTTTTCTCCACTCACCCATTTACAAAAAAGGCAACCTCTATCATTTCCATAGCCTCTAGACAATATTGATTTTAGTTGAAAATGATAAAAAAAGAAAACCAACAGCTAAATGAGCTCAGCAATTTTGAATCTTTCTCAGAAACTGAAAGTCTTATTGACTTTCCTGATACTTGTTTTATTTTCAGAGATAATATTGACAAAATATTCTGTCATTCAGTTTTTGGATTAGTTATTGAAGAATCACAGAGATACAGATGAAAACTGATTTTAATGTTCCAAGTAGTGTTTAAGACACCTAAAATATATGCTTGGAATCTTTTGGTTCAGTTCTTACAGTACGTCTTTTGTGATAATTTTGAACCACGACAATGTTTCTTATTTTACAAATCATGATCTATCCTGACCTGTACATTAAAAAGAAAAATCCTCTCAATAAGCTGTGTAAGCCCTAGTTTTATTTTCTCTTTAGAGAGAGAAAGGGAAACAAGTAAAAATTCTAATGTAAAATTCAATACATCTGATCTCCTTCTTCTTCCTGAATTTTTTTGATGCAAGTTGATTGCTGTGATCTGTAAACACCTGATAACATTTGTTCTGATTTTGGCTTCGAAAGAAAATTGGAGAAGTTGGTTTTGAGTGCTGAGGAGTAGGTATTTTCTAAACCTGCTTTCCAGGAAGCATTAATATGGCTGTCAAATACGTATATTTTTAAATCATTGAGATTTTATTCATACTGTCTATGCCTGTTCTGAAGGTAATTTATCAACTACAAATGTGGATAACATTAGGAGTTAGTCAGTTTTCAGTCAAAGGTTCACAGACATTATTTTCTAAATTTCACAAATGTATGGGGCCTAATCAGGTTCATCCAAGGGTACTGAAAGAGATTTCTGATGTCATCACAGGACGTCTCTGCGGTTTTTTTTGGTTTTTTTTTTTTTTTTTTTTTTTTTTTGTAGTCTTGGTAGTCTAGAGAGGTCCTAGGTGACTGATAACAGAAAAATGTTGCCCCATTTTTCAGGAAGGATTAGAAGGAAGACCATGGTAACTACAGACCTGTCAGTCTCACTTCAGTTCTTGGTAAAATTATGGAGAAAGTTATTCTAGGAGTTACTGAAAAATACTCGAGAAATTGTGCAGTCATTGGCCACTACAAGTTCATGAGAGAAGTATCCTATATAACCAACTTCATTTCTTTTTATGACAAGGTCACATATCTAGTTGGTCAAAGGAAATAAGTAGATGTAGAGATTTTGGATTTTGGCAAAGCTTTTGATACTGTATCTCTAAGACATTGGGTTAACATTTGTCTGTTTGGTCAGACTCAGAATTTTAGTGAATTCTGTTACACTGGGCTGGTGTTACTGCTTGGTTACTAACAAGATTCCCTTGGGCTCAGTTTGAAAGCCAGTGCTTTTTAGTGTTTTTATAAATGATCTGGATGAAGGAACCAAATATGCATTTAATAAGTTTGTTGATGATACTAAATGAGTAGTTTTGCACAACCTTGAGGGCAGAGGCCATACAGAGACTAGAGTTCTAGGTAATCACTAGCCAGATGGAATTTAACAAAAGGTAGCACAAGATTCTCCATGTAGGAAGTGAAAATCATGGTTATAGATAAAAATGTGAGAATGAGATACTGGAGAACAGACCCTTGGAAAAATGTCCAGAGGTGTGGGTTCATAGCAAGTTAGATATGAGTTAGCAGTATGCCCTACGAGCCAAAAGGATCAGCTATGCACCGGGGTGTACGAAGTGCTGCATAACTATCCAGCTGAGGGAGGCAATTGTCACATTCTACACTGCAATAGTGCAATCCCACCTCAAGTGCTATGTACAGTTGTGGCCACGTCAATATAAAGACATCAAACTATTAAGAATGTGTCCAGAGAAGGGTGAACAAAATGGTGAAACACATTAAGGGCAATATTTATGAGCAGTTGCTGAGGTAACCTAGTAACCACTCACAATTTCTGACCAGCATACTGGTGCCCAGATAGTCTCAGAATGCTGGTTACTTCCCAGGTTTGTCATCGAATATGGTGTTATATGGTATGGAACACCCCTTTGGTCAACTGGGATTGGCTGTCCCACCACTGTCCCCACTTAGCCCCGTTCCCACCCCTATCTAACTCCTGAGGGGACATTATGGTGGGCAGAGTGAAAAAGAGTGAAGGACTCAATGTTTAGCTGCTACTCAGCTAAAATGTTGGTGTGTTATCAACACTGTTTCAGTCGTAGGTCTTATACAGTATTGTATGAGCTGCTGTGAAGAGAATCTTCTTTCTCTCTGCCAGATCTAGTACATACTTCTACCCAGAAATGAAACCAGACTCTGATTTCAGCATGTTCTCCATGTAATTCTATTTGTGCTTACACCTCAACAGATTAAAACAATGCTGTGGCATGGCTGTAGGCAGAAAGATAAGGACTGTTAACATATGGTATAACGAGGTGTCCAAATCATTACAGTTTCTATTAATTTCACCATCATTAAAAATATAGATAAGCTTACTTTAATTTTCATGATACTTCTATTTGTTTGTTTGTTACAGTGGCATAGAAATTTAGTGGCATTTTAGATATCTTCTAGGAATTCTTCCTTCTAGTAACTTTCTTCCATTTGCTACTCCAAAACGAACAGATCTTTCAAAGGGTCTGTGTTGCATCTGTCATCCTTGTGAATATTCCTCTGATTTCTGATATACAAAAAAATCTAAAACCTGTGTTTCAGGACTGAAGCACAGCTAGTATGTGATTTCTTTCCTGTGTTGTGAAAGGGGGCAGAGAGGGCTGCGTATGTGAAGGAAGAACACGCAAATGTGGGAAATCCTTTTTTAAAGAACTTTTGGAATAATATCGATATCTCGTCTGCTAATGCAATGTTTGTGCTGCTTTCCAATTTCAAGGTTTGTCCTGTAACTCTGACCGTGAATAATCAAACAAGTGTTAGTATTTAAACAACTTTTAGGATTAGAACAACCATTAAAAGTAGCTCATACGGCATGTGCATAAGTATATACACTTCCATACATATAGATACAGATACATCTAGACAAATATATGTCTATATGCACAGAATGCAAAAAGCTTTGTTCCATAAATAATGTTGTTTTACTTATTTTGTAATTTAGCTATCTATAATCTAGAGAATTTATGTTTAAATTTGGAAAGGTCTATTCACAGAGCAGACTTTGACATGTTAATATTTAGAAAGCTATGCTGTGTAAGCAATCAAAGTACTTGATGTAGAAATATTGTATAATATGTATATTATGTGGAAATTCTTCCTATAGGACTGAGTTGGGATACTGTCTTACCGATTTGCCATGATCATTGAAGAGAAACCAGTGACAAAGCTGTTGAAGGGTCTGGAGAACAGGCCCTATGAGGAGAGGCTGGGAGAGTTGGAGTTGTTTAGCCTGGAGAAGAGGAGGCTGAGATGAGACCTCATTACTCTCTACAACTACCTGAAGGGAGGTTGTAGAGAGGAGGGAGCTGGCCTCTTCTCCCAAGTGCCAGGGGACAGGACAAGAGGGAATGACCTCAAGCTCCACCAGGGGAGATTTAGGCTGGAGATTAGGAGGAAGTTCTTCACACAGAGGGTCATTGGGTATTGGAAAAGGTTGCCCAGGGAGGTGGTAGATTCACCTTCCCTGGGGTTGTTTAAGGCACGGGTGGATGAGGTCTTGAGGGACTTGGTTTAGTGTTAGATAGGAATGGTTGGACTCGATGATGCGATGGGTCCCTTCCAACCTGATTGTTCTATGATTCTATGAAACATAAATCTTTACAAAACTATTTGCAGATGGGCCTAGAAGAGGAACAGTTAATTGAAGACACATTTGAAAACATTTGTCCTTCCTGTTTAGGTTATTTTTTGCATTGCTGGGCATTTTTTTGCTTCTACTTTAAAACTATTATATATTGATTTTTGGTACAGTGCTCTATTCTTTGATTTACTGAAGATTTTAGGGGCTTTGGAGAATAACAGTCTTTCACCTTAGGTTAAGTAGTGATAGTACAAATATTCTACAGTTTCTGCAAAAGATCACTCAATTTATAAACAAAAGTTAGTCACAGAGAATCACAGTTTCAAACAACATGAGTTACCTGTCCCAGTCTCGAATTGGAAGGGTTTGCTTGGTGATACCCCAGGTTAAGACTAAGATGCAAACAAGATTGGATGCCATATCTCAAAAATCTTTATTGTAAAAAGCAGTAAGTGAAAAGCAAAAAGAGGCTGTAGTGATAAGAAAGAGAGGAATAAAGATGGAAATTTAACAAAAATCTTGGCATGGTATCATAAGAATAGTCACCGTCATGGATCCGCCGTGTCTTCAGGGGTTGGCATCTTGAGATCCCACAAACAGTTGATGGTGAGCAGAGGTGTGCATGCACTTTCAGTGGGCCCTTGTATACCCTTTCTCAGCTTAGGTTGTCATGTACCATATGTACTACACATCTTTGCCCACCTGTACCTGTGCACTTTTCACCTTGTGTCTCCAGCTCACTTTGCATGCAGTGATGGCATGGTCACCACTGAGCTTCTGCAGGTTACTGTCTTTATGCTTTTGGCAATTCCTATGCCATAACCTTGCAGTGGCTTCTCAACCTTTGAGACAAAAATGTCAGTTCAGTTCCTCACATTACCTACATGGTCAGTTCTAGGTATTTATTTAGGAGCTTACTGGGAGTCTTAAAACATCTGCAAAAAACCAAGCAAACACAAGGAGATAGTATGGTTCCTTTGGGGTCAAAAAATACATAAATCATCTTCCAGAAACTTAAAATGTTTTACAGGAAAACTATTAAATTATGTTAATTTTTTTCTAGGTATGCAAATAGAACTATAACAGAAAAAAAAAAATAATCTGTCTACTAGGCTCCTTTCAAGTAAATTCGTAGTCCATCTTTATTTATTTAGCCCGACTTCTTGTATCAACATTTTTCCTATAGGTCAAGATGTCCCACTGTACATTATAGCGTAGTATAACTTCCCACTCTTACAGTGGTCCTTGAAACCAGAGTTCCTGCTGGCAGAGGTATGACTATGGTCAGGAAAGTGAAGACAAGAGCAGCGTGAACTACAGATTTTCTGGATAACCTAACAGTTTGTGAAGTAACAGAATAATGTTAGATCAAGACAGAACAACATTGAAACAGTGGTAAACAAAATCACACATTTAATTGTTCTTGAGAATGCAAAATGGAACATTTTATACTGACATTAGCATGCTTTTGTAATATAAAAGCTATTTTAAGAATAGATTTCTTTAAATATGCATATACATACGATCATATGTACTACTTGCATGTTATAAAACTGGGTAGATTATTTAAGACAATAAACTATATTGTCTTGAAGAAATTAATATCAAGATAATTCTCTGGAAGGATGTGATGTGTTAAAAAATTCTCTTTAATTCAATCTGAGTTTTAACTAAAACTGCTACTGAAGACACATATATTTCTGTCTGAGGTATAAGTTCACAGCTGAAATTATCAGAATGGATAATAATATTTGACTTATATTTTCAAATGTATCTGACTTGCTGAGGTTTGGAATATCTGGCACACACAGACAACATACCATACTGAATGTGAATACCACCTAGCTCTGCTGAGGATCCAACTTCATCATTATTGAGGATGACTGTGTAATTGGAGTTGGAGTGGGGATCTCCAATAAAAACAGAAAAAAAGCCTGCAGATAGCTAAAACATGGAGGAATTTTAAAGTGAAAAGTCATCACATAAGTATTTTCTTTTTAAAAAGAGATAAATTAGATGTATTTTTCAGCTAAATGTATTGTTATAAACATATGGAGTCTGTTTCATTTTTAAGGAACTTAATCTTTTATTTTCTTTATTTATTTCCTTATCTTCTGTCATGTAAACAGGATTTTAGACCTTCTCCTATGCAGGACATTTAGCACTGAAATGAGGTTTAAGGTTTTTACTTTTCACTATCATTGTCCTGTGTTGCAAAAATTGCTAAAGTCTAACACTATCCTATTGAACATCATGGGAAAGAAAAAGCATATGTATTTAAACTGCCCAGCTGTTACTTAATAACAGTTATACACTCAGGAGTCAAGATACCTTCAGCTTCCTATATAATCCATAAAGAGAAATAGATATGGTGCTTCTACTTCTTCTAGGACTTGTACTGACTTTGAGAAATCTAATCTCTATTAATAGTTTGTACTGCTTCAATTATGTATCTTGAACTGCTTACGACTCATACCCCATATATGCAAAATCACACCCCAGTTTCCATGTAGCAAACACCTCAACAAATGTCAGCAGTATATACCATACCTTTGAAAGGTAATCTATATGTGCCCTCCTCTCCCCTCCCCTTCCCTTCCCTGTAACATATACTGTATATATCATATAGTGTATATATACATTATTATTATTATTAATGTTATTATGTCTATTTATCATTTATATTTTTATTACAAGCAAATACCATGTGGGGAGTTAAATGTCTAACAATCTGAATTCTATGTGTCTTTCTCTATGAGGAATGTTAACTTACAAAGGAGCAAGTATATAATATTTTTTACTTTTTCTTTTTGTTTTCTTTAGGCTCTACAGCGTATTCATGGGTATACATGGCTCACAGATAGTGCCACACCTCAGTGCTAGCATTATCAGTGATATCAGTTTGTTCCCTTCAAGGAAAAGTTAAAAAACATAAGCAAATATCTGCTATTGAACTCAGTGTGTGGATTTAAGCCTTGCCAACATTTGTATTTTCTGAACTGTCAAAGGAAGTGTAAACACTAAACAAAGATGGAAAATGTCAATGTGTCTTCATAGGGTGAAAAACATAATTAATCACATTTTCCTTTTCAAGTCAATTACTTAAAATGCTTCAAATCCCTGCGCAAAGTACTTTCCTTTAGAATTAAGGTGGCCTTAATTCAATTCTGTTTTCAGTAATTCCCCAAATAATTAAAGCATGTAGTACTGGAGGATTTTCACTTCCAAAAGAAAGTGTTTACACAGGGATTTGATGTGGTTTAACAAAGCTACATTAAATCACATCTTTCTTTGAATGTCCTTGTGGAAAACAGAGTTGAGGTAGGGCAGATGTTTTCCAACATAATCTAATATTTCATGTATTTGATGATTTAAAGCAATCCTTTGAGTCGTTCATTTTACAACCTGTTCTTTTTCATTTGTAGGCCAATGTTGCTTCCTGAAACTATCTCACATAATAATTGAAACTTTTAAAATAGAATAACAGATATAAAATGATAAATAATAAAAAATCTAATAAGGAAGAATTAAAATTCTCCTCTTTGATGAATAGTGGCACTTGTACAAAGTAGAGCCCTTGCCGGATATTTTGCTGAAGACAGAAACCCAATGATTCATTCCATGAGTAGATGCTGAGTTGTTTCTCAGAGTATAAGGATGTCTTGAAGTCCTCATAGTTACATTTAAAAAGTGAACTGCAGTAGAACTGTAACATCTGTCCATTAATGAAGGCTGTATAATAATTGTTTTCCTTAGTTCCAAGTAAAGTTAAATATTTTCCCTTTGTTTTCTCCTATTTCTAGTTAATTCTTACTTTATCTTGCAGAATTGATATTAAACGCTGATGGGCAACTCCAGACTGTTTTCCTAAATAATGTATTTGGTGGTTCTTTCTTTATTAGATGATCTTTTGGCTGGTGTTACTTGTGGGTATTTTCTTTGGATTAGTCATTTATTAACGCAAATAACATTTCTGTTCATGTGGTTCTTCATTATCTTAGGTGCAGAAATAGTACAGTTGTAATACAGAAATAACATCAAGTTGAAGTACCTTACAGTAAACAGGAAAAATGAGAATTATAAAATGAACAGAAAATTACCCACATGTGGTGTGTAAAAAAGAATGTATGGAATCTGCCAAAGTTCCTAATTTGGTGGATTAGCTTGTTTGCCTGTTTTAGAAGACAAAAGGTTGTATGTTTTAAATATGCAAAGAGAAAAATATTCCCAAAGTCTACATTGTGAAAGAGCTCTGTAAACTAACTCGGCATAAAAGTTTGAACACTTTTTTTTAACAATAATCTCTTAAATATGCAATAGTTTGAATGTGATAAATTTATACAGAAATCACCATGAGAAGAGTAAAATAATACTTGTTTACCATAGGAACACTTCTGTATTTGATAATACTGTACACGAATGCTTGTTTATTTGCGAGTATTATTGTTATTTACATTAGAAATAATTGTTTCATTTTTGTTGTGGAAGAGTGAAAGATACACAATATAATGGAACCGAAAACCATACTACTTAGAAAAAGTGTTCAACAATTAGCAGAACTGCTGAACTCACCAAAGCAAAATACTCGGATCCAGCTGTGCCAGGAAACTTAGACACTTAACTAAAGGCCTCTGCCACTGACTTCAAAGGTAACAAAGACTGGCTTTTGATCAGGGCATCCTGGTTGATTCTTTCCCAGCATAATACTTCACAGCTGCAGATAACAGATCAAAGTTGTGGTTTTAAGTACTATCTTGAGAGGAAGTTATTTCCCTGTGAAAGTGACACCCACTTTTCCATCTCCTCTTGGTGGAAGAAACTGGGTCACTGCTCTGCAAGGAACAGAAGAATCACAGAAAGAGTCAGAAATATAATTAAGTTTTTCTGGGAACTTAAAAAATTTCTCCTGCTGCTTTTTTACAGGGAAAATGTCTTGGTACAATTTCATATTCAGCATATAAGTTCTAGACGCTACATAAACTATTTAAATATGAAAAGCAGAAATGATACTGGGAGTCACCACTCTCCTAATTTTGAAAATACATCTTACTTTGAACAGTAAAGGAAATTTTGCAGGTAGAAGTGGGAGCACTCAATATAGAGATAGGCTATAGAAGGCAAAAAGTGAGATAATTGGCTGTTTATGCAATGAAGACTAAATAATGTAAGAAAGGTTAAAGGGAAATAATGCACAAAAATGGAAAGTTGCAATGGAAAAGACCAGCAGGAGGAAAATATTTCCCTGGAAGCCTGAAGTGCCCTTGCAGAACTGCTTCACCACTCTGCAGGCTCAAAAAGGAATGACCTGTCTCATCAGGAAAGATGTTGATACTGGATAAGGTATCTTGATCTGCTTCTTAGATAACAACCAGCACAAGTAATAAAAGGAGATGAGTGTATTAGGAGGTGACTTTCTTCTGAGAGTTACTGAGGCACCCACTTGCCAACCTGATGTATTCTCTAGAGAGGTGTGTTTCTTACTGGGTGGTTGTATCTGGTAAGTCACCAAGAGACTACCAAGCCTTGTACAGTCCACTATTATCTGCTGCAGCTGCTGTTTTTCATGGGCACCAGTGATTTAGCCAGGGACATCTGAGGGCTATCAAACATTACAGACCCCTGGTAGTGACAATAAAGGTCTCTGGAACTTGGGTAGGGTTTCAATCACTCCTCTTGGTCAAATGGAAGGGGTTTGAAAAGGTCAGCTGAACCTGGAGAATCAACAAATGGTTACAGGACTGGTACCACAGTCAGGGGCTCTGCTACTTAGACTGTGAGTCTCTTTGAGGAACCTGGCCCACAGGGGGTTAATGAGGTCCGTCTGTCAGAGAAGGGGAAGAACATCTTCAGTCTTAATGTTTAGTAAGCTCATGAAGAAGGATTTAAACTTATTTTGCTGGGGAAAGGGAACCTCAATCCATTCTACTCCTATGAGTTTAATGCCTGCACCAGCAATACAGCCTGGAGAATGACCACAAGTCAGCAGGAGAGAATACTTGAAAAGAAATGCAAAGGAATTCCAGCCCCTCTAACCTGTAAATCACCTTCATTGGCAGTGTAGCTGAAATACCTCTGTGCAAATACATGCAGCATGTGGAAAAATGAGGAGTTTGAGATGTGTGCATGACTGTAGGTCTATTGATGTCAAAGGGATGTAGTGGAATGGCTCCTGGAACTAGAGTGCTAGAAAGGAAGGATACAGGCTGCTTCAGAAGGAGTGGGAAGGGAGAGGAGGGGAATTTACCTTCTATGTCAATGGTCAGCTGGAGTGTATGGAACTCTGTCTGGGGCTGGCTGAGGTGGCAATGGAGAGTTCATGGATCAGGATCAATGAGAGGGCAAGGATAGGTGACATTAATATGAGGGCCTGCTACAAGTCACTGGGTCAGAACGACTAAGCAGATGAGGCCCTCTATAGACAAACAGAAGCAGTTTTGTGTTCACAAGCCTTGGTCCTCATCAAATATTTCAACCAATTTCAGTTTCAGTCAATATCTTTCAGAGAGACAACTCAACAGGGCATAAGTGATCCAGGAGTGTTTTGACAATAGACTCCTTTTTCAAATGACAGAAACACATGAGGAGACATCCTGTGTTGGATCTTGTTCTCACCAGCAAGGTGGGGCTGGTAGGGAATGTGAAGCTCAAGGGCAGCCTTGGCTGCAGTGACCATGAAATGGTGGAGTTCAAAATCCTTAAGGCAGCAAAGAGGGCACACAGCAAGCTCAGGAGAGCAGACACAGGCATCTTTCTTTAAGGGTCTGCTTGGTAGATTACCATGGAATAAGGCCTTGGAGGGAAGGGCCTATGAAATCAGGCTAATATTCAAGGATCACTACCTACAAGCTCAGGAAGAACACATCCCAGCAAAACTGAAGTCAAGCAAAACTACCAGGAGGTCTGCATTGATGAACAAAGAAACCCTTGGACAAATTCAAACACAAAAAGAAGCCTGCAGAGGCTATCAAGGGCAGATGGCTTAGGAGAAGTGCAGGTAAATTGTACAACAACCAGAGATGAGATTAGAAAAGGTTAAGCCCTGTTAAAAAGAGATCTGCCTGAATTTCAAAGGCAACTGGAAAAGCATCTATAGGTGCATTAGTGATAAATGGAAGACTAGGCAGAAAGTGGGTGCCTCCAGAAGGAATCAGGAGACCTGGTTACCTACAGCATGGAAAGGGCTGAGGCACTAAATGTCTTCATGTTTCATTCTTTGCCAAAAACTCCTCCAGATGCACTGCCCAAGCTGCAGAAGGCAAAGCCAGGGACTGGGAGAATGGAGCATCGTCCACTGTAGGAAAAAGGTCTATTTTTCACTGTAGGAAAAAGGTTTGAGACTATACAGGGAATCCGAAGGTGCATAAGTCCACGAGTCCTGGTAAGATGCATTCTCAGGTCCTGGGGGACCTGGTGGAAGAAATTGCTAAGCTAATGTGCATCCAATTTAGGAAGGCATGACAACCTGGTGAAATTCCCACTGACTGGAAAAGGGGAAGTAAACCCCCCATTTTTGAAAATGCGAAAAAGGAAGACACAAGGATCTTCAGGCTATTCAGTCTCAATTCTTTGCTCAGGAAGATCGTGGAGCATATCCTCCTGGAAACTATGCTAAGTTATGTGGAAAATAAGACAGTGACTGGTGACAGCCAGCATGCCTGATAAATGTGGTGATGTTCTATGATAAGTTTACAGCATTGATGGATAAGGGAAGACTAACTGTCATCATCTACCTGGGCTTGTGCAAAGCATTTGATACTGTCCTTCTCAACATTAATGTTTCTAAATTGTAGAGATATGCTGGATGGACCACTTGGTGTATAAGTAATTAACTGGATGGTCACACTTACAGGGTCAACAGTAAAATGTCCAAGTCAACAGTAAAATGTCCAAGTGGAGACCAGTGATGAGTGGGGCTTCTCCTGAGATCAGAACTGTTTAACACCTATTTTGGTAACGTGGACAGTGGGACTGAGGGCACCCTCAGCAAGTTTGCAGATGACACCGAGCTGTGCACTTAACATGCTGGAGGGGAGGAATGCTGTGCAGAGGGACCTTGACAGACTTGAGAAAGGAACCTGTGTGAACCTCTTGAAAGTCAACAAAGCCAAGTGTAAGGTCCTGCACATGGGTCAGGGCAGTCCCAAGCTAAATATGTGTTATGCAGCGTAGGAATTGAGAACAGTCTTCAGATAAATACTTAGGGGTATTGATTCATTAGAAGCTTAACAGGACCTGGCAATGTGGGTTTGCAGTCCAAAAGCCAACTGTATCCTGAACTACATTAAAAAATGTCTAGAGAGGTGATCCTGCACTTGGAGTACTTCATTCAGCTCCAGGGCCCTAAACTTAAGAGGGACATGTAGCTGTCAGAGTGGGTCCAGAGAAAGGTCATCAAGATGGTCAGAGGGTTGGAGCAGCTCTTCTATGAAGACAGGTGGAGAGAGTTTGGATTGTTCAGCCTGGAGAAAAGAAGGCTCCACAGAGACCTTATAGTAGCTTTCCAGTACCTAAATGGAACCTACAACAAAACTGGGGAGAACTTTTACAGGGGTATGCAGTGATAGGACAAAGGGTAATGGTTTTATACTAAAAAAAGAACAGATTTAGAGTAGACATAAGGAAGAAATTTTTTAAAATTAGCAAAGCAAAAAACTGGAACATGTTACCCAGAGAAAGGATAGTTGTCCCATATCTTGGGGCAAGTCCTGGTGGGATAATGCTTTGAGCAGCACAGTGTAGTGGAAAGTGTCCTTGCCCATTGCAGATGGGTTGGAACTAGAAGATCTTTAATGTCCTTTCCGACTCAACTCATTCTAAGATTCTATGATTGAATGATTCTATGATCTGAAATTCACCTAACTGAATTAAATATTTGCTACAGTGTTGATAATTGTTTCTTTAAGTGCCCTGGCAGGGTGGGGTACAAAAGTGGTGAATAACTTTGTTGTGTCATGTTAATGAAGTAACCTGGGGATGGGGGTAGGAGTTTACCAGCTAGCAACAAAGAGATGTGGGATGGGTGGTTGCCAAAAAAGGCTAGTTGCTAGAGCAGAATTGACCTGATGTTTTGGCCTGCTTGGGCTATATAAACAGTGAATTAACCCTTAATAAAATGCTTAATCTGAAATCATATTGATTTATCATGAGGTTCATTTGCCCCTGACGTGTTACTACAGTTTGACTTTGCTCTCATACACCTGCCTTTGATGAACTTTGTAATAGAATCTCAGCCAAAAAATAAATAAATCAACTTCAAAACTCCCCTGATCTCTTCATATACTCTTTCCTCGACTGTTTCTTATTTGGGTGAGTATTCATCTACCTTTCATATATTTTAAAGATACGTGTCTTATTGATTTTCATACAGTTACTAATACCAAGGCACAATGACAAATATGAATTTTCATTTTTTTAACTGGTATCTCTTTCAGAATATTTTATGAAAATTGTAATGGATGATCTGTCGGTGGTTCAGGGATCTGCTTATGACAAAAAGCCTGATGAAAAGCAGATGCATAAGCAAATAAACTAACCATGATTTCTCTAAGGAAAGCTAGTTCTATATGGAAGGGTTTTTTCAGGATAAGTATATTTTTAAATTATAATTAATGTTAGAAATAGTCTTGCTAGAAGAGGCTTATCTTTATCTTTATCATCTTTATCATCTTTATCATCTTTATCATCTTCATCATCTTTTGTAGCAGGTATATACGGTATTGTACTAATGGTTGAATAAAACATTCACCCTTAATGCCATTTATTTTGATTGTGTTCTAAAACACTGTCTCAGTCTTGATACAGGGAAAATCTTTCAAAATCAATAGCTTGGAAGACTTCAGCTGAAGGACCTTAAATTTATGTACTGTGTTAGATGATTGTGCAAGCTAATTGCTGATGAAGAGCTGAGATACGAGACTTTACACGGCCTTGGAACAAAAAGAATATGAGAACTGGGAACTGTACAAGGTGGAAGAGTGAGTCTTAAGGAAATCTGTGGTTTGGGCCATGAAACCATTCAAGACTGTTGCCCACTCACATGTACTGCAGAAGTAACATCCTTTCTTCCTTCTTCAGGTAGGCTTCCCAAGTTAGTATTTCAGCCCACCATCATAGTTCACGCTAAAAGATAAGAGCTGAAGGAAGAAGAGACAGTGGGACTTATGACATCTTTTCAGAAATAATCAGTGTGAGGGATCTTCTGTAGCTAGAAACAGATCAAAAAAAACCTGAAGAGATCTTGAACAACTTGAAGGTGAACTGTGGTATAGAAGTTAAACCAGATGTTACTCTTTACGAGTCAGTGATGTTGAAATGTAAGTTATATAAATACTCTGTTTTGGAAATATGAACATGCCTGTGAAAAACCTAACTGATTGTTGCCACTTAGCTTTTTTGAGTCTGACTAAGAATATCATGGATTGTTTCATGGGCAGGTTTATTGCATCTGTGAATCTGCATAGATGTGAAATCTAATGCCACAGTTTTATCATTTCTTTATTTGTAGCTCTGGGACAGTAGAGAAAGCCTTTAGATTGTGCAAGATTATTTAATCACACTGAGAAACCAGAAATTGAGACTTTTATCATGGTTTGGATTGCCTGACTCTAATTTCCCTGTCCAGGACTGGGTAATATTATAGCAAGATAGCACAGGTGTTCTTATACTATGAGGTCCTACGCTGAAACCCCTGTGATCACTTCCCAAGTTTCCCACCCCTTATCAAGGCTCAGATGGTGCCTGAGAACTCATTGTGTACCTAGGAGAATGATGCGTGTGTCACTTTGAACGGGAGTATTCTTTTCTGACAAGGGAGTAGAACACATTCTCCCTGCTCCCTTCTTGGCTGAGCAGCCATTAGAGCCAAGTAGGCCTGTATGAATTGGCTCCAGACAGAGTGACCTTCTTTAGGTCCACATGGAGATGATGAAAGGGACTTACCACTTCCCTCCTTCAGCTGCATTTTAAGATGAGGCAAGGGTGGGGAGAGTTGTTCTGCTGTGGGATTTGTGTCTTTGGCTGTAGCTGGCATGAGTTGATGCTCACTAACAAATGGGGAAGATCAGCAGCCATCCTTCAAAGAAAAGTGGTGCACAGCTATGAAATTAAGGTAACTTTTAAATTTTTTTCATGAGACCTGTTGACTAAAGCAGCCTTATTATGAGATTAACATTCATATAGCCTTCTGTCTGTATTTAATGATAATGACAAATTTCAACTTAACCTAACAGAAAATTAAATATATTGTTACACAAGATTGCTCTCTACAACTACCTGAAAGGAGATTGTGGAGAGGAGGGAGCTGGCCTCTTCTCCCAAGTGACAGGGGACAGGACAAGAGGAAATGGCCTCAAGCTCCACCAGGGAAGGTTTAGGTTGGACGTCAGGAGGAAGTTTTTCACAGAAAGGGTCATTGGGCACTGGCAGAGGCTGCCCAAGGAGGTGGTTGATTCACCTTCCCTGGAGGTGTTTAAGGCACGGGTGGATGAGGTATTGAGGGACTTGGTTTAGTGTTAGATAGGAATAGTTGGACTCGATCATCTGGTAAGTCTCTTCCAACCTGGTGATTCTGTGATTCTAAGAAAAGGAAAAAAAGGAATGAAGGAAAAAAATTCATGGCTTATTGTCATAAAACCCAAATATATTACACTTTTTATTGAAATGTGTTTTTGTGAATGTAACTTATCACTTCACTAAATATATTTGTTACTCATCAGTAATTTTGGCATTAGAACTTAAAATTAATGACTAAAAAAAATTCAGTGCTTTTTGAGCTAATATTCATGAAATAAATGTTTCATTAATTGAAATTTTGGGTAGTATCAATTAATAAGATTTTATAGAAATTTTATCTATTTTTATGTTTATTTTAAAAAAGCTTTCAGTAGGAATTAGTACTACTGTTTAAAAATACTAGGTTTTAGTTATTTTTCACTTTGATTCTACTTTGATTAAGTAGAAGAGGAATTTTTAAAGATAAGTTAAGTTTTAACCCTTACTATAAATCAGAATGTTTACTTAGTGAAACTGAAAGTATACACATGTTTATTCTTTCAGTTATTACTAAACCAAGGAGCTTTTATATCTACCTTTTCTGTCTTCAGTGATTACCTTAGACTATGTATGAAGCTTGATTTGAATTTATGTACATATGCCAAGAACAAATTTTCATGAGAAAAGTGATATTTAAGACATACTTATGTGATTCCTTTTAAAAAAATTAAAACATTATGAAATGTGATTAAGAAATGCCATATAAAATGCCTATGAACAGCAATATTTTTGTCACTAATCTCATTCTGCAGAAACAAATACTTATCCTATCCTTTCAGATTTATTTACCTGTGAAATGGAGAACAAAGGTAATATGCTTAACACTTTAAAAAAAATTAAAATATTCTTTTAAGTTGGTCAACAGATATTAAATATACTTCTAAACCTCAGAGAATCATATTGGTGAATTTGGTCTTTCTATTATCACTATGCCAAGAAACCATGGATCTGGATTTTTTAGAAGAACTGATGGCAAGTGATGATCTAGAAGTCAAAACCAAGCCAGCAAATACCTGGGCATTACTGTAGTCATGGCCAAGATTGTTAAGCATGTTTGAAAGCAAAAGAACAACATAAACACAGCACTTCTATAACTCTACCAGGTTAAAAATGTCTTACGTTCTGCTTTATCAAGTATTTCTGTACACCTGTGTCAATAGCTGGGCTCGTTGAAAACACCCTGGGCAACTCGGGTTGTGGTCATGTTGGTATTCATGAGCTAGATCTGTGTCTATTTCTTCTTGTATGAACAAAATCTATATTTAGTTTGAGATGAATCTACCAGGGAAAACTTGGGACATTATTAGTGAACATTAAAAGCATCAAACTCTGCAAAAGAAGAACTTTACTTCTCTTGTAGGCATTGTTGCAAGGATGGGAACCTTAGGTTATGAAGACAGCTTTGTGGAGATCTGTAAATGTCTTCTTTCAAGGATGAATAATGTGAAAGTTCAAAGGACAGAGGTCTTTCTTTGATAAGGAGTCAATGCCCAGAGGAATTCCTGTTTCTTGGAAATAAATCTTGATAACTAGCTCAGAAACAGCCTGTGAAGTGCATGCCAGTACCTTATGATAAATGAGATAAGAAAGAACAACAAATAAAAAGAAAAAGGTGATGAAAAAGGCAAAAAGAAAGGCGACCCAGAAAACTGCTGAACTTGGAAAAGAATAGTTCTAGTATTGCTTTTTGTTGCTTACTGGTAGAAAATTAGTCTCTCTGTACTACAACTTTATAATCTCCAATTCTGAGGAGTGTTGTTTTTGTTTTCTTGCCTTTTTCCTTTCTACTGCCCTTTAGACAGTTGATAATAGATATTAATTAATTGATGGTAATCTATTATTCTGTTATTTGTAAGCAACCACCAGTAAATCTAATTTTTGGTGACCAGAGGGGTATAGCCTCTCACACTCTAGGATCAGGTTCACGGCCGCACAAGGAACTTGAACATATATAAGTCTACAAGATTTGATGAGATGCATTGCAGAGTCCTGAGGGTACGGGCTGATGTGGTGGCCAAGCCACTCTCTAAGATATTTGAAAAGTTTTACAGTCAGGAGAAATCCCAGGTGACTGGAAGAAAGGTAACATTGTGTTCATCTTTAAAGAAGGTAGTAAAGGTGACCCTGGGAACTCCTGACCTTTCAGCCTCATCTCTGTGCCTGGCAAGATCATGAAACAGATCCTCCTAGAAGCTGTGCTAAGGCACATGATGGACTTGGAGGTGATTAATGGTAGCCAGCACAGCTTCACCAGGGGCAAGTCTTCACTTACCAACATAGTGGCTTTCTATGAAGGGGTGACCGCAGCATTGGAACTGGGAAATGCAACGGAAATGATCTATCTGGACTTTTGCAAAGCCTTTGACATGGTCCCCTGCAGCATCCTTCTCTCTAAATTGGAGATACAGGAATTTGATGGGTGGACTGTTCAGTGAATAAGAAATTGGTTGGATGATTGCATTCAGAGATCAGTGGTCAGCTGCTTGCAGTCCAGATGGAAATCTGCGACAAGTGGTGGCCCTCAGGGGTCCATACTATGACAGGTGATGTTTAGTATCTTCACCAATGATATAAACAGTGAGATCAAGTGCACACTCAGCAAGTTTGCATGTGGGGAATTGTCTCTAAGTGTTCTGGCCAGGGCGGAGTCCCAAGGTCACAAAAGTTTTAAATGATGCTGTTATGTTATGTTAATGAAGAAAGCCTGCAGATGGGAGGGATGGTTGTTACCTAGTGTGGGATGGTCGATTGCCAGATATAGGCATGTTACAAGGACAAAGTGACCAATCAATGTTTGCCTGACATTCTGGCCTGCTGGCCCTATATAAGAAAGTGTTTGATACTTAATAAAGGTCTCCATTTTGAAATCACATTGATTTGTCAGTAAAGTCCATTTGGCACCTGCTCCATTATTTGCAGACAACAAGAAGCTGAGTGGTGCAATTGTCACAGCAGAAGGATGGGATACCATTCAGAGAGACCATGAGACTATATGTAGATGCTGTAGAGTCCTTCTTTTGCTCAGAAAGTTAATTTTAGTTCTTGGAGACAAGCTGGGATTTCATCAGCCTTTCAGCAAAAGCACAGTTCTGTGTCTGGAATACAGAATTGCTCTACAGCTAAGATGACTTGTTGCTAAACCATGCAGCAATCATTTAAGCATCAGAGAAACTTCTATTTTTCTGCAGTATAGCAACTGTTGTGCAAATGAGTAGGTCCAGTTCCATTTTCTTTACTTATTCATATGATGTATTTATGAAGGCATACAAACTTCATGCATTTTATGGGCTTACATGGTTTCCTGTCTGCCAGAAATAATATTGGAAGTTCCTCCATCTTCCAGTAATGCCAGAGGATTTTTAAATTCAGCAACTGAAGTCAAAGATGTGTGTTTCAAGTTAATTTGCCTAATGTTTCCATGGAGCTATATTCTGTAGGATGTCAGTAATGAAAGATTTATAGAAATCAAGTGAGAACATAAGGAAACCTAGCTGCAAAGTAATGAAGCAAGGGGGGGAAAAAGAAAAAGGAAAAATTCAGTAAGCTGTTAACTATGCGACTGCATTCATATTAATATGTTATAATTGTGAGGAGCATTTTAGGGATTCAATTACTATTTAATACAATAGCATGTACCAATTTAATTAGATATCTCTTAGCATACAGATATCCACTATTTAAGATTCTGACCTTGATAATTCTGTCTTACAAATAGCCATAGGATGAATCCATATTTAAATCTGTGCATCACTGAGATGTAAAGCTAGTAATTTATTTGATCTCTGATGACCAAAGTTTAAAACATAAATAAATAAAAATATCTGCTTATTTGAGCCATTGCATAAGTTGTACATTTCATTGTACTTCTGCTTGAGTACACATGGTTTTATTTTACATAACACTTTGTTTATAGGACATGATATAGGTTTATAGGACATTGTGGATGTTAGTATCTTTAATTAAAATATGAATTAATGGTATGGTGCAATGGCATTCTTTTAAATATTTTATAAAAAGGAAAAAAAATTGCAGAAAACTCTCATATTTATTAAACACCAGTTATTATACAAGAACATATGCTTACATTATGATAAACGTCTCTTAAGATACACTAGGGACTTCAAATTATATTTACATCTGATATTATCTGTGATGCATTCAGCAGCTACCATGGTGAGTTTTAAAGTATTCCGTGAGCTCAAAGTTCATTAAAAGCATTTTGTGTCGCTTTTCCCTATAAATCAGTCTTGGCAGGCCAAACCAAATGGTTGTGAAGTTCATATGTCCATAACCTATAACATATGTCATTCGTAGAAGTTCACTTGATGCAACATGCCATTGCTGACCTTGACTCTGTTCTTCTATAAGATATGCGCTTCATGCAAGATAAATAAACCTAGAAGTAAAATATACCAAGGGTAAATAAATCAGAGTAATAGCAAAGCAGCACATACTCTCAGTTATAGAGCAAGTCAGCAAGTTTCAGTGTGTATTTCTGAAGTTTTCTGTCCTCTGTATGACTTAATTTGGTGGTGCTCCCTAATATTAAAGTTAATCTTGTTAGATAACTTAAAACCTACAGACTGAAGTAACACACTTTACCAAGTTTGTATAAATCATATTCACATATACAGACAGTCTTAATCATCACCTTAGCTTGACTGCGAATTTCCACAGTCCATATTGTAACTGAACTGGTCATCCATTCAGAAACACTAGGAATAAATAAACTAAAGGGGGGGGAAAGGGATCATTAACAGAACATATGTCTTGTCTTGATCTGTTTTTTTGACTCAGACTGTCAGTGATTTATCAGGCATCAAACTTCCATCAAAACCTGAATATTTCCAAGAAGCTGGACCATTTTTTGCCCTTCAGTGTAGGGACTGGCAGTGTAAACAAAATTTTGTGACACTAATGCACAGTGTAAGTTTCCTTTACTCTCTTGAGCAAAAGTTGACTTGAACTTGAGAACCAGAGAAAATCACAAAGAATTTTCTGGCCCCAGAAAGCAATCTCATGAAGCATCAGTCTAATTGCATTACAATTATAGCATGTTCTCTTTCTAAATTATATGTATCCTCCCCCTCGCCCCGTTACATCAGCCATTTTTTCTCTTTGCTTTAGCAATTGTCAACCTTGAAACTTAGCATCCCACCTCTTCCAGGTGACATCTTTGTAATATAACTATAGTTCTATAAGTAATTCTTACTTTATGCACAATAAATATCTATTCATGCATCACTGATGCCTACAGGGTCTTAATACTATGCATATCAGAGCTGAAGTGCATATCAGCTGAAGTACTGCTGTCACAGCAGATGGTAACATACAGCTTTCAGATACCTTTTTTTCACTGCTTGTTGCTAAAGCCACCATCTTTCAAAAAAACCCAAAAAACAAACCCAATCCTTTTTATACTTCCACCTTTTCTCTGTTACTTCCTGGTTGAATGAACTTGAAAATATGATTTTTGCTATATTTTCCTGAATTTGATCACCTTCTTCTGAAAAGGAACAAGACATTACTTGCATAGAAATATATTAGAATTTTTAGTATTCTATAACCATGCAGATGCTTCTCCTAAAGGTGTTAAAAATCTTGGTATAAGAGATGAGATTTCTTTTCAAAAAACTTGCAGATTATATTTCTGGAAAAAAAACCGAAAGAAGGATCTTAGGAAATCCTGATTAGTAGGTCCCACATATTGAAAAATACTCTTATTAGGAAGAGGGATTAGCACAGGAAAACTGCAGGGCTGTAGGGACTGTTGACAGGAAGCTTATATCTGTATTTGAATGCAAGCATTTTAAAGGATGTAGGGAAATCAACACTGAAATTACTGTGGAATAAAAATGAGTGAATTATATTAAGAGACTTTTAATAACCTAGTTAGTATGAAGTTATTGAGGAGAATTTTTGTTTTAAAGCAATTCTGAACTGCATGAATTACAACAGAAGAGGGGGGGAAACTCATAAATTAATAGCTCATATTTACAGGCTACATTTGGACTTTTAGATTTTTTTTAACTGACATATCTGTCCTGCCTGCTAATATTCCTTCAGCTAAACTGCTTTTTCTTCTTCCAACTTGGTCTATGAAGGTAGTAATAGAAATACTTGTAAGAAGTTTAAGGTAGAGCATGACTGACTATCTGAATTTTGCTATCACCAATACAATGAGGTAATTCCAATAAAACCCAAAATTTTTGCAAAAAATACTTTGGAGGAAATTCAGTGGTCTTGTGTTCACAAATTGCTGTGCAATATTGGATTTTTAAAATGTAATCATAGGTGACCAAAGAAAAAGAAATATATGCTAGTATTAAACAGATCCAGTTATTTAGATACCAGCTTGCAGGAAGCTGACAGTTTCTCACTTTGATTCACAGATATTTCTGATCTTCACAAATTTGGTGTGATCCATGTAGTGCAATAACTTCTAGGCAAGGCAGTTCTGTCAGCTTTGACATCTATCTATCAAAATAGTCTATAAAAATTCTAGAATTATTTGGATGTTTCAAGACCTTTTAAGGTGTCCTTTAACAGGCCATATTTGCCCCCTCATCCAACATTCTCAGCACTTTTGTATCTTTAAGGATAATGCAGTTAAGGATACTGTGCCCATATTTCTTTTATACATGTCCTAGGAGGTTAGTAATGTAAATCACTAAATTAAATTTATTTAATTTTATCCCTTTTTTAGGGAATTCTGAGAACTATGGAATTATTGATCAGGGAGTATTGAACAAAATTATACCACATTAAGTCCCATTTAATGAAGGAACAGTTTTGCAGTGAAAAATCTATATATGACATGAATTCATAGAAATATATGAATGTTGTGTTTTGCATCACAGATCTGTAAAAAAGTTTTTGAATGAGGAAGAATTTATTAATACTTTGTTTGAAAACCTATGAAATATTTTGTCAAGTCTCAAAAAGAAGGAATAATTTCCTACTGAAAAACTAATAACCCTTTACATAAAAGACACCTTGTACATGGCAGATACAAAGAAACCATTTTAACCTTACATTTCATCCTTTTCCGTATACAATTCTAACTCATACTCTGAACTTAACGAAAAAGAGCTATAAATTCCCCCATACTTCTTATTGCAGAAGTCATGTTTGACTTGTGAGTAACTGAGAAAAAAGGAGGTACTGAAAAAATCCATTATCTTGCAAAAAAAGCTGTGGAGAGAGGAACATTACCATATTATCATATTTTTAGTGCAGCAACAGATAGATTTTGAACATTTTTTTATATATAGGTCTGCAGTCGTGGTTTCTCTGTAGCCAGACTTACATAGTATTTCCAATGCAGATGAGGCTTGAGAGTTGGGCCTATGTGAACCACATGAAGTTCAACAAGCCAAAGTGCTAGGTCGTGCACCTGGTTCAGGGCAATCCCAAGAACAAATACAAGCTGAGTAGACAATGTATTTGGAGCACCCCTAAAGAGAAGGACTTAGGTGTGCTGAAGGATGAGAACCTCAATATGAGCAGGTAATGTGCACTTGCAGTGGAGAAAACCAACTGTACTCTGGACTGCATCAAAGATTTGTGAACAGCAACGTGAGGGAGGTAATTCTGCCCCTTTTAGTCCACTTTCATGAGATCTCATGTGGAGTACTGTGTGCAGTTCTGGAGTTGTTAGCACAAGAATGACATGGATCTGAAAGAGTGAGTCCAGAGGAGGGCCATGAAGATGATCAGAGGGCTGGAGCATGTCCCATCTGTGGAAAGGCAAAGAAAGTTGGACTTGTTTAGCTTGAAGAAGAGAAGGCTCCTGGGAGACTTCCTAGCAACCTCTCAATAATTAAAGGGATCCTATATGAAAGATGAAGGGACATCTCCTTATTTCTGAGTGTAGTGATAGGACGAGAGGTAATAGTTTTAAGCTGTAAAGAGTAGATTTAGATATTGGGAAGATTTTTTTTTTCCGGAAGGGTGATAAGGCACTAGAACTTATTGACCAGAGAAGCTGTGGATGCCCCATCCCTCATGGTGTTCAGGACCACATTGGATGAGGCTTTGAGCAACCTGATGTAGCGGAAAGTGTCCCTGCCCATTGCAGAGGGGATGGAACTATATGATCTTTAAGATCCCTTCCAAACAAAACCATTCTATGATTCTGTGAATCTACATTGCAGGACCTGCTCCATACACAGCCAGCGTCTGGGCTTTCCTTCAACCTGCATAGTCAAAGAAGGAAGGTCATTTGATATCTGCGTGGCAATTCAGAGACCAAGATGATCTTGAGAGTAAAATATAATGCAGCGTTTATTTTAGATACAGCCAAAATAACAAAGCAGATACTTGGGTACACTTCGAGAAGCAACTTCCCAATGTTGCAAAAGCAGATTTCAATCTGATCAGATTACAGTCTGATACCTTATACACAGCCAAGGTCGTTCAGATTCAATTCAGCACTCACACCACAATGCCAAGAAAGAAAACAAAAACATAGTTAAGCTCACTTTTCAACAGAAAATATTCTTGGTAAAATTACCATTTTTTCAAAATCCTTCACTGGTTATTAGGAAATTAAACAATGTAACAAGAAAACTTATTGAATCAGGATGGTTAAATCCATAGAGAAATACAATCTTTTATGTGAGAGAGAGAAATAGAAATATGAACCACTTTGTTCTGTATTTTTCTTATTTTGGGATTTTTTATACATTGGATTTATGAAACATTTGTTGGGAGCATATGACTTAGAAGGTAGATCAAGAGAAAGATGCCATTGATTGTACTATAAGTACTAGCCTCACTTATCAGAGACTCTCATCACTGTGCCAGCTCACTGTTTTTACTAATGATGCCCTTTTAAAGAATGAAACCTCTTTGGAATCTTATCTGGAAGACTGGGTTTTACAACACAGAGGTCCATATCTACCTGAACTTGAAAGAATCTGCTCTTACTGGCAACTTACTTTTTTCCTGTTTATTTTATTTTATTTTATTTTATTTTATTTTATTTTATTATTTTATTTTATTTTATTTTATTTTATTTTATTTTATTCACCCATATAAAGTATGTGAAATAGGATTTTATCCAGATATATTATGCTTTTTGAATAACGAGGTAGCAGACTAATAGAGTGAAAATTGATTTCCTGGTATAGAACACACTGTTCTTGCTTATAAACCACTTTTGGAAAACTGTTGTGCAATTTTAAGATTATCAAATTTGACATAAATTAGAACTTGGAAAGTAAGAAAATTAAAGCTAAGGCATGTATAAACTCATAAATCAATAAACAGGATTTTAATGAAGTATGGGTTTTGGTATTAGAAGAGAACAATTTATTAAAGCAGAAAAAAGATGTCTATCATGGAATGGAAATATGTCAGACTTTATTTAACATTTTATAACTGGACATTAATGTCTTCACAATTTACCAGCATTTCATTTATTCAGTTTGTTATTTTCTGTTACTAATGAAACAAGCTCCAGTGCATATGGCACTTATATGAACTGGTGAAATTCCCGATTGTTTGTATATGTAATATGTGTCTTGTGTCTAGACATATATATTCTGTATTTACATGGATCAGATATAAAAAAACATGAAGGAATCTAAACCCCAAATCATATGGTAGTAATTTTTAAAGCTCCTAATTGGCTAGGAAAATTTTCAGGGTACTCTCACCTGGTTGTCAGGAGGGGAATGTTGAAGAGAATTGATCTCTCTCAGTTCTTGAATCCTCACAGTTTTTCATTTTAAAGCTTTGTCAAAAGCTTTTAGAACACTATGACAAATGTCAATTCACTCTGATAAGTGGCAAATGTTTGAGCTTGTGTATTAGTCAATAGCAACTGTCTAAGTTAGTATGTGGTACCTGTCTCAAGAAATGTTTTTTTTTCTTAGGTAGGATCAATGAACGGCAATTGTGCCTTGATCTATAGCAATTTTCTAAACTTGTATATCCCATACTAGCATGTGCCTTGAGGGGTGTTTAAGGAACAGGCATCCCAGGCATCTCGCAAGATGAGATAAGGAAACCTGAAATCCATACTGCCACACCAGCAAAATAGAACTTTTTTTTTTTTCTCAAAATTTGGGTCCCTCTGACTTCTAGCCCTCATCTTTGACCCCAAGAGGTGGTCCTCATATAACTCAACAGACTATCTGTGCATATGAACATGATGTGGATATATGTTAATGACGCTTCAGAAAGGAATGAGTATGCAATATCTTTTCTTTGGGGTGATGAAAAAGGCACAGATCTGTACTAAAAAAGTCACACAGTTTTCTTGCTTGGCATGCATGCTTTTGGAGCACTAATTCCCCCATGCATCCAGTGCTAGTAACAAAGGGTACCTGCTTAATAATCACTGTCTACTTGTTATTGAGTTATTATCCCAGAATCCTTGCCCAGTCACATCTAGTCTCCCACTTAGGTGAAGAGTGCTAGAAAGCAAGGGGGCTTGCTAACTCTCTCCTTTGAATCAACTCAGCAGCCTGCTGGACCTGGTATGCCCAATCACCATCCACCTGCAAACTGCAAGGTTGGGGTTATAAGAGATGGGGAATGGCAGCAAGTTCCTTCTAGATGAAGGAAGCCTGCTCCCCTCAAGTAGACAGCAAAACCACAGATCTCCCTGGTGAACAAGTACCAGGTGCTGCAGGTGGAATCTAATCCTGAGGCTACCATAGCCTAGAATCTTTCCCTAGGCCACAACATCCTCAGAAAAAAATAACATCCTCCATTAAGAAGAAGAGGAGGGTGATTGTTGTAGGGTACTCCCTCCTCAAAGGAACAGATGGACCCATTTGCAGACCTGACCCACTCCACAGAGAGGTCTACTGCTTACCAGGGTCGTCAGTGAAGGAGGTAGCTACAAAACTTCCTTCCCTGATCCACGAGACAGACTACTATCCTCTGACATCCAAAAAGACTTCAGGGCCATTGGGAAAACAATGGAGGCCTCTGGGGCACAGGTAGTGTTCTGCTCCATCCCTAGGTTAAATGGAGTAGACCCAGAAGTTACAAAGAAGACCACGATTAATGCCTGGCTCTCAGTCTGGTGTGAGAAAAGGGTCTTCGGCTTCTTTGATCACAGGGTGGTCTGCACAACTCCTGACACTGTTGCTAAGGTTGGGACATGTGGGTCTCCTAGTGGGGTTAAGACCCTTGCTAAAAACCTAGCTAAGTTCATAAATCGAGCTTTAAACTAGATGTAAAGGGGGAGGGGATTGAGACCAGGCTAGGCAAGAGCAAGGCTGGATGTGGGGCACTAGAGATTTGGAGAGGGTGTGCTGGTGAGGACCACCAGCACATCACCACACAGGAAGTGGGGGAGAGTGGACCTCAGAGCTATAAAGGAGATACAGGCACTCTGGTGCAAGCTACTCCAGTTACCAGGCAATTGGAAACAAACACTGCTCCCTCTAAGAGGGCTGAAGGCTCAGCAGCTCAGCTGAAGTGCATTTACACCAATGCATGCAGCATGGGGAATGAGAAGGAAGAGCTGGAAGCTGTCATAGGGCAAGGAGGCTATGATGTTGTTGCCATCATGGAAACATGGTGGGATGACTCATAACTGGAGTGCAGTTGGGGTACCAACTCTTCAGGTAGGATAGGAAGGGTAGGAGGGGAGGCAGGGTAGCCCTCTTTGTAAGGGAAGACTTGGACACCATTGGTTGTGGTGATGAGGAGATTGAGTGTCTGTGGGTTAAAATCAGAGGAGCCCATAAGAAGGTAGATTTTCTGATGGGAGTCTGTTACAGGCCACCCAGTCAAGGAGATGCAGCTGATGAACTCTTCTATAAACATCTGGGCTTAATCTCTAGATCGATGCCACTTGTTCTTGTGGGAGACTTCCATCTCCCTTGTATCTGCTGGAAGTACAATAGAGCAGAAAGGAAGCAGTCTAGGAGGTTGCTTGGAAGACAACTTCCTTGCACAGCTAGTGAATGAACCAACAAGGGAAGGTGCCCTCCTGGACTTGCTGTTTGTGAACAGAGAAGGCCTTGTGGGGGATGTGGCAGTAGGAGGACGCCTAGGGCTAAGCGATCATGAGATGATAGGGTTTTCTGTTCTAGGTGAAGTGAAGAGGGTGATAAGCAGGACAGTAGCATTAAATTTCCAGAGAGCAGACTTTGAACTCTTCAGAAGACTGGTTGGTAAAGTCTCCTGGGAGACAGTACTTGAGGGCAAGGGAGCCCATGAGGGCTGGGAGCTCTTCAAAAAGGAGATCCTAGCAGCTCAAGAGAAAGCCATCCCTGTGTTCTGGAAAAAAAGCCAGCTGGGAAAAAAAGCAACTTGGTTGAACAGATTGATCTTGACTGACATCAAGAAGAAGAGGAACGTTTATGGGTTCTGGAAGAGGGGACAGGCCTCTTGGGTGGACTACAGGAGGGAAGTGAGGTTGTGTAGAGAGAAAATCAGAGGGGCTAAGGCTCAACTAGAAATCAGGTTGGCAAAGTCTGTGAAAGATCACAAAAAACCCTTCTATAAATATATAAATAATGAAAGGAGGACTAGGGAGACCACACAGTCCCTATTGGATGCAGAAGGAACAGCAGTGACAGGGGATGAGGATAAGGCTGAGGTACGTAATGCCTTCTTTGCCTCAGTCTTTCATTGTAAAGAAAGTTGTTCCCCCCGTGTACAAACCCCAGAACTAGAGGAGCAAAATGAGGTTCCCATGGTCCAAGAGGAGGTGGTCAGAGGCTTGCTTGCCCACCTAGACATCTACAAGTCTATGGGGCCAGATGGGATTCACCCAAAGGTACTGCGGGAACTGGCGGATGTGCTGGCCAAAGCCCTTTCCATCACCTTCCAACAGTCCTGGAAGACCGGGAAAGTTCCACTAGACTGGAAGCTGGTTGATGTTGTGCCCATCTACAAGAAGGTTTGCAGGGAGGATCCAGGGAACTACAGGCCAGTCAGTATGACCTCAGTGCCAGGGAAAGTCACGGAACAGGTGATCTTGAGTGCTATCATGAAACATATGCAAGATAACCAGGTGATCAGACCCAGTCAACACGGGGTCACAAAATGCAGGTCTTGCCAAACTAACCTGATCACCTTCTATGACAAAGTGAGTCGTCTGCTGGATGAGGGAAAGGCTGTGGACGTGGTCTTCCTGGACTTCAGTAAAGCCTTTAACACAGTTTCTCACAGCATTCTGCTACAGAAATTGTCAGCCTCTGGCCTGGACAGGCGCACACTCTCCTGGGTAGAAAACTGGTTGGATGATCAGGCCCAGTGAGCGGTAGTAAATGGTGTTAAATCCAGCTGGAGGCCAGTTACAAGTGGAGTTCCCTGGGGCTCAGTGCTGAGTCCAGCCCTGTTCAATGTCTTTATCAGTGACCTGGATGAGGGAATCGAGTGTACCCTTAGCAAGTTTGCAGATGACACTAAGCTGGGTGGAAGTGTGCATCTCCTGGAGGGTAGAGAGGCTCTGCAAAGGGATCTGAACAGGCTGGACCACTGGGCTGAGTCCAATGGCATGAGGTTTATCACGGCCAAATGCCGGGTCCTGCACATGGGGCACAACAACCCTATGCAGAGCTACCGACTAGGAGAAGCCTGTCTAGAAAGCTGCCTGGAGGAGAAGGACCTGGGAGTGTTGGTTGACAGTCGACTGAAAGTGAGCCAGCAGTGTGCCCAGGTGGCCAAGAAGGCCAATGGCATCCTGGCTTGTATCAGAAACGGCGTGACCGGTAGGTCTAGGGAGGTGATTCTCCCTCAGCACTGGTGAGACAGCTCCTTGAATCCTGTGTTCAGTTCTGGGCCCCTCAGCACAGGAAGGATGTTGAGGCTCTGGAGCAAGTCCAGAGAAGAGCAACGAAGCTGGTGAAGAGGTTGGAGAACAGACCCTATGAGGAATGCCTGAGACAACTGAGTTTGTTTAGCCTAGAGGAGAGGAGGCTGAGAGGAGACCTCATTACTCTCTACAAGTACCTGAAAGAAGGGTGCAGAGAGGAGGGATCTGGTCTCTTCTCCCAAGTGACAGGGGACAGGACAGGTGGCAGTGGCCTCAAGTTCCATAAGGGGAGGTTCAGGCTCGACATGAGGAAAAAAATTTTCACACAGAGGGTCATTGGGCATTGGAACAGGCTGCCCAGGGAGGTGGTTGATTCACCTTCCCTGGAGGTGCTTAAGGTACGGGTAGAGTAGGTCCTGAGGGGCATGGTTTAGTGTTTGCTAAGAATGGTTGGACTTGATGATCCAGTGGGTCTCTTCCAACCTGGTTGTTCTATGATTCTATGTTTCTAACTGTATCTCTGTGACAAGGCTGGGGTCTATGAAAAGTGGAGTATGCGGCAGTGCAGTGTGACTGATACTCAGGATCTCCAGTCCTGTTCTAGGACAGCACTGTTGTTGCAAATTTTTGCCTTTGACAATACAACATAAACCTGTTTAAATTTCAAGACATAACGCTGAGAGGCAAAAGCTGGAATCAGAAAATTATTGTACTTAAATAAAATTACTTCCGTCAAACTGAAAATATATCAACTTCATGCTGATTTGTATTGCCCTTATAAGAATTTAAGTATGCTGTCTCTCAAGTAGAAAAGGGTATGTTGTGAAATAAAAGGAAAAAATCCAAATGATCCAGAGAAAATTAGGAATCAAGAGAAAGTTTCTCCAATATATTTTTTGATTGGAATGTTGAATAAAAAAAGAGGCATGTATCAGGGACTAGTTTGAGAACCCTCACATGACAGTGTCCCACCTTGAGTTGTTTTAGGTAAATCTTCTTATCAGCTCCTTATAGCATGCTACTTATTTTTTTTTATTTAAGGTCTTCTCTGCTTTTCTTCTTCAGTTTTAATAGTTAAGTAATTTATGTATTTTATGTGAAAATGTATAGAAATGCAGATATGGAAACCTTGATTGAGAAGTGGAATGTAAGTTATTCTTTTTGTAAAAGGTAGGTATTTTTCCTGGTTTCTTAGGGAGATCTGGTATTTTGTATGGGTTTTTCCATCTATGTTTTTTCATATGCTTTTTAAATGTAGCCAATAACAAGTGTTTTAGAGTAAGTCTGGTTTCCTATGGTAAATAGCTACCTATTATGTAGTTCCACATAATAACTGCTTTGCAATTACTTTACAGCAATAACAATTTAAGAAACACTATGTGGAAGTTCCCACACAGTTAGAATTATTAAATTAGGATTATTTAAAATGTATATTCAGTTTAACACAATTATTGCAAATGTGTTGAAATTGTCACATTGAGGCAAGTCAGTACTTGCATATACAACATGTGATCTTCCATCTATGAGCTGCATGATCTCTTTTTCCTACATGAGGTAACTGCTCATGTTGAAGAGGAAACACTAATTATTGCATAAGCTTATATGCCCCATGAAATTTTCACATACCCATTCCTTTTATAGGCTGGAGAGAGACTATTGCCATTCAGCATGACTAATTCTTCTTCAAGTTTAATTTCTGATAAAGGAAAACGTCAATCTTAAATGCTATTTGGTATTCAGGAAATAAGTAGTGTAAAATGTTGATGTTTTCATTGGTCAGTTTCTTTACTGTAATGATATTTTCTGTTCAAAATCATTGACTTAGTTATATTGTAACCAGTGACTGCATTGTAATTACCATGAGCCATCTTACATGGAAGCACCTGGAGGACATTCTGATGACTGATGTTGCAATGAGTTTTGCTGCTAGCTTTATTCTTTGCAAATGAATATTTCTTGACTGTTTGAAGCCTGTAACACACTTCATGTTTTAAAAAATATGGCTGTACCTATAAAGAATGGAAATAAATGTTTGGACTATCCAGCACCCTCCAGCATTCCTTTGTTTTTGTTTATTTTGTTGGGTTTTTTTGCGTTTGTAGTTCAAATCATCACTCTTAAACAGTTTAGGTAGCTGCAATATTTATCTGCCATTGGTTTGCTAGATTATATATAAATAGAAGGTATATTGTGGTAGAGAGTGTAATTGCACTGGTGGCAAGCAGTAACAGCTTAGTTACCATACAAGTTATCACAATTTCACAATAACTCCTAATAATACCATTTTCTCTATTCCATAAAATTGAGTTAGGAGTGGAAGATTTGTGTTGGGGAGACAAGCAGAAGACTGTTGCTGATGTTCTTTCCATACTTCACTTTTGTTGCATCCTACTTATCAGTAAACAGAACCAATTACATTGTTTTCAGAAAACCTGAGAAGAAAAATTATGTAGCTTTTATGTGCACATTTATAGTACTTTTATGGTAATTTGTAAAAGCTCGGGAAAATGCATACCCTCATATAATATCTTCAGTCATCAGTATGGTTAGATTAAAAATATTGCATTAAAAGGCTTCACTGAAGGAAAGATACCAGTACACCCCATTTGTCTGCTTGATGAGAAGCTTCTAAGAGAATGGTACTTAAATTAATTGGATAATGCTAATCAAATACTCCAGAGATGAAAACAAAGGGTTTAGCTGCATTTCTCCAAGTACTGGGATAAAGGAAGGGAGATGTGAAGATACTATCACATATATATTTCCCCTCTGCCTGCATGGGCTGATTTTATTCTCATGCAGAGCAGACAGAGAAGTCAGTTTCATCAGGATGATAAATAGTGTGGCAAAATGGTCTTCCTAATAAGACTTACACAAAAGAAACCAGGAACTTTTCCTCACTCCATCTGGGGATTGTTACCATTCTGCAGTATTCTTACTCTGGAAAGTGAAAGCATCAGCTATTGAAAAGAGCAATAAGAATCTCAGCTGGACACTGTGGTAGCAATAGGGAAACATCCTAGTTCCCATGTATTTTCTGCTTCATCGGGTACTTGGCTTTAGTGCAAAATTTTATCTCCAGTGCAGGTCAACTGCATCTTACAGCAGCAGTGGTGATTAAATGTTCTTTACTGAATCAAATGAAATGCTATGTCATTGCCAGAATTTAATGTGGGATACAGTCAATCCCAGGTCTATGTGCACTCAGGTGTTGCAGGAAGGATGCTCTTCAGTTCCAGTGCTGCTTCAGTTATTCCAAAATACTAGAAGGCTACTAGTACAGACACCTTAGCCTCCATCAACCTTCTAAGTGTCTACCAATGGTTCAATTGGCACTGATGCTGCTGAAATGGTGATGAGATTAACGGGAATTTGTGTGCTAGATGTCTAATACAGACAACGTTTAAGCTGTCTCAGAGATGTAAATGAATGCAGTATTAGGAACACTGACTTAGAGGAATGGCTAAAGTTTTGTCCTGAGACAGCAAAACTATGCTAAGAACAGCTGGATTTGTGTCTTCCTGGGGAGAACCTCAGACTCTGTGAAGAAAGGCTCAACAGACAACTTGAACTTGTGTTTGAGTGGGAATAAAAGCCACAGGGCTAATCTGCGGAACTGAGAATGTTGTTTCAATGGATCCTGCAAAAAGTAATAAAACAGCCTTAAAGTGGCTGTGAATTTGGTATTTACTATAGATCTGTGTCCAGAGAAAATTTACTGTTTTTACAAGGAAGTGGTAGATTTCTTTTCTTTTTTCCTTTCTCTAAGGTCTGAAAAGGTTTACCTGTATCCAAATTTTGTATTCACAGTACAGAAGATTTGGGATAACATGTGCTGTATTCTTTCCCTGAGTAGTATAGTGATTAACTGATTTACTATCCTTGAAGCATTCATAGAATAGAACAGTTTGGGTTGGAAGGGGCCTTAAAGATCATGTAGTTCCAAACCCCTGCAATATGCAGCTCCCAGAACTGATTTGATTCACAATATAGTTCCTGGGAACAGTATGATTTCACATTCTCCCTTGCTATAGGTTTACAGCATAATTGAATGTAATTTTTAATTTTTGCACATTGTGCTTGCTAGGAAATGGAAGTAGGGAAAATTATTAGTGTATAGAGGTTTTTTTGTGGTGGTCCAGCTAACTGTAATGTCTTCAAACACTAATGCAAACAGCTCATTCAAAACATGCATTCACTTCCTCAAAGTTGTATGCACTTCTGAGCACTACTTGTCTTTTCTTTATAGCCACCAGAGCAAGCCAGTAATAAAAAGGTGGATTAATTAAAATTAGCAATACAAAATTGTGAATATAAGCTGCAGTTGAACTTCCCAGTAAACATTTGGGAGAGGGTTTGTTTTTTAATCCCTGTAAGCAAAAATACAGGGTTCTTCAGGTAAATTAAATTTTACAGAGTTTGAAAATCCCTTGCATTCTTGACAGTTAATACACAGCCAAAATTCTGGAATATATAATCATTGCAGTTTGCCATTTTAGGAAGAAAAATGTTGATAATAGTGAAAGACCTTATATCAGACAGTAGAGAAAGCTTTTTTCACATGATGGAATTTTTAAAAGTCATAGGAAGAACAAGCCTTAATTTCTAGCACACAGTTGAATAGTGTAGTTACAACAGTATTGCTTCAGTCTATAGAGGTGGCATAGAATAAATCCCTGAATCATTGATACAGGGATGAAAGACTGAAGTACATTGACAAAATTCTGAGCCTTACATTAGTAGTTTAGAAAGAAGGCCAAACTAACTCTAGAGAACTTAAAGCTGTAACTATTGGGGTAGGTTTCAGTCTATACAGCTTTTAGTTTATTTCATTGATATGTTAGCTGGTTAGTTAGGAAGGCTTTTTATAGAAGGCAAGAAAACCCTGTATCTACCAAACATAAGTGAATCAACTATAATCTTCATCCTCTTATTTCCCATTTCCAATAAGAGTATGTTTTCTTCACCAGCTGAAATGTTGCATCTGAGTATGTGTTGTGCATATACATATATATATGAATATGCATGTATGTACATATCAGAGAATCAGTGATCATTCATGATAAGTCTGTTTAGAAGACCGATAAGTCTGTCTGATTTTGTACTTTAAAAAAAAGCTTTATTTGATCAATGCTCTTTATGAACATCATGCTAATCATTCCTTCCTACACAGCACCATTATCTCTCACTATACACACAGAATTATCAGATCTTAGTAGTTATGCCCTCAGTTACAGAGTGTACACCACCAAAATACTCACATTGAAAAAGCTTGGGAAATATATCCAGGTATATATGTTCTGACCCGTGTTCCTGTTCCAGTGTATTCAGGAGATGTAAAAAACCTATTTTCCATTCCAGTGGTAAATTTTTACTTAGAACCACACCGTCAGCTAAAGGGGCTTTGAAGGATAGTTGAGGTCTAATCTTTAGGAAAGTTTTGCATATCAGAAGGCAAGACTTATAATGATGGTATGGTTGGGGAATAATTTTAATTTCTAATGTTCTAAAGAAGTGCAGTGGTGATTGGTTGTTTTTTATATTTTTGTGTTGTTTTCTTTTCTTTTCCATATAAGAAAACTTGAGTGTAATATTTGCTTCCCCCTAGTCTTTCTTAAATCTCTAGAATTTTCAGAAGAAGGAAATGCTATTTACTGTTCATATCTGATCATTCCTGCTCAAATAGGTATTACAGCTGTTTCCCAGAATTTCTTGTACACCATGGGTCTGGGGATTTAAACACAAATGAAAAAGTCATTAGAAAACTGGCAACAAAAACTGAATAATTGAAGTCTTAAACATAAGCCATCAGCCATTTTAATATGTGACTTTGGAGTTCTTGTTGCATATGGTGAGGGGGCTGGAGAACAGGCCTTATGAGCAATTGCTGAGAGAGCTGGGATTGTTTAGCCTGGAGAAGAGGAGGCTGAGAGGAGACCTCATTGCTCTCTACAACTACCTGAAAGAAGGTTATAGAGAGGAGGATGCTGACAGGACAGGACAAGAGACAGTGGTCTCAAGTTCCATAAGGGGAGGTTCAGGCTCAACATGAGGAAAAAAATTTTCACAGAAAGGGTCATTGGGCACTGGCAGAGGCTACCCAGGGAGGTGGTTGATTCACCTTCCCTGGAGGTGCTTAAGGGACTGGTGGAGTAGGTCCTGAGGAGCATGGTTTAGCGTTTGATAGGAATGGTTGGACTTGATGATCCAGTGGGTCTCTTCCAACCTGGTTGTTCTATGATTCTATGTTCTGAAGGTGGTTTCTTGTGAAGGTGCTTTCCTGCTTCCCATGTCCTGATCACTTTACAGGGGGAGGATAAGAAGAAACAGGGAGGAAAATTTTTTGTAAGAGGAAGACTCAATGGTATTAATACATGTAAGGCTATTAACATGAATTAGAAAAACTAAAATATATCATAGAAGATGGAGGAACTAGCTACTTTTGCTAATCTTTTGTCGGACATTGGGTAGAAAGATCTCTTTTTAGTAAGGATTCTTGCTTGTAATTTTCTGTAAGACTAACTAATCTACCCCTTCTCATGTAAAGATTGTAGAGCGTGTCATGTAAAAGTAATAATTTTTCTATAAATTTCTTAACCTTCACTAATTTTTGGAACATCAAGGAATGAGTTGGTCTTAGCCGCTGATTTGAAATATGTCCTCTGTCTAATAAGACACTTTGAAAGTTCATCACTGTGCATTTGACACTGCCTTCCCTTTCTGTTATAATCTGCTCCCCTGACTCAATGTGAAGAGCCACGGCTTGACATTTCCATTTCTTTCCTTCTTGTCAGGAGAAAGCATCAGTGAACCACACGTTCTTCATGTGGGGGGTCAAAGGAAGGGTCTTCTTTGATATCACTAGGAGGTGTCCCTTACTTTGTGCAGACAGATGATTCACCTTGGATTTGCAATAGCTTGGGGTTTACTTTGTCTAATGTATAGGTATGGGAGAAGTGTTCTAACTGTGCGTACAGCTTCTCATAGTATCTCACTGTGCCACCCCCACAGAGGGAGGGGTACCACACAATACCAGCCTCAACAGCTCAAAAAGTCCTTACAGAATTATGTTCTGTTGCTTGATGGTCTTTTCTGCCTCTTGTAAGGCTACAGTCTGAGTCAGTCATACCAGAGTGACATTCAGTCCATCTATTAGTACATCATCAGTAGACTGACACAACTTGACTCCTTCTTCCAGACATATTTCAGCTAACTCCTGTGCTAAGGCATGATGTGACAACATAGGTGAGTGCTGATCACCTTATGGTAAATGTGTGAATGTATATTGGATCCTCTACCTTATGAAAGTGAACTTACCCTGATCAGCCCTCGGTAAACGAACCATAAAAAACTTATCTTTCACATCAACAGTGGTTCTTGTATAGTAAAGAACAATTCAGCTATATTGAGCACAGCTGCTGTTAGTGGGTCAGTGCTGGCATTCACCTTTTGACAGTCAACGGTGGGCTGTCTTCTATTGTTTGGTTTACAAACTGGTCATATTGGAGAACTGTAGGGAGAATGGGTTTGTGTGATCACAGCCTGTTCTGGTAGCTCCTGTATTACCAGGGCAATGTCTTCTTTGGCTCCTGATGGCAGAGGGTACATTTTCGTGTTTGTGTCTTTGGAGCTGGGGAGAAACAAGGCAACTTTTAAGAGCCTCACTGTCACAGTAGGGGTCATGCATTTCCACTCTCTGCTCTTGAAGTCAGTCCATGGGTTCCCTTGCAATGGGCCCAGCCCCAGGAGGCTGGTTAGATGGGTTCCCAAAATCATAACTGTGTCCTTCAGGTAACCATCTTCTGGGAGCCAAAACTTTACTCATGCCAGTGACTGACACTGGGAATAACTAAAAGCATTCATGATTAAAATTTTGTATTTGTCTGGCACTATCCTGCTACCAGTGGCTGTATCCATATTCAAAGCTGAGATCTGTGCCTCAGTATCTACACAAAACCAACGGGAGTTTTGGAAGGACCAAGGGGGAAAGTTCAAATACCCTTGGTTGTTTTCAGTAAGCCTTCATACATGTACCCACTCTCCACCCCTTGGTTCACTTATTGGAGATGGAGCAGGAGTTTTCCCTGCTCCAAAATATGAGGAGTTGGTTCAGGAGAATCTAAAGGGATTGTCTCAATGTTCCTTGTTCCCTATCTCCTGGGAACTTCCACTTCTCTGACAGTAGCTTCCACTTCTGTTTCTATTCTAGTAGCAAGTAATGTCCTTTTGCCTTTGATTTCTGTATATTCCACTATAGAATATGACCACTACTAAAGTGGAGTTATATGACAAATGTTCTTTAATGTGAAACCTAGTTTGAATTAAAAGAACAGTGATTTTAGGCTTTTAGTGGGGGGAGAAAAATTCTGATTTTGTTATCATGTATTTAGATCTGAATTCGTGAATAGCTTAGTTTCTCAGTAAAAATATTTCACACTTCAACATTATGGGCATTAAGATTACTTAAGAGTGATTTACCACTTGAAAAAGACTCAAGGCTGGTCCTGCAATGCAGAGATGCAGCAAGGAGAGCCACTATATTGAGGAAAGATGTTAACTGTGAAAAATACTTGCTTCATTATGTCCCAGAAAATGAAACTGTGTGCAGATGTAGTGCACTCGAAGCATGACAGTCGTATGAATATTTGCTCAATAGTGTCTTCTTGAAGTGGAGATTCAGCTAATATACTTAAAAGAGTTTTTATATCTCTGAGTTTGTCTGGATATATGTAATTATCCTCCATGAATGTAGAATTTTGTTCCAAATATATTTTATATCCATATACTAAAGCTTGTGTGTCAACAAATCACAACAAGTTTTCTCGAAGAATTCCTCCCCTAATACTACTAATTTAAGAATGTTTTAACAGAGTTGTCTTTGATAATTCAAAGAACTAGTGGTAGTTGTACAATTGTTTATGGAGGAAAAGAATGATTCAGAGAATCCAAAGTTGAGAAACTGAAAGGTATACTTAATCAGGAATTTTATATTCCCCTAAGGTAGTTTCTTAACATTAAAACACAACAGAAGCACCCCATTGATATTGAAATAAAATATTAAACCATATCCACCAGTTACAGGCACTATTTATTGCCTTCTGCACAACTACAAAAGAGGTGCCATACATTCTTTTTTATTAACAGTTTATCAGCAGGGGAAGCTAGTGAGTGTGTCTAGTTTTAAATCTCTCTCCTTTTAGGTTTTATATTGTGAAATTTATTTTTCCCTTTTACAAATCTCAAATTACCTGCTTTAAATAAATTAGGAAACACCAATGGCAACCTCTTTCTTTTGAGACTGAAGTAGTACTTCAGAATGTTAGTGTTGTTAAATAAATGTTAAAATGATTGTGGTAACTGATTTCCAAGAGTTAATATAGACAATCAGATGATCTCTATGCAAATCCTTTGTAGTTTCTGAGAAGTTTTTGGACTAAGTGTTACAGAGAGAAATTTGAAGGGGGAAGAACAATAATAACTTAAAATCTTCTATTTATTAGAAATAAAAATGTTTAGATTTGAAAAAAAATAACAAAAGGATTAGTAGGGTAAAAGAATTAATAACTCATTCATTCGATACTCTAGAATATTAATTTGGTTAGCAGCTTCAAATTAAGTTAGTTTTATTCCACTTAAACACAGTGTGATATGCAAGTCAGAACCAAGCCAGTGAAGGAATGGAAGACTGCTGAAACTAGAAATGGAATAATTGTTTAAATGTAAAGATAGTATCCAAGTCCTAGCAAATGGAAACCAGCACTTGGAACATTTGTATTACATCAGGATCAATGGAAGTGAGCAATTACAGGAGACGACATGCTAGGTTTCCACCTGAGATTGAAAGATCTTATCTTTCTCCCTGGGAATAAACTTGTACTGTTTTGATTTAAGGAACAAATTAGCTCTTTCCACATAGCAATTCACAACTCAGACATGTGCTAAATCCAGATTTGAAGAACTTCCAGGCTTAAACTACCTGGTCCAGGAAACATGATCCATCCACTACCCACCTCTAATGAAATAAATAGAGACATAAATCTGATTGAGACAATCCCTTTAGATTCTCCTGAACCAACTCCTCATATTTTGGAGCAGGGAAAACTCCTGCTCCATCTCCAATAAGTGAACCAAGGGGTGGAGAGTGGGTACATGTATGAAGGCTTACTGAAAACAACCAAGGGTATTTGAACTTTCCCCCTTGGTCCTTCCAAAACTCCCGTTGGTTTTGTGTAGATACTGAGGCACAGATCTCAGCTTTGAATATGGATACAGCCACTGGTAGCAGGATAGTGCCAGACAAATACAAAATTTTAATCATGAATGCTTTTAGTTATTCCCAGTGTCAGTCACTGGCATGAGTAAAGTTTTGGCTCCCAGAAGATGGTTACCTGAAGGACACAGTTATGATTTTGGGAACCCATCTAACCAGCCTCCTGGGGCTGGGCCCATTGCAAGGGAACCCATGGACTGACTTCAAGAGCAGAGAGTGGAAATGCATGACCCCTACTGTGACAGTGAGGCTCTTAAAAGTTGCCTTGTTTCTCCCCAGCTCCAAAGACACAAACACGAAAATGTACCCTCTGCCATCAGGAGCCAAAGAAGACATTGCCCTGGTAATACAGGAGCTACCAGAACAGGCTGTGATCACACAAACCCATTCTCCCTACAGTTCTCCAATATGACCAGTTTGTAAACCAAACAATAGAAGACAGCCCACCGTTGACTGTCAAAAGGTGAATGCCAGCACTGACCCACTAACAGCAGCTGTGCTCAATATAGCTGAATTGTTCTTTACTATACAAGAACCACTGTTGATGTGAAAGATAAGTTTTTTATGGTTCGTTTACCGAGGGCTGATCAGGGTAAGTTCACTTTCATAAGGTAGAGGATCCAATATACATTCACACATTTACCATAAGGTGATCAGCACTCACCTATGTTGTCACATCATGCCTTAGCACAGGAGTTAGCTGAAATATGTCTGGAAGAAGGAGTCAAGTTGTGTCAGTCTACTGATGATGTACTAATAGATGGACTGAATGTCACTCTGGTATGACTGACTCAGACTGTAGCCTTACAAGAGGCAGAAAAGACCATCAAGCAACAGAACATAATTCTGTAAGGACTTTTTGAGCTGTTGAGGCTGGTATTGTGTGGTACCCCTCCCTCTGTGGGGGTGGCACAGTGAGATACTATGAGAAGCTGTACGCACAGTTAGAACACTTCTCCCATACCTATACATTAGACAAAGTAAACCCCAAGCTATTGCAAATCCAAGGTGAATCATCTGTCTGCACAAAGTAAGGGACACCTCCTAGTGATATCAAAGAAGACCCTTCCTTTGACCCCCCACATGAAGAACGTGTGGTTCACTGATGCTTTCTCCTGACAAGAAGGAAAGAAATGGAAATGTCAAGCCGTGGCTCTTCACATTGAGTCAGGGGAGCAGATTATAACAGAAAGGGAAGGCAGTGTCAAATGCACAGTGATGAACTTTCAAAGTGTCTTATTAGACAGAGGACATATTTCAAATCAGCGGCTAAGACCAACTCATTCCTTGATGTTCCAAAAATTAGTGAAGGTTAAGAAATTTATAGAAAAATTATTACTTTTACATGACACGCTCTACAATCTTTACATGAGAAGGGGTAGATTAGTTAGTCTTACAGAAAATTACAAGCAAGAATCCTTACTAAAAAGAGATCTTTCTACCCAATGTCCGACAAAAGATTAGCAAAAGTAGCTAGTTCCTCCATCTTCTATGATATATTTTAGTTTTTCTAATTCATGTTAATAGCCTTACATGTATTAATACCATTGAGTCTTCCTCTTACAAAAAATTTTCCTCCCTGTTTCTTCTTATCCTCCCCCTGTAAAGTGATCAGGACATGGGAAGCAGGAAAGCACCTTCACAAGAAACCACCTTCAGAACATAGAATCATAGAACAACCAGGTTGGAAGAGACCCACTGGATCATCAAGTCCAACCATTCCTATCAAACGCTAAACCATGCTCCTCAGGACCTACTCCACCAGTCCCTTAAGCACCTCCAGGGAAGGTGAATCAACCACCTCCCTGGGTAGCCTCTGCCAGTGCCCAATGACCCTTTCTGTGAAAATTTTTTTCCTCATGTTGAGCCTGAACCTCCCCTTATGGAACTTGAGACCACTGTCCCCTGGGACTTGGGAGAAGAGCCCATCTCCCTCCTCTCTACAACCTCCTTTCAGGTAGTTGTAGAGAGCTATGAGGTCTCCTCTCAACCTCCTCTTCTCCAGGATAGACACTCCCAGTTCTTTCAGCCGTTCCTCGTAAGGCCTCTTCTCCAGACCCTTCATCAGCTTCATTGTTCTTCTCTGGACTCGCTCCAGAGCCTCAACATCCTTCTTGTGGTGAGGGGCCCAGAACTGAACACAGGATTCGAAGAGGGGTCTCACCAGTGCCAATTCCAGAGGGAGAATAACCGCCTTGCCCCTGCTGCTCACACTCTTTTTGATCCAAGCCAAGATGCCATTGGAAACATGCAGATATCAGCTGCTTGATAGAGCTGAACTACTATGAACAACCTCAATAACACCAACCCTAATGGCGTCTCGGTACAAATTTTATGCTTAGGCTTCACTAGCACACAAACTCTATGTAGGGAAAATGGTTTCTTATTCTTTCTTTTTCTAGATAGATTTAGGGGGAAACGAGAAGTAGTGCTTGTTTTGGAATATGAGCAATAAAAATCATTGCCCTCAGCACTGACACCTTGTATATGTTGAAAAATGGTGTGATTTTTGGGTAAACATGGACATGCCATAAAGAATGTGTTTCTACATTAATTAAAAAAATCAAGTCTACAGACTGGGTAATCAGCCAGAAAAAGGCCTGATTTTTAGAACATGCATTAAAAGGCATGAATTATGTCCATAGTTGTTTGAAGGGATTTACAACCTATATGTTTTGAAACCTGTTGAACCAGAAACTATCTTCAGAGAGCAAGAAAATGTGGAATAGATAGACTTTAGCCTATGTTTTAACATGCCCTTCATAGATGTGTAAATCAATTTGAGCCACAACGCAGCTCACGGGTTGCCCCATTTATAGGCAGTGACTATTGAGCACTCAGGAGGTCCTCACAATTGGGGAAACTTTGCCGAGGGTTTTAATGAGTCTCAAATCAGAGCAGAGATGGAGGGAGTTTTGCTGAGTGAGAACTAAGTGGAAACCTCAGGGTTTGTTTCTGATACAGGTGCACAGAATGGCTCAGAAACAGTTTGCAATGGAGCCTTCAATGAAGTTGGCCAAATAGGAAGAAATAACATCGCTTAAAAAATTCACCCAAAATACCATGAAATTGGATACTGCACATTACTATACTCCAAATGCTGAGAGTCTATTTGTTTAATTTGGATGAGTTTTCACATAACTGTGAGGTAATCTAATCTACAGTGGGCACAACAATGCAAAGGAAATTCTGAAGCTGAACATTACCCCAAGATTTGGAAAATATTAGAGAGAGTTACTTCTAAGTGAAAAAATAAGTATCTAGTTTCTAAATGACGTTAACAGCATTAATTTTAAAAGACATAAAATATGATTTGGATGATATGTTTGGTTTAGGGTTTTTTTGGACACTAACTTTTGGTGTACCATTGTGGAGATATTTTGTTTCTGAAGTTTAGAGAAGACTTTATAGTGAATCTCAGTGCTTAAACAGAATCCAATAGTATTTCAGACATGAAAGCAACACTTATCTTGAGAAATACTGCTCATTCAGAAGACCGAAGGCTTTTCCCAGGGCTAGAATCATATCTTAAAATCCTGTGAAATAATTTAGGATGTCCTAGGATATATAAAACAATACTGCATGTCTGCACAGGTGCATTGTCTCCAAGTAAATCATCCTGAAGGAAGTCTTATACCTATATGTAAATTACTGTGCAGTTTTGCTGATAACTGCAGTGCTATTACCAGAGTACAATATGAATCTCTGTCATGTATCCTTATTTTATTTCATTTCCACATACAGGAAGTTACGTATAGATGTTCTTGTGTTCAGGGTTTTTTTATAATTCCAGTATCCAAATTATAAATTGACTAATGCAAGCTAATTTTATCAACTGAATGATATTTAAATGAATCATTTTTTCATGCAACTAGTTGAAATATATAAAAGTAAACTTTAAATAGCAATTTAAAAGGTTAAAATATGATTAAAAATTCTGATAGAACATAACATGATGGCTCAATGTTTTCTAAGAGTGAATTTATACTGCTTTCTTATTGGAATATAATCTATAGAATCTTTATGTCTACATCTTGTCTAAAAAATGTGATTATTGATTCCAATAAAAAAAAAATAATTGCTAGAAAAGTAAATTTGGTATGTTGCTTTAAATTTCTTCAGTCTTTCTGTTAGTACTTAGCTAAACCTGGGGCAGAAGTAGATGTTATCGAAATTGGTTTTGCAGACACCATCCAAAAGTTTACCTGGGGTGTAAATGAAAATTACTATACAATCCAGCATTATATTTTTATAGAAAAGGAAAGCCCATCTACAAGCCTTGAGCAATGAATTCTGCATACTAATAAGATCTCCAAGACATATTATCTTCAAACCCTCGGGTTTCAGGAAAGGACCAGTTCTAACAAACTTATATTTTCATACTATCCTGAAAATAGTATGAAATAACCTACTTATTGTTAAACAGATGAAGTACATTTCTTTTTCAGAGTAATAAAACATACATGTGCGCTCTCAAAACTGTAGACTCTAAGGAGTCTTATACAGTTTATGAGTATCAGAAATGAACCAATTTTTCAACCACTTCCTGCCTGATACCAACACTGGTCCTTTCACTTTATTCCTGAACAGCATCTAACAGAAAAAAGCATAAGGACATTTACTGGAGACAGTCATATGCTGTTACTGTAAAAGAGAAAATTAAATTTTAAACTTATTTTCCAGTAGGAGTCCTTCCCAAGGGATGCAACTGGAGGAAAAATATAAAGGCGATTATGTTAATACCAGCTTGACTCCTCTGCTCTTACCATCGGTTTGTCATAGACCTTTCAGCATCTGCGTTGCATTCCTCTATTGACTAAAGGATATTAATATTGCTTGACAATTTTCTGGTGTATGAAATAAATTATTATCTCGTTTTTTGGCCTAACAGCTGTTGATTCATCCATGCTAACTTATTTCAGCAACATCCATCAAGTGTTTAAAAGGTGTACAGCTCGCACTGTTCTTTTGGTGGGAGAATATTGGACAATGGAGAAAGGCAGTCAGTAGAAGTTAATGACATAGCTATACAAGCAACATTTACAACTCTGGTAACCTATACATCAATCAGTTTTCAAAGATGAATTTTTTTCTTTGATGCAGATGAATAGGTAAGACCTATGCCAAAACAACACCTTTAAGAAGAATCTGCTTCCTAGGTTACTTTATACCATTATTTATGAATGTGTTTGCTGTACTAAAAATTTCTTGTTTCCTGTGTTATGGGAAAAAGGATAGTGTATAAGCAGCATATAAGCCAAATAAGAGGAACTATTTAAAAAAAAATGAGATTGTTTCTGGGACACTGTCAATATAACATAATCATCACTATAATACCTGACAAATTAATTACAGACAAGATCCTGAACATTCAGTCCTAAGTTTGTAGGAAATTATTGTAGTTTATTGCAGTAAATATTTAGAAATAGCATCACCTATAAACTTGCCAGTGGACAAACTCAGGCTTCTCTTTGTGCAGGACTGCTTTCTTCAGCACCTTTGTTGATAGCATGGCTTTAGCCATGTAGGGAGAATACTATATAAAAGCATTTCCATTTATTGAACAACATAAATCACAACTGAGAGGGCAGTTCTGGGAACAGACATTAAACTTTCACCTCAAAAGTCAAATGAAATTTTCTGGGTGTTATTTCTAATGTCAATATCACTCTGAGTGACCATAAGTTAAGTCAAATATTTAAGCTTTACGTGTCATATCAGAATTCTGTGGATACAAAAGATAGGAAAAAAAATACAAGTCATCTAAATGAGAAAGAAACATGATCATATAGTTGTAATACTAATTTGAAGAAACGTATGTTTAGGCTTTTCTTGAACATTACCCTTACACCTTTGTTTCTGACATCCAGTATGGCTTTTGCTAGTTCATGCCACTGGCCTGTCAAACCTTTCATACTAAATTGTATATTATATATATCTGTAAGAAAATTTCTAAGAAGAGATGAGTACACAAACAGGAAAAGGAGAACTTATGAAAAAGCATGTTTTTCCATGGCGTATTCCAGAAGAATTACAGTTCTGTCTTCGGAATCTCGGTTTGATGGAACACTAAAAATCAAAACTCTTAGTTTCTCACCATTTACACTTACAACACAAGTCCCTTTATATTTTCCAATTACATTTATCTCTCTAACTATCCCTTGCTCTTACAGCCTCAGCTGAAATAAGTTATGGAATATTATCATTATCAAAAAGTTTGTCTTTATCAAGTTGGATGGCTTATGCATGTCATTTATAAAGCCCTTTTGTCCTTCTAATAAAGACTCATATATGTTTAAGTAATTATTGCTTTTGCTTTTATTTATTGTATAAAATAATGAAGATATTTAACCTAACTATGATGCTGTTTGGGAGAGCACCTGTCTGAAACTTTTGAATTGTAATCAACTGAATACTTTGTAGGTATTACATTAGGAAAAATCTTTTTTTTTTCCTCCTTAATGAATTATTTGTGTTGTGCTTTTAAGAAAAACTAATAAAAGTCTAATCTTAGCTCAACTGATTTCAGGGTCATGATGCTGGAATAAAGTCAAATTAATGAACTCAAATTTGTTGTATCTCAGAATGTATTTACTCATTTTCAATCATGTTTTCAATCATGGGTATTCTTTGTTGACTTTATAAGTCATTATTCCTTTCCGTAAAGTTTTATTTGTTTCACAGTATAGCATTCCCTACTTGAGGTACTCTGGAAGCTTGACAAACTTGCATTGACATGTAGAAAATTTAACAAACAAAAAAAGTCTAGAAAGTCCAAGTTCTCTTGAGATGACTGTTATTCCTATGCTGATTTGTGATATTATTAGTGTTTCTTAGACTGTAATGTAAATTTTAGACACAATAAACCTGGACACCTTAGGAATATATGAGATAAATAATTGAAATGAGTGAGTTAGTTTTCAACCTTTGTCAATAAGTCAAACTTCAGGAAATTTGTTCCACAGTACGAGGAGGGTCTAATGAACATTATATATAAAGTTAGATGGTATCCATGTCCAGAATCTGATACAGTTCATGTTTCCACTTTCTCCTTCTTAAATATATTTAGTACATCTTCAGCAGAAGACATTCTTTTAATCTCTTGGACTGTATTAGAAGTTGAAGTAAAAATAAAGAAAAAGTAAATAAATAAATAAATAAATGACATAATTAATTGCAACTTGATGGAGCATCACATGAATACTGTCTCACTCAGAGAACTGAATCAAAGGCTGTTAGGCCTCACAGTATTCACTCTAAGATTCACTCACAAATGAAGTGAAATTCCAATTCTCAAGGCAAGGGTCCCATAAAATGGAATACAAAATAATCCTTCATACCTGCATGATTTGGGAAGCAAGCCAGAAAAACTGTTGCCAAAATAAACATAGTTTTGAAGTTTACTCCCAGTAATATAAATGCCTAATTCAAGACTGAACAGAACAGAAATAGATATTCTAGATCCACATGCGTGAAAATAATCCTGAAGAGAATATAGTGTTTTCCTCCTCTTGCTACAGCTTGTAAGTATGCAGTAGTGAGGGTACAAACTCCTGGTCTGTCATCAAGTGCTAGACCAGCGTCCAGTAACAAATCCATGATAAATCAGATAACTCATTTGGTTTATTACTCCTCAACAATCACTGAAATATTTAGAACTATTAGGTAGAACCCAATCATGTAAGAAGCAAATAATTACAGAGTTATGAATTACTACCTTACTTTCATCTACTTAAATCATCTTAACTGGAGCCAACATGACTCTTCTGATCATCAGAAAATAGCAATAGGAAAAATTTTAATGGTTATGATTTGAGTAACTTTCATTACCTTAGTAATGTATTTTTTTCAAAGCTTTTAAACCAACCACATCTATAATGTACTATCTATATACCTTTGAGTTTGTCTTTTAAGTTTTGTTACTAATACAACCTTTCAGAAATCATTTATAAAGTTGAATTTTTTACAATCAATATCTGATCTTGTTTTTTTAGGAAAATTTTCCATTTTCATTAGAAAACCAGACTTTGATGGTAGCAATGTGGAAAATGCTTTAAGAAACCGTAGTATAGAAGCAGAAATGTGCGCTACTCCCAGGACAGTGTATAGCAAACATAGAATGTTTATAATAAAAAAATAATGTAAGCTTGCAATTGACACAGAGAGGACAGTTAATTTTCTTTACTGTGCCTCTTCTGCCTCTCTTTTCTCTTAAAATTTTATCATCTTTCCAGAACATAGATGTTAATCAGTGGACAAAACTACAGCTTACCTGGCTTTGAGAACTGCAGTAAGATGAAAGGGAAAATATTTGCAATATAATCCAGACAGTTCATTCAGATATGAACTGCTATAATTCCTACTCTCAGTCTCTTCATTAGATTGATTACCTTACCATTCTTTTACATTCTAAAGTTGTCTAAATAAATTTTCTGAAAAAGAATAGTAAAAAAAGCTTCATCACAGCAGAGACAAATTCTCTTTCTTACCTTAAGGGTCACTGCCACTTCCCTGATGAAGATATATTATTTATAAAAAAGATCTAAGGTGGCTAACACTTCTGGTGGATACTTAATCTTATGCCTTTACCTCAAAGAATTTAAACAAATTTTTATGACTAAATTCTTGACCAACTTCCCCTTTCATTTTTCACAATCATACTCACATACAGACAGCACCACTTCAACACAACATCTCTTACAGACCTGTAATGGGCTTATAGTTACCCTCTTGGGGAATTTTCTTTTCATGTTTAGTTTCAATAAACAGAAAACGAGCTATTTGTAGTGGTATGTTCAGATGCAGATGTTTACAGAACATTTTTTTATTCTGATTTCAATTGTATAACCAAGACTAAAAGTGAAAATATGGTGTTAGAAAAGTCAGTTTTAAATTTTTGTAAACCACTAAAGCAAGATGTAACAGCTGTATTTGCAGAATTACATTGCAGTTATTAATTAAACATATGAAATATCAAAATTCAAGTGTTCTGAATAAGTCATTTCCAGGAGGAAAAAAAACCCAACAACCTTTTAAGCTTAATATACACAATTATTTTAAATTCTTCCTTTGCCAAGGTAGAAAGTGCATCTTCAAAGACTTCATCCATAGATGTGTATATATGGAGGACAGAAAGGGACAGATTTTTCAGTAATATTCATCTCAATAGATCCACAGATGGATGCTAGACTTTTGCATCACAATAGATTTAGTGAAGGTTTTTAATTCTTAATTTGCAAAGTGATAGTAATGCCAACACAAGCTGAGCTGGCGAGCATCTTGTATTCAAATGGCTAATTTTGCTTTTCCCTGTGGGATTGATTACAGAAAGAAATTACATGCATTGCATCCATAAAGATTTCTTCACCTGTATGACCAGAAGGAAAAAAAAAATCACATAGAACATTATTATATTTTTGTTATTTGATAAATGTTATTTCCGTATTTTTTGATAATTTATGTGACTATGGAAAACAAGACACTAAAGATAAGGTCTTAAAGGTAGTTTATAGCTTTTATCAGTATCTGTTATATCAAATTTATCTATTATTTGATAAAGCAAACTTAATTTACAGTAATTTTTCAATATTTACTGTGATAATTGTGGCATGTGAACATGCACAGACTCAGCTTTCGTTTCAAGGTTAGACAAAGTCTATTGTTACAAGCTCATTTTCATAATCATAGAATCATAGAATCATAGAACAACCAGATTGGAAGAGACCCATCGGATCATCAAGTCCAGCCAATCCTATCAAACACTAAACCATGTCCCTCAGGACCTACTCTACCCATGCCTTAAACACCTCCAGGGAAGGTGAATCAACCACCTCCCTGGGCAGTCTATTCTAATGACCCAATGACTCTTTCCATGAAAAACTTCCTCCAAATGTCTAGCCTAAATCTCCCCTGGCGGAGCTTGAGGCCATTCCCTCTTGTCCTGTCCCCTGTCACTTGGGAGAAGAGGCCAGATCCCTCCTCTCTACAACCACCTTTCAGGTAGTTGTAGAGAGTAATGAGGTCTCCTCTCAGCCTCCTTTTCTCTAGGCTAAACAACCCCAGCTCTCTGAAATAACTTACTGAAAATGTCAACAATGATCCTGCAAGTCCTTCATAAATATTTCCAAAGCATGTTTTTCTCCTTCCAAGCTCCTCATGACCACTGCTATTGCTTTCATGCCTTCTTGGTTTTGCCACTGATGTTGAGTCTTCTCAGACTGGTGGCCCACTTGATATCAAACACTGCGTTCCTGCCCCAGAGGCCCAATAACCCCTGTGGTCATTTTTTATTCACCATCTTTTCTGACATCTTCCTATTTTTTCTTTTATGAACTACTAATATTTGTATTAAGGCTCTATCAATCAATCTTTGCACTAATTTGATTAAGCAAGACACATAAATCAATATACAAAAAAAAATCCCAAGTAAAATCATAAAAACTACCATGACTAAATTTATAATCCAATGTCTAAATTCAACAAGAGTGCTGCAAATGTATCCCATTCATTCTGAACTTGCAATTTTTCTGTTAAGTCTTCTAAGGTGTTAGTAATTTTATGTATAAATCCTGCATGGTCTGATATATTCATTAAATAAAGCTGCCTATGTTTGTTGACAGTGAGCAAAATATAGTTTAAAAATCATACAAATATTAGGATTTAATAATGTAAATTTGCCTAATGTACATGGGCCTCATAAAATATAAGAAGGAATATCTACCCATGCTCCATCTCCTCAAATAAAATACAATCCTCTTGGTAACTGCAGAGAGATGTTAATGAATTTGGATACATTTGAAAATGTTTATTTGCAACATATAAAATCAATTCAAGCCACATTAAGTAATGAACTAATGTTTTACATAAGCGTTAAGTTTTTGCCTATTTAAATAAAATATTTTTTACATCTACTTTTCATAGAATCATAGAATCAGAGAATAACCAGGTTGGAAGAGACCTACTGGATCATCAAGTTCAACCATTCCTATCAAACACTAAACCATGCCCCTTTGCACCTCATCCACCCGTGCCTTAAACACCTCTAGGAAAGGTGAATCAACCACCTCCCTGGGCAGCCTGTTCCAGTGCCCAATGACCCTTTCCATGAAAATTTTTTTCCTAATGTCCAGTCTGAACCTCCCCTGGCGGAAGATGAGGCCATTCACTCTTGTCCTGTCCCCTGTCACTTGGGAGAAGAGGCCAGCTCCCTCCTCTCTACAACCTCCTTTCAGGTAGTTGGAGAGATCAATGAGGTCTCCTCTCAGCCTCCTCTTCTCCAGGCTAAACAAACTCAGCTCTCTCAGCTGTTCCTCACAGGGCCTGTTCTTCAGCCCCTTCACTAACTTTGTTGCTCTTCCCTGGACTTAATCCTCAGCCTCAACATCCTTCTTGCGGTGAGGGGCCCAGAACTGAACACAGGATTCAAGGAACTGTCTCACCAGTGTTGAGTACAGAGGGAGAATAACCATCCTGGACCTGCTGGTCACACCATTTCTGATAGAAGTCAGGTTGCAATTGGCCTTCTTGGCCATCTGGGCACACTGCTGGCTCACGTTCAGTCGACTGTCAACCAACACTCCCAGGTCCTTCTCCTCCACACAGCTTTCTAGACAGACTTCTCCTAGTCAGTAGCTCTGCACAGGGTTGTTGTACTCCAAGTGCAGGACCCGGCATTTGGCCTTGTTAAACCTCATGCTATTGGACACTGCCCAGTGGTCCAGCCTGTTCAGATCCCTTTGCAGAGCCTTCCTACCCTCCAGTAGATCCACACTTCCACCCAGCTTTGTGTCATCTGCAAACTTGCTAAGGGTACATTCAATGCCTTCATCCAGGGCATAGATGAAGACATTGAACAGGTCTGGACTCAGCACTTAGTCCCAGGGAACCCCACTTGTAACTGACCTCCAGCTGGATTTAATACCATTTACCACCACTCTCTGGGCCCGGCCAGCCAACCAGTTTTCCACCCAGGAGAGTGTGCGCCTGTCCAGGCCAGAGGCTGACAGTTAACTGAGCAGAATGCTGTGAGAAACTGTGTCAAAGGTTTTACTGAAGTCCAGGAAGATACATCCACAGCTTTTCCCAGCAAGCCAAGTCACTTTGTCATAGAAGGTGATCAGCTTAGTAGAAGGCGATCAGGTTTATCACACCTAATAAAGAACCTCATCTATCAGCCAACATACTAAACAGGTGACAAACGGATTGAACAGTGTTGCTACCAAAAACCACAATTCATCTGGTTCTGCCACCTTGGCTAGGGTGATCCAGATGTTTTCTTGGGATTGTGTGAGGACCCATGGAAAGTTGGTTGCACAACATGAAATTCCCACAATTATTGTAAGTGGGTCATATACGTCTTGCTGGTTTCCATTGTGGTCCATGATCTCTAGAGACACAAGCATACCCTCACCCCGTATTATTAATGGCCTTTGACCTTCCCATTGCCTCCTTTCTACATTATCTACCATTATTTTAGCTTCTACTCATGTTATCATTTGATTTCATGATAAAATGTTACTACGTTGGGGAAATGTTGTCTTGGGAACAATTTAAAAAAATAGAACATGCATAGCTTTTAATAGTCTCTCTTGAGGGTCATGTGTGTTACATCAGTTTTCCACAGTACAAGTGGACCTAATCCACAAGGATTTACACTGTGAAACGTAGTGTTTGGGATTAACTGGCAACCAGGGCACATATGCACAATTTGTTGAGCTTGCTTATGAGTTAACTGAAACATTTTCCTAAGGGCTGAACTACCTTGGTGATAGAAAACATGTGATATGTGCTTGTTGTAATGTATCTGGAATGATTACAGGGGCTGCCAGAGCATCAGTTCAATGATTGCCTTCAACTAAATATTCTAGTAAATTTGTATGAGAGCATATATGCATTAATATATAAGGTTCATGTTGATTGTCTAACAGATATTTCAATTCCTGCAGAATTTGTCTGGACATATGCTTCTCATCGTCCTTCCCTGCCAGTTCTCTCTGTACTCCTTACACACTACAGCAACCTACAGCCACCTGTAGGGTGGTTGGGGTCCCTGTCACCATATGCCTCCAGTCCGAACTTTCTGTGGCTCCCGGTCTCCTCCTCGTTCCCAGCGTTGGCCCTGAGCCGTCTCTCTGAGCCACGAGGCTCCTGCTGCCATGCTGCGCATCTTCCGCTCCATCCCCACGTGGATGGACTACAAGGGCAAAAAGTTGGCTGAACAGATTTTTCAAGGAATCATTCTTTTCTCTGCAGTAATTGGTTTTATCTCTGGCTACATCACTGAGCAGTTCAGATGGACTGTCTACGTAGTGATGGCTGGATTTGCTTTATCATGTGTGCTGACACTGCCTCCCTGGCCCATGTACCACCGCAATCCTCTCAAGTGGTTCCCTGTTAGAGGGTTGGGAACAGAAGAAGACAGCAGGCAGAAAGACAAAGAGGCACAAGAGAGGCTAAAAAAGGTGGTTCTTCAAACTGTAAATTTATTAATTACATTTCCACTGCAAAGTACTTCTTGGCTTTGTGTTTCTTTTTTTCTTACTGCTTTGTATACTTCTCATGAGCATTCCAAGACCTCCAGAGAATGTGAAGGCTCTCAAACTCCAACCAGAACTCAAGGGGAAGGCAGGAGCAGGGGGAGATTAACTTAAAAGGCCACTGGAGGTCACATATCGCTCAAGTATGTTAATAAAAAGCAACATAGCAAACCAATCGAGTAGGGTCAAGCAGTTGCCATTACCTAAAAGATAACACAGCGGGACTTGTACTGAAATATTTCTAACTATTGTTAAAACCTCCTTCCTTGGAGGTGTTTAAGGTGCAGGTGGTGGAGGTACTGAGGGAACTGGTTTAGAGATTCGTGGGAATGGTTGGACTTGATGATCCAGTGGGTCTCTTCCAACCTGGTGATTCTATGACTCTATGACTCTATGTTAAATCAGTAAGCAGCAGTGTTATCTTGCAGAAGGATGCAGGGGTTTTTTTGCCTTCTTGGAATGAATCATTCACTTGGAAGCTGCCATATTTGCAGTATAATTCATGAATATACTACTTTAACAAAATTCCTATGTAATTCAAGTTATATGCAATATTCTGTCTGAAATGTCAAACTGTCTAAGAGGTGCTACTGCTACAAGCAATGCAATAAAAGACACAGCACAGACAGCTTCTGTGCTGTATTTTGATAATACTAATGTGATTCAATTAAAATACCTCATCCCTCTGACATCCCTACATAATGATACATAATTTAATATTCATTTTGTAGGTATAAACAGATTACTTTCATATCCATCTAGCAAAGTTGATATGTGCTGGGAAGAAGATGTTTTATTTTGATTTTGTTAATGAATGTCAGTTGTCAAAGTTCTAGTGTAAAAACAGGTCTGTAATAGTCACATGATAAGAATTTAACTTTTGACTTTCCTTGGAATTATGTATTACTTAAAGTTGTTTCCCATTTCTGTTAAAGACATTTCTGTTCTCTTTCTGTTAAAGACATGAGACCCAAATGGAATTTTGTTCATTCTCTCAGTCAATTTTATTTTTTATTTATGGTCTGTGATCATACAGGAACAACTTTGTAGTGCAATCATTTTATAAATAAAATACTTTTCGCCACAGATAAGACACTGAAATACAACATTCCACTCAGAGAACGTTTTATACTTACACAGGTTCGTTATGATACCTTTGACATCAGTTCTCAGTGTTTAGTATTAATAACCTAATATTTTCAAGATTGTAATCTTATTTAACAAGAACAACCATTTGAAGTTACAGAAAATCTCCTCCCTCCTTCCCACCCGCCACCAACAACAATCAATACTGCAGTTATTTAAGAGTTCATTCCATTCTTTGGGTCTACATTTAATTCCTCTCTCTCAACTTTGATAAATCTTTTATTTACTTGTATGCTGATGACACTGTCTCGCTGCTATCTGATAAGGACACTAGTAGGATTAACACTATTCTTCATGCTGAGCTAAGAGAAAGTAACAAAGTGACTTCATGAAAATGAAGTTAGTACTCAATTTAGATAAGACTTCTGGGGTATTGTTCACTCTTTGACCTCTGCCAAGGAGGGAGCTTTTCAGATTAATCCAGACAAGAGCATACAGTAACACAACAGATTTACCAAACATCTTGCAGTATCAGTTTTCAGTTTTATTTTAACTTTAATAACAAGACAACAGCAAAGATTACAGTACTTATTTGTCTACATGTTACACATGCAGAATTAATATTTTCCAAGTTCTTTTAACCCACTGGCTTTAGAAGATTTTAATCTCTTTTGTGAGTGTTTGTTCCTTAGACATAGTTAGTGTCAAATCTCCCTTTCATATTTCCTACATGAATGTTTAAACTGCATAAAAGAGTGTGCTTCTTCTAGAAAGAATAATCTATGTTATGCTGAACTATCAGCATCTTTCGAACATTAATTGTTTGGATAAAAAGCATGTGGACTGGCAGTGGTTTTTCAGAATGTTCTTTCTGACATTGTGAGTAGTCTTGCATTTTCATTTTTTGAGGGTGAGCTGAACCTTAAAAGGTTTAGAAGGCTAGAGTTTCTTGGGAAGCTCTGCTGCTATTGCAGATTAAAATATAGTTGTATGTGTTAGTAAAAACCTAAAAGTCATAGAGAATTTAGATTTCTTTTTTACAACTTTTTCAAGCCATATTCCATATATGAAAGATCCAGCTCTGTATGTTAGCTTAAATTCTTTCCCAAATCTTATCAAACTGGATTTTGTGAAATATGCAAATTGATCAAATTGACAAAAAAACTAGCTGAGAGGCAAACTTTATTTAGAAAAACTCATGTCATTGTAATTCCTACAGTTCTGGGTCTTTTCTGATGTGTCACTCTTAGCCTCTTCTGTAGACGCTGTCTTTGGTAATATCATAAGAGAAAAAAATAGATAACTGTTAAAGTCCTTCAGTGGTCCTAGTTAAAAAAAATCATCTTTTTTTCAAAACAGCAGAAGCATATGCTGTTAGCCCCAGGGTGTGATTAGTCAGCACTCCACCAAGCGGTGCCACTTTAAGTCACCAGATAGACATTAAGATGTAACTTTATATGGTCTGGTTTTCTTACCTCTGATGTAAATAAGTGACTCAGAAAATCTAAGAACTTCTATTTTTATGATTTAGGTGAAGTTGTGGGACACAATTCGCTATTAATACCAAAATAATACCGCTCTTGAATATGTAGGACAACTGACTAAGAAGATCCATAGACAGCAATAAGTGGGAGATGCATGTGTACAGTATGTTGGAGACCATTTAGTGCAACTGCACCTGCTTACGTATTGCTAGATATGCATATTATATGCATATACACATAACAATATTGTGTAATATATGTAACATGAGGATATTATTTGTATTTCACACAGTGTCTAGCTAAATAGGCACAGACTGATACAGCAAATATACCAGGAGAACATGAAAGAAAAGTTTAACTATTACAGAACTGCTGTAAAAGCAACTGAAAGCATACCAGCTAATAAAACCAATATAATAGTTTACCTGTGTTAAAGAAATGCTACTAGTGAGATTTTTACCTGCATAGTAAAATGCTTAGGATTGCTTTGGACAAAACACATAATTCTTGCATCAAACATAGAAATTAATCTTTTTCTTTTCTTTTCCCCTCTCGGGTGTGCTTATTTTTTAGGTTCACCTAATCCTCTATTCAGTTCAAGGTGTGCTGTTCCAATTGCATGTCTATCAGGTTGCCTGCACAGCCCAAATGCACCCCTCAGAGGCTATAAGCAAAGAGGAGAAACAGCTGCTAGAAGACCTCTGTGAAATAATAAATCAGTAAAACAGGTACTCCATGCATTCAGGAGAAAGAATGGAAATCACATTGCAAATGAAACACTTCTAGGAGGGAAATAGCAAAAACAAGGCAAACTGTTTGCAAGATAACGGGAAGAAAATGTGCTTTTTTGGCTCCTAGAAGCTGAAATTAGCAAAGAGAAGAAAATCCACAAATCTCTGAGTGAAGTTGCAGGAAGCCTAACTAAAAATAAATGTAATAAACTGACCATCTTCATTGATCAGAATAGTGAAAGAATTTACCCATGAAAACGCCTAGATATTTCTCATATATTCTAGGAAAAGGCCTGAGAAATAGCTGCTGAAAGGTGGGAGCTCTTCAAAAAGGAGATCCTAGCAGCTCAGGAGAAAGCCATCCCTGTATTCTGGAAAAAAAGCCAGCTGGGAAAAAAAGCAACTTGGTTAAACAGAGAGATCTTGACTGACATCAAGAAGAAGAGGAACGTTTATGGGCTCTGGAAGAGGGGACAGGCCTCTTGGGTGGACTACAGGAGGGAAGTGAGGTTGTGTAGAGAGAAAATCAGAGGGGCTAAGGCTCAACTAGAAATCAGGTTGGCAAAGTCTGTGAAAGATCACAAAAAACCCTTCTATAAATATATAAATAATGAAAGGAGGACTAGGGAGACCACACAGTCCCTACTGGATGCAGAAGGAACAACAGTGACAGGGGATGAGGATAAAGCTGAGGTACGTAATGCCTTCTTTGCCTCAGTCTTTCATTGTAAAGAAAGTTGTTCCCCCCGTGTACAAACCCCAGAACTAGAGGAGCAAAATGAGGTTCCCATGGTCCAAGAGGAGGTGGTCAGAGGCTTGCTTGCCCACCTAGACATCTACAAGTCTATGGGGCCAGATGGGATTCACCCAAACTGGCGGATGTGCTGGCCAAAGCCCTTTCCATCACCTTCCAACAGTCCCAGAAGACCAGGGAAGTTCCACTGGACTGGAAGCTGGTTGATGTTGTGCCCATCTACAAGAAGATCAATATGGGTTTAACAAAGGCAGGTCCTGCCAAACTAACCTGATCACCTTCTATGACAAAGTGAGTCGTCTGCTGGATGAGGGAAAGGCTGTGGATGTGGTCTTCCTGGACTTCAATAAAGCCTTTAACACAGTTTCTCCAAGAATTCTGCTACAGAAATTGTCAGCCTCTGGCCTGGACAGGTGCACACTCTCCTGGGTGGAAAACTGGTTGGATGATCAGGCCCAGTGAGTGGTAGTAAATGGTGTTAAATCCAGCTGGAGGCCAGTGACAAGTGGAGTTCCCTGGGGCTCAGTGCTGGGTCCAGACCTGTTCAATGTCTTCATCAATGACCTGGATGAGGGAATCGAGTGTACCCTTAGCAAGTTTGCAGATGACACTAAGCTGGGTGGAAGTGTGCATCTCCTGGAGGATAGAGAGGCTCTGTAAAGGGACCTAAACAGGCTGGACCGCTGGGCTGAGTCCAATAGCATGAGGTTTATCACGGCCAAATGCTGGGTCCTGCACTTGGGGCACAACAACACTATGCAGAGCTACAGACTGGGAGAAGCCTGGCTGGAAAACTGCCAGGAAGAGAGGGACCTGGGGGTGTTGGTTGACAACCAACTGAACATGAGCTAGCAGTGTGCCCAGGTGGCCAAGAAGGCCAATGGCATCCTGGCTTGTATCAGAAACGGTGTGATCCAGGGAGGTCATTCTCCCTCTGTATTCAGCTGTATTCAGCTCTGGTGAGGCCACTCCTTGAATCCTATGTTCAGTTCTGGGCCCCTTACCACAAGAAGGATGTTGAGGCTCTGGAGCAAGTCCAGAGAAGAGCAACGAAGCTGGTGAAGGGGTTGGAGAACAGACCCTATGAGGAATGCCTGAGACAACTGAGTTTGTTTAGCCTGGAGAAGAAGAGGCTGAGAGGAGACCTCATTACTCTCTACAACTACCTGAAAGGTGGTTGTAGAGAGGAGGGATCTGGCCTCTTCTCCCAAGTGACAGGGGACAGGACAAGAGGGAATGACCTCAAGCTCCGCCAGGGGAGATTTAGGCTGGAGATTAGGAGGAAGTTTTTCACACAGAGGGTCATTGGGCATTGGAACAGTCTGCCCAGGGAGGTGGTTGTTTCACCTTCCCTGGAGGTGTTTAAGGCACAGGTGGATTAGGTCTTGAGGGACTTGGTTTAGTGTTAGATAGGAATGGTTGGACTAGAAGATCCGATGGGTCCCTTCCAACCTGGTATTTCTATGATTCTATGAAGCCTCTTGCCCCATTTCAGTCTCAAGATTTCCCAAATCTGACTCAACATCGCCCTCCCTTGCTGCTACAATTGTATATCCTACTCCTCCGCTGTATTTTTATTTTTACATCTTTTTTCCAATGTTGCATGCAGAACAACATCTAGGAGTTTCCTTTTTCTCACACACCATTATCCAAGTGTTAGAGTCATTCACCCAGAAATGACATTTATTTCATACTTCATGACTATTCCTTAAAGCAAAGAACAAATCCAATATGGAATTTCATCCCATTTGCATGGTCATCTACAGAACATTAACAGTAACACAGTATTATATTTCAGACTAATCATTTCTGGTCATTTTCTTCTCCATTATCCCATTTATATCTTGGCCATCACTGCATGCACCAAGCAATTAGTTTCCCTTTAGATAAGTGACCACTTTCAAACTTGCAGTGTTTGAGAATACAACTCAGCAGTTAAGAAGATGGCAATTCGGATGCTGAAGGAGTTCCCATATTTTTACTGAAAGAGAGAATTCTCATCCAAGTTCTGATGCACTCCAGTCACTGCCATACAAGTGTACTTTGGAATATCTTATATAACATTATCTCAAAATCACCACAATGTATCACAATGATTGCCACAATTATTAGTATAGTGCTGAACCCTTTACACTCCTCGATGTAATGTTAATTATTCCTTTAGTTTCAATGCCTAAGAATAGCACTGCACTTTCGAGTTGCTTACAGTTCCAGGCGAATATAAGACTTGAAGAACCCTCTGAATTACCAGCACCTGATGGAATTTGAAAAATCACTTTCAGCACTGGTATTCAGTAAGTCAAACAGGACAAGGTTTTCAGTCCCATCTGAGTAGTCCAAAAAGTCAGATTGGTTATCCTGCATGCAAATAGCCAATCTCACATGCCAAGCTGAGATAATCATTTTATTACAGAGTTGCACAATTATGGGTGCTTGGTGTTTTTTGACAAAATCAAGCACACATATGTTCTCTGTTATGCATGCTCAGTGAGTAGGATGCCTGCTGCTAGAGGTGGGTTTCTTATGTTCTTCTGCCAAATCAGCAATTTTGATGAAAAGACTTGCTTTAACATGTCCTTCTTTGGTCCATATGTTTGAGATATTCTTTACATCACACTATGAATGCCTTCATCTTTTACTGAGTAGGAGTTCTACTATTCTGTTTGATATAGACAACTGCTAGTACTTTACTGATTAGTACTGAGGTTTTCAGAGCATTGTTCCCTCTGTGTAGATACCCGGGAAACAGAGGAGCAATACGAGGCTCCCATAGTCCAAGAGGAAGTGGTCAGAGCCCTACTTGGCCAACTGGACACCCACAAGTCTATGGGGCCAGATGGGATACATCCTAGGGTACTGAGGGAGCTGGCGGAAGTATTGGTCAAACCCCTTTCCATCATCTTCCAACAGTCCTGGAAGACTGGGGAGGTACCTCTGGACTGGAGACTGGCTGATGTAGTTCCCATTTACAAGAAGGGTAGCAGAGAGGATCTGGGGAACTACAGACCTGTCAGTCTGACCTCAGTGCCAGGGAAAGTCATGGAACAGGTGATCTTGAGTGCTATCATGAAGCACTTACAAGAGAACCAGGTGATCAGGCCCAGTCAACATGGGTTTACCAGAGGCAGGTCCTGCCAAACCAACCTGATCGCCTTCTATGACAAAGTGAGTCGTCTGCTGGATGAGGGAAAGGCTGTGGATGTGGTCTTCCTGGACTTCAGTAAAGCCTTTGACACAGTTTCTCACAGAATTCTGCTACGGAAACTGTCAACGTCTGGCCTGGACAGACGCACACTCTCCTGGGTAGAAAACTGGCTGGATGGCCGGGCCCAGAGAGTGGTGGTAAATGGTGTTAAGTCCAGCTGGAGACCAGTTACAAGTGGTGTCCCCCAGGGCTCAGTGCTAGGTCCAGTCCTGTTCAATGTTTTCATCGATGACCTGGATGAGGGCAATGAGTGTACCCTTAGCAAGTTTGCAGATGACACTAAGCTGTGTGGAAGTGTGGATCTCCTGGAGGGTAGAGAGGCTCTGCAAAGGGACCTAAACAGGTTGGACCGCTGGGCTGAGTCCAATGGCATGAGGTTTATCACGGCCAAATGCTGGGTCCTGCACTTGGGGCACAACAACTCTATGCAGAGCTACAGACTGGGAGAAGCCTGGCTGGAAAACTGCCAGGAGGAGAGGGACCTGGGAGTGTTGGTTGACAGCCGACTGAACATGAGCCAGCAGTGTGCCCAAGTGGCCAAGAAGGCCAATGGCATCCTGGCTTGTATCAGAAACGGTGTGACCAGCAGGTCCAGGGAGGTGATTCTCCCTCTGTACTCAGCTCTGGTGAGGCCGCTCCTTGAATCCTGTGTTCAGTTCTGGGCCCCTCAGCACAGGAAGGATGTTGAGGTTCTGGAGCAAGTCCAGAGAAGAGCAACGAGGCTGGTGAAGGGGCTGGAGAACAGATCCTATGAGGAGCGGCTGAGAGAGCTGGGGTTGTTTAGCCTGGAGAAGAGGAGGCTGAGAGGAGACCTCATTACTCTCTACAACTACCTGAAAGGTGGTTGTAGAGAGGAGGGAGCTGGCCTCTTCTCCCAAGTGACAGGGGACAGGACAAGAGGGAATGACCTCAAGCTCCGCCAGGGGAGATTTAGGCTAGAGATTAGGAGGGGGTTTTTCACACAGAGCGTCATTGGGCATTGGAATAGTCTGCCCAGGGAGGTGGTTGATTGACCTTCCCTGGAGGTGTTTAAGGCACGGGTGGATGAGGTCTTGAGGGACTTGGTTTAGTGTTAGATAGGAATGGTTGGACTAGAAGATCAGATGGGTCCCTTCAAACGTGGTTGTTCTGTGATTCTGTGATTCTGTGATTGCATTTTTTTTTTTTTTTGCCATAATAGAAGAAAAATAAGTGTTGAGGGAAAGTTGATATGGCTGATACACAGGGATTCAGAGTATAACATATAATCTCTGTGTAATAATGACTCCACTTCAGAGGAATATTTTAGAGGGAAAACAAAAAGCAAATAAAACAAAATGAAAATCCCTGTCCTTTATGCCTCTTCCTGGTTCTCCCAGATCATAAAATAACCCTCAATCAAATATTTGCACACTACTGCTGTTTAATAACTTCCATTCAAATGTCATGACCCAGACATGACCCAAGCACAAAACGTTTACCACTTATTCCAAAGTTGCAAATGGTTCTGCTTTTTTGTCTTTTTTGTTTGTTTTTAATACATATAACAATACTGTGTTGGGATTTTTAATAATCTTTTTCTAACATATTTGTATGTATTTCATATACACACGTACATACTTCCAATAGCTTAAAAAATATTACTTGAAGATATAATTTCTTGCTTTGCTTACTTTCCTGTCAAAATACTTAATAGTTTCTGATGGACAGTAACAAAACAGGATTTTTTCCCCCCCTTTCTTTCACCCTCTGTGATTTATCTCAGCAAAATGAAAAAGTTAATCCTTTTTAAACTGGGAAATATGGCATTCATTTAAAAAGTAATTTCTTGTTTTAAAATGTTATTACTAGAAAAATAGTCAATGCCCTTAAATGCCCCAGGAGAGTAATAACAGTGCATAAAGAAATCAGAGCCCAAAGCAACTCATAAGGTGTTTAACATTGTTCCATATATCACTGACTGGCAGAGCTATCAGAATCAGATATTTTAGACTCTGACTACTGTATTTTATTAATAATATTTGGTGTGCGATACTTACATCCAATCTCTGTAGATAAACTCCATTCATCTTCATAAAATGTTTTCTCTCTACAGATGAATTTTGTTTATGTATTTTGTCTATACTTATTACATTTTCTGTACAGGTAAGATCTAATGTGCAATCATATACCAGAGTATACATCAAAATAAAAAAACAAAGGAACAGTGTTGGGAGACATCAACATATGGGAATGGTTTTGTTCTAGAAACTATTCATTTATAAGAGGCTTTGTCGTGCTTGTGTAACCACCAGTGGAAATATACTAGCAAGTTAGGTCTTCTCCGTACGATTTGTTCTTGATCTGGATCAAATTCCAGTTACAATAACTAATGACCTTGGAGCAAGCCTTCAAAGTGGAATTGTTATGCTCTTGTTTTGAGTAGTGAACTGTCAGTGATGAATGTCTGAAAGACTGCTACTGTTGCAGTTGCCTTCTGATTTTCTCTTTCATGTGCTTTGGCAAAAGAAATGCTTGAAATTACCACAAATTAATTTATGTGTAGGTTTTCTCACATAATTTCTTCAACAGTAGTTGACAAAACACTATTAAAAAGCTCTTAGAAAAATACAGGCATTTTTATGCTTCCTAAAAATGCAATTATGATTCAATTTTCTTACTGTTTTATTAAGTATAAGTACAAAATATTTTCTAATGTACATGCACATATAATATTGATAAACTAAGGCAGCCTTAAGATGAATATTTTCATTGTTTCAATGGAAGTTGATAAACAAAGTAGACTTTGGTGCACCTTTACATATATTTAATAACATTTCCACTCTCTTTTCTGCTAGCAGCAGAGTCTGATAATAAGAATTGACTTAACTTCTGATTGTGAAGTTTTGACTTTTTCTTGGCTTTAGTTAGTGCTTCCTTTATGCCTGGAGGATAATAATGAGGAAATATATGACTGCATGTGATTAAATGAGTTTAAAATAAAATTCTAAATATAAATTTGAAATATGTAACAACTTCATAAAGAGTAACTGTAAGAGATTCTTGGTCTTTTTGTTGTCTTTTTTTTTTTCTTTTTGATTCTTTTCTACATGCTAATGTTTAAAAATAGTACATAGATAGAAAAAAAACTCTACACCTACCACCTTAGGATATGAGGACCTAAAACTTGAATGTTGGGCATATATAATACATGTTAAAGTCCTGACCTCACAGTGGTTGAGACATACTAGTCTGCAGTATACAATATAATGCATCTAAAGAGACTTCCCAGAGGAAATATTGCTTGTTCTCTCTACCACTTGGTAATGACTTATGCCCTATGACCTATGACTCATGTTCTAATAAGTTACATATATGTTTAATTTTTATTCTGCTGTGGTGAAAATCTGAGATTGTTACATTTAAGTCTTTGAAATTGCATTCTGCAAACCATGAAGAACTGAGACAACAGTCTTTGTATTTATATTAACCTCTGGTTTTCTTTGCCCATAAACCCTTCTCAAATTAATATAAACTAGGTTTTTCTGTTTCTTTGGAAGACAGAACAGGAGTGAATGTCTTTAAAAGCATAATTTCTAACTTGTATGTAGTATTGCTTATTGCACTTCAAATTGAGACACTATCCTGGTTTAATACAATGACAGTAAAAACAATGCTTACCCAGTCTGAGGGCTTCTAGCCCAATGGTATGTAAATAAAGAAGAATCATCCTTCAACTATTCTTCTTACAGTGATTTGCATATATTCAACAGGAATAAAGTCTGACCCTTGAGAAGAGTTTCTTAAATGGCTTAAAAGTGTTTTGTCACTAGTGACAAGACATGCAAATGCTGAGACTCAAAATTTGACGTTGTGATATGGAATAATTTCAAGAGATACAGGTTCTTTGAGATTTTTAAATCATAGAATCAAGGGATATTTACTAGGGAAAATTCCAACATGTGAATGAGAAGTTAATGGAGTGAGTAAGCAAAATCAGTGTCCTTTCTTCCTCTACAAACTTATATTGTCTACAAGAAGTTGCAGTGAGCTCTGTAAGCAAATTATATGTAATATACCATCGTCATTCAGTAGCTGGAAAATTCCTTAATTTACTGAAACTGTATTTGAAGAGTGCTATTTATGGCTTTTGAAATTATGCTTTTAAATATTAATCAGATAGTTCAGCATGGCATCCTAAATGCAACACATCAATTAGTCTAGGAGTTAGCTGTGGAGTTTAGAAAAATGCTGAATAAATTTAAGCCTCTGCTTTGCACACAACAGGGGGTGCTTGGTTAATTATCATAAGTTTTAAATAGCATTATAATGGTCACCAAAGGAACTGAAATTAGTTGGCCAGATAGGACAAGTATTTTGGTCCTTACCAGGAAATACAGTCAGCTTCTACATATGTACAGTAAACTAGTTCATGTAATCCAATCTGTGATAGATCTTGATACTCTATATGCATCAACATGTTATAATCTCTTAGGCACATCATATAACTCATGTATGCAATCCTTCTTGATAGAAAGTATACCTATTATTTAATGCTCCTGAAAGTATTTTTTTTCATTAAATATTCACACTTTTATGGGATAAACACCTGCTGGAACCCTAAGGAACTGCTAGAATAAGTTTCACCAAAATTGGGCTATGTATTAATATATTCTGCCTCTGTGTGCTCTTATTTAATAATTACAAATCATCTCATCCTCACAAATAACTTATTCTTTCCTCAAAAATAATTTGTCTATGAACATTATAAAATAAGTTCTTCATCTGTTTATCCATTTTGCAACCTGAGGACCCCTCATTTTACATTGTCCAGCATGTGCCAGAAAACTGTTCTTAGAGATAAACTAAAGAAATGCCTGTAATCATAGAATTGTAGAACGATTTGGCTTAGAGAGGATCATGAAAGTAGTCAACTCCCCTGCAGTGAACAAAGACATCTACAACTAGATTGTGTTGCTCAGAGCCCCATCCAAATTGACCTTGAATGTTTGCAGGGCGGGGGCCCCTACTATATCTTTGGACAACTTGCTCCAGTTCTTCACCAGCCTCAGTGAAAAAATTTCTTCCTTATATCTAGTCTAAGTTTATCTCCTTTTAGTTTAAAACCATTACCTGTTGTCCTGTTGATATGTGTCTTACTAAAAAGCTTTTCCCCATCTTTCTTATAGGCCCCCTTTAAGAATTAAAAGGCTTCAGAAAGGTGTCATTTTTTCTTCTCCAAGCTAAATAACCTCAACTCTCTGAGCCTCTCATGACATGAGAGGTGTTCCAGGGCATTGATCATTTAGGTGGCCCTCCTCTGGACCCATTCTACCAGCTCCATGTCTTTCCTGTGTTGAGAATCCTGGAACTGGACACAGTATTCCAGATTGGGGGGGTGGGGGAAGGGTATGGGGGGAAAAAAGGGAGGGAAGGGGAGGAGGAGAGGAGGATTTAAATGTCTTTAAATAAGATTTATCTGGATTTTCTAAGAAAATAGCAATGCATTTGCACTACCAGGAATATACAAATGAGATTATTTCATAATTCCATAGGTTTGAATTTGTCTTGGATTCTTCACATTCATTCTGTTCTTTTTGCTAGATTTTTTCCCTCAATGTTGACAATGTCTATATAAATACTTTGTTGTCATATATAAGTAAGTACAAAATATATCAAGAGAGAGTTGTTTGAGTGAATTTGTAGTTGTTAGGCTTATTGTTACTGAATGCAATAATTTTGTTGAATAAATTGTGCTATTTCTGATATACTTCAACAGTCTGACCTTTTTTTTTTTTTTTTTTTAGTCCAAAGAATACAGTCCTCTGAACAGAAAGAGCCTGAAGTACTTGTGGATATCAGGCTTTCTAGAATTGGCAGTAGCTGACGGACAGATAAGAATGCTGCAGGAGAATTTAAATCCCCTTCCCCAATGTTTTGCTTAGTACAATTAAGGCTTTTTCCTTCTTTTTTTTGATATTTTTTATTATACTCTCCAGGTGAAGAAAGAGTGATGATGCTTCTCCTCTGTCAAATACTCACAGTTTCCTCTATATTTTTCAAAAAAATAAAATTTGCAGAGGATGAAATGATTGCACCTGTCAAGGACAATCTATTCTGAGTATGCTCAAAGTAGAAGTCTAAGTGCTCAGGAAAACATAGGTCACCTGTGGTACTTGGGTGTTTGCAAGTTAAGGCAGAGGCCAACAACAGCTTTCTAAAACAGTAGAAAATCTTGATCTTCTCTTTAAGTCAAAGATTCTCCTTAACTTTGCCTTCAGAAATTAGAATTTCAGTTCAAGTAAACTTCAGTTTGCTGAGTGACTGCAGAAACCCCTCTGAATCAAAAGAGAGCTTCACAATTTCACAAAATAGATATTTTCAATTTTTTAAAGAAATTACTCTGATTAAAGATACCAAGGACATTCAAGAGTGTTGGAACACTTTATCCATCCATCAAGAAAGAATACACATTTTATTCTGGGATGGTTGCCTTACTTTTAAGGGTGATCCAGATGAAAATCTGAATTAAGAATCTTTTGAAGCTCTAATTGGCACTGCTTTCACAGGAAGCATGCTGAAATAAGCACAAGTTTCTAGTTTTGTTCCTTTCATGACAACCACCTTAAAATGAGAGATGTACTAGGAAGACTCAAACAGGTTGAGAGTTGTATTCTGTCCTTCCTGGCTTGTGAGGATATGTCTGTTCCTTGGAACTACAGTATAAAGTCTGACATTAGAATGAGTATATTCCAATAGCCTTAGTTAGATGAAAAGTCCCATTAAATTAAGTGTTGGTTATTTGTTTGCTCATATTTATTTAATATCACTTAGCCTGTTGGTTTAAGAGCATTTAATTATAGTGAGGTAAGGCCCCTAAGAAAGCTGTATTTTCCACTTGTTTTTAAGAGTCTTATTTTGATACTTACTAGTTTTCAAATATATTTTTCTAAAGAAAATTATTTTAAAAAAATTATCAAATGGATTCAGCTTGCCTGGTTTAACCAGAAGATGTTATAAAATATTTGTTAAACCATGACTAAGCTTCATTCTTTCTTTCAACCATTTGTCTCTTTCAGGTAATCTGGAAAGGCAAGTCAATACCTCTACTTCCTCAAGTAAATACTTAAATAGTCTCCGCATTGGGTTTTAAATGGTACATTTTTTTCCTTTTATTTTAAGTCATCAGGTTATATCCCTATTCTTAATTAGCATTAACCTAATACTAGATTCAATACATATATTGAAGGGCTATATAATCAAAAAAATCAAGTAACTTCTGTTTGGTTTATGGTCAAATATTTAGTACTTCAGAATGTTTTCCCCACTATTAATGTAAAGTTTAAAAAATATTTAGAACCTTTCTGAGTGTATTTACTAAAAAAATTTAGAGCTGTGCTTGAAGTTTGAATGTTTTCTGTGAATTTTTTCTATCCATGTATGAAAATTGACATAATTGTTTCCCTATCAAGTTCAGTTCTTTCTGTTTGTCTGAGTCTTTCTTTTCAGTATTTATCATAACAAAATAATGAAGAAATCTTCATAAATATTTCTAGAAGTATTCATAAAACTTCAAAAGCTGACTATTATATTAAATGGAAAGTAAACTTGTCTGAAAAAAGCTGGTTTTACAGTTATCTGAACTTGTGTATATATTAGCTGTCTTTGAACCATCCATGTATCTTTGCATGACTATAGTAGCTTGAACAAAAAGTTAAATATCAAAATATCTATATACTTCCATGTAGACTGAAGAAGGTAGATAGAGTAAGGCATTAATCGCTGGCTTCTGTTGGAAGAGCCATGTAGCTGATTACCAGTTGTTTTGTTTTGTTTTTACTGTTTGAAATTCAGTGTTATCAAATACCTCATAATGACATATATTTATAATATGTATTTTGTTTTCATCAATGTTTTTGCCTGCAAGGAAATAATAAGTAGTGAACAAAAAAGAAACAAACAAAAGTATGAAAAGGAAAAAGAAAACACAGACAAACCAAACAACAAACAAAATACAAATAAATGGTTTGGATCCAGAAATTTGTCTTAATTATCCTTATAAAGCAATTCTGAAGACAAGAGTTGCTGGTTTCCAATTGATTAACTGTACTTCTGGGATTGCCTCTGCTGTTCAAAATTACTCTCGCCTTGGGGTAACATAGATCACTGAAATATACTTCCTAGTGGTGATAATAGGCCACAAAATCACTAACCAAAACTAAAAATCTATTTTTGTGTGTAAAATAAATTAAAGTTTCTTAGTATCCTTTGCAGGTTTCAAGAATTAGAGAAATGCTTGAACATTCTTATAGCCCTTGGTGTACACAATCGTTTTTAATTTCTACTTGAGGGGATTATATAAGTCACAGAATTATTAAAAGGTATTGCATCCATATGGATGGTTGGATTACCTATTTATCTCTAAAAATTCTGGAAATGTAGAAAAGAGTTAACCTAATAATTCTTCCTGCAAGAAGGTGTGTATTTAACTGAGGGTGATGTGAGATAAAACCTCAGCCGAATTTCTCTGTATATAATTTGTTGGGAAAGTTATGAAATGTCAGGTACTGCACAGAGACTGCAGTACATGAAACAAATACTTGACACTTCTCTTGTTGAAGTGATGAGATGCTGTTACTAAGGCAGCTGGCCCTGCTTCATATAGAGAGTACCGTAATTTGGATGTGTGACTGAAAAGGCTGTGAGATTGTCCAAAAGGTTTTCGTAAAATTCTTGGCACTCTATAGTGGATAAGCAAATTATAGAACCCATTTCTCAAATGTCTGTTGGGTTTTCACTACCATTTACTTTCCAGAAGATACATATTCATTATGATTTTTAACTTGCAAAACATTTACTGGAGTATGTGGCACAATCACCTGCAAGCATGCAAGTAATAAGCAGTATCAAATTAAACAAAATGTACTGATCAGTTCAATCCTGTTGGCTACATAGAATACATTTGCTAAAACTGTAGAAATGTGCTTTTCCATTAGAAAGATAACATGTTTCCTTAAGAAATAGAAATCCAACTAATTCATTATACTTAGACCAGTAAAATCTCACAAAAAATACAGAAAACAAATTTGGTACAGATTTTTCTTTTCTCACCTTCCATGTACATCCACATACAGAACAGGGAGAGCCATTATTTAATACGGTTGAGTTTTGTTAGCTTGTAAAGGGACGATGACAATCATGGCAAGAAAATGGAGAATGTAGTAAAGAAACAGGAATGGATACAAACTATGCTTTAAGGAAGGTGGATTTTTCCTTGAGTGTATTGCATTCTACCTGCGGTAAATTCTAAAGTTATGTTCAAAGATATCAGATCTAAGTTAGTTCCTGTTTTGAACTTGAAGTATAAAATCAGTGATACCTGTTTGTGAAAGTTTGTGGAAATATATTTTGTATTTTGTAAAGTGACTGTTTCAAGGTCATAGATGAAAACTATTTTAAAAATATCCTTAGTTTAAAGACATTAATATTTTATACATCATGTTGAAAATGTATTTACCTTTACTGCTGTGGTATACACAAAGTAGGCGTTTCTGTGAAAGAAAATACCAATATTTGAAGCACAGTCTCTTTCAACAGTAAGTCCAAGTCAGTTTTGTACTGGTGGTTCTCACTTTGACCAAAATTAAGACCTTACAGTGTTGGTAAAAGCCATAAAGGACTAAATCAAATGGGAATTTAAGTCCATCCTAAATGCTTTCATCAGCTCAAGCCAGCTACAATTGTCCTGAAAAAGGACGTTAAAGATTGTGAGTAATCTTTGTGACTGAAGGTTATTATTTCATCTGCTAGACATACACAGCTTCACTAAAATAAATCTCAGCTTTTATCACAGTCGTTAGACATTTACTATTTTCTTTTCAATTTCATATTTGCTAATATAGTCTACACATATCAGGGTTTTTTATTTTAATTTGAAACATGTTTTAAAAATATGGTTTTGAAGATAGAGAAAAAGTATTTCTTTCTTGAAAAACATACTTTTAGATTTTCAAGGCAGACCTCCATTCACTGCCCATCTTCTCAAACATTTTTTCCACAATCTTTGCTTTAATTGCAATTATTTTTTTCAATTTGCATAGTGAACTATTTGCAGATTTACAGGGTTTTTTGACAAGAATTTCTTTTACTTAGTAAGCATTTTTCCAAATAATTTTCTTTTAATTCACTTGAACTTTTGGTCTTTTCAGTATACTATGTTTGAGAATAACATTCTTTGTATTAGTAGCTCAATTAAATGTCTTTCCATTTCATTTTTCTATTCATTTTAAAGGAGTTCAAGGGGCAAAAAAAGCTTAAACCTTCAATATTAGATAAAATTATCATCATGCATGCTTATAAATCACCAATAAAAGAAAACTTTTATGAACCAGCTTGTCACAAATTCTTCTGATTTAATTTGTTATTTCAACCTTCCTTTTTCATTCCTCTCTTTTTTTTTTCCACTCTTGTTTTACATTTCTGGATTGGGGGAATGAGAGAGGTTTGTCTGTGGTAAGTTCTCCTCTGCCATCCTCTGAAGGCATTAGTTTTAGTCTTGTAAATAAAATATCCTGGTTTAAAAAAAATTCCCAGTTTTGATAGCACATCTTGAAGCTAAAATGCAGTCAGGATGTCAAAGATGTATGACTCAGATAAGGATGACATTTCATTAACAGAAACCTTTCTCGAGCACTAGGATTTTCACATTTTACAAGGCCATCAGAAAAATCAACAAACAGAAAATTACAGAAGTGTCTAACTCAACATTAGATGGCTGTTGCATTTTTTCCCCACTGTGCAGTATGTTTGTGAATTCTACAAAGTTCAATCTTAGTTTCATATGAGAAAAGTCATAGGTGCTGAGCTATTATATCCCTCTGTTCTACTGGATAACTAAAGGTGTTTCAGATGTGATGAACAATTTCTGTTAGATAATAGAGTGTTGTGCCACAAATTAATCTGCTACCTGCACTCATTTATGTTGTGTTAGAATTTAACAATCTCTGACAACACAATATTAAATACACAACACATGGGCAGTATAATATTTGATATCAAATTTAGTTATTTGAAGATAGCTGATGTCACATAGGATTTCTAATTCAGCAGAGTGATTAAAAATATACTTAAATCTCAAAACAAATTAAGTTATACTTAACAAAATATTGCAAATCATAATACAAGTGCAATTCCCTTTACAAGTTTGCTCATGTGCTCCCTATCATAGAAGCATAGAAGCATAGAAGAACCAGGTTGGAAGAGACCCATCAGATCATCAAGTCCAACCATTCCTATCAAACACTAAAACATGTCACTCAGCACCTTGTCCACCCATCCCTTAAACACCTCCAGGGAAAGTGAGTCAACCACCTCCCTGGGCAGCCTCTGCCAGTGCCCAATCACCCTTTCTGTGAAAAATTTTTTTCTAATGTCCAGCCTAAACCTCCCCTGGCAGAGCTTGAGGTCATTCCCTCTTGTCCCGTCCCCTGTCACTTGGGAAAAGAACCCAGCTCCCTCCTCTCCACAACCTCCCCTCAGGTAGTTACAGAGAGCAATGAGGTCTCCCCTCAGCCTTCTCTTCTCCAGGCTAAACATCCCCAGCTCTCTCAGTCGTTCCTCATCATTAATGCTGTTAGTAATGTATTATTACGGTATTTCAATAATTATTATTAATTTATGTGATGTAAGTATTACACTAATGTTAGGTTATTTGAGGTTAGGTTAGCTGAGGGTCGGTTGGGTCACATCAGGTGTACGAGTCAATTTGCCTAACAACGAAAACTAACAATGCTCCATCAGAACCATGTACAGTCCTAAGGAGGCACAACAGTACCACTAAGGACCAAAGGAGCTTTAGAACATTCACAGCCTCCCAGCCCAGTTAAATATAACCCAGATTGTTACAGACAGTGGTTCAGTAGTTGGACAGACTACTCAGAAAAAAAAGGTCAGCCTGCTATAGAACAAACAAAGATATCAAGATATTATCAAGATATTAGGTGTTCCCAGTCACTAAGCGGGAATAGGAGTGAGCATTCATAGTCCCCATGCTGGTCTAGCAAATTCAGGGAGACATTCACACTCTTTTAATGAACTCAGGGAAAAACATTTACACTACTGAAGGTCTCTGGTTTCCTTTATATTGATATCAAGGTCAACTTTTTCATAACACTTGTTTATCACACTCTGCATTACACCCTGAGTTTTACAGGCAATTCACCCTTGTCCTCTTCTAAGCCTTATCTTATTATAGGGGGTTAGTCATAATGTGAAGTTAGTAGATGAACTTAAAAAGTTCGTAAAATAAAACACAGAAATAGTGTATAGAGAAATATAGAAAAAAAATAGTCATCTAATCAGTGTAAAAAAAGGAAAAATTAACACGTTTCTAACATTCCTCCATTTAAATAATGTTTAACATTAACAAACTAGGTCAAATCAAAAGTTGATTTCAGGAGCACTTCCACAACACTGAACTTCTAAAATAATTGCAAAATATAATAGAAAAGTAAAAGAATCAATACCACAGCAATGAAGTTATGTTATATGAAAAATTAGAAAAAAACGGGAAAAGAGGCAATAGAAGCAGGGTTAGGGAAAATCATGTTTCAAGAACAAGAGCTGTAGAAACATATTTGCTTCTCAGCTTTGATTTTGTAGAAGTACATCTTTGTGATGATCTGAAGAGAAATGCCTACTTGAGCTCACTGAGTCCATGTTGTTCATTTTGTCAGGGGCTACCTAATTTTTCCATCAGGTGATAGTTTAGGAATATAAAATATTAGCTTTATCCTGTTTATGCCTGCAAGACAAACATCAACCACATTCACTCCATAGCCCTGTAAGTTCTACTCATGTCTCACTAGCTTAGCACAAATATAAAGCATTTTGTAGAGGGGTGTACTATTTCCAGTGGTTCTTTCTGTCATTGTGGTCTTTCCTAACTAAAATAGGAAAGCTCACTGCATGCGTTCAACTGTACCATGCAATAAGAGAAGCTATGTTTAGCAGTATCTATTATTTGGAAATTTGTAATTATTTTTCTGCCAGTTGTCATACTTGCTTTGAAATTTATGTGTTTATGAAACTTTGGAATAAAAAGTGATATGGGAACTTCTGGCTAGTATAAGATGCCCTACAACAGTAGGCAATAATCCTTTTCTGTTTATTTGCAGTTCTTAGTGTTCATAGAGGAGCAAGAATATTTTTCACATAATCATTTACCCAGAAATCTCTACAAACTTTTCTATTTGAAGTTAAGAAAAGACAGAGAACTGAAAGACTGAGATAATCTTATTCTAGAAGTACAGGTAGAACATAAAATCTGTTGGGTTTCTTTAGGTCTGAGAAAATGTTATTTCTGTTGCTTGGAAAAGCAATAGAAGGCACAAACTTAGAAAGAAGACATATTTGGATCTTCCAGAAGCTGTAAGTTTTTTCACATGCATAATTATTTTACATGGAAATATTTCCTATGTCATACTGCGGTTGAGAAAAAAGTTATGACTGTTGATCTATATTAATCTAATAAACTGTAACACTATCTTTAAGTTTAGGGGCTTGGGGTTACTTTCTTGATACTTTGTTTTTGTCTCTTTTCAAAGGAATGGACAGTAATCTTATTGATTAAGTGCCATAGTTTCTAGGGGTTTAGTCTTATTTAAGAATCATCTGTTACTGTCAATATATGGTCACCAAGGTCGTTAAACAGAGGAATTATGTTCATGTACCAACGACACATTGTTCAAACTTCTGTTGCTAATTAAGAAACCACTAACAGCCTTAATGGAAGAATGTTATAGAATTTGTTTTCATCTCTTAGTAGTCCAAACAAAAACCTAAGGAATATAAACTTGAAATCATAAAAGAAGTGGAACATCCTAGGATGATTTATGAAGAAAATAAAGGAAACTCAGAAATTAAACTACGCTTTAAAAGAAATTATATCCTTTATGTGATATCCTGATCACACCATTACTAAATACTAAGTGATCATCAGATAGCTAAGAGGCCCTCTGAACATACAATAACAAATGGAAAAAAAAATCCATTAGATTCTCCTTTCTAGGGTGTGCTATGGATTTGTAAATGAAAGATGGCACATAGATGGCTGATGCTTTTCAATAATAAAAAAATAGGTATACCTACATGTAGTTCCAAAAGTTAAATTAATACAGAATTATAAACAAACACATGTGCTATATAGAATGATATATTTGTTTTATACAAAATAAATATAAATTAAATCTTAAAACAATTTACAGCGAATATATAAGCAAAATTTACAATATCATAAGCATTGTTGGAATTTGTGAAATTTATGCATCTCAAGCTCTTAAAACTTAACTTCATTCCCTTAATCAATAGGTATGGTCAGAATGATTTTGGATAGGCTAGATTAAAGGACTCTAACCACATAGATCAGATTAAGTCACACAGTCCCCAGAAACTGAAGTACAGTTAACCTGAAATTCAGTGAATGGTTTTATGCTCTTGTCAAATACAAGGACCACACGATCTGATCTGATCCTCTTCACTTGAAAGTTGAACTGAAACTGCCTGTCCTTTAAGAATTCTGTTTTCTGCTGTGTTTTCATTCTTCCTGTTTCCAAATCAGTTGCACTAATCTTTTTGTTTAACGATGTAGATATTCTTTAGGCAACACAAAGAGTTGGAATCATGAAAGGTTGAGATTCTGAACCCTGACTAGGGGAGACCTGTTAAATCCATTTTACAATTTTAAATGTATATAAATTATTCAAAACACATGTTTTATTTTTAAAAGATGTCTGAATATTTAACTAACTTAGATAATGTGTGTTTTATTTTTTTATTCACCACAGAGGTTATTTTTGCCCTGGACTTTCAAATACTTTGTATGGACTAAAATTAGTTTTTCCAATTGTTGTGGTTATTGTTGTTTTATTTCCTTTCCCTTTTCTCCTGCATGTAATAGTGATATTCCTTTGGTTTTAAAAGACAGTTGTTTCCAAAAGAAAACAGTCTAATGAGAAAGCTGTTATTCAATGTGTCTCTACCTTATCATTATGCTGTTCTTTGAAAAGTTAGGTTTACTTAACCTAACCATAATACATTGCATTTATCAAACTTTCTATATAAAAGTGAACTTCGTTAATTTAAAAAAAAAATGGGATATTATTTCACTGTAACCTGAAAGGATACTATGTCCAATCTGAAAGGAACATTGAGCTTATTTGCAACACATATGGTGATATAGCCTGCACAGAAGTTGTGGCACTACCATATTTCTTAGAGATAGCCTGTGTTAAAATACAACTCTCTGCATTAAGAATTAGCTGGGGTTAGCCTTAGAAATGATAACTTAAGAGGTGGTATAGTATTCACTGCTTTGTGAGAAGAAAAGATAGGAGAATTTAATAGAAAGGTGCATTCATGCAATAAATGGAGATGTTAGGGAAAGCTTGCAGCAGATGAAGTTATTATTCACCTGACTGGTTTCTTCCTTCCAGATCAATGGATATGCCATGAGACTACTGAACAGTTATTTTAAGTGGTGTAGATAAAATTTTTTAGAGGTTTCAGAAATATTCTTTCCTTTCCTCCTAACATGATATGATTTTCCATTTAAATTCTTTAGCTAGTTAAAGACAAACATATAAACTGGAAAATTTTTATAAGATGACTGGATATTACATCTATATATGAAAACTCCATGACATTTGATAACTTGGAAGTAAATCTTAATGGACAATATCAATTACTCATCACAAGGACAGTTCTGTCTCTAGACTGGATCTCTTCATTATATGCTGAGTTTCATTTAATGATTTTTACCTCGCTACAGATAACAATAATTTAGAGGATCTGTCTGAATTATGATATTAATGTTAGTCTTTTATTTCAGTTGGTTTTCCCACTCTGGTTGAAAAGCTATTGAAAGCTGTTGTTACTGTCTTGTCTTATTCTCTTCCACCCTGATAACATGAGTGACTGATGGCCTGTTTAGTGACACTTTCCCTTTCTATGTTCATCTCTGCGTTGGTTACTTCTGTCCTGCCAGTCTGCCAGTTCACTTAAAATTTGAAAATAATAGTTGTTTAAATAAGCCTTTGTTTCACTTTGCTGATTAAAAGAAGGAAAAACCTTCCAAACACACCCAAGAGCTAGTCTAATATTATACCCTTTATTCAGTATATTATGATAAAAGGAACAATAAACGGGATAGAGAAAGACCAAAGGTCATTTTAAGACTTGAAAAATTATTGATAATTTTCAAGATTAACTTCTTCATATCTAATTTGCCAATATAGTCATTAAATTAAGATATTTATTTTTCTGAGCATTATATGCATTAAAAGGTAGAAAATGCTAATTTGATTTAAAGACATTTACATGGATAAAATAGAATCATAGAATCATATAATATTGTTGGTTGGAAGGGACCTTAAGATCATCTATGACAGAATGACTCTATATCTCTGAAACATTTCAAATTATTATTGGCTACAAATATACTTAGGCAGGTAAGCGAAAAGGAGCAAGTCTAGATACACTTTCAGCCATGTCTATTTTTAATTTCTCTAAGCCAGAGGTTTCCTAGTGGTCACTACCATTTTTATATTCATATACTCCTTTTGATAAGATTCACTTTTTATGATAGAATTCACACTTTATGAGTACAATATACACTATCTACTGTCCCTTCACAAGATAAACCTAAGTTAATACTGCAAGACATGAAATCAAAGCATATGATTATCAAACAGAAATTGCCTGTTCTAACAACCATCAGTTTCTGCAAATATGCCCACTACAAAACGATGAGACATATTTGTGAATTTTTATAATATTTGTTGTATCTGACATTGTATTTCTCTATGATATTTGCTGATGCGGGATCAGGAGGAAACAAATGTTGTTAGGCTAATGTATTAAAAGTCAGGAGAAATCGACACCATACATTTAAGACTTTAATAGAAAAATTATGCTTACTCATTACTTTCTATTTTATTATTATTTAACAAGATCTCCAACTTTTTTGTCAGTACTAGGTCAATATTTACTTTTAGTTACTAATTTATAAAAACAAGAGTTAGTTGTGATGATAGGTAAAAGTCAAATAAAAGGCAGCAATTTAGTATTACCAATTAATTTTTAATCTCCTGTAAACACTTGCAAGAACAAACATTTATTCCTAGATCCATGTGTATAGCATCAATTTCTATGAATAAACACTCATTTGAACACTTCTGCATTATTATTATTATTTTTAAATGTTCATTTGGCTATCTAGAATGTATGCACTGATATGCAGCTTGCAAAGAGATCGAAAGAGAACAGAAACAGTATGACTACGTTAGCCAGTTATAACTAAGAAAATCTTTGTTATTATGGAAATAATTTACATGTATAAACAAAGGAAAGTATGATAGAATATTTAAAAAAATATAAACATACCTCAGAGAAATTGCAGAGTCATAAAATGGCAAGAGTTGAAAAGAACCTCTGGAGACCATCTAGTTCAAACTCCCTACTAAGCCAGGCTCACCTACAGCCGTCTGCGTAGTAGCGCGTCCAGATGGGGTTTGAATATCTCCAGAAAAGCAGAAGCCACATTTGCCCTGGATAGTTTGTTCCAGTGCTCTGTCACCCTTACAGTAAGTTTTTCTTCATGTTTAGGTGGAACTTCCTGTGTTCTAGTTTGTGACTATTGCCCCTAGTCCTCTCACTGGGCATCATTGAAAAGAGTCTGTCCACAACCTCTTGGCATATGCTCTTCAGATATTTATAGAGAAGACTTAAGAAAACTTTTTTTTTTTTTTGTTATTAGCTCGTTAGTAATCACTCTTTAAGTTGTTCAAAACCAAAAAGAGAATATACTTCCAGATGAGCTACTTATTTTTAATTACCCGCCTTATTCTTACTGAAGTTTCTCTGTAAATATTGCAAAAGATAAAACACTGAACTAGTCAATAGGCTTTTGCTTTAAGCAGTTAATGCATCTTTTCAGTTTATAGGGTGCTGAAAACCTTAGGTAGGGTTTGCTAGTTAAGAAAACATTACCTTTAAGTCTTGAGACACTTCACTGGAGAAATTTCTTATCTATCACATGAAGTGTTTTAAAAATTTTGATTACAAATATTTTGCTTCTTCTAAACTTTGTAATTTTACAAGCATTAACACTTATCTTACATTGAGTGTCACACACATATTCATATGTGTATGAAAACCTCTTTTATATTAATTGATTGTGAATTCACATCTGGTAATGCAAACTGAAATAAGACTGCACTAGCTGCAGTTATTAATTAATTTTGTAGGTTCAAAACTAAAAAAAATGAGTGTATGGGTTAAGTAAATGAAATTAGAAATGGATGTGTTTTAGAGTGCCTGAGAAATTCATTAGGTTTCCTTGTTAATATACTCAAACAACATGAGAGTGTTTCCTGTGATGTAAATTTTCCCATTATTTTCTCACTTAACTCTAAATAACTTCGAAGAGCAGGCTTCATAAGTTTTACCCTAATATTGAGTACATACTATGAAAATTGCAGAATTTTTCTCTGGGGCAGGAATTTCACTTCAATAACTTGTGAAGATTGTTCATGTGTTGGCAGGTATCTCTCAAATTCCTGGAAGGCTTTAATCAATTTGTATTTTCCAGAAAAAAACTTCCCATAGAAAAATTGTGATGTACATATGCAAAATATGAAACATTTGTTCAAAATCTCTGAGGAAAAACTAATTGCATTTCAGAATATCTTAAATACAGTGCTTGAATTTTCAAATGCAATGTGTAATGTCTAATTTTTAGGGGAATTTTACTAGAGCTTCTCACTGGTAAGAGTATACAGTACAGTCCTGTAGAACTTTTGCACTCTTAGTTGGAACAAGACATGAGCACACAGACTTACAGGTGGTATCTAGGTTGAGATTGCCTGATGTTCACTTAAAGCCATCCAGCGTTTTAATGTTGGAAGTAAGATTTGGGTAACTATAGTCAGAGAAACATACCTTAATTTAGCTACACATTGGTTGAATACCAGAACTTCAATATATAACACAGGCAGAATCTAAGGCTAGAACAAAACCTGTGGCTAATGTTTTCCTAAAATAATTAATTTTCTCTGTTCAGTATGTAGTACTCGTAATAGTAAGGAATTAATTTATATAGAGATGCTTTTCTTTGGATTTTACTCAACAGGGAAGTTACAGATAATGAAAGAAAATGTAGGAATAGCTTATTTAATGCCCAGGACTTGCAATTTAGTCCTGCACCAAATTTTAAGCAAGGACAACTGACTATATAGGAACCTTAATTGTACAGGATGACAGAAGCAACACAAAATGCAAATTATCATCATCTAGAAAGTCAAAATAATTGTTCTATTGATTCACATCTGTGCAATGTATCCTTGTACTAGACTTTTTCTGATAATACATATAAACTGACAGGTTTCATACTCATTGCTTATATTCTAGGCACTGATCTGAAATAATTTATAGTTTCATAGCTGCAAGATAATTTTCATAGATTAAACTATGGCTTCATCAAACAACTGCTTTTGGAGAATATATATCCAAAGAACCACTAACCCTCAGTACTTTACGGAATACTCATATTCAGTAAATCATAGCATAAACTTGTTCTTCCATTGAAGACCTAAACATTTGCAAGTACTGTCACTCAAGAAAAGATCTAAAAATTGAGCTAGATATAGATCTGAGAATTAAATTAGTTTAGCTTTAGCAAGAATTAACCTATTTTTAAACACAAATACCTTAAACTGCCTTCTATGAAGAAAAATTCAATACACATATTGAATAAAAATGGAGAATTATTTGAGGAAAAGAAAAGATGAGTTTGCTTATTATATGGCTAAAAAAATTACTAAAAAAGATCTAAACTGGGCTTCTAAGTCTTTGTGAGAGTATTGAATAAGGTAGAGGTGATGCTGTGCATGATAGATGGTTAGTAGGAAAGAAATAAATACAACAACTTACGGAGGAAATTCATGGTTTGCCTTATCTGTATGGTCATAACCAATATTACTACTGTTACTCTCATGTTCTTGGTCAGCCATTTACTTATAAAATGCATAAATGATTATGCATTCACTTATTAAAACATTTGGATTGTAAATATGACTCAATCAGGGCTCCAGCTTCCCTGTACTTCTTCATCAGTTATATAAATTCAATTTTGTTTTGACAGGATTCAAGAACTTATTGTATTCGCTCTTTTTATCTGTTACTCAGAGATACTCTTCAGTGACTTCAGGCAAAGAGTAATCCTCCATAAATATCAGAAATTATTAATCACTATGGAGGATAAAGTTCATAAATGTTTTATTTTATATGATCATGCTTCTCCACACATCTTAATTAGCAAGTTTTATTATTCCGATACTAACCATACAGGGTTTTCTAAAGTAAATTCCTAAACTATGACCAAAGTGCTAGTTACTAAGCATGTTACCGTGTGTGAACAATTCAGAGCCATGGATCCTCTGGAATACACTTTGAAGTGAGTTATAAGGAATTGACCTGAAAAAATGAAGAATAAAAAGTGGAGGGTAACATCAGTGGAACAGATGAAAACAAGTGCCTAACCAAGCATGTGTTGCTTGAAAATAATTATGGGCTAAATACAAAGCTAGGATTTCTTCTCAGAGATATAGGTTAGGAATATTAAAACATCTTGAATGGTTTTCTTTATGAATTTCGTGTACTTTACCAACCATAGTAATCCTTCTTAAGCACTGGCCTTGGTGTTTTGGAAATTCTGTTCTGAAGAAGTCTGAGATTTTTTTTTCTTGCTATGTGGTTTTGTTCTGAAGACATTCTGATCTTATTTTGTTACTACGTGTTTTCACACTTTAAGGATGTTTGGCTAGGATCAGTCATGTGAAATTTGAACTACCTTTTTTGCCCGGCAGAATGTAGTCTTCAAACTTAGAAGATCAGACAGGGGAAGACGATTTGTTTGAAACTCTACAAATCTCCTGGTGATTTCTGAGTATTTATAGTTTTGCAAGGACAGAGTAGCTATTTTTGTAACAAAGAAAGATCCCACAAGTTTCATTAAGTTCATCTCCTTTACCGGTATACGATAACACCAATGTTCACACCATTATGCTTGAGGGTGTTGTTGAAATTCTTCTTTAACGCTGGCAGGTAAGGTGTGGTGACTACTTCCCTGGGAAGTCTGTTCCAGGGCTACACCACCCCCTGAGTGAAAAATGTTTTCCTAATATCCAAACTATACCTCCCTTGGCATATCTTCCTGTCATTAATTCAAGTCTCATCATTGGTTATCAGAGTGAAGAGATCAGTGCCTACTCCTCTGCCTTCCCTTGTAAGGAAGCGCTAAATTGCAATAAGGACTCCCATCAGTCTCCTCCAGGCTGAATAGAACAAGTAACTTTAGCTGCTCCATATATGACTTCCCTGTCTAAATCCCTCACCAACTTTGTGGCCCTCCTCTGGGCATTCTTATGTAGCTTTACACCCTTTTAATACGTTGCACTGAAAATGAAACACAGTAGTCAAGGTACTCACCTCCCTCAGCTGAAATTCTGCATTCTTTTTGTGTGTCATTACAATATTTTCATACAGTTTGAGAACGCTGGGAAAACTTCTAGACTATTTTTAGAGTTAACAGAAACAATATTTTTATTTGTGAATATTGTGAAGATAGAATCATAGAATCACAGAATCACCAGGTTGGAAGAGATCCACTGGATCATTGAGTCCAACCATTCCCACCAATCTCTAAACCACGCCCCTCAGTACCTCATCCACCTGCACCTTAAACACCTCCAGGGAAGGTGAGTGAACCACCTCCCTGGGTAGCCTCTGCCAGTGCCCAGTGACACTTTCCATGAAAAACTTCCTCCTGATGTCCAGCCTAAAACTCCCCTGGTGGAGCTTGAGGCCATTCCCTCTTGTCCTGTCCCCTGGCACTTGGGAGAAGAGGCCAGCTCCCTCCTCTCTACAACCTCCCTTCAGGTAGTTGTAGAGAGCAATGAGGTCTCCTCTCAGTCTCCTCTTCTCCAGGCTAAACAATCCCAGTTCTCTCAATTGCTCCTCGTAAGACTTGTTCTCCAACCCCTTCACCAGCTTCATTGCTCTTCTCTGGACATGCTCCAGAGCCTCAACATCCTTCTTGGGATTTTCAAACAGTTTGAGAGCACTGGAAAAACTTCTGGGCTATTTTTAGAGTTAACAGAAACAATGTTTTTATTTGTTAAATTTGTGAAGTTGGTGTTGCTTTTCTACTGGCTGGGCCCAAGGTAAGATTTTTCCCCTGGTGCTAAAATGATGACTACACAATAAAATGAGAAATTACTTAAACTATAGCTTTGTAAATCCAGAGAATAAAATCTCAGGGAAAAAACTGGAAAAAATGGATTCTGGCATGAGTGCAAAATTAAAGCTTTTTGAACATATATCTGTAAAGAAACAGAATTTTACTAATAAGAACATGTCCTATTTAGTGCCTCTTAAATAGAAGGATTCCAATACTGATGTCCAGACTAACTGTCGAATAGGAAGTAACATACGGGTATTCTACAAAACAAGATCCTGTGGTTGCTGATATGCAGCTGTAATGAAAAGGAAGGTGCATGATATTTTCCTGAAATAAACTTTTCCTCATACTGGTGAGTATTTTATGTACAACATGCTCAAGGGTCTGCTTCTGTTTTTTTTCCAAGCTTAGTTTTATTTCTCAGCCTTATTACTTCTTCACATAATCTCTGTCTTCTAATATACTCCACTATTTTTTAATAGTTCTTCTATTCAACCCTATCATAATTTCAGGGTTTTCCCTTCCCAAGGAGTGAGGTGTGATGTATAAAACTCATCTAAAGAATACAAGTCAATACTTTTACTAGAGCAAAATATTTGGTTATTATAATATTAGACATATCATATATTGATTTCTTCTGTATAAACTGCCAGAACACTAATGGTGATTTTTTTTTTACTTTTGAAACTTTGCTGGAATATCATAGGCATGCATAGGTACTACACAGTCAAAAAAAAAAATTAGAAAAAAATCCATGGACCATAACAATAATATTGTTTCTCTGGTAAATTTTTATTTGATTTTGTTTTGAGTAGGAGAAAAATCAATCAGAGTTTAATAGTTTTTGTAGTTTAGATTTTTCTCATTTTTTCTCCTATTTCATTATGAATAAGCACACATGAGCTAATAATCTTAAATTAAAAAGCAGCTAGACTGCAGGTTATTGATGGATTTGATTCTGCTTTGGGAAGGGAAGGCATGAGTGTGCTTTTATGAGGTCTTTTCCAGGCAGGAAATGTGCAGCTTTATGATCATATAGTATATTTTGATTGATAGAAGTATGTCTAATGTATTTTTAAAACAAGGCATTATATACTACATTGCTACCATTGAAAAAAATACACATTTCTGAGGAAATAAATTTAAGGATATATCAGAGTGAAAAATAAGAGGGTAGCCAGATACAACACTAAGGATTAGAAGATTCCTTTTAACTCTAAATGATTTTTTTATTTCTTCAAAATACAGGACAGTTCCTGTATCAAGGCAAACAGTGACTGAAATGCCTATGATTCAACTACTATAGCTACATGTGGTTCATGAAATGTAATTCCTTTGCCAATAGTTTGGTAGTGTTATAGGTCATTTGTGGCTTCAATTCCTTTATAGCATAATGGTCTTTTCATTAAAAAAAATATAAATCCTTTTATTACTTCACTCCAGTGTCTCATGTTTCATCCTTCTATCCATTTTAAAACTCCTTTTTGGGCTACATACAATTCTCTTGTGAGTTGTTTGGCTTTCTAGCAAATACAATCTCTCTTCTGATTCAGTTTCATGTGCTTACTCTTTATGGAAATCTCAACACTGTTTTCCTACTCAGTTTAAGCTTTTGTGAAGATTTACAAACTGTTTTCCTATTCAGTTTAAATTTCACAAAGTAGGAAAGATAAATTAAAAAAAAAATTAATTGCATATTTCAGCTATGATACACAAGGAGCACACTCTCAGTCTTTCCTCATAAGACAAATGCTCCAATGCCCTAATCTTCTCTGTGGCCCTCTGTTGGACTATCTTCAATAGTTCCTTGTCTCTATTTAGTGGGACAGTCCAGAATTAGACACAGCACTCTGTGTGAGTCCTCACTAAGGCCTTATCGGTAAGGAATGAAGAAAAGAAGGCTTTCAGTAACTTCATCTTATCTATACCCTCCTCTTCAGGGTACCCATCTCATTCAATGACTGGACCACATTTCTTCATCTTCCTTTTACTGTTGATTCACCTGAAGAAGTTCTTCTTGTTGTCTTTGATTTCCCTTGACAAATTTAATTCCAAGTGAACCTTAGCCTTCTTTGTTTCACCTCAGCGTACTATGACAGTATTCCAATATTCCTCCCAAGAAGCCAGTCACTATTTTCACCTTCCCTAAACTTTCTCCTATATGAGTTTTTCCAGAAGGATCTTGCTCATCCATGCAGGTCTGCCACCTCCTTTCCTTGACTTCTCACTCCTAGAGATGTGTTGCTCTTGAAGCTGGAGGAAGAAGTGCTTGAATACTGACCATCTCTCTTTAACCCCATTATGTTCTAGATCCCAAACCCATGAGATTCCTCCAAGCAGGTCTTTTAATAGGCTAAATTTAGATGTCCTAAAATTGAGTGTCTTAATCCTGTTTATTGCCATGCTTCTTTTGTGCTGGATCTTGATCTCCACCATCTTGTGCTCACTGCAGCCAAGGTTATCCCTGACTTTCACATCCCCAACCAGACCATTTATTTTTCTGTTGCTACAAGATCCAGCAGCACATCCCTTTTCAATGACTTGTCCATTACCTGTACAGAAGTCTATCAACACTCTGTAGGAGTCTCTTCAATTGCATGTGCCCAGTTGTGCTATCTTTTCAACAAATAATCATAATGAATAAACATCCCCAACAGTGTTACTCATATTAGCCTGCCCCTTAATTCTTACCCACAAACTCTCCACTAGCTCTTCATCAACTCCTAGACAGAGCTCAATGCATTCCAGCTACTCCTTCACTAGAAGAGCAACTATGCCACCTCTCCTTGCTGGTCTACCTTTTCTAAAAATCACATAGCCATCTATAACAACATTTTAGCCATGAGGGTTATCCTACCATGTTTCTAATTCCCCTTCAATACCCCTGCAAACTCATACAAGTCTCTGGTTCTTCATGTTTATTCTCCATGCTGTAGGTATCGGTGTATTCATTAGAGGAAAATTATTGTGCATGCAGGTTCTGCTAGAGGGTTGCAAAGGAATCCACCGTAGCTATAAACGCTCTAGAGATTGTTTGCCATCTTGTTCATGTTCATGGCAGGCAGCTAAGTAACATTTACATCTGCCCTGGTTGGCTTGTTTTATTCTCCAATTGAGTGTGATGGCATGAGTATTTTGGACCCTATCCCCAAAGACCTTCAGTTTAGAGTCCATGTAATCAGCATGCTGCAAGTGTCAAGTTATTGGATTCCAGTGAGAAGAGATCAACACAACCCTCTTCAATTCCCTTCCTCAGGAAGCTGTAGAGAGCAATAGTTTCACCCTGTAGTCTCCTCTCCTAACAACACAAATGCAGAGACCTCATCCCCTTTTCACAGGACATTTCTTCCAGCCTTTTTGCCAGTTTTGTTGCAAAAACATTCTTCTCTCACATTCTTCTTACATTGTGGGGGCCCAGAACCTCATACAGTATTCAAAGTGAGGCCACATCAACTGTAAAAACAGCAGGATAGTCACCTTCTCTGACCAACTGGTTATACAGGGTTTGATGGACCCCAGGATGCTGTTTACCCTCTCAAATGCCAGAATACGGTGCTGACTTATCATAAGCCTGCTGTCAACCAGCACATCCAGATCCTTTTATGCAGGGCTGGTGTCCAGGCATTCTCCTCCAAATCTGTACTTCCTCCATCCAGAGTGCAGAATCTGGCATTTTTTTCTCATTAAACTTCATGGCATTGATGATTACCCAATGCTCCAACCTATCTAGATCTCTCTACAAGACATCCTGTCACTAAAGAGGATAAATATCACCTCCCATTTTGGAATTGCCAGCATCAACATCTGCCGTCTCCTTCAGTACTCTGGGCTGAATCCTATTGAAGACTCACGGGAACACTGAACTGATACAACTGGTACCTTGAAGTTTCAAGGTCAACAAATGGAAAATCATTGCTCCTGTAGTTCGGGATTTCCAGTTAATGGGAGCTGGCAGCCTAAGGTCTATCAGTAGTATCAAAGACAAAATCAAAAAAGGCACCAAATGCCTTCCCTTTTTCTGCATCCTTATTTGCCAGGTAACCATCTTCATCAATGATGAGTCCAATATTTTCCCTAGACTTCTTCCTGCTATATTGTTTAATACAGTGAGAAAATAGATTTTGATCTTGCCATTTTCATTGAAACTAAACATGTCCACAGGAAAGTAAATGAAATGCCCCTCACTAAAACTGCTAATCAGGATGTGTTCGCAGTAGAGAACTGTAGTTACACTGCCTAGCATATGCCATCTCAGAGCAATGTATCCAGTGGACATCATTATCACAAGGAGAGATGCTTAATTTTAATTGTGTTAAAACCATGTTTAAAATAGAAAGACAATACTAAATAGTAAATAACAATCCAAGAACAATCAATAAATAAAGTCATAATTTAGTTCCAAAACAGAAGCTTAGTTTTAAGTTTCACCATCAATGTTCAGCTACTACCACACTACTACTGAATGCTGAAGCTATTAAAGTCACTAAATTAAAGAGGTATGAATGAATAACAGAGGAAATAAATTTTGAGGCGTAACTATCTCTTCTGTAGGTGCTATATACGCTTCTCAGAAATAAATAGAATTTACTTCTCAGTTCCTCCTTCAATCTACAAATCATAAACACATACAAATTCACAAGTGGATCATATCTTTCTCTTTTCAATGTGTATATTATACACATTTATTTATATAGAAAATGATTTATAAATAAATCTAGGCAACTGAATGACACAGCAGTGACACCTGAGGGAAAATAGGATGAAAAGGACAAAATATATGCTCTCTAGTGTTTGGTATCAATCTGAAGCTGTAACTCAAGCAGATGTTATAAGTATTCTGTATAAAGCTTTAGTTTGTTCCAAAAGTGAAAATCTGTAAAATTTATATGGAAAGGTTATTTAAAATAATAAAATATGTTATTGTACAGGCAGATAGTGGAACATAATAATTTTGTTACCCACTACAACTTTTGTCTTTCCTTGGCATTCAGTGTTAACCTTGTTTAATCATGACCTCCTTGACCTACTTACAAAATGTTACCTCAGTCTAATCTTGTCCTTTCAGCCCTCGAAGAATATTTTTGAAAGGTGACTTCATGTCTATTTTCTTAGTGTGAAGAACAAGCTATATCTCAAAGAAATAGGAGCTCTCTGATTAGGTATTCTATTAGACACAAGGAGAAGTAGAATCATGACTAAAAGGATATCAAATATAAATCTGATCATAGAACTTGGTTTATTTCACTTTAAATTAGCCTAAAATTGGTTGAGATAGATCAGATAATAATTCAGCACTGTGAACTAGTAATAGTTTGGGGATTAATTTGTCCTCAATACAGTATTTGAGAAATATTTTTACCTAAAACATCTAATTGTGCTGATTAGTAAAACTTACATATGTATGTATTTATTCATATATATGTATGACAACTCAGTTTCCTTTAAAACTCATTCAGCCCAGCACTAGAGAAAATTAATTGATACCTTAGGGTGTCAGTATTTCTCCATAATAACAGGCACATTTACTACAACTGTACTTCCCTAGAAGATAAAGTTTTTTTATGAATCAAGGAAAACACTTGAGCATAGTCTGGTTAAATTGTTTTTTCTAATTTGAGCAAAAGCCTCACTGAGAAAGATAAAACTTTAAAGACATGATTCTGTTATATTACACAATATACTTAGTTTTCATGCTTAGTTCTAGAAAACACTTCCCATTCCTTTGCTGTTCCGTTTCAGCAAAGCATACTATTTTTCCCTTGTACAAACAAACCTTTCTTCTTCAAATCATGAATAGTAGGGCTATAGTCTTGCATGTTGCCTCATGATGCATGTAAATACTCAGACAATATAATTAGGACAAGCATCTTCTATACTAGTTCGCCTGGACATTTTGCCAAAATAATAAAATCCTGACTATTAATCCAGTGTAGCAACTAGCTTACTTTTGTAACACTTAGGTGTTCCTGCATGGCTTAAAATTCATAGAATCACAGAATATCTCAAATTGGAAGAGACCCTTAAGAGTCACTGAGTCCACCTTGCTGTTCCTCACAGGACTATCTAACATCAAACTATATGACTAAGAGCATTGTTCTGATGTTTCTTGAACTCTGACAGGCTCCTGTCCCAGTGACCAGTCGTTTTCATAGAATCATACAATAACCAGGTTGGAAAAGGCCCACCAGATCATTGAGTCCAGCCATTCCTATCAAGCACTAAATCATGCCTCTTAGCACCTCCACTAGTGCCTTAAACACCTCCAGGGAAGGTGAATTTTCTTAGTGAAGAACTTCTGATGCAGCTTGATGTAATTTCTTCACGTCCTGTTGTTGCTGATCAGAGAGGAGATCCACACTTCCTTCTCTGCAGCCTGCCTTGAAGAAGTTGTAAACTGCAATGAGCTTCCCCTCAGACTTCTCCACTCTAGGCTGAAAAAAACAAGTGACCTCAGCCACTCCTCGTAAGTCTTGCTGTTAAGGTCTTTCCTCATCTTGTTCCCTCTCCTCTGAACACACTCCAATAGTTTAATGTCCTTCCTATACTGAGGAGACTCAGACTGTAAAACTGCACACAGCGCTCAAGGTAGGGCCACACAAAGGTAGCTTAGATTTTGAGAATCACATCCCTCATCCAGATAGCTATGCCATGCTTACTGCACTCCAGGGCATAGCTGGCTGCATTGTTGACTCATATTCACTTTGCCATCCATGTACATCAAATTACAACCAAGGAATTAAAAAATAAAAGCATGCTGTCATCAAATATTCCTAGATATCTGAATTACTCTTAAGGTGACTAATCCAAATATGACTATAAATGAGCAGTAGTGTTGGACGGGAGATTGTGATGGTGGAAAGACACATCTGATCATTTCTCATTCCCTAGAATTCAAGAAGCAGAGCACAGTTTAGGTTCTTTGAGATATCTCACAGTAAGTTTTCTTCCATTTCATCCTGTTCACTCATAAAAATCTTGTTACATTCATGAAGTCATATGTAATTTCAAAGATATTTATAGAGGGGAATAGGTCAATATTGTGGGGTTCATCTGTTTGGGTGGGGTTTTTTTGTTTAAGCTTTGTAATCAAGGTATATAATGTAATAAACATCAGATTAAATAATTACACAAGTGAAAATGATATACACATTTCTTCAAGTAGAAGGAGAATGTTGGTAATATTTTATTTAGAAGAATAAAAAACCCTGCAGCCTCAGCATGTTTTGCATATAATTGTAAACCTGCAGTTTTAGCAGCAGTAGTTAACATGCAGTGTTCTTCAGTTGGTGCAGTAGTTATCATCCCAATAGATGGTATGCTCTTGATTCTTACAAACAAATCATAGTGTTGCTTATCTAATTTATGCTTTCCAATTTATTTTTGTGTTTTTAAAAATCCTAGTCTCCTGCAGAGCTGTTAAAGCTCAGAAAATGAAACATCTGAAACAAAATTTCCATAAGGCCTAAATAGCCAGGCATTAGATTTAATCTTGTTCTCAAAGACTGCAGTTTATGTGATTACCTGTACTTATGATAAAGATGTCTTTTTCTGAGTAGTTAAGGTAACTGTCAACTCTTCACATTTCCAAAGAATAACAATATTAAAACTAAGGCTTTATTCAGGCTCTAAAAAGAATTACAGGAAGGAAACTCTTCTGATTCATTCCCTATTGTTAAAAATAAAAAAGTTTGAGACATTTTATTCAACAAAGCCTTTCAGAAAGATGATTATTACAATTAACAGCAAATGCTAGACCAACTTTTTGATCCATTTGGAAGACTAAATAAAACAAAGGATTATGAACAGTGTAATAGTCATAACTGTGAAGAAAGAAAAACAATAATTGTTGCAGAGTGGTAGTTTTACGGCTTTTGAAATTATATACTATGTACTTATGTAAGAAGCCAAGATTAAAACACCATTGTCTCAAAGATTGCTGTTGTTGCAAGAGCATATAGGCAGTAAACCACAGGAGTCAGCAAATTCGCACTCCATATAAGAAGGCAGCAGGGGTACGTGATGTGAGCTGGAGACTCTGAGTGGCAACACCCAGACACAGGTGGGCAGAGATGTGTAGGATGTAATAACTTGGACTGAGGGAAGTAATCAAAGCACCCAAAAAACCTGTGCCCTCAGTCTCTGCCTGCCACGGACTCTTCATGGGACCTCTGAGACACCAAAGCCCGAAAAACCCTCAGACACAAGGTGGTGACTGTTCTTGAAAATCTATCCCAAACTCTTCCTTAACTTATCTTTGTTCTTCACTTTCCTGTCTCTGCTCACTTTATCTCACCTCTCATCTACTGTATTTTCACAATAAATAAAGCATTTTTTATTATTTTATAGCACTCAACATCATTTGTGTCTTTATCTTGTCTCCGGGATTGCAGATGAAACCCTTCTTACTACAGTCTGGGACACTTCAAACTTGTTAACAGTTTTCAGGAATGTAACCAGTACTATACTAATTCTTACTTTGAAGGGAAAAGGTTAATGGTGTCCTCTTTTTCAAGAAAAATATTCTTCCATAATTTGCTAAATTTCTCTTTCTATGTCAGGCAGAAGTCATCAAAGCAAAGCTCTAGTATAGTAATGTAAGTATTATTGACATGGGAGGTCATGGGAACTGTCAGTTCTCTTGTTTTCAGCCAGACCTTTTCCTCTCTTATGGGTTGATCACATCCAAGTGTTAAACCTCCAACTAAATACTTGGTGACTCCCCTTTAGTGGGATGGGTAAGAGCTGGAAGAGTTAGAGAAAAAAAATTGTGGGTTAAGATAAAAGCAGTTTTATAGACAAAACAAAGCTATATAGGCAAACAAAGCATAATAAAGAATACCTTTAACACTTGCCAATTGCAGGCAGATATTCACCTACTCCTTGGGAAGCTGGGCTTCTGCACTTATAAGAGTTGTTTAAGATGACAAATATAACCACAAGCATCCACCTTCCTCCTCCATTGCCCAAGATTTTATGGCTGAACATGATGTCATAGAGTATGGGATTTGGTCAGTTCAGGCCAGCTGTTTCAGCTGCATTCCCTCCCAATCTCTTGACCCCAACCAGCCCAGTCATGGGGTAGGCAGATAAAGAAAATTAAAACAAGGTAAAAGACAGTTTTGATGCTGCACAATAACTGCTCAGCAACAGTCAAAACACCAGTGTGTTATCAACGTGGCAAATCCCAGCAGTGTCTAGTACTGGTGGGGCTGCTAGCAGCAGGTGTTGATTAGTGTGAATTGTTGTGGTCCCTGATGCTTATCTGCTGATGTGGCTGTGGCTTATAATGAGTCCTGCTGGAAAGGTTCTTTACATGTTGGCAGCTGTCACAGTAATAGATACTTTGCTTGTGCTCCAAGTATTACCATTTTCTTATAGCCTAACTGTCGCATACTCTATAACTCTACTGTCAATTTTTACTAATCTGGGCTCAAGGCCTTCTGATTCACTGCAAAGTTTACTTTCTTGTACTTCTTGTTGCCATTTCTTTGTTTGCTTGTTTTTATTTTAAATATTCAATACTTGTGTTCTCTTTTTGAATGCATAATTCTTTTGATTTCTTCCATTCTTTCCCAAGACACAGCTGTTAATTTTCATACACGGGGCTTCTATTCTCCAAATGGTTTCCTAGCTGATTAAACAGACATTAACTAAGATCTAATGATTTAACCACTTATTAGCCTTTTGAACATTCTATAGGGAGGTGATATTTATTTTTATCTTCTTATAATGCCAATCTAATATCTTCCAGTATTTCCTATATTCATCCTCTTTAAGCTGCAGTCCCACATGAAAAAGGAAGGAATTGTATATTAAAACACATCTACTAACATAAAGAACTAAAAGATGAAATATTGGAAAAGGATGCTACAATTATTCCTGAATGAGGCATTTTAAAACTAAAATATGCCTAAAACAGTGCTTAAACTCCCCTCCTTCCAAATTCCTGACCTATTATTTTAAGATATGTGTTCAGAATAGTGTAAATGTACCCTCGAATAATAGTGGGATATAAAAAATATAGGCCACACAAAATTATTTTATTTTTTGCTTTAGTTTAAACCAAGCTTGGTTTTTCAGTTATGTCTTCAATTTTTTTTTCTCCTCCTATTAAGAATTTGCCATGTAATTTTAGGTGGGCAAAAATTTGAGTCTCCAAACAGGTCTAGGATTTGTCCAAGAAAAAGCAACCCAAATCTGACTCAGATAGTAAATTTATTGGAAAACAATGGTTTAAATTATATTTTCCAATTTCATCTGGAAATATTCAGAACATTTAATTGTGACATGGTTGCATTTTTTTATCATAAGAAGATTAAATTCCTCTAAACTGTAAAATATCTTTATGACTCTTGGCTATTTTATTATATTTTAGTACTCTTTGATCCACCTTCTAACTTTTTTAATTCCATTTTCTTCTACATGATTTCATGCATCTTGACTTTATGCAGCATTCTCTCATTACTAATTATATTTGCTGTGAGTACTGTGTTCTTTGTATGAAGAACACTGTCCAAGTGTATGTAGGTTCTGTTTTTATAAGACATTCATATTCCTGCATCAAAACATATAAGCCAATAGGCTTCAACCGCTCTTAAACCTATATGGATAGTTATATAGCAAAAGTATACTGCATTTCATGGAAAAGCAATTAATTTAATAGTTGCATTTTCTGTTCAGTTTCTTTGCTTGAGAATTATCCCCATGAGCAAAAAAATTTGTAACATATGAAGTGTAAGACATATAAAGTATAAGATGCTTTATAAACCATGTTCTGTTGACATATAAGAAATTATAACAGATGTTTCCCTATTGTATCCTAAACTGTCCATGTTTTGTTCATAATATAGGTCACAGGTCTCAAAGTGACTTAGAAAAAAAGGGGTATCACTTCACTTGATGGTAGCACAAATACACCTAACTCTTCAAAGAAGTTTACTTTCTAGTAGAAGCAGTTAATTTCGTTGGCACTACTCAGCTTTCAGGTGGGCTAAAGTCCATGTATTCTGGAAGAGAGCAAGATCTTCTATGTCCCTGTTATGTGATAGATTGTATTCTGGTATAATCATATAAGTTTTGCAGCATATCTTTAAAATATCACATTAGTCACTCATTTCAGGTTATAAAATGATGTGTTTTAATATGAATGATATCTTATTTATAGTCTATTCTGAAATTAATTGTCACTGAATACCCAATGCACTTCTTCCTTGATTATCTTCCAGTATGTAAATACCTACTTAACATGCATGAAGTTTGTTCTAAAGCTGATCTCTGAATCTGTCCACAGGTATGAACACTTTTGTACTGTTGCTGCAAGGCTCTCATTTGAAAAAGAGAAAAAAGAATCAAAAAGAGAAAATTGTGTGTTATGCACATTATATAAACACTCATATATAAAGGGAAATATTTCAGTTTAGGTATAGATATAACTGCTTATCATGACACCCAAGATTTACCTGTGAAAATGGATACAAAACCAAAATTAATCACGTAATTCCATTCAGTTAATTCAAGCCATTTAACAATTTGTTATAGTTTTCTCAGACCAAATATTACTTGTTTTTGTCATGTCTAACCTGTGGAAAGAGGCATAAACCGTTAACCTCATGCCAATGTTCATCACAGAAACATTCTATTCATGTAAGAAAATTTACGTGATAACAGAAAACTTACACAGTTTTTGCAAAGCATCAGGTGACATTGCCCCTTTTTCTTCATAGACTGAGCAGATCTGAACTGCAACTGTGGATTTTTCTCTACTGGCTTAAAGATATTTGCAAGCACATAGGCTTGTCAGGAAAAGCAACATGATGATGAATGTCAGCATAAATCCCCCAAACAGATACTGCCAGAGTCAGCAAATAAATGAATGACTACAGATATCTCAGTAATCCTGTAAACCACATAGTTCCTTTCATATATGGATCTAACAGTCATATACTAACTTGCCAGTGGCAAACATTTTATGAAATATCTAGGTATACGCTATCAGAAAGAAAGAATTATTGGTGGTTTGCATGTATTAACACATTTCAGGGTAAAAAATAGTGTAAAAATATCGGTATCTAATGATATAGAAAATTGAACACAATATTATGTTTTCTAAAGAAGCAAACTATAAGCAACATAATCCTTAACATTAAAACTTTTAAGATCCTATTGGACAAACATTGTCAGTAAATCCTTTCATATTTACTTACCCTTTGCTAAAGGACAGGATGAGTTAGTCATCCCCATCAAATGTCACATTAAGTTATAGAACATATATAGTTTATTAGAATATATACTTAATACAACATATGCAGCTTAATAGATAATCTGTCCTTTAAAATCAGAATACTGAGGTTAATGTTTTGCTTCCCTTTAGTCTCTTCAGGTCAATTCTAGTACTGATTTTCAGAATTTCAAAACAGAGATTAAGCAAATGCCTTGCCAAAATCTACCACGTATTCTTTCTGTGGTCTAGATAATATCGTTTATCAAGTAACTGACTGAAAATTTAGATTGTTAATAAAACTACCATACAAGGAAAGTGCAGTGATGCACTTTTTAACTTTGTAAGGCTTTGCTACATAGAATATGGAAGGCTTGAATTCTGACATCCTGTATTGTTTCAATGCAACAGACTGTCTGACATTTCAGAGGTCAATGTTCAAATAAATTTATGGAACGGTTATGATTCTTCACAGTAGATAGCCTGCCTCTCACCATGAAAAAACAGAGATGAGCAGTCACATCCAGGGTTGATGATTGCTACACACACAGGAGTGTTCCTACCACAGTATTATCAATCCAAGTATTGGTTCTACAGAACAGTTAACTGGTTGCGATTTTATGTAATGATTTCATCTTTACTGAGCAGTACAGAAATATTCAAATTGTACATTGACAACAGTCTAATGCAGTAGGCAGCCTGAACCTCTTACACTGGTAATGCTAGATTTGGAAGAAACATCAGATAAGGAATATTTACCCTAAATTAACAATGCTTTGAACAATTGCTGTGCAAAGGGCAAAAGAAGCAGGTCATATCCTCAAAAGAGGGACACATCTCCCCTCGAAAATATAAACAAGCCATGTTCAAGCACTTCCCTTATCTTAACATAAGATGAATAATTTTTGAGATGGTTGTGTTTCTAAACCAGATGAACTTTCAGACTCTCATTTAAAAATAATAAAAACAATGGCAATGTTAGCATTATGGAAAATATGGCAAGATAATAAAGGCTGACACATGGAGATAAGAATGGAAAAAGTAAAACTTACGTTAAGTGAAAATGACAGATTTAGCTTAGTCTTCTACTATAGTATATACCACAGGATGTTTATTGACTTTAATTGGTTTGCTACTCACTTCAGAGTGGATAGATGAAACTATATTACAGCATTAATAAGTACAATTGCTCTAGGCTCTACCTTCTAATATACAATGGTACTACATGATTATGAGTTAGGATTTAAGAGGAAATTTCTCAAATTTTTTTCTCTTCTTTCCTGTGACTAATTTATGTGAGGTATTTCAAATACACCAACTTACAATTAATTCTCCGTGGTCTAGTGGATATTACTTTAGTTATCAAATAAGGAGAAGGCAGAGTCTGCAGTGCTGGTAGTCATATCAGTGTTGACAGGGGTAATGAAGTACAGCACTCTGATGAGATAAGACCTGACACCATTCAGATTTTCTGGCAATGACAAGCCTGTCAGCAAATGTAATTCATGCCAAAAGGCAGGACGACACAGAATTGTTTAAATGGTCTGTTAAGAAGCAATAACAGAAAGATGAAAAAAAAATTAAACAAAGCATTGTCAAAAGCCAGGAAAAAAATTGAGGAAACACAATAATCCAAGTAACTCAGGAAACCACTTTAAATAAGATACGTGGCCTCAGTAGTTAAGGGTGATGATATTCAAACTGTTTTCTTAAAGTGGTGGTAAATAAGTTGAAGTTTATAGGATATCACTGAAGTAGGCTAAAGCTGTAAATGTTGGACACTGTAAGTATTGAGAGGGAAATATCTTAGCTGTTGCTTCATTAGTAAAAAGTTAATTAATGTGGGTGGCTATCAGGAAACTAAGTTTTCCAAACTAAGTTAGTATTGCCAATGGAAAACTAGAGTTCAGACTTGAGTCTCTAAGACTATGCATTTTCTGTAGTAATTGCTTTAAGTGCTGATGAAGTCTAGGAAAGCTTTCTGTCATCTGACTTCTGGACTCACATTTGTTTTGTTGGCATAGTCTAGAAAACTGCTTTCCTTTTGTAATGTATTCTGTCATCTAGGCTGGGAAATTTAGTCTGAACTGATAACTGATAAAGTCTAAGCCCATATTTTAGTGATGAAGATATTGAAAATTTCCTAAAACAAGACAATGTATGTTGCACATTATCTGAGACTGTTCATACCTATTATGGAAAGTTATATTCACTGCAAAATTAGTCTCCTAACTGTGGAGAACTATCAAGTCTGGCACGGGGACAGGTCATGTTGCTGTGAGTGTCTTGGGCAGCAGAGGCACTGCACTGCTATTTATAGTGTCATAATTTATCAGATGACCTTCCAGCATTTTTCTTTTTGAAAGAAGAAATCAGTTCTGTACTAATTGTCCTCATAATCACACTTGTTGGGGAATTCTAACCCAATTAAAGTACTGCAGAATGCAAATTCAGTTTGGGAAAGGAAAACAGTTTATGATATCTAAAATCAGCATTAAAAAAGTACAGTGGTAAAAATATAAAAAATCAAATCTAACAAACAAAAAGAATCAAAATCCCAAAAGATATAACAGATACTACAACTGTAACACAAATGCTCCTGAGAAAATCTTATAAGGATATGTTAATTCTTGAGTAACTATATTGACCTGAATTTGAAGGTGATCTATGAAAATATGTTGCTTTCCCACCACGATGTTACAATCCTGAGAAATGTTATTATGCAGGACACTTCAGAGATGTGGAAACTGTTACCAACCAGTTGGAAATGTTCCATTTCCGGACCTATAAGTTTTTGTCTCTGGATTTGAGCTGGCTCAGAGCTTGCAAGAGGAAAATTTTACAAAATACAAAACTATTACTACCTATATTAATAGTATTTTAGCCCTTCTCTTCATACAAAGGTAATGGCATTTCTATGAAAAAGCCATGATGTGCCAGATGTGATTGATATTCTTCAATGCAATTTGCACAATAATATGGGCAAAACAGCAGCACTTGATAGAAATACTTACAAGTATATTGACTTTACAGTTCTGAAAACAAATTGATTTTTTCAGATTAGATAGTTGCATCTAATAATGAACTTTGGAGATTTTTTGTATCTTGTTTCTTGTATTTTAAATGAAATCACCTGTGTGTTACAAGAGAATTTTTGCTAAACTTACTGAAGAAGTTTCACATTTTTGTTGCTGACATTGTCTAGTCTCTATGCAAATTCTTCCTTCCTGTTCCATACTATATCATAATAGGCATCCACAAAGGAGAAAAATGTGTTTTATTGTTTTGTGTTTGATTGTCTCAGGTAAACCTAAATATGCTTTCAACCTAACCATACTTCTTAAAACCCTTATAAAGTCCACACACAACGAGATTTACAACTAAATCAAAAAAACTTGAAATTTCATTTGTAGTTAAAATTTTGTGCACAGTTTTTGTGGTCAGACGAGATGTTAAGATGACGTATATATGAATATTTACTTCCATTTATGAGATCGACATTTAAGTGGACATTCTTTTCCACACACAGATCCGCAACTGATTCTTTTGTTTTAGAAAATATTTATTAGATTTTGGAATATAAATATCTAGGCCTTGGCTTTCAAATTGAATAAAACTTTGTGCATTGATTAGTCTCATAAAAGTCCAACAAAAAAAATCTAAATTATTGTAATTGTTGTATCAAAGTCTCATCCTCTCATTCACTTACACTGGAACTGGCTTTCCATGTCTTCATACAAGGCTTAGGAAAATTGAGCTGAACTCCATATCCAGATAATATAGAGCTGATACAAGCATATCTAGTTTTAAAGCAATATGAGATACCAGTAAACTATATATATTTTAATGCAATTTCATAGAAAAAAATGTAATTAATATTAAATTTATTATATGAATAATATTCTTTTTACTTTCACAGTGAGTTACCAACTTAGTCTTTTGTCACAGAAAAATATTATTTCCTCTCCATTACATTACAAGTCTTAAATTTAAAATATGTAGGCAATGCTGTTTATGTGGAATAGTTCACAAAAATTTTAAAAAGAAAATAATAAAAATATCTCAGTACATTCTTTCTGTAACTGTTCTTAGTTTTGAAGATATTTACTGATTTTTTAATCTATATTTCAAAAGGGTTTCAAACCCTTCATCTTGAACCTGAGATAGAGAGCTGCTGTGAATATTCTAAACTGAATAAATTAATTGTGCCAAAATTAGGAGAATATACTTGTTAATCTGAATTATAGAGGACATTTCTTTTTCCTCTGTTCACTCCTATAAATATAAATTACTATATTAGCATGTTAAGTGTATGTGACTTCTCTTATACATGAGAATACTTTCAGACTGATTTTGATTATAGAGTCTTAGACAAGAATTGCAGTATTTCACTTTTGATGTTATAAAGTTCATCTCTCTTAGATATAGGTCAATAATGGCTGACAACTCATTTGAAGCTTCCTGGCTTGTAAATAAATGCACATAGCTGCATAGAGAATTTAATATTAAACCAAGAATGTTTCATATAAGTAGGTATCTAGAGTTGATCACCATTCCTGGAAAGAGCAGTGGTTATATATATACATGTAAATATTATGTCGTTTCACATGTGCAAACACTCACTTGATTTTACTTGTTTTTCAAAAGCAATGAACACAATGGAATTATCCCAAGCAATCCAGGAGCAAAGGTCAGATTTAGCCACATTCTTCCTGTCTTTGGTAACTAGGCAAGATGCTGAAAAAAAATGAATGAACAGTTATCCAGAATCTGTTCTCATTAGCAGCAAGCAGTTAAATTCAGTGCAAAATTCACACAAAATTTGACAGTATTTGGTGAAAGTAAATATTCTTTTGGTTAGGAACACATACTAGAACGATGCTGCTGGTTCAGCTAATGTCTTAAACGTCTTTCCAATGAACTGCAAGTAGCTTTGCCATACTGCAGTAATTTCATTCATAATTATTTTCATTAAATCATTTGTATTAAATTATTTTATTTATGCTGTTATAAATTACCATATACTGTTAACAAAGCCTAGGCTATTTCATATTCCATTTCATATTCAGCCATGACTTATTAATTGAAGCACATCACATGGTCATACATGTACATGGGCACATTTTTCATCATTTTGTCTTCAGATATTACAGGTTTTGGTTTCAAGATGATGTTAATTAATGAGGTGCACATTTCTTTATGTAAATCAAGGAATGCAAGAGGAATGCAATACTGACAAAGGGTGAGGGTAGAGCTGAAGTACTTGATGTTTTCTTTGCCTCAGTATTTGATAGTAAGGTAAGGTGTTCTCTGGGTACTCAGACTCCTGAGAGAGAAGAGAGGGAAGAAGAGTAGAACAAAGCTCCAATGATCTAAGACAAAATAGTTAGAGACCTACTCAGCCAATTAGACATTTAAAAGTCTATTCAGCCAGATGGGATCCACACAACAGTATTAAGGGAGCTGGCGGAGATGATCACTAAACCTCTTCCATAGAAACAAAGAATCATAGAATCACAGAATAGTTAGAGTTGGAAGGGATCTTAAAGATCATCTAGTTCCAACCACCCTGACATGGGCAGGGACACCTCCCACTAGATAAGGCTGCCCAAGACCCCATCATCTACCAGCAATCCTGGCTGAGTGGGGAAGTACCACTTGACTGGAGGTTGGCAAATGTTACACCCATTTATAAGAAGGGTCAGAGGGAGGATCTAGGGAATTGCAGGCATGTCAGTCTGACCTCGATGCCAGGGAATGTCATGAAGCAGATCACCTTGGGTGCTATTACACAGCACAGACAAGACAACCGGGGAATCAGGCCTAGTCAACGGGAGTTTTTTAAAGGCAGGTTCTGCTAAACTAACCTGATTTCCTTCTATGACAATGTGACCTGCATAATGGACAAAGGAAAAGCTGTGGATATATTGTACCTGGATTTCAGCAACCCCTTTGACATTATTTCTCCTGGTATTCTACTTGAGAAACTGGCTGTCATTGGCCTGGACAGACATATCCTCTTCTGGGTAAAAACCTGGCTGAATTACTGGGCCCAAAGAGTCATGGTAGATGGAATAAAATCCAGCTGGAGTCACAAGTCATGTCCCCCAGGAATCAAACTTGGGTCCAATTCTATTCAATGTCTTTATCAGTATCTATATGAAAGGGTTGAAGGTACCCTTACTAACTTCACAGATAACTATAAGGTGGGAGGAAGAATAAATGTGCTTGAGGACAGAGAGGTTCCACAGAGAGATTCGAACAGGCTGGATCAGTGGGCTGCAAATGCAGAGTCCTGCACTTGGGACAAAATAACCCAATGCAGTGCTAACGGTTTGGGGAAGAGGGGCTGGAAAGCCCCCTGGTAGAGGACCACTGTTAGTTGACAGTTAGGTGAATATGAGCCAATAGTGTGTCCATATGGCCAAGAAGGCAAATGGCATCAGAAACAGTGTGGCCAGCAGGATGAGGGAAATGACTGTACCATTATACTCTTCATTGTTGAGGCTACACCTGGAATACTGTATTCAGTTTTGGGTCCCTCTTGACAAGAAGGACATTGAGGTGGTGGAGCATGCCCAGAGAAGGGCAACAAGCCTTATGAGAAGGATTGCTTACGCTGGAGAAAAGGAGACTGAAGGGAGTCCTTATCACTCTCTGAAACTACATGAAAGGAGTTGGTAGTGAGGTGAGTGCTGATCTCTTCTCTTAAGCAACAGGTGATAAGATGAGAAAATATGGCCTCAAGTTACACCAGAAGAGGTTCAGATCAGACATTAGGAAAAATTTCTTCACTGAAAGGGTTATGAGGCACTTGAATGCACCCAAGGAGGTGATTGAGTCTCCTTCCTGGTAGCGTTTAAAAGATGGGTAGATGAAATGCTCATGGATCTGGTTTAGTGGTGACAGGTACAGTTATAACTGATGATCCCAAAGGTCTTTTCCAACCAAACAATTTTATGATCCTATGATTCTAAGGTACAACTACTTCTAGCTCCCAAGCTTCCTTGATCAGAAAGCTGTCTAACTATATGCAATTGACACAGCAGCAGGACAGTGTCCTGCCTCCAGATTCAGTGTTTTGGGCAGCTTTATTTGAAATAGCAGTCAAGAACAGTAGGCTTTTTTCAAAATTAATGTTCAAGTTGCAAACATTGAAAAACTAAATTACAGCAACTTTCATTGTTGCAATTGTTCAGGAAAATCCATTCCCCTAACCATTATATCAAACAGTCTTTATAGTATGAAATTGTATTAATTTTGCTAATATACATTAATTAATTGATATCATACATTGCAATTTAATGAGATAGTGGAATTTTATGGAAGAATTTGATATTGTTCATGCTTACTAAAACAAACTAAAGGGCAGCCCAGCCCAGGAAATATGGGCTTTGCTTCTTGGAAACATAAGGATGTCCATGAAGGATAAAGGATACCTCTGCATAACCGAGATAACATCAACATCCCAGACCCTCTAACAACTCTTTGGAATCCTCCCAGTGTTGTCTGTTGTAATAGATAAATAACTACAGAAAATCTGATTCTACAGAAAACTGGATCAATGCACAAGAGACGAGAATCCTGCAAAAAGCTTGTTGCTTTGCAGAGTTTTATTATGACTAGTAATTAGTGTGGGTGTTACTGATAAGTCAAATCATATTGTACCTGAACCTTTGAAGAGTATGAGAACTTTGTGTAAAATCATATTTCAGTTACCACGATATGCCTGGGACACCTCATGTGCATAAAGAAACATTTGCTGTTGCGATTCAGTACTTCATATCCTATACCTTTCCCTTGGTTGGTATAAGGCAGTCACAAATTTTTATTACAAATTATATGTCCATATAAACTAGCTGCATATTACAGGAAGAACAATAAAGCACTCATGTTCTTAGAAAGTGAACAGAGTAGGAAATAATACAAGAAGAAAAGGGACTACAGTAATTCCTCAGTGTAATGATCTATATATGATACAAAGCACTTAGAGTGCCTTCTAGATTAAATATATTCTGTGACAGAGATTACAGTTCAACTCTTCTCAGCTCTTTGGTCTCTTCCTACTGTTGTGTCAGAACTGACCAGGTCTTTGACATTTCCTTCATTGTTTTTGGGAGGAACGCTTAGTTTGGGCTAATTTTTTATGTACTATTAAAAAGTTTGGAGTTTAATGTAAGACTTCATAGTTGATGTATTTATATTTCTCAGAAATGTGTTTCAAAAGCTTACTGAGTTCTTTGACCTCTGGAGTATTTTTTAATTTTAATTGGATTTTCTTGTTTGTTTTCTTAATCTATGTATCTCAGTCAGGTATGTAAATGTCTAACATGTCTCAAGATTGTGGACTGGGTTTTTGTATGAGTCCTTTTACTGGAATGGCTTTAATATACAGAAACCGTGTTAGTTGTAGAACCATACCAAGGATGGAAGTTTGTATAGACAGACTTAGGCTAAACCTAGCTATTTGAAAACTACATAAAAATGTAGATAAAAGGTTCAGCACAGTCTCACTAAGGAAACCATACAGAAGCAGAGCAACCAAAAGCACAAGGAAGGATGTTTAAAACCCCCAAGCTAATGTCAGTTGTATTGACTTAGCTTCTTACCTGATTGGCAACTTGCATCTCAGTCTTCCTGTGGTTATTCAGTGATTACTTCCCTACTTATTTTAAGACATACTCATCTTTATAGGCTGCAGTGGGATCATAAAGTGTTTTCTAATCAAATAAGCATAGCAAAATCAAAAGATTTTACTCAAGTCCTTTCCTATCCATATAAAAGTCAAAATTTACTTCAGTGACATTTTTAAATTAGCCTAACAGTACTTAGAATAACAGCTTATTCATCATTGATAGCTAATGTGTGTCATCATACCTTGGCAAGACAGTTTCACTGGCAAACATACTTGAAAAGGGTCAAGCTAACAAAGCAGCTTGAACATTCAAACACCTGGGTTTTGTGCTTCAGCAAAATATCAAGTTTGAAGACCAGGAAATAAGATTTTCAGGGAGGGCATGTGTATGCCTGTATACCTATAAAGTAAACATTGTATAAATCTTAACAAAAAGGTGATTAGTGTATCTGTTATGCTTTCTTTAAGATCTTCACAAAAATGAATAATGGTTTGTCTATATATAAGTCCATGTTTAAGTGTAAAAAGTTGTTTGGTTATTTTGGTGGTTTCGTGGTTTTTTTGTTTGTTTTGCCATTTGAGGCTCTAAATTCAACTGCTGCTACATTCTGGAATAGAAATGGTTTAGATTGTACTGTAAGCTTATATTTGCAATGGAGGACAGTTGCATTAATTGCCACTAAAATTACTTTTAAGCACAAAACAGAATTTGAATATTGGAAATGTGGTTGCTATTCTAAATGCTTTCTCTTCTTAAATCAATATCCAGTAGATAATGTTTTTATGATCCATGATAGCTTTTGAATCATTGTTCTGCACATGCAACTAAAAAGATTTGTAATGTACTTTGCATTCACAACTCAACTGATGAATGTCAATTTTCATTTATTTTGCTTTCTCACCCATCCCTGAAATTTCCTCTTTTGCTTAAACAAAAGGTTCAGGGATTACTAAAAGCTGCTGTTGAAATTTCTTGGTTTCATACTTCAGCAATTTTTTTTCTTCTCCAAGGATATAAAACAATAACTTCTACATTCTGTATTTTTGGGAGATGATTCTACAACTCTAGCCCCCCTTATTTAACTACTAATTCATAAATCCAAGGAATTGTTTGCAGAACTTTCTTTGCTCAGAAAAAGCTTCACATGGCATTTTTTTGACTACGATATTTTGCAGAAACACAATATAGAACAAATCAGCTTTGTACTATATAGATGTTGATGATTATAAGAAAAAGTTTACACAATCTTAAACGGTTTATAATGAAAATCAACCTACAATAGTATATGGAGTATCTTTGTACATATGCTTCTCAATATAACAGCTAAAGTTTTAGGGTAAGTATAGAAATGGTTAATATTTTTCTTGATAAATGTCCTTGCTTTCTTTGTTGTACTATCCTCTTCCTGGTATACATATGATGTTGTCAGTAGAAAACATAGAGAGCACTTTGTGCTGAATTTGTATATAAAAGACCCCCAGACTAATAAACCTTTAATTGCTGTTGCTTCCTCTTTCTTATCATCCTACCTGCATAGTAAAGACCTACTTATGATGTGTTCAGGTCTCCTCACTACTGCAATTATCACTGTGAGCAGAAGCTGATAAACATGTAAAAAATGCATTTCTCACCTTTTGTACCTCAGGACAACACTTGCACCTAAGGATCAGGGTTTCTTAAATTAATGATGACCTGAGCCATTTTGTTTTCCTTTTAGGTTTTTAGTCATGCTTTTGGTTTTTTGGAGGGTCATGAAGAGAAAAAGAAGTGCTTCTTATTTTCTTTGATCCCTAAATTCTCTTTTATCCTTTGTTTGGCAGTACATTATCAATTTTTCATGTTTGAAGCTCCATCTAACTCAGATCTTTTCAACATCGCAATGAAGATAATTGTTAATCTGTGGGTTTCATTTAATTCTAACTGATCTAGTAGCATTGACTTTGTTTTTAATACTTCTGAACCTAGTAAACAACACAACTTTAGGAATACACACACATTTCCAAGGTTGAAATTGCCTTTCATTTTCCATATGAAATTCAGGTTTTCTCTCTACAATAAATGATTTCATCCAGCTTGGGATAGATCAATAGATTTCTTTCTTCTTATAAATGTGTGAGAAGAAAAGAATAACAAAAGTAGATTGAGAAGAATGAGCAATAAATACGTTGTATTAATGGGCAAGTCATGAATCAAGAGCATGAAAAAAATCTCCCTTTTTTAAATGAAACCTGCTAAAATTCATAAGAATCAAGAAGATCATTACAGTCATGACTTATTAGAGACTTATTTTTTTACAAGTGTGGTCTCACCAGAGAAGAATAGAGGGCCTGAATCACCTCCCTCCAACTGTCAGCCATGCCTCTTTCAATGTAGCCAAGGATATGCTTGGCCTTCTGGGTTGCAAGGACACATTGCCAGTTCATGTCCCTCTTCCCATCCACTAGGACCCCGAAGTCCTCCTCTGCAGGGCTGCTCTCAATCTTGTCATCCCCCAGCCTGTGTCAATATTGAGGTTTGCCCTGAACCAGGTGTAGGATCTTGCACTTTGCCTTGTTGAACCTCATGAAGTTTTCACAAACCCACTTTTGTCTAGGTCCCTTTGGATGGCAATCTATCCCTCAGGAGTGTCAGTCTCACAACTCAGTTTACTGTCTCCACAAACTTGCTGAGGGTACACTTGATGCCATCATCTATGTCATGGATGAGAAAATTGAACAGCACTGGTCCCTGAACAAATCCCCAAGGGACAACACTTATCAATGATCTACATCTGAACACTGAGCCATCGATCATTACCTGCCATGTAAGACCATCCAACCTATTCCTTACCCACCTCGTATTCCATCTATCAAATCCATATCTCTCCAGTTTAGAGAGTAGGACTTCTGTGAATCTTCCCTTGTCCACTGCTGTAGTCACTGCCTCATAGGAAGCCACTAGATTGGTGAGGCAGAACTTGCCCTTGGTGAAGCCTTGCTCTCTGTCTTGAATCACTTCCCTGCCCTCCATGTGCCTTAGCTTAGCTTCTAGGAGGATCTATTCTGTGATCTTCTTAGGCACAGAGGTGAGGCTGACAGGTCGGCAGTTCCCAGGGTCCTCCTTTTTAAAATTCTTTTTAAAAATGGAGGCAATGTTACTTTTCTTTCCAGTCACTAGGAGCTCTGCCTTACTTCCATGACTTTTCAAATATCATGAAAACTGGCTTAGCAACTCCATCATCCAGTTCCCTCAGAACTCTGGATCTCATCGATATGAGTGGATTTAGTAACATCCACATCATTCAGGCAGTCACAGACCTGATTTCCTACAGCAGGAGTTTCTTTGCTCTCCCAGTCTGTGTCTTGTAGCCCAACACCTCAAGAGGTTTGGGAGGGAAGGTTGCTCGTGAAGACTGAGGCAGCCTTCTCCTCATCTGTTGTTACCAGCTTAGCAGTCTCCCTCATCATGGCAGGTACATTCTCTTTGACCATGCTTTTCTGATTTACATACCTGTAGAAACTCTTGTTATTCTTTGTATTCCTTACCAGGTTCAGCTCCAGTCATGCTTTGGCTTTCTGACCTACACAACTGGTTGGTGTCCCTATACTCTCCACAGAATATATGGCCCTGCTTCCACTGCCTGTGCATTTCCTTCTTGCCCTTCAGTTTGAGCCATGGCTCATGACTCAGGAATGCTGGTCTCCTGCCTTTTTTTGCCAGACTTGTTGCATGTGGGGATGTAGAGCTCTTGTGTTCTATGGAAAGCAGCCTTAAAGATCTGCTACTCTGCTCCCTTGTCCCTGAAGGCAGTTTCCCTGGAGTTCCTATAGACTAACTCCTTGAAGAGCTGGAAGCTTGATTTCCTGAAATTCAAGATCTGACTTTACTCTTCACTTGATCTATATCCCTTAGGCCTGTAAACTCCACTAGTTCATCATCACTACATCCCAGGCAGCCTCTAATCATTATGTTCCAAATTAGCTTCCTCTGGTCGGTGATCACAAGGCCAATATTGCATCTCCCCTGTAGAAGTGTCTATAACCTGGCTTAAAAAGTTGTCCTCCATGCATTCCAGGAGTGTTCTGGATTGCTTACAGTTCGCCATGATGTTCTCACAGCAGATGTTTGGGTGGTTGAAGTCCCCCAGCAGGATGAGAGCCTACGAGTCAATGCCTCCAGTAGCTGGAGTGAGAAGCTTCATCAATCATCTCCTCTTGATCCAGTGGTCTGTAATGGACTCCAGTCACTACGTTCCCTTTATTGCCTTGGTCTCTGACTTTTAGCCGTAGACTTTCAGCCTGCTCATGACTATTCTTCAAAGACAGTTCTTCACACTATCAATTTCTTGAAATATAGGGCATCTCTTCCACCCCTCCTTGCTTGACTTTCTACTCTGAACATATATTTGAATTCCATGCATTACAGACCAACACTCACAAAACTAGTTCTCTCAAGTACTTAATAGCTCTCCCAACTGCATTCCATCTAATTAGGCAACATTTTATATCATCTCTATAGCAGTAACTGTCTCTTCAAGTTGTCAAGAGTCATCTTCAGAGGCAATGGATCTGTCTTTTCCCGAAGTCCCTTAATTCCTCTGTCACCAACTAGGGGTCCAGTCTACTTGGCTTATTTATTATCTAAATCTACATTATCAGGTCATTATTCCAGCACTGGAGTAACCAGGAAACAATTGACTTAACCTGGAAATGGCTAAAGTATTTTCTTGGAGTTTGCAACTCCTTCATAGATAAGGATCTGATGGTTGCATCTGATTTTGATTGTCCTGAATTATTGTTCTGCTGATGCTGTGGTGGCACAGATTTTCAAGGATCTCTTTATGATGGAGGATTTAATGGTAATAGGTTATGGTAAAAGACTTGGTGATTGTGAAGTGCTTGGAAATGGCAAAGGACTTAATGCCCAAAATGGACCTGGCAATGGTGTAGGACTCAAAGGTTGTGATGAAGTTTTCAATGGTGCAGGACATGGCAGTTGTGATGAATTTGGCAATGGTGTAGGAGTCAATGGTCATGACAGACTTTCTGGTCACTGTGAAGGAACCTCTCACGGGTCTTACTCTTGCTCTGGAATAGGAGATGTTTCTTTTTCACCATCAACACCATCCCCATCCTTGCTAACTGCCTGTTCAAGTTGTTTCTCCTCCTCTCGGTGAGAGAGCCTCGCCACACCTCGTGGTGTGTTTATACTTCCTCTTTACAGGAACAACTGACATTGGTGTGGAGTCAGTAACCATATCCATAGTGGGTATCCAAGCACTTGGCTCAAAGAGATCTAGTTCCTATTGAGTAACTGATTCTCTGATAGCCTTTGGCACGGCTGTAGTGTTTGTGACCATTGACACAGGTTTAGGTTGAGCAGTTGGCTGTGGAGCTGCTGTGCTTGGGAAGGCTGGTGCTCTCTGTGTAGCTGTGGCACTCATTAATGTTGGTGCTCTCTGTGTACCTATGGTTCTTACTTTCCAAGACACAGTAGGAGCTGTCTTAGATTTACATTTTGCCGGGTCTTTTATAGAGATGTTACATTTGTTGGAAGCTGCGGTTGTTGTGCAAACATTCAGTAATAAATTCTGAACATTTATTAATGACATAAACTTAAAACTAATTTGCTCAAAATCTAATGGAATCACCTCAGTATAGTATGAGAAAATTTAATTTCCTCAGTTTAACTCCTCAAGTTGGTAGCTATACTGAGCGTCAATCTTCTCCCTGACAAGGTTAAATGTATACTTAAAAGCAATGCTCACTAAATAATGCCTAAAATTCTCAAGTAAGGGTACAACTACACATATCACAAGGTGTATTACAATGAGGTCACAAATCATGATTATCACCATTATCCAATGCTTAAAATTGATAAGTGCAGAATGATGCAGAGAACAAATAAGCCATAACATAACTTCATAATCTACATATCCTTTGCCATCTATTAGGAAAATGTGGCTCTTCCTCCTAATTTTAAGTACTTATTGCCCCTACAACCATAGTGAGATAGAAAAATATCCACATTGGTTATTTTAAGGCAGTGTTAATATTTCAGTTTATAATGTTTCATAAAATATCAGGACATAAACTTCAAATTTCAGCACTGAAAGCTCACAAACATATGCAGAGACATCTTTGTCTCCACAGGTGTACATTTAGTAAAAAAATATTTGAAAAGTATGTAGTAACTGCTAGAAATTCCATAGTTTTTTATTAGCAGTATAAATAATAAAGGAAAAAAATGGAAAATTAATTCTGTAAATTAATTTTGTAGTTTCATGAGATTCAGTAATGTTACTGTTCAATGTGCCCTTAGAAATAAAGATTCTGAATCCATAAAAATCATTAAAAAATTTATTCAACATTTCTAAACATATTCAGACGTAACAAAGATAAGTGTGTGCTATTTTATTCCATTTATCTAATTGCCAGTTGCTGCTTACCCAGTATTTCAACTCAATATTATGATAAATTATTATGATGACACCAAGATGAATCATGCAGTTGTCGTACATAAGGACAGGATGTCATCCAGAGGAACCTGGGCAGGCTGGAGAAGTCAGTCTGTGAGAACCTCATGAGGTTCAACAAGGCCAAGTGCCATGTCCTACACCTGGGTCAGGGCAATCTATTGTTTCAACATAGGATGGAGAATGATGTGTTTGAGAACAGCTCTGCAGAGGAGTACTTGAGGGTGCTGATTGATGAGAGTCTTGATATAAGCCAGTAATGTGCACTTGCAGACTAGAAGACCAATGGTAACCTGGGCTGTATCAAAAGAAGCATAACAGCTGATCAAAGGAAGTGATTCTGTACCTTTACTCCTCTCTTTTGGGAACTCATCTGGACTACTGTGTCCTATTCTGGAATCGTAAACATAAGGAGGATATGGAGCTGTTGGATGGGGTCCAGAGAAGGGCTATGAAGATTATCAGATAAACAGAGCACCTCACATACAAGGACAGGCTGAGATAGTTGATGTTGTTCAGCATGGAGAAGGCTCCAAGGGGACCTTATAGCAACCTTCCAGTACCTGGAGAGCCTATAAGAAAGCTGGGGAGGAACTTTTTTTTTGCAAGGGCTTGTAGTGATAGGACTAAGGGGAATGGCTATAAATTGAAAAGGGAAAGATTTAGACTAGGCATAAGGAGGAATTTCTTCATGATGAGAGCAGTGAGGCACTTGAACAAATTGTAGATGTCCCATTCATAGAAGTGTTCACGACCAGGTTGGATGGGGCCTTGGACAGCCATATCTAGTGGGATTTGTCCCTGCCCATGGCAGGGCAGTTGGAACTAGATGATCTTTAAGGTCCCTTCCAACCCGAAATATTCTATGATTCTGATTCTATGATTCTAGGATTGCATGCTGTCAATATGAAAGACCACTGGCTATTTGTGTCTTTTCTTACTGTAAAGGAAAGTGTTTAAGTAAGTGCCTTAAAGTTATTAAATATATTACACTTCATACAATTAAAAGCCTTAACTGGAAGACATGGGAGCACCTACAGAATTTTGAGGGAATGGGTGGATGTGCTGGCCAAACCCCTTTCCATCATCTTCTAACAGTCCCTGCTGACCGAGGAAGTTCCACTTGACTGGAGGCTGGCTGATGTTGTGCCCATCTACAAGAAGAGCCAGAAAGAAGATCCAGGGAACTACAGGCCTGTCAGTCAGACCTCAGTGCCAGGGAAAGTCATGGAAGAGGTGATCTTGAGTGCTATCATGAAGCACATGCAAGAGAACTCAGGCCCAGGCAGGTCTTGCCAAACTAACCTGATCTCTTTCCATGACCAAGTGACTAGACTCTTGGATGAGGGAAAGGCTGTGGATGTATCTTCTTGGACGTTGATACAGTTTCTCATAGTATTCTGCTTTGGAAACTGTCAGCCTTGGACAGGACAAGTGCACACTCTCCTGTGTAGAAAACTGGTTGCATGGTTAGGCCCAGAGAGTGGTGGTAAATGGAGTTTATTCCAGCTGGAGGCCAGTTACAAGTGGGGTTCCACAGGGCTCAATGCTAGGTCCAGCCCTGTTCAATATCTTCATCAATGACCTGGATGGAGGTATTGAGTGCACCCTTAGCAAGTTTGCAGACAACACTAAACTGGGTGGAAGTGTGGATCTGTTGGAGAGTAGGAAGGCTCTACAAAGGGATCTGAACAGGCTGGATTACTGGACTGGCATGAGGTTTAACACGGCCAAATGCCAGGTCCTGCACTTGGGGCACAACAACCCTATGCAGAGCTACAGAGTAGGAGAAGCCTGGCTGGAAAGATGCCTGGAGGAGAAGTTCCTGGGGGTGTTGGTCTATAACCAACTGAACATGAGCCAGCAGTGTGCCCAGGAGGTCAAGAAGGTCAATGGCATCTTGGCTTGTATCAGAAACAGTGTGACCAGGAGATCCAGAGAGGTTATTCTTCCTCTGTACTCTGCACTGGTGAGACCACACCTTGAATCCAGTGTTCAGTTCTGGGCCTCTCACCACAAGAAAGATGTTGACGCTCTGGAGCACGTCCAGAGAAGAGCAATGAAACTGGTGAAGGGCTGGAGAACAAGTCTTACGATGAGCAGCTGAGATAGTTGGGGTTGTTTAGCCTGGAGAAGAGGAGGCTGGGGGGAAGACCTCATTGTTCTCTATAACTACCTGAAGAGAGGTTGTGGAGAGGAGGGTGCTGCCCTCTTCTCCCAAGTGACAGGACAAGAGGGAATGGCCTCAAGCTGTGCCAGAGGAGGTTCAGGGTTGACATAAGGAAAAAAAATTCTTCACTGAAAGGATCATTACACAATGGAACGGTCTACTCAGGGAGGTGGTTAACTCACCTGCCCTGAAGGTGTTATGGTGTGGGTGGATGAGATACTGAGGGGCATGATTTAGAGATTGGTGGGAATAGTTGGACTAGATGATCCGGTGGGTCTCTTCCAACCTGGTGATTCTCTGATTCTATGAAAACTGCAGGCTGTCATAAAAAGCTTTTGAAAGAACAAAAATATTTTTACCACCATGATCAATGTGGAAAAATATCTTTTGGAGATTGCAGCTGCCAGGTAATATTTCAGTTAAATGTCTGGGATTGTTCCACCAGATTTCAGTTGCATACTATTCTTTTAAAGTATTATGAACACTTGTCTAGAGGATATAGGCTTTCTTAGTGAATGGCTGTATACATCTGTCAGAGATATTGGTGCTTAATGACTTCAAGGATTCAAGGTTGAATTTGAAATAAGTAACAATAATAAATAAAGGAGGAAGTTTGTGATTTGCTCAGCTTCATATTTTACCATGGATCTTGGTCTTATTGAGTTTATCTTTGCAAATGTGTAAATGACTAGACGTATGTGTAACTATATTTACATGCAATAAATATACTTATATATCATAAATAATACAGTATAAATATAATATGAATATGCAATTAATACTATTATGAAATGTAATGGAATTAAATTATGTAATTAATATATTAAGAGTGTACATATGTTTGAATAATAAGTGCATCAATAAATATTTCCATATATCAATGTATATAAATAAGTAAGCTTGTAACATCACTGTCATATAACTTTTTACAGTGTCTGAACGAAACAGTAAGACTTAATTCACTGGTTTTGATAAATATAAATTATGACTGACTCTGTTTTTACTAGAGACATCAACAGTATCTAAGTGGGGATCTTGAATGTCATTATCATGCCAAATCTCCTTTATACTGATCCATCAACTATTTGGTTCACTGTTTAACAATAATTATAGTATGCCATTCTTGTGAAATACTTAGTGCTTGATGAGAAATAATAGACCATTTCTTTAGAGCACTAGGAATACTAATACTCTGACTATTTCTACGGCCACTTCTTTTAGTCAAAAATACAGTCTGATTTTCTTCACCTTGCCTGAGTTTCTGAAGTTTCTATCAAGGCTGATTTATGACCTTTCTGCCATTTGTAGATATCTGATTACAAATAGTTTAATAAATATCTGTAATAGACATTGTACTCATAAAAACATCAGAAGGCAATTCTTTTACTACAGCAGACCTTTCAATTAAGCTGAAAATACTGTATTGACATGGTTTTATTCTTAAAATCCAGTATCTTCATTGAACAGATTTCTCACACAATAATACTGATTTCTGGGTATCATAACTGTATGGCAATTTAACAGAACACTGACACATTTTATATGAATAAAGTTGGATACAGTCTTGCAATTTGTATTGAGATGTCAAGTTAATTTGTACCTAAGTAGAATTTAAACCTAATTATTTTTAATTTTCAAAATGAAAGCAAGACCTCTAAAGCTGCACAATTTTTATTTTCTTGAGAGTGGCTTTGTCCTGGGATAAAAAACCCTTCAGGGGAGACAAGAATAGTGTGAGGAGCAGAAGGTGTGTGTGGTCTGGATGAATGCCTTTCAGGGCAGCTGAGGCCACTCTGAGGGCTTTTAGAACCACTACATTCCATGCAAATACTCTTGGCAAGGCTGTTCAAAGCTGTAGAGTGGAAGAAATTGCCCATGTTAAGCAAAAAAGAACAGTAGCTGGGCAGTAGCCATAGAACAGTTTGGTGAGCTATAAATCTATAAAGAGATCAGCTCACCTTTTGCATTGTATTTCCTGTTTTTACTGTCGTGACTGTTTCTTACTGTTTTCTTAATAAGCATTCAGTAGGGTTAAAGAAGGGTACATATAATCATTACTTCAAAAGAGGATCTAAATTAATAAAAAAATAAACAAAAATCTCCTCAAAAACAGATAAATTTGGTAGAACTTCCCAATATAGTGGGAACAAAGAGTCGGGATCTCAGGCTGGGGTGGTAGTTGTTGGAGAGTTTCTACTCCTAAGTGTATAGATTGTGTCTGAGGGCTGAGATCTAAGGACTGAGTCATAACTTGCCTGCTGAATGTGAAGGCTGCACACCTTAGGAGTTATACAGATGGTTATCTCAGCCCACTTTAAAAAAAAAACTTGAGCTCTTGATCCTAGCACAGCTCCAGAGTCATACGAAATCACTCAGGAGGAGAGTGTAAATGACACTTTTTTACTAAACAAGGTGCATACCCTAAAAAACACTGTATTCAAACTATCAAACAAACCACAGGTGACAGAGCATCAACAGAAAAAACGCAGAAGCCAGGGTAAAAGGAACAACCCATCACTCGGCAATGAGTGGCAACATTATGGAGAGCCCTAATGCTGCCAGTGAAATCAAAACAGAACCTCCAACTGTAGCCTGGTGCAACCTCATGCGTTGCAAAGATAAAAGGGACAGTAGGAGAGAAAAGGAGAAAAGAGAGGAAAGGAAGAGGAAAGGAGAAAGGAGAGAAATAGTTACAAGGGAAATAGGAAAGGTGAGAAAAAGTCACCACTTCAGGGACTCCAAGTATAGCAACACACGTTTCCTTGACCAGGGCTCCAGAAGATGATGGATGTCCACACACAACCTGACGGAATGTAATGCAATGCAACATGACGAGACACACAGGATACAAGATTGTAGGCTCTCATGGGGATTTTTAAGCTTCATCTCCTCACCCCACACTGGAGTCAGGTCATAGAGCAGGTAGAGCAGGTAATAAGCCTTCATGCCCCCCCCCCCCACTCCCGCAAATATGCAGGTCCAGACATGCTCTCTAGCACAGCAGTTCTTGCCTCTGGGGGTAGGAGGACATCACCTACCCTAAGCCATTAACCCCACGCCACACTGGGTGCATACAACAATGAATTTGAGATGCAACAGCAAAGCTTTTAGTCATGGGTACATGTTCTAGAGGTTTACCTCAGGATGCTCTGCAGAAGGCAGAATCTAAGGATCTTTTGTAATTTGAAATACTACTAGTTACACACGAGAGATCTAGTATGAATAGTAGTTAGAGATCTAAACTTTTATGCACGGAAGAGATAATCATGCAAAGAGATTCAGGCATGTCAGAAACTCTTGACCCCTATGACTAGAAGATGTGATCCTGAAGGAAAGGTTACATCTTAATTCTAATGTTACAACTCAAAATTAAAAAGGTCACAAAAAATTGTTTGTTGAGAGAAATTGTCTGCCACAGAACAGCATCCAGTTTGAGCTAACAGGAGCAAACTGGTTATGACTAACATTCAGTGTGTTTCTGAAAAGTACAGGAGAAAAATAAAATAGCAATTATAATAAGTAAGGAAGGTAAATTAGATACCTAAATGCCAGCTGACTGACACATTCATTTTTAAGTGAGAAGGTGAAATTAGAACTTACTAGTGCTGAATCACATGAATTCTGACATCCTGAAAGTAAAACTAGGACACTGCAGTGATTTGCATCAAACAAGTGTGCTGGTATAATAGGCATGTGAAGTGTGTGACACCACAAGTCTTTCTAAAGGAGAGTTTACCAATCTGTTTAACCCTTTGACAAACAATGTCACAAGGCTGAAAACATATGTATATTGCCCAGCCTGCAGACCACAGTAATTAATGAATAATGATGCAAGGATTATCAATATCATTGATCTTGATCTACGCATCCTTTCACCTGGATTCTGATCAATAATTTTGCAAAGACAATCAGTTTTGTGTAGCTTACTGAGTTTGAACTAGAAACTCCCTTTAAGTCTCTCTTAGTAAAATTTCTGAGATTTGTTTATACAAATAAACAAGTTGATTTTATTAAGAATAATGGAGTTTAACCACTTGTGCCTTAATAAGGCTCAGTAGTGACTGTGGAGGAGGCACTGTTTGTGAAAATATATTAAACAACCCCCTATATGACCCCAAACCTGACATGTACAAGAACACAACAAGTAATGATATATATACATAACGATAACACCAAGACGTAAGTAAAAATAGCACACAGATAGAAGATATATAGTTATGGTTGAAGTACAGAGAGATACTAACAGTTGACTTGATGTCAATTAACTTGCTGTTAAGATATATATTTAGCATTCCTGACACTAAATTCTTGCCCTGATGGAACCCGAAGTGTGTGTGGGAGAGATGAGGTTCAGACTGTCTGTTGATCCCAAAAGTTTCAATCAACTTTTTCATAACTTGCACCTTTGGGTCAGAGGTTTAGATGGAGCTTGAGTGACTGAAGTCACTACGTCAAACCCTACTGATCATGCCCAAAATTTAAATGTATATGTCCAATAGGCATGGGTTTGGGTGTGATTTAATTCAGAGGCAGGGAGGAGGCGGGTAACCTTCGGTGTGGAGGTGTGTTTTAGTGTTATAATGATATTACAATGATTACAGGTTAACTGGAGGGCTAGGTTGCTAGAGCAGTTGCTGCAATCCAGTGTCTTGGAAAGTAAGTGGGCCTCTGTCCTTTCAGGGGTCTTGCTGATTAGCAGGAGCTGACTATGCCTACTCCCAGACATCTCATCTCATCTCATTTCATCTCTCAATTCAGATAGGAAGTTGCATTTGGTGCCCATCTACCCCTGTGCGCGCTTCACTGACTGTGATTTTGAAAGCCTTGTACTCAGCCATGGCAGCAGGCTTTGGGGGAAGCATCCAGTCCCATTTCTCCCCACATTCAGCTTTATTCCCACAGTATGTCACAGACATAATGGAAGAAGAGTAATAAGTAGGATAAAGCTAAGAGCATAAAAATGGTCTAGCAAAATAGAAATCCCTTCTGTAATATTAATAATGAAAGATTAAACTGTAATACTGGTCATTGCTCAAGACAACCATTATTAGGAACACTAATAGTGTTCAGGTGTTTATATTTGGAGTTTTCATCTGTCCACAAAAAGATCAAAACCACAATAAGATAGTATGTAGAAATAAAACTTGGTATTTAATGACTTACTACAATAAAAAAATTTGTTCTGTTTCTTCTTTTGATTAAATGCATGGAGTCTAATTTGGAAAATTCGAAGGCAAACTTCTCAGTATAGTCAAATTTACCACTGTAATATTGAGAGTATGCCAAAAAAAAATTTGGCAAACAGATATTCACTTTGAAGAAGGAGACCTGCATAAGTATTAGGTACTCAAAACCTAACTAATTAAAAAAACTACACCCACTCTAAAAGAGGTAGTGTAAAAAGTGGCTTGGAGACTGCTACAAATAAATGTTCTTAGAATTCCACGTTAACTGAATGTCACAATTCAATGAGAAAATAATCAAGAAACTTTGAAATCAGGGAGGATCTGCCAGAAGGAAAGATTGGCTCTTAAAAATTGATGACATTTCCTAATGAAAGTTAGAAAGTCCATAAAACATAATGGATGAAATATGCACATGAAATCAAAAAGACTATCAAAAATATATATCAAAAATCTTATATCAAAAATATTGATATAAGAATGTTTTTTAAGTTAATCTCAAATGGAAGCAAATCATTTTACAATGAAAGGGGGATTTTACACATACTTACATTAAACATAATCCTTAAAAGATCACAAAATCACAGAACTATCAGGTTGGAAGAGACACACCAGATGATCGAGTCTAACCATTCCTATCAAACACTAGCCCATGTCCCTCAGCACCTCATCCACCCATCCTTTAAATATCTCCAGGGAAGGTGAATCAACTCCCTCCCTGGGTTGCCTCTGACAGGGACCAATGACACTTTCTGTGGAAAATTTTTTTCCTAATGTCCAACCTGACCCTACCCTGGCGGAGTTTGAGGTCCTGTCCCCTGTCACGTGGGAGAAGAGACCAGCTGCCTCCTCTCCACAACCTTCTTTCAGGTAGTTATAGAGATCAATGAGGTCTCCCCTCAGCCTCCTCTTCTCCAGGATAAACACCCCCAGCTCTCTTGTCTTGGAGACGCCACACAGCAGTGACTGCGCTGGCAGAAAAACTACTGAAGACTTCCCTTCATCATATAATGGGGATGACAGGGACCCACACATATGCCCCATATGCCCCATACATGGAGGGTCCTGAAATCATAAAGATAAAGTTAACTCTAACTGCACCACAAACAAAAATATTCCTATAAAATGAAAGCAATGTTATATCTCCTTTTCATGTAGAAATGTGCTCTGTGGCACAGAGTGCTACTCTGCAGAATTAAAACACCACAGCAATATCTCAGACTTCACTCGTGGCAGGGAAGGGGATGAAGACGTTCCTGTCAGTCAGCACTACAGACTCAAATCACCACAGACAAACAGGCTCCAGAATCCCATTTTCTGTGTGCAGCTGTGCAAGAGAGTAACCTTGCCACCTCCTTCACAGCGACCCGCACAACGCTCAGTACCAAGACAGAAAATAGTTGTAAGAGTACTTATGATAGCACTGGAACCTTAATAATATATGGTGAAAGAATAGGAGTTAGATGGCTTGAGGGAAGAAAACTGACTTCATTTTAATGTTTTTTTCCTCCCTTCTGTTTTAAACGCCTCCAGGGAAAGTGAATCAACCACCTCTCTGGGCAGCCTGTTCCAGTGCCCAATGACTCTTTGAGTAAAAAAATTTTTCCTGATATCAAACCTGAACCTCCGCTGGCACAGCTTGAGGCCATCCCCTCTTGCCTCCTCTCTTAAACCTCTTTTCAGGTAGCTGTAGAGAGCAATGAGGACTCCCCCCAAGCCTCCTCTTCTCCAGGCTAAACAACCCCAGCCATCTCAGCTGCTCATCGTAAGACTTGTTCTCCAGCCCCTTCACCAGCTTTGTTGCTCTTCTCTGGACTTCCTCCAGAGCCTCAACATCCTTCTTGTAGCAAGGGGTCTAAAACTGAACACAATATTCGAGGTGCAGTCTCACCAGTGTCAAGTACGGAGGGAGAATAACCTCCCTAGTCCTGCTGGTCACACCGTTTCTGATCCAAGCCAGGATGCCATTGGCCTTCTTGGCCACCTGGGCACACTGCTGGCTCGTGTTCAGTTGGTTGTCGACCAACACCCCCAGGACCTTCTCCTCCAGGCAGCTTTCTAGCCAGACTTCTCCTACTCTGTAGCACTGCACAGGGTTGTTGTGCCCCAAGTGCAGGACCCGGCATTTGGTCGTGTTAAACCTCATGCCATTGGACACTGCCCAGAGGCCCAACGTGTTTAGGCCCCTTTGCAGAGCCTCCCTACCCTCCAGCAGATCGACACTTGCACACAGCTTTGTGTCATCTGCAAACTTGCTGAGGGTACCCTCAATGCCCTCATCCAGACATTTAACAGGGCTGGACCCAGTACTGAGTCCTGGGGAACCCCACTTGTAACTGGCCTCCAGCTGGAGTAAACTCCATTTACCACCACTCTCTGGGTCCTCCCATACAACCAGTTTTCCACCCAGAAAAGTGTACACCTGTCCAGTCCAAGGCTGGCAGTTTCTGAAGCAGAACACAATGAAAAAACGTGTCAAAGGCTTTATTGAAGTCCAGGAAGACTACATCCACATCCAGAAGGTGGGTCGCTTTGTCATGGAAGGAGATCAGATTAGTTTGGCAAGCCCTGCCTCTCATGAACCCATTTTGACTGGCCCTGATCAGCCAGTTCTCTTGCATGTGCTTCATGAGAGCACTCAAGATCACCTGTTCCATTACTTTTCCCACCAGTGAGGTCAGACTACAACCCTTCTTATGTTCTGATTGCCACCCTGAACTTCTTGTACAGACTGATTTTTATTGTTTCAAATAGCATAAGGACCAGACAGCCCAGTCAAAGATCAAGTGGAGCTATTCACACACATTTTCTCTTGTTCATTCTTAGTACTAATTTTGTGAGAGAGTCACTTTGCAGAAAGAATAATTAAGACAACATTAAGAAAATTTTGTCTGAGTAATACAGCATCAGCTAGTCAGCAAAAAAAACTCAGTTACTGTTTTTGTCATGAAGTGATTTTTCATTCCTTCTCATATTTTTAAAAGTTTGTACTCATAAATGTAGACTATATTTTAGACACTGAGGTAAATTATTAAAACTCTCTCTGGAATTTTGTTATTTCCTAAAAATATTAGAATGGGTGAAAACAATAAGATTTTATAAACCCGGGATTATTCCATAGAAGCAAATAGTTTAATTTAATCTCATATACTGAAATACTTAATTTATGAGTAAGACACCTTACTTTGTGTCAAACTAGAAAACACAGTAATTTCAGCTTACAATACAGAGGTAATGAAGTTGATAGTTCAGAACTAAACATATCATTACAGTCAGACACAGTTACACATTGATTTATTCAACCTCCTAAAATACTGAATTCTTCAGTTCCTCATTTTGATCAATTTACTTCAAGCTTCACAGCTCATTTCTGTTTTAAATTCCATGATGCTGAATTTGCTGTACTTGAAAGCTCTTTCTAGAGTACAATTACACTCTAATAGGAAAATCCTGCTTTCTTGTCCTCACACTAAAAAAAGTCTAAGTTAATTGATCGGAGGTGAAATGAACTATGGAATTTTCAGTTCAGTGTTGTAGTATTCAATCTCCTGTTTGAATATAAAATAAATGTAATTTGTAGGAAAGATTTATGTTCAGCTATTACTCTATAACCCTTGGCATTTCTCCAGGTTACCCGGCTGTCATATTGACTGAATAAACCAAATTTAAACTTTGTTTTTATAAACACTTGGTAACCACAGATTAAGCTTGATAACAGAGTGTGGTCTGTTTGTTCTTAGTATTTTGAGATTCTTTTTTATTTCTTGGTTGTTGACTTCCTTCAATGTATTGTCTCCAAAGAATGTAATATATATTTCCTATATTTGGGCAGTATAAGTATTGCAGATTTCGGAATCATTATATGACCACTGACCATGCCTAAGTCATATGTTGGGAAGAACTGAGCTCAATGAACTCATGTATACCTCTTAATGAGAAACTGTGCAATATCTATAAATAAGTGGATCTACTGCACATTCATGCAGTAATATTGCAGAAATAGCTATGCATACAGGACATATGCATAGCAGGACAGATGTTGGATGCAGTTGCCAGATTTAGTGTCTTGTAACAGAGTACAAGAAATTCTGGATGAAATACAAATACTGATTCCTAATAGACTGGTCTGCTCCTGAAAATGCCAATTTTCCATGCTGACTAACTGATGCTGATACTCAGGCAAAATTTTCTTAACATTGTCTTAATTATTCTTTCTGCAAAGTGGCTCTCTCACAAAATTAGTACTAAGAATGAACAAGAGAAACTGTGTGTGAGTGCAGTGCTACAGAGTAGGAGAAGTCTGGCTAGAAAGCTGCCTGGAGGAGAAGGTCCTGGGGGTGTTGTTTGACAGCAACTGAACATGAGCCAGCAGTGTGCCCAGGTGGCCAAGAAGGCCAATGGCATCCTGGCTTGGATCAGAAACGGTGTGACCAGCAGGTCTAGGGAGGTTATTCTCCCTCTGTACTTGGCACTGGTGAGACTGCACCTCAAATATTGTGTTCAGTTTTAGGCCCCTCGCTACAAGAAGGATGTTGAGGTTCTGGAGCGAGTCCAGAGAAGAGCAACAAAGCTGGTGAAGGGGCTGGGGTCTTATGATGAGCAGCTGAGATGGCTGGGGTTGTTTAACCTGGAGAAGAGGAGGCTTGGGGGGAGTCCTCATTGCTCTCTACAGCTACCTGAAAAGAGGTTTAAGAGAGGAGGCAAGAGGGGATGGCCTCAAGCTGTGCCAGCGGAGGTTCAGGTTTGATATCAGGAAAAATTTTTTTACTCAAAGAGTCATCGGGCACTGGAACAGGCTGCCCAGGGAGGTGGTTGATTCACCTTCCCTGGAGGTGTTTATAGGATAGATGGATGAGGTACTGAGGGGCATGGTTTAAGGGTTGATAGGAATGGTTGGACGCGATGATCCTGAGGGTCTTTTCCAATCTAGTGATTCTGTGTTTCTGTGATAAAGATAGTTTATAGGTAGTCTGAATTGCGAATGACATTTAATTCACATGACTAAACAGACATGCTGTGACAGTAAATGTGGATAGATTCAACTGTAAAACATGAAAACTACAAAATCCAGGCTATTATGTTGTTCTTACATTTTTTGCGTACACATACTAATTTTTTTACAGGCTAAGGAATATATTTCATGCTTTGTTTTTGTCTTCAAGACCAATATTGATGCACAGAACCTGCATGCATTAAGTGGAGAATGCTGATAGCAAAAGAAATAATACTGAAATTTGATCAGTTTCTAAGGAGAGATTTATTTTTCTTTATTCTTAATTATTAAAATCTTAAGGAAATTGCAACATATGGGAGGAACAAAGAATATCAGGTTTTCCTATTTTTCAGTTTTTTTAAATTTAAAGTTGCACAATTGTTCAGCACAATGAGGTGGCATATACTGTGCAGTACTGAATTTCTCTTACCTTTTTCATGAAAGAAACAGTATGTTTTTCCCCTTCCAGTAGTATTGAAAGAAAAAAATGCTGAAATGTTCCAAAGAGGAAAAAAATACAAATCACCTTGAGGCTTAAAACACTTTTTATTTTTGGAGTAAAGAAGATCTTTGCATTCCTCATTAGTTTCAGGATAGAACAGAGTCACAGGTCAGCGAATAGGGCACACTAATGAGCAAATATAAAATGTTTAATTCGCCTCAAGAATTCTTGTATATTTTTTTGTGAGGAATATTGATATACTTTCATATCTTGTTTCTATTGGGAACAACTATGAAGTTGTGTTTATAGACGAAAAGCAGTTTGTGTTTATGTTTTTCCTCTAGAATTTTCTCTTCTTTCTTGCTGCCATATAATTTTAAAAGTGGCTATACTTTGAATGACAGAACTTGTCCTCCAGGTGCATTTTAAGTTTTAGAAAAATTGCTAGAAAATGTAAAATACAGCAAAACTGAAGATGAAAATTTCCTGTTTTCAGTTGCAGTAACTATTGTTATTATTATTAAAGCATTGATGGGATATTTAGAGTATAGTACTTAACCAATCATAACTCTTGTCCTTAGGTACTTACATTGCTGTTTGGAAAAAAAACTCTATGTATTCATACATTTGTCCCTTGAGAAAGTACTAATGACCAAGTTTAACCAGTCAGTATATAATTCCATGGTTTGGGATCCTAAATTTTATAGCAGAAAAAATACAGTGAAAATAAGGAAACTCAACGTGATCAACACCGAATACATGAATCTGAGAGTTCATGAATTATCGCTAAATATATTTGCAATTAGCTAGCATAGGACACACCAATGTGTAAATAATAAAGAAAATGCAACTTGGGTTCTTTCTGAGCAAAAACCTCTCTACTTGTGATTCCAAACAGTTTGCTTTCCCAGTCTTAAAGCATCACTTTCCTCCATGTCTTCACCTTTCACATCTTACTTCTATGTCTTCCTCTTTTGCACTACCTTAACTTTGAATCTGTCTGTGACTGAGGTTTTTGATAGGAGATAGAGTTAACTGAGAATTTACTTCCTGGACTGATACTTTTAATAAGTTGTAGATTTTTCCAAATAATAGTTATCCATGTGTAAAATATGACTTTCACCCTTTATTCTGCTGATGCTAAGCCTGTTGAGGAAAGTGTATATCATACAAAATGAAATCAAACTCAAATTAAGCATCTCAATACACTGAAATGCCAGTTGAAAGATTGCTACGTAGACTTATTTTTATATAAGCATATTTTATATGCATATATATTTATGTACAGTATATATGTGAATGAATTATAGAAATAAATAGACATTTTACTCTTTCATTTTTACAGTTCATTTATTAAGTTCTTTATATTGTATTTGGTCACTAAACAATACCTAATAAAAATATTTCTGCCAAGAGAACTCTGTAATCTGAGGAGAAATTATTGGTAATAAAAAGTAATCCATAATAACCACATAATATCCTATAGTTTCTTATAACAATTACGTTTGCATATGTTATTTAAAGCTGTAATGTAGGGGAAAACATTTCTTACTTTTTCATTTTAAAAGTAGTAAGAAGTGTAAATGCCTGTTACTCTCTGCAAAGAAAATCAGTACCATAGAGGTAAAGTTCATGCAGAATAATGTGTTATTTACAGATTTAACAGAGCTAGGAGACTCCACTTGTTCTTGTTCCTCGGTCCCTGCCTTGCATCTGTTGCAACATTTTTTGTGTCACTGATAAGTAAACATACTGTGTGAGTGTATTGAAAAGAAGTGGGGGAAAAGAGGAAGATAAACTGAAAACCTCTTGCTTTGTTGTGTGGAACTACAAACTACTTTAAAAAAAAACCACAATAATTCAGAAGAATATTGTCATTATACAATATGAGAAATTCTATTACTTCTCAAGAGTCAGTGAGCCAAATCATTAAATGAAAAACTCCTTGATGCAAAATGAAAGTAGAAGGGCAGACATTTAAAATGGGGCCACATTCCTAGTCTTCTTCCTCTGTTTTGCTGGGACATACTGCAAGATAATATCTAAATGGTGAAAGAATAGTTTTGAAGAGACAAACACTTTAGTTTAATTTATAGAATAGCTGTGGGACCCTGAGAGTGTCAAATATGGAAGCATCAGGTACAGTAAATTTGAATTCAAAATTATATGGATTATTTCAACTATCTGAGCAACCTAAAATTTTTAAAAATCTACGGACTAAAATAATTATTCTCTGTGATCAAAACTGCTCTGTTACTCCTCTTCCCTAAAATGTGACAGTGAATATTTGACCAGCAGGAGGGTTTATCTCCACTAGCACAGCAAACCTAATCTAACGTCAGGAAAAGTCATAGTTTTTCAAACCATTGTTCTTCATTCAGATAAGCACATTCATACAGGTGACAAGCTCTCATCAATATAAATGAAATAATAAAGATCATATTACATCTGGCTAAAGATGCATTAAATGTGTTTGAATTTCCAAAATGAGACTAAACATATACAGTATCAATTTTATGACAAATCGAGGAGGCAGCAGGAAAGATTTTTGAAGACATTTTACACTAATTGTAAGAACAAAATGCTTTTAACACAAGAAGAGCATTTTTCTGCTTTTCATTAGAAAAAAATGATTGCAATTTTGACTGCAATAAATATTTATTAATTTTCAGTACCATTATGATCTGTACTGGCCAGCTAAAATTTCCAATAAGGTAAATGAAATCTGTGATTGTTCAGCAAATTTAGAATTGACTCAACTTTCATTAATTACAGTTTTATGGAAAAATTCACAATTTTTCTTTGTTGCTTTGTCAATCTAGTGAAATATAAAGTTATTTTGGTTTGCACTTTGGTTTTGATTTTATTATTTATTATAATAAGTATCCTTTTTTTATCTTCTAAATGACTAAGAATAAGACCGTTTCTAAGTTTTCACTTAATCTAGGAGAAAATAATTTGATTTTCAGCTTCAAATTGATTCTTGTTAGCTAAGGACATATTAATGTTTTGGATTAAAATCATTATAATTGATTTTCCAGGACCTTTTTTATTCATGGTCTCTCTAATCGGGATCGTTTCTTCGATTGTTGGAAGAACTTCTGGTAGCTCTTTAGAAGACCTTGCATAAAAAGCAATAGTTAATAGGTCATTTTCAAAAAAGTGAAGGAATGTATCAAAAGAAATTCCAGTCACGTTAGTCCTGGGTGTAATTCTGATTGAAATTTTCATTGGCCTGAAGGTGTAAGGACTTATAAATATACTGGATTACAAGACTTAATTCCACACCTATTCTACCATAATTCCATGGCAGATAAATTACAATACTTTATAATCTGCTTGTTGCTTAAATTCAAAATGCTGTGACTCCTTATTTAATAGTATTTCTTTCTACACTTTCTTCTCATTCTGTACCTTTTTTTTTCTTTCTCATTTAAGGATTTCATTACTCCTTCCACAGGTACTTCATGGCTACAAACAACATTTTATCTAATGAGCACTTGAAGTTGGGTGTACCTGGGAATACATTTAGCACCTCTCTCTGCAATATATTCTCCAGGTCTTCTAAGAGTTCATGTTTCATTATCTTCCTGAATCCTTTTTACCTTTACACTCTCTAAAAAAATAATTGATACCTGTAAAGTTATGAAGAAAGCAGGGTGACTGCTTCTGTAAGGGTACCTTGTCAGTGAACTTATTCAGGAAAGAAGGAAGAAGGAAGCCATAAATTTAGAAGGACACAAACCTGATTTACAAATTATAAAGGATGTGGGGATGGGAAGCAAGGCTGGTCAGATATGTTAAGTGACAGAGCATGTGAGACCATAAGAATGTTTGTTCCAGTGAGGTTATCTAGATGGGGACCTTGACAGCTGGGAAACTAAGGGAAAAAAAGGGGAAAAATAAAACACACAGACTTGACGAAAATGCCACATACTCAGTGACAAGAAACATACACCACCACCCCCCACCCCATCACACTAACTGATGGCCAATCAAGAAACTGCAGATACCACTTCAGGAACATCAACTTCAACTTTGTAACTCACAAAATAGTAATTGAGGAGGAAATGAAGGACAAGACTGAGAGGGTTATGAGAACCAATAGAGCTGTACAAACACCTAAAGATACTATATGGGAAGGGGGAGTGGGGAGTATCAAAGCAAGGATAATTACGAAGAGATATTGAAGGGACAGGTTGTGTATAAAACTTGGCTGGTCAGCATGCATCTCTGGCTGATCCCTGCACTTACCACCACAGTAGATCCTTTCTTCTTATTAAATCTTTCCTTCACATATTTTCACTCCCTATCCTGTGTATGTGTGTAGCAAATACTAAGTGTCAGCAGCTGGTGAAACCTTTATGTGCGTGAATGAGCCATGTATCATGACAGCTATAGGAGTCAGAGTAGGGGTGTAGGCACCCCTGGATTATTTGGTTTACCACCACTGGGGTGCAAATATTATGTGTTCCAAAAATCAGCTACTACAGGGACTGGGGGAGGCGAGGTAGGTGGAGAGCACAGCATTGGGTGCTGAAGAAAAAGCTATGCATGTTTCTAGATGCTGAGTCGGGGGTGAGCATCTATATATTCCCCAAACTAAGTGCACATGAAGCATGTGTGCGTGCTCTCCAACAAACCTCAAACTGGATGAACTACAAGTAGGGGAGTGTTGCATCAGGACCAGGTTACCAGATGGGTAGAAGGTCCATACTGATATGTCTGGGGGGACCTGGGAGTGTCGACTGATTGTGAGAAGAGCGTATGAGAGCTGCATGTTTGTTAGTGGGCACTAAACTAGATCAGCTGGTGAGCAGGGGGCCTGTCGGTTGCATATGAGAGCTTGGTATCTTGTCAGGGGTGGGTGCTGGGCAGGGGAGCTGAGCTGGTTTTTTTACAGATCCATGAATGTACATGTGCTGGTGAACGTGTGATGTGTACACCCACCCTAGTGAATTTCAGTCTCTGCCACCCCAAGCAGAGGTAGGAACTAGGCTATCTTTCTTTGTGTTTTGAATGAGTCCTGTGCTGTAGTACAATAAAATATATGATAGAACCTTGTCTTCAGTACCACTATTCTTTGTAAATACTAGTTATATTATTATTAAGAAAAAATGTAAAACAAAGTCTTCAGAGCATAACTAAAAAAACTCAGTTAGTCAAATCAATATCGAACCTCACACAACTATTTTAGTTTTGTAAGCTTGTAGATTTTCATTGTCATTTGTATAGGACTATAGATCTTACTAATTCTTTTTTTTTTTAAATTAATGGATTGCCAATCCAAGGATCTAAAATGTTTTTTATCTAAATTTTTCTTATGTATTCCGTAATATAGATATCCTAAAATGTAGAGAGTAATGTTTCTTTTCAACAGAAAGCCTCAAAATTCTCTTTTAACAGTTCAGTAGGCCCCATGGCACTTGTGATGGTGACATATGCAAGTGTAATGAAAACTATTTTCTCATTTATAGTACTTGGCACTTCACAGAACTCTTTGGTTTCAGAGAAGAAATCTCTGGACCATATCTTCTGGTATTCAGGTGAGAGAGATAGAACAGGTTTTCTGTAGTTTGAGTGGAAAATAGTTACTAGTAATCTGTGAGAGCGCAAAGCTCATTTCTGTGTAGATATCTCCAAAGAGAGTTGCTGTTAAACTGGTTTAGTTGAAAATAGTACTTGCTCTGAATGCTGCATGGGATTGTTTCTTCCTTTAAAGTTGGATTTTTTCCTCTCGTCTTTTCTTTGTTTTATTCTGTTTCAGAATATGAATAATATCAGGTTTTTTTCCTAAACAGGAGCTCTGTAGAGTGTCAAGTGTCTCTCACTACACATAGTGGAATTCAAATTGTCACAGAGATTTCTCGAAACTATATTTTACAACTGAATTTGCATATAGTTCATTATTTAGCACAAGCTTATGCCCTGACATAATCTCCACGTCAGTCTTTCCTCCTTACCATCATAAGCACTGGCTATGAGGTGTATTGCCTAAACTGGTCCATTTAACTTCATATATGCATAGGTTGTCATAAGTTATCATTTCAAGGAAATGTATTTTCATGTTATAGTATGACCTGTTTCCTGTCCTTTCAGAGGACAGAAATCACTACTAAAATAATTCAAAGATATTGATTCAGTCCATGTAGTAACATCAAATTAATATTACTGCACTCCTCTGATGCTGTTGGGAGAAAGACTTAGTTAGTAGTTAGGAACTGGATTTTTTGGGTCAGGAATTTACCTGAAATGGAAGGTACAAAATAAGGTACAACCCTGTCCAAATTGTGTTTCTAATTCTCTTGCTTATATGCCTTGAAACTCCAAAAAAAATCTCCAAAGGTAAAAAGTCACCCCAAAAAAATCTACTTTAGTTGTATTTTTTTCCAACTAACTTCTCGTTCCATCTTACTATGGTTTTCTACCTTATTGCAAAATGCTTCTGCAAGGTAAATTTCATCTGGAAAATAATATTATTTACAAAAAGAAGTAAGTTTGGAAAATCTATATGTGTTCCTTTTGATTTTAATCATTATTGTTGCGGAATAGTGTTGACATTCCATTTACAAGCTAGCCATTTCATAAAAAACCTACAGTAGTATTCCAAGTGTGAGAATGAACAAAGAGTGTTGGCTGTCTGGAGTTTTAATTCTGGCTTTTACAGCTTAATTTGAAAGGATTTAGTCAAATAAATAAAAGAAGTCTGAGACCATGACACATCAGGTGACATCTTTAGATAAAGCGCTACTATTCATTATCAAATAAGGACTCAAACCCACCTCATTCTGTCTGCACTCTGTAAGTATTGCAGCAAGGCAACCAAAGGGCACACGTCACAGATTATACTGGGACTGTGCAAACTTGCAATTTTCAAGCCAACCATCACTAAGGTCTCTCAAGACTGTTAAGATTTCAAGCTCATGAAGTAACAACCTTATTTTGCATTTTAATTACATTAATGCCCAATATAACATTAGCAGCCATTAGAATGAGATATTAATTTCTTGTTTGATTAATTTGGGATTTGTCTGTGTTATAACATCCCATTGAAAACAGTGAAGACAGTAAAGATGGTCTCCTCAAAGCCATTCCTTTTCTGCTGAGAGAAGTACGCCGGTTTGCAGCTGACTGGATGCCCAATCTGAGGCTGAAAGCAACAGCCAGTATGACAGCTCTTTTGTCCAGTTAAACTATAGAATCAGATGTTGCTTCTTCAGAACATGCAAATTTCAATGTGTACACAGATTGTAATGATATATTTAAATTTCCCAACTAGGTATTATACACAACAAAGTAAAGTCACTCTCCCACAGTGACCCTTAAACCGTTATAATCCAAGGACTCAAGACACAAAGTAAATATGTTGTGTATATCTGTAGGCAATGAAACAATCTTGTGTTTACTTGGTTCAGTTTTTCACAAAGACACAGAACATGAAGTTAAATGACGTAATGTAAAATACTGTTGACTTGCATGATATGACATAAAATGAAATGTCTTATCTGTAAATCTTTAAACCAATTTTTCTGTGATTTACTCTATGATCTATATTCTTTATTTTTCTATTTTATCTAAATGGGGAATTGGAAATAAAATATTTTCATTTTTACTCTTCATTGATTGAGAAGACCACCATATAGCATTAATAGCTTATATAAATCAACCACAAGGTAATTTAGTATTTAAAAATGTCAAGTCTTTTAAAAACTATTTTTTCTTCCAGTATAAGAACTACAAACCCAATTAGTGCAGCCCTAATCTTACTGTCCCTTTGAAGTCTGAGAAAATAAAAATTATGAATTGACACTAAGTATGCCAAAGGTGGATATTAATGAAGGGCAACCATTTAGACAAATAAGGTTCCTCTCACTAGAAGCACATTAAAGAAAGAAGACCTTAGACCCTCCTTTTCTCATTCATTAGTACCTTAAAAAAGTTGGGATTTGACAGACAACTAAAATGAACATTCTTTTTATTTCTTTATTTACTTTTTCTTTGATAAGAAATTTGAATGAAAATTAGGTAGTTCTATAACATTGCAGTACTATGTAATAATTTTTAAAAATACTGAGATGAGTTCTAGAAAAAAAAAAGTCTAATATCTGTGAAGTTAGGAAAACCTCTGTTGCACAATATATGGCCAAACCCCACATTTCATAATACCAGTCTATTAAGTTCCTGGAAGTTTCAGAACCCTCATTCGAGCCACAAATTGCTTCCAGTCCCACACTCTTCCTCCCATCTAAAGAAAACCCAATAATAAAATAAAAATTGAAATAAAAAAAATTATTAGTATAATAACAATTATGTAATAAAATAATAATAAAAACAGAATAAGTGATTTTATTATTTTAAGATGAGTAGTTGTAAGCTGGGTTAAATAATTGCTTACAATTTTAATACTGATGAAACTACTTACAAAGTTTACTGGCTTTCCCCAATCAGGTTAGAGACGTTTTAAAAGTCTTTACAGGGTGAATACTATTCTGCAATTTGTATATAGTTCTAGAGCAAGAGTTTTAGAGTTCTATGGAAATATTTTGGACTTTCACTAAAATTACTGCTGATATTGATGATATTTCTAAGATTAATAAGGTTTAATTTTGATATTTCTAAACATTAAATTTAATGTTTCAATAATTTCTAAGATTTAAATTTGAGGACCTCTAAAATGTGCATTTACTTTTTTTCCTCCTGCTTTAGAATAAGTTTTCTTGTAGTAGATTAACAGGTTTACTTTGCTAATATATTTATCCTTTTCATCCACTGCACAATCATTAAAGAGATGTATTCAAGTTCAGTTAATTCTAGAGTAACAGCTGAAGAGAGAAGTGAAAAACAAATATGAGCAACAGTTTATCAGTGGTTTACAGCACGGTCCTTGACAGCATAGAATTTACTTTTATATTTGAAAAAAATAGATAAAAAATTAAACCCCCTAAAACTCAGAACAACTAAGGCACTTAGTGGTCTCCTTTTTTTTTAATTATGATCTAGTATATATTCTTTGTTAGCATAGGGAACAATTCTGAAAATCTCAAAATTTCTGATTTTTTTTTTTAAACATAAGTGTGTGTAGTCATATAGTTCTTTAGAGATTACTGTTCTAAAACTGCAATTTTCTGGAGTGAAACATTTCAAACATTAAGATTCTGCAATATTTACAACGTTTCTTACTAATTCTGAAAACTGACACTGAATCTTCAGCAGTATCTGAATAACTCAATGCCCTGTGTGTTATAGTTCAGTTGATATGTTGAAAGCTCAGTTTTAAATCTTCTTTGCTGTAGCTGTTAACTGTTAGTACTTTAACCACTGTAGATAAAGGTGTCTCTATGTTAACTATTCAGTAAATTATTAAAAAACACAGGCCAAATGTTATCATATAGTTCTAGTGACTTACCTGCCTTCTAACATGAACTCTGCAGCACTGGCGTACTCTGCAGAGTATGGTGTACTTTTTGCTCTATAATGTTGTTTGCAAATCTTCCTATTTCTGCATCAGGTTCTTAAATAAAATGATTCTATATTGAGCATCTTTGGTTTAACAAAATGTAGTATGTAACTATACCTTACAAAAGAAAGAGCAGAAACCTGACATGTCTAGGTACATGAAGCAACCCCTTATTCTGATAATACTCATTTTTTAACATATCATTTTGACACTCAATATTGTTTGACACTCTTTAATGTTGCCTACCTGTATAATTTTAGTCTGAGTTTAAGTAGGGAGAGAGCATTTGCAACCTCCTTTTAGATAGCAGTAAAGAGCAACAATGCCTCCCCTTAGTCTCCTTTTCTCTGGACTGACCAACCTGAGATCTTTCAGGCACGCCTCATAGGACCTGTTCTCAAGGCATTTCATGAGCTTTGTTGCCTTTCTTTGGATATTCTCCAGAGCCTTGTTATTTTTCTTGTACTTAGGAGGACAAAACTGAACACAGCAGTCAAGGTGTGCCCTCAATAGTACTGAATGCAGGGAAACAATTGCTTCCACCTCCACCTACTGGCCGCACTGTTCTGATACAAGTCAGGGTACTGTTGCCCCTCTTGGCCAGCTAGTTATACCTGGTGGTTCATATTCAGTTGGCTTGTTGACCAACACCACCAGGTCCATCTTTCTAGCCACCCTTCACCAAGCCTGCATAGTTGCATGGAGTTGTTGTGAATCAAGGGCAAGGCCCAACACTTACCCTTGCTAAACACTATACACCTAGTCTCAGCCCATTGATCCAGCCTACCAAGATTCCTCTGTAGAACCTTCCTAACATCTGTCAGATTAACAATTCCACACAACTTGGTGCCATCTGCAAACTTACAAAGGAAGAACTCAATCCCCTTATCTAGATCATTGATAAAGTCATTAAATGGAAGTGGCCCCAACACTGAACCCTGGGGAGCATCACTTGTGACCAGTTGCCAGATTTAACTCCATTCACCACAACTCTTTGGGCTCAGTCATCCAGTCATTTTTTGGCCAGAGAGGAGTACACCTGTCCAAGACATAATTTGGTTTTTTTTCCAGGACAGTGCCAAGGGAAACAGTGTCAAAGACTAGCAAAGTCTGGGTAGACAACATCAACATCTTTCCCTTGTCCACTAAATGGATCACTTTTTAAAAGATGTCATTAAAGACACTAATTCTGGAGAGACACACATATAAAACCTGATCACTAACTTGATTAAGTTCATTAACTTGAATGATGTTACTTAGATTTAAAGCAATGTAGCCTGGAGAAGAATTGTCCCCATATGACTTTTAAATAGACAGTGTTCAGTGAAATGAATTGATGTTAAATGAATCTGCCATTTAATTAAATAGTCATAAGCAAAAAATATTATAAATTTGTACTTCTCTATTTGATAAATTCTCAAAAACTCTTTATAGAATATTCTACTCAGACCAACCACCATAATATCTTACAAAGTTTTCAAAAGTTAAGGCACTTTCCCCTTCTTGTATTTCATGCTTCACACCTTTCCCCTTCTTGTGTTCCATATTTCACACCTATGGAAAAAAAATGGTTAATCTACGTTTATATTCTGAAAAACACAGAGGAATAGTGTACTTCGATTGCTGTAAAATAATGTAATTTCATGTAAATGAATGATTTATAACCAGTAGAAAGTGGAATCTAAATCTTCATTTTGGACTTGAAATTGAATTCTAAACTCTTGAATTTTCTGAGAGTATTTCATTCTGTATTTGGGTCTTCTTCATCTCTCCTGATATGAAGATTCTGGGATTGGTTTACATGTGATCAAGTTATTGATGAACTAAGCCAAAAAAAAAAAAATAAAAAAAAAAAGCACTGTCAGGGTGTCAGGGGTTAGTAACTGATTCCTTTGATTTCAATGGGATTTTGTTCTAAAATTCTATGCATATAGACCTTTACTGCCAAGTTCCTTCACGGATACTAGCACAGGACCACACGTGCCACATGGGAAAATACTAGACTATTTTCTAAGCTAGAACAACTTTCTGTTTAGTACTTTACATAGCTCAATTAATAGTGACAGGGGCATGATCCTGGACTGGAACCATTTTAAACATAAAATATTTATATAAAGCTATTTCAATATGTCTTTCTGCTACTGCTACGTATGCTTTCAGTTTGTCCTCTGACATTCTGTGCTTCTTTCCAGTTTTTGTTCTCTTGTATTCTTAAAGGTTATCCTGGCTATTATAAACTTTGGAGGCATTGTGGTTCACATTTTATCTTTTCATTCCACTGTGCATGCAAATATCCACTAAAATTGTTATAGTTTCTAGTATACTATAAAGTATAGCTGATGCTAGAAGAACTAGTTATTTGAAAGATATTATTTTTGTTTATATAGCAACTTCTTTGAAAGTCACTCTAAAGATTAGAGAACCATAACCTACTATCTTTCAAGAAATAGTTCTCAGCTGTTTTGGGAATGGAATGAGGCAAGACCTGGAGACTTTTAGGCAGTGGAAAGATTACTGTATCTCTATGGTAAATAAAAAAAGAAATGAAGACATGTCTTTCTAGTTTTAGATTCTGTCACAAGACTGAACACATTCACTAGGATGCCCTAAAGTTACATTCTCACAATTTCTTAAATATATGTGATCAGGAAAAGTGGTTTAAAATACAGCCCTTCAAAGCTCTGGTTGCTAACAAAGTGACGTTTTATATTAGTCTTTCTCTTGAACACAAAGGACTGTTTCATTTTGTGTGGATGTATGCATGTGCATGTTCCTGCAGAACTAATTGTCATTTAAATCTACTTCCATCTTAAATTGTTTCATTTATATGGTTGATTGAACACTTTATATGCAAGAACTGCAGTTAAGCATAACATTAGGCCAATGTGACCTAAGTAGTGATCTTTTTCAGTTATGATCTCGACACTTCAAACAAAATTGATGAAATGTAATCATAATGATCTCTACTGGAAGATTAATATTAATAGAAATACTGAAGTTGACAGCAACTTTTCCCACAGATTTTTGCTTTCAGATCAAATATTTGACCAACTAGCAAATGTTACTAGAAGATGTAGGGGTTTAAGACCCACACTTAAACCAAGGTATATTTTTCAAAATAAAAATTGCATAGCACATTCCTATACTTTCTGGTTAAAATAATGGTTGAAGAAGAGAAGGAAAACAAAAATAAAACAGATATTTTGAAACACTAAATCATTTCAGTTTTCCAGTTTGTTAAACGGTATTTGCTAGTAATGACTACATAATTACTCTCATGAACTTCTTCCAAAGTAGTCACATGAAGAAATCACTGATATGAACAAATACCCAGGAGTTCAGCTTTGTTGTTGAAAATAGTTCCTAGTGACAGTCAAAACTCCTCCATTTTCATCAAGTTAAATTGGATACTAACTTGACTTATCTGAATTACTAAGACTCTTGATAGAGTCAGCAGGAACAGTCAGCATTTATCAAAGTAATAATTGTATTTGTATCTGACTCTTTGTTGTCTAAAGTGTTGTCTGCCCACATGGCCTTTGTTCATGAAAGGCGAAAAAAGCCCAGCAAACCAATGATGGAATTCTTTCATCCAATTTATGACAAAGTACACGTCTTTGCAACTGTCTGGGAAGGTTCTGTTTTAAGTGTACATATAGCATGAAATGAATGACCTTTGAACTATGTTAAAATGTAACTTCATGTTTCAGGAAATTAAGTTGATATTGCATTTATTCTGACCTATGAAATATTGGGTGACAGTTCAGTAATGCTGATGAACAATATTCCTGAATAACTGGTTTGTTTACTTAATGAGCTATATTTTTACAGTTCAATTACCACTTACTTAGATATTTCTAAGAGCAACTTGAAAAGTTTTTGATTGTTTTTTGCAAGACACATATAGGAAAAAAACCCCACCTTCTTATCTCTGTTAAAGTATCAACTAAACCCACTGATCAGCTCTGCATGTCTTTTCCAATACAGGGGAAACATAGACCAGCTGTGAAAAGGATAATCAGTTTAAATAAGTAGTGGTTTGAAGATTTTTCTTGTTTTGCTTATTTTTCCTATGGAACACAACCATCTGAAGATTTCCTCCAAATATCTTGCTCATCCCACTCTGTACACACATTTTTTTAGCATACTTGCTCTTAAATCCTTAAGCCTATTCTTCTGAAATATTGCAAATTTTTAGAAATATTCCACAATAATTTTCATTTAAGAAAAAAATCACTAATGTCTAAATTCTTATTCCTTTAAGTTTACTTTTGAATCAGAGGAGACTAATAGCAACTGCATAGGAAAAGAACTTATTTTGCATATTGCTTAATTTGGAAAAAGTAAAATGTCATTCTATATTACACGAAGTGTCAAGTGTTAACATGTATCTGAAAAAAATGTTAAAAAAGAGAAGATAATTTAGTGTGTTCTCAATGTGGGGCAACAGGAATTAATGGAGTGTTTGCTATTGATTTCAGTGGAAGGAAAAAAGGGTCATTAAAATATGGTTTATTCTCTTAGTGAAAATGGTCTCAGTTTGACATAGTGTGGATAATGTTTTTATCTATGTCTACAACTCTAATTTTATTTCTATGTGATATTGCTTATTCTTTCAAAATTGCAATGGCATGGCTCAGATTAGCAAAATACAATTCTGTGTTGGCTAAGAAAACTGGAAAATTCCTATATACTAGTGCAGAGTAATTATTTTAATTGTGAAGTATAGTAATTTTAAAATTCATTATTTTCTTTAGCATCATAGATTTATTTGATTATATGACTATCGCGGCGGGGGAAATTGAACCTCACGACAAATCAATATGATTTCAGATGAAGGTCTTTATTATGGGTTAACTCCCTATTTATATAGATCAAGCAGGCCAAACATGAGGTAAACATTGATCAGTCACTTCTGCCCCAGTAACCAGTCTTCCTTGGCTACCGCCCAACTCACATAACTTTGTTGCTAGGTTGCAAACTCCTGCCCACACCTACAGGTTACTTTATTAACATAACATAACAGAGTCATTTACAACTTTTGTGATTTTCCCAGCTCCACTCTGTCAGGGTACTTGAAGAAACAATTTCTAACATATGATGAAATCTCATTTGTACCTCCATCAAGGAGTTTAGAGACAATGTCAGGAAAAGGAGTCCAAAAAAACATCCCTGCTTAGCTACTCCTAAACTCACTACAGTTGCCATTATCCCATCAATGACCCATCTGTGCAAGCCAATTGGAACAGGACCAAACAGTTGCAGATAGGAAAGAAAGCATTTTCTGAGCCCCTGCCACGACAGCTTCAGAAGGACCTCAGCCTCATTGTCCAGGTATGGAAGACAAGGGAGTCCTTTTCAACTCTGTGTATGTATGTGGGCACAATGACCTGTACCAGAAGCTGAAGTAGGTATGTAGCCTTGGGCATTGTATATACCAGTGCCAGCAACTGGGGAGACTGAGATCCCAGCACACCTGAGGGTAAGTCTGCAGTTCTGAACTAGGCAGTTGGAGGGACCCAACTTGTACATATAAGTGAGCATTATATATTGTCATTCAAGGAATCCCATCTTGCTCAGCCAGAGAGAGGAGCAGGATGAGACTCATTTTCTGCATTCATGTGAGTGCTCTAAGCATCTGTCAGTGATCCCTATGGCCAACTGCGTATGTGTGGCACATATGGGTTCTTTGTGGGCATGAGCCTCTGCAACTCATCTTCAGCCTCCATGCTGGTTGGACCTTGGCACATGGAACTGCACCATCCTGGTTTATTGGATCTGACATGAAGCTCACAGGTTTTCTAATATCTGGCTTGGTTATGAGTCAGGTACTTAATATTTTTTTCACTGAAGCATGTCCAAGGTTACAGTGATTAAGATAGTGAGCCTGTTTTCAGCATTCTAAAAGATTTTTTCTCTTTTTTTTTACAGAGTACAGAAAGATAAATAAAGCATCCAGAACATTTTCTGTATTCCCCATCCAATAGATTTCAATCTTGATAGACTTTCTCTTATGGCTGTGAAAATGGTATTTGATTGTTGTTGCGCTTTATGTTTTGTCCTCCTTCACTTTCATGGGATACACTGATATACAGTTATCGAGACACACATATACAGACTTATATTTATTAATATAGGTCTATGTCCCATCCTACTTTAAACGGTGAGCTCTTTATACCAGCATAGCAAAAGAGTAATATACATTACTCAGAAGGAGGGTGTAAACTGTATTTTTACTAAACAAGCTGCATGCCCTTAGAACACTCGATTCAAAAAAATCAAACAAACCTTACCAGACAGAACAAAGTCAGGAAACGTCGCAGGCAAAGTTACAGGAACACTGGTCACCTTGCAATGGTTGGCAACATTGTAACAACCTGCTTAACCGAGAAAAGACATTAAGAGCCTGATGCTGCCAAGTCAGAACCGAAAACCTAAACAAAAATGTCAGCTAAAGCCCTCTGCAGTCACATGTGTTGAAAGCAGAAAAGGGGGGGAAAGACACAAAGAAAGAAAAGAGGAAAATAGTTACAAGAGAAAAAGGAAAGATGAAAGATAGTCACCATCTTCAGGGCTCCTGGCATAGCAGCACCTGTACTCTGGTTGCAACGAGTTTGGAAGATGGTGGGTATACACACTACTGGTTGCAGGGTCCTGCGGGGATTTTGAAGCTCTCTGTCCCTGCCCCTCACCTGTACCAGGTGGCAGGTAAAAAGCCTGGACACATCTCCTACTAGTCAGGGCTGCTCTTGCAACTGTGTGTGTGTGTGAAGGTGTTCAATCGTTTCAAGACATTAACCAGTACTATGTTGTGTTCATACACTCTGTAAACTATATTAGCAACTAGATAAAATGATCTCTCTGGTAAAGCTCAGGTATGCTAGTGTAGGTCCAATGAAGAGAAGCCTGTACTTCTACAGAATCATAGAATCATAGAACAACCAGGTTGGAAGGGACCCATCGGATCTTCTAGTCCAACCATTCCTATCAAACACTAAACCAAGTCCCTCAAGACCTCATCCACCCGTGCCTTAAACACCTCCAGGGAAGGTGAATCAACCACCTCCCTGGGCAGCCTATTCCAATGCCCAATGACCCTCTCTGTGAAAAACTTCCTCCTAATCTCCAGCCTAAATCACTCTGGCGGAGTTTGAGGCCATTCCCTCTCGTCCTGTAAACTGTCACTTGGGAGAAGAGGCCAGCTCCCTCCTCTCTACAACCACCTTTCAGGTAGTTGTAGAGAGTAATGAGGTCTCCTCTCAGCCTCCTCTTCTCCAGGCTAAACAACCCCAGCTCTCTCAGCCGCTCCTCATAGGGCCTGTTCTCCAGCCCCTTCACCAGCTTCGTCATTCTTGCTCCAGAACCTCAACATCTTTCTTGTGGTGAGGGGTCCAGAACTGAACATAGGATTCAAGGGGTGGTCTCACCAGTGCTGAGTACAGAGGGAGAATCACCTCCCTGGACCTGCTGGTCACACCATTTCTGATACAAGCCAGGATGCCATTGGCCTTCTTGGCCACCTGGGTACACTGCTGGCTCATGTTCAATTGACTGTTGACCAACACCCCTAGGTCCCTCTCCTCCAGGCAGCTTTCTAGACAGACTTCTCCTAGTCTGTAGTTCTGCATAGGGTTGTTGTGCCCCAAGTGCAGGATCCGGCATTTGGCCGTGATAAACCTCATGCTATTGGACACTGCCCAGTGGTCCAGCCTGTTCAGATCCCTTTGCAGAGCCTCCCTACCCTCCAGCAGATCGACACTTCCACACAGCTTAGTGTCATCTGCAAACTTGCTAAGGGTACCCTCAATGCCTTCATCTAGGTCATTGATGAAAACATTCAACAGGGCTGGACCTAGCACTGAGCCCTGGGGAACCCCACTTGTAACTGACCTCCAGCTGGACTTAACACCATTTACCACCATTCTCTGGGCCTGGCCATCCAGCCAGTTTTCTACCCAGGAGAGTGTGTGCCTGTCCAGGCCAGAGGCTGACAGTTTCTGTAGCAGAATGCTGTGAGAAACTGTGTCAAAGGCTTTCCTGAAGTCCAGAAAGATCACATCCACAGCCTTTTACTCATCCAGCAGACAACTTACTTTGTCATAGAAGGCGATCAGGTTGGTTTGGCAAGACCTGCCTTTTGTGAACCCATGTTGACTGGACCTGATCTGCCAGTTCTCTTGCAAGTGCTTCAAGATAGCACTCAAGATCACCTGTTCCATGACTTTCCCTGGCACTGAGGTCAGACTGACTGGTCTGTAGTTCCCCAGATCCTCCCTGTTACCTTTCTTGTAAATGGGAACTACATCAGCAAGCCTCCAGTCCAGAGGTACCTCCCCAGTCTTCCAGGACTGCTGGAAGGTGATGGAAAGGCGTTTGGCCAATACATCTGCCAGCTCCTTCAAAACCCTGGGATGAATCCCATCTGGCTCCATAGACTTGTGGGTGTCCAGTTGGGCAAGCAAGGCTCTGACCACCTCCTCTTGGATCATGGGAACCTCATATTGCTCCTCTGTTTCCGGGGTTTCTACACAGAGGGAACAGCTTTCTTTACAATTAATGATGATTAACAAAATGAATTCAGTACAAAAAGCAGCAGAAGAGGAAAAAAGATGTATAGTTAACTTTTTTTACCTTTATTCAAAAGCTGTGGTTTATGGATAAGTAATCTTTCTTTACCTGTAATCAAATACTTAACATCCAGTTATTCAACTGCATGTTTTCAAAGTCTTGCACAATGTCGTTCACTTACATTTTTTCTAGTAGTATTTGTCTCCTTAGTCTCCTGACTCAACTTGCCAATTATCTGTTAAGTAAGACTCTTTCTCTATTATTTGCATTTTCCCGTTCTTGGTAGTAACTTTCTTAAGTAACCAAATCACTTTTTTCAGCTCTTTTGATGATAGCATTGCACTGTAGAAGACTGAGAATATGAATGCCCTTTCCCTCAGAATTCCCTTTCCTTGTATTCCTTTGGTATATTTTGAAAACTGTAATTGTACCAACAGATATGGGAGCACACATTTTAGTCACCTGGCAAGTGTCAGTACATTATCACAGAGCACAGGTTGGTCAGTTTTTTGCCTGGGATCATCCTAAGTGAATCAAGTTTATTATCCCTGACATTTATAAAGACCTAACCAGCACTGATAAAAAGTGAAGAAATTGAATATAGTGAAGAAGAATTATTATGATGACACACAAATAATTCTTAGGATGCCTTAACCTGTGATGAAAGAATTAGAATTCATACAATATTTTTGCGAATTAGAAGCTGACAAAATGCTTTATCTTATAACATCTTCACACATTTTTTTTACTAAATATAGTGCTTATGAAAGAGATCATTTAAGTATACAATTATAAAGAAGATTAAGATAACTTTGGGAACCTCAATCTGTAATACTGAAGCTTTTTAAAAAAAATCTGTAAAAAAAAATGAAAAATTATTTATGTTGAGTTAACTAGTTTTTAGGGTTTAGTATTTCTCTATATCTTGAAAGGAATTTTTATTTTAAGTTATTTTTTATTGTCCTCTCTAATTCTTCATTCAATATGGAAGGTCTTAAAACACAGAATGGTTTGGATTGGAAAGGACCTTTATACATCATGTAGTCCAACACCTCCACTGTGAGCAAGGACATTTTCAGTAGATCAGGTTGCTCACAGCCCCATTCAACCATTCTTGAAACACCATTCCATTCCAGTCTATTCTAACATGAAGCCAGAGTAGATGGGCAAAATCACCTCCTTCAGCCTGCAGGTCACACTTCTTTCGATGCAGCCCAGTATATGTTTGTGCTTCCCTTGCTCTGGGGACCCTTTGTCCATCTTGATCTAGCACTCAGCTGCAAAGTTTATGTTCACTTTAGTTTGATCCAGGGGTGATATCCATTTGGAATAAATTTAGGACATCCTGGAAGTGATTAGTCATGTTACTGTGGCCCTGCACTCAAATTTATTGTAGCAGCTCGGCACAATAACTAGCTGAGTAAAATACCATGGCTATACTGCTTCTGGATGTGTGGCTAGTTCTAGACAAGGCGTCACAGAGCTTAGACCAGCTGGTTTTGACATGAGAGTCAGACTGTTATGCTAGTTCCATGCTTTAGCTTAGGCATAAGTGGAAACAGGTTAATTCAATTATGAGAGGGAAGCAGTTTTTAATAGAAGTGGATGAGATTAGGATAAAAAATGTTTTCCTACATTGCATTTTATGACCCTGAGTGCTCAGTGTTGCACAGTAGGGACATTTTTCTTTTAAGTCCACAGAATCTGTAGAAGTGGTTTAGGTGATGATAACGTGTAGGACTTCTACATCTATATAAACAATGAAGAAGTCATACAAATCTTGGCTGAGATTTAAGTCTTCCTAACTCATTTTAATAATTCCTACATAGCTCATTGGTACTATTACAACTAATTGCTAGAGTAGCTAAAAAGCTAAAGTCACATCAGGGCAATGTCCCCAAGGTCAAGAGATATTTTTTCCCTCTTGCTTATAAAGAAGCTCATTAGTCTTCACTCCATCAGTCTTTTACATTATTCAAGTTCCCACTTAATGAATGAATGTTATATCATATACTTGTTGGAATACTCCTTTTCATTAGTACATGTGAACACTTCATATATGAAATAATGGCTTACTATATTTTTCCCTAAAACATCTGCCTCTGTTTATTGCTTCAGTTGTGTCATAATTCTGTTCATTTTCCTTCAAACAGTGAAGTATATAGATACCTTTAGTGCCATCACAACACTTTAAAACACATTTATGTATGTTTGAAATCACATACATCAGGACTCAGTACTAATTATATTTACTCTCCTGGTTAGATTATGACAATATGCCAGCCTACCATCAGCCAGGTTGAGAATATCAGTCTGTTTAATGATTTGTTTTAAGTGCTCTAGCTGTACATATTTATTGACTTTGTTCTGCAGTCTGATTAATGTTCCGAAATTGGTGACATCTGTGTCATGAGGATGATCCACAAACAAATCTATGCAACAAAAATGCCACATTTTTCCTGAAAATGAAAGATTACTCTAGTTTCTTTATGTCTTCTTCCCAGCTGTGATAGTTAACTATTATATTACTCATAGCAGCACAGTGTTAGACAGTCTGCATTTCTGCCTATTTACTGGCACTGCTGCATTAGGAAAACAAAAAAATAGCATGTAAAAATAATTTTAAAAATCTACAGTCTTGACATGGATGGGCAGAATGATGATAAATCAACTAACTTTCATGACGTGTAAGTGGACCAGCTTTCACTTGAGATGGATGTTTAAAGCAGATGGAAGGAAGTGTTTTCACTGAACTATTGTTCAGCCCATATGGGAACTACTCCACTGATTACAATTTACATTTCAGCAATATTTCAAAGTAAAAAAACTAGTCTAGAAACTGGAAAAAAGAAAATAAGAAAAGACAAAAAGTGTTCTAGTTTTTCACTGCTTTTTAATGATGCCTTATACAGCAGCATATAAAATAGCAATGATTTCCTTATGCTCCCTCTCTATATTACATTTATGTTACACATGACTGTGATTGTCCCCATGGCAATAAAGTACAGGTGATAGCTACTTACAGAAACTATGCAATAAGGTATTGAAATGAAAAAATCACAAAAGTCAATGAAAATCAAAGGATCTTGATTCCTTCCTTATGGATCCTGATTGGGAGATAATTTTCTATTTCACCAGCTTTGCAAAGCTCCTTTGACTAACATAATCTTTGTTTACAACGTTGTAAGCTTAGATCATAAATAAAACTTGGAATTCTTGAAAGGTTATGTCAGTTCTAATAGCTTAGAATACTGTGGGTTTTTTTAAAGTCAGTACTACTGTGTTGATTCAGCCCAGTCTTCTTTTCTTTTTTTTTTCTCTTTATTCCTTTCCTTGTCCCTTCCTCCTCCCTTTTCCCTTCCCTTTGGGCTCCTTTTCAAGGTCTCATAAATATCATCTAATTCCAACTGATTCTTTTCCTCCTTTATCTGTTTCCCTTCCTATAATCTGTCTAGTTGGGTACGAACAGTCACATGCTTTCTAACTGCAAGGTGGCTAGGAGTTATTGCTTAAGCTAATTCACTTCTTTATTCTAAAATCACTTAACATAAAATTGAAGCGAACAATACTTTAACAGCATATACATCCCTTGTCCGTATCACACCCCACAATAGACCATTAGTTATTATTTCCAATACATGAGCTCAGGGTGTGGTTTCACCAGTCCAAATCTTGTTCAGTCTCCTTGATTCTCCTTAGCCTCTCCCCTTCCTCTCACAGCTCTGCCACCAGGCTGAAATCATCCACCTGCTCACATCTCACACAACAGTTGCCCCTGTTGCCCTCTGTTTCCGGTGCAAGATAGTGGCACTCTCTGCAGCCAGAGAGCTGGATGGCTGTATGTTTTCCTGGGAGCTCAGTCTGGGATCATTCATCCCTTTTGTCAGGTGCAGAGGATTCAGCCTACTGCAGGGTGGATACCATGGCTGGGCTCCCTCTCGCTGACTGAACACACCTCCAGAGCATGGAGACTGCCCCATCCCTGCACCTTCCCTGCTCACCCTGCCTGCATGAGCTGCTCTCGTGAACCACTGAGCCCCTTCTGACAAGGCCTATCCCTGTTAGTACTCTCCTGTTTGCCACACTCCAGTCACTATACTCCTGAAGGGCCACATAAATCCCCTGTGGTTTGTCCTGGGGCCACCCACCCCAGAATCAGCTGACATATGGAAGTTGTTGGGACCAAGAGCCAGGATCTCCCTGTTGGGGAGGCTTCTCTCTCCCCACAGAGCATGATTTTGTCTTGATCCAGCACTTGGTTGCGTAACTTACTGTGCCTGCTGTTGATTCTCACTGATTACTGTGTGACATTTACATAATATATAATCCATTTTAAATATCTCAAGATAAAGATCATTTATAGAAATATGTTGTGGTTACATCATACTCATTACATGATCATAAGGTTCTGCAGGTTGTAATGGTAGTGTAATTGTAAAATGTGTTGTTGACAACAGTGAAGCTAAATTATTGGTTATACAGAAGGGTAGTGGATGTATTATCAGTACTGATAAATTATTTTTCACCATGAGAACAAAAGCAACAGTGTACACATGGACTCATTACTCAGACTATCGAGCTCATAAGATAATTCAAATGGGAAAGTACCTCAGGAAGTCTCTGGTCTAACCCCTGTTCATCACAGAATCCACTAGGAGGTCTCACCTGGTCGCTCAAGGCTCTGCTCATTGAAGACTGAAAACTTCCAAAGATAGAGGCTACGCAACCTCTCTGGCCAAGATATTCTGGTACTTGACATTCCCAAGAGTAAAAAAGCAATAATTTGTGTCTTATGGAATCTCTTCTGTTTCAACTGGTCTCTCAGTCTTCTTCCTTCTATTGTGTTATAAAAGCTAAATGCAGGAATAGATCTGAACTCAGGGAGAAATTGTACTGAATAATTCCTCCTCATAGGCTGCATACAACACTTTAAAAGCAAAGTCAATGGAGGTGCAGCATGCACAGGAGCAGCACACTGTTCATCAGAAAGGAATGCTGCAAGGACATGTTACCCTGTGAAATAGGAGATGGAACATTTGGAGAAAGGTGTAGCCAGCTCCTTCTGTGAGCAAAGAGTATGATTCCCCTGCAAGAAGCCTGGTAGAAATGCCTAATTATTTTGCAAGAAGATGAATAGCATCTGCTGCTCTGACTACCCAGCCCTCCAGTTGACTCCAGTTGACTCACTATAACTTCATTATAATATCATTATGATACTAAAACACACCTATGGTTACCTGCCCCTCCCTGCCTCTGAGCCAAACCAGCTCCATGGCCACACCTACGGGACATGTGCAGGCAAGATCTGGCAAACAAATTGACTTTTTCTCCACCAATCAGCAGGATTTGACATAATGACTTCAGTCAGTTAAGGTCCACCTAGAATTCCACAAATTATTATAAAAATCCAATACTATGCTGGGAGGGGAAGTTGTTGGGGAAAACCTACCACAAATACCTTTCTGGGATCAACTGGTGAATAGATCTCTGTTTTCCTTCCCAGTCAGGAATATCCCTGGTAAGTATACGCATGCTGACTTCTAGTATTATGCTAACTATGACTATATTTCTGTACTTTAATCATAGCTATGTATTTTCTATCTACATGATACTTTCACATAAGTCTGAGTGTTATTGCTACAGATACATAATTGCTTCTTGCGTCCTTGTACACCTTTGGGTACTGGGTCATAAATAAAGTTGTTTGATATATTTTCACAAATAGTAGATTATCCATAGTCACCTTTGAACTCTTATTTAGTCGCAAATTGTAAAAATTATTTTTAATAAAATTGACTTTTTTGCACATATACAAGCCTTAGGAATTTTGTTATCTGCTAAGAGGGACTTAAAGAACTGATTTCAACTCAGTAAGACAGATAATAGCCTTTGCAAGATTGCTGTTAAGAATTTAAGTGAAACAGTGAAGAACAATCAGAACAAGATTAATTGCTCTTAAGTGATTGCTCTGTATTTACTGTGACCCGACCTGCTGAGTGGTTTATTTCCATTTTTGAGATAGTTTCAGAGAAAAAGTATTAAGCAGATTGGTAAACTCTCCCTTTACTGAAGTCCCTTGTGTTTTCAAATTTATTTTGTGACATCTGTACCTCTACAATGTGTCTCAATCTGTTTTCTTGATAACTTCCTCTTTGGTTTCTATCAGCTTCCCCATAATCCTTCTCTTCTTTAGATTGAACAAGCTAATTTCTTCCCTTAAGCCATTCTTCTGTTTATCTGTCAAAATTGCAGTTGAATGATTTTGAACCAGATCAACTGGGATTTGGCCATTTTGTTTTCTTGACACGTAGAGTTATAGAATAAAGATAGAGAAAAGTTTAGGCTGGGATGAACCTTTTGAGGTCAGCTAGTTCAATATCCTGTTTAAATCACAGTTAAATTTAAGACTGGATCAGGTTGTTTTTACATCTCCTCAGAGCTTTTTAACTTTAAGTTAAGTGTGCTTAATCATGAAGAGAATTTTTTTCAATTGTTTCAATCTGTGATGCAAATTCTGACTGTGACTTATTTATCCTGGTGCTACAGACTTCTGAAAAGTATTTGAGTCTGTTTTCTCTATATAACCCTTGCCATCAGGTAATTGAAAACATCAGTTAGATTTTCCCCTTATCCTTCTCTTTTCAGGCTGAACAAATGCAGTTTCCAGAACTGTGCTCTCAAAGTTGTGTTCTTTGTTGTGTTAGTCACCTTCCACCAGTTTATCAAGGTGTCTTACATTTTAAACAACCGAAACCAGATTTAATTTCCCAAACACACTCTCATAAGTGCTACTGGAGTGTTGTAATCACTTTTCTTAATCTCAGACTTAAGATATAGCCCATATTACTATCACCAGAGATCACCAGGGCATACGCTGCCACAAAGGCATGGTACTGATGTTCAGCCTTTCATCCCCACAAGCCCTCCAGTCTTTTTCTGAAAAGCTTCTACCAGACAGCTGGGCTGAAACCGATACTGTGGTAAGGGCTTATTCTGACATTTTAATTTCTCGTCTTGTTGAAATACACGATGTTCCCGCCAAAATGTTGGAGTCAGTCTAGAAGGTGACCCTGTCCTCTTCTGTACAGACCAGTACCTGCAAGTTAATGTCATCTGTAAACTGGATGGGGCATATTCTGTCAATGATGAAGGTTTTGAACTACTGGTCCCTGTATTGTTCTGAGAGGTATGCTATCCATAATGATCTGTCAGTTTGACTTTGAGCTGTTCAGCATGACTTTTTCAGTCTATTGTTTATCCCATTTCTCATCCATCATGTGGTCCAGACACTGAAATCTCACTGTCTTTGTGAGATCCGGGTGTCAGGGTTGCTAATGGAAGCCATGTCATAATCTGTATTAAAGTTAAGATAACAAATATTGACTGATGTCTTCTTGTCCACAAAGATAGTTATTTAAAAACATAAGGCAATTAGGTTGGCCATGCCTGACTTTCACTTTGTAAATCTCTTCTGTCTATTCTCACATATATTCTTGTCTTTCATGTGCTTAGAAACTTACTGGAGGATTTGTTCCACAACCGTCAAAGGGACTGAGGTAAATCTGACCAGCATGTGATTTCCTGGATCTTCAGTTCTGTCTTCTTTGAAGATGTGCATAATATTTGCTTTTTTTCAAACATTAGGGATCTTCCTAGAAGACCATTAAAAGGTAATACAGAGTGGTCTTATATCAATACTGTCCAGCACTTTCAGCACCCTTGAACTCATATCGTTCATCATCGATTGCCAGTGTACTATGGAAACCTTTGGCATCCTTCATTAGCTTCTACTTCAGCTGAACTTTGGGTTACTGAATTCCATCCTAAACTGCCCAGTTCTCCACTCTTTCTGGGCAACTTATTTCAACTTTCACTTGTCATACATTTCCCACAGTCTCGTCTTTTTGCATTCAGGGAGGAGTAGCCCAGTCTCCTGCTGTGCCTGCTTGACTCCCCCATCATCTCGATAAATACTGCCTTTGTTTTGAAGAGACTGTCTTTGAAGATCAACATTGACGAAGTTATAGAAACAGTGAATGAAAAATACTCTGCAATACTAACCAGGAGACCCTACGGAAAGGAGAATTAAGTAGTTAGTGTCTCCTCACTGGCATGCTTTCTTTCCGTTATATTTGTGCTTCATTCAGAGGGAAGGGTCAAATTATCTTTAATATGTTTCTGAGTGGTGTCCACAGTTGGCTTGCAGGCTTCTGTGTGTTCAATAGAGATTATGTTACTATTGTTATTGTTATCTGGGTTTGGGTGGCTTTTTTGTGGTTTTGTTTTGTTTTGTTTTTAATGGTCAGGGCATTATAAGACGAGTCCCTGTCTAGACATAGAACAACTGGAAAAATTGGGCCTGCAGTTATGGCTAGTGAATCTGATACTGAATTCCCAGTTCTGGCTTGGTCTATCTGAATTAACATAACCCTACATTCTTCCCAATAGACTGAGATTCTCTGGGGAGTAAAAAAACACTGTTACGTAAGATATTTGAAAAATAAAATTTGCTTTAAAAATATAGTACCTACAAAAAGTACTAAGGAGTAGAAAGAAACATGTTTACTCATTTTAGATACTCAGAGAAGGCACCTAATACAGTGAATGGATTAATGGTGGAGGTGAGAAATAGGAAGATTAAAACTTTACTTAAGAAATTGAACTTCTGAAATAGTGGTAGAGAAATTTGGAAGAAAAGTTGAAGGAGGCAGCATCGTAAATCAGACTGACAGCAGAAAGCAATTGGTGAGGTATTAGCTAGAAGGGGAACATCAAGTGAGTGGAAAAATAACAATTGTATAGAGAAGAAAGGAAAAAAATGTCAACAACTTTGGAAGTAAGACATAAAATAAAATTCAGAAGCAGCTAGAATAGGTGTAGTTAAACTATACTGTGTTACCCAGCACACTTAATATGTTGTAACAATTATGTGTTTGCCTGTTGCCTTTCATGGCTTCACACTTGGGATAAATACTTCTGTTTTCTGTTTTTCTATTTTTTATTTTAATTATCAGTGACAGCTGTGTATTTGTTTTATGTCATCACAGTAATACTGAGATACCTCTCTCAGCGTTTCAGTGCTTACAAGATGATAATCTGAATAAAAATGAATGTGTGGGATATAGAATAGTTTAGTTGAAAGGAACATACGATGGTCATCTCATCCAACTGATTGCTCAATTTCCCACTGACCAAAACCTGAAGCATGTTATTATGGGCATTGTCCAAATACCTCTTTTTGAGGCACCAGCAGGCATGGGACTTGGACTAGCATTCTAGGAAGCCTGCCTCAGTGCTTGACCACCCTCTCGGTAAAGAAATGCTTCCTAATGTCAAGCCTGAACCTCTCCTGGTGCAGCTTTAAATTGTTCCTGAGTCCTATTGCTGGATATTAGAGAGGAAAGGTGAGTACCTCCTTCTCCACTTCCCCTCCTCAGTCTCCTTTTCTCCCAACTAGATAAACTCAGTGTCCTTAGCCACTCCTCTCATGCCTTCCTACCCTTCCTACCAGTTTTCTTGGTCTTTTCTGGAGGTATTTAAGTACCTTAACGTCCTTCTTAAATTGTGGGACCCAGAACTGTACACAGTTGTCAAAGCAAAGCAATACCACACTGAATACAGACTCTTTTGATCAATTGGTTACACTGTGTTTGATGCACTCCAGGATGTGGTTTGACCATCTGGCATCCAAGACAAACTGCTGACTTATATTGAGCCTATGCTTACTGATAAACTTGCTCTTAAGTTCATGAAGTACACAAATTCCTTTTTTAATCTATTAAGGATCTCTAAAGGAGCTATTTACTTACCATGTTATTATTGTCTAAGTCACATAGGCAACTTAAAACTCATAGTAGAATTTAGATTAAAGCTTAACTCAAATCCCTGTCTTGAATAGAGTAGTATGAATTGTTCTCAAACTGTTCTCTCAAATTCTCTTAGGCAGTTGAGTTTTAATATCTGACACTAATTTGCAGCTTTTGTAATTGACATGTAGATATTCTAATACTCAATGTTTACACACAAATACTTATTAATTCATTACCTTTATGCAGAAGTATGAAAAAATCCTTGCTGTGCAATTTCAAATACATTTTAAAGTTATTTTAATAGAAAATCAGATCAAAGGATGCTTCACAATTTACTTTAAAACTAACTTTAAAAAGTGAGTTTAACATGATTGTCTTTTTTAGGCAATAATTTAAAAATATTTATTTTGTGAATTATTCTATTGACTATATTAATATGTGGGAATTTATTTAATGTCTTCACTATGTTCTGAGATTAAGTTGCGTCTAGAATAAAAGGTAATTTAAAGAAGACGAGTTTATCCTAAGAAACAAAGATATGAGTTGAGATAGTGAAGGTTCATTTTAATAATTCTCTGTTTCTCTTGCAGCAATGGAATTTTCTGTTCCACATGATTCCCAAATATGTTACTGATGGTAGTATGTGTTTTTATTGTATAGGGACAGACTATTCACAAGAAACTTTGCTATAATTTCTGTTCCAAATAATCTTCAAAAATAGAGAATAAAAAGTAATCTGTTTCACGAAGTGCATACTGAGAATAATGGAGGCATATCATCACTTTTCTAATGAATAATTTTTGTGCTGGGTAACATATTGAAAGAAAATCATATGCAACAGCACATAAAATCTATAAAAAATGTAACATCAGTCTTTGCAGATAATTTCTTAACAATTTAACAGTAATTTTTTATCTAAAATGTATCTTATGAAGCATGCTGTAAAGTTTTCGGTGCATAAAACATTGGAAGTTACTGTCTGAGAGGAATCTACTAATCTCTGCCAAGACTTCCCAGAGCGCTAATGCATTTGGAAACAAGGGTTAAGCAAAGCTGAGAAAAATACTTCTTGACTGAGTTACCCAGGAGACTAAGATTATTCTCTGAAAATAAAATGAGCCTAAAGTGATAGATTTTGAAATGTCACTACCAGATTGTGCCTGAAAAATAATTAAATTTATCCACTAATTAGCTGCTTGAATCAGGTAAGCTAACTGCATATAAAAACATTTTCTCAAATAATGTATGAATTAGAGGTGAAAGAAATACTAATGTAGATCTTTCACAAATATTTTTTTAATGTTGCTTTAGGTTTCATTGTCCACTACCGAAATTAAAGTGAAAATTTAGCATTTATTAAAAATTCATAGTATTCTTAATAGTACCAGGAACCAAATATGTGTTAGACAATAATGCAAATATGTGGTCTCCTGTAGTCTAGCAGTGTAGTTTCACTAATTTACCTCAGAAAATTCAAATTTTATTTGAGCTAAGAAGGCATGTAGAGTAATAAAAAAAATAAACAATAAGCTGACTTTTTTTAAAAAATGAAATAATTCTAACAATACAACCCCAACCAGTTTAATTTCATCAGTCTCCATCATACTTTTACATCTTTATGAACAAGGTCCTGCTACATAATCAACTTTGCTTCTTTTTGTACTTAAACATATATAAAAAGAGAAATTTCATGAACTTTGATACTTTGGCTGGATTACTAATGTACTGAGGTACCTAAAAGTAACATCTGTAGATTTAATTCTACACCAGTTTCTGGAGGGTTAAATGTGTGGTAGAACTGGAATCAGAATGTATCTTTTTGTTCCTTAACCTGTGTATTACCAGTCTGATTAAATTTCTAACTATTTTTTATTTGAGACTATAATGTACAAGAATATTTAAGTCAGTTGTGTTCCCATATAACCCAAAATATACTCATTAATGGTTAAAACAATGCTAAGTAGTATTTTGACCTTGTTTCAATTTCAATAGAAACAAAGAGCTTTTATCATGCATTGTACTTTTTCTTTTTTAGAAGACAGACATATTAATTCTGAATAGTAAGAGAAACAGAATTACTCATAGACATGGTGAGTTTATTCTGATATATAAAAGAGTGTATATTTCACATACATTAATTGCTCTATTTTGTACATGAGTGTACATTTGTTCTGAAATATGATCAAAGGTGACCTGAAAAGTTATTTCAATGTTTTTCACTTCTACTTATTTAGGCAAAGGTTTCAAATCTTGTCACAATGGCAGTCAGATGAGAAGTGAAAATAACTCATGAAGAAAAATATTAGATATATACATATAGACACATATAGTTCAATTCTGTATTTCCTTTCTTGACAGACTTTCCATTTGTTTAGGAATTGATTGAGAAACTGAGAGAACTGTGAGCTGATCCCTTTCCTTAGTTTATGTACTCTCCCTAACCTGATTTCTGATTTTTTAGCCTAGAGCTGATACATATTTTTTGATCTTTGTTCTTACAATAAGACCTGCTCAAGGAAAGAGTTTCATTGGGGGTTATTTATTTCTGCATTTTAATTAAGATGTCCAAACTGCTCAGAGTGTGGCACTGTGAGGCATAGTACCACTGATAGTTCTTAGCCTCCATAGTTAGTATGAAATGAGATTTACAGAACATAAAATAATGTGTTATCCACAGAAGTAAAACTTCATAATGAGGTATTAAGAAGCAATGCAGTTTTGAGCCTTTTTGCTGTAATAATTCATCACCTTGGGAAACTTCAGCTGTCTAGGTTGGAGACACATGATGAGGCTTTGTTCCAGATATTTTAACTCTCTTTTAATTTCAGCTGGCAGGTAATGGTAGATTGGTGAAATCCTTAGAATGAAATATAGAACAAGCAAGCCGCAGAAAGATGATAAAAAATGGTAAACAGAGCTAGGCTCCAGGATGAAAAATTCCATATGTAGATGAATGTAACACAAGACTAGTTTGTTTAAATATGTTTTAGATCAAAATAAATGTATTTTTTTTAAATAATACTTATAATAAAGTAACATATCAAGTCATAGAGATGATTGTCTTTTTGTAGATAATAATCTGACTGTATATTTTAAAATAATAAAATGTGGAAGAATTGGTCAATGTGACAATCTCTTTAATTTATTAATTAGAACACATTCACAGATAACAGCATTTATTTATTGAGGTAAATCCTAAGAATTGTACCTACTTGCACAACTAGTAAAACCAAAATTATGTTGCACGCTTGGGCACTTCCCCTCACTCATACGTTCTTCATCCATGCCATGAAGAAAAATGCCGTGATTACCATTTCAAACGACATGTTGATCCTGAACATATTTGTAAACAAGGGAATGGTTGATGTTAATTATGGTTTTACAACACAGATTAAGAAATATAACACTTCCAGAACTTCCCTACCTCTGCATTCCACTTACTCTTTGGACACAGTCTGGTGAGCTCTACAGAGGATAAACAACCTGTTCCTAGAACAGAAAGAGTCTTCAGTCTTGAAGTTTGTGAATACATGCTGAGAGGAGGTGAGGAATACTCTTCAGTATCTTGAAGTACGAAGAAAGATGGACTTACAGAGGCATGGCAATAATGTGCACTAGGCTTAAACAGAAAGTTTCTGAACTGCTAACATTTCTCACATCTTCCAAGAAGTCATGTACATATTACAGAAAGTTATCCACTTTGTACCAAGCATGGACCTGCTTACAGCAGTTGGTAGGCAAATTTTTCAGGCAGTAGGAACTCTAGGTAATTCTGAACTCAACCAAAGTCATACTTAAGTAGTTTGGGAGTTGGATTAGGTAATTATTAGATGTCACTTCCAACTGAACTATTTTGTCTTATTCTGTTTTATCCTGTCCTATTAAATCTTCTGGTGGGAAGTAGAAGCTTAGACTAAAGACAAGTGATGAAGTACACATTTTGTTTGAAGAAAACAAAAAAAGAAGCTAGATATTCAGGTCTTCCTCTTAACATCTGCACAAGCTCTGCAGCCTCCCCTTTAGCTACCTTTAACATATCTGAGTGTAAGTCCAAGTACAATATGGGCTGCTGGAGTTACCATTAAAACACCCCTGGCAGGGCGTTAGCTGTGAAGTTAACAGCGGTCATGAAGCTGGAAATGTTTGAAAATATCGGCCAGTGTCATATTTGAGAACACAGAAAGGAGACTGAAATACCCTTGGTTTTGCATATACTGTCAGCGTAGTAAAGTTTTGAGCTCAGTTACTTTTTCTCTCCTGTTTGTGTATCTTGTTGTGGAGTTGAAAACTCTGCCAACCTATTTTTTCTTGAGTGAGGAAGAAACACTGGAGTATTTAAATGTAAGAGGTTCAAGATTGCTGTGCTTTCTTGGTGCAAGTTTTTCTTAGAAATGAAGGGCCTGTGACCACACAGAAAAATCTGGAGTCAAGTAAAGAAGAATTATACGTGAATTACCATTTTTTCTTTGTTGCAAAGAAATGTGCCAAAGACGTGATCCACTCTTCTTTGTATGCTCCTGAAGTGAACAGTAGTGCCACTACATAACTTTTCCATTTTACATGATTTTTGTGGTTTTTAAATTAATACCAAGGGAAACATAACAGGTTTTTTAGACATCTTTATAGAAATCTTCCCTGTTGTATAATTCTGTCAGGCTAAGAAGTTACAAGGTAAACTGTTTTTCTTTATTCTTTTATCTGTGTGAAAACATCACTTTGATACATCACAATGTAGTATTACGCAGCAAACTTATTCCCCTCTGTATACAATACGAGTGACAGAAACAAAGAAGGTCTGTAAGAAGAATCACTAGCATGCCAAATTTGACAAAATCTGTATTAGTCTTGTATGCATGTTTAGTACAGAGTGAAAAATGTCAGAAGAAGAAAATAATGAGCTAAACAACCTTTAGGGGAAAAAAAGTAAAAGGGAAGTACAATAAAAAGTGGATTTAGATCTTCCATAGGAACCTGAAAAAAAAGTTTTATTCCACAGCAATGAATACAACAATATAAGTGAGGATTAAAGGTTAATACCGTCATTGAAATAACTCAGATGATTTCTGATCAAATCCAATAAACTGAAGCTTTTTGCCTTCTTGAATGTGAATCTGAATTTGATACTGAGTTGATTAAGCAAGAATTTATAGTAGTATCTGATAATCAGTAAGTTACTTTCTAGTTCTAGAATAATAAACTTTCTCTCAAATATTGAAGAACTTTCTAATTAAGTGTGAATTGAAGTGTTCTTCTGTTTAGTGCTTTATTAAATTATTAAACAATTTCCTTCCTTTTCTCATTTCTGCAAGACAGTAATTTCAGAATGTTACTTCTACAGAAATTAAGACAAATCTGTATGCTGATGATCTTCAGAGTTCAGGGTTAACCTGTTTCAGTTCAGGAAAGAGGCTTTATTTTAGAGATTAGAAATTGACTTTCTGCTCATGTAAAAAAGAAAAGCAATTTTCAGAACAGAGGGGTTTATTTTTCCATTTGTCTCACTTGAGAGGCTTCATAAATACTGATGCCCTAGGGCTACAAATGACTTTCAGCCCGTGCAGCCAGCTCCCATTGACATCCTTGGTATTTTATCCTTGGTCAAGAACAATATATGACCAGTCATCTTTCACAACCCACTGCTCTCTTGGAGAAACAAAGCAAGGAAAACTGTTTTTTAAAAATCAGATTCCTGATCTCTCAGTTTCATTACTCTCCGGGGTTTCTATATTTAGAATGGCAATTACGTACATGCCAAGTTTTTGAAATTCTCGATAAACCTTTCAGTATACTCTTATCTGACAAATTAGAAGGTTATAAAATAGTATCAGTCTTAATCCCTTCTGTATTAAAAAGTTTGGCAGGGCCCTCATACTTTAAACTCCACCAGAATCCTGGATGCACACAGTTGAGTCATTGATCAAATTTCTATTATGTGTGCTCACTCATGTCTTCTGTTCAAAACTGTTGGCAGGACGAACTATCACTGCTGCTTCAAGCCTTTTTCAGGTATTTTAAATGATATTTCTTTCAGAAGTAAAATAAATCTTAACTTATGTTGTTGATTCTTTTGGACATTTCTTCTAGAATCTCTAAGTTCTATCAAAAAATAAATACTTTCATATGAGTTCCTACTGATAGACAAAGTTTTTATTTCTGTAAGGTTCCGAGTCTAGTGAATATACACAAACCATCACATCACCACCTTTCATGTCAGATTGTGGTCCAATAAATTTATAGTTAAGTTGGGACTAGTTCTAATTTTACAAGGGTACTCAGCTTCCTTGTGTGGCACTCTCAGACATCTTTCCATAAATCTGATGAATTTTTTGTATTTTCACAAACCATTATATTCTTGGAAGAGCTTATTTAAAAATTACAGGTCTCATTCACAAATTTAACAACATAATTGGTGAAGCAATGTGCATGATAAATCTTATATAATGATTTAGGAATAAATAAATGTATTTATTTTGGTCATTAGGTGAATATATGCTTTCTGTCAGCATTGATTAAATGTGATTTTTTTTTTCTTTCAAAGCTTTGTAAGAACTATAGTTGATTAGGAAGACACTAAATATTTCAGTCTCTGAGATACCAAAGAAGTAAGTTTTATTAGATACTGAAACTTCCACTAGATAGCTTTACGAATTCAACGCCTTATTACTCTACCGTAGTTCGTAGGAAATTTAATTAGACATCCATTAACAGTTCTCAGGCAGTTAATCTAGAAGGTTTTAAGTTGTGACAATGTTAAATATAGCTATTCATAAAGCTTTGAGTTGCAAGGTACAGTGTAAGGAAGTTCACTGACATCTTCTACATGACATTTGTATAATCCTTCAAGTTACCTCTTGCAGCTCCAGAAACTTATAGTTACGATATCTTGCATGACTACTCACACAGCTAGTAAGGAGCTTTGCCAGCACACTACCACCTTGCTGCCTATGAGGATACAAATCATAACTGTTGCAAAAATATTATGAGAAGAGACAAAGTCATTTGACTTGTGTATCTCTTCCCAAATTAGGGAAGCAGAATGGAAAATCATCCCAAATACAGTAAATATGATGCAGGAACACATGGTTAAAATAGTGTAAATCTCTACTGTAAGCCATATTTGTTAGTTGTAATTTGATGGTTTTATAGGACTGGGTCCTTTTTTGTTGTTTATTTGTTCCTAAAATAAAACATTATTTTCCAAAAACATGTTCTGTGTCTTCAGGAGGGCATAGATATAGGTTGCTGCTTTGCATAATTTTATAAGATTCGTAACATTTTTTTTTAATTTTGTTTTAAGAAAGTGTAATGAATTCAACCATTGGAATTTTTCTACCTCTTTGTAGGTTAAAGGTTTGTAATCTAAAGCATTTTGCTGAACAAGAAGTTTATTTTTCCAGCTGATTAAATGGTTTTGCTGAGAATAAATTTTTCTGTGCTGAGATTCCTGTAATATATATTTTCAAAAATCCAAAACACCATGAAGTATCTGGGTAAAAAAATGCAAAAAGGTTTTATAAAATGCTTCAGTTGCTCAAACAAAATCAGGAAGCATGTTTGTTTATCTTTAAACTGGGCCTTTCCAAAAACACAGTGGTGTAAACATCTGATGGAAAATGTATTGTTCCAGTAGAACCTGCAGTGCTATAATCTTTCTAGCTTTTGCTGAAGTGACTGCTGTAAGTTGCCAAAAGACATATTTGAACACTATTTTATTCCAAAAAGTGATTTTAATTCCCCTGCAGAAGAAAGTATTAGGGTACATCAATAACATTTAAAAAGGTTCTTTCTTTCATTTTTTTTTCTTTTTTCCCCCTACTTTATTTTCAGGAGTGGCACAGTCTAAGAATAATTCATCACTGCAAGTTTCCTTGTGCTATGATAAGGTGGAATATAGCCTACTCTGGCGCATTGGTAGTTCTTTTTCTTTTAGGTATGTGCTGACTTTGAAGGTGTCCTTTTTAAGGAAAGCTCTTCTCATGGAGGCACCTTTCAACTGACAGCAGGAATCTTTGTCAACGATGTGCCAAAACCGAAGTGCCTGATGTTTCTTTCTACCTTCTATCAACAGGTATATATTCCTTCCCTAGTTGTGACAGAGTTTTTACTTACTGGAAAACAAAGTGTTTTATTAGCATTCAACAGAGTTCTAGCTACAATGACTGACTGAAAAAAAAACATTTAAAAAGAGAAAAAAAAAAGAAAGAAAAATAATCCTGTTTCTTTATCAACAGAAACTATTACCAAAGATTTGCATATTGCATTTGGAAAACAGTGAATTCAAAAGAAACTTTCTAAATGCTATAGTAGAAAACATTTGCCTTATCAATGCTTTTGCTACACTTCAGCAAAAAGCCTTAATGTCAAAGACTATATCCCTCTGCAGGTCTGTGAGGTGGTGGGTCTGGGTCCTGCACCTGATTCCAGAACCTGACTCTGATTATCCTTGGTTAATTTTCTGCAGCCTGTGAAAAGATGAAAAAAAAAAGTCTCAAATCAAAAGCAGATAAAAGAAAAAAAACCCAACAGAGTCAAAGATCCACCTAGTAAGAACTTCAGTACTTTACAAAATAAAATAAAAAACAGTACTGTGGAACCTACTATAGTAGCCTGATATTTGGAGCATTGTGGGTTTGTTCAAAACAGAAAAGAAATATTGTTTAAACAAATTGGTTGTATTTTTCAGTAAAATCCTTCCCTGAACAGGAAAGAAAAGCATAGAGAAATTTGTGAATAGAGTAGAAATAAAATGTGATTTTCATGCTCAAAAATCCTGAAATGTTTTTTTTGTCCAGCAACATCACATTCTGAAAGTTCTGCTATCTGCTTTCTTTCCTCACCATCTGTTGGTTTTCAGATCCTTCTGGACTGAGGGTAAGCAACAATAGCAGCTGCTCCATGAACTCGATGAAGACTGACTAGCTGGGAAAATATTGCCATTTTCTAAGTAAATTTCCAGATTTGCTAAAGAGCAAGGTTTCTCAAAAACAACAGTGAAAAATAAAGGATTAAGTACAACAGTATAAATATTTTGCAGAAATTACTCTTCAACAGCCAAAACACTTCTGCAAATCAAAGTATGAAGGTTAAAGTGGATCAGAAGTACTATGATAACAAGCAAATTTATACCTTTGGAGAAAATTGGCTATCTACTGCAAACACAAAGCTTGCAAGAAAAAAAAAATCACCCTGTTTCTACACTTATAAATTACTTCCCTCATTGACTGTCTTTCCAGGTAATTTCTAATACTCCAGTACCTTGCATGTATTTAAGGCGCATTAAAAATTGAAAGCTCTGATATATCTACACTTAACTTTAGTGACAGAATGATAGAAAGACAGAACGGTTTCTGTTGGAAAAAACCTTTTAGATCGTCTAGTTCCAGGGCATCATGCAATGGACAAGAACATTCTCTACTAGATGAGGTTCGTCAGAGCCCAACCAACCTGTCCTTGAATACTTCCAGGGAGTGGACATCCATAACTTTTCTAGGAAGCTTGTTCTTGTTCCTCACCACCCTCATTGTACAGAATATCTTCCTTATATCTAAGCTAAATCTACCCCTTTTCAGTTTAGAGCCATTACGCCTTTCACTACCTGCCCTTGTAAAAAATCCCTCCACAGCTTTCTTATACACCCCTTTTTAGGTACTGCAAGATTGCTATAAGGTCTCCCTAGAGCCTTCTCTGGACTCACTCCAACATGTTGATCTCCTTGCATGGAAAGTTGCAGAACCAAACACAATACTCCGAGTGAGTTCTCATGAGAAAGGGGTAGAAGGTGAGACTTGCTTCTCTCAATGTACTGGCTGTAGTTCTTTTGATGCAGTATAGGATATGGGCTGCTTTTCTGGGCTGCAAGCACACATTGCCAGATCAGGTTACAGGAAATTTCAACAGGTTATAGGAATTTTATTAGGTTACAAAAAATTCTAATAGTGAAATGAGTCTCAAGCAAATGTTTTATTTTCCTTCTTGATGAAGTTCATTCAATTCAGCATACTGAATCCAATAAGAAGAGTCCGATATTTTAAATGGTGTTTAAGGCACGGGTGGATGAGGTCTTAAGGGACTTGGTTTAGTGTTAGATAGGAATGGTTGGACTAGAAGATCCGATGGGTCCCTTCCAACCTGGTTATTCTGTGATTCTGTGATAATTTTAGCCACATAGATTTTGGTGCACTCTACAAATGGTAGAATATGGTAAGTTTTACCCTGAGGTATCTTAAGTGAATGGGAAGTGTCAAGAGTCTCTGCAAGAGCAAAAGAACATTGGGAAGTGAAGCAACCAAGCTAGTGACTGGAAATTGACAAACTCAGGAACCGTTCCATTAGTTTTTGCTTTTAAACAAAAACATGTTAAAACAAATTCTTGAAAAATATAGGCAATTACTATAAAGAATAAATAATAAGATTATCTTTTCTGTAGCAATTTGATGTTTACTGTGTGTTACTTTGTTTTGTAACTGCACAAATAATAAGGACCTCCAGGAAAGCAGTAACTGTGAACGCAGTAACTGAGCTCTTTAAGAGGCAATTCTAAAGGAGAAAAAAAAAAAGAATTAAAAGCTAAACTTTCCTTAAAGAAACAGATAAAAAACTATATGCAAATTATCTAATGTCTGCATTAAATAGTAATAATTCATATTTGTGTGTTCTTTCTTCATAGAACAATCCTCTTCTCTTGTGAAGGTTGTCTCACCTTTCCTTTTCTTGGACAAAACAGAGACTAGAAAGTTTCTGTTGCCACTATTGTTAGAGGACTCTAAAGAGACATTAAATAAGTATCTCCTTCAGTACATACACCATTAGCTACATGTATTTTATATATTACAACCACTCTCACTCTCTTATTTTGCTTATCAGCTAATTGCATATGTAGTGCATACAGTCAGATATTTTAAATGACCCTTATTATAGTTTTACTCACTGTAGTCAGGCCTGAGTTGTAGCAGGTAAAATGGGCTGGTTATGCTTTGTTTTTATTTTTTTACAAAAATTATTAAGATTTAGAGTGATGATTTTGATTATTTTATAACCTAGAGTTATGAATTATCTTGTCATTTTACTGTCTTGTCATATAAATACTACTTCCCTCAAAGATGTTTTTCTTTGTGTAGCTGATTTCAGATATATATGCATACTAGATTTTCTCTAGAATTTAGTCCATAGACAGAGATAGCACACATATAACTGACTAGGGGCTTGATCCATTACCTAGATAAGTCAAATCAAATATTTATTAAATCAAGGACTTAGTTGAACATAAATATCATTGGAAATATTCATACGGCCAAAGAATTCCAGTCTGTGAATGATGAGGGCAGTGTGTGGAAGGAAACAGGCATTCACACTTGCCATGAACTAGAATGAAGAACCCTTATATATGGCTGGAAAATTAACTTTCTAAATGATCATTCGTACATTTGGAGGTATTTTATTCCTAATTTTTATTGCATTTATCTCTCTTAATTTCTCAAAGTTTAAATACATTTCTGACTTTGATCTTTAAGCCTTTGCAGGTTTTTTAGCTTACAGGACTTAATCAACAGACAACCAAACCTTTATCTGGCTGCCTGTAGTTCCTGACTGTAATTTTTAAGCCTCCTGTTCCTCAAAGATAAATGTACTGTGCAGGGGCTAAGCATAATTACACATTATAAGCATTGGACTGAATATACATAGCAAAATAGTTAAAGATATACTCAGGTTCCACTTCTGGTAAAGCAAGAGAGGATGAAAGCATGGTTTCTTATAGAATAGTTAACATAAATTATCTTGGATCACGGCTTTTTACAATGGAGTAATAAAGTTACTCTCTGAGTCTCTCCTTAGAACACAACAAAGAAGTCCATAGACATCGCAAATTATCTCTGCTGCTTTTTGTCTGAATTAATTTATCTTACATTGCACATAGAGCTGTGACAACTGTTACAATGTTAGGGCTTTAACAGAAGTTCAATTCAAAAACAGAATCAGGAATTATTTAAAATCAGGTGAACAATGACAGCACCTTGTTAAACTCTTGATATTATTTTTCTTTCAGTTCAAATATTATAAAGATTATCTACTCTTTTTTTATTCTTCTTTATTAATGGTAAAAAACACAGGTAGCTAGAGTCTACTCAAGGTTGACAAAAACTAGCCGGTAGACCTGAAATTAAGCCCTTGAATAGTATAAATGGGATTTGACCTCTCTTTAATCTGAGAATTACAGAACAAAGATTAGGGTTTGAGCCATAACAATACTTCAACAAGAAAGAGATAATTGATGCTGATTCTATAAGATTAACTTCCTACAAAGTATCTGATATTTGTGGGGTGCACAGTGTTACTTCAATCTAACAGGTTCCAGTATTACCTCTGTCTAAGTAAAATCAGGTAATGTAATAGAATGCACAGCTTCTTTTCAAGACTCTAGTGTGAGAATGTCTTAACAGCAATGGACAACATATGTTTATTCCAAAACAAGGGAAATTACAGATTTCAACAGGTAGATAAATTTATAATTTATTTAACATTATTAGAGTTACACTGAAAAATTGATATACTGACTCTATCTACATCTAAATTTTCCTTAATCATTTAACATTATTTGAAAAGGCCAGCAATGACAGGTAAAAGAGGGTTCATTACTTTAACTAACTGACTGCTTACGATAACATTAGATAAGAATGGAGTAACTGGCCTCATTTTGAATATCTGTATTTTTTCAGTATTTAAACTTAAGCTAACATAATTATGGTACAATGAAAGGCTTGAAATCTGAAAGTAAATGCTAGAGCTGATGAGGCTTTTAGCAGTAGATATCACAGGTTAATTCTTGATGTATATAGGAATAGCATTTATTTCAGAAAAAAACTCATCTGAGTATTCAGAAAATATTTGTAAGATAAGATGTAACAAGGCTAATAAAACAGTCCTTTAGTTTTAGTAACATTCTTAGAACTAAATGTCTTTATCAATGACCTGGATGAAGGCATTGAGTGCTCCCTTACCAAGTTTACAGGTGATACTACACTGGGTGTAAGCGTGGATCTGCTGGAGAGTAGGGAAGCTCTGCAAAGGGATCTGAGCAGGCTGAACAGCTGGACTGAGACTGGAGCATAAATCACTGCACTAATGCGAACAGAAGCAGAACAATGAGGGATCTCAATCCCATCCAGAAGCCTAATTGTTTTAAATGCTTTGGGAAAAACACAGTCAGCGCCCAAGACTCTGGTGACACTATGGTTACCAGGAGAAGAAAACCCTGTCAACACCATGGTGGTGATAGGATCTTTCCAGATGAATCTTTTAGGTATAGATGTTTTGAGCGGTAGGCAGTGGCAGGACACCTAGGGGAATTCATGGTCTTTTGGTGTTTCCCAGATCAGGCAATTGGCTGACACATCAGGCACAGAGATGCGTTTATTGCAAGTAGCACCTACCCTGCCTCCCTCCAAATTGACATAAGTTAAACCCTACCCATTGCCTTTAGGAGCAAGGGAGGGAATTACATCAGTTCTGGAAGATTTGAAAAAAACAAGGGATTGTAGTTCCCACTCACTTTCCCTTCAATTCTCCAGCATGGCCAGTCCAAAAACCAAACAGCAAGTGGAGATCAACAAGAGATTACAGGAGGCTCAATGCCAATACAGGACCACTAACAGCTGCTGTACCAAACATTACTGAATTGATAGCAACCATTCAGGAACAATTACACCCTGTCATGGCAACAATTGATGTCAAAGATATGTTTCTTTAAGGTCCCTTTACAGCCTGAGGACCAGGATCATTTTGCCTTCAACTGGGAAGGATAGCAGTACAGCTTTACATAACTCCCTCAAGGATACAAGCACTCCCCCATGCTAGCTCACTATGCTCTAGCACAAGAGCTGGAAGCAATCCCCAGGAAAGCACAGGTGAAGATTTATCAATATATAGATGATATACTGATAGGAGGGAATCAAACAGAAGAAGTTAGAGAAACTCAAAAGGACATTATCACTCATCAAGAAAGTATAGGATTGACAATTCTGCCTGAGAAAACGCATACCCGTTCAACTGAGGTAAAATTTTAGGAATCTAGTGGAATGGAGGCATGACGTGTATCCCATCGGATACTCTCTCCTCTCTCGATCAAATCAAGATGCCAGAATCAAAGAAAGATTTACAGCATGTACTAGGGTTGCTTGTTTCTTGGAGAAAACACATGCCTGACATTTCAATTATTGCCAGGCCCTCGTATGACTTACTGAGAGAGTCCATTCAGTGAGAATGGACTCAGGCCTATGATGAGGTCTTGCAGCTACTGATGTTTGAAGTGACAGCCTATCAAGCCATGGGTCCAATTCACCCGACAGATTTGGTTCAACCTGAATGGGGGTTTGCCAAGACTGGGTTGTCAATCCATTTGTGGCAAAAGGGTCCAGAGGGCCCTATTAGGCCGATTGGTTTTTATTCTTATAGTTTTAAAGATGCTGAGAAAAGGTATACAACTTGGGAAAAAGATCTATTCGTAGTTAGTCTAGCTCTGAGAGAAGCCAAACGCACCATCCGACAACAACCTATAGTTCTGAGAGGCCCATTTTATACCCATGCAGTATAAACTCTTCAGAAGGGACAGGAAGGGTGGGAGAAGAGGTGGAGTAGCCCTCTTTGTAAGGGAGGACTTGGACACCACTGAGAAGGATTGTGGTGATGAGGAGATTGAGTGCCTGTGGGTTAAAATCAGAGGAGCCCATAAGAAGGTAGATTTTATGCTGGGAGTCTGTTACAGGCCACCCAGCCAAGGAGAAGTAGCTGATGAGCTCTTCTATTAACAGCTGGGGTTAATCTCCAAATCAATGTCTCTTGTCCTCATGGGAGACTTCCGTCTCCCTGATATCTGCTGGAAGTACAATACAGCAGAAAGGAAGCAGTCTAGGAGGTTCCTGGAGTGTGTGGAAGACAACTTCCTTGCACAGCTGGCTAATGAACCAACAAGGGAAGGAGCCCTCCTGGACTTGCTGTTTGTGAACAGAGAAGGCCTTGTGGGGGATGTGGCAGTAGGGGTCACCTAGGACTAAGTGATCATGAGATGATAGGGTTTTCTGTTCTAGGTAAAGTGAAGAGGGTGGTTAGCAGGACAGTTGCATTAAATTTTCAGAGGGCAGACTTTAAACTCTTTGGAAGACTGGTTGGTAAAGTCTCCTGGGAGACAGCACTTGAGGGCAAGGGAGCCCATGAGGGCTAGGAGCATTTCAAAAAGGAGATCCTAGTAGCTCAGGAGAAAGCCATCCCCATGTTCCGGAAAAAAAGCCAGCAGGGAAAAATGCCGGCTTGGTTGAGTAGAGAGAACTTAAGTGACATTAGGAAAAAGAGGAATGTTTATAGGCTCTGGAAGAGGGGACAGGCCTCTTGGGTGGACTACAGGAGGGAAGTGAGGTTGTGTAGCGAAAAAAATCAGAGGGACTAAGACTGAACTAGAAATCAGGTTACTAAAGTCTGCGAAGGATAATAAAAAAATCTTTCTATAAATATATAAATAACAAAACGAGAACTAGGGAGACCATACAGTCCCTTTTGGACACAGAGGGAACAACAGTGACAGGGGATGAGAAGGCTGAGGTGCATAATGCCTTCTTTGCCTCAGTCTTTCATTGCAAAGAAGGTTGTTCCCCCCGTGTACAAACCAAGGAACTAGAGGAGCAATATGAGGCTCCCATGATCCAAGAGGAGGTGGTCAGAGCCCTGCTTGCCCAACTGGACACCCATAAGTCTATGGGGCCAGACGGGATTCACCCTAGGGTATTGAAGGAGCTGGCAAATATACTGGCCAAACGCCTTTCCATCATCTTCCAACAGTCCTGGAAGACTGAGGAGGTACCACTGGACTGGAGGCTGGCTGATGTTGTCTCCATCTACAAGAAAGGACTGCAGGGGGTATCCGGGGAACTACAGACCAGTCAATCTGACCTCAGTGCTAGGGGAAGTCATGGAACAGGTGATCTTGAGTGCTATCTTGAAGCACTTGCAAGAGAACTGGCAGATCAGGTCCAGTCAACATGGGTTCACAAAAGGCAGGTCTTGCCAAACCAACCTGATCGCCTTCTATGACAAAGTAAGTTGTCTGCTGGGTGAGTAAAAGGCTATGGATGTGATCTTTTTGGAGTTCAGGAAAGCCTTTGACACAGTTTCTCACAGCATTCTGCTACAGAAACTGTCAGCCTCTGGCCTGGACAGGCACACACTCTCCTGGGTAGAAAACTGGCTGGATGGCCGGGCCCAGAGAATGGTCATAAATGGTGTTAAATCCACTGGAGGGCTCAGTGCTGCGTCGAGCCCTGTTCAATGTCTTCATCAATGACCTGGATGAGGTCATTGAGGGTACCCTTAGCAAGTTTGCAGATGACACAAAGCTGTGTGCAAGTGTTGATCTGCTGGAGGGTAGGGAGGCTCTGCAAAGGGATCTGAACAGGCTGGACCACTGGACTGAGTCCAATGGCATGAGGTTTATCACGGCCAAATGCCGGGTCCTGCACTTGGGGCATAACAACCCTATGCAGAGCTACCGACTAGGAGAAGTCTGGCTGAAAAGCTGCCAGGAGGAGAGGGACCTAGGGGTGTTGGTCAACAGCTGACTGACCATGAGTCAACCGTGAGCCCAGGTGGCCAAGAAGGCCAATGGCATCCTGGCTTGTATCAGAAATGGTGTGACCAGCAGGTCCAGGGAGGTGATTCACCCTCTGTACTCAGCACTGGTGAGGCCGTCCCTTGAATCCTGTGTTCAGTTCTGAGCCCCTCACCACAAGAAGGATGTTGAGGCTGTGAAGCAAGTCCAGAGAAGAGAGATGAAGCTGGTGAAGGGGCTGGAGAACAGGCCCTATGAGGAGCAGCTGAGAGAGCTGGGGTTGTTTAGCCTGGAGAAGAGGAGGCTGAGAGGAGACCTCATTACTCTCTACAAGTACCTGAAAGGAGGTTGTAGAGAGGAGGGAGCTGGCCTCTTCTCCCAAGTGACAGGCAACAGGACAAGAGGGAATGGCCTCAAGCTCCGCCAGGGGAGATTTAGGCTGGAGATTAGGAGGAAGTTTTTCACACAGAGGGTCATTGGGCATTGGAATAGTCTGCCCAGTGAGGTGGTTGATTCCCCTTCCCTGGAGGTGTTTGAGGCACAAGTAGATGAGGTCCTGAGGGACATGGTTTAATGTTTGATAGGAATGGTTGGACTCAATGATCTGATGGGTCTGTTCCAACCTGGTTGTTCTATGATTCTATGATTTAAAGTAATCAAAGCAGTTTTAGCAGGAACTCCAACCCCTGACAGAGTGGCCCAGAGAGCGTCTGTGCAAAAATGGTATGCACAAATAGAACATTGTTGTGATTTTTTTTCCGTAACTGAAGGATCCACAAAATTTTTAAATATACAAGATGAGGTAGACTGGGATAGGGAAATAACTGAGCTTTTGTCTGTAATACAAGTAGCTCCTCTGTTTTCTGGACAATTGCAAAATGTCTGGTTTACAGATGCCTCGTCCAAATGAGAGGAAAAAATTTGGAAATACCAAGCTGTTGCACTGTGGGTAGATACCAAAGAACTGATTATTACCGAAGAAGAAGGTAGCACACAAATAGGAAAACTAGTTGCTGTGTGGAGCATTTTTTCAACATAAAGCCCAGTCTGCTTCTTCTGTCTATATCTATACTGACTCTTATGCTGTGTTCAAAGGTTGTAATGAATGGCTTCCATTCTGGGAAGAAAATGGATGGGAGGTCAACAGAGTACTTGTATGGTAAAAGTTAAAATGGCAAGACATAATTACCATTGCCAGACATAGGAAATTTGCAGTAGCATGGGTAGCATTTCATCAACAGGATGATACCCCAGTCAGCCAATGGAATGCTGAGGTGGATGAACTAGCAAGGCTACCCTACAAATCACCCAGACAGCAGAAATTGGGAGAATTTATTAGAATGGTTACATGTAAAATGGAAGCATTCAGGTGTTAAGGACCTCTATTGTGAGGCACAAGCCCAAGGGTGGACAGTTACCAAGGAGGAATGCAAAACTTATATATCCTCCTGTGACCAATGCCACATTCGTCTAGACAGATACCCTTTGCAGGGTGACCCCCTGCAATTACGAGGGAAAAGGCCTATGGGAGGTTTGTCAGATTGATTACATTGGTGTCTTTCAGAAAGCAGAAGGTAAGTGCTATATACTGGTGGGTGTAGAGATAGTATCTGGACTAGTGCAAGCTAAAGCATGTGCCAAAGCAACAAGAGAAAATACAATAAAAGCTCTCATAATGGTTTGGAATTTTCCCTAAACCACAGTCAATCCAATCAGACAATGGCTCACACTTCACAGCCAAAGTGGTCCAAGAGTTCCCCAGGAGGGAATTTCATGGGTGTTTCATACTCCATATTACCCACAAGCAAATGGAATTGTGGAACGAATAAACGGTCTACTAAAACACTTCCTCAAACCGCATAAGCCAGGGTGGGTTGAGCAAGCGTGGGATGCAGTGACCTGCATCAACAATCACTGGGGAACAAATGGATGCCAAAAAATCACTGCATTCTGTTCAAAATCTCCAACAATTACGCTAGCCCCGCATGGTCCTGGTGAAATTCAACAGCACTGTCACCCTGAAAACATCCAACATGCTCTTTAACCTGCAGTGGCTAGAGTTCCTACCTCTCTCTGTCACTGGGGCTGGTCATGTCAAGCATTGATGACACCCTGGGTGAAGGAATCAAACTGGCACTGAAGACATGAGTCTTTGAGAACAATGAAGCAGCACTTCCTCTCCATTGCACTTTAGGCCAGCTCTTTCAGTGATTACCTTCTGTTAAAATTACTTAGTGAATAAGTTTAACTTCTCCTTAACTCTTCAAAGACTGGTCTTTCTAGATATTCTTCTCATGTTTGTTTAAATTGCTTATGGTATTAAAGAATAATCCAACCTAGTTTCTTTTCTGCTCTGATCTTTCTTTCTGAAATAACTAAAAAACTGCATTAGCCAATATGGTGTCTCCCAAGACTTCTTCATCTTTTCATTGCACTATGATAGCTTGCACTTGTGCCCTTTAATTGTTACCAGATCTCCTTCTTTCCTTCTCTTTTTTGAGGCATCCATCCCAAGAGACCTCAGAGAACGTGTTTGTCAGGTTATAGAAGTCTGCTTTCCTGAAAGCTATTGATTTTTTATTGTGCCTTCCTTCCTAAGAACCAGAAATGTTATTTTTGTTTTTATGCTCATCAAACTTACTTTCCACTTTTGTTGTCTGTCACTTCCAAACTGAGCTGCTATCTTATACTTTTATTTGAAAGATGCTCCCATGTTTGCAAAGAACTAACGTATGTCCTGTTCTATTCTGGTGTTAAACCTTGAAATTGGGCCTTATTACCAACTTGTGCTGCCTGGTTGACCTGCTGTTGCACACAGAATGCAACACGATGACTAATCTTGCTAGCTGAATTTATATTAGATTTGTGCTGTGTCACATTTTGTATCTTTCTCATCTGTTTTTTTGCAGTTTTCAGTTACTTGGTTCCTTCCATACTTTGGATGTAACAGCAGGTATGCATGTTTTTGATATTGCAAGGCAACACTTTTCATTGGTTGGTTTTCTGAAAAGAGAATTATTGTTCTAGATTTGATATGAAATTAATACGATGTATTCTTGGACACGTATCAAATCATAATCTAAACAATTAATAGTATTCTATGATAATGTGGTTATTCCCCACAGTTCTCTCAACATAACATTGTGAGTGGAGGTGCCTTTTCATTCTTTTAAGGCCTAGTAACAGACTTGTTTATAACAGTAATTGTGTGAGCACACAAGGATGCTGCACTGGAAAAGGGAAAACATATGACTGAATTACTTCCTATTATTTGCAAACAGTGTTTAAAGTTATATCTATCTTGTAATGACTATGCAAATTGGAATGGTGTGGTGGTAAGAAGGGCAGAAGAATACATATGCAGTTTCTAGCAAATTCCACTCAAAAAAATTAAGAGAAATACTAGAATGTTCAGATCGTTCACTGCTTCCTATTTTTAGCTTCAGCGAATGGTATTTATGAAGTACAAACTGCAGATACTGAGGTATTCCAGGACATTGCCAACACAGAAAGGACATAAACATAGTTCTGTGGCTGCACAAGTCAAGGTGAAGATAGAGGGATAAAAAAAAGTATTAGAATATGAGACTTACAGGAGCAACTCTGATCCTCTTACGTCATATATTGCAAACAAATTGTTATAAACCAAAGGCAACGCTACCTTTTAACATAGTCAAGATGTATACAGCTATAAACGCATTTATGTGCATACAAATATTTACATATTTGTCTATAGGAAATGGAGTTAACTCCAGCTGGAGGCCAGTGACAAGTGGGGTTCCCCAGGGCTCAGTGCTAGGTCCAGCCTTGCTCAGTGTCTTTATCAATGACCTGGATGAAGACATTGAGTAAACCCTTAGCAAGTTTGTGGATAACACTAAGCCAGGTGGGAGTGTGGATCTGTTGGAGGGTAGGAAGGCTCTGTAAAGGGATCTGAACAGGTTGGACCACTGGACTGAGACCAACGGCATGAGGTTCAACAAAGCCAAATGCCGGATCCTGCACTTGGGGCACAACAATCCTGTGCAGTGCTACAGAGTAGGAGAAGTCTGGTTAGAAAGCTGCCTGGAGGAGAAGGTCCTGGGGGTGCTCGTTTACAGCGACTGAACGTGAGCCAGCAGTGTGCCCAGGTGGCCAAGAAAGCCAGTAGCATCTTGGCTTGTATCAGAAACAGTGTGACCAGCAGATCCAGGGAGGTTATTCTCCCTCTGTACTCAGCACTGGTGAGACCACACCTTGAATCCTGTGTTCAGTTCTGGGCCCCTCACCACAAGAAGGATGTTGAGGCTCTGGAGTGAGTCCAGAGATAACTAACAAAGCTGGTGAAGGGGCTGGAGAACAGGTCTTACGAGGAACGTCTGAGAGAGCTGGGGTTTATCCTGGAGAAGAGAAGGCTGAGGGGAGACCTCATGGCTCTCCACAACTACCTGAAAGGAGGTTGTGGAGAGCAGGGAGCTGGGCTCTTCTCCCAAGTGACAGGCAACAGGACAAGAGGGAATGGCCTCAAGCTCCGCCAGGGGAGATTTAGGCTGGACATCAGAAGCAAGTTTTTCACAGAAAGGGTCATTGGGCACTGGAACAGGCTGCCTAGGGAAGAGATGGAGTCCCCATCCCTGGAGGTATTTAAGAGATAGGTAGATGAGGTGCTAAGGGATGTGGTCTAGTGTTTGATAGGAATAGTTGGACTTGATGATCCTGTGGGTCTTTTCCAACCTAGTGATTCTGTGATTCTGTGACTTTGTTTTGCCTCCACGCATTCCTCCTGGGGGCTGCTTCCGTCCAGGCATGGTCAGTTGGAGCTTACAGTGGTTCCTGTCAGAAAGGGGTCCTGAGTAGACGCCCGAGTATCTATTAAGTAGGACGTTAGTTTACACATTCTTTATCGTTGATTGATTCTTGACTCTCAAACACTACCTGATTAATTACTAGTTACGAGTACACTTCCCCCCCTCCCTCATGGCTTAATATCGACGCCATGCCCCCTCGCCGCGCTCTGCACGCACTCTGCTCGCTGCTGCCTAACAGCTGCACTCCCGCCCCATCTTGGCCGCAAATCGGGCTCACTCTCTGGTTCTCGCGCAGCCTCGACGTCATCGCTCCGCGCCGCGCCGGATGAGCCGCGCGCTCGCCTGACAGGCAAAGGATGGGGAGGTGGAGGCGTGCGTGGAGGGCGGGCCCGGGTCCCGCTGATCTCTGTGGAGACAGCGGCACAAGGACGTCGGCTCAGTGCCGGGTGGGGTTAGTGCGGGCTGCGTGGCCTGCCGGTTTCTGGGTACGGGGCTATGGGACTGAAGGACTTCAGTGGCTTGTGGGGCTCGGGCGTCTGCGGAGCTCGGGGTGGGGGAGGAGGGGGGTGTGCTCTGTGGGGCTGGTGGGGCTCATGGTGGGGTTCTGTGTGATTTAGGGCCTAGGGGAAGTACTAACAGGATAACCATTGTTTAGCAACCCCGGATGAAATAGAATAGTAATATTTTCGATAAATAGAATAGTAATATTTTAGCAAAGCAACTGACACTTGAAGGATAGCGGAATAGAAACTGCTTACACCTACAGAATACACCAGGATAACAGTTAAAACAGCATAGCTCTATAAGTCTTATGTAGGAAGGGGGCCTATTGTTAAAAGATTTCTGAGAAGCAGGACAAGTCCTCTGGACCTGTGATAAGGGCGGAGTCATCTGGACCCGCAATAAGAGCGGCCTGAGAGCACGGATGCAGAAGGAAGATAACTGCCCCTATTCCTGGAAAAAACCAAGAAGAGGTCTCTTCTTAAACTCATTAATATGTATAAGCATTTTTAGGAATATGTAACAGTTTACTGTATAAAGTTAAGAGGAGTTGTCATGATGGGTACGCACGTTGTTTTGGAGAAACAATTCTCCCGTGCATCTCAACGCTGAATAAACATACCTACTTTATAACTTTATAAGTTATGGAGTCTTGATTCCGCATGTCATGTGGGACTTGGGGCTGGAGGGGCTTGGGTTTCTTCAGGATTCTGAGCAGGGATAAGTCTTGAGGGTTTGTGCAGTCCCTCCCCAAACTACGTAATGATTCCACAGGGGGGAATGGTGATTTTCCAGTTGCTGTGCTGCAAGACAACTATGATCAATGAAGATGGCACGAACCAGACCTTTTTTCTCCACATCCGAGTGCCAGGAGCTCTTTCTTCATGTGGAAGTAGAAGAAGGCTCTGGGCTCCTGGGGAGGTCTGCAGGTCTCTGAGTGTTTGGGGGCCTCCAGGGGTGTGGCGTGCTCTGGCGGTCTGTTGGGCTAAGGTCAGGTGGTCGGTGCTCAGTGTTAGGGTTCGCCGGTGATCCAAGAAGCAGCTACTGTTATGAAAAATGGAACATTCTGATTTAAGCTAAAGTGGAGTTGAGTTTCATCTAAGTAATCGCTTTTTTTGAAAGTTAGGCAGAATGTCCCTCTAAGCATGCTTTCCTTGATACAGTTTTTCCAGATACTGTTCCTTCTTTGGAGGTGATAATGTCTTATGTGCATAGGATGGTTTGAGTTGCAAGGGACCTTAATCATATAATTCCAACCCCTCTGTCATGGGCAGAGACGTGTTCCACCAGAACAGACACCCCAGCAGCGCATACCACCTGGCCTTGGACACTTTCAGGGATGAACCATCCACAACTTCACTGGGCAACCTGTTCCAGTATCTCACCACTCTCATGGTGAAGAAAATCCTTATGATTAGTCTAAATCTGTCCCTCTCCAATTTAAAGCCATTGCCCCTAGTCCTATCACTACAAGCCTTTATAAAACGTCCCTCCCCAGGTTTCCTGTAGCCCCTTTAGGTACTGGAAGCTCACTGTAAAGTCTCGTTGGAGTGTCCTCCAGGCTGAACATCCCCAACTCTTTCAGCCTGTCCTTATATGGGAGGTGCTCCAGCCCTCGGATCATCCTTGTAGTCCTCCTGTGGACTTGTTCTAACAATTCCATATGCTGCTTATGTTGAGGATTTCAGAACTGGACACAGCACTCCAGATGAAGTCTCACAAGAGAGGAACGGAGGGGCAGAATCACCTCCCTCAACCTACTGGCCATGCTGCTTCGGATGCAGCCAAGGACACGGTTGGCCTTCTGGGCTGTGAGTGCACATTGCTGACTCATGTCAAGCCTCTCGTCAGTACAATCTGTGCTGATTGATGTGTCTTCTCTGTAATCACCCCTGTTTGAATTCTCCCCTTTCTCAAAAGATAAGGCCATGATACCAGGAACAGTTACTATTACAAAAAGTGGAATATTTTTGATTGAATCTAAAGTAGAGTTAGGTTTCATCTAAGTAATTATGCATTTTGAAAGTTAGACAGAATGCCCTTCTGATAGCATGGGGTTTTTTTCCAACAGTGCTTTGAAGATGGTAATGTCTTGTGTGCAGTGTGATCTGTCTTGGATGGATCCAAAATTAAGAAGAGATTTGGCTGTTGTGAAGTTTATTATAACATTAAAATTAGTCCTTGGAAAATAATAGAATATGCATAAGATTTCTGGGAAAAATTATCCATATGCATGTAAATGGGAAATGAATTCTGTGCAAGCTCTTGTTTCAGTGATGGAGAGTGCTCCCTCATTTTGCCCAGGCCTGGTAGAGGATGCTTGCTTTCTAAAACTCCAGAACGAGTCATAGAGAGTTTATTTGCTGGCATTTTTGGTATCAGGGCTGGGTGCATGTGCTGTTCTATCTTGGGCCTGCACAGTTGTTGGCTGGTGGGGATGGTGTGGGGAGGGTTCTACTACCACTCTTCAGGGGCTCTGCATGCTTGTCCTCTGTTAATGAGTGTCATAAATAAATAATGGTTCAGGTTGGAAGGAACCTTAAAGATTATCAAGTTCCAACCCCCTTACCATGGTTAGGGACACCTTCCTTCCCCTGATCTAGGGACACACTAGACCAGACTGCTCAAAGCCTCATTTAAACTAGCCCTGAACACCTTCAGGGAAGGGACATCTGTGGTTTCCCTGGGCAACCTGTGCCAGTGCCTCACCACCCTCACTATTTCTTCTGAATGTGTGATCAATATCTATGCTCTTTCAGTTTAGAACTCTTAACCCTCATCCTACGCTATACTCCCTGATAAAGAGCCCCTCCCCGTCTTTCCTTTAGGCCCCCTGAAAGTACTGGAAGACTGATGTAAGGTTTCTTCAGAATCTTCTCTTTTTCCAGCCTCAACAAACCCTTTAAAACTTTTTGATCTTGATGGCTTGCTTGCCAGTGCTGGTGCCTGGTGGGGTTTGGTGTTGCTACCACACAGACACTTGCGAGACAACTCTATCTCTCTTGATTTTCAGGTAAATGGCTGCTCCCAAGGGCTGTCAGTCAGGGTTCTGTTGGTGCACCCCAGCCTCTAGGCACTAACCTTTAAAGTGATGAAACTACAGATCAGGCTGGGGCTGTTTCCACGTGGGATGGAAGACGTTGACCTGTTTCCATAATTGGAGGTGGTTCAGTTGCTGGGTCAGGGAGCATGAGGGCTCTTTTCATTTGGGGTGGATGACACCAGCCTTGTATGAGAAGCCAGATTAAAACATCATTGCCCCAGAGATTGCTACTGTTACCAAGCAGAAACACTGGGAGTTACCAGAACCATGAAAGTCAGTAAATCAGCACCCTGGAGGAGAAAACGAAGGGGCCATGCAGTTGCTGCATGCAGATTTGAGATACCAGATGGCAGCCAGCAGGTGCAGTTGTGCTAAGATATGGAGCATGTGACAACTTGAGTTGAAGGAAGCTGTAAAAAGCACCTGAAAAGCTTGCATGCTTCCCCTCTTCCCACCACCAAGTCATTGTGAGACCCCCAACTCTACATGGGACCTCTGAGACACTGACACCTGAATATGCTGCAAACCTATGGAGGTGACTGTTCTTGCAAACCTGTCCCCAGCTCTCGCTTAACTTTGTGTCTTTGTTCCTCACTTCCCCATTGCTGCTCATCTTATCTCAGCTTTCATCTACTGCCTTTTGCAATGAGCAAGGCCTTTTTTTATATTTAAGGCACTTGATCTCGTTTTGTGTCTTTATCTCCTCTCAGAGATTCCAAATGAAACCATCCTGGGTGGGTTATGGGATCTGATTACACAACTGTGGGAGGAACTGTGCAGGGGTGAGGGGTGCAAGGGCTGTTGTGCTTTGGGCTGAGGCTGGAGGGTGCTGTCCTGGTCATGCTCCAGCAAAGCAGCCGGGGATAGGTTGGAAGATTGTGGGGGCTGTTGCATTGTGGGCTGGAGGGTGCTGTCACTATTGAAGATACTGAACAGTAGTGGACTCAGTGACACTTGAGGGACATCGCTCATCACCTGTCTCCATCTGATCATTGCGCCATTGACTGGTATTATCTGGATGCAACCATGCAACCAATTCATTCACCACCTAACAGTACCTCTATCTAATTCATATTTCTCCACTTTAAGAGAGGTTATCTTCTGCTAGATGAATATAAAAGGTACTGACAGTATTAAAAGTAGACTAGGAAAAAGATAAGGCAATTATTATGTCATGCTTGCAGCTTACACTTTATTTAAATGAAATCTTCTTGCTTTAAGAGCAGGATATAATACAAACAATATCAAGCTTATAATGTTTTAGCTTTAAAAGAAACAAATGTATAGTAATAAGTAATAATTTCAAACAATAAAAGAGAGCAAGCCAGTCAGATTAATTTAATTAGTGAAGATATCCACAAATAATGTTGTATTAGTGATCTGGTGAGAATGCTTCTTCAGATATAATCAGGGAAAAAAATCGTTGCTCAAAATTTAGGTACTTTCAGGATGTGTATGTTGCATGTATGTTATGTGACTCGGAGATGGTGTGGTGGTGAGTACCACCAGTACATCACCAAAGAACAAGTAGGGGCAACTACACCTGATGATGGTAAGGAAGATACTGGCACTCTGGCCGTAGATACTCCAGTGACCAGGCAATTGGGAATTACTCAGTAACATATCTTCTTGCCATCCAACATACCTCTAGCCATGTGGGAAAAAAACATCTGACATGTGCCAGGCGGTGCTTTTTATTTTTATGGCTCACTGCCGAATGGCTGTCATTTCCTCAGTCACAGTGGAACAGAAAACAGGCTTCTTGCTGTAAATACATATCCACTTATATTTGTACTTTGCCCCAGGTATAAGCTAATTGCTGCTGTAAAACAGTGTTTGCACCTTACCCAGAGTTCATCTGTGAACCCTGAGAGAGAGGGATGTAAAATTATGCCAGCTGGCCTTTTGGCTTTGACTAGCCTATTAATAGGTGGCTGCCAATTAGCTGTTCATACTGGAATAATTAAGAAAGAAAAAGTCTACTGACATGTAAATTAGATTCAGCATCTATTACTCAGTCTGATCACTCTTCTCTTCATGGAACTTAGGCACTATAGTTGGAAAAGAATCAATACATCTTGTCATCTGTCTCTCTGTCAACACTGTTTTAGTGTTTATTACGTGCTGTCCAGCCTAGTTACGTTTTAAATGATCTCTCTCTTAATATTTTCCTTAGGTATTTATTCAAATGTTGAGTAAATTCTTCTTTCTTAAAGGTTTTTTTTTTTGTTAGTATTTGTTTGGTTGGGTTTTTTTCTTAATTTTTCTTCACAGCCTAAATGTTCCCTCTTTTCACTTATTCTTTTACCTGAGAAAACTCCTTCATGAGTCTGGTTTTCCTTTTCTGTCTGCTGTCCTTCACAATTAGGTACAAGTTTATGTATTACATTAAGTGATGCAGCTGCATTTTCTCCTTCCTCCTATTGCCAAAAATTTACAATTTCTCACATTGAGACACATGCATATACCATTATTCATAAAAGGAAAACTTTGCTACCTAAAAAGCAGTTCCTAAATATAGATACTGGCATTTTTATTAATTATTGTTACTAAGTTTGACTAAGGAACTAAATGTGTGACTGTTCTCTAATTTTCTAGATTTATTCTGACTATAGTGGATGCTCTAACTTGTAGTAGATTAAATAATAATTTTGATTTAGGGTTTGCAAAATGAAAAATGTGAGTAATTTCGTCACAGACAAGATATCACCAAAATCATAAGCCATTTGATACCATGTAATTAATTAGGAAGGTTTATTTTTCTGAAAATTCTGAAATATTTAAATTGCTCTGACACTAGAATCCCATCTGGGTCCTCATGTTTCATAACATTCTAAAGATCTGGAATTATATTATACAATTTGCTTTATGTTGAGTGGCTATCTGACCTGACTGTCAGGTGTTCAATAAATAACAGAACAGTTCTACTGCTACTACAATTACAAGGTAGGGAGTGTAAATCTTTGAGTGGTAGGAAACAATGAGTTAGTTGACAAAACATTCCCCAGAGATTTCTCATCTTGCAAGCAGCAATTGCAGAGGTTAATCAATACAATTTTTTCTGAATGTGTTCGGATATTTTAGAATGAATTAAAAAAGAAGTCATTATATGTGATAGTCGATTTTGTTGCAATTACTTCGGACAGGCAGGAAGGCTGGTGTTTCACAAAGGATTATATCATTTCATATCAACTATCATGAAAAGGCCAAGGCAACCACTAAGAAGTCATCTGAAATATTGCATATAATTTTATTATGTTTGTTTAAGAAAGATGAGTTTAGTTTGATAGAGGTCACGAAAAGTGCATTGGTATAATTGAGGGAATTGGCAGTCTGTATTAAAAAACCGCAGTCTGACCTGAGTATCTAAAAGAAGAGAAAAGGTCATTATTAATATGTCTGTGAATGTAAGATAGGATGAACATGAGATAGTAAGCAATGATCATGGACATTCTATGCACCAGAATGTATTAAAAAGTTCTAAGTAAATTTACGCTTGAAATTAAAAAGTAGATAGTTAATTCTTGTCAGTAGAAATCTTGAAAAGAACACTGGGAATATAATATACGTTTAAGAAGCATTTTGGGAATAGTTGGGGTCTGAAAGGAAGAACTATACAGTCTTGCCAAGTGTTTAGGGCTAATTGCCTGCAATTAGAATGGTTGTGGTTGGGAGGTACCTCTGATCTAATAGGCCTACTGAAGCAGGCTTGCCCATGGTGTGCTGCCTTGGAACGCTATTGATGAATTCAAAGACAGAGATTCCATGCGCTCTCTGAGCAACCTGTTTACATGCTCAGTCATATCCACAGTAAAGATACATTTCCTTGTATTCACCAGAAACCTCCTGTGCTTCACTTTGTCCCCTCTTGTCCTGTTATTGAATATTATTGGAAAGAACCCATTTCACCTTCTCTACACCTCCCCTTCAGATATTTGTACTAATTCATTAGATTCCTTCAAAACAAGGAGTATGGTATGCAGTGACAGTCATTGACTTCTTTCCAAAGAATTCTTTCAAAGTTCAAGTCTCTGATACCCTGAACTATACTAGGTACTTCTTGTTACTTTGTCATTTTAATGTTAGTAAATTTGATTTTCCCTCTACTGCAGTCCTAAGGTATTCTTGCATACTTTCATAAAGCTGGAATAAATCATCTTTTTCAATATGAACCAGGTAACCTTGAGGATAAGTAACAGCTCACCTTGAGGTTTTGTGTAAGTATATGAAGTCTTACTTTTTTTGTGGGGCATGGAATTGCCATGTTTCTGATCATTTGAATATAAAAGGTAGCTGCTGCAACTGTCTGTGGAGTTACTCTTCTTCTTTACAGACTGTAAATTATTTGTGCTACCAAGTTACTATAGATTTCTATAGCATTTTGAGGGAGTTGATCACATTGACTTGTTTAAACCTAGTTATTTATGACTTTAAAAGATGTGGTCATCCATAAGGATGCCACCTGTTAATTGCTAAGATGACTTGTTTTAGATAGAATCACCAGGTTGGAAGAGACCCACTCGATCATTGAGTCCAGCCTTTCCCACCAGTGTCTGAAACACGCCCTTCAGTACCTCATCCACCAGCAACTTAAACACCTCCAGGGAAGGCAAGTCAACCACCACCTCCCTGGGCAGCCTGTTCCAATGCCTAACAACCCTTTCTGTGAAGAATACTAAGAAACAGTTACTAAGAAACAGCCTGGATCAAAGCCTGATTGCCATAGCAAATGTGTTTCTGGATTCAGCTAGTCCATTTCACATTAGTGAAGTGATATAAAAAGATAGATAAAGTATGAAGTATGAGGTCCAACACAAAAAACCCGAAACTAACCCTATAGACTGTGAACCAAAGTAAGAGGGGAAAGACAAAGAGAGTTACAGAACATGTTCTAACCTACCACAGTTACTCAGCACAAGTGGACACATTTTCAAGTATAGACATTTCTTTACCCTTGATGTGCAAGAGTGAAGTTCCTTGTGAATCTTAAGAAACCTGTGACAGAAACTTTTGATTACTCTGCCACAAGATTTCTACCTCTTTCCAAAGATCAGGTTAGTGCCCAAAGGACCCCATTTATTGTCAACATAAAATGTTGAAACAAAACCAGTGGAGGACCTCGATAGCCTTTCAGAAAATCTGTGGAATTGCTTTGAATTAGAATTGCATTGTATACAGCCATGTGTCAGCTCAGAAGGTACGTATTTTGAAGATGATCATGGTTTACTCTCTTAATTCATTAATTAAAAAGAATTACAGGTACAGTCTCTTTTTTTTTTTTTTTTGTGACGGATCTTGTACAAAGAAGTAAGATGCTTGTTCACTTCCATTTGCATAGGGTGCTTCAGCTCCTGCTTCCTAGTCTCTATTTTGAAATCAAAAATCTCTTAACCTTCCTACTAACCTTTTTCTGTCTAAAAAGAAAAAAGGATGTAGATGATCACACATGTCTGTGAGCACATATGTATACTTACATATTTTTACATGTGCATATGTACACAATATAGACATGTGAATATATGTATAAATATACATAAATACTTACAAGATTATATATATGTATATGTTTATTTAACTATACACATAAATATGTCTAGATGTCTATATATTCTATCTATATATCTACATATCTATTATCTATTTCCTAGGACCTTAAGTAATGGAGAGCAGGGTAAGGCAAATGAGGATGTATTCACTAGCTGACTTTCAGATTTTCATGCCTGGGAAGCTTTACCTGAAATGAATGCTTATATTATGTAGCATGTAACTTTTACCAAAATTTCTACTGAAATTTCCCTCTGCTATCATTTTGATTTGCAGTGTTTTCTTTGTATACTTCTATCCAATTTTTGCATATGGTTTCGATCTTCTCATCAGAATGTTTGTAAAACTACCTTAAGAAATGTTAATATTCTGACACCTCTCATGAATTGTAGAATCATAGAATAGTTAGGGCTGGAAGGGACCTGAAAGATCATATAGTTCCAACCTTGCTGCCATGGACAGGGACATCCCACTAGATCAGGTTACCCAAGGCCCCATCCAACCTGGCCTTGAACACCTCCAGGGATAGGGCGTCAACAGCTTCCCTTGACAACCTCTTTCCAGTGTCTCACCACTCTGAAGTTATCCTATTTGTATTCTGCTTTTTCTCCTGTTGACTGTTGTAAGTAATTGTTCCATGGTCTGCTGAATTGCAGTTCCAGTTTCAAATGACTGACAGCTTTAAAAGTTAGGAAAATATAAACTCATTGCACAACATCAATAGAATTCTCTGCTCAATCAGTTCCATACAAAATAAGTGTAAAAATGACTTATTCCAGGGTCTGTCTCATAATACTCTCATTTTCTGTTCAAATGGGACAACACATCCACCTGCTATAGCATGGAAGTTTCCTTCTTCTCAAGTTTCAGTAACAGCAATCGGGTCATAGCTTTCTAGTAACATGGTAGCTTCCAACTCCTTTTGTTTGTTGCCCAAGCTGTGAACAATTGTGCAGATGCATGTCATCTGGGCTGTTGGCTGAATCACCTTCTTAGTGGAACACCACTTATTGGCTTTAAGGGTGTTCCATGGTAATTTCCTTGTTGGCTCCTGCTACCTCAGGAGCCTCCAGCTCATCTCCACAAGATTTCAGCTGTGCTGAAGTATACCCAGGATGCCTTGGGACAAAAGGTGAGGGGCCCATACCCCTTCCCTCTAACCACTGTGTGCTCTCCTACTTCTTCTTGTAGGCAGGTCTATTATTATCCCCCCAACCCCCTCACATAAAGTCTAAAGTCCTGTCAATGAGCCCTGCAATAGCTCCTGAGCAAAGACCCTTCTCCCTCTTTGAGAAGGGTGCCTCCCATTTGATGCCTGTGAATCTGGTTCTGTGTAGGCCATCCCAATGGAATGGTCTGCCTAGGGAGGCTGAGAGGAGACCTCATTGCTCTCTGCAACTACATGAGGGGAGGTTGTAGAGAGGAGGGAGCTGGCCTCTTCTCCCAAGTGACAGGGGACAGGACAAGAGGGAATGGCCTCAAACTCTGCCAGGGGGGATTTAGACTGGAGATTAGGAGGAAGTTTTTCACAAAAGGAGTCATTGGGCACTGGAACATGCTGCCCAGGAAGGTGGTTGACTCGCCTTCCCTGGAGGTGTTTAAGGTGCAGGTGGATGAGGTACTGAGGGGTATGGTTTAGAGATTGGTGGGAATGGTTGGACTCAATGATTTGGTGGGTCTCTTCCAACCTGGTGATTCTATGAGTTTATGATTATCAAGCTGTCAAGACACCCAAGGCTGTTATGGTGACACCAGGCATGTAGCCATGTAACAATAGACTGGTCCTGTTTCTTTCTTTTAATGTCACTACTGGCAGCTGAAAGGAGGGAAGAAAAAATCATCCGGACCCTCTTTCGCCATCCCAAGGCCCTGAAATCCCTTTTGATCACCCTTTGGCTCCATACTGCAGCTTCATCAACTCCCACATGGAACAGCAGTGATGGGTAGTACTCTGATGTCCTTACCAGACTGGGGAGTTTCCTATTAATATCCTTTACTCTGTGTTTTGAGAGGCAGCAGACTTCTTTGCGAGTAGGGTCTGCTTGATATCTCGGATCCTCTGTTCCCCTCAGCAGGGAATCTCCTATAGCTATGACTCACCTTTTCCTCCTCGTAGCAGTTGTTATAATATGGGAGAGTGTCGTTTTGGTTTTGGCTTCTCCTCTAGTGTAGATGGATCATCACACACATTGTCCTTTGATAGGTCCTCCGCAGCTAAAGTGTTGTATCTATTGTTCAGAGGCACTTGGGGAGGCATGGGCAAGAAGAGGGATAATTTTTTACCCCATTGGTGGAATCACTTCTGCTCTCTACTTCCCTTTACGTCCCTACCTACATCCTGGTGGGGGATGTTACCCAATCCCGTTGTTTAGGGGCTTTTTCCAGTGGTTGTTTCCATTCATATTTCTGAGAATCCCAGTTGTGGTTCCACTAGACTGTCTCTTGCTCAGACTCCCTGATGCTCCTTAGCCTCTCTGCCTCCTCTTGCAGCTCTGCCACCAAGCTGAGAAGATCTTCCACCTACTCACAACACAACTCTTGCCCCTGCTGCTCTCTGTTTCCAGTGCAAGCTGGTGGCACTCCCTGTGGCCCAGAGAGCTGGATGGCTGCATGTTTTCCTGAGAGCTGAGTCTGGGCTGACACATGCCTTCTTGCAGGTACAGAGGATGCAGCCTCCTGATGGTTGGACGCCATGGCTGGGCTCCCTCTTACTGACTGAACTTGCCTCCAGAGCATGGAGACTGCCCCCCCTGCTCACCCTGCCTGTGTGAACTGCCCACACAAACTGCCACAGCACACCCTTCAGGTGAGCCACGCACCTGTTTGCCCACTCCAGTTTGCTGGGCTACTGTCACTGACTGTCTTCAGGGACCATTCAGATTTCCTTAGGATGCTTCCAGAATGTGCTTCCCCCACATCAGCTGTCATGTGGGAGATGCTACTAATCAGGAATTGGGAGCCATCCACCCCAAACTTTCTTCTGGGCTTCCCTCACTCCAGGGAGTGATTTTCTGCCTCACTCTGAAGAGAATACAGGAGTTCATAACGTAGCCCGGTGAATAAGATTCATAGCAGTCAAAAGCACATTTCCAAAATAATTCTTAGTGTTAAAGATGCACATATAGAATGCCTGTAAAGCTTTGGTTTTCTTTTTGTGCACTACATTTTCATAAAGCTTTAAATTGTATTCTTATTGATCCTATCATTAGTTTGACTTTTAACTCTAGAGCAAACGTATCTTAAATCTAACATACATTAGGCTTTTGGAGCTCCAAATTTTGTGCAATGTAGGAAAAAAAACCTGATGTAGATCATGACATTTAAACAAAAAAGCAATTTTTAATTTACTGGGATTCATATATCCCTTTAACACTGAGGCCCGATTTAAAAGAATTCAGACAACTCTAAATAAAGAAGTTTTTAAAAATTATTCCTGTTATGAAAGTCTCCTATGTAACTTTTACACATAAGAAGAGAATCAAACTCAAGAAATTAAAACATCTATTATGCAAACTATTATATAACTAATGATTATGAAGATATGAAAGTTGTCAGCTATTTAAATGTGAATGAAGCAGCATATATAATAAATAATTGATTAAAGCAAGCTGTTTGAATCTTTACACTAGATCATAGGTGAAAATTATTCTGAAAATGCAATCTGTATTTAAACAAAGCACTATGACAGATTTTTTTTACCTTATCCTGTAGTCCATAAGGCATGTGAATATGTTTGTGACGAAAATTTAGTGCTATGTAATTTTCTCTCTGATATCTCATTAGAGTGTATATTCTACTGGTACATACTTTTGCATTGTAATTATTTATGTATTTTTGAACACCTAAACATTACCTACTTATCCTATGCTTTATTCTTAGCTAGTAACAGTGCAGTGGCATATGCTGCAATGATGTTCCAAAACAATGGCACAAAATTGTGAAATTAGTATAAACTCCTCCCTTACATATTCAATAGTATGTGTATGTGATTACATATTCAGTGGTGTGTGTAGTCTGCTGCCTTAGAAGCAGATGTCACTTCCCATGCAATAACACAAAGTATAATTTATTAATCTTTATGTAACATACAGATACAATAAAATAAAGGTGCCATGATTTTGCTGGATGTACATTGATACATGTTATATGGAATATCTATTGCACAGGAGAGTTCTCTGAAAATTGACCAGAAAGTTAGATGGTGAAACAAACGTTTGGGGTATGCAGTTTGATTTAGGCCATGTTTGAAAATTGATTTTGAGATACTAATTCTCAATTAATTATGTGTCTGCATTTTCTATATTAAATCAAAAAAAAAGGATAGGTCTGTGGGGAAGGGAGTCCTTACGGTACTCCATATTTTACCTGCAATTTCTTTTTTTGTTTCTGATCAGTTAGTTAAAAAAAAAAAAGTAAGTGCACTTTTGGTATACCAAATCCTCTTCTTAAGTAGATTTTCACTGGTGACATAGATTGCATTTCCAAAAAACCTATTAATGTAATCTCAAATGCCTGCTGCACAGTTTAGTATTCCATGCAAGTAATTTGTGGTCTACAGAAAGCATAGTAAGACTTTAATCTTTAATTTCAAATATGAAGTAGCCAGGAGGTATAGATGTACATCTATTTTATTTCACCTACAGACAAAATATTTACTTGATCTCGACAAAATATATTCAAAAATATTTCTGTTACCTTCTTTACATTTAGTATTGTACTAAACTATGCTTGACCACCTAATTTCAGCTTGTAGTGCAGCATTCTGAACATTATATAGACCTACAACCATTAATAGCTGACAAAGTTGGGGTATGTTGCTGTCAAAGCCTCATTTTACACTTCATCATGCACTTTTTCCTTAGTCTATTCATTTCCACACAACAGACAATGCTCATTGATTAAAGTTATCTTGTGAACTTTATTCTGTTTCCTGTCAACATTACTTTTAAAAATGTTTGCTTTAGGTCCTTAAAAACTATTTTATCCAAAAGTATAAAATGAAAAGAGATCAAGAATAGAAAGAAAAAACAACTCATCCTTACTCCATAATCAAAATAAAAACAGTTGTAAATAAATACTAGGAACATGTTAGTTTGATAAATGTCTGCTGAAAGCCAGTCTCATGATCACAAATAATCTTTGTTGGTTCTTGCTTTATTAATGTTCTAATACTTCTAGGTTTAGTAATTAGCATTGTAGTGAATTATATTAGTAATAAAGCCCTCTGTATCACCTCTTCCCAGGTTTTAATACCAATTTGGGAAAGAAAAAAAAATAATTTTTAAAGTGTCACTCAGGTAAGTTTGTTGAGTTATCTGTTCTTTCATTCTGCATTAATTCACTATTAATTTGCTGAATCAGTTTTCCACTTTTTTGAAAGAAAAACATGGATTTTTTTCATTGTAGAAAGCATTGGTGGATATTGGATATATAAAGTAGCAAGAGGTCAATACCCTGTATTATGAAGAGCATATATTTGGTGATTTTCTGTTGTCAGCACTTTTCTTCTGCATTGATCTTTACTTAGATTATAAGATATTAAGAACAGATTTCACTTTGATGACTTCTAGTCACTGTATTAACTATATGTGGCGGGTTGAACCCAGGTAGTAGATAAACCTCCATCCAGTGATTCTTTACTCCCCCACAGTGGGCTGGAGGCAGAGACTTGGAAGGGTAAAAGTGAGAAAAACTCATGGGTAAAGACAGTTTAAGAAAGAAAGGAAAGAGAAGAAGTGTGGGGAGGAGACGGAATAATGTAAAGGCATTCACCTCTCCTCAGGAGACCAATGCTCAGCTAGCTTGCAAGAAATGGCTAGCTTGAAAAAGCTGCCTCCATTTTTATTGCTGCACATGATGTTCTAATATATGAAACTTTTTTTTTTTGTCAATTGGCATCAACTGTCCTAATCTCTTGTCCATTCCCAACCCACATGCTAAGGGGCAGCATGAGATACAGAGAAGACCTTGATGTTATACAAAAAATGTTCAGCAACAGCTAAAACGTAGACCTATTACCATTACTGCTTTTTTCAAAAATCCAAACTAGAACACCATATAAGACACTACAAACAAAATGAACTCCATTCCAGTGAAACTCAAGGCTCTCAGAACAGCTATCACATGAGGATGGTGAAAGCAATGAATAAGAGTGAACATTGAAAAAATCACATGTGTGTGTATCTGAACATGTGTATCACTATTTCGGTTGTTCTTAGTCCGTAATCTGCAGTTAGCAAATACAAATAGTTTTCTCTGAAAGGAAGCCTGCAGCTAGAATAGGACAGAAACATCTGAAAACAATATCTAATGGGATAAACAATATTTTACAACAGGAAAACATCAGACTTGGGTTTTTTTAAAAGATTTACAACTACTGTTAAACTTCCCACAAGGACAGATATTATTGTCTCAGGAGTAATACAGCAGGGTGGAAATTAAACTATTCTAGGAAGTCTGGGTGCAGGTGCTAGCAAACTGAAACTAGTTCCTTAATAGGCATATAAGATCACAGTGGGATAAATAGAGACACATTCTGAAACAAGAGTTTTCCTACAAGATCCTAAGCTGGGATGGATGGAATAAAAACATGGATTTCAAGAAATTAAAATATGTTTTTATGATACAAAGAATCAAACTCGTGTTTTTAGATTGGAGATACTGTTGTGCAAGGAACACACTTAAAAAAGCAAACTCTGGGAGGAAGTCTTTGGTAGAGCGGATAATTTTCTGAGGATGTAGCACACAACTCTGGCTAGATGGTTAACAGTAGCAATGACTATGTAAGCACAGGAATATGTGAAAAAAAAGCCCCCAGAATGCAAGAAGGAATAGGAAAATATGTCTGCATTGAGAGACTATGGTCTCAATCTGTTTAATCTATTGAACAGAAAGTTAAATTGTGACTAGATCATCAGCTTAAAGAACCATTATAGAATACACAAGTTGCAATATATGTACAGAGTAATGTATTTACAAATGATTTATTTGCTGGTAAATGTAGCTAGGCAAACTTAGAAAAAATCATCTAGTTGTGTGGAGTTTTAAATTTCTTTTAAAGAAGAAAAAGACTATCCTAGAAAAACTAGATGATATTGTAAAGGAGACTATCACAGAAATGTTAATTAATTTGTAGAAGTCTCTGACCTTGCACAGAATGTTAAACATCCTTCTGATGGACTTCATGATCAATTTATTTCTTTAAAATAATTTGACCGTAAGGATGGTGAATTGTCAAAAGTTATGATTCTGATGAAAACAAAACCCTACTGAAATGGTCCTGTTGTAGGAAAAGAATCAATTATTCCAAACCTTCTTTCCAGGAGCAGAAGCTGATCAACTCCATTACTGGAGTGAAATGATCAAAACAACAATAGACTGTCTGTGTAAAACTAGCAAATACAAGTCAGAAGTTAAGCTGCCTGCATCAAGGGACTGAAAACATTTTCGTCTGAATACAACCATAGAAAACTGTGTATTAACCTTATGTATTTGGTAGCATTTGGCAGCCTAAGCAGGCAGAACTGAACAAAGATACACAAGGTGAGAACAAAAAATGCTCGAGCAGCTGAGGAGATGGAGAGAGAAGTTTCGTGACAGGAAAATAATAATGACTGGCAAAAATCTGTGACTGTGAACAAAAAAAGTCTCATTGATCTTTGCTTTAATCTGCCCTGATGAAAAGACTGAATGAATAAGAATGCCTGAAGTAGCAGTTTTTCTTCCTCAGAGAAATGTTATGTTTGCTTGAGATACTTGGTTACTTTTTAACCATCATTTCTTAAGAACTGTCTTTCTGTCATTTTCTGTCATAACTATCATTTCTTGTCTTTCTTTAGATGTATTTTGAATTATGTTATATTGTAGTATGAATTATTACAGAACATCACCTCTGGGTGGTGAGGCACTGAAACAGCTTGCCCATGGATGTTGTGGCTGCCCCATCCCTTGGGGGCATTCAAGGCTAGGTTGGATGGGGTCTTGGGTAAACTGATCTAGTGGAATATCCCTGCCCATGACAGGAGATTGGAACTAGATGATCTTTAAGGTTCCTTCCAACTCAAACTATTCTATGATTCTATGATTCTATGATTCTATGATATGTGATTCTATGATTTATGATTAGAGATAATAACTATCTTAAATAATTCTTTGCAAAGCATAAAAATTAAAAAGAGCTCTACAGTGGAATGACTAATAGGTTATAGATTATTGTGTAAAGTATAACTTATAGTTTGTAGAATATTGTGTAAAGTATAACTTATAGTTTGTAGATTATTGTGTAAAGTAGCATTTAGCTGAATTTGAAAAAGATAATTAGTTTTTAATCTGGTCAAATTTTAACATTCATGGAGTACAAAACTCTGTGTATCGGTGACAAAACCTCATGATTAGTGTTGAGTTAGCTGCTACTATATTTTTATCTTGCAGTAATGAACAGTTAGAGACAAGGAATGAATTTAATGATGTTCAGCTAGGCCTCATGAATTACACAAAAAATTATGCAGAAAGTCTCAAAATATGTTAGTCTCACATATCTAACTTCACTTAGGGTTAGAAATGTAGCCAGACCTAATAGAGCTTGGTATTATGAGGAACTTTGCATGTAACCTAAAACTTTGACAGTTGCTGTTCTATCCTTTCTGATGTCCTGACCACAAAACAAGGATCTGAATGCTTAATAACTGTAACAGGGAATTCTGGAATTTAATATATTTATAATGTTATATATTAAAAATCTTTAGTGGAGATAGGCTAGTATTACCAAAGTTTTTCTACAAATTTCTGAGTATATCTGTTTCAGTTGTAAATCTGTTTTTAGCCTGTGGGTTTTGCACTGTCTATACATGATTTGTGAGAGGTAAGGAATTTTTTCAATAAAAAATACAAATTTCCTATCTGTGGTGAATTCTTATCTAGTTCCTGAGTTTAGGCATGATACTGTACTTCCTGAGTCTTTCTTCACATAAGTATGGCTGAATGTCTTTGAGGAAAGAGCTGTGCATTAGATTTTTGTGTCCTAAATGACTTGTAACTATAAAATAAGATTTGTCTTACAAATGGAATTCCATTTCAGAAAAGACTGTTAAGACTGAGACTACTTACTGTTATGCATGTAAGTAGTCTCTTAGAAAATGAAAGTATATATATAAGCAAGAAGCAAAAAAGCAGATGAGAAAAAAATGGTTGGGCTTTTTTTTGCCGTTAATCATTTTACAAAGCCTCCTGCCAAGCCTAACTTTCTTTGTCTTCACCTAACAGCTGTCATCTTCCTGCCTAGTAGATGGCCACGGGTTTAAAAAAAACCAAAAACTGAGTTAGTCGAAATGTAATTTTTAACAGTTTTCATTTGGTTTCATTTTCCTTATTTTGTATTACAGCTCAGTAAAAATAAAAAAAAGTTTGCAAGTATCAACTTTCTTCAATTATGAAGTAATTAAAAGTAAAAAATATTAATAACACAAGATAGTGTTTTTATCACTTTATAGGTAACAGTTCTATGACTGATGATGCTCACATCTGAAGATAGGGGGATTTTTAGCCAGTCCAAGTATGAGTAGAGGACATGCATATCCCTGAAGAGTGTTCTTTGTGGGTTTTTTTCTCTTGTTTATTCAAGTTGAATCTAAAATAATTTGAAGTACAAAAAAATGCTAGAATGATGGTCTGCATTAAAGAACTCCTGGTTTATATTAATAAACAGAAAAGCTGCTAATTTATCTTAGAGTAAAAATTGACAGACGTTATTTACAAGTATCTTACCAACACTGTCTGTTTAACATGGTGGTGGGAAGTGTTGAATATGGTGCTCATCAACATGTGCATAAGAGTGTGTATGTGTGCATGCATGCCTGGTGTATCTGTCAGTAACAGTTACAAGGTATCACAATTGTAAGTCATTCTTATAGCACTTAACAGTAATATAACAGAACCTCTTAATGCTGCCTTTCTGTTGTTGGAAGAGGACTTACTTCACCTGCAAGATAAAAATCCCAAATGCCAGTTTTATTGTTTCACTAATGACAGTGGATTACTTCTTTAAGTAGACAGAAGAGTCTACCATCTTCCAGATGGCTATTTCAAAAATATATAATTCTCCATTCCTGCAAATAGCTCCCAGTTTTCTATAACCCAGCTTTAAGTAATAGCAAACATCAAACTTCATCAAAAGTGTACAGAAAACTGTATTTGTCTAGTTAAGTAAGCAATTTAACTTGAAGAACAATGTGAAACTTTTCTAAATAGTAAACTTCATGTTTTGAAGGAAGTTTATGACTTTAGGAGGCTAAAAAGCAGGTTTTGTCAGTAGTTAATATGTTTGGTTTGGAATTTGGCTTTGTTTTTCATTATTTCCACTAATATTGTGTCTTTCACTCCTTTTAATGGTTACTTAAATCTTAGTCTTAGCCTGGAGAAGTCAAAATTAACTGTTAATACGCTACTAGCATGGTTCAATCTGTAGGGCTGAACTTTCTGCAAGTTGCCAATGTGTAGTAGTATCTATTGCTATACCATCTCTGTCCAATTTCCAGGTGTCAGCCCGTATTGTTTATTGAGGACAACATATATTTTACATCAGCACATATCCAAAGTAGTTTTCAATGACAAAAACCTCAGTTAGAACTTAGGCTTGACAGATAGTGTTGCAAAACATGATGATTAGTGTTGATATTGCAGCTTCCAGCTCCCCGCAAAGTGTGGAGATTATATATGTGTGTGTACGGGTTAGGCTTTTTCTCGTTAAGTATTCTGGCAGGGTGGGGTCCCTGAGGTCACAAAGGATTTTGAATAGTTTTTTTATGTTATGTTAATGAAGTAATCCTCCAGGTGGGAGGGACAGGTCTTACCTTAGCGACATGTTATGGGGGATGGCCGATTGCCAAATATAGGCATGTTACAAGGACAAAGTGACCAATCAGTGTTTGCCTGAAATCCTGGCCTACTGTCCCTATATAAGGAAGTGTTTGATGTTTAATAAAGGTCTCCATTTTGAAATCACATTGATTTGTATGTGGAGTTCCGGTTCTCTGCACTATATGTATGCATGTGTACATATGTATATATGTATTTTAAAAGCCTCCAAAGCTACTCACCATCAGTGCACTAGTTAGAAAGAAAGAAAGATAACTTGTGCATTAAGTTCTTTAATTAAGAAGCTTCAAAATCATTCTAGTTATGGCAACAGCAGTTCCCAGAAATCATTACTTTGACCCAGAACTCTGTTTTATCACTCTGTGTACTCCTCAGACAAATCTGAGATTACCCTAGAAATAGCACAGTGCCTCTGTAGTGGATGTGCACTGATCATGTTCTATGAGTTGTTGCAGATAGGTCTGAGACAGAGCTATAGTGTTATATGTTCCCTATTCATTTTTCTATGATTTTTTTTTCTGGAAGAAAAAAGATATAACTATCCTTGTAGATATGTTGTTCACAGGGACATATTTCTTTATGTCCTTGTGAAGGGATATATCTAATCTCTTGTTTGTACGTACAAATTAAATATTCTTGCTGGTCTGGAGAGAAGATAAGAGGTCTAAAAGTACTAATAGTCATTTCCATTTTAGATGTGGTGATCCTCTATTGGGTGAACAGATCTAAAGTCAGAACAATGGGCTGTTTTGTCAAGGAAGCCAAAAAATGAATATCTGATTTATACAGTAACTTTACCTGTGATCATTTCTGACTTATTGCTGTCTTCAGTAAATCTTTTCTAGTGATGTCACAAAAAAATCTTAATCTATTGTAAGGACAATTATTAAAACTGATGTAGGGAATGCCAAAATGAAAACCTAAGTTACCTTTTTTTTGTTTGTTTGTTTTCAAAAAACCGCACTGATAGTTAGACATCTGTGTATATAGGAAGTCAGTGGGTGTGTGTTAGAATAGAGAAAAGGAAAAGTTTTTATGAAGGAGGACTGAGTAAGAAACTGGAAAATTAGTTTGAATATGTTACCTATACTGGAATAAAGTTGATGGATTTTATATCTGAAGTAATTCCTTTAGACACAAGGTCATTTGTCACAAGAATTTTTTTAAGAAGGGGAGAATTTGTTAACAGTATTTTGACTATGTCTCTTTAAGAGCATTTTGAAGAAGAGGGAGTAGTCTCTTTTGAAATATTCCTAAGAGCATCTTTTTGGCAAACTATTATAACAGTTTATTTTCCTCTTTTAGAACACTGAGAAATCAATTCCTTTTTTTTATAGTCTGTATAAGAATGTATGTCTTTTTAAGGATGGTGTGATTTTTTAATTGCTAAAATAATGGTGAAGATACTTCTAAAATTTTTCTTTAAAAGCTTAACAATTTCTAGAGAAAACAAAATTATCTCACTCATATAAGCTACTCATTGTAATGCTGAATGTGGACTTTATCTTCCATTCTGTCTTATACTTACAAAAGTAGCTGTTACAGTCTCTACTTAAGTTGCCAAACATGACATATTTAACATGACATCCAGGTAATGAACTTGGAAAATCAAACATATACAGAAGAAGACAACTGTAAGCTTGCATATAGATTGGAGTAGATAAATGTGAGCTTATGATATTCCTTTGAAACACTCAGTTTGAAAATTTTTTTATGAGTTCACACATCCTGTGCAAGAAAATCTATATAGTGTAGGATGTATGATTTAAGAAAAAACTTTTGTTATCCAAAGTAATCTTTCTGTAATGAAGTTGTAAAGCATACAACACTTTTCATTATCATAACCATTATGTATCTTTGAGTCTAAAAATATTGCCTTTCTAGCTTCAATATGTACTTCCTACTAAATAATCTTGACCTACACAAATTAGCTGAGATTAATAGCAAAATACATTGAATGTGTGAAAGGGGAATTGCCAAATAATACAATATTTGCTGTCAAGGTGTGGATGTGGTATGCAACGAAGTAAGACTGACTCTTCTATGATACTATTGCAAAGTTTGAACTGTATTGGGAAAAGTATTGGAAATATATCAATTCCAAATCCAAAACAGTGATATTCTACTATTAAAATCCATCAGCTTCCACCTTATCATCTTGAGCCAAGTTACTGAGAAGCTGTGTTTGAAACAACACTAATATGGTGACTTTCCTACTGGCACTAGTTCAATGTTGTTTGATTTTTCCATAGCAGAAAGACTAAGCATCTTCATTAAATGGATATAACTTATCTAATATAATTAACACTAATCCCATTGTTTCTATAACTTGACTCAGCACATATTTTTCAGTAATAACTTGGAACACTGAGATCTTCTATTATCCACAGTTTCCTTGAATTATAGTTTACTGTGTGACTAGTTCAGCTGAAAGGGACAGAACTTGTCATGCAATGAAGTAATCTTTTGTATTAAAAAGAGTCTTACTTTAGGGGAGTTCATCACTCTAGAGTAACACAGGATAGCATAGAATAGCACAGAATAGCATGGAATAGTGACTGAACCATTTCCCTGGACAGCCTATTCCAATGCTTGGCAACCCTTTCAGTAAAGTGATTTTTCCCAAACTAAACCTCCCCTAGTGCATCATGAGGCTGTTCCCTCTCATCTGTTACTTGTTAGCTGGGAAGAGATGAACACCCACCTGACTACACCTCCTTTCAGACATCTGTAAAGAGCAATAAGGCCTCCCCTCAGCATCTTTTTCTCCAAACTAAGCAACCCCAGATCCCTCAGCCACTCCTCATAGGACTTATTCTCTAGATATTCCACAAGCTTTGTTTTCCTTCTTTGGACACTCTTTAGAACTTCAATATGTTTCTTGTAGTTGGGTGCCCAAAACCAAACACAATATTCAAGATGTGGCCTCACCAACTCCAAGTGCAGGGTGACAATCATTTCCCTAGTTCTACTGACCACACTGTTTCTGATACAAGCCAGGATATTGTTGGCTCTCTTAACTGCCAGGGCACACTGCTGGTTCATATTCAGATGGCTATTGATCAACACTGCCAGACCTTTTTATGCAACACGGCTTTCTAGCCACTCTTTCCCAAACCTGTAGTGTTGCATGAAGCTGTTGTGAATCACGTGCAAGACTTGACCCTTAACCTTGCTGAACCCTGTACAGCTGGTCTTGGCCCATTGATCCAGTCTGTCCAGATCACTCTGTAGAACCTTCCCAACTTACAGCAAATCAACACTCCTGCACCACTCTTCATATCTGCAAACTTACTGAGAATGCAGTCGATCCCTTTTTCCAGATAATTGATACTGGTACTAAATAGAACTGTGCCTACACTGAGCCTTGGAAAGCATCACTTGTGACCTGCTGGCAACTAGATTAAACTCTATTTCCCACAACACATTGAGCCCAGGGTTTTATCCAGGGCCCAAACAATAATATGCCAGTTTGTTCAGGACACTTCTGTGGAAATTGGTGTCAAAGTATTTGTTAAAGTCTAGATAAACTACATCAACACTCTTTCTCTTGTCACGGAAGGACATCAGGTTAGTGAAGCAGGACCTGTTGTTCCTAAAACCATGCTGACTGGTCTCATTCCCTGGTTGTCCTATGTATGCTGTATGATGTCATTCAAGATGATCTGCCCCACATCCTCTCCTGGCACCAAGGTCAGACTGACAGGTCTGTAGTTCACAGAATCACAGAATCACAGAACAACCAGGTTGGAAGGGGCCCATCGGATCTTCTAGTCCAACCATTCCTATCAAACACTAAACCAAGTCCCTCAAGACCTCATCCACCCATGCCTTAAACACCTCCAGGGAAGGGGAATCAACCACCTCCCTGGGCAGCCTATTCCAATGCCCAATGACCCTTTCCATGAAAAACTTCCTCCTAATCTCCAGACTACATCTCCCCTGGTGGAGCTTAAGGCCATTCCCTCTTGTCCTGTCCCCTGTCACTTGGGAGAAGAGCCCAGCTCCCTACTCTCTACAACCTCCCTTTCAGGTAGTTGTAGAGAGTAATGAGGTCTCCTCTCAGCCTCCTCTTCTCCAGGTTAAACAACCCCAGCTCTCTCAGCCTTTCCTCATAGGGCCTATTCTCCAGCCCCCTCACCAGCTTCGTCCCTCTTCTCTGGACTCACTCCAGAGCCTCAACATCCTTCTTGTGGTGAGGGGCCCAGAACTGAACACAGTATTCAAGGAGCGGCCTCACCAGTACTGAGGGAGGGAGAATGACCTCCCTGGACCTGCTGGTCACACCATTTCTGATCCAAGCCAGGATGCCATTGACCTTCTTGACCACCTGGGCAGACTGCTGGTTCATCATAGAATCATAGAACAACCAGGTTGGAAGGGACCCATAGGATCCTCCAGTCCAACCATTCCTATCAAACACTAAACCAAGTCCCTCAAGTTTGCTAACTTCTGGTCAACAGGGACCTCCAAGTATAGATAGGAATGTTGGTGAATGATGGAAAGTGACTTGGCAAGCACTTCTAGCAGTTCTTCCAGTACCCTTGGGTGGATCTTATCATACCCATGGGTTTGTTTCTATCTAGGTCGTGTAGCAGGTGTGGTAGTCCTACTTCCTAACCCTTCTGCATTTGACTTACTTGATTTTTTCCTTCTTGTTTTCCTTTTTCTAAGTATTCCACTAAGTATTTTCTAAGTATTTCCACTAAGTATTCACAAAAAGTATTTTTACTCTTTCAGGGTTTCTCTGACAACCTGTTAGTCAAGCTCCCTTGGAATATATATTAAAAAAAAACCCTAAAGATCTGGACTACAAGATGAAGCATATCAATATCATGTAATACTAGAAGTCAGGCAGCAATCTGGGGATTCAGTGTTACCGATGTAATCATATTGTAATCCACATGGCTTTTATTTAACTCAATATACATAGCTTCCTATAAAATAATCTAGTATGATTGTGGATTAAAGCTTAAAACATTACCACTGAGCTAGTATAAGGATAGGTTAGCACACAGTAGAAATTAAGGCTTAAACCTGTTACTGATAAGAAAAAATAAGCCTGTTACTGATAAAAAAATGACGTAGTGTTCATTTTTTATCAGTAGCGTGTAATTAGCAATAGGTTAACTTTCTAAAAAACATAGCAGTGTCAATTTTAATGCAATACATATCCTGGTTTTACTTCCTTAGTTGTTTTCATGTTTTACAGTAAATTTCATTCCTTCTAAAATCAAAACATATCTCAAAGATTGTCAACTATTTCTCCAGTGTTTCTGCTTTGTTGATTTTTATGGTAAAGCCTTAGTTGTGAAACACTGAAAGAAGGAATTGTAGATCTTTTATAAAACAGTTGCATATTTTTACAAAAGATTCTGTTGAGTGTCATGGAAGTTGACTTAAAAACTTCTGGATTTTACTAAGGTGTCTTCTTGACACACTGATAAATACTAAGCCTTTCACTTGGGTCATACCAATCATATGATATGTCATATGCCTGAGGAAGGGTGGCTGGAAGGCTGTCTGGTGGAATAGGACTTAGGAGTTGAGCTGAATATAAACCTGTGGACTTGAGTTGTGTTACATTGACAATTAGACTCAATGATCTTAAGGGCATTTTACAACCTAAATAATGCCATGATTCTGTTAAATGCATTTATTCAAAAAGAGGCTTCTTAATTTTTAAAGAAATTAAATTTCATGGAGATTCTACAAACTTCAAAATTCCATTTTTAATATGCTGAAATCAGACCAGAGCAACGGTTTATGTCACTTAGACTACTTTCTGAATCTAAGGATATTCATTGGACTGCTATTTCTAGAAAAAAAATTAGCTTTCTAGAAATACTTCAATGGTAAAAAGAGGACCAGAGGCAATATCCAGTCTTTATTGAATGAAAAGGGAACAACTGTGACAAAGACTGAGGTACTTTATGCTTTTTTTCTTCAGTTTTTAATAGTAAGGAAAGTTATTCCCTGTGTATATATTCCCAGGAGCTAGAGGAGCAAAACAAAACTCCCATGATCCAAGACGAAGTGGTTAGAGACTTACTTGGCCAATTAGACACAAGTCTATGGGGCTAGATGGGATCCATCCAAGTGTATAGATGGAGCTGGCGATGTGCTGGTCAAACCCCTTTCCATCATTTTCCAGTAGACCTGGCTGGCTGGTGAAGTTCCACTGGACTGGAGGCTGGCTGATGTTGTGCCCATCTACAAGAAGGGTCACAGGGAGGATCCAGGCAACTACAGGTCTGTCAGTCTCACCTCAGTGCTGGGAAAAGTCATGGAACAGTTGATCTTGAGTGCTCTCATGAGGCACATGCAAAAGAACAGGGTGATCAGACCCAGTTAATGCAGGTACATGAGAGGCAGGTCTTGCCAAATTAACCTGATCACCTTCTATGACAAAGTGACCTGCCTACTGGACAGGGGAAAGGCTGTAGATGTATCTTCTTGGACTTCAGTAAAGCCTTTGACACAGTTTCTCACAGCATTCTGCTACACAAACTGTCAGCCTCTCGTCAGGCCCAGAGGGTGGTGCTAAATGGAATTAACTCCAGCTGGAGGCCAGTTACAAGTGGTGTTCCCCAGGGCTCAGTGCTGGGTCCAGCCCTGTTCAATGTCTTCATCAATGACCTGCATGAAGGCATTGAGTGCACCCTTAGCAAGTTTGTAGACGACACTAAAGTGGGTGGAAATGTGGAAGGTTCTGCAAAGGGATCTGAACAGGCTGGACTACTGGACTGAGTCCAGTGGCATGAGGTTTAACAAGGCCAAATGTCGGGTCCTGCACTTGGGGCACAACAACCCTATGCAGTGCTACAGACCAGGGGAAGACTGGGTAGAAACCTGACTGGAGGAGAAGGGGTATTGGTCAACAGCCAACTGGACATGAGCCAGCAGTGTGCCCAGGTGGCCAAGAAGGCCAATGACATCTTGGCTTCTATCAGAAACAGCACGACCAGTTTATCAAGGGAGGTTATTCTCCCTCTGTACTCAGCGCTGGTGAGACCGCTCCTTGAATCTTGTGTTCAGTTGTGGGCCCCTCACCACAAGAAGGATGTTGAGGTTCTGGAGTGTGTCCAGATAAGATCAATGAAGCTGGTGAAGGAATTGGAGAACAGACCTTATGAGGAATGGCTGAGGAGCTGGGGGTTGCTTAACCTTGAGAAAAGGAACCTGAAGGGTGACCTCATTACCCTCTACAGCTACCTGAAAGGAGATTGAAAATATTACCAAACATGAAACTGTACCACAACTCCTCTATGTAATTTCCAAATCTAGTAATTTTTTTTTATGGGGGTAGAATGCATTTCTCCTTCAGTTTTCCTAAAATACACATAATCTTTTTGCGTGTTTTATAGAAATCTATCTTCTTAAAATGTTTGTTTCTACTTTGTTCTTTAAATATGTGGCTTTCACCAACCTTTGTTTACATTAAGCATAAGAGAAAAAGTTGTCAAAATTGATAGTAACATAGCAATGTTTTTAAATGAAAAATGTAAAGATATCTTTTGAGTGGTGAGTCTTTATTACAAAATATTTTGATTTATTAATTAATTAATTTCCCAGGAGGAAAGCATGAATATGCGGATCTTTTATTATAATAAATGTAGTTAAATGTAGGATTCAGTCTCTGACTGTGATGTATCCTTAGAGAACAATTAAAAAGTATTTCTATTTACATGGGGTTTTTTTCTGTTTCTGACTTTATACGTTACTGTTTTAATTCAAAACTCTTTGGCACAACATCCTTTGAACTTACATTGCATGAACTGTTTAAGTACAGTTTCACCATTTTTTTTACTTTAATTTGACTTCTAGTGGTTTATAAGTGTCATCAAATACCTCTTTGAGATTCCTTTAAGGCATTTTCAAGCTTTGCATAGGTATATGTAGTGAATGTCTTTGTTCTTACAGACCCATCTCATTTTCCTCTTTGATTAATGCTATGATGAAAAACCTTTTTATAGAATGTATCTTCAGTTCAATTGAAGATTTGTTCCTTCCCAGACACATCCCTTTCTCAGAGCATTATCTGTTTCTTTTATACCTTTCCTGAAATTGTGCTGTTAAACTGGAAAACAATGTTCAGTATATGGAGTTAACTAGTGACTTAAAGAAGATTAATGTCATCATGATACTTTTTTTGCTGAGCTCAAACGGTCCTCAAACTTATCCTGGAGCACCTAAGTATTAACTTTTGTTCACTCAGAGAATTACCAAGTGCACAGACACTAATTATTCGCTCTGGCTTCCCAGCTCTTAAACACTTTTTAATTCATACCTATGTTGGCACTGTGGTTGTTGAAACCTTCCTTTTTATAATCTTAGATAAGTGTATCATTGAAAATGTAAGTTAATTGTGTACTCTGCTTCTCCTCTACAGTCATTCTTTTATAATATATTTTAAATATATTTTAAATATATTTTTTTAAAAAATTTAACCATAGATTTTATTGCATTTCAAAATTGTCATGCTTCATTATAACAGGATATTTACCAAGATGCTTTTATTTTGCTTTATTTGATTGCTTCTTCATTGTTCTTTTTTTTTTCAGCTCAGTCGTCTCCCAGTTTTTATGCAGTCAGTAAGGCAGACAGCTAGAATTTGGTTTAGATGTTTAAGAGCTTCTGTGTTTGCATTTACCACAGTGTATGTTTCCTCAGAACTCCAGAATACTGATGCAACTGTTCAGTACTTGAACACAAGGGGAATATAACTTGACTCCTCACTCTGCATGCTGTGTATTGGATTCTGCATCTTTGGGTACACAGATGCCTCAAAGCTGTACAAAATGCATGCTGGTGTTCCCATCTGAATACTTTTCTCAGAGATTCAAAATGAGCAGGAAACTTGGAATGAAAATTGTATATTCAGAAAATCTGTAAGGTTGATTTCTTTAAGCACTTAGCATTTTAATTTCCAGGAAAATTAATATGAAATGTAAAATGCTAGTAATGTTGTGATGATGTTTCACAAGAATTATGATTACAACAAACTCTAAATTAAAAGATATGGAGTTTTTCTTGATGTAAACATGAGAGATTTTTAATGCTGAAATGCAATATATTACTTTTGCCTAAATTTTATCAATCAGATTGAAAAGCAGAAGAGTAATTTTTTCTGTTTAAACTCAACCATAAAGATGTGTTCTAAGCTGAAAACAGTTAAACTCTCTTCCTGCAGAGAAAAATAATAAAGAACTCTTTTTATTTGCCCTGTGTGTTTGGTATAATTTGTCTGTATAAAACTGGGATAGAAGCTGATTTAAAGAAATATTCCTTTCCTCCGAATCTGTCTTGGCCACTTTAGATAGACCTTCTCAGAAATCTGTTGTCCAATTCCCTTATTTATTTATTGTAAAGTTTACAGCATGCATAAGTGTAACAGTGTCATCATCTGATTTAACAGGTTTAATGGCAAAGGCAGGCTTTTCTGTATAAGCCTCAAGGTCATTCTAGTATCATTCAATATGATTTTTAGCAGCCAAGACACTGTAACTGTTCAGTCTTCCAATACCTCAGCTTGTTCACGGTAAAGAGTTCATTGCTGTGATGTCAGGAGAATTAAAATCTATATTACATTTTGCTTGTATGATCAATCTGAATAATACAAAGGTAAACTGAGATTCACCCTCAAATGTCAATATTTAACTGCTTTTGGCTATTCTTTATTGTATATGCAACAGATAAGCGAATGTATTTTTGTTTCCCCACAGCAGAAGGGGCCTATTTCATAGATCTCAGCATTTTTCCTTTCTGCCTATAAGCACATGTGTTCTTCCAAAAATGGCGCAGACATTTTGTCTAGCCTTCTCAGCTAGTACAGAGCACTCAAAGCACAGTGACACCAGTCATCTGGAATTTAGCTAAAAATCCAGAGAATAATAGGGTTTTCATGTGTCTAAAAACTGTTCTTATGCAAAATCACTCAAGACTGAATATGAGGGTGAAATTTTAACCAGGAGTTTGAAATTTATGACAAAATCAATGTTTTATCACTGTGTACAGTTCTATCACACTCAATACTCCCTTGCTTTCTGTCCTGACCACAGTTCTTCCTTGGATTATGAATCTGTGTTGTTCTGATTTGACTTTCAAATTTCCATTTCTGCTCTAAGGACAAACTAATCAACTCAAATTCATATTTTTTTTTAAATGAACCAAATCTAGTCCTTAAAATTATTTTCTGTTTTCAGTTTTACAATATTAATTGGTAACTGTTGGTTGTAAAAGTTGCCAGGAGATTGTTTTGGAGAACCTTGAAAAGTGTAATAATATTTAAGATTTTATTGAAGATCACAGTTAAGTTTTTGCAATGATATTTGTTTATAAATTATTCATAGAGGATGATAATATATGAATACTTCAAGAGGCATTTTTAATTAGGTGCTAAAAAACCCCTCTGCAGGAACCTATCATTGCTTTAATGATCTAGAAGCAGATTGAGTCTGAAAAGCAAAGAACAACTGTTCAAAGTCAAATTAGCAGGCAATTATTAAACCACTCAACACGATTGAACTATCAATATTGTTTATATCCTCAAACACACAGTGCATTATGATGTATAATGTTTATGAAATGTCAATAGAGTGTAGACCAACCAATGATATTCTTAATGGAAATACAGTTCCAGTTATAAGCTGTTACTAGCATTGAAAAAAGTCATGAGTAATAAGCTTCTGAGGCATAATATTAAGAGATAATTGTACATTGCATATTAGAACACAACAAACATAGCTTGTTTCTATTAATAAATATATTTAAGTTCTTGTAACAGAAAAAATCTACTTTCTTCGCATCTTAGTCTTTATATTAGGCATTAGACTTAATTTGATATCGCTACTAAATCTTTCATGAAAAGTTAACAATGAAATAACATTTGAATTTTTTTCAGAAAAAAAATTCAAATGTTATTTCATTGTTAACTTTAACCCTGCTCATGGAGTGGCCTGTCAAACATGATAGATATTTGTCTACATCTTTGCTTCTTCCTTTAATAATGAATATTCTTTCATCTTTTTAAAACAGTGTGTCCCAGAGTGTTGCAATTGTACTACAAGGTTCTACCTAACATCAATTTTATTTCCTTCTAAGTAAACACAAACATATTGTCTCTTGCTAGTATGAAAAACAAAGAACACTCTTCTGTGATTTTTCTTTTTTTTTAATTTGTTTGGAGGAGGTGTTTGTTTATTGTTGCTGTTATTTATTAAAGATTGCCATGTCCAAGATCCTCTTAATTTTAAACTCAAATTTGTAATCATTCTGTTTCCTTGACCTGATGCCATTTTGCTTATCAGTGTGAAATGTATACTTATGCAGGAAAGGATAGTTGTCCACTGAAACTTCAGTTTATCTCAATAGCCTTGAAACAAAATGCAGACTTCTGAGACACACCTGGGTTGTTTTTCATTTTCTTGGCTATTCTGAAGGAATTTATGTTTTTATCTAGTTTCTTTTTCTACTTAGTGCATGCTCCAGATATTTTCTGTTTAAATTTTATTTTTGGTTTGAGTAGTAGTGAGGAACTTAACTGCACAGAGTAGTGCAGAGATGTAAGACATACCCTGCCTTGTGAATGATCATATTGTTATCATATGCACGAAGCAAAAAGACTAAGTTTTATGGAAATTTATTACTGTGCGCCTCTGGGACCTTCTTCAGTTTACCACCTGCCACACAACAGAAGTCTCACACTGTGAACATTGAGGTCTTGTACCTTCTTTCTGCAGAGATAGAGACATTTTCACCTCTGTAGTTTGTTTTATGAAGCGTTCCAGAAGTTCGATAGAGCATAGTGTCAATCATCATATGTCAATAATTTCATAAAAACTGTTGCAGAAGATTTCTCAGTATCTGTTCTCTTCTATGACAAAGTAGAAATATTAGTTTCAGTTCATGATCTGTGGTGTTCTGTAATCCTTGGCTGTTAGCTTTTTTCTTTTCTTCTTTATGACTTTCAGAAAACTATGAACTTTTTTTCAAAAACTAAACTAAATTTAATGATAGTACTACTAATCAAGTAATAGGACCATTCATAATGTCAAGTGAGGAAGTCTAAAGAAACCTTTAAAAGAAGGAGTAAAATTGTACTAGGAACACTGAAGGGGAGATATTATTGTTATTGAACAGTCATAATGAGATTCCTGAATAGGATTTTGTAGGTATAAACAGACACTCAGCAAAATGAAGTTTAATTGCAAGGTCTAAAATGTAAACCAGGCTGCTGCCCATTCCTGAGTTTAAATATTCCTTTGGCTGCTGGACTACTTGGAAATAAAAGTGAAAAAAAGATGTATGGTATGAAGTTGAGAAACTTATTTGTAAAGTGTAATGAGAAGAAAAATGAAAGTAAAAATCAGTAGTAAAGAAATTCACCAAACCTTTTTTGTTGTGTTTTGTTCTATAGAAAAGAATTTTTAAAAAACTCTCAGCATACTGCAGAAAATCAGTAACTTCTCACAGTCATGTTCTTTTCACAGATGGCTCAGGGGGAACACAAATACCAACCTTTGTCTTGGTGCTCACTCAAGTGCTGTTTAGGAATCTATTTGGCTTCAACACTTTGAGTAATTGGATCTTCAAAAGAAAAAGTTAGAAATATATTTTTAAAAAAGGAAATAGAATCACAGAATCACAGAACAACCAGGTTGGAAGGGACCTATCGGATCTTCTAGTTCAACCATTCCTATCTAACACTAAACCAAGTCCCTCAATACCTCATCCACCCGTGCCTTAACAGAATCACAGAATAATAAATAAATAAAATCCCATTAAAATGATCTGCTATTTTAAGATCTATCTCCTTAAGCGATTCCTCAATAGGAGGTAATTCTTTAGATAGTACTAACAGTTAGATAAGATGCTGCATGTCTAATAGTTTTAAAAATGTCATTATTTACATGGTTTGAAAAGTAGTCCTTTCCGTCACTAGGTAGGATATTAAAATGACCTTTCCCATAAAATTACTTGCCTTGTAATTTTATTAATGCTTGTTTCTACTTTTCCATCAGAAATATTTCATACTAATGTCACAGTACACATTTAATTTCTTCAGCTTTAATTGTTCTTCCAGCTTTTAAATATTATTTGCATTATGATCACATGAGCCTGTGTTTCCTCTGTATAGTGTGTGGCAAAAAAAATGCAAAGAGATAATTGAGTCATTATATTTGTTTCATTTTATAAACCTGTTTTTAGGATAGAACTAAGAGCAGATCTCCTAACATTTCACTGGTATTTGCCTGGAAGCATCCCACCACTACAGGAACATCTTTCATTGGGGTAGTGCTCATTTCAGGTATGCTTTGATACGTTGCAATTTTACTACAACCTTTATCTGGTAACAGCTTTCTTTCCATCCCTACTCCAAATAGTTTCTCTGTCTTACAATGACTCTCAATTTTGTACAGACTTTGCAGATGAAAGCAAATATCTTTTCTTTGGAAGTAGCTGAAATAGTCTTTCAAATATTGACCTGAGCTTGTGATGCATCTATTAATGTTACTGTATGTAGCATAGACGGTATAGTCTAAGAGAGTTAGTAAAGCTGAAAGAAGACATAAGGAAAATGTGGGAAAAAACCTATGAATTAATGTCTAGAAGGTCAAAAGAAGGAGAAGATATGGGGCTGTAAAATCATTGGGAGAGGAAATAACACATAATAAACCTTGAGCAATGCAGTAAATGAAAAAGGATAGTGACAGGTACCTTTCTGTCAGAGCATTTTTTATTTCTTGCTTATTTTCAAGGAAGGACAGGATTCCCCTGTAAGAGCATTTTTATTTCTTGTTTATTTTCAAGAGTGGGCTGCTAACCTGGTATGGATTGGAGATAAGGCCTGTCTGTCCCAGACTCTGGGAGGGAAGAAGAATGAAGGGGAGTTTCGGGAGACATCTCCCCTCAGGATGACCATAAATCCTTCTCCAAAGATATGAGCTAACACCATGATGTTACTATCTGGCTTGTAAAATTCCTGTATTAATTGCATGTCTTTGAAGTCTTTGTTTAACTGGAAACTTGGCGCTATAAGAACCCCTTGAATTTTCATTTCGGGGTCGTTCCGATTCAGCATGGGATGACCGCTGGTAGATCAGCTATGAATTTTTATGCACATTTATTTTTACAATTTGTAATAAACATTTTTGTTGCTAGCAGCTCTGCCTCTTTGTCTTAGCAAAATGTTTTGGACCCTAACAGATAGCAGATGGTGTCATCTACTCACAGGCTGAGAGAACTGAGTAGTTCAGCCTAAAGAAGAGAAGGCTCCAGGTAGACCTTGTAGCCACCTTCCAGTACTTAAAGGGGGCCTACATGGGAGATGGGAAGGGGCTCTTTAACAGGGAGTTCAGTGACAGGATAAGGGGTAACAGTTTCAAGATGAAAGAGGGTAGATTTACACTAGATACTACAAAGAAATATTGTACAGTGGTGGAGCATTAAAACAAGTTTCTCAGAGAAGGCATGGATACCATGTTCCTGGAGCTGTTCAAGAACAAATCTGATGAGGTTATGAGCAACCTGATATAGTGGAAGGTGTCTCTACTGATGGCAAGACAATTGGAAATGCATGATCTTCAAGGTCCCTTCCAACCCAACCGTACTATGATTTTATCGCTACTATGCTGAGGGAGAACAATGAAGCATTCCTGAAAAAGTGTTAAAATATATCAATGAAGTGAACTCAGGTCTATCTTTAAGACTTCATTCTTATTGGGGTATTGGAAAATGGCCAGCTGTTAGTTTAGGAAGTTTTTTCCTAAACAGGAAATTATACAGACCTTCACATTATGTACGTCTCTAGGGATATAATTGGAAAAGAGAACCTGTCTATGGATGTAGTGCACATCCATAGTGTTTATGCACTCAAGCAGAGGTTTTGGCTTGTGTCCCATTCCTTCTTTGTAATTTAGATCAAGTCATTTGAAGTAACAGAATAATTTACTGTGCACTTGACCACTTTTAAATGAACTCTGCACTGTTGATCAAGTTACCCTAACTAGTTGTTAAACAATATAATTTCTCTCCTAACACTTGAGTTTTCAGTTAAGGTGATAGGGTTATTTCTTCTCAGCTATTTTTTTCCTTGCCCCTTGACTTCTTCTCTTCTGTCCACATCTCTATTTCTTTCCTACACAGTCTTCCTGTGGTCCCACCAGGGATGATTGTATATAACTTGAATTAACTGCAGTGAAGCTACACTGAGCACTGAGTTTGGAAAAGCAGGAATAAATCAGCCTACATGATTACTGCTACCTTGGAGGATGTAGATGAAAAAAGATGGAGAAATTTGTGAATGTTTGATTTAATGACTGTTTCTGAGTCACTTACAAAACAGATTGACTTTAAATTACTACATTGTGATGAGGCAGGGGAAGAAATATGCAGTTGAGAGAACTCAGAGAAGCTCAAGGTTTTTTAAAAAATAGATACTCTTATTATGTAGTAAGTTAGCAAATGTGAAATGTGATGGATATTTGCACAAAGTATCCTTTAAGGAATTGTGTTAGGAGGAAACAACCAGCAGTTTCAACAAGTAATAGAGGCTGCATGTTAATGGCAATACAGTCAGTGCACAGGCAACAGCAGCTGGAAGGAATGGTGAAGGAAAGGGATGTATACTAAGGCTTAAACTCCTGCCTTCAGGCTCTCACATGAACTGTAACACCTAATGATACTCTTGAGACATTAGAAATTGCAGAAAACAAAATTGAAATATGTATTTTTGTTGAAATAAGAAGTAAAAATCAGAAAGGTAGGGTGAGTGGGAGAAATAATGACTGCTGGGTTTTGACATTTATTTCATTTTATTATTTCAATCAACAAAGATATTTTCCTGAAAAGGCAGTGATGCTCTTTGTTTCACCACAAATGAGCAATACCATTTGTCATGTCTCTGTGGTGTGGTCATGCATAGTAAAATGATGGTAACAAATTATTTTCTGAGATCATCTTAAAAAAGTGCACGCAAATTATAGAAATACATAGGCCTTTGTAATGATTTAGCAGAGGGCAGTGTTTGATTTCCGCCACTTCAGCAGTGCAAAAAATAAAACAGCTGAAAGATTGCTCCACAATATGCCACTTTGCTAGAAAGCTACAGGGGAAATGATGTATATTGCTCCCTGCTTGGCAGGGGTGCAATGCAACTAAAGAACAAGATATTCATCAAATTAATTTCTTATAGCAATTTAGTAAGTCTTTCAGCTTGTATAATTTGTATTGCTCCTTTTGTAAGGGCAATGAGCATAATGTCTAAAAGCATCTGAAATATCTTTATTTACCATATGTGTTGATTACAGTCAGTTTATGTGATATCGTACATTTCCTGTCATAAATTTAACACCATGCCTTGGCAGGCAAAGAAGTAACTATCTGAGAGGCTGTATTACCATTCTGATATTGTGGCTTTCTCTTCTATTGTCTCTTCTTGAGGGGATTGATGTAGGGACGACTGCCTGATGAGCAGAAGACCTTTATTTAGGCTTAATGGTTCCTTTATATATGTTAACTATCAAGAACGAGCACAGTTTTTCTTTACAATGATTGGTTGGTTTTACTAGTTGTTCCCATGCGTAGGCCAGGCATACAATGTAGTGTTATACGATTGGCTAAGATGAACTGTTCATGCCTTCTTCATGCTTCTTCTTCTCTCAGCCAAGGTCTTTCAAGGACAGCCTCCATTTTCCTGTGTCCTTCAGCCTGCAAAAACCTCTACATCTTCTGTAATCAGAAAAGATTCGAGCTTACAGAAAGAGGGCAAAATATGAAGTACATATGGATTCTATGACCTATTGATGACTGAAAAACATTGACAGAAAGCAGAGATGTGAAAATGATCTCTTCTGATTAAATGCTTGACTTAATTTCTCCCTTTTCTTTTTTTTTCTGTTTTCCTCAGAACAAGCTGCTTGGGAACAATTTTCCTAAGGTCCCATCCATTATACAATTGGCATTTTACAGAGAACAAATTTCAGGTTGTGATTTACTTTACCTCTTCACTGGCATTTGAAAGTTTAATTCTGTATTCAAATACACTATGACACTTCTGATTTTTTTTTTCTTCCCTGATATTGTCCTGTTTTCATGTTGGAAGAAAATTCTCAGAAGTCCTCAGATTTCAGACCCTCTGGCCTTATGAGAATGAAGACCTGTACCATTTCAATGTTTTCAGCCATTTTATGTAAACTACAAACATTTTTGGATGCTTAGCTCTATAGTCAGTTGTGATCAAAAGGCAAGTTATGCTGGCATATTGAACAGCAGTCACAATGTCTGATAATATCATAAATGTTAGTACCCTCTATGTTAATTTCAGGAAGATAGTTACAGGGTGCAAATGAGCATTTTATTTATTAATAAGTTGTTTAACATATTTGTTATTTATGGGATTTCCAGTTTGCATCAGTAATAAATTATTTTTCTTCTAATTCACTTTGGAACCGAAACCAGTCAAGACTAAAGGAAACACTTTTGACCAGCCTGAGGGATGACCATACCAATCTTTTTTAATCATTTGAGAATTCTACAACAGGAGCACAGAGGATATCATGACACCTTTGAAAAGTTAATTTCAAGAGAATTCAAAAAGACCCTTTTTTTTAAGGGCTTGAACCTCTTGAGGACATGTTTTATTAAATTTGGTATGGTCATCTTTACAGGAACACTCTGTTTTATCTCAGATATACTTCAAGTAATGATCTGCATTTCCTAGCTCAGATTTTTAAAAAGAATGTCAGAATAATTTTCCATTGTAAATGGTTTTATGTCTCCTTTTATGTCTCCTTTACTTCAACCTTTCCACTACAGATTAGTTATTCATTTTATATATTTACCTATTCGAGGAAAGTTTTTATTTGTGAACAGTTAAACCTAAAATTGGACTTTATTTTATCTCAGTAAATAAAAGAGGTGATTTTCTTCAAATATGATCTTGTCTCAAAGACATTTCTTTTTTATTAACTTATTCTTCATTCAGGTGATCTAGACATGAATACCTTACCTTTTCCTCCGAGGACAGTGCTAATATCTGTCTCTCGTTTAAAGCATCAATGAGTATCAACATACCTAAAACGTATCTATTCTTATCAACAACAATACATTGATATTTCTCTTCTAAATAATTCAGATAGTTCAATTACTCTATTATTCTGACTATAAATAAAATAATGAATCCAGGGAACATACAATAAGGTAATGCTTATCTCCCATTGGGGATAAACAGGGCTAGGTAAAGAGAGCTATGTAAAACAAGTTGAGTATTGAAAACGGAAAATTGTACTGAAAAAAACAGGAAATTTAGTCTTAAGTGAAAACAGGGAAATCACTTGGCAATCATGGCATGTAACATCTGAGGTGAACAGTTCAGGAAAGGCAATAAACATAATCAACTGCTTTCTCTATGTGTGTGGCATTCTTTTTGTATCAGCATCTCATAATATGAAAAAAACAAAGGTAAATAGTGGCCAGTAAAGTATCATAAATGCGGTAGCAAACAATCTTCACAGAGTCCTGAAAACAGAGACTAAGAAACAGTGATGGGCTGACTTTGGCTGGACTCCAGGTGCCCACTGAGTTGCTCTATCATTCATTCCTCCATGTCAAAAGGACAAGGGATAAAAAGTACAACAAAAAATGGATGAGCAGAGACAAGGACAGGAAGATAACACAACAATTACCATCACAGACAGAACAGACTTGGCTCAGAGGAATTAGTTTAATTTATTGTCAGTTAATAGAAGAATACGATAATGAGAAATAACAAATCTAAACCCTCTCACCCCTCTTTCTTCCCAGGTTTAACTTGACTCTCAAGTTTTTCTACCTCTTCCCTCAAGTAGAGCTGGGGAATGGTGAAAGGATGTTGCAGTCAGTTCAGAACACTTTTTCTCCTCCATGCCTTCCTCCTCATATTCTACCCACGTTCCAGTGTGGAGTCCCATCAATGGGAGATAATCCTCCATGAAATACTGCAACAGTCTTCAAGAACTGCTCCAGCATGGGTCCTTTCCAAGAGGTACTATCCTCCAGGAATGGACTGCCCCAGCACTGGTCCCCCATGTTGCCACAAGTCCTGCCAGAAAACCTGCTGCACCATGGGCTACTCTCCATGGGGTCATATGCCTTTCCAGGAGCCTGTTCTAGTGCAGGGTGTCCATGAGTGCATAGGCTCCTTCAGGCCGTCCATAAACTCCAGTATGGGGTCCTCTGTGGTCTGCAGGTGGATATCTACTCCACCTCCATGGTTCCTGTGGTCATCATGTGCCATCACAAACTGCAGGAGAATCTGTGCTCTGGTGTCTGCAGCACTTCCTTCTTCACTGACATTGGTGTATGCAGAGTTGGTTCTTTCTCATAGTCTCACTCCTGTCTCACAGTTACTGCTTGCATAGCAGATTTTACTCCTTAAACATGCTATCTCAGAGACACTACCAATGTAACTGTTTGGTTCAGCTTTGGTCAGTCACAGGTCTACCATGGAGCTGGTTCGAACTCGATCTGTGTTACTGTGCGGAAGCTTATGCAATATTCTGACAGAAGCCACCGCTATAGCCCACTTAAAACCTTGCAATGGAAACTAAATGTAGGAAAACACAAAATCAAGAAATAAGGGTGCTGGGTATTTTCTCTGATGGATGAATAATATAGATGTGTGGATCATCTGGAATGAAGAGATGCCCTGTTATGCAGAGAATGGATGTTGCCTGTGTCAAAATTTTTGGAACAATATTCTATCCACTGTTGAATGCAGAACCAGAGACTTAGACTTCCTGGTCAGTGGCGGCATAAAAAATATCAACTTTATATTTCTTTTATACATCTCATCATAATACAACCACAAAACAAACAAATAAAATAACTGCAATTGTAATAACACCATAAAGCTTACAAATTATTTGTAAGATGACTTACTGAATTTCTGTTCAACACTTTTTTTCTGTGGTTGTATGACTCATTGTCTTCTGATGCCACTACAGTCTTAAATAAGTCTCTAAGCAGTTTATTGTTTGTATGGTCTCTCTCATTAAATATTTAACACTATAATGCTTGTCTTCTAAAACGTCTCATTATTGTATTTTTTTTAAGTTTATTTGGAAATGTAAAATAAATCTAAAATATCTACATAGTGACAAAATTTAGATAGACATGTTTTATATTACTGAAGATATTCCTTGTGGATTTTGAATTATACCTGTCCCATAGCTTAATATTTTTAGTGATTGCAGCCAAATGAGTAGCAAGTAAAATTACAGAATTATAAGGTAAAGCAGAACATAGTTTTTAGACAATCACCTTTCTGTGTGACATAACATGTTACACAAAGTTAATTAGAATGTATAAGTCTATGACTTACATTGAGACAGAGATAAATGAAACAAATAATGAACATTCAAATAAAAATTAAGAACCTATAATTTCTTTTTCCTGTAGAAATGATGACTAGAATTGTTCCATTATAAAGAAAATCTTATAATTCATGGAATGACCAAGAGGAGAAAATCTATGCTCTGGACAGCATATCTATAGCATGCTGCCAAGTAGGGATGAGTCTGTTAGAAGTTGCACTACTCTGGGCTCACAGCATCTATATTCTTTTCTCTAACTATATATTAGAAGAAATACAAAGCATTTTAGATGACATCTTACTACACCTCACTGCCTTTCTTGCTGGTACTACAATGAACCAGCTCCTCCTAGTGCAAAGCATCTCCCTAGATCAAAGAAAATACTATTTGTCTACACATGTAATGTTTTTAATCCCATATCTGCTTTGTTTAAAAGTCTTCACAATTCACTTGTAAAAACTCATTGTCACTTTCAGCTTCCTCTACTGTTATTATTTTTGTCTTCTGATGATCATATTTACCATATTATTCTCCTTCCACAGAAGTATGAATTAAGGCATATCACTCTTTCCCCTTTCTTTTTGTTCTCTTTATTCTCTTTGTTCAGAGTGGAAAATTACAAGAAACCTGCTATAGGGCTACTTCATAAGGGCATGGGGACTAAAAAAGCCTGTGAACTTTATTCTTGTTTGGCAAATGAAGTTGTTTGACCTTCCTGTTTTATCTTCTATCTGGTTTGATAACTTCTTGTTGTTAAAGTCAATCTGCGAGTGTCTTGTAGAACCTGACAACCAGAGTATGTGTTTCTTCCACTTGCAACAATGACTTTGACCTTTCATGTGTTTACTGTTCCTCTCACCTCTACTGTCCAAATTCTGGAAAGCATGAGACAGTGTCTGTGTTATGTAGCTATTTGTAACTACAGATTTTCAGGTTTTGCTGATCTTTCTTTTTCCAAATGATTACCAGCTATAAAGTCTATGCATTTTTTTTTTCCAGTATAGAAATAAATTACTTTTCTTGACTGTAACACAGTGTCTATAACTGTACAATGCTGGTAGTCTAGGGCTCAGGTAGTTGATAGCATAATGCAGGAAAGAAAGTAATTTATCAAGAGTAAATAAAGAAACAGAAAAGTCATAAATTGCTAACGTGTTAGGCAGAAGTGTACCCAACATTTGTAATATTGCTTGATTTTAGTTGCATGATATGCAGAGGAACAAATTTTCATTTCAGATGAGATCATTTATACGTTAAGCCAGTGATGCATTAACATAATGTATATTGTATTAGGGAGTAAAAGGAATGTGCCATTGGCATATGCTGTTTGCACTGTTTTACTCAACAAATTTAGCAAAAGAAATATAAGATCTTAAACTACCATAACTCATATCCAAATAGTAGGGGATGCTTTTAACCTTTCCAGTCAGTATTCACTTCCTGAAATTCAGAAGATCCTGTGTACTCTGCTTTCACCCAAATTAGTTCTTTAGCTGATGATATGTTGATTTTAAGGTTTTGAAATCAGCTTTACTTTAAAGACTATTTCATATGAGCCATTCTAAGGAGACGTGTTCTTATTTATCTACTTACTAGTGAAAGTAAAACTTCAGATCACTTACAAGTGTATTTATTTTGTAAGTTCTTGGAATGATTATGATTATATACGTAGTATTCAAAAAGTAACTAAGGTTTGTTGGAGGATGTATTAAGGTATGCTGGAATCAAGCTGTCTACTTACATGAAAGATGTTATCTTACTGTATTGTTATTCAAATGTTAGAACAGGAAGTGGTACAGAAGAAATATCCACTGACTTGAAGAACTTGATTATTCTGCTCCAGGTGAGGCGGATCTGATAAGATGATCAGGACTGAAGTTTTGCAAATATCTGCCTTTCTGGGCATTGACAATGGAGAACTAATGCACTAGTGCACTGTAATGAAGGTGTAGTCACTGCAAACTGCATATGAGGACTAAACAGACATTGTCCCTTTCCAAGAAGGTACTCTGTAGTAAGTTGAAGGATACAGACTTGCCTAAGAAGGTGCCCAAAACTTCCACAAAGGTACCTTTATCTGAGACCCCCATAAGCCTTTCAACTGTTAGCCACAAATATGCAGCAGCTGAGCATCAAAGTGAATGATAACATAGAGAGATTTCAAGCACATTAGGAAAATGTTACAATAATGATCTTCATTAATATTTTAAACGTGTTGAGACCTTATTTGATGTTCATAGGTCAATAATATTACAGAAATATATGCTGAACCTAAGACACTGTAACCACTGCAGAGTCATCCTTGACTACTTAAGGCAACTACAATAATTCTGATTGTAGTGGGTTGACTCCAGCCAGTAGTTATGAACCCATCCAGTAACTCCTCCTCATTCTCCCAGCAGGATGGGGGAAAAGTTGGGAAAACTCATGAGATGAGATAAAGGCATTTTAGGAAGTGAATTAAAAATGGGAAAATACTCAAAACCCAAGTGAGTGATGCAAAAACAGTCACCCACCACATTACACCAGCTTACTGATGCCCACTCAGTCTTTGCACGAAGTCTTCAGTAAAAGTTCCCCTCAGTTGTTAGTGATGAGTATGACTTTATGGCATGGAAAATCCCTTTGATCCAGCTGTCTCAGCTCTACCTCTCACAATCTTCTGCCCACCCCCAGCCTATTTGCTGGGTAGCAGTGTGAGAAATCGAAAAGGACTCGGTACTCTGCAAACACCGTTCAACAACAGCTGAAATACTGGTGTGCAGTGAATGCTGTTTTAGTCATAAATCAAAAAAACCAGCACTCTGTGAGCTAATAAAAAACCCTCCAAACTTCTCCTAATCCAGACAGTATATTGATTTATGTTCCTGTTTGTAATGTGTCTTGCTTAAACTAGTTTTACAAAAACCAAGATACATGTCAGAAATACTGTAGTTTCAATTTTTTTTTAAATGGTTTAATAGCCCTGAGTTAAAATGACAGCAATGTTGGACTTATGTATTTCTATTTTCCAATGCATTTGATGTAATACCACAAACTATTTTTATTAAAATACTTACCAGACACAGCATTCACAGGACATTTAGGTTGATTAAAAATGTGATATGAAACAATGATAAAGAGAAACCATTCATTAGGAGAAGATATGAAAATTTAAAGTTTTAATACTCACAGAATCCATGGTTCATAGGTATTCAGAATAAAATAGACCGACATTTTCAATAGATCATTAGGTCCACAGTGAAATTCATTTCTTCCTATAGAGAGGCTACTGACCAAGGGGATTTTTGTAATTGGGCTAGGATATATCTTCAGAGTCATGGAATGAGTATTAAATGTGATTACAAATTTGCTGGGTTTGTTTACTTGCCTTTTATACCTATTTAGGAGCAATATTAATGAATATTTTTTTTTACTTGAAAATTTTTTCAACAGTCACAAACACATGCTAATATTTACACATAAAAATAAAAATCACTAATATTTAGATACACTTGTTTTCCTTATGCTTCCAGTATGACTTTTATTTTCAAAAAGCCCACAAAGCCCCTGGCTATGATAAATTTAGCTGAAAAGGCAAGATTTGCTATTGTGCAGGCATGTTTGTTTGTCTCCTCATATACGCCAGCAATGACCTTTTCAATATCACCATTGAATGTTTTATCAAAGAACACTGTCTTGACTCTTATGAGATCTTGCTCAAAACTACAGGCTATGAGCTCAAAGCTTTGCAGTCTGTGAAACTGGAAATTAAAGTACTATCCAGCCCAGCTGAATGCAGCTTTCAGCACACCAAAGAGAACTGATGACATTCAGTTACCTAAGGCCCAAGAGTCTGGCAACCTAGTATTATGTGAACCTGAAGAATACTTGTACCAGCAGACTGAAAGTACATCAACTAAATCCTGTGATGTTGGAGTGCATTCATAAGGACATTTATCATGTTTTGATGTAGCCATTTGCTAAAATTAATAAATCTTTGCGAGTAAAACCATCTGAGACTTTTAGCTTAGATTTTTTTCTACCTTATTCTTTTTTCTGCCAAAATATAAATTGAAATTATTTTTAATTACCAAAATTAAAACTTAGTAATTTCTCTCAGCTTTTCTCAAGATATAATAATCATTTTATAATTGGATGTATGTAATTCTGCCAACACTGAGTAGTCTCACTGAGATAACTTAAGGACAGTTGTTTCTCCAGAGCACAAAAAAGGTTGATATTCTTGAAAGAATGAGCTGGAGGCATTTTTTGTGGGTTAGGATGGGTTTTTTTTGACAAAAAAACTTGCTACTTGCAAGTTGCTACTGCCTTCTGGCATAAACTTTTTAAATAATTATTGCTTTTTCCTTAGAAATGTTTCATTATCTAGCAGAAAAGACATTCAGAGGATAAACCTGAAAACAATAATGAGCAACTTTCATTAACACTGGGTTTCTTCTTTGGCTGACCTAATCAGCGTTGTTTTTGTTATCATCTAGCTATTTTACTCTTGAATATGAAATCAATGGCAGATGGATTTGAAGAGTCAAAATTAAACTGAAGTGTTTCTTTGATGCTAGTAAGCTTATTTCATTCAGATGTTGTTGTAAGGTCTGAGAGGAAACTCATATTGTGGTTTTTGTGAGCAACAGCTGTTTTTCTGGGTATTTGACTTTGAGCCAATAGAATATATACATCCCTTCTTCTGCTCCATTGCTCATTTACACATTTTACTTTCTATACGATCTCTCCAAAACTTTAAAAATTAAATAGATGCATATTCCTCATCATCTTATTCCACTCCATTGCCTTCTTATTATCATACTAATTGATTACTTGTATATAACTGAAGCAAAGCATGATAATAGTTCATCTCCTTCTTTCATACAAGATGCAAATTAGGGCAATAAAACATATTTCATAAGTCACAATCAGTCTTTAAAGAGACAGTGAAATATGCTGTCTGATGGGTGGTTACAAGCCAGAGGCCATTTAGTGAGCATCTACAAGCCCTGAACAGCTTATGCTAAATGAAATAAAGACATAAGTCTTTGCAGCTTTATATGCATAGTTTCACACATACACACCACAAATACAAAGGTTTACACAGGTTCAAAGTCTCTTTTACAACATTAAGCGATTATTCTGCTGTAATGCTTCTCTTGTTTCTCACTGTTAACTTTTCTTTGGTAGACCTTGAGTTGTAACTTTGTAATCTATGGAGCTAGAATGCTCACATAGCTGTTTCTCATGGGAAAGCATAAGATTCATGTAACTAATTGATTGCTTGTTGTTAAAGAAGAATTGTTGAATCAGGTTGCTAAACAATAGCCTGTGTTAATCACATAAGGTATAAGAATCTGTTATGAACTTCAATAAACTGGCTTACTGGAATCACATTGATTTGTGAAGTGATGAACCCGTTCCTCTGTCAATTGGTGCCCAACATGGGGCCTCCACTAGCCTGCTGAAGTTGCGGGTTAACTGGCGATGCAGGGGAGGAGACAGAGAAGCCGACTGGACAGGTAAATCCTGATCACAGGACTCAAGGAATAAGGTTCCCAGGGCAGTGCAGCATAAGATTTGGAATCTCACCACTGGCCAAGGTGAGCGGATGAGGAGAAGATGGGACTTGAGCAGTCTTCCAAAGACAGAGATTGGATGGAAGCTGCATTGAATCTTCTCCACTATATGCTCTCTAAGAGAGGAATTACCTATGAAAAAGCTGCATTGCAGTCTATGATAACACAGGCATATCAAAGTGGTGTTGTTACAACTGCTGCCCTGTTTGAGAAAGAAACTTGGGAGAAAATGGGACGAAGGTTGTTTGAGCAATATCTTACTAATGGTGGTTCATTTTTATACAAGATTTGTCTAGTTGAACTATTGAAATGGAGCAGAGACAGTTTTGAAGTGTTAAAGAAACACGTTATCTCTAAAAAGCAGAGTGATAATTTTGAGCCAAGTGCAGGATCATCGACACCCCTCCACTCCCCTAAGCTGCCTTTGCTGGACTCTGAAGCCCCCAAGGTGGGAGGGGAGGGCGGGGGCAACAAGCCCTTTGATTTGGGTCCAATAGTAACCAAGAAGGAACCTGATCCACCTCCACCTCCCCCATGTCCCTCAGACCAAAAGGCACAAGTCAGCAGGGAGGAACAGTAGTGTGGGGAAGTGGAAATATGGTAAGCTTTGATCTGTGCATGTAACAGCAATCCGCGCTGTGAATTAATTAGTTACAAAGTGATAAAGGAGATTCCAAGAGCTGCAAAAGAGTATGTACTAACTGCTCCAGAATTAAGCCACCCGATCAAGGGTTTTCCCTTCTCCGCTCCTCCACTCCCACCCCCCTCAGGTCCAGTGGCTCCGACTGGAGTAGCTTGCAGCAGCCCCTGAGAGAACTTTAATTTATTTTCATCAGCAGAGATGCAGTGACCCTAAACAGCTACAGACTTTTCCTGGGTTTTGTTCATAGGAGGCCAGAGACTCAAAAACCTGTATAGAAAGTACTAACTTCTCTACTACTGCCGAGGGGGGACATAGGCACTGCCCTGGGCAGAATGGGGGGCCGCTTGCAGTTTCAGTAATAAGAAATGACTCAATTAAACAGCGTCAGTAGCAGTTCAAGAATTGAGAGTTTAAATAATGCAGTTTTACAATAGATGCTGCTTTTGGTTTTATCAAACACTTATAAAGATACTGGATTTTGAAAGCTGAAACAGGCTTACCCATATATGGTGTTTATAGATAGATCGAAGAATGTGCTTGACAAGAAAGTAGACAACTGAACAGTTAAAGAAACCTTAATTTTGCAATCAGTGACAAAAATCCTAATGACAAATATGGAAAGATATGGTGTTGTCTGAAAATTCCTACAACACCTGGGATCATTTACCTATCAAGCACAGCTGGTAGCTGCTACCCTGACTGTAATCTGGGACAAAAATGTGTTCTGTTAGAGATGCAGCAAGGAGAGACATTTTAAAAGAGATTGGTGCATGAAATGCCAGCATACATGGAATAAAATCTGCCCTCAGTGTCAAAAGGGCAAACATTCTACTAGTTGGTGCAGATTCAAAATGGGATAAGAGCAGGCCAGTATTGTCAGAAAACCAGGAGCAAAGCATAGTTCAGAGGCACATACCAACACAGAGGCCTCCATGGCAAGCTGCAGCTCTCACCTCAGAGCATGAACCAGAGGCAGCACCAAGATAGACGTGATCATCACCATCACAATAATGCTGTGAATGTCTGCACTTCACACAATACCATGGAACATAAAAGGACCATTGGGGCTTGGCTTTACTGCCTTGTAATTAGAATGATTGTCACAAATTCGATTGGGAATATTTTTTTTACCTGGGGTTATTGATGTAGACTTTACTGGAGTTATCCAAATTATGGTTTGATACTAACACCTCCTGTATTTATACCTGCAGGAAGCTGCATTGCTCAATTTGTTCCATTTAAATCTTGTATGCCAGTGATAGGAGTTGATGATTGTGGCGATGGAAGTTTTAGTTCTACTGGATGACCGCAAGTATATCTTATCTTAGACATACATAAGGCAAAGCCAGAATGTCAGTTTGCAACGATAGCCAAAACTGAAGGAATTAGAATCATAGAATCACAGAACAACCAGGTTGGAAGGGACCCATTGGATCTTCTAGTCCAACTATTCCTATCAAACACTAAACCAAGTCCCTCAAGACCTCATCCACCCATGCCTTAAACACCTCCAGGGAAGGGGAATCAACCACCTCACTGGGCAGACTATTCCAATGCCCAATGACCCTTTCTGTGAAAAACTTCCTCCTAATCTCCAGCCTAAATTTCCCCTGGCGGAGCTTGAGGCCATTCCCTCTTGTCCTGTCCCCTGTCACTTGGGAGAAGAGGCCAGCTCCCTCCTCTCTACAACCTCCTCTCAGGTAGTTGTAGAGAGTAATGAGGTCTTCTCTCAGCCTCCTCTTCTGCTGAGGGGCCCAGAACTGGACACAATATTCAAGGAGCGGCCTCACCATTGCTGAGTACAGAGGGAGAATCACTTCCCTGGACCTGCTGGTCACACCATTTCTGATACAAGCCAGGATACCATTGGCCTTCTTGGTCACCTGGGCACACTGCTGGCTCATGTTCAGTCGGCTGTTGACCAACACCCCCAGGTCCCTCTCCTCCTGGCAGTTTTCCAGCCAGGCTTCTCCTAGTCTGTAGTAATGCATAGGGTTGTTGTGCCCCAAGTGCAGGATCCGGCATTTGGCCGTGCTAAACCTCGTGCCATTGGACACTGCCCAGCGGTCCAGCCTGTTCAGATCCCTTTGCAGAACCTCCCTACCCTCCAGCAGATCGACACTTGCACACAGCTTTGTGTCATCTGCAAACTTGCTAAGGGTACCCTCAATGCCTTCATCCAGGTCATTGATGAAGACATTGAACAGGGCTGGATGCAGCACTGAGCCCTGGGGAACCCCATTTGTAACTGGCCTCCAGCTGGACTTAACACCATTTACCACCACTCTCTGGGCCCGGTCATCCAGCCAGTTTTCTACCCAGGAGAGTGTGCGCCTGTCCAGGCCAGAGGCTGACAGTTTCTGTAGCAGAATGCTGTGAGAAGCTGTGTCAAAGGCTTTCCTGAAGTCCAGAAAGATCACATCCACAGTCTTTCGCTCATCCAGCAGCCGAGTCACTTTGTCATAGAAGGTGATCAGGTTGGTTTGGCAAGACCTGCCTTTTGTGAACCCATGTTGACTGGGCCTGATCTGCCAATTCTCTTGCAAGTGCTTCAAGATAGCACTCAAGATCACCTGTTCCATGACTTTCCCTGGCACTGAGGTCAGACTGACAGGCCTGTAGTTCCCCGGATACCCCCTGCAATCCTTCTTGTAAATGGGCACTACATCAGCCAGCCTCCAGTCCAGTGGTACCTCCCCAGTCTTCCAGGACTGTTGGAAGATGATGGAAAGTGGTTTGGCCAGTACATCTGCCAGCTCCCTCAAAACCCTAGGGACCCACAGGACTGGACCCATAGACTTGTGGGTATCCAGTTGGGCAAACAAGGCTCTGACCACCTCCTCTTGGACCATGGGAGCCTTGTATCGCTCCTCTGTTTCCGGGGTTTCTACACAGAGGGAACAACTTTCTTTACAATTAAAGACCAAAGCAAAGAAGGTATTAAGTACCTTAGCCTTCTCCTCATCCCCTGTCACCATTTTTCCCTCTGTGTCCAAAAGGGACTGTATGGTCTCCCTACTCCTCCTTTTATTATTTATATATTTATAGAAAGATTTTTTGTTATCTTTCACAGACTTAGCCAATCTGGCTTCCAGTTGAGCCTTAGCCCCTCTGATTTTTTCCCTACACAACCTTACTTCCCTCCTGTAGTCCCCCCAAGAGACCTGTCCCCTCTTCCAGAGCCTATGAATATTCCTTTTCTTCCTAATGTCACTCAAGATTTCTCTACTCAACCAAGCTGGTTTTTTCCCCTGCCGGACTTTTTTCCAGGACATGGGGATAGCTTTCTCCTGAGCTGCTAGGGTCTCCTTGTTGAAGAGCTCCCAGTTCTCACGGACTCCCTTGCCCTCAAGTACAGTCTCCCAGGAGACTTTGCCAACCAGCCTTTTAAAGAGTTCAAAGTCTGCCCTCTGGAAATTTAATGCAACTGTCCTGCTTATCTCCCTCTTCACTTCACCTAGAACAGAAAACCCTATCATCTCATGATCACTTAGTCCTAGGCGACCCCTACTGCCACATCCCCCACAAGGCCTTCTCTATTCACAAACAGCAAGTCCAGGAGGGCACCTTCCCTCGTTGGTTCATTAACCAGCTGCACAAGGAAGTTGTCTTCCACACACTCCAGGAACCTCCTAGACTGCTTCCTTTCTGTTGTATTGTACTCCCAGCAGATATCAGGGAGATTGAAGTCTCCCACAAGGACAAGAGGCATTGACTTGGAGATTGACCCCAGCTGTTTAAAGAAGAGCTCATCAGCTGCTTCTCCTTGGCTGGGTGGCCTGTAACAGACTCCCAGCACAAAATCCAGCTTCTTATGGGCTCCTCTGATTTTAACCCACAGGCACTCAATCTCCTCATCACCACAATCCATCTCAGTGGTGTCCAAATCCTCCCTTACAAGGAGGGCTACTCCACCTACTCTACTATTAAGAGAGCAAAAATTAAGAGAGTAAAAATGCTTATTGATACCGGTGCTGATGTAAATATTGTTTCAAAAAAACAGTGGCCTTCTCACTGGCCTACAGTGTCAATTGCCACTGATGTTTTTGGACCTTCCCCAACAATCTGCTATGAACTTCAATAAACTGGCTCACTGGAATCACATTGATTCGTGGAGTGATGAACCCGCTCCACCATCAGCTGTCCTCTTTGACCTTCATGGAAACACATTTCATGTACAGTTCCAAGAAAAACTTCTGCAGAGATAATAGAAATTTTCTTACCAAATTAATGTGGTTTTATAACATTTTTAGAAAATACATTTTAAAAATCATTTCGTGTTTTATGATGTCAAATTTTCCTGTACAGTCAGTCCTTGGTCCTTTTGCTGAGGTAAAATCTGGATGCCAGCTAGTATCAGTTTCATTACAATAGAAATTACCCTTACATGGGCTACCAGTACTGCAGATATACTTGGCTTGTTCTTTAGTTCCACAAAAGACATCATCCCTGAAGAGCCTGTAAGGTTTTGTCAAACTCACACATGTCACACAGCATCCATGACTTAATAAAGTTACCAACATCTGACCATAAAGAGTTAAAGAGTAATTAAATAGAACTACAAAGAACAGGAAATAATCATGGAAGTACTACAATATAATCAAATATTTTACTAGAAATCATATGCTTGCAACATATATCTACTTCAGGTGAAGATAGGCATTATCTCCAATACTAATTTCTTTTGGACCAGTTATCCAAAATCTATCCATTCTGTTGTAGAACATGTCTCTCCATCTATCTGGGGTTTTGTGTTTCATGCTTTATGATTACATAAGATCTTATGAGTTTCTCTGGTCCTGAGCTGAATGTTTTAGAGGATTTCCAATTTTGAGTGCATGCGTTAGAACATATACTTCAATCCAGGAATCATAGTATGTATCATAAAACCGTTAAATGGTTTGGGTAGAAGGGACTTTAAAGATCATCTAGTTCCAAACACATCCCCTCCCCATCCCCACAATGAACAAGGACTCTTCCTACTAGATCAGGCTGCTCAAGGCTTCATCCAGTCTAGCCTTGAACACTTTCAGGAAAGGGGCATCCACAACCTCCCTAGCTAGCCTGTGCCAATAGCTCACAATCCTTATTGTGAAGATTTTCTTCCCAGTCTAAATCTGGACACGAATTGTCCCATCTAAATCTTCTCCTCTACAATTTATAACCATTCCCCCTCATCCTCCCACTACATACCTCTGTTAAAAGTCCCTCTCCAGCTTTCTTGTAGCCCCTTCAGGTACTAGAAGGTCACTATAAGGTCTCCTCAGAGCCTTCTTTTCTCCAGGTTGAACAACCCCAACTCTCTCAGCCTGTCCTCATAGTAGAGAGATTCCACTCCTGTGATAATCTTTGTAGACCTCCTCTGGATCCATTTCAAGAGTTCCAAATCCTTGACATCTTGAGGATTCTAGAACTAGACACAGTGCACCATGTCACCCCCTATACTATATTAATAATAACAAGAATAAATCCTGCAGATTACCCTGACATAGATGTAGGACCTTGTATTTGGCCTTGTTGAACCTTATGAGGTTCACACAGGTGCACTTTTCCAGTTTGTCCAGATCCTTCTCAATAATATCCCATCCTTCTGGTGTGACAACAGCACTGCTCAGCTTTGTCTCATCTGCACATGCAGTGCACTCAGTCTCTATCATTGATGAAGATATTAAACAGCACTAGTCCCAATACAGACCCCTGAGGGACACAACTTGTCATGGATCTCCATCTGGATTTTGAGCTATTGACCACAACACTCCGAATATGACCATCCAATCAATTTCTTATCCACTGAACATTCCACCCATCAAATCCATGTCTCTTCTATTTAAAGAGAATGATGTTGTGGGGTACCATGTCAAAGGCCTTACAGAATTCCGAATAGATTAAATCCATTTCTTTTCCCATGTCCAATGATGTTGTTACCCCATCACAGAAAACCACATTTTTGTGTTTTACACAATATGATTACTCTTATCATTTATTCTTGTCCTGATTTGAATATTTTAGAGGATTTCCAGTTTTGAGAGCATGTGTTATCATGTACTTGAACCTACGAATCATCTAACATCTCTTTTTAGAATTTCTAGGTTTTTGAGACTATAGTTTAAAATAGCAGGGAAGAAGCTTAGAACTTCAACAAATGGTATTCAACTTGATTATCTATTCAAGCTTTCCAAAAGATGAGAGCTTTCTAGCTCTTTTTTTTTTCCTGCATATTTTTGACTCTAACACTTTTCATTAAGATGCACACAGCCTGCATCAAACATAGGGTCAAAAAATATACCCCTTCTCTATCACAACACCAAATGTATCTACAAGCTTGAAATCTGATCTATTTCATGTATCTTATGGTTAGGTCTCCCACCAGTAATAATCACTTTGGTAATTGGCTGTGACCATATTTATGTGGGAGATTCCTGGCATTTCCAGTTACTGCAGTAACTGCCATTTACTGCAGTGCTGAATTGAAAAGAAATATATTCGATTCCTAGCATTCCAAGCTGAAAAATGCAAGGCATATCAGTGATGTGATAAATTTATTTTCATTTGAAATTGCTTAAAACACATTGCCTTAGCCTGGGCATGACTCTCAAACATACAGGTTGAAGACCAAGTAAACAAAACCTAATATTTCCCCAAGGAAGATAATTACAATGCTTGTCTCTACAGAAAATACTAGCTTTATCATTTTCAACAGCTGTTAGCAGTTTTAAGCTAGGGCAGACAAGACATGAAATTGAAATTAAAATTATGTAATTTAACTTATCATACAAATATTAAGGATCTTGCAATGTATTTCTGCTCAAAATACCTATTTTGAAGACACAGTAAAAGAAAGACCTAAAAATATTGTTTCTCATTATCTATAACAAGAAAATGAAAGAAGCAACCCAGTATTTTTGTTAAAATTCTTGCTAAAATACTAAACCAGATGACATTACTTTAAAAAAACTTTTGACAAGTTTTTATTCCTGTGAAATCATTGCTGCTTCAAGACTCACGCAGAGATTTAACCCCTTTTACTATCCACTGCAAAATGAAAACTTGTACTAAAAATTACTTCAGATACGCTATCTTAATCAAAGTAATCAGAATTTAGACCAAAGTATCAGAAATTTATTAGACACTCTGTTCTTTATCGTGCTACATTAGCTCAGAATATTTTAACTTCATTAAAATGCATTTTTTTTGTTGTTGTTAACAATCAATACTTTAGTACTATTGGGCCATCTTTAAGTGTTGTCCCCACTGTGACCTGGTTTTCTTCCTGGGTTTCAACTTAAAAACAGTATTTATTTATTGTTTTATGCATTAATCTAATTTTACCCTTCATGAGGAAACAAAAGGTTTTCATACCTATGATGGTAGAAAACCTCTGGGGAAAACTGTTTGCAGAGAGACACAGCTGCAGTATAGTGAAATGTCTGTCCTGCTTGTACATATGAAACCAACTTGTGCAAGACCAGGTGTGATCCAGTGGGCTGAATGAACTTGTGCTCACAATGAGTCTTAGGAAGATGAATTAATCCTAGAAAGTGTTGATACAGAGCACAAGGAGGATGAAGTCAGGAAATGGAAATTCTTCCTTCCCATGTGATATGAACTAGAAATTTCTAAAAGCATGCAAATTCATTAATGGAAGTTTCATTTACATCACAAAGCTAGAGCATGACTGGAGTCTTGTTGGTTGCACCTAGCAGTAAAGGATGATAAAATGCACTTGTATTTCCCTCTGCTTTCTTGATTGAAAAATATAGTAGGAAGCATGAAGAAGTTAAGTGGCTTATTCTTGATGTTACTTTATGCTTTAGAATAACAATATTTTTGGCAAAGTACTCAGGAACCATTCTAAGTCATGTCAGAATGTTTCAGAAGACTACTGCATCTTATTAAATCATGCTTTTGTAAAACGGCTATTTTTTCAGTGTTTACTCTCCTTATGGACTTTTTCCACATTAATGAATTTCTTTAGAGGTATTAACATTTTCTTGAACATTTGTTCTTATTTAAGTAATGAGACTTATAAAGACAGCTCTAATATTTCTTTTTAGTGTTGTGATTTGATCCTGGTTGTTCTGACCTAAATTCGTGTGTGCTACAATGTTCCTTTTTTAATTTGTGGAAAAATAAATAAATAAATAAAAACTTACATAGATAAATACACACAGATTTGTCAGCTTTCCAGTGCCCTTCCAAGAGCTTTACTATTCACTCTTTCTTCCCATCAGGAAGCTTGTATGAGTTCTTTATGCAGTGATTGAACCTCATTGAGCTATTATTTGTTATCAGGTTAAATACTGTGTCTGGTCTCTTTCCATATACTATCCGTATCGATAATTTCTACACAGAACAAAGCAGTCAGGCTAAGATCCTTACTAAAGGATTATTTGTTCTAGTGTGTTTTTCTGTAGTAGGGAAAAGAGCAATCCCAAACTCCTAGGAATTTGTTGTCTTCTTCAGTAATCCTGAAGGTTTTAACAGGTGATAATATGAACAGATATCAAATTTCAGAGTATCTTTCAAATATAATAAGTTGCCTCAGAGATGGTACTTATCTTGCATTCATATTTAACCTAATGTATTTTCAAGATAATGTAAAATGTGATTAAAGCAGTTCAGCATAGGAAATGTAGTGAATATTATTTGAGAAATTGAACTAGAATTTTATGCTATCTGCACACAAAGAGAACAGACTGGGATTCTCATTTGAAGATTAGAAGTATCACACAGAATTGTTTACATATTCTAAAGCTCCCTCAAGATATCTTAGCTATAGCTGCATGATTATTTCAGGCAAAATGAAACAAATGAGTTTAAATCACCTATTTGCACTTTAAAACATTTTTTTTCCTACAAATAAATGATTAATGTGCAATATATACCTTCATATCATCCATCTGTTTATTTTGCCAAATCTTATCTTATGTTAGTCATATAACTATGGGTACTGGAAACAGTTCAGACCAAGAGTTCTCATTAAGCTGCATACAGCTGAGGAGCGGACAATTCCTTCCTGCCTCTGAGTTTTGTTAGTTTCCTGCTTAGCAACATGATACATTGGTCATCCCCTGGCCAGACTTGATGTTTGGTAAGTGTTGGTGAACTTATTACACTGATGTACATGTAGGTATGAATGAAATTTAATTGATTCATTCAGTAAACTTTAATAATGCTAAACTACGTTTACTGTGAAATGATGTTTCTTCCCTTTCTGTCTTTAACTATAGACATTTCATCTTTCTTGTCATCTATATTACTGGAAGCTCTGCTCTTGGACTGCCACTGGTTATTGAATTCACAGAATCACAGAACAACCAGGTTGGAAGGGACACATCGGATCTTCTAGTCCAACCATTCCTATCTAACACTAAACCAAGTCCTTCAAGACCTCATCCACCCGTGCCTTAAACACCTCCATTCCTTGCAGAAGCAACCATCTAACAGAAGCAATGCCTTTCACAAGGACTTTCATTCTCAGATGGAAAAACTGAAATGATGGAGCACCAGCTACTAGCGTATTGGCATACGTTGGCACTTCCATATTCTTTCACGTCAGGATATCACTGCTAGCTTAGAAGCTGTGGGAGTAGAAAGTAGTTTCTTTTTAAACCCTATTGCTACATCATATTACTTTTTTTCCTAAATTGTAGTAAAGATTAGCTATTAGCAAGTTCTTTAGCAATTCCAAGTTTTTCATATCATATCATATCATATCATATCATATCATATCATATCATATCATATCATATCATATCATATCATATCATCATTCAACTATTACTGGAATTTTAACTTTTCATGTCCCACCAGAGCTTTTCATAAATTTTCTAACATATCACAGGATTACTAAAATGTAAGGTGGAAAAATCAAGACATAGTTCTGAAGGTGTTATTTCTTAAAAAGCTGTATAAAGTCAATCAAATCTATTTGTGTGACTATGAAATTGGAGATAATTAAAAATACTTATTCTTTTATATTGTAAGATAAATTAATTGTTGCTATTTTTAATGTGTGTTGACAAATGGTTATTGGGAGAATCTGAACTGTGTTTTTGTATACCTGTATACAATTTATTATTTTCTTCTTAACATTATTATCTTCTTTTTATTATTATTGTTGCACTAAAGCTGTTTTAGCATTAGTTTCCAGCCTACAAGTCTCTCTTGCTCTCCCATTGCCCATTTGCATTCTTGTGGAGGTGGAATTGGAACTGAAGGCCACACAGTTTTACCGACTGACCTGGCCAGGGCTGGGGTGGGTGTATGCTAAACTGGGACAACAGTTATTCTTGGTAAGCAAGAAAACCTAACATGTAAAGAAGGTATAACAGCAAAAGGTATAGCCTTTTAAAGAGGGTGATTCCTAAAGAACAAACAGTTTTGCAGCAAACAGGTAATATCTCTCATGTGAAATTAATATTAAGGTAAGAATCCAGGAACAACTGGGATGAATAAAGCAGGTCTGACTTTGTTATTCTTGTCAATGGAACACCTGCTGGATGAAATATGAGGCCTTTCCACATTAAATTTTTATCCTTAACATGCGTTATAATTATTCTTCAGAACACAGAGGTGTCACAGATGTACACAAATTGAGAACTTTCAGGGCTGGATGTGAATCTTATGCATCCACACATAGAATGTTACATCAATGGGAATGGTGATTAATCCATTGCCCAGATATTTAGCCTGAGACCAGAAGACCCTTTTATCCCAATAGGAATAATCCCAGATCCAGAAGAAAGAGAGAGTACAGAAAATAATGACTGAAGAGAGTTTCAAAGGACATCCAATAAGGAAACAAATTGTAATAATGAACCAGTGCATTGGTGGCATTAATGAAACTGTGTTTGTTCAACATATTATTTTTCATAATTATGTATTTATTTCCTTTTATATTTAATTCATTGATATTAGATAAAATATCAACATTATGGGAAAAGATTAAGAAACAGAAAACAGTATGAGTCAGCTGATGTAGGTAGATAGGGGGGATAAAGGAGAAACAACTGAACTCTTAAGTCTTGTCAATATGTTGCACATTTGTGTGCTTTTTCCTATGCAGATTTCCTGCATCTGAGAGAAATAATAAAGAAAAAAAGAACACTTCTTCCAGGTCTCAGAGAACACATTAGAAGAACACTAAAATTTCATGGTAAAGATGTTAGACATCAAACAAACCTGTCTGGTAGTCATTTTTATAATTGAACAACTACTACTTGTTTGTAAGGGTGTGGTAGTGCATCAGATATTAATCAAAATCTGACTTTGTTTCAGGCTTTCAGTGACAGGGACATGCAGCTGTCATTGATAGAAAAAGGTAATTCTTCATCTTAGGAAGTAAAAGTAAGGTGCCACAGTGACAATGTGACTCCCTTGTGGATCATGACTCAGCAGGCAGACTTACGAAGACAATTTTGTTTTCCCACTTTATGTTGAGGATTTGAGTAGCCTGAGGTAATGTTTAAATTTCCTATGTGGTGCATGGAGAGAAAGATGTACTTTAGAATATGATTCACCTCTTCTATGGTGCAACATAGGAAATGTGGAAAAAAGGACAGCCACTGAAAATGTGATACTTTTCAAGATCTAGTCATTGAATGTTAACCATGAGAGAATGACAACACCTTTTGTGCCTAGGTTTGACAAGGAAAGGCCAAACTGACCCATATTCATGGCTTTTATGGACCTTATTTTTCATGTGCTTTGGAGATGAAATGGAGCTACAGCATTATCAGGACTGGTGGTATAAACACTTTCAAAGCTATAAATGCATGATGTTCATCCTACCAAACCACAAGGACTATAGAAGAGAAAAGGGAAAAAGTTGGAGTAAAACCAAAACTGGAATAGTGGTAGAAATGTGGGGCTGGGCAACATGATGATGAAGCATGTGAGGGGTGGGTAGGTGCTGTGCCAAGATGTAAAGCACCATACCTCATGCTCTCTGTGAGTCCAGTTTCTCAGCAGGTCTTGGCTGGGTCATTTCTGATGGCTTTGGTCACCTGTTCTTAATATCTATGTTATCAGGCTTGCCAAGGACATACTACTTGCACAGGGGTGAGGAGCTCTCCATACATTGAAAGCTGGGCTCTGAGGTCAGTCCAGGCTGCTAGGATAAGGGACGAGTACCAGGAGGTAAAAAAAAGAGTTGAAACCTCCTTTCCTCCAATACTGTCAAGGTATGATACTGTTCTCTCAAGTTATTATTAAACAAACACTAATGAAATGTGTTTATTATGTAGTTCAGGTTCCTGTTCTGAGAGATTCAAAACAATTTATTATAAGTCATCTTTTCCAGAAACAGAAAGACTAATTCATGTCAACAGATGATGCATTTTAATCCCTTACAAAATCTCGCTAGAGTGATAATTTTTCAACAGAACTAATCATCACACAAGATTTGGGAACAAACTGCTACTTAAGTGACTAGGAAGTCTTTACAAGCTGCAGCATTCTATGAACACCTGTTATCAAATACATCCCTTTTATGGACAAAGTACAAGCTATATTTGCTGTTATTTGACAAGCTTATTTGGCCAGTTTTGTGCTATGCATCAGTTATTCAAAAAAACCCAACACCTCCCACAAAAAAAGGTAAGGAAAGAGAATAACAGTCCATCTACATTTCAAAGATTGTAATAGGGATAACCTCCCTAAGTGACCAAAGGCTGGCAGATTCCCTTTCGACAATCTAGCCATGCAATTTTAGGAATTATTTTGCCTAAATACTACAATGTGAATTGTGCTCTTGCTTCTGCAGAGGACAACAACTGGAAAGATAGGGAGTAGGGGTCAGAACTATAAGACAAATAGTGATAAATTGGTCTAAAAATAACAGAAAAGGAAACAATGACAATTTCACATTATCTTGGACAATTTTCCATAGGAAGCTGGAGTGCTGCCAACTGAGACCCACAAGGGCTTAAACACATAGATACTGTGAAAAACTTCTGTGCGATCTCAAAAAAACCCAGAGCCACTAGATCCCAAGGTCATATTTTTCTAAATTTAAACCTGCTCATTTGTTTTTGAAAATGAAAGCTACTAGAAACCTGTAAATATTGTTTGTGTCATGCCAAGGTTTACACATTATTAATGTTAATTTCTTTTTATTTATGATACAAACTAATGCACATGATAACTACACTAGATGGTATTTTATACTTCTAAGGCACTTCACATTTATTTTCCTAAACTCTTCCCATATCATTATTCATAAGCTCATAAAATTATGTTCTTGGGTGAATTCTATCAAAATTAATTAATAAACTCTGTTTTATTTATGGCTGGCCATACTACACCAAACTTGCATGTACATAACAGCTGCCACTTGCTTAAAAAATTTAGCGGTTCTGTAATTCATCTAGGTACATTTTACCTTTCATGTTACATAACTATAAGGACTAGGAGCACTCTCACTATTACCTTTGTAGGTATAGCACTTCAGAGTGAGTAATAACATAACAGAAAATTGCTGAGAGAAATGCTAAAAAGCCTATAAATATAAAAATGCTATATTTGATATCCTTGTGGTTTTGGCTGCTGCTAAACATGTAGTTATGTAGAGATATTGTAGAGATATTTACCTATTATAGAGGAATTCATGGACATTACTGAATATCCTGTAACTAGTGTCTCTTAAAGCTCTACATAGCAAATTTAATGGGCTTATTATATTTTATACACATTCAATATTTGAATAAGACTTTAAATAGAGGGAACATGTTTTAAGGGAGTTCTGTTTTCTGCATGACAAGATTGTGAGCTGTGAGTTTCAGTACCTAGAACTGGGATTGTTTATTATACTATAAAATATGTATATGCTTTAATTTCAAGGCCCATTTCATTAGGCAAGAAAATGAAAATAGTCCTGTAGTGTCTCTATCTGTAGGCTGCAGTATTTATTTATTATTTTTTTTAAAAGCTCTAAATCTCAGGAGGTCACATTAAAATGCTTCATAAAGAGATTTAAACAGAATGCTTGTAACACCAATAAATCTCAATATGGTACACCAGCTTCCTGTTATCTGCACATCTAATGACATCCATGTAACTTTTTTTATACTTACACAAAATTTCATAGCTCAGTAAACTCTTACGAGTTTTTCAAAACTTCTTGTTGACCTTTGTAATTAATTTTCCACTTCTTTTCTTTGACTTATTCAATAAAACAAAAGGAGATTCTCAGAGATTCTCCTGCAAGACTGTTAGAAAACCCCACTATTAATTAAAACTAGTGAAAGATTACAATGGAGTGTCTTTGTGTCTTTTTATCAACATGCAACTGAATAAGTGGAAACTAACATGTCTTTAAGTATGTTCAATTAAAAAAAAAAAAAAAAAAAACAAGCAAAAAGGGAAATAGCGAGGAACATTCAATTTCTAGTTGTGTCAAAAGTCCTAAGTAGGTGCATGATAAATACCTGTTATATACATAAATTTGACTTTTCAATGTCACAATGTTGCCAGCAGAAAAATGACCTAAAGATTTCTTAGTGATTTCCATGCAAACATTTCTGCTTTCACATTTGGGTGTAAGGTTCCTGATCCTTTACAGAAAAAGATTATAAAATTAAACCAATTAAGTATTTTACTTTTGTATTCAGCTTAAATGAGACACAAATACAGATTTTTTTTGTCAATGTATTTTCACTATATAGTTTATATTACCTTGTAAATTGTATTATTAAACTTTGTTCTAAGGAAGAGATAATGGTTCTTACTTTAATAAAGATTTCATTAATCCAGTAATTGAGTCTTTATGTAGCCTTGCATACTATAGATTAGACGTAATTATTTAAACTGTAGTGGAATGAAATGAAATGGTGAAATATTTCTGTATTAGGAAAATATATGTCTAGTCTAACTTCATGCCATGAAAACAACTGCTAACAAGATAAAAAGATAAAAAAAAACCACGTAGTTTCTTTACTTTGAGCAGATAAAACATTAAAGAGTGAACAGTCATGTAACTGGAGCATAATTGCAATTATCTATATGTCACTTACCTGAAAATTCACATTATCTGAAACAAATCTGTAATTTCCTCACACTCAGGAAAGAATCTGGTGCTGCTTCATCCAAAACTGAATTGAAGTAATACATGTGCATGTGTGTCTACACAAGAACTGATGAGAAGTGATTAAAATAGAAGGGGTCTTGAGAAGGAAACAAAAAGGCAGGGCTGTGAAAAAGCTTCCAGCACTGTATATAAACTGAAACCTCTTGCTGTGTGCAGACTTTGGCATCTAAAATGTGAAGTACATAAAGAGCATTGTAAACATTTTTAGAAGTCACTATAGGAGATCACTGTTGGTCTACCATTCTCACAATAGGCCATATAAAAATGTGCTAGGTTTTTACTCACAGAGATCTGTTCAGCTGCAGAATTTGCAACTTAAGAGCACGAAGTCTAAACCAGTATCAGGGTACAGCATAGTGCAATTACTGAACACAACTGACTTGCAACAATATCATTGAATTCAAGAAAGATCAATTATTTCCACATGTTCTACACCTCCATAAAGGAATAAAGTGCTCAGTGTCAAGCAATGAAACAGCACATTTCCATCTCTATTATGAATTCACATCTTTATTATTAGTGGGAAAAAGAAAAGTTTAAGAAGTTTTATTTCCAGGTTTGGTAGATACAGCTAAAATGCAGCTCTGTATTTCCCGAGCTGCTAATAAATGAAGTTCGTCCTTCAGTGATAAAATAAACCGTGACATCAGAAGATGCTTTATCTTCATTATGAGTGAAAAGATTGAAACAATTCTATCACATACTGTTACTCATTAGTTATTTTCCACATCAGTGTGGAAACTGCCTCTTAGAAGGCAGGAGATTTCTATTCTTTAGGTAGCTGAGTTCTAAGAACCACTAAAGAAAATTTACTGAGGTGCAGCTTTAATGAATGTCAATGATTAGCAATATTTAATGAATACTTGTATGAATTATGAGAAATGTAGTTCCATATTAGAAATACTTCAAAGCCACAGAAGTGGAAGAAATACTTTTGGAGAATACTTCACGTCTCTCCTCTGTGGTGCACATGCTTAGAAACATCGTGAGTAGCATTAATAAAAAAAAAAAAAAAAACCAAAACAACAAGAGTCTTTTTTTTTTTTTTTTAAATTCTAGAGGTATTAAATCCAGTGAATCTAAAAAGGATGATCTGAATCTCAGAATTATAGCTTAAGAGTTTTTTGTCTTCAGCAAACTATACTTCCATCAAAGTTACAAGATTTAAAAGATACTAGGAAATTCTGCATTATTTAGGTCTCCCTGGGAAAGTGAAGATTTTAAGCAACATTTTAATAATGTAAAGACATTTTAATCTATGGCACCAACCTTTTCCCTCATGGTTAACAATATAATTACATGAAGATATGCAATTAATCAGATTTCCCAACTTACCACAGTAAAAGTAACTTCAGTATTACCCATTCCAAATCTTTTGTGGAATTTCTCTAATTGTCTTCAGTAAGCACTAGAGTACAAAATAATGTTAAGTGAAAGCCAGAAACAATTTAGCCTGCCCCTTATTACTAAACAAAAAAAGCTTAGGGAAGTTTTGGTGAAAGATTTTTTAAAATTCTTCAGGTTTAACTGATACTACTCCTTTCTTACTTATTAATTACTATGGAGAGACATAATGACATATTGATATAATTTTGTGCTTTTTATTAAGTTTCTTTAAAGGTAAATGAGGCAAGAATGGCCTCATCTACTAGCAGTAAGTTCAGTTTCACTCCAACTGGTGCAATAATGCCTGCTGGATGAAAATCTAGCTAATTATTTGTTTACGAATGTCTTTTCTTTTTACAGTTATGATTCTTGCTTAGATATATTGTAGATAAAATGCTGTGGGCTGGATATAAGCTGTAAAATTGTTATATGACATCCACGCTCCTCTCTCTACTAAAGCAACTACTCAGGGCTCACAGACTGAAAATGAAATATCTCCACTCTTGGCATACATCCCAGGTTAGAATCAGTCTGCTAGAGTACAAGGAGAGTTGTGGTGTACCTGGCAGTAGTTGTAGAGATTCAATCACACAGCTAGTGCAGTAGCAAACTACTGTGTTATGGATAATCTTACACTATCTATCTGCCTTATCCTCTGCTAGCCCACTGGCTGCACTTTGCAGCAGGAGCAATCAAGCAGCTGTGGCTTGCACACACATCAGGGAGAACTGAGATCCAGGATCACATGGACCACATTGAATCATTCTCACATGCAAGGTGAGAAGATGGAAACACAGATGATGAACATGCCAAGATGAGGCAGATGAGTTTAACAGCTCTATTAATGGAGTGGAAGACGGAGGAGACAGTAAGACGATTAAGCTTGTAAATGATAACAGATTTGGAAAAAGCACTGAGGACAAGAATATATACCAGGACTGTAAAATAATGGGTTGACAAGAAAGGAAGATTCAGTTTAGAAAAATTAAAGTAATATATCGTAACAACAAAAATGCCAAGGAAATAAAGGGTCCCATGGTGAAAAACCTGGAGAAAATAATGGATACTAGAGATTAATGAGTGGATGTGATTAAAAGTGGAACAGTTAGATCACCGACTTTATGAATGTGAAAATTACAAATAAAGTTCTAATATGTTTTATCCTAAGTAAGTGACTGTATTTTTTTCCCTGTTTAAGCTCACCTATCTTTGCTTTTGTAAATAACAGTTCATATAAAACACAAATCTTTAACAGGACAAAATTCATGCCTTTTCTCTATTGCAGCTTGCAGGATTTTGGTCCTTTCAGGTCTGGTGGTTAAGGAAGATATCTAATTTCTTTTCATCAGTATCCCCTCCTCCATTAGTTTCCTGTCTCTCTTGACATCTTCTTATCCTGCTTGAATCAGTTAACAGTATACTGAGAATTCCAAATGTGTTTTATACAGTGATAACTTAGCAAGGAAACAAAGCTCATAGTAGAGTAGTTTGTATTTTCATTTATCTATTACTCATATTATGTAGTTATAGTTTTTTTCCATACAATCTGAATCCAGTTACAGTCTATAGATTTTCTTCTAAGCACTAATTACCAGTAGACTACTCACAGGACTAATAAATCACCTGACAAGAAATAGACAAAGAGACTTAGAAAATAATTAATCTGATGAACATTTATCATGGGAAAACTTAAGGACTTGGAAAACAAAAGTATATCCATAACAACCTAGATAACAGGAAACATTCTACTAGTCAAAAGCAAATGCCTGCATTTGCTGAACTTTGCCCAAAAGCCATTTTTTTTCTCTTTGGCTTACCAATTAAAATGAGGAACAACATGAGAATTTTAAGAAATGTATAACAGAAGCATTCAAGATACATGACAAGACAGAAAAATATCTGCTTTGGACCGTATTCCAAAGAGAGGGAAAAGAAGGAAAATGTCACTGAGGATGTCTGCTGGAGTAATTTAGGATGCTATTTACACCTTCTGAACAGATTGGGTTTTTGTCACTCTTAGGAAAAGCAAAGTTTTAAAATAGTAGAATTTCATTATATTTATCAATTTAATGCATGCATTTATATAGATACAAAAAGGTATGACAAGTGCTCAATATCATAATCTGTGAAAATCCTTTGTCTCAAATGAAAGGACAATCTATCTCTTCATCCACAGACTGGATTATCTATATTCCCAATGCTGTTTCATTAACTATAGATATTTGATTTCTTATTAATATTTACTCACTTAATAATGTCATTGCAAAAACTGTATGCCATTGGGAAGTTACCACTTTTTGAAGTATCCCAAGAAGAGCATTTTTCTTTCCTAAAAGCACATTAAGTATTTCTTTCCAATTAATTAATTCTGGCTGGCAAATCACATCTGGAGTAGGAGAACTAAAAAACTTGCGCCGAAGACATAGTGAGTTTTTATAGTAATGTTTTTACTATTGCAGATTAAAACTTTATTTTACAAATTTGTAGATGAGTATTTCTCTCCTGCACTATCAGTTCTATGTATTTAGTTTAATAAAGTTAAATTGGTTAGCTGATTAAAATAGAAATGAGTCATAGTCCTTCTTTGAATGATTTGTAGTCTTAAAAACTGTCTCTAGAAAGAAGAGGAAGAATATTCCAAAACCCGTATTTTATTGACGATCTATTACCCACAGTTTATTTACTCAAGTAGGTTTTTTTGAATGTAATCCTTTGTATGAGGTATTTGTTCTTCCTCTGAATGGTCTTTCAACTTGAGAACAGTGAAATTGCATAGTGCAAGGTTAAAGCCTGGAAAAGCTTGCATTTTGATGGCAGTATTTGTCTTCTTTAATATTATTTATCTAAATAGTGAATAATTGTTTAAGGGTTAGAATTGCTGAGATGATCATTGAAAGAGAGAAAAAAAAGTCAAGCAGTTTATTTAAGGAAATACTAAAGTTGTAGGTGATAAGGAGTTTGCATTTGACTGATATGAGTCATGCTACACTTTTCAAGTCTGAAGAGTGTATATTTCACATCAGAGTATTAGGAATATAAGTGAAATATCACAGATGTTTATTAAGAATTTTCTTTAAAATACTATTGCATTTTTGATTTTTTTCAGGAAAGTACTTCTTAAGTTGCTGCATACATAACAAAAATTGGAACCCTGGGGAAGTTATTTGAGAAAATTAATAGCCTTTTTTTAGAACATTACTGCTTATTGTTTGAACAGCACAATATGACTGTATTTCTTATTTTGCTAAGGTATTGGTTTACTTATTTCTCTGAACTTATAAAAAACCCTCAATGCTGATATTGCAAAAGACAGTATTTTCTTTTCTCTTAAAAATTACATGATTATAGCTTTAGAATACTCAGACAACTTCTGTTCCAAGATTTATATCCTTTAGGTAGTGAATCACAATTTGATTCTCATTGGCTTAGATGATGCCATTTCAATATTGAACCCTGGGGAACACCACTTGTTAGTGGTTGCCAGCTTGATTTAACTCTGTTCATCACTTAGGCCCAGCCACCCAGACAGTTTTCTTTACCAGCGAAGAGAATGCCTATCCAAGCCATAATCAGCTGGATTTCTTTTCCAGAAGACTGCTATGGGAAATGGTGTCAAAGACTTTACTAAAATCTAGATAAATAACACTCACAGTCTATTCTTCATTTTCTATCTGGGTGTCCCCCTGTCCTTATATTAACTCATAAGTATTCTATTATATTTTTAACTCTCCTGTACAGTCCAGGAACAGAAGGGATAAAGAGGCTTGAAGGGCACTTGAAGATGGTGGATCAAGGTAGCCATGGTGACTCATTCAAATTTAGACCATTTCCAGGATAGTATTGACAAGTGTGCTTTCACTTGAGAGATGTTAAAACCAAGTTAGGGAGATGTATCTGCTCCCCGTATAACATTGAGTGTAACCAAGAAAAGCCAGTGACTAGGAGACTGTCTTCTCAGAGGGATGGAGGCACTTATTTGACAACCTAGTTGAACCTCAAGAGCCTTGTGCTTCCTATTAGGGACTCATCTGACTACTATTTTTTGAAGGGAAGGAAGGGAGAGGGAAGGAGAGGGAAGTATTCGTTCCATTGAAGGTACTCACAATAAACAGTATAAATATATTAGTTAAAAAAACTGTCTAGAAATGCTTTACTGAAAATGTAGATTAATTCTGCCAAAAATAAAAAAATGTATATGCTTTACAGTTATTCTGGTTCTTCTCCTTCAGGGCAAAGAAAGGAATACCTTCTCTTTTAAACTTCTGAATTCTCAAATTACCATTTGTAATTATACCTAAAACACAGAGGTAATTTTACTATGTCTTTCTTTCCATTGTTTTAATCGGATCTGTTTTTTAAATATATGTGGTTTTGATGTTTTATATAGAGGAAGAAAAATCACAAGAAAGATTGTGTGATATCATTATCAGAATACTGGCTTTATTGGGCAGTACTGGAATATTCTGTGTATTGTAGAATGCAGTGCAGACCCAAGCTTTCAACTTACCTCAAAAACATGCTACTAGATAACTTGCTACATAAATCTCAGCATGAAAATTTGTCATTATGTTGGTAGTGCCTGTGGGTAATATTCCAGTATGAGAAAACACGTATTGTTCTTGTTGATCCCATTCTTTCATCACTTGCTGTGTTTTGCAGGCTTCTGTGGGTGACATGCTATATGGAAATACTCCTTCATGTAGTGGCATGTGTCTATATACCACTAACAAAATGTCACCACTTGGAACACAGGTGATGATGACTTGTGTTCCTTTACTGTACAGAGGATAGTTTATGCTTCCTAATTGTTAAATGCTGTTATTTTTGTGCTCAGCAGTTCACTTGGTCATCCAGTCTGAGGAGGTCCAATTTTCCTTTTCTCCCGACTTAGACACTTGCCAAAGAATTTTTTTAGAGAAACCTTCAATGCAGCTATGGGGAGAGTGTAGTTTGAAAACATTTGAGAGCAAGGTCAGCTCTCTAACATGTGTCTGTACATAATTTTCATTGTAATTAATAACAATAATGGACAAGACGGGAGAACAAAAGGAGAAAAATTTAACATGGGATGTGATAAACATGTAGGATGTGATAAAGTTTTGATAAGCTGAAAAGCATAATATTCAAAACAACAAAAAGTCAGTAGAAGTTACCACTAGGAAAGAAGTAAAGTATAAGAAGATACAATTCAAAATAAAATTTGAAATTTCTTAAATATTATGCATTTATATAGCAGCTAGGCTTTCTGGTATAGGAACATCAGGAGAAATAACAGGCATAATTCTGTAAACTGAAATATTCAAAAGATACAAGGTATATACATCCTGAGTGGAAGAAATATTGCTCTTTTTTATTTTGCTTTCTTTTGTTTTGAGTAAATCCTTTTCATTTCTTGTGTATGGAGTTCTCAGAAGATGAGTTCCCTTAATTGTCGACAAAAGCTAGAGCTCTTCATTTTTTTTTTGCGCCTGATGTGTTAGTATTCTATTTAGGTTCATTCCCCTAGCAGATCTCTATATTAAGAACTTTGTCCCTGCAGATGTTATGTTTCTCTGGTACTTGGTATACAACCGTCATAAGATAACTGGAGACTTGTATACTGATAGAAAAAAATAACCAGTACTCACGCTGGGGTAACATTTTGTTTTAGGCAAATGATACAGAACTTTTTCCCTTTGGACCACAATAACCAGTTTGTACCACAATAATCACAAGGACCACAGTAATCATAAACATCTATATCACAAAGTTAAAATTACGATCTCATGAAGATTTGGAATGAAACTAATTTTTTCCGGGACAAATTTAATTGTTTTCTATTGAACCTTATAAACTGCCAGAATATATAACTTTCTCTTGAGGACTATAATTCCTTGTCCTTTAAATCACCAAGAATGACCTCTCTTCCTATAGCAACAGGTTATCCTTGTGACTAGTAATAGATTTAAGTTCATAAGCATCCTTTCTTGACAGTTTCATTGAAGTTCTCATATCATGCATTCCAGTGGTTTTTTAGAGTACATTAAGATATCTCTGCCATTAAAATACACTTCTTAAATAAAGAAATAACACAGTACAAATAGTCTTAGGAATTTTTTCTTTTTTTTTTTTTTATATGTTGCAAACATTAATAGCTACTGGACTATTTTTGTCTCTGCATTTCTGTTTTATGGGGGTTTTTTTCAGTGTATCTTCATGTACACAGAAGTTATGGTTTTTACAATATTTATTATTAGTTCATATTAATGCCCAAATCGGGAAAGATTTTGAAATTATTTTATTTTAGAAATATTCTACTTGGGTGCTGTGTTTCATTTTTTTCTTTACCATATATTTAATTTTTTTTTTATTATGTGTATTGATTAAAGCAAGATGAGATAACTAAGCCCGAAGCAATGCTATACCCCATCAGGGAAGGTAATCAGGTTCATCAGGTCCTTAGTGAAGCCATGTTGACTGTTGCCAATCACTTGCTTATTTTCTGTGTGCCTCAGCAGAGCCTCCAGGAGGATCTGCTCCATGATCTTGCCAGACACAGAGGTGAGACTGACCAGCTTATCATTACCCTATCATTCCATTTTATCTTTTTTAACAATAGAGGCTATGTTTCCCCTTTTCCATGCAGTCAGAACTTCACTGGGGTGCAGTGATTTCTTACATATGATAGATGGTGGCTTAACAACTTCATCTGCCAGTTCCTTCAGGACCCATGGATGCATCTAATCAGGTCCCATGGACTTGTGAACCTTCAGGTTCCTTAGATGGTCTTGAATCTGATCCTCTTCTATAGTGTCCAGTTCCTCAGTCTCCTAGTCCTTGCCTTCTGTAACTTGGGAAATGTGGATTGTTCACTGTTACTTAAAATACCTAAAGTTTACTTTTCTTAGTCCTAGAATTATCTAGTTCTTCCCTCTCTCTAGGTTTTTATGTTACTCACAATTTCTCTTCTATTGGTTCTGTGATCTCTTTACAGTAATTGATACTCTTTCCTTCAATCAAAACTTTATCAATTGTTTGCTGATGTAAGAGTATGAAAAGGAATCAATGAGGTAAACTCCACTGTTCAGTGGATAAATTCTATGCAAATGTACAGTTTCTGACAATGGCTTTTAAATAAAGATTGTACAAAACAAAGCAAGAAGTACTTTGTCATTCACTTGAAGTCTGCAGGGATATGCAATGAGAGATTAGAGCTATTACTGAAGCACAGACTGACAGTTAAATTTTAGGTACTTTGTTTTGTAGAAAAGTGGAATAGAACAGCTCTTTATGGCAAACATTTATTTGGCGAATAACTGTTTTTAAGCACAGCATTTTATTTTCCTTCAATTTCAATGAACTTTTTATTTCTATGTCCCTGTTTTCACTGCTGTCTAACTCTATTCTTTCTTAATATAAGGTCTCTTTTCCACAATAAAATATTCTGCTCTAGACTATAGAAATATTTTTCAATTACTGTAAAAATAAATATTCCTCAGTTTCCCATATACGTTTTTGGATATATATTTCCCATATATGTCCTTAAGCCTTTAAGGACTACTAATCCAGCTCACATATATTTCAGTGTCTTCTGAAAAGGATACAACAATTTTAAAGTAAATGTCCATGACCAATAAGTTTTCAGGATATTTTAGTATATTCAGAAGAACATGTACAGGCAGTATTCAAGAACATTGTAGAAGCCACAAGACCTCTAAAAGAATCCAACAAATCTGCTATGAATAAGGCATCAAGAATAAAACTAGCAAAGTGGGGGAAGAAATTCCATTGCTCTTAGCTGACTTTGGCTTCTTGATGCTTATACTATTACGTATCATTGGATTACATAGTTGTTGGGTAGCCTGAGACGTCAGTAACACCATTTTGCCAATTCTTTGTATTTGCAACGTACTTGTGTAACCATCACTACACCAGTAATTTTTCTTTAGTCCTCAGTTTCTAGGAAAGGACTCAAAGTTATTTTAGTAGACTCCAATTGAGTGATAAAGCTGGTGAAGGGACTGGAGAACAAGTCTTACAAGGAGTGACTGAGAGAGCTGGGGGAGCTGTCCTCTTCTCCTTAGTGATAGGAGACAAGACAAGAGGGAATGGCCTCAAGCTTCACAAGGGAGGTTCAGGCTTGACATAAGGAAAAGATTTGTCACAGAAAAGGTCTCTAGGCACTGGAACCGTCTACCCAGGGAGGTGGTTGACTCGCCTTCCCTGGAGGTGTTTAAGGTGAGGGTGGATGAGGTACTGAGGGGCATGGTTTAGAGACTGGTGGGAATGGTTGGACTCGATGATCCAGTGAGTCTCTCCCAATCTGGCAATTCTATGATTCTATGAATATATTCCAGAGATATTTAAAAAATCTATTATTTTTCAGAATAAAAATGAAATCATAGTTTTAATTTAACTGATTTTTCAACAGAAATTATCAGAGTAATGCAACTTAGCAAACATACTGAAGATTTAAAACATTGCCTGTAAAAAAACTATTTTCTGAAATTTCTGCTAACAAAATATACATTTATTTAACATGCAAACCAATTTGTTATTAATTAATTTGGTCATTATTTATAAAAACAGGTAAATGCTCTGAAATTTAGTTATACTAATTTCTGAAGTATATTCAAGCTTCAAATTGATTAAAAAAGATACAATATTTTCAAGCTTTTCCTTTTACTTTTAGTCTGAAACATAGCCCCATTTTCTACAGAAATCTCCAAGTACTAAAGTTCAGGATAATGCATCAATCTTCATCTGCAAACATTGAAAGTTTCATTTCAACTAAGTGCTTGTGTTTGACTGTTTCAAAATCATCCTCATCATACATCTGTTCATTGGAAAGGTGTTACTCAACAGGTGATTCCTCAAGAAAGTTGACAGCATTCTTTGAAATGCTTGCTGGATTGCCAATGCATTAACAACGTGTTAAATTATGTTGTCATCTGGAGAGAAGCACTAGGCTGTTAAACTAGCTTCCAACGCTGGCTACCTATTGACCTTTGCATAGAAATAGTGTTTCTGCCCATAAACATTTTAAAGTCATGGGATTTATTCCAGTTTCTCTCAAAGGCTGACATTTTGCAAAAGCCAGGAGCAACTCTGCACTGATTTTTGTTACCAAGGAAATATCTCCCTTTGGTATCCATTAGTACAGGTCAAACTAATTCAGTCTGTAAGGCCAGGAGGCCTGATAAAGTTTCAGAGCAAAAGGATTTCTAGTGTTTAAAGCCTGCATACCACAACTTTCTGTCTGGTTTTGTTTTATACAGTTACTCATGAGATTTATACCCTGAATACTTTTAATAACAAACTTTCCTCAAAAATAAAATAGAATACAGGAAATAGCAACAATCTCTCCCCATCAAAGTCTTCCCCAGGTGCAGTTTGTGTAAATTCTCTCAGACTTGTGAATTAGCTGTTATGGGAATACTGTGGTTTCCTGATGCATTCCTGTCTGCACCCTGGTGAATGTTGATGAATACCGTAACCTGATATACCCTAGAATACTAGGACTTTATCATTATTTTTGCATGACTCAAATAAAACATTTGTTTAAAAGACTCAAATACAGCTAAGAAAGAGTGCGTTGTGTATATATACTTATCCAAAAGGAAATGTGGCTGAAACAAAACTGCATAGGACATTATGAAGTGTTCAGAAACTAAACACTGGGAATCTGGGGCCCAGTTGATTTTTTTCCTCCCTTTTTCCACTTATGGGTGGTGATGGGCCCACTTTATCAATACATGGCTCCACGGCAGGTATCACCATCATAACTTTGCTTTTTTTGACAGTGGGATGACCTACATTGCACCAACTTTACAGGCATTAGATGGCAGCCAAGTTAGGAGGGCTAGAGGGAGGGCAGTCTTTATTTAGGAGCTTTCAGGTTTTGTTGACAGGACTTTAAACTAGATGTGAAGGAGGAAGGGGATAATGCTAGGCTTGTCTATGACAAGCAGTAGGAGAACGCAAAACGGTTGGAGGGATTGGGTGCTGGTATTGGCCCTGCACCTGCTGCCCCAGAGCATGCTGAGGATGCTACAGCAAAATTGAAGTCCTGTAGAGATGAGCAGGAGGCTTCTGAGATAGCAGGTGCTGTCAAAGAAACTTCCACAGAACACCTTAAAGGAAATAAAAGGTCTTCCACTAAGAAGGTAATGCAGTCAACAGCCCATCTGAAGTGCCTCTATTCAAATACCCAAAGCTTCGACAACAAACAGGAGGAGCTGGAAGCTACCACGCTACTAGAAAGCCATGATCTGGTTGCCATCACTGAAACTTGGTGGAACAAATCCTATCACTGGAGTGTGGCTATTGATAGCTATAGGCTGTTCAGAAGGGACATAGTGGAGGTGTTACCATCTGTATCAGGAAAGGGATAGAATGTGAAGAACTGTCTTTCAAGAAGAGGCATGAACAGGTTGAAAGCTTGTAGGTCAGAATAAAAGGCTGAAGAAGCAAAAAGAACTTTGTGATTGGTATATACTACAGGACACCTGATCAAGAAGAGCCAACTGATGAAGCCTTCTTCCTCCAGCTACAAAAAGCTTCATGCTCACAAGCTTTCATCCTACTGGGGGACATCAACCACAGTGACATATGCTGCAAAATTTGCACAGCAAGCTGCAGGCAATCCAGAAGACTCCTATAGTGCATCAAACATAATTTTTTAACCCAGAAAATAGACACCCTCACACAAAGGTTTGCAATAGTGAACCTGATGATCACAAATACAAGCGAGCTCATCAGTGATGTCAAGATCAGAGGCAGCCTGGAATGCAGTGATCACACACTGGTGGAGTTCGCGGACCTGAGGGATATGGGACAAGAAAGGAATATAGTCAGGAACCTAAATCTCAGAAAAGCATATTTCTTCAAGTAGTTACTCAGCAGGACCCCGTGGGATATAATCCTCAGGGACAATAGAGTAGAATAGAGCTCGTGAATATTTAAGAGTGCTTTTCATAAAGAGCAAGAGAGCTCAGTCCCTAGATGTAAGAAAGCAGGCAGGAAAGGGAAGAAACCGGTGTGGCTGAGTCAAGACCTCGTTGTCAAACTGAAGACCAAGAGGGAACTGCACAGGCAATGCAGGCAGGAACAGAGAATGTAGGAAGACTATAGGGGCACTGCCTGGTTGTATAGGGATGGGGTCAGGAAGACCAAAGCAAAGCAGGAGCTGCACTTAGCAAGGGGAGTGAAGACTATCAAAAAGGGCTTCTACACATAAGTCAGTCAGAAAAGGAAAGTCAAAGAGAGTACCCCCAATGATCGATGAAAATAGTGACCTCATATCAAGAGATAAGGACAAGACTGAGGTATTGAAAAAATATTTTGCCTCAGTCTTCAGTGATAACCACTCTCCTCACCCCTCCCGGGTTAATAGGCAACAAGAAGGGGAACAAGGGGTTACAATCCCTCCCACTGTAGGAGAGGATCAGGTTTGTGACCACCTGGGAAATCTGAACATTTATAAGTCTATGGCACCTCATGAGATGCATCCCAGCATCTTGAAGGAATTGGCTGATGTCATTGCCAGGACACTCTCTATGGTATTTGAAAAGTCATGGCTATCAAGATAAGCCTCAGTGACTGGAAGAAGGGTAACATTGCTCTCATTTTTTAAAAGGGTCAAAAAGACAACCCTGGGAACTAGTGCCCTGTCAGCCTTACCTCTGTGCCTGGGCAGATCATGGAACAGATCCTCCTAGGAGGTATGCTAAAGCACATGGAGAATGGGGAGATGATTAATGGCAGACAGCATGGCTACACTAAGAGTACGTCCTGCCTGACCAATGTAGTGGCTTTCTAGGATAGGGTAACCACATCAGTGGACCTGGGAAAAGCAATGGATGGAATCTATCTAGGCTTTTGTAAAGCCTTTGACACAGCCCCGCACAACATGCTTCTCTTTAAGTTAGAAACATATGGATTTGATGAGTGGGCTGTTTGGTAGATAAGGAATTGGTTGGATGGTCATTTTCAGAGAGTACTGGCCACTGGCTTGATGTCCAGATGGAGATCTGTGAGAAGTGGCTTCGCTTAGGTGTCCATACTGGGACCAGTGCTGTTTAATATCTTCATCAATGATATAGACCATGCACCCTCAGCAAATCTGCAGGTGACACCAGTTGAGTTATACAGTTGCCACACCAGAAGGACAGGATGACATCTAGAGGGATCTGGACAATCTGGAGAAAGTGAGCCTGTGTGACCCTCATGAGGTTCAACAAAGCCAAGTGCATGGTCCTACACCTAAGTTGAGGCAATCTCAGGTTTCAATACAAGATGGGTAACAATGTGATTGAGAGCAGCTCTGCAGAGAAGGACTTGGGGGTTCTGTTTGATGAGAAGCTCAACATGAGTTGGCAATGTGCACTCGCAGCCCAGAAGGCCATTATATCCTGGGTTGCATCAAAAGAAGCATGGCAACCAATCGAGGGAGGTGATTCTGCCCCTCTGTTCCTCTCTTGTGAGACCTCCTCTGGAGTATTGTCTCCATTGTGGAATCCTCAACATAAGTAGGTAATTGAACTGTTGGAACAGATCCAGAGAAGGGCTACAAAGATGATCCAAGGGCTTGAGTTCTTTCCCTATGAGAACAAGTTGAGAGAGTTGGGCTTGTTCAGCCTGAAGAAAAGAAGGCTCTGAGGAGACCTTATAGTGGCCTCCCAGTTTCTGAATGGGGCTATAAAAAAGCTATAGAGGGATTTTTTCTTAAAGGCATGTAGTGATAGGACTAGGGGGAATGGCTGTAATTTGGAGAGGGGAAGATTTAGACTAAACATAAGAAGGAAATTCTTCGTGATGAGATGCTGGGACAGTGGAAACCATTTGCCCAGGGAAGCTGCCCCATCCCCAGATGTATTTAAGGCCAGGTTGAATGAGGTCTTGGGGAGCCTGATCTGGTGAGAATTGTCCCTGTACGTGGCAGGGGGTTAGAATTAGATGACCTTTAATATCCTTTCCAACTCAAACCATTCTATGATTCTATGTTTCTATGATATGATTTTTTCACAAATATTTTCCCATATCAAAAATAATGCACCATCTATTATTAGTGACCAATAAGGTTGAAATTACAACTCAAGGGAGGTGCAGAAAAATCCAGTATTTTGATTTGTCAATGTCAAAATTAAGTTATGAACTTAAAGTCAAAACTCCAATAAATTATTTATTGACAAAAACAAATAAAGAGAAACATACCCACACATATACTTGCATGCAAAATTGTATATTGGAAATCACTCTGTGTCAGATTACATGAGAATATAACACTTAAATATCAGTAAAAGTTATCTTTGTTACATATAAAATCTTAAGAAAAACATTCCCTTTTCTATTATTTTTTCTCATTTTTGTCCCTTTTTCCTTTTCCATTTTTCATGAGTCTGCATTTTAATTATTAGGCTAAATAATATGATAAAAGACATAGCATTCAATACAGATAGAATTATTCTAAAGAGTCTGACTCTCACTTTTTGTACCATCTCTGAATTTTGTATTCTTATCAATGATTCAAGCTGTGGACCGTATAAAAAATTTTACCACTTGTTAAGTTCCTGTAGGGTACTTTGTATCTCACTTTGTAAAAGAGTATGTTAAATGAGGGACTAATGTCATTGAGCATCCTCACATTAATATGCATCTAATATATCTACTAATATACCTAATATTCATAAAGATCTGATAAAAATGAATATTGAAACCCATATTCATGTAAGTGAAATGCAACACTGAATGCTAGGAAGATTAGACCCATCACAGTACAACTGATATAATTAAAATTAATATGGTAAACACTGCTTATCTTCAGCATTGTTGATACATGGACTGAGATAATCTTTATGTTTAATATAAAAAGTACAAAAAGCCTCTGTGATACAAAAATGATAACTCTTTATAATGAATCTCTTCCCATAGTTTTACTGTGCACAAAATCTTTTCAGATATTTGAATATTTGAACTTGGAGATTTATCTTGGATACATTTGTAATAGAGATTTTACGAATAACCTAGATTTATTCCCTGTGAAATGTACTACTTTATAATTTTTAGCAATGGAAATGTGGTTATAAAATACCATTACTACATTTTGTCATATTTATCCCCTTGTACTTTAACATTTATTCTTTCTAAATTTTCTCTATTTCTGAGTAAATTCTGATACCTAGGTTGGTGGTCCACAAAATCTAAATATTCTTGCAAGTAATTGTAGAATATTAAGTCTTCAGGATATATTCTGTACATTTAGACTCCATAGAATTGGAAGAGATCTTAACATCTCACTTCATTATAAAATTAATTTTTTGAGGATTTTTTCCTTCCCTGTAAAGTTATGTATGCAATAAAATTTGGTTTTTAAAAAATTTATTTATGTATAAGGTAAACTAGCATTTGATAACAAGAAAACACTCTTCACATACCTATATGCATAGAATAGTGTTAAGTACATATAAGAATATTCATGTATATGCTCAGATTTTATGGAGAAATTTGTTTTGTTTTACTTCCATGTTTAGAATCTACTAACTGTCAGACTGTGCAAAGGGAGGTTTTGCTAATTGTGGAACCATAGACACAAATTTTTATGTTAGAAATATAGATCTCTAACCTGTGAAAAAAGTTAAGGAAATAATTGATGTTCAACTGCATTGACCAGTTACTATTTGAGAATCTGAATATCCTTTACAGTTACTCCATTGTGAAGTATTTTTCCTAGAAAGTAATTTTTGCAAGGTAGTGTATGTTATACATACACTCACATTTGGCTAAAGTAATGAACATTTCAAATGAATTGGAAACTTTTTGTAAATTGTAATAACTTGGCAATCTTACAAGTTTAAAGATATCTAAAAATAAAAAATCTAAAAAAATCTAAAAATAAAACTAAAAAGTAACATTAATTATTTTAGGTTCCATTACAAAATTAGTTAGCTTTGGACACCATTCTATAAATTTCTGTATGTTAATAGAGGGCTAAATTTATGAAATTTCCTAGTATTCTTGTAGACCTGACATGCATCTGCATAGGAAATGTTGCCTGATATCAAAAGAGGCATACTGTGTAACTGTTATCTTATGCAGAATGTGTTATTCAAAACCTCGGAAGGAATGGAATTTTTTTCTCGTCTTAAGCAATTTGTCCAGAACAAAACTTTTAGGGCAATACACATTATTTCTCATAGAAGAAGAGGAAGAAATTATATAAAAAGCTTATATTCTTAAGTAGTATTCTTAAACGGAATGATATCATTGGCATAGCATATTATATTGCATTATAGTATCATAAATACCATAGTATAACAATACAAAAATGAAGAATCAGAATGGTATAAGACTGATAAAAATTGAATACTGGAATTTTGATACTGATAATTATAAAAGCAGATAAGCTGTAACATATATATTACATACTTGCCTAGTGGTCATTAAAAATATAAATATATTTGCCAAAATGTAATCTAACCAAAATGAGGATCCAAGTAAAAATGACACTACGTTTTGTTATTTTACTTTAAATCAAATTCAATACTTTACAAATATGATGCTCATTTATGCTTCTTCCAGCTTAATTTTCTTCTGATAATGAAATTTCCTGTTTACTTCATATCTACTCTTATCACCCTGTAACAAATCCTCTTTCAATTGTGACTTTCCTAGTTTCTTTCTAAAAAGAGGTTCTTGCCGGAATATATATGTCTTGCTAAATCCTCATTAATTTCCATTCTTTTAATCCAGAGCCAGTACTGGAAACGTATGACTTGACTCTAATAGAGATTTATTCCTACTGTTGTTGCCAAATTTATTTTGTCAGCTGTTCCCCTATTCTTTAATTTTATCTTCTTCTCTCTGTCCTCTTCCTGCTCATTTAACAGACTTTGAGTAACAATTACTTGTTAAAGCTCTGAGGTTCAACTGAGTCAGTCCTTCAGGAATTAGACAGAAATGAGAAAGCAAGGGAAAGTGAATTTAAAACTAAAAGGTTAGAAGAACAATCATTATTCAGATTAAACTTAATCTAGCATGTCACCTTAGAAGTTAAACTCACATTGTCATATGTATTTATTTTGTGTCTTTTTTCCCCTATTTGTGCTCAAATTCATTGATACTGTTTTGAGAGCCAATCTTGAAACACCAAACAAACAAATAACTTCCCCATCAATATTTATGCTTAAAAGAAAAATTGTACACGTTGTTTTCTGCAGATGTAAAAAGCTTTATGATAGCAGTTGAAGTGAAAGATAATAGAAGTGTTATTTCTGCTGAGGGTTAAAAATGAGAGACATTTTTGACAGCCAAATTTAAAGTCCATCTCTTTTAGCCACTTTATCCTTTCTTAATTCCATTTTGTCCAGCATGAAGGAAAAACAAAACTGGGGGAAACAAAGGAGGTTTATAGGGTAAGATTAAGTTAAATCTAGTGAAAATATTCTGTGGTACTTAAATTCTTTTCCAGGTAGACGGTACACAGTACAGAATAAAAAAACAATAAAGCAATTATTTATGTGAGACAAACTGAAGTATATCAGCTGGATCTGCATGTCCCGTCTTGTAAAGTCAGGCATCAGATACTCCAGACTGCAACAAAAATGACATAGTAGACTTGCAACCATTTTCCAAGGAGTGGGTGTAATGACTGGAAGTATTTTGTGCATGTTGCAGAAAATCAGATGTTTCTGTGTCTTTGGCCATTACTAGTGTATGCTATATTTTGCATTACTTCATATTTAAGATAACCGTTTTGTCCTTGACAAGAAATGACAATAATGGAATGATTCTCAGTGGGATGGAATTAGCAGCTAATGACAGATTTAAGTATTACAATTACAAAAATGTGCTTGTTTAATTGTTCATTTTTTAATGGTATACTGACATAAAGCAATAGAAAAGAATCTTGATGATAGTTCATTTCATCTTATTAATAATAAAACTGTTGTTTTTAACAAACTGTTTCTAATACAGCAATTTAAAATTTGAAAAATTAAAATATCCTAGTATTTTGCTATCAGTTCTAGAAAGGCAATGAAATGTTTATCACAGATATTATCAGAAACATGTTATTAAAATGTTGTAAGTTTTCCTTCAGACATGGATAAAAAGCTGTTTAGTAGATTCTCAGAAATAAAGTTAAAACAACAAATACACAGAAACATTAAGTTGTTAAATTTGAGATCCTTTTTGAAAATGCCACACTAGTTTCTTTAGTGTGGTTGTATATGCCTGAATCTTTTCCAGTTGCCTAGATTCTTGTCAAAATCAGATGAACATGTTTTCAAAACTTATAGCAAAAAATGCAGTTGCAATATTGCAATAAAAAAGAACAGCGTGGTGGAAAACATTGTTGAAACATGAAATTTTTTTGGAAGCTTGATTGTAATTTGGGGTTTTTTGTGTAGTAAATGAAAAATATAATAAGGAAGAAGATAATACTAGGTCTTAATATCTGGAAAAGCTCTTACATGTTAATTGATGTTTCAAGCTACTGCAGAAAGGGAAAATCAATTTCTAGGGTTTTGATTGGTAGTCACAATGCATTGAAATGTTACCCAACATATATATAGAGAGAGTAAATGATATGGTGAAAACTAAATACATATACATGGACAAACAAATTAGCATTCGTATGTTCAAAAAGTGTCAAAGAATGCATATCTCTGAGTATTTGCACTACATTTGTCAGCTGTAAGTTATTTACTATTTAGAAACCCAAACACAATGATAGAGTTAGAGTACTATGTAGAGACAGATGCTTCTGATAAAGTGCTTGCACAGGGATAAGTTCACACATAGCAAGTTTTTTTTCTTTATATTTCCAAATAAGGATAGGAAAATTAACCTTTGTTTCTTAAACTGAAAGTGCAATCTTTTTCACTCACTTCTCAAGGTATTTTATTTCTTAAATTGGCACATTGTTCCTTGTAAAGTTTGAGAGGTTAAGACAATATATACTCATGTAAAGCCTATCAATCAAGAGCATGAAAGTATTTCCTAGAGAGCATTAAAATTAACATCAGCATGGAATGCCTAAAGATAACACAGAAAGAAAAACTTGATAAAAATCAAAGTTAGATTAAATGTAAAAATATGAATATTAGTGCAGAGTCTTCCCTTGTGTGGCTATTTACAAATGAGATTTATTAAATTAATTTTTAGTTTTTGATGAATTTCATTTATTTTCCCTACACTACCCTGTAATAGCATTTACCCTTGATCGTAATTCATTTTCCATTAATCTTTTGGCTTCCAAAACTTTATTTTTGCCTTCTAGCTTGCAATTTAGGAATATAATATGTATGTATGGGGGTTTGTAATTAAAAAACTCTGTACCCAGTCAGCAGTCTCTTATTCACTAACATTTAATTGCCCAGCCCAGTGGAATAGAAGAAATGCACTGAATTACTAATTGGCAATACAAAATTCAGGATAGGTGGCAGAATACCTCATTGTGTAACTCTGTACTTGCAAAACATCCATCACTGGTTTTCATGGATAAATGAATATTATTAAGCATGCATAAAATTTTTTACTCAGACATTGATGTTTGCTAACCTTGCAGAAATACAGTTTTGTGGAAGCAGGATTTGCTGAAGCTATTTTTAAAGCCTTTGATTTTATTTTAATTGGTTTTAATTAGTCTTCTCCTTGGAAATAAATACCCATATAATGTCTGTTTACAAAAGATTTTAAAAATCCCTATGGTATTCTTCTCCTGTGGTATTCAGAAAAATCAGTTTAGTAGGTTTGACTTGAAATGTTGTAATTGATTTATGTTGCAGTGAATTTTATTAGTCAGTCATTTTACTTGTGACTAAAATCTCAAAATTATTTTCATACTGCAGCTATTTTATTTTTTTTCTCCCTTGGATATGCTGAACATGTAGATGCAGAGAGCAAAAATAACAGCTGTCATCTGCTTTAGTTCCAATGACACTTCAGAAAGGGCACCATCATCTAGGATGCTGATAGTTAAGTATGAGATTCCCTTGTCCCAAAAGTTAGGTGCCTCTGAAATTATTAGCATATTTTAAACATTCTAAGGCAAGGTATTATTCTCAAAAACATGTTAAAGCGTATTTAATGTTATTTGTAGTGCTGCCAAATGCCTTCTCATATAAATTCATGACATTGGAAGACTGGATTGTAAGCTCCTTGTCGCATATGCAATTCTTCATATGCTGATTTTCTTATTCAAGTCTCAATGCCTTTTCTTTGTAAATAGCAAAGTATTTTTATGCTGGTTGCTGTTTATGGCTGTGCTGGTTTTGTTTCTGCCAAAGCCTTAAAGAACTTCATCCTTCCAGTCTTTCTTTTATAATCTATCAGAACTGGATTAATTTGATGTGCTAGTTTGTTTAAATAAAAATAAAAATCTAAAAAACCTAATGAAAAAGTGAATCCTTTAATCACATTTTTTTTTCTTCTGAATTGTTCCTTTAAATCATGCCAAATCAGAGTACTGAAGAAATTTAAACCTATTTAAATATTAAGTAATAATATAAGACTAAAATCTCTTCTGTTTTCAAGGTGCATATGATGTGGTGCACTGATCGTCAAAAAAACAACAACATTAACACAACAATAACATCTATCAGAATAATTCTGCTAAATCTATAAACAGCTTTATGTTTTCTTGAATCTGACAGATCATTTACATTACCCGGAAGGATCATAAAAGTATTATGCTTTGGAGCATTTAAAGTCATTTTGTCATCTTTCAGCTTCTACTATCAGATTTGAAAGATACTGTCCAGGGAGACGGTTGAATCACCACCCCCCTGGAGACATTTAAAAGGCAGGTAGGTGAGGTGCTTAGGAATATGATTTAGTGGTAGACAGATACAGTTGGAGTCAATGATCTCAAAGGTCTATTCCAACCTAATGATTCTATAATTCATGTTTTTTTATTTATGTGAGTAACAGGAACAGAGGAGTCTTCATGTTGTACAAGGAGAGTCTGCAGCTGTTGGGAATGCCTTCCTCACTCAGTAGGACAGATGACCAGGTTACTGCCATTGGAAGGTTCAGAAAACTAAGAGCCAGACTCACCCCAATGTACACAGAAATACAAATACAAGCTGGAGTCTGGGAAATTCCAGGTTTGTATTAGAAATGCTTCACAGTAATAATACTCAAACCATCAAGGGGATTGCCTTATGAGACTGGGATTCCCCCTTCTTGGGAAATATAATATAATATATATTGGCCTTGCCTTGCTCTGTGTGGCAGATAGATGGTGTCACCAGAACCCTCTTGTCACAATTTAATTTCAGATATGAGGGACTTCAGAGGGAGAATTTGCCAATCTGTTTAATGCTTTTCTCCAATGACCTTACAAGGATGAAAATAAACCATTCAACTTGTCATATTACAGCAAACTGAGTGATCATGCAAGGACAATTATTTTTATTCAGATTGCTCAATACTGCTGCACTTAGGCTCTTTTCTTTCCATGAAAAACTTCCTCCTAATCTCCAGCCTAAATCTCCCCTGGTGGAGCTTGAGGCCATTCCCTCTTGTCCTGTCCCCTGTCACTTGGGAGAAGAGCCCAGCTCCCTCCTCTCTACAACCTCCTTTCAGGTAGTTGTAGAGAGTAATGAGGTCTCCTCTCAGCCTCCTCTTCTCCAGGTTAAACACTCCCAGCTCTCTCAGCCGCTCCTCATAGGTTCTGTTCTCCAGTCCCTTCACCAGCCTCGTCACTCTTCTCTGGACTTGCTCCAGAGCCATTATCTCAGGACAGATAATCAAACAATAGGAGGAAACTAAGTAGGGCTTTAGACAGGGACAGTGACATCTCAAATCTATTCTGCAAGGGATTTACCACAAACTTTGACAGGAGAAAGCAGAATATGACTGTGAAGACTTTGTGAATGATGCGAGATGACTGGATCACACACTCATAAGTTGGAAGTGATGGTATTCCCACACTCATGATGTGCAAAGAATAACCATGTTTGAGACAACGTAATATTCCCAGTTAAGACCTTGGTATTGTTTTATTTGACTGGAGTCCTACAGAAGTAAGCACAGATTTCCCCCTTTCAGACACAAAGCACAGAGAAAGGAAAGAGCATGGTACCAACAGCTGTTTTTGTTAAGAAAAGCAAAAACACCACTAATACACTCCCCCTTCCTTTCCTTTTCTTCTGGGAGGAGGTTGTATTGCCACAAAGGAGGTCAGGAAGGAGGAAAGTGGTTCCCAGAGTGATGACAGAGTAGAGAGAGTGCAGTAAATAGCAAAGAAGAAAATCTTGGACATTCTGGGCAGCACTTAAGGTCAAAATATAGAGATATAATAATAATTAACTTGATAATATATATATATATATGGTACATGTCTTACCCCAAAAGACATCCCACTTGGGGAGGAGAGATAGGGTCCAACCCATCGGCTGATCCCAAAAGTTTTGATGACATCTTCCTCAAAAAACTTTCCCCTTTGTTTTCACTTGCAGTTTTAGGGCAGAGTTTTAGGCGGAGCTTAGTGACTGACGTCATTATGTTAGCCTCTCCTGACTGGTGTCACAAGAATTCTCACTTCACATGCCAAAAACTAACTGCACATACCCAGTGGGAGTAGTTATGGGAGTGACTTACCTCAGAGACAAGGATAAGGTAGGTACCCTTTGGTGTGGAGATGTGTTTTAGTATTATAATGATACTATAATGATGTTATAAGGAATACAGGTCAATTGGAGGGCAGAATTGCCAGAGCAGCAGCTAAAATTAGTCTTCTTGGACACAACTGCAGTTCAGATGCAAATGGGTATCAAAGGATTAAAAGAAAACTCCTATAGCTAACCTATAGTAATGACAAAATGCAGTCTCTGGACTAAAACTGAGATTTCTGGAGAGAAGTATCAGTAAACATTAGTGAACCTGCTAAGTTTTGAGTAGTAGAAGGACTTAATTTCCATTACTTCCAGTGATCTAAGGTTTTGTGGTGGAAAACATATACAAAAAATGGGTAAAGTTCTGTCATAATATCTCTGTCTCTATTAGTGTATAGAAAGGTTACTGTATAGGTTTTGATTTTATAGACTACATATTGTCTCTGAGATTCTCTAGCTGAGAAATATCCTTTGACAGAAAATCCACTGCCAGTATTCTGTTGGGGGTAACTTCAGGATTTTAATCGGAGATTGTAGTAGAACCTTATGCTGCTTTGGTGCTCATGGAATGGCAATGGATGACAGCTAAAATACAGTGAGCTTGTGAATAGGCTTCAATAAGTACCACGGCTTGGAGTCTTTGAAATAGCTTCTAAGCTGTGAGTAGCAGTTTTATGAGCATGTACAGGACTAAAGTAGTGTTGATCACAAATATCTCATCAGGGACTCAAGCTAAGAGAGGGGCACAATATTTTATGTAGTATGTATGCTAGAAGAGAGTTAGTCAGTTCGTATCTTTGATTTTGATTTGAAAACCTTTAATTCCAAATTCAAATACACATTCTTGAGCAAAGAATTTTTCCAGAATGTGAACCTTCTTTCAGTACTGAGTCTCCCATGATCCCCGCCCCCCACCTCAGTTAGGGCTTTCTGTAAGAATCGCCTCTGTAATCACATTGCTTCTGAGTCAGCAAGCGTGCTTGATATAACCTCAAACACACCCAAAAGAAGGTTGCATTTCAATGGCAGAGTACTGTGACTTCCTTTTATCATTTTTAAAGATAATGTAGTCCACTGCACTATTCTGTCCTTTATTTCATGATGATACCTTTTTTCATCTTCCAGCTACAGAATGTAGCAGCTATATTTTCTGTTTTGTTAGTCACTGAAAACTAACTCCAAAACAAGTTGTCCAATGTTAAATCCATGCTAATCAAGTTTATCCCTGAAGAAAAAAAAATTGGTTCTTTGCATGCACTCAAACTATTATCAATTTTCATAAATAATCACATAAAGGCAGGCACCATACCATCACAATATCAATTCAAGCCCCAAACATTAAATTCTGCTATTTCCCTTGTATACACAAACAGTAGCCTGTTATGCAATAAGTAATATATGGTCTTGGTATCTTGGCTTGTATCAGAAATGGCATGACCAGCAGGTCTAGGGAGCTTATTCTCCCTCTGTACTCAGCACTGATGAGACAGCTCCTTGAATCCTGTGTTCAGTTCTGAGCCCCTCACCACAAGAATGATGTTGAGGCTCTGGAGCTAGTCCAGAGAAAAGCAACGAAGCTAGTGAAGGGGCTGGAGAACAGGTCTTATGAGGAACAGTTGAGAGAGCTGGGGTTGTTTATCGTGGAGAAGAGGAGGCTGAGGAGAGACCTCATTGCTCTCTATAACTACCTGAAAGAAGGCTGTGTAGAGGAGGCAGCTGGTCTCTTCTCCCATGTGACAAGGGACAGGACAAGGGGAATGGCCTCAAGCTCCACCAGGGGAGGTTCAGCCTGGACATCAGAAAATTTTTTTCATGAAAAGTGGCATTGGACACTGGAGCCAGTTTCCCAGGGAGGTGGTTGAGTCACAATCCCTGGATGTATTTAAAAGACTGGTTGATGAGGTGCTGAAGGTCACAGTTTAGTGGCTGATGGGAATAGTTGGACTCAATGAACCTTGTGATTCTGTGATTATTCAAAAAAAACATATCAAATTACAGTCTTTCAAGAAAAGTCATACCACATGAATTCTCCACAATCAAGGTAATTTCCGTTATGCTGAACATTTATTCCTTTAATACATTTAGTCTGTGCTTAGTAATAATTACACAAAATCACATTAATTAGTTCACAAAAATGTGAATTGCAGAATGATATTGGTTTATTTATTATTACAGGAGAAGGTAGTTTGTTTATTGGAAGAATGTTTTATGTGGTTTTATTTTGGCTTTGGAAGCTTTTGTTTAGCAGCCAGGACAGTTAGTTGGGTGGCCTGTAGTAAAAACTGACTTCTTCCAACTTCAGAATCCTAAATCTAACCTTTCTCAGATAAGAAAAAGACTACTCATAGAAAGTGTACCAAAACATATCTGCCAGTCCTTTTGCTCAAATACTAACTCCTCTTTTCTTGGAGAGTCAGTGATCTCCATGCTCATATATGTTAAATTGTGCATGAATCTTTTAATCTTAAGTTATGTCTAGGTTTTTGATCAGCCCCTTATTGCACACACAATTTTCATGTCCAATTACTCATGCTTTCTTCTTCATTCTCTGCTCCTCATAGTTGTTATTGTTCTAATGCTGTTTATCACCTTTATGCATGGGAAATCTCCACCTCTAAACATTTTTTAGATTTTTCTTTTCAATGATGGAGGTAGACCTTAATATTAGATCTCCTAATTCCTTATATATCAAATGGCTACTTGAAATAGCAGAGTGAGGAAAACTCTGCTACTTTCCATAAGGTAAAGAATTGACATGACAGGTCTCCCACATAGCCACTCTATAAACTTCCTGGCTTATGCTGAGTGTGCTTGGCGACAGACCAATTATTTAATTTTTTTCCTTGGTTTTCTAATACTGTAAGTAGATCAGCAGAACATGTTATGGAACTTGAGGAAAATATTATGAATTTTAACACCAAAGGCAATTTGATCAGATCAATTACCTTTTAATTGTTCAAGAGAAAACAAGATTGTGGATATACTTGTTAAATAGTTATTAGAAGACATTATTACATGACACTTTTGTTAGAATACATCATCCTGTCATGGTTTTTAATAAAAATAATACTTTTCTCCAACAAAGAAGGGATATTCAACTATTCAAGTGATAAATTCTATTATCTATAAATTCTGACTATAGCTATCTTCTTCTTCTGAAGGTAATTTTTGCACATAATTATTCCAAAAAGGTTGGGTTATTTAAATAAGTACAGCATGAAAAGAAATGAAATCTTGGCTTCAGACCATGCTTAGCAACAACTTCCTCATGTGTGTGTATACGTTCTCAGTTGAAGACACTTTCATGAAAAAATGTCAGGATTCTTCTGGTATTTGTTTCATTTAAAATGGGGTAGAGCAATACAGGAAAAAGAGGAAAGTGACATTGCAGGGGAGACCTTCAGTAATATACAAAATCTGCAAAAAGAATAATTTATAGTACTTAGTTCTAGTAAGAGAAGGGAATGAGTGAGGTTGCAGCAACAAAATTAACTGCAGAGTAATAGCATTATGAGGGAATGATAAAAAATTGAAAGGAATGTTCCTGAAAAATTCAGGGTAAAAGTCAGTCTCAAGATAAGACTCTGTGCCAGACAATGTTCTGAAGAGAAGATAAGAGTTTTCTCTTTCCTTTGATTATCCTGTAGAATCTGGAAAGAATAACCTCTGGAAGGTTAATCTTCTCAGCCTCAGAGATGAGAGAAGAAACTGAAGGTGGACTGAGGTGAATGAACCAAAGTCTGAGGCAATGAAACTGCAAGGTCATACATATATTTAGGACTGTACCATATAACGTAACTTCCGTATGATTTTGGGCACTGCTATCTTTTTATTCTCTGCTGACAAACTAGATAAGGCCAGGCAAGGGTTTGAGTGCATAGTAAACCAAAAGCTGTGCACAATAGAAGATGCAGAGGCAGGTGAGAAGAGGAGGAGTTGCACTTTTCTCGCTCTCACTCCAACAAAATATCAATATGGCAGAGGGTAAGAAGTAGCCTTCCGGGCTAACTCACTAACTATACTTACTCTCTTGTAGTAATGATTAGACATATTGCTTTTAAAGCTGTTATTATTAGCTTGTTAATCACTACTATTTGTTAACTTTCTTGTTGTAATAAGTTATGTAAAAACTTACTCTCACGGAGTATACAAGAGTTTGATCTTTCATGCTGAGCACCCTGTAGTAAAACTTTCATTAAAAAATTCACAAGAAACCAAACTCCAAAGTTTTAGTTGGTTTTGTTTTTAAGAGGTATGATTCCATTAGTAGTAAAAAATCCCCAAACAAACAATAAAACAATTACAAAACCAAATACAACAACAACAAAAAAAACCCTTGTCAAAACAAAAGAAACACCAAAACCAGGAATGGATACAATCTCCGACTGTCAGAATATAATGTATGAGGTTAAAGAGCTTACATGTGATCTTAGATGTGCTGTTACCAGAGTTAAAAATAGTCACACATTGTGTAATCAGTTTTGATTCTTAAAAGTCTTGACTAGACAAATGACCTAATATCCTGTGTCTCATAAAATGAAAATATTCTGTCTGCTTTGGTGAGTGGAGAGAGGTGGACTAGGTGTTAGAATTCAGCATCTGTTTTTAAAGTGTGCTGGAAAGCAATGTGAAAAGTAGAAATGAGACTTACCTTTTAAAATCAAGTTGTGTATATAATTTCCATCATACTTTTGAATATATCCACACAGATAAAAAAACGATGATGCATGTTCCTGACAAGGCAGGTAGTATCTTTAAACAACTGTTTAGAAAGAAAAAAAATTAAAACCCATACTTAAAGAATATGGTTATTCAGTCACAAAAACAAAGCGATTTTTTTAAATTGTTATAATTGCTCATAAGAGAAATGTCTTATTTGTCATATTTCTGAAACAGTACTACCTCAGAGTTCACAAGTCAATTACTAGTAGAATAATGAATGCTGCAATGAAAATGCGTTGGCAGAATGGTGATAGAGAGTGTAAATGTCATGTTTACTTTAATTTTTTTTATTTTCTAAGTAATATACATATAGTCTATGGAGTTTAAATAAACCATATGCAGAGTCAGTTTAACTTTAACAAGAAATTAAATAAGAGTAAATGGTTTAGTCAATTTCACATTACAATAAGTATTAAGTATACTTTGGTAGGGCTGTCTTCCTACAGCTGATAAATGATTGGTGACATAGAAATATAAGAAAGAACTAAGTTTTCCTTTTATCTTTGTACAATGAAGACAGGTGTCAAACCAAACCTGAAGATATTCAAATGTGACATGCAACTAGCCGCTCAGATTTCTTCTTTTCTCTCAAATTTATTTGTAATGCAAATGTATGAAAATAGAGAAATAGCTGAACAAATTGCATGTAGTTTATTATTGAATATAATATCCTCAGTATTTCTGCAGGATGCTTACAGTCATTACAATATTTAGAAACACTAATGATTTCAAGTAATCAGTGAATGCAGCTGTTAAGGCATTTCTGATTGCAGTCAAGGTACTGATAGGTGAATTACAGTTTTGAAATTGGTTCATGTTTTTAAATATGCATTAAGAACTGAAGCTTTGGTAGTCTTTATAGCTCTAGAATAGTCTCTGCTTTTAGAAAAAACAACCCATGATAACCTGGCAAACACTGGGAGAAAAAGCATGATGTGTTATAAGAGCATGTCAGCATTAAAGTCTTTGAAAAAATAAATGTCCTTGTTTTTCATCTTACACTCCTGAATTGCTATTCTGAGAACACTGTCCTTGTGTCATCATCAGACTTCCTTTTTATTGACTCTATAAAAATTACATGTCTGATAGTTTAATTAAACAAGTAGCATATGCTGTACTATATACAACAAAACCATGTTTGTTATTTCTAAGTTTTCAGTCAGAGACCTAGATGTATTTTTTGTTAGTTTTCATGGTTCAGTGTGTCGTTTCATTTGCATTAATTTATTCACTATATATTGAAGAACATGTAAAAGAATACATAAGTATGTTTAAAAAATATCTCAAAGAGAGTGACTGGTTTGTGCCAGTTGTCAAATGCTTGTCCTAATAGGCAAAGCTAAACAATGTTTAATGTTACAGTGATTTAGGTTTTACATATCCATAATGCTTTTCAAGCGTCAGCTGCAAGTTATCTATTAGATTCTTCTCCTGTAAGTTCTTTTTGGGTGTGATTTTGTGTTTGGTTCTAAATCTTGGATGCCAGTTGTCAAATTAAATGAGTAAAAGCAATTTATAGGTATATCAGATCTAAAGTAGAGAATTCTAGATAACTGGCTTTAAAAAAACACCTTGAATAGATGAGATTAAAATTACAAATTTGGTAAAAGGAAGAGGAAAGGGGGACCCTTTGCAATTGTCTTAGGTAATGCCTGAGGTCACTAATAAACCCTCTGACACCTGTCAGAGGGACTGTATCACACATCTGTCCCCAGTGCCCTGAGGTCATTCTTCCACCAATATAGCTTCCTCCTCTGCCTCTCTGAGACCCTGTCTTCCCACTGTGTAACAAATAGATAAATCTTATTTATTCTTGTTCAGGCAAAGACAGGAGATAGAGTTTCTAACTTTACAGCTTTCTTACATACAGGATAAGAAATTGAAAAATACTTTTCAGGGCATATTAAAGGCTCACAAAAGTCACAACATTCCCACCCAATCCCAAAAGTTTGTCTCACGAATCCTTTCTTTGTATAGGCTGGTCATAAGTGTGCTGGCAAGTACAGTGGCTGACACCAGTATGACAGGGACCCACATCTCACCCATCAGGATGTCATCCCTATTAAGGTGAATCAGGGTTCTATTCACCAAAAATTGTTGAGCCCCACAGTGCCAAGTTGTTAGGTGGGTAAGTAATCAGCCCCTGAACTAGGAGAGGAAGAACTCAAAACTCTTCCCCGTCTCAGGGCACAAGGAGAATTTGTGCATTAGAACACAAAGTTCTTTGTGTCCTGGAGTACCTAATTTAGAAATGCTGTGTACAATCAGCAACAGACAGATAGGCAGATCCAAACACATGGACACAAAGGAGTACCTGGGCTATAGTGAGCCTTGAAGAAACTCCTAATATACCTTCCTAGCTACAGATCTCTCAGTACATTTGAGACAACTTTTTGCTTGTCATTTCTCTTGGTGTTTTTTAATCATCCTACATAATGTCAGAGTGATTGAGTTCTGACAGGCACCTCTGGAAACCACCTAGTCTAGCCCCTTATTCAGAGCATGGCTGGCTATATTAATTTTCCCCATATCACATACAGTTCAGTTTGGAGTACCTCTAGGGATGGAGATGCCACACTCCCTCTGCACAATCTATTCTAATGTTCAATCAGTCTCAGTAAATGTACCTTTTTACTACTCTTATACATTTCTCTGATGGATATTTTTGGGTTTTAGTTTGTTTTATACTTAGAGGAGGCTGACTGTCCTTGGAAATATAAAGTGAAGCATTACTGGGCTTAGTCTTCATTGACCTGGATATATGAAATTTTCAACAAAGTTCGGAGGTGATGTTCAATGGTACAAAATCAAGACAAGCCACAGCTTGATTTTGAAAATGAAAGGAGTTACAGAGTTTTTGTTCTTATTTGCTAAAAACACATGGAGAAATATATTAGGGAGGATTTTTCACTCAAAATACCAAAATTTGACATGGCTATAATGTAAGTTGGCTGTAAGGAAAATACTGGAGACATTCAAAACAGCTAGAGAGACCCCAGATCTCACTCACTTTCATAGATCTTTTGACAAATCTGGCAGTAAATTTATATTTTTTATAAAGATGTCAGATTTTCCAAGGTAAAATGACATCTAAAAATGAAAGTAAGCACCTATCTGGCTTTTCAAAAATACTTAGCTGGAAGTACTTAGTTGTTTCGAAAAAATCTTACTTGGAATCTGCTCTGTTTAAAAGCCCAGCTTTCATTGCATGAAAAAACAGTAATTTCAGTCAGCCAGGTGACAAGAGGCCATTCAGGATGTTGGTTGTGATTATGCTAATGGACCAAGGAGATTTCTCAGCTTCCAGTGTTCTTCTGTTCTTCCAAGTCTCAACCATCACTGGGATGATGTTAGAACTCAAAGAGCAAGATTACAAAAATAATTTCATAAATAATTAGATTAGACAAATTAAAAAATAGTTTGTGCTGTTTTTTATCAGTTAACTGTCTTCTTGGTACTTTGATCCTTGTAATAGAACCATTCTCTAAACACTCTGTTTTATCTTACAAGACTTCCTTAATATGACCATGTGATGTACTCACAGGGAGTGCTGTGCTTTTGCCTTCTTGCATTAGGACTGGGGAACCTCTGGATTTCCTTCCTAAATTGAAATTGTAGCCTAAGGTTACTGCGAAAGAGAAAATTACATGACTGTCAGTGGAAAAGGCAGCCCATTCTTGGAACACTTATAACTTTTTCTTAATTTTCATGTTACTTATTCATCCTGCTCTTTTTAGACTACTTTTGTCACTGGGTTGAGAACTTAATCAGAAATAACCACAACTATTTGCTGTATATTCACTGTTTATGCTTTCTTATGAAAGCTTTTATTTCAAGTATAACACAGGCAACTGAAGGAACAGAATACAGGGTCATAAAAGAGCTTCTGAACAAACAGTAATACTGTGAAACACCACAGCAGTAGTAATTAATTTAGTTCCAGGACTACAAAGTATTGTCTTGAGTTTGTCTTATCATCTTTTCCTTATCAAACTTTAAGACCTTCTCCACTAAGAGGAAATGCTATATTGCATGTGGAAATAAATGTCCCTTCCTGAGGTTTCAATCACAGAATCATAAAATGGTTTGGGTTGGAAGGGACTTTAAAGATGATGCAGTTCAAACCCCACTGCAAATGGCAGGGACACCACCTATTAGACCACACTGCTCAAGATCCCATCCAACCTGGATCTGAACATTTCTGGGGATGTATGGTGGGTCATCCACAGCCTCCCTGGGTAACAAATTCCTATGCCTCACCACTCTCATTGTGAAGAATTTCTTCCTGATATATAATCAAAATATTCCCTTCTCCAATTTAAAGCTACTCCACCTCTTCCCAACACTACATGCCCTTGTAAAAAGTCTTTTCCAGCTTCCTTGGAGGTCCCCTTCAGATCTCCTTGGAGCCTTCTCTTCTCCAGGTTGAACAACCACAACACTCTCAGCCTGTCCTCATAGAAGAGATCATCTTTGTAGCCCTCCTCTGGACCTGTTCCAACAATTCTATATCCTTCTTATGTTGAGGATTCCACAACTGGAGACAATACTCCAATGGGGGTCCCACAAGAGTGGAGCAAAGGGACAGAATCACCACCCTTGACCTGCTGGACATACTTTTGATGCAACTCAGGGTGCTGTTGGCCTTCTCGTAGTGCCAGCTTACATCAATGAGGGTCACAAAGGACAAATTCTGCAGATCTAAGTCATTCTAGATGGTGTCCTAGCCTTCTTGTGTGACAGCTGCACCACTCAGCTTGCAGACATCTGCAAACTTGCTGAGGGCGCACTCAGTCTCACTGTCTATATCACTGATGAAGATATTAAACAGCACTGGTCCCAGTATGGACACCTAAGCGAAGCCACTTCTCACAGATCTCCATCTGGACATCAAGCCAGTGGCCAGTACTCTCTGAAAATGACCATCCAACCAATTCCTTATCTACCAAACAGCCCACTCATCAAATCCATATGTTTCTAACTTAAAGAGAAGCATGTTGTGCGGGGCTGTGTCAAAGGCTTTACAAAAGCCTAGATAGATTCCATCCATTGCTTTTCCCAGGTCCACTGATGTGGTTACCCTATCCTAGAAAGCCACTACGTTGGTCAGGCAGGATGTACTCTTAGTGTAGCCATGCTGTCTGCCATTAATCATCTCCCCATTCTCCATGTGCTTTAGCATACCTCCTAGGAGGATCTGCTCCATGATCTGCCCAGGCACAGAGGTAAGGCTGGCAGGGCACTAGTTCCCAGGGTTGTCTTTTTGACCCTTTTAAAAAATGAGAGCAATGTTACCCTTCTTCCAGTCACTGAGGCTTATCTTGATAGCCATGACTTTTCAAATACCATAGAGAGTGTCCTGGCAATGACATCAGCCAATTCCTTCAAGATGCTGGGATGCATCTCATGAGGTGCCATAGACTTATAAATGTTCAGATTTCCCAGGTGGTCACAAACCTGATCCTCTCCTACAGTGGGAGGGATTGTAACCCCTTGTTCCCCTTCTTGTTGCCTATTAACCCGGGAGGGGTGAGGAGAGTGGTTATCACTGAAGACTGAGGCAAAATATTTTTTCAATACCTCAGTCTTGTCCTTATCTCTTGATATGAGGTCACTATTTTCATCGATCATTGGGGGTACTCTCTTTGACTTTCCTTTTCTGACTGACTTATGTGTAGAAGCCCTTTTTGATAGTCTTCACTTCCCTTGACAAGTGCAGCTCCAGCTGATCTGTTAGTCTCAAATTCTGTGTAGAATAGATTGGCCTGGGTATTGCTCTAATCTATGCCATCTGCTTAGGGCCCCTAAGCAGTAAACTGTCATCCATAGATAGCTGAAGCAAAATACATGGTTGTCTTTCCTTTTGATAAACAGGGAACTGGGAATTGTGGTGAGGAACCACCAAGCTAGTCCTGTTCTCTGACTTTTTGCCTCCCCAAGAGATAGAATTTTTTTCTTTCTCTATTTTAAAACATGCTTGCACATGCACATGCATATATAAAAGAAATAGAACAGTTAGGAAAATTGAGTGTCCATTATTCTTTATACACTTAGTAACACTAATGAGCACCAATACCTGAGACCTGGTGGTTTCATATTACCACCAAATTACAATTTCCAATAGAATGAGACCATCTTAAGGCATCTGACAGACAATTCAAGAAAGATTGGTTATATTTTGAAAAAGCATTACATGCAGAACAACAATTATTAAAATCCTCAGAATTTATACTGTATAGTTAGTCAAATTACCTGACAAGCTGAAAAACTTCTGTCATATTCCTTTATATAAAATATTCCAGAAGACTAAAATGTATTTCAGAATAACTTGGCAAGTATGAATAATGGATTACTGTGGGCAAAATCTTATTTCCCAAATCAACATAAAAAAGCCAAGCCTTTCTTCATCAGTTACAACAGAAAGTTTTCAGTTTCAAGACTTGTTTTCTAAATAGTAAAGGTCAATGAACTAATAATGAAAGGGTATCTTACTTGAACTCTAGAACACTCATTTACATTTATATTCTATTATAGGTTCAGAACTGCAATTTATAATAAAATCATTAAAAAACCCCAAAGAAGTTGGTCCTTGAATCTCATTATAATAAACTAAATTCCAAATAATTGACTTCAAAATTTTTAGTTACAAGGATGACTAATCTGCACCAAAAGAGGCTAACAAGAAGGGCTTCAACAGGTATGTAAATCAAAAGAGAAAGGTTAAAGAGAGTATACCCCCACTGATGGTTGGGAACATGAACTCATATCAATAGATAAGGAAAAGGCTGAGGTACTTAACAAGTTTTTGCCTCAGTCTTCAGTGATAACCACTCTCCTCACTCCTCCTTGCTCATGGGACAGCAAGATGGTGACTGGGGGGATAAACCCTCTCTCACAGTAAAGGATCATCAGGTTTGTGGTCACCTGAGGAACCTGCACATTTATAAGTCTATGGCACCTGATAAGATGAATCCCAGCATCCTGAGGGAACTGGTCAATGCAGTAGCCAATACACTGTCTATGATATTTGAAAAGACAAGGCTGGCAGAAATCCCTGGTAACTGGAAGAAGAGTAACATTTCTCCCAATTTTAAAAAGGGTAGAAAAGACAACACTGGGAACTAGTGCCCTGTCAGCCTCATCTCTGTGCCTGGGCAGTTCATGGAACAGATCCTCCTAGAAGCTATGCTAAAGCACATGGAGGACATGGAGGTAATTAATGGTAGCCTCCACAGCTTTACCAAGGGCAAATCCTGTATTACCAACTTAGTGGCTTTCTATGATGGGGTAACCACATCAGTGGACACCAGTAAACCAACAGATGTGATCTATCTAGGCTTCTATAAAGCCTTTGACATGGTGCCCCACAAAATCCTTCTCCTTAAATTGGAGAAATATGGATTTGATGGCTGGACCATTTGGTGGATAAGGAACTGGTTGGATGGTTGTATTCAAAGAGTCATTGTATTGAAAGGGGAAATCTGAGTATTCAGTACAGACTGGGGGATGATGTGATTAAGAGCAGCCCTGCAGATAAGGGTTTGGAGTGTTGGTTGATGAGAAGCTCAACATGAGCCGGCAACGTGCACTTGCAACCCAGAAGGTCAACCATACCCTGAGCTGCATAAAAAGAAACGTGGCCAGCAGGTTGAGGGAGGTGATTCTGCCCCTCTATTCCTCTCTTGTGAGATCTCATCTGGAATACTGTGTCCAGTTCTGGAATCCTCAATGTAAGAAGGATATGGAGCTGTTAGAAGTGATCCATAGGAGGACTATGATGATCCAAGGGCTGGAGCATCTTCTCTATGAGGACAGGCTGAGAGAGTTGGCGTTGTTGAACCTGGAGAAAAGAGGGTTCTGAGAAGATCTCATAGCGACCTTCCAGTAGCTGAAAGGGGCCTTACAAGAAACCTGGAGAGGGACTATTCATAACAGTTTGTTGTGATGAGGGGGAGTGGGTGTAAACTGGAGAGGGGCAGATTCAGGCCTGATACAAGAAAGAATTTCTTCACCATGAGAGTGGTGAGACACTGGAACCGGGGAACCAAGGGATGTTGTGGATACCCCATCCCTGGAGGTGTATAAGACCATGTTGGATGTGTTCTTGGGCAGCCTGACCTAGTGGGATGTCTCAGATTTTTGAAGGTGGTTCCCTGACAAAGTAATTCTGCTTCATCTTTTGTTTTTGAACCACAGACAGTCATGCCCACTTCCTCTGCCAGGAGATGATGGTTTTTAGCAGTGTTGCTCATGAACTCTGAGATGCCTCTACGGCAACTTTCATCCTTTTCACAATACACACAACACATTGTCACACATCTCCTGGGATGCCAGAGCCAATAGCATTTCAGAGGTCTGGATCTGGCTCATTTAAAATTTTTTAAAATGAAGAAGTTTACTGAATAAATGTATATTTCCATTATTGTTAACAAATAATTCCAGAGAGAATGAGTAAATATTGCATATATTCAGTACAATCAGCTGATTTAGAAGCATCACAAGTTGCCAGGAGATTTTCCTGGGATGAATGCTGATAAACTAGTACAAAAAATCCAGAACCATAAAAAAGAAAAACTTTATTTTGGAAGCTATGGTAGTTAATGATAGTTTCTGAGGTGCGAAACAAGATGGTATTTTGCATGATTAATATTACAGTAAATAATACCTCTTGAGTGTAAGTTATTTAAAAAAATATCAGCCATCGGAGGAATAATTAACATAAGTTGCTTTAGACAGTAGAGGTTCATTTATTTTTACTTTTTTCAAAGTATTGTTTGGAATAATATATTGAGATACTAGATGAAAAGATATGTCTGTCTCTCCATCAGCCCATCTAGTCTTTGCTCCTTTTACTATTACACCTTGTTTCATTAGTTTTCCAATATGCTCTTTGTTTCCATCATAAAAATATATGTATTTATTTACTTAAAATATTTGCTGGGACCTAGATTATTTTTTAAATGTGGAAGAATAGATTTTATTCTACAACTGGAGAGGCTCAGTGCATTGACTTGCAAATATATTTCATTAGAGAAAGCAGGTATTGCAAAGTTAATTATTAAGGAAACAGCATGTTAAATTTCATGATAGTTTTCTTTCATTGGATCAAAATAGAAAATGATAGGATAATTTTCGTTCAAAGTTATTTCATTGTATTTCATGCAGAAGAGAAAATTTCTTTTCAAATTTGCACAGAAGATCTTGATTCCTATATTATATTCATTTTGCTTCAGCAGTAGAGTGGATCTTGATTTCTATGTTATACTCATTTTTCTTGAATGCAAATCTTGATTAAACTTTATGAGAAATCTGAAATTCAATATATATTTCCTTCCAACTATGCTCACCCATTTATAGAGACTATCTTCGAAAGTTAAAAGGTTCATCATCTGATGAAAAGTTTCATCCTCTATAAGAAAGACATCATATTGAAAACCACACAGTAATCCTAACTAATTTTCTAGGACTTGCTTCCTTGTGAGCAACAGAGTATTTCTTAGCTAGAACTCAGTACACTGGACAAGCTATTAGAGTCCTCTCTATTTGTACAGAATATTTTTTTGCACACAGACCCATGGGATAGTTACAAAAGCATGGTAAGTACCTAAAATCTCAGAATTTGTTTAACCCTGTAAGACCTTACTGATCCCAAATTTTAAGTAATAAAAATTCTAAGTGTTTGAACATGTGCTGATGGACATAACAGGCAGATCTCCTGTACTAAGAATACAAGGATATGCCTGTGCCTTCCTCAGGTCAACAAGCCAGTGATATTCATAACCTGCCTTCACATGGACCTTGCAATGAAATAAGGTAGTCTGAGAAGAGGTGAGGTTCATGGTTTTGACTGTCAAATAAATATTTAAGAACACGCTTGTGCTCAGCACAATTTTTTTGGGGGGGACAATCCAAACAGTTCCACAATGTGCAGTGAGCTAGAGGATCTTGTTTTAGCACATGAAAATCTCTTGTCTCCAGACCTGTTAGCCTCTCCACTGAGTCCTTGTGTGTTCCCCCAAACACATGAACATCACCAATACATTAGCACTACTTTGAATCTAGCTTCTACATCTTTACATTTATCTTTTTATTTGACTAAATACATTTGTCTGTGTTTTTCATATGTGAAACTGCAGATGTTTTAGATATAAAATGGAGAAGTCTGGGGAGGAGGAGAGGCAGCTTCCAGGAGATGTAATAGCCATAAGAGATCATAAGGATTGTAACTAAAGGCATTGAAAAATGATTTGGTGTTCACATCTATACCAAGAACATTAAAAAAATACTTCAGACAGAAAAAAATGTAAATCCTCACACCTCAGAGCATGAGCCAGTCATTACCTCTTCTGTCAGAGGAAATTACCTATGCAAGAATATTCTTCAACACCTAGATCAGCAGTTTCCTCTGCCTTGCTCCAGAGGATCTGTGACTGTCAGACACAAACCACTATGCCATATGTGGCACTGACTTGCTCTAGAAAGCCCATTTATTCATTTTTATGTTCCTTCTATTTAGACATACTAAGGTCTCTGACCCTCCTGGCAACATTAATCTCATGTTAAATTTAAGTAAATATTCATTAAATTGCCTTACAGTATCACTTTAACATTGGCTAAATCTACTTGTACCCAGATTTAGATTTAGGTCCCTAGAGATGCTCAGCCAATTACCTATTCTGTTGAGACACCTTTGTCCTCTTTTTATTGCATGACAGTGTTTTAGCTTTGCTGACAAGCTCTAACTCTTCAATCTTTCTTTTGCTTGCAGAAGTTATGCAACAATGCTTCCAGCTTAGAGAGAGAACTTCACCAGCTCCAGAATCCTTGGCAGTAGGTGCCTTTGCCTCCTGGAATGGCCACACAGTCACTGCCACTTCTCCCAGAGCCCAAGTAGAGCATGGGGCTTGATAAATCGGCAAGTGTGATGTCAGATTATTACCAAAATGATAAAGTTTCAGAAATTATAATGAACAAAATTCTCAGCTGCTGTATATTAATGTTCATCTAACTACACAGTTTAAGTCAGCATGGGATTTTTTTAACTCCTCTTTAACCCTTCTGAGTTTAAATTGTGCATAAACTGGACTGTTGCAATTATTCATGGAAATAGAGAAGTACTTATTATACAGCCACTAAAGTCTATAAACTTTTCACAGAACCAGAGAAATACAGAATCATTAAGATTGGAAAAGACCTCTAAGATCATCTAGTCCTACTGTCAGCTGAACACCACCAAGCCTACTAAACTATGCCATGAAATACCATGCCTACACATTCTTCGAACTTCACCAGGGAAGGAAAATTGACCACTTCCCAGTCTATTCTACTGCTTGACGACTCTTCCAGTAAAGAATTTTTTTTTCTAATATCCAGTCTAAACCTCCTCTGATGCAACTTGAGGATATTTCCTCTCATTCTATCACTGCTTACCTAGAAGAAGAGATCAGCATACACCTCACTACAACCTCCCCCCGCATAGTTGTAATGAGCAATATGGTCTCTCCTCACCCCACTCTTTTCCACCTCAATGTCTTTCTTTTAGTAAGAGGCCCCAAACTGAACACAGTATTAAAGGTGCAGCCTCATCAGAGACAAATGCTTGGGGACAATCACTTCTCTGGTCTTGATGGCCACACCACGGCTAATACAAGCCAGGATTCTGTTGGCCTTCTTGGCCACCTGGACACACTGGTGCTTCACATACAGCTGGCTGTTGACCAGCACCCCCAGGTCCTTTTCCGCCAGGTAGCTTTCCAGCCATACTTCCTCAAGCCTGTAGCATTGCGTAAGGTCGTTGTCAACAAAGTGCATGCCATGGCCCTTGACCTTGTTGAATATCATACAGCAGGCCTTGGACCATTGACACAGCCCAGGACCCTCTTCAGACCCTTCCTACCCTGGAGCAGATCAACATTCCTGCACAACTTGGTGTTGTCTGCAAACTTACTGAGGGAACACCCTGATCATTGATAAAGATATTAAACAAGACTACACCCAACATTGAACCCTGGGGAACATACTTGTGAATAGCCAACAACTGGATTTAACTCCATTCATGACATTAACTCCATTCATGGCTAGGCCACCCAGACAGTTCTTTACTTGATGAAGAACACATCTGTCTAATTTATGAGCTGCCGGATTCTCTAGGAGAATGCTCTTGGGGGACACTGGCAAAGGTCTGGCTGAAATTGAGGTTGATAACATCCACTACCTTTCTCTTGCCTACTAGGTGGGTGATATTGTCATACAGGGTCTGCTCTTCGTGAATGTATACTGTGGAGGTCTGATCCCCTAGTTAACACTTGCCTAGTGAGCACACTCAAGATGAACCACTCCATAATCTTTCTTGGTACCAAGATCAGATTGGCAGTCCAAACGAAATTGTTTGTATCACGATAAAACATCAGTGTCAGAGTGTAGAGTTCTGTTATTTTGTGCACTGTGTATACACACACATACACACACACACACACAAACCGTGGTCATCACATAGAGTATAAATTCTTAAATTACTTTTAAATTTGATGCTAAAAAACCATTTGGTAAGCTGAATATTCATTTGTGATATACTTGCAAAAAAGTTTCCCCAGTCATTTCTGGAAATACAGATCCAGATGGACACAGCTATGTTACTTCCAAATCTTACACTTTGATGTGTACTACATAAACCTATTTTTTATCTATCTAGCAAAACCATACATTGAAAAATACTTCCTGTAGGATGCCCTGATTGCTGGAAGAACTCATAAAGAAAGCAATTTTTTCCCCATATATGCTTTAAGAGTCAGGCATGTTTTTAGTACCTTTGAGTAGTCTTTAAGTCCATGAGCAAATATTTAAACAGTCATTGATCTTTTAAAAAGAAGTAGGTGAAGGTGAAATTGCTCCGATTTCTAAACAGATAGATTAGTCATTTATTAGTTAAACATTTTAATATTTTCACCCAAGAGGAGCAATCTGAGAGGATACTCTTTTAATACCCTATTTCAATCAAGTAAAGCATTAAACTGATTTACAAATATCCTCATAAGAGATGACACCGATAGTTTCATGTTACACATTTAGGCCAAAAAACTGCAAATGAAACTCTTAACAAAGTAGTTTTATTAGCCTTTGTCAGCTATGAAATTATCTGCTATTTTTACCTGCCCTGCAAGGGACCAAATGGTAGTATGAATTTACTTTTTAAAAAAGTTATATGTAAGGGAACAAATGCAAACCTTAGTTGGGTTAAACAATTGAAACAATGTAAACACTTTATAAAGTATTTGTGTCAAATATAATAAAAATAAATATATTTTCAGCAAGACACATTTGAGTTTCATACAGCAATGATGCATATTTATGTACAAAGCAATTTTTGTATAGTATTTAGGCATTAAAGACTTCAAAAAACTCAGTAAGGAAGAGTTTCTGTGTGAATTGAAAGAGATTGTCTTTAACATTTCACAGCCATATTAGCATCTGTGTAAGAGGTACCATTCAGTTACCTAAACACTAATGTTTTAAAGTTATGTGGGATGGTGTAGTACAATCAGCCTGTTCTTTAGATGATACAACAGAAGGCTGAGAGAACAACTTTGGACATCTGTCATCATAGGGTCCCGCATATCTCAGACCTGGTTGAGTTGGTATAAGGAGCCAAATTGGGATATTCTGTCTCAAAGACTGCTAGATGCCACTAGCAAGGTTGCAACATACGAACCACCAAAACCACAAAGTCAACAATTCAGCATTCTGCAGAAGGTCAGCAGGGGAACCATGGGATCACTGCATGCAAAATAATTGACATCAGGTAATAACATGCAAGCACAGACAGGTGAAGATGTGTAGTTCATGTGGCACATGACAACATAAGCTGAGAAAAGTCTGCACAAATTTCTGCCCACCACCAACTGTTTATGAGTCCCCCGAGACACCAAACTCTGAAAATGCCATGGACCCATGGTGGTGACAATTCTTGCAACTTTATCCCAAAACATTTATTCTGCTCTTTCATATCACTACAAGTCTCCTTTCACTTTTCACTTACCACTTTTTACAATAAGGAAAAGTATTTTATGTGTAGCATTTGGTCTTGGTTATGTCTCAGTCTCTGTCTATGGTGATCACAACAAAACCCTGTCACCTTCTGTCTGGGACAGCTGGTAGATGCATTCCACCCATAGGCTGGTGTGGTAAGCTCCTGATGGGTAACCGTTTTAATTTCTGAGACTTTTTGATATTTTTGTACTACGATCAAATCCCTCCATAATTTGCAGATCATTAACCAAGGACTAGTAAATAAATGAAAAGAATATACAGTCACACAAATCCTAACTATTGTGATCAATCAAGTTGAACAGGAGTGATATAGTTGATCTGTATTTTATATCATAGTCAGGATTTCTTGTATAATGAGATGACAGAGGGTATGAAGTTCTTCAAAACCCCAAGGACAAAGCACCTTCTTCCACTGGGCCTCTTCTGCTTTAGAGGATTTCAAAGAAGGACCTGTGATGTATTTGAATGAAGAGGTGATGAATCTGTTTCTGAGATGTCTCCTGAGAAGATTTGTAGAGGTAATAAAAATGAAGGAAACCACAATATTATTGGACATGGAACCTGCTAACTCTCTGGACAGGGGCCAGAGGAACACATTCAGACTGGATTTTTAACCAGAGAAATTATTGTAGCCATTAGGTAGTGGAGAAATCACGCACTGACATTTCTCTTTAATGGTCAAATGTTGTGTTTTTTTTGGTTTTTTTTTTAAATTCACTGAACTGTAAATTAAAAATCTATATCAGTTTTTTTCTGTGGAGGAGTGTTCAATCGGCTACACATCACTGTTAAATTCTGGTACAGATACAAGACTCTCTAGGGCTCAGACATTGCATAGCTGTGTTAATTAGAACTTGAAATATAGAATGACTTAAGTTTATGGTATAAGTTTTCAAATGACCAAGTAAGAGAGTTGATATTCTCAGTTTGGCCATTTCCACTAACAAACTCAAAGGCCATTTGACATATGAAGTAGTTGTCACTCTGTGTTAACTTGCTACTTAGTATCTGTTCCTTAAAAGATGTGCACCACACTATCTACTTAGTGCCAGGAAATCTTTGTAAATGTAAATACAGACAATTGATTTATCTCCTTGATCTGTACTAACATCAGTTAGGCATACTCACATGTGGGAGGAAAATTTAAAAAAATAAAAGAAAATATGTTCAGTGCAAGATTTCTGCTTACCATTTAACCCTGTATGTATGTCCTCAATATGATGTGTAAGATTGCGTAGTTTTTTCTCTATATGCATATTCTGCAGTACAATTACTACTAAAGTTCAGGTCTCAGTTTTGAAGAATACACATGGGAGTTCAAAACTTCCTAGCTTCATTTATTTTCTGCTGCTTGCAGAATTCATTGCTGTATCTGCTTATGTGATGTTTATACAAATATATTTTCAGATGTGTAGTGACTTTTTCAATGGAGCAGATTTACAATTAGAAAAAAAAAAACATATGCTTGGAGAAGTCAAACTAGTTAAAGCAGCAATAACTTAGGAATTCTAATCAGCACTCATTAAAGCCTTTACTTCTGACAGCATTTAAAACAAATCTGACATAAAGTCACTGTACTTGGGAGATTTAGGTTACAATGCAGCTGGTGGGAGGGGAGTGTGATCCTGGTGCACTTTTCTCTCCTTCCTTATCCTGGCAGTGCTGATGATCAGGACTATTCCACACCTGATACCATTGGACACTCTTTCCTTCTACATCCTCCTTTTTAGTTTACTATTACTTCAGGATCAGATTATTGCTTATGAGGAGACTAGCAAACAAACAATTAATGAATAATGGAAATGATGCTGTAAGGAGATATTATTAATGAGAGAAATCTCCGTTATCTGTATTTTTTAAGATTCCAGACATACATTTTGAGTTTTCTAGGAACACATTAAAAAAATTAGATTCAAAAGCAGATGTGATAGGTGAGATCTCTGCACCGGTGTCCGATTAGGCTTGAACTATGAGAAAAGAGACATTTTCAAAACTTAGATGCTTGGAATTAAGGTGCTCTGGAAAATACTTTAGGTAGTGTGCTTTCATTACATATGCACTCACTTAGACCTCTGCATAGCACTTGCTCTCCTTTATTGTTGGGGTGGCATAATAAAAGCTTACCTGATGTTTATTTGTAATTTTAAATAATTACCAAGTAAATTATTATTTTTAAGGTTTAAGTACAGACAGGACATTTTAGTCAGTGAAATAATTTTACATAATCGTGTGTGAAGTTCTTAGCAAAAAGAAATTCAGCATTTGAATATGCTATACTGCACCACAGTGCACAAGTTACTTGTTTAAAGAGCTGTCATAGATATGTGTGCAGATTATTAGAGCTGGATGTCATAGTTATAAAGCAGGAGCAAACTGATAACAGGTAAATCTGCAGAAATGATGAAATACAGAATTAACCCCTTAGTAAAATAGATTACATGTATAACCTTGTCAAGAATGTTCTTGTTCTTTTTTGCGTTCTAGTAGGGACAATACTTTGCATTATAAATTCTAAGAACATTTATATTTAGTATTGCATTTGCAACTTATTAAGAATAAAATTTTAATCTAGAGAGATGAACAGTGAATGATTTTTATAATTGATAAGATTAACCTAAAATATAACCTGTTTTATAACCAGGTATCTGAGGTAAGCCTAATCCTTTTTCATCTGTTTTGAAGGTAATGAAAATTTTATCAAAAGTTAGACTGGTATTCTTTTAAATAACCTGAATATTTTTGCAAATGTCTAAGACCATTGTCTGTATTTTTCAAGGGAAATCATACACTAGTTCATTGCACAAAGGAAATAAAAAGTATTCAAATTACTTCCATTTTTTGAAGCATTTTGTATCAGCTACAGAATAATATGTCTATGATTCCAGCAAGTAGTCTAGTCAAACCCAAGAGACAAGGCCTTAAAATCTGGGTTGCTTTTACATGTGGGGCTGCAGGAATCCATTTTAATCTGCATATTCTCCTGAACTTTGAAATATTGCTTTTTCTTTTGACAACAGCAATAGAAATAATTGTTTGATGATTTAAGTAAAATCGTGTAATATTATTTACTATGATGCCATAATATATTACACTGTAGTATATTTACCATATAATTTACAATATTATAACATTATACTATGTACTGATAGTACTTATATTACATGGTAAAGAGGTTGTAATACTATATAATATACAGTACGTAATACAATATTTTACTATAAATGCATGGTATTACATTACATACAGAAAATTACTGTCAAATATCTAAGGAAGATTAGGGAAGAGGGAACTACAAAATCTAGTAACACTGATTACACTATCTATCTGGGATTACTTTCTGTTTCTCAGAGTGGATTAACCTTGGACAGTTGTAGTGTCTTCTTAGTTTTCCCTGGAAAATATCTCATATCTAGAAATGGAACAAGAAACACTTGCTGATAGGAGGAATTGGGTGCTAACGCATTTCACTCTTACTCTACTCAGTATTATATACCCCTTTATACTCAGGTTTTCTTCTCTATTTTGCCTTTCTATCTTCCTTTCCCCTGAGTGCACCACAGAAATGTTATTTACAAAGGGGCAGGAAATAATAAACAAAAAATATTCTTTCCAATTCACATTTAAGTCACTGTGTCCTCACTAGCTAGGAGAAAAATTGCCTGACCTTTGGCTACTAGTTCTCAGTTAATATTTCACACTATGTCCCCTTTCAAGTTAGATAGAAGTAACAAAATATATCTTCTGTAGACGAAAACGAGTTATGTATTTTCAGATTCTCAGTTGCAAAATAAATAGAAAGACTTTAAATATATTTGTTAGGATGATTTCTTTCTTTCTTTTATTTTTTAACTGAAGACTGAAGTGAGCCTGGTAATGTGCCTGGAGTATAAAGTAAAGGAAATAGAGACACTGCTGCTGGCATGTGTCATTTGTTTACTACTAAGGTTAGTTTTAAAAGAGATTTTCAATATTAGTGTCTCTCCTTAAGTTATAATGTACTATAATCTTTTTTCCTCTGACCTACCACAGTACAAGAAGATAAATTTTTTTTTCCTGTTGCCTGAGTTTGTAAACTATACACCACACAACTGGAAATAAGCTTGTGTCTGCTTAATTGTGACTGGAATATATACACATTTGCAGCTACCACTGTTTTTCATAATGTGAACTTTGTTATTGGGAATTAACATGTTCTATCCCCACACCTAGCACCCTTTATTAGCGGTGTCACCCTACCCCAGTAACTGTAGGAAATCCAGAGAGGAGAAAGCATTACTGAATTACAAACATATCTTCTCAGATACCTGCATTCTCTACCTGTTCTCTGTCATGGGTTTTATTCTGAAGACATTTAGTCTTAGTCTGTGTGTAGGATTATTTATTTGTCATGTCACAAGATTAACCCTTTCTTGTTTGTTTAGATCAAAATCTTAGCCCTTCTCTCCAAAATTAATATCAATAATTAAATTTTTAAATCCTTCTTTATTTTTTAAACGTTACCTTTCAGCATAATGAAGGATGAACTTTCAAAGTCTCCCAGATTATGCAGTTAGAGAAAGAGAAATTTAGTAAGATACAAGATTTTTTTAGAGATAGCTATGCTGTATATAAGATGAAAAGACTAACCTTGCCTAAGAAGCACCAGTGTTTGAAAGCCTAGCTTTATTTTTAGGATTTTTTTTTCCCTGCAGGCAGCCTGATGACCTCTGTTCACATTCCAAGGTATGCACTGGGGTAGTGAACAACACTTCTGATAACAGGAAAAAGATTGTGACTGCAAGCAAGTGAAGCAGTCAGCTGAACTACTACCTTGATCATCTCCCTCTTGTCTTGTACCATGATATGCTACTTTGGTTTTTACTGTTGTATATTAGAAAACTGGGAAACAGTACCAAGAAAAACACATTTTTAATACCATTTTTTAGAAGAATGTTAGCAGCGCACACTACACCGCTAAGAACCAAATCCGTACAAAATACACCACCATAGTTTTACCATGTTCATTTTCTTGTTACAATAAGCCAACCCTAAATGAAAAATTAATATTATAGTTATGTGACTACAATATTTTTATTCAGATGTTTATAAATTTATGCATTATAATAGCATTTGTTGGTACTACTTCAAAAGCAATCACTTTACAATTTTGCACATGAGCTGTTTTTGAAGAAACCTGACAAGTAATTTTTCAGGTTTTGTTTTCCTAATGGTACTAGGAAACTTGAAATTATGTTAGAACTCAGAATGAGAGCTGCAGGGAAAGAATGTATTTTTGAAAATAAATGTCTCTTTTGGGGAGTATGTCAGACAAGGATGAAGGGTATATTTTAGTTACAAAATCATTATGCCTGCTCTAACCTCAAACTGCTTTTAAGTGAGGAAACAGAAAATATTTTCCCTTTGATGTAGTGAAAATGAGGCAAAAGAAAATCACAGCAGGGGCAAGAAAACAAGATACCACAGGACTCCAAATCTTTTACATTACACACTTACATATTTATAATATAGACATAATTTATATGAAGGTGTATTGCTGAGATCTCTAAGAAATTTTGACAATTAAATCCTAAAGAGAAACAGTTTTATGCTTTATGTCATTTGCCAGCTTTTCTTGATATTATGAACTTATAACCTTCTTTGGATAGATATAGCAGGCTGTTAAATCTCTATCCCACTCTATCCCTAACATTACTGCTCCTCATTTATAATTGACCAAAAATAAATTTATTTACATAGATGATCTTAGGAATAAGACACTAGTTTGTTAAATCTGTATAATAAAGATAAGAAGGGGAAAAGGAAGGGAGAAAAAGAAAGAGAGATAGAAAAGTGTAAGAAAATGACTACCCTGGGGATCCAGCATTATCTTCAAGCTTCCAAGACTGTGATCACACACAGCAGTACCTGCAGAGTGTTGTTTATAGATTGGGTTTCTCAGTGGGGAGTGTTTTTTGGTGCACTTTCATAGTGCCCCTTCTAGAAGTTTGCAGAAATGAGTCTGAGGTTCTTGACTGAGTCTGAGGTCTTTTGGTGATCATTTCGTTCTTGCTTCCTCTACCAGCAGGATTACTGGTTGATGAGAACCTCAACATGAGCCAGTAATGTGCACTTGTAGCCCAGAAAATCAACCATATCCTGGGCTGCATGAAATGAAGTAAGGCCAGCAGGTCAAGGGAAGTGATTCTGCTCTTCTATTCCTCTCTTGTGAGACCTCATCAGGAGTACTATGTCCAGTTCTGGGATCTTTAACGTAAGAAAGATATGGAGCTGTTGGAAGTGGTCCATAGGAGGGCTACAAAGATGATGAGAGTGCTGGAGCACCTTCCATAAGAGGGTAGGCTGAGAGAGTTGGGGTTGTTGAGCCTGGAGAAGAGAAAGTTCCAAGGAGATCTTATAGTGACCTTCCAGTATCTGAAAGGGGCCTGCAAGAAAGCTGGAGAGGGACTATTCATAATTGCTTATGGTGATAGGATTAGGGGTAGTGGGTATAAACTGGAGAGGGGCAGATTTAGGCTTGATACAATGAAGGGTTTCTTCACCTTGAGAGTGGTGAGACACTGGAACAGGTTACCGAGGGATGTCCCGTCCCCAGAGGTGTTTAAGGGCAGGTTGGATAGGGCCTTGGCAGTGGGATGTCCCTGCTGATGGCAGAGGAGTTGGAACTAAATGATATTAAAGGTCACTTTAATATAAGGTCACTTCCAACCCTAACTACTTCATGATTCCATGATACTATTTAGTGTTACAGTTGTGATGTCACCAAATGTGCTTTGGTAATTAGATGGAGGATGCATAAACTCCTGACAAATTCATTTTCCTGAATAACGATTCTCATATTACAAAAATCTTAGTCTAAACTCCTTTACACGTGTACTTCTTATAGGCTGATAGATTGTCTGCAATTTTTAGTCAAACCACAGGTATGACTTACTTTTTTATTTAAGAAACATATAGGAGTTTTTTGTGTTCATATTCTAGAGACTGCTTTATGACTGCAGTCACCTTTTCATTTATAATCATGAATAAAGCATTATACACAGATGTAGAAAATTAAATTGAAAGAAATGCTTAACCTTAACACAAATAGGCAATGATAGATATACATACACATATTTTAGAGAAAGGAAAGCAGCACTTTATGGTCTCCTTGATTTTTACTCAGACCATCAAAAACTATTGAAGACCATTAAAGTATAACAAATTTATGCATTTAAGTATATAAAGTGACATTATGGTGTAACAAGGATCTATATTTAATTCTTCTGATATGTTTCCTTCTCTGTGTGTGATTATAATTTAAGTGGTTTACTTAACAAAGAATATAATATTTAGAACTATTAATGTCTGGTTTATGAAATTTACAAGTTTAAATTACAGTCTTACTGATTACAGTTGACTTACTGTTGTCATCTATATGTGATCGATAAATTGCCTTTTAATTTTTTCCAGAATATTAAAAGTTTACTGACTAATATTGATTGGAATCTGAGTTAAGGGAAACTTTACCTCTTTTAGCTACAATACATGACATTTATTGAGCTTCCATTCCTACTGGAATGTAACACAGAGTAATACATTTAATTTTGTTATCTTTGGTTAAAGAATTTAATCTTTGGACAAGTGGAAGTCCTTTCCAAAGTTAAAAGATATTTGTGCAAAGTCTACTACCAAATCTGTATAGACACCGTACTCTCTTAAGTACCTAGTTATACTAGGGCTGAGATAAGAATTCTGAAATTAATCCAAGAATAATCATGTAGATTAAAAATAATATTCAAATCATTTAAACTACTAAAAATTGCAGACAAATACCTGAGACAGTTAAAAATGTGCTAGACAATAGAATCATAGAATTATAGAATCATAGAATCACCAGAATAGAAGAGACCCACCGGATCACTGAGTCCAACCATTTGTATCAAACACTAAACCATAACCCTTAGGCACCTCATCCACCTGCACCTTAAACACCTGCAGGGAAGGCGATTCAACCACCTCCCTGGGTAGACCATTCCAGTACCTAATGGAACTTTCACTGAAAATTTTTTTCTTATGTCAAGCCTGAACCTCCCCTGGGAGAGTTTGAGGCCATTCCCTCTTGTCCTGTCCCCTGGCACTTGGGAGAAGAGGCCAGCTGCCTCCTCTCCACAACCTTCTTTCAGGTAGTTGTAGAGAGCAATGAGGTCTCCTCTCAGCCTCCTCTTCTCCAGGATAAACAACCCCAGCTCTCTCAGACGTTCCTAATAAAGTCTGTTCTCCAGCCCCTTCACCAGCTTTGTCGCTCTTCTCTAGACTCGTTCCAGATCCTCAACATCCTTGTGGTGAGGGACCCAGAACTGAACACAGTATTCAAGGAGTAGTCTTATCAGTGCTGAGTACAGAGGGAGAATAATCTGCCTGGACCTGCTGGTCACACCATTTCTGATACAAGCCAGGATGCCATTGGCCTTCTTGGCCACCTGGGCACACTACTGGCTCATGTTCAGTCACTGTCAACCAACACACCCAGGTCCTTCTCCTCCTGGCAGTTTCCAGCCAGGCTTCTCCTACTCTGTAGCTCTGCATAGGGTTGTTGTGCCCCAAGTGCAGGACCCGGCATTTGACCATGTTAAACCTCATCCCACTGGACTCAGCCCAGCTGTCCAGCCTGTTCAGATCTCTTTGCAGAGCCTCCCTACCCTCCAGCAGATCCACACTTCCACACAGCTTAGTGTCATCTGCAAACTTGCTAAGGGTACACTCAATGCCTTCATCAAGGTCGTTGATGAAAACATTGAACAAGGCTGCACCTAGCATTGAGCCCTGGGGAACCCCACTTGTAACTGGCCTCCAGCTGGATTTAACACCATTTACCACCTCTCTCTGGGCCCAGCCATCCAACCAGTTTTCCACCCAGGAGAGTGTGTGCTTGTCCAGGCCAGAGGCTGAAGAGTCCACTTTCTGAAGGAGAATGCTATGAGAAACTGTGTCAAAGGCTTTCCTGAAGCCCAGGAAGACCACATCCACAGCCTTTCCCTCATCCAGCTGGAGGCCAGTTAAAAGTGGGATTCCCCACTGTGTTGATTGACAGCTGACTGGACATGCTTGTATGCCCAGGTGGCCAGGAAATGTTGCAGCTTCATTGTCACCTATATGGAAAAGCAGTAGCAAGTAGTAGTGCATCGGCCTCACCAAGAAAGGATCTTTCCTAGTGATGTCCTTTATCCAGGCCCTAGTGAGGCAGCAGACTTACCTATGAGGAGGATCTGCCCAACATATCAGTCCCTCTAGTTCCCCTCAGAAGTTTAACCTGGAGAAGAGGAGGCTGAGGGGAGACCTTATTGCTCTCTACAACTACCTGAAAGGAGGTTGTGGAGAGGAGGATGCTGGCCTCTTCTCCCTAATGACAGGAGACACGACAAGAGGGAATGGCCTCAAGCTCCGCCAGGGGAGATTTAGGCTAGACATTAGGAGTAAGTTTTTCACGGAAAGGGTCATTGGGCATTGGAACAGGCTGAAAGTCAAGTGTCTTAAATCAAAATACTTCCTTTTTTGCAAAAAGGCAGCAGATGAGGTTAGACGAGATTAAGAGAGTAGCAACAGGAAAGCAAGAAACAAAAATAGAAAATCCAAGCAATGGTTTGGAATAGGACCACAAGGATAGCTACTGCCATGGGTTTACAGCATGTTGGGTCAATGCCTCAGAGGTCCCATGGAGTCAGGAGTCCTGTGAAGAGTCAGTGGTGGGCAGAGAGAGAGAGCTCAGGGTTTTCAGGTGTTTTTCACAGCTTCCTTCTGTTCATGTCCGTCACATCTTTGCCCCACTCTACCTGCTTGTTGCCATCCTGTATCTCAAGTGTGCATGTCACAGGCTCCACAACTAAAGCTGCATGGCACCCCTGCTTTCTTCTGTGGAGTATTGATTCACAGACTTCTGTGGTTTTGGTAGCTTCCTGTGTAGCCATCTTTGAGGCAATGGTGTTTTACTTCTCACAGACATTCTTTCTGAACATCAAGAAATATTTTTTCATTATGAGGGTGACTGAGCACTGACAGACGTTGCCCAAAGAGCTTGTGGAGTTTCCATCCTTGGAGACATTCAAAAACCATCTAGACAGAGTTCAGGATGCTGGTTTCAGGTGTCCCTGCTTGAGTAAGAATATTGGACCAGATGACCTCCAGAGGTCCCTTCCAATCTCAACTATACTGTGTTCTGTGAACTGAATGATAAGGAATTCTGTGCAGAATGCCAAGCAGGTACTGGGTCCTTAACTCAACATAAGTGCTTCTGAAAGTCTTGCTTATCCTGTCTGAGGGAAGAAAGCATTCTGAAACCATGGTCTTAAAGTGTTATGAGCTATTGCTTTCTTGCATCATGTTGCTGTCTCTGAAGAAGAGCCAAGTACAGTCTGATATTTGCCTTCTGGAGCAGGAGACAATAGTTTTGAGTGAGATGTCTTAGTTCTCAACAGAAGCTAAGGAGCCAGCATGTTGCAAGTCTCTTGACTTAGTCTGGTGAATAAAAAGCAGAACACAAATTTCTTGAATAATACCACCTACGGTTGGAAATTCAGGGGTGGTCAGAAAACCATAACTTCACACTAAATGTTCTGTACTTATTTTTTTCACACACTTAGGCGTGACTGTATTGTATCATTGTCTCTACTGATTGTCAATTACAGGAATAGGACTGTGCTGAAATGACATACATAGTTTCTAATTATTTTTGTTTTCTCTAGAAATGCTTCAATAGACCATACTAAAGATGACGTTTGCTGTTTGTTTCAACACTAGCAAGAGCAGAAACCATCAACTCCTGCTTCTTTGTGCCTTTGCCCTCAATTCCTTATGTTAAGGTCACTGTCATCCAAAACTTATGCTGGAGCCTCCCTGCTGACAGCCTATCATGTGTCTCTGTTCTCAGGCCTTAGCAGAAGTTGTTAGCCTTCACTTTCATATTCTTTTTTTTACTGAGTATGTAATAAGAAGAAGTCTCCAGGCTAAATATATCAATATGTGGCCACTGCAGGTGACCTTGCAACATTATGTCCTGCAGGAACAGCAGTATGCACTCCCAGCTGAGACTCGAAATGCAGAGAGGCATTATGTGAGTGGTGATGTTTGGTCAGCTAAATCGGATAATGCAGTGCTTGGGAGACCTCTGTCCCAGGAGGTCAAAGACTGGTCATAGATTTTTTTTCTGAGGAATTCATCCAGGAATTTCCCAATTCAGCAAGATAGAAATTAGACAGCCATGGCGCCTGACACTGCAGAGATATCCTCACAGGCTTGACCTATTGTGAGCTAACTGGTGGCACAACAGCCACCTATTAGGAAAGGAACCTTTATTGCAGCAACCTTATATGTAAATACAATAACAGATTCTCCACTAGTTACGTGATCATGAATGTAATACTGGTGCAAAATATATGGAAATGCCTAGATGAAGTAAAAAAGGTAAGAATGAGGCCAAAACACATTTTTTTTTCAAATTATGTTCAGCTTTTAAGAAAAGAATCCTGAGGTGAGTGTGATAATGGAGAAATGACTGTTAATCACTAGTAAGTGCCACAGTGGGCAAGCAGGTACTGCAAAGGGCAGCATTACCATCACAACGTGCATCATCTGATTAATTTAAAACAGTTTCATTTCTCAAATGTAGGACTTAACATTCTAGAGTACCGAATAACAAGCATTTACTAATGCCTTCCTAGATTCTAACAGATTTACTTGTAATCATAAAATAAGACTGTCGAGGCAACTCCAGACACTCAAAGATCTTACTGTTTCAGAGAACTGTTAATTATTGTGATTATTTTGCAGAGAGAAAGTACATACTAGGCATTTCATGCTGTGCTTAATTTACAGTTTGTGATACTTTATTGAGGCAAATAGACAACTAGATATCAGCTTGAAACTAAAATTGCTGTCAGCTTGTTTTTACAAAAGAAATAATTGAAACGAGATACTCTTGGTAACATGATCACAAATAAATACTTTATATGAATGGAAAAATAGCTGTACGGAAGTGTAAATGCAAACTCTTAAGGACTTCTATAAGAATATTTCAAAGAAAATTACTGCTAAATATTCTTCTCCGTTTTGATGCATTTTACTTTTGTATCCCCATTATATGTTCTAGGAAAAAATCACAATCTGTCACATATATTCTTCAAAAATAAGTGAACTTTATCATTGTATAATATACAGGAATATATGACACATTTGTTTAAATCCTATTGTGTGTTTAACTGCTGCTTTCTAGTAGGATTTGTCTGTAAGACACCTGAAATAAAGTACTTTTATGTTTATGACCTGAAAATGAAATGAAAATGAAAAATTACTATGAATCATGCGTGCATATATTATGGAATTTAACATCAAAGATACAAAATCATATCAACACAAGACCAATAATTGAAATATGAGTTTCTAATTTATAGATCATGACACTAAACAATTATTTCAAATATTATTTTAATGGGTAGTTTTTTCTCTGCAAGGATAAGGTCCTATATGCTTTATAGTAAAAAACCAGCAACTGCTAAAATATTTCCTGACCCTATTTGTAAATGTTGAATTATTATGCAAGTAAAATTTTTAAATTTCCATAGTGAGTGCCATCACTGAGTGCTTTCTCCTTGAGACAGTGTAAATCTGTATTTTTAGTGCCACTCAATGTAGTTGAAAAAAGAATTATACCATATAATTTGCATTTTGCTAATAGTTTCATCTATAAAAGAGAGGTTGATCATGGGGTTGTAACCCCTGAAAAATTCTGAAAGTATTCTTACTAAGAGTGACTATAGTTTTACAGATTAAATATTAACATCCTGTGACAATTAATATTACTTATGGTATCATTATTTGCTACATAAATGATAGAATCGCATTTCTATTATGATGCTGTCCATGTATATGGACTTCCATCTTCAATGGGCTTCACAGATACTAATAAAGCAAGTTTGTCAAAACTTCAGTGTTTTCTACCTGTTGTAGAAATGGAGAAAAAATGTTAATGGCTTTATCAAGGCCATATGTGTAAAGGTAGGAGAGAGATTCCTGGTCTCCTCAGTGCTCAGTCCATGCAGTTCTGTTATTGTCAGTGTGTGCTGAAAGTGTGTGCTGAATTATTTTAATAAATTATAAACAGGCATCCATGACAGAAATTTTTATTATCTCCTAGGGGATATTTTTGCAACATTTACTTTTTTTACTCAGAAGATTTTATGATGGTTTCTTTCAGTTAGATTAACATTGGTCTTATAAATTGCTTGTAAGACACTTGTGCTATTTACAACAAAAAGCATTAGTTCATAAACTCCAAAAAGATCGCATTGTATTATAAGTTCTTGCCTATATCAGAATAAGGTAGAAGACCCAAAGACTGTGTTGTGTTAAAAAATATAACACACAAAGGTTACCAAGTCGGATTTCTTACGTGTCATTTTGCTGAATAAGTTATGTGTTATTTTAAAAGTTCCTTTTATGCTTGTACCAATAGGTTCTTGTTTCCAAATGCACGATTTTGAAATCATAGCTAACCACTGACCTCTTTATTTTTCCTGGTCTTAAGGTGGATTTTGAATAGCTAGTTTTCTTCTGCAGATTTAGGAGTCTTCAATTGATGCCCACTGCCTCACTTATTTGTAGAACGATAGAATCATAGAATCACCAGGTTGGAAGAGACCCGTCAGATCACTGAGTCCAACCATTCCTATCAAACACTAAACCATGTCCCTCAGGACCTTATCTACCCATACCTTAAACACCTCTAGGAAAGGTGAATCAAATACCTCCCTGGGCAGCCTGTTCCAATGCCCAATGACCCTTTCCATGAAAAACATCCTCCTAATCTCTAGCCTACACATCCCCTGGCGGAGCTTGAGGCCATTCCCTCTTGTCCTGTCCCCTGGCACTTGGGAGAAGAGGCCAGCTGCCTCCTCTCCACAACCTTCTTTCAGGTAGTTGTAGAGAGCAATGAGGTCTCCTCTCAGCCTCCTCTTCTCCAGGATAAACAACCCCAGCTCTCTCAGACGTTCCTAATAAAGTCTGTTCTCCAGCCCCTTCACCAGCTTTGTCGCTCTTCTCTGGACTCGTTCCAGATCCTCAACATCCTTGTGGTGAGGGACCCAGAACTGAACACAGTATTCAAGGAGTAGTCTTATCAGTGCTGAGTACAGAGGGAGAATAATCTGCCTGGACCTGCTGGTCACACCATTTCTGATACAAGCCAGGATGCCATTGGCCTTCTTGGCCACCTGGGCACACTACTGGCTCATGTTCAGTCACTGTCAACCAACACACCCAGGTCCTTCTCCTCCTGGCAGTTTCCAGCCAGGCTTCTCCTACTCTGTAGCTCTGCATAGGGTTGTTGTGCCCCAAGTGCAGGACCCGGCATTTGACCATGTTAAACCTCATCCCACTGGACTCAGCCCAGCTGTCCAGCCTGTTCAGATCTCTTTGCAGAGCCTCCCTACCCTCCAGCAGATCCACACTTCCACACAGCTTAGTGTCATCTGCAAACTTGCTAAGGGTACACTCAATGCCTTCATCAAGGTCGTTGATGAAAACATTGAACAAGGCTGCACCCAGCATTGAGCCCTGGGGAACCCCACTTGTAACTGGCCTCCAGCTGGATTTAACACCATTTACCACCTCTCTCTGGGCCCAGCCATCCAACCAGTTTTCCACCCAGGAGAGTGTGTGCTTGTCCAGGCCAGAGGCTGAAGAGTCCACTTTCTGAAGGAGAATGCTATGAGAAACTGTGTCAAAGGCTTTCCTGAAGCCCAGGAAGACCACATCCCCAGCCTTTCCCTCATCCAGCAGCCGAGTCACTTTGTCATAGAAGGCGATCAGGTTAGTTTGGCCATACCTGCCTTTTATGAACCTGTGTTGACCAGGCCTGATCACCCGGTTCTCTTGCAAGTGCTTCATGATAGCATTCAACATCACATGTTCCATGACTTTCCCTGGCACTGAGGTCAGACTGACTGGCCTGTAGTTCCCTGGATCCTCCCTGTGACTCTTCTTGTAGTTGGGCACTACATCAGCCATCCTCCAGTCCAGTGGAACCTCCCCAGTCTTCCAGGACTGTTGGAAAATGATGAAAAGAGTTTGACCAGTATATCTGCCAGCTCCTTTAATATCCTAGGGTGAATCCTCTCTGGTCCCACAGACTTGTGGGTTTCTAGGGCAAGCAAGGCTCTGACCACCTCCTCAGGCTCTGACCACCTCCATTCTGAAGGTATGAGTTCTGATACTTCCTAAATCTTTGTTAACTGAGAGAAGTACACTTCAAGTAAAGTGGTAAAGTATTTATTAGCCAGTTAAAAGATTGTATATTGATTCATGGGTTTCCAAGACACGTATGAGACAGTAGCTTGAATTTGATATTTAGTGTAGTGATTTTGTGTGTGTGTGTGTGAAATAAATAACTGTATTTTGGTATCAGTCAAGTGATTTATCAATGCCTGTATGTAACTGAGGGAGGGAGGAGGGAAAAAAGGGAGAAAAAAAGAAGAGGAACATACTACAGCATTGTCTCTATGTTGGAAAAGCTATAATGCTATAATATTTTCTCTTCCCATCAGCAGTCTTGCTACCACTTACTAATCTGGAAGAAACTGCAAGCTCTAATACTTCCTTTTTTTTTCCTTGAAAAAAACCCAAACTGTAAAATCTTAAATGTTTTTGAAATAGTTTGGATATTTTCCAAATATTAGGGAGGGTGATATTTCTGAACTCTGGACTGTTTTGCAGTATTTGCCATAATACAAATAAAAATGCTAAAATCTAAAGAACTTCGGCTATGACTACAGAGGTAATTTATGTGCATAAACATCCGTGCCTCTGTGTGTGTACTTTTTGCTCATATACTTATAGAGATTTTCACTGTGGATTTACCACACTATTTAATACAGTCTTTAAGCATGATTTTTTTCAATGTTATTTATATAAAATATTAATAACATCAGAACTGAAGGAAAGGTGTCCATCTACCTGCAATGCCATTGTGATATTTGGTTCCTTCCTAAAAAGGGATAAGATCAAAGATTAATATGTTTGGACAACATATCTGAAGAACAGTGCTAGTTTTATTTAAAAAAATATTTTTCAGGTAGCCCTCCAATAATGAGTATAAGCATGGCTTCTTAGCAAAGCACAGTTTATAAATACCTTTGATTTTTTTGCTTCTGTTTCTTGTATTTGCAGCTTTAGCACTTTCTATACACATACCCATGAAACTCTTCCCACTAGCACCAAAAAGTCCCAAGAGAAGGACCTGAAAAGATTAAATTTAAAGACAACTTCCCTATCATTATTCTTTGAAGCCTGTTTCTGTATCTACTTAAAAAAACCCCAAACAACCCCCCTAAAAAACCCCTCTGAAATTATTTCAGAACATTCATTACCTGTACCTTTTTATTCAACTCTAATTTCTATAGGATTTTTCATTTTTATTCCTCTTGATAATGCACAATCTCATTAAATGATCAGAAAAACTATGGATTTGTTTTACTTTTGTCTGCAGAGCTAGAAGCTTGCTTATGTAAAATTACACAGAATTTCTGCACACTGAGTCAAGAGAGTGTGCATTGTACTCCAGAAACCAGGGCACTAAGTTTTTTGAATTGGTAAATATTTTTCTATTACAAAGTATATTTTTGCCTGGTGACTTCACACTGGCTTGTGTGACTTCACACTGGCTTCATAACTCTGTCTTGTCTTGATGTAAACTACTGCAGTTAGTTCTCAGTGTAATTAATTTTATTAAAAAGGATATTTTCCTATCAATCTTCTCCTGACTTGCAACATGTTCATCTTGTGCTTATATCTCACACTGGTCTTGCAGGCTTTCTGACATCTAAGTCTGAACTCTAACATATGCATTTGATTCCACCCAGGAATTCTGTTTGTTTTGTCATTTACACACTTTGTTTCCCATGCAATTCACCAATTCAATTTATTTTGATTGTTAGTACATTTAATGTTAAATTTTGCACTTAGGTTATTACAAATTATTCATCTACAAACAAATGGATGAATTGGAAAATGTTTCTCTAGAACCTAAGTAAATCATATTTCTGTGCTAAATATACATAAATAATTAAAAGCTCTTTGTAGCTAGCACCCACACAAAGCTTTAAAAATGTACCAGTATATGTGCCACTATTTATTTCTAAATGTACTTAAATAAAAAATATATTTGCCAGGGAAAAAGTGTCAATGTGTAGTAAATTTGTTGAATTATTACTCTGTAATATCTATAAATAACCACGCTCACCAATATATATGTGCACTTCTACATTTTTTTACTATTTAAAAAAATCACTATATTAGTGCTATTTTTAGCTTTTGATACAATATTTAAAAAAATATTTTCCTCACTTTATTTTAAAAAGCATTTATTAACAGAGAGGTGAAAGGTCACACATAAGAACAGCAAATCAAAAAAGGGATATGATGCATGATGTCCCAGCACACTTCCCTGTCACCATATTTTACCCATAGAAATGCAGCAAGTAATGGAAAACGCTGCTTCATCAACTATGAACTTGCATATTTTGGATTCAGGTAATGAATATATGACCACTCTTCCTACAGATGAACATTTGCATCTTAAGAGAGATGTAATTATTGTATGCTACAAATCTGCAGATAGATGTGCAGTCAACAAAATCCATTTTTGTTTTTCTCCTTAGAGTACTTCATGTTATAAAATACCTTAAAAAGGTTTTTGAATAATGTAATATGCCATTCACCTAGGCATTTATCCCCCTTTTTTAAAATTAGTTTATGAAATATGTGGTTCACTCAGCTTTTCCCTTCCTGTTGCATTGAAAGATTCCAAACAATAATGAAAGAAAATAATTATTCATTTAGAAGAAACAAAACAAGGGATGAGATCTTGCACTCCATCAAGGCACATAATAAAAATTAAGAAAGAACTAGAAGTAAAACAAAGTGATGGAAAAGTTAGGTTTCTTTATTTCCAACTTGTTCTGGTGTGGGTACCCTGTAGATTTTACTACATCAATATGTGGCTAACTCTCATATGAATAGTCTGTCTTTTATCATTGACTCTAAAGATCCATTTTGGTGATATAATGTATTTTAATCAATGCCATTGTGCAAGTTTTTCCCACAATGGTGACTACATCCCACGTCGATTAAAATGGAGTTGACTGGGAATCATCAATGTCAATAGATCTATTGATCTAAGAGACACAAAGGGTGGATATGGATATGTCTATTGCAGGAAAGGTAAGTCTCTTGAGACTCATATGGTTTGAGTTACAGAGAATTCAATGGAAAGACTCTTGAATTAAATTTAGGTCAGACCCTTTAAAGGGAGGAGTCATAATTGTTGCTTCAGAGTAACTAGCTAGACTGGGAGTATTCTTATCCATCTCACTTACTGGGAATAGTCAAGTATGACTACATTTAAAAAAATGACCTTTTGTTATTGTCCAGACAATATTAGTGAATATACAAACACATACATGGCATAGATACTCGATTCTTAATCTTGGGTCCTCTGCCTGATTAATCTACCACAGTTGCACACAGACGTGTAGAAATGCAAGGAACAAAAAGTTCTGCATCTTAATCTGAAAAATCTGTGCTTGCAGAGCCTCCAGGTACCAAAATGAAAATAATTTGTCCCTGGAAATGAAGTAAGGAAGTGCAGGAGGGAACAGAGAAGGAATTGTAAAATCCTGGAAACAGAAAGTAAAGATTAATGGAATAAGCCTCAAAAGACAAAGTCTTGGTACACCACGTCAAGTCACCATATGCTTATAATGTTATGACAAACATTTTCTAGATTTTGCAGTATAAGGTCTTTCTTTGATTCTCCTCATTGAAAGAGGAGAAAAGCAATGACTGTTATCATTACTTTCAATGTGAGCAAATGTAAATCAGTTTTGAAAGATTTTTAAATTTTAGACTCAAGTCTACAAGGGCACAGGATTGCGGATCCTCTTCTCAGATTCCAGCTCGAGGTTCACAGTTTTCTGTCTGGAGAAAGATGAAAAAAACTCACTGCCACCACCACAAAACAATTCCTTTGTGTGAGGGTCAGTTACCTAAACCTAGTGCCATTTTCAATGCCTTGGGGCATGAAAATTGGGTACATGATTCCTAGGTGTCTCTTCCAAAAGAGACATGCTTTCTACAGAATTTATGATATTCCAAACAGGCCACAAGAACATTCCAAGTTCTCTATGGTGTTTAAAGTGACCTTAAAATCTTCTGTTTAGACAACTTAAAATTACACTTCATATATGATAGTTTGTTTATACAAGATCACAGACAGCTCCCATTTACTCTGACAGGATAGTAAGTGTTTCTTTTGAGAAGTATCATCAGACCTTATCTTGAAGAGATATAGTAGATACTATTAAGGGTGAAGAACAGAAATATTGAAGAACCAAACACTGTACTAGATTCCAAATGTCTTAATTCTATTGTCATAATAATCATAAATAATATCTATAATTTAGAACAACTTAATCTTGAGGTCTGTAGCAGACCATAGACAAAATGTTTCCAGGGAGTACATCTGAGATAGTGCACAGAGTGCTACTTCTTGACAGAAGCAGCAGTACTAAATTCCAGGGATAATAACACTGATCATCTTTTGGTGTTTACACTCATGGAAATTTAACTACTGTTAACACATTACTTGATCTTTCCAAGCAAATATCTTGTCTTTTATAAATCCAATTTTATTTAAAATGCCTAGAATGTGCATGAATATAACTTAGTGTCACCACTTGACCATAAGTAAAAGCCTATTAAAAAAGAGATTTAAAGCACTTCAAGATGCTCTATGCTCTCAGTTTTTAAGACAGAAGTGCCAAAAAAAAAAAAAAAAAGGCATAGTGATGATGTTAGCCACATCTGAGGGGAAAGAAATACAGCTTGTTTTGGACACTAGACTCCATGGCTCACAAGCAGAAGCTGACATTAGCTAACAGTGTTCAAACGGTATTTTCAGTTTGAGGAAGTAAGAGGGATCACTATAATGCTACTCAGAAGAATTTTTTCAGTAAAACAAAGTATTACAATCCATCTTTCACCTTGAACAGAACTCCAGAATCAAATTTGAAAGAAAAACATGGGAATAACTTCATAATAACTTTCGTATTCAAGAATCATATTCAGCATGTGCGTTAAACTTCAGTTGTAGAAGGTTACATCAGAACAGTTGGAAACTACCAACAATGAAATTTATTACAATATCTAATTCACTGTTACATAAAATGCATTTACAGTATAATAGCTAAGGAATGCATGTAATTTAAAGAGGCCCCCTATAGCAATCACTGAGACTGAACATATGCAGTATAATAAGTCTCAAATCCATTGCATTTACTGTAGAGTGCAAGAGCTTTTTCTGTCCATTGAGAGCCACTGGCTTAGCAAGAAAGTCAGACTGTCACATTATTATATTAAATTAAATCATGAATGTAAATCAGAAGAAGTATTCCTTTTGATTTTCATTGGCTGTGTTTTGCATGCTGAGCTCACTCTTCAGTGCAGATTCAGCACTGTCTTCATTTTCAGATCCTTTTGCCTCATTTTTTGAGTATATGCCTTTCTTAATATAAATGCGTATGGCTATGACAGTGATGCAAAGTAGGATAAATATGATGACTGCTATCACACCTAGGAGAAGAAAAGAGAAAAAAGTCAAGTGATAGAACAGACAAATAATAACTCATGGGCTAGAGAGTAGGACAAAGAAGGAATGACTGTCACATAACGGGGGAGAGAAATAGGAAGCCACAGCTGCTTTCAAACCAGAAACATCAATGCAGGATAAGCTTCATTGATTATCTTGATTACCTTGCATACAACTCACAGCAAAACAAACAAACAAGCAAATACATAAATAAATAAGTACTACAGAATACCATAGTTTTTTAATCTTTAAATTTAAGACTAGTAGACGCCTTAGGGTACTGTAAATAAGACAGTGTCTTTTCCCCCTTTATCATCAGTCTCTAGCTCCCTGCCAGGCTGGGAAGTCAAGCTACTGCAGATTTGAGGATCTCTTCTCCTGGGACTTCCAATACAATGGGATGGCGCCTGGGGCACAGCTATGACCTTCACCTTCCCACATCTCCTGTAAACACTTTCTTTCCTCAGTCACTCAGGACCGTTTAACAAGCCACATGTAATTAGGAGGGGAGGGGACACATGTCCCATTAGCAGTTTTCACCTTCCAGTTGTCTCTCCTATCATTGCTGCAGGTCAGGGTAAGGAATCTGGTGAAAAGAGCTAAACAGGCTGAGGACAAAAGTACCTAGCTGGAATTATTAACCAGGTTTTGTATCAGCCCCGCCTGTGTACAGCACGACGTCTAAATCTCAGACACTTTGCAGTAAAATTGTTACACAGAATTAGTCCCATTCATATCCAGTACTACACACAAATTAGGTCCAACTACATATGATTGATTCTGACTAAACCATACAATTTATGAGGAGAATTTGTCAAAGAAAATGTAAACCAGCTCATCATAGAGACTCCAATGGGAACTGGTCCTTGTTTATAGTCACCTATCTTCATGTCAACTAGGACAGAAAATTTAATGTTTGTTCTATCTTATGGAGGAAAATCTCAGCTCTGTTTGACTGCCTGTGGTACATAATAATGTGGTGAAGAATTTTTCATTACCTACATTACCTAGGGCTCACACATCCATAGCTGAATCATTGTAATGAATAGATACTAGTTAAAATACTAAAATAGAAAAAATAAAGGCCCACTTCAAGTTAAGGGTAAAATAAAATAGTTTTTTCTCCTTCCCTTCAGGTTCATGGCATTTGTTCTGACATCCTAGTTGTGTTTTCCTTCAGATGGCTACAGGATCTTGGATTCATAAGTAAACAAGATCCCTATCTACACAGATGGTAGTGAGCAAGCTTCCTTTTCCAGCAGTTTTAACCGCCTCATCTGGTAGGGTTAAATCATAATCAGCACAGATCTGCATTATGGTGTTCTAGCTGATCAGTTAAAAAGTAAAGGAGCAGAAACTTAAGTTTTATAATAGGGTATTCATCAGGTACCATATGTGCCACATACCTAACACATTGGAGCTTAAATGGAATGAACACTTAGTTTTAAAGTGACTAAGATTTGTTGAACCAGGGCATCCTACTCCTGGTTTAAAAAAATATACAGACATGAGTATCACTAGACAAGTGTGGAAACATATAGGTTTCATCACTTCCTGTTTTAGCATTATCATCTTAAAGGTCACAGACAATGTGGATGGGTTGTCGGCAGGAGCTGACTGCAGTAGGTACCATTATTATTTAAAAAACAGTTGTACAGATAACTGCAGGTTCTTATATTAATTCCATCTTCCAGAGACCTAAATGATTTTATCCTCAGTGAGAAACCTTGGCAGCTTTTTTTCTGCTAAATTCCACTATAACATTTGTCTGTTGAATCTTTCAAAACTCTTAAAAAGGAAACCTATCCAGAATTTAAAAGATGGAGAGGATGAGCTTTCCCTTCTCTCTGCCCTCCTTCTGTTGAAGTAGCTAATGGAAATTTAAGTAGTGAATTATGCTGTGACAATGCTATCCTCATAAGTGAAAACACATTTCATTTGCTTACCTCCTCCCAAGAGAAGAAGTACCACTAGAAATTCTTACAGGAGAAGATTGTCACAAGAGACAATATTCTTTGAAAGAAAACTACTGAACTGACATAGCCATACACTTGCTTCTGTACTGGTGACAGGTGCTGAAACTCTCCTGAGGACCTTCAATCCCAAATTCTCCCTATTAATGCTCACTTGAATACTCCTCTGCCCCACTAAAGAAACAGAACTGTAAGGCTTTCCCCCTCCAACAGAGATGGATCTCAGCTAAAGGTCAGTCACAACAATACAGGAATGGAACCTGCATATCCTGATTACCAGTCCTTTACCTCAAGCATCAGATATCTGTCAGAAGCACTGCACTCTATTTGTTCTGATAGGCATAAAAAGTAAAGGGATTATCATCATGATCACTTTAGGAGCAATTGTACATATTTCTTCCTTTATTCCTCTGTTAAAAGTAAGTGTTTTGGAAAAAAGTTAATGGAGGATCATTTGAGCTGATAAAAGTGGCCAAAAGAAATAGTAAGAAAATGGTATCTCAGAAGAAAAAATATTATTTATTATTATTATTATTATTATTATTTTAACACGCATTTTTATTTCTAAGCTGATACCCAGTGCAAATGATGGTCTGCCCAACAGTACATTGCTTTCCAAATGTGGAACCAAAATTAAACTCTCCCCAGTCTGTTAAAAGACTGATTTAACCAGTGTCAGGTCCCTTTTTCTCATGAAAAATAAATGCTGCTTAGATATGTTAAAGAATATTTTAGACTTGACTGTGTAGCAAAATGCTTTTTTTTTTTTTTGCAAAGTCAAGGAACAAAGACTGTTCTTTTCTTAAACATATGGTATTTGTCACAACATATCCAAGTGGTTTTTTTATTAGGCACTAACATTCGCTAGATTGGAAACCTGTTATTAATATCTTCTGTTTCAGCAGAATGTTCCAATCTCTAGCAACACTGCTGGTAAAAATTTATTTAATAAGAAAACATGAGAAATATTGATTGCTTTTTAAAATAATGCTTGCTTTTTGTCTGCCTACCAGTCAGAATAAAATCAAGACTTTTTACTAGCTTCCTTATGCACATAGTACTAACACTGACTTCACCCAGTATTGAAACACTCACAGTTCTCAAAAAAAAAAAAAAAAATCCTGTGGAGTTGGTATTATTCTTATTACCTCCAATGACTGCTGAGTCACTTCTGTTTTCATTAGCTAAGGGCTCTCCCTCATCTATTGGTCCAGAGTGATCTGCAGGATTAAAAAAAGGCAAGTGACAAGTAAAAGAAACATTTTCATAAAGGTCTTAGATGTGGTACATCAGGTACAGTGCGGTACAGTGGCAGTTCTGTGGTTCTGTAAGCATGCAAAGAAGAACAGTGATACAGATAATATTTTGCAGACATGAAGATAAAAATGTAAGTATTCAGAGGAAAAGCGAAAGCTTAGATAAAAGGAATTCAGTACATATAAAAGAGAATTATTTTTTAAACTACTCCTGAGATGTTAACCCACATGAAAAAAATATAGTTGTGATTCAGGGCAAAAGTACTCTATTTATATTTTGTTTCTGAGATTTGTACAAATGATAACCACATGTCACCTGCAAAGGAATGGGTTGTTTCACTTGATGTTGAGTCAGCGCCAGCTAAAGTACCACAGTTGGATTCAGTGAAGCGTCCCTTTACAGTGACAGGGGCTGAGCTGCTGCGGTGCAGTGCAGCCTTCAAAGGAGCAATGTGGTTGAACTGCACTGAAGACAGACATCCAATAAACCCCTGAGAGCTTGCTTTCATAGTCTGTTCATCTACATCACTGTTTTCTGTTAATCAAAAGGAACAGAACACAATTAATCATAGTGCAAATGTGCAAAATAGAGTGACAGAAAAATAAGTGAATAATTAACCTATGTTCCTCTTGAGCGTATGTGAGTTACAGCAATACATGTAGATTCACTGAATCTCCTTGATGTTTATCTTTAATGAAAAGACAGTCAGATACATCCAAATGGTTTCAGATTTTTTTTTTACAAGTGACAGTTGCTAGTCTGTTGAAGGAAATGCTTTTAACTTACAACAACAAGATCCAAAGCAAAAATATTCAAATATAACTAAAATATTTAAATTAAAATGCAATCATTGTTCAAAAAGATAAGGATGAAGTATGCATTTATGAAAAATACATATTTTATTAGATATCTTCTCATAACTATGTATATTCTTGAATCATCATCTTTCCTTAGATTCATATAGCTACTCCAGCCAATCACCATCAAGTCTGTCAAAACAAAAACTCTCTGAACACGTCGGATCTTGGAAATCCATTAAAATATTACCTATGAAATTCTAAAACCTGAATGTTATTCCAATTTGTTATGCACTTTAAACATGATACCATTATCTTTCCTACTAACAAAACAAAACAAACATGTACCCTGTCAAAGCTTTTTATTTATTCACCAGCCAAGGATTTCTAATACACTACTTTGGCATTGGAAAACACTTCATTTACTCTGACAGTTCTAATTTAAGCAAAAAACTCTGGAAGTAATAATTATTCAAAGAGGATTCTTAAGGAAATAAATTTTTCAAGTTTTGTGTAAATAAGAGTTTTGTCTCATTCATTTCCACCTTCATCTTATCTAGAACCTATGAAGGGACTTGTGATCTTCACTATAGGTATAAAAACAGTTTTAAATATCAGAGTGCAACACAGTCCACAATACTATTAGGTTAGTAGTGAAAATCAGGCTAGTGTGCCTTGATAAGCTTTAGTGCTTAAGTCAAATTTAACTGATTGAAAATGGCACACACAAATTATATGTGAATGTATTTTATAATAAATTGCAGTTACACATCTTTATAGCAATTTCTTTCCTAAGTGTATTCAATTTTTTTCAGCAAATACAAAACTATTCCACCTACATTACCTTCTCCAAGAAGAAACCCAAAAAGCAATAAACAAACTCAGTAACCCTCTTTCTTGAATTCTGCTTAAGCCATCTTTACTCTGCAAAGCAGTACTGAAAGTCAGCAGACAGTATGAAATTTAACAGGAGGAAGTGCTGGATTCTGCACCTAGGACAGGGTAATGTTGTTATACACGCAAATGCAGGGAAAAGAGGCTGGAGAGCAGCCTCACAGAAAGAGATTTAGGTGTTTGAGTTGATGTTGAGTTGACTATGAGCCAACTGTGTGCCCTGGCAGCCAAAGGGACCAACCATTCCTGAGATGCATCAAGCACAGCATAATCAGTTGGTTGAGGGAGGTGACTGTCCTACTCTAGACTGGTGTGACTCAGCCTCAGCTACTGTGTGCAGTTGTGGGTGCCGCAGTGTAAGAACAGCAAACTATCTGAGTGTGTCCAGAACAAAGTGACCTAAATGGTGAAAGATCTCAAGGGCAATATTCAGGAAGAGTGGTTGAGGTCACTTGGTTTGTTCAGCTTGAAGGGGAGAAGTCTGAGAGGTGATCTCATGACAGTCTACAGCTTCCTCAAGACCAGTGGAGGGGAAGGTGCTGATGTCCTCTTTCTGGTAAACACTAATAGGCGAAAAGGAAAATGAATAAAGCTGCATCAGAGGAATTCACATATGTTCAATAAGCCTGTGTTGGTATGATTTTTTTTTTATTATGGACAGATTTCTGCATTAAAAGTGCTAATAACAGCTAAAATTAATTACATCTATACACCTGCTGATTTCAGGGAAATAATTGTGGTCAATCGGTTGAGGGTTTTTTTTTTCCCCTGTGGTTAATACGTGACCAAATAAATGCTATTCACTGTCATGGCTTTTTTTGGTTGGTGTTTTTTTTTTGGTTTTTTTTTTTTTTTTTTTTTTACTGAAAAATATGCCACAGATCAATTATTCTTCTGATTTTTGTGCACAAAAGAATATAATTTAAAAACACTCCAAAACAGCATAGGTCCCTTTTCCCTAGTTTGTTATTCATTTCATAACGTTACTGCTGACAAAAACACCAGTACAGAAAGCAAATACATTAACAGGAAGTAATAGATAGTTCTGCCATTGAGGCTTTTTCTGCTTTTTCAAAAATACAAATCCAGCAATCAGGAGTCATAAGTGGATGTTATTTGTGGAACTGTCACTTGTCACACTGTGGGGACCAAGTAGAAAAAAATTTGAAAATAAAGGTCTTTAAGGCAAACATGTTGGCAACACAAACATTTCATCAAACTAAATAATGCAGACAAAATACCTGAAAACTGATTTTTTTAAACACAAGTATTTTGCCCAAGGTTGTCAAACTGTAGAAATTTTCTCTTTTTTCCACTTAATCATCTTAAAAAGCTCCTGTATTGGTAGCAAGCCTTGACAAGCTTAGCTGACTAAATTAATAATTTGATAAAAAATAAAAATAAATCTTTTATGTAAATTTGCTGGTGTACAATTATCTGCATTTTAAATCTGGGGAGCTGCGTAAACCTTCATATCTTACTCTAACAGTCTTATATTAAAGTGTTTTCTAAATCAGCTTTAAAAGACTGAATTTTACTGTTTTATTTCTACATCACTTCCCTCTGTACCCCCTCCCTCTGTACTCAGCACTGGTGAGGTCGCTCCTTGAATATTGTGTCCAGTTCTGGGCCCCTCACCACAACAAGGATGTTGAGGCTCTGGAGCAAGTCCAGAGAAGAGCGACGAGGCTGGTGAAGGGGCTGGAGAACAGAACCTATGAGGAGTGGCTGAGAGAGCTAGGGTTGTTTAGCCTGGAGAAGAGGAGGCTGAGAGGAGACCTCATTACTCTCTACAACTACCTGAAAGGAGGTTGTGGAGAGGAGGGAGCTGGACTCTTCTCCCAAGTGACAGGGGACAGGACAAGAGGGAATGGCCTCAAGCTCCACCAGGGGAGATTTAAGCTGGAGATTAGGAGGAAGTTTTTCACACAGAGGGTCATTGGGCACTGGAATAGGCTGCCCAGGGAGGTGGTTGAGTCACCTTCCCTGGAGTTGTTTAAGGCACGGGTGAATGAGGTCTTGAGGGACTTGGTTTAGTGTTTGATAGGAATGGTTGGACTAGAAGATCCAATGGGTCCCTTCCAACCTGGTTGTTCTATGATTCTATGATGCTATGAAATTCATATAGCAGAAAACGCTGCCTAAAAAGAAACCGGTATTTTCAAAGCAACTATTACTAAGCATGCAGCATCACTGCAACACTTGTTTGGAAGTACACAGAGATTATTGTTTTAAAAAACTGATTTTCACTTAACAGGATGAGTTAACACTATATTTTTACATATTGGTGGAACACAGTGAGAATTTTGGAATCCCATCGTTCCTTTACCAATAGAATTATAATAATAAAAGATATTAAAGAAGCTGCACTAATATTAATTATCCTCCAAGATATTTCCATAAAGGTAGAACTAAATTATACAGTCTTATCATTTCAGAGACGAATGAATATAAGAAAGGATAATTTCACTAAAAATAGAATGGAATTGTTTGATCACACATAAACTCTGTTTCAAATCTGTGTACAAAATATTCCACTGGTTTAAATTAGGTCTTGTTATTGAGAGTCTAGCAAAAATTTCTTTTTATTTTTCATAGAAATAACCCATTTTTATATTGTCAGATGTCTAAGTGAATTAGCTTAAAACCACACAGTCTCTCAAGCTGTTAAAAATTTGTGTATAAATCAGACCTAAATAAAGTATGCTGAAACCTTGTCTTTATCTCAGTTGGAGTCGAAAGGTTAACAGGTGCCACTGAAGGAAAACTTCTTCTATAGACAGTGTCCTCCTAGGGAAGGCTAGGAAGCTCTATCCTGGGAAAATGTCGCTTTACTCTGCAGAAGTAAATTACTTACTCAGTAGGGTGCTGTAAAAAGAGAGGTTTCTGCAGCTTTCCTAATGTGTTGGATGTTTTGAGAGAAACTGCATTCTTAGAAGGAATAAAAAACCATAAGAAGACCTTTGGCTTGTATCCTGTGAACTCTGTGGCTGAATGTGCTGCTTCTTTCTTTCTATCACAACATAACCTTCACATATTTTTCTGAGTCCCTACACAGCCTAACTGTCTGACTATTCTGTCACAACGTTGCATAAGATAAATTCAGAAGTATTTAAATTGGAAGTCTTAGGTTCCTGGAACTAAGGAAGAATGCATTTTTTTCCCCCTGGAATTCAAATCCAATTCAGCAGCTAACCCTCAGATTTTCTTTAATCAAAAACCCTAAGCTATGTATACCTGCAGAAGAGCTCAGACAAGTGCTTCTCCAACTGAAGATAATTCTTAGAAAATCTATACCTTTCCAGCCCACTTCAAAATGTGTGGTATTTTCCTAACAACATTTTAAGGCACACGAAATACATGATTTTGTATATTGTTACTCCTGTTTAGACCTCTTCACTGCAGCAAACACTCTACTTTTTTTCCTTTGCCTTCACAATGTCTCCTTCCATCTCCAGACGATACCTTCATAGGAAGCAGGTCAGATTTATAAAAGAAAAAGCATCTCTTCAATAGCAATTTTCTTTTGAAAGAGGGAGAAGTATAACAGACATTTTCTTCATGACAGATCCAGTAACGTGAGCCAAATTGGGCTGATACCCTTACAGCTTGTTCACAAATTCACACTTCACACTACTGGGATGCTATGAAGCCATCATATAACTCAAAATTCTTACCTCTGAACTTTTGTAACAGCGTGGTTTCTTTGGAAGAAATAACATTGCCCCTGATTGAAAGAGACCACTGTTTGCCTAGAAATATGCTTTTCATTACATTGTCAGAATACATTTTTAAGTAAATTTATGCAAGTTTGATATGGAATTTCATAACACAGATGATAAAACCTTTATTTCTGAACTGGTCAATGTAGAATTAAACTTACATGAATGTAACTACTATGGACTACTACACCTTAAAACACTAGAAATTTCTGATTCAGTTTTATCATATATTTGTGAAGTTTTTAAATATTTTAAATCATTGTCTTCTAGTACTTCATATGTCAGCTAATATTGCCTTAAAGTTTTGCTTAAATTATCACTCTGTTTTCTACCCTCCTTGTGCATATTTACATACCAGTGCTTTCCCAGGCTTTGTGTTCTATACAGAAAATCTACATTTAAAAATTAACATATATTTCTGTTTGTGTTAGAGGTCCTTAGTTATTTTATCATTAAGAAAACAGATCAACTGCACTGAGACTGTTCCAAACAATCACAACTAAACAACAATTACGACTTTTTTTAAAGCCTAGTAATTTGGTTTTTAAATGTCATTCTTTGATACTTTTAAGCTACTTAGGATTTGGTTGTCATAATTATGAAAGTAATTATCACTGTATTAATTCTGTTATATGTTCAAAATTATTCATCCACTTAATCTAGATAACACTCTCAGAACTGAAAACCACAACCATCTATGATATGGATAAGAAATTTGCTGTACGGCATTATCCAAATAGTTGCATGTAATGACACAAGGTCTAAATAGAGATCAATAAGAAAGAGGGTACATTTAGATTAGATACATGGAAAATGTGGATTTGTTTGGTTTTTTAGTTTGTTTGTTTGTTTGTTTTTTATGATGAGGGTGGTGTGACTGGTATGTTTTGTCCAGAGAATTTGTGGATGCTCCATCATTTTGAGTGTTCAAGGTCAAGCTATATGGGGCTATAAGCAATCTGTCCTATTGAAAGATGTCCCTTCTTATGGCACAGAGATTAGAACTAAATGATCTCTTAAAGTTGCTTCCAACCTAAACCATTTTGTTGTTCTATGAACTTACACATCAGCCTATTACACTTGAAATATCACTTTCAAGTTTCTCTCAATTAATCTCCTTTTCCAAACTTTACCAATTATTGTTCACAAATCATCACCTGGATTTGGATTTCAATTATCTGAAAGTACATAGAGGTCATATAGAACTCGGTGGAGACTTACTGCCTCCTATTGAGAGGCATGATGGACTATTTCAGATAACGTTTTGATTGTCAGTAGAAGATTCTTTGGGAAAACATAACAGAATTTTCTACCATCATAGACAGGACAGCATTTCTGGGTCTACTGCAACAGCAGAAACATTGATTTATCAAAGCTATTACAGTATTCCCAAAGGTACTATACAAAAAGTTATAGATATACGGATCCTGAAAGGGAATCTCAGGCACCCAGTAGTAAAATTATTCTAAACTAAGCCATATACAACTGAACGTAAAGAAAACAGTTCTTTGAACTTTTACTTTAGGGTAGGTTTATATAAAACATGTAAATAGTTCCTATAAGCCTGGAGGAAGAAGATAAAGTAATATATTTCCTATATCAAGTTGAGATGAAAACTCAATTTAAGTCACATATAATAGTTTTCTGAATTTATACCTGCAAAAGGCCTTTGTTAACACTTTAGATTATTTGACGAGATTTTAAAGAATGGGAAACCATCGCTCCTTTACAGGCATCTTACTGGCTAAATGTTCAAGCACTGAACACAGAGGGAGGTTTCATAATTTCTGTTAAAAAAAGGCTTTTATTAAAAATAACTAGAATATATTTTAGTAATAATGAGAACCTGTGTGCTACATGAAATTATAAACAATTAAGATCTATAAATTTAGATCAAACCTTTTCCAAAAATCTGTATTTTGGTAAACCTATTTATTCTACATTTAGCCCAAGACCACTTACAGCCAGCACCACAACTTTCTCTATCATTGAATTTTCCCAATGTGACAAATATGAAAATAATAAGATCATAAGAGTAATAGTTAAGGCTACTGTATTTAAAAAAAATAATGAAAAAATAGGTAAATTCCATTCTGATAATTACTACAAAGAGATAGACAGTTTTTGATCAGTCACTGTTATACAAATTATTTTGCTATAGCTTTTAAAGTAGCTCCAACAATTTTTTTTGCTTACATTGACTGGTCTATCTATTTATGTCAAAATCTAATCAGAGAAAGTTTTTTCAAATATGGTACATGATTAACAGTATTCTATGGCCTTTGAGTATGATTCCGCAATGATATGTTTTTCCTGAGAGAGAAAAAAAATATTTAACAGTGCTTGATTACAAAATGAGAAAGAAGTGTGAAATTATTTTCAATGGAACATACTTATCATTCTCAGGAAGTACTTACCCATAATTATATTTGTATTTCAACAAGACTGAAGTTTCTACCTTGATTGTGACTCAGGGTCTAACTAAATACAAGACAACAGATGTCTTTCCATGAGTTAGGGTTATTTTTTCTTATATGCTCTGATGATATTTTGATCTATGCTTTAGGAAACCTTGTGGTGTAACACTTACCTAAAATCTTGCCAAGTGTGAGAGACTTGACTGCATTGAATTCTGTGCCTGAAGACAAAATGAACTTCATTCTTTCATTCTGATTAACCTGCAGAATGATATAGTAGACAATAAAGTAGAATAACAGAAGAGATATTAGTCAATGTTTGAAAAAAAAAAGATATGAAATCATTAAAATTAAAAGGAGGTGAGAGAAGCATTTATTAGTTGTAGCATAAAAACAAGACAGGACAAGAGCAAATGGCCTCAAGCTCTGCCAGGAGGGTAGTTGAGTCACCTTCCCTGGAGGTGTTTAAGGCACAGGTAGAGGAGGCACTGAGGGGCATAGTTGAGTATTTGATAGGAATGGTTGGACTTGATGATCCGGTGGGTCTTTTCCAACCTGGGGATTCTATGATTCTATTATCCTATGAATCAGTTTTATCAGATCACTAATTATAGCTGATACTTAAGAAATCCACTTAATAATGCTTTATTTCTCTTACTGACTTGGTCGATTCTTTCCTTTTACGCTATAAGACGAAACAAATAGCAAACCTTCAAAAACATGAAAAAAGTTCTTTTCATTAAAAAAGACTCTAAAAATTTAGTTCATAAAGATCAAATATACTGTAAATGCTCTTAGGGTATCTCTACAACTACTTTCCTTCAAACCTTGTACAATGCAGAGCTTCAGCCTCAAAACATGAACTAGTAGGATCTAGATTTTTTTAATTTTAACTGTTCAAAAATAAGACTTTTTTATATGCTAGCATCTACTATTAGCAAATCAAATATTTCAGTTTTATCATGAATTTGCACAAAAGCCATATTTTTCTTAGTAGACACATTCTTTTGATGTAAAAGAGGCCGGAGAAAATTAGGTGCTTAGGCTTAAATTATTGTGTTGATGGAAACATTTACACTGTAGTTCATAAATAATTTGAAACAAAAAAACCCCTCAAAATACAAGATTCAAAACAAATTACAGCAGCTGTATACATCACAACTTGTGAAATTTAGTCATTAAAAAAATCTGTTGGATTTTCATATAAAATGGTAATGAGATATTGACCTCTTGAAATACATAAGATCAATGCCAAAGGAATCATCTACTGTAGACTTACACTCTGCATTATGAGTCTGCTAACCCTTGCTAAATTTACTTAAGATATTAAAATACAGTTTATTTGAGGTAATTGCTTTGGATCTTCTGCTTTTAATGATAATATACTCTTTCTTCTGCCTAACTGATTTACCTCTACAAACACCATTTCCTCCTCTCTGTTAATCTTTATGTGTTGCAGTTGTCCATCAGCCATGCTTTTCATATTGATGTTGAAGACATCAGGATCTTGATGGCTATCTAGTTTGTACCTGATCTGTAAACTTCCTGCAGGGATAAACAAAACGAAAAGGTATAGTACAATAGATACATATTAAGCAATGCCTCCTGCTTCACAGGTGTATTTGAAGAGCAAACCAAATGTCTGATTTATTTAAGGACCTTTCTACCAAGAATTGGCATAATGCTTGCACTATCCAGACCTGTAAACCTCTGATCAATTGACATTTCAGTAGGATGCAGTTAATAATTTCTAGCACCCTATCTGTACACACAGAGACTGTCACAGAAGAACACAGAGGCAATTTACAGAGTTGTGTAAAATATGCTCCAAATGACATGACAGGGAGGGTATTACAATTATTCTACATCCAACTCTATATATGGAACCCTCAGAATTTTCTTTGAACACAGAAACACTGTGACTGCAGAGTTGTTGATAAATCCAAAAATTCAAATCAGTCTGTGGGGGCTTTAAAAAAATAATAAAAATCTACTAATACAAGAAAGAATGAAAAAAAATGTTCCCCTTAAATGGAAATATCAGTTTTGTTATGTTTATTTTTACATGTATATGTGTATTTTTGTAAGTATACAACTACCTTATGAAATGACCTTGGGTTAATTTGGAAAATGGATAATACACTTTCAAAATGTAGGTTATTTCATTGTATATCATGAGGATGACAATTAATATCCCATGTGAGTAGCAGATAGATCATATACATTTGTGTTTAACTTCAAACCTTTATAAAATTTAATACAAAATATTTTACTGCATTTCTAAAAGATTTCAGAAATAAGTAATTTTGTAAACAACAAAACCATCCTTGGAATTACATTAGAAGGAATATTTTTCACTTGGAAAACACTGCTTAGTGGAGCTGAAATATAAATATACCATTTAAAGTAACAAGAGGATAATGCTTAATCTGTGATTCAGGTCTGGGTATCAGAATGAACCTGACTTGGCAGCTGTGACGTTCATTAGTCTTTCCAGATGGTTCATCTGAGCACTCACCGTTTCTGGTGAGAATGACTGAGAGATATTCCTTGTAGAAGGAGCTGACATAAAGCAGTAAGCTTGGTGTCCGTGTTGTTCGGAAGGCAAATGAAATCTCTTCCCTGTTCAGTGTCATGTCAGCATAAAAAGAAGATGCATGAGAACTGGAATTTTTAGCTAAGGTGTAGTATTCTTGAAAATTGTATGTCACAGAAGTGCCAGTCCCAAAATAGGCAGAGATCTCTGAAACAAAAAGCATTTAAGTTTTTAAATATCATGTAAACAATACTTGAGTTCTTTTCTTTTTTAATGCCCCAAGACTGAGCAGAATGCAACGTGTTCTTAACTATTATGACACAGCTGGAGAAGAAATATAAATGGGATTACTACTTAGAACTATAGAGGAAAAGAAGACACAACCTGGGATAGAGAAAAAGCCCAGTTAGACATGTATCTTAACTATCAGTTGCATTAAGAAGCACTTCTTTTTGCCTAGTTTTGAACACGCTTTCTGTTTTTTTTTGTTTACCTATGTCCTCAAGCTTTGTTTCCTGTCTTGCTTGTATACTGCTGCTAAAGAGAAATAGGTGCAACAGTTTAAATCCTAACTTACTGATTACACCGGGCCATACCTGAAACATACCTGTTTGCAGGGGAGGAGAAAAGTACTATTCCACACTCAGAAATGATGAGTATGTTAGGACTTCCTGTGACTCCTTATTCTTGTGATGGCAGGGGTGTCTGGGTCAATGCTGTGCTCACTAATTTAGAGGCACAAGTTATGGAACTGAAGCCGTTAAGTACTTTGAACAATTAATTAAATACACGTAAGAAGTAAGTAATTTTTAGCTGATCAGATTTAAAGGCAAATGCCCAAAGTTCTAGATAAACTTCTGTCCTTAAATTCAAACTTGACCACTTGTGATCATCTACCAATACGACACCATCACCAAAGAACTTCCTTTAAAATGGCTGAAAATATGGGCTCAGACATGTTTCCAATAATCTCACCATCTTCTTAGAGTAAAAAGAAGCTTAAGGTTCTTCTGCTACATGGTTTATTTTCCTATTCAGTCTTAGTTTTGGGACTAAGACTTGAAAGACAGAAATTCAAAAGTTTACTCATAAAGATATATTTCATGTCCTTAGTATATTATAAAGGAATCAAAAGAGTTACATAGCATTAAAGAAAATAAGCTGATGCTTTCAGGTAATGTGGCTCCTGCTTCAAACAAAAACGTTGAACATATCTATAGAAGAGAGTATTTAACAAAATTTACACTTGATGAAGAGGTTCAACTGAATATTAAATAAAACATAAATACTTTGCAAGCATTTACACATATGTTTAAAGTTCTGCAACGATCTTATTATGGACTGTATGGCTCTGTTTTCAATGAAGCTAAAACACATGCTTGCCTTTCTTACAGAATGGCCCAGCATAGGCAGAGAAAGTGCAGTCACAGGAGAATCCACTGTATTTCTCTCTGCATTTTCCACCATTATGGCACAGGTTACCATAACTGCTACAATGTCCAGGACAGCCTGGTTCAACTCCTGGCGTTATCTTTGCTCTCTCTTCCAGGTCTAAGGCCACTCCATTCAACTGTAATGAACGCATACATCCCACAAATCCTTTTTGCCTGGATGCTGTTCCACCTGAAATAAATTCATATGAGCTTTTAAAAATTTAAAATGACTGATATGTAAAAATCTATGCTTTATAGCCCCTGAACAGTTTATTTTGAATTTGCAAGGCATAAGCCTATGCATGTGAAAATATTTATAAATAGTTGTAGAAGCATATCTGATTCCATCAAGTAATTACAGCAAAACATTGAAGCTTTTAGTGGGAAACAAGAATTTTGCACAGTAAGATACCAAGCAATGTTGCACACTTCTATTAATTCACAAAGGAGTAACAATCAGAAATGAGGAGAGGGGAGGAGAGGGGAGGGGAGGGGAGGCCACTGCTTTGGTGGAATAAAGTTAAACAAATGCCATTTTTATCAGCTGTGCCTCAAATTATTTCAAAATAGTACAAAAATTCATATGAGATTTCAAGGTATACCATGCAATAGTGAATGTTTATTTCTCCCAGGATCTTCAAGGATTTCCTGAGAGAAAAATTCCCCACACAATCAGTAGTAAAACAGTTGTCTCTAATACAATTATTCACCTGAATATTTTCTGAAGAAAATAAGTTAGAATGCTTGCTTGTAGATAAGTCAAAACAGTTTTTAAATTGTCACCTTTATATGGAAAATGAATGTATGTACATTTGCTAGAAATTGTCAAAGTATTTGACAAAAAAACCTCCACAATTATTTTCAATGGCAAATTCCTTTAAAAAAATTATCAGAAATTGTAACTGCCAATAAAGGTTAGTATAGTATTACATTGTTTGGGAATAAGGTCAAAAGACCTAGAGATCAATTAACTGTCAAAATAATTAGTAAATGGTTTAGACTTGATACTACCACAAACACCTGCAGAATTAGACTGTTCTTAGTTGTGCTTCACAGAACAAATTCAAATACATATAATTTCATCTGTTCGTGTAATAGCAGCTATATGGTAAATCAAGTCAGAAACAGCAATATTATCTATTGCATTACAGTAAACAGAAACCTCTTCTTTCTTCCATTAGTAGTTCTACTTCATTACAATGAATATAAATTAATTTTAAAATTTCTCCTAACTGCACTATAGCTAATATCTTGGATATAGAATCATAGAATTATAGAATCACCAGGTTGGAAGAGACCCACCGGATCACTGAGTCCAACCATTCCTACCAATCTCTATACCATACCCCTCAGTACCTCATCCACCTGCACTTTAAACACCTCCAGGGAAGGCGAGTCAACCACCTCCTTGGACAGGCTGTTCTAGGATATCTTCTCTATTATAGTATCCTCTCCCAGGGTTTTAGTCAAAATAAAAAATTCTTCAATGTTTGATCTAGGATCCATCTACTACACTTTATGCCCTTTGAGGTGAAGGTCAGAATTCTGAAACTAACATACAAGGGTTCCCCCTCCTTTTAAGTTTTTCCTAAGGAGTCATAGTTTCTATAGCTCCAGTTTTTGAAACTTCCCTTAACTGCAGTCCTCCTCAATATACAGCAAATAAAACATATATTCATTTGGTATGATAGGTTTGGCAGCAGATCTAGATGAAGATTTATTTAACAGTGGGGCAGAGTATGTGTCCCGATACTGTATACCATATACATACAACAGAAACTAATAAATTCATATAGCAATATTACACTACCAGGTACATAACACATAGCAACTCATAACTCTGCATAACAGCTAAACGAACAATGATTAAACTTCTGCTATTCTATTTCTGCTTTTCCAGTGTTATATCCAAATATAATAATATCACATCTGCTAAAGTACAAAGGCACAAGTATTAAATTTCTTCCTTTGAAGATTTCACAGTTTAGACCATAGATCTGATTTTTTTCTTGGCTGTGGGAAATTAAAGACTAGTCCCTTTCTCTCATTTCCAATACTAAGTAAACACAGTCTGATTATTTCATTAAATATTGTAGCAAAGGGCAGAAGAGTAGTTCACGGGATCATAGAATCAAAGAATGATTTGTGCAGATGGGACCTTTAAAGGTCATCTAGACTAACCCTTCTGCCATGGGCAGGGACATCTTTCATTAGATCAGGTTGCTCAAAAGACTGTCCAGTCTGGCCTTAAACACTTCCAATGATGGAGTACTCACAACTTTTCTAGGCAAATTGAGAATCTGTGGATGAAGACAGATGACAAAATTTCCTTTAAACTTCAACTTCTGATTGCATTCTACTAAAAAAATGGCACAAATGGGGATCCTTTACTTGTTCCTCAAACAAATCTCAAAAGAAGAAAAGGTTTGTTGAAAGCCTATCCAGCAGTAATTATTTGGTTTAGGCACAGAGTTTCTAACCTCAAAACAGAGCTACATCTCGATGGATTTTTCAGAGGGGGGTCTCATCTTATCACACAAACTGTTTTCAGAGACCCTCTCACCATCTTTTTCTCTTCCTTTTTTTTTCTTTTCCTTTTTCTTTTCATATTTTCATTATGGTAACTAGGAAAGTTTCTATTAATTGAGTGCCTACCTACAAAAAGCTGGCTGTTGAGTTGTAAGCGAATATGCCCATCAGGTGGAGCCACGCGTGACTTCTGAGGAAGCTGATCTACTTGTAAGGAAGCCTCTTTGATGTTGCGTTGAGCCTTCACATAATGCCACTGGTTGTCATTTAAAGAAGTGAGTGATTGCACTGTAACTTCACTAGGTCCATTTCCAACATCGAATGAAAAAATCACTTCAGATGCAGCTAGAAAGAGGACAGTAATTAAGGACATTCAAATTATTTCATCATTAATTGGCTTACAAAATCATTAAGTAGCAGAATAAGTTACTATAAGGTCCAGCCTACAATTTCATGGGATAAAGCTGATTGCTTTAGGGGAAAAATTTACTTCACGGTGTTTATCCCCAACGTTCTCTCTTGACTGTCACTGATAGTGAGAACAATGATTTATCAACAGCATGGAAATCAAACTGTGTGTGGACTCCTAGAGAGCAGCTGAGAAACAGTGAAATGTGTTAGCTTCATTGTTTATCACCACTATAATCCAATCAACATCTTCTACTGTTTATTTGCTTTTGTCGTCTTATTTGTGTTCTCACAAATTATATAAATACCAGAGGGCAAATTCTGCTGTGGTTTATAAAACTATGTATATAGTGAATTAAATTGAGGCATTCTGAAGAAAATTTTGCATTACACATTTTCATAGTTTTCTCAGAAAATCATAACTGAATCTTTGCACATAAAAATAGTCAGATGAGGAACATGCCAGAATTCGAAGATCTGAAAATTATGAATATTCTCTCAGAAAGTGTTTCTTTTATATATTCAAGGACAATAATGTATGAAAATAAGTAATCACTAAGCACAGGATTACCAGCATTTTGAATTATTAAGGACTTTAATAAAGTACTAGAGATCTGAGAAGGTTCCATGAATCTAATAGAAAGGTTCCCGTTTATGTCTCTGGACTCTGAGAGAATAGCAAAACAATTAGAAGCATCCAAGAGGAATAAATCAGCTTCAAATAACATTTTCAAAGATGAAGTTAGTGAATTTTTGAAAAAAAGAGTCCAATTATATATTTTTATTTTATTTAATTTTCACTTTCTAAAGGTACGTTAGACTTCATAATCTTTAGATCCACTTTGTCCAACCTTTAGACTGAGTAATGCCACATGCTTGCAATCCCGTAAGCCATGAATCTGGTTGTTATACGGCATTTTGCTGTAATAGGTGAATATGAGAGAGAAAAGTAAAATGAAAAATATACAAAGTGTTTGACTTTCCAAATAAAATAAGGCATAATGTGCAGCAAATTTTTGAACAGTTATTTTTGTAATATTTTTTCCTTTCTGCTTAAATATCAACAATGTTTTAAACAATAATAAGTAACTGATGTTTAAAACTTATTCCTTCGTAAATGAAATTTAGGGTAAAATTGTTTAATTTTGTCACCATAAAAACTCAGTCTCCCCTTACTAAGGGGTACAAGAAGAAAAAGAAACCAAAGAACCACACAGTAGCAACAGAAACTCCATGTGATTAGGTAAAGAGAATTTCTGCTGAATGTTACCTTCTGCAGGGAGGTCTTTGTAATCCTCTGGATACTGTTGGGGTGAAGCCTGAAAACACAAATTCTGCTTTGAACTCACTGAATGTTCCTATTAAATAGCATATCAGAATAACAGATCTGATAAATAATGCTGCTCTTTAGATTTTTAAGGCAAAAAAACATAATAAAAAGTTTTGAAATAATGCCTGAAGTAATGAATATTGTTAGTACCACTAAAAAAGTATCACAGTCTTGAAAAAAGGGAACCAATCCCAGAAGTTCAGGGATGGAGACCCAGATAGCATGGATGAATGTATGGTCATCCTTTGGAGTGTCTGTAGTCTGATCAGAATATGTCAGAAAAAGCAAAAATTGTAATAAGTTGATACTTTACAATATTTTAAATAATTCTACTAAAACCAACTACACTGCAAATTTGGAAGAAATTTGTCATTTATAAGCATTGTGGAAGATATGGTTAGACTTGATGATCTGGTGGGTCTCTTCCAACCCAGCTGTTCTATGATTCTATGATTCTACACCACAGGATCTGGAGAGGTGATGAGTGTCCTCTTGAAACAAAGGACTGAGGTAAAGAGAACTTTGGTCATTTCATGGGCAGGAGGAGAGGGTACAACCAAAAGTTCTGTTCTGGTGCAAAATCTACATTGTGGGCCCTACCTACTTGTGTTACCCAAAAACTTTTGAAACATTTCAGGGACGCTTGTGGCCCTAATGTATTAATACACGGGCAAAGCACAGCTATAGATTGTCAAAGTGGAGCAGAAGATGCAGGTGACGGCAATTATGGAAAGTGGTCAGTAGCTAGCCATGACTAAAATGAATAGCAGAAAGCACAGCCATTGAGATTAATATTGAGTAACAGTGATGAGTATCACACAGAGAAGCAGAAAGTATTTACCAAATAATACACTACAGTATACAAAACTTGAGCACTTTCATACAGGAAGCTATCAAATTCCATTCATTCTGGACAACAAGTTGAGAATTTGAGCAGATGAAGGCCAACAGCAGCTGTAAATTGGACTTTTCATAACTATATCCAAAGTAATCACAGAAGACCCTCTTATTAAATACACTATAGTGTTCCAAACTCTACTTTAAACTTCTGTTTAAATAGTTGATTTTAAATAAAATACTTGCTCAGACTTTTGGCTAGAGTATGTAACCTGAGGTCATACAAGTATTTAACAGAATGTACTTTTCACAGTTCAATCAGTCTTGTTCCTTTCAACCACTATTTCTGTGGAAGATTACAGGAACTAAAAAATTCAAAGACGTGAATAATTATAATTCTTACTCTGTAAACTAAGAAAAAAGGAACAAGTATCTGCTTCAAGACAACGCACTTCCTCTGTATTTTAAAGCATAGCTAGGATTTACACATTAATTTTTGCAACTACTTTCTAGAGCATTACACACAGATGCACTGCCATGCTTATAACTTCATGAAACCAAACAAACAGCACTAAACTTTCCTATTAAAAGTCTTGATCTGACACTTTTGCTTTGGCAAAGTTAGACTTAAAGATCTACAGATTATTGTGTCATAAATAAAAGAATTATAAAGCTTGAATACAATCAATAGAAAGCCAAGAAAAACATTTTTATTCACAAGTAGAGAATGCCAAATGTTAAAGGCATAACAAGTATTCAATAATCTCTCATACATCCCCACCTTAAACACCGACACCTGACATTTCATTATTGTTATTTATTATTATAATATTATAACAATAATATTATTATAATATTATAATAATTAATAATATATTATTATATATTATAATAATTAATATTATTATTACACAAATCAAATAAAGATTTTGATTTATGTGGAACTATTAAAAGAATATAAACTGTTGGCTGGTGATTCATATTCATATCAGTTATAAAATATAATAGTATGAGGAAATCTGAATGATCCTATGCAATGCTTTTGAGAGAGAGAGAGAGAGAGAGAGAGAATGGTACTGCTGAAGAAAATTTATATTTCTCAATTTAAACTCAGTGGAAGCATACGACTCTGAGTCCACTGCAAACAATCCTACTTATGACATATAAAATATAGTTTCACTTATTCAATGAATCAGGATGTTTCTGAAACTGAAGAAATATCTTCAAATACTAGACAGTAATAAGGTAAATTTTTGGGGGTTAAGGTAAATTTTCGGATTTTTAAATACTGAAAATCCAGACCAATTCAGATTTTTGCTTTCTCTCATGCCTCAGTAGTACACAGCAGTTTGGAAGCTTATGGACTAATAGGATAAGTGAAATGAATTTGTCTGCATATTATTATTCTGAAGAAAGAGTTATGGTCTTCTGCCAACTGTCTGAATAAGTTTACATCTCAGAAGCATTCCTTTAATGATTTCATGATTTAACTGCTTAATGTGAAAATGGAAAATTATTTATCAAACAAGAATATCATCATTGCTTCAGAGATTCTCAGCTGAAATGCTGACCCAGTACATTCTCTGTATTGCATGACACTGAGTTTATAATACTACTGTGTTTTCACTTGTTCAAAGAATTTTACCAGAAAGATAGAAGACAGATCATACTCTAAATAAACAAGTCAAAGCCGCTGTTCAAAGCAGGTTATCTTTCAAAAACAGTGCAAGTTTGAGAAAATCAAAACCAAATTGATTAAGTATTGAAGAATATTCTATTATTAAAGTGCCTACAGATGAATATAGTAGGCCTTTTCCTGTTTGTTTCAATCATCTAAGTCATTAACATGGGCAAAACCCCCATGCAACCTGAATATTTTACTTTGAGATGAAAATGCATTAACGCATCTATTGTAATATTTAGTATTATGTAATTTATATATTTATTTTTATACTTGAGTGTGATAACACAATTATTCTGTAAAAAAAAAAGATAAAAAGAAATATAAAGAACTCTCAGAGGCACCTGTCAAATACAAAACATTTTAATTGATGTGATATTTTTTGAAACAATATTTATGCTCTTAAACAGTTTTACTTTAATAATCATCTATATAAGACTAAATAAATGAGCTTTCATTCTCATTAGTCATCTTACTGCATTTAGTGAGGCATTTAATTTTCTCTTGTACAACAAAAATGTATTAATGTGTAAAAATCTCAAAGTTTTTGTATATACAAAGAAAATTTAAAAATTAAAATACTGCTAAGAAAGTGTGACTAAGCTAGCACACTCTGACACAGGTGTGAGTCACACATGGTGACTGAGCAAATCTCCCAGCAGCCACCTGTAGTGCCTGGCCTTAAAATTTGAAGGGACAGAATTTGGTCACAGGGAGGCAGTGAGCAAGGAAGAAGGAACAGTCTGAGCAGTCAGGGTCTAATTGCTGTGCTCTTAGATTAAGAATGCTCTGAGCAGAAATTATCTTTCAATAGATCTATGTATGGTCCCAGTTCTGGAATTTCTGGGTGAATGATAAAGCTACAATAGTGATAATGAGAGTAAACTTGCTACAGAACAATTTTAAAGTGTTTTCCTTTTAAATTAATGCTAAATTAGTCCTATTGAAAACCATTAAAAGAACAATAACCATCAGCCGTATTACTTACAGTATAACTCTATCCTTATGAAGTCTTGAATTCCCAGGTTTTCTAAAAACACTCCTGAGGAAGCAGTCGTTTTAAAGAAAAATGAGACATCTGCACTGAGCTCTCCATGGAAGGTGGGGAAATGCAAGTAGGACATCTCTGTGTTGAAGGATGCTGAATTCCAGAATGTCCCTAGTTGTTATAATGAAAGATTAAGTGATAGATACAGTGTTATCTAACATTGCCAGTATAAGTTTTACAACAAATTAAACAAACAAAAGTGTCCAGGACTAGGAAGGGTCTGCAATGTTTGAAGAGTCTAACTTCCAAAGAAGTCTCCTGCTTTCATAAAGAAATTTTTCTTTGCAGACAAAGGAAAATTATTCAGAAAGAATAATTAAGATGCTTAGTTCAGACAAACAAAAAACTACTAATTGGAATTCAAATGCCTGGCAACTCAGCTAGATGGTCCATTTAGGGCTTGATACAGCTTTTTATGAAGAAAACCAAAGCAAACCAACTTTCAATGAACTACTGTAACTAAACTGGCTAGTTTAAACTGACAGTTGGTATGCATATTTCTCAAAAACAAGGAAAACAGTGTTATTGTAGCCCAGTGAAGTTTTACCAGATATCACAAAGAAGTTACGATACAGTTGCTAGTAATTATTATAGAAGAAATTAAAATGTGCATATATGTTATAAAGGTATCTTTGTTAGTTGAATGCAGTTTAGAAATTCATATGCATTCTATTACATGATAAATTTAACATCAGTCAGTTTTACTCAAAAAAGTTTATAAGATTAAACAGGTATTTTTCTGGATTGATTTTTTTTTTAGGCTGGCATTCAGTCAGAATTTGTTAGATTTTATTCTTGATTATTAAAAAGATTATGTAAAATTTCCAATAACACCCTCTTCTGTTAGGACTATAATAAGCGTTTATGGTGTTTAACCAGAATCACCTTATTATTTCTGAATTCTTACAGATGTATATCTGTTTCTTTAGTAAGCTATATTTCTTCTAGATCAGATGAGGCATTCAATACTTTCCTATTTAATTGAACAAGGCCATTACACATTCTCTAAATACTACTCTGATTTTAGTCCAAATAGTATGCGAATCTATGACTTTTGCTCCAGGTTCCCTCTGGTTTTAAGGGTGGAACTGCTTGTAGACTTGCAAATCTCTTTCTTATTTGTAAAATCAAACTCTATGTAACAGTGTAGACAGAGGTCTGGTTGACAGCCGGGTGAAGTAAAATTGAAGATGATTCACTCATTCCTTCTGACTATTTAGCAGTGTTTTAATAAGGATTCAGATCTCACACTTAGAAAAGCAGTGTGGCAGGAGATTCATATGTATTCTGGGAAGTGCTTGTTGTGACGCCTCTTGGGAGTACTGCCAACAGTCACAAGTTAGAGCAGTCATCAGGATAACTTTTTACATAGTAGGGCAGAGATGTGAAAAGATGACTGAGGCTGGAAAAAGAAAGTATAGCTTTGCACTTCACTCTCCTGTGCTGCTTGATGGTCTTCTCAGAGTTACCATCCTGTGCAAAGTGTTATAAACCAAGGGCAGTACCCTTACTTATTGGGATCAAGTTTAAGCCCTTGTTTCTCAACTGTTTCAGGTCATGGCTCCTACAGAGCAAACTTCACCATAGTTATGACTCAAGGATACAACAGCTATTTAAAAAACAATGAGCTGGCTGTTACCAGTAATTCAAACACAATGGGAAATTTAATACTAGCAATTTATACAAAATTGGTAAAACATTGCTAGTAATTAGAAGAGAGACAATAGCAGCAGTAGCAGTCCAGCAGAGTAATGCTACAATTAGCTTCAATGAAGCATTTGAATGATCTTTGTAAATCAGAATGGAACCCCTCAGGCAGGGCAGAGATAGGAAGTTTTATTCTTCCTCTCCTAATTTCCTGTCTTCTCCTAACTAGTTGTTCTTTTTCTCAGTTCTGGAAATTCTATGATTTATGAATGCTAAGCTACTGTATTAGTAAAGGGGTTGAGTATAGATCTAGCAAAGGTATATTACAAAGTACCTTCTGCTGTTGCAAATGACGATAAGAAAAGAATTTCTTCACTATGTGGCATCTGGCTTGCTTCCTATTTAATTTTCTGTAACTGCCAAATACCGTGTAAGCAGGAATCAATAATACTTAGCATTTTATCTGAAAAGCAAGACTGCAGTCTTCCTATGAGTTAAAGAAGAAGATCCCAATTTTCATAAATAGAACAACATCATATTTATCACAGAATCACTAGGTTGGACCCCAAGGATCATCGAGTCAACCATGTTTTATGTTGTAAAAGTTACTTCAATATTTTTGGCATATATTAACTACTCTTACCAACTTTAAATTATAAACTGAAAAATCAAGAAATGAGAACAAGGTTGATAGATTAGCCATTTTAATGTTGCAAAGGTAGTAAAAGCAACTCTCAAAATAACTGTGCATTTATACATAGTAGCATTCCCCTAATTTTTAATCAAATCTGATATATTTCATCATTTTGATCTAATCTTCTTGATCCCCCTAAGAGCCGCACCATTCATTCTTTCAGCATAGAATTCCAGCAGGGATAGTGAGCACTGAGGCAGAGATAATAAAGATCTTGTGCAGTCAAACATTTTCTGTATATGGGATTTTTTGACTAGTCTCCACTCTCTCTCAAACAAAACAAATCTCTGATTTACATGACACACAAAATACTACCCATCTATAACACAGACTGGCATAGCTAAGGCATGCTGCTGTTAATCTAGAGCTGCTAACTTTATTTTGAATGTGTTTGTAGTCTTTGTGAAGATGACATTTAATGAACCTTCTATCTTTCCCATATTCTCCCTATTACAGGAATTTTTTTAAACACTTAAAAGGTACCAAGAGAGCTTCCAGCAGAGAGTGCTCTTCTGTGTAAGGAGCCAGCCTCTGGTCTTTGGTACACTGATCTGATCTTTGAATTTCACTGGAATGCCACTGTAATGAGATTATAAGTGCATAGTACTATTAATGTAGAAGTTAATACTGTAGAAAGCATGTTCATTGCAAATTGTAGATTTAGCCTGTCTGATTGAACCTATGGGGTTATCTGATCTCAGTTAAACTACCAGCAGCTGATCAGGATTTTGTGTGTTGTCTTCAGTTTGCTCCTCCCTATTTGGCTTTTTAAATGCCTCTTTAAATTATGTGATCATTTGTTGATTGCAGATGAATGGTTTTAATTGATTGTATATTTGTTTTCTTTGAGTTTGGTATTGTTTGCGTTTAGGGGATAAGTGTGTTAGGGGGTTGCTTCACTTTACTGCTGAGGAGAACAAAGCAGGAAACCCATCATTACCGACTACCTGCTTTTGTTGCACCTGTTGCTTTTCAAAAATGCCCAATATTTATGTCAGCTTGGCTACATGGAAAAACTTTCCTTCATCTAGCACAGAACAGAGGAGGCCAAAATTACTAAGAAGTGTGCAAACTGCTCCTTCTAAAACTCTCCTCTTCATGTTATGAAGTCTGACCAGTTGGCAGTCGTTTGCCTCTGAGAATTTGTGGTGTTCAGCTGCCGCATTAATATCACTTCTTCCAGCTTTGCTACATTGCAGTTTATTATAAAAGTCATAGATTAAAAGTCCAGAAGGGAAAACTGTGATCATCCAGTTTGACCTCTAATATGCCAGTGACTGCACACATTTCTTGAATCAATTCTTGTTTGAAAAATAGTATTGTTCCTAGGGAAAATATTCCATCAATTCAATTAAAAGTTTTCCATTTATGGAAAATTCCCTAAAGCTCTTGCTAACAATTTATAAATATAGTTATGTATGTGCATATACTCAGCCTATTGGACTAAATTCATATCCTTGATATTTTTCTAATTTTCTCTCCTTCTTTCAGAAATATTATAATTTCTTACTTAATCAAGCTCTATTTAAATTGAGCATATCACCTCTGATTTAACCTGAGCTAAATAAAAAGAATAAGCTTAAGATATTTTCATTAAAAAATGCATCTCAACTTCTTTAATGCAATCCTTTAACATTACATCATTTTCATATAGTGTAAAACTGCAACCACAGACTTGTATTTAACTTCCATGTTATGCAGGAAACAGTTAAAAGAATCAAAATAATGTTGATCAGATTGAAGTTAGGACAGAAAGAATTTATTATTGTGCAGCTAAAAAAATTTTACTGGGCTTTTTTAATGATCTGTTAATAGAGTTTATCTCTGAAATTGTTATATCCAAAGCTCACAATAGGGTTGCTCTTATTTGTTCAGATGTTAAACTAGATTATAAGTACCCATTAATTACAAATAATTTTGGCATATTCATTTTCTCTTAGTGTTCTGCATCCATTTATAAACTCTCATACTTACTGGAACTTCAGAGTAATTACATGGAATATCTCCAGTCAGTTCTTGCAAGGAAAACAACACTATCCTTACCCTTGAATGGTGTGTTTTCTTAAAAAAAAAAATCTAGCTACACGAACTGACTGTCTATCAAAATTTAATCAATGCCTGGATTTGGTTATGAATAATGACAAAAAATAATGGAGAAGCCTTTTTTTTTTTCATGAAAACTGTGGCATCTCTATGTATTTATGGCCCAAACCTTTCTTCTGTCCTCATATGCCTCAAATCTTTTCTGTTACACTACTCAGTACATAAAAGTTAATTTGTGTCTTAACTTTCATTGTATTTAGACATCTTTTTCAATCCAACAGCATTGGCATACAAGTTTTTAAATGTATTGTACATCAGAAAAGGGTATATGGAAATGAATCAGTAATATATTTTAAATTGACAGAAATTGGTGAGTGCTAATCATGTACAGAGGTGAATGTCACTAAATCCTATGGCCTAATAACTCTAAATGACCATATTTCCATAAAATAGCATTACTACTTTCATTGCACTTAAGCATTTTAGAAATATAGATAGTTAAGCCTATCAAAATGCTGAGGGCAACCATTAATATCTGAATAGAACTTTATACATAAAAAGAAATATACTGGTGTTGGTTTTGATATTATTGTTCTTATATTAGTTTACACTTTTCTGCTTTGTACTAGCAAATATGGTTTGGTTTTCTTGAAGTAACATGCTTCATTGAAGTGAGTCAATATAAAGAAACCACGTACAGTAATGGAAAAGAATCTGTTTTCCCTTGTTTGAGATCACTTTTGAGAAATGAATATTTTCTACTAGACCTTTTCAGTGTTCACCACCTAGTCAAAGGCGCAGGAGAAAGTGTTATTAAAATGCTTTTAATTAGACCCTCATAGCTGTTTGCAACCTCAGAATAGAGAAAATATTAATAACAGAAAGCTTGCTTCCTGCATCTTCAAAGTGCAACTAGCATGTAATCATTGATCTTACAAGTGAGTTTACATTTACTTCATCTATCATGACTAGTACATAATGTAACACATTGAAATCAAAATGTACTCCAATTTATAGCTTTTTACATTTTCTGAAAAACTGAACTTTAAAGAAAATTTTCATTATAAAAGCCACTGCTGATACATAAAGATAATTCTAGTAAGTCATAGCACTTTCTCATTCCCAATATAATGATTAAAACAATAGAATGTTCATTGGAATGCACATTATTGCGTTGTATATGAGAAAAGATGTTAATATATCATCTAAGATATAATGTATTTTATATATTATTATGCTACAAAATATATAGAATATGACAGTATCATAATAGTTTAACACAGGTAACATATTATATGTTATGCATGTTATAAAATATACATATTAAACAGCATAATATACAATCCTTCATATTCATTTTTTATTACATATATTATACAGTTAATATTTTACTCAATACCTTGTGCTTTGTTTCTGCAATTTAACATTTATTTTTCATTCAGAAATTCTGTATTGTTTTCTCGAATTTTAGTCCTTACCTCTCTAAAAGCATACCATTCCTTACCATCCTTGTCTTTTTGATATAAATGGTTGAGAAATATTGCATCGTTTCTGCTTTATTTAAACAATCAAAGTGAACATTACTTCTCAAGGTTTTTGCTGTTTTACTACTGCTAACTTTTATATTCTGAAAGGTCTTTTCAGTGAGATTATTTCAATTCTAAATTGCTCCTTTCTGAAGTCAAATTCTATAATGTTGTCTAGCATTACAAAATTATTTCTCTGACATTCAGAGTTTGACTTCTTGTGCTTGTTTTCATGGTATTTTAGAGTTCTGTGTTGTAGCTTGTCTAGAAATACTGCGATTTTCATCAGTGTAAAATTTTGCATCATTCCAATCACACAGACTAAGGAAACATCAAATACAGGCAGGGAGATCAATGTGTGTGAGAATTGTCTGTATGTTTTAATGATTCACCCAAGGAAGCTAGCTGGCTTCCATGTTTTAAGATTTGTGATAACTAGGGTCAGGTTCTATAATTAATAGTAGTTGGGAACTTGGTGGGTAGTGAAATTTAATTTCTGCCCACTTATTAGTACTACAGGAACTGTAAATACTTCTGTTGCAAGGCTGTCATTATCCATGGTTTCATTGTCCCTGGCTGCAATGGAGGCCTGTTGCATCATCGGCTTTATTAGCATGGCTAGTCTATTGAGAGACATGGTTATATCCCTCTGCTCAACACTTGTAAGACAACATCTAAATACTGCCTCTATTTTCAAGCCTTCCAGCACAGGAAAAAAAATATAATGGGGAATGAGTACGTGGAGACCACTGGGATGTTCAGATTTTGAGGACTTTTACTGCCCCTCAGGCTGACAAGGGCTGGTTCAACCTGAGGGAGGGACAACAGCCCCTGAAATCTAGCAGGAAATCATCAATAAGAAAGAGCCAGGTTCTTTGCTTTGGTGTAAGGTGTAAGTATGAAAAACAATGGGTGTAATTTCAAATAACAGTTTCACACTTGATTTAAGTAAAAAGAAATGTTCAGTGAGGACAGTAAAGCAGCAGAGTAGGCTGCCAGGACAAGCAACGTTGGTTTTATCTTTGGGGGCTTCAAGCCCCAATTTGACAAAACCCTGACAGATCTGGTCTGAGCTCAGAGCTACTCCTACTGTATGAAGAAGACCTCCTTATGTGCTTTCCACTCTGAATCGTATCATATTCCTTTGTCATAACCCCATGATTTAACAGTTCTTTTATAGGTAGGATGAACGATCAGCTCACAATCAGATGACGACAAATGAAAAGGAATTACCCAACAGAGGTTTCTTCATGTCTTATAAATTTTCATAAGAAAATTAGAACGTGCTGCTGTAAGACACATCTGTTAAAAAACCTTCCAGGCATAATTACTGTAACAAGTCACAGAAATGAAAGCAGAGATGATAAAAATAAATACATATTAATTTATATTTATTTATCTATGCAGTCTCTTGAGTGAGCTTAAAAGTACAGATTGAAGTTTCTTTACTGGTATTCATTTCCTCCTATTCATAAAGGCTGAATAAATTTGAAAAACTAACACAACACTATATAATGAAGGAGGAAAAATCATATAAAGAATAAAAATAGTAATTTCTATGTACTTGAAACATTAATGAAGTTCATAAAAACTCATAGGGTAGATTTGATGTAAAGAAATTAAACTTGATTATTTAAACATCTTATTCAACTGTAGAAAAAAAATCTTTCCATTTAACAGTTAAGTCCTTTAGTATGATCTGTATCATCGCTTCTCCTCACTTTTGTTTATCAACAATATTAGCCACAGTATTTTGTGCAACTGGTTACTACTGAACATAAATGAAATCTATTTTCTTTACCAATGACGATGGAAATCAATGAAATCAGAAATCTCATCACCAATCTTTGATAAGGAATCAATTTTGCTCCAGTTGTCTCACTACCTTTACATGATTTCTTGACACACTATGTTTTTGAGTACATAGAAACTTTATGTTTTGGATTACTGCATGCATTCTAAATTTCATATTCTTATATGGAGTTAAAATTTTCCTTAGACATAATGCATGTACTGAATTAATCTCCAATAGTATAGGGTTTTTTTAGTGGCACAAATACTCCGAGAAACCAATATGCAAAAGGTTTGGTGATGGAAGCATGTATGTCTATTGAAGGGTATGTTTATCTCATGATATGGTAACCACTCATGTATTCCCATTCATAAAATCCTTTATTCAAAACTTAATTCAAAATGTGCAATATCACTCAATTTTGTACTCAAAATATCTGTTTGAAAAATATACTGACTTCTTCATTTGCACTTGGCTATACTATTCTACCTTTTCTAATTCCAGCTTCTAAATTCTAAAACAACTGGATAAAAATTTTTAAAAAGTTTACGTTAGGTTGTTTAGTAAACAACATTTAAAATGTATTGGAGTCAAACTCCATTGCTGCTTAGCAAAACTCTTGCAGATGTTACTTACTGTCTCCACGGCAAAGCAAAGGCCCCAGTTTGTAAGCTGCTTCAGAACTTGGTCTGTCAGTATCTGTGATTACAATTTCAGTCACTGGTAGATGCTCCTTGTAGGAAAGGAATCCAGTATCATTGGTCCTGAAAAGATAAAATTAAAGCTTACAGTTTTCCTGAATATTTGTTCATTATCATTTATACATTTCTGTGGGAAAAAGAAATAATTAAACTCTGGAAAATAGTACTGCATAACTCTGTCAGTAATACAAGCAACTGTGAATACAAATACATGCCTGGGTGGCTGAGAGGGCCAGTAGCATCCTGGCTTCTGTGAAAAACATTGCGGCCAAGTAGAGAAGGGAAGTGATTGTGCCTGTGTGCAGCACTGGTGAGGCTGCAACTTGGATACTGTGTTCGGTTTTTGGTTCCTCACTACAACAAAGATATTGTGCTGCTGGAACATGTACAGAGGAGGGCATGTACTGGTGAAAGGGCTGGAGTTGCAGCTGAAGGGGCTAGAGTTTTTTAACATGGAGAAGAGAAGGCTGAGGGGAGATGTTATTGTTGTCTACAACTACCTGAAAGGAAGTTGTAGCAAGGTGGGTGCTGGTGTCTTCTCACTGCTAACAATTGACAGGATAAGAGAAAATGGCCTCAGTTGTGCCAGAGGAGGTTTAAACTAGGTATTAGGAAAAAAATTCTTTAGTGAAAGAGAGATGAAAGATTGGGATAGGCTGCCCAGGGAAGCGGTGGAGTCAGTATGTCCGGGAGGTGTTCAAAAAGCATGTAAACATTGTACTTTGGTACATGGTTTAGTAGGCATGTTGACGTTGTGTTGGTGGCTGGACTTGATGACCTTAAAGATTCTATGGCTTAGCATTCATCTTATGTTCATTTGTCAGGATTGAAATAATTTTGTAGGAAGTGGGTACTTTTATAGTTATAATTGTTTGCATAAGCATGAGAAAACTCTTTGACATAAATGGGTACCTAACCGGCTGCCTAAACTGATACTCATGTCAGGAATTTTATGTTGCTGATGATATACTGTATTTATTATGGAATAGGAAATAGGTTAGTATAACTTCCATATAAACCTAACTTCTTTTTTTTCCTTTTTCACGAAGTCATCCTAAGTGTACTGGAAAAGTAGTGTATGTTTTTTACATAACCCACAGTAATGGAAATATGCAACTCAGCATTCAGAGCACAAATCCAGTACTTGTAATCTTACACCAAATTCCTTGTTTAATGTCTTTCTTAGCTAAGTGTCAGAAATTAAATTCAACATTTCATATACACAAGTTTTGTTACTAAAATTGCTTCCCCTGAACCTGCCAAAATCTTCAACCACTCAGGACCACTCTCAAAACTTTAATTTGTCCATTGAATCCATATAAATATATTTGAATCTTCCCTTAAATAAGCAAGGCACATAGCTCAAAGACAATAGTACAAACCCAGACAGAGGAGGTAATCTGGAACTCACAGTGCTCAGAAGTTAAATATAAGGCACACATTTCAGCAATCAAGCCATATTTCTCTGGGAACATCACTAGGCTTAGCACTACCTTTTCTCAGTACATCATGCACAGGGAGTTAAACAAAAGGAAGAAATTCCACCTCTGTGCTGAATGAAACTAGCAATTTTTTTCCTCTTCTCTCCTGTTGTTTTATCAATACTATCAGCTTTTCTCTGCATACAGTTTCTGCATATGTATCTTGAAGGACAGTGAACACAAATGTTTTGGGGTTTTTTTAAGAAATCATTTTCTTATGTGAAGAATGGAATACATTTTAAAAAACCTGTGATGTTTGGATGATATAAGTTATTGCAGATTTCTACTTTACAACTGGAAAACCCTCAAAACACTGACATTGTTTGCTTCAGTAAAAATGTGCTGCAAAGGGAAATCAAACACAAACCAGCTTACTAATTCGGCAGAAAGAATTTGCATTTCTGTAAATCTCTAGGAATAGAATTTTTTAAAGACTATGTTTTTTTTGACTTCTAGAGACTTGGAGGTTTCAGTTAGTCAAACAAAGAGTTTTAGAGCTGAATCTATGTTTAAACAGACTTCACTATTAAAATACAATATAAAAACCATATTTTCAAAACCACAGTATGTAAGTCTGGTTTTCTGTGCTTAGACAACATCACAAACAAGCAGCACTTCTACTTGATTTTTTCTACCCTAGGAACAGTATTGAGTGAAGTGATTCAAACCAGTAGTCTCTAGGGAAGCAAATGTAACATTAAATAGAATATCCAAAGTAAGTGTAAACATAGCCTTGATAATATTGGAGTTCCCGGGATATATCTCTACTTAAAATGAAGATTAAAATGTTAGAAATGGATATAGACAGAAATATTAAACAGGAGCGATTATATTTTCAATGTTGTATGAGTCGTATTTTCAATGTAATACACCCATCAACATATGCAATTTACTCAAAGTGGCTATAGTGAAGACACATACGGCATACTCTATGTATTGTACTTAAAAGTATGTTACTATTATAAATAGGCCTATATATGTGAGCATGTATTAAATGAGTAGCAAAAATAATAAAAAATATAGTATACATACTAGCATTTACTCAAAGATCCTGTCTCAAAGTGCATTCAGTTTCTAACATTTACTTTGCTGTTGGGAATCCAAATTTGTATTTTTGTACAGCACAATAATGGGGAAATTCCTAGTGTTCTCCATATTTTTAAAACCTCTTTATTGGAAAAGGCACAGCACATATCACTGTGTGACTTTTACTGCAGCTATAAATCATTTTTCTACAGAAAATTTTGAAGCCAGTGAAAATTTGTTCTTTGACTAGTCCTTTGTTGTATTTTCATTTCTGTATCTGCTGAGTTCTCTGCTCATGACAAGAGAATAAGTATTTTGCAATAAAATTCACTAGTTGTTCCTTTAAACAAAGGGTACATATCCAGGTTGAGAAGAAATTTCATTTTGTATAAGCAAGATTTTCCTAAGTAACCTCCTTATATTTTTTATTTCCAAAAAAAATGGGTGTTGATATCTTTATTGACACGTATATATTAACCAATGTGCTGAATTAGATTTATTTAAGGATGCTTTATAATTTCAAAAGCTTAGAATTTTCTTCAACAGAAAAACTTTCATTTGAAAAGCCCCTGTCTGCTTTATACTGTCCTGTACTGCACTGGAGCAATTATTGAGAAAAGTTTATCTGATCATCTTAATTGAAAGACAGGTTCAGATTTGACATTGTAATACAAAATGAAAAGTTACTTATTTGACTGAGATCATAAATAACATAGGAGAATTTCAAGTAAAAGTGGAAGATCTGTATGTTAGTAATCTTTCCGACACCCTAGAAAAGGATTTTGGATGAGTGCTTTGCTTAGTTGATAAGAAGGTGTTCAAATTAAATTATCTAAGTTGGAGATAACAAAAAAGGGGATGCAAAGTCTAAAATTAAAAGTGTAGTTAAAGTTATGCTAAAAATTAAGTGATCTTTCCCAGAAAGTTTTGTTTTAATTTTAATCACTTTCAGTATTCAAAAACTAATATATGAAGTTGTACTAAAGGTCAGAATTAATGTCTTATTACAAAACATAGAATCATAGGATAGCTTGGATTGCAAGGGACCATGAAAGTAATCTAGCCCAATATGGAATATACTACCAAACTAGAAAGTATCTGTATAATATTAAACCATTCTCAGCATTCAAGGTGAAATTAGCAATAATACTTAATGTGCATAATTCTAATTTTGTAGGAAAATGCATTCTATATCAAAGAAGCAGGTGACACTGTGACAATCTAAATTTACAACTGCCTTAGTATTCCAAATGAGGCAAGGCCTGCATATTGTCTTTATGAATTTCCCAGAAAAAAACTGTTATGTATAAGCAACAGTAAAAAGTCACCATTCATCTCTGTCCGCATCACAGTTACAGTAATGCTGTGAATCAATGCAGCTTCCCTCTAATCCACAAGCACATTTTTGTACAGCAGGCAAGGAACCTCCCCAGTAAGTCTGTGTTTCATTGGTTCTTCCAATCCACCAGCTCAGAGGCATCCCATCTAGAATGCAGGTTAGAGAAAATTAGTACCCTATCTTGTCTCCTACTTCCTCTAGTTTTTCTAATCCAAGCAATTTTCCAAAAGTTTGCACAGACAAACACGCCCCCTTACATCTAAAAACTTAAAAAAAACAGGGAAAAAAACCCAAACCCTACCTTTACTTGATAAGTAATCATTCATTTTAATACTTCATTATCCAGTATTAAATGATTGTCATAGCTTTTTCTTGCACTAGTAGAAAAGGGAACTCACAGTCCCTAGCTCAGCCCGTCATGATATTAAAAATCATTTGTCTTAAGCAGTTCATTTATGTAATTAATTTTAAAATGGCCCATGAAAAAGGAGATACAATCTTCCTAAAAATCAATGTAGTTTATATTCCTAATTTTTTTATGGTTTTATATCACAGAACTACCAGCAACAGAATGAGAAGAGTTATTGAAAAGCTATGAAGCAAGTCTCATCCTGCTATCAAGAGTACTGGAGAGTACTACCCCTATCTGTGATGAATGTGAAGCAGCTGAGCAGTGGTGTTAATCAGAAAAGTCCAAACACAGCTGATAGGTCACAGACAGCAGATTCAGAATTTATGTACTCAGACACAGCAGAAATCAGGTCTATGGCACTCCCATAAGCAAGTTGAAATATCTGGTGTGCAGAAGTTAGGTTTCACAGGACTATAATATCTCTGTGCCATGTACCCAGTCAGTATTGTTTGTAGTAAATTATAAAACTGGATGTTCCTTAAAGTTATAGTGCTGCAGATTAAGCTTAAAGATGCTGCCAAGCAACAGACAATATATGCAGAAGAAATAATAGCCAAAAGATATTAAGTCTAAAGATATATAATTTAAAATTAGAAGGAAGCAGGATGACAGATGCAATGCATGAGAGTCAAGGTAGGAGAAGAAATCAAGTAATATTAAATTATAGTTTATTATAGTTGCATTTCTTTTTGCTGTTGTTGGAGCTCCAAGTTTTCAGCAGCAGATCCCCACAAAGAAGCTGAAATTTATCCTAGTCTCTTTACTTATAACGACCACAGTTTATTAAACCATACTGTTAGATAAGACCTCTGTTAGGCTGACAATCTCTCAGGTCACAGACACATTGACTAGATTCATAACCACATAACTTTCAGCCCAGCAGGGCAAAAACCAGCATGAGTAATTTCTGGAAAAGTCAAACTTGCATAATGGTATCAATGTTCAATATCAGTGTTTGTGTTTGCAAGCTATTGCACGAGGAAGAAACCTTGGAGATAGATAGTATATAAATAATTTATCAGACAAAACTTTAAAAAGCCTCCAACAACTAAGACTGTAAAGAACAGAATATTTCTGCTGTTTCAACAGCACACCTTAGCTTTGATTTGTAGTAATAAATTAATATTCCCAATCTTTCACTAGGTCCTTTGGGAAGTGTTTAAAAGCTGGTCTCAGTTGTTTGTTCACATAGCAGGGAGGGGACAGAGCACTTATTGAAATGCTGCAACTTCATACTGATTACACAAGACTGTTATACTGCTTTAACAGCAGATATTGCCTAATCAAAATAAAATTATTAATTATTAGAGATCGCTTCATAATAATCATGTAAATGTATTAACAGGTGACGTCTTTAATGATATCACTTGTAAAATTTGTCCAGGCTACTTGAATGCTTTTAAAATGCATTCAGCAAAGAAATATTACATGGATTGTGTGTTCCAAAATATATTTCATGTGACTATCATCAAATTTTGTACTTGTCAGACATAGTTAGTAGAGGTTACAGATGGCAGAAATGAGAGGGATTAAGTCATGCATGCAATTTGATACTGTACCTGTTTACATTTTCAATTCCAATATTTCATTGTGTTCATAATAAATGAAACAAAACAAAGTTATTTCAATGAAATGTTATTTGAATGTTCTTTCCATGTCCCATATAATTTAGTTACTATCTGTGCAATTTTTATTTGTTTGTAATTCTGACTATAAAAAGAACCACATATATAACTCATCAAGCAAAAACATAAGAGTAATCTTAAATAGTAAATCTTGCTGAAGGTTATCTTTGGATGCCAAATAGATGAAATAACAACTGTGTCAGCAAGTCCAAAATTTCAAATCAGATCCCTTTACATTCCTACACATCCCTCAAATTTTTAAAGCATTTGCATTCCAAACAGCATTCTTATTCAGCTGCCAGAGTTTTTCTAAATAGGTTGGGCATTCTATAACATTTTATTATAATTCACACTTACACTTGCAACATCCTAATAAAAATCTCTAATGAAACTTCTAAGGTTTATGGTACCATGCCACTCAAAGACACTTGAGACACTTGAAGTTAGAATGCAAGCTGAAAATTATGTTTCGCATAGATGAAAAATATATTTCTAAAGCTATAGAACTAGATTTTTTTGGTAACAGTTTTAAATATGGAATCACTACTTTTTAGAGAGTAAAAGTAGTATGCTCTGTCTTCTTTCCATACTATTCAATGGAAAGATATGTCTTGAATAAAAAGACATGAAAAGAGAATACGCAATTCCACTTTTCCCCCCAACCCCAGTTCTTTGATATTCCAGAGATAAAAGTAGGAAAGATTTAATGGGGTGGCATGACCTTAAAATTTTCAAAAGATAATAGAATTCTTCCTTCTGGTGATATCAGCAAGTACTATATTTATATTTGTACAAAGAAAAATATGGTGCATTGGAGAATATCTGAAAAACTTTCTCTCACAGCCTCAGAGCTGGGCTTACATTTTTTTGTGGCTAAAGACTAAAAATATTTACCAGACTAAAAATGTTTTAACATATATTCACAACACATTGACTGTTGTCAGTTTAGATACATTCCAGTTTTAACAGGGGCTCAGCTAGACATTGTGATGTTTGCTTAACAGTAGATAGCTTGTCTGCTTCTAAGACTTTATGGATGTCTTTGAAAAAAGCAGTACTGATGTGGCTAATTCTGTAAATAGCTCTGCATTACAGCACTGTTCCGAGTTAGATATTTAAAGGTGATTAAGTCAGGTATTCTACAGGTATGACTATAGCCACTACAGTGATCACTATGCAAATATAATACTAATCTTCCAGCACCTATCAAATATGTTGAATGCCTACATGCATGAAGATTTCAGAAGGAGTGGCTGACACTACAGAGGGTCCCGCCAATAACCAGAGGGACTTTGACAGACTTAAGATGAACAGTTGTTGAGAACCCAAAGAAGTTCAGCAAGCGGGACCACAAAGACCTGCAGCTGAGGAGGAATAGCAGTAGGCACAAATTTATGCCAGAGACCACACAGCTGGAAAGCAGTGTGGTGGAAAAAGGCATGGGGATCCAAGTAGACATAAGGTTGAATATGAACCAGCAATGTGCCCTTGCTACAAAGAAGGTTAGTGGGATCTTGGGCTGCACTGAGAGTTTGAGGTGTTCCCAAAAGGTCGAGGAAGTTCATTCAACACAGGTGAGGCTAGAACCGGAAAACTGCATCCAGCTCTGGGATCCTGATTACAAAAAAGATGGGAATACTGGAAATAGTCCAACATGGGGCCATAGAAGTTATTAAGGGATGGTTGCACCTCTCCTGGGAGGTGAGGCTGGGAGAGTACAAATGGTTTAAGCCTGAAAACCTGAAGGTTCTGGGGGACTTCACCCACATAGATAAATACCTGAAGGAAGGGTGTAAAGACGACTGAGACAGGCTCTTCCCAGTACTGCTCAGAGTCAGAAGGAGAGACAGTGGTCAAAAATTGAAAAGTGAGATGTTATTCCTGAATGTCAGGGAACACTTTTTCACTGTGAAGGTGACTGTCACAGTTTGCCTGGAGAGATTGTCGAGTCTCCATCCTTGGAAAAATTCAAAAGCTGTCTAGACACAGTCCCAAGCAACTGACTCTAGTTGGTCATTCATGAGCAGAGGTGTTGGACCAGATAACCTCTAGATGTCCCTTCCATCCTTGGCCACTCAGTGATTTGTGATTCTGTTACTTTAAGACTCTGCAAATGCAAATTCTTTGCTGCTGATGTGCTCAAAACAATATCTATATCAACAGATACTCCAGACATATGATCATCAGATTTGCTGAAAAAATAGTATTGGCACTTATCTGTATGACTTATATTTTCCTGCAGCATTCTTCTGGAGAAACTTTCTTCTCATATCTTTGGACAGGCATAGTGTTTACTGGGTTGGAAAACTGGCTAGGTGATCAAGCCAGAGAGTTGTGATAAATGGAGTTAAATCCAGCTCACAGCTGGCCACAAGTGGTGAGCCCTAGGGCTCAGTAACGGGATCAATTCTATTTAAAATCTTCATCAAATATTTGGATGAGGAGGATTGAGTACGCTCTCAGTGAGTTTGCAGATCACACCTGGTTAGGCAAGAGTCTTGACCTGCTTGGGGGAAAGAATGCACTACAGAGGGATCAGGACAGGTTGGATTGATGGACCAAGACCAGCTGTATGGATTCAACAAGGCTGTCAGGTCCTGTGCTTGGGCCAAAACAACCCAAGGTACTGCTACAGGTTTGGGGGTGAGTAGCTGGAGACCTGCTTGGCAGAAAATGACCTGGGAGTGCTGGTCAGTAGTTGGGTGAATATGAGCCACCAGTGTGCTCAGATGACCAAGAAGGCCAACCGCACCCTGGCTTGTGTCAGAAACAGTGCAGTCACCAGGACCAGGAAAGTGCCTATCCTCAGCGCTGGTGAGGCTACACCTCAAATATCGCATTCATCTTTGGGCCCATCACAAGAAAGACATTAAGGTGCTGGAACACTTCCAAAGAAAAGCAACAAAGCTGGTGAGGGGTCTGGAGTACAAGTCTTATGAGGAGTATCTGAGGGAATTTGGGTTGTTTATTCTGGAGAAAAGGAGGTCAAGGGAAGATCTTATTGCTCTTTACAGCTACAGGAAAGGAGATTGTAATGAGGCAGCTAGCAGTCTCTTCTCCCAAGTAACAAATGATAGGATAAGATGAAATAGCCTTCAAGTTGTGCCATGGAGATTTAAATTGAATATTAGGAAAAAAAATCTTTATTGAAAGGGTTATGAAACACTGAAAAAGGCTGGAGAGGAAAGCGACTGAGTCACCATCCCTGAAGGTATCTAAAATCTTGGAAAGTGAAAATCTGAATTTTATTTTAAGGAACTGTTTTAATTAAGAATGCTATAAAAGACTAGACAAAGTTAATACTTCCTCTGAACAGTTATAAAAATGTAGCTCTGTCTGCTTTTAAACAGAATGCAATGCATAAACCCTCATTCTCTTTAGTAAATGTTGTTCTTTCATTCCTATACCGTAAAACCCAGTGCTGCTTTGTTTAAGCAACCTCACTGCAGAAGCCAAGAGTGACTGTCACTAGATCCTAACTTTCTCTTTCCTCAGAGCTTTTCTCTTTCCAAACACCTAACCACTCTTCTGGGTGATCAGGCCCAGCCCACATGGGTTCACAAAAGGCAGGTCTTGCCAAACTAACCTGATCGCCTTCAATGACAAAGTGATTCAGCTACTGGACGAGGGAAAGGCTGTGGATGTGGTCTTCCTGGACTTCAGTAAAGCCTTTGACACAGTTTCTCACAGCATTCTGCTACGGAAACTGTCAGCCTCTGGCCTGGACAGGTGCACACTCTCCTGGGTGGAAAACTGGTTGGATGGCCGGGCCCAGAGAGTGATGATAAATGGAGTTAAATCCAGCTGGAGGCCAGTTACAAGTGGTGTTCCCCAGGGCTCAGTGCTGGGTCCAACCCTGCTCAATGTCTTCATCAACAACTTTGATGAAGGCATTGAGGGTAGCCTTAGCAAGTTTGCAGATGACAATAAACCGTGTGGAAGTGTTGATCTGCTAGAGGGTAGGGAAGCTCTACAAGGGATCTGAACAGGCTGGACCGCTGGGCAGAGTCCAGTGGGATGAGGTTTAACACAGCCAAAAGCTGGCTCCTGCACTTGGGGCACAACAAACCCATGCAGCGCTACAGACTAGGAGAAGTCTGTGTAGAGAGCTGCCAGGAGGAGAAGGACCTGGGGGTTTTGGTTGACAGTCGACTGACCATGAGCCAGCAGTGTGCCTAGGTGACCAAGAAGGCTAGTGGCATCCTGGCTTGTATCAGAAACGGTGTGACTAGCAGGGTCAGGGAGGTTATTCTCCCTCTGTACTGGGCACTGGTGAGGCTGCTCCTTGAATCCTGTGTTCAGTTCTGGGCCCCTCACCACAAGAAGGATGTTGAGGCTCTGGAGAGAGTCCAGAGAAGAGCGACAAAGCTGGTGAAGGGGCTGGAGAACAGGCCTTATTAGGAATGGCTGAGAGAGCTGGGGTTGTTTAGCCTGGAGAAGAGGAGGCTGAGAGGAGACCTCATTACTCTCTACAAGTACCTGAAAGGAGGTTGTAGAGAGGAGGGAGCTGGCCTCTTCTCCCAAGTGATAGGGGACAGGAGAAGAGGGAATGGCCTCAAGCTCTGCCAGGGGGGATTTAGGCTAGAGATTAGGAGGAGGTTTTTCAAGGAAAGGGTCATTGGGCATTGGAACATGCTGCCCAGGAAGGTGGTTGATTCACCTTCCCTGGAGGTGTTTAAAGCATGGGTAGACGAGGTCCTGCAGGACATGGTTTAGTGTTTGACAGGAATGGTTTGACTCAATGATCCGATGGGTCTCTTCCAACCTGGTGATTCTATGATTCTATGATAAGTTTAATTAGGGGTCTGTAGGTACAAGGCAGGTTCAGCGAGACATATTAAGCAGTATGTTTATCTTTTACACTTCAGAGACATTTTCAAGCAGATTTTCTGCCAATGGTGAGTTCTAATCTCAGATGTCTACTAATGGTATCCATGACATAATTAAGAAGAAAGTATATGTAAAGAAAGAGTTTAGATACACAACCAAAGACTGTTGCACTCAGAGACCTACTCTCTGCTTACTAGGAAAGAATGACAAGAAATAAACTTGAGTAGTTTCAAACTTTCTGCTGGACAAGTAGAAAAAAACCCCTAGCTTTTTAAAAGACAGCAAACATTTGAGATTTTTACTTCCCCATTATTCAGACTACTTAGACTGAATTTTCATGGTTAAGGTCTGTTAACACCAGCTATATGTAGAGAGACTTGAGATTTAAGTTGACTATATAATTTCATTTTTCTTTTAGTACATTAGAATATCTCAATTATTTTTTCTCTTACAATTACACTTTTGTCAATAACGCACGTTTTCACTATTGGGATTTTTTTTCTATGAATGCTTATGTGGGACAGTGGAAAATTAATGCTATTGAAGATTTTTGTCAAGCATTCACAATATGCACATTAAGTGTTTAAAAACTTTCAGCCATAAACTTCTGCTGGTACCTATGCACTAGCTTGTGTTCTTTAAAAGAGGTATTTACCCAGTAATTCCTTCATTAAAATTTAAAAGTCCCTGGGAGGCAAATGAACAGAAGCTCTATTAATAATAATCTTTGTTAATTGAAAAGATTTATGAGAGAAATTAGATCTGAGAGCACTTAATTCTCTGAATGGAGATCACTACGAACTGACATTTAGGTTTTTTTGGTTCACATATCTCTTGGCAACCTATAAGAATGTATTAGATATTTTGTATAATTCAACTGCAGTAGCATAATACCATAATGTTGATGGAAATAAATACCTTTAGTAGCCAGTTAAATAAAGTGCACTATGTAACATAAAAAGATTCATCTGTTTTACTTACCTGGTTTATCTAAAAGCCTTGATTTTTTGCAGTGGTAAGCAACCTCCTGTTCACAGTGCTCTGCTCGGTTAATTGTAGCCTGAAGCTGGTCTAAGCTGGCAGAGTACTTGAAAAACACAGTATGGGGGTTCTCTCGATTAGCACTTTTGACTCTAGTTAGGTTGGTGTTGTTATGCTGTATAATTGTCCACGTTGTATCTTTCAAAACACATGTGAAAAGTAATAAAGAATAAGAAGTAGTTGCAGAAATTTGTAATGCAAAGAGAATCTATGATGAAATCAACCACACTTTGAGGTTACATCTTTGATCATAAGAAGTGGTTTTGGGCATGTGAAACAGAGACATAAATCACTGACCAAAAATTAAAAACAATTAATCACTATTTATTAGTAGGTCATCATAGCATGACTGTAATAAGTATTCAGATTTTTGTCATTATTTAATAATGAAACAGTAAATAATACCACCCAAAAAATTCTCTTTCAAATAAGAGTTTACGTGGCAGTTTGCAGTGAAAGAACAGAATGAAATGATACTTAATATGGTTACTTTTCTGAGGCTTAAGTTGGTTATATTAGAACACTAAAATCTATCCTAGACTCTAGCTACATAGCATATATTACTGTAATTTGAATTATTTATTCTGTGTGAGATGTTCTACAGCCTTTTTCTATCACAGAAAGAAACAAAAGTAGATCCCAAATAGTACATTTACTATAAAACCCAGATTTTATAAAAGTGAGTTATTCTAGGTATCTAAAATCAAATAGTAGTCACTATTTTGAGGGGAAGTCATGGAGCAGATCACCTTGAGTGCCGTCATTTAGTACATAAGGGATAACTAGGTGATCAGGCCCAGTCAGCATGGGTTTAAGCAAGTCCTGCTTAACTACTTTGATCTCCTTCTATGAGAAGGTGACCTACTCGTTAGATGAGGGAAAGGATGTGCATGTTGTTTACCTAGACTTCAGTAAAGTCTTTGAAACTGTTCCCCACAGAATTCCTCTGGAGAAACTGGATGTTCATGGCTTGGATGGGCATACTCTTTGCTGAGTTAAAACCTGGCTGGATGGCTGAGCCTGAAGAATTATGGTGAATAAAGTTAGATCTATTTGGCAGCCAGTCACAAGTGGTTTTTGCCAGGGCTCAGTATTGGGGATGGTTCTGTTTAAAATCTTTTATCAGTGACCTGGATGAGGGTATCCCTGGGCATGGTTCAGTGGCAAACTTGGCAGTGTTAGTTTTACAGTAGAACTCAAAGTCTTTTGCAACATTAAAAAATCTGATTCTGTGATTTGAATCACTACTCAAAAACTGTATTTAGTCAGGGACTGAAAAATCACAGCTTCCAAGGTTCAAAAGAAAGCTGCTTACAAACAGCTGTCAAAATATTCATTTATTGCAACTACCACAGTAAGACCACTCGACTCAGTATGGTAAGATGATGAAATACTATTTCAGAACTGAGAACTGCATTTCCCTGAAAAACACATACCACTGTTAAATCCACTTTTACCTCAGATACTGCTGGGTATGGAAGCAATGTACCTCATTGCACTGTGTAGACAGGCCTTATGATTTCTGTAACTGAGGGCATGAAAATATCGCCTGAATATTTATTTCAAAATCAACTGAACTATACAGGCAAACTTTTTTCCATGAATCACTAGTAAATATTCAGTTCTTCAGACATTATTTCTAGAAAAATATGTTCTCAAGTTTGTCTCTTTTACTAAAAGAGCTGAAAAGACTTGCATATTAATATACATATATTTCAAATTGTTGAATAATAAACAACGTATTACATGTTTATAAAAGGTATATGCTAAGCTGTACAATCTACTGTGAAACAGACTTTCTCCAATTTGGAGCAATATTGCTTACATTAAGATCAAATTGGTGCAATAGCTTTCCTGTTACATTGATACTTCATAAATATTCTTTCGTTAAAAGTCTTCTTTTCACTTTCTACAGCAATTATGTAAAGCACTATTAATTACAAAATCTTACTCCAACGCAAGCCTACAAAAATCAAGAACTAAAACTTGTGTTACCATACCTATATGAAGGCATTACGCTAAAAACTACTTTAAAATCATAGAATGGTTTGGGTTGTAAAGGACCTTACGGATCATCTACTTCCAACACCCCTGCCATGGAAAGGGACATCTCCCACTAGACGAGGCTGCTCAAGGCCAAATCCACCCTGGTCTTGAACACTTCCAGGGAGGAGGCATCCACAACTTCCCTGGACAACCTGTGCCAGTGCCTCACCATCCTCACAGTGAAGAATTTCTTCATAATGTCTAGTCTAAGTCTTCCTCCTTCCAATTTACAGATATTTCCCCTAGTCCTATCACTACATGCCCCTGTAAAAAGTCCTTCTCCAGCTTTGTTGTATGCCCCCTTCAGCTACTGGAAGGTAACCATAACATCTCCTCAGAGTCTTCTCTTCTCCAAGCTGAACAACACCAACTCTCAGCCTGTTCTTATATGGGAGGTACTCCAGTCCTATGTTTTGCAGTCCTTTGGACCCGTTCCAGTAGTTCCACATCTTTCTTATGTTGTGGATTCCAGAGCTGGACACGACATTCCAGACGAAGTCTCACAATAGAGGAACAGAGGGACATATCACCTCCCCCAAGCTGCTGGCCTTGCTTGCTTTGCTGCAGTCCAGGACATGGTTGGCCTTCTTGGCTGCAAGTGCACATTGCCAGCAATTATCAAGCTTCTCATCAATGGGAACCACCAAGCCTTCTCCACAGGGTTGCTCTCAACACACTGTCCTTGTATTTGGCCTTGTCGAACCTAATGAGATTCACACAGGTCCACTTCTCCAGATTGTCTAGATCCCTCTGGGTGACATCCCATCCTTCCAGTGTGGCAACTGCACCGCTCAGCTTGGTGTCATCTGCAAGCTCACTAAGGGTGCTTGATCTTGCTGTCTATATCATTGATGAAGATACTGAAGAGCACCAGTCCCAGTATAGATTCCTGAGGGACACCACTTGGCACAGATCTCCATCTGGACATCGAACTGTTTACCACTACTCTCTGAATGTGACCATCCAACAAGTTCCTTATGCATCAAACAGTCCACTCATCAAATCCATACCTCTCCAATTTAAAGAGAAGGATGTTGTGGGGGACCGTGTCAAAAGCTTTAAAGAATTCTAGATGGATTACATCCATGCCATGACTTTTCAAATATCATACAGTGTGTCTTGGCAACTGCAATGGCCAATTCCCTCAGTACACTGGGATGCATCTTATCATGTGCCATAGACTTATATATGTTCAGGTTCCCCAGGTGGCCACAAACCTGATCCTCCCCTATGGTGGGACAGACTGTAACTCCTTGGTCCCCTTCTTGTTGTTTGTTGACCCAGGAATGGTGAGGAGAGTGATTATGAGTGAAGACTGAGGCAAAAAAATTGTTGAATACCTAAGCCTTCTCCTTACCTGTTGTTGCAAGATCACCACTATCATCCATCAGGGAAATACGTTTTCTTTAACCTTCCTTTTCTGACTGACATACTTGTGGAAGCCCTTCTTATTAGTTTTCACTTCCCTTGCTGAGTTCAGCTCCAGCTGCTCCTTGACCTTCCTGACCTCATCCCTACACAACTGTACAGCATCCCTATACTCTTCCCAAGTTCCCTGTGCCTGTTTCCACTTCCGTGCAGTTCACACCTGTTCTTCAGTCTGACTAGCAGGTCTCGACTCAGCCACATGATTTTCTTCCCTTCCCTGTCCCATTTTCTACATCTGAGGACCGAGCGTTCTTGCACTTTATGGAAAGACACTTTGCTTGGGAGTACAAGGATTATTTCCTTCAAGTTCTCCAAAATATGAATTGCTTTATATATTGGTGGCAGATAAAGGCCTATGTTCCAAAAAAATATGGCTGAAAATATAGCAAACTTAGATTTCTTTTTGTACATGCACATACACACAGACACAAATATATCTAAGGACTGTATTGAGCATAAAAATTAAGACAAACAGGTCAGTTGTCAAACTGGCTGTTAAGCCATTCAAATAAACAAAAGCTAAGTGAAAAGGAGGGGATGCAGGCACAAGTGAAAAAAGAAAAAAGATTTAAGAAAACCATTTAAATGAAAGCTTCATTAGAAAGACATATACTAACAGGCATACACAGACAACATCAACTAGTTTGTTAAAAAACAGACTGACAACTAACTCCAACGTACAAAACTCCTAGTTATATAAACAACTAGATTCAAAGAACTGGTGTAGAGAAGGAGGCAGGGTCCAGAATTCTACTTGCTGTATTTGCATTCCCTAAGAGACCTACTTGCTGTTTTATAGATGAAGTTTAATGTCTGTATCACTCATAATAAAGGCCAGTTCTGAATGACAACATTTTAGAAGGCTTCTGGGAAACACAAGAAATTCTATCAGAAAACAAGATGCATTTCTCATTATCTTAAATGTCCTCAAGATGCTGTAATGAAAACAAAGCTGCTCCCCCAAAATGAATGTTATTATTTGAATTTCTTTGCCTGGTATTCCAAGTGATAAGGAGCCACTTTAATTCAGTTGTGCACGTATGCATTATACTCACAAGCTACAGAGTCTTCTTACTTGATAACTAATGTTCCAATGTAATGAGCATACATACAAATCTACTTGTGAGTTAAGAAAGTTTATCATCTCACCTGTCATATTACAATATACAAGAAACGGTCCCAAGGGGCCACTTCCATCTGAATCAATATTGTACAGGCCTGAAGTATTCCCTCTGTGCTTATAGGCTTCACAAGATTGCTCATAGATGGCTGTAAAAGAACACATTATATCAGAAATGTAATGGCATGATTTTACATTTTACTCAGGATTTTTTTTTTAAAAAAGCAGAAAGAGTATATCAATGAGGAAAACAGTTGTGCATTCAATGCTAAAGGATACAGAATAAAACACATAATCAAAACTATGGAATCATAGAATCACAAAATCATGAAGGCTCATTTGAATTTGTAAAACAGACATGGTTAAATTTTTTGGAGGGATCACAAGGGGCATTTTCAAGTATATTCTTATTTATTTCAAGCTGGAAATTTCAGAGAGGAAACTATGAAATGTGTGTAAGTAAGTAGTACTGCCAAGTAATGAGAATGCCAAGGGTTTTACTTAGACTCCAGTGATCATATTTTGAGAAAAAAAACCCACTGCCTTCCTCAACTAAAACAGAGTTTAGCTGTTGTTATTACATATAACAAAAGGCAGACAGTGTTTCCAGGCATTGTGATTGTTTTCTGGCATTTTTTACCTTTCAAACATCTTATGTTCTTCCTTTTTTTAAACACAGTGCATATAACTTGTCAGAGATTGCATTAAAAGTACTAAATAAGCAAAGACAAAATGATAGATTATAGATTGCATGTTATGTGTACTTTATATCATCCAAGGCCTACAGAAAATTTTGAGATGACTTCTTCATGATCACAAACTTATAAGTCCTTTTTAATGTCCCAATTAAATAGACAGGAACAAATGATGATGATGCCACAGCTAGATCACAGTAGGTCAACTTCTTAAACAACTACTTTGTTATAGAGCAGTTACAATATTCTGGCCTTTCTTTCTAAAGTTAGAATGTCCATTACCTATTAGCCAAACTTGAAAACACTGACAGAAAGGACAAACTGTTAGATTCAGAAAAAAAAAATAGTTACAAGGACTATGCAAATAAATAGATGACTCTATCATAACACCCAGAAGATTTTCAACTATATAAATATAGATTATTTAAATTATATAAAAAAGACTGTAAAGTATAAGTACATTAACACAAAGAGGTGCTGCTTTTTAAAAAGAAGCTGTTTTTTGGAAGAGTGTGATCTCTGTATTTCCAGCTTGATGGTTACCGACATTCTAAGGCAATACCTATCAAAATAAGAGAAATAATTAATTAAGATTCCTTAATCTATATTAATTCCTTAATCTATATCCAGAAAGTGCAATTTATGTAATTTTCAATGGAATTTTATGGTTCCTTACAGTAAATTATTGGTTAAATTTAAACAGAGCAAAAGAAGTTCAATCATTCATTCATTGTTTTATAAACTTGGTAGTTTGTATACAAATATTTTGAGATTAGGAACGTATTTCTAGGTTTATAAAAAAAAGAACATCTCTTTGAGAATTCAAGGGACATTATTTTCTTTTGAAATAATGCAAAAAGTTACCTTGGGGTTTTGTTCTGAAATCATTATTGAAATCACTAGAATCAAGCACTAATACTTCCAATTTATATCCATAAAGTATTTTCTTTATCATAAAGAGAAATCTTGGAGAAGAATTTAATAACTCTTACCATAGTTTCACATTTGTCATGGAGTCCTAATCACTGGGAAACTTCAACCTGTCCTCACAAACATAATTTTTTAATTCATCATATGATATTTCAAATTATAATGAACCAAATCACCTTCTAGTTCACTTTGGTCTTGTAGTTTTATATTATACACTCTGGTATTCAGAGCATCTGTACTATTGTCATCCTTTCTTTTTTTGCATAAATTTTCATAAAATTCTTATTTATGTCATTATGTTCTTTACAATTAAGGTATTAAATGAAAAGTCATCACTTTTTGATTCTGTACAGTGAGATACAATAGGTAGTCTTCTCAAATCAGTGATTTCACAAAAAATCCCACTTATGTAGGCACATGTTCTTCTCATAAAATCTTCCTACAAAGATTGTATTGATTTTATAAGGATAATTTATAAAGACAGAATCATTTACCTGATCATTAGGGTGGTGTTTGGAATGTTATAAAACTATCCATAAAGATTCATAAAGTGATTAGTTATTAGATGCATATAATAAGGGCCAGAGTAATCATATATTCTTCTCAGAATATGCTTAAAATGGTACAAATGCTGAGCAATTTCTGTGAAGTTATCTACTTCACTTTCAATTTTATTTTTTTTTTATTTTCTCTTAATCGACTGTCTGATTCAACAAACTACATAAACATGTTTAAAGCTTAACATATAGAATCATAGTATCATAGAATCACCAGGTTGGAAGAGACCCATCGGATCATTGAGTCCAACCATTCCTATCAAACATTAAACCGTGTCCCTCAGGACCTCATCCACCCATGCCTTAAACACCTCCAAGGAAGGTGAATTAGCCACCTTCCTGGGCAGCCTGTTCCAATGCCCAATGACCCTTTCTGTGAAAAAATTCCTTCTGACGTCCAGCCTAAATCTCCCCTGGCGGAGCTTGAGGCCATTAATGACCTTTGCATAAGAATGTAGTCCCAATGCCTCAAAAAATTGTTGTGATGTATAAAGATGAATTAAAGACAATTGTAAATTATTTACTAATTCAGAAAGTCAAACTACATGGATGGAAGAGGATATTACTGACCATTTAATGTAAATTTTGAAAAATGTGAAACTGAGTGTTAGAACTTTCAGTTAATTTCTTTTGCTATGTATTCTGAATTCTCTTTCCTTGATTGAACTTGTCCATATTCACATGATTGAAAAATCTTCTAATACAAATAATCAATACAATGATACATTTTTTGTGGTGAAAAAGTTAATCAGAAATAAAAGTATTGTCAGAAAGCATCTCAGACTTACGATAGTGACAGGTAGCTCCCTTGTAACCAGTATTGGCACAGTTGCAGTAAAAACTGTTCCAGGTCTGTGAACATTCACTACCATGTTCACAATAATTAGGTAAACACCTAAAATGAAAAACAAGGAGTATTTTCACTTTTTTCCATTTGTTTGCATGTTACTTTTATTTATCAGTGGATACAAAATCATGGAAAAGAAGTATAACAACATAATGGAAGTCTTCAAGTTTATTGGGGAAGATGTCAATATGATTACTAGAAAACTTCTTTCCATCCTCCCCACTATTCCAGTGGCTTATAATTCACTGTGAGAACAAATTTAAAGTGTAACATGACTAATTGTTACTTATTGTCATTCAGTGATCTGCAATTCAATACAGACAAAACAATGTAAGATTTATATGCTGATAACTCACTGGCAAATTTTGCAGCCAGTATGATTTCTTGAAAAAGATGTGTTACGACAAAGAAGCATCACAACAGATTTTTTCTTGTTTTTCTAAAAATAATAATTTTTCTTTTAAAAGTCAAGTTAAAAAAAAACCCCTGACTATAGCACCTGAGAACTAAATCTTTTTCTGCAACCATGTTTACTTCCTATTCTAGAAGGAGTAAAATATTCAGTATTCAGTATTCAGTTAGTTCCATCACAAGATGCAGTTTTCATTCTGGTGATATGAGCAGAAACCTGAAGATTAAGGTTTTATATTATAAAATATTGCCTGAGATGGATACCAGAAAATTTATCTTTCAACACAACTGAAAATATATTGCAATAGTGGCGCACTTTAATCAATTATTAACCAGCTTTTAATCTTAGAAATTAGTTAATATTGTAAATGTTTTGATTGCATGTGTATATCTATGTTTATCTGATATAGCACAGAAAGTATGAAAAGGCTTTATTGTTCATATTAAAGAAAAGAAAAACAAGCCCACTAATATTCACAGGACCTTAAAATGCCTCTTAAATCACTTAAGAAATTTCAGAAGGGTATTAAGATTGTACAAAGTCCAGTACTTCATACATCAATCTTATGAATAATTTAGAGGTGTTTTACATTCAGTCCTCCTGACTCTCAAAGAATTTTATCTTTCTGTCATGTGTATAAACAAAGATAAGCAGAGGTTTTCAAAGATGGGAAGGAAGGGAGAAGAAAGAGCAGGTAAAGTAAGCAGAGTGATACAGGTCACCTTTTAAAGGAAATAACTGACTTTCCTGTCACTGAAAGAGCTAATCTTGAATTTATTACCTCACTCATGGAATATATTTCTAAGACAAGTCTGTAGATTGCATGTTTCTGAAGGAGCTCTGGTTTGGAACACAAATATGATCTTTTGGCACCAGGTTTTCGAACATGTTCATATAAAATATTGTGTTTGGAGGAATCGTGTATTTTTGCATAGTAATAATTCTAAGGATAAATGCTTAATTTAGCTTTCTATAGGTTAGACTAGACATCAGTTATTTATAAGTATATATTTACTATAACATAAGTACCATTTTTGACTTTCAGTGCACACTCGGACAGCTGCTCTGGCTGCATCCAATTCAATCACAGTTTTTCTCATCTTATTTCTTTAAGATGAAGGTATCATTATTCCCAGACTGCAAGTGATTTACACGATATTTCTTTGTGTAAACCCTCTATCCATATTAATTAAACTTTGTAATAGTGTTCTCAAGATGAAAAGCTTAGATGAAATTGATGACACTTGAACTAAATTTAAAAGATGTGAAAACAGCTTGGTTTAATTTAACCGTTTTTAACACTAAATTTTTCACCTTCCCTCCCTGTTTCAGGATGTATAATGTAAAGTAGCCACTACCTACATCAAAATGAACCTATGAATGTGTTATATGCTGTGACCATATCCAAAGCAGATTTAGAACAGTGTTTTCTCTGAGGAGACAAATTTTCTATTAAAAATACTTCTAATATTAGAAAATGTATTTCTAATACTTCATCTGTATAAAATAATTTTCTGATTAATCACCAAGAACCAGAAAAAACCCCCAAACCCAGCTGATTAAGTATTTACTGCATGTAACTTGACAATAGACTTTTAAGTGCATGACAATTATGTACAATTTAAAACTAAGGCAGCAGACTAACAACAAGATAATATTCAAGGACAACACTAGTGCAGAACCTGAATATACTTTAGATATAGTTAAAAGTCATTTTAAAAGAATAAATAAGTGCTGCAATTTTCATTACCTTTCTTTATTCAATTTTTAAAATGCGGGAAAAATATTAGAAAACTATGGTGGTGCCAGTGTCCTGCCTTGCCTTGCCTCCCCTCCCCTTTCTTTTTTTGGTTTTTTTTTCCATATAAATCCATTTAGTCTGTTGTCGTTTTTTTTTTTTTTTTACCAGACTGCTGCCATGACACCAAAGGCAGTAATTCCTGTTAAGTTAGTGTTAATTTCTGTAGGGCTTGATTTAGTTATAAAACATTCATCTGAAACTCCTCAGAGACTAAAAATGCTAACTTTGTAAGGCATTTACTGTGTCCATAAAAGTTATTTTATCAATGGTTTATGTAAAATTAGTATCTATTAAACTAGTGTATTGTGATAAATGAACTGAGTGAAAATATATTAAGGAGAAATATATGAAGAGAGTTATTTGCATGCCCAAGAGGTATATAAGCTATGAAACTATATAGAGATATTATAAAATGAAAGGTTAAAGGAAGTAGTACAGGAAGAGCAGTGACTAGAAAAAATCATAATAATTTAAGCATAGGAGAAGGAAATTTATGGAAATGAGAAAAAAGAAAAGAGGAAAATTGTACTGCAACTTTTGTTTACACAATGAATGGGTTAATAAATTATATCACCACAAATAAATTAATGGTTATCCTCATCTGTCAATGAGGTTTGTAAACCTGATAAATTAAATAATACTCTATATATCTTAAAAATATACATATATGAGTTAAAGAATGGAAAATGGAATTATTTTCAGTTCATCTACTATTGCATAAAAATTCAGATTAAGCAATTTTTATGTTCAGACACTTTAAATGTGAAAAATCACATACATTCAGTGGTCCACTTTTTCTACTGCAAAAGCCATGAATAACTCTAAAACTTGGGTAGTGCTTCGATAATTGGAATTGCAGATGCAGAGATATCCATGAAGACTCCTAGACAGAAAAGGTGGTTTGTATGCCCTTAGGTGGAGCTGGAATGTCTACCATTAGGAGCACAGTGTTAAAAATGTTGATTACTTTAGCCTAGGGTATCTAAAGACATACAGCACTCATTGCACGAAGAAAATATTTTCCCTTAAATTAGTTTGTTACAAGTTGTTTAATACATCTAAGCAGTTTTAATGTTGGCAAAGAAGGATCCTTTGTATCAATGGGGACTTATGGTGAGGTACAGAATTAGTTTGATACACAGAAACATGAAGTTCATTCCATATGATGAGCTGTAGATATCAAAAGAAAAGAGATTATCTGAAGCAACAGGAAAGAAACAATTTTTTGGAGCAAGCTAACTCAAGACTAGAAGGCTTTTAAAAGAAACAGTATATTTTGAAATAAACTATAATGACTAGTGAAATTGATAAAAATGTAAGGATTACAGTTCTATTTTGATTAGTTAGGACGACATATGGTAAACATGCTGAGCCCTGAAAACTAAATATGGTAGAGTTGCTCCAAGAAAGGGGCAATTATCAAGATATAAGAAAACATCACTTAACTTCAGCAACTTTTAAAGAAAACAAAATGACCCAAATAAAAGCTTCTGAAAAGATTTTTTTTTTTTTGCCCTTTGGTATTATTGATCATGGGAAGCCATACATAATTCTGATAAATTATGAGACTAACATAAACCAGAATAAATGAGCATTCACAGTCTCAGAAAGAAGTAAAAACAATTTGACAAGAACTAAGGCTGGGAGGTTTTAGTGTCTTACACAAGTCCATACTGGTATAAAAATTAAAATCAGATAGCAGTGGTACTGACATAAAATAAAATGTTAATGAAAAATAATTATGGTAACTATCCTTAAATGTTATAAAAATTCAAGAAGACAAAAATATGAGGAAGTGAGATATATAGATATATATAAATATAACCCCTTTGATACAATGTTTACAATCAAAAAGGATTCTCAAAAAAATAAAGTGGTATTGAATAAGATAAAAGTGCTATGACATTTAGAATACTGTAAATAGTGCCTGATTTCTATATACTGAGGTTTACAGAGTGACTTATACTTACTTGCATACACTAACTTATTTTTGAAAATGCACATGTGAACGGTGAACATACTATGGCTGTTCAAAAGCTTAAAAGAACGGGCGTCTCTACATGCAAATATGTACCATGTTCCTTAAAGAAATTTAGGTAAAACATTCTTGCATTCATAAAGGAAGAGATTATTCCTAAATCACAGCTCTGAAATGTGCATTTTGAGAGGTCCCCAGTTACATTATACATTGAAAAATTCACAGTAAATTGGAGACAGTAATTGAAATAAATTACAACAGAAGCCGATTTGGTAATATTTTCCATTCATAATCTTGTTTTGCTCTCCATTAATGTGTTTGACAAAAGAATATGTAGATCCCCACATTACATTTTTTTGACCTGATTCTTCCATAGAATCACAGAATCATAGAATCACCAGGTTGGAAGAGACCCATCAGATCATCGAGTCCACCCATTCCTATCAAACACTAAACCATGTCCCTCAGGACCTCATCTACCCGTTTCGTAAACACCTCCAGGGAAGGTGAATCAACCACCTCCCTGGGCAGACTATTCCAATACCCAATGACCCTCTCCATGAAAAACTTCCTCCTAATGTCAAGCCTAAATCCCCCCTGGTGGAGCTTGAGGTCATTCCCTCTTGTTCTGTTGCCTGTCACTTGGGAGAAGAGGTCAGCTCCCTACTCTCTACAACCTCCTTTCAGGTAGTTGTAGAGAGCAATGAGGTCTCCTCTCAGCCTCCTCTTCTCCAGGATAAACAACCCCAGCTCTCTCAGACGCTCCTCATAGGGTCTGTTCTCCAGCCCCTTCACCAGCTTTGTTATTCTTCTCTGGACCTGCTCCAGAGCCTCAACATCCTTCTTGTGGTGAGGGGCTCAGAACTGAATACAATATTCAAGGAGTGGCCTCACCAGTGTGGAGTACAGAGGGAGAATCACCTCCAAGGACCTGCTGGTCACACCATTTGCAATACAGGCCAAAATGTTTTTGGCCTTCTTGGCCACCTGGGCACACTGCTGGCTCATGTTCAGTCAGCTGTTGACCAACACCCCCAGGTCCCTCTCCTCCTGGCACTTTTCCAGCCAGACTTCTCCCAGTCTGTAGTAATGCATAGGATTGTTGTGCCCCAAGTGCAGAACCCAGCATTTGGCCGTGTTAAACCTCATGCCATTGGACTCAGCCCAGCCGTTCAGCCTGTTCAGATCCCTTTGCAGAGCCTTCCTACCCTCCAGCAGATCAACACTTCCACACAGTTTAGTGTCATCTGCAAACTTGCTAAGGGTACCCTCAATGCCTTCATCAAGGTCGTTGATGAAGACATGGAACAGGGCTGAACCCAGCACTGAGCCCTGGGGAACCCCACTTCTAACTGGCCTCCAGCTGGATTCAACTCCATTTACCACCACTCTCTGGGCCCGGCCATCCAACCAGTTTTCCACCCAGGAGACTAAGTTCAACTTCAGTGTTGAAAAACCAACAGTTATACTGTACTTTAGAAGATGGAAGAAAGTGTCATGAGTTCTGTCAGAGATGACAAAAACAAGACAGTGAAATAAGTGAAAAATGAGAAAACAGGTCAAAAGGAGTAGGGTGCAAGAAAAATAAGAAAAAATGTAAATGTATGTTGCATCTCAAATACAAATCCCTAACAAGTTCTATGATAAAGTTTTAGCTGATGCAAAACTCTTCTTAGTTGTATGTCTATTCCACTTACTGGCTATGGCAAAGTCAGAATTAACTTGGTAAAGGATAAATTAACGAAAAGAATTATATATACCCAACTGTATATACGTTCAAAATTTGATAGGTGTAGGAAGATTAATGAGAAGACACATTACAACCTAACTGATAGGATTACATTGTAGGCAGATTTTTTTCACCCTTTCTCTAGAGGTTTTCCTCTGTCAACTTTTGCACACAATTAGGTAAAGAACTAGTATTAATTTTGTGTTACATCTACAAGGCATTGTGATTTTCTTCAAAACATTAACCTGGATAGACAATACACAGTGCTTTTTCTGTGCATGGAATGCATGTCACAGAAATATGTCTGTGTGACTGGACCTGAAATTGGCTGTGATCTTGAAGCAGATTTTTGCCTACACTATTTTCTCCAAAGTAAGCTATTTTTAGAAATCCTTTAATTCAATGGCTAGGATTTTTTAGATCAATAATTAGCTTTGGAGGAGGAAAAATTTAAGGAGTGGAGCAGAACTATTTAAAAGCCCATCTTTCCCCTCCTGGTTGTGCCACTTCATTACTGCCCAATCAGCCATTACAGACTTTCCTCTTGGTTCAAAGCAACAATCCTCGGCTTACAGCAAACTTTGCACAGATGCCTGTGACTGCATTCTCACAAATTTACAGTAGAAAACTTCTTCCACTCCCTGCTTGTGTGCCTTCTTGTTCTCTTCTCAGCAGCTTCTACTGTTCTACAACACCAGTTTTGGCTCAACCAGTACTTTCTCCATACTGGACTCTAGCAATGTCTTTCCATCAAGTATTTTGGTTTATTTCTGGGAGGTATACAGTCTTTCCCCCCTGAATAGCCACTTAAACTAGTCACTTTCTTTCAGATAGATGTTAATGACATATATTGCAACTTATTTGATTAGTTCAGAACATAGCTGAAAAAAGATTTCTCATGCACTGTGATTAATTCTATCTACAGTGTTTCTGGATGCATAGAACATAGGAAGCAGCATTAAGTTGTAATAACACATTATTGCAAAAAGTGATGAGGGTTGCATGTCACAGGAGGGGATGTATGTCTCTAGCTTTACTTGAAAAAAAAGTAAGATGTTTAAAATTTGTTAGAAATACCAAATAACCATAATCCCAGTTACTCTTTCTGCACTTATTCTAGACTTCTGAATTCTTCCTAAAGAAGCAGTATGCTGTTTTGTAAGTATTCTGTTCTTTATCATTAACTCAGTACTGAAAACAAAACATCCAAATATATAAATGAGTAAATGTTATTTTCTTACCTGTCCATAATGCCACATAAACCTATCTGTAGGTTACTGAAATTGCCCAAAAGATTTTGCTGAACAGCGATCATATCCACTGCTTTGCCGCCAATGGAAATGAGGCGCATGCATCCTTGAAAGCCAGAAAGTGAAGTATTACATTCAGAAATGTTTCCAGTGTTAGGGCAGCCTGGAAAAAAAATATGAAACCTGAGCTGAAAAAAAGAAATTCTTGAGAAATTTTATATTCCAGAAGTAGGTTGAACTTTGATTTTTCTCCAGGTGCTGTAAGCTTTGTGGGTGTAACATTTTAGCCAGAAGCTCTCCAGAACAGGCATAGTAGTGCAACTGTAAATAAACATTTCTGTGCGGTCTTATGTTTCTAAAGTATATCCAAAATCATTAATAAAAATTTGGGTAAGACATAACTCAAGCAGCAGTTCCAAATCAATCACAGAATCAAGGTGGAACAGATGACTGACTTTAGTGACAAAGTGCTAGGTTACAAGACAAGGTGCATATGATTTGGTAGTTTTGAGTCAAAACTGAAGTCAAATAAGACAGAAAGTTGTTACAAAGTACAGTAATTTATCAAACTATCCAAAAGATTCTGGAAAGCACCTAAGATGATTTATTGATGCAGGTCATCAATGACTTAACTAGGAAAGACACTCTGTTGGATCTGCTACTCATAGACAAGGAAGAAATTGTTGAAAATGTCAATATCAAGGTCAGTCTTGATTACAGAACATGAGGCTGTGGAGTTTATGATCCACAGAGAAAAGAGCAAGACAAATAAAGCAGAATTAGAACCCTAGATTTCAGAAGAGCTAAGGTTGGTCTGTTAAGAAGCTCTTTTGAAGTTCAGATCGGAAAGTGCAGTAGGGAGCAAACAGCTGGACATTTTTGAACAAAAAGCCTTTGGAGCAGAATAGTCTGAGCAAGTGAGGCAGACCATCTGCAAACATAAACACAGAGATCTTGAGTGAGAGCAAACACAAAAGGAGAAGTACACAAAATGCAAGCTCACAAAACTCAGGGACATGAAATCCAGAGGGGAATACAAAGATGTTACTTGCATGTCTAGTTATGTAGTACAGGAATCAGGTGGAGTTAACTCCTCTGGTGGAGTTAAAACTATCAAGGAATGTGAAGTGCAACAAAAAGGTTTCTATAGGTATGACAGAAGCAAAAAGAATGCTAAGGAGATCATGGGTACACTACTCCTTGGGTCAGAAGGGCTAGTCACAAGGGTTTGAAAAGAATTGGGTTTTTTTCAAGGCCTTTCTTCTTCAGTCTTCACTGGCAAAATTAATGTTTAGGGTTTAAATGTCCTAGCAGAATATGAACAAGAGAAGCAGTACTCACAATAATGGAAGAACAAGTCCAAATGGCACCTGAGGGTGCTGCAGGAGCTGACCAGTGTCATAGCAACAATTTTTATTGTCATTGTGAAGCTATTATAATTTTAATCCTCAAACCTTGATGAAATTTATAATGACTGGAAAAGGCAGATACTACACCCATCTTCAAGTGGGTAGGCATAGGAATGTAAAGGCCAGTCAGCCTCATTGGAGTCCCTGGAAAATTCCTGGAGTGAATCTTCTTAGAAGGTATTTCTATACATGCAGGACAAGACAGTAACTGGGTAACTTCAGCTTCAAGGCTAAATAGGTCTGACTAAGCTCTCTCAGCTGAGTTGATAACCTTTGGAAGAAGGGACAGTCAAATAATAAAGACTACATGGTTGTCATGAAATTATGCAGTGAGAAAATTAGACGGTCAAAGTGTATTAAGCTAGGCATGAATCTTGATCTGCTTGAGGGAAGAAAGGAACTACAGAGGCATCTAGACAGGTTGGATTGATGAGCCGAGGCCAAATGTATAAGATTAAACAAGTTGGCACTGGTGAGACTGCACTTCGAAACCTGTGTTCAGTTCTGGGTCCCTCACCACAAGATGCATATTGAGACTCTGGAGCAAGTCCAGAGAAGAGTTATGAAGCTGGTGAAGGGGTTGGAGAACAAGTCTTATGAGGAGCGTCTGAGAGAGTTGGGGTTGTTTAGCCTGGAAAAGAGGAGGTTGAGGGCAGATGTCATTGCTCTCTACAACTACCTAAAAGGAAGTTGTGGAGAGGAGGGAGATGGCCTCTTCTCCCAAGTGACAGAGAGCAGGATGAGAGGGAATGGCCTCAAGCTGTGCCAGGGAGGTTCAGGCTGGACATCAGCTAAAAAAAAAAAAACATGGAAAGGGTCATTGGACACTGGCACAGGCTGCCCAGGGAGATGGTTGAGTCACCTTCCCTGGAGGTGTTTAAAATATAGGTGGATGAGGTGCTGAGGGGCAAGGTTTAGTGTTAGACAGGAATGGTTGGACTCTATGATTTGGTGGGTCTTTTTCAAACCTGGTGATTATACGATTCTATGATTCCAAGATTCTGAGAGATCTGGACTCTTCAGCCTTGGAAACAGAAGATAAAACTGTTATAAAATGATACAGAGAAGATGGAGCCAGACTTTTGGCAAAAGCTCACAGTGGTGAGACAGAAAAACCATGGTGAATTTGGATCTGAGGTAGACATCCTTGAAGCTGTTGAATGTCTGAGCAGTCACTGTCCTGTATTTCCTGACCTAATCAGACTAGTTTAGAATAGAGAACTGGGTGAGGCAATGGGATATTGTACCCAGTCTACGAGTAACATTCTGTAAGTATCTAATATTGTGGGTTTCCTGATGTGCTACTGATTCTGAAATACCTCGTTCACTAATTAAACATTAAAGCAATTAAAGCAATAAAGCAATAAACTGCTTTGATCCTGATTTGATTTAAACTATATCCATTCATCAGTTTTTCTCAACAGTAGCCCAACACTGTATAGCCAAATACACCTAAATGATTTTTTCCTTTGACTTTCTTCCAAAGAGTTGTATTGCTTCTGGAAGTATGCACAAGGGCCATTCTTTGATCTTAGTCAGAAAATAGTGCATTCTGTTTCACAATAATCAAAGGCCTTGTTTCATGATGTTAGGAAGCAGGTACTTTCAAGACACTTCTCTGTTCCACAGAGCTAACAGGTACTTTCTGAAGTCCTATAAAGACAGTGTAGATGTTTACTGTACAGGAGAGAAAAATGATAGTGAAAACTAGTAAATCTATTCAAGTGATGGTACAACAATATAAACACTAAAGATATGTTTTTAAAAACTATGCTATAGAAAATGAAGTAAAACTGAAATGAAATAAATTCTCAGTGTGTTTTAATCTGGTGAGGAACCAAACTGTTAGTAACTGTTACTACGTCTAAAGGAAATGCCTATTATCGGCTTGGCATATTGTTTTCAAAGCAACAAATCTGCAGACTTGTAAAACTCCAAACACAAGCATGGTAACTTCAGAACCACACATACTTAGGCAAATCAATTACATGTCTAATCGCATTCTTTATAGCATTTTACAATAAAATGATAAAACCAACTCTGTCCTTTCTCCTGAAAAATCTGACATTCATTTGGATGAGGTACTTCCAGTGGAGTTCATATTAAAATAACAATAAAATAAAGCTAGAGAAGTCAGAAAAACTTTTACATCTAGATGTTATGCAGAATTGTTTCTCTGATATTTTAAATTGTGTCTGTGTCATCTTCCAGTTTTGTTGAGAAAAGTCAGAGTCATTAATATTAATGAAATACGGATTCCTTATAATTGCAGGCCAGATATTAAAGACAGGAATAAATCCACTAAAATAATTTAAAATCCATTAAAATTCCCCTATTTACCTTATGTGCTCATTGCAATATTAAATAATCTCTTTTTGCTCTTCTTCCAAAAACTCAGGGGGGTAGTATATACTTGATAATAACATGACTAGAACGTTTGCATTTATTGCACATTTTTCCAGTAATATACATATTTACTAAAACAAATAAACTAACCAGTATGTCCGCAGGACACCTCTCCTGGAAGGCTGATATTTATGTTTCAACATTCAGCACGTAGGAACATGCTAAATAATCACGTATACGAGAAAGAAAGTCAAAATCCATTGTCTGCATTTTGATTGTGGTATATTACATGGAATTTTGATAAACAATTTTTCTAAACTAAGAAATCTACTAATTTTCTCCAAGTTTGTATGACACGCACAAACCACTGATTTCAGCAGCTGTAAAGATGAAATCAGGGAAGTTGAGGGGTGTTACTCTATCAGTAACAACATGCATGATATGAAAGGAAGATATCAAAATGTAGGTTTTAGGCAGAAGTTATATTCTCCACACACAGGAAAGCTGCATCACTATCATAAAAGAAAATAAAAAAAATATTGTAAATATGTATAATGTATAGAAGATATTTACATAAGTAAGTAACTGTTCACATGAAGTTAAAACTTGAAGTTATCCCAGTGGAGGATGCAAAAAACTGATTTAGCAACACAATGAGAGTGCAATGAGAGACCGTTTTCTGTCTGCCTGACTGTCCACCAGAAAATATTCAATAATAACAGCATGATATCAGAGAATGGTGTTCAAACAGTGACCAAAGATTTAGGATGGGAATTTATCCTACTCCATGTTATATAACTTGAAGGGAACACAAAAAGATCATGGCAGTGCCTGAAAACCAGATCCTTTGAGAGATATCCAAGCTAGGCAAAGAAAAATTGAGGCAAGTCAAATAATGCTCACCACTTGATTAGATATGTAAGGAAATAACAAAGTTTAACTGTGGGATATTGCCAGCATAAATAAACGATGTATTTCACCTCCAAAGTAGAAAGCACCTCCTGAATGAATTTGCAGAGGTATGGAGCTGTGAGCAGATGAGGTCACATCATTGTCTACTATTACACTGATTCGATTCCTTTTTGCAGAGAAGGATACCAAATGCCACTGGCCACTATTTAATCCAGAACCTAGAAGGTAAAGAAAAACACAAAAAACAAGAACAAATGCCCATTACTTATATTACCTGAATGTTATAAAGTGAAAAAGAGGAGAGAGCTGTGGAGCAATCAGAGCTCACATAACACCTGCAAGTGTGAAAGGGAAAAAGAATAAGAAAGAGCATAAATGGTTTTTGTGAAGACAGAGCCTTTGTCCATTGCCTTGCTTCACATAAGATAAGAAACAATAAAACTACTTCACTGAATGGGTCTTACTGTTGTAATACTTCTCACCAGTAATACATCCATTCAATGCAGTGATGGTGTAAACTACACTCTCAGTCTGAAGAGGTTATCATTAAGCTATCACTGTGATCTTCAGCAACCACCATGTCAATGTCAGAGGATTATTTTTCTTTCAATTGTCTTTTTTATTGGAAAGATATGTGACATTTTTTCTGTGAGTTAGTTTCTAGCACTAATTTACATTATCTCTGATTTGTAGGTGGAAGGTGCCAACAACCAATGAACTTGAAGCTCTGATCATGGAAAGCATTTGTATATGCTTAAAAAATTCTATACAAGGCAGTATGTAAGTACATTGTTCTTACATAAGTCAATCATGTTCTTGAGTGTTCTGCAGAGCAAAGATGTTTTTTTTAATGAAGAATGAAGAATCATAGAATCATAGAAGCACAGAATCATAGAATTACCAGGTTGGAAGAGACCCATCAGATCATTGAGTCCAACTATACCTATCAAACACTAAAACATGTCCCTCAGGACCGCATCTACCCATGTCGTAAACACCTCCAGGGAAGGTGAATCAACCACCTCCCTGGGCAGAATATTCCAATACCCAATGACTCTTTCCGTGAAAAACTTCCTTCTAATCTCCAGCCTAAATCTCCCCTGGTGGAGCTTGAGGCCATTCACTCTTGTCCTGTCCCTTGGCACTTGGGAGAAGAGGCCAGCTCCCTACTCTCTACAACCTCCTTTCAGGTACTTACAGAGAGCAATGAGGTCTCCTCTCAGCCTCCTCTTCTCCAGGATAAACAACCCCAGCTCTCTCAGACACTCCTCATAGGGCCTGTTCTCCAGCACCTTCACCAGCCTCGTTGCTCTTCTCTGGACTCGCTCCAGAGCCTCAACATCCTTCTTGTGGTAAGAACTGGACACAATATTCAAGGAGCAGCCTCACGAGTGCTGAGTACAGAGGCAGAATGACCTCCCTGGACCTGCTGGTCACACCATTTCTGATACAAGCCAGGATGCCATTGGCCTTCTTGGTCACCTGGGCACACTGCTGGCTCATGTTCAGTCGGTTGTCAACCAACACCCCCAGGTCCCTCTCCTCCTGGCAGCTTTCTACACAGACTTCTCCTAGTCTGTAGCACTGCACAGGGTTGTTGTGCCCCAAGTGCAGGACCTCATGCCATTGGACTCTGCCCAGTGGTCCAGCCTGTTTAGGTCCCTTTGCAGAGCCTCCCTACCCTCCAGCAGATCAACACTTGCACACAGCTTAGTGTCATCTGCAAACTTGCTAAGGGTACACTCAATGCCTTCATCCAGGTCATTGATGAAGAGACTGAACAGGACTGGACCCAGCACTGAGCCCTGGGGAATCCCACTTGTCACTGGCCTCCAGCTGGATTTAACACCCTTTACTACCACTCTCTGGGTGCAACCATCCAACCAGTTTTCTACCCAGCAGACAGTGCACCAGTCCAGGCCAGAGGCTGACAGTTTCCGTAGCAGAATGCTGTGAGAAACTGTGTCAAAGGCTTTACTGAAGTCCAGGAAAACCACATCCACAGCCTTTCCCTCATCCAGCAGCCGAGTCGCTTTGTCATAGAAGGCGATCAGGTTTGTTTGGCAAGACCTGCCTTTTGTGAACACATGTTGACTCAGCCTGATCAACCAGTTCTCTTGCAAGTGTTTCATGACAGCACTCAAGATCACCTGTTCCATGACTTTCCCTGGCACTGAGGTCAGACTGACAGGCCTGCAGTTTCCCAGGTCCTCCCTGTGACCCTTGTAGATGGGCACTACATCAGCCAGCCTCCAGTCCAGTGGAACTTCCCCAGTCTTCCAGGACTGTTGGAAGATGATGGAAAGGGGTTTGGTCAGTATATCTGCCAGTTCCTTCAATACCCTAGGGTGAATCCTGTCTGGCCCCATAGACTTGTGGGTGTCCAGTTGGGCAAACAAGGCTCTGACCACCTCCTCTTGGACCATGGGAGCCTCGTATTGCTCCTCTAGTTCTGGGGTTTGTACACAGAGGGAACAGCTTTCTTTACAATTAAAGACTGAGGCAAAGAAGGCATTAAGTACCTCAGCCTTCTCCTCATCCCCTGTCACTGTTGTTCCCTCTGTGTCCAAAAGGGACTGTATGGTCTCCCTAGTTCTCCTTTTGTTATTTATATATTTATAGAAATATTTTTATTATCTTTCGTGGACTTTGCCAACCTGAGTTCTAGTTCAGCCTTAGTCCCTCTGATTTTTTCCCTACACAACCTCACTTCTCTCCTGTAGTCCACCCAAGAGGCCTGTCCCCTCTTCCAGAGCCTATAAACATTCCTCTTCTTCCAAATGTCACTTGAGATCTCTGTATTCAACCAAGTTTGTTTTTCCCCTGTCGGCTTTTTTTCCAGAACACAGGGATGGCTTTCTCCTGAGTTACTAGGATCTCCTTTTTGAAGAGCTCCCAGCCCTTATGGGCTCCCTTGCCCTTAAGTACTGTCTCCCAGGAGACTTTGCCAAACAGCCTTCTAAAGAGTTCAAAGTCTGCCCTCTGGAAATTTAATGCAACTGTCCTGCTTATCTCCCTCTTCACTTCACCTAGAACAGAAAACCCTGTCATCTCATTGTCACTTAGTCCTAGGCGTCCCCCTACTGCCACATCCCCCACAAGGCCTTCCCTGTCGACAAACAGCAAGTCCAGGAGGGCACCTTCCCTTGTTGGTTCATTCACTAGCTGCGCAAGGAAGTTGTCTTCCACACACTCTACAAACATCCTAGACTGCTTCCTTTCTGCTGTATTGTACTCCCAGCAGATATCAGGGAGATTGAAGTCTCCCACAAGAACAAGAGGCATTGATTTGGAGATTAACCCCAGCTGTTTATAGAAGAGCTCATCAGCTGCCTCTCCTTGGCTAGGTGGCCTGTAACAGACTCCCAGCACAAAAACTAGCTTCTTATGGGCTCCTCTGATTTTAACCCACAGGCACTCAATCTCCTCATCATCACAATCCATCTCAATGCTGTCCAAGTCCTCCCTTACAAAGAGGTCTATCCCACCTCCTCTCCTAACCTTCCTATCCCGCCTGAAGCTTTTATACCCCACCATAGCTTCACTCTAATTATATGAGTCATCCCACCACGTTTCTGTGATGGCAACAACATCATAGCCTCCTTGACCTATGACAGCTTCTAGCTCTTCCATCTTATTCCCCACGCTGCGTGTATTGGTGTAAATGCACTTCAACTGAGTAGCCAACTCTTCAGTCCTCTTAGAGGGAACAGTGCTTGTTCCCAATTGCCTGTTAACTGAAGTAGCTTGCACCAAAGTACCTGTATCTCCTTTACTGCTCCAAGGTGCATTCTCCCCCACTTCCTGTGTGGTGATGTGCTGGTGGTCCTCACCAGCACACCCTCTCCTAATCTCTAGTGCCCCACATCCAGGCACGCTCTTGCCTAGCCTTGACTCAATCCCCTTCCCCTTCACATCTAGTTTAAAGCTTGATTTATGAGCTTAGCTATGATTTTAACAAGGGCCTTAGCCCCGCCAGGAGACCCACATGCCCCAACTTTCACAACCGTGTCAGGGGGCGCACAAACCACCCTATGATCAAAGAATCCAAAGCCCCTTTCCTCGCACCAGGTTCGGAGCCAGGCATTAATTGAGTTCTTTTTTGTAAGTTGCAGGTCCAAAAGAATAAACCCTTTGAATTATGTGATGTCTTTTCTCAGCAGCAGAGTACTTATGTTTTGTGATGTGTGATTTATCTCTTGAAATGTCATGTATTTATACACTCCTCTCTAGAAGGAGTTGTATATTCTAAAGAAAAAGTCCACCAGAAATAAAAAAAGAAAGATAGAAAGTTTCAAACAACAAATTACATCATAACTAGGATACTTACACAGTTAACTGACACAGGGTAATCCAAAATCAGCACACACTCAAGAGATAAATAAAAAAAAGTGATAAATCACATTATAAATTCAGATAAATTATCATCTAGAAAATATCTCTGATACATTGAATATTACATAAACCTTACACATACTTTTAATAATTTGTTTCCTTATTTCAACCACTATATTTATTAAGGACCACATAAGTGGAAACCAAATCCTAACAGGAGCAGTACCCTTAACCTTACATTACCAAAAGCTCCAGCTTCGTTCACATCGTCCTTAAAATTAAACTAGGAATTTATTTATTTATATAGGTACTTCAGATAAATTATATTTTTCTCAGTTGTATCTCTGTAATATGTTATTTTTTTTCCTTTAGTAATTATAGAATATTTTGGGCTAGAAGGGACCTTTAAAGATCACGTAGACCAACATCCCCACCATATGCAGGGACTTCTTTTATTAGATCACAATGCTTAATATATACACAACCTTATCTCAAGCCACTCATTCCTCAGTCTGTATTAATACTGGAGATTTATCTGACTCAAGTACAGGAACTTGTACCTGATGAACACCATGAGGTTCTCATGGGCCCACTTCTCAAGACTGCCTAGGATTCCTTCCTTCTGGTGAATCAACTTCACCACTCATCTTAGTGTCATGAAACTTGCTGAGGATGTACTCAATCCTTCTGTCTATGTCATTACTGAAGACAAATATAACAAAAAAATTCTGCAATTTCATTTCCATTGCTGCAAGGAAACTTGCTTTTAGTTCTTAGAGTCTCGATTCCAGTATTCTCTTGGTTTATGAGAAAACAATATTCTAAATATTGCTACATTTGACTGTCAGGGTAGGTAAGATAATGTCCTAACATAAGGGAGATTGAATGAATGACTGAAGTAGAAGAATCTTTTAGTTACTGGAAAAAATAACTAAATGAATTTTGCACCACTACGGAGTGGTACGACATAAGAATGGTGGAGGCCAACAGACTGCTAACATTTCCCTTCCATCTGAAAATTACATTAGCTGATGCTCCACTAGGAGCTTTAAAAATACTTAATGAAAAAATAAGTGAGGAACAAATAGCAATTAAACTTTTAGTGCATAATAAGGTAACTATTAAACAAGACAATAATTTATTCTCATTAATAGTGCCTTCATAATTTTGATATCTAAGTAATAAAAAAAGATTTGTGGGACATCTTGCAGAACAATAACATCCAATCTTAAGAGCACAGACATAAAAAGAAAATATATATATCTTACTAGGAAAGCAGTATGAAACATAAAAAACTAGTTTAGAAAAAGTAATTTACAGATTGCTCTGAAGCATAACCACCAAATGCAATGTCTGCTAACATAACTTAATTAAAAGCTACACGGAAATTAAAAGCTGTATAGAAAGACAGGGTCACATGAAGAAACTGCAATAAGATCTCAAGCATTTATATACGTTGTAATTCAATTTGGTCTCATCATTCAACATAAATTCACTTTAGTAATCATAAAACCATAGAAATTAACACAAATTAACCTTGTGTTAATTGATTTTCTTAATCTATGTTAATTCTTTGTGAATATTTGAAGATTAGCTTGCAAAAGTATCTATAAAGGCAAGATATTCAGAGATTATTAAGTAAAAGAACAGTATAGTTTTAATAACTCATAAATTAACATGTAATTCTCTTCCATTTTCACATGGTTGCAAAAATCTTTAAACAACAGATAATCCATTTAAGAACTACGCACTTTGAATTAATCATCAAATATTGTGTTTGTCTGTGAAAACCAGGTCATAAGTCTCTGTGTATAGGAGAACAAATCTGTACAACGATCCATAATTTAATTACCTAATCTCCATACACAGACTTGAATTGCTCTAGTAAGCATAATAATAAATACTTCAAAAACTTAATAAAGGGTTTCCCCATAATATATTGTTAGATAACTTATTACTCAGAAAAGAATAAAATGGGTTTGTAGTAGCTGGTCTTCACAAATAGAATTCCTGTTGGTAGACCATGGAAAGTCATAGCATGAGGAATTTAAATTCTGTTTCAGCATAGAGTGTCAAGATTTATTTTGGAGTGTTCCTGCTAATATAATGTATTTTGTTGAATACAAATTGTAATTGAAACAGCTCCTAAAAAGTCAATTAATCACTGTTAAATACACACCACTAACATTGTTACTAAAGAATTGAGATTTCCAAATGTGAACCATGGGAAACCTGCCATTAAAACAGTATTCTCTTTGCGTCATTTCCTTTAGATTATAACCAACATCAGGGTTGATCCTACTATCAGTAATAGGATCAAAGTATTTAGGTAAATTTCAACATTATCTGTGGTCAGTACTGGTTTACAGTCTTTTCCTGGATTAAAATAATCAACTTTTTGGAATCATACTTCTAATCATGATATATCTGAGAAATACAACAACCTTCAGAATCATGTTTTACTTATTCTGTTTTCTCTTTTTTTCTCCTCCTCTAAGGAATTTTCATTTTATATCAGGAACTGAAGTAAGGAATCAATCTAAAAGAAACTGAGGCACAGAGCAAAGATTAAGGAGGCCTCATCTTTAAATCCTGTGACTGTTGCTTTGCTCTGCTTGGCTTTATTTTGCTCTCATTGTCTCCCTTAAACTGCCAAAGTACGATTTCTAAACATTATAGATAAGCGATTCTCCTTTTATGTTTAAACTGATCATAATTTTTTGTGACATTTTCTCCCTGTTTTACATTGCTTATTAGTTCTGTGGTGTTTGAAAGGTGTTTTGAGGATTTAATATTTTATTGTAATTATTTTATTATTTTTTATTTCAGTAATTGCTTGATTTACTTACTGTATTTGTCATTGCTTAAGACGAAGTAACATAAAATAGCATCATTGAGCCTCTTGCCTTGAAAATTACTCTGGTAATTGCCTTGACTTACATCCCATCACTACAATGCATATACTCCATATAACATTATATCCTTCATACAATGAAACATTTAACTTATATTCCAAGTACCAATGCAAAACAGAGTTTTCCCACTTGTTATAGAATCATAGAATCACCAGGTTGGAAAAGACCCACCAAATCATAGAGTCCAATCATTCCTATCAAACACTAAACCATACACCTCAGCACCTCATCCACCTTGTCCTTTAAACACCTCCAGAGAAAGTAACTCAACCACCTCCCTGGGCACCCTATTCCAATGCCCAATGACCCATACTGTGAATTTTTTTTTTCCTAATGTCTAGCCTGAACATCCCCTGGTGCTTGAGACCATCCTGTATCATCCTGTCCCCTGTCACTTGGGAGAAGAGGCCAGCTCCCTCCTCTCTACAACTTCCTTTTAGGTAGTGGCAGGGAGCAATGAGGTCTCCCCTCAGCCTCCACTTCTCCAGGCTAAACAATCCCAGCTCTCTCAGTTGTTGCTTGAAGTCCTGTTCTCCAGCCCCTTCACCAGCTTCGTTGTTCCTCTCTGGACTCGCTCCAGAGCATCAACATCCTTCTTGAGGTGAGGGGCCCAAAACTGAACATGGTGTTCAAGGAGCGGTCTTATCAGTGCTGAGTACAGAGGGAGAATGACCTCCCTGGACCTGCTGGTCACACCATTTCTGATACAAGCCAGGATGCCATTGGCCTTCTTGGTCACCTGGGCACACTGCTGGTTCATGTTCAGTTGGCTGTCGATCAACACCCCCAGGTCCCTCTTCTCCTGGCAGCTTTCTATGCAGACTTCTCCTAGTCTGTAGCTTTGCACAGGGTTGTTGTGCCCCAAGTGCAGGACCCGGCATTTGGCCTCATTAAACCTCATGCCATTGGTCTCAGACCATGGATCCAACCTGTTCAGATCCCTTCGCAGAGCCTCCCTACGCTCCTGCAGACTGACACTTCCACCCAGTTTAGAGTCATCTGCAAACCTGTTAAGGGTACCCTCAATGCCTTCATCCAGGTCATTGATAAAGACATTGAACAGGGCTGGACCCAGTACTGAGCCCTGGGGAACCCCACTTGTCACTGGCCTCCAGGTGGATTTAACACCCTTTACTACCACTCTCTGGGTGCAACCATCCAACCAGTTTTCTACCCAGTAGACAGTGTGCCAGTCCAGGCCAGAGGCTGACAGTTTCCATAGCAGAATGCTGTGAGAAACTGTGTCAAAGGCTTTACTGAAGTCCAGGAAGACCACATCCACAGCCTTTCCCTCATCTAATAGGTGGGTCAGAATGCAATCTGCTTGGTTTGGCAAGACCTGCCTTTCATGAACCTGTGTTGACTCAGCCTGATCACACAGTTCTCTTGCAAGTGTTTCATGATAGCACTCAAGATCACCTGCTCCATGACTTTCCCTGGCACTGAGGTCAGACTGACTGGCCTATAGTTCCCTGGATCCTCCCTGCAACCCTTCTTGTAGATGGGCACAACATCAGCCAGCCTCCCGTCCAGTGGAACTTCCCCAGTCTTCCAGGACTGTTGGAAGATGATGGAAAGGGTTTTGGCCAGCACATCTGCCAGCTCCTTCAATACCCTTGGGTCGATCCCACCCAGCCCCATAGACTTGTGAGTGTCTAGCTGGGCAAGCGACTCTCTAAACACCTCCTCTTGGATCATGGGAGCCTCATTCTGCTCCTCTAACTCCTGTGTCTCTACACAGAGGGAACAACTTTCTTTACTATTAAAGACTGAGGTAAAGAAGGCATTAAGTACCTCAGCCTTGTCCTCATCCTTTGTTACAGTTATTCAATTTGTATCCAATAGGGACTGAATCTCACAGCATTCTGCTACGGAAACTTTCAGCTTCTGGTTTGGACAGACACACACTCTCCTGGGTAGAAAACTGGCTGGATGGCCGGGTCCAGAGAGTGGTAGTAAATGGTGTTAAGTTCAGCTGGAGGCCAGTGACAAGTGGTGTTCCCCAGGGCTCAGTGCTAGGTCCAGTCCTGTTCAATGTCTTCATCAATGACCTGGATGAGGTTATTGAGGGTACCCTTAGCAAGTATGCAGATGACACAAAGCTTGGTGGAAGTCTCAATCTGCTGGAGGGTAGGGAGGTTTTGCAGGGGGACCTGGACAGGCTGGACCACTGGGCAATGTCCAATAGCATGAGGTTTAACACGGCCAAATGCCGGGTCCTGCACTTGGGGCACAACAACCCTATGCAGAACTACAGACTGGGAGAAGCCTGGCTGGAAAACTGCCAGGAGGAGAGGGACCTGGGGGTGTTGGTCAACAGCCGACTGAACACGAGCCAGCAGTGTGCCCAGGTGGCCAAGAAGGCCAATGGCATCCTGGCTTGTATCAGAAACGGTGTGACCAGCAGGTCCAGGGAGGTGATTCTCCCTTTGTATTCAGCACTGGTGAGGCTGCTCCTTGAATATTGTGTCCAGTTCTGGGCACCTCACCACAACAAGGATGTTGAGGCTCTGGAGCGAGTCCAGAGAAGAGTGACGAGGCTGGTGAAGGGGCTGGAGAACAGACTCTATGAGGAGCGGCTGAGAGAGCTGGGGTTGTTTAGCCTGGAGAAGAGGAGACTCAGAGGAGACCTCATTACTCTCTACAACTACCTGAAAGGTGGTTGTGGAGAGGAGGGAGCTGGCCTCTTCTCCCAAGTGATAGGGGAGAGGACGAGAGGGAATGGCCTCAAGCTCCGCCAGGGTAGATTTAGGCTGGAGATTAGGAGGAGGTTTTTCACGCAGAGGGTCATTGGGCATTGGAATAGACTGCCCAGGGAGGTGGTTGAGTCACCTTCCCTGGAGGTGTTTAAGGTATGGGTGGATGAGGTCTTGAGGGACTTGGTTTAGTGTTAGATAGGAATGGTTGGACTAGAAGATCCGATGGGTCCCTTCCAACCTGGTTGTTCTGTGATTCTGTGAATATTCTCCCTGGTCCTCATTTTATTGTTAATGTATTTATAGAATGATTTTTTGTTATCTTTCACCAACTTGGCTAATCTGATTTCTAGCTGGACCTTAGCCCTCCTTTTTTCCCTGCACAATCTTACTTCCCTCCGATATCCACACAAGACATCTGTCCCTTCTTCCAAAGCTCACAGACATTTCTCTTCTTGATATCACTCAAGATCTCTCTGTTCAACCAAACTGCTTTTTCCCCTGCCAGCTCTTTTCCATAACATAGGGATGGTTTGGTCCTGAGCTGCTAGGATTTCCTTTTTGAAGAGCTCCCAGCCCTCATCACTCCCTTGCCCTTAAGGACTGTCTCCCATGGGACTTTGCCAATCAGCCTTCTGAACAGTCCCAAGTTTGCCCTCTGGAAGTTTAATGCTACTGTCCTGCTTATCACCCTCTTCACCTCACCTAGAACAGAAAACCCTATAATCTCGTGATCACTTAGTCCCAGGTGTCCTCCTACCACCACATCCTCCAGAAGGCCTTCTCCACCCACAAACAGTAGATCCAGGAGGACATCTTCCCTTGTTGGTTTGCTCGCCAGTTGTGCAAGGAAGTTGTCTTCCACGCACTCCAGGAACCTCCTGGACTGATTCCTTTCTGCTGTACTGTACTTCCAGCAGATATCTGGAAAACTGAAGTCTCCCACAAGAATGAGAGGCAGCAATCTATCTATCCCCGGCTGTTTTTAGGAGAACTTATCAGCTGGTTCTTGGCTGGGTGGTCTGTAACAGACTCCCAGCACAAAATCTGCCTTCTTTTGGGCTCCTCTGATTTTAACCCACAGACACTCAATCTCCTCATCACCACAATCCATCTCAATGGCATCCAAGTCCTCCCTTACACGGACGGCTACCCCACCTCCTCTCCTACCCTTCCTGTCCTGCCTGAAGAGTTTGTACCCGACCACAGCTGCACTCCAGTTATATGAGTCATCCCTTCATGATGGCAACATCATAGCCCACTTGCCCTATGACAGCTTCCAACTCCTCCTTCTTACTGCCCATGCTGCATGCATTGGTGTACTTCAGATGGGCTACTGAACCTTCAGCCCTCACACAGGGAATACAGGTTATTCCCAATTGACTGGTCATTGAAGTAGCTAACGCCAGAGTGCCAGTATCTTCCTTAGCACCATCAGGTGTAATTGTCCCACTTACTCTGTGTTGATGTACTGGTGGTGCTCACCAGCACACCATCTCAAGTCACTGGTACCCCACTTCCAGGCCCACTCCCAACTAACCTGGTCTCATTCCTCTCCCTCTTCACATCTAGTTTAAAGCTCAGCTAATGAGCATAGCTAGATTTTTAGCAAGGGCTTTAGCTCCCCTAGGAGATATGCATGTGTTATCCTTTGTAAGAAAGCCTGGGGGTGTGTGGGCCATCACATGATCAAAGAAACCAAATCCCCCCTCCTCACACCAGGTTTGGAGCCAGGCATTAATCAATTTCTTCTTTTTGACTTCTTGCTCCTCTGTATTTAGAATCGGAATGGAGCTAAATAGTATCTGAGCCCCAGAGCCCTCCATCATGCCCTGAAGTCTCTTTTTATGCCTTTGGGTTTTCTGTTCTCTGTATCATCACTACCACTTTGGATGCTATCAGAGGATAATAGTTCATCTCTTGGACCAGGGAAGGAAGTTTTCTAGTTACCTCGTTCACTGATGCCCATAGTAAGCAGCAGACCTCTCTGTGGAGCGGGTTCGGTCTGTAGATGGGTCCCTCCATTCCTTTTAGAAGGGAATCCCCTAGAATAATCACTCTCCTCTTCTTCTTAATGGAGGATTTTCTTATGTTTTTCTGAGGATGGCACAGTCTAGGGAAAGATTCTAGGCTGTGGGAACCATCATCCTCAGTTTACACAAGACATTACTGGAATTAACTTGCCTTCTTTTTCATTAATAATGTTCCTGCTTCATGAATTTGAAATATGAAACATGACATTTATAGTTGTATATGCTTCAAAATAAATCTAGGATCAACTGATGTTTTGGATATCAACATTGTGTTTAATGCAATCAAATTACACATTGTGTCCATAATGTATTCTCCCAGCTAATGGTCTCTTCTTTGTTCATACAGAGACCATCCTTATCCCAGCCTTATTTTCTCATCTTCATAAATTCTTCAAAATCCCATTTATCCACCTTATCTCTCTAGATCTATTATTCCTGTCTGAGAAAAATACTGTAAGGACCTTTTCATCCTTCTACAAGGAAGGTGTAAAATTCATTTTGCTCACATATAGGATGAAGAACTCTGAGGCAGCTGTGATGTATAGAGTGTCAGAACATAGTATACTACTGACAAAGCACTGCTTGGTGAAGGTATTGATACTATCACATGGTGATGTGATATGGCTTCTCATCATTTTTTAAAAAGTCCATGGAAGATGGAAATGTTATTGTCTCAGTCCTGCTTTCATATTTCATGAATGAAGGAGACTCCTGGATGGGGCAGCTGTTTTGATGTCCTCACATCAAGTGTTCCAACAGCACTCAGAAAAACTGAAGAATAGTTTTGGGTTTTTTTGAAACAAGGAGTCCCTTTGCTTTTAAAGTGAGTGAAAATGAAAGCTGGGAGATGCTTCTCAGTATTCCAGTTGAATATCTGTAGTATGACTGTATCTTACTATATCTGCCTTGTCCTTCTGTACTTATATATTTGTTTACCAACAAGACAGTGGTTCAGAAGAAGACTAGAGGGTATGCCTGAAGACTGCCTACCAATGCACATTAGCAAAAGTAGGTGATCTAGTCTCAATTCAGTGATTAACTGCAAAAGTGACCCTTTAGCTTTCAGTTACTTAGTCCTTTAATTTGCTATAGTCCTCCAAAAATTATTCAAACAAACAAAAGGTCAAACAAAAACAAAGAAGCAGACTCAAACTTGTCCCAGCTTTTGGGTATACATCCTGGTATTAGTCATCCTCTGTTCATATTTTATGGAGAGCTATAGGAAATAACAAACATAATATTTATAATAATGTAGAACTTTATAGTTCTTAAAGTTACTTAAAATTAGTTACTTGATGCCTTGAGAAGGATCTGACAGATGGCAAAAAGCATCTTTATGACGTAGCTTGGTAGAGTAAGAAATTCACCTGTTTGAACTCCATAACAGAAAGAGGACAATAATTTTCAGGATAATAGACATGAGCTTTATACTCAGATTTTCAGCCTATGTTGTTGCAAGTAATTTGTACTTGGTCGTGGGGAAAAAAAATATATATACATGCTTGCGAGAAGAAGTAGTATTTAAAAACAATTGGGATTAAAATCCACACAAATAAAGCACAATTACACACACAGTAATCATAAAACTAAGTCAAGAATATAGGTGCTTATTTAAATTACTTTACTTTAACCTATATATTCTTATGTGTAGGAATCTTTCTGTTACCTGCAGTAATGTCACTCAGTGATTTTCCTGGTTTATGAAGATTGATTTTAACTTTCCCGTTACTCAGATATAAGAGGAAGCCACCTGAACTCTGGTCTTGTTTACTAGACAACAGAAGTCCCTCCTTGTTCCAGGTGCGAAATTGGAAACTGATGAATACTTCCTCCTGCTCTGATGTGCCTGGCAGTGCCAGGTAACTACTGGAGCTTAGAAATGTAACAGGAACTACTTGTGGCTCTAAGCATGAGAAGGACACGTTGCCCTACAAAGAAATTGAACAAATATAGCATTAGGAACATTTACGGGAAAACAGTCATGAGAATTTTTGTATAGAAACTACACAGTTTCAAAAGGTCTTCAAGAGAACTTCAACATGTTAGTCTTAAAATCAAGTATGAATAACTAAGAACATAGATAGTTTCAGAAATATTTACCTATTTTTTCTGACAAAACAGAAAAAAATATCTGCCTAAACAAAGAATGGCAAGGAGTGAATGACATAAGACCCTAAATTACATGGGTGATTTAATGGTACTTCAGGAGTTAGACAAAAACTTCCTCTGCTTCCATTTTGGCTTAGCCTCAGGAAACATTAGGGACTAGATAAATTTATGAATGTCAGATTAAATGCCATTAAAAGCAAAGTTTGTTACATATATTTACATGAGTCTAAATGCCTATACACAGACAAAAATGTGAAGTATGGCTATTGATCATTTAAGGAGGTCTTAAATTTGAGAAAAAGAAAAAATCATTTTACTGTCCTAAAGAGAAACCTTTTCAAATCAATGTAATTGGAGATGCACGCTGACTGCAGTTTTTGTTTTCATGAAGAGTTAGAAAAAGTTCCACGTATAAACTCTTTCAATGTGAAATATATGCTTCATTAATCAAAAGAAAACACATATGGACTGCATTGTGAATTGTGTGTTGGCATCTGGCCTTTATTTTTTGCTTGACTCTGAAATCACATGTTCATAGGTACCTAAATAAACTTGAATATAAGTTCATTGAAAAACTCTGAGTTTTACCTGCACCTGTGGTTGTACTGAATGACATAAATAAGAAGACTAGAATGGGAACAGAAAACTTTTTGGGGTCTGGAATCAAAGTTACTTAATACTTTATGCCCTGTGAGAGTGATGCAACATGCTCTTTGATTTGATGACTTCTTGGCACCATGTGAACTACAAATAATTTCTTCTGTACAGATAATTACTAAAAGATTAATGACTTCAAAATCTAAAGTGGATTAAACTTCTGTTCAACACAAAGAGCTTTTAAACTTTTGAATTTAAATAAAACTTTCACCTTATAGTAAAAATCTAAAAAATCAATTTAAGAAAAGTAGTTAATAGACTCAGGTAAGATAAGGCATTGAATTTTATCTGTTTTCATTTTCTTCAAAGAAAATCTATACAAATAAATAAAAGCTCTGCCTTATGAGCTCAGCTGTAAAAAAATAAATAGTCAACTAAACTGACCTATAGTGAAAACGCAATTGTCAGATTAACAAACCTTGTTAAATGATAAAAGCTTACCATCTGCAGATCCCCCCTTCATCTTATTTGGACAGCTGCCTGATGTGGTATCAGACCAGCAAAGTGGCAATTTAACAAGAATTCTGTAGTAGCATAGACACTTCCTGGCACATTTATGCTATAAAACATTACCAAAATAGTTTCAAAAGTAGCAGTTTAAATCATTTGAGCTGAAGTTGATGAAATTTCAAAGTACCCTTATCATCAGTCCACACTGAGCTTCTTGTAACCCTCCTCTCCCTAACATTCATCAGCATTATGGACAGGATATTGTATGCAGGTATCAGTTCAGTTAATTCTGGAATGTTTCAGATGAGCTTCTCATGAGAATAGATATCCATCCCCCATCTTTTCTGGAACATGCAACCAAATTTGGTTGTTCATATTCTGAACTGAAATCTACATCCAAAGATTTGGAGCTTGAAAGCATTTAACAATTTGTTAATTATTTTGAACTGATTGGTTCCATCATACTTCTCTTTTTCCTGCTGTTAAATAATCAAAGGCCACAAACAGAAATGTCTCTTGAACTATTGGAGAAAAAAACCCAAAAAAAATAAAAAAACAAAAAACCCCAAACCAAACCAACAAAAAACCAACACCAAACCACAAAGGACTTACTAAAGTTTATAGAAAACCCTCTGTAACCCAGAAGGACATTAGTTTGTTATTGGAACCATTTTTCTAAACGGTAGAGGTTTGTCTAGTATAGCTTTTGGCTGTGTCACAATAATTGCATTAAACCTACCAACCTAAATTACAGCTCTTCAGAGGAAGGGCAGTAAAAATTGACAAACAGAACTTGTCTATCAAAATTATAATGCTCTGGAGAAAGCACAGTGGATCACTATCCTCAGCAATAGAAAGCTGGTTTTCTTACCAGTCATTTACAGAAGTCAGAGCACAAGTTTCGGTAACTTCAGACGTTTATATTTTGCCTGCTGGTTTATGTATATGCACAACAGTAAGACAACAAATAGCAGTGAGATATAGCACCCATCAGAACACCAGATAAAGAGCTGAAGAACAAAATGCATCCTGTGTTGTCTACTGAATAAGCCTGTACAGCACTGAATATAAAATAGTTCAATTAGGTGATTCCTTGACCTTTAATTTATTATACAACATGGATTTTACTAGAACTGTGTGTTAACAAGTTGCACATGAAAGTGGCTGTAGTCTTCTTATTTTCTCTATTTTACATATTCATTGTATCTTAATTATTAATCTCTTACCACAAAGTAGATCTGAGACTGATGCCTTCTGGCCTGGTCAATAATATTCACTCCATTATAATAAATATTTTCAAAACACCCATGAAAATTCTTGTATGACAATGTTCCTGGTTTTCCAGGCACTGGGATCCCTCCAAAGCTGAGCTTAGAAAGAGAAGAGAAATCAATAGTACTATTAAGTAATTTTCTAAGGAAAGAAGTTGCAAAAAGCATAAGAGTGGAAGTCAAGAACTGCCCAATAAACAAGCTACTACTATTGACTATTTCCTTGTATCACATCAACATATTAAAAGAATGTGCAAAAAAAAAAAAAAAAGTAGGCTCTATCAAGTCATATGGTACATTTAGATATTCTTAAATGCCTGGGTTTTTTCTTCTGAGAATGCCTCTTAAGAGTTACTTAGTGTAGAGTCATCGGTTTTCAGGGTCCACTAGAACTGCAAAACCAAGAAGAAAAAGGCTTAGCAAATGCAGACCATGTTGAACACTATAAAAGGGGAGAAGAGAAATTATTAACAGCCTCTTTAGGAAATTTGAGCCTTACTTCTCCATGGTGTGCAAATCATAACTACTGTATTAGAGAATAAAAGAGTACCAACCTAAACTTTACTAGGTAAGAATCAAAACATATGAAAGGAGGTATTATTTCCCTTTCAAAATCCTTAGTTAGGCTATGCAGTTGCTTGATGTCATGGTTTATTTGGGCTTAGACAGAGATTGGAAAATTCAATAAAATTCAAAATCCATTGACAGCTATAAAATTCAATAAAATGACCCTATCTTAATAAGTCCGAGCCAGAAACATTTAGAAAACTGTAGATTATATTAGAAAATCATAGCCTCAAGAGTGTCTTGAGATATACTCTGGTCTGTTTCCACTCTTGGGTGCCATCAGAAGCAGGACACCAGTTGAAGTAAACTTTAGAACTCACCCATTCCAAAGTTATTCTGGTTGATGTTGTAGAAAAGGTCCAAAAAATTATTTATCTTTTAATTTTGAAATTTAATGCAATATTAAAAAAAAATCCATCAAAGTTAAATGTCTCATGGTTCGTTAATTAATTAAATTGTAAAGGGTTTATAGTAAAAAATGCAATTCCAAACACATTAGTCCAGACTTTTTTGCTTTGGGGGACATTTTTAGGCTTTTATCAAGCTTCTACTTTCCTTTCTACCTATTGGTAATATATTTTTTAAACTACAGTATGTGGAAAAAAGAGGAAAAGTTATCACACAATACTGTTTTATTTAGTAAAATAAATCTATTTTCTAATTTACATTTGTTGCTTCTTGTTTTTTTTGTCTTTTTGTAAATTGATATGATACTCCCAACCATGGTATTGTTGCTTAGATTCAGAAACTTTAAGCAGAATCAGGACTCTAATCTTGTGAACAATGTTTTTCTAAATGGGATAATGCAGATACAGTACAGCATGAAATCTTATTTCAAACTGCTTATAAACTTGAGTGAGTAGAAGAAAGTAATTTAGATCTGCAAGTTCAAGACACTCTGCTCTATCATTCATTGTTTCACCCATCAAACAGAACAGAGGCAAACATAAAGCACCCAGTCATCAATTACAACTGTGTAATAATTGTATTTTTAACCATACATGAGAAACAGACATAGCAAATTACACCAACTGCTTTTCATGAATTTACTGTTTGTGTAAGCAACATCTCTCCACAGTACATTTGCTACATTTAACAGGAATTTAAGTCTTAATCCAAACATTTCTAAAATGTTTTTCTACTAATTTACGGTACATTTCATCAATCCATAAAACAATAGCTTTAAATTTGGACTCATTCCTTATGTTTGTATACTGTCTAATGCATTTGCAACATAATTGTAACAAAGAAATTGAAATAATGAATTCTGAGTTTAAAAAGATGATCTACTGAAAAGTTTTAGTCACCAGTCTACTGGAACATTAGAAATCTCAACAACACCACTTTTTCTTTGATTAATTCCTTAAGAAGACAGAAAATCCCTGTAGTCTTAAGCATTACAGACTTCCTTAAGTCCTTTGCTAGTTTCACTGCATTTAAAAAACAAAGTTAATAAATATAATAAAGGGAAAGTAATTTTCACACCTCATAATCAAGGTCAAAATAATTGAATTCTCCTTTTGCATGAAAATGATGTGTGTGTTTATCCACTGTAAAATTTATTTGATTGCTAAAGAGCTCAATGAGAACAGAATGCCAGTGCTGATCATCCAAAAGGCTTCCCAGAGTGATTTGGGCATTAGAAGGATGTGTTTTAGTATCACCTTGAAAGAAGAAAGGAAAAATTATTAATTTCATATAAAAATATAATTATTCAAATATATTCTGCTAATTTATCATATACTATACATTACAATCAACTTACAAAATTAAAAGAGGTTTCAGTCAAATTTAATAAATTAATTAGATTTTATGAGACTGAAGGTATTACCTAAGTTAATGAGTAGGGATAGCTTCCCTTTAATTAATTCCAGGGTGATGTGGTCTCCATTTTGTCCTTTTCTGTGGAGGAGAATTCCTTCACTTTGCATTGCCTTAAACTTCAGAGAAATCACATCTTTCAGGGAACTCACGGGTTTTTGATGAAATTTATAAATTAGACAACTTTTCCCATCAAAGCCAATCACCTCAGACCCTAGAAGTAAAGAAATGAAAGGTAATGTATAATGCTATCTCTAAAAGAAACAGTTGTATGTCACTTCAATGTGATATGAAGTCCCACCTCAGATATTCTCAGATTCACGTGGGCCAGTAACACTTACCTTATTTCTGCTATTCCTGTTCTTACACAAATGTTAAGACTGTCCTGTTTTAATTATGATGCTATCACAAGGTATTAAAGCAGAATCATGTCCATCAATTTTAACTGATTTTCAGGGCCTTCATGCAGACTGTAGATTCAAGGCATTATTGAAATAAATCCAGATATCTGTACGGTAGTACAGCAATGCATGCAGCATGGGTTACAAACCGAAGTAGCTGGAAGCCATTCTGTATTAAGATAGCTATGACTTAGTCACCATCACAAGAGCATTGTGGTTGGTGCTTGATTGTCCCAGGCCCTGGCTTTCCCTTCTGTCTCTTGGGCAGTGTGGCCTGAGCCCTTACCAGTGAAAAATGAGGCAAAAAACTCTTTGAATGCTTCAGCCTTCTCCATATCCTGGATAATCAGGTCTCCCATTTCCTTCTGAGAGGGCCCACATTCTTCCTATTTTTCCTTTTGAAACTGACATACGTATGGAAGCTTTTCTTTTCCTTGATGTCCTGATCCAAATTTACTACTGTTAGGGCTTGAGCTTTCCTAACTTTATCCCTGGGTGCTTGGACAATTCTTCTGTGTTCCTCCCAGTCTACTCATCCTTGCTTCCACCTTCTGCAAGCTTCCTTTTTGAATTTAAGTTTGTCTGGGTGTTCCTTTTTCATCCATGCAGGCCTCCTGGTGGTTTTGTCGACTTCCTCTCTGATGGAATGCATTGCTCCAGAGTATGGAGGAGGTGATGCCTGGATATTAATCAGATTTCCAGAGCCCTTCTCTCCTTCAGGGTTTTATCCCAAGGTTCCCTACCAGCATATCCTTGAAGAGTTCAAAGTCTGCTCTCCTGAACAATAAGGTGTTGAGTTTGCTGCACATTCTCCTCATGGTCCTAAGGATCTGGAACTCCACCATTTCATCACTGCAGCCAAAGCTTTCTTTGAGTTCCGTATTACCCAACAGCTCATTCTTGTTAGTGAAAACAAGGTCCAGCATAGTACCTGTCCTTGTCTCCTCTGTCACTTGGAGAATGAAGTTATCATCAACCCATTCCAGGAACCTCTCGGGTTGTTTATGTTCTGTTGTGTTGTCCCTTCAACAGATATCAGGGTGGCTGAAGTTCCCCCAAGAAAATCAGGACTTCTGAACATGAGGCTGTGCCTAACCCTAGACAGGCTCATCTGCTTACTCTTGGTCCAACGGCCTGTAGCAGACCACAATTTTAATATCACCTATCCCTGCTCTCCTTTTATTCCTGACCCATTAGCTCCCAATGGGCTCTTCATCCATCCTCATGTGGAGGTCCATCCACTCTGCCTGGTCATTTACAGGGAGGGTGAGACCCCCTCCTCATCCTTCCCAGCTATCCGTATGAAAAAGCCTGTATCCCTCTTCCCAGTGCTCCAGTCATAAAATCCATCCCACTATGTCTCTGTAATGCTCCTGAGATCATAGCTCTGCAGGTGTGCACACATCTCTAACGCCTCTTGTTTATTTTCCATGCTATGTGTGTTTGTATAAAGGCACTTAAATTGGCACTTAAGCATTGTAACTAGATTTCATACACACCAGGCCTCCCCTGGCAATATCATAGGTGCTTACATGGAAGAGAAGCAGAGGGGAATATTCTGAAGTCTGGACAAGACTTAATGTCTACCCATAATGCCCTAGATCCAAGTTGATAGCAAGCAGCAAACTCCCTAGAAAACAGGTAAGAAGGCAGATAAGGGGTCATACAACATCTGCAATGGAGACAGGTGGGACACAACTTATAGGACATATTCATAGCATAGAATCATACAATAATTTGTGTTGGAAGGAACGTTTTAAATATCATCTGCTTCACATGTCTCTGCTATGGACAGGGATTTCTTCCACTACATCAGGTTTCTCAAAGCCCCGTGCAACCTGACCTTGAATGTTTCCAATGAAGGAGTGTGCACAACTTTGCAGGGCAGCCTGATTCAGTGCCTCACCAGCCTTAGAGCAGAATTAAATAAATAAACAAACAAATAAATAAAATCTTCCTTATGTGCAATCAAAATCTACAGTCTCTTACTTTAAAACCATTACTGCCTTCTCACCACAGGTTCTGTAAAAAACTCACTATCATAACAAGCCCCCTTTAAGTATTAAAAGACCAAAACAAGATCTCCCAAGAGCCTTGCTGTCCACAGCCTGAACAGCCTTAACTATCTCAGCTCTTCCTCACAGAAAAGGTGTTCTACCCTTCTGATCATTTTTGTAGCCCTTCTCTGGACCCACTCCAGTGGGTTAACCTTTCTTGCGCTGGGGACTCCAGATTTGGACACAGTATTCCAGACTAGGTCTTATGAGAGTGGAATAGAGAAGGTGAATCACCTTCCTTGACCTGCTTGATTCTGTACCATAATAAACAAAACAATAAACTCTTTAGTTTTACTGATAAACACTGAGGTTTGAAAACGCTATGAACGCATGCTTTCTGAAGCATTTGCTTACATTTATATTTCTCATGACTGTGCTAAAAGGTAGGGACAATGTTTCTTGGGAAACATGAGAGGAGAGGAAAAAGGAGAAAAGAAAAAGCCCATTCAGTTTTATACCAATAATTCAAAAGAATATCTGTCAAAGTAAGTAAAGATTGAACAAGACACACACAAAGGAGCTGGTAATACCATAAAAAGCTTATAAATATTCACATTTCATGAGTAAAGTAGAAAAAAGATAATTGCCCTTGAACGTTACATTTGTGAAATAAATGAAGATATAAAGGACACTCAATAAAATATGCAGTTATTTTTCAACTGAATGGTTGACTTCTTGGAAGTCAGTTGAAACCCATTATCCATCTATTCATTATCTTGACTCTTGTCAAGTGAATGAAACTGTTTTCCAAATACATTTTCTTGACTTTCTTCACATCACAATAACATACTTCTTACTTATGAAGAATTCATTAACAAAATATACGATACATAAGTATGACGTTCTGTCTGAAAATGGATCCTAGGCTGACTATTTTACTTCATCATTTCATTGAGTAAATATGGACTGTAAGAGTATTAATCAATGTTGAATTTAAATTATGTATGTGAATTTTAATATTTTAATTAAAAATTTCAATAATAGAGCTTGTACATCATTATGTATCTATCAAACCATCTAACTAGATATATTCTTAGTAGATACAGATAAACATTGGTTTTTTTTTCATTGGAAACATACTCTCATTATTAGGTATGGAGATAAGGTCATAAATTCATTTATCAGGGTTCTCCAAAATCCCTTTCATTATTTCTCAGGACTAGATCCTATGAAGTAAAAACAACTCTGTCCAAATCTGGAATATTAATGAAGACAAAGCTTCTCCCCACTGCCATGCTTAAATGAAGTTTGTTAAAGAGTTGCAGATCCTAATGAAAATTCTTACATTTCTTACACATATTTTGTCTATACCATCTGTGCATCACCACTAGAAATAAACTGAAAGAGTTGCAAGTGATAACCCTTGGGTCCTTCAGGGTTATCAGTATAGAAAGAATGAGCCCAGATACACAGGGTGCCATACTATTTTCCTGTTTCACATCAACCAACTGCTCTCTATTTCTAATAGTCACTGGACTTGAACATCAGACTTTATAGATTTTCTCTACTTCACTGCTGTATATAAGGAAAATAAAAAAATGTTGATTTCCTTTGTGAAAACTCATCTTTCATTTTCACAAGTTACAATGTCTTTCTACTGAGGTTTAGTTCCAGCCAGCAACTAAGTACCATGCAGCCACTCATTCACATGCCCCCTGTGGCTGAATGGGAAGGAAAACTGGAAAGAAGAAAGGTAAAACTCATGGACAAGAACAAGTCCAGTAATTCACAGTGCAATTGTTCATTGTTTTTGGAAACTGATGTCCAGACTGTTCCCAAGCAAAAATCCCCCCTTTTCATGTTTCACCTCCACTGTTATAAACTAAGCATAATCTCACGTATGGAATATCCTATTGGCAAATATGGCTCAAATGACATCACTACAGAATCATAGAATCACCAGGCTGCAAAGAGACCTGCCAAATCATTGAGTCCAACCATTCCTATCAATCACTAAACAATGTGCCTAAGCACCTTGTCCACTTGTCCATTTGTCCTTTAAACACCTCCAGGGAAAGTGACTCAACCACCTCCCTGGGCAGCCAATGACCCTCTCTGTGAAAATTTTTTTCCTAATGTCCAGCTTGAACCTCCCCTGGTCAAGCTTGAGGCCATTTCCTCTTGTCCTGTCACTTGGGAGAAGAAGCCATATCTCTCCTCTCCACAACCTCCTTTCAGGTAGTTTTAGAGAGCAGTGAGGTCTCCCTTCAGCCTTCTCTTCTCCAGGTTAAACCACCCCCGATCTCTCAGTCACTCCTCATAAGACTTGTTCCCCTCACCAGCTTCCTTGCTCTGCTCTGGAGTGAGTCCTATGCTCCCTCCCAGCTTTCTGTTAACTTCCTGCCCTTTCACTGGTACAGTAATATAAGAAGCTGAAGAAAATTAACTCTTTCTCAGCTGAACTCAGGACGCTTTCTCAAATGAATGCAATATAAATCCTTAGGATATCATAAAAATACCTTTAGAAGTGATGAAATGCCTCTGAGCAACTGGAAGTTCTGGAAGCCTCCTCACATAACATAGGATCAAAAGTTCTAGTGATCCTGAGCGAAAAATTTAATTGCAAATCTTTGTTTGAAAGCGAGTTGATTTTTGTTGAACTTTAAATTAATTTAAATCAATGTTAATGTTTTTTAAGAAAAAAAAAAAACTATGGAAACTACTTGGCCTTCTTAGTTGTCTTTAGATATTCTTACTCCTGACTAATTTTATTAAAATGAGAAATCTACTTTATGGCCCTATACAGATTTGGGAAAGTGGACCTGGAAATGTAACCAGTGTTCAGAAATTATAGGTAAATCAGAATTTAGGAATAACTTTAAAAAAACACACTGGGGAAAAAAGGGCATGTTAAAATATTCCTAATCAATCACCTTTAAAATTATCTTTTTTACAATCTCATTCACATCAAGCCCTTGAAAGCGCACTACCCCAGTTCTAAAAACGAGGAGAAGTCCTTTCTTTGACTCATGTAACAGTGCCATTGATTTTATGTATTCCAACCAGGAAGGGAGTGCTAAAAAAGCCTCAAGATATTTAACAGTGTTAGAGGGCTCTGGGGTAGGGTTTGCATATTACAGTATCTGCAGTGTTTGCTGTTAGGCACTGCATCTAGCAATGTTTTAAAGTACAGTGTGCATTTAGTTTCCAGTCATCTTTATTCCACAGCTTTTACACCAATCATTTTCACATTTAAATTAATTTTTAACATGTTTCTACAAATATATTAACAACAAAAGGAGGGTCAAGGAGAATCTCCATCCTTTACTGGATGCAGAGGGAACAATAGAGACAAAGGATAAGGATAAGGCTCAGGTACTTAACGTCTTCTTTGACTCAGTATTTAATAGTCCGATAAGATGTCCTCTGGGTACTCAACCTCCTGAGACAGGGCAGGAAAGCAGAACAAAGCTTCAACAATCCAAAACAAAATGCTTAGAAATGTACTTGGCCAATAAGACATCCACAAGTCTATAGGGCTGAATGGGATATACACAAGGGTATTAAGGGAGGTGGTAGAATTGCTTCTCAACAAACCCCTTTCCAACATCTAGCAGGAGTCCTGGCTGACTAGGGAAATTCCACTTGACTGGAGGCTGGCAGATGTTATGCCCATTTTCAAGAAGGGTTGGAGGAAGGATCCAGGGAACTACAAGCCTGTCAGTCTGACCTCAGTGCAGGGGAAGGTTGTGGAGAAAGTCATCTTGAGTGATATCACACAGCACACACAAGACAATGAGGTGATCAGGCCCAGTCAACACAGGATCATGAAAGGTGGATCCTGTAAAGTAACCTGATCTCCTTCTATGACAAGGATATCTGCTGAATGGACAAGGGTACAGTGTACCTGGACTTCAGTAAAATTTTGACACCATTTCTAACAGCATTCTGCTTGAGAAAGTGGCTGTCATTGGCCTGGACAGGTGCATCCTCTGCTATTCAAAAGACTGGCTGTATGGCTGGGCCCGAAGAGTGGTGGCAAATAGAGTTAAGTCCCATTGGAGGTCAGTCACAAGTTGTGCTCCCCAGGGCTCAGTGTTTGGCTCAGTTCTGTTCAATAACTTCACTGATGATCTGAATGAGGGGGTTGAGTGTACTCTTAGTAAGTTCACAGATGACACTAAAATGGGAGGAAGTGTCTATTTGCTTTAGGGTAGGGAGGCTCTGCAAAGGGATCTGAACAGGCTGGATCACTCACTGCAACTAACCACATGAGGTTTAAAAAGGCTAAGTGCTCTGCTCTGCATGTGGGACACAAAAAACTGTGCAGTGTTACATGCTTGGGGAAGAGTGGCTGAAAAGCTGCCTGGGGAGAAGGATCTTGGAGGTGCTGGTTGACAGACGCCTGAATATGAATCAGCAGTGTGCCTAGGTGGCCAAGAAGACCAAAAGTATCTTGGCTTCTGTCAGAAACAGTGTGGTCAGCAGGACCAGGGAAGTGATTCTGCACCTATACTCAGCACTTGACAGTCCATACCTTAAACACCGTGTCCAGTTTTGGGTCCCTGACTGCAAACAGGACATTGATGTGCTGGATCGCACCCAGAGAAAGGGAGCAAAGCTGGTCAATGGGCTGGAGAAAAGGTTTTATGAGGAGTGGTTGTGAGAACTTACTTAACCTAGAGGAAAGGAAATCGAGGAAAAGAGGATTATCACTGTCTGCATCTACCTGAAGGTAGGTTGTAGCAATGTGGGTGTTGGTATCTTCTCCCAAGGTACGGGTGACAGGATGAGAGGAAATGCCTTTATGTTGCACAAAGAGAGGTTCAGATTAGACGTTAGGAAAAATTTCTTCACTGGAAACATCATCAGTCAGTGGAACAGGTTGCCAGGGAGGTGATTGAGTTTCCATCCCTGGAGGCATTTAAAAGACAATTGGATGAACTGCTCAGGAATATGGTTTAGTAGTGGACAGCTACTGTTGGACTTGATGATCTCAAAGATCTTTTCCAACAAAGCGATTCTATTATTCTATGATTCTTTTTGTCTATTAAACACTTTTTTTTTTTATTCTACTAGTTTTCAAAGGATGAGATGAGAAAGAGAACACTGTAATAAAGGCAGAAAAGAGTAAGCCAGAGAGACTTATAATTTTCCTTTTTTTAGTGTCAGGGTATAGCTTAATTTTAACTCTACTTTAGACTGCTTAATGTCACAATCTGACATTTCAGGAACAAGATACAGGAAGTGACCATCTTTACACATACTGTGTAGCAAGAACCATCAGGTAGAGGCTGAGAGAGATTCTGCAGTGGGACTTTTTTTGGCAGCACTGAGTGTTTGTTGTGTAGTGATGCAGATTTTGTTACTACGCATGAAGGCAAGGAGGTCACCTGGAGGTAGAAAACATGTTTCTTTCTTTCTTACATGAAAAAGACCATAGAACTGGAGTGGGTGAACTGAGGAACATACCAGAGTTAACAGAGTGAGGAGTGAGAAGAACTAGACACAAAGAATACAGGAGAACTCTTTTAAAGTTTCACAGAACTCCATGACTAACTACACTTATTTAGCTTTTCTCTTCCATAAATTCTAAGAGGCTGAAATGGATGGGCGGATTTGCTCTAAATGTATGCTTTACAAATATATACAACTTTGCCTAAAATATACTCCTTTGCCTAAAAAGTTGTAGTAAGTAGGAAACAAGACTCACAATAACTTGATTTATCCTATGTACACCTATCATGAATATTATCAAATCTCATGAGACTATAATTTAAGATGAAACATTTTTTCTGAGCATACTAGGCTAAGTTATTCAAAACAGGTTATTTAGTTGACACATAACAGATAACAGTGTAAGAAAATTGAAAGTACTGCCATAGTTGCCCTGTAAGTATTACCTCACTTTGACAGTAATTTTGACTGCTTTTGGATGTAACAGACATGCATTTTTCAGTATCACTTTATGAAATAGTGAGTTCAACTTTACATATTCTTGCAGTTTTATTTTTGGTTTCACAATTTGCAACAGCTAGATTGAAGGAAGAAAATACTGCATTTGCACTTGACTAGAGGACACAGTGCACTTATTTGGTGGTGAATGGAGAGTTGCTTATTCTTACAATATAAGGCCCAGTAAGAGGTATCTGAAGGGAAGAATGCAAAATTAGAAATCTGGGTAGTGTGAATAAAAAATAAAATATGTAACATTGGTATTTCTGCATTTCTTTATTTTCTGGTCCCGCCTGGAAAAATACATAGTAATTCAGGAACAGACAGGCACAATTAGTGTAACAATAACTACATTGTATGTGTCTTACATGTGTAGGATAAATGGAAGAAAAGACTGGAGAGAAAGAAGAAAGAATTAATCTTTCAAATTATTAATTCTATTTAGGACCATAAGACTACATAATCACCACGTTTGTCTTCAACAGCAACCACTGAATTGAACTACAAAAGCACATAGTATTTCTTGAAGTTCAAAATAATGAAGAGATTATAAACAATCTGCAATTAATTTTGAATAAATGCATTTATAAATAAAAAAAGCATTTCAAAAACTCATATTACAGAGAAAAACTCAACTAGCTTAAAAAATGTTTCCATACTTTAACACTGCACAGTCCTTACCTATTGCATTACAATGGATAACAAATGAAGTAAATATTCCTTTTAAATTCTTTCCATAAGCTTATCCATAGATAAGTAGAAAACAGAAAAATATATAATGTTCCTCAAAGTAGCTACTGACCACACACAAAATATTTTAGCTGTGTAACTGCTTATTCTACATGTTTTATTATTTTTAATAGCATGGACTGACCTCTTCTTGTTTTTTAGACTCATAATTTCTGCAGGTAACGTGACAGTAGCTGTATCATAGAAGAGAATAAGATATTTTGCAACGTGTGATAGACAAAATATCAGTTAATACAGTTAATTAATATCTAGATTTAGAAATGTGCAAAAGAGAGCTCTTCAGCTTGAGAAAAAGACTTTGAGTAAGAACTTAAACACTGTCAAATGCACAAGGCAAAGCACTGGGAAAAAGCAAAGCTTATGCATGTTCACTTAATTTTAAAAGCATAAAAAAAGAACTCTTATCAGGTATCACAATAATAACATGTCAAATTGGAAACTCAGATGAGCTCTCAGTTAAGCATTATGAAGTCATCTGTTCAACCTCCATTTTTTGATCGCTAGTAGTCTGGGCTCTTAAAATAATGCAGGGTAAGTTGAATCTTGGTCACAGACTGTTCTAGGACTAAGAAGTCATGTTCCCTGTCTCCAAGCATGTGTCACAGAGGAATTCCGTGTGGTTTTTACCTTCTCATACCATTCTCCTGGCATTGTCTATTATCTAGGATAGGGCAGTTCCCTAATTACTGAAATTGTCTGACCTCCTCCAAACAGACTGAAATACTCAGTATCCTCAGTTCACGGTCTTTTACTCATTTTATAAAGTCAAGTTTAAGGCAGAAACCCCACAAGTGTGTTCTACTAATGTTTAAGTAATAGATCAGATACTAATGAATATAGAAGAGACATTTACAGAGACCATTCAGAAGAGATTAGTTGTTTAAAGCATCACTTAAGCAAGGGAGTTGAAAAAAAAATCCTATAATAAAACCCTAACAGATAAATGTTCTAAAAACAAGTAATTAAAAAGGATGCTTAAAATAAATTCTGCATTCCTTATGCAAAATAAATGGAAACTAAAAAGGAAAAAACAACTTGCTAAAAGGAATACTTCTTAGAACACCCAGAGGTGAAGAACAGTGACAGGAAGACAATGGGAAAATTCACATTGCCAGCAAATCAATGCAGCCATAATACTTATGCATTTGTCTTCCAAATGCTTACATGAGTTATTAATATTTTATTAATGACACAAAAAGTATTCTAATAGTACCCCTTAATAACGACAAATACCCTTCATCTTTGTATTTGGGGGTCTATCTACTTGCACTGTTCTGGATTCTGGACTGAGGCCTTATATATATATAAAACATTTTCCGTATTTCACCCTTCAGACGGATAGCATACCTTGTTAAGATGTAGTTTTTAAGAGTATATAAAAAACCAGTTTGCAGTAAATCAGTTATTGAATTACATCCACACTATTCATTCCTACAGAGAAAGAACTGGAAAGTAGGCATCACATCTTGTTAGATGATGCAGAAACAGTGAGGTCTGCACACAAACCTTTTAAAATAGTTTTATTCAAGATAAAATTTAAGCTTAGAAATGTCCTTTCAAGTGCAATTTAGGTAGCAAAAGATGTGAATGATGAAAAGTTGTTTCATTTAGCTGATTCGGTAGAACACTTACTGTATGTGCATCCATAGACTTCAATGCGCATTCCAATTCTGCCATTAGGATTCCAGTCCAAAGGTACAAAACGGAGAAATCTTGCTTTAATGGAATGTTGAAGCTTATGGTATACGACACTGTCTGCATTTTTGTTTCCAGAAAAGGCCTGTAAGAAGATGAAAAAGAGATCAGCCACATCCATACTGAATACAGAAGTATACGGAAGTCATGCTAATCCTTTCTTTATATATCCTCACCTGGCAAACAGTCAAGCACAGGAATAAAATATGATGGTCAGTTAATTCCATTGGAATGATTACCCAAACAATCTTGATTATTTATCTGGGCAATGGATAGATTCGACACATTGTTATCTGCCTACTTATTACTGATATAACACTCACTGAAAAATCTTACACCTTCTAAAATTTAAGTGAATGAAACATTTTAAAACACATCATTCCTTTCACTAAATGTGTACAACAAGCTGGCACATCAGTATATTGTACCACCTAATATCTTTTCAAAAGAATTAGAGTAAGAGCACTGATTTCCTCTTACCAAAAGTTAAGACAGATTTCATTGCAAACTTGTGTTTTAGGTGTGTAATATGTCGGCTTCTATAAGTTTATATATTGATATATCATGTCATGGAAAGGCTCTGGTTTCCAGTGAAAGAATCTAGAGTATTGTAAAAATATTTTAATTCGATGTTCTGTTGAAAAAGAAAAATCTAAATTCCAACCTTTTTCCCAGGTGACAAAAAAGTGAATTATTAACATTAAAAAATAGTAGTATTCAACTACTAAGACTAGTTTCATTGTTTGTTACATAACTAAACTATAAAAATGCATAAGGAAATGTAAGGAAAAACAAAAAAACCTGAGATGTAATGATGACTTTGTTGGTTATATATCTATTGTTGTGCAGGGATTTTTTCCTTCATTGCCTGCTTGTAATATGTGAAGTAGAAAGAATTTGTTCTAGAATTTTGGGTCTATATATATGATAAACAAGAGAGTAATTGCTCTCTGAAATATTTTGATGGAGAGAATTCCATGGAACAGGTGATCTTGAGTGCTATCATGAAGCACTTACAAGAGAACCAGGTGATCAGGCCCAGTCAACATGGGTTTACCAGAGGCAGGTCTTGCCAAACTAACCTGATCGCCTTCTATGACAAAGTGACTCTGTCACTGGATGAGGGAAAGGCTGTGGATGTGGTCTTCCTGGGCTTCAGTAAAACCTTCAACACCATTTCTCATAGTGTTCTGCTTAGGAAACTGACAGCCTCTGGCCTGGACAGGTGCACACTCTCCTGTGTAGAAAACTGGTTGGATGGCCAGGCCCAGAGAGTGGTGGTAAATGGAGTCAATTCCAGCTGAAGACCAGCCACAAGTGGTGTCTGCTAGGGCTCAGTGCTGGGTCCAGCCTTGTTCATCTTTATCAATGACCTAGATAAGGGAATCGAATGCACCCTAAGTAAGTTGGCAGACGACACTAAACTGGGTAGAAGTATCGATCTGCTGGAGGGCAGGGAGGCTCTGCAAAGGGATCTGAACAGGCTGGACCACTGGGCTGAATCCAATGGGATTAGGTTTAACAAGGCTAAAAGCTGGCTCGTGCACTTGGGGCACAAAAACCTTATGCAGTGCTACAGACTAGGATAAGAGTGGCTAGAAAGCTGCCAGGAGGAGAGGGACCTGGGGGTGTTGGTAGACAGCTGACTGACCATGAGTCAGCAGTGTGCCTAGGTGGCCAAGAAGGCCAAGGGCATCTTGTCTTGTATCAGAAATGGTGTGACCAGCAGGTCCATGGAGGTTATTGTCCCTCTGTACTTGGCACTGGTGAGACCACAGTTCAAGTACTGTGCTCAGTTCTGGGCTCCTCACTACAAGAAGGATGTTGAGTCTCTGGAGTGTGTCCAGAGAAGAGCGACAAAGCTGGTGAAGGGGCTGGAGAACAAGTCTTACAGGGTGCAGCTGAGGGAGCGAGGGTTGTTTAACTCTGAGAACAGAAGGCTGAGGGAAGACCTTATTGCTGTCTACAACCACTTAAAAGGAGGATGTAGAGAGGAGGGAGCTGGCCTCTTTTCCCAAGTAACAGGGGACAGGACAAGGGTGAATGTCCTTAAGCTGCACCAAGGGAGGTTCAGACTGGATATCAAGAAGAGATTTTTTATAGAAAGGGTCACTGGGCACTGGCTGCCCAGGGAAATCGTTGAGTCTTCATCCCTGGAGGTATTTAAAAGATGGGTGGATAATTTGCTCAGAGACATGGTTTAGTGATTGATAGCAATGGTTGGACTCAATGATACTGGAGGTCTTCTCCAACCTAGTGATTCTGTGATTCCATGTTTATACCTTTCCTTATATGGTAACACTATTGCTCCTATGGCCATAAGCCACAGACATTGCAATTGCAGAAGTACATAGAATCAAACATATTTAGGTAAGCACTTTCCCTTTGCATAAGTTTTTGAAACACAGGTGAGTTTCAATCCATTTGTTATTCCTGTATTTGTGCCTTCCCTCCCCTGTGCTAGTAAAATTTCTACAAATTTTAATAACTGAACATGCTACAGAAAGAATAAATAAAAGGAAAATAGCTAGTGAATGGGCTCATTACAGCCAGACTATTAAGCTAGAAACAAACAGTGGGAGTTAGTGACTCTGAATGTCTGCACCACTTTAAGCTTTATACTTCATAATTTCACTATCACAATGGGTGAAGGTGGAAACATACTAAAACATACACCAGAGAAGAGCTACTATCTGGAGGGTGAGACTCTTCCAGACTTCTTGTCGCTTCAAATCCTTATTTGCAGTCTGTAACAAATGTAGCTGCCAATGAAAGTTCCAATTTGGGTGTTGACTGAACCAGAACGCAGGCTCCAGAAGTTTAAACACTGTGAGCAAATGAAGTGTTTGGTTAATATTTAAAGTTTTTCAAAAACAGTTTTCTAAGGGCATGAGAATTGCTTGTAGGTTTTGAGTACTTGCTTGATTATTTTACCACAGAGCACACTTAGGCCTTATGTTCTCTATTTAAAATTAGAGTTTTCACTTCAGTAACAGCCTGAAAGTAATTCAAACTACCCCTTAGACCATTCAGAATGGTCAATTTAGAAATCAATACTTTTAGCTGTCATTTTACACAGCTTTTATCTGGAAGAACACATTTTACAGAGTATTGAGTTGAGTATTAATTTGGTCTTCATTGCTTGACTTTAAATGTTCTTAAGGTTAGAATATATGATATTTCAGTTTTAAATCGTTTCACAAGAAAGAGAAAGAGGAGGTGCTTAGCCAGCTTTTCCTCCAGACTACAAACACTAAAGGCATACCTGAAGCCTGTGAAAGTTGCTTGTAGACTTTTTGGAGGGGAAGTGTATTCAACATGATGGATACACTCCTGTCTTTACAGTAGAAGAAAATTTAGTCCAACAAACCCAGCCCAGTAATCATTTAAATACATAACAACTATAACCATATAATGAGCTACCTTCTTAGTCTCTGCCTTCTTCAGACTATTCAGATCACTTCATTCTTGTATCAAATCACTCACAGTGATTATTCTACATTGTGTAAAGCCCTCAAAATCTATACAGGTATCTGATATGTAAAAGGACTCAGTATGACCCTCAGTAAATATGAATGTTGTACATAATAAGCATTGTTTGCATAAATATTAATAGGGTTGTAAAGCTAACCCCTCAAGTATAACTGTCTACTGAATTTTAGTTGATGCTCTTACATATGTTATGTTACAGGGCTCTTTAATAGCATGAAGATATACAATCTTTCTCAAAGAATTAAGTTTTTGAAACACTGAAACACTACATTGCAGTTCAGCCTTAAGCAGTAAAAGGACACTCAGCAGTATATACATCTAAACAGACAGCTCCTCACAGCTTATTTTATTCCAAGAAGGAGGAGTGCCCTGGACTGTACCAAAGCCTGATATGAAGGCCTCCTCTCAAACTCATTTGAACTCTCCTATTCAATTTCTAACCCTGCAGTTTCTTTACCTCAAGCTATTTGTACCCTACTTTGAAGACAGAATTATTCAGTTCATTATGGCATCAGAAACTACACATGTATTCCAGACTGTATTATTAGAGCTAAATCCTGTTCATGGAAATGTACAATCAAGTATAGAATCATTGTGAAGACAAGCTTACATCATGACAAAGTAAAAAGGAAAATCTTTATTTCCCTCTCCAATCTTCACCTAGAAAGTAAATGTGTTTTTAGACCAGGGATAAGACCAGCACCATGTTTAACTTCATTAACCAAAGTCCCACATAGGTAAAGCTGAGTATGAGACATCACTGCATATTGAGCCATACTTCAGAACATGTAGAACAGATGAACTTATTTACTAATGCAGCTTGTACTGTACAATACACTATATATAGAATATGAAACATACTACATATATATTGTAATAATATAATACATAATACATACTCAGGGAACTCAAAGTAGTATCACAATCACAGGCCTCTATTCTCATGAGGGACTTCAAAAAACCCTGATATTTGCTGGAAAGAAAACATAGCTAGGCACAGACAGTCCAAGAGATACAGAATATTGACGATAACTGCTTGACACAAGTGGTGGAGGACCTAATGAAAAGAGGTGTGCTGTTGCTTGTATGAAAAAAGAAGGTCTGGTTGGTGATGAGGAAGTTGGAGGCAGCCTTGGCTGCAGCAACTATAAAATGGTGATGTTCAGGATTCTGCATGGAAGAAGTAAATAAACAGGATTTTAATAAACAGAGGTAATGAGCATGACTACAAACTGGACTCCAGGAGAGCTAATTTTAGCCTATTCAAAGAATTGCTTGGAGAAATCCTGTAGAATAGGGCTCTAGAAAGTAGAGGGGGTCAAAGAGATCTGGATCTTTAAACAGTTCTTCCTCCAGGCTCAAGATCTGTGCATCCCTTCAAATAAGAAATCAAGCAAAGGAGGCAAGAGGCCTGTATTGAGGAGCAAGGAGCTTCTGGAAAGAAAAGCTTCTTCAGCTGGGAGAAAGAAGTTTATGGAAGGTGGAAAAAAGGACTTACTCTTCTGGAGGTCTACAGGAACGCTGTCAGAGTATATAGGGATACAACAAGGAAGACCAAGGCCCGCTTAGAATTAAGTCTGGCAAAGGACATCAAGGACAAGAAGGGCTTCTTGAAGTACATCAGCAGCAAAAAGACTGGGGAAAACGAGTACCCACTGCTGAATGATGTGGATTCCCTTGTGATGGAGGTTGCAGTGAAGGCGGGGCTGCTGAATGCCTTCTTTGCTTCAGTCTTTACTGCTAAAGTCAACCTTCAGGAATCCCAGGGAGAAAGCGAGTCTGGAGAAAGCAAGACTGTGTATCCTTTTGTTGAGAAAGATCAAATTATAGATCATCTAAGAAAACAGGACACAACACAAACCCATGGTCTGATAGGGTGCCATCACAAGTGTTGAAGGAACAGGCAGATGTTATGGCTAAGCTGCTCTCCATCATCTTTGAAAGATCATGGAGATCAGGAACTGCCTGAGGACTGGAGAAAAGCTCTATCACTGCAGTATTCAAAAAGGGCAAGAATAATGTTATGGACAGGCTGCAGAGATGAGTGGAGAGGAATCCAGTGAAATTTAACAAAGACAACTGTGGAGTTCTGCATCTCATGAAGAACAACCCCTTAAACCAACACAGGTTAAGCAGCAATTTGAAGGACCTGGCAGTTCTGCTGGACAAGTTAACCATTGCCAGAGATGTGCTTGTATGGCCAAGAAAGCCAATTGTATCCTGGACCGCATTAAGAAGAGTGCATCAAGTAGCTCAATGGAGGTTATACTCCCTCTCTATTCTGACCTAATAAGGTCACATCTGGACCATTCTGTCCAGTTCTGGGCTCCCCAGACCAAGAAAAACAAGGAACTACTAGAGAGAGCCCAGAAGAAGTTTATAAAAATTATTAAGGAACCAGAACACCTCTCTTATGAGGAGAGGCTGAATGAGCTCAGTCTGTTTAGCCTGGAGAGAAGACTAACAGGGCACCTAATTAATGCATATAAACATCTAAGGGGTAGGTATCAAGAAGATAGGGCCAGACTCTTCTCAGTGGTACACTGTGGTAGGACAGGGGACATTGAGTACAAACTGGAACACAGGAAGTTCCATCTGAACATGAGGGAAAACTTCTTTACTCTGAGGGTGACAGAGCACTGGAGCAGGCTGCCCAGGAAGGCTGTGGAATCTCATTCTCTGGAGATATTCAGAACCTACTTGGACATTTTCCTGTGCAGTCTGCTGCAGGTGAACCTGCTTTGGCAAGGGGAGGGGGGGTTAGATGATCTCCAAAGGTTCCTTCTAATCCCTACCATTCAGTGATTCTGTGAGAAGAATGTGAGCAGGACCTCAGCATGGACAAAGTTGTCAGAAGTGGAAGTTTAGTAGTTGAGCTCTCCTGAGAACCAACGGAGATACAAAATAATCATGAGTGCCTATTTAATCTAGCCTAGCACACAGTACAATTAACATCAACATCAATTAATTATTCACTGCACAGGAACATGAACATTCAGACTCTTCTTTCTCATCCTGTTAACACTGTAAGAAGTTACTGTTAGTCTCCTGAAGTTGGTCCTGAAAGTGAATAGACAGGAGTTCTTCGGCTAAAATGAAAAAAAGAATAATATGAAAGTCTTTCACTTTGAAAACACTTTGTGCTCATTATTTGACCAACATTATGGTCAGAAGAAAAATATCTGAACAGTTAAAGCAATAACACAATTTCCAAGCAAAGAGATATCTTAAAATCATTGCCATAATGCAACCATGAACAATTAGTGTTAGGTGTATTGATGACACGCACGAGATATTATGTTTGCTATTTCATTTTTTGGTTCCTTTGGTCTAACATCTTTCATTAGTTTCACTGGAGTTTGGGCATGTTTGCTTGTCTGTTTGCTTATGATACAAATATTGTTAATTCACAAAGCACAATTCTATTTTAACACAATATTATACAAAAACAAACAAACAAACAAACAAAAATAATCCCCTGAAAGAAAACACTACTTCATCTATAATTATACCTTTCATTAAATGTTTTTAAAGTCCATAAGAATGTTCTAAAGAATATCATGCAAGACTATATTTTAAATAACTCTGAATTCATTTTACTGTAGAACTTTCCATTAAAGTATAATTTATACTACTTTAGGATCAAAAGTTCAGAATCACAATCTTGTAGTTTTTAGCACAGAAAATACTACAGATTTTTTTTTTTGTCTTATAAAAATCCTTTCACTTACCAAGAGGGATGCGAATTGCTCATTTAATTACTATTCATCTCTGAGTGCTATTAAAATTACAGATGGCAAAACCAGACTATTAAGTGCTCTTCAGAATGTCTAAACCCACTATTTATTTAGCAACTGTATGACTAATAGTTTAATATATGATGAGCTAGAAATGTAAAAAGGGAATATATTTAAAGACTACAATGTACATAGTTATCATGTATAGTTTCCTTTCATAAGAAGCTACTAAACTGTGTCTCTGTTAAATGCAGAACACCTCAAAGTGATTCTTGTGTATTATGACAAAAAGCAGGAAGAAAGTGGATATCATTTGAACAAATAAAACTATTGCTACTACATATAGACAGCAATTTGAAATTATTCAGTATCCAAAAGTATTCTTCTAAACATTTCAGAAGAAGGTAGCAGTTCCTACCTGTAGTACCTTTTACTGTTTATGGCAGCACACTGGGGGTAATGCTTTACTGAATTAAACTGGTTGACCAATATGACCATGACCTAACCCTCTGCTGTTTAGTGATGGGTCTTCTTAGACTTAAAACTTAAGCTCCGTATGCTCATATTAATATTACCTAGCATACAGCCATATCTTGTTACATTGTTCTGTCATTTGGCTATTCATACATCTTAACTTTTTAAAGTTCTTTATTTTCATTTTCTTTTGTAGAATTGACAAGCTGTATAAATGATAGAACAGTTCTGAAAGTTTTCCAGGGTTTAAATAGGAAAAAAAAACCCAACAAAAAAGAAAAAAACCTAGAATCCACAGCATAAAAGACAACAGGCAGTGATGGATAAAAGAAATTCATCATACAATTAAAATGATCAGTAAGAAAATTCATATGACTAGTGGAATTCCTCTATGACATACAAAAACTACATTCAACTTCTCTCTGAACTTTTAAAGATAAATTGTTCCCTTTGCAGTTCTTTGTTTTGAACATCATTTAAACTGAACTTTTCCCAAGGGCTTTTAAACTAGACTTATCTTCCACCTAAAACTGCTTGAGGACAGTTAAATATCAAAACCAAAATAAGACAAATTATATAGCCTTCTAACATAAAATCACAGAATCAGTAAGCCATGACATACCTTCTACCAAGAACTGGACTGTCTTTCATGTCATCTTATTTTTCATTCTACTTTTGTACTTTTTTTGCTGATCATCTCCTCCTTAAAAAGGCTCTCAGGACATAGATTTATGCAAACAGTGAATCTATGTTCCACCTATAATATTAACTAAAACAGATACATGAACTTGAAACAGCTTGCAACTGTATCTAGTTGCATTCCAGAGAACAGTAAGAACCAAGAAAACAGCAACTATGAAAACTAATGAGGCCTCTAGGAATGTCAAAACATTTGAAAAAGTAGTTGTTATTATCACCAATTCTCAGACAGGAAAGTTTAGAAAAAACAGGTGAAACGTTCAGCAAACTGTGAAACAGCAGGTCAAACTTTTATATAAAACTGTATCTCCACCTCAAGACTTAAATCACTGCAATTTCCTCTTTGGTAGTGGTAACATAGAAGCAGGATGACTGTTCGCTGCAATTTTTATTAAAAGGTAAATGTCACAAACTTCAATATAAATAGAAGGTGAAATTCAGAAACTCCTCTTTCTTAATCAAAAAATCTCTGAGGACCCTTCATGCTAAGACTCTTGTCACTGAATTCTTTACTTTGCAACCAAGGTCTAGCAATGTTAATGCTAAGAAAATCATTAATATTGTTATAATGTTAATCAAATAATTTTGAACATGTTATTCCAATGTAGCAAAGTGACATGGCAATCAGATGGACAGGCTGTATATCACTGCTGGCACCATCCTTTTATACAGAAAGTTTCTCATCTGTGACTTTTTGACAGGCTTTCCTCACTCTATCACTTTTACTGACAGTCATGCATCAAACCTCAAAAAAGAACTGAATGCCTAAATAGAGTGTATGAAAGAAGAACCATGGAGCTGTAAGACAGTTCTCTAATTCCTTTAGCTATACAAGCTACTAGTTACTCTGAACAGATGCAAAAGAAACACTGAGCTTAAGTCTTCTTTTAAGACTCTTTTCTCTTTCCTTCACCCAATTCTTTGGTTTTCTTCTGTAAAATTACTGGACCTGTCTTTATGCTTCAAATTTCTTATTTCAATCCTGATCTTAATGATGTGCAATTTGGATTTTCTGGTGTATGCAGTTGGTGATGGTGGTGCAGTTTTGCACTATTGCTGTGACCTCTACCTATTTCTTTTCCTGAGAAGTAACCTGTGAATTCCAGCTAGCTTGGACACAATACCTGGTGCAGAGTTACTACATCCTTGCACTGTTCTTACTGCTTTCCACCACTGTCAGTCACAAACAAGATACTGGGGTAAGCTGCACTAATATTCCTTTAGTCTTTCTCTTTCTCTTATTTGTTCACATTAGATGAGTGTTTTATTCTTTGGGATATTTTGTCATGTTTCTTTCTCTTTGTTGCCTTTCACTGTGTGAGTGGATTATCAACATGCCTTTAAATAAGATATCAGCTCTAGAACCAGGAGGTAAAGACAGAATGAAACTGCACTTGCCAAGTAATTTATCAAAGGTGACAGTTAACTTTTGTGAATGGACCCAGTAATAGGAACCATTTCTGTCTTTCTCATTTGCTGTTTAAAACAGTTTACTTTCATACAAGGATAGAAGAGAAAGATTTTAATATTTGAAAAAGAAGGTACAACAAGTTTGTGGGTTTCCTTTCTTTTTGCAGCAGTAGTAACTGGAAACACCATTTACTCAATGGCATTGAGGGAACATGTCAATAAGGAATAATTCTGGAGCCATTGAATGGCTATTGCTAGTCCACAGGGTTTTATCACTAGTTAGCTGTGCTCCTCTGAAAATGTGAATAATAAAAAGAGTGTATTTTTCCTTTCTTTCTTTTTTTCATATTCAGAAGATCTGAAATGAAAAAATACTTTATTGTCTAGGGACATGGCATAGGGACTAGTGTATACATTACAAATATTTTAATGTAAACCATGAGAGACAAGTATATTTTTCAATACTTCCATCTACTTTATATTTTGTTTCATTTATCCTTCTGTAGCATGAAATAACTTGTCGCCTTTGGAGGGAGCCCTTGTATTAACACAGTTAGGCAAAACATTAAAGTTTCTTATTTCTCTTTTAAAAATTATCATAATAACTCATCTTTATTAATTACCAATATGTGATTATGAAACTACTTTATTAATTCTTTAGTTATTAATACCTAAGTACATGTACCTTAAAGACATTCTCTGAAAATTAAAAATGTGAATGTGTTTCACAATAGTATTACTGGAATTGTAAACAATCTTTACCCACAATGACTTAAAGATTAGCTAATGCTTCCTCTGAAATTAATTTACACATACCTTTTTAAAATATGGAGTTGTAGTCCATGAATCTGCATTCTGATATTCTTAAGGTAAGTGTGATAATTGCTATGGGTAGCAAGCAATGTAGTTTTTAATGAAAGTGTTGCAAAAGCTTATTTTCACTTCTTTCAGTAAGTCTATTTGAAACAATATGTGAAATATGAACACACTAAATTTTGAATTGGGGCAACAGTGTAACTGTCCTTTCTACTTTCAGATCTGTTTGAAGCTTAACTGCTATCGTGCTGGATAAAAAAATATTTTTGCCAATGGTATTTAATGTTGATTGTCAAATCAAATAACATACTTAGAAATAATGAACTCTATAAATGTAAAGAAATATTTTCAAAGAGCAATAAAGTATTAAATGTATTTATTCCATATACTGTTAAAACTTATAAAATTTGGAAGTATGGTATATTTCTATTTGAATGAAATTTATGTAGGAATCAAGATTAATGATTACACTTCCAGAGCACATAACATAGCACAGACACTACCAGAAAGAAATAATAAATAAAGATAGTTCGGGTAGTTTACACATACAATAGCTATAACGCAACAGCAGTGCACCCACTGAAATGTAAAACACTATGTGGGAATCCTGTTTGCTCAGAGTCATATGGAAACCTGTCCTAATATTAGAGTACAACATTTCTTTGCATACAATTTCACACACTGCTCTGAAATGAAATTAAATTGCCAAAATGAAAGAAAGAAAACCTCATTAACTATGACGCATATGAATGGCAGAGCAAATCTTTGTAGCTATTGTGTCCTGAGGTTCACTGGCAATAAAAGAACTCAATAAAAGTCTTCCTATTAAATTTATTTATGTTGCTTTTCATATATGAAGTTTATGAAAAAATTATACCATTTCTAACTTTAGAGAAATGGCTGTATTTTAATTCTTCTGTAACTCATCATTATGGACTCGCAATAGTGTATCACACACCAAGTTAACATAATAATCAGTTTCTTATGTCGCTACAGCTTCCAAATTACTCAAATATTTCACTTGATTCTCAAAAAAATCAGTGGCATTTCAGTGCCTTATTCTTTTGACAGATACACGAAATTAAAACCCACAGAGACTCCCTGAAGAGATCAAGCTTTTCAAACAGACCGTAAACAATAAGGTTCAAAGACCTTTCTGTATACTAATTCTGTACTAAATTCTAGAAGAATGTTCAGCAAATGTATTATATTAAGTCTGCATTCAGCAGCAGTTATCAGTAACTCAGAAAAATTAAATGTAAAGTATAAAATATTTCTGTAGCCACACTAAAAATAGTTGGGAAAACAGGATAACTCCTCAAATTTGAGATACCTGATGACATTCTCTAACTATCCCTCATATAGTTTGCCAGATTTCTAGCTGACTAGTTTTATTCTTCAGCTATATACCTCACAGACATTGAAATAGATGACTATAAAACAGACTTTTATAGAAATAAAAGGCAAAGCAAAATCAGACCCATACTTAATTGATGTAGATACTGAAATGATCATTCAGATGCTATGTCTGTGTAAGGCAACCATTTTCATCAAGTTCTCTTTCTTTTTCTTCATCAGTTTGGGATGAAAAACATGGGTAGATTGATACATAAAGCGTTTGGCATTCAGATGAAAAACCTGGGTCCTGGAGTCGATGTGAGAACTTCAGTTGTTCGTGTATTCATTTGTCAAAATAAAGCAGACTTTTAATCTTTATGCTTTCATACATACATTTTAAGCTAACTCATACATTTTAAGCTAACATAATTATCCTCATAGCTTAAATTAGAATTTGTGAAAGCTGGAAAATACTACTACTTCCTTGTTAGAGGATTAAATAAAATAAGTGAAGTATCAGGACACAGATAAATTCCTTGTGATTATGAATGAGGAAAGACTACTCTCACAAAGAAAAGATTTTGTATTCCATGACTCTGTGATTTACTTCCTGCCATGTTTAATCTTTTTATTTGATCTAGTATTTTTTTTTACAAGAAAGAGAGACAAGCATTTCAATAAGGTTCATATTTCAAAATTGATTTGATTTATAACTTTGACGTTTGTGTTGCAACCTCTTGTGATTCTTGAATACAATGCAAATAAGCCTAAATGTAGAATATGTTCTCAGTACAATTTAGTGAACATGGTGTTTAAAAACACCTGCAATGTAAGTAGAAGAGACAGAGATATCATGAAACACAGTCTTGTTCCATTCACAAGTGCAGAACTTTGCTATTCATAAGGATACATAATAAAAATAATGTTCTGCCTTCAAAACCAGAGACAAGAGGTTAAGGCAACCCAAGTTAAACTGCTAATAGTAATAAGAAATTCTCTGACAGCAATCCAAGTGGTAACAGTATGAGATAATTTTATATGGATTCTGTTTAGAGGCTGTATAGAAATGCAGAGCAGCAGAAAAGAGGTGTAGAAACTTGAATTAAACAATCAAGGAAAGTTTTGTAAAAGAAAGCAATCTGCATCTGTGGAATGCAATGGTATAAAATTTAGTAAAAGGTCTCTTGCCTTTTCAGGAGTACTTTCGGTGCATCCTGTTTTAGCAGAATAGTTTCAAAGAATATGAAGAATATGAGGAGTGAAGGGGAGGCAAGAAAGAATTTTCTACATTTGGGAAAAAGTCTGGAAGTTTGTGGAAGAGTGTGCTGGTTTAAGCTGGAATACAGTTAATTTTCTTTAACGTAGCTTGTATGGGGCTGAAAATATTATTGATAATATAGGGTTGTTTTAATTACTGTTGAGCAGTGTTTCAATACAGTCAAGACCTTTTTTTGCTCTTCATGCTGCCCCACCAGTGAGTTGGCTGGGAGTACACAAGAATTTGGGAGGGGACACAGTTGGGACAGCTGACCCCAGATGACAAAAGGATCTCCAAATACAGATGGGAGAAAACTATTTCAGCCTTTGTGGCTGCTGTTCAGAGATGTTTTAACCTGTGGCAAATTTGCAGATCAGACATAGCTTTGATTCTTTGACAGTGACACAATTTCTTTCTAAATATAAATCTCAATAACCCCATCAATCATAGGAAATATATGACATACAGTAAGATACTAGTATAGTATCTACAATAATTCTGATACATTACTTTGTGCAGACAAGATAAACCAAGTCAGTGTCATTGAAGTCTAATCCTGTCTCCTTTACAGAACCTTTTACTTCAATTTCCCTGTTTGCTAACACTAAAAAAAAAAAAAAAAGGCAAATTGCACTAGGAGATATTTTACTTTAATTGTCTCAACTGCTGTCTCCCAAGTTTTAAAATACATAATGCATGTCAAATGCCATACCGCTTGTAAGTCTAACTCACACTGGCATTGATCTCAAACACAGACATTTAAATATTTGTTTTATAGTTCCTAGTGTTATTGTAAATATTGTCAAATCTAGCTCCTCTCTAATGGTGCTAAAGCAAGAGAGAAGCATTAGAAGAAGTCTGAAGTGAGATTATACAAGCGTATGAATATTTTACTGTTACAACAGGATGGCCATAGCACTCAATTGAGACCTCAAGGGTCTTTCAAGGGTTTTAAGCTCCAGTAATCAAGAATCAGATCTTATATGGGTTAATGGAAATAAATTCCATTTGGTGTACAACGTGAATAACCATAAGTCTGCTTCTTCAGCAGAAGTGACTGAGTATATGGGAATACTGCTGGCAACTTGTCACATTAATCTCTTTAGTTTATTTAATCACACCTAGCACTTATTAATAATTGCATCTCTGTGTGTATATCTGCCAATGAAAGCTAAAGTTAAAATACAGACTACTAGAAAAATGTTTGTAAAGAGTGGGGGCTTGCAAGCCTTATTAAGTCCACAATACAAGATATTTACCCCTAAATATTCAACCATTTTCTTTCAATTATTGACTTCCCATTGCATAAAATGCAATTGAAGAAATATGATCAATACAAATTCTTTACGTTAAAAATGACCTTCCTTAAGTAAAAGTAAGAATAAATTTTCTTTTCAGATGCTCTACATGCTGCCCCTAGCAGGAGGTTTTCATTCCAGCAACATGTTTGTAAACCAAATTCAAAACCACACAGCTCTGCTGAAGTACAAGTTTTCCCAGCTTCTTATCATAATTTCCTGAATATTCAGTACCTTTTAGGCCTAACATTCATGACAAAGCTTGAAAGATGAGAGGCAGCAAGAGCCATTTGGGTATTGCAAAACTGGAAATTGCGTTCAAATGATTACAGGTACATGGATGGGGACATTTTTCCAGTAAATTTTCTCTTTGCTCAAGTATAGTCTTGATGTTGATTTGTATTTCATTAATCTGGATAGTCTAAATAGACCATGTGGGAATAGCTTTTTTAAGAGAAGCACCCCATTTCCACAATGCACTGAAACTGCTCCTAAACCCATTCTTAAAATTGAAACGGAATGGATATCATCTCATGGCTTTCTGCATGGAAGAAAGTAATACCTTATATTGAGAAAAATGGAATTTTACTATTTTATATTTCCTTTTTTTAAAAAAAAATGTAGACATTGCTTGTGGAGCTTAGAGCTCTATAAAATAGTCTTTCCTTGTAAAGAGTCTTTACAATAAAAATGTTACACCTTTGATTACATATTTGTGAAACAGGAGTTTTCATTTCAAAATAATTTTAATAGCAGCTTTAGATTGGTTTTATACGCATAGAGAGATGAAGTAGTGTGTACTAAAGTGTGCGAAACATCAAATTTTACTGCCATGGACTTTTTGTAATATTACAAGCTAATGGATCTTGGTTATATTGTAGCATCTTTAAACTGGCTTTGATGCACACAGATTCTGCAAAGTAGGTATAAATAAAGCTGCCTCAAGAGTATGATTCTAATTTGCCAATCATCCCTATCTATTCCATATGTCTGGAAAAAAAAAAACAAACTAAGAGGAAGAAGAGAACAGAGCGTTAGCCTTATATACCTAGAGAATACAATTAATCTGAACTGTTAAACTGATTATGAAATATTTTTGAAATGCAATTCAACTGAGAATTAACTATCTGAAAATTTGATGGAATTCAGATACAAATCAAAATTTGAACTCTAGTAGGCTCCTATTTAGTTTTTTTAATATCTCCTGTAAGGACTCTTCCAAAAACACCGAACCAAATTAACATGTGTTTCATGTAACAAACACTGTAATCCATCTAAAATATATTCCTCAACCGAATGTAGGAAACACACAGTTGTAGAGATGCATATTAGTGAAAGTGTTCTTATTTAACTTTATAAATGCAGGCTGCATCAGACAAAAGTAATTCTACTGAGGATTGTTTTCACAGAATCATAGCATGGTTTGGGTTGGAAGGGGCCTTAAAGATCACCTAGTTCTAACTCACTTGCCATATGCAGTGACAACTTCTACTACAATAGCTTGCTCAAAGCCTCATCCAACTTGGCTTTGTACACCTACAGGGATGGGAGATCCATGACTTCTCCAGGCAACCTATTCCAATGCCTCGCCAACATGACAGCAATACATTTCTTCCCAACATCTCATCTAAATCTCCCTTCTTGCAGCTTAAAACCATAACCTCTTGTCCTACCACTAAACTCCTTGATAAATAGCTCCTCCACAGCTTTTCTGAAGGCCTCCTTTAAGTACTGGAAGGCCACAATAAGGTCCCAGAGCCATCTCTTCTCTAGGTTGGGCAAGCTGAATTTTCCCAGCCTGTGCTCATATCAGAGGTGTTCTTGTCCTCTGATCACCTTTGTAGCCATCCTGTGGACTCACTCCAACAGATCTACATCCTTCTAGTGTTGAGGACTCCAGAACTAAATGTAGTACTTCAAGTGAGGACGCACAAGAGGAGGGTGGAGTAGAGGGGCAGAATTAGCTCACTCGACTCAATAGTTATACTTCTGATGCATCCCAGGATACAGCCTGCTCCCTGGTCTTCATGCACAGATTGCCAGCTCAGGTTGAGCTTCTCATCCAACAGCATCCCTAAGTACGTCACTTCTTCGCTACTCTGATTTTCTTTTTCATTTACAATTGACATTAAGCATATATAGTTTAAATCACAATTTACAGTTAAGGACAGCAATTATTTAATCTTATCTACTATTTTTATTTCATCTGAGAAAAAAGAAATGAGAAGACTATTATGGCCAAGTGGCCACAAACGGTGTTAGAATCATAGAATCACCAGGTTGGGAAAGATCCACTGGATCATCGAGTCCAACCATTCCTAGCAAATACTAAACCACGACCCTCAGCTACTCATCCACCCGTCCCTTAAACGCCTCCAGGGAAGGTGAATCAACTACCTCCCTGGGCAGCCGGTGTCAGTGCTCAATGACCCTCTCTGTGAAAAATATTTTCCTAATGTCCAACCTAGACATGCCCTGGTGGAGCTTGAGGCCATTCTCTCTTGTCCTGTCCCCTGTCACTTGGGAGAAGAGACCATTACCCTCCTCTCTACAACCTCCTTTCAGGTAGTTATAGAGAGCAATGACGTCTCCCCTAACCTCCTCTTCTCTAGGCAAAACAACCCCAGCTCTCTCAGTCGCTCCTCGTAAGGCCAGCAAGTCAATTTAAAAACAAACCTTATTGCACGGGAGGATGACTTATTCTTTGCCTTTTAACAGTGATTTTCAGTATGTTTGTACTACAATAGCAACTCCATTATATTTTCTAGGAAAGATGCAAATGTGAGAACAACTAAATGAAGACAAAGATCAAGGAAGAAGTGTCTCAATCACAATTCATTAATGCAAATAAGAATGAGTACCTCAAGTGCAAAGGTTAAAAACAACCTTCTCAATAGCACTATAATAAAATTAACTGAACAATTCAAGACTAATTCACTAGTGGTTTTACACAGTAAGTTGGGCTGATGGTTGGACTCAATGAACTTAGAGGTCTTTTCAAAATTCAGTGATGCTATGCTTCTATGATTCTATGAAATACTAGGGGTGTAAGATGACTCTGAGAAAGGAAAGCGAAAACACTTCTACACTTCATTCAGATACTGAGTGATTCACTCAAAGCAGTTGGAAGTGGACACAGAAGTCTAGTCAGTCGTTCACAAAATCATAGAATCATAGAATCACTAGGCTGGAAAAGACCTCCAGGATCATTCAGCCCAACCATTCCTATCTGCCCTGAGCACCTCATCTACACATCTTTTAAATACCTCCAGGGATGGTGAGGTATTTAACTCACCATTCAATTCATTTCTTCCTCGGCAGCCTCTGCCAGTGCTTTCTGTGAAAAATTCTTCCTTGACATCCAGTCTGAACCTCCCTTGGCACAGCTTGAGGCCATTCTCCCTTGACATGTCCCCTGGCACTTGGGAGAAGAGGCCAGCATCCTCTTCTCTACAACTTTCTTTGGGGTAGTTGTACAGAGCAATAAGGTCTCCCCTCAGCCTCCTCTTCTCCAGGCTAAACAACCCCAGTTCCCTCAGCCATTATTCATAAGACTTGTTCTTCAGCCCCTTCACCAGCTTCATTGCTCTTTTCTGGACACTGCCCAGGGCCTTACCATCTTTCTTGTGGTGAGGGGCCCAGAACTGAACACAGTATTTGAAGTGTGGTCTCACCAGTGCTGAGTACTGTGACAGAAAAAACTCCCTGGACCATGCTGTGCCTGATATAAGCCAAGATGTCATTGGACTTCTTGGTCACCTGGGCAAACTGCTGGCTCATGTTCAGTTGACTGTTGACCAACACCCCCAGGTCCTTCTCCTCCAGGCAGCTTTCCAGCCACTCTTCCCCTAGTCAGTAGCACTGCATAGGGTTGCTGTGTCCCAAGTGCAGGACCAAGCATTTGGCTTTGCATTGGTCTCAACCCATTGGTCCAGCATGTTTAGATTCCTTTGGAGAGACCCCCTACCCTCAAGCAGATCAACACTACTTCCCAGCTTAGTGTTATCTGCAAACGTACTTAGGCTGCACTCAGGGCAACCAATAACTCAAGTCATTGGTGAAGATACTGAACAGGGCTGGACCCAGCACTGAGCCCTGGGGTCACCACTTGTGCCTGGCCTCGGGCTGGAGTTAACCGGTCTTCTAATCCAAACCCCCAAATATTGTCTAATTTATTTTAAAAATTGGTCCTTTCCTTCTCCATGACAGCTACATTATGCACTACTTTTTGTTTGTTTGTTTTATTCTGAATTAAACTAATATGGCATTTATTCTATGACACATCTTAGTACTTATAATAGGCACCTTCTCTTTGAAACAAGAAATTACTTCTAAAAACCTTTGTCATGACTGAATAAATCAACTATCAAGCTAATTATAAAAGAAGACTACCTCTTCTTGGCAAATTAACATTTTGGCAATCAGAGTTGATGTCAAAATAGGTACAGGAAAAGGACACAGCAATTTGATAGAGTATCAGTTGAATATATTTTTAGATCTGTCAGGATATGGAAGTAATTCTTCAGCTAATTTAAATTTTCTTCACATGACACAGAGTGACTAAGCAATTTCCAATATGTATTAGCTAAAAGTGTCATTGGTTTTGTATTTAAAATATTAATAAACATCATACGCTGTAAATTCATTTTTCTATACCATAAACAAAGAAGCCAATGAAAAAATATATTTAAAAGTAACATCAGAGTTTGGTAGATGTATTTAAAATGTGTATTTTTACATTCATTTATTTAACCTACAATATTATCAACCAAAACTGACAATAGCAAAAAGAGTAAAAAGAGAACTTCAATTTTTTTCAGAATCTGCTTTCAATGCATATAGTTATTTGGTTTCTTATTAAGTCTCTGAAAAATTTTACTTTCATTAAGTTTGTATGAAGTCTTATCATAACAGCAATCTTACTAGAGGAATAATCACCAGAAGTGCATAAAAGTTCTTCAGACTTCTGTCATATGTAAAAAGATTTAGGTGATCATGCTGCTTGCCAGTCTGCCTGGTCTTTAGACCAGTAAAGAGATTTAAATTAGCATCTCTCATAGAAGGAAGGTCATTCTCAAAACTGCAAGTCTATGCACTGGATCAGCAATGGGATGGGATTGCAAACCAGGAGTCTTACTCATCTTGCCAAAGAGGTAGGAGACACAGTAAGGAAATTAAGGCTCTGCTACAGAAACTAAAGAAATTCTAGGACTATACTTAGGAACTGGGCTCGTTGAAGCTAATAATTTAACAGGAATCAAAAACATAAAGATCATTATTGTGCAGTTTATTTGTTACCTTTATTGATGGAAGGTTATGAACGTTGCTTTTTTGAACACAGACCATGTGTAATTAAACAGAAACGAAAAAAAAAAATCTAACAGAAGTAATTCAAGGCGATCCTCACTTGCATGTATTTCTTTCTCTCCAATAGCCAGTGGTCCAAAATAATTATCATCAGCATCATATTAGACAGATAAATCAAGTCTTTCTGAATGATGCTTGCTCCTAAGGTCTGGGGTGCTCTAACAGGTTTTAGCTGCTAAAGATACAGTGAGAAAATTCTGCAGCAGAAGTCTGTCCCAATCTGCATCTATCTGTGTGTAACATAACAAAGACTTAAGAGATTATTATAAAAAATGCAATAGTGTATTTTATCATCGGAATTGTTAAAGTTGTTAATCTTTGGAAATAATAAATTGTCCTGTAAAGGATCCTGTAATTGACTCCTGTGTGTCCTCATTTACCAGTCTGTCCAAATTTCTGAATCCTCGGCTTTAGGTTTGGGGATAATCCATAATCCCCACACAGAGCTGCTGTGCAGAATGCAGAGAAAACCTTTAAATGCTAATAAAAAAAAAAAAGTTCTATGTAATCTTACTAGAAGTTGTAGCAAACTTCCATGAAGTTTGTATCTAGTTCTCTTGTACAGCAGAGGTAAACTGCTGTTGCATTATGGCTCCACTGCATGTTGCTTAAGATATATACAAATAAAAATATTTTTAGCAAGGCTTCTTCTAGGTACAGCACCTGCTATTCCTAAACAACCTGTTCCCACCTGAGGGTGCATCTGCAGAGAGCTAGGCTGATACCTAACTTTTATGACTTGCTTTTTTCCCAGGTTCTTTCTCTGGTCATGATGTCTGAAGTCTCCTGACAGCCTATATTCTCAGTAAGTCACTTTCTACACCTTATTGTATTGAGGATCATCACTCAGAAATTGCATTTCTCTTCATATCCTACCCTGCTCCTTGGTTTTACAGCCTAGTTTTTATCATTTTCACAAAGGAGTAAATTCCTTCACCCAGCTTGTTCCGAGGTCTCTGACAGAAAACACAGAATCACAGAATCACTAGGTTGGAAAAAAACTCCCAGGACCATGGAGTCTAATCATTCCTATCAGCCATAAAACCATTCCCCTCAGCAATTCATCCACCCATCTTTTAAATACCTCGTGGTAGGTGTCTCAATCACCTTCCTGGGCAGCCTGTTCCAATGTTGAATGACCATGAAAAATTTTTTCCTGATGTCCATGCTGAACCTCCCCTGGCAAAGCTTGAGGCCATTCCCCCTTGTGCTTTCCCCTGCCACCTGTGAGAAGAGGCCAACTCCCTCCTCTATACAACCTCCTTTCAGGTAATTATAGAGAGCAATAAGGTCTTCCCTCAGCCTTCTCTTCTCCAGAATAAGAATAGAATCATCAGTTTCTATTTTTCTCCACATACAACATTTCTAATGACTTAGCCAAATCTACCAGCAGTATTACCAATCTAAACATTAACTCAATTATAGATATTTCTGTAGTTTTCTCCATCTACGGCCCAAGAAACTGAAATGCAGCTCCAGCTCAGCAATGCCAAATTAACAGAAAACTCATCAGAGACATGCAAGCAGGGAAAAATTTCTCAAAGCTTTGAGTATCTCATAGTTGTTATGATTGGAAATTGAATTCATATCACCAAAAATCTGTTAGAATTTACGTACTCCCTCTGAAAGTCATTAAATAGATTGTATAAGAAACACTCCTGTTATGTTAGAAATAACCTCCATAGGTGAGCAAAACCAAGCCTGCAAATAATTGATGGGCACTGTCAATGACAGAAAGCAAGATAAATGGAAGCTTTACCTGAAGGTACATTGATTCCAGAGTGTAGAAACAATTAAAAAAACCCCAACAATAAAAATCTGCTTGTAAAATCTAGAATGCTTAACATTCTAACACGTTTCTGATCATTTTTCCTCAGCTTTAACATCACTTCATAATTCCACTGACCTCACCTGAATGGACACCTTTTGTAACAAAGCAAGGGCATAATGTTTCACAACATTCCAAAATCATTCTTTTGAGGACAGTATTTTCAACTTAAGTATTAAAATAGAAATTTTCAGTACAGTAATTAGAAAAAATAGATAGGAGAACATGATAGAGAAAATAAAAAAAATGTGGAAAATACGCAATTGTAAAATAATAATGTAAGCTAGAACAATTGCAGTATGCTTTATCCAGACTGAAGGAAAAAACCCAAGATTAATCAGCCATTCAAGCTCTCCTTAAATAAAATCTCTTTCTGAGAACATTAGCTATGGATACTTAATCCAATTAGGAACATAGCTGTTTCTTGTTGTTTCACTCCAGTAAATTAGAATTTGGCAATCTGAAGTATTTCTCATTGTCATATTTTCAGAAAGTCAGTTTGAGCTTTAAGAGGTTTTGTTTTAATTTTATTTTTCTCCTCTTGGTCCCCTATATTTTTAAAAAATATATATACAATTATTTATATTTTAAAGCATTTCTGAACTGTATATTTTTCCACTATTTTTGCCAAGGAGCAAAAAATATACATTTTTTTAAAAAAAATCTCAATTTATTATTGCCAATCAAGTAATATACAACAAGTATATTTACTTTTCTATTTTTAATTATTTTTAAGAAATCTCTTTAAATAGGCTACATTTGGAAAGCCTTCTTTCATTATTATGAATAGAAACTGAGGTAAAGTCACACATGTTTCATATTGTTCCCAGTAATTTTAAATATATTAAGATAAATGTATAAAAATAATTTAATAAACATATAAAAATAATTTAAAATCCATTACAGTTAGCTCAATTGTCAGTAAAAAGTTATGTGACCATTTTTTCTTTTACAGAGCGAAATAGTACCTGTGTGTCTACCTCTAATCTATTTGAATATGAAAATGAAGTTAACTGACTTGACTGAACCATCCTTAAAAAAAAGAATTGAACATACTGGTGGACTCAACTTCATATCATTAAAAAAGTTACAGGTTAAGATAAAGTACAGCTGCACCATGCATTATTGAAGCTCTCCTCACTCCAACAAGAAATAAAAAATAAATCTTAGGTACACTCTATTTACATATACATTCATATATTACATAAATCTTTACATTATTGCCTTGCAATTACTAGTCACCTTAAACCATATAAATTTTCCAGTCTCATAGAAACTACCACTACAAGGTCTGCTTTTTCTTGCTGTAATTCACAAAAGTACCTTTACAGCTTTCAGCTTCTCCTGTCTACATCACCAAAGGCAATGTATTTCATGTTCTTAAGGCTCACTATGACAAATAGAACTGGAGGGGTCACAATAGTTCAAAAGATTAGTTAAATATGACTCTGTATTTAATTAATTTATTTATTTTTAAATCTTAGGGGTTTGTTACATGCAAGACAATAACTACACTGGCTATCTGAGTCCAGAAAAGGAATATCTATTCTTTTTTTACCGAAGACTATGATTTTCTGGCTTTACTAAACATGAGTTAGTACAAGTTCTTTACTGATTCAAAATATTTTCTTTCCTATGTTTGATATTTTCTCTGCAAGATTTTTTCAGCTTGAATAATATTTGCATTCTCAGTATGATATAGTGCAATGCAAATATAATTTCACCTCCACACCACACTTATTAACCAAACTGTATTGCAGACTCCATATGAACAACCAAATCTGTCTTCAAACAAATTATAATAGCATTATGATAAATATAGTCTAAATAGATAAGAACCATGGAAAATACCGCAGTGTGATTATCCCTTATTCAAACACCCAAAATTCAGTATCAAGAATGGGTTTAGTCTATGATACAAACCTTCTATAAAATTAACTGTAAGAAAGGAAAAGTTAATTGATTTTTAGGAGTAAAATCAAACACAGAATATTTGTTTTGTTATAGCAAACATCCCTAATTATTTGTGCTAGCAAACTAGTATATACATGTTCTTTGATGGAACATATATATGATCTTTCATATAAAAAAGTTTTATTTTAGTGATAATACTATTACCTTCATCACTATAAAGATATTGCTATAATGATTAGATCAATTCCTTTTCTAAATTCACTATGTAGGAGGAATGGTTAGGTATTCTGCTGTGTGAGATGCACCCCTCATTAAGTCTTCAAGGAATAAGTTTAAGCAGCTTCCTAAGAACAACCATCCTTAAAGGGAAGGATTTTTTTGAGTCATGAGCAGAGTACATGATTCCTGCTCTGCTACACTGGTAGAGGCAGTGAATGACTGTCTTCCATTCTCTTAATGCCACTGAGCTTAGAGATTTCTATTGCATTCATAGCAAATAACCTCTTTTCCAGAATGTCAGTCTATTCAGTCATTTCTTTTATGTCAGCTGTCCATGTTTTAATCTTTCAAACTATCATTCCCTGAAACTTTTTCAGTTCTATTATATGGTTTTTAAAATGGGTGATTATGTCTGCACTGAACGCAAACGAAATACATACTTACACAATGAGGTAATAAGGTTTTCTCTCTCATTTCTGAATAATTCTAGAACTCCATTCACATCTTTGTTCCTGAGGACTCAGCTTATATTTATACACAGTTTACAGTCCCAAACTCTTGTACTGTGGCAGCCCACATGCAGTCTTTTTAACGTGGAAGGACAGAGTTATTTTTCTGGAGGAGAAGATTATTTTTAGGGTTTTTTTTACCATGAACATCATGTTATCAATGAAGGAAGATTTTTTCCTCTGCTTCACTACAGTTTTTTCCTCTGTTTCACTACAGTATTTCATATAAAGCTTATAAACGCACCAGACCAAAATCTAAGCCATAACTTAATCTGGGAGTGATTTTTTTTCTGATTTATCCAACATTTATGGCACCAAAAATGCAATAAGAAATTAATAACTTGATCGTATTGGAGAAAATTTTAAGTGGCAAGATAACGTGAATCACATCATGGGAAAATTTAGAACATCTGGAAACCGAACAGAACAATTTTACTATTTACTATGTGTTTCTAGTTATGCATTTGGCACTGCAATGCATATTTTGTACCTGTGATAGAGATGTCTTCAGCCAAATTTTAGTTTGGTGTGTGTGCTTAGCACAAGGATGACACCTTTCTCGCATTAAAATAAAATTACACATTTATTTGGCTTACTTAAAAAAGGTAAAAAATCATGTTTTTCAGGGACATACTTTTAAAATTTTACATATACTTTTCAAATGCAGTTCTATGAGCTGAAGTGTGTATGTGTGTTTAAGAAACAGACTGGTGAACAAGTAAGACTACCGGCAGAGGTTAATAGTTTTCATTGCTGGAAATGGAATCCTTTCAAATATGTGTATAATCTGAATAAAAGTATCACCTTTTTAATTTACATGGCATTTGACAATGAATCTGTGACAGTTCAATACTGAGAATTCAGACAAGGAATAGGACTGTTGTGAGAGCTCATCAGTTCACGCAATGTTAAAACCATCTTGCTTCCACTGGAGTTAACTGAAACATTATCATGCTTTTGTATTTTTCCGCATCATGGCAGCATTTTTACAAAATAGTAGTAGTATAGAAAAATGGAAAATAAAAAGAAGGAAAGATGAACCAGTAAAGTAAATTTCAGGAATCATTTGAAAGAATACTGTTTTGATGGACCATGGGGCAATTTGGGTTGGAAAGGTCATTCAGTCTGACTTCTTGCTTAAAGCAAAGTCAGATATTAGGTCAGACAAGGCTATTCAGCACTTTCCCACTAGTTTGGCTTTACATTAGTCTAGAATTTTTAGCAAGTTTTAAGGACTTTTAAAGTGATCTGAATGGGCTAAGCCTCTTCTAGGTGCTTTAAGTATCTCAAATGGCTATCTTGAATATTATGTTATGTTATGTTATGTTATATTATATTATATTATACTATATTATACTATACTATATTATACTATACTATATTATATTATAACATTACATTACATTACATTATCTTATGTTACGTTACGTTACATTATCTTATGTTACATTACATTATAATATGGTTGCATATTATATAAAATACTGTGTTATATAGTGTATGAAGTATTTAGAACATGCATATATATACATAAGTTACTTACAGAACTTTCAATGATCGCTTTTGACAGTGATCATCATCTTGAGAGCTTTATTAACTCATACTTCCATACAGTAATTTTTCAAAAGACTTTGTTGAAAAAAATATTGAAATCACTGTTTTCTCATCAAGATATCCATTGTTATACCCGCTGAGATTCTTACATTAAGACAATCAAAAGTAACTACACTAAAATTATTCCAAATATTCTTATTCTTTTTATCATCAAATCCTTACTATATCAGGTAACCCTAGCAGTATGTTTTCTCCAAAGTAAATGTTTAAAGTATGACTTTATTTTTTTCAGGATCCCTGAAAATACCTTTAGTCACAATAATAAAGTAACACTATTGATATTAAAATTAAAATTGCTCAATGACATTTAGTTTCTCAATATCCAATGCTAGACCCAGAAAAGGGAGGTTGAAATGCATTCAGACTCCCATTAAATAATACGTGATGCATCTTCACTACCATATATTGGAAGACTTGTTCTGTTTTCTTTTGTTGTTGCTGTTTTGGTTGTTTGGTTTTTGTTTGGTTTGGATTGTTTTTTGTCTGTTGCCTGAAAAAAATTAAAATAAAGTCTCTAGGATGCTATAAAGAAATAACATATCTCATCATGCTTAACAATATTTTAGTGGCAAATCTATAAAATTAAGTTTAAAAGCAAAACTTTACTTGTAGTTAATTCATTATTTATTGCAAAACTGTGAAACTTTATTATTTCCCTAGCTCAGGGAAAATCCATCAGTGGAGAATCAGGGGAATAATGCTGTTGTTTCCCAGGTGCTGCTGTAAATCTGAGGAAGGTCTCTTGAGGTACATTCAGGAATAATAGTATCTAAGCAAAATGAAAAGATGAGCCTATTGGGCTACTCTGGGAAATTTCTGAGAATGCCTTGCAGCAAAATATTTTGATATAATGAAGTACAAACAGTTTTTACAGATGACTTGAAGACTATTGACCCTTCAACAGTATTTCTGGATTATTCAGCATTTGTGGAATTTTTAGGGGAGAGACAGGAGGAAGATATTTACGTAGAAGAGACAGATTAGAAGAGAAAGACACCTGAACTCTAAACATGATGATACAAAAAGAACAGCAGAAGTAGGAAGTATACGAGGACTTTTTTTTTTTAAAAAAAAAACAAACAAACCAAAACCAAACTATTTTAAATCTAAGAATTGAAGGAAAATTACAGTCAGTTGTAATTGCACAATGGCAGCTACAGTTCTAGCATAGCTGAGAATTATTCTAGTGGTCAACAGCCTTCATTATGGAAAGATCAATGAATGACCAAATTAAAAAAAAAATACATTTTGAAGGTCTGGAATGTATGGGCACAAGCAATAGTATAAGCACTCATAATGAATTTGAGGCTGAAATCATAATGAAGTTCAGGCAAATGTAATAGATCTATGAAAAATTCAGGAAAGGCAACTCTAATCAGAAATGTGATTGATTTAAAATCAAATCATAATTTCTTTTCTAATAAGAATTAAATAAGAATTTAATAAGAATTAAATGAAACAATAATTTCAGGAATCTAGTGAAAAAAAAAATCCAGTGCTGAAGAGGAAGGGCCTGTGAATTTTCCACTTAGAGCAGCTTTTAAATGTCTTAGTATATGCACATTTTTTTTTAATTACAAACCTGCTTATTCTTCTCTGTAGAAGAAAATGTTTTCTAAGTCCATCTGTTTACAAAGCTACAGTCCAAAGTGATAATAAATTGGAACACTCAAAACATCACTGCACCTGCTGTAGCTAGATATTCTGATAACATTGCTATCCAAACATTTTATGAGAAATGCTTTCCATAAAATGGATTAAAGCAACCTAAACTACAAATACAAGTGCAAATAATCATATAAAACCTTCAGTTTGCACACTATGTAGCACTACTGCCTAATACCTAATTAATTGCACTGCATTAAATGGTAGGATAGTCATCACACAATCATTTCAAAATATTTTTTAGCATATTGTTCAGATCTAGGTAAAAAGGAAGATTCTCAGCATTCCTACCAAAAATGATAGATTTTTTAATTTATTTCCTCCTATGAAGTAAAACTTGCTGTTATGAAGAACAGAAAGGTAAAGCATCTGTCTTAACAGCTGTAAGTTACGATCTCAGCACAGATCTACAGCAACTAACAAGGAACTACTAGTCAACAGTTAAGAGGAAATATAGAATATATGAACTCCACTGTAGTCTTAAAAATGAGGAAATACTCCTAAAATGCTAAAACCTCTTAAAATGCAATATTAATCTGTAACAATGTCCAATACAAAGAGTCCTAGATAAAACATGTTCTACCTGCATTTAAATCAATAAGCTAACGTTAAACTATGGAAATTCTTCCTCCTGACATTTCAATTAAAAAAGTTAAATCTCTGTACTTTATCTAAGATATATTTGTAATATTCCAGAAATTTTTTGTAGCTATTCACAGGTACCATTGGTCCTAAGAGATTACAGTGTTAAATCTTCTCAATAAATCAAAAGTACAATCTTAAGTCCAAGCCTGTAAGTAGTAATTATATCTATTCATGCATTTCATAAGCATTTCTTTCAGAAAGGAAGAATTAACCTAGTGAGGGAATGGTGAGTGACACATTGCATTGAAGACTAAGTTTATAGATAGACCACAAATTTTATTTCAGTGCCTGTTCAATCAGAAGCAATCCTTTTCTTATGGATGTACACTGTCCCTGATGAATCAGTTTTCCCAGAAGCATTGGGTCACTGCAAAAGGAGTTGAAATTAAGTGCTTACAAAAGTGTTAGCTCTTCATACATGGCAATTCCAGAAAAATTCTTGTTATTTGTCAGTGAATAGAAAGTTTCTATTCATGATTATGAGAGAAGGTTTTAGAAGGAAGTGACACATGTTCTAATGCTGAACACTGCAAATCCTGAAACCACAGTTCAGATGCATGACTTGTTTCGTCTCCTAAGTTTTCTATGTGGGAAGAATATTCATAGCAACACTTTCTAATTCTGGTAATATTTCTTGTAAATAATTTTGTGACTGCATGTCAAGAATGTGAGGTTTTGGGCACTAGAACATATTTGGGGTAGGTTATAAAATGGCTTGAACACATACATAACTATGTACATGTAGAAAATAACAGTTATTTTAGGAAGGATGGGTTGTTTCTTCCACTAACACTGGAAAAAAACCTAAAAAAATCAGGAGCCTAACTTACTGAGGTCTAGCCAGGGGCACAAGAAAGATGTATCTGCTTCTAGAATTTATGTCCCAGATAATGGATATATCATAAGTTCTAAAAAAAAAAAAAAAAAAAAAAAAAAAAAAGAAAAGCACAATTTCTTGAAGCAAAGATATTTTTTCTTTTTATCATCATTAGAAGTGAACAGTGAACAGTTAGATTTATTTGAAAATCTTCCTCCATTCCTAACCTCAGAGACAGATAGTTTTCTGACAAAGAAACTTTTAGAAAAATAATTCAGGTTTGGCAGATGTAACTTTAGCATAGACATAAGTTTTTCAATTGAACTTTATTTACACCTAGAACTGCAAACACAACCTTTGTTTTACAAAAAAACTCCAAAGGTGAAGTAATTGTGCCTACGACATAAAGTATACTACATCATATGATCTGAGAAAATGGGCAAGATGTATCATAGGTTTCCCTGTAGCATTCTAAGTACAAAGTGATCCTAGGATATAAGGTGCAGAATAAAATCAAAGGGGGTCCACAAAGAGAACACACAGCATAAAATGCAGCACAGAACAGTTTCCTTCTTGACTGCAGCTGAGGAATAGCTGTTGTTTCGCAGTATATCACTTTTATTGTAGAACTCTCTCAGCTTCTACCACATGACTAAAGAATATCTTCAACAAGCACTCAAGTAAATCAACAGAAATGAACTATAACTCTATAGAAGTACCTTTTTCAGATTTACAATTATTTCCATAACATTTAAGTCATTGCCCTCATTTTAAATGTGTCTGTCAGGAGCCAAATTAATTCACATATTGAAATCAGCACTCTTCAGTACACCTCACCCAGGACAGAGATGTTAAGGCTGTGTGCAAATTTAAATACTCCAGAGAGTAAGAATTGGGAAAGGCAGCTTTTCATTTCAAGATGACCAGTTTAAAGTCATTGCAACTCAGCAGTGACTGAATATTGTTGTCTAAAGACAGCCTGATGACCTATGTGAAAGATTGTGTTGATGTTATTTCAGTTCCTAGTGGAAAGATCTAGCACTCTGTACACTACGAAACAGCCTGGCAATGTTCCCCGTGGTCTCAGTCTCATCAGCTTTCATCTCAGATTGGAAACTGCAATACAACGTACTCTGATGGAAGTGATTCTTCTGTGTCAGGAATGATGAGCTCTAGTAGAATGAAAGCATATTCTCTATTTAGTCTGTGCCTTGTGGCCACATAGTAAAAAATAATTGCTCTTTTTGCTGAGCACATTACATATTACACATATACACTCTTAACACTACTTTACAAGATCTTGGTGATAACACTGGTGAACTTAAAAATGTAGAGTAGGGAACAGGAGACTGCTGTAGATTTCTATTTGTTTTCATCAACTTATGTACAATGGGAATAATGTAATACTTCTGTTTTTAAGATTAATTTTCTTTCCTTTATGTAAATATACACGTGAGAAACTCTTTCTTAAATATATGTACATATTTTAAAAAGCACTAACAGTGTAATCACCTTGTTTTTTTCCTTCAGGGTTAGTGATGTTTAGTTAACTAAAAGTTACAAATTTTACACAAAAAATTACCTTACTTATGGTAATTCTCTTCCACTTTGAAAATAAAATTAAGATAAACAGTAGAAAGCTTGAAATAAAATGTTTTGCCTCCTTTTTAATCTAAGCATCACTATGTTAATCTACTCAGATGAGAACTTTGCTATTGTTCCATCCAATACACAGCTTTTTCATGTTAAAAGTACATTGCATCCTAAGAACCACTCCTGTTACAGCTTTGGATAAGTTTATGCATATTTAGTTTCAGAATACGTGTATATTTCACTTCTTTTAGATGCATATTCTCAGGCATATTCTCAAGAGAAAAAACTTCTAGTATATATCAAGAGAAAGATCTCTTCAGCTAATATCAAGAACATTTTTGATGTTATGATTCTGTGGAAGGGACTTTGGTTATATTGTGAACAGCTGAAGTTTAATTTCAATATCCCTCATATCAGATTACCAGAAGTAAAAACCTTTATCATCCCACAGGTATTACATTTTTTATTCTGCTTTTTAATATTTTTTCTCTGAAGTGAGCTTCAGGATTTGATAAAATTGGTCTTGGTTTATAAGACAGCAGAACTACAAGTTCTGCTCTTCTTTAAACAGCTGGGGTCAATCTCCAAGTCAGTGCCTCTTGTCCTTGTGGGAGACTTCAATCTCCCTGATATGTGCTGGACGTACTACACAGCAAAAATGAAGCAGTCTAGGAGGTTCCTGGAGTGTGTGGAAAATAACTTCCTTGCACAGCTGGTTAATGAACCTACGAGGGAAGGTGCCCTCCTGGACTTGTTGTTTGTCAACAGAGAGGGGCTTGTGTGGGATGTGATAGTAGGGGGTCACCTAGGCCTTAGTGATCACGAGATGACAGGGTTTTCTGTCCTAGGTGAAGTGAAGAGGGTGCTAAGCAGGATGGTAGCACTAAATTTTCAGAGGGTAGACCTTGAACTGTTTAGAAGGCTGGTTGGCAAAGTCTCCTGGGAGACAGTACTTAAGGGCAAGGGAGCCCATGAAGGCTGGGAGTTCTTCAAGAAGGAGATCCTGGTAGCTCAGGAGAAAGCCATCCCCGTGTTCTGGAAAAAAGGCCGGCAGGGGAAAAAACCAGCTTGGTTGAGTAGGGAAATCTTGAGTGAAATTAGGAAAAAAAGGAATATTTATAAGCTCTGGAAGGGGGGACAGGTCTCTTGAGGGGACTACAGGAGGGAAGTGAGGCTATGTAGGGAAAAAATCAGAGAGGCTAAGGCTGAGCTAGAGATCAGATTAGCTAAGTCTGTAAAAGACAATAAAAATCTTTCTATAAGTATATTAACAGTAAAAGGAGGACAAGGGAAATCATACAGTCCCTTTTGGACTCAGAGGGAACAGCAGTGACAGGGGATGAGGAGAAGGTTGAGGTACTTAATGCCTTCTTTGCCTCAGTCTTTAATTATAAAGAAAGCTGTTCCCTCTGTGTAGATACTCTGGAAACAGAGGAGCAATACAAGGCTCCCATAGTCCAAGAGGAGGTGGTCAGAGCCCTGCTTGGCCAACTGGACACCCACAAGTCTATGGGGCCAGATGGGATACATCCTAGGGTTTTGAGGGAGCTGGCGGATGTATTGGCCAAACCCCTTTCCATCATCTTCCAGCAGTCCTGGAAGACTGGGGAGGTACCTCTGGACTGGAGACTGGCTGATGTAGTTCCCATTTACAAGAAGGGTAGCAGAGAGGATCCGGGGAACTACAGGCCTGTCAGTCTGACCTCAGTGCCAGGGAAAGTCATGGAACAGGTGATCTTGAGTGCTATCATGAAGCACTTACAAGAGAACCGGGTGATCAGGTCCAGTCAACACGGGTTTACCAGAGGCAGGTCCTGCCAAACCAACCTGATCGCCTTCTATGACAAAGTCACTCGGCTGCTGGATAAGGGAAAGGCTGTGGATGTGGCCTTTCTGGACTACAGTAAAGCCTTTGACACAGTTTCTCACAGCATTCTGCTGCGGAAACTGTCAGCCTCTGGCCTGGACAGACGCACACTCTCCTGGGTAGAAAACTGGTTGGATGGCCGGGTCCAGAGAGTGGTGGTAAATGGCGTTAAGTCCAGCTGGAGACCAGTTACAAGTGGGGTTCCCCAGGGCTCAATGCTAGGTCCAGTCCTGTTCAATGTCTTCATCAATGACCTGGATGAGGGCATTGAGGGTACCCTTAGCAAGTTTGCAGATGACACAAAGCTGTGTGCAAGTGTCGATCTGCTGGAGGGTAGGGAGGCTTTGCAAAGGGACCTGGACAGGCTGGACCACTGGGCAGTGTCCAACGGCATGAGGTTTAACACAGCTAAATGCCAGGTCCTGCACTTGGGGCACAACAACCCTAAGCAAAGCTACAGACTGGGAGAAGCCTGGCTGGAAAACTGCCAGGAGGAGAGGGACCTGGGGGTGTTGGTCGACAGCCGACTGAACATGAGCCAGCAGTGTGCCCAGGTGGCCAAGAAGGCCAATGGTATCCTGGCTTGTATCAGAAACGGTGTGATCAGCAGGTCCAGGGAGGTCATTCTCCCTCTGTACTCAGCACTGGTGAGGCTGCTCCTTGAATACTGTGTCCAGTTCTGGACCCCTCAACACAAGAAGGATGTTGAGGCTCTGGAATGAGTCCAGAGAAGAGTGACGAGGCTGGTGAAGGGGCTGGAGAACAGACCGTATGAGGAGCGGCTGAGAGAGCTGGGGTTGTTTAGCCTGGAGAAGAGGAGGCTGAGAGGAGACCTCATTACTCTCTACAAGTACCTGAAAGGAGGTTGTAGAGAGGAGGGAGCTGGACTCTTCTCCCAAGTGCCAGGGGACAGGACAAGGGGGAATGGCCTCAAGCTCCACCAGGGCAGATTTAGGCTGGAGATTAGGAGGGTTTTTTCACACAGAGGGTCATTGGAACAGGCTGCCCAGGGAGGTGGTTGAGTCACCTTCCCTGGAGGTGTTTAAGGTACGGGTGGATGAGGTCTTGAGGGACTTGGTTTAGTGTTAGATAGGAATGGTTGGACTAGAAGATCCTATGGGTCCCTTCCAACCTGGTTGTTCTGTGATTCTATGATACATGACACTCTACAGTACCAGTTATCCTGTACTGTTATAGAAAGCAATAAATATAACTTAAATTCTAACCTGATCAAAAGAAATCTAGGTGATTTATAAAGCTCTTGAATGGTGGAATGTTGTTTATAGCAGTATTTTCCATTTGCTCTTCTCATATGTAATGCCTTTTTATTTTCATGAACATCTTTGGAGAATTAAAATGGTTTTATTGAAAATAATTCTACTACAGTTGCTTTTTAAATAGCACTCCGTAGGACTGAGTATTTATGCAGCAATTTGGTGCTCAGGAATTAAGTCAAATAATTTACATCACGTTCCAGGAGAATAACAATAATATGATAGTCATTTCTTCCCTCTTCATCCTGAATTCCACATTACAAGGAATTAGATCTGCTAAGAAGACAGAGGACTGATTTGTAGAAAGTGTTTAGAAAAGGAACATTATGTCTTCAAGTACCTGAATGTAACTGGAATGGAATTTTTTTTCTAATGGGAGATTTCTATTTTTCTGTCTTACTTAACAGGTCAAGACAAAGCCTTTTAATTTCACTGTCAAATCTAAAATACCGCTACATGAAAGAGAAGCAATTGCTTTTAATGAAATTGCATAACCTTATATACACGATTTCTGAATGGTCATTAACTGAATCACTTTAAAAGACATAAGAAAGTTCAAGAGGTGGCCTAAAAGGTGTACACATTCACCTAAGAATCAGAGGTGTTACTGGGGTTGATCAGGGTTGACCAGAGAATCATAGAATAGCTTAGGTTGGAAGGGACTTTTAAAGGTCATATAGTCCAACATCACTGAAATAAGCAGGACCAGGATTATGTTAAACTATAATGAACTTAAGTGATGTTGAAACTATAGTATTACCCACATCATCTCCCCTCCCCTTTTCATTTCAACAGACCAGTCTCACCATCCACTTTTTTTTGCTTTGTGACTTTGTTCATAAAATGAAAAATGGATGCATGTAATTCAGAAGGCTACTAGTTTGCTCTCAGCAATTTCTGTGCATGAATGACTTCCAAGAGACCTATGATATTCGACATTTAAGCAGCTGAGCCTATTGGAGTGACAGGCAAAAGAAGTAGGTGCTGGTTACTGCAATTCTGCCTGTCCTATTCCAACAGTACAGCTCTGAATTTTCATTTTTAGTGTGTGAATAGCAAAGACACAATGGAAACAAATACATACTGATACAAAGTCATTATTTACAAAATGCAAATGCTAAAATTGATAGGTCTCTCAGAAATATTTTTTAAGGAGCCTAGTGAAAATATTTGAACTTCTTTGAAGAGTCCAACAATACTTAGAACTGAATTTATTTGCTAATAGAATCATAGCTGATGGTAAAGTATTGAATATTAAAACAGATTAAAAAATGACATTAAATATTATTATTTCATACGAAATGAATTTAGATACTGAAATCCTGAAAATGTTTCTTGGCATGAAAACCTTATTTTAAAAAAATGTTTTAGCTGGAAATAAGTTCAAGCTGTTCAGGGACCAGATAATTTCTTTATCATCAACCAGTTACAAAATGTATTTCAACTAGTAAGTCTGAGTTCATTAAATTTCTTTTCAAATGAATGTTCTTTTGGAAGAAATTCCTCTTCACATAAGATTGCTAGTTCTTTGTTGATCTGACTTACATGAAACATAAAATAGATTTTTTCCTAATATTTTATGTAAAGAAATTAAACTAAAATATTTTTTGTTAAAATTTACTGAGTTTGAATGTATTTGAGATAAATAGATTAAGTTTATTTAGCCTGAAATGCATTTTAGTGTCAGCACTATTCTTATGGAGAAATAGTTTCATACCAAAGATGTGTGGGCTTCCCACAGAAATTCATCATTTTCATGGTTGATAAATTTTGGTGCAAACAGACGCTGTAACACAGGTTCATGCAGCACTGGATTCAATGATTTTTAAGTCAATGGCAGTAAGTCAACTATCATTGCTAGGAAGGTCTAGTAAAAAGTGCCCCGGTTCAAAACAACCTTTACATTTAAAAGGAGAAGTATCTGAACATGTCAATGTTCATGGAAAGAAAATCATATTACCTTACTCCAATATTAACTTGCCAAGACTGGAAAATGGTACAAAATCACAAATGTATAAACTGAAGAATGGTAAGCTTGTCAGCTTTCTGAGAATGCAGGCACCTTAGATTTCATTCTCATACTTTTCCAAACCACCAGAAGAATGACTGAGATAGAGAGAGAAGGAAAGAGAGGGAAGTAAGCAGAGAGAGAAGGAGGGAGAATTTATTCCTTAAAAAGCCAAGCGTGAGGAATAGTTCAGAAAATGAGCTTTCACTTTAGAAACTTGAACACTGTTTTATCCTTTTTACTTGTTTATATCTTTATATTTTTAACTAGTACATAACAGGATTTAAGTCTTAAGCACGCAGCTAACCTTGCCAAATGTCTTAAAAGTTACTAACTGTAACTTTTTATCTGTTCACATTAATGAAAGACAATGGGATTTTCCAGTTACTGACTGATTTTTGTTGAAAAAATGACAAAAGACATAATAACAATTGTATTTTACATCCTCTCAAGGGAATAAAGTGTACCTGCAATGGGAAAATATGCCTGAATAATATATAATGAAAGTTTTTTTTAAAAAGGATCAAAAAAGAAGTTCTTCAAGTAGTAATAATGGTAACAGCAGCCATCTATTTTCCTGTCCCCTCATATTCTGTAAAGCAACCCAAACAGTCAAACATATTGCATAAGTAACTCCTTATGACCTTCGTTTTTAACCTTCAGGGTCTGTATGCAAACTCTACAAGGGCCACAATGATAAGAGGAGACTCAGCACAAAAGTGAGGTAGTCTTAGTTCCAAGAAGCACATTTGTCCTTTGAGATACAGACTATCAGAAAGATTTGAAGGGTAATGTAAATATGCTAAAAATAACAAAAAAAAACAAAAAACAAGTGCAAAAAAATTCCGTAAAAGATAGCTCTAGATCAAATATATTGAACTACTGCTAAAAGAAAAGGTGAAAATATTTCTGTTGAAAATCACAAACAAAAATATTATTCTGAACCAAGTTCATGTGCTTTTATTTCTCATTTATTTTAATAATCAAGTAAACTATTTTTTCAAACAACATCAAGGAAACAGCTTAATTATGTTATCTTCCATGGCCAGTTTACTTGTACAACAGTAAAAATCTTGGCTTACACAATGTAAAAATCCTCTTTTTAAGGATCTTTTGAGACATTTCACACTACTTCAGTGTGTTAGCTCTATATATTGTAAGTAATTTATTGAATCTGACCAAGGTACTCCACAGGCTTGCTATTACTACAATGAAAACATTTCTCTTTTTTCTTTTTTTCCTCTTTTAGTAACAGCATTATCATTTTCATTGCCATATTACATTTTAAATATCACAGAATCATAGAATCACCAAGTTGGAAGAGACCCACCGGATCATCGAGTCCAATCATTTCCAACTATCTCTAAACCATGTCGCTTAGTACCACATCCACCCGTGCCTTAAACACCTCCAGGGAAGGTGAGTCAATCACCTCGCTAGGCAGACCACTCCATTGCCTAATGACCCTTTCCGTGAAGATTTTTTTCCTTATGTCAAGCCTGAACCTCCTCTGGTGGAACTTGAGACCATTCTCTCTTGTACTGTCCCCTGTCACTTGGGAGAAGAGGCCAGCTCCCTCCTCTCCACAACCTCCCTTCAGGTAGTTGTAGAGAGGAATAAGGTCTCCCCTCAGCCTCCTCTTCTCCAGGCTAAATAACACCAACTCTCTCAGTTGCTCCTCATAAGACTTGTTCTCCAGCCCCTTCACCAGCTTTGTCGCTCTTCTCTGGACTCATTCCAGAGCCTCAACATCCTTCTTGTGGTGAGGGGCCCAGAACTGAACACAGGATTCAAGGAGTGGTCTCACCAGTGCCCAGTACAGAGGGAGAATAACATCCCTGGACCTCCTGGTCACACCATTTCCGATACAAGCCAGGATGCCATTGGCCTGGGCACACTGCTGGCTGTTGACCAATACTCCCAGGTCCCTCTCCTCCAGGCAGTTTTCCAGCCATGCTTCTCCTAGTCTGTAGCACTGCACAGGGTTTTTGTGCCCCAAGTGCAGGACCCGGTATTTAGCCTTGTTAAACCTCATGCCACTGGACTCAGCCCAGTGGTCCAGCCTGTTCAGATCCCTTTGTGGAGCCTCCCTACCCTTCAGTAGATCTTGCTACTTGCTAAGGGAGCACTCAATGCCTTAACCCAGGTCATTGATGAAGACATTGAACAGGGCTGGACCCAGCAGTGAGCCCCTGGGAACCCCACTTGTAACTGGTCTCCAGCTGGAGTAAACTCCATTTACCAACACTCTCTGGGTCCAGCCATCCAACCAGTTTTCCACCCAGGAGAGTGTGCGCTTGTCCAGGCCAGAGGCTAACAGTTTCCTGAGCAGAACACTCTGAGAAACGGTGTTGAAGGCTTTACTGAAGTCCAAGAGGGCTACATCTACAGCCTTTCCCTCATCCAAGAGTCTAGTCATATAATGAATTCCTGTATTCCTTTGTAAAAATTTTTAGGTTTCAGTAATTATAGCACTTAGTATGTTATCTATTTCATCAGTAACGTAATAAAGTAGAACAAACACCACAATACATTTAAAGCACATTTACATATAGATTAAAAACAATTTAGCCTTTTCAAAATACGTGTAATGTATATTTATTCACAGTTAAATACTTCCACCTAGCAGAAATTTAGCAAGACTATAAAGCCAAATTGAACAAGTGATCTATGAGGTGTATCAGGAAACTTTTCTTTTCACTATAAACTGTTTCAGAATGTCATTAAGTTCCTGACCTAAGCAAACTCATTATTTCAATATCTTTGCAAACAACAAAATATAGCAGCTTGTGAAAACTGGAATTTAATGTTCCACATTTCCTGTCTTCAGGTTTTTCCTTCATGTCAAGACACACTAATGAAGAGTTCAATATCTACTTGCATGTAGTCTGTCCAGGCAGATGAGATATTTCCCTCTACATTTCTTTGAACAACTTAAAATTCTCTGAACAACCTACACAGCACAATACAAGGGTGTAGCTGTACAGGTTTGGGCTTTTAGAACAATGGAACCTTCTACAAAGACTACAGTCTACTAGGATGATGTGCTTCTTTGAGGCAGGTGGATCTTTGGCAGTAAACCAGTCAGCTTGGTAAGGCAGACTTTAAACTGAAGTACTTGGGGAAGAGGGACCCAGTATAATAATGCTCATGCCACCATCATGGCTTACCAAATGCCTCCCTGTCAAAATCAGAGAGATTATCACTGAGGGAGACCTTGCAATAGGCATCTGCTATCAACCCCCAAAACAAGATGAAAAGGCTGGTAGAGCAATACTTGAGTCAATTAATGTTATTTGATGTTAATATAATATAATTTATAATGTTAATAGTGTTAATTTATAATAAATTTATAATGTTAATATAATGTTAATTGATGTTAAATGCAAATGGAGGCCAGTGACAAGTGGGCATCACCAGGAGAGATAAGTCATTATCCCACTTTCCTCAGCAATTGTCAGGCCACACCTATAGTACTGTATTCAGTTTTGGTTCCCACTATTCAAAAAAGATGTGGACAGGCTGGAGAAGGCCCAGGTAATAGTCACTAAGATGATCAGATGACTGGGAAATCTACATATGAAGTGTAAGGCTGAGAGAACTAGGATTGTTTAGCCTTGAGAAGACCTTAGGGAAGACATTATTACCATGTACCAGTACATAAAGAGTGTCTAAGAAGAGGATGGACACTCCTTTTTTACAAGGATTCACAGGAAAAGAAGGCTTAATAGTATAAGTTGCTCCTGAAGAGATTCTGGTTGGATGACAAAAGGAAATTTTTCACAATGAGAACAGTTAAACATTAGAAATCTCCCCAGGGAAGTGGTAGATTTCTCTATACCAGACACTTTTAAGGCTCAGCTTGGTAGGTTGCTGAGCTATCTCATATAAACTATATATAATGTCAAAAGGTTGGACTAGATGATCCTAGAGGTCTCTTCCAACTTGTCATTTTTATGATTCAATGACACTTTAAATACTTTCTCCACCAAGGAATTCTTACTTGATATGGAGATACTGAAATAAAATAATGCTATAAAAAGCTTTGGCTTTAACCCTAGAAAGGGATATGCTGGAGAAATAATGATCATTTGCTCAAATCTACTGTCTGCAAAGGCCTACATTACTCAGTCTTCTACTGACTTCCTCTCTTGTTCTTAAAAGATTTCTGGCAGGAATATAGAAATAACACCTCCGTTACTATAGAACATTCTTGGATTAGCACACAATCAACCAAAAATTACCTAGGTACTAGGCTGGTGTTGCTGAAGCACTTATTGATACAGCTGTTTAACAGTGCTAGTGCTGACTTCAGTTTATAATCCCAGTTTGCAAACATTTAGGCAATCATGTACACTCTGTTGATTTATGTTTATGTATTGATTTTGTGTGAATGATGTTATTAACATCAATACTTCCTGATTCAGAAAGGTAAGTCACAAGTAAGCATGTTGTATCATTTCCACCACAATAATCCTCATAAAACAATCCGTAAAGTGCTTAAATCGTTCTTTTAAAGAGAAAGGCTTTTGTCTCAGTTTACTTTGCTATAAAAAAGAAACTACTTTCAGAGGAACATCCGCAGGTGATCAGTGGATGCAAAAGTATCTCAAGGACTTGAATCACACAGACCAGAGAAAGCAAAAAAAAAACTTTGCAAAAAGTGCAAGCACAGATCTGAATATGATCTTAAAAAATAATGGAAAAAGATTAAAAGAGCTAATAAATTCCTTGAAACAGTAATTAAAAATTCCTCAAAAACTAGATAGAAAAACTTTTAATAAGTAATTTACTGCACTGATAAAGCGTAGCTTAACAGATGTTCAAATAAAATGCTTAAGTGTGCAGAACAGATTCAAACAAGCATAGCTGAAAGTTTTACTACTGTGATGAAGTTCCAACTGTAACTCATTGTGAAAAAAGAAGAGTAAGAGAAGAAAAATTACCATAAAAACCATTTCTGTCTTTTTTTAGGACTAATGTCAAACCAAAGTAGTACTAATAGGAATGAAACACATGGATGTAATAGCTGAAAACCTATTGTTGGAACCTGACTAAAAATCATTCAGCTGTTTTTCTCCTGATTTTTATCAAAAAATAGACAAGAGGTGTTTAACTGATTCTAAGTCGACTTAGAGGATTTTTTTGCTTCCTCTTGCTATTTTCTATTTAATAATTATCTCCTTTTAGTTTGTATATTTTGATGCATTTACAGACAGTGAACAAAAGCTCTTTTCAGCTTTTCATGGTAGGCTAAATAAATCAAAATATTTCTGCCTTCTCTTAAATTATAAGTTCTCCATATAGTAGTCAATATTCATAGTCATTTTGTATTTGTTCCAGTTTGCACTCTCCTATATAATGCCTGACTAGTACAGCATCAAACGTAACAAGTGGAGATTTACTCATGACTCCTATCCAAGTGCTTCTCATTCCATTCACAAGTTTTACCACATACACCCATTGTTTGGGTGGGTTTTTTTTGTTTTTTTTTTTTTTTTTTCAGAACCGTGTCAACAGATCACAAATATTTTCCATGCAAGAAACACAAACTTTTAAGTTTCTTCCAAATGACCATCTCTCTGTCACTACTAACTGGTCCTTCATTCTTGCTGTTCCAGTACTCAGTGTTATCCAGTTCTGTTTATAAGTTACTCTCATCCTTCTAAGAGGACAACACAAATGAAATAACATAAAATTTAATTAGCACATCTAGATTTTTCCCCCCAATGTCAATCACAAACTATTAAGTAAATATTATAACAAACCAACCCTTAAAGAAGAGCTGATCTAAACTGTACCTTCCTATTTATTTTCTTCTCCCACAAGCCAGATCAAGACATTTCTTTATTCAGTTTCTTGAATCAATTTAATTTTTTTCAGGTCTTCTCCTGCTGACAGATGAGTTGTGAAAATATAAGAAGGGTAAAAAAAAAAGTACTTCTTTCATTTATCGTCTCTGTTTTGCACTATTGAATAGTACCATATGTAGTGAAACAAATAAATTTTGGTAACAGGATAAATACAGTGTGATTACCTATATATGAAGAAGAATTTGAAAATAAGAATATGGATCTATAATCTATCCCATCACCTGAAGATCATTTTCTTATGATGGAGGAGCATACCATACTTATATTCCCATGAACAAGAAATCCATGAAAAATATATCTTTTCTTAATATTTGTTGGAACAAAGAAATATTAGTCTTGATAATAATGTTTTCAAGAAAAAACGTACTCTTAAAGAAGTGTACTACTACCAACTACCCCTAAATAATATGGGAAACAAATGACCTTCCATAACAAAGGATTTGAAGTTTATTTTTAAAGCTGAGCATGAGCAAGAAATCACATGGAGTCCTTTTTGAACACTGATTAACACATCCTCAATAAAGGCTACATATGTAAAGGTAAGCCTTATAATATCTGTGACCAGTGTATAAGCTATCTACAGTATAATGAGCTAAAGAGTCAGGAAAAATGGTACATGACTGTAGTGCTGAAATTTAAAAAATCAGAAGAGAATTAGTTATTGAGTTCAATGTAAGACAGTCTAGAACAATAGGAAGAGATACAGACATGAACACGAAGACAGATTTATCAACAGATTAATAGATCCTGAGAACAGAAATCGATGCAGGTAAGAAGATGATTTTACTGTGCTTTCACTGGGTAATCATAAATCGCAAAAATTTTATATCAGCCTACAGACAGGGCTTTGTATCAAAGGTATTCAAATATTATAATTTTGCTAGAATAACCACAACAGGTCAATGAATCAGTGAACAGTTCTGGCCAAGTATTTTCCACTGTGCGTTGTAATAGAAGAATAGCATCACATTTTGGACAGGCAACAGGTAAAGCAAGAAATGCAATTGTCAAAGTCAATCTTCTGTCTAGTGAAGGTAAAATTTTATTTTCTAACTTAACTGACATCTCTGACCTATCCATAAAACAACATGTTCACCACTTGCCACATCTAGGCAGCTCTAAAAAGTAATGGCACTACAGGATGCTACTAACAATTATCTCTATTATGCTACATGATGTGATTTGTTGAGTGAGAGAGTGAAGAAACAGCTATGTTACTTCTCAGTATTCCAGTTCAACATTCTTTGATGGCTTAAGCAATCAGCCCTGTTAACTGGCTGCAGTCTTTCTGTGCCAGAGATTTGTAGCAAAGGGTTTAGTTCTCTATACGGACAAAATAAGCCTATTAATGCACTTGTAATTTTTTTACATCATACTAAGTGTCAAATTAGCTCTAGATGCAATTCTACAGTGCAAGAAATACAATCAGTAGAAACAGAGAAGAAATACTATTCTTTTCATTCAAAATGCGTTTAAAAAGTAAAGTAAAAATACAATCTGCCTGACTGTAATACTATGAAGATTCAAGAATTAAAACAACACATATGAGGAATATACGAAAACATTTACATAGATGGGAAATGACAAAACTCAGGGATGTAATAAAACATCTGTAAATACGCTCAAGACAACACTGCTATTCACAGAAATAAAGTTATTTGTGGTCTCAAAGCTAATAAATATTTTTTTTTAAGTTAAGGGAAGAAAAAGATCAAATCCACATATGGAAAATGATTACTAAATGATATACATAAAAAAATGACTGATGATGGTGGTGAAACATTCCTAAGAAACAAATAAAATGTGGAGTAGTGGTTTTAGCCCATTAAGTCTCAGGGGTCTTTGGGGTTCCAGAAAGAAAATCATAGTTCCAATTTATTTCTAGCCTGTAGAAAACTTTTTATTTGTTATGATTAAGTACACAAGGGTACTGAAGTAACTGGCAGAAATGCTCACCAAGTTACTTTCATCCATTTATCAGCAGTCCTGGATAACCAGGGAGGTCCTAGTTGACTGGTGTAGCAAATGTGATGCCCATCTACAAGAAGAGCTGGGAGGATCTGGGGAACTACAGCACTGTCAGTCTGATTTCTGTGCTGGGAATACTTACAGAGCAGAACTGTCAACGTGCAGCATGTCTAGGACAAGCTGGTGATCAGGACCAGTCATCATAGGTTTATGAAAGACAGATCCTGTTGGACTAAACATATCTCATAGAATCATAAAATTGTTATTGTCAAGCCCAATCATCAACAAAATACCAGCACATCTATTAAACCATGTCCTGAAGCTCCACATCTACACGGTTTTTTAACATCTCCAACTATGGTGACTCCATCACTTCCCTGTGCAGCCTGTTCCTACGCTTCACCAGCCTTTCAGTAAAGAATTTTTTCCTAGTATACAATCCAAACCTCTCCTGGTACCACTTGAGATCATTTCTTCTTGTCCTATCACTTCTTTCTTGGTTGAAGAGGCCAGCACCCACCTTGCTAAAACCTTGTAGTTGTAGAAAGAAAGACCATCTTCCCTCAGACATCTCTTCTTTACATTAAACAATTTCAGTTCCCTCAGTCGCTCCTCATAGGACTTACGCTCCATACTCTTCACCAGACTCATGGTACTCCTCTGAATACACTATCTTACCCCAATATCTTTCTTCTGAGGGGCCCAAAACTGAACACAGTATTCATGGTGTAGCATAACCAACAACAGATTTAAGGGCACCATCACTTCTCTGCTCCTGATGGCTACCCCATGGCTGATACAAGCCAGGATGCTGCAGGTCTTGGCCATCTGGGCACACTACTGGCTCATGTTCAGCTGGCTGTTGACCAACGCCTCCTCAGTTCTTGCTCACCAGACATCCCCAAGCCTGTAACATTGCACTGGGTTTTTTGTGACCAGAAAGCAAAACCTGGCACTTGGCCTTGTTGAATGTTATACAACTGACCTTGGACCATTGATCCAGTCTGTCCAGGTCCCTCTGCAAAGGATTCCTGCCCTCAAGCACATTAACACTTCTGCCCAATTTGGTGTAATCAGCAAATTTAGTAAGGGAGCATTCAGTTCCATCATCCAGAGCACTGAGAAAGATATTAAACAAGACTGGTCCGAATACTGAGCCCTGGGGAACACTGCTTGTGACTGGTTGCCAACTGGATTTAAATCTATTTACCACAACTCTTCCGACTTGGCCATCCAGCCAGTTTTTTTTTGTTGGTTTTTTTTTGTTTTTTTTTTTTTTTTCCCCCAGCAAAGAGTGCACCTGTCAAAGGAATGAGCTGCCAGCTTCTCTAGGATAACACTGTTGGAGATAGTGTCAAACGTTTTACTGAAGTCCAGGTAGGTAACATTCACAGCCTTTCCCTTATCCACTAGGTGGGTCACCTGGTCACACAAGGATATCAAACTGGTTCAAACAGAACCTGCCTTTCATAAACCCATGCTGGCTGAGCCTGATCCCCTTGTTGTCCTGCATGTGGCTGGCGAGCACATTCAACACGAACTGACTTGTAGGTCCCTGGATCCTCTTTGCAGCCTCTGGTGGATGGGTGTCACACTGGCAAGCTTCCATTAGTCTGGGACATCCTTTGTTGACTAGGACTTCTGATAAATGATGGATAGTGGATGGGCAAGCTCCTCTGCCAGCTTCCTCTACTTGTGCAAATCTCATCGGGTCCCACAGACTTGTGAGTGTCCATGTGGCATGGCAGGTCACTGACTAATTCCTCCAGGATTATGAGTTTGCTATGCTTCATCCCTGTCTTCCAGCTCAGGGGACTGAATACCTTGAGACAACTTGTCTGACTATTGAAAGCTGACGCAAACAAAACAACGAACACCTCAGCCTTTTCCCCATACTTGGCAGCAATGTTCCTCTCCATATCCAGTAAACAATGGATACTAGCCTTGATTACCTTTTTGTTGTTTATGTATTTGTAAAAATATTTTTTGTAATCTTTTACAACAGTGGCCAGGTTCAGTTTAAGCTAGGCTTTTGTCTTTCTAATTTTCTCCCTGCATGACCTAATGAGTTTTCTGCACTCTTTTTGAGTTTCCTGTCCTTTCTTCCAAAGCTGACAAACTAGACATTTTAACAATGCCAGGGATGGTGACTCAACCACCTCCCTGGGCAGCTTGTTCCAGTGCTTGATAACCCTGTCAGTGAACAAATTTTTCCTCATGTCCAATCTCAACCTCCCCTGATGCAACTTGAGTCTACTCCCTCTTGCCCTGTCACTTGCCACAAAAAACCCCAAACAGTTCCCTCAGCCACTTCTCAACAGAGTTGTTCTCCAGCTCCTTTATCAGTTTTGTTCCTCTTCTCTGGACGGTCAAATGGCCTTTTTCCCCACCAGGGCATGCTGCTGGCTCATATTCAACACTGCTGGCTCATACATCATCTCTGGAGATGTCATTCTTAGGGAAATGGTTCAGTGGTGAACTTAGCAGCATTAGGTTTACAGCTGGATTTCATGACCTTTAAGTTCTTTTGCTGCTTAAATGATTTTATGATTCTGTAAAAGGTTGAAAAGATTTGGGGGTATACTTGTTATTCAGGAACTTCTATTTCCTCTGTATTTGACACCAAAGTTAACACCGTTGTTAAGGCCTGGCAGGAAGACCTCATATGTAGTCGTACACTCTTTCCCTCACATAAAAACATTATTTCCACAGACATAGCTGACACAAAAGAATTCTCAACCATATACTTTTGAAGTCTAATAATAGCAAGACCAGTGCCGAATAGAAAATATTTCCACAGATCTCTAATTTTACACCCTTCATCCAGTTAATATTCTCAATTTTTGTCATGTTAGTAACCAAAATTATTATAAACATATATAAAATAATTTGACTTGCTTCTCCCTCTTCACAGATATCTTTATCAGTTATAATATTCTATGGGGAATGTTAGTACTCTGTCCCAGATTCTAGGCTTGTGTCTTTAGGCACTTAGCAAGAAATCTAATTTGAAGAAACAAGAAGATAAACACATGGGTAGATGAAGACAGTAGTTCAGAGCCTACTGATAGATATGTACCTTCACTGAGAGAAAATCCCAGGTAACAATTGTTGATTTGGGTTCTTTACTAGTCTACTACAAGTAAGATTGTAGGGATACTTAGTTTATGATAGCAATTATTTGAATCTGGTAAGCATGAAGAATACATTTTCTCTTCTGGACCTGACACACTTTCTTTCAACTCTCAACACCCACTCTGTGTCCCAAAACGTGATGGTAATTGATGGCGACTGTTGTGTTTATACTAGGTTCTTTTCTTCTGCCTGTGGACAGAATCCTGCTAGGGAACTAACGTGACCTCTTCAGAATTAAGAATCTCAGACCACAGTTTTCATCAAAGAAATTAAGAGACATTAACCCACGTACCTAGACTCAAGACTAAGTAGGTACTTTCTGTGTGATCAAATCACAAAATATAGCCTCAGTCTTCCCTTAAATACAATAGTCAAGAAAACACAGAATAGATACTACTCAAATGTCTACTTTTCTTAGAATCATGACCTTCTTTAAAATAATTTATTTTACAGTGAATATAGCCATAGATAATACTAATAAGACAGGAAATCCAAAATGTAGTCTGTTAATACATGATTAATAAAAGGTAGCTAGTATGACCAGGGCTCTGTTTCCCACTGTGATAGACCCCCTTTAGAAAGACTTCATAAGTTTTCAACCACAGTAGCCAAACAGCTTTCTATTTTTCAACTTTTCACCTGGGTATCACACTACCTCCAGGGTAAAACAATACAATTACTTTATTTAAGTTTCACTATAAATTAGCTTCAAGACACTGCTTTTACAGACTCAACGCTTTAGCAGTTTCTTGGATGTTTGCTGCAAACCCTGGCAGAAATATTTCTGAATTCTGCACCAGGAACTGGTTTACAGGTATATGGTGTTATAAAAGGAACTGCAGTCTATCTACTGCAAATGTAGAAAGTCAATTTCTTCTCAGAACAAGCTAGCAGGAGTATCACTGAACCAATACAGATACTACAAAGAAGAAAAGCAAACCTCTAAGATTTTTCTTTATTTGCCTCTTAGCACCATACTCAAGTATACAGCAACTTCCACAAACATACAATTAGGGCTTTAAATTTCTGTTTAATCTGAGTTTCAGAATGGTTTGGGTTGGAAGGGACTTAAACGATCATCTAGTTCCCACTCCCTTGCTATGGCAGTGACATCTGCCATTACACAAGTTGTTCAAAGTCTCATCCATCCTGGCCTTGAACACCTCCAAGGATGGGGAATCCTCAACATCTCTGGACAACTTGTTCCAGTGCCTCACATCCTTCACAATAAAATATTTCTTCCTGATATCTAAACTAAATCTCCCCTCTTTCAGACTAAAACCACAACCTCCCATCTCATCACTGCAGTCCCCGCTAAAGAGCTGCTCTACACCTTTCCTGTAGGCTTCCTTTAAATATTGGAAGGCTCCTATAAGGTCTTCACCAAAGCCTTCTCTTCTCTAGGCTAAACATGCTCAACTCCACCTCTCCTCAGATGGGAGGTGCTCCAACCCTAAGACCATCTTTGTGGCCCTTCTCTGGACTTCTCTGGACTCTAACAGATCCATGTCCTTCCTGTTCTGAGGACTGAATGCAGTTCTGGAGACCTCCAGGTGAGGTCTCACAAGACTGAAGCAGAAGGGGAGAACTGCCTCCCTCGATCTACTAGTCTCACTTCCTCTGAGGTAGCCGGGGAAGCTGCGTTGGAAGTGCACATGTTAAGCTTCTTATCCAACAATTCAAGTCCTTCTCTTCAGGGCTACTCTTAGTTCATGTATTTCTCACTCAACATGAAAGAACTTTTTTTATATATATACATAAACAAAGACTACAATATGATCCAGAGAAACAGCCCAAAAAGGCAATTGTTGTAACCAAGTCACCGAAAACCATCTGTGCTTGATGTTTTCAGCAGAATGCTATTTTTCTGTCCATAGCTTAGGTTAAAAACCATCTGTCACAGACTTCTTTGATTTCTCAAAACTCTTCTCTGTGTGTGCATTTCAATGAAAAGAACAGAGAAATTTGTCAGAGTTGGGTTGCATGCAAGTAGTCTTCATCCAGTTTTTGAGTGAATTTAATTTTTTCAGTCAGACTTTATGAAATTCGACAGAAATCCATCAGTCTCAATCTTAGGAAAAAAAAACAGGCGGAAAAAGATACTTAAGGGAAAACTATATGCATATTAAATTGATGAACAATTTTAGGTGCTTACGGAACATTCCTTTTGCTTCCCTGATCTGAAAATATTCTGGGATGGCTTTGTTATTTTTTGGTTTTTTTGGAAGATACAGCTCCTCTGTATTTCACTCAGAAACCTCTTTTGAAATATTATAATCTAAAGAATCTGGTTAATGTTGAACAAAAGTTTATTCTTATTTTTCCAGAAAGTTTTTCAACACACTTGTCTGAAGGTGCATGCATGCTGTGGAGACTAGCAGATTCGTATATCAATTTCTCCATCTTTCAGGAAATAAGTATATTACAGATGGACTATATTTTTACAATATAAAGTCATTTGAAAGCAAATGTGACTCATTAACTCTCTATTAGTTTTGTCTATCTGTAAGTACATTTTCAGGCTTTCTAGTTAGGGAAGATTTTTCATAGTCAGGGAAGATTTTTTTTATATTATGTTTTATTTACTTTGTTAGGAAACTTGACAGTTGATCAGTGTTTCTATAACACTATACTCCAGTCTTCATCTATTAAAAATGACAGAAGAAGAGACAGAAACATTCAGTATTGGAACATGAAAGTCCTGGATCTGGCTTCAGATGTACTGAAGATATTTGGCTTCCAGTGAAATACAATGCGCAACACTCCTATGAATATCTGTTTTCAGAGAATTGCATAATCATTTAGGTTAGAATGATCATGAAGTCCAGCAGTACACTTAAAACTTTCAAGTTGGCCACTAAACCATGTCTTAAGAACCACATTTTCACATCTTCCAAATACCTTCAGGGATGATGACTCAACCAGTTCCCTCTGCAGTCTGTTCCACTGCTTGACAACACTTCCAGTGAAGTAATATTTCATAATATCCAATCCAAACCTCACCTGATGCAACTTAAGGCTGCTCTTTCATCCTGTCAGACTAACACATGCCTAAGCATAACTACCTTTCAGGTAGCTGCAAAGAGCAATAAATCTCTCCTCAGCCTCCTTTTCTCCAGACTGAATAACCCCAATTCCCTTACCTGCTCCTCGTAAGACCTGTGATCCAGGCGCTTCATGGGCTTCATTGTCCTTATTTGCACATGCTACAACATAATATTAAGTTATCTATTGACAGTTCAGGGATAAGAAAGATAAGCTGTTTATCAAAAAAAAAGTCCAACTATAATAGCTTTATAAAAACTACTTAATCATGGCACTCTGATGCTTCAAATCATTAGCTATGAAGTTTTACTACCTCATCAACACTAATTGGTTTTACTCACTAAAAGATCATTTGCCCAACATAGAATATTCTTCTTTTTCATCTTTGAAAATATTTTCCTATTCATTTTTATACACCTGTATGTGCTGCCTTTAATATATTCATATTTCCTGAAGTAAATAATCTGAGCATCATAGATATATGTAGTTTTTGAAGAGTAGCCACAAACAGATTGAAAGCTTGTGTAACACTGTCCTGATTCTTAAAAAATGTAGAAAAGATGACCCTGGGATCTACCGACCTATCAGCTTCACCTCTGTGCCTGGGAAGACCATGAAACAGATCCTCCTAGAAGCTCTGCTAAAACATATGGAGGACGGGGAGGTGATTAGAGGAAGCCAGCATAGCTTCACCAGGGACAAGTCCTGCATGACCAACATAGTGGCTTTCTATGATGGGACAGCACTGGCTGTGGATGTGGTCTTCCTGGACTTCAGGAAAGCCTTTGACACAGTTTCTCACAGCATTCTGCTATGGAAACTGTCAGCCTCTGGCCTGGACAGGCACACACTCTCCTGGGTAGAAAACTGGTTGGATGGCCGGGCCCAGAGAGTGGTGGTAAATGGTATTAAATCCAGCTGGAGGTCAGTGACAAGTGGGGTTCCCTGGGACTAAGTGCTGGGTCCAGACCCGTTCAAAGTCTTCATCAATGACCTGGATGAGGGCATTGAGGGTACCCTTAGCAAGTTTGCAGATGACACAAAGCTGGGTGGAAGTGTGGATCTGCTGGAGGGTAGGGAGGCTCTGCAAAGGGATCTGAACAGGCTGCACTACTGGGCAGAGTCCAATGGCATGAAGTTTAACATGGCTAATTGCCGGGTCCTGCACTAGGGGCACAACAACCCTATGCAGAGCCACAGAGTAGGAGAAGTCTGGCTGGAAAACTGCCAGGAGGAGAGGGACTAGGGGGTTTTGGTTGACAGCCAACTGAACATGAGCCAGCAGTGTGCCCAGGCGACCAAGGCGGCCAATGGCATCTTGGCTTGTATCAGAAATGGTGTGACCAGCAGATCCAGGGAGGTTATTCTCCCTCTGTACTCAGCACTGCTGAGACTGCTTCTTGAATCCTGTGTTCAGTTTTGGGCCCCTCACCACAAGAAAGATGTTGAAGATCTAGAGCAAATCCAGAGAAGAGCAACGAAGCTGGTTGAAGGGGCTGGAGAACAGGCCCTTTGAGGAGCGGCTGAGAGAGTTGGGGTTGTTTAGCCTGGAGAAGAGGAGGTTGAGAGGAGACCTCATTACTCTCTAAAACTATCTGAAAGGAGGTTGTGGAGAGGAGGGAGTTGGACCCTTCTCCCAAGTGACAGGGGACAGGACAAGAGGAAATGGCCTCAAGCTCTGCCAGGGGAGATTTAGGCTAGAGATTAGGAGGACGTTTTTCACGGAAAGGGTCATTGGGCATTGGAATAGGCTGCCCAGGGAGGTGGTTGATTCACCTTCCCTGGAGGTGTTTAAGGCATGAGTGGACGAGGTCCTGAGGGACATGGTTTAGAGATTGTTGGGAATGGTTGGACTTGATGATTTGATGGGTCTCTTCCAACCTGGTTGTTCTATGATTCTATGATTCTATGACATATGAAAACCTACGGATGTGATCTATCTGGACTTTTGTAAAGCCTTTGACAGAGTCCCCTACAATATCCTTCTCTGTAAATTGGAGAAATACAGATTTGTTGAGTAGATTGTTCATTAGGTAAGGAATTGATTGGATAGTCACTTTCAGAGAGTAGTGATCAATGGCTTGACAACCAGATGGAGACTCGTGCTAAGTCCATACTGGGACTACTGTTTACTGCTTTCATTGATGATATAGGCAACAAGATTGAATGCGCCCTCAGCAAGTTTTCAGATGACACCAAGCTGATTGGTGCAGTTGCCACACCAGAAGGAATGGGATGTCACCCAGAGGGACTTAGACAAGTTTGAGAAGTAAGCCTGTGTGAGTCTTATGAGGTTTAACAAGGCCAAGTGCAAGGTCCTACACCTGGGATGGAGCAATCTGCAGTTCCTATACAGGAAGAGGAATGATGTGATTGAAAGCAACCCTGCAGAGAAGGACTTGGGGATGCTGGTTTATAAGAAGTTTGACAGGAGCCAGTAATGTGTGCTTGTGGACCAGAAGGCCAACTGTACCCTGGGTTGCATCAAAAGAAGCATAGCCTGGGGCATGAGTAATGTGATTCTGCCCCTCTACTGCACTCTTGTGAGTCCTCATCTGGAGTATTGTGTCCAGACTGGAACCCTCATCTCATGAAGGATATGGAACTGTTGGAACAGGAAGGCCACAAAGATGATCAGAGGACAGGCTGTAAGAGTTGGGGTTGTTCATTCTGGAGAAGAGAAGCCTCCAAAAAGAGCTCATAGCAACATCCTAGCACCTGAAATGGGCATACAAGAAAGCTGGGGAGGGACTTTTTACAAATGCTCATAGAGATATGACTAGGAGCAACAGCTGTAAATTGGAGAGGGGTAGATTTAGACTAGGCATTAGGAAGAAATTCTTCACAATGAGGGTGGTGAGACACTGGCACAGGTTGCCCAAGGAGGTTGTCCCATCCCTGGATGTGTTCAAGGCCAGGTTGGATGGGACCATTGGCAGCCTGCTAGTGGAAGATGTCCCTGCCCATGACGGGGGTGTGGGGGTAGGTGTTGGAAATTGATAATCTTTAAGGTCCCTTTCAACCCAAATCATTCTATATTTCCATTATTCTGTATTTCATTTCCCTTGGTGTTGATCATTTATTTCTTCCAGCTTCATGTTACAGTTGTAAACGTAGTAGTATTCTTTTTAATATTTTTTCCAATTCCTCATCTTCTTTCTAGCAAATTCTTAATGCTAAGATTCTCCAGGATACCTTGTGAGGTTCACATTCCAGATTCCACACAACTAGTATTCCATCTCCACAACTACTATTTTCTCTTGGTCTTCTAATTGTATCAAATCAATAATAACTGAAGAATAATCTTAGCTATTCCCTCATGTAATAAGAGTAGAGCTGTTTCAACAAAAGTAATGGGGAGATGAAGCCAATGACAAATATCTTTGATTTTCTTCTGGTATGTTTAAATTATTGAATTTACTCTGACATTCATAAAGTCTAACTTCTTTTTTGACAATGAAGTACCTTCTAGAGAATATATTTTAACGTTCCCCTCTATGGCAATGAGAAGTGATTTACCTGCAGTCATTAATGAGTCAATGCAAAAATGAAAAATAATGCTTTTCAGGTCTTTTTTCCTTAGGTATATGGTTATGCATCAGTACCACAGTGCTCCTCAGGAGAAAAAAAACAACAACAAAACAAACAAAACCAAAAAGCAATTCAAACCACAACTTCTAATGGCATTTTTTCTTAATTTTTTTTGTTTGCTTGCTTTTCTGATGTTGTTTTCAACTGTAATACAAAACCTTTTTCATGCTAAATTTTCAGTGAGTTTGTAAACAAAGTTTCAAGAACACAGGAAGACTGAAATAATAGTAATGGATTTTTTTCCATGTATATAATTTTTGTGTTTATGAAAAAGGAAATAACCATTAATCTAGTTCTTTTTCATGGATTTTTCCCTTGGCTTCCTCTAGTTTTTCTTTAGTTCTAGTCCTAACCTTCCTTGTTCACAAGAATCATATGCCAGCCTAAATTTCTGTTTATTTCTATTTATGTTGCCTTCCTGGATCTTTTCTATTTAGTGCTTCATTCTACTCACAGAGCTGTCTTTTGTTTCTCACTACTGCTTATGTCATCATGAATGTTTCTCCCTATGCCATCCTACTCATCTAACTCTCCCTCTTCTCCATTTTAGTCTAACTTTTCTTTACCTTGCTTTATCAACAGGGTTTATGGTCTTTCCTTCAATAAGCCAAACTTGTACTATTGTATTTCTTGTTCTTTATTCAGTTTGGCAATCATAAAAAACTGATGTGTTTGGAGAAACAAATTCCTGAAATACATAGCAAGCCTAATACAGTAAGCATAATACTGGTTGTATACCTCTAATAAAATCTTGATATAAATATGTTTCCATAACTGAACTAAAATGCCAGCAAGAATAAGAACACTGAGTTTTCAACACAGTGAGTATAGCTGTACAATTCAGTACATAATCTTATATGGTTGAAGTTTATAAAATCAAATATAACAATATACATAAATCTTTCTGGCTCTCTTAAGAGGTCAGAAGCAGGGTAACAAGAGAAAAAAAAACACAAAAAAAATCCATTTCAGTAGACAATTTGACAATTTTATCCAACATCATGAATCACTTAGCAGCATGCTTTTCTTACTTCAGCTGTTTCTTAAAAAGAACTTCAAGTCTACAGAATTAGACTTTACTCTTTTTAGCTTTACTCTTCTTTAGTTTTACTCTTTTTACATTCATGTTACCTCACTTCTTGTTTCATTTAGCTACGTACTACATTTGCCATGTGATTCAGTTACATGAGTATATTTTGAAAAATAATAATGTATTACAAAAGATGGTTCATATAACATGTATGCATCAGCAGTTTCTTGATGAGATCAATTTGCCTCTGTAAAGGTCTTCAGCATCTTTCCCAAGGTATCAGCCAATTCATTATTAATATTTTTCATATTTATGCAAATAATGTAAAATTCTATGGAAAAGACTTCATGGTTCACACGGCTTTCTTAAAAAAAAATCTGAATTCTAGAACTCTGAATTTGCAGAACTACTGCAAGTATTTATACTAGATCTCTGTGATTTAACAGGCATAGCACCCAAAAGAGCATAGTAGTAATTTTCTTTAATATTAATTTGGTAATACATCTCCAGGTAAATTCACTTTTAGAATCATGGAATCATAAAACACAAGAAGGTTGGAAGGGACCTTGAAGATCATCAAATGACAGAGGCAAGGACACCTTTCACTACACCAAGTTGCTGAACGTCTCATCCAACCTGGCCTTGAACACCTCCAGGGATGGGGCAGCCACAGTTCCCTGGGCATCCTAATCCAGTGTCTCATCACCCTCACAGTAAAACTTCTTTCCTAATATCTTATCTAAACCTCCCCTCTTTCAACTTAAAACTATAACCCATCATCTTATGACTGTGCTCCCTGATAAAGAGTTCCTCTCCAGCTTTCCTCTAGGTCCCCTTTTAAGTACTAGAAAGCTTGTATATGTTCTCCTCCGAGTCTTCTCTTCTCTAGCCTAAGCAAGCTCAACTTTCTCTTGTTTATACCAATATCTGAAAGATGGAATTAAATAGATTTCCTTACTTATCATATTTTAGTTTTAAATAGCATCTTTCACTTAAAAAAATATTTATCAACATTACCGAAAGATATCAATATCCAAATTGAAATCATTAGACCATCAATATCTTGTGTACTGACAGGGAAGGAACAGGTGTGCACTGACAACTGAAACAGCATTAAAATTTTCTTTCTGTCCACAGAGGGAGCTTTCAGGACTTCAGTTATGGTCTTACCTGAAAAATCAGACAGTGAACCAGAAGACAACGAATGAGTTATTCTCTATCACCCACAAAAGCGGAATTTATCTCTCTAGTGCCAATAATGATTTTTCCTTTCTCTTCCAGTTTTATTTCTTAATTCATCTCCCTCTATCCTAGACATGATTCAATAAAATAACTTCCTTTAAAACAGATTTAAACCTTTTGTCCTCTGGTATTATCTGCAGTTACATATTCCTTTTTGTAGTGTTGTCCATCTCACAATTGCAATCAGTTAAAGAATATATTGCTTAACACTACACATTTGCACAATATTTAAATATATTGACATTTAGAAAAGATGTGACATATATTCAACCTTAGCTCATAAACCATGAATAGAAAATGGATCTTTTCATTAATAATTACATGCATCTTTCTTACACAACTCATCTCACCAAATCTTTCAGATTTCAGTTTTCTCTTTATCATATTACTATTTCAATTCCTTAGTGAACTGCAGAAAACTGAGGAAATAGAAGGTGGGAGTTTTTTTTAGTATAAATTAAAAGTAATGTAGTGAAATTCCCCAAAAATAAAATAAGTAGTTCACACAGGATCTGTCTGCTATGGAAGGCTTAAAGAGATGTATTTCTACTAGAAATATTCTGTAATAAAGGCAAAATAATAGTTCACAAATGTGAAGAAAAATCCCATAGCTATCTGATTCAGATGCAGGAGATTATGCAGTTAAGTTACTATGCCTTTTCCTAAAGTTTCCTGCCCATAATTCTAATAAATAATAATAAAGTTTGGGATACGAACAAAAATCTACAAAGACAGTTAGTTAAAAAAAATGGAGTCCCATAAGGAATTCCCTGATGTTTTTCACAACCTAAACTGTCAGAGAGGTGAATGTGATAGCAAGACAGACAAATTTATAGCATCCTTGACCTGTTTACTATGCCAAATACAACTTTAACTAACAGGGAATATTAAAACTCAGCTGTTTTCTAAGGGAAATTCTGGGAGTTACTGAATTGTACACAAAAATATATCTGTGCAATTCCTTTACTTTTTCATAGATGAAATGGGATGAGGATGCCTGCAGGGCAATCTATGTCAAATACAGTTTAAATATGTCCACTTAAATAAAATCACTGACCTTCACACAAGGAAATCCACTGAAAAATTTTCAGGTAAATTAACAAGTATAAGAAATAAATATTTTTACAATGGAGATGCATGTTAAAATGCGTTAAAGGTTATAAGTTAAAATGTTTCTTGAAACTTTTCTGATTTTTTCCACTCATTTCTGGAGATCAAAACCGCACGAGATTCCAGCTGATTTCCTTACAGCTAACTAGACAAGGAAACAGAGAAAAGGGCACCTTGAGGGATATTTGTCAGTGATATTTTAATCAGGGTTGGTGACCTTCAGAAATAAAGTAATTTAAGAGGTCATATAGAAAAGCTATTCACTGGATTTTCAAAGAGTAGAACTAATCTCATAGAAAAATTTACTAAATATAAGATCAGTAGTGGCACTGTAATTGCTAAAGCACTTATTTAAAACACACTGAAATATTCTTTTCACAGTTTAAATGTAGCAAGTTTTACACAAAGGATGAAATGTCCAATAAAGTTAATTTTACACCTACTTATCTGTGACCTTTAAAACAACTGGCAGCAAATGCCACTATCTGGCAATAGCAAATGTAGATTTAAGTGGATTAAAAACCAGCCTACCACGGAAAACATAATTATTAAATATGGAATACATGCTGCTAAGAAGCAGGCACAAATATAGTAGAGGAATAATATTCATTTCCATCTGTGAAAAAATTCCCAAAATAAGACAACAAGAAACCAAACAGTATTGATATATAGGTTATTAATATTATTTGCTTTTACATAATTTATTTTGCAAAAAAATTGAATAGAAAATATACTGAGTACAAATTTGTAACATTTTAGCAAATATTACAGCATTACACAGGAACAATGTCCCCAAATTGTGAAGATAAAATGACCACATGGAATATTAGTCAACTAAGAAATACGCACAGTGGAAATTTTATCAAGATATTGGTCAAGTCAATATCAATTGAAGGTAGTATTGATAAAATAAGACATTGATATTGAATGAATATTCTACTTCAAAAATCAATGGAAATTTCATACATACTCTAAAAGATGTTCTCCTTGTATAATTAACCATTATGAACTCTGTTGTAAGAGATACAGATTCACCCTATATTTGAGCTGTGTTTACCCATTAAGAAACATACTTTAAGAACAATTTTTTTCCAAAAAAAAGACTCCATTTTCAAACAGCACTTAGAAGGTAATTTCAAGGCATTAACTGCATTAGAAAATGAAAAGGTAGAGGCTATACAGGTTTCCAGAGAATGCTTAGGCTTAGTTCAGTGTGCTATTGCAAAATGAACAACTAATACAATATCATACAGTGGGGTGGTAATTGCCTATTATTAGTTAGATCACACAATCCAAACAATAACAGGGACTTTTGGTTTGTTTCTGGAATAGAATAAATTCAGAAACATAGCAGTATCAATAGCCCTATACATGAACTGGGACAAAACCCAAATGTTATTACAACTATAAAGGACCACCATCCAAAGAGAATTATAAAACAGCAGTACTGTATCAACAATTCCTAGTCAAACTTAAAACTGCCATTAAATCATAGAAGAGAAGAGAATTATTAATCATGGTATCTGTTTAACAGAAATAAAGTTTCAGAGATAGAACAGAAACAAGTGAGTACGGGATTGACACCACTGAAATACCACAGTTAGAAAACAGAGTCCTAAAAGGTGAAACAGGAATTTGGGCATCTAAGCATACTTTGGAGTTCCCAGCGACACTCAGATCTCTAAATTCCTATTTCAACCTGTAGGAATCTATAATTTCAATGTTTAAAAAGTTTTCTAAAGAAATTTTAAGTTCCTAGAAGGGAAAGGTGAAGATCATACATAGATGACTACTCTGTAAAGATAGTATACTCTCACAATGGCATGGCCATCACAGTATCAGATTTAAGACTGTATGTAGTTGAAATAAACTTGAGGTTTTCTCTGAAGTTCAATGATTAAAGTTGCATGAAAACTCAGGAGCTTCTTTTTAGCTAACTTTAAACTTCAGGGGTTGTACCAGGCATAAAAGAAAACCATATATATGAGAGACATGCTTTCAAAGGAGTTCTGAAGTCAACTTCTTAAACTATTTTTACTACATATGAGAGAGTGGCTGGTGTAAACAGAGAAGCTGAATATGGGGTGTGCTACTACTTTCTAGTTCAACAGACCTTGAGAAAAATAAACACATCCCATTATATTTATGAAGATGAACTGGTTTTGTTTTTTGTTTTTTTTTTCCAAAGACAACTTGATTTCCTCAGGTTATCTTCATTGTTCACAATCTGTCTGTTGCAGAAAATAGGGGTAATGCTTTCCAATACATAGACTGTTTACTTCCTATCCATCATAATTCATTTTCAGACAAGAAAATGTATTCAAGCAAAAAATGCTGATATTAGTACGAGAATGATATGATCAGAATCATATGACTCTAGAACAGCTAGTACCTAAGAAGCAAATAACTAAACCTTTCATTCCTAGTTGTAATATGTACTATTTTCCACAAACAGGATATTATAAAGATATTGACCTTCAGAAAACCAATAATTAAATATAATAATTCAGCATATATCAAAGTGAATTATTTTCACAAAAATATAGTGATACACCATCACTATATGTAGATTAAGAGATAATCTGAGGTCAAGAGAAAATAATTACGTTAACGTATAGCTACGATTGTTATTAAACCAAATCACAAAATCATAGAATCACTAGGTTGGAAAAGTCCCACAGGATCATCAAGTCCAACCATTCCTATCAATCACTAAACTATGCCCATTAGCAGCTCATCCACCTGTCTTTTAAATACCTCCAACGATGGTGACTCAACCTCCTCACTGGGCAACCTGTACCAGCACCCATTGAGACTTTCTTCAAAAAACTTTTTCTAATGTCCAGCCTGAACCTTCCCTGATGCAGCTTGAGGCCCTTAGTTAAAGATGTTTTCTTTAACTCTGTGCATGAAATTTTTTTCCCCCAGATCTGGACTGTCAAAAAATTTGCAGTGATATATGTACTAGATTTATTTGTATGCAAAGACTCTTGATTAGATGCTGTATCAGTCAGTTTTCTGTGGTGGAATGTATCTGCATTTGTGGGTGTGGGCATATGCATGTACCTACACCAAAACACAGCTTGGGTTGCAGGGAAAACAAAATGGTCAGCTTCATTTTGTGTTTCATCAGTTAACCAAAGATATTTGAAGATGTTATTCAATGTACTATTTCTGATAACTATGAAAGATAAATAGCTGCAGTGGAACCAAAGAGGAAGGGCAAGAAATAAGATGTGACTAGAAATATCCAGATTAACAGGATTGAGGTGCTTGGATTTTTTTTTTCCCTAGAACTGTGGAGACATTAAAATTGACCCTTCATAATCTTTTTCAAATTAAATTAATTTAACCATTTTTATATCCCATTTGTTTTCCCTACACATAATTTTTGAGTTCATGGGGTTCTATAAACATATTCATCACAGTGTCATGAAATTAGTACAGAACTCTTCTGGAAATTCATATTAATTCATTATTCTGAACTTTTACTGAAGAAAGCCTGATCTTAACACTCAAGGTTACTTAGCTGGGGAATTTAAACATATCACTGTGATCTGTGTACATATTGAGAACAGTTAAAGATATGTTCTTGAATACTGCAGCAAGCTGAATAAAAATCACAAACTATTTTTAAAAGTAATACTCTACAGAAAATTTGAAAATCACTAATTCATTTATGCAAAACCATACTCTGCCAACAGACAATTCTCACGCAGAAAATGAAAACATTCATTGAATAAATTATTAGTTATGAAATATTCACATCTCTATTCTTCTCACATCAAGTGAATTAACAGACTAAGCAAACATTTCAGATGACTGAATTAAAAAAATATTTCAGTATCCAACCCTTTGCCACCGAGCCTCATTTTTCTTACGTCAAATGAGATTTTAGATTCTTGTTTGGACATATCTTGGACGGACTCAGTGGAAAATTAAATAAAGACCACTGCTCACGTCTTAATTAGAAACATGTGTGCCCCACCATGAAAAAATACACACTCCTTTTTACTTCCTCCTTCCATTTAAGGGTGGTGACATTGCAAAGATCAGATGGTTCCAGTCTATTAATACATGACTCCGTGGCTGCTGTCACTATAATAACTTTGAGTTTTGTTGACAACAGGATGGCCTACATGGCAGCAGGTTTTCAGGGAGCAGATGGGAGCCACCTTTCTCACAGTGGGAGCAGGGTCTTTGTCTGGGAGCTTGCAGGGCTCTTTGATAGGGCTTTAAACTAGATGTGAAGCGGGAGAGGGATAATATCAGACTTGCCTATGACAAGTGGTGGGAGGACACACACTGGTTGGAGGGACAGGGTGCTGGTATGGGCCCTCCACCTGCTTTCCAGGGGTATTCTGGGGACTTCAAAACACAGTTGAAGTCCTGTGGAGATCAGCCGGAGGCTCCTGGGGTAGCAGGTGCTAGGCAGGAATCTTGTGTAAAACACCGTAAAGGAAATAAAGAGTCTTCCATTCAGAAGGCAATACGACCAACAGCCTGGCTGAAGGGCCTCTATGAAAACACACAGAGCTTGGGAAACAAACAGGAGGAGCTGGAAGTTACCACGCTACTAGAAAGCTAGCATCTAGTTGCTGTCACTGAAACTTGCTGAGATGAATCCCATGACTGGAGTGTGGCTATCAATGCCCACAGACTGTTCAGAGTGGACAGATCAGGAAGAAGGGGGGTGAGGTGCTGCCCTATGTATCAGAAAAGGGATAGAATGTGAAGAGCTGATCTTTGAAGACTAGCCATGAACAGGTTGAAAGCTTGTAGGTCAGAATAAAAGAGCAAGGAACCAATGGGAACCTTGTAGTTGGTGTGACATCTGTAGTTGGTGTGACATCTGATCAAGGAGAGTCAACTGATGAAGCCTTCTTCCTCCAGTTACAGAAGGCTTCACACTTGAAAGTTCTCATCCTACAGCAGGATTTCAAACACCCTGACTCCTGATAATTTCTTAAACTAGCTAATAGAGACCCCCTCCCAAGGGGATGTAACACTGGGCCTGATGGTTACTGATAGAAGTGACATCAAGACTGGAGTCAGTCTAGACTGCAGTGATCACACACTGGTTGAGTTCAAGGTCCTGGGGGATTTGGGGCAAGTGATGAGTATAGTCAGGACCCTCAATTTCAGTAAAGCAGACTTCCAGCTCTTCAATGAGTTACTCAGTAAGACCCTCTGGGAAACAGTGCTCAGAGACAAGTGAGAAGAACAAGGCTGGCAAATCAGTCAGGTAAGGAAAGAGGCCAGTCTTGCTGGTCAAACTGAAGAAAAGGAGCAAACTGCACAGGCAGCGCAAGCAGGGACAAGTAACCTGTGAAGAGTACATGGACCCGGTTCTGTAGGGTTGGGGTCAGGAAGGCCAAGGTGCAGTTGGATCTTGACTTTGCCGCTATAATTTATTTTCTTTTAACCACTTTTTACATACTGGTGCACTTTAGAGTTTTTACATATGAATTACTTAGTCTAACTATGATGATTTTCTCTCTGAGCGTAGACAGAGAACAGTTGCAGCTGAGTTTTCACATATCCTTGACTTATACAGTTGAGTCAAGTAGTTAAAGCTGTTCTATGGTATTTTTTTTGGCAAAAAAAGGGCAAGATAAGTGAATGATGAAAAATCTATGGCAAATATAGGCGCATTAGAACCAACTCTGTTGGAGTAGGTACCATTTGTCCTACCTTAATTCATAGATAAGAAGGTTCTTTATTTTCCATGAGTAGCAACAGAAAGAGTGACATATCAGTTTGCATCCTGAATTCACAGCATTTGGAATCTGTATCTAAGGAAAATATAATGACGGAGTACCCATTTTTATTACGTATGCCTTGGGCTGCAAAAGGAGTCAATACAAAATTGCTTTAGTTCAAAGAAGTAATTAAGAGAAGTCTTAATTAACATATAGGTATGGTGTTTTGCTTTTACAGTGAAGCAGATTATTATCAAAAGTGACTCTTATTTTTCTCTAAGGAAAAGGATTATAGCTTCTAATTGAGACTTAGAAAGAGCCCCTGGCTTCAAGGAAACAGTGAAGCAACTCCACACTCTCAAATACTTTTAAAGAGGAAGTTGGAAATATGTATATTAATGCACATACAACAGATCATTCAGCATTCATGTGTTTTATTCTATACCATCAGAGAAGTAACTGTTAGAGAAAAACTACTTCTATGTGAACTCACTAGATGGAGAAAATTGTAAGAAAGCAAACTTACAGCTTTAAATTCAGCTAAGATAAATTAAATGGAAAATAGATCTAGAATTTAAATATACATACAAACACACAGAGATATAAACACACTTCTGCATTGCAAAGATTTTTCTTTTCAAACAGATGTTGTAAAAATAATCAGAAATTTCCCAATTTATTCCCACAGGAAAAATATACACTGCTCCAAACACAGAATGTAAACTATCAAGTACAAAATGAGATAAGATGCTAATAACTAGTTTACAAATTGCTCAGAAAAAAAACCATAGTAGTACTACTACTATTAAAAGCAATATTGAAAAAATTAAAGCTTGTCTTAATGCTTCTAGAACCAAAGCCTACATTGGTCATACTTTTTTAGTGATGTTCTACACATCTCCTGAAGCTTGAATGAAAACAAGCAAAAACGAATTGTCTTTTCCAGAGTACAAAGCTGACAGTTTAATATATACACACAGGTATGCAGCCAACGCAAATTTTAGAGGTTAAAAGAGAACTATGCAAAAACTTGGACTTGGAAGGGTGGGCTTTACTGTATCTGAAATTATACTACAGAACGGAAAAATTAGGAATAAGTTTAAGAGGATACAGAAAGGGTCATTAGGCACTGAAATTGGCTGCCCAGGGAGGTTGGTTGAGTCACCTTCCCTGAATGTGTTTAAGGTATGAGGTGCCTAAGGGTTATGGTGTAGTGTTTGATAGGAATGGCTGGACTCAATGATCCGTTGGGTCTCTTCCAACCTGGTGATTCTATGATTCCTTCTTCAAACATGTTTACATTACCTTAATGAAAACATAAAATTTATTTGAATTGGTCTTTCCTCTGTCCAAAAGAACGTATTTAACTGTCAATAACAATCATTTCACTTGAGAATTATATCTTCACCAGAACTATAAGAACTTCTAAAAACATACTGATTTTGATCCTAGGAATGGAAAAAATCTGAAAAGGTTTTATATAAGTAACAAAAACTGTGTAGAAAAGACTTAGTAATATCTTTCAAAACTGCATTGATAGTCATGTCAGTGAAGAAAGAAATCAAAATTAGTGTGCAAATGTTGTTGGTTTTTATTTTTCAAACCAAGAGAAAAAATTTTAAAAGCCCTATAGCTAAATATAGTTTACAGTACTTAATCTGCAATGAGAGTAGTCCTAGTAACTGTAATGGAGTTAGTCTTTCAAAAGTATCTTTAGTAATTTGAGGATTTTAATCAATAATACAATGTATGTGAAAGATAATGTCCTTATAGGTATAAGATAGCAAGTAAGGTATACATTTATGGAATTAGTAAAATATCAAGGAGAAAGGCTGAGATAAAGGTACATTGCATGGGTAAGGCATATAGTCACCATGATCCTTTCTAAATCAATTCCTAGTACAAAGAAAAGTGAAAACAAATCATATTTAGCAGCCACAAGAGGGGAAAGAGGTTAATCTCACCTAACTTTAGAATATCTACATCCAAATTCAGCACCACTAGGCAATGAAGAATTTTATAGATAGGGGAAGTATAACAGTCACACATGATTCATTTCAACCTACCGAAGACATCCAAGGTCACAGTAGCTGGCCTCAGAAAAGACTGTACTTTTGAAGGATTGTTCAGATATTTTTATAACTTGATCACATTTGCAGATGTCTAGATGGTCCTCTTTGTATCTTAACTGTTACAAAAATTTTACAGTCAGTAAAAAAACTGTGATCAGCTCTAGGTACAAGAGAAACTCTAGAACTGTAAGTCAGGGTAAACCATAAGATGACAAACACAAAACAAAACTAACTTCTGAAAACAGTTGATGAAAAATAGGGAGCTGTGACGTTTTAGAGAAGACAACATGTTTTCTACTTAAGTTTAGAAAGAGTGCTTACAAAAGAAATCCTTATATACAGTGAATGCTGAAGTACTTAGAGCAATCTGAGACTCTCAGAACTGTGTGCCTTTTGTCTTTCTAATACACTGTATTAGTCAAGATTAAAAAAGGATCAAAATTACCTCCAGTAAGCAATCTTGGAATAGGGCAATGACATGGTTAAAAGAGGGTAGCGATGACAGAGCAGGTATCATAAACTGTGGGATATTCTTGCCTGAAATGAACTAGAGCACTTCATTTGAAAAGACTTGACATAAACAGAAAATAGTCAGAGAAAATCTATAAAATAAATAGAGATTTAAGAGTTTCATTCCGACACTACATCTATGCATTCATTTACAAAACAGAAAATTTATACTCCTAGAAGCAGAAGTTCTAAATAAAGATACATAAAAAAGATAAATAGACTATCCTTGAATTTGATGGTTTATGTCGTTGAATTATGCATCACTGCCTGCAAGCCATACTTCCAATCTGCATTGCAATCATTAAAGTAATAATTTCTTTTATTAAATTTTGAGATAATGGAACTAAGGCGTTATTTTTCCCCCCTCCTACAGATCTAACAGTCTCCTTATCCCAGTGTTTGCATCCACATTCAACAATTTTTGGAACACTTTCTTGATATTTCACTAGTGGCAATATTCAGCAACTATCTATATCACTGCTTGCAATATCAATATGGGATTTTGAAAGAACCCTCACTGAAAAGACGAAGCAGCTCTATCTCTCAGATTTGTTTTATCAGTCTGTCTGGAGATGAACAGAGACAATATTGTAACAGCTTATTCTCATTTAACATTTGGAAGATTGTTTTTCTTTTCTTACTCCCCACAACCATATGCATTAGAAACTCATTTATTTCTCTCTGTTATGAAAGCATAATCTGAAGCAGAAGTATGTGGTAAATTCAAAAAGAAGGATAATTATACAACAAATAAACCAATGCACAATCTTATTATACCATAGATAGGGTCTGACATATGAGTGACAAGAACATTTTGAATTAAAAGTCAACAAAACTAAAATGCATAAAATGAAGTACTTTCTAACATAAAATTTAACTGCAGAAAAAAACAGGCAAAGCCTAAAGCTTAGTAAAATTTATAATTAAACAGCTGCTTGTATGTGTAGTATAGAAGAAACCTAGCAGAATGAAATTGCAGACCACAGGTATCAATATTCTTTCTTTGGTCCAAGCTGCTATCTAGTCTAACATTGTATCATTCTGTTTTCTATGTGGATTTTGGACATTGCCTGTCTGGTATTGTGTGTCCTTTGCTCACAATAAAATTATGTGACTAGAAGGTGATGAAAATAACAGGTCTTATTAATTATTATTATCAGCTACAAAGATAGTAGGAAACAACTGAATTAGAATAGTAGAAAGTAGGTTCTGAATTAGATGGCCAAAATTAAATATTGCTTATTATTTATTTGTTTTCAAATAAACTGGTATTTGTTATGATTTTGATTTCTTTGCATTTTTTTATTATTATTTACAATGATACTAAATTTTCCAGAAAAAAACATTATTTTATTCGGTTTTTATCCTAATTAAAAGTCAAATTTAGCATAATAGGATGAATACTTCGGAAAACTACTTTACCATATATAACAACAAAAAAGAGATTGTGCAGTACATTTTTAGTCCTCAGAATATGTCCTGGAGACTCCTGTTAGTCATGTGCTAAAGCTAGGTTTCTGGTGTTTCTTTAGTTTTTACAGCCTGTATTTAATTATCTAAATACTTTCAGTGTAGTTCTTTATATTCCACTGTTTTCCTTTTATTTGCAGCAATGTATAGCGCAAGTATTTTAAGTCTTCTGCAGAAACTTAATTCTCATTATTGCCAGAACATACCCAAGTGCTTTCTTCTTGACGATATTGCTTCCAGTTTCGTCCACCATCACTAAACATCAGAAGGTAGCTTGTTACCCAGTCAGAGCTCCCATAACCACCTTGAGTGGCAACAGCAGTAACCTCAGTTCTTTCACCAAGATCAATCTGAAGCCATTGATATTTGTTGGACATAAGAGGAGACCAGCCACCAGCACCTTAAAAAGAATGAAAAAACCTTTAAATGTACCCCTACAGATATAAATTAAACCAAAATTTGTATATGCAAGAATTAATACATTCATTTGAGCAACTTGATCTAGTGAAAGATGTCACTGTCCAAGGCAGACCTTTAAAGGTCCTCTCCAGAACAAACAATGATATGATTCTATGATTCAAATACCAGATAAGGTTGCACCAAAACTGTCCTGCTACTATTTAGAGAGTATTATAAAAAATTATACTGATAACTGGTTAAATGTAACCATTTATAAATATTAAAAGTCCTTCTGAATGTATTCACTCCTTTTTTCTCTCTGAGATTCATAATGAATTTTACAGAGTAATCTTACACAGTCAGACAAAGCTCTTCAAGTCAGAAAGTCAGAATTTTATTTATTTGTTTTATACATCTCAATTCCATTTTATATGGAAGACAAGATCTCCTGAAGCCCCATTGAACCTGAATGATTCTGCCTGATTCTATTATCTGAGGAACGGATAAACAGATGTGCATCCAAACTGATAAAAACACACTTAGATGATAAGTTTACATATGACTCCTAATGGAATTAAGGAGGTTTTGGGTGAAATTATAAGAGAGTAAGAGATATGCATGTGCACTTTCAATCAGGAGACAGAGCAATTTGCAAAGATGAAGTATAGATCAAAACACAGAGCTATATCTAGAACTTCTACAGTATTTCAACTAATCAAAACAGCATGTTGAAATGAAGGCATCATATTAATACAATTCTCCCTTGTCTTCTTTAATTTGCCTTTATCAGGCAAATTAGGCTATTATCTTGTGTGTGAAGTTGGGTAGAAGATTCCAAGGGTAGGTCACACTCTTGTAGGAAAAAATTATTAGTTTACTAATATATTTTGGAAAATTTGTACATATTCAGACACTGCAAGCATCTGATGGGTTTTATTAGAAAATGGGGTAACAATGAATGATAAAAGATCCACTTTGGAAACATAGGTTTGGTTCTACTTCAGACAAATTCACTAAACATAACTAGCATCCTGAAAAAGTCTTAAAGCATACAGACACAAAATAAGAACATGTGTCTACTGCCCACATAAATCAATAAACTCTGTATTATTTGGAAATATGTGCAATCAAATCTTATACTTCTATAGGCCTCAAGATTCATAACAGTTCAAAATAAAACATGACATATTGTTGAATTCTGTTCAGTCATGAGTCAACCTGATAACTACTTCCTTTAGGAAAAAAAATAGAAGTATTTTAAATTAGGGATTTTGAACTGTCAATTAGAAATAAAATGATGGGAAGTCATATAGGTGTTTATCAGGCAGAAAAAGTGAGGTTCATTCTATAGAGCAAGATAAGTTGAAAGAGTGGAGAGAAATACATTAAACTCCACGTAAGTCGTATTTCCTTTGTCGACATATTTAGGAACTAATTCAGATGTAACAGATTTAAAGCTATGGATGACATTAAAGGCAGTCGATCTTTTTTTTTTAACTTTTTACTTTAATCAAGATTTAGATATAAATACTTTGAGATATTTTGCCTTTACTCATTGAGTTTCTCTTTTCAAGTATTTCTTCATAAAAGGAGACAACAAATCCATGATTTATCTATAGCATTTTCCACAGGAATTTTCTATGGTTTCCTTATGAAAATGTCATGGAGATTGTAGCTGAGTGGGGATCTGAATTTTCTCTTCATCACAATTACTGATAAAATTATAATAAACTAATTAAAAACAACTACAGTTATTCCCAGTAGTGACTCTGAACTACAGAGAACAGAAATTGATATAAAGATTCCTCCTTTTCATAGAATTATAGAATCAACAGGTTGGAAAAGACCCATTGGATCATCGAGTCCAACCATTCCTATCAAACACTAAACCATGCCCCTCAGCTCCTCGTCCACCCGTCCCTTAAACACCTCCAGGGAAGGTGAATCAACCACCTCCCTGGGTAGCCTCTGCCAGTGCCCAAGCACCCTTTCCATGATTTTTTTTCTAATCTCTAGCCTAAATCTCCCCTGGTGAAGTTTGAGACCATTCCCTCTTGTCCTGTCCCCTGACACTTGGGAGAAGAGCACAGCTCCCTCCTATCTACAACTTCCTTTTAGGTAGTTGTAGAGAGCGGTGAGGTCTCCTCTGAGCCTCCTCTTCTCTAGGCTAAATAACACCAGCCATTCCTCATAGGGCCTGTTCTCCAGCCCCTTCACCAGCTTTGTTGCTCTTCTCTGGACTCACTCCAGAGTCTCAACATCCTTCTTGTGGTGAGGGGCCCAGAACTGAACACAGAATTCAAGAAGTGGTCTCACCAGTGCTGAGTACAGAGGGAGAATCACCTCCCTGGACCTGCTGGTCACATCATTTCTGATACAAGCCAGGATGCCATTGGCCTTCTTGGCCACTTGAGCACACTGTTGGCTCATGTTCAGTCGGCTGTCAACCAACACCTCCATATCATTCTCCTCCAGGCAGCTTTCCAGCCAGACTTCTCCCAGTCTGTAGCTCTACATAGGGTTGTTGTGCCCCAAGTGCAGGACCCGGCATGCCATTAGTCTCAGCCCAGTGGTCCAGTTTGTTCAGATCCCCTTGAAGTGCCTCCCAACCCTCCAGCAGATCGACACTTCTACTCAGCTTAGTATCATCTTTTCTATGAACAGCAGACCCCTCCTTGTTAATCTACCTGACTGCTGTTGTCTATGCTGTTGTGTAAACCACGCCATAATTCACTCATATGTGCATTCCATCAGCTTCTTCACATATAGTACATTATACAATTTAGCCAGCATCATCATTTATACTACTTTAAATTCAGTCAATTTTTGCATATTTAATCATATTAGCTACAAGCAATACGCATAAGTAAAATACTAGAATTAAACTAAGACACATCACAAAGGACACTTGCCTTTGATTAAGCAAGCAGTGTATTTCCCATATGGATCATTTAACAGAAGCTGACTTTAATGTGAAGTCAACAAAGTTGCATCAGGGATGAATTTAGTTGTATATATTACAAAGCAGTTTTTGTGCATTTAAGAAATTGACAACTGAGGCTTCCTAGATTTAGAGAACTCAAATGTGATGTTTTGCAGCATCCAAAATACTTAAAATACCAAAATATGGCATAATCTCCTTTCTTATGCTGAAAAGCAAGACAACCTTTTCACAAACAAATAACTGTAAACTGTAAGCCTACACTTAAGTAAACATTGCAAAGATTTTGTTCTCTGAACAAGACAATCTAAGAACTGGAGATCATGCAATTAGTAATTGTCTTTATATACTACCAAAATGCAAGAAATGCAGTTACCAGGAATAATCTAAATAGCCAAAGACGCCAAGCAATGTAAATAACAACCTGGCTAATTTTTCAGAAAGTCTATACATTCTTGTTCTGAGTTGCACCTCACTAATAAAATACAAGAATGTGAGCATAAAAATTTGAAACTGTGGTTAAACTGTAGCAAGTAAACCTAAGAAGATGAAGGACTTGGAGCTACAAATAAGAAATACAGGACAGATCTTCGAACACAGAGGAAGTAGAGAGGGACTGTTAGAAGCCAGCTCTGCAGTCAGTGCTCCATATATAAACTTTCTGCACAGTATTTTCCAACCACATGCTTGATAACTGCACCATCCTTTGATCAAAGCAAAATCCTATTTTTTCCCATGAGATTATTTTCAAAACTATTAAGTTTTTCTCATGCTCTTGTATTACCTGTATTTGAAACTGTAATTAAAAATGCCTAATCCTAACACCTAAAAAGACAAAAGGGCATTCAATGCAGTGAAGCTCAACTGCAGTAAAGTGCAGTTCTTCAAAAAGGGTCATTATTGTCTAAAGAATGACCCAAGTCCTTGGTGCTTTCTTCTCTGTAATCTCCTCTGCTTCTTACGTTAAACTCGTGAGTTTAGCAGACATATTGTGCTCAGCTAAATTGTAAGAACAAAGAAATACCTCTAAATAAAGGGATTACAAAAACAGTAGACTGAAGAGTTTGGGAATCCCAAATTTCTAGTAAGAAATTACTTTCTGCATGAAAGAAGCATATTACTCATTTGGATGAGACTAAAAGAAGCCTGCCATTTATCAGTGTATAGAAAGGACTCCATAGCTGTCCTTCAAGTCAGTGCCAAGGTTCAGTACCATTGCGTAACTGGATTCTGCAGGAAACCACTCAATACCTTCATCATATCCTGTAAATTTTAGTAGTGTTTAAATAAAGTAAATTGAATCTAGGAAACTAAGTACTAGCTGAAGCTGTCCTAACTATTAAGAAGAACAGGTAAAACTAAGAAATGCTCCTGACTTTATGCACAACTTCTTAGTCATTTTCTGGTTTTGTCTTCATATTCTACAAACTTGCAAAGATAGCTTAAGCTCAGTATAAGTACAAGGAATAGTTACTATGTCATGAGAAGCTTCAGAGGCATTTTGGATCTGACGCCGCATCATAGAAGTTGCTAGGAAACAGTAATAATAACAATAAAGTTTGCTTTAACTTTATGGAAACAGAAGAATGCAGCTAACTATTTCATCTCCTTTCTGCCATGTTAACAGCAACAGTAGGTGGGGGGGTGAGTGAGTGAGTGAGTGAGTGAAAACCATTTTGCTCTCTACCCTCAGGAGGTTTTGAAGACATTTCTCCTCAATGAATCATTATGTTAATATTCCCAGGGACATATTTTATAAAGGTGAACATCATATTTCATGAAAAACAAGAGTTTATTGACAGTGACTTAGACTTACCAAAATAAATAAGAAATAAATAAGTTTTTTTAAAAAAATATTATGATGAAGCTGTGATTGTGTGGGATATAATCTGAGACTGAGTCATTCCTACTATTTATTTTACATGGGTTGTCCACTCCAGAAGAGAGATCATAGAAAAATGTCCTTCCAACAGATTTCTGCTAGGAAAGCAGCTCCTGCACTTCACAGACATTGCTTTTTAGGGGACCACTTCATTGCAAGATTTGCTTTACCCCTGGCTATTACTATTCACTTTTATTTGATGATCATCTGAAAAATATCTCCCTTACTTGAAACTAGAAACTAGGAATTTCACATAGTTTGCTATACTACACCCTTTTGGCACGTATTCCAACAATAATCTAAGGCTCAAATTAAGTCAGAACATAATCTGGGACATTGTTTCTTTCTTAGGAAAATGCACTCTTGCGTTAATATTCTCTTTTCTTTCTACAGCTGCTAGTTATATCCTGGTTTAGGATAGTTTATTACTAAATCTTGATGTGTGTGAAGCCTGGGTCACTACTTTTCATCCTAACCCTTTTCTCTTTTTTTTGATGCAGCAAAGTGAGGATTGTTTACATCTTATGATTGTGAGTTTTGTCTCAGGAGATAATTTTCATAGGTAGTTCATGCATAGAAACCTTTGTGGGGAAAAACAAAATATAAAAATCTCATTGGTACCATCTTTCTTTACACTGCTGCAATTAAGAAGAATTCCCATTTAGGACTCTGTACTAACCTAATTTCTAATTCTGTATATACAACATTCTGCTAGCAAATATAAACTGTAAGGAGTGAAAGTTGAAAATGTTTATTTATTGTATCAATACTTGTTACAACAAAACTACAGAATAACCGAAATAATTCCAATAAATTGTTCAGTACAGTTTAACAAAGTTAAACAACTTCTTTCATCTAATGAATTTTTACATGCTTCACACATAGAAGTTGCTTTCAGGGGACCACTTTTATGTGTTTTCTGTGTTTTCCCAACATATTATTATTACGTCTTGCAGTTTAAAGCCAGTACTAGTAATTAGTGATAGCTTTCATGGTAAAAAAATATTTTTATATGGTCAAAGATGGTGTCTGGATCTTTGTCTTTCTTTGTGGTTGTTTCCTTTTCATTCCCTCAGACGTGAAACAACCACATAAAAAAACCTCACCATATCAAAACACATCAAACCTGGTTCTTTTTTTATAGAGCACTGTTCACTTCAAGCCAGTGAGCCATTCCAATATTTTACTGGCTGTTGTCAAATAATTAAAAGAAAAGTAAAGCACGACTAAAACTTTTTGTACTGATCAGTTGGCGTCAGTACATACGACACAAGAAGAATGTAAGTATTTTAAATATATGCCACTGTGACAGTGTTCTGATGGTGTTTTTCAGGGTAATTAAATTAAATTTTCTAACTCATGGTACAGTCTTCAGTGATGTGTATTACACTGAGAAATACAAATATACATATGCCTGTGTGTATACACACACACACACATACAAGTTGTATTTCTTTGATCCAGACATTCATTTATAATTCATGTTCTTGTCCCCTCAAACATAAATCCAGCACTTGCATTTTAATAGGAAATGAACAGATTGGATTGACGTAGATATGGACTAAAAAAAGTTTTTCAAGAAAAAGTAGAATAATATTTCAGACACTCTTCTATTTTCCTTGAGGAATTGCACACTGTTTTGGGGCATGTTAAACAGCTGTATCAATGAACTGTAAAAAGAATGACAACAGATTCAAAAACAGTATCAAACTAATTTTTAAATATTTTTATCACCCAGTTCTAATGTAAAGCTACACAGATCATCTCCATTTGTACTCAGTGGGAGAGATATGTATTATCGGCTAGAGGATGTGCAGAGCCGCATCTCTGAGGAGATGGCCATATTTGTTTGTGCCATTTTTATCACTACTTTAATCTCAGTCTTTAACAATTCACTTTCTGAGAAAATTCTGTTTCACTACTGGAAATACCAATTCACTGCTTTCACACCAGTTTTAGCCTGTGTAGTATAGTACACTTAGTACAGCAAAGGCAACAGATGAAATTTGGCACCTACAGCCTCCAAGCCCAAATAATCTAAGTGTATACATTTAAAACACAAAAGCTCTTTTTTTTTTTTTTTTTTATTTATTGTGTGTATACTACAACTAGCAGCAGGTAAACACCAGCCAATTCCAGCTGATCACTGGCACGCATGCAGATCTGACATACAGGAAGAGAACATGACTTCATAACTCAGAGAACAAGTGTAGTGCTTAAAGTCAGTTTGTGCCTACGTGCACAAGAAAATGAATACAGTGGACCAGAGATAATCTATAAATTAATTCAAAGATCTAGTCTGATACCATTTTGACTCTGTGTAAGGTACACTCCTCAAGAGTCTCAATATGAATGTAGTTATGCAGTTCCATTTGTGTACATGTATACTTGCCAGCTACTGGACCTGACAAAAACATAAAAGGATGCAATCAAACTGTTAAATGTAATGTCCACTATATCAATACTATGTCCCTAATTTGGTGTTCCAGGTATGACTCCTAGAGCAGCATTCTGTTCACTTATGCAATTATGTGTCGTGTGATACTTTTTTTAGAACAGAGGATGTCTGATGTCAATCACCATAGAATTTAGAAATAAGCTATCATGGCTATGGTGTCTGTACACTTTAAATTACAGAAGAATGCACACTCCTGACTCAGTTTTACTGAAAAGATGTCTGAGAGCATAACTATGATGTCTAGAAAATAGAAAAGAGAAAATGAAATTGAACTAGACTAATGACATTTCATGATCAGCAAATATAATCACATCTGGCTTTATTATTAGAAATAGAAGATAATATCTTTGTTGGTTAAAGGTTTAAATTATATGTAGTAGAGCAATAATCTTTACTAGATTAAGAGTTTTATTACTGCTTCAAGCAACTTTGGAGGACAAAATTTGTTAATTCAAGTACTTAGCAATGAAAGAAGGGCAATTCAATTCACTTAAATTTTGTCCTTGGAACAAAGCTTTATTTCTCATCAGCTTTTATTTTTTTTACAGTGTAGCATAATGACAGTAATCCTCATTTATAATTTTCAGAAATATCACATTCATGTTTATGAAAATAAATCAACCAGCCTCAACAGCCAAATGAGAAATTCAGGGACTTTGTATTTGCATTGGTTTTAGGATAACTAGTGTATAAAAAATGCACATATAAGCCGGATTATTTATAAAGCTATGTTTAGCTTAAAAGCTTTCTCACATTGAAAACTGTGCATTTATACATATTCAAATCCCTTCTTTTCAGAGCATCACAGCTTCTTACTTTTAATGGCAGCCATTTTAGATAGCAGTCCTATTAGAACTAGGCTACATAATATATGAATAAATAAATCATATTAGATTATGTGTAGAAAACTTTCCATCCATTTCAGAAAAGTAATATTCTTGTTAAAAGCCTTGATAAATCGAACAGTGCAGTTTCTGCATGCTATTGTGATTCCAACTATTTTTTCTTCAGAAATATTATGTCATCCAGTACAATTTAATAATAAACAGGATCTTCTTGCTTGCAAGAATTTATTTTTTAAACTGAATGTTCTTTAATGTGTCTCTGAAGAAACTGAAGTTAATCTGACATCAACAAAAACCCATTAAATAATTATTTATTTGGAAATATTCTCACTTTATTTGAATATTATTTTCAATCTCTTATTCTTTTCAATCTCTTTTTATTAATGTTTAGGTAAATAAAATGCTAGTTATAAATATAAAAACTCATTTTAGGACATACTAGAAGGCAACAAATGGATATAACCATAAATAAAATGTGACTAGACAATATTTGTGCTTCATTTACATCTATAATTATACAATTGGTAATTTCTAACTGCAAACTAATGTCTGACAAAACTGTTGCTTTGGTTCTTCTGTCTATGGGCAAGTGTTCATTCATATGGCAGCTTAACTAGTTCTATATTCAGAAACATTATTCTAGATGACAATATGAGGACAGGTTGAAAGAGGTGGAAACATCAGCCTAGAGAACAGAAGGCTCTGAGTTCTGTGGCCTTTGAATTTTTAATGAGAAAGACGAGTACGAACATTTTAGTGGGGCCTGTTGCAGTAGCATAAGTAAATATTTTAAACAAAAAGAGGGTAAATTCAGCCTAGACATATCAAAGAATTTTTTTTTTACAATGATGGGTGATGAAATACTGAAAGAAGTTACCCAGAGAGTTTGTAAATGTCCTATCCCTGGAAATACTCAAGGCCAGGCTGGAGAGTATTCTGAGTAACCTGATCAAATTGAAGATGTCTCTGCTTATTACAGGTAGATTAGATTAGATTGGATTAGATAACTTCAAAGGTCCCTTCCAACCCAAACTAGTCTATGATTCTATGAATCTGTGATAAGGTAACTAGGATTTGATCGATGGACATTAAGTAAGAAATGGGACTGTGCTCTCTGTTCTTATTTCTGAAAAGATTTATGGTTGTCTTACTATCTCAAACATGTTCTGGAACAGTAGGCTTCTTTGTGTTGAAATTTTGGCTCTTTAGATCTTAAAACTTTTTTTGAAATAGATTATTATGATAAACATTATATAAATACATCATGTAGAAATATACACATCATATAGAAATACTATCATATATAAAATGAGAACCTGACAGTACCTGTCAAATACATATACATACACATACACATATACATATACATATACATATACATATACATATACATATACACACACGTCTCCTTAAGTCCCCTCAATTTAACCAACATACCACTTATTTCATATATGATGTACAGATGGCTAAAAATATATATATTACTGACTGGATTGCAAAGATACTTATCATAGAATCATGGAATCCCTACGTTGCAAAAGATCTTTGAGATCATCAAGTCCAGCCATACCTGTCCACTTCTAAATCATATCCCTAATAGAAAGGTGAGATGTTTTCTGGGTACTCAGCCTCATGAGCCAGAAAACAGGGAGAGGTGGCATAACCAAACTCCCATGATTCATGAGGACATGGTTAAACACCTGCTCAGCCAATTCAACATCTTCCCCAACCAGGATGTAGGCAGGGGATTAAAGAGATAGAGTGAGTGGAAGTAAGTCCATCAATTGGACAGAAACCTGTTATTGCTGTTCCATGTGACAGGTGATGAAGTTGCAGTATGTAGTCCAAGGGTGATTTAAAGGGATTTTAAAGCCTTTGGGATTTCAAGTGAGGGGACCTGGGGCCCAAGTGATTTTTTATCTCCCTCCTTCCCGTTACAGGTGGTGATATTGTTAGGATAAGATGGTTCTAGTCTATTAATACATGGCTCCGTGGCTGATGTCACTATAATAACTTTGAGTTTTGTTGACAACAGGATGGCCTACATGGCAGCAGGTTTTCAGGGAGCAGATGGGAGTCACCTTTCTCACAGTGGGAGCAGGGTCTTTGTCTGGGAGCTTGCAGGGCTCTTTGATAGGGCTTTAAACTAGATGTGAAGCGGGAGAGGGATAATATCAGACTTGCCTATGACAAGTGGTGGGAGGACACACACTGGTTGGAGGGACAGGGTGCTGGTATGGGCCCTCCACCTGCTTTCCAGGGGTATTCTGGGGACTTCAAAACACAGTTGAAGTCCTGTGGAGATCAGCCGGAGGCTCCTGGGGTAGCAGGTGCTAGGCAGGAATCTTGTGTAAAACACCGTAAAGGAAATAAAGAGTCTTCCATTCAGAAGGCAACAGCCTGGCTGAAGGGCCTCTATGAAAACACACAGAGCTTGGGAAACAAACAGGAGGAGCTGGAAGTTACCACGCTACTAGAAAGCTAGCATCTAGTTGCTGTCACTGAAACTTGCTGAGATGAATCCCATGACTGGAGTGTGGCTATCAATGCCCACAGACTGTTCAGAGTGGACAGATCAGGAAGAAGGGGGGTGAGGTGTTGCCCTATGTATCAGAAAAGGGATAGAATGTGAAGAGCTGTCTTTGAAGTAGCCATGAAAAGTTCGAAAGCTGGTGGGTCAGAATAGAAGACCAAGGAACCACTGGGAACCTTGTGGTTGGTGTATACTACAGGACATCTGATCAAGGAGAGTCAACTGATGAAGCCTTCTTCCTTCAGTTACAGAAGGCTTCACACTTGCACGCTCTCATCCTACAGGGGAACTTCAACCACCCTGACATATGCTGGGAAAGTAGCACGCAAGCAGTAGGCAATCCAGGAGACTCCCAAAGTGCACTGAAGATGATTTCTTAAGCCATCTAATAGAGACCTCCATCCAAGGTGATGAAACACTGGACTTGATGGTCACTGATACAAGTGAATTCATCAGTGTCAAGATCTCAGGAATCCTGGGCTGCAGTGATCACATGCTGGTGGATTTCAAAGTCCAGGGGGATATAGGGCAAGCAAGGACTGTAGTCAGGACCCTAAATTTCAGGAAAAGAAACATCCATCTCTTCCTCTCAATAGGACCCCCTGGGACATGGTCCTCAGGGACAAAGGAGCAGAACAGAGTTGGTAAATATTTAAGGATGCTTTCCATAAAGCACAAGTGTGCTGAAGTCGCCAGACGTAGGAAATCAGTCAGGGAAAGAAAGAGAACAGTGTTGTTGAGTTGAGAACTGCGGGTCAAACTGAAGAACAAAAGCGAACTGCACAGGAAGTGCAAGCAGGGACAGGGAATCTGGGAAGTGTGTAGGACACTGCCTGCTTTTGTAGGGATGGGGTCAGGAAGGCCAAGGCACAGCTGGAGCTGCTCTTGGCAAGGAAAATGAAGACTAACAAGAAGGTCTTCTACAGGTACATCGATCAGAAAAGGAAAATTAAAGAGAATGTACACCCACTGACAGATGAAAATGGTGACCTCATATCAACAGACAAGAAGGCTGATGTACTCAACAACTTCTTTTTTGCCTCAGTCTTCACTGACAACTGCTCTCCTCACCCCTGTTGGTCAATGGATGACAAGAAGGTGACCCTCCCACTCTAGAGGAGGATCAGGTTCGTGACCACCTGAGGAACCTGAACATAAATGTAGGCCTATGGGACCTGATGAGACCATTCCTATCAATGCATCCCAGAGTATGGGTGAGTTAGCTGATGTCATTGCGAAGCCACTTTCCATGATATTTGAAATAATCGTGGCAATCAGGAAAAGTCCCTGGTGACTGCAAGAAGGGTAATATTGTGCTCAGTTTTAAAAAAGGTAGAAAAGATGACACTGGGAACTACCAACCTGGAAACAGCCTCACTTCTGTGCATGGGAAGATCATGGATCAGATCTTCCTAGAAGCTATGCTAAAGCACATGGAGGATGGAGAGATGACAAGTGACAGCCAGTCTGGCTTCACCAGGGACAAGTCCTACCTGACCAACCTAGTGGCTTTCTATGATGGGATAACCACAGCAGTGGACATATGAAAACCAATGGATGTGATCTATCTGGAATTCTGTAAAGCATGGTCCCTCACAATACTCTTCTCTGTAAATTGGAGAGATACACATTTGATGGGTGGACTGTCAGGGTGGATAAGAAATTGGTTGGATGGTTATATTCAGACAGTAGTGGTCAACAGCTTGAAGTCCAGATAGACATTGTGGTGTCCACCAGGAGATCCTACTGGGATCAGTGCTGTTTAATATCTTCATCAGTGATACTGACAACACAATTGAGTGCACCCTCAGCAAGTTTGCAGATGACACTAAACTGAAGTGGTAGAGTTGCCACAGGGGAATGACGGGATGTTATCCAGAGTAACCTGGACAAACTGGAGGAGTGCACCTGTGTGAGCCTCTGTGTGGCCTTTTGAGCTTCGACAGGCCCAAGTGCAAGGTCCTACATCTGGATTGGGGCAATCTGTGGTTTTAATACAGAACAGGGGATGATGTGATTGAGAACAGTCATGCAGAAAAGGACTTGGGGTTACTGATTGATGAGAAGCTCAACATGAGCCAGCAATATGCATTTGCTGCCCGGAGGGTTAATTGTATCCTGGGTTGAATCAAAAGAAGTGTGGACAGAAGGTTGAGGGAGATGATTTTGTCTCTCTATTCCTCCCTTATGAGTACTTTGTCCAGTCCTGGAATCCTGAACATAAGGAGGATATGGAGCTGTTGGAACGGGTCCAGAGGAGGACTACAAGGATGATTTGAGGGCTGGAGCACCTCACACACACAGACAGGCTGTGAGAGTTGAGGTTGTTCAGCCTGGAGAAGAGAAGGCTCTGAGAAGACTTTGTAACAACATTCCAGGACCTGAAAGGGGCTTATAAGAAAGTTAGTGAGGGCCTTTTTTACAAAGGCATATAGCAACAGGACTAGGGGCAATGACTATAAACCAGAGAGGAGTAGATTTAGACTAGAAAGAGGAGGAATTTCTTCACTATGAGGTTGGTGAGTCACTGGAACAGGTTGTTCAGGAAAGCTGTGTATGCTCCCTCTCTGTAAGTGTTCCAGGTCTGGTTGGATGGGGCTTTGGGCAGTCTGGTCTAGTGGGAGGTGTCCCACCCCTTGGCAGGGCTATTGGCACTAGATGACCTTTGAACTCCTTCCAACCCAAACTATTCTCTAATTGTATGACTAAGTACCTCAGCCCTATCCTCATCCTTTTTTCACTCATGTCAACCACTGTGTCCAGTAAAGGATGGAGACTCTTATTGGACCTCCTTTTGTCAGTGCTATATTTGTAGAATTTTGTAGATATTTTATTGTCTTTTACAGAATTGGCCAGTGTTCTAGTTGGGCTTTAGATCTTCTAATATTCTCTTTACATGCTCTTACTTAATCCTTGTAGTCTTCCTAAGATGCCTGCCACTTCTTCCAAAGCTTACATGCTCTCCTCCTTTTTTCTGATATCTACCCAGATCTCTCTGCTGGCTTTATCAGAATTGCATCAGATTAGTCATAATTAACACATAAATACTTAATGTGTGAAGAATACATTAAGAAAGTCTTGAAGTGAACTGAAAATATGGAATAATGAAGAATGTTCTTAGAGAGAATAAATTACAGTCTTAGAAAGAGCATGTTCTCTGATTGTCGGGTCATATTTTTTCATAAATATTAATGTTATGAGGGGGGAAAAAAAAGCATGTTGCACAAATCAAGGACAGATACTGCCAGTAGGTAACTTCTATGACACTAAGATACCATTTGCATTTGATTCAATGAGAAGTCAAAGGCTCATCAGTAGCAAAACTGGAATCAGATTCCTGCAGGTAATGTTCAATTTCTTTAGGGGTTTTGAGGCAAGAACTTTCTTCTGAAAACTGTTGTCATGGTAGGGTATTCTATACCTCCAGGGTCAGTAATTATATGTGGCAGCCTTTCACATCGGCTTTGCATATCTGGTAATTCAAGGTGAAACCGAGTCCAAGAAGTCATCTCCCTTGATTAAAGACCAGAACATAAAACAAAACTGCCTCAACAAGTAGGAAGCTACAAAATTAACTGTGCCTTTTTTTTCTGTTCTGATGTTAGAAAATTTGTAAAGATTAGAGAAATGAGTGGAAAAAGCATATGAAAGAACTTGAGAGGTACTGAACGAGGAGTATAGCCAGAAACTGCACTGGGAATCTTGTCTTCTCTAAATTCTGGCATTTAGGAAATTCTTTTTGTCTGTTACTACGTATGCCCTCCCAGGAGGAGGTTCTAGTTGCTTCATGTCCTGGTACTAGGTCAAACAATGTAGCAATATTCATACTGACATTCCTAGTGTTATGATTTTGTGTGCCAGAAGTCCCAATTCAGTCCTATCTTTGCCAAATTCTCCTTGTTTGGTTTTTTTTCCAATCACTAGTCCCACCATACAATAAAATCCTGAGGGACAACTGCTTAATAGTGGTTCATTAAGTCTCAATTTAGTTAAATATTTCCAGCTATCTTTGAGATGGAAGTGAAACACATGAATATGGAAAGAAAATCCTAGGAGTCCTGAGAAAAATGGACACAGACAACTCTCCTGGATTTGTGAGAGAAAAAGTGTTTGCATGGTCTTCAAAAATGAGAACAGAGTCATGGTGCTTTTTGTGCTTTCTCATCTGAGCATGAAGAATCCTATGCATGCATATGGTCCCTTAAGCATCTACATATACCCCGTGTTCCTACATATATACACTAGCAAATTTAAAGGTATCAGATGATCATAGAATTAATTTTATGTGACAAATATTCATATAGAGCAAAAATATGAGATTCTTTTTACAGATCCAAATAGGTGAACTGGAGGGGTTTATTTGCTTTCTTTTCCTTTTTTTATAATAAAGTAATAAGCTGAGATTACTTCTATTTTTATATTTATATCTCTAGCACTTCCATCAAGAAAAAAAATTAAATGATGAAAATTTTTGTTGTTATTTCCACAGGCCAGACAAGTAATCAAGCCTTCTCAGTTCTCCAAAAGGCAAAACAATCCCCTGGGGAAACACAGTCAATGATGTAATGAGTTGTGAAATCTTGTATTTTAGTGGGTTGTTTCATTTTTGCCTGGCCTGCTCTTCCATGACTACTTTTGCAAGTTTACTAGTTTCAAGATCGAGATTTTACTAAATATAGACAGCTGGCTTTCTGTATTGAATTAGTAGTTAGTCTTGTGATTATATACAGAAACCACTTATTAGAAACAATAATTTTCTACAAAATTACTTTTTTTTCTCTACCAAAATTACTTTAGGTAATGTATGAGACATACATTGGTAATGCTCAAAGTAGCTTTACTCATTTTTCTACTGAATATTTGCATCTTAGCAAAACAGAAAAATAAATTCTCATGCGTGTTTTAAACTTTGAAAATCTAAATCAGAATACTTATATTTTTGTAAATCATAATAATTTACTTATAATAGCTATATTTTAAAAAAAAGTACAGGCATCAGTTTTTAAGGAAACAGAAGTAACAGTTTTAATCAGGAGCAATTAGTTTCTGAGAGGAAGAATGTCTCTTTTGTCACTTCAGTACGCAATATTTTCTCTAGTTAACAAGGCATTTATTTCTGAGAAGAAACTGAAGACCTAGAGACATAACAAAGGACTAAGCAAACACTGTCCAGAGTTATGATTAATGAACATAAAATATCCATTTAAGCTGTCATGGCTCACTAAACAAAACATGTTTATAAGATGTCCTGAAATTTATGGATGTAAAAATACACTGAATGACATGCAAATGGTTCACTGAATATCTTAAGAAAATATCTTTTTGGAAAAAGAGCTAGAACTAACTAAGAAAACATCTGCAATTATTTTCAATACATAATGATGTATCTTCCAGTTCTTTCTCATCCTTAATCAATCCTGATTTTGGTTTAGTTTAATTTATTTTTACAATTATGAAGCACATGCATTTAGAATGAATCCACATTTGACTACAGTTCACTTTTTACCCGTTTTGTGGAGTTTGACTAAAAATTCAATTATTTTATGAATTCTCTTAAACTTCAAACATCCTTTTTTCGGAAGTACAGACACACAATAACCAAACAGCAGGTCGTTCTTGATAGATGTAAACCTATTTATCTCTAGAGCTCAATAAGTGCAGAAGTAGAGATTCCCCTTCATTTCTTCATTCTGTATACAGAAATCAGGCACACTTTAGCATGAGGCAGCTTAATCCCATTTAAAAGGTTAGAAGTTGAAATATCAAGAGCTGTCTGAAAACTTCTTTTTGTCAGTGAGCTCCTGCCAATCTATTTGTGACAATTTACACTATTTTAGAATCATTAGACCCTTTTGATTTCCCATCAGAAGACATCAATATTTCTACAGCTTCAGTATGTAATATCAAAGGTAGATTTTGGCTGCATTACTTCTAAAAATAATAACCATAACTTTTACTCAGTTACTCATCAAGAACACATTTCAATCACAACACTGAAAAAAACTGGAGGAAGTCTACTGTATACACTTGGTTGTATATTTTTATTAAATTACCAAATCTTTTCTTTAACATTCTCTTTTAATTTTTTTAATGAATTTTCAATGGAATTTCACAGTATTACTGAAATTAAACAACTATCATCAGCAATAGAGGTTAAAGTTTTATTCACATCAAGGTGTTCTGGATTGTGCTTTTGTTAAAATTCCCACCCTCTGCCTCTCATCTTGCAGCTGTAAATCTAAATTGTGGATATTTTTAAATCAATACCTGATCAATGACATTAATTATCTGCTTAAAATTCCATATGCATTTCAAATTTGAATTACACTTGTAAGGTAGTATACTGCTTACACTTGCAGGGTGTTTAGTACTGAATAGATTTCATCTGAGAAGCTGTTATAAAATACGTCATTTCAATTAATGAACAAATAATAAATATTGATAAAGTCTGTAAAACTAATTCTTTTAACATAAAATGTAGTAACTTTGGCCACTATTGAGTAAAATAGACTTTTCCAATCTTCAGAGTCCTTTTTCAAAGATTAAAATTTATATTATAAACACGTGTCTGGCAAAGATGCAAATGATCTCAACTTTGTCCTTGTCATGTTTCCTAGAGATTTAGTGAGTACTAGTTTCTCATGGCATTTTTATTAAAAAAATATATATATTTTCACAAAATACTTCTGTAATGGACTGAAAATTCTGGTTTGGATTTCAGACTTTAAAACAGCATTACTACTGAATTTCAAGTTTACTATAGCATTCAGAAAATTATTTAATTAGATTTGAATGCAATGGATAACCTCTCCTGAGATAGTTTTGTTCATGTAGGTAAAATTTTTAATTCGGATATGTATTTCTGATTTCTATTTTTGATTTTCTCTTACAACTAATTCCCCAAACATAATTACTTAGGTTTGCATTTTTCTGTGTTTATCTTCTGTCCCAAAACAAGTTATCTTTTCTGACAATGTTTTTGCGTAATTAGTTCATATCCATGTATAATATCTATGGATTTTCCTGATGCTTTTTAGGTCAGACTATTCAGCAATGATCACTTTATGTTGTTTTGCAAATGGTACTGGGAATAATCTGTGAGTGAGCCATTTATCAATCCATTCATGCTTAGGAAGACAGCAACCTCAGCGCACAGAAACGAACAGGTAACACTGTTATCAGCACCACTTCTATTCAGGCTAATTCCCTACTGAAGAATTAGACTTACATCAGCCAGAAATTATGATACATCTTGCTGAATGTAATTATGATTACATTTACCAGAAATTATGATACAGTTGCTGACTATAGAGTATTTGCAGAGATGACTTTAACGGTAGCTATCACTCTATTCCTGCAATGCTCACTAAAAAAAAAAAACCCCAGACTACCCCTTGTCAAAGACTGAACTGAGACCTGTGCACAAACATATACAGTGCACTCTTTGTTTGCTTTCTTTCCCATGATAAGCTTGGTGCACAACTGTACTTCAGTTGTCAAAAGCAGAACAAAAGCAGATTACTATGCAGAACAAATGATTGTATAAAATGAAGGTTTGGGTTTTTTTTTTTTTTTTTTTTACTTTTGATTGATAGGAAAGGGAGGTTCTTCTACCCACCACATGAAAAAATATAAAAAATTCAAACAAAAAGCACAACAAAACCCTTACCTCTAAACAATAAAACCTGGAATGTGAATTATTCTTAAATGGAACAAAAAAAGCAATAGTTCCAGTAGCCTAGAAATACTCACATACTGTACAATGGAAAAGGTTTTTTTACCCTAAGCTACCAAAGACTTAGCAGATTAATTTACTGATGACCTTTTACTTTCATTTAACATGATTTATAAACTACAATTTACAATATTGGAAGCAAAGGTCAAGTTTACATTTGGTACAAACTGATACCAAGTACTAATGTGACACCAAGAAGAGATCACAACAACGGAAAGGATATTAACTAATTCATTTCTATTTTAGAATCTTCATGACACTGTAATTTTGGTTCCTAATATTTAAAATCAAGGAGGACTGTAAAAACTACAATATCATATAAAGCAGCTGACTTTCCATAATATTTAAAGTTTTTTTTACCATGCTTAAGAGCTGAGGAACAATAAAGAGAACACATAGACAAAAGCTTTGTGTCTTATCCACATGGTCATTAATTACCTACCTGCATAAAATGACTAATGGAAATACACTGCATCATGCAAATGACACAAATATTAACTTTACGATGTATTATAATCTACTAATTCCTAAATGACCTTAATATGTGAAAAAATATAATACTGAACTTCATATTACAGAGCTTGTAGCAGTTCTTATTTGTGTTAAACAGTGACAGAGAAAAATTAAGTAGCAAGCAGGTAAGTCTCCTGTTACTTTTATAATGGGGAAAAAAAATGTTCATTGAAACTTCAACCATTTCCATCCAAACCAATACCTACTTAAATGTACCTCACCGTCTATTATCGTGACAATTAGAATGGTTTTAAAAAACCCAAACTTAAAGTCCATTATCATTTCTGTTTCTACATCAAAAATCCTGCTGATGGAGCTACTTGTCCTTTTTCCACTGGTTTCAGAAAGTGGGAGGAGTTATGGGTAAAAACTGCACTGTGGATGAAGAAAATCATAAAGTCAAATTCACACAATTATCTTGCAGGCTTAGATAGTGGATCACAGTCGTTTTCTGAGATATTTATACTGGGGGAAATGAATGGAATTTATTCCAACATGGACAAGGATGTTAGTGAGCTATTGTGCACTGCTCTGTACAGCTGAAACTTTTGTTACACCCTCTCTCCATTCACTACATCCACACAATTTATTACAGTTTGTCAGGCTATGAATCGAGCTTCTGGACAACACAGTAAAAAATGACTGAGGAACCATGGACACATTTTGTTGTTCAGTGAAAATCTGGAAGAAATATAGTACTAATTATAATGTAATGGTTTTATTTCACACTAATTTTCATGATCTAATTTCCCTGCCAAACTCTTTTTACATATAATGGTTAGTAACTGAAAACTATTCATCTAGAATATAAATTACTTCTGTTTTGGAAGGAAAACAAAAGGATATGTGATTGGTAGACAGACACTACTGTTCTTCAGCTTGTGTGAAGGCCAATGGAATTTATTCAAAACTAGTAATAGGATTCCACTGTCAATCTCACTACAAAAATTCTACTCGTTAATTTGTCTCCTGATAAGAACCATATTGTGACAGAAAGCTTAAAACATTAATGAAAATATAAATGTTCATTTTCCATACACAATGCCATTACACAGATCAGTGTATTTAGGATATTATTTAACATTACATCCATCTTTAGCACTAGTTTTGATTTAAAACTTAAAAACAAAATAAGAAAAATAAAATTCCATTATTAGATATTTTATTTCTATTCAATTGTATAGTAAAAAATGAGGTAAAATCAAATAAATGTTACTTTCAACCAGTTAGTCTTACTTTGGATACTAGTCAATTTAAAATGAGGAGTCTTATTTCTAAAAGAAGTTTAATTAATGACTAATTTACTCTGAGGTCTTACATATTATTTTGGTGTAATATTTGGGCTTGGTATTGGCTTGGTATAAGAATTTCTGCATTTTTGAGATGTCTAAAGGCTTAGATTAGAATGTAATATCACAAATAAAACATAATGATATTTGGTTATGATAGTGTTTAGTTAAATATCTGTTTATCTGACACTGAGGAAAACAGTGACTAAGATATCCACAAGAATGCTTTATTAGTTTATTAGGACCTAGCAATTCTGAGCTCCCCATCCAGTGGAGCTGGTACTACAGTTCTGCCCTAGTCCAGGGAGAGTATTAGTAGGATCATAAAACAGAAAAGCACACCTCATATACCAGAAAAAATGAACACTAACATGACAAGGGAAACTACTTTAAAGGAGATAGCAAGAGAGAGATCTTTTGTTAAAATTAAAGACAGTAAACTTTTTGCAGGGGTGTGGCAGGAGGAATCTTTTGTATTTTTTATACTATTCTGCTTTAGAATTGAAAAATTTAAGACATTCAAATTTGTTTTGTATTACTACTGAAAACAGTCAAGATTGCATCATATAGAAAATATTGTATTGGTTTTTAAGGCAGGAAACTGTCCAAAACCCCTGATCTCGACCCTTCTAGCAAAAGGTGAATACTGATTCAAATTTTGGATAAAATTCCACCTTCTTCTATGATTTTAAAAATTATTTATAACAGTCTAAATAGCAAAATACCAATATGGACAGATCCAGAATTCTTTTTTATTATATTGAGCTCAACAATTTTGCTAGCATACATGAGTTATAGCAAACTCTATTTCTAAAGTAAATTTTATTTGATCTTGCTCCCAGCCCATTCATGTTAGCTTATAAGAGTATTTGAAGACTGCAATTCTACACAATATTCAAAAGTATGTAACTTTTTGCAAAGATTGTTCTCATTTTTTTCCTACTACCAGAGCTGTATTTCAGGTAGAAAAAGAGTCTCAAACAATGTCAACAATAAACCACACTTATTACCTTTCTTCTTCTGTGGATTTCACCATAATTTGAATTTGCTATTCCACAGATGTTCTCACACATGAAATAATTCTGAAACCTTTGTTATGCTTTGTTACACTTGAATGAATTTTGATGACAAAGCTGGAATTTGGTTTCTGGAAATAACTATATGAATATTCTTTATTCCTTATAAATGTTCATGAAAGCAATGCTCTGTATCTTATTTATTTACCTTACTTCTCTCACTTTTCTCTTTCATTCTTTTTCCACCATTTTTCTTTTTTCTTCTTTCTTTCTCTCAGTTTCTCTCCTTCTTTTGCAATTTTTCTCTTTCTCCCATACATCTTTTGCAACAACAAAATCATACCACACACACAGACACAAACAAACTCTAACAAAACAAATCAAATCCAGAATAAAAATAACTTCAGACATTAATGAGATACTACTGCTTCAAATCCTACCTTCACCAAAGCTGGAGTAAAGTTGATAATATCTTGAAACTTGTAGTGTATCTGCAATAACATATACAAGTTTCATATACACCATATATTTTCTTTAAGACGTTTAAAGCAGGCGTTAAAAGCATTTTCCACATAAAAAGTGAAACTGCACAAAAGTGCTAAAAACAATTTTGTATTTAATATACTCAGAGATTGATGGTGTCCTTACTGAAAGTTCCAATTATGGCAGCAATTAAAATTCTTCCAGAGTAACTGAATGGTATGGGAATATAATTGACAATAAAGTAGCACACGTCATCTGGTCTTTTATTCATAAGTCATTGTAGCCACTGCCTTTTTTATTTAGTTTAAAACTAAAAGATTTAGAATGTCACTTGTACCTTTTTTGAGACACATCTAGAAGTCATAAAAATCTCAATGTTATGTGGATCAGCTTAGATTTGCTGTTAATTTATAAAAGCATAAAGACTACCATCACACTGAATCTTTTTCACTCCATCTTCATTTTACCATTGCTTGTATTAAAACAAAACATCAATGAATATTATTTGCATACTAAACAAATGGAGTATGTTTTTTCTAATTATCATTTGGTGACTAACAAATCTATCTGTTATTAAGAATTTTAATTTGTCTACTTTTTATTGTTTTTACATTAGCTTATGGAGGTTAAACTATTTCTTAAAATAAATGTTGAAAACAGACTTTTCTTATTGTGTGAGAAATGGGTTTTTTCTCTGTTTCCTTTATGTCTTTAACAACTGATAGAATTCATTTATACATTTGACCTACTTAGTGTGAATTCTCAAAAAAATGGTTAAAATATAGTGTTTTAAACCAAAAGAAAAAAAACCCCAAACAACTTTACAGTACTGTACTGAATAAATTATTCTTTCAATGCTCTTTATACTGAAAATAAATGGAATAAGGTGTATTTAAGATAATGGTAGGGTAAAGACCAATGAGAAAGAGAAAGAAGCTTCATATACACATAAGAGAAAAAACAGACCTGTTAATGCATTCTATTTTCAGCCTGTTTCTGAAAATCTGGCAATGTAAACTGACAGTGTAATTTTTTTTTTTTTTTAAAAAAAAGAGTTTCTTCCTGCTTCAGGGAAATAGAAAGTTATAGATTTTTTAATGATTGATAGCTTCTACATTCTAATTTCTTATATTGTGTTCCAGTTAAGTAACTCTGTATGAATATGCAAAAGTCATTCATAGCCTGATCAAAAGATCCTGACCTCAACAATGATCCAACCTCCTGCCTTTCCAGCAGATGGCTCTTCCTTAGACCTGATTGGGAGATAAAATGTAAAGAATTCTTCTGTATTTCCAGATGGAGTGAAGAGTCTATAGTGTCAAACCTCAGCTGGCTACTCATCATGAAAAGTATTGGTAGACAGTAAACAGAGGGACATATTTCATGGTCCACAGTAGATACTGGTACTTACGGTTCGTATCACTAGTCCTTGGAAGCATGCTCGGCATGCTGGACATTTCCCCTCTTCTTTTGTCCCCAACAAAAATCATAAAGTAAGATCTTAAAAAAGGACTCTCTTTTGGACTACATGCCTGCTTTTAAAACATACAAATGTTCCCATCTGTCTTTTTCACACCTTCTTCAGGCTGTGTTTTGTTTCTTCTGTTGTTTGTGTTGTGGGGGGTGGGGTCAGGGGGGGTGTCAGGTTTTTCTCTCCTTTTGTTGCTTTTAGCCTCATGTGGAAAGACGAACAAAATTACCTCCCACAATTTTTTCCTTTTTTTTGCAATCTGTTCAGAGTAGTGGAACCAGCACAGAAAAACAGTCTAGTTTTTCAACAAATCTTTCAGGATCCTCCACACACTGCACTGGTGAAGTATACAGCTGCACAGATATCTCTGTAGTGTGTAGTTTGTATTTGATATGTATGGCAACCATTCTTTCTTCTAAACATTTTACAACTCATCTTGCTAAAGCATTTATTTTAATAGGTAAATTTCTTACCATAACTCTGTATAATTGCTTTGCCATCATTATTTACTATTTCACCAATCTTCGTGTCATTTATATATTTCATCAAAGATGTTTTATCTGTACTTGTATATAATCAACAAAAGTATTGAACCCAGTTGGCCTAGGATTTTCCTCCACACTTCTGTTGAAACACCAGTAGTGATAAACACTTTTTGGGATCAACCAGCTAGACTTTAATCTATTTAACTTGGACTGTATTGATATCGTGGTATTATTTAAAATTAGAAAGTCATGTAACATTAGGCAAATTCCACATATAATATATCACTGCATTTATGTATACTAACCTCAAATAATTAAATCAGGATTTTATAAGATATATTATCCCACTAAACAATATTTGACTAATATTAGTGTTTGATTTTTTTAATTAATTCTTGTTACTTGACTCTTCTATCTACTTTTCCATTATTGCAAGCAGAGCTATGTCAGAGTAACTACTTCCGCACTGGCAGTGCTTGAGTACTTGCAAAACTCCAGGAAACCAATAATAATTAAGAGTTCAAAGAACATTTAACAAGTTATTGCTAGATGTAAACACTTTCTTTAGTGGTTAGTATACTTTTTTTAAACCATAGTGTTTGCTTCTCCATCAACATTTTCAATTAATTTTCTACAACTAGTAAACTTAAAGTTGTTTGTTTGAAGAACAATTCCCTGCTTCAGTGCAATTTCCCACATTCCTGATAAATTTTCTGTAAATTTCCACCCTTCCTTTGCTAATTGAATGAATCTATGTTTATACATATCTTTGTCTTATTTCTTTCCTGAATGAAAACAATTTGTCTCCTAAGTGATCTATGTAAAAATACTACACTTTTTCCTGTCTAAATTCTCTTCCATTTTCTCTTATTTTGGTGTTTTAAGAAACAAGTAAATTATTGGATGAAGACCTGTAATCTTGTCTAAACTGCATATTAGAAAGTCGTTGACATTCCCAGGCCCTAACTTTGGCGAATCAATGATTTGGTTTTATTCAAAGTAGAAAATTATCTATGTTATAGGCCAACCTATTTACAGTTATCAGACAATATAATCATGGAAGTGTAATTGTGTGTTCATTGTGTACAAGTGATCACTGACAACACAGAAATTCAAGTCATAGTCTCCTAATAACAGATCGTTTTTTCTTCTAGTTCATATGTATTTTTCTACATAATTTAACAAACATTTCTTGCATGACTAAACCCATTTACTTGTAACTTTGTACATGTAATGACTTGCTTTGTTCCACCAAAATAAAACTTTCATGTATATATGACCACAGCCATAGTCAGGTTTTCCTTAGACTTTAATTCACACACTTCTCAATTATATACATGGGTATATACTATAATAATGACTTCTACAAGGGGGAACAGAATTTATTTGAATGACTCTAAATAGCCAGCATGGTTCTTATGATCTGTATTAACTCCTAATTATTATGATCAGATTGTGACATAAGATTCAATACTTCAATTAAGTCTCCCAGAACTACATCTTTGAATCAGTTTTTAACTTGCTTCCTCATGGGTAAGGATTAAGCAGAAGTCTGTGTCCACAGAAGCTCCTTCTTCCACAAGCCCATAGAGCAGCTCCAGCCACTGTATGCTCACATTGCCAGACAACTTACCAAATGGCTGGGAGCTTCGTAAGTCCCTTGAACTTAGATACACTGCAGGTCATGGCTGGTTTACAAGCAACAGACAAAAATGACTTTAAACAGCAACATGTGCTTTTGGATATATGAGTTTAATTAATTTCAACCCAGTCTTCAGCTGTTTTTAAAGCCAAACTTTTAAAACAGAGTAAAAAGTGAGCTTTGTTTACCAATAGCACCATATTGCTACATTTTAATAAAGTCCTTCCTAAAGATATTTATTCTTCCTTAATACTAGCACTTCAATGTTAAGTCCAAGAGCCTGGTTGGTATGCTGGGGAAAAAAAAGAAGAAAATTCACCTTATTTATAGGAATGACTGAGCTCCTGGATACTAGCTTAATGAGGTTAATGACTTAGATCACTTGGTATTTCAAAGTTAATTTTTATCTCTGAAATGTTCAATGTACTTAAAATGTAATTTTTAACATGACTTTTGAGCATTATTACTTATTACAAATGGGACACAAACTCAGTATGAAGTCTTGTGAGATACGTTTCGACTGTTTGCTTGGGTTTTTTGACAGATTTTATGTAACCTAGCAGGTACTGTGTACTGTTTCAGAATAGATGTCCTTCACACAGAAAGTATACTAAAACTGTTGACATTAGGTAATGAAAACACTTCTTATTCCTACAGTATCCTTGACACAAAATATGTATGAGGTCCAACAAGACCAAGTGCCATGCTTTACACTTTGGTCACAGCAAGCCCACACAATGCTACAGGCTGGAGGGGAGGAAGTGTGGCTGCACAGCTACCTGTCAGAGGAGGACCTCAGGGAGGAGGCTGGTTCACAGCCAGCTGAACATGAGCCTGCAGTATGCCAAGGTGGCCAAGAAGGCCAGTTGCAAACTGGCTTTTATCAGCTATGGTGTGGCCAGCAGGACCAGAGAAGTGGTTGTGCCCCTGTATTTGGTGTTGGTGAGGCTGCACCTTGAAAACTGTGTTCTGTAGAAGGAGGACACTGAGGTGTGAAAGCATGTCCAGAAGAGGGCAACAAGGTTGGTGAAGCATTTGGAGAACAAGTCTTATGAGAAACTTTTGAAGGAACTGGAATCATTTAACCTGGAGAAGAGGAGGCTGAGGGGAGATCTTACTGCTCTCTGCAACTACTTGAAATGAGGCTGTAGCAATGCAGATGCTGATCTCTTCAACCAAGTAACAAGTGATAGGACAAGTAGAAATGGCCTCAAGTTGTGCAAGGGGAGGTTTAGATTGTGTACTAGGAAGAATTTCTTTACTGAAAGAGCAGTGAAGCATTGGAACAAGCCTCCCAGAAAAACGATGGAGTCACTATCCCCGGAGGTGTTAAAAAAAAATGTAGATGTGGCACTTCGGGATGTGGTTTAATAGGCATATTGGTATTGTGTTAAAGGTTGGCTTGCTAATCTCGGAGGTCTGTTCCAACCTTAACAATTCTCTCAGTCTATGATTCTGTATGATTTGAGTTGATACTAAATATTAACTAAAATGGGTGTCCCATGCCTTTCAGCCACAGGTCAGAAAAGATAAAACTAACAATGCTGTTTGAGTTTAATTGCATTGAACAAAAGTATACCATAATTGACCAAAAATACTGAAATTATATATTTAACAAATATCCCAAAGAAATTTAGAAATTATAAAAAGCTTTCAGAAAATTAATGGAGAGATATAACATAAATAATAACCTAACAGGCAAGTTTCCTTCACTGTAGTAAAAATTTGGAAAACATGCCAGTTATGTAGCATGCCACAGGGTCACGGAATAAGTGTAATAAAATATTAGGCTCAATGAAGACAATAAATTACAATAATGAAAATTTTAAATTGCCAGGAAAAAGAAAAATTGGATTTTAAAAAATATTTCATTAATATCTGGTCCTGTGTTTCCAAAAAGAATCTGCCACTGCCCCTACTTCCAAACAGAATGACACGCAAATATATATGTTTGCATTTTTACTGTTTGTCTTCTAAGAGAAAAAGATTATTTGTGTTATTGTTGTCTTGCTCAGAAATTGTATTAATATACATTTTGCTTTAGTAGTAGGCATAGATATATGCCCAAAGCTGTCTACATTTTATGCTGGAAAATCAAATGAAGACTTTCATTAGTCAGGATGAATCCTTTACACTAAAATTACTAAAATGTTCACCAGTGTCTGAATGTATCATTTTACTAGGAAAAACCTGATGGACATGGCAAAGCGACTTCTTTGAGACTGTTTTAACTTCCCTTTCTCCTTAAGAAAAAAACATAACTCTCTCCAGACCAAATAACCCATAATTTCCTCACCATGTACAATTTCAACATTAAGCACAGGTAATAAAATGCTTAAAAAAAGCTTGTAAAAAATAGCATCTATCAACACATAATATGCACTCACCTTCTCTTCGATTAAGCCTTGCAAATTCAGGGCTGTGGCTGCTAGACAGCTGTGATGAACTGCTGAATGATGGCTGAGGCAAAGCAGACACCAACTGATCATCACAATTATCTGTCAGTGAAAAATATCATGTTCAGGTTAATACAATGAACACCACTTACTGTAGCTATAATCAAAGAGAACACTAGAAAAATATCTGAATCAGTCCTGTAGCTGTGAACAGCATATTTCTAAATATTTCCTCTTGTTGTATTATATGGCAGCGCTTCCTCCCCTCCTTTATTTACCCAGTACTTTATGAGACTGCCAAAGTATAATTTATTATGTTTTTCAACTGGCTGTACATGCCCACTTCCAAACTAATTTCTGAGATCATATTGATAAATGGTTCACAGATCATTCACTATCATTTACATTGAGAGTAACTAATGCCTTCTAGTCTTCATTGTAGCATGGACCAAGAACCTCAGCACATACCCTTCAACTTCTTTAGACCTGCTGCCAGCACAGGTCTGTGCAACCACATTTAATATGTGATCACATAAAATACAGCCACATTTCTTAAAAAATATTAATCAAATTAAATAAAAAATAATCTCTTTTAAGCACTGTAAGAATGGCTACGAAGACAATCTTTTGCTTTGCCAATGGTATGTGTGTTAAAGATCCAGCATAAAATCATTATAGTACAGTTCTTAGCATGTAAGTCCTAACAGTATACAGAATAAAATCTTAGAGTTTCAGAAAAAGAAGACTTAAGTGTAGCTCACAGTCAACGTTGCATAAGAAAGCAAATGATAATCAACATTTTGAAAGTTAAATGCTTCCCAGCTCAACTGCTATACAGGGCATGTGCTCATTCTCCATTAAAACTTGAAAAGTATACATCAAGAATAAACAACTGTTCTAGTATTAGCAGAAAGAGACTGAGAAGATGCTAGAAGAAATGCAAGCAGATCTTTTCCAAGATATACTGTGTTGGCATCTGTTACTTAGAAAATGACAGGAAATTATGTAAAATATGAATCTTTATGAAATGCTTCTTTTAGGACAAACACATTCTCTGGATGCAATTGGTAAGTGACATGTCATGGGTGAGTCATTCTTTTTCTAACCCGTCTTCTTGTCTATCAGGTTTCTGCTATCAAAATAATGAATATTAATTAATACAAAATCTTTCCTGATTCATGGATAATTAGGCGTTTCTGCTGAATTATTATGGATAACTTAATTAGCAGCAAGATTTTCCTATGAACACCACAATGTTATGAACACCACAATGTTATGAACACCACAATATGGTATTTTTTATCACCCCAAAAAATTATTTGGTTTTGTTTAAAGTTAGTTTACCTGGTTCTCTAAGCAAAGATTTTCCTAAATTGAAGGCCTGATACTGACCATGACAGCTACAATTTTAAGTTTCCTCAAATCCCATAAGTAATATGCATTTACTACAAAGAAGAATGTATTACTTGCTTTTCATAAAACCACCAAATTCACAGTATCTCATCAACGTGAAAGGAACAAATAGAGTTATTATTTTCTTTCATAAGCTTACTTCTTCCTCCAGCCTTCTACAGGCTCATTTTTCACTTCACTATTTATGGTTAGTTTTATAATGGTGAAAGAGGTTGTGCTATTTCAGATAAATTTTCCAACTGAAAAGCACAGAAGAAAAAAAATGAACAAACTTTAATCATATGAGCAAATGCATCACACTGGTAAGTCTTAGAAAAGGATATCATCAGCAAAGGTTTTGTTTACAGCACAGAAAATAAAAAGAACTGAGTCATCAGCTACTTCAGAAAGGGAATGGAACTGTGTTTGGAATGGAACACAGAATGCTACTATAGCTGTAGATTATCTCATCACCTACATGTCTCATACTTTCAACCCTACTTTTCTGGCTGAAGAGTGGAATGTGTTACGTAATGGACCACTGGAACAAGACCATGTGATTAATTCCTGCAAGCACTACCAAATGTGCAACAATAGATACATATGTCACAATACTGCTAGATCTGTCTAAGTGTTCACAAACTCTTAATTTGTAAGGGAAAAAAACCACATTTCCACTGGACTGATGTAACAGGAGTCTTTGTATTATTTCCTTCTGCTGACCACGGTTTTTACCTCTTTTCTTCCTAATATACAAAGTAGAAAGGAATAAATGGCACTGCATTATTCTGCCGAGGTGGCATGTATTTCTGTGAAAACTATATATTGCTTTGAGCACCTATATAGCTTTTACCCCGTAATTCACAATACATAATCACTTATGTCAATTTTAATTTACAATAGGTAGTTACATAAACAGTTGCATATATGCAAGCTATTTTTAGAAACTGAACAATGCAAGACATTTCTGCCGTTACACAAAAATTATCAAAGAGAAATGAGTGAAGCACCACAAATACACCTACTCTGAATAATTCTGTATATATTTTACAACACTTGCAATTATTTGTTTCATGAAAATAACTTCATATCAATTTTTTTTAGCATATGTTGCTTAAAAAGGTATTCTTGCAGCTGTAACTCCAAATTTAGTAAGCATTTCAGACTTAAATTCTACTTTGTGGAAATTGGCAGGGAACAGATGGTCAGTATTGACTTGTTTCTAAAATTAAATAAAAGCAAATGAAAGCATAATGTATAGAGTGTGACAATTCTATAGGGAGAATGTTTTTCACAGTGTGAGATGTACTACACAAGAAACACTTTGAAATCAGTGTTTTCCCACATGCTCTTCCTTTCTCTTTCACCCTTCCTATGTAAAACAGTTCTCAATGCCGAAGGTGATCTAGGGCTTTCTAGAGGCATTTCACACAGCTTCTCCAGGCTAAATAAATACTTCAGCAATATACTCTAATAGGAGTAGATTACTCTTATTAGATTTTTGTGATAAATATTCTTTTATTTTTTAAACAATAATTAAGGATATGGTATCAAATATAATATCATTATTAATCTTATGTATTAAATTGTATGAAGGAAAGAATATGTATTTAATTGTATTGAGCTGATGTAGAGACATTTTGGCAAACAAAATCAAGCTCACACCTACAGCCATTCTAAAGCAGCTGTGTAGTAAAAAATTGGAGGAATAATTCTGAAATGCTAGGGTTGGCTAGTGCAGTATGCAGACATGGCCTGTAACGTTTGCTATTTAAAAGACAACGTCTGAAATTAGTAGTATTCAACAGGATAAAAAAGGCATTACTCTGTGAATAAGAAGTGAAAAGCTGAAATGCAACAGATAACAAGAAAAAACAAACGAGAAACAAACAAGATTTCTTAAGAGACTCTTAAGAGACTCTTAAGATCTCTTAAGAGACTTTATTCATTTCTTCCCCTCATACATGCCCGTATTGTTCTCTGAAGGACAAATCTTGGAGGCTGAAGCCAGCACCATCAGCGTGTGCCTCCATACTGTGATGCAGGAAAACCTGAGTGCTATTGGCTCCACAATCCCCATGCTGGGAGGGAGAGCTGGGGCTCTATGTTTTGGCTAACAGCATTTTACAGATGTCCACTCAGCCACTGTGTTTTAAGTGCAGCTTGTTCACTGAGTCACACGCGGTTTGGCAAACCTTTCAGAGGTGAAAATATGCACTGGTTGTGAGCAGTTTAGGTTCCACAGACTTCTGCACTATTACCGCTGATGATATTCCTGAGTCTAAGAATATGCAGATGGGAGGAGGATGTATAAACAAAAATATATTACCTGTTTCATCACCAAATGAAAAAGTTATTAAAATTATATAAAGTATGCTTTTAAATTTCCAGTGCAAATTTAATCAAATTTATACATGAACTGAGGCATTTCATAGGACTAAAACTATAAGTTCTGTATGTACAAAGAATTCCTATAATTCCTCTTCCAGATTCAAATACTATTTCATTATGCATATCAGAGTAAATCAGGATATTATTCATACAGCAGTTTCATAAGTCACACAGATGATGCTATGAGTTCTACAACAGATTCAGTTAAAATAGGATATCATGTAGTAAAGCATTTATCACAGTTATGTTTATAGCACAATGGTTGATCAAGTAAATTTTGTGGATTTGACCAAAGTAGTAGCTTGTTAAAATAAAAATAATAATAAAAATAGCAGAATATTTTGACAACCTAAGATTTATTTCTTCAGGGTGCCTGAGTATATATTTTTGTGTAGTTAAAAAAACACAATGATGTTCATGAGGCAATCTTTTTTTCTTTTGTAACATTAAGGATATACGTTAATGTGAGTCTGAACGTAACAGGCTGATGTTTGTCATCTAAATTTTCAGCATGGTCCATGATGCAGACTCACATATTTTCATATATTTCAATATGCATGCAAATTTACTCCGAATGAGCAAACATCAGAGTCCAGTGCCTAGTTACTATAAGATGACAATGCAGTATGGATTCTATTCAAAAATATCTAAAATGGATAGGTATTACACAGAGGTATTAACTTTACATATGACACATTTTAATTTAAACAAAAATATCCCAACAGAAGAGCACATAAAATTCATATATTAAATTTTCCCTTATTTAAATTTTCAATGAAATAAAATCCAGATACTATATTGCTGTACACACTTCTTTAAATTGTAGTTTAAAATTTAGTTTCAATTTTAGTTTACAAATTCAAAAATTTCTCAGCAAACAAGAACTAGCAATTTCTTAACAAACTACTAAACTCCTTGTAAAGCAGGACATCAGTAGCAGAGAAGAAGATTAGAATGATTGACTTCCCTAAAACATTATTCAGTTCTTCACCTTTATCAAGGACTCACAGAAAACACTGAGTGCCTAATGAGCACAGTAATAAACATTTTAACATGGAAGAGAAACAACTGTTACAGTAAGCCAAATGAAAACAAAAGACAACAATAACAAAAAAAAAACTAATCAAAGAAAGTTTATCAATCTCTCCTCAGTCAGGGAAAACTACATCCCTAATCCTCAGACAAGCAGACCATCAAGGGACAACTAGAAACACAGTCTTAATGAAACAGAAGAAATAATAACTGTCAGAGCCTGTAAGAAGTTTATTAATGTTCATTTTTCTCATGCAAGTGAAGCTCTTTCTCCTAAACTAGGAGATGCAGATAGAATTCAAACAGAATAGGGAAGGGATTGTTTGTTTGTTGGTTCCAATGATAATTTTAACTTTGATTTTATTAAATCAAATTTCATTCAAAAGTAGTGACTTCCCATCAGATTACACTTCACAAGAACATGAAACAAACTTCCCATACTTAAAGTTAGGAAAGAAAAGCATGCTTCCTTTTTATTGAAGCAAAATTATATTGAAATGTTTCAGTAAAAATTAAAAACCATAATGCAGTGCCTGAAAACCAAAAAACCCAAAAAACTCCCCCCCAAAAAACCCCAAACCAAAAAACCCCACCCCACATTAAGTCCATGTAAGTAAATCCCATCAACTGCCACTGAAAGGGGCATTTTTATGATGTTATTGCAAAAAGCAATCTTAAACAAATCATGAATAAAAAGTTCTCCAAGACTGGAAAAATAGTACCCACTTATCAATAATATAAATACAAACTCTGACACTAAATATAACACTAAATTACAAGCCACTTACTGGAAACATAATTAATGCTCTTTCTTATCTGTAGATCCAATTATATGTGAAAATGTAACATGCCTGCAGGACAAAACTCTACTTACTGTTAAACAGGGTTGGGGAAGGTGAGGGAATACTGTTTAAGGGAAAATGATCATAGGTAGGAATATCTAAGATGCAAGTGTCTCACAATTTTATGACTTTATCAATATTTACTTTTGTTACTATCACCATATTGTCATAGAAAAATATTTCTTTGTAAGAGAAGTGCAAGAATTCAGAAGTAACTTCCAGTACACAAGTCTGGAGATGGAGTTATTTATTGAGAGATCAACACAGGTAGGTCATACTACATTACATTTTATTTGAGACAAATATTATCAGTCATTGCATCTCAGTTAAACTAAGATAATTCTTAAAGCATCCCTAACAATATAACTTGTAGTTGTTTAAGGAGACTAACAGTTCTTGTTATCTTTTCAACTACAAAGCATTTGCCTGCTATTTCCACAGCTGAGGGTTCAAAGAAAATGACATCAAAACCCTTTTGGCACTTATCACAGGGATATAATTAAGACCAATTAATTTGGACAAAAAGTGAAAACCAAGAGGAAAGTTCCAATACTAGACACAACACTAGTGACTTCCATTGATTCTTTAGTCAAATACAGGAGAGGAACTAGTTATTTAGTATTCTGGTCCCTGACTACAACCTCCAAAAGCATAGGGCTAGCTTTGCTCCTCTTGAAAGCATCTAGCACAAGCAAGAAAACTCAAGAGGTCTGAGAATGCTGAGGGGAGAACTTATAAAATCCTTGTTATGGTGCTATAAGAAAAGAGTAAACAAGAAACTACAAATATGTATTAATTTCATGGGAAAAAGGATCAATACAAAATGGACTTCACTTACAGACTATGAGAATTGTCCCAGAAACCGAACAGAAAGCACATAATTCAAATACACATAGAAAAAAAATAATTTCGGTTTACAATGTTGCAAATTTTTCTTTTTCTTTAAAATTTTATAAATTTAAATATCACTATTCTGAGGGGAAAATACATTTTTTCAGAGATAAGATTCCAAAGACAAGAACTTAAGTTTAGCTTCATTTGTAAGCCTGTGGATCTTGTTATCTTGTCATCATTAAAAGGAAAAATCTCCGGTCTACACTGCCAGCTATATTATTTCAAATGTAAGTTTGTATAGATGGTGATCAAGTCACCTCTCATTTCTCTTGTAAGACAAATTCCTTTCGTGTTATTCTGTGAGCCTTAGCTCCCAGCTCCTGCATCACTTTGCAGGTTGATTTTGAAGGGAAACCACCATTACAGAAATCAGTAGCAGAAGTCAGTGCTGTGTGCTGAAAACAAACTAATTTCAATTTCATTACTTCCTTTGTTCAACTATTGTCATACACTGGTTTTGTCAAACCTTTAATCACAGTATTACACACATCCCTTTTTGAAGAAGTTTTCCATGGTGACCTAAAGCATTTCTTAGGCCAGTAGATCTTTGGATACCTTCCCCTTTAATGGATATAACCTGATTTCGTAGACCCCAAATATACACACCCTTACTATCCAGTATACATTAACTGCAATAAGAAACATGATGTCTTGTAAACAGACAATTCAGACCATCCTTTAGTAACTAGTTACCTCTCTTTTTTATTATTATTATTTACATATTATTGTGTCATTTTGTTCCATGAGTATATCATTGATAAAATAGGACTGGGTGCATTACCTGTCTCTGAGGCACCCTTCTAATCAAAGCTCAATTTATTGATATCACCTTATTTACAGCTACATATTTTGTAATCATCATTGAGTAAGTTTTCGATGCAATTTAAGATGTCCTGCATTAATGACATAAAATGCAATTCTTATACAGGAACAGATCACATAACTAAGAGTTTTGCAAGCACATGATATTAGAAATTTTACAAAACGCTTTTATGATGGATGTATAACCAATATGTTAGATTCCTTCAGATTATCAGTGGAAGTTTTATGTTAAACTGATCTGAGTATTAAAGCCCTATCTGAAATCCTGTACTAGACTTCAACATAATATTACTCTAGTTTGTCATTACGTGTCATGTCCAAATCTTTATGAAGGGATGTTTCTGCCATTAAAAACTATCACTAGCACTTAAATTAAGTTCAGTACTCCTTTCCACTAACAAGTCTGTTAATTACTCTACAGTTTTAAAAGGTCAACAACATATAAAGTGATATTATATTTTTGAATGTATAGATATACATGAACTGCAAATATAAATATGTTTTCCTACAGAATAATCAAGATCTACTGAGATCTGTTACCATTATTCATAGTAAACAGTGTAATAGACTGTCAATTTGACTGGCATGCATGATGAAGTCTGACCTCATTAAACAGATGGCAAGGAAGAGGAAGCAGTGGGGTGGCCCTCTATGTTAGAGGGTGTTTTCATTGCCTTGAGTTCAATGGTAGCAGTGGTAGGGTTGATTGTTTATGGGTAGATATCAGTGGAACACCTAATAAGGCAGATAATGTGTTGGGAGTCTGCTATAAACCACATAGCCAGGAAGAACAGTCTGATGAGATATTCTACAAGCACCTGGGAGAAGTCTCACAATCACTAGTCCTTGTCTTTGCCTAAGACTTCAACTTATCTGATGTCTACTGGAAGTATAATACAGTAGAAAGGAAATGGTCAAGGAGGTTCCTGGAGTGCATGGAATAAAAACTTCCCGACACAACTGATGAGTGGAATGACTAGGGAAGGTGCCCTGTTGCACCTGCTGTTTGTGAACAGAGAAGGCCTTCTGGGAGTTGTGATGGCTGGAGGATGTCTGGGGCATAGCGATACACGAGATGATAGAATTTGCAGTGCTAGAAGTATTGGGAAGGAGTCAGCTAAACTGCCACCTTGGCCTTCTGGAGAGCAGACTTTGGACTATTCAGAAGGTTGGTTGATAAAGTTCTTTGGAGGCAGTCCTAAAGGGCAAAGGAGATGAAGAAGACCGGATGCTCTCTAAGACGGAAATCCTGACAGTGAAAGACCAGGCCATCTTTGTGTGCTGGGAAATGAGTTGTCCAGGAAAAAACAAAACCAGGTTTGACTGACCAGAGAGGTTCTGATGAATGTCAGAAAAAAGAAGAAAGTATATGAGCTTTGGAAGAAACCAAACGATCATCAAATCTAACCCTTCCTATCAAACACTATATCATGACCCTTAGCACTTCGGCCACCCATGCTTTAAACACCTCCAGGATTCAAAAACCTCCATGGGCATCCTATGCCAGTGCCCAAGGACCCTGCACCTGGATATCAGAAAGAAAGTTTTCACATAAACGGTCATTGGACACTGGAACAAACTGCTTAGGCAGATGGTTGAGTCACTATCCCTGGAGGTACTTAAAAGATGGGTAGACAAGGTGCTCAGGGACATAGTTTAGTGGTTGATAGGAATTGCTGGACTCGATGACCCTGGAGGTTTTTTCCAACCTGGTGATTCCATGATTCTGTGATTCTATGACAGGCCTACAGGAAAGCTGGAGAGAGTCCATTCATAAAGGCTTGTGGTGATAGGATGAGGGTGAAGAGGTATAAAACGGAGAGGGGCAGATTTAGCCTTGATATAAGGAAGAATTTCTTCACAATGAGAGTGGTGAGACATTGGAACTTGTTACCAAGGTAACAAGCTGTGGATGCCCCAACCCTGGAGGTGTTCAAGACCATGTCAGATGGGGCCTTAGGCAGCCTGGTGTGGTGGGATGTCATTACCTATGGCAGGGGCATTGGAACTAGATGATCTTTAGGATCCCGTTCAACCCTAAATATTCTATGATTCCAAACTATTCTACTAGTGTGACTGATGACTTAAGGGGCAGAAACAAGATGGATAATATGATGAAAAAAAAAAAAAACACAAAAAAACCAGCCCAGCAGTGGACTGTCACATCCAGAATAAAGGTCCTACTGCTGAGTACTGGAAACTTAATGCAAGATACCAGAGATCCTGAAATGAGCACAGTGAATTGATCTGTCAGGGAGAACTGCTAGTGAAAAACTGGACAATACCCTGTGTAGTATAAATTCAGAATGGAGGAGATGAGGAACATAAAAGGGGTACAAAGCAGGCAGTAAAAATCTGTAAACCTCACATCAAGAATATGTGAAACTTCAGAATAATTTTTAAAGAAAAGAATATTTAAGGAAATAGAGGTAAATGGGAAACTAGATCAAATGGAACAAAGGTTATCTAACAGAGATCATAGAATAACCAGGTTGGAAGAGACCCAGTGGATCACCAAGTCCAACCATTCCTATCAAACACTACATCACGACCCTCAGCACCTCAGCCACCAGTGTCTTAAACACCTCCAGGGAAGGTGAATCAAACACTTCTCTACTTCTCAGGGTAGCCTGTTCCAGTGCCCAAGGACCCTTTCCATGAAAATGTTTTTCCTAACGTCCAGCCTAAACCTCCCCTGGCAGAGTTTGAGGTCATTCCCTCTTGTCCTGTCCCCTGGCACTTGGGAGAAGACCCCAGCTCCCTCCTCTCCACAATCTCTTTTCAGGTAGTTCTAGAGAGCAATGAAATCTCCTCTCAGCCTTCTCTTCTCCAGGCTAAACAACCCCAGCTCTCTCAGTCGTTCCTCATAAGGACTCTTTTCCAGTCCCTTCACCAGTTTTGTTGCTCTTCTCTGGACAAACTCCAGAGCCTCAACATCCTTCTTGTGGTGAGGGGCCCAGAACTGAACACAGGATTCAAGGAGAAGTCTCACCAGTGCCCAGTACAGAGGGAGAATAACCTCCCTGGATCTGCTGGTCACACCATTTCTGATACAAGCCAAGATGCCATTGGCCTTCTTGGCCACCTGGGCCACTGCTGGTTCATGTTCAACCAACAGCCCCAGGTCCCTCTCCTCCTGGAAGTTTTCCAACCAGACTTCTCCTAGTCTGTAGCTCTGCATAGGGTTGTTGTGCCCCGAGTGCAGGACCCGGCATTTGGCCTTGTTAAAACTCATCCCATTGGTCTCACACCATGGATCCAGCCTGTTCAGATCCCTTTGGAGCCTCCCAACCCTCCAGCAGATCGACACTTGCACACAGCTTAGTGTCATCTGCAAACTTGCTAATGGTGCACATGATGCCTTAATCCAGGTCATTGATGAAGACATTGGACAGGGTTGGACCCAGCACTGAGGCCTGGGGAACCCCACTTGTAACTGACCTCCAACTGGATTTAAAACCATTTACCACCACTCTCTGAGCCCAGCCAGCCAACCAGTTTTCCACCCAGGAGAGTGTGCATCTATCCAGGCCAGAGGCTGACAGTTTCCATAGCAGAATGCTGTGAGAAACTGTGTCAAAGGTTTTACTGAAGTCCAGGAAGACCACATCCACAGCCTTTCCCTCATCCAGCAGCCGAGTCACTTTGTCATAGAAGGCTATCAGGTTAGTTTGGCAAGACCTGCCTTTTGTAAACCGGTGTTGACTGGGCCTGATCACCCGTTCTCTTGCAAGTGCTTCATGATAGCACTCAAGATTAGCTGCTCCATGACCTTCCCTGACACTGAGGTCAGACTGACTGGCTTATAGTTCCCCGGATCCTCCCTGAGACCCTTCTTGTAGATAGGACAACATCAGCCAGCCCCTAGTCCAGTGGAACTTCCCCAGTCTTCCAGGACTGCTGTAAGATGATGGAAAAGGGTTTGGCCAGCACATCCGCCAGCTCATTCAATATCCTTGGGCGAATCCTGTCCTGCCCCATTGACTTGTGGGTGTCTAGTTGGGCTAGCAGTGCTCTGAACAAAGGACGAGGATTGGGTTCAGGTACTTGATGCCCTCTTTGGCTCAGATGTTTTCTGGGTACTCAGCATCCTGAGCCACAAGACAGGGAGGCAAAGCAGAACAAAGCTCCTTTTACCCAAGAAGAAATGGTTAGAGACCTGCTCGGTCCGTTTGATACTCACAAGTCTGTGAGGCAGATGGGATCCATCCAAGGGTTAGTAAGGGAGCTGGTGGAGGTGCACACCAAACCCCTTTCCAACACCTACCATTAGTCCTGGCTGACAGGAAGTTCCACTTGACTGAAGGCTGACAGATGTTATATCTATTTACAAGAAGGGTTGGAGGGAGGATCCAGGGTACTACAGGCCTGTCAGCCTGATCTCAGTGCTGGGGAAGGTCATGGAGCAGCTAATCTTGAGTGCTATCACACAGTGTACACTTGACAAACTGGTCATCAAGCGCAGTCAACACAGGTTTATGAAAGGCCAGTCCTGCCAAACTAAGGTGATCACCTTCTATTACAAGGTTACCCTTGTAATGGATGAGGAAAAGCCTGTGGATATGGTGTATCTGTACTTTTAATAAAGTCTTTGACATAATTCCTCACTGGCTGCCACTGGCCTGGAAAAGCATACCCTCTGCTGGGTAAAAAACCTGGCTGCACAGACAGGCCCAAAGAGTAGTGATAAATGGAGTTAAATCTAGTTGGAGACCAGTCACAAGTGTTGCTCCCCAGGGTTCAGTGTTGGGTACAGTTCTGTTTAATATCTTTATCAACGATCTGGATGAAGGGATTGAATGTAGCCTTAGTAAGTTTGCAGATGACACTAAGCTGGGTGGAAGTGTCAATCTTATTGAGAGTAGGGAGTCTTGATAAAGGACTCTGAACAGGCTTGATCGATGGGCTGAGACCAATAGTATGACGTTTAACAAGCCAAGTGCAGAGTCCTGTACCTGGGACACAACAACCTCATGCGTCGTTACAGGGAATAGTGGCTAGAAAGCTGTTCAGTAGAGAGGGACCTGGGATTGTTGGCTGACAACCATCTGAATATGAGCCAGCATTGCACTCAAGTGGCCAAGAAGGCTAATAATATCTTGGCCTGTATCAGAAACAGTGTGGCCAGAAGGACCATGGAAGTGAGTCTGCCCCTGTAGTCAGCACGGGGGCTGTCGTAACTTGGTTACGGTAGTTTTGTGTCCCCCATTACAAGGAAGACATTGAGGTCCTGAAGTGCATCCAGAGAAGAGCAGTGAAGCTGGTGAAAGGACTGGAGAACAGGTCCCATGAGAAGTGGCTGAAGGAACTGGGATTGTTTAGCCTAGAGAAAAGGAGGCTGAGGGGAGACCTTACCACTGTCTACAACTATCTGAAAGGAGGTTGCAGCTAGGTGAGTGTTGGTCTCTTCTCCCAAGTGACAGGTGAGAGGATGAGAGGGAGTGGCCTTAAGTTTGCCGGCCACAAGTTGTGTCAGAGGAGGTTCTAACTGGTCTTTAAGTAAAATTCCTTCATTGAGAGAGTTATCAAGCGCTGTAACAGGTTGCCTAGGGAGGTGGTTGAGTAACCATCCCCGGAATTATTTAAAAGAAGGGTAGATGAAGTGCTTAGAACAGGATTCTGTAGTGGACAGGTATAGATGGACTTGATGATTTCAAAGGTCTTTTCCAAGCTAGCAATTCTATGACTCTATGAAAATCAGTGTTCTACACTGTTAATTTTAAATATTCCTGTTACTTGTAGAAACTAGGGAAATAGTTCCCTTCAACTTTTATTCTCTTTGGTCTTTTTTTCTGAGTTTTTGGGTTTTTCTTTTTCCCCAACAGTCGCCTTTAATATTAAAGTATAAAAGAAACCTTTCAGAGCTTTTTCTTTTTTTTTTTTCCAGTTTCTTCCCAATTAAATTTCTTAAAATGAAATAGAGCATTTCAACTGACGGAATGTTTTCTTTGAAAGAAGAAATCTCTAATGCACAAATGATTCCTTCCTTCCTTCCTTCCTTCCTTCCTTCCTTCCTTCCTTCCTTCCTTCCTTCCTTCCTTCCTTCCTTCCTTCCTTCCTTCCTTCCTTCCTTCCTTCCTTCCTTCCTTCCTCCCTCCCTCCCTCCCTCCCTCCCTCCCTCCCTCCCTCCCTTCCGATAGTGAATAGATATCACAGAGATGTCATGTTGAATAGAATCAGACTACAGGGTTTTGTTCTGAACATATTATTAACCTTTTTTTTGACATGACTTGAAGAAAGTGTACCCTAGATAGCAAAACTGTTCTTCTCAGGAAAGGGTGAGCAAATGATTCTAAGTACAATAAAATCTTTACTGTTCAAATTCAAATAGAAGCCACAAAATAATAACTTTGGTACCAAAAATCATGTAGTCTTTCCCTTAACCTTTATACCAGGAATGCAAGCATACAACTGATACAACTTAGGATCCTTTCTAAAAGCTCCAAGTCATGCAGATCGCCCTAAGCAGGATAAATCTTGAGGTCATCAAATCATTGGCTTCCTGACTGCTTTAAATTATGAAACTCGAGCAGTCAGCTGGTCTAAAGCATTAGGGTTTTTCTTGTTTTCCCTCACTTAAGATGATAAATGAAAGAAAAAAAATCATTACAACAGCACTGGGTTCTTTTGTAAGTAAATCAACAGATTTGTTTCATAATTACTTGCCCTTCTGCAGTCATATCTCTGAATGTATTTTCAGTCACTTCATGTACCGCTACTTTATTCCCAACATGAATATATATATATATTTTGAAAGGCACTCAACATCACAGACAAACTAAATAACTTGAAAAGTTCTTTAATTTCAGAAAATTGAGGTGGGATCTTGTAGTACTCAAAGTTAACAAGCATTCATAGGTGATTACATTAAAATACAAGACAGAAGAATTTTTGATACATTAAGTACAACTATATGAGGGGAGACTGACTTTATTGATTGGCTAGTAATTTTTCTTGCTTAAGATTACACTTCAAAACCATCTATCTGATCAACAGAAATCTTCAAAAACAACTAAAGACTCTTATTTAAATATGAAAACATTATATGTGCTGATAAAATCCCTCTGAGGGAGGCAAGATTTTTTCTAGAAATATTTATAGCAGCTTCTTAGCTGAATCACAGAATCATAGGATAGTTTGGATTAAAGATCATCAAATTCCAATCCCCCTGCCATGGACAGGGACAACTCCCATTAGATCATGCTGCCCGAGGCCCCATCCAAAATGGTCTGGAACACCTCCAGGGATTAGGCAGCCACAGCTTCCCTGGGCAACCTGTACCAGTGCTTCATCACCATCACAGTGAAGAATTTCTTCATAATACCTAGTCTAAATCTTTCTCTAACTTATGGTCATTCCCTCTAGTCCTATCACTACAAGCCTTTGTAAAAAGGCCCTCTCTAGCTTTATTGTACTCCACTTTATGTACTTCAAAGTTGCTATAAGTTCTCCTCAAAGCCTTCTCTTCCCCAACTCTCGCAGCCTGTCCTCATGTGGGAGATGCTCCAGCCCTCTGTTCGTAGAATCACAGAATCATAGAAAAACAAGGTTGGAAGAGACCCACTGGATCATCGAGTCCAAACATTCCTAACATCCTAGCAGCCTCCCTCTGTACCCGTTCCAACAGCTCCACATGTTTCTTATGTTTAGGATTCTAGAACCGGACATAATGCTCCAGGTGAGGTCTCACAAGAGAGGAATAGAGGGCATAACCTCCTGCAGCCTGCTGTTCATGTATCTTTTGATGCAGCCCAGGATAAGGTTGGCCTTCTTGGCTGTGAGCATGCATAGCTGGCTCATGTCTAGCTTTTCACCAACCAGGACCCCCAAGTCCTTGTCGGCAGGGCTGCTCGCAGTCACATCATCCCTCATCCTGTGAAACCATGGATTGCCCCAATCCAGGCGTAGGACCTTGCACTTGCCCTTGTTGAGCCTCAAAAGGTTCAAACAGGTCCAGTTCTTCAGCTTGTCAGGTTGCTCTGGATGACATCACTTCCTTGTGGTGTGGCAACTTCACCACTTAGCTTGGTGTCACCTGCACATTTGCTGAGGGTGCATTCAATTTCTCTCTGTATATAACTGATGAAGATACTAAACAACACTGATCCCAGTATGGACCCCTGAGGGACCACTTGTTAAGAATCTCCATCTGGATATCGAGCTGTTGACCACTACTCTGTGAACATGAAAGTAGTTTTATTTCTACATCATATTGAGACAAGGCATTAAAAAAAAGAGTAGAGTGGCATCAGACAAAGATTACACATTAAGTCGCACTTCTTTTCTCTTTGTTTCAAAGGACAGGGATAAATGAAAGGGAATAGCTGAGTTTTCCATTCTTGTAAACAGGTTTACAATCCTGCAAGCCTCTTCATGCAAGCAAATACACTGAGAAGGAGTTGAAAGAACAACTTCCAATTTGGTAAGCTATAGACCAAAATAATAAAATCTACCAAGAGATGCATGAATGACAGTAGAAATTCTAAACTGCTATCCAGCACTGAAAAGAAGGGGGAAAAAAGTCTTGATCTTTTACGCTATATTACCCTCGAAAGCATTAGTGTTGTCACAAAGAGTGATCCTGGAACGCCACAATTGGTTAAAATTTTTTACAGTTGACACTATGTTTCATCTTCTTCTAGGTATACATGGATTAAATCTACTCTTGAGTCTATGCATTATAACTTAAATATCTATTAAATCAACAGAAGATTAAAAACCAAATATTGAAGTTGCTTTCAGTGACAAAACATGTTTGTATTCTGCTGGGTATGTAATTGCTTTAATAGAAAAGCCTTCTTGTTTACTTTTTTCATACAAAACAATACCAATATTTGTATCATAATTAAAGAGTATTTGTAAACTTCATAGAATCATAGTATCATAGAATTTTTGGTTGGAAGGGACCTTAAAGATCATCTAGATCCAACCCCCTGCCATGGGCAGGGACACCTCCTACTAGATGAAGTCACTCAAGGCCCCATCCAACCTGTCCTCAAACACCTCCAGGGATGGGGCAGCCACAGTTTCCCTGGGTAACCTCTGCCAGTGCCTCATCAACCTCATTGTGATGAAATTCTTCCTTATGTCTGGTCTAAATCTGTCCCTCCAGTTTATACCCATTGCCCCTAGTCCTATCATTACAAGCCTTTCATGAATAAGTATCAATTACCTGTTAAAAAAAAATAGGAAATTTTATTATAAATTTTGCTGTAAGATTTACTGAAAGGTTACTCTGTTCAGTGACACACAATCTAACAGTATCAGTTATTCTCTTGAGATTTAGTTTTAGCTGATATTATGAGACAATTTTCAAGTGTTTAATTCTGCATAAAGGCTATTTCAAGTTCAGTTTGGAAATAAGAACTGTGCAAAACATACTTTACAACAGTTTGTGTTAAGTTAACAAGTATTTCCAACAGCAATAATTCCATTAACTATTTCCAGTATTGTACAGAATAAAAATAGCAATTTATTTTTAACTTCTTCTGTTTCTTAGTACATCTAGTTTTCCCTTCATTAAGCATGATGGCATCTCAGAATTTAGGAAGTGGAAGGAGAATAAAATTATTCTTCTTTTTCCTAAATAACTTAGGGAGGGTCGCTCTATTAGTTAAGAACTGTGAGGAAAAGTCTTACAGAAGTTTTGGTTAGTTTGTTTGGGGTTTTTTCCCATTTGGAAATTTGACTTGAATTCAAATCATGATATTTGCCATTCCAAAAATTCTAGTATGCTTGGAAGCATTCTGGTTTGGGTATAGTTTGCCTTTAGAGAAATGATACTCAGGAGTCCAGGTGATCACCTTAAGAAGGAATGATCTGCACTAAAAATGGGAAAGTAAAAGTTTACAAATGTTACATTTACAATAATAAATGAATTCTGCCTTTGAAATGCTCATTGTAGGGGCCATTCAGCACCAAAAATTTTTAATTTAAAAAATACATTTTTTTAAAAAATTAAATAAAATTTAAATTTCAGAAAGGTAAAAAACTAAAATTTCCAATCTGATCTAAGAATGATCTGTCTAAAGGGCAGTCGTATTTAGCTCATATTTAGTCGTATTAGATTATCCTTAAAGATTATAAAAAAGCTGCAATGACTGGAGGAAATAAATGGGAAGAAAAGAAGAAGAAAAGAATAACTCTATAAATCAGTTTAAAAATTTGATTTCTGAAGAAAGACTGATTGGCTTCCCTCCTTATGAAGTAAACATATCATGAATGAGGAAAGTACCTGAACTGGCATGGCAGCCTGCACTGTATTTTTAATTTATTTTTGTAATTTATCAAAGGTAATTTTTTTTTGTAAGATTCAGCATCTATTTTCATGGGAAATAGAATTGAAGCAGAGCTGGCAAACTCCATCTGAGTTGTCAGGACAACTGTAAATTTCATCCGTACCTGTCACCTGGGCTGTCAGGGCCATTTCTCAATAGCAACCCATCAGCTTCTGAAGTCAGTCTGCTAAAATCTATTATTTTTCATAACGATTTCAATTATCTGTCTTCAGCCTTCTATTCAGCTCAATTAGAATTAAAAATATATCAGTGAGGACATGTTTTTCCCCTTGTCTTCAGAGGAGGGGAAAATAAAGCAGGGAAAAATATAGTAGCTCCTGGGGGGGTATGGTAGGGCAGAAAGGTGGATTGTTTAACACTGTTTCAGTAGGAAACATTCCCAGATGGAGATGGTACACTACTGCATTTGGGAAACCTGAAAATGTCTTTGCTCATTTTATAATATTTGTAAGTTTCTCCTTCAGATCAATAATGAAAATAATAACAGAAAAACAAATAAAAGCTAATAAGTAAACAATCAGACTTATATTTATTCATCCACTTTGAAGCAGAACTAACCAGCAATATTTCCACCCTTATCGTTCAGCTTGCGTTTTGTGACATACAAGATGATATAATGAAGCAAAGGAAAGGCTTAGTGGCTGTCTCTCTAGCATTATGCAACTGGATAGTTATTTTCTCCCATTTCTTCCATGAATTTAAAATACGTAAATGAGGAAAGAAGCATACAGTTTAACTTGGTTCCTTAAACTATAACAAGTAAGTAACTATACACATAGAGTGTATGTGACTAATTTTGTCTCCTTTTCATTGTTATCCAGCTCTTCATTCTGTTACCAAATTGCAATGAAATTTCAAGAATGGGAGAGGTTCAAAGGATAATGAAATTCCTAAAAATGTTGTGATTGTAAAGGAAAAGTATTGTACACGTCCTGCCTATAGGCAAGGTTTCCAGATGGATTTCCATCTTACAAGACACCAGGGAATACACACTATAAATTGCAAATAACAACAAAACCCTATAAATGTTTAAAATGGAGTTCAAAATGTCTTCTGTCAATCTCTATTCAGTCTCAGAAGGTACTTGTTTAGTGCTGGCACTTTCTAGTTCATTTTCCCTCTGCATATAGAAACAAAATTCTTTAATTCAAACAGCATGTTTCACACAGAGTGAACTGGAAGTTCAGTTCCACAAACTCTTTCAGTACAAGTTATGTCTACATGTACATATTCTCAGTGAAATGTAAAGAACTCAGCCACTATCGGGCTCTGCTTACAGAAAACCTTACTCATTGGAGTGTAATTTTATTATTGATCATGACAGATCTTACTATCATTTTGCTTTTTGTTATATTCATTCTCCTCCTCAGTTTTAGTTTTTAATATGACAGAAATTAAGTTTAAAAGAAGTGAAAGTAAGTAGATTTTTTTTCTTCACTACAGTGGAGAATATCATATGTACACTCACATGCACACATACACAATATCAGTGTGTGTGACAACTAAAGGTATGTATTGATGGTGGCTTAAATATTGATAGGAAAAAACAGGTTGGAGCAGGCTATGTCAAGACTGACAGCTTTCAAGAAAACTCAAGTTTGAACTGGCTATAGGTAAAGTTTTACACTCCTAATTTCTTAGAGTCCTAAATACCTTGTATAGAATGAAAGTTGGTAGAGGTCAAGAAAATAACACAGCATCATTAAGTTTACTTTCTTCTTTTTATTTTTTTTTCCTTTATGCAAGTGAACAATCAACAAAACAAAAACCCTAAGACAAGTAGAGAAACAGCCACTCAGCCTATATTACCAAAAGAATATAATATAAATTGCAAAGAAACAGTATCTCAGGATAGTTATGGGACTGAATGCCATTTAAGTAAAGCATTTTAATATAATTCACTGGCATTTCTTTTTTAGTTTAATTCAGTTAAGTACTATTGTACTACTTATATTGTTGTTTAATATAATTGTTAGTTAAAAGTTATTTAAATTTACATAATGAAAGTACCCTAAAAATTGGTAATGAGCCAATGTCATTTCCATAAAATAATCATTACATTTAACTGCTTGTATTTATTCAAAGTGACATGTCACTACTGTTATAATGTAGCACATTTTAATCATTTTAAGTTTATACATACCAAGAGAGTTTCAATACTGGATCACTCCCAAGACACTCAGTATTTTTCCCATTTCACATACAGAGATGTCTACATATTACTACTGTAATTATTTATAGTTATTGATGTATGTGTTATGTCTGTATATGCAAACACAATTACTTAGTGACCGTTAAATTTTACACTTGGTGAGATTCCATGTAACATTTTAAAGAAACTGAATTGGCTGAGTAGCACAGATAAGTAACTTTTACAACAAAATTAAGAATATTAAAAAAAAAACTCTACTCAGGAATTTGGAAGAGATATTTTTAATTACTTTTTTAAAAGTACTTAAACAAGATACTACAAAACTAAAACATTTCTGCTGGGCACAACGTATTTATGAAATTAGAGAACTTCACTACTGTGTCACCTTTGGTTTTCTGTGATGAGAGTCTTCATTTTTTCTAGGTGTATTTATTAAATTTAGAGCATTTATTAACAGAATCACAGAATGGGTTGGATTGGAAGGGACCTTAATGATCACCCAGGTCCCACCTCATGTCATAGCCAGGAACACCTTCCACTACAGAAGGTTGCTCACCACCTCCAGAGATGAGGCATCCACTGCTTCTCTGGGCAACCTGTTCCAGTGCCTCACTAACCTGACAGCGAAAAATTCGTCTAAATCTTCCCCTTTCAGTTTATAGCTGTTACTTCTCTTCCTGTCACTGCACTCCCTGATAACATGCCACTCCCCAGTTTACCCGTAGCTCCCCTTTAAGTACTGGAAGACTGCTATAAGGTCTCCCTGGAGCCTTCTTCATGCCCAGCTGTCTCAGCCTGTCCTTGTATGGGAGGTGCTCTAGCCTTCTGCTTGTCTTTGTGTTCCTCCTCTGGACTCATTCTAGCAGATTCATATCCTTCCTGTGCTAACTTGCAGCAGTTCAGGTATGCTACTTGATTTAACCAGATTAGGAAAATAGGTGAAAGAAAAACAACTAGTACAAAGTCAAATTGAAATGTACCCTCCACATACAATAAAAAAGCAAATATAAAACTAATATGCAAACTATTTTTAAGAGCAATAATCCCAGAAACATTTCTACCATTCACATTACTTAAACATTTATTGGCTGTTATCACTCATATTTTATGTTGTAACTTAAGAATGAATTCTGAGTACATGTTTATTCAATATCCATGACTCTGCAAATCAGTAAGTTTAACAAGTGCAGTGTGCCTATGTTTATTGATGAGACATTCTACTTTCTGTCACACACACCTCATTTCTTCCAGAAGTATGAAAACATTTAATATTGAATGTGAAATTTCTTTGCTCTCCTCAAATCTGAAGTTAGCTACTAAGTTATATAACAACCTCTATCAAAATCATGGAATCCTGGCAGGATGACTCATATAACTGGAGTGGTGCTATGGTGGGGTACAGACTCTTAAGGCGGGACAGGAAAGGTAGAAGAGTTGGTGGGGTCACTTTCTGTGTTAGAGAGTGCTTTGACGCCATGAAGCCTGATTTATGGTGATGACAGGATTAAGTGTCTGTGGACAAAAATCAGAGGAGCCCACAAGAAGGCAGATGTTGTGTTGGGAGTCTGTTATAGACCACCTAGCCTAACAGAAGAAGCTGGCAAGCTCTCCTACAAGCAACTGAAAGAAGTCTTAAGACTGCTAGCTCCTGTCCTTGTGGAGACTTTAATCTACCATATGTCTACTGGAAGTACCATACAGCAGAGAGGAAGCAGTCCAGGAGGTTCCTGGAGTTTGTGGAAGATAACTTCCTCGCACAACTGGTGAAAAAGCTAAGAAGGGAATGAATGTGCTCTCCTCGACCTGCTGTTTGCGAACTGAGAAGGCCTTGTGGAGGATTTGACAACTGGAGGACAACTGCAGCAAAGCGATCATGAGATGGTAGAATTCTCAGTCCTAGTTGAGATGAGGAGGGAGGTTAGCAGAATTACCACCTTGAACTTCCAGAGGGCAAACTTTGGACTATTCCGAAGGCTGTTTGATAAAGTCCTATGGGAGACAGTCCTTAAGGGCAAGGGAGCCCAAGGGGGCTGGGTACTCTTTAAGAAAGAAATCGTGGCAATGCAGGAGCAAGTTGTGCCCATGTATCAGAAACCGAGCTAGCAGAGTAAAAAAAAAAATCCAGCATGGTTGGGCAGGGAGATCTGCATCAGTCTTAAATAGTAGGGAAAGTTGTTCCCAGTGTGTACTTCCCTAGGAGCTATAGGAGCAGAACAAAGCTCCCATGACCCAAGAGGAAGTGGTTAGAGACTTGCTAGGCCTATTAGACATTCACAAGTCTATGAGGAGGGTATGGCATCTTGGCTTCTATCAGAGATGACTCGGCCAGAATGTTCATGGAGGTTATTCTGCCTCTGTACTTGGCACTGGTAAGACCATACCTCAAATACTGTGCCCAGTTCTGGGCCCCTCACCACAAGAATGATGTTGAGGCTCTAGAGAATGCCCAGAGAAGAGCAATTAAGTTGGTGAAAGAGCTGGAGAAAAAGTTATGAGGAGGGGCTCGGGGAACTGGGGTTTTTTATCCTTAAGAGGAGGCTGAGGGATGACCTTATTGTGCTCTACTGCTACATGGAAGGAGATTGTAGAGAGGAGATTGTGCTGGCTTCTTCTCCCAAGTGACAGGGGACAGGACAAGGCACAATGGCCTCAAGCTGCACCTGGATATAAGAAAGAAAGTTTTCACATAAACGGTCATTGGACACTGGAACAAGCTGCTTAGGCAGATGGTTGAGTCACTATCCCTGGAGGTACTTAAAAGATGGGTAGACAAGGTGCTCAGGGACATAGTTTAGTGGTTGATAGGAATTGCTGGACTCGATGACCCTGGAGGTTTTTTCCAACCTGGTGATTCCATGATTCTGTGATTCTATGACAGGCCTACAGGAAAGCTGGAGAGAGTCCATTCATAAAGGCTTGTGGTGATAGGATGAGGGTGAAGAGGTATAAAACGGAGAGGGGCAGATTTAGCCTTGATATAAGGAAGAATTTCTTCACAATGAGAGTGGTGAGACATTGGAACTTGTTACCAAGGTAACAAGCTGTGGATGCCCCAACCCTGGAGGTGTTCAAGACCATGTCAGATGGGGCCTTAGGCAGCCTGGTGTGGTGGGATGTCATTACCTATGGCAGGGGCATTGGAACTAGATGATCTTTAGGATCCCGTTCAACCCTAAATATTCTGTGATTCCAAACTATTCTACTAGTGTGACTGATGACTTAAGGGGCAGAAACAAGATGGATAATATGATGAAAAAAAAAAAAAACCACAAAAAAACCAGCCCAGCAGTGGACTGTCACATCCAGAATAAAGTTCCTACTGCTGAGTACTGGAAACTTAATGCAAGATACCAGAGATCCTGAAATAAGCACAGTGAATTGATCTGTCAAACTGGACAATACCCTGTGTAGTATAAATTCAGAATGGAGGAGATGAGGAACATAAAAGGGGTACGAAGCAGGCAGTAAAAATCTGTAAACCTCACATCAAGAATATGTGAAACTTCAGAATAATTTTTAAAGAAAAGAATATTTAAGGAAATAGAGGTAAATGGGAAACTAGATCAAATGGAACAAAGGTTATCTAACAGAGATCATAGAATAACCAGGTTGGAAGAGACCCAGTGGATCACCAAGTCCAACCATTCCTATCAAACACTACATCACGACCCTCAGCACCTCAGCCACCAGTGTCTTAAACGCCTCCAGGGAAGGTGAATCAAACACTTCTCTACTTCTCAGGGTAGCCTGTTCCAGTGCCCAAGGACCCTTTCCATGAAAATGTTTTTCCTAACTTCCAGCCTAAACCTCCCCTGGCAGAGCTTGAGGCCATTCCCTCTTGTCCTGTCCCCTGGCACTTGGGAGAAGACCCCAGCTCCCTCCTCTGTACAATCTCCCTTCAGGTAGTTGTAGAGAGCAATGAGGCCTCCTCTCAGCCTCCTCTTCTCTAGGCTAAACAAGCCCAGCTCTCTCAGCCATTCCTCATAGGGCTTGTTCTCCAGCCCCTTCAACCAGCTTTGTCGCTCTTCTCTGGACTCGCTCCAGAGCCTCAACATCCTTCTTAGAATCATAGAATCATAGAACATCCAGGTTGGAAGGGACACATCGGAACTTCTAGTCCAACCATTCCTATCAAAATTCCTATCATTCTTGTGGTGTGGGGCCCAGAACTGAACACAAGATTCAAGGAGAAGTTTCACCAGTGCCCAGTACAGAGGGAGAATAACCTCCCTGGATCTGCTGGTCACACCGTTTCTGATACCAGCCAAGATGCCATTGGCCTTCTTGGCCACCTGGGCACACTGCTGCCTCATGGTCAGTCGGCAGTCAACCAACGCCCCCAGGTCCCTCTCCTCCTGGTAGCTTTCTAGACAGACTTCTCCTAGTCTGTAGCTCTGCACAGGGTTGTTGTGCCCCAAGTGCAGGACCCAGCATCTGGCTTTGTTAAACCTCATCCCATTGGTCTCACACCATGGATCCAGCCTGTTCAGATCCCTTTGCAGAGCTTCCCTACCCTTCAGCAGATCGACACTTCCACCCAGCTTTGTGTCATCTGCAGACTTGCTAAGGGTTCACTTGATGCCTTCATACAGGTCGTTGATGAATCCACTGAACAGGGCTGGACCCAGCACTAAGCCCTGGGGAACACCACTTTGTAACTAGTCTCCACCTGGATTTAACACCATTTACCACCGCTCTCTGGGCCCGGCCATCCAACTTGTTTTCCACCCAGGAGAGTGTGCGCCTGTCCAGGCCAGAGGCTGACAGTTTCAATAGCAGAATGCTGTGAGAAACTGTGTCAAAGGTTTTACTGAAGTCCAGGAAGACCACCTCCAGTCTTTCCCCCATCTTGCAGCCGAGTCACTTTGCAATAGAAAGCAATCATGTCAAAGTAGTCTATGGTTTTCTATGACAGACAACTTTTAGATTGAAAAGCAGTGGCTGATTTTATCTATTGTTGCAGAGGAAATATCCAGACATTCGTAAGTAGGTGACAGAAGAAGCTACATACTGCATAAGGACAGGAAAATGGTAATAGGAGATACTGAGAACGGGAGAATCAAACTGTATGTGAATTCACTGTCTGGGAACCAAGGCATTCCTTAATTTCAATTAGACCATGAAACAAAAAATTAGACATGTCTCTTTAAAACTAGGAGTTGTCAACAGTACAGAACAGAATCATAAGAAAGAATCATAAGAAAGAACTAGATGCTTACAGTGTAACAGAAATATAATGATATCCTGCACTAGAAGTCCAAGGTCATGTACTTGACAGTAAATAACAAGTCAGAATCTCATTAGACAGACAGACTGAAGTGCATTATTCAGTCATAAGATAACATAAAATTACCTACTAGTGAGAACAATTGTGAAAAAGCAAGTGGATGTTTAAAATTTATCACATTCAATTGCTGCCTTAACATGAGGAATTACAAATCCACAACCCAACCTCAAAGATACAGATATATACAATTTACTGTATGCCAGTGGCAGTGGATAGCACCTTATCCACAACCCTCAGCCATTTGGAGAGGCAATCAAGAGAAAGCAGAAAATAAATCATGATTTTGTACACTCTGGATTATGAGACTCATAAAAAGGAAAAAGTTCATTTTCCAGGGCTCATTTTTCCATTTCACATTATAAATTCACTAAGCAGAATAAAGAAGTCGGATAGAAAACAAAATTCAGGATTATTGTTTCCTTGTTCTCAGATGATTAATAGTTAACTAATAACATACTACAAAGCAATAAAATGTACTGATGAAGTCAGGCCTCATCATACAGAACAGAAAATCCAGAATTTAAAAAAATGAATCTTCTAATGAAAATCAACAGCTTACACATGATGATTATTTCAGTTTTTCAAGTGCACTTGAAACTGTGGTCTGTTGAAGGTGAGCAGATAGGCATATAGATAGAAGAGCTCCTGCTTTATTTAGATTATTAACACAACCATATTTGTGTGAGTATATCATGAAGCTAATCAGTTTGGTTATCTGAAACAATGAAAAAAAAAGGTAATGCACAGGAATCCTCACATTCCACTTATTCCCAGAGTGCAATATTGCAAACCAATGATAAGATCTATCAAAGGGAGACAAAAATAAGAAAGTAAAAAATTTTCATTACACTCTCCTCATCTTGCAATAATACTGAAATACTGTATAATAGTAACATTCCAAAAGAATCCTCACAAATGCCACAATTTAAAAGGTTTTAAAAGAATTAATAAGGTCTTTGAGGCATAATTTAATTTTCAATTTACTTGCAGAATAAATCTCGTAGTTCAATAACTCTTTTCAATACAAAAGATCAGATTTTGAGAGAAACTTGCCTTTATAGTCACAATACAAACCCACAAAACTTTAAGCTTGTTAGCTAAATTACCTCACTTATCAGTACATCAATTTTTTAGTGTAATGAAAATTCTGTGGCAGCTTCTACTGCTTTGTTTACTGAAGTTATAAATAAAGTCATCATTTTAGGCTGATAAAATCCTAATATCTTGGCAAACATCGAAACCTCAAAGGTACCACAGACAGCAAAAATATGGGCTTCTTTTTTTTCTGAAAAGTATGCACTGCTTCACAGAATTCATTCATTTTTCTCATTGCCCTAGCATTTCAAGTCTTTATTCATCCTTTTCAGTGACAGCAGTCTTTGCATGCTGATGGAAAGGAAATCCCTTTATGGACATTCCCCTCACATTTCCACATGACTGTCTGTATCCCTGCAAAGGCAAAAGGCTTCTGCTTTGCTGTATCCCTTACCTTGTTGGCCTGCTTAAAGAAATGAGATTCACTTTTAAAGAAAACAAGTGGAATGATCTCCTAACACAGCACGGTCCCTAGAAAGACATTGTATTTCATTACAACTTAATGAATTTATCCAGTATTAAAAGAAAGCTCATCTCATAATTTCAATGAATGCTGCTGCCCTAATTATGTACTACAAATTCATTCCTCTTCAAGACAGAATCTAAATATAGTATAACATTGTGTGTTTCTTGCTATGAGATCAACATCAAAACCTGATGTAGAGGGCAGGTGGGGAAGCAGCTATATCTTATGGATTTTGACTGAATACAGCACTATGAAAGACAACAACAATATTCTGAAACATCATTTTATCAACACAAGATTTTGAAATCAATGCACTCTTGAAGTGTAATACATGGTAAAAAAACCAATCATACAATTTTGCTTACTGTTGTACATAGAGCAGAATTATAATATATATAACCCAAGGTCACATGAAACTCTCTGGTAAAGACATTGCAATTGGACAGAGGGAGAGAACCAGTTACTCTACATGTAAAATATGTACTTGTATGTCTAATCAATTTCTCTAAAAGATAAAGGTATACCTAGACAAGATCTATAAGAAGCTGTTCCCATGTTTCTTGAACACTTGTGGACAAATGCAAGAGTTTAAGAAAAGGCACAGTCCAAAGTTCATAACTCCATAGTACCTGCTTCAGCTATAATTATGGCAAAACATAATTAAACCAAAAGGTATAGACATTATGTTGATATACTTTTTAAAAGCAGAAACATTATATGAGCTATGAAGCACACATGCACCAATGCACATAAAAACCTCTTCAACATTTGGCTGTTAGCCCAGCTTGCTAGTTTCTGTATCATGCTACCTGCAGAAGGCATGTAGTGGCAGGATGCTCCATAACATGCCTTGCTCAGAAAATTCCAGACACCAATCAGGAATGTTCTCCATCTGGAGTCCTGCTGGACCCTATAAATAGAACCTATTAATTTAATACAGAGAACACTAATTGCCACTTGAAGTCTTACTAAAACCAGACCTTTCCTAAGTGTCATGATTTTCTATCTCTTTTTAAACAAATTGGTAGGGTTTTTTAATTAAAAAAAGACTCCTTTCTATAGCGTGACATACGAGAATCAAGAATTGGTCAAAACTGCTGTCAATGAAAGAAAAGAGGTATCAAAAAGAATCTGTCATCTGCAAAGACATCATGTCTTCTGGCATGAACTACTCCAGGAGGAGTAGTCCCCTCTAGGAGGGCTGAAGGCTCAGGTACTCAGCTGAAGTGCATTTACACCAATGCACGCAGCATGGGGAACAAGATGGAAGAGTTGGAAGCCGTTGTAGGGCAAGGTGCCTTTGATGTCGTTGCCATCACGGAAACGTGGTGGGATGACTCTTGTAACTGGAGTTCGGGTATGGTGGGGTATAAACTCTTCAGGAGGGATAGAAAGGGTAGGAGAGGGGGTGGAGTAGCCCTCTTTGTAAGGGAGGACTTGGACACCTCCGAGATGGACTGTGGCGATGAGGAGATTGAGTGCCTGTGGGTTAAGATCAAGGGAGCCCATAGCAAGGGAGACTTTGTGATGGGAGTCTGTTACAGGCCACCCAGCCAAGGAGAAGCAGCTGATGAGCTCTTCTTTAAACAGCTGGGGTCAATCTCCAAGTCAGTGCCTCTTGTCCTTGTGGGAGACTTCAATCTCCCTGATAGCTGCTGGAAGTACAACACAGCAGAAAGGAAGCAGTCTAGGAGGTTCCTGGAGTGCGTGGAAGACAATTTCCTTGCACAGCTGGTCAACTAACCTATGACGGAAAGTGTCCTCCTGGACTTGCTGTTTGTCAACAGAGAGGGGCTTGTGGGGGATGTGAGAGTAGGGGGTCGCCTAGGTCTTAGTGATCATGAGATGATAGGGTTTTCTGTCCTAGGTGAAGTGAAGAGGGTGCTAAGCAGGACGGTAGCACTAAATTTTCAGAGGGTAGACTTTGAACTGTTTAGAAGGTTGGTTGGCAAAGTCTCCTGGGAAACAGCACTTGAGGGCAAGGGAGCCCAAGAGGGCTGGGAGTTCTTCAAAAAGGAGATCCTGGCAGCTCAGGAGAAAGCCATCCTCGTGTTCTGGAAAAAAGGCCGGCAGGGGAAAAAACCAGCTTGGTTAAGTAGGGAAATCTTGAGTCAAATTAGAAAAAAAAGGAAGATTTATGGGCTCTGGAAGGGGAGACAGGCCTCTTGGAGGGACTACAGGAGGGAAGCGAGGCTATGTAGGGAAAAAATCAGAGGGGCTAAGACCGAGCTAGAGATCAGATTAGCTAAGTCTGCAAATGACCCTCTGCATGAAAAACCTCCTCCTAATCTCCAGCCTAAATCTCCCCTGGTGGAGCTTGAGGCCATTCCCTCTCGTCCTGTCCCCTGTCACATGGGAGAAGAGGCCAGCTCCCTCCTCTCCACAACCACCTTTCAGGTACTTGTAGAGGGTAATGAGGTCTCCTCTGAGCCTCCTCTTCTCCAGGCTAAACAACCCCAGCTCTCTCAACCGCTCCTCATAGGGTCTGTTCTCCAGCCCCTTCACCAGCCTCGTTGCTCTTCTCTGGACTTGCTCCAGAGCCTCAACATCCTTCTTGTGGTGAGAGGCCCGGAAGTGAACACAGGATTCAAGGAACAGTCTCACCAGTGCAGAGTACAGAGGGAGAATCACCTCCCTGGACCTGCTGGTCACACCATTGCTGATACAAGCCAGGATGCCATTGGCGTTCTTGGCCACCTGGGCACACTGCTGGCGCATGTTCAGTCGGCTGTCGACCAACACCCCCAGGTCCCTCTCCTCCTGGCAGTTTTCCAGCCAGGCTTCTCCCAGTCTGTAGCTCTGCATAGGGTTGTTGTGCCCCAAGTGCAGGACCCGGCATTTGGCCGTGTTAAACCTCATGCCGTTGGACATTGCCCAGCGGTCCAGCCTGTCCAGGTCCCCCTGCAAAGCCTCCGTACCCTCCAGCAGATCAACACTTGCACACAGCTTAGTGTCATCTGCAAACTTGCTAAGGATACCCTCAATGCCCTCATCCAGGTCATTGATGAAGACATTGAACAGGACTGGACCTAGCACTGAGCCCTGGGGAACACCACTTGTCACTGGCCTCCAGCTGGACTTAACACCATTTACCACCACTCTCTGGACCCGGCTATCCAGCCAGTTCTCTACCCAGGAGAGTGTGCGTCTGTCCAGGACAGAGGCTGACAGTTTCCGTAGCAGAATGCTGTGAGAAACTGTGTCAAAGGCTTTACTGAAGTCCAGAAAGACCACATCCACAGCCTTTCCTTTATCCAGCAGCCGAGTGACTTTGTCATGCATAGATGCATGGAGATTATTCATGCCTTCAATAAGATAATTCATGAAAAGTTCCTATTCTATGTTCCACAACTGCAAATATTTCATCTGAAAAACATCCTTGGAAAGCTACCATTTTGCACAATTGTTTGAATACTGGAGTTTCAGAGAAAGCTTATGATACCAAAAGACAGCATAAAGACTGTATGAGCTAGTAACACTGCACATGCAGAGTGCTGACATACACAAGCTATCTGTACCTAAACCCATTCACTATAACAGAAGATGATGCGTTACACCGGGCCTACCAGCGGTACACATTTTAAGTGACTATTAGGCACTTCCTTTTCTTTTTTTTCATGAGTTGTTGCTTCAAACATTCACATGCATGCAACATTTAGGAACGGTTGGACTAGAAGATCCGATGGGTCCCTTCCAACCTGGTTGTTCTATGATTCTATGATGATTTCCAAACTGATATATCTTCATTGACTCATATCACTGAGAAAACTTCACATTTCTTAAAAACAGTAAGAAACAGTAAAGAGCTAAGGAACCAAGGCACATCTTGGCAGCCAAACTACATGTCAGGAATAGAGACAATTCCAACTCTTGGAGAACACACCAAGGGAAAGAATGAGGCCACAGTAAAGAGATCAAACAACTGAATTTATGCTGCCTGCAAAAGAGAATAGAGGGAGTTTACAAAACACTGTTTCACTTTTGGAGTACTGGATCAGCAAATCTTTGTTTTGATTAATCATGTAACATTATTTCATATTAAAGAAAACGTCACCCTTGAAAACAACGTAAAATTGAGTAAACTACAAACAAGCCAACCAAATAAAAGACCGTAAACAATGCTCAAAAATGTTGCTTCTATGATCATTTTCTTCACATTATGAAAGTTTAAATATTTCTATGTAAATGCATGACTTTTCAGCTCTTCCAAAAATTTGGTCTAGGCATTATTCTTCATTCTTTACTTTAAATTTTCTTAGATATCACAGTAGACTAAGCCATGGACATCTGTATTTCGTCCATGCCCGCAATCTAAACTTTCAACAGCAGTATTATACATCAGTCTGCTGAAACTTTTAATCTAATGTACCAGCCCGAAAACCAAACATCTCAAGTATAATGAAAAAAAAAAAAATAAAAAGCTACATATTTACAAAAACAGTGAGGAGGGAATTCAAATTGTAACTTCTCAGCAGTGGTAAACTTGTGAATGTGAAATGATGTGGCATGGAGGGCAAGAAAGCCAAAATGCAGAAGGGAACAAGAATGATAGAGACAGAATGACTACCTATTGTCTCATAGCCATCCTAGCATACCAGTAAGCCCTCAAAGGCCAATTTTAGGCAGCAGAACAGGGCTGAGAGATGTACCCAAGTATAGGCTAAGATGCACCATGAAACCACTGACAGGACCGGTGGTGGGGCAGGTATACAAAAGGCACCTGTTATAAGACTTGTTTGCAGACCCATGGGAACACAACAGAACACTGGTGAGGAGTTTTGTAACCATGCTGAAGTCACTCGTATCAGCAGTTTCAAAACTTAAACACACCCTATCGAACATGTTTGAGATTTCTGCCTTGCTGTGGGAAAGGTCAAAGCACAGTCATAAACTATGCCTCTACGTATCCTTTATAAAAGGGCAAAACCAGCAGGTTCATTTGTCTTCTAGCACAGACCAAGCTCCGCATTCCATGCATCCCAATTTGTGCCCTTCTGCCCAGGTTCTGCTTCAGGGATTTTGCATTTCATCTGTGGTTTTGTGGTTGTTCTTGTGTTAGATGCCTGTACTGGCTCATGCATTTGACTCAGTTAGCAGGATCCAGGAACAAGCATGCCATGGCTGGCATAAAAGTCAGGGAACAGGGAGGTCACAACAGTGATTCCTTGTATTCCAGGATGACCCCATTCTGAGTGCTGAGCCCTTGTGGCCACTTTCTTGGCTACACTGGCTCTGTCTGTAGCATGGCCTGAAAGAAAAGATGAGGAAGGTGTTGTCCCCCAGACAACTGAAATGGGTTTGTGTGGATTGGCATGGAAAGCAGTAACAGATTCTTTTCACAAGTTAGTGGAAAGATTGAGATAGTTATCACTGGTTACTGGTCTTAAAGGACTTGCCCAAGAATTTGTTGCACAAAATGAGAGAACTTGAAAAGGAATTTGGAATTTTAAAAGATTCATAGACAATCACAGAAGAAACTAATGATTACGCAAGCGGAGCACTCCCAAGATACTGCAGAATGGTCAACAGCATGTATTACTAATAAACAGGGGGCAGGGTGAGCAAGTGCCTGTGTGGTGCTTATTTGCCAGCCATGACAGCCCTACTTGGTGCCCAACATTGGGTATAACGGGTTCAAGATAATGACAGATCTGACTGGAATGTCTCAGATCAAATGCATTACTGCTACTGCTGTTGAGTTATTAATCAGCAGGCTCCTGTTATTGCCATGAGGCTTCCTTGTCTTACTGTATGCCAGAGTCTAGTGCTCATTAGTGGCTGCTTTTTGCCTTCAGTGCTTGCTGTACTGCCGTACTGCTTACCATGTATCTTACTGTGCTGTGCCTGGGAACATTTTGATAACTGAAATGGCTCGTGTGTTGATTACAGGACTTAATTCGGACAGGGTAGCAGTAACAAGAAGTATCAAAATGCAGCTTTTTCAAGGAGCACCTTCTACACTAAAAGCCTTGATTATACCTGCAGTCACAAATCCTGCCAGTAATCCCAGCATTCTAGTAAATATCTCAAGGGAAATTGGGGTTGAAACTTTGGGACCATCTGTGAGGGTGGTGAATAAAGAAAAAACAGTAAAACTCAAAGGAATCGCATCACAGGTCACATGGGAACAAATATGATATGATCTGATACAAGCTGGTGTTCTGTAATCAGAAATAAATGGGATAACAATATTGGAAAAGTTATCAAAAGGTAGCACCTATGCAAAAAATCCAATTGCCTCTGGCTCCACCACTAAATCTGCACCTACCATCCACCCCTGCCTGCAACCTCAAAGGCAGGCACTACCTGGCAATTGCTCAAACAGCAGAAATCAAGGTCCTGCAAAATTGCCACCACTGTAGCCTGTTACCATGAGGTGGACCACAATATTCCTTTTACTATAAAGTGGTGGTCTAGGGGAATTTTACAAGTGTTAGCTCTGCTGGATACTGGAGAAGTTACAGAATTATATAGCAATAGTAATAATAAAGAAGCCACATCACATATCTGTGGACTAGTGGGGAATCCAACTCCTGCCCTCTAAGCCAAGTTCACCTTAACAATAGAAAATGCCAGTCCATTTATCACAGTGGTGTTAATTTTCCCAGTTAAAGAACATATCTTGGGTATTGATGTGTTGGTAGGATGAACACTTGAAACTTGAAATGGTTGCTTCTGCTTCAGGACTTTGAAAGCAGTACTTACTATTCCATATATAAACATCTTGTGTGGATTCCTGAAAAGGGATCTTGTGCTGTCCATGATTACCAAGTAGATAATTGTGAAACAATAATGTATGGCATGTTTGTTCCCAGGGGTTGGTGTGGTCTGCGCTGCTTCAGCCTCATAAATGTGGTGGAGGAGACAGATGAGAAGCTCAAGATGAGCTGGCGGTGTGTGCTTGAAGCCCAGGGCCAACCGTGTCCTGGGCTGTGTCAAAATGGGAGGTTGTGGAGAGGAGGGAGCTGGGCTCTTCTCCCAAGTGACAGGATGAGAGGGAATGACCTCAAGCTCCACCAGGGGAGGTTCAGGCCTGACATAAGGAAAAAATTCTTCACGGAAAGGATCATTAGACACTGGAATGGGTTGCCCAGGGAGGGGGTTTACTCACATTCCCTGGAGGTGTTTAAGGCCAGTGTGGATGAGGTGCTGAAGGGCATGGTTTAGTGACTGGTGGGAATGGTTGGACTCGATGATCTGGTGGGTCTCTTCCAACCTGGTTGTTCTATGATTCGATGATACCAGGACAGGGAGAAGGTGTCACATTAAAGAGAAGTGAAATTCCGACAGGTGCCTAAGGAGATTCTCTTGCTGAGTCACAAGGTTGAAAATGTGAAAACTTGCTTTCTTAGCATCTAGCATCCCCTCAGAGAGGAGCCCAGGTATGTCTAGATCCATTACTAGTCTCAGACTTCGTCAACAGTGTATGATTAAAGGATTATATGTGTGTGATTATACATCTTTTTGCCACAAGTCAGAATCTAGTTACCTGTGAGAGTCTCCTTAGAGACTGGTACACACAGGGTTTATAGTCCAAACTGGGCAGTTGCTTGCAGCAAAGCCCATCAGAGAGAAAATTTTGTTATGCTGGAGGCAGTAATTAATTTAATTCAAGAGTCAGATTAAAACAAATTTGGCGTTGCCTTGATAAACTCATTTGCTGCACTAGGGCTTAAACACTTATAAAAGGTTAGAATGTAGAATATATAAATATATATATATATGAGGAGCGCATCTATATACACACGTGTGTATACAAATATATATATATATATATATATACATACACACATATATATACACACAAGAAGCGACTGAGAGAGCTGGGGTTGTTTAGCCTGGAGAAGAGGAGGCTGAGAGGAGACCTTATTGCTTTCTACAACTACCTGGCTCAACATACGGAAAAAATTCTTCACTGAAAAGGTCATTACAGAATCACAGAATCACCAGGTTGGAAGAGACCCGTCAGATCACTGAGTCCAACCATTCCTATCAAACACTAAACCATGTCCCTCAGGACCTCGTCTACCTGTGCCATCCGTTAGTTAATGGAATGGTCTGCCCAGGGAGGTGGTTTTCAGGTATCAGTTTTATAATATTTGAAAACCTTCTGGTACCTCTTGGTGAGGTGAGGACTATGTCAATTAGGTGGTTTTGATTAGCCCTTAGCAAAGCTACATATGTTGTCAGAAGCGGGCACTGTAGGTTAGCTGTATCTCTGAGAAGGACAACTCAGTATGTGCTGTTTGGAATGTTTTGTGAGGCCTCCGTTTCACCCCAAGTGTCACTTAGTTGATACGAATTTAAGAGCACCACCCAATTTATCTGCTTTACCAGATGCAGTTGTCCATTGCCACCTGCTCCTTCTTGCCAACCACTCTATTTTGCAAAAAAACCCAAGTTTATTTTGCAGAAACAAGCACAACTTTGCCAACTCATAATACCACAGGGCCTAGCCAATCTATCACTCTCCAGAAGGGAATTACTCAAACCATTCAGGCACTTCAACAAGTGGGAACTGTTACAAAATCCGTGACTGCTTTTAATAATCTGATATGGCCTGTTCAAAAACCAGATGGCACTTGAGAATGATGGCAGATTCTACAGAATTGAACACTGTCATCCCCCAACATTTGCAGTTACAGTACTAGACATGGTTAACCTTACCAAAAAAACAGCATAAAAATTCCAGACCTAGAAGGTGGTGGCAAGTCTTGCTAAAGCTTTCTTTTCAACAGCCACTCCATATTTATAAATCATGTGATTGTAATTATACTATTTGGATGCAGCTACTTTTAATGGAATTATGTAGGTCATGGTGAAAGATAAAATGGAGTCAATGGGCCTTGAATACCTGGTACGTCAATCACTTACGGACCCAGTCCCTGTTGAGGAGTAACAATATATTATTTTACTTCTGTGGTTATAGTGTCAGGACTGTTTTTCACTAAACTCATCAAAAATGCTGATCAATATAACACAAATACAGCATTAGAACAATTCGTTCTTCAATATATGGACCAAGGAACATATTTTAGTGGACTTAATGTCCAAGACTGGGCGCAAGGGCTAGGCACAAATTCTATAGTCCCCTTTACCTACCCACTCCAAGTTGATGGCTTGATTTAAAGAATTAATAGGATGTTGAATGAATAATTAGAAAAGATAAACAGTACTAGCACTTTACAACATTGGAGTCTACATCTTACTAACACAGAAATATTCATAATCAAACACCCTTTGATTATATTAAAACTCCAGTACAAAACACAGTGAGAACTGAAATTCTTCCAGGTGGTATCTCTCCCAAACTACTAACTACAGAGGAAATGGAATTATTTACAAAGATTGCATAATGGGACTGCGACTTATTAGTTTAGACATGAAGATTAATATGCTTCTGAAAATACCATATGGTTCTATACCCCAAATTCTCCTCTTATTTTACATCCATTATTAAAATCATATTCTGAAATTCTTTTTTTTGAGGTATCTTTGACAAATACCTCTGTCCTATCTAGAGGACACCATCTTGGAATGTTATTAGTGTTGTGAACTCAACATGGAATTGCAGTTCAATCCTAAAAAGCACAAGCCATAGCTCTTCAAACTGTGTGGGCAATTACCCCACAACAGATCATCAAAGTCAGAGGGATAATAGATGAAAGAGCTGAAGCAATTCTGTTTGTGTTACTGGAAGGAGGTGATACTCCTGTTTTCCTCCCTGATGACAGTTTAGTTGAGCATGCTTTGTAGTCTCTCACCACAGGTGCATGCACTAGATACATTGACAAAAGATCTACATGTAAATAATCGGATCTGGTCAGCCTCTACAGTAACTAAGTCATCTGACTTTTGCACTGACGGAGGATTAGCAGCTGCAGATATTTTGACATGTTTCATTAGCGTCCCAATCTCAGTAGCTATACTTCAGAATTATGGTATTCTAAGTACTTTTGCTATTAAGGTTCCTCATTACTATTTTTTCTGAGTAAGTATACACTGTATGCTAAAGACCATTACAAAACTGACTGGTGGTGTATTACCTCCTTTTTCAACACCATATACAGTGTTCCAATTTTGGAGGCATGTGTTGCTTTAACATAGCTGACAAATCAGCTTGCATAGAAGGTAAACAGGCTGCCCAGGGAGGTGGCTAAGTCACCTTCCCTGGAGGTGTTTAACGGATGGGTGGACGAGGTGCTGAGGGACACGGTTTAGTATTTGATAGGAATGGTTGAACTCGATGATCCGGTGGATCTTTTCCAACCTGGTGAATCCATGATTCTACATCTTTAGGGCTTGATGCATCAAACAGAACAATCTACTGGTGGTGCCTGGTTGGCTGAGTAGCTTAATACCCTGACAGGATGAGCAGGACACCTGACCAAAAACATTATTGTAGACCTATGTTCATTCCTTTTTCCATATGTGTTTATTTCATGCCTCTGTAAATAACTTTTCACTACACCCAGCAAGCTCAAAGGACGTGTCCAGCTTTGCCACCCCAGCAGAATCTGCCTCTTAAGCAAGGGGATAAAATATGGGACAATAATAAAAAATTGACAAGGAAGATTATAAATAAGCTCAAGTGATTCATAGCTGGGTGTCCAAAACCACATGTATCATACTAATTGTTGTTAAGCCTTGTGTGTTGGACAAGTAGAACATCTGTGTTTAGAAAATATCAGTCTGAGCCCTGCAGTCAGGTTTTAAAAATGAAAACTGTTCAGTCTGAAGGAATAGCACAATCCCTTCTTCATAAGAAAGACCATGTTCTGATACAGCTATACACAATGATATGGGGCCAGACAGGATTCACCCTAGGGTATTGAGGGAGCTGGCGGATGTATTGGCCAAACCCCTTTCCATCATCTTCCAACAGTCCTGGAAGACTGGGGAGGTACCACTGGACTGGAGGCTGGCTGATGTAGTTCCCATTTACAAGAAGGGTTGCAGGGAGGATCTGGGGAACTACAGGCCAGTCAGTCTGACATCAGTGCCAGGGAAGGTCATGGAACAGCTAATCTTGAGTGCTATCATGAAGCACTTGCAAGAGAACCGGGTGATCAGGCCCAGTCAACACCGGTTTACAAAGGCAGGTCTTGCCAAACTAACCTGATAGCCTTCTATGACAAAGTGACTCGGATGCTGGATGAGGGAAAGGCTGTGGATGTGGTCTTTCTGGACTTCAGTAAAGCCTTTGGCACAGTTTCTCACAGCATTCTGCTATGGAAACTGTCAACCTCTGGCCTGGACAGGCACACACTCTCCTGGGTAGAAAACTGGTTGCATGGCTGGGCCGAGAGAGTTGGGGTAAATGGAGTTAAATCCAGTTGGAGGCCAGTTACAAGTGGGGTTCCCCAAGGCTAAGTGATGGGTCCAGCCCTGTTCAATGTCTTCATCAACGACCTTGATGAAGGCATTGAGTGTACCCTTAGCAAGTTTGCAGAAGACTCTAAACTGGGTGGAAGCGTCAGTCTGTAGGGAGGCTCTGTAAAGGGACCTAACAGGCTGGACCACTGGGCTGAGTCAAATGGCATGAGGTTTAACACAGCCAAATACCGGGTCCTGCATTTGGGGTACAACAACCCTATGCAGAGCTAGAGACTGGGAGAAATCTGGCTGGAAAACTGCCAGGAGGAGAGGGACCTGGGGGTGTTGGTTGACAGTGACTGAACATGCGCCAGCAGTGTGCCCAGGTGGCCAAGAAGGCAAATGGCATCCTGGCTTGGATCAGAAATTGTGCGACCAGTAGGTCCGGGGAGGCAATTCTCCCTCTGTACGGGGCACTGGTGAGACTTCTCCTTGAATCCTGTGTTCAGTTCTGGGCCCCTCAGCACAAGAAGGATGTTGAGGCTCTGGAGAGAGTCCAGAGAAGAGCGACAAAGCTGGTTGAAGGGGCTGGAGAACAGGCCCTATGAGGAACGGCTGAGAGAGCTGCGGTTGTTTAGCTTAGAGAAGCAGAGGCTGAGAGGAGACCTCATTACTCTCTACAACTACCTGAAAGGAGGTTGTAGAGAGGAGGGATCTGGGCCCTTCTCCCAAGTGCCAGGGGACAGGACAAAAGGGAATGGCCTCAAGCTCTGCCAGGGGAGATTTAGGTTGGAGATTAGGAAGAAGTTTTTCACACAGAGGGTCATTGGGCATTGGAATAGGCTGCCCAGGGAGGTGGTTGATTCACTGGAGGTGTTTAAGGCACAGGTGTACAAGGTGCTGAGGGACATTGTTTAGTGTTTGATAGGAATGGTTGGACTCGATGATCCTATGGGTCTCTTCCAACCTGGTTGTTCTGTGATTCTATGATTCTATGATAGGGCATATGATTACTTCTCTCAGCTGGAGCAAACATCAACTGCAGGAAAAACATCAATGAATTATTTTATTAGAAGAAATTTAAGTGTTTACTGATAATTTCCTTCAAATAATTTTAGTCTGATATTAAAGGATACTACAAAATAGACTCTTACATATATTCCAAGTCAGTAACATACTGAGTGCTTACCACTCACTGCCATTAACCACGCATTTTCCTGGTCATAATTTATTAGAGATTACCACTTAAGAAACATTTGGTATTTTTCAGTGTTCTACTCTAAATAGTACTTTATTTTCTGACTGAAACTGTCCGTTCCTTCAAGTTTAGTTTGAACGTAGTCTTAGCAGTGGGGTTTCAGATTCACAGGAAATCCTTCTTCACCACTGCTTTCTCCTACAGATACATCTATACAGGCAAGCATCAGAATGGGAAGGTAAGGATCACAAGAAGATTTTTAAACCCTAAAGAGTCAGGATCTCCCTGGTTTAAGATTATTTTTGTTATAGTCATCCAATTTGAATGATTGAGAGAGGACAACATATCCAGCTAGTGAGGCTGTTTTCCAACTGTACTACATCAATTAAAGCTACAAACATAACATAATATAATAAATGTATTTACATTTATACATATCTAATGTGCATCTACAAGAAGGGTCGCAGGGAGGATCTGGGGAACTACAGGCTAATCAGTCTGACCTCAGTGCCAGGGAAGGTCATGGAGCAGCTAATCTTGAGAGCTATCATGAAGCACTTGCAAGAGAACCGGGCGATCAGGTCCAATCTCCCTCTGTACGGGGCACTGGTGAGACTTCTCCTTGAATCCTGTGTTCAGTTCTGGGCCCCTTACCACAAGAAGGATGTTGAGGTTCTGGAGCGAGTCCAGAGAAGAGCAACAAAGTTGGTTGAAGGGGCTGGAGAACAGGCCCTATGAGGAACGGCTGAGAGAGCTGTGGTTGTTTAGCCTAGAGAAGCAGAGGCTGAGAGGAGACCTCATTGCTCTCTGCAACTACCTGAAAAGAGGTTGTAGAGAGGAGGGAGGTGGCCTCTTCTCCCAACTGACAGGGGACAGGACAAGAGGGAATGACCTCAAGTTCTGCCAGGGGAGATTTAGGTTAGAGATTAGGAGGAAGTTTTTCATGGAAAGGGTCATTGGGCATTGGAACATGCTGCCCAGGGAGGTGGTTGATTCACCTTCCCTGGAGGTGTTTAAGGCACAGGTGTACGAGGTGCTGAGGGACATTGTTTAGTGTTTGATAGGAATGGTTGGACTTGATGATCCAGTGGGTCTCTTCCAACCTGGTGATTCTATGATTCTATGATTCTATTTATATGTATATTGGATCAGAAAAGAGTAACACCTGTGCTCTTATCAAAAAACCATGCAGATGTGTAAGATTGATTGCTCATTAAAAAATCTGCTCATAAGTAATTAAAGCATTCAACAAGATATGTATATAAGTAGCTATGGATAACTATAAACGTACATACGTACATATGAGCATGATATTTGATTATTTCCTAAGTAAGGCACTGTGAGCCATCATAGTATTAGTTTACCTATAGCAATTCAGCAGCAGAGTTTTGAATAATCTCTTTCAATCTATAATGTTCAAGTATGCACAACCACGCACTGAAACTTGACATAACTTGATTCCACTCAACATGCATTTTCAGCACCTGCGGCAGTATCTTAGAAACACATCCACTGAGACATTGAAAAAATATATTAGAAACATCAAAACAGAAACTACCTCTTTCAATACCTCCATCAACAATACACACTTTACTAGAGGTGATAAGAGTTTGATCAGAGAATTCTCAGTTAGAATTTCTCAGTCTATCCTTACCTAGTACATCTATAGAGAGTACGTTACTGTCCTAGCCCAGAAAAAAAATAAGTCAAATCTCTAAGCAGCCACTCTAGAGACAGAAGAAGAAAAGCAATTTTTGGCTTAGTAGATTCCACCCTTCTCCTCTCTACCCTCCTCCCGAAGCCATAACACAAGACAGTGAAAACCAGCTTGCTTTCTGCTGGAGTATTCTAAGCATAACAGATATCAAACTCAGCATAACTGTAAATCCATCCCTTAATCATTGTTCAAACCTTGGGGCAATCTACTTGGATATCTACCACTTCTGGGCTACGGTAAGGTAGCAAAAAAAATGCTGATATTTTGCAAAGCATTCAAATATAACAACCCTTAATTGCAAATAGCACAAGATTGTGTATATCGATACCTGCACACTGACTATCTTTTCCCCCAGCCTCTATTTTTAAATGCTTTATTCTCCTGTTCAAGAAGAATTAATCAGGACTCTGTAAAACGTAACTATACAGTATAAGAATGATCTAGCAGATAATCACAGTTCACAAAATTCAAAAGAAAATTAGAGCTGAGTACAGATGAGGTTTTTTGAGCCCTTGGGTAAGAAAGAGAAAAAAGAAAAAGAAGTCATCATGTCCCAAAGCACAATAACAATAGATGAGAGGTAGATGGTAAAAAGTTCTATTCTGTAGAAGAGATTTATACATTCCCTAATATATCTTAAAGGCTTCTTCAGGGCAATGCAACAGTTACATCTAACATGTCACCTGTGCCTAATGCATTTGAGAGGTTTACATTTTTTATTGCTATATGCATTTATATTTCATATACAGCATACAGAATCATAGAATCACTAAGTTAAAAAGAACATCCTATCATCAAGTCCAACTATTCCTATCAAACACATGTATATCAAATATATCATACATATACTTCAAATATATATTTTATATATGGAAAAATGTACACTGATAGTCTCCTACAATAACAGTGAGGTTATCAAATCCAAATTCCACTGAATTCCTTTTGTATTTTGCATTATTTAATTATAGTCCTCTTTTTGCGCCAGGCTCATAACTGTCATCCAGACCTTTCCAAAAGTACCTTCCAAAATGAGACCACAAATCACTGTGTCTCTTTTTCTCTTATTTTACAGAGAAATAAATATATTCAGTGATACATATTTGCAGTTATAGATGCATTTTGTGTAAGGGTAAACAAGGTAAAATCACAGTTTACTATTTGCAAACAAGCTTTATGATGTTCACTCTTTTCTCCAAGATATCTGTTCTCAGTCTTAATTACTGGAGGACATGTCTACTCTGTAGGAAAACAGAGTCTGAGAAAGATTTTGCTTGAGGACAGACATGCAATCACTGCAGGGCACAGTGAAACTCCAGAGCATGATGGCATGGTGCTACTTGAAAACAGCCCTACATCTTCCACACTCAGGCTGACAAAACTAAGAGTTACTGTAATACACCTGCAGAGCTCAGTAGTCTCTAGTATGCTCCACTGTATTCAGATATTCCTGTGAGTACTAAGTTTGGACATTTCTTTGGGTTTGTTTTCTGATATTTTTGGGGGTTTTTTTTTAATGTTATCATTGGCTTAGAAAAACAGAGCAGTAGTTTTTCACCACAGGCATATAAATTCCCTAAGCCCAAGAATTAGTTGAAATTCTAAATGTCTTTTTCTCCACGCATTTTTTTTTGTCAGGTGGGACAAATTATTAATCCTTGTTAGTTACACAGTTTTGTATCTGAGAACTTCAAACAAGGCAAAGTGAAAAGACTGGTAAGTAGAAAGGAAATAAAGAGACCACTGATATACAAACCATGCAGCATACCACTGTTCAATGAGTATTAAGATCATTGTTTCTACGGGTTTTATTTAATGTTTATTTAGGCAAATGTCCCATTGATTTCCCTAGGAGCTTTATTTGAATAAGGACATGGTGACACAGTTTCATTTTTCATTGACTAAAAAGAAAAAAAATGTTGCTGAAGACTGTATTTTTTTCTAAAAAAATGACTGCAAACCTCACTATTATTACAAAACTATTGCAAATCAGACTGGTGCAAAGTAGACAGGTATCCTGTCATTGATCCTGAAAAACAGTTACAGTGAGAGCTACATTTTGCGGGCTTGGAGCATAAATGGGCTTCCTACCTTGTATACCAGTTAAATTGAAATCATCATTAGGTACCGGATTGTAAAACAGTTTAAAGTAGCCATAGAAATATCAAGATACTACTATCTGTTTCACTACTGTTTTATGAAAAGAAGTGCTGTATTATTCTGCTGATTTTGTTTACAAAAGAGTCTCTTTTCAATTTATGCTTTCTTTAAAAGTGAAAAAGAAACCTGAAATAAACCACATTTTGACAAGACTGGGTTTAAAATAGCACTTTGATAGCACTTTGATCGTGATTTGTTGAAGGGGTGGAAATATCAGACTGTCTCCGGTGAGTAAAATGGACAATTCTGGTTTAGTTACACTGAAGAGATTTTCATTTTACTAGAACATTGCATAGGGACAAATGGTGAAAATTGCTCTCACTGGTAGGACCTTTCCAGCTCCTCACTTAGACCCTATATTTTGTCTAGGATTATGACTAGTAGCAGTCTTTACCCTTGGGAAATCAAGAAAAACCCACTTACCTGAACAAGAGAGGCTCTAGGAGGTTTAACACCAAACACTAACATAGCATACACATATATATTATAGCATGTGTGTTATAACATGTTTATGAGAGGGCTGGAGCACCTGCCATACAAGGGCAGGCTGTTACGGTTGGGGTTGTTCAGCCTTGAGAAAAGAAGGTTCCCAGGCGGCCTTATAGTCACCTTCCAGTACCTAAAAGGGGCCTCCAAGAAAGCTGGGGAGGGACTGCTTACAAAGACTCACAGAGACAGGACTAGGGGCAATGGGTATAAACTGGAGAGGGGCACATTTAGACCAGGTATAAGGAAGAATTTCTTCATAATGAGGGTGGTGAGGCACTGGCACAGGTTGCCCAGGGAAGCTGTGGCTGCCCCATCCTTGGAGGTGTTCAAGAACAGGTTGGATGGTACCTTGAGCAACCTGATCTAGTGGGAGGGGTCCCTGCCCATGCCAGGAGGTTGGATCTAGATGATCTATAAGGTTCCTTTAAATATAAACTGTTCTATGATTCTATGATATATGTATATATACGTATACACACACATATATACAAAACATGTAGCTGGTGATTACTGTACAAGGCATTCATTATGACTTGCTATAGTTTTTTTCTAAAATTCATTTACAGTAGGATATTTTGATAAAACTGGAACTAAGTTTCAATGCATACAAAGCCTCCAGCTGAGCTAGTTATCTAGACTCAAGAGACATAATCAATGATGAGACAAATCACACTTCTACACTGCAAATTGTCTTATACTAGATAATTAAATTTATGTGTTATTTCTTCTTTCCATCTTCTACCTGACTTTTCCTTATAAGGATTTTTTCTGCTATCATATGACTAAAAAGGAACCTAGCTGGCTCAAAAGCAAGCATCTACATTTCAGATTTTTAATTTTAGTCAGATAAATTATTATATTCCTGTCTCTGTAGAAGCCATCAAAAATCACCATGCAACTAAAGTAAGACATACTCACTAACAAATGAAACAGTGAAAATTTGGCAAAAATCTCCCTTCTGTCCTACATGGCTAATTCCAATTCAAAATGTCTTCTAGCTTCCCATATAGCATTTTATAGAATTTTCTTATTAATACTGGATAACAATACACATCATATGACCTCTACTATAATTTATAAACACAAAGAGAAAACTTTTCCCTCTTCCTTCCTCTCCCGTCCTCTCACTATTGAGCATATCCAGTCTAATAGTACAATGCTGCAGATGAACTAAACAAAGGCTCCCTGTACGCAGCTCAGCCTGTCTGAAACATCATTTTTATAGTGTGCGTTACCCTGTGGAGATCTTGTTCAAAATCTCTGCACTAGACCTTCTCTAGCAACAACATATTCCACTTGCTTTCCCAGTAATGCTGTTTATTAAACCATATGGCATCTGTGCAATATTTTCAAACTCTGTCTAACCACATGCTTTCTAAGACTGCATTTGTATTGTTGTTTAGAATTTTCTTTAAATGTACATTTCACAATAATTCTAAACAAGTCAATCAGATACAGCAGGGGATTTTTGGTTGCAAATTTTAAATGTAACTGGGAAAATGTCTTTATAAAATCTAACTTTCAGAAGCAGCTTGGGGTTTGAAAAATGCTTTGCATTTAGATTTAAAAGTGAACAGATAAGTGCCTGAAAAACAACAAGTTCTTCTTCAGCTACTGACCAAATAAAGAAGGACATTATTTAATAAGTATAAATTCAAATATTGCAACATGCTGTTTCTAATCAATTTTTCCCTCAAGAACACATATGTAAAATTGTTAATGTTCAAGGATTGTTAGAAGTCAAACAGGCACTCTTAACACCAAGAACAAGCAATAGTTCATTCTCGAGCAAAACTAAATAACAAGATATACTCAATAAAAAAGTAACGAGACCTGCTATCTATTTGGATAGATTCCCCAACCATGCTTTTTCTCTTTTCTCTGAGATTAAAATTTCTCTGAGATTTGAAATCTTGGATGTAGTTTTCTTCTCTAGTCTATTAAGTTACTATGGTATTTAAATAATAATTATGTAGTCGGTAATTTTTAACTACTACTACTATTTTTTAAATTATTGCATCAAAAATACTCATAAAGTAGAAAATAAACAGTATTATTTTTACCTCACAGTCCATATTGCATTTTGCTTACTAGTAAAGATAATAATAATTTGTAATAAATATTGAAAACTGTCCTCTGAAACCCAAAATAGTTGGACACCAACCCTCCTCTGCATTTCACAGATTTAACTCAAGGTTACTGGCATATGCTGCAACTGATGGAAGGAGACCTACAGGGTATTTGTCTGATAAACATTAGTCTCTAATGTTATACCTGCAGGTATATAAACCACAAAAAGCAATGGATAAGTAAGAATGGTTAAATACATAGGCAGAAAACACTGCAGAGTTAAAATTTCAGTTAACTGAAATTGGTTAAAACCTAGCATTAAAGCTGCATAACTTTTTACAAACAAATGAAGCATAACTATTTTAATAACAACCTACTTTATCTCATACACATTTCACGTTATTTTCAAGTTTAGAAAGACAGCTTTTGTCATAGCGACATGTATGTAAAACATGCTAGTCTACTGAGACACATATCCCTCTAAGTTTTAATGTAGAAGTCATGCACAGGCCTTGAATGCCAAAGTTAGAAGCTGTATGTTACAAATAAATATTTTATATACAAGACCTACCAGATCAATCTACGGAAACATTTAACCTCAGTTGTATTTAACCGTGAGAAAAAAACCTCCAAGCAATTCTACAGAAACTACTAAAATCACTGTTATCACTATTGTTATGGTTTCCCTTCTGTCTTCACAAAAACAACTGAAAACTGTGAGGGAAAAGGATATTTTAAACTTTTGTTTCTGAAACGTCTTAAAAAACTTTTACTGCTGGAGTCAGAGGTGTACATGACTAATTTTAGTCTCCGGTATTTCTTTATCCTTCTTTACTAATTGCCTGGTGTATCCTGGGAAAGAAAATCCCATGGAATTTGTGATGGATCTCACTGAACCCACCTCTGTTATCAGTTGAATAGCTAAGAGCAACTAACAAGGAATAGACACATAGAAGTTTTGAGAAGTAGTTTCAGCTTTCCCCACAAACCAGAGCTCGAATTCAGTGTGATACTGCACACTAAATTCTCCATTTCCAAGATGCACCAAAGCGCAGGATGATTTGGGGTGGAAATAATATTTGAAAGACAGAGTGCTTCTTGAGCATGTAAATGTTCTTTTAATTGCTTGATTGGGGTGAGAAGGCAGCAGGGGTGAGAAGGGTTTGATTTGCTTTATTGGGGTGAGGAGGCAACAAAGGTGAGAAGGGATGGAAGGGAGATTTGGTCTATTTTTTCCCCATCTAAACTTCTTAGAAGCTATTAAATTTTAATTGTTGTAGTTGTTGTAGAAGATAAACCACTAGGCAGAATAATGGCAAATATCTCTGATGAGACACATTAACAATATATCTCGTAATAATACTTGTTTTCCTCTGCTACACAGAAGTGTTCTGAAAGAAGTACGGAACTTGAGCACTGTACCTCATAAGCAATGACAGAAACATACATGATTTTTTTGTAAGACATAGGTAATTTGATACAACACCTAAGTTAAAGGTTGTCTTTCTTATGCATGAGCACAGACATATGTTTACATCTACTTATTTTGTACAAGAGCAAACAGAATGTCCACGACTGCAGAATTATTAAGACGTAAAGAAGTCAGTGATAACTTTTAACTCCTGACTGGTACTTAACTAAAACACAGTAGATTCTAACACATGATGCAAATGTTACTACTAGCACTAACAACATACTTTAAAAATAACATACTGCATTTTCTTTTTAAGATTGATTCTATCCCACTTTGAGAATATCGTTACTTGTCTGTCACTATTCATCAGTCATGACAAAATTTACACCTTCCATCCTGTTGACTGAACTCAGGGACAAAGGTGTTAACAGGAATTTGCAAGCCTAAAGCAATAGCATGTAACTTGTTCAGAACACTGAGTGTAATCATCAACTCAAGGCCTTTCTGGGAATTCTCAACCTTGAAAGTCTGGAATAAATTTTCATAGATTTTTGCATTGGTATCAGCTTAGACTTGATGTTGATACAGGCTTTTGATGTTACCGTACTAAAAACATGCAAAACATAAAACATGCAATGCATACTAGATATGTCCGTAATGTTTTAATCGTGTAAACAATTGCCCTGAGATGGCCTGATCTCTGATGGGGTCTCCACTGCTGTCTCAGAGCAGAAGTAGATAATAATAAACAGAAGATAAATAATAATGAGGTTAAAATAAAATGAAGGAAATAAATTACAACTCAGGAAATAATTTTGTTGTGATAAACAGCATTACAGTATATTTCTATTGCAAATCCATAATGTTGTCTATGGAACTGTTTGGTATCAATGACGAACATCAGAATTAAATTGCTTTCTGAATTAAGATATAGTATTTTCCTTGTACCAAGTAATTTCTTCCCTGGGGATATTACTTATACAATGACTTGCATTTGATAATATGGTCAAGTTATACAATTACTCAATCCTCTGTTTGAAAGCTTCAGCGTCATTAACAGTTGTTCCTTGCCAGCTTTAGGATAGGCATTCAATTGTAGCATGACCTAGAAATCTTTGATATTAAAAACCAGCAAAACCAGTAGCAATAATGATAAGAAACATTTATGCATCTACAGAAATTGTGATGATTGCAGTACAATATTAAAATCTGAATTGATAAAAGCTTCTGCAAAACTGCAGTTTTAGCAAAAAGATGTAGGTATAAGAAGGGAGAATTTACATTGAAAGTTCCCAATTTTCTCTCTTATTTCTGTCCAGTTAAAATTATTAATTTTTAGTCACAGTTGAGTTGATGTAGATAGAGGTTTAATTATGCTTTCTGCAACACTTCAGTTTTAGAGGGTTTTAAAAAAAATAAATTACTGCATCTATTAAAGTACCAGTTGCTGCAGAGTTCTGAAGGGCTGATTTAGTAACTTGCTGATTTACAACTGCAGAGACAGTTGACAATAAATCAATGTTTCCTAGCTCCAGTGAAAAAAACTTGACAGGACTACTTGCTTTAATCCTTCATTTAAAACTCAGGCTTGACCTAATACAATTACTTAGTCAGGGTTGCACATTTCAGACTTCTTCCAAGGGCTCTGGAACTACAACTCTCCAGGAGTAAGAAAGCAGAGGAAAGCTTGGAGCATTGCTACTAAAAATCTCTTAAAATATTTAAGTTTCCAGAAGAAATCACCACCTCTCTTACTCAGTAATGACAGCACTATTTTTCAGAGGGAAAAACCCATCAAAACAAAGGAAAAAATAAAAATAAAACTTCAGAAAAAACCCTTCATATTATAGATGATAGAGTCTGTCACCTTCAGATAACATAAGAAATTCAAAATCATTTTACTCAGAAGAAGAATACTGTGATTTGCTTAAGACAGAAATTATTCTGAATACATCAGGTTTTGATCCAAGAAATGTTCTTTACACAACTGACTTAGTAATATTATCATTGACACTTCAAGGTGAAGTGTAAAGGTCCTTACTGTGGTCTTTTATTAATGGCAGCTGTTCTGAAGGACAACCCAAAACTTAGGTATTGAGGATCCGGTATTAAAGAAAGTATCATAAAATTAAAAGAAGAAAAATAGATTAATTTAGAGGAAGAATTAAAACTACAAAAATCCTATTCTCTTTGATGACTGGCAGCCTACTGGACAATCTAACCACCAAAATTCATGCAAGAACACTGAGCCTTATCTGGTTTTATAAATGTATATGACTACACAGATGCCAATAGTAGGACCACCTAATGCAAAGGATTTCAATCCATGGTCAACTTCTCCAGAAAAAAAGGAATAAATAACTTCAAGTAAGTTGATAATGATTGCTGCATGTATCTGCTGTAATCAGTAGTTACGAAAAACCTTGTGATGTCGCTTTATTAAACTTAGCAAAATAACCAAAATCTTACCTTGATACTTGAAATAATAACTCATTTCTAAAACAAGCTAACTCTCCTCCAGAAAATTCCAAAATAATATATCTATAAAGGGATTTTAATTTTTTACCCACATAAAATATTGAAAAGGAATAATACTTCATAGATTGGCCAAATTATCTTCACATATTAGCACCCACTGCTTATTTTAAATAATTTCATTTAGCCTTCCCACAGTCAGTTTCCTTGCCTGTAGCATTAGGAAAATGCTTTTTCAATCCTGATGAGTGTTTTGATGTCCAAGTTAGAACTTATTCATAAAAATACTATACATTGATAAATACCAGAATGTATGTTAAAAATCTGTTCATTCAATTCACTCATTTGATACTGTAATTGAGTCTGGCTTGTTTTTAAGAAGTACATGAGAACAACAGTAGTAAATGTATTTCACACATGATTTGTTTTATCTTTCACTATTCTGTATTTCAAACAAGCTAGAGCCCTTTCTTCAAACCTTGTTTCCTAAATTGTAAGAGTGACCTCTAGTGCTTCACTGCTTTGGTGTGTGATGCAAGTCTCCCCTGCAATGGTTTCAATATGCCTCCTTGTAAGCAACTGATTTAGTTCTATGCATAGTGTCAAATGCTATTAATGTGCAATTCAATTATCATGGTCTTGTGAAAATGGATGTATTCATAAGCTGTACAATGTAGACTGATGAAGAGAATTAAAGCTACAGTAGGGTGTTTAACAAGAGGAACTTAGCGTTCATGTTTAGGGCTACAGTATGCACTTGAGTATCAAATGAAATATCATTACTGAACAACAGCACAAGATCATTTTGGTGCTACAATGTGAATGTTTGCCTAACATTTAGTTTACAAACCATACATAATGCAAAACCCTATGCTACAGACCCACAGAGCACTTCAAACTTCTCTGCCATTGCTCAGATGTTTCCAGGAAGCTGTCCCCTGCCACTGGGCTGTAAGGTTATTCCTGAATGTTCCTCCTTGCTTTTGTAGGCACTTTCCTCTCATAGAGGCACTGCTCCTGCCCTCCCTATTCCTGTGAAGCACAACCAGTGCGTTAATAGGAATGTAAGAAAATATGCTTAGTTCAGGCTATGAGCATCTGGATTTTAGGCCACCGTTCTACCACAAGGATGCAAAATAAAATTCTTCAGATTGCTGAAGCTGAATCAAATAGAACCAGAATAGCTCAGAACTATAAGTTAATGAAAAATCCCTTGAAAGTTAGTTTCTTGATAAGTTTTCTTGTTTGTGTGTGTGGTTTTTTTTTTTTTGTTTTTTTTATATTTTAAGATAAATAATCTAATTAAACACTGGAAACAGAGATTTTCAGGTATATGTCAGATTTGCCTCCTAGAGGGCACATTGCCTTTAAGACTGTAATCACTATCTTTATTTTGCAATTCCACCCTACTGGCTAACTATGAATTACTAATTTTTTAAAAAACTTTCTGCTGGAACTGACAGCCTTCTCTTCTTTTGTCATGCATGAAGAATATTGCCTAAGTAGTCAATGCTGAGAATATAAAATCTTGCTATCCACATTCTTCCTTGTTAGAGTTATATTGCTTTTGAACTGCAGAGTAATATTTATCAGAGTTATTTGAGTGTCAGCTTAATTTAGGATATGCAGGTATTTCTTTCAAAATTATGAATTCCTAAAAATTAAGCTGAAACACTACACAAAAGAAATCTGCCAGTAATTTCTATGCAGGACACAATTCCTTGAAAAATGCTGCACTTTTATAAACAGAAAATAGAAATGAAAAAGGAGCTGAACATGCATCCCTTAGCAAAATGCTGCTTTCAGAGACTCTTAGACTGCAAGCTTCATAAACAGTATTCTGTACAGACTCATTACAAAAATCTATAGCAGGATTTTAGAACATTTTCAGCCTAGTAACTTGCTGCCATGATTTCAAAACAGTAAGCATTTTCCTCAAAAAAAATTTTTATTCTAAATGCAAATAAAATACCCCAGAAGTTTTCAGATTGCTCTGGATTGAGTTTTAAATCATTTGCAATACTTACGTTTATTCCCTGCCACTGTCGCGTGCCAGTTACAAACAGACAGCAAAAACAGCAGCATCCAGAAGATTTCAGTGACAGAATCCATTTTCACGTTCAGTGAGGCACCCGAAAGAACCGGAGTATTAGGAAACAGCTGCTCTATACTTCAGTCCTGCTCCTGCCTCCTCCTTCTGTCTCTGCCTTTTTACGCAGAGCTTTCTCGAGGCCAGACACCTCAGTCAAACGCACTCCGCGTCTGCTCACACATACGCACACACCCCCAATTCTGCTTTTCCCTCCGACGACAGCAATCTCGGAGAAGCGGCGGCGCGAAGATCTCCCTCGATTTCACGGAATCACACAAAGCTAAACTGCCAGACTTGCTCAGTGACTTAAGCCTCTCATTCGCCGCGCGTCCTGGACACCCCTTGTGGTGACAGGTAGGAAATGTGGGGCTCTGCTCAAAGCCAGACAATGAGCCAGAGCAGCCAACACATGACCACTGAGACGCAGTCGCCTAGGGGCTGCTCGCCCTGGTCGGTACTGTGTCATTATATATCGAGGGGGTTTTTTTGGTGGGTTTTTTTTTTTTTTTTTTTTTTTTTTTTTTTTAATGGGGAAGCGGGGCAGAGCACTCTGCGTGCTGCAGTTTTTTCACAGAATCACAGAACAACCAGGTTGGAAGGGACCCATCGGATCTTCTGGTCCAACCATTCCTATCTAACACTAAACCAAGCCCCTCAGCATGGTTTTTACACTTTCAGTTCTATGTTATTCTTTAATAAACACATTTTGACTGTAGTAGAGAGCATGAGCTTACAAGGAAAAATAGCAGTTGACCTTTACTTATGAAGTAAATGTAGGACCAAAAGATCAGCTGATCCTCAGATGAATGCACTATTAATATCCCTCTTAAGATTTATCAGTATTAATACTGACATTAAAGAATTAAATTTTCAACTCCTAAGAGTAAACACTTATAAACCTGTGATTGTGCTGAGATTTCCCAAAAATACTTACACCCTAAATACCTACATAAAGTAAATTTTCTTTCTATACTCTTGCAAAGAGGAAGGTGTTTAAAACTGTCCCAGTGTTTGTACTTAATTTACATTGGAATGAGCTTGATTTGGGAATACACTTAAGAGGAATTTTAGATCATTATAGTTAAACTATATATGAAACATTTTTTTGCAAAACTGTCCAGATTGCTGGGTATGTTAACTATAGAAAAGATGCAGTTCCCAAGTATGACCAATAAGCCACTTACTAGCAAACTTCCCACATGAACATGAGGAAGAATTTCTTTCTTTAAGAGTGACTGTGCACTGGATCAGGCTTCCTAAAGAGCATATGGATTTTCTTTCTTTGGAGATATTCAAAACCCACCTGGACACACTCCTGTGGAATCTGCTGAAGTTGGAATCTGCTTTGGGAGAGAGTTGGGCTAGATCCCAGAGGACCCTTCCAACCCTGACCATTCTGTGATTCTGCGATTAATGAGGGCAAGTGCTGCATTAAAGGACAACATCATGGCTCCATCACTGCTACTTCTGCAGGGCTTCCAGAAGTACACACACTGTCTTTATATTTTGGCAGAAATTACTATGACAATACACTAAATAAGGACTGTTAAATAAGTTACTGTCAGGTACATAGTCTGCAGACTTAGAAATTGCAAATTCAGTCCAGTGGCCCCATTTTTTTTTTATTCCCTGCTTCCTATGAACTGTTTAGGTGCTCAGATATACTTACTACTGTTTCCAATGGAAAGGATTCTCACATCTATATGTCAGACATTGGGCACCATGCTGCTGAGTTTCCTTCTTGCATGCTGCAGAGACTATGGCATTTAATGTAAATTGCCTGGTAGAACAGTTTGGTGTCAGGAACAACTACAGGACGCAAATGAACTGTGAATTAAGCCTGAGAAGCATCTGAACTTTAGTTGCTTATTTAAATCAACTTCCCAAGCCCCTGAAAAATACTATGATTGAAAAAGAGAAGGAAGAGTAAGTTGTGTTTCAGTTTGATGCTACCTTAGCCAGACGAATTCAGGTTTTGTAAAAATGTACTCAAGGTTACGCCAAAACATCAAAAATAGAATGCTAAAAAAAATATAATTAGAAAGGTGATTAATGGAGCTCTTGCTAACATTCTTTTAAAAACATCAGATCAGCTTGATTAAGATTAAAAAAAAGCCTATTTCTAAGCTACCATACTGGGCAGAAAGATTCAGGGGAAGTAAAAATAATCTGTTGTGCATTTGTTCTTCCTCTTCTTCATGACAACTTTTAGTTGGGAAGAAAAGGCATAGAGAAACTGCATTAAAGATTATTTGGATCATAAACTGCTTTCCATCTCTCTTAAATCTTCCTCTAAATTGTGATCCAGATTGCCAGGATTTAGGACAATTGTAGAGTAACTTGACTATAAGCTAGCTTTCTTTGTCACATAGTTACTTCAGTTACTATTGGCCTTCTGACTAAAATAATATAAGCATAAAAGTGTCCCCTGTGCTGCATCCCATTTTTAAAGTATATCTCATGAGATGGTCCTAGGCTCTGTAACTACACAAAATTTCATGTTTAAAAATAGGACAAATATCATATAAAATCTTGACAAGGACTTTCAGTGGGGACCTCAGGGCCTTGAATTAAAAGAATTATTATTCTGGTAAGGTAATGCAAATTCAATATAAAGGCCAGTGGCACTTTGGGCAAATATTTTTTCTTCTAAAATAGCTTACAGTCACCAAAAAGGTGAATCTAACAGAGAAAGGTCATAGGATTACTTTTAAGCTAAATTACAAGTCAATTCATAGTTTGATAGAATGTACAATGCAATATATAGTGCATTGCAATATAATGTAGGAATATACTTTTATAATTATGGAAAAGCCAGTCAGAGCAAAATATGCTGAAATGTGTACATGTGTTTGTGTGTGGACAAACAGAACTACAGAAGTCTATACAACACTATATATCTAGAATGTCAAGTTAATCATCATCTTTAACCGAGGATTACTGTATGTTTTCTAAAAAGCACATAACTTGATTCACCTAGAATATTGAAATATCCTCTCTGCTTTGGCTTCATAACATCTCTCCCTCCTGCATCCATGACATATTTCTGCTCATGTAATCTTATGTCTCTGTTCCACCATCTCATTTTCCTTTCTCTTCCATTCAATGCCCATGTTTTCTTTAACTTCTGAGCTCCTCTTTGTGGAACTCAAAACAACTCTTTTCTGTTCCTGTTTGACTGCACAGGTTTTTTTTGCGTGCCTCTTTTCTGATTAACCTCTTATTTTCCTTACTTTTTTAGTATTTTGTTTTCTTTCTTATGTCTTGCCTTTCAAATTTCACCTGCATGCCAAAAATCTTATTTGTTTTATATCTCTTTGAAAGGTAATAGAGGATTTTCCTAGTAAATCTGCTTATATGTATTAATTAGAAAGACTGCAAGTTCCACAGCATAATGATTATGCACTGTTATAGATTCATCCTAACAGTGGAAACATCTGCAAAATTTGGGTTTGCAAAATTTTAATAGTTTTATTTGGGTACTTCCAGTCTTCATTTACAAATGAAGGACTTTGTAATGAAGTCCTGTTTCTTAGTAGACAGAAACTAATAAAAAGTAGTTCTTCTTCAAAATTATTGTCACTGTGACTTCCTGACTATGAAGAGGCAGCACTTTTAAATTCATGTGGACTGTACTCCTAGTACTACTGTCATCTGCTTATTAATTGTAAAACAGTTGCAAACGATGATGTGGACATAGGGCAATTATAAGCTATAAGCCAGCAAAAGCATTTTCCTTTATCTCTGGTAGAAAGTCAGCTTTACATGAGAACAATTACTTACATTTTCAGTGTATCACAGATATGCAGTATACATTATTTAATGACAACAAATGTAATAAATTAATATTTGTTTGCAAAGCACAAACATAGAAGTAAGCAAAGTCAACAACATCAATACTGGCTTACTGAAAATACTTGCTTTACTCCTTCCTGGTAAATTCCTTATTCCCAATGAAGTCCTCAGAAACCATCAATCAAACTGGAAATTACCTATTCATTTATTACCTTCTTGATCTCACTTTTAACTAACACAGCTCCAGCAAGCCAGCATTTTCTGTATCCAAGCAGCTGTGCCACTTTATCCTTGTTTCAAGAAACTAGAGAGAAATAGATAGAAGGTTGAACCATTTCTGTTCTTTTTCTCCTGTTCGTTTCTGTTTTCTTGATCCCCTCTTCTGCCGCATGGCTCTGGTTAACATTCCTTCTAGTGCCACCTGCTGCAGTTTTAATGGTGTTACAGATTTCTCTTTACAGCTTTTAGTCATATGACACAGCTGGAGAATGTACCTTTTTAATGCAAACTGAACTCTTTCAAGATCATGTAAAATCTGCTTCCCAACGCTATCAGCAACCCTGCAGAAAAACACTGCAGTAATTGTCTCCAGAAACTGCAGAGAGCAGAAGTGCACAGAGACAAATATGAACCAAAAAGAAATGAACAGCAGATAAAGCTAGGTACACTAATAATGGGATCTGGAACATTTTTTTAATCGTTTGTAAGACAAACTAAAGTTCATATCCACCTAATACTACTACACTTTTATTTTTAATCATACATGTCTGTAAGAGGAATGGGATAGAATAAAAACTGCTTGTCAGAAATAAAGGCAGTGTGTCTAGTAGCCCTTAACAGTGTTTTTTTTTTTTCTACACTGGGGTAGAATACTACCGTCACAAAGCTGCAAGTTTTATGTCAGGCTGTATTTCTTAAAAAGACAAAAATGAAAAAGGCTATCTATGTTTGGCACATTTTAAAAATTATTGCAGCTAAATATTACTTAATTAGGTATTTAAAACCTTTTTTTTTTTTTGCCAGTGATACATGAAGCAGAATAGTGCATATGTGGCTCCATGCACCTGCAGAAGAATTCACTCCTTTAACATTCTTGTAAACATGCGTTTGAAGGATGGAACCACATGTGTGGCTGCACAGATGGTTTATCTGCTGGTGCTGTTTGGTCATTCAGATTTCTCACCTGAAAATGAGAAAGTGATCCTGAAGGTACCTGTTTTTGACATTTTGTGAAAACACGTCCTATTAGCCATTGTGAAACTTCTCATTCCATAGTCAAGCATTTTATTTCTTAGACAGTAAACACACTATGTTGTGGCTTCCAATAAAGGAAGAGAGACTTTCAATACAGGACACTAGAGAATGACTTTATGCATCTTTTAACAAAATCTTTAAGAAGTCTAAGGTGAAGGGGTAATTTTTTAAAAGGATAACAAAAAAATAATCTGTGGGAAGAAGAGAAATGGAGTAAAATAAAAGGAAGCAAGAAAACACACTTGCAGGACTTGATACTAAGCTAGTTTGGTGACTTTGATCCTAAGTAGAGTTTTTTCTTGAGAGCAGAATAGTTAAAGACGTGGAGATTGAAAGGAGATGGTGATATCATAAGGCATCATGTCAGTTTATCAAAGGTAGATCATTGTACAGTAAGTTCAAAGAATCATTAGGATGGAAAAGACCTCTGAGATTATCCTAATGTCCAATCTAAACTTTCCCTGATGCAGCTTAAGGCCATTCTTTCTTGTCCTATCGCCTGTTAGGTGGGGGAAGAGACAACACCCACCTCTCTACAACCTTCTTTTAGGTAGCTGTAGAGAGCAATAAGGTCTCCCCTCAGACTCCTCTGCTCCAGGCTAAACAATCCCACTTCCCTCAGCAGCTCCTCATAAGACTTATTCTCCAGTGCCTTTACTAGCTTCTCTGGACCTACTCCAGGACATCAGTGTCTTCCCTGTAGTGAAGTACCCAAAACTGAACACAGTTTTTGAGATGTATCCTCACCAATGCTGAGTACAAAGGCAGAATCACTTCGCTGATCCTGCTGGCCACACTGTTACTGATACAAGCCAAGATACCACTGGATTTCCTGGCCACATGGGCACACTGTTGGCTCATATTTAGTTAGCTGTTGACCAGCATCCCCAGGTCTTTCTCTACCAGACAGCTTTCCAGATACTTCTCCCCAGGCCTGTAGTACTGCGTGGGGTTTGTGTCCCAAGTTCAGGACTCTGCACTTGGCCTTGTTAAGCCTCATCCCAGAGATCCAGCCTGTTTAGATCCCTCTGTAGAGCCTCTCTACTCTCCAGCAGATCGACACTTCCTCCCAGTTTAGTGTCATCTGCAGATTTGTTAAGGGTGCTTTCAATCCCCTCATTCAGACCATCAATAAAGGTATTGAGGAGAATGGGACCCAGCACCAAGCTCTAGGGAACATCGCTTGTGACTGGCCTCCAGCTAGATTTAACTCCACTCACCACTACTCTTCAGGCCCAGCCTGCAGCCACTTTTTAATGCACCAGACAGTACACCTGTCCAGGCTAGTGGCAGCCAGTTCCTCTAGTAGGATACTGTAGGAAATGATGACAAAGGCTTTACTAAAGTCCAGGTACACTACATCTGCAGCCTTTCCCTCATCCATCAAGCAGGTCACCTTGTCATAGAAAGCTATCAGGTTAGTTTGGCAGAGCCTGGGAGATATTTGTAATGGGAATGCAGTATTGTAATATATTATTGTAGTAAGGAAGGTTTCTGAGCTGGGAATGGAGTAAAAGCCAGAAGACCCAATAGGAAATGAACAAAGGATACAGAGAACCCACCTCCCTATTTTTAGTTTTGTTGTCTAAGGTTTAGAAATATGGATTTAAAAACCTTCAGATGTGATCAAGGCTGAGAACCCAAGATCCATACCATGGATTTTGAGTCCAAATGCCAGATGTTTTGGAAAAGTTTACAAATAATGGAATAACTCCTCTGTAATTTTCTAAAGGAGACAGTTAAATTTTGGAAAGGATTGTGGTCTGACACTCCTGTTTGGTGTAGATATGGACGTCTGACCAGTCTGTGAATGCTTCTACATTAACAATGTATGAACATTATTCCCTTAATTTAGTGCACTGTGCAGATAAACTTAGGTCATGACTCATTTAGCATTCATGTTCATGGAATTCTCATTCACAGCTCACTTTCTCTGGGCACCAGACAGGCAGCTTAGTTGCCTGGCTGAAATGGGAAAATTTCACTCACCTGTAAGTCAGTTGTGAAACTGCTCTCATCATGTCCAAGGCTGTGGGTACACAATCTCATGCAAATAAGACAGCAAAGCATTCAGTCTGGACTCATCTTGTGTCTGGTTACCCAGTGTATAAGAAACATAGTTCAGGTCTGTCTGTACCCGTTTAAGAACATCTTCCGTGGTTTTCTTTATGTATCAAGCCTAGAATTCATTGCCAAGAAAGCAGAGTCATGAAACTATGATAACGTAATGAGCCTGTGTTTTATTCCTTTATACAAAAAACAAACTTCCTTGAAGTGGAAATATTAGGAAGATAAACTTGAATAAGTTGTTTATGTAAAATTTGTTTAGACTGTATGAGTAAAAATGCAGCACTACTAGACTTTTGTTATGTGTAATCATTTTGTTTTCAAAATCTGTCAATTCAGTGGAAAGCAGACAAGGGTTCAGTTGCAATATAATAGAGGATGTTGCTTACACAAACCTAGTTTCCTCAGCATTAGGAGAAAAAGCCATGTAATTTGGCTTCTCTGTTTTAATTTGTGTGAAATTGTTCATTTGCCAACAGAATTTGTGACTGCATTAGGATACAAGTCTGGTGCTTTGTTAAAGCAATGTGTAACAGAGAGATAATATGAAAGAAGAAAAGCAGTAAACAGACTCGTGCAAATTCAGCAAGGTCAAAAATATGGGACTTAGCTTTTTCAAAAATATATTTCTAAACTGAATGGGCAGGTCTCACCAGCATTGCTAGCACTTTGACTAAGCTGTAAATAACCATTATTTCATTGATCTGGACTTCGTCTTATGGACCAGAGTCAGATTCTACACACTGTGGGTTAACAGTTGCTGGCATTGCTCAAAGCAGTAAGACACACACACAGTTCTATGAAGGTAAATTATCTTTTTCCATTTTATTCTGGTTTGATTTGTTGGTTTTTGGTTGGTTTTGTTTTGTTTTGGTTATTTTCCCTTTAGCTATTATTTTGCAGACATCAGATAGGAGAAAATCACTTTACTCTTTTTGTTGTTAATTCCTTATTTCCTTTGTGTACTATATGCATAATATCTAACCTGAATGTGAAGATTTGATTATATGTGGCACATATACAGGATAGCATGAGAAACTCTCAATATACCAGTGCCTAAGTAGTAAATATGTTCATGATCTCTTTAAGGAGTAGAATTTCATTGCAGATGGGTAGTCTGCCTTTATGTTAGTATGAAATAGAGACACGAAGAGGGAGAGACATTTGGGATACAAGCAGTGACAGAAGATTAGCAACCACAGGAATAGTTCTCCCTATCCATGTCAAGAAACAATCAAGCTCTTGCAAAGGCTGTTTCATTCTGAATATAAAATAAGCAATTTTTTTGTATGATTCTCTTTTGTATAAAACAAAAAAGAATACATTCTTCTTGTGCTTTTTCATTACTACAGACACGACTGGACAAATTCACTCACTTATTTAGGCTACCCTTTTTGCTGAATACTGCATCAAGAACCTAGACAAGCTCTTATATGACAATGAGAGATCCATGGGAATTATGTATTTCTGTGTTTGATCTCCAGGGAAATCTCATGAAGATACAGCATCTCAAAGTCCTGGGATAGTAAACAAGATGCTAATGAATCAGAGGTGCCTAGCAGCTTTCTCCAGCTGTCATTCTGTCCTTTTTCCACTTAACTACCAGCAAGATATTTTTCCCACAAGGTTGGTAGAATAACAAAAAAGGCAGTAACCAGTTGGTTTAATACACGGTATGACATATTATTGCCTTATTTGTTCTAGTGCTTAATTCATAGTCTTTGCACAGTCATTGTTACCTTTGTCCTGGAGGGTGTACTTTATTTACAAATAGTTCATGGTATGCTGCCACTGCAGTTTACCTAAAGCAGCATTAAATTCTGAGCCCAAACTTTGGTGTTCTTTGAAACAAGAACTAATATGCAATAAGGAAGACAGCAATGGAGCATCCACATTGCATTGGAAGGAATGTCTTGAAGGACTACTGCAGAGGCTAGGCATTTGTTTCTTTGCACTAGGAATCAAGGTTCGCTTCAGATCCTCACACTTGATGCAATTACAGGGAGGATTATATTTTTTAGAACTTCCATTCTGTCATTTATCCCTCCTGAAACAGTAGATAATACTCTGAGTTTCCCACAAATCAAGGTTTAGTATGATCGTTCTCAGTACTTTTCCCATAGAAGAGAATGATTTTTCTGTAATATATCCTTGATTGAGTTGCGCATACCCTTGCTGATATCAGCAATACTGTTAGTGCAGTTAAAAACTAAGCAGGGCTATGAAACATGCAGATTTTATGGAGATGTGAAAGAATGTAAGCAAAGAACAGACAAACTGACAAGTGCAGAGATTACTTTTGTGAGAGGAAAGGATTACAAGGGAATTCCATAATCAACCAAAATAATTAGGCAAAGTGTTGGTCTTATTTATCATTTCAGAATCACTCAACAGAATACACTGGACATAAATTGCTGAGGTTAAAAAAACCCAAAAAACAGAAAACAAGCAACCACGTATAGAAAAAAATAAAAAGAAAGAGAGTAATTCTTAGTTTAACTATAGCTTTGCATCACTGAAAAGGTTCTACATACTATGCTGTCATTGCCTTCTGCAGAAACTCTCCAACTTTGAATAAAAGGAGCTGAAAGAGTTCTGTACTCTTTTTATCCCCAGTCCTATTTTTATTCTGGGAGTCCAGACGGGGATTGCCACATAGTGAAAGCCATCTATGCTGGTGATGACCACTTTCTTTATCTGGAAAATTCTTTCCCTTTTCCTGTAACCCTTTTACAAAAACTTGTTGACTTTTACAGTCAATGTAATACAAGTTACTATTTGTCCAGTAGCTGATAAAGAGTTTACAAATGGATGGGGTTTTTTTGCTTTTATAATGTCCTTAATAACAAAAATTCTTACAAAAGACTGAATAAAATTCATAGCCAGTGTTGTATAGTGATGGATCTGCTTATTCACTTGTGTGTTGTCAATGATATAATATTAATCTCACAGATGTCACGTTCAATATGCTTTATAGTTGTTCTTTTGCTTTTTCATGTTTTAATAATCCAGAAGAAATAAAGTATTCAACTGGTTTTGCTGTGTTTTGAAGTGCAACTTCATGCACTTTGTGAATGAAATGATTATAAGCTCTTTATTTCTTATATAACTTATAAAAGAAATAGCAATAATTAAAACCTGGGTCTTTGTATTAAGACAGAGTAATGAGCTCTCAGTGATTTATAACTCTGTATGAATAATGCTGACTCTTTGCTTTTAATCTGTACATAGAAAAGAACTAGTTGACCACTACTGAAACTTTTATATGGATTTGGATTCAAAATTCCCCATTAAATGATCATGCAAAACTTTATCAATCTTTATCTCATATTATTTAAGTGCTAGAACTTCAGAATATTTGCACACAACAAAACCAATAAAAAATATTCTCTCTTGTAGCTGTGAAAACGACTATACTTCCAGTGTTCCAGTCTCAGTCACAAAGCTATCCATGGGAATTTTATTAAGCCAGAAAACTGACTCTGTGGAAAAAGAGTAGTTCTAAAAACATAATCTTTAAATACAGAACAGTATCTTCAGAATAGATGTCTATGTTTAAATTTGTGTTTATGACATTTAAATAATTATTCATTCTGGATAACAAAGAATTGATAGATTCTTGGTATTTTGACTAATGAAAACAAACCCTAATTTCACTTGGATATTGGCTTAAAATGCGATTATGTCCATTTTAGAAACTAGTTAACTTTAATAAGTCTAGTTGTCTTTAATAAGAGAGAAATATAAGCCAATAATTTAACACTAGTCTAATACAAGCTATTGAATATACATTGCTTGCACAGCTTTCCTAAGTAAGTCTGAGTCGTTTAGGGCAAGATGAAAAGGAAGCTACCAAAGACTTACAAGTTAAGTGTTGCATCCCAGATTTCAGAGCTACAAAATACAGCTACCAATTAATACTGAAATCACCTCACCTTTACTCCCCAAAATGTCTCTATATTCACTTGTTCCTGGAAGAACTGCTCTTCCAGTACAGCAAAGTGGCATTCTTATACTAACTGAGCCCCAGAATCAAAGCATGCACCCTGTTGAATCTTTCACCAGGCAGTCATAGCCAGTTTTCAGTGTGCATCTAACAGACGTTATGATCCACTAACTATATTACGGCCAAAAACATCCTTTGCAAACTGTGGTTTCTGTGGCATTTTGTCTTTCCTTTTCCACAGCAGTCTGAAGATTGTAGTGCTTGCCCCATGAGTGGAAAACACCAGTCATCCTAAATGGAAATTGAAGCCATGTATCTCTACTTCTTAAAGGGTCAAGTTTGAATAGTAGAGGGAAATTTCTTCCGTTTTCAGAAACTATTCCATTGTCAAAAAATAGTTTTAGATTCCCTGGCTATTAAGAAATGAGAATAAGCACATAAACAAGCATAACATTACAGTCTAGGAATCAGAAGGATACATCTGAACTCCCCTTATATTTCCCTGGACTAGGTCCATCTTTTGCATAGTGACTGCTCTATGTAGAGTGCAGAAACAATTCCATGGCTAAAGCTCCAGGCTTGTTACTCAGCTCCAGCGCTATGTTACCTGTATTTTAGGTGCAGGGAATTAGGACTTATGACCATTCCAGTTCCCACATTTTTCAAAGAATAGAAATAACTGTTACTTTTGCATGTCTCAAACCTGTATAAAAAAGGAAAACATTATTAATTGTTAAGTGCATGGGCAATATAATAATGAAACCATTTTAATGCCTAAGATAAATAAATCTAGTAATACAGTTTTCAGTCAAAATATTTCTTATGGTTTTTTGTGATATCTTTGTTTTGTTTATACAGTTTAAGCACAATTAAATTATAAAAGAGAAGCTGTTAATAGGATTGACTAATCAGAAATACAAAGGTAAGAAGTTGCCTCATATTTATAGACTGTAGTACCTGTGATAAAAAATCATCTCTCTTGAAGCAGTCTTTTTGAAATCTTAAGCTTTAGAGAACTTCAAGGTATATTTTACATTTTTTTTTAAAACTGTTCACTTTTCTCTCCCCTGTTTTACAGAATCTTTATATTGGTTTGTTACAATAACCAGTAAGAGAAGATGCTACTTATTCTTTATTACTTTTATAATTTCCTCCTGTGTGACAGGATTATCTTCAAGGAAATTAAGCACAGGAAATTCTGTAGTAATATATACAATAGAACTATGGCCAGGCAAAGCAACACAAGAGCAAGAAAAGCCGCAGAAAGCCTCTGCGAAGGACACTTTATATGAGTCTGCAAAATACAACATTTTTCTCATTTACTTTAGAAAATAAATGAATATATTTAGCATAGGTAGGATCTAATTCTGGTTTTCTTTTTCTATGACAGCTTTTTAGGCTGAAATATTTACAAAAATAGAAAACTTTGCTTTGTTTCACATGTAAATACACACACAATAAATCCACTTTTTGATCCTGATCCAGGCTTTAGATAACATCACTGGGAAGCCTTGCATCAGTTTCAATGAGTTTTTTTTCCTGGACCTCAACTGGGTCATTTATTGTAACAAGCATACACTTAAAGCCAAAAATTATGTTTGTATTTTAACAATCAAACTATTGAATCTGTTAAAACACTGTTCAAATCCTACTTCAAGTAGAAAAAGCTTTATTTGAGATTGTAGGTAAAATGTGTACAAAAAAAAAGCATGACTTTTTTAAGCAAGTGATGCTCTTGGTGCCTTGTTCCACTTTGAGTCCCATTCTAGGATATTTTTGAGTAATTTAAACACAACAGCTTTGAACTACGTAGTGTAGGTTAATTTTCAGGGCTGATCATTCAGATTCACCAGTGTCTCCCATTCTCTAAATAGTGGCTGGCTGACAATACAGATCAAAAGCATAATTTTGAAATGTCACTTTTACGTTCTACAGTAAAAACAGAGTACAGGCTTCTGGGAGAAGGAAAGCTCATGATCAAGCGATACTGAAAAACTGTCTGGATGGAATACAGTTGAACCATAGAATATAATACCAGGTTGGGAGGGACCTCAAAGACCATGTGGTCCAGCCTTTCTTGACAAAAGCACAGTCTAGAAAAGATGGCCAAGCACCCTGTTCAGCTGAATATTAGAAGTGTTCAGTGTTGGGGAACCCACCACTTCCCTGGGGATATTATTCCAATGGCCAATTGTTCTCAATGCAAAAAAATTTCTGACTCTGTTCAATCAGAATTTCCTCATGAGAACCCCTCTTTTTCTATGCAAAAAAATGTGAAAAAGGGAGCCTCCATCTTCTTTGTAGCCACCTTTTAAGTACTGGAACATAATATTTCCTGTAAGTCTTTTTTTCTTCAAAGGTGGACAAACTCATTTCTCTCAGCCTCTCCTCATATTGGAGGCTCACCAGTTCTTTGATTGTCCTTATGGCCCTTCTCTGGACTGTCTGCATGCTGTGAACATCTCTTTTTTGCATAGTAAGGACAAAAACTGAACACAGTATTCCAAGTGCAGCCTGACAAGAGCTGAGAAGAGTGCTTCTTCATCTTGGGTGCTGAGCCCTTGTTATTGCAATCCAGCATCACGTTGGCTTTCTTTGCCACAGCAGCACTCTCCTCACATATCAAGCTTGTCCACAAGGATTCCCAGGTCCTTTTCCACAGAGCTGCATCTCCCCAGGTGGGTAGATCTCAGCCTGTGTTGCACTCCTAGATTATGTTTTCCCAGATGCAAAAGAAACAGTATTCTAAGCAGAACATATCAGCCTACTAGTGCCAATAGAGATGCTGCACACATTTGTGCAGGGTAGTCTACGGTGGATGTAAAGACAGTCCCAGCTCTAGATTTCAGTAGTTCATTCACTGATTATGTTTCAGCATTAGCAATGTTATCCTAACACCTGTTCTTCAGATACCTGTGTGAATATAACTGTGCGAGGGTTTGAGAATTTCCAAGTTAACTGAAGACACATTTCAAAAAAAGTATAACCCTTTAGTCATAAACAGTTGACCAAGTCTCAGATTTTTCATCTCATGATTCGATGGGAGGAACTCCTCCAGATTCTCACCTGTTTAGTGTGACAGCAAATTAGCACAGCAAGCAGTGTTTCCATGGATAAACTGTTGCATAAACATGTGTGCGCACTCTCTGGTAGGAACAAAATGGGCCCCACAGTATTTTAGAATAAGTGACGGGGTGGACTCTCCCTCAACCTTTCTTCCACTCAATTTAGCAGCACAGAGGAGAACTGTCTTTGATAAGACTCGTAAAAGAAAGTCCACTTACCTAAGAGCAATTCCAAACCTTATGAGTGCTAGTGTAGTGACTCTCATGGACACATGAACTAACACAGCTCCTCTGTAGTGCATCTCTGACAAAGACACTACAGAGCATAAAACACAAAAGAGAAAAACATATCTTGCATGCAAAAGGAAACTAACACAAGTAATGACTGAAGTTCCACAACAAAAAGCAAATGCAGAATGGCCTTCTTTGAAATCAGAGGCTGAGGTGGTAAGAGCATCATTAGTCTCTGAAATGGAGACAAACTTAAATTACTGTTACCTTCAACCAAGTGAAAAAGAAAACCAAGATAACTACCAGCAACCCAGATCTTTACTAAACCAAATGCTTTCTTGATCTCGGCCAGATAAATTTGATCCCAAAATATGAGATGGAAGCATCTGGTGTGATAATGGTAATCCTGGTCTGGCAGGAGTTTCTGACCTCCTCTCAGAATCTTCTTCCAGCAGCACCCACACCCTTGACCTGTTCACACAATCTTAACTACCTGGCAAAAAAAACCCCATGCAAACTCCCTGTCCCCAGGGCTAAACTGTACAATGGATCTTTGACAAAAGATCGTGAATCTATTATTGTTTCCTACTCAGTGTGCAATAAGCTAATATGAAATATTGTCTTTTCAATGTATGCCTGATTTAGTACATCAGTGCATAACAAATTACGCATGCCCAGTGAATAAAGCTCTTCCTGAGACTAAGGTTTTTTTAACCTGTGGTCTTGATTTTCAGTAGTATAAAGCTGTGATTGCTGAATCTGTGAAGCTGCCTCCGTCAAGACTGGTTCCATCCTGCTATTGGTACAACACTTTGGTTTAAGCAACACCTTATAATTTCTGTTTCCAGTATATTCTGCATACTTGTGACATTTTCCTTGAGTACAAAAAGCATGAGCAGGAGGGATCACCATTAAGTACAACAAAGTCACTTACTCAATATTGATAATATTATTGAAATTCCTCTTGGGCCAAGAAAAGTCGTTTTTTTTCTTTGCTCAGATGTCAGGAATTACTTCAAAAAAACCTGCAGAACACATAAATTTAACTCTATTATTGGAGAAGTAAAACTTGCAGAATGTAATAGATTTGTAAAACAACACCCCACAGCAAAAATTAGTCTTCCAGTTACCCAGTAAAAAGGAATTGACTCACACCAGAATATTCATGGAAAGCAATACCCTTTATCAGCTGAGACAGGCTTCAGAATTGCTGGGGTGGTGGCAGTTAGTGGGGAGAAAATTTGCAAGTTAAAGAACAAAGAGCAAGGAGAGGGGCATTCTAACATACCCTGTCAGAGTAGTGGCATGTGTCCACAGGTGTGAAAGTAGGGCATGGAAAGTAGAATTTTTGTAGATATTGGCACAATCTTGTTGCCTCTATATTGTGTACCAGATGGGGCTTGGACAGAAGCAAAACTCTGACTAAATCCTCATTAATTACCATTGAAAAGATAGGGCTGAGAGAATGGATTTGTGTTGAACTTGTACTGAGTTGCAGAAGAAATTCAGGCCAGAAGACAAGGAAAAAAAGGCAGCTTGCCTGAAAAAAACAATGAATTAACCTTTCCAGGACGGTGCATGAAACAGAGATGGAGACTGGTAACTTAAATTGTAAGTGGTGTAACTGCATGCAAGTACCTTTATTCTGGATCCATCCCCCTTCAGAGGCAGCCAGTCCAGTCTGTGAGAAATAGGCCCTGTGACAGAACCCAGACGGGACCCTAGGATATACTTGAATCCTCCCAGCTCCAATGTCCATTTGCTGGCAGACAAGCGACTGGGGTGGAGGGTGTTGTTCTCCCGACACCTTTGCAGACCACGAGTGTTTTTTTTTTCTCTGCCTCAGCTGCTTTGTTTGTATTTATTGCTCCCCTCTATGTAGCAGATTGCAAAGATTGTACCTTTGAAGGCAATTCAATATCCTAATGCCATGTGCAACTTTCTTCAAATGTATCAACAGGATAAAACCCAAATTGGGCAGTACCTAGAAATTTTTGAGAGTGAGAAAAGATCGCACAAAGGGATGTAAGATCTGGCCATTGAATAACGCATATTGGGATTTTTAGTAATGTAAATGCTAAACCAGCATATGGACAAGCTATAGGAAATTCAGTAGAAGCAATACATGCATGTGCTGAGACCAGAGTTGATTGGGCAAAAACACAGAGATGCAGGCAGAGACGCGATGAGCACCCTAGTCATTACTAGGGAAGACTCAAGGCTTCATTAAAATATAGAGGAATAACCCTCCAAAATTGTGATAGAGAACAGACCATCAGTACTCTTGTGGATCAGATGTTCATGGATAAGCAGAAATACTTAAGGAAATATTTGCCTCATTGACTGGGAAGAACCATACAAAGAACCTTACTGATGACTTTTTCTGTGGTTATTACCTCATTTGCAAAGCGGCAACTGAAGTTATATAACAAGTGCATGTGGATCTGCTATTCTGCATGTGTATTTTTAGAATGGCCTGCACAGCTTTGTCATATGAAAAATCTACTTCAGTTAAAACATCAAGTAAATGTACATATCCCATAGAGAATATGACCAAAGACTTGTGCAAACCACGGCAATGATGCAGGAAGATTTGCTTTCAGCTGTGGCAAGGATTTGCAGGAATTATGACTCAAAGGTAGCATTATTGGCTACAAGGCAAAGCAATGTTGTGTTGGTACAGAATTTGATGTACACAGGAAGGAAATGTTACCTCTCCAAATTATACATATGCTGAGGATCTTGGTCTTGATAACATTTGGAATGCCATGTGCACCAGTCAATATTGACAACGATGGTACTGGCAAGTGTGTTGCCCTCTGAGGGCAGAGAGGCAAATGAAAACTTCCTCAGTATGTGTAACAAGTCTCTGAAGAAATTTAATGTACCGAAACTCCATAGCTGAACATACCAACCGAACATTCTGAGGTGCAAAAATTACACTTAATGAGCCAATAAGAACTAAATAGTATATGAACGAATTCAAGTGTGTTCCACAATCTACACAAGTTTTCTTGCATGTGGACCATTATAATTCATGGAAGTGGATTCGTACAATGGAGGATCCTCATTTACCACCAGTCAAACTATGGCACTATACAAACAAATTGCTGAGAAAACACAAAATGTGAATATCAAAAATTCCAAAGCCTATAACTGCAAACCAGATATACACTCTGTTGGAATTTCTGCCAGTATCGCCCTTCTCCAGTTAAATCTACCTGTTGCTGGTGCTACTGTTCCTCTGCTCTCGTGTAAAGCAAAGTTTATTGGGCACTAACTTGGCCTCAACTTTACTCTTGGGTAGTAGAAAAGCCATCCTGTTGAACTGATTTGTCTAGATTCCTGACCTTACATATTGCATAAGTCACTAATTAAGGAAGAGGAATTCAGCTCTTGCTTGTTTATTCTTGTAGAAAAATGATAAAACATGAAGTGTAACAGTGACTAGGGCTGTTTGAAAGGGCCTAGAGGTTGGAACATTCACAGTGCTTTGCTGTGAATGAGGGACTCGTCTACTACCGGGCATTCTAGAGCAGAGATTGGTAGATTCCTGCTATGACCACTCATCCCGTGACTCAGATTTCCCATGGGGGTGTCCCATACAGAAACCAACCAGCTCCAGTTCTTAGGCCGCTTAGAAGTATTCTTTACAGTCCCACAAAGCAAGACATGGAAGGGAGTGAATAAAACCAGACAACTGTCTGTGCAGGCCTTGTCAAATCAAGGAAGAAGTACTCCATTCCCATAATGACACACATGGCTCCTTTCCTTCTTGTGGGAAAAAGAAAACAAGCAAAAGGTCTGTCTTTTATGGCCTTTCCCAAGTCAGGCAGCAGCTTGTATGAATACAAGCAGGAAGCCTCAAGCCCACTTGGCACACAAAATAGGTGTGCAAAAGATACCCTTTTCCCCGTAGAGATGACAGTCTTGTGCTGGTTTGTACAAACCACTGCGACTTGAAGGCTGCACCCTTGGGACTTCCCCTGAAGACACTAATTCTTCTCCTTGGTGGAAACATAAGCCAACATATGCTGAAACCTACGGAGGTCTGACTTTTAGAGCTGTCATGAGCGTCTCATTGCCTGTATGAGGATGCCAGTATGGACCTCTCTAAGCAACTTAGGTGGTGCAATTGTCTCCCTCACCCTCCTCACTTCCGATAACCTTCAGTTGCCCTCCCCACTCCCACCCAGTTCCAGGTGGTAACTAGATTTTATTTCTCTGAAGGGAAGCTGAGAGTTAATTCACGATTGTTGTGGGTATCTTCTGGCATCCCAGCCCAAACAACACATTCTTTTTTCATTGTTGTCCACCTTCTTGTTTCTAATGTTGAGACAAGCCACAATTGTTATTTACGTACATGACACACAGTAATGCTCAGCTCTCTTGCCTGCTGCTTAACAGTCAGCGTGTGCTGGTATGTGTTTGTGTGTTTGAAAACGCAGGGGCGATCTACCAGTTAAAAACCTGGAAGAACGCTGGAGTAAGGGAATAAAATTTAGTTGCTATGGTGCTTCTGAACCTCTCATTTCTAGTCCTTGTAATCACTAGAGCAGAGTCCCGTTTAGCCTGTGGTACTAATTTGCTTTCTAAAACTCCCACTTCCTGTGAGAACTTTGGCACTGCATTAGAAGGCATGTGAGATGACGGTCGTAGATGAAACTTTCTGTTGTCAAACAAAGTAATCATCTACATTTTTGCTCTCTCGAGGTATACGTTTTTCTGCAAGTGCGTCATTATTTTAGAGATAGATGCTATAGGCAGAAAAGTATCTCAAAGAGTACGCCTGGCACTTCTAAAACGGAATAAGGTATCGGTATCTTGAAATGCCACATGTATCCTTCATCCTTTAAACTATATGCCAATAGGAAAATCCACAATGTTTAAGCAGGAAAACATATACAACAGTTAGGTAGGTGTAACAGAGAACACAGAAAAGTAGCACAGGCTTCCTTAGCCGGAAAAGCAGAGCGAAATGCACCGTATGTGTACTCAAATGTATCAGCCGTGCCAGAACACCAAATATAATGATATGATATCCTGCCACGCAGCTGTAGAACATATCTAGGATCAAGCAGAGATGAGAAGCGTTTCCATCCCATGTTGGGACCCCCCTGCTCTCTTAGAGATCTTGAGGCACTGCAAGGGGAGTCAGGTAATGACGTGGGAAGCAGCCGTGAGTCAAGGTCACCAAAACTGCAGAGGGGCCTTGGCTCACACTTGGCATCTCCCCAACTCCCCTTCCCCGACCACGTGTAGTGCTCCTTAATGTTCCTGGGCAAGGAAGAGGCACTAGCTGCCCTCCAGGGTTAAAGGACCTCGTAGCACCCCAAGCAGGTGATAAGCTTGAGAACAGAAGTTTGGGTGGGAGGTTGGGTACGAGCAAGGTTGAGCGGCCTGAACAGGCTGCAGGAGCCAGCTGGGAGCAGGGACTGCAGAGCGAGGAACAGCATTGGCCGTTGACTCCCACGTTGTCCAACCTGCTTGGGCCAGCCCTCACGCCCTGGACACGCTCCATTCCAGCAAGCTCTACATCAGGCTTCTTTGCTTGGTGCCCAATTCATCCGAGGTCAAAAAGGGGACTAGTATTTTGTGAGCAAGTCTCCCTAGCTGGAGGTCCACAGCCTGATGATCCCACTGCAATAGATGTTCCCCCAGCCCATGGACCCTCACCAGTCAGTATGAGCGGCCAGGCCAGGCCCCTGTCACTGCGTGCCACACCATGCAGTGATCAGGTTGTCATCGCTGTCTGTTGCCAACCATGGCCATGGTCAATCCCCAGCCCCTCGGGATCCTGCGGCTGGTCAGAGGAGCCTTGTGCCTGCCTGGCTTGTGGCTGCTCACGCCGTGAGAACTTACGGCTGCGCTGGGTTGGAGCTCAGCCAGCGCTGGTGCCTGACGGGGTTTGGTGTTTCTGCCAGGCAGGCACTTGTGAGACAGCTCTGTCCCTCTTGATTTGCAACTAAATTCTTGATGCCCAAAGCAGTCGCTTAGCGTTCTGTTGGTGCACCCCAACCTCTAGGGACTAGCCGTGAAAGTGATGAACGTGTGGATCAGTCTGGAAGGATACTGGGGCTATTTCCACGTGGGATGGGAGACGCTGGCTTCTTTCCACAATTGCCGGTGGCTCAGTTGCCTGGTCAGGGGCACGAGGGCTCTTTTTGGTTTGGGTGGATGACACAGACCTTGTGTGAGAAGCCAGATTAAAACATCATTGCCCCAAAGATCGCTGCCACTATCAAGCAGATACACTGGGAGTTACTCCAACCATAAAGTCAGTGAATCAGCACCCTGGAGGAGAAAACGAGGGGGCCATGCAGTTGCTGCATGCAGATTTGAGATACCAGATGGCAGCCAGCAGGCGCAGTCGGGCTAAGATATGGAGTGTGTGACAACTTGAGTTGAAGGAAGCTGTAAAAAGCACCTGAAAAGCTTGCATGGTGCCCTGTTCCCACCACCAAATGTTTGCAAGGCCCCCAGCTCTTCACAGGACCTCTGAGACATTGACACCGGAATATGGTGCAAACCTATGGAGGCTTTTTTTTTTTATATTTAAGGCACTTGATCTCGTTTGTGTCTTTATCTCCTCTCAGAGATTCCAAATGAAACCATCCTGGGTGGGTTCCGGGATCTGGTTACGCTACTGTGGGGGGAACGGTGCAGGGATGAGGGGTGCAAGGGCTGTTGCGCTTTGGGCTGAGGCTGGAGGGTGCTGTCCTGGTCGTGCTTCAGCAAAGGAGCCGGGGATAGGTTGGAAGATTGTGGGGGCTGTTGCATTGTGGGCTGAAGGGCACTGTCACTATTGAAGATACTGAACAGTAGTGGACTCGGTGACACTTGAGGGACATCGCTCATTACCCGTCTTTGTCTGATCATTGCGGCATTGACTGTTATTATGTGGATGCAACCATGCAACCAATTCCTTTGCCACCTAGCAGTCCCTCTGTCAAATACATATTTCTCCAGTTTAAGAGAGAAGATTGTGGCGGGGCATTGTGTTAAAGGCCTTACAGAGATCCAGAGAGATTGCATCCATAGGTCTTTCCTTGTCCACTGAACTGGTCTCTCCATCACAGAAGGCCACTAGGGTAGTCAGGCAGCATATGCCCACTGTGTGCGCTCTCGAGGTTTCCTTTTGCGTGTCAGACAATTGAAGATGGTGCCTTTCTTTTTCTGTTATTGACTGGGGTCTCTAAGGATACTAATAGAAAGAACGTCCTTAAATTTCACACAAAAAAGAAGTGGGAAAAGAAAAGCTTCAGCCTCTCTGTTTATTGAAAGTGACTTGTTAGCCTTGGGATCCCCCAAGGGAGGTGAGCAGTTGTGTTGGCTGGAGGTCATGGGCGCAGTCACACTTCAGATTGGAGGTCATTGTCCTTGTCTCGCTCCTGAAGTTGCAGACTGTGCCCTGTGGAGGAAAGACAGGACAGAGGGACAGACACTTGTGAGACCTCTAGGGACTAGCCTGGAAGCTGCTGAAAGTACGGGTTGGACTTGGGGGCAGCTGCATCTCTTCCTGTCCGGGATGGAAGACTTCAGCCTGCTTCCAAAATTGTGGGGGAGTCAGTGGCAAGGTTGGAGGCTTGGCAGGGCGCTGTGGCTTGGGCTGGAGGGTGGTGCCCTGCTCCTGCTTCTTCGGGGAGGCTGGGAATGGGCTGGGTGGTCGTGGAGGCCTTTGTGGTTTGGACAAAGAGGCTGGAAATTGGGTGGGAGGGCGTGGGGGCTTCCTGGCAGTTTTCATCTTGACTCCTGAAGTGTCAGACCGGGCCCTGTGGAGAGAAGATGGATCAGAGTGACTCTCCTCCACAGCACGTCCCAGAGCTGGCAAGTCTCCCCACCACAGGCTGAGCTGCTGGTACTCCTCATGGCACCACCAAGCAGCAGGGCTCAATCAGGCAATCCACTAGAACGAGCAGGCACTGCTGTCATCTCACTTTTGAGGGCAATCTCATTCCCTTCTTTTTCTTGTCCTGACCTTGTTTCACCTACACCCACCACTCCTGGGGGCTGCTTCTGTCCAGGCCCCAGTATCTATGAAGTAGGATGTTAGTTTAGACATTCTTTATCGTTGATCGATTCTTGACTCTTGATTGATTCTCTTGAGTCTGTTCAATTATTAGTTACGAGCACACCTCTCCCCTCCCTCATGGTGTGATAGCGAGGCCGTGCCCCCTTGCCACGCTCTGCCCGCGCTCTGCTCGCTGCTGCCTCCATGCTTCACTCCTGCCCCATCTCGGCCGCTCCTGTGGGGCTACTCCTGGGGGCTGCTCCTGGCCAGACACGGTCACTTAGAGCTTATAGTGGCTCCTGTCAGAAGGGGCTCCTGAGAAGGCGCCCCAGCAATTACGAGGCCAAGGGAATCATCTGACAAAACCCCCTGCAGAGCTTTCTGGCCAACCGCTACCTCACCACTCCACAGGTGCCCGGCAGAGAGGCTTTGTGGCTACCAGCAGACAGCCAGGGAAGCACTAGGGGCATAAAATCAACAACTTACAGTTTCTTCTTAATGTATCGATGGATGGCAAAACAGAGCAACGCTATTCCAAGGGGCACGAAAATCAGTATCATGGATGTTCCTATCATACACTGCTTTCGCACATCTTGAGGACATAAACCTCCTGTGATACTCCGGCCGTTGGAATCGCTTGTGGTTAGGGTGCCAGCCACACCTGGAGGAGAAATTTGAAATGTTAGTGCATCCTGGTAAGCTTGCAGCATGTTTGATGTAGCAAGTTCTCTGTTTCACACCACTACTAGTGCCTGGAGCCGTGGTCTCATCCTTTGGGATAGTTTGTCCCACAAAACCAAAGTCAGAAGGACAGAAGGAGAGCATGTGGAGGAGCGTGGCTGCTTGACCAATCCTTCCTTCAAGGGACACGGACAAAACCCATCCCTGCAGCAACAAGTGCCATCCTGAGTTCTCCCCTATCCCTGGGCAAGCTCCTACATGTGGAAGGACATAGCCAGGCCTTTCCAAGAGGTCCCGCAACTCTCCTTTCTCTTTCTGCCTTTTCTCCTATGCTGGCCCTGCTTGCTGGCACACCAGTTTTCAAAAGCCATCGCCAAATCAGGGACTCCACCAAGGTTGCTCCGCACCTGAGCCCGTTTGACAAAAGTCACATGTACTGCCGCAGGGGTCTTCTGCGGCCTTTGACAGTGCTCGTACTCCTCAGTCTGGAAGTGAGGGCTACGCTCTGGACCTCGACTCACAAGGAACACATGGCGCTTTGTGCTGCTTTTGTGTCTTGGGCCTCTGGGGACTCAAGGCAAGCTCAGGGATGCAGCTGCAGTGGGAGCTCGATTCGATCAAGAGTCACATTTCTCACCATGTGCAGAACAAGATCCAGATGCCTTGAACCCAAAACATTTCTGCTTTGGCTTAAGAAGTGACACGGAGTTGTTGATGACACACGGGAATGCTGACGGGGAACACTGGCTGACTGTGGGACAGCAATTACCTGCCCTGTGCTGGCCCTGCATTGCCTTGGCCTCTTCATCTGGCTTTGAGTCACTTCTTCCGCCTGGAAACACTTTCTCTGCCACAGCCTCCTGGTGCAGGTCTTGAGAAAGAAAGTGGCATGGGTGTATCAGATGCAACCTGCCCCGTTTGAAGCCCAGCACTGCTGCAGTGAGGCTCGGATCCTCGAATCCTTCCTGCTGCACAGGCCACAGCGTGTCCAGACGGACACCTAAAACCAGCAGTTTCTGAGGCTTACTGCTAAAGCAGAGGGAAATCTACTCACCGAGACTTCTCTTCAGTTCCTCCACTATTTTCATCGCAGTTTCCAACTGATCCATCCCCTTTTTGCTTTCTTTTTCAGCCTTGTACTTTCCTGTTGGAGGACCTTAACAGAAAGGATTCATTTCAGTTTCAGGTGAATAAATTCCAGAAAACCGTTGCTCAATGTGTCAGGTCAGCAGAGACAAAGTACTCACCCCTGCGGTGCTTCCTGGGTGGGAACGTGGCATGCATCCAGTGAGCTGGGAAAGCCTTCCCTACAGGCACACCTGTAACCAAACAGCCAGAGAAGCTTCTGTCATTGGTTGGCATCTACCTTGACAGAACTGAATCACAGCAGCAGTGAGGGAATAGTGCAAGGAGAAGGACACACACAAGCAGGTCTCCATCCCCTCCCTGCAGGGCCACCCCTCTGCTTGACCTTTTACCCTTTGATCTGGCAGCTCTGAAATGGATGAAAAAGCTACCACGTACCTGTGCGATCTCCTACAGGCTCACTCCTAGAACCCTTCCATGAAGCTGGATCTCCGTTGCCTGCTGGCACAGCTGCAAAGAAGCGCAGGAGACAGAACAGTTCCCGTTACACAACTCAAGACACTTCTTCAGATCAGAGGGGCAGGGAGGGCAATTCAAAGCCAGGGTTACTCTAGGGAACACAGGGTATGTCGCACTTCGGGCTGAGGCCAGAAGCTGCTGTCCCGGTCCCACTTCAGCAAGGCTGCTGGGGTTGGCCTGGAGGTTTGTGGGGGCCTTTGCAGTTTTGGCTGAAAGGTGATGCCCTGCTTCTGCTGTACTTCTGGAGAACATGACTGTGCAACACCATAGCTAGGCAATAAGCTTGAAAACGGTTCTGTTGGTGGGTGACTGGGTATGAAGGAGTTGGAGCAGCCTGTAGAGATTGCAGGAGGCAGCCGGGAGCAGGGGCTGCAGAGTGAGAAGCAGTGCTGGTGATTGACTCCCTTGTCGTCAAACCTGCTTGGGACAGCCCTCAGGTCCTGGGCACACTCCATTCATGGGAGTCCCACACTTCTCTGCTTTCAACGTGGGCAATAACATTTTTAACCAATTACGTGCAGTTTTATAGGACACGCTTCCTCCTGCACAGCCTCAGTCCAGCTCTTGAGAATGGAAGTGGCATGGGTGCATCAGGTGGAACTGTTCCCGGTCAGGGAGATGGCACATGCAGGAGCCAATGCTTCTCAAAGACACCAATAAGGTTTACAAACAAGGCCTGGGCTTTCGGAGCCGATCCTTGACACTACAGGAACCAACAGCCACACCTGGGCTGGGAGACCAGGAAACTGCTCATGACCTTCTGATTTTCACTGTCCCTAGTGCAGTTTTGGCAAACTCTAGCGAGATGCTAAATGCCTTCTCTCAAAGAGGACAGGAAGAATCTCACGTCTGGCAAGCTAGGGAAACGGTCCTGATGAGAAGGGCCCCTCTGAGAGGTGCTCACTCTCTTCCCAGTAAGCACAGCAGCGATCACATGCGTTCCACCCCAGCACTTAGCTGTCATGTGGTGAATGGAGTACAGCTAAGAGGCCTGAAGAATCAACACCGCTACTGTACTTCCAACACTAGCAAAGGGCATCAGCACTGCTTGGGACCTTTCTCCTGCCTGGAAGTGGCCCAGGGAGAAAGCACGGAAGCGCTTGAGCTTTTCAGCACAGAGCAGGCCCTCAAATCTGTGCGCCAAGCTCTGCACAAACCTGCTCTGACCTGTGACAGTAAAGCTGGGGCAGCAGCTGCCCCTGGCACTCAGCTTGAACCAGAAGTGGCAGCAGAGGCTCTGCACCATCTCTGGGCCTGGCCAGCACCTCTATGCAAGGTGTGAAGCCCAGCACCGCTGCAGCGAGGCTCAGATCAGTCCCTTCCTGCTGCACAGGTCACAGCGTGTCCAGACGGACACCTAAAACCAGCAGTTTCTGAGGCTTACTGCTAAAGCAGAGGGAAGTCTACTCACCGAGTCTTCTCTTCAGTTCCTCCACTATTTTCATCGCAGTTTCCAACTGATCCATCGCCTTTTTGCTTTCTTTTTCAGCCTTGTACTTTCCTGTTGGAGGACCTTAACAGAAAGGATTCATTTCAGTTTCAGGTGAATAAATTCCAGAAAACCGTTGCTCGATGTGTCAGGTCAGCAGAGACAAACTACTCACCCCTGCGGTGCTTCCTGGTTTGGAGCGTGGCATGCATCCAGCGAACTGGGAAAGCCTTCCCTACAGGCACACCTGTAACCAAACAGCCAGAGAAGCTTCTGTCATTGGTTGGCATCTACGTTGACAGAACTGAATCACAGCAACAGTAAGGGAATCATGCAAGGAGAAGGACACACACACACACACAAGCAGGTCTCCATCCCCTCCTGCACGGGCACCCCTCTGCTTGACCTTTGCCCTTTGATCTGGCAGCTCTGAAATGGATGAAAAAGCTACCACGTACCTGTGCGGTCTCCTACAGGCTCACTCCTAGTACCCTTCCATGAGGCTGGATCTCCGTTGCCTGCTGGCACAGCTGCAAAGAAGCGCAGGAGACAGAAGAGTTCCCGTTACACAACTCAAGACACTTCTTCAGATCAGAGGGGCAGGGAGGGCAATTCAAAACCAGGGTTACTCTACGGCACTCATCTCTCCTTTGCCTTCAGGAGCATGATGCAAAGAGTTTTCACGTGCCTGCAGCGGCACCATGTGAGGACCAAACAGTCCACTTGCTGAGCTACTGGGAGACAGGACCCCCTGGATTTTGCAGCAGATCTGAACTCAACCCCAGCAAGCATCTGGCTCAGCAGCTGGCACTGGGAGCAGCTCTGTCCCCCAACATGCCAGTAAAGACTGCTTTGAAGGGCAAAGAACCCCAGGGCACAACACTGAGCCAGATTTGTTCAACATCAAGAAGAACGTAAAGAGAAGATTTTGCCACACTGTCAATGGATCCTCTGGCAGGAGTGGTCTTTTGAGAAATTGTCTCCATTAGGACCCAAGGGCTCCAAACCAATATCCTGCCATATAGAGGCATAATAATTGCCTCAACGTTCACCTACAAGCAAGTACAGATAAAAAATGTCTCCATGACATGTTGCAAGCACCTGCTGTCTTAGAGATCTTCAGGCACTGCCAGGGAGGTTAGGCAGCATCGTGCGAGACAAACGTCTTTTTTAGTTGCCGAAGCTGCAGAGAGTCCTTGTCTGACACTTGGCAACTCCCTAAGACCCCTTCCCAGGCTATGTGCAGCACCACTTGAGGAGTCGAGGGGTCAGTGTACGGCTCCTCAGAGCTTTCTTACCTGCAGAGCTCTCACACACACAGAGGAAACCCTTGCTAAAGCACTGAAGGATAAAAGCCACCATCCACGCTTCTCAGGGAGAAGAGCCCACTGGCTCCCAAAAGGCTGCGCCAATACCACGCTCTTACCTGCTTCCGACACTCGCAGTGGAGCAGCCTGGCCTGCCCTTGCATGCAGGGCCACTAGGATGAGGACCACAAAGAGGAGGCAGCGGATGGGGGTCATGGTCCCCTGCACTACCACCATGCTGCTACTGCTGCTGCTGCTGCTGCTGCTGCTGCTGCTGCTGCTGCTGCTGCTGCAGTTGTGATGTTTGGGGGCTAAGTGCTTGGCTTTTCTAGTCAGCACAGCACCGCAGGGCTCTATGACCTCACAGCCCTGCTGAGACCTCCCACGGACAGGAGTACATCTCGTGTGGCACCTGCATGCAAGGACAAGGACCTGCTCTGGACCTCGGCTCACAGGTGCACGTTCCTTTGTGCTGCTTTTGTGCCTTTGGCCTCTGGGGTCTCAAGGCAAGCTCTGAGATGCAGCCGTACTGGGAGCTGGATTAGATTAAGAGGACAGCAGGGATTGGTAGATTCCTGCTATGACCACTCATCCCTTGACTCAGATTTCCCATGGGGGTGTCCCATACAGAAACCAACCAGCTCCAGTTCTTAGGCCGCTTAGAAGTATTCTTTACAGTCCCACAAAGCAAGACATGGAAGGGAGTGAATAAAACCAGACAACTGTCTGTGCAGGCCTTGTCAAATCAAGGAAGAAGTACTCCATTCCCATAATGACACACATGGCTCCTTTCCTTCTTGTGGGAAAAAGAAAACAAGCAAAAGGTCTGTCTTTTATGGCCTTTCCCAAGTCAGGCAGCAGCTTGTATGAATACAAGCAGGAAGCCTCAAGCCCACTTGGCACACAAAATAGGTGTGCAAAAGATACCCTTTTCCCCGTAGAGATGACAGTCTTGTGCTGGTTTGTACAAACCACTGCGACTTGAAGGCTGCACCCTTGGGACTTCCCCTGAAGACACTAATTCTTCTCCTTGGTGGAAACATAAGCCAACATATGCTGAAACCTACGGAGGTCTGACTTTTAGAGCTGTCATGAGCGTCTCATTGCCTGTATGAGGATGCCAGTATGGACCTCTCTAAGCAACTTAGGTGGTGCAATTGTCTCCCTCACCCTCCTCACTTCCGATAACCTTCAGTTGCCCTCCCCACTCCCACCCAGTTCCAGGTGGTAACTAGATTTTATTTCTCTGAAGGGAAGCTGAGAGTTAATTCACGATTGTTGTGGGTATCTTCTGGCATCCCAGCCCAAACAACACATTCTTTTTTCATTGTTGTCCACCTTCTTGTTTCTAATGTTGAGACAAGCCACAATTGTTATTTACGTACATGACACACAGTAATGCTCAGCTCTCTTGCCTGCTGCTTAACAGTCAGCGTGTGCTGGTATGTGTTTGTGTGTTTGAAAACGCAGGGGCGATCTACCAGTTAAAAACCTGGAAGAACGCTGGAGTAAGGGAATAAAATTTAGTTGCTATGGTGCTTCTGAACCTCTCATTTCTAGTCCTTGTAATCACTAGAGCAGAGTCCCGTTTAGCCTGTGGTACTAATTTGCTTTCTAAAACTCCCACTTCCTGTGAGAACTTTGGCACTGCATTAGAAGGCATGTGAGATGACGGTCGTAGATGAAACTTTCTGTTGTCAAACAAAGTAATCATCTACATTTTTGCTCTCTCGAGGTATACGTTTTTCTGCAAGTGCGTCATTATTTTAGAGATAGATGCTATAGGCAGAAAAGTATCTCAAAGAGTACGCCTGGCACTTCTAAAACGGAATAAGGTATCAGTATCTTGAAATGCCACATGTATCCTTCATCCTTTAAACTATATGCCAATAGGAAAATCCACAATGTTTAAGCAGGAAAACATATACAAGAGTTAGGTAGGTGTAACAGAGAACACAGAAAAGTAGCACAGGCTTCCTTAGCCGGAAAAGCAGAGCGAAATGCACCGTATGTGTACTCAAATGTATCAGCCGTGCCAGAACACCAAATATAATGATATGATATCCTGCCACGCAGCTGTAGAACATATCTAGGATCAAGCAGAGATGAGAAGCGTTTCCATCCCATGTTGGGACCCCCCTGCTCTCTTAGAGATCTTGAGGCACTGCAAGGGGAGTCAGGTAATGACGTGGGAAGCAGCCGTGAGTCAAGGTCACCAAAACTGCAGAGGGGCCTTGGCTCACACTTGGCATCTCCCCAACTCCCCTTCCCCGACCACGTGTAGTGCTCCTTAATGTTCCTGGGCAAGGAAGAGGCACTAGCTGCCCTCCAGGGTTAAAGGACCTCGTAGCACCCCAAGCAGGTGATAAGCTTGAGAACAGAAGTTTGGGTGGGAGGTTGGGTACGAGCAAGGTTGAGCGGCCTGAACAGGCTGCAGGAGCCAGCTGGGAGCAGGGACTGCAGAGCGAGGAACAGCATTGGCCGTTGACTCCCACGTTGTCCAACCTGCTTGGGCCAGCCCTCACGCCCTGGACACGCTCCATTCCAGCAAGCTCTACATCAGGCTTCTTTGCTTGGTGCCCAATTCATCCGAGGTCAAAAAGGGGACTAGTATTTTGTGAGCAAGTCTCCCTAGCTGGAGGTCCACAGCCTGATGATCCCACTGCAATAGATGTTCCCCCAGCCCATGGACCCTCACCAGTCAGTATGAGCGGCCAGGCCAGGCCCCTGTCACTGCGTGCCACACCATGCAGTGATCAGGTTGTCATCGCTGTCTGTTGCCAACCATGGCCATGGTCAATCCCCAGCCCCTCGGGATCCTGCGGCTGGTCAGAGGAGCCTTGTGCCTGCCTGGCTTGTGGCTGCTCACGCCGTGAGAACTTACGGCTGCGCTGGGTTGGAGCTCAGCCAGCGCTGGTGCCTGACGGGGTTTGGTGTTTCTGCCAGGCAGGCACTTGTGAGACAGCTCTGTCCCTCTTGATTTGCAACTAAATTCTTGATGCCCAAAGCAGTCGCTTAGCGTTCTGTTGGTGCACCCCAACCTCTAGGGACTAGCCGTGAAAGTGATGAACGTGTGGATCAGTCTGGAAGGATACTGGGGCTATTTCCACGTGGGATGGGAGACGCTGGCTTCTTTCCACAATTGCCGGTGGCTCAGTTGCCTGGTCAGGGGCACGAGGGCTCTTTTTGGTTTGGGTGGATGACACAGACCTTGTGTGAGAAGCCAGATTAAAACATCATTGCCCCAAAGATCGCTGCCACTATCAAGCAGATACACTGGGAGTTACTCCAACCATAAAGTCAGTGAATCAGCACCCTGGAGGAGAAAACGAGGGGGCCATGCAGTTGCTGCATGCAGATTTGAGATACCAGATGGCAGCCAGCAGGCGCAGTCGGGCTAAGATATGGAGTGTGTGACAACTTGAGTTGAAGGAAGCTGTAAAAAGCACCTGAAAAGCTTGCATGGTGCCCTGTTCCCACCACCAAATGTTTGCAAGGCCCCCAGCTCTTCACAGGACCTCTGAGACATTGACACCGGAATATGGTGCAAACCTATGGAGGCTTTTTTTTTTTATATTTAAGGCACTTGATCTCGTTTGTGTCTTTATCTCCTCTCAGAGATTCCAAATGAAACCATCCTGGGTGGGTTCCGGGATCTGGTTACGCTACTGTGGGGGGAACGGTGCAGGGATGAGGGGTGCAAGGGCTGTTGCGCTTTGGGCTGAGGCTGGAGGGTGCTGTCCTGGTCGTGCTTCAGCAAAGGAGCCGGGGATAGGTTGGAAGATTGTGGGGGCTGTTGCATTGTGGGCTGAAGGGCACTGTCACTATTGAAGATACTGAACAGTAGTGGACTCGGTGACACTTGAGGGACATCGCTCATTACCCGTCTTTGTCTGATCATTGCGGCATTGACTGTTATTATGTGGATGCAACCATGCAACCAATTCCTTTGCCACCTAGCAGTCCCTCTGTCAAATACATATTTCTCCAGTTTAAGAGAGAAGATTGTGGCGGGGCATTGTGTTAAAGGCCTTACAGAGATCCAGAGAGATTGCATCCATAGGTCTTTCCTTGTCCACTGAACTGGTCTCTCCATCACAGAAGGCCACTAGGGTAGTCAGGCAGCATATGCCCACTGTGTGCGCTCTCGAGGTTTCCTTTTGCGTGTCAGACAATTGAAGATGGTGCCTTTCTTTTTCTGTTATTGACTGGGGTCTCTAAGGATACTAATAGAAAGAACGTCCTTAAATTTCACACAAAAAAGAAGTGGGAAAAGAAAAGCTTCAGCCTCTCTGTTTATTGAAAGTGACTTGTTAGCCTTGGGATCCCCCAAGGGAGGTGAGCAGTTGTGTTGGCTGGAGGTCATGGGCGCAGTCACACTTCAGATTGGAGGTCATTGTCCTTGTCTCGCTCCTGAAGTTGCAGACTGTGCCCTGTGGAGGAAAGACAGGACAGAGGGACAGACACTTGTGAGACCTCTAGGGACTAGCCTGGAAGCTGCTGAAAGTACGGGTTGGACTTGGGGGCAGCTGCATCTCTTCCTGTCCGGGATGGAAGACTTCAGCCTGCTTCCAAAATTGTGGGGGAGTCAGTGGCAAGGTTGGAGGCTTGGCAGGGCGCTGTGGCTTGGGCTGGAGGGTGGTGCCCTGCTCCTGCTTCTTCGGGGAGGCTGGGAATGGGCTGGGTGGTCGTGGAGGCCTTTGTGGTTTGGACAAAGAGGCTGGAAATTGGGTGGGAGGGCGTGGGGGCTTCCTGGCAGTTTTCATCTTGACTCCTGAAGTGTCAGACCGGGCCCTGTGGAGAGAAGATGGATCAGAGTGACTCTCCTCCACAGCACGTCCCAGAGCTGGCAAGTCTCCCCACCACAGGCTGAGCTGCTGGTACTCCTCATGGCACCACCAAGCAGCAGGGCTCAATCAGGCAATCCACTAGAACGAGCAGGCACTGCTGTCATCTCACTTTTGAGGGCAATCTCATTCCCTTCTTTTTCTTGTCCTGACCTTGTTTCACCTACACCCACCACTCCTGGGGGCTGCTTCTGTCCAGGCCCCAGTATCTATGAAGTAGGATGTTAGTTTAGACATTCTTTATCGTTGATCGATTCTTGACTCTTGATTGATTCTCTTGAGTCTGTTCAATTATTAGTTACGAGCACACCTCTCCCCTCCCTCATGGTGTGATAGCGAGGCCGTGCCCCCTTGCCACGCTCTGCCCGCGCTCTGCTCGCTGCTGCCTCCATGCTTCACTCCTGCCCCATCTCGGCCGCTCCTGTGGGGCTACTCCTGGGGGCTGCTCCTGGCCAGACACGGTCACTTAGAGCTTATAGTGGCTCCTGTCAGAAGGGGCTCCTGAGAAGGCGCCCCAGCAATTACGAGGCCAAGGGAATCATCTGACAAAACCCCCTGCAGAGCTTTCTGGCCAACCGCTACCTCACCACTCCACAGGTGCCCGGCAGAGAGGCTTTGTGGCTACCAGCAGACAGCCAGGGAAGCACTAGGGGCATAAAATCAACAACTTACAGTTTCTTCTTAATGTATCGATGGATGGCAAAACAGAGCAACGCTATTCCAAGGGGCACGAAAATCAGTATCATGGATGTTCCTATCATACACTGCTTTCGCACATCTTGAGGACATAAACCTCCTGTGATACTCCGGCCGTTGGAATCGCTTGTGGTTAGGGTGCCAGCCACACCTGGAGGAGAAATTTGAAATGTTAGTGCATCCTGGTAAGCTTGCAGCATGTTTGATGTAGCAAGTTCTCTGTTTCACACCACTACTAGTGCCTGGAGCCGTGGTCTCATCCTTTGGGATAGTTTGTCCCACAAAACCAAAGTCAGAAGGACAGAAGGAGAGCATGTGGAGGAGCGTGGCTGCTTGACCAATCCTTCCTTCAAGGGACACGGACAAAACCCATCCCTGCAGCAACAAGTGCCATCCTGAGTTCTCCCCTATCCCTGGGCAAGCTCCTACATGTGGAAGGACATAGCCAGGCCTTTCCAAGAGGTCCCGCAACTCTCCTTTCTCTTTCTGCCTTTTCTCCTATGCTGGCCCTGCTTGCTGGCACACCAGTTTTCAAAAGCCATCGCCAAATCAGGGACTCCACCAAGGTTGCTCCGCACCTGAGCCCGTTTGACAAAAGTCACATGTACTGCCGCAGGGGTCTTCTGCGGCCTTTGACAGTGCTCGTACTCCTCAGTCTGGAAGTGAGGGCTACGCTCTGGACCTCGACTCACAAGGAACACATGGCGCTTTGTGCTGCTTTTGTGTCTTGGGCCTCTGGGGACTCAAGGCAAGCTCAGGGATGCAGCTGCAGTGGGAGCTCGATTCGATCAAGAGTCACATTTCTCACCATGTGCAGAACAAGATCCAGATGCCTTGAACCCAAAACATTTCTGCTTTGGCTTAAGAAGTGACACGGAGTTGTTGATGACACACGGGAATGCTGACGGGGAACACTGGCTGACTGTGGGACAGCAATTACCTGCCCTGTGCTGGCCCTGCATTGCCTTGGCCTCTTCATCTGGCTTTGAGTCACTTCTTCCGCCTGGAAACACTTTCTCTGCCACAGCCTCCTGGTGCAGGTCTTGAGAAAGAAAGTGGCATGGGTGTATCAGATGCAACCTGCCCCGTTTGAAGCCCAGCACTGCTGCAGTGAGGCTCGGATCCTCGAATCCTTCCTGCTGCACAGGCCACAGCGTGTCCAGACGGACACCTAAAACCAGCAGTTTCTGAGGCTTACTGCTAAAGCAGAGGGAAATCTACTCACCGAGACTTCTCTTCAGTTCCTCCACTATTTTCATCGCAGTTTCCAACTGATCCATCCCCTTTTTGCTTTCTTTTTCAGCCTTGTACTTTCCTGTTGGAGGACCTTAACAGAAAGGATTCATTTCAGTTTCAGGTGAATAAATTCCAGAAAACCGTTGCTCAATGTGTCAGGTCAGCAGAGACAAAGTACTCACCCCTGCGGTGCTTCCTGGGTGGGAACGTGGCATGCATCCAGTGAGCTGGGAAAGCCTTCCCTACAGGCACACCTGTAACCAAACAGCCAGAGAAGCTTCTGTCATTGGTTGGCATCTACCTTGACAGAACTGAATCACAGCAGCAGTGAGGGAATAGTGCAAGGAGAAGGACACACACACGCAGGTCTCCATCCCCTCCCTGCAGGGCCACCCCTCTGCTTGACCTTTTACCCTTTGATCTGGCAGCTCTGAAATGGATGAAAAAGCTACCACGTACCTGTGCGATCTCCTACAGGCTCACTCCTAGAACCCTTCCATGAAGCTGGATCTCCTTTGCCTGCTGGCACAGCTGCAAAGAAGCGCAGGAGACAGAACAGTTCCCGTTACACAACTCAAGACACTTCTTCAGATCAGAGGGGCAGGGAGGGCAATTCAAAGCCAGGGTTACTCTAGGGAACACAGGGTATGTCGCACTTCGGGCTGAGGCCAGAAGCTGCTGTCCCGGTCCCACTTCAGCAAGGCTGCTGGGGTTGGCCTGGAGGTTTGTGGGGGCCTTTGCAGTTTTGGCTGAAAGGTGATGCCCTGCTTCTGCTGTACTTCTGGAGAACATGACTGTGCAACACCATAGCTAGGCAATAAGCTTGAAAACGGTTCTGTTGGTGGGTGACTGGGTATGAAGGAGTTGGAGCAGCCTGTAGAGATTACAGGAGGCAGCCGGGAGCAGGGGCTGCAGAGTGAGAAGCAGTGCTGGTGATTGACTCCCTTGTCGTCAAACCTGCTTGGGACAGCCCTCAGGTCCTGGGCACACTCCATTCATGGGAGTCCCACACTTCTCTGCTTTCAACGTGGGCAATAACATTTTTAACCAATTACGTGCAGTTTTATAGGACACGCTTCCTCCTGCACAGCCTCAGTCCAGCTCTTGAGAATGGAAGTGGCATGGGTGCATCAGGTGGAACTGTACCCGGTCAGGGAGATGGCACATGCAGGAGCCAATGCTTCTCAAAGACACCAATAAGGTTTACAAACAAGGCCTGGGCTTTTGGAGCCGATCCTTGACACTACAGGAACCAACAGCCACACCTGGGCTGGGAGACCAGGAAACTGCTCATGACCTTCTGATTTTCACTGTCCCTAGTGCAGTTTTGGCAAACTCTAGCGAGATGCTAAATGCCTTCTCTCAAAGAGGACAGGAAGAATCTCACGTCTGGCAAGCTAGGGAAACGGTCCTGATGAGAAGGGCCCCTCTGAGAGGTGCTCACTCTCTTCCCAGTAAGCGCAGCAGCGATCACATGCGTTCCACCCCAGCACTTAGCTGTCATGTGGTGAATGGAGTACAGCTAAGAGGCCTGAAGAATCAACACTGCTACTGTACTTCCAACACTAGCAAAGGGCATCAGCACTGCTTGGGACCTTTCTCCTGCCTGGAAGTGGCCCAGGGAGAAAGCACGGAAGCGCTTGAGCTTTTCAGCACAGAGCAGGCCCTCAAATCTGTGCGCCAAGCTCTGCACAAACCTGCTCTGACCTGTGACAGTAAAGCTGGGGCAGCAGCTGCCCCTGGCACTCAGCTTGAACCAGAAGTGGCAGCAGAGGCTCTGCACCATCTCTGGGCCTGGCCAGCACCTCTATGCAAGGTGTGAAGCCCAGCACCGCTGCAGCGAGGCTCAGATCAGTCCCTTCCTGCTGCACAGGTCACAGCGTGTCCAGACGGACACCTAAAACCAGCAGTTTCTGAGGCTTACTGCTAAAGCAGAGGGAAGTCTACTCACCGAGTCTTCTCTTCAGTTCCTCCACTATTTTCATCGCAGTTTCCAACTGATCCATCGCCTTTTTGCTTTCTTTTTCAGCCTTGTACTTTCCTGTTGGAGGACCTTAACAGAAAGGATTCATTTCAGTTTCAGGTGAATAAATTCCAGAAAACCGTTGCTCAATGTGTCAGGTCAGCAGAGACAAACTACTCACCCCTGCGGTGCTTCCTGGGTGGGAACGTGGCATGCATCCAGTGAGCTGGGAAAGCCTTCCCTACAGGCACACCTGTAACCAAACAGCCAGAGAAGCTTCTGTCATTGGTTGGCATCTACCTTGACAGAACTGAATCACAGCAGCAGTGAGGGAATAGTGCAAGGAGAAGGACACACACACACACACAAGCAGGTCTCCATCCCCTCCCTGCAGGGCCACCCCTCTGCTTGACCTTTTACCCTTTGATCTGGCAGCTCTGAAATGGATGAAAAAGCTACCACGTACCTGTGCGATCTCCTACAGGCTCACTCCTAGAACCCTTCCATGAAGCTGGATCTCCGTTGCCTGCTGGCACAGCTGCAAAGAAGCGCAGGAGACAGAAGAGTTCCCGTTACACAACTCAAGACACTTCTTCAGATCAGAGGGGCAGGGAGGGCAATTCAAAGCCAGGGTTACTCTAGGGAACACAGGGTATGTCGCACTTCGGGCTGAGGCCAGAAGCTGCTGTCCCGGTCCCACTTCAGCAAGGCTGCTGGGGTTGGCCTGGAGGTTTGTGGGGGCCTTTGCAGTTTTGGCTGAAAGGTGATGCCCTGCTTCTGCTGTACTTCTGGAGAACATGACTGTGCAACACCATAGCTAGGCAATAAGCTTGAAAACGGTTCTGTTGGTGGGTGACTGGGTATGAAGGAGTTGGAGCAGCCTGTAGAGATTGCAGGAGGCAGCCGGGAGCAGGGGCTGCAGAGTGAGAAGCAGTGCTGGTGATTGACTCCCTTGTCGTCAAACCTGCTTGGGACAGCCCTCAGGTCCTGGGCACACTCCATTCATGGGAGTCCCACACTTCTCTGCTTTCAACGTGGGCAATAACATTTTTAACCAATTACGTGCAGTTTTATAGGACACGCTTCCTCCTGCACAGCCTCAGTCCAGCTCTTGAGAATGGAAGTGGCATGGGTGCATCAGGTGGAACTGTTCCCGGTCAGGGAGATGGCACATGCAGGAGCCAATGCTTCTCAAAGACACCAATAAGGTTTACAAATAAGGCCTGGGCTTTCGGAGCCGATCCTTGACACTACAGGAACCAACAGCCACACCTGGGCTGGGAGACCAGGAAACTGCTCATGACCTTCTGATTTTCACTGTCCCTAGTGCAGTTTTGGCAAACTCTAGCGAGATGCTAAATGCCTTCTCTCAAAGAGGACAGGAAGAATCTCACGTCTGGCAAGCTAGGGAAACGGTCCTGATGAGAAGGGCCCCTCTGAGAGGTGCTCACTCTCTTCCCAGTAAGCACAGCAGCGATCACATGCGTTCCACCCCAGCACTTAGCTGTCATGTGGTGAATGGAGTACAGCTAAGAGGCCTGAAGAATCAACACCGCTACTGTACTTCCAACACTAGCAAAGGGCATCAGCACTGCTTGGGACCTTTCTCCTGCCTGGAAGTGGCCCAGGGAGAAAGCACGGAAGCGCTTGAGCTTTTCAGCACAGAGCAGGCCCTCAAATCTGTGCGCCAAACTCTGCACAAACCTGCTCTGACCTGTGACAGTAAAGCTGGGGCAGCAGCTGCCCCTGGCACTCAGCTTGAACCAGAAGTGGCAGCAGAGGCTCTGCACCATCTCTGGGCCTGGCCAGCACCTCTATGCAAGATGTGAAGCCCAGCACCGCTGCAGCGAGGCTCAGATCAGTCCCTTCCTGCTGCACAGGTCACAGCGTGTCCAGACGGACACCTAAAACCAGCAGTTTCTGAGGCTTACTGCTAAAGCAGAGGGAAGTCTACTCACCGAGTCTTCTCTTCAGTTCCTCCACTATTTTCATCGCAGTTTCCAACTGATCCATCGCCTTTTTGCTTTCTTTTTCAGCCTTGTACTTTCCTGTTGGAGGACCTTAACAGAAAGGATTCATTTCAGTTTCAGGTGAATAAATTCCAGAAAACCGTTGCTCGATGTGTCAGGTCAGCAGAGACAAACTACTCACCCCTGCGGTGCTTCCTGGTTTGGAGCGTGGCATGCATCCAGCGAACTGGGAAAGCCTTCCCTACAGGCACACCTGTAACCAAACAGCCAGAGAAGCTTCTGTCATTGGTTGGCATCTACCTTGACAGAACTGAATCACAGCAACAGTAAGGGAATCATGCAAGGAGAAGGACACACACACACACACAAGCAGGTCTCCATCCCCTCCTGCACGGGCACCCCTCTGCTTGACCTTTGCCCTTTGATCTGGCAGCTCTGAAATGGATGAAAAAGCTACCACGTACCTGTGCGGTCTCCTACAGGCTCACTCCTAGTACCCTTCCATGAGGCTGGATCTCCGTTGCCTGCTGGCACAGCTGCAAAGAAGCGCAGGAGACAGAACAGTTCCCGTTACACAACTCAAGACACTTCTTCAGATCAGAGGGGCAGGGAGGGCAATTCAAAGCCAGGGTTACTCTACGGCACTCATCTCTCCTTTGCCTTCAGGAGCATGATGCAAAGAGTTTTCACGTGCCTGCAGCGGCACCATGTGAGTACCAAACAGTCCACTTGCTGAGCTACTGGGAGACAGGACCCCCTGGATTTTGCAGCAGATCTGAACTCAACCCCAGCAAGCATCTGGCTCAGCAGCTGGCACTGGGAGCAGCTCTGTCCCCCAACATGCCAGTAAAGACTGCTTTGAAGGGCAAAGAACCCCAGGGCACAACATTGAGCTAGACTTGTTCCCTCTAGCTTATTCTCCATGTCTGTGCGTAAGGATCAATTTGCATTTCACGTCAAAAGAAGATGAAAAATGCAAATGTTCATTCCTTCCACTAACTTCCATGTGGTATTGCTCTCAGGCTCGAGGACTGGATCCCCTTGCTAATTTTCCTTAATAGTACCGTATTGCCAGCACTGTTGAAGATCGTATAACCTAACCTAATCACCCCCCTTTTTTTTTTTTTTTTCATTTCAATCAATCGAGTAGGTAAATGGGCTTTATTTTTCAAATGTTCTGTGAGGTAGAGTCATAAGAGTTGTTTTAGATATGTTTATCAAAAGCTTGTCTGTTTTTGTGATGTAAACAGAAGTTGGAGATGCAATACCGCATACTTTATATTTCAATTTGGTATTGAGAATAAATTTTTTACTATGGGGGTGGTCAGGCAGTGGAACAGGTTTCCCTTCCCCAGAGAAGCCATAGGAGCCCATGGAGGTATTCCAAGGCCCAGGTGGGTGAGGTTTTGAGACTTCCTTTTAGTGGAAGGGGTTCCCTGCCCATGGAAGGAATGTTGAAACAGAATGACCTTCAAGGTGCCTTCCGGCCCAAACTGTTCTAAGATTTGAGGAACTGCTTAGCTCTTGGTTCACTGAATGGACTCAGTTGGAATACTGTGAGATCCTGCAGTGCTGACAGTAATGCTTGTGACTGCCAGCAGACCTTGAAAAGTCACCAGGGCAGGCCAGTCACCTGTCCACAAAGTGCTGTTTACCCCAGAGCTCAAAATGTCCATGCCTGGCCTGCACTGAGAGCCTTTTGTCCTGCAAGCACTTTCTTCCCTCTGGAAATGTTGTTGTGGTCAAGCCATTGTCTTGCCTGGTACCTCAAGTGTTCTCCGCTAATGCCAGGCTGTTTCCAGGGTCAGAATTTTTCCATTTGATAAAATCATGGAATCATAGAATGGTTTTGGCTGGAAGGGACCTTAAAGGTCGTGAAACTCCAAAGCCTCTGCCATAGGCAATAACAGATTCTAAGTGGTGTCAGGAAAGAGCTGGTTATCATTCCTGAACGTTCTCGGGCAGTGCAGGAAGGGCAGGCCCTAAACGGTATGATCGGGTAACAAGCTTAAAGCAAAGAGAAGCAAGTGTTTTTCCAGGCGCGCTTGCCTACACCCCTACTCCCAGGGCTGTGGCATCCTGCGATGGAGCAGCCAGGCAGCTGGTAGGGAAGGGAAACATACCCTCCATCACCCAGCAACCAGCGGTGTCAGGGCTGGGGAGTGCGAGGGCTGTTGTGGATTGGGATGGATGATGCTGGCCCGGTCACTCAACTGTGAGGCACCAATGCCAGGGTAGGGAACACAGGGTATGTCGCACTTCGGGCTGAGGCCAGAAGCTGCTGTCCCGGTCCCACTTCAGCAAGGCTGCTGGGGTCGGCCTGGAGGTTTGTGGGGGCCTTTGCAGTTTTGGCTGAAAGGTGATGCCCTGCTTCTGCTGTACTTCTGGAGAACATGACTGTGCAACACCATAGCTAGGCAATAAGCTTGAAAACGGTTCTGTTGGTGGGTGACTGGGTATGAAGGAGTTGGAGCAGCCTGTAGAGATTGCAGGAGGCAGCCGGGAGCAGGGGCTGCAGAGTGAGAAGCAGTGCTGGTGATTGACTCCCTTGTCGTCAAACCTGCTTGGGACAGCCCTCAGGTCCTGGGCACACTCCATTCATGGGAGTCCCACACTTCTCTGCTTTCAACGTGGGCAATAACATTTTTAACCAATTACGTGCAGTTTTATAGGACACGCTTCCTCCTGCACAGCCTCAGTCCAGCTCTTGAGAATGGAAGTGGCATGGGTGCATCAAGTGGAACTGTTCCCGGTCAGGGAGATGGCACATGCAGGAGCCAATGCTTCTCAAAGACACCAATAAGGTTTACAAACAAGGCCTGGGCTTTCGGAGCCGATCCTTGACACTACAGGAACCAACAGCCACACCTGGGCTGGGAGACCAGGAAACTGCTCATGACCTTCTAATTTTCACTGTCCCTAGTGCAGTTTTGGCAAACTCTAGCGAGATGCTAAATGCCTTCTCTCAAAGAGGACAGGAAGAATCTCACGTCTGGCAAGCTAGGGAAACGGTCTTGATGAGAAGGGCCCCTCTGAGAGGTGCTCACTCTCTTCCCAGTAAGCGCAGCAGCGATCACATGCGTTCCACCCCAGCACTTAGCTGTCATGTGGTGAATGGAGTACAGCTAAGAGGCCTGAAGAATCAACACCGCTACTGTACTTCCAACACTAGCAAAGGGCATCAGCACTGCTTGGGACCTTTCTCCTGCCTGGAAGTGGCCCAGGGAGAAAGCACGGAAGCGCTTGAGCTTTTCAGCACAGAGCAGGCCCTCAAATCTGTGCGCCAAGCTCTGCACAAACCTGCTCTGACCTGTGACAGTAAAGCTGGGGCAGCAGCTGCCCCTGGCACTCAGCTTGAACCAGAAGTGGCAGCAGAGGCTCTGCACCATCTCTGGGCCTGGCCAGCACCTCTATGCAAGGTGTGAAGCCCAGCACCGCTGCAGCGAGGCTCAGATCAGTCCCTTCCTGCTGCACAGGTCACAGCGTGTCCAGACGGACACCTAAAACCAGCAGTTTCTGAGGCTTACTGCTAAAGCAGAGGGAAGTCTACTCACCGAGTCTTCTCTTCAGTTCCTCCACTATTTTCATCGCAGTTTCCAACTGATCCATCGCCTTTTTGCTTTCTTTTTCAGCCTTGTACTTTCCTGTTGGAGGACCTTAACAGAAAGGATTCATTTCAGTTTCAGGTGAATAAATTCCAGAAAACCGTTGTTCGATGTGTCAGGTCAGCAGAGACAAACTACTCACCCCTGCGGTGCTTCCTGGTTTGGAGCGTGGCATGCATCCAGCGAACTGGGAAAGCCTTCCCTACAGGCACACCTGTAACCAAACAGCCAGAGAAGCTTCTGTCATTGGTTGGCATCTACGTTGACAGAACTGAATCACAGCAACAGTAAGGGAATCATGCAAGGAGAAGGACACACACACACACACAAGCAGGTCTCCATCCCCTCCTGCACGGGCACCCCTCTGCTTGACCTTTGCCCTTTGATCTGGCAGCTCTGAAATGGATGAAAAAGCTACCACGTACCTGTGCGGTCTCCTACAGGCTCACTCCTAGTACCCTTCCATGAGGCTGGATCTCCGTTGCCTGCTGGCACAGCTGCAAAGAAGCGCAGGAGACAGAACAGTTCCCGTTACACAACTCAAGACACTTCTTCAGATCAGAGGGGCAGGGAGGGCAATTCAAAGCCAGGGTTACTCTACGGCACTCATCTCTCCTTTGCCTTCAGGAGCATGATGCAAAGAGTTTTCACGTGCCTGCAGCGGCACCATGTGAGGACCAAACAGTCCACTTGCTGAGCTACTGGGAGACAGGACCCCCTGGATTTTGCAGCAGATCTGAACTCAACCCCAGCAAGCATCTGGCTCAGCAGCTGGCACTGGGAGCAGCTCTGTCCCCCAACATGCCAGTAAAGACTGCTTTGAAGGGCAAAGAACCCCAGGGCACAACACTGAGCCAGATTTGTTCAACATCAAGAAGAACGTAAAGAGAAGATTTTGCCACACTGTCAATGGATCCTCTTGCAGGAGTGGTCTTTTGAGAAATTGTCTCCATTAGGACCCAAGGGCTCCAAACCAATATCCTGCCATATAGAGGCATAATAATTGCCTCCATCTTCACCTACAAGCAAGTACAGATAAAAAATGTCTCCATGACATGTTGCGAGCACCTGCTGTCTTAGAGATCTTCAGGCACTGCCAGGGAGGTTAGGCAGCATCGTGCGAGACAAACGTCTTTTTTAGTTGCCGAAGCTGCAGAGAGTCCTTGTCTGACACTTGGCAACTCCCTAAGACCCCTTCCCAGGCTATGTGCAGCACCACTTGAGGAGTCGAGGGGTCAGTGTACGGCTCCTCAGAGCTTTCTTACCTGCAGAGCTCTCACACACACAGAGGAAACCCTTGCTAAAGCACTGAAGGATAAAAGCCACCATCCACGCTTCTCAGGGAGAAGAGCCCACTGGCTCCCAAAAGGCTGCGCCAATACCACGCTCTTACCTGCTTCCGACACTCGCAGTGGAGCAGCCTGGCCTGCCCTTGCATGCAGGGCCACTAGGATGAGGACCACAAAGAGGAGGCAGCGGATGGGGGTCATGGTCCCCTGCACTACCACCATGCTGCTACTGCTGCTGCTGCTGCTGCTGCTGCTGCTGCTGCTGCAGTTGTGATGTTTGGGGGCTAAGTGCTTGGCTTTTCTAGTCAGCACAGCACCGCAGGGCTCTATGACCTCACAGCCCTGCTGAGACCTCCCACGGACAGGAGTACATCTCGTGTGGCACCTGCATGCAAGGACAAGGACCTGCTCTGGACCTCGGCTCACAGGTGCACGTTCCTTTGTGCTGCTTTTGTGCCTTTGGCCTCTGGGGTCTCAAGGCAAGCTCTGAGATGCAGCCGTACTGGGAGCTGGATTAGATTAAGAGGACAGCAGGGATTGGTAGATTCCTGCTATGACCACTCATCCCTTGACTCAGATTTCCCATGGGGGTGTCCCATACAGAAACCAACCAGCTCCAGTTCTTAGGCCGCTTAGAAGTATTCTTTACAGTCCCACAAAGCAAGACATGGAAGGGAGTGAATAAAACCAGACAACTGTCTGTGCAGGCCTTGTCAAATCAAGGAAGAAGTACTCCATTCCCATAATGACACACATGGCTCCTTTCCTTCTTGTGGGAAAAAGAAAACAAGCAAAAGGTCTGTCTTTTATGGCCTTTCCCAAGTCAGGCAGCAGCTTGTATGAATACAAGCAGGAAGCCTCAAGCCCACTTGGCACACAAAATAGGTGTGCAAAAGATACCCTTTTCCCCGTAGAGATGACAGTCTTGTGCTGGTTTGTACAAACCACTGCGACTTGAAGGCTGCACCCTTGGGACTTCCCCTGAAGACACTAATTCTTCTCCTTGGTGGAAGCATAAGGCAACATATGCTGAAACCTACGGAGGTCTGACTTTTAGAGCTATCATGAGCGTCTCATTGCCTGTATGAGGATGCCAGTATGGACCTCTCTAAGCAACTTAGGTGGTGCAATTGTCTCCCTCACCCTCCTCACTTCCGATAACCTTCAGTTGCCCTCCCCACTCCCACCCAGTTCCAGGTGGTAACTAGATTTTATTTCTCTGAAGGGAAGCTGAGAGTTAATTCACGATTGTTGTGGGTATCTTCTGGCATCCCAGCCCAAACAACACATTCTTTTTTCATTGTTGTCCACCTTCTTGTTTCTAATGTTGAGACAAGCCACAATTGTTATTTACGTACATGACACACAGTAATGCTCAGCTCTCTTGCCTGCTGCTTAACAGTCAGCGTGTGCTGGTATGTGTTTGTGTGTTTGAAAACGCAGGGGCGATCTACCAGTTAAAAACCTGGAAGAACGCTGGAGTAAGGGAATAAAATTTAGTTGCTATGGTGCTTCTGAACCTCTCATTTCTAGTCCTTGTAATCACTAGAGCAGAGTCCCGTTTAGCCTGTGGTACTAATTTGCTTTCTAAAACTCCCACTTCCTGTGAGAACTTTGGCACTGCATTAGAAGGCATGTGAGATGACGGTCATAGATGAAACTTTCTGTTGTCAAACAAAGTAATCATCTACATTTTTGCTCTCTCGAGGTATACGTTTTTCTGCAAGTGCGTCATTATTTTAGAGATAGATGCTATAGGCAGAAAAGTATCTCAAAGAGTACGCCTGGCACTTCTAAAACAGAATAAGGTATCAGTATCTTGAAATGCCACATGTATCCTTCATCCTTTAAACTATATGCCAATAGGAAAATCCACAATGTTTAAGCAGGAAAACATATACAAGAGTTAGGTAGGTGTAACAGAGAACACAGAAAAGTAGCACAGGCTTCCTTAGCCGGAAAAGCAGAGCAAAATGCACCGTACGTGTACTCAAATGTATCAGCCGTGCCAGAACACCAAATATAATGATATGATATCCTGCCACGCAGCTGTAGAACATATCTAGGATCAAGCAGAGATGAGAAGCGTTTCCATCCCATGTTGGGACCCCCCTGCTCTCTTAGAGATCTTGAGGCACTGCAAGGGGAGTCAGGTAATGACGTGGGAAGCAGCCGTGAGTCAAGGTCACCAAAACTGCAGAGGGGCCTTGGCTCACACTTGGCATCTCCCCAACTCCCCTTCCCCGACCACGTGTAGTGCTCCTTAATGTTCCTGGGCAAGGAAGAGGCACTAGCTGCCCTCCAGGGTTAAAGGACCTCGTAGCACCCCAAGCAGGTGATAAGCTTGAGAACAGAAGTTTGGGTGGGAGGTTGGGTACGAGCGAGGTTGAGCGGCCTGAACAGGCTGCAGGAGCCAGCTGGGAGCAGGGACTGCAGAGCGAGGAACAGCATTGGCCGTTGACTCCCACGTTGTCCAACCTGCTTGGGCCAGCCCTCACGCCCTGGACACGCTCCATTCCAGCAAGCTCTACATCAGGCTTCTTTGCTTGGTGCCCAATTCATCCGAGGTCAAAAAGGGGACTAGTATTTTGTGAGCAAGTCTCCCTAGCTGGAGGTCCACAGCCTGATGATCCCACTGCAATAGATGTTCCCCCAGCCCATGGACCCTCACCAGTCAGTATGAGCGGCCAGGCCAGGCCCCTGTCACTGCGTGCCACACCATGCAGTGATCAGGTTGTCATCGCTGTCTGTTGCCAACCATGGCCATGGTCAATCCCCAGCCCCTCGGGATCCTGCGGCTGGTCAGAGGAGCCTTGTGCCTGCCTGGCTTGTGGCTGCTCACGCCGTGAGAACTTACGGCTGCGCTGGGTTGGAGCTCAGCCAGCGCTGGTGCCTGACGGGGTTTGGTGTTTCTGCCAGGCAGGCACTTGTGAGACAGCTCTGTCCCTCTTGATTTGCAACTAAATTCTTGATGCCCAAAGCAGTCGCTTAGCGTTCTGTTGGTGCACCCCAACCTCTAGGGACTAGCCGTGAAAGTGATGAACGTGTGGATCAGTCTGGAAGGATACTGGGGCTATTTCCACGTGGGATGGGAGACGCTGGCTTCTTTCCACAGTTGCCGGTGGCTCAGTTGCCTGGTCAGGGGCACGAGGGCTCTTTTTGGTTTGGGTGGATGACACAGACCTTGTGTGAGAAGCCAGATTAAAACATCATTGCCCCAAAGATCGCTGCCACTATCAAGCAGATACACTGGGAGTTACTCCAACCATAAAGTCAGTGAATCAGCACCCTGGAGGAGAAAACGAGGGGGCCATGCAGTTGCTGCATGCAGATTTGAGATACCAGATGGCAGCCAGCAGGCGCAGTCGGGCTAAGATATGGAGTGTGTGACAACTTGAGTTGAAGGAAGCTGTAAAAAGCACCTGAAAAGCTTGCATGGTGCCCTGTTCCCACCACCAAATGTTTGCAAGGCCCCCAACTCTTCACAGGACCTCTGAGACATTGACACCGGAATATGGTGCAAACCTATGGAGGCTTTTTTTTTTATATTTAAGGCACTTGATCTCGTTTGTGTCTTTATCTCCTCTCAGAGATTCCAAATGAAACCATCCTGGGTGGGTTCCGGGATCTGGTTACGCTACTGTGGGGGGAACGGTGCAGGGATGAGGGGTGCAAGGGCTGTTGCGCTTTGGGCTGAGGCTGGAGGGTGCTGTCCTGGTCGTGCTTCAGCAAAGGAGCCGGGGATAGGTTGGAAGATTGTGGGGGCTGTTGCATTGTGGGCTGAAGGGCACTGTCACTATTGAAGATACTGAACAGTAGTGGACTCGGTGACACTTGAGGGACATCGCTCATTACCCGTCTTTGTCTGATCATTGCGGCATTGACTGTTATTATGTGGATGCAACCATGCAACCAATTCCTTTGCCACCTAGCAGTCCCTCTGTCAAATACATATTTCTCCAGTTTAAGAGAGAAGATTGTGGCGGGGCATTGTGTTAAAGGCCTTACAGAGATCCAGAGAGATTGCATCCATAGGTCTTTCCTTGTCCACTGAACTGGTCTCTCCATCACAGAAGGCCACTAGGGTAGTCAGGCAGCATATGCCCACTGTGTGCGCTCTCGAGGTTTCCTTTTGCGTGTCAGACAATTGAAGATGGTGCCTTTCTTTTTCTGTTATTGACTGGGGTCTCTAAGGATACTAATAGAAAGAACGTCCTTAAATTTCACACAAAAAAGAAGTGGGAAAAGAAAAGCTTCAGCCTCTCTGTTTATTGAAAGTGACTTGTTAGCCTTGGGATCCCCCAAGGGAGGTGAGCAGTTGTGTTGGCTGGAGGTCATGGGCGCAGTCACACTTCAGATTGGAGGTCATTGTCCTTGTCTCGCTCCTGAAGTTGCAGACTGTGCCCTGTGGAGGAAAGACAGGACAGAGGGACAGACACTTGTGAGACCTCTAGGGACTAGCCTGGAAGCTGCTGAAAGTACGGGTTGGACTTGGGGGCAGCTGCATCTCTTCCTGTCCGGGATGGAAGACTTCAGCCTGCTTCCAAAATTGTGGGGGAGTCAGTGGCAAGGTTGGAGGCTTGGCAGGGCGCTGTGGCTTGGGCTGGAGGGTGGTGCCCTGCTCCTGCTTCTTCGGGGAGGCTGGGAATGGGCTGGGTGGTCGTGGAGGCCTTTGTGGTTTGGACAAAGAGGCTGGAAATTGGGTGGGAGGGCGTGGGGGCTTCCTGGCAGTTTTCATCTTGACTCCTGAAGTGTCAGACCGGGCCCTGTGGAGAGAAGATGGATCAGAGTGACTCTCCTCCACAGCACGTCCCAGAGCTGGCAAGTCTCCCCACCACAGGCTGAGCTGCTGGTGATCTGACAAAACCCCCTGCAGAGCTTTCTGGCCAACCGCTATCTCACTACTCCACAGCTGCCCGGCAGGGAGGCTTTGTGGCTACCAGCAGACAACCAGGGAAGCACTAGGGGCATAAAATCAACAACTTACAGTTTCTTCTTAATGTATCGATGGATGGCAAAACAGAGCAACGCTATTCCAAGGGGCACGAAAATCAGTATCATGGATGTTCCTATCATACACTGCTTTCGCACATCTTGAGGACATAAACCTCCTGTGATACTCCGGCCGTTGGAATCGCTTGTGGTTAGGGTGCCAGCCACACCTGGAGGAGAAATTTGAAATGTTAGTGCATCCTGGTAAGCTTGCAGCATGTTTGATGTAGCAAGTTCTCTGTTTCACACCACTACTAGTGCCTGGAGCCATGGTCCCATACTTTGGGATAGTTTGTCCCACAAAACCAAAGTCAGAAGGACAGAAGGAGAGCATGTGGAGGAGCGTGGCTGCTTGACCAATCCTTCCTTCAAGGGACACGGACAAAACCCATCCCTGCAGCAACAAGTGCCATCCTGAGTTCTCCCCTATCCCTGGGCAAGCTCCTACATGTGGAAGGACATAGCCAGGCCTTTCCAAGAGGTCCCGCAACTCTCCTTTCTCTTTCTGCCTTTTCTCCTATGCTGGCCCTGCTTGCTGGCACACCAGTTTTCAAAAGCCATCGCCAAATCAGGGACTCCACCAAGGTTGCTCCGCACCTGAGCCCGTTTGACAAAAGTCACATGTACTGCCGCAGGGGTCTTCTGCGGCCTTTGACAGTGCTCGTACTCCTCAGTCTGGAAGTGAGGGCTACGCTCTGGACCTCGACTCACAAGGAACACATGGCGCTTTGTGCTGCTTTTGTGTCTTGGGCCTCTGGGGACTCAAGGCAAGCTCAGGGATGCAGCTGCAGTGGGAGCTCGATTCGATCAAGAGTCACATTTCTCACCATGTGCAGAACAAGATCCAGATGCCTTGAACCCAAAACATTTCTGCTTTGGCTTAAGAAGTGACACGGAGTTGTTGATGACACACGGGAATGCTGACGGGGAACACTGGCTGACTGTGGGACAGCAATTACCTGCCCTGTGCTGGCCCTGCATTGCCTTGGCCTCTTCATCTGGCTTTGAGTCACTTCTTCCGCCTGGAAACACTTTCTCTGCCACAGCCTCCTGGTGCAGGTCTTGAGAAAGAAAGTGGCATGGGTGTATCAGATGCAACCTGCCCCGTTTGAAGCCCAGCACTGCTGCAGTGAGGCTCGGATCCTCGAATCCTTCCTGCTGCACAGGCCACAGCGTGTCCAGACGGACACCTAAAACCAGCAGTTTCTGAGGCTTACTGCTAAAGCAGAGGGAAATCTACTCACCGAGACTTCTCTTCAGTTCCTCCACTATTTTCATCGCAGTTTCCAACTGATCCATCCCCTTTTTGCTTTCTTTTTCAGCCTTGTACTTTCCTGTTGGAGGACCTTAACAGAAAGGATTCATTTCAGTTTCAGGTGAATAAATTCCAGAAAACCGTTGCTCAATGTGTCAGGTCAGCAGAGACAAACTACTCACCCCTGCGGTGCTTCCTGGGTGGGAACGTGGCATGCATCCAGTGAGCTGGGAAAGCCTTCCCTACAGGCACACCTGTAACCAAACAGCCAGAGAAGCTTCTGTCATTGGTTGGCATCTACCTTGACAGAACTGAATCACAGCAGCAGTGAGGGAATCGTGCAAGGAGAAGGACACACACACGCAGGTCTCCATCCCCTCCCTGCAGGGCCACCCCTCTGCTTGACCTTTTACCCTTTGATCTGGCAGCTCTGAAATGGATGAAAAAGCTACCACGTACCTGTGCGATCTCCTACAGGCTCACTCCTAGAACCCTTCCATGAAGCTGGATCTCCGTTGCCTGCTGGCACAGCTGCAAAGAAGCGCAGGAGACAGAAGAGTTCCCGTTACACAACTCAAGACACTTCTTCAGATCAGAGGGGCAGGGAGGGCAATTCAAAGCCAGGGTTACTCTAGGGAACACAGGGTATGTCGCACTTCGGGCTGAGGCCAGAAGCTGCTGTCCCGGTCCCACTTCAGCAAGGCTGCTGGGGTTGGCCTGGAGGTTTGTGGGGGCCTTTGCAGTTTTGGCTGAAAGGTGATGCCCTGCTTCTGCTGTACTTCTGGAGAACATGACTGTGCAACACCATAGCTAGGCAATAAGCTTGAAAACGGTTCTGTTGGTGGGTGACTGGGTATGAAGGAGTTGGAGCAGCCTGTAGAGATTGCAGGAGGCAGCCGGGAGCAGGGGCTGCAGAGTGAGAAGCAGTGCTGGTGATTGACTCCCTTGTCGTCAAACCTGCTTGGGACAGCCCTCAGGTCCTGGGCACACTCCATTCATGGGAGTCCCACACTTCTCTGCTTTCAACGTGGGCAATAACATTTTTAACCAATTACGTGCAGTTTTATAGGACACGCTTCCTCCTGCACAGCCTCAGTCCAGCTCTTGAGAATGGAAGTGGCATGGGTGCATCAGGTGGAACTGTTCCCGGTCAGGGAGATGGCACATGCAGGAGCCAATGCTTCTCAAAGACACCAATAAGGTTTACAAACAAGGCCTGGGCTTTCGGAGCCGATCCTTGACACTACAGGAACCAACAGCCACACCTGGGCTGGGAGACCAGGAAACTGCTCATGACCTTCTGATTTTCACTGTCCCTAGTGCAGTTTTGGCAAACTCTAGCGAGATGCTAAATGCCTTCTCTCAAAGAGGACAGGAAGAATCTCACGTCTGGCAAGCTAGGGAAACGGTCCTGATGAGAAGGGCCCCTCTGAGAGGTGCTCACTCTCTTCCCAGTAAGCACAGCAGCGATCACATGCGTTCCACCCCAGCACTTAGCTGTCATGTGGTGAATGGAGTACAGCTAAGAGGCCTGAAGAATCAACACCGCTACTGTACTTCCAACACTAGCAAAGGGCATCAGCACTGCTTGGGACCTTTCTCCTGCCTGGAAGTGGCCCAGGGAGAAAGCACGGAAGCGCTTGAGCTTTTCAGCACAGAGCAGGCCCTCAAATCTGTGCGCCAAGCTCTGCACAAACCTGCTCTGACCTGTGACAGTAAAGCTGGGGCAGCAGCTGCCCCTGGCACTCAGCTTGAACCAGAAGTGGCAGCAGAGGCTCTGCACCATCTCTGGGCCTGGCCAGCACCTCTATGCAAGGTGTGAAGCCCAGCACCGCTGCAGCGAGGCTCAGATCAGTCCCTTCCTGCTGCACAGGTCACAGCGTGTCCAGACGGACACCTAAAACCAGCAGTTTCTGAGGCTTACTGCTAAAGCAGAGGGAAGTCTACTCACCGAGTCTTCTCTTCAGTTCCTCCAATATTTTCGTCGCAGTTTCCAACTGATCCATCGCCTTTTTGCTTTCTTTTTCAGCCTTGTACTTTCCTGTTGGAGGACCTTAACAGAAAGGATTCATTTCAGTTTCAGGTGAATAAATTCCAGAAAACCGTTGTTCGATGTGTCAGGTCAGCAGAGACAAACTACTCACCCCTGCGGTGCTTCCTGGTTTGGAGCGTGGCATGCATCCAGCGAACTGGGAAAGCCTTCCCTACAGGCACACCTGTAACCAAACAGCCAGAGAAGCTTCTGTCATTGGTTGGCATCTACGTTGACAGAACTGAATCACAGCAACAGTAAGGGAATCATGCAAGGAGAAGGACACACACACACACACAAGCAGGTCTCCATCCCCTCCTGCACGGGCACCCCTCTGCTTGACCTTTGCCCTTTGATCTGGCAGCTCTGAAATGGATGAAAAAGCTACCACGTACCTGTGCGGTCTCCTACAGGCTCACTCCTAGTACCCTTCCATGAGGCTGGATCTCCGTTGCCTGCTGGCACAGCTGCAAAGAAGCGCAGGAGACAGAAGAGTTCCCGTTACACAACTCAAGACACTTCTTCAGATCAGAGGGGCAGGGAGGGCAATTCAAAGCCAGGGTTACTCTACGGCACTCATCTCTCCTTTGCCTTCAGGAGCATGATGCAAAGAGTTTTCACGTGCCTGCAGCGGCACCATGTGAGGACCAAACAGTCCACTTGCTGAGCTACTGGGAGACAGGACCCCCTGGATTTTGCAGCAGATCTGAACTCAACCCCAGCAAGCATCTGGCTCAGCAGCTGGCACTGGGAGCAGCTCTGTCCCCCAACATGCCAGTAAAGACTGCTTTGAAGGGCAAAGAACCCCAGGGCACAACACTGAGCCAGATTTGTTCAACATCAAGAAGAACGTAAAGAGAAGATTTTGCCACACTGTCAATGGATCCTCTTGCAGGAGTGGTCTTTTGAGAAATTGTCTCCATTAGGACCCAAGGGCTCCAAACCAATATCCTGCCATATAGAGGCATAATAATTGCCTCCATCTTCACCTACAAGCAAGTACAGATAAAAAATGTCTCCATGACATGTTGCGAGCACCTGCTGTCTTAGAGATCTTCAGGCACTGCCAGGGAGGTTAGGCAGCATCGTGCGAGACAAACGTCTTTTTTAGTTGCCGAAGCTGCAGAGAGTCCTTGTCTGACACTTGGCAACTCCCTAAGACCCCTTCCCAGGCTATGTGCAGCACCACTTGAGGAGTCGAGGGGTCAGTGTACGGCTCCTCAGAGCTTTCTTACCTGCAGAGCTCTCACACACACAGAGGAAACCCTTGCTAAAGCACTGAAGGATAAAAGCCACCATCCACGCTTCTCAGGGAGAAGAGCCCACTGGCTCCCAAAAGGCTGCGCCAATACCACGCTCTTACCTGCTTCCGACACTCGCAGTGGAGCAGCCTGGCCTGCCCTTGCATGCAGGGCCACTAGGATGAGGACCACAAAGAGGAGGCAGCGGATGGGGGTCATGGTCCCCTGCACTACCACCATGCTGCTGCTGCTGCTGCTGCTGCTGCTGCTGCTGCAGTTGTGATGTTTGGGGGCTAAGTGCTTGGCTTTTCTAGTCAGCACAGCACCACAGGGCTCTATGACCTCACAGCCCTGCTGAGACCTCCCACGGACAGGAGTACATCTCGTGTGGCACCTGCATGCAAGGACAAGGACCTGCTCTGGACCTCAGCTCACAGGTGCACGTTCCTTTGTGCTGCTTTTGTGCCTTTGGCCTCTGGGGTCTCAAGGCAAGCTCTGAGATGCAGCCGTACTGGGAGCTGGATTAGATTAAGAGGACAGCAGGGATTGGTAGATTCCTGCTATGACCACTCATCCCTTGACTCAGATTTCCCATGGGGGTGTCCCATACAGAAACCAACCAGCTCCAGTTCTTAGGCCGCTTAGAAGTATTCTTTACAGTCCCACAAAGCAAGACATGGAAGGGAGTGAATAAAACCAGACAACTGTCTGTGCAGGCCTTGTCAAATCAAGGAAGAAGTACTCCATTCCCATAATGACACACATGGCTCCTTTCCTTCTTGTGGGAAAAAGAAAACAAGCAAAAGGTCTGTCTTTTATGGCCTTTCCCAAGTCAGGCAGCAGCTTGTATGAATACAAGCAGGAAGCCTCAAGCCCACTTGGCACACAAAATAGGTGTGCAAAAGATACCCTTTTCCCTGTAGAGATGACAGTCTTGTGCTGGTTTGTACAAACCACTGCGACTTGAAGGCTGCACCCTTGGGACTTCCCCTGAAGACACTAATTCTTCTCCTTGGTGGAAGCATAAGCCAACATATGCTGAAACCTACGGAGGTCTGACTTTTAGAGCTGTCATGAGCGTCTCATTGCCTGTATGAGGATGCCAGTATGGACCTCTCTAAGCAACTTAGGTGGTGCAATTGTCTCCCTCACCCTCCTCACTTCCGATAACCTTCAGTTGCCCTCCCCACTCCCACCCAGTTCCAGGTGGTAACTAGATTTTATTTCTCTGAAGGGAAGCTGAGAGTTAATTCACGATTGTTGTGGGTATCTTCTGGCATCCCAGCCCAAACAACACATTCTTTTTTCATTGTTGTCCACCTTCTTGTTTCTAATGTTGAGACAAGCCACAATTGTTATTTACGTACATGACACACAGTAATGCTCAGCTCTCTTGCCTGCTGCTTAACAGTCAGCGTGTGCTGGTATGTGTTTGTGTGTTTGAAAACGCAGGGGCGATCTACCAGTTAAAAACCTGGAAGAACGCTGGAGTAAGGGAATAAAATTTAGTTGCTATGGTGCTTCTGAACCTCTCATTTCTAGTCCTTGTAATCACTAGAGCAGAGTCCCGTTTAGCCTGTGGTACTAATTTGCTTTCTAAAACTCCCACTTCCTGTGAGAACTTTGGCACTGCATTAGAAGGCATGTGAGATGACGGTCGTAGATGAAACTTTCTGTTGTCAAACAAAGTAATCATCTACATTTTTGCTCTCTCGAGGTATACGTTTTTCTGCAAGTGCGTCATTATTTTAGAGATAGATGCTATAGGCAGAAAAGTATCTCAAAGAGTACGCCTGGCACTTCTAAAACGGAATAAGGTATCAGTATCTTGAAATGCCACATGTATCCTTCATCCTTTAAACTATATGCCAATAGGAAAATCCACAATGTTTAAGCAGGAAAACATATACAACAGTTAGGTAGGTGTAACAGAGAGCACAGAAAAGTAGCACAGGCTTCCTTAGCCGGAAAAGCAGAGCGAAATGCACCGTACGTGTACTCAAATGTATCAGCCGTGCCAGAACACCAAATATAATGATATGATATCCTGCCACGCAGCTGTAGAACATATCTAGGATCAAGCAGAGATGAGAAGCGTTTCCATCCCATGTTGGGACCCCCCTGCTCTCTTAGAGATCTTGAGGCACTGCAAGGGGAGTCAGGTAATGACGTGGGAAGCAGCCGTGAGTCAAGGTCACCAAAACTGCAGAGGGGCCTTGGCTCACACTTGGCATCTCCCCAACTCCCCTTCCCCGACCACGTGTAGTGCTCCTTAATGTTCCTGGGCAAGGAAGAGGCACTAGCTGCCCTCCAGGGTTAAAGGACCTCGTAGCACCCCAAGCAGGTGATAAGCTTGAGAACAGAAGTTTGGGTGGGAGGTTGGGTACGAGCGAGGTTGAGCGGCCTGAACAGGCTGCAGGAGCCAGCTGGGAGCAGGGACTGCAGAGCGAGGAACAGCATTGGCCGTTGACTCCCACGTTGTCCAACCTGCTTGGGCCAGCCCTCACGCCCTGGACACGCTCCATTCCAGCAAGCTCTACATCAGGCTTCTTTGCTTGGTGCCCAATTCATCCGAGGTCAAAAAGGGGACTAATATATTGTGAGCAAGTCTCCCTAGCTGGAGGTCCACAGCCTGATGATCCCACTGCAATAGATGTTCCCCCAGCCTATGGACCCTCACCAGTCAGTGTGAGCGGCCAGGCCAGGCCCCTGTCACTGCGTGCCACACCATGCAGTGATCAGGTTGTCATCGCTGTCTGTTGCCAACCATGGCCATGGTCAATCCCCAGCCCCTCGGGATCCTGCGGCTGGTCAGAGGAGCCTTGTGCCTGCCTGGCTTGTGGCTGCTCATGCCGTGAGAACTTACGGCTGCGCTGGGTTGGAGCTCAGCCAGCGCTGGTGCCTGACGGGGTTTGGTGTTTCTGCCAGGCAGGCACTTGTGAGACAGCTCTGTCCCTCTTGATTTGCAACTAAATTCTTGATGCCCAAAGCAGTCGCTTAGCGTTCTGTTGGTGCACCCCAACCTCTAGGGACTAGCCGTGAAAGTGATGAACGTGTGGATCAGTCTGGAAGGATACTGGGGCTATTTCCACGTGGGATGGGAGACGCTGGCCTCTTTCCACAATTGCCGGTGGCTCAGTTGCCTGGTCAGGGGCACGAGGGCTCTTTTTGGTTTGGGTGGATGACACAGACCTTGTGTGAGAAGCCAGATTAAAACATCATTGCCCCAAAGATCGCTGCCACTATCAAGCAGATACACTGGGAGTTACTCCAACCATAAAGTCAGTGAATCAGCACCCTGGAGGAGAAAACGAGGGGGCCATGCAGTTGCTGCATGCAGATTTGAGATACCAGATGGCAGCCAGCAGGCGCAGTCGGGCTAAGATATGGAGTGTGTGACAACTTGAGTTGAAGGAAGCTGTAAAAAGCACCTGAAAAGCTTGCATGGTGCCCTGTTCCCACCACCAAATGTTTGCAAGGCCCCCAGCTCTTCACAGGACCTCTGAGACATTGACACCGGAATATGGTGCAAACCTATGGAGGTTTTTTTTTTATATTTAAGGCACTTGATCTCGTTTGTGTCTTTATCTCCTCTCAGAGATTCCAAATGAAACCATCCTGGGTGGGTTCCGGGATCTGGTTACGCTACTGTGGGGGGAACGGTGCAGGGATGAGGGGTGCAAGGGCTGTTGCGCTTTGGGCTGAGGCTGGAGGGTGCTGTCCTGGTCGTGCTTCAGCAAAGCAGCCGGGGATAGGTTGGAAGATTGTGGGGGCTGTTGCATTGTGGGCTGAAGGGCACTGTCACTATTGAAGATACTGAACAGTAGTGGACTCGGTGACACTTGAGGGACATCGCTCATTTCCCGTCTTTGTCTGATCATTGCGGCATTGACTGTTATTATGTGGATGCAACCATGCAACCAATTCCTTTGCCACCTAGCAGTCCCTCTGTCAAGTACGTATTTCTCCAGTTTAAGAGAGAAGATTGTGGCGGGGCATTGTGTTAAAGGCCTTACAGAGATCCAGAGAGATTGCATCCATAGCTCTTTCCTTGTCCACTGAACTGGTCTCTCCATCACAGAAGGCCACTAGGGTAGTCAGGCAGCATATGCCCACTGTGTGCGCTCTCGAGGTTTCCTTTTGCGTGTCAGACAATTGAAGATGGTGCCTTTCTTTTCTGTTATTGACTGGGGTCTCTAAGGATACTAATAGAAAGAACGTCCTTAAATTTCACACAAAAAAGAAGTGGGAAAAGGAAAGCTTCACCCTCTCTGTTTATTGAAAGTGACTTGTTAGCCTTGGGATCCCCCAAGGGAGGTGAGCAGTTGTGTTGGCTGGAGGTCATGGGCGCAGTCACACTTCAGATTGGAGGTCATTGTCCTTGTCTCGCTCCTGAAGTTGCAGACTGTGCCCTGTGGAGGAAAGACAGGACAGAGGGACAGACACTTGTGAGACCTCTAGGGACTAGCCTGGAAGCTGCTGAAAGTACGGGTTGGACTTGGGGGCAGCTGCATCTCTTCCTGTTCGGGATGGAAGACTTCAGCCTGCTTCCAAAATTGTGGGGGAGTCAGTGGCAAGGTTGGAGGCTTGGCAGGGCGCTGTGGCTTGGGCTGGAGGGTGGTGCCCTGCTCCTGCTTCTTCGGGGAGGCTGGGAATGGGCTGGGTGGTCGTGGAGGCCTTTGTGGTTTGGACAAAGAGGCTGGAAATTGGGTGGGAGGGCGTGGGGGCTTCCTGGCAGTTTTCATCTTGACTCCTGAAGTGTCAGACCGGGCCCTGTGGAGAGAAGATGGATCAGAGTGACTCTCCTCCACAGCACGTCCCAGAGCTGGCAAGTCTCCCCACCACAGGCTGAGCTGCTGGTACTCCTCATGGCACCACCAAGCAGCAGGGCTCAATCAGGCAATCCACTAGAACGAGCAGGCACTGCTGTCATCTCACTTTTGAGGGCAATCTCATTCCCTTCTTTTTCTTGTCCTGACCTTGTTTCACCTACACCCACCACTCCTGGGGGCTGCTTCTGTCCAGGCCCCAGTATCTATGAAGTAGGATGTTAGTTTAGACATTCTTTATCGTTGATCGATTCTTGACTCTTGATTGATTCTCTTGAGTCTGTTCAATTATTAGTTACGAGCACACCTCTCCCCTCCCTCATGGTGTGATAGCGAGGCCGTGCCCCCTTGCCACGCTCTGCCCGCGCTCTGCTCGCTGCTGCCTCCATGCTTCACTCCTGCCCCATCTCGGCCGCTCCTGTGGGGCTACTCCTGGGAGCTGCTCCTGGCCAGACACGGTCACTTAGAGCTTATAGTGGCTCCTGTCAGAAGGGGCTCCTGAGAAGGCGCCCCAGCAATTACGAGGCCAAGGGAATCATCTGACAAAACCCCCTGCAGAGCTTTCTGGCCAACCGCTACCTCACCACTCCACAGCTGCCCGGCAGAGAGGCTTTGTGGCTACCAGCAGACAGCCAGGGAAGCACTAGGGGCATAAAATCAACAACTTACAGTTTCTTCTTAATGTATCGATGGATGGCAAAACAGAGCAACGCTATTCCAAGGGGCACGAAAATCAGTATCATGGATGTTCCTATCATACACTGCTTTCGCACATCTTGAGGACATAAACCTCCTGTGATACTCCGGCCGTTGGAATCGCTTGTGGTTAGGGTGCCAGCCACACCTGGAGGAGAAATTTGAAATGTTAGTGCATCCTGGTAAGCTTGCAGCATGTTTGATGTAGCAAGTTCTCTGTTTCACACCACTACTAGTGCCTGGAGCCATGGTCCCATCCTTTGGGATAGTTTGTCCCACAAAACCAAAGTCAGAAGGACAGAAGGAGAGCATGTGGAGGAGCGTGGCTGCTTGACCAATCCTTCCTTCAAGGGACACGGACAAAACCCATCCCTGCAGCAACAAGTGCCATCCTGAGTTCTCCCCTATCCCTGGGCAAGCTCCTACATGTGGAAGGACATAGCCAGGCCTTTCCAAGAGGTCCCGCAACTCTCCTTTCTCTTTCTGCCTTTTCTCCTATGCTGGCCCTGCTTGCTGGCACACCAGTTTTCAAAAGCCATCGCCAAATCAGGGACTCCACCAAGGTTGCTCCGCACCTGAGCCCGTTTGACAAAAGTCACATGTACTGCCGCAGGGGTCTTCTGCGGCCTTTGACAGTGCTCGTACTCCTCAGTCTGGAAGTGAGGGCTACGCTCTGGACCTCGACTCACAAGGAACACATGGCGCTTTGTGCTGCTTTTGTGTCTTGGGCCTCTGGGGACTCAAGGCAAGCTCAGGGATGCAGCTGCAGTGGGAGCTCGATTCGATCAAGAGTCACATTTCTCACCATGTGCAGAACAAGATCCAGATGCCTTGAACCCAAAACATTTCTGCTTTGGCTTAAGAAGTGACACGGAGTTGTTGATGACACACGGGAATGCTGACGGGGAACACTGGCTGACTGTGGGACAGCAATTACCTGCCCTGTGCTGGCCCTGCATTGCCTTGGCCTCTTCATCTGGCTTTGAGTCACTTCTTCCGCCTGGAAACACTTTCTCTGCCACAGCCTCCTGGTGCAGGTCTTGAGAAAGAAAGTGGCATGGGTGTATCAGATGCAACCTGCCCCGTTTGAAGCCCAGCACTGCTGCAGTGAGGCTCGGATCCTCGAATCCTTCCTGCTGCACAGGCCACAGCGTGTCCAGACGGACACCTAAAACCAGCAGTTTCTGAGGCTTACTGCTAAAGCAGAGGGAAATCTACTCACCGAGACTTCTCTTCAGTTCCTCCACTATTTTCATCGCAGTTTCCAACTGATCCATCCCCTTTTTGCTTTCTTTTTCAGCCTTGTACTTTCCTGTTGGAGGACCTTAACAGAAAGGATTCATTTCAGTTTCAGGTGAATAAATTCCAGAAAACCGTTGCTCAATGTGTCAGGTCAGCAGAGACAAAGTACTCACCCCTGCGGTGCTTCCTGGGTGGGAACGTGGCATGCATCCAGTGAGCTGGGAAAGCCTTCCCTACAGGCACACCTGTAACCAAACAGCCAGAGAAGCTTCTGTCATTGGTTGGCATCTACCTTGACAGAACTGAATCACAGCAGCAGTGAGGGAATAGTGCAAGGAGAAGGACACACACACGCAGGTCTCCATCCCCTCCCTGCAGGGCCACCCCTCTGCTTGACCTTTTACCCTTTGATCTGGCAGCTCTGAAATGGATGAAAAAGCTACCACGTACCTGTGCGATCTCCTACAGGCTCACTCCTAGAACCCTTCCATGAAGCTGGATCTCCGTTGCCTGCTGGCACAGCTGCAAAGAAGCGCAGGAGACAGAAGAGTTCCCGTTACACAACTCAAGACACTTCTTCAGATCAGAGGGGCAGGGAGGGCAATTCAAAGCCAGGGTTACTCTAGGGAACACAGGGTATGTCGCACTTCGGGCTGAGGCCAGAAGCTGCTGTCCCGGTCCCACTTCAGCAAGGCTGCTGGGGTTGGCCTGGAGGTTTGTGGGGGCCTTTGCAGTTTTGGCTGAAAGGTGATGCCCTGCTTCTGCTGTACTTCTGGAGAACATGACTGTGCAACACCATAGCTAGGCAATAAGCTTGAAAACGGTTCTGTTGGTGGGTGACTGGGTATGAAGGAGTTGGAGCAGCCTGTAGAGATTGCAGGAGGCAGCCGGGAGCAGGGGCTGCAGAGTGAGAAGCAGTGCTGGTGATTGACTCCCTTGTCGTCAAACCTGCTTGGGACAGCCCTCAGGTCCTGGGCACACTCCATTCATGGGAGTCCCACACTTCTCTGCTTTCAACGTGGGCAATAACATTTTTAACCAATTACGTGCAGTTTTATAGGACACGCTTCCTCCTGCACAGCCTCAGTCCAGCTCTTGAGAATGGAAGTGGCATGGGTGCATCAGGTGGAACTGTTCCCGGTCAGGGAGATGGCACATGCAGGAGCCAATGCTTCTCAAAGACACCAATAAGGTTTACAAACAAGGCCTGGGCTTTCGGAGCCGATCCTTGACACTACAGGAACCAACAGCCACACCTGGGCTGGGAGACCAGGAAACTGCTCATGACCTTCTAATTTTCACTGTCCCTAGTGCAGTTTTGGCAAACTCTAGCGAGATGCTAAATGCCTTCTCTCAAAGAGGACAGGAAGAATCTCACGTCTGGCAAGCTAGGGAAACGGTCCTGATGAGAAGGGCCCCTCTGAGAGGTGCTCACTCTCTTCCCAGTAAGCACAGCAGCGATCACATGCGTTCCACCCCAGCACTTAGCTGTCATGTGGTGAATGGAGTACAGCTAAGAGGCCTGAAGAATCAACACCGCTACTGTACTTCCAACACTAGCAAAGGGCATCAGCACTGCTTGGGACCTTTCTCCTGCCTGGAAGTGGCCCAGGGAGAAAGCACGGAAGCGCTTGAGCTTTTCAGCACAGAGCAGGCCCTCAAATCTGTGCGCCAAGCTCTGCACAAACCTGCTCTGACCTGTGACAGTAAAGCTGGGGCAGCAGCTGCCCCTGGCACTCAGCTTGAACCAGAAGTGGCAGCAGAGGCTCTGCACCATCTCTGGGCCTGGCCAGCACCTCTATGCAAGGTGTGAAGCCCAGCACCGCTGCAGCGAGGCTCAGATCAGTCCCTTCCTGCTGCACAGGTCACAGCGTGTCCAGACGGACACCTAAAACCAGCAGTTTCTGAGGCTTACTGCTAAAGCAGAGGGAAGTCTACTCACCGAGTCTTCTCTTCAGTTCCTCCACTATTTTCGTCGCAGTTTCCAACTGATCCATCGCCTTTTTGCTTTCTTTTTCAGCCTTGTACTTTCCTGTTGGAGGACCTTAACAGAAAGGATTCATTTCAGTTTCAGGTGAATAAATTCCAGAAAACCGTTGCTCGATGTGTCAGGTCAGCAGAGACAAACTACTCACCCCTGCGGTGCTTCCTGGTTTGGAGCGTGGCATGCATCCAGCGAACTGGGAAAGCCTTCCCTACAGGCACACCTGTAACCAAACAGCCAGAGAAGCTTCTGTCATTGGTTGGCATCTACCTTGACAGAACTGAATCACAGCAACAGTAAGGGAATCTTGCAAGGAGAAGGACACACACACACACACAAGCAGGTCTCCATCCCCTCCTGCACGGGCACCCCTCTGCTTGACCTTTGCCCTTTGATCTGGCAGCTCTGAAATGGATGAAAAAGCTACCACGTACCTGTGCGGTCTCCTACAGGCTCACTCCTAGTACCCTTCCATGAGGCTGGATCTCCGTTGCCTGCTGGCACAGCTGCAAAGAAGCGCAGGAGACAGAAGAGTTCCCGTTACACAACTCAAGACACTTCTTCAGATCAGAGGGGCAGGGAGGGCAATTCAAAGCCAGGGTTACTCTACGGCACTCATCTCTCCTTTGCCTTCAGGAGCATGATGCAAAGAGTTTTCACATGCCTGCAGCGGCACCATGTGAGGACCAAACAGTCCACTTGCTGAGCTACTGGGAGACAGGACCCCCTGGATTTTGCAGCAGATCTGAACTCAACCCCAGCAAGCATCTGGCTCAGCAGCTGGCACTGGGAGCAGCTCTGTCCCCCAACATGCCAGTAAAGACTGCTTTGAAGGGCAAAGAACCCCAGGGCACAACACTGAACTAGACTTGTTCCCTCTAGCTTATTCTCCATGTCTGTGCGTAAGGATCAATTTGCATTTCACGTCAAAAGAAGATGAAAAATGCAAATGCTCATTCCTTCCACTAACTTCCATGTGGTATTGCTCTCAGGCTCAAGGACTGGATCCCCTTGCTAATTTTCCTTAATAGTACCGTATTGCCAGCACTGTTGAAGATCGTATAACCTAACCTAATCACCCCCCTTTTTTTTTTTTTTTTTTTTTTTTTTTTCATTTCAATCAATCGAGTAGGTAAATGGGCTTTATTTTTCAAATGTTCTGTGAGGTAGAGTCATAAGAGTTGTTTTAGATATGTTTATCAAAAGCTTGTCTGTTTTTGTGATGTAAACAGAAGTTGGAGATGCAATACCGCATACTTTATATTTCAATTTGGTATTGAGAATAAATTTTTTACTATGGGGCTGGTCAGGCAGTGGAACAGGTTTCCCTTCCCCAGAGAAGCCATAGGAGCCCATGGAGGTATTCCAAGGCCCAGGTGGGTGAGGTTTTGAGACTTCCTTTTAGTGGAAGGGGTTCCCTGCCCATGGAAGGAATGTTGAAACAGAATGACCTTCAAGGTGCCTTCCGGCCCAAACTGTTCTAAGATTCGAGGAACTGCTTAGCTCTTGGTTCACTGAATGGACTCAGTTGGAATACTGTGAGATCCTGCAGTGCTGACAGTAATGCTTGTGACTGCCAGCAGACCTTGAAAAGTCACCAGGGCAGGCCAGTCACCTGTCCACAAAGTGCTGTTTACCCCAGAGCTCAAAATGTCCATGCCTGGCCTGCACTGAGAGCCTTTTGTCCTGCAAGCACTTTCTTCCCTCTGGAAATGTTGTTGTGGTCAAGCCATTGTCTTGCCTGGTACCTCAAGTGTTCTCCGCTAATGCCAGGCTGTTTCCAGGGTCAGAATTTTTCCATTTGATAAAATCATGGAATCATAGAATGGTTTTGGCTGGAAGGGACCTTAAAGGTCGTGAAACTCCAAAGCCTCTGCCATAGGCAATAACAGATTCTAAGTGGTGTCAGGAAAGAGCTGGTTATCATTCCTGAACGTTCTCGGGCAGTGCAGGAAGGGCAGGCCCTAAACGGTATGATCGGGTAACAAGCTTAAAGCAAAGAGAAGCAAGTGTTTTTCCAGGCGCGCTTGCCTACACCCCTACTCCCAGGGCTGTGGCATCCTGCGATGGAGCAGCCAGGCAGCTGGTAGGGAAGGGAAACATACCCTCCATCACCCAGCAACCAGCGGTGTCAGGGCTGGGGAGTGCGAGGGCTGTTGTGGATTGGGATGGATGATGCTGGCCCGGTCACTCAACTGTGAGGCACCAATGCCAGGGTAGGGAACACAGGGTATGTCGCACTTCGGGCTGAGACCAGAAGCTGCTGTCCCGGTCCCACTTCAGCAAGGCTGCTGGGGTCGGCCTGGAGGTTTGTGGGGGCCTTTGCAGTTTTGGCTGAACGGTGATGCCCTGCTTCTGCTGTACTTCTGGAGAACATGACTGTGCAACACCATAGCTAGGCAATAAGCTTGAAAACGGTTCTGTTGGTGGGTGACTGGGTATGAAGGAGTTGGAGCAGCCTGTAGAGATTGCAGGAGGCAGCCGGGAGCAGGGGCTGCAGAGTGAGAAGCAGTGCTGGTGATTGACTCCCTTGTCGTCAAACCTGCTTGGGACAGCCCTCAGGTCCTGGGCACACTCCATTCATGGGAGTCCCACACTTCTCTGCTTTCAACGTGGGCAATAACATTTTTAACCAATTACGTGCAGTTTTATAGGACACGCTTCCTCCTGCACAGCCTCAGTCCAGCTCTTGAGAATGGAAGTGGCATGGGTGCATCAGGTGGAACTGTTCCCGGTCAGGGAGATGGCACATGCAGGAGCCAATGCTTCTCAAAGACACCAATAAGGTTTACAAACAAGGCCTGGGCTTTCGGAGCCGATCCTTGACACTACAGGAACCAACAGCCACACCTGGGCTGGGAGACCAGGAAACTGCTCATGACCTTCTAATTTTCACTGTCCCTAGTGCAGTTTTGGCAAACTCTAGCGAGATGCTAAATGCCTTCTCTCAAAGAGGACAGGAAGAATCTCACGTCTGGCAAGCTAGGGAAACGGTCCTGATGAGAAGGGCCCCTCTGAGAGGTGCTCACTCTCTTCCCAGTAAGCACAGCAGCGATCACATGCGTTCCACCCCAGCACTTAGCTGTCATGTGGTGAATGGAGTACAGCTAAGAGGCCTGAAGAATCAACACCGCTACTGTACTTCCAACACTAGCAAAGGGCATCAGCACTGCTTGGGACCTTTCTCCTGCCTGGAAGTGGCCCAGGGAGAAAGCACGGAAGCGCTTGAGCTTTTCAGCACAGAGCAGGCCCTCAAATCTGTGCGCCAAGCTCTGCACAAACCTGCTCTGACCTGTGACAGTAAAGCTGGGGCAGCAGCTGCCCCTGGCACTCAGCTTGAACCAGAAGTGGCAGCAGAGGCTCTGCACCATCTCTGGGCCTGGCCAGCACCTCTATGCAAGGTGTGAAGCCCAGCACCGCTGCAGCGAGGCTCAGATCAGTCCCTTCCTGCTGCACAGGTCACAGCGTGTCCAGACGGACACCTAAAACCAGCAGTTTCTGAGGCTTACTGCTAAAGCAGAGGGAAGTCTACTCACCGAGTCTTCTCTTCAGTTCCTCCAATATTTTCGTCGCAGTTTCCAACTGATCCATCGCCTTTTTGCTTTCTTTTTCAGCCTTGTACTTTCCTGTTGGAGGACCTTAACAGAAAGGATTCATTTCAGTTTCAGGTGAATAAATTCCAGAAAACCGTTGCTCGATGTGTCAGGTCAGCAGAGACAAACTACTCACCCCTGCGGTGCTTCCTGGTTTGGAGCGTGGCATGCATCCAGGGAACTGGGAAAGCCTTCCCTACAGGCACACCTGTAACCAAACAGCCAGAGAAGCTTCTGTCATTGGTTGGCATCTACGTTGACAGAACTGAATCACAGCAACAGTAAGGGAATCATGCAAGGAGAAGGACACACACACACACACAAGCAGGTCTCCATCCCCTCCTGCACGGGCACCCCTCTGCTTGACCTTTGCCCTTTGATCTGGCAGCTCTGAAATGGATGAAAAAGCTACCACGTACCTGTGCGGTCTCCTACAGGCTCACTCCTAGTACCCTTCCATGAGGCTGGATCTCCGTTGCCTGCTGGCACAGCTGCAAAGAAGCGCAGGAGACAGAACAGTTCCCGTTACACAACTCAAGACACTTCTTCAGATCAGAGGGGCAGGGAGGGCAATTCAAAGCCAGGGTTACTCTACGGCACTCATCTCTCCTTTGCCTTCAGGAGCATGATGCAAAGAGTTTTCACGTGCCTGCAGCGGCACCATGTGAGGACCAAACAGTCCACTTGCTGAGCTACTGGGAGACAGGACCCCCTGGATTTTGCAGCAGATCTGAACTCAACCCCAGCAAGCATCTGGCTCAGCAGCTGGCACTGGGAGCAGCTCTGTCCCCCAACATGCCAGTAAAGACTGCTTTGAAGGGCAAAGAACCCCAGGGCACAACACTGAGCCAGATTTGTTCAACATCAAGAAGAACGTAAAGAGAAGATTTTGCCACACTGTCAATGGATCCTCTGGCAGGAGTGGTCTTTTGAGAAATTGTCTCCATTAGGACCCAAGGGCTCCAAACCAATATCCTGCCATATAGAGGCATAATAATTGCCTCAACGTTCACCTACAAGCAAGTACAGATAAAAAATGTCTCCATGACATGTTGCGAGCACCTGCTGTCTTAGAGATCTTCAGGCACTGCCAGGGAGGTTAGGCAGCATCGTGCGAGACAAACGTCTTTTTTAGTTGCCGAAGCTGCAGAGAGTCCTTGTCTGACACTTGGCAACTCCCTAAGACCCCTTCCCAGGCTATGTGCAGCACCACTTGAGGAGTCGAGGGGTCAGTGTACGGCTCCTCAGAGCTTTCTTACCTGCAGAGCTCTCACACACACAGAGGAAACCCTTGCTAAAGCACTGAAGGATAAAAGCCACCATCCACGCTTCTCAGGGAGAAGAGCCCACTGGCTCCCAAAAGGCTGCGCCAATACCACGCTCTTACCTGCTTCCGACACTCGCAGTGGAGCAGCCTGGCCTGCCCTTGCTTGCAGGGCCACTAGGATGAGGACCACAAAGAGGAGGCAGCGGATGGGGGTCATGGTCCCCTGCACTACCACCATGCTGCTACTGCTGCTGCTGCTGCTGCTGCTGCTGCTGCTGCTGCTGCTGCTGCAGTTGTGATGTTTGGGGGCTAAGTGCTTGGCTTTTCTAGTCAGCACAGCACCGCAGGGCTCTATGACCTCACAGCCCTGCTGAGACCTCCCACGGACAGGAGTACATCTCGTGTGGCACCTGCATGCAAGGACAAGGACCTGCTCTGGACCTCGGCTCACAGGTGCACGTTCCTTTGTGCTGCTTTTGTGCCTTTGGCCTCTGGGGTCTCAAGGCAAGCTCTGAGATGCAGCCGTACTGGGAGCTGGATTAGATTAAGAGGACAGCAGGGATTGGTAGATTCCTGCTATGACCACTCATCCCTTGACTCAGATTTCCCATGGGGGTGTCCCATACAGAAACCAACCAGCTCCAGTTCTTAGGCCGCTTAGAAGTATTCTTTACAGTCCCACAAAGCAAGACATGGAAGGGAGTGAATAAAACCAGACAACTGTCTGTGCAGGCCTTGTCAAATCAAGGAAGAAGTACTCCATTCCCATAATGACACACATGGCTCCTTTCCTTCTTGTGGGAAAAAGAAAACAAGCAAAAGGTCTGTCTTTTATGGCCTTTCCCAAGTCAGGCAGCAGCTTGTATGAATACAAGCAGGAAGCCTCAAGCCCACTTGGCACACAAAATAGGTGTGCAAAAGATACCCTTTTCCCCGTAGAGATGACAGTCTTGTGCTGGTTTGTACAAACCACTGCGACTTGAAGGCTGCACCCTTGGGACTTCCCCTGAAGACACTAATTCTTCTCCTTGGTGGAAGCATAAGCCAACATATGCTGAAACCTACGGAGGTCTGACTTTTAGAGCTGTCATGAGCGTCTCATTGCCTGTATGAGGATGCCAGTATGGACCTCTCTAAGCAACTTAGGTGGTGCAATTGTCTCCCTCACCCTCCTCACTTCCGATAACCTTCAGTTGCCCTCCCCACTCCCACCCAGTTCCAGGTGGTAACTAGATTTTATTTCTCTGAAGGGAAGCTGAGAGTTAATTCACGATTGTTGTGGGTATCTTCTGGCATCCCAGCCCAAACAACACATTCTTTTTTCATTGTTGTCCACCTTCTTGTTTCTAATGTTGAGACAAGCCACAATTGTTATTTACGTACATGACACACAGTAATGCTCAGCTCTCTTGCCTGCTGCTTAACAGTCAGCGTGTGCTGGTATGTGTTTGTGTGTTTGAAAACGCAGGGGCGATCTACCAGTTAAAAACCTGGAAGAACGCTGGAGTAAGGGAATAAAATTTAGTTGCTATGGTGCTTCTGAACCTCTCATTTCTAGTCCTTGTAATCACTAGAGCAGAGTCCCGTTTAGCCTGTGGTACTAATTTGCTTTCTAAAACTCCCACTTCCTGTGAGAACTTTGGCACTGCATTAGAAGGCATGTGAGATGACGGTCGTAGATGAAACTTTCTGTTGTCAAACAAAGTAATCATCTACATTTTTGCTCTCTCGAGGTATACGTTTTTCTGCAAGTGCGTCATTATTTTAGAGATAGATGCTATAGGCAGAAAAGTATCTCAAAGAGTACGCCTGGCACTTCTAAAACGGAATAAGGTATCAGTATCTTGAAATGCCACATGTATCCTTCATCCTTTAAACTATATGCCAATAGGAAAATCCACAATGTTTAAGCAGGAAAACATATACAACAGTTAGGTAGGTGTAACAGAGAACACAGAAAAGTAGCACAGGCTTCCTTAGCCGGAAAAGCAGAGCGAAATGCACCGTACGTGTACTCAAATGTATCAGCCGTGCCAGAACACCAAATATAATGATATGATATCCTGCCACGCAGCTGTAGAACATATCTAGGATCAAGCAGAGATGAGAAGCGTTTCCATCCCATGTTGGGACCCCCCTGCTCTCTTAGAGATCTTGAGGCACTGCAAGGGGAGTCAGGTAATGACGTGGGAAGCAGCCGTGAGTCAAGGTCACCAAAACTGCAGAGGGGCCTTGGCTCACACTTGGCATCTCCCCAACTCCCCTTCCCCGACCACGTGTAGTGCTCCTTAATGTTCCTGGGCAAGGAAGAGGCACTAGCTGCCCTCCAGGGTTAAAGGACCTCGTAGCACCCCAAGCAGGTGATAAGCTTGAGAACAGAAGTTTGGGTGGGTGGTTGGGTACAAGCGAGGTTGAGCGGCCTGAACAGGCTGCAGGAGCCAGCTGGGAGCAGGGACTGCAGAGCGAGGAACAGCATTGGCCGTTGACTCCCACGTTGTCCAACCTGCTTGGGCCAGCCCTCACGCCCTGGACACGCTCCATTCCAGCAAGCTCTACATCAGGCTTCTTTGCTTGGTGCCCAATTCATCCGAGGTCAAAAAGGGGACTAGTATTTTGTGAGCAAGTCTCCCTAGCTGGAGGTCCACAGCCTGATGATCCCACTGCAATAGGTGTTCCCCCAGCCCATGGACCCTCACCAGTCAGTATGAGCGGCCAGGCCAGGCCCCTGTCACTGCGTGCCACACCATGCAGTGATCAGGTTGTCATCGTTGTCTGTTGCCAACCATGGCCATGGTCAATCCCCAGCCCCTCGGGATCCTGCGGCTGGTCAGAGGAGCCTTGTGCCTGCCTGGCTTGTGGCTGCTCACGCCGTGAGAACTTACGGCTGCGCTGGGTTGGAGCTCAGCCAGCGCTGGTGCCTGACGGGGTTTGGTGTTTCTGCCAGGCAGGCACTTGTGAGACAGCTCTGTCCCTCTTGATTTGCAACTAAATTCTTGATGCCCAAAGCAGTCGCTTAGCGTTCTGTTGGTGCACCCCAACCTCTAGGGACTAGCCGTGAAAGTGATGAACGTGTGGATCAGTCTGGAAGGATACTGGGGCTATTTCCACGTGGGATGGGAGACGCTGGCCTCTTTCCACAATTGCCGGTGGCTTAGTTGCCTGGTCAGGGGCACGAGGGCTCTTTTTGGTTTGGGTGGATGACACAGACCTTGTGTGAGAAGCCAGATTAAAACATCATTGCCCCAAAGATCGCTGCCACTATCAAGCAGATACACTGGGAGTTACTCCAACCATAAAGTCAGTGAATCAGCACCCTGGAGGAGAAAACGAGGGGGCCATGCAGTTGCTGCATGCAGATTTGAGATACCAGATGGCAGCCAGCAGGCGCAGTCGGGCTAAGATATGGAGTGTGTGACAACTTGAGTTGAAGGAAGCTGTAAAAAGCACCTGAAAAGCTTGCATGGTGCCCTGTTCCCACCACCAAATGTTTGCAAGGCCCCCAGCTCTTCACAGGACCTCTGAGACATTGACACCGGAATATGGTGCAAACCTATGGAGGTTTTTTTATATTTAAGGCACTTGATCTCGTTTGTGTCTTTATCTCCTCTCAGAGATTCCAAATGAAACCATCCTGGGTGGGTTCCGGGATCTGGTTACGCTACTGTGGGGGGAACGATGCAGGGATGAGGGGTGCAAGGGCTGTTGCGCTTTGGGCTGAGGCTGGAGGGTGCTGTCCTGGTCGTGCTTCAGCAAAGCAGCCGGGGATAGGTTGGAAGATTGTGGGGGCTGTTGCATTGTGGGCTGAAGGGCACTGTCACTATTGAAGATACTGAACAGTAGTGGACTCGGTGACACTTGAGGGACATCGCTCATTACCCGTCTTTGTCTGATCATTGCGGCATTGACTGTTATTATGTGGATGCAACCATGCAACCAATTCCTTTGCCACCTAGCAGTCCCTCTGTCAAATACATATTTCTCCAGTTTAAGAGAGAAGATTGTGGCGGGGCATTGTGTTAAAGGCCTTACAGAGATCCAGAGAGATTGCATCCATAGGTCTTTCCTTGTCCACTGAACTGGTCTCTCCATCACAGAAGGCCACTAGGGTAGTCAGGCAGCATATGCCCACTGTGTGCGCTCTCGAGGTTTCCTTTTGCGTGTCAGACAATTGAAGATGGTGCCTTTCTTTTTCTGTTATTGACTGGGGTCTCTAAGGATACTAATAGAAAGAACGTCCTTAAATTTCACACAAAAAAGAAGTGGGAAAAGAAAAGTTTCAGCCTCTCTGTTTATTGAAAGTGACTTGTTAGCCTTGGGATCCCCCAAGGGAGGTGAGCAGTTGTGTTGGCTGGAGGTCATGGGCGCAGTCACACTTCAGATTGGAGGTCATTGTCCTTGTCTCGCTCCTGAAGTTGCAGACTGTGCCCTGTGGAGGAAAGACAGGACAGAGGGACAGACACTTGTGAGACCTCTAGGGACTAGCCTGGAAGCTGCTGAAAGTGCGGGTTGGACTTGGGGGCAGCTGCATCTCTTCCTGTCCGGGATGGAAGACTTCAGCCTGCTTCCAAAATTGTGGGGGAGTCAGTGGCAAGGTTGGAGGCTTGGCAGGGCGCTGTGGCTTGGGCTGGAGGGTGGTGCCCTGCTCCTACTTCTTCGGGGAGGCTGGGAATGGGCTGGGTGGTCGTGGAGGCCTTTGTGGTTTGGACGAAGAGGCTGGAAATTGGGTGGGAGGGCGTGGGGGCTTCCTGGCAGTTTTCATCTTGACTCCTGAAGTGTCAGACCGGGCCCTGTGGAGAGAAGATGGATCAGAGTGACTCTCCTCCACAGCACGTCCCAGAGCTGGCAAGTCTCCCCACCACAGGCTGAGCTGCTGGTACTCCTCATGGCACCACCAAGCAGCAGGGCTCAATCAGGCAATCCACTAGAACGAGCAGGCACTGCTGTCATCTCACTTTTGAGGGCAATCTCATTCCCTTCTTTTTCTTGTCCTGACCTTGTTTCACCTACACCCACCACTCCTGGGGGCTGCTTCTGTCCAGGCCCCAGTATCTATGAAGTAGGATGTTAGTTTAGACATTCTTTATCGTTGATCGATTCTTGACTCTTGATTGATTCTCTTGAGTCTGTTCAAGTATTAGTTACGAGCACACCTCTCCCCTCCCTCATGGTGTGATAGCGAGGCCGTGCCCCCTTGCCACGCTCTGCCCGCACTCTGCTCGCTGCTGCCTCCATGCTTCACTCCTGCCCCATCTCGGCCGCTCCTGTGGGGCTACTCCTGGGAGCTGCTCCTGGCCAGACACGGTCACTTAGAGCTTATAGTGGCTCCTGTCAGAAGGGGCTCCTGAGAAGGCGCCCCAGCAATTACGAGGCCAAGGGAATCATCTGACAAAACCCCCTGCAGAGCTTTCTGGCCAACCGCTACCTCACCACTCCACAGCTGCCCGGCAGAGAGGCTTTGTGGCTACCAGCAGACAGCCAGGGAAGCACTAGGGGCATAAAATCAACAACTTACAGTTTCTTCTTAATGTATCGATGGATGGCAAAACAGAGCAACGCTATTCCAAGGGGCACGAAAATCAGTATCATGGATGTTCCTATCATACACTGCTTTCGCACATCTTGAGGACATAAACCTCCTGTGATACTCCGGCCGTTGGAATCGCTTGTGGTTAGGGTGCCAGCCACACCTGGAGGAGAAATTTGAAATGTTAGTGCATCCTGGTAAGCTTGCAGCATGTTTGATGTAGCAAGTTCTCTGTTTCACACCACTACTAGTGCCTGGAGCCATGGTCCCATCCTTTGGGATAGTTTGTCCCACAAAACCAAAGTCAGAAGGACAGAAGGAGAGCATGTGGAGGAGCGTGGCTGCTTGACCAATCCTTCCTTCAAGGGACACGGACAAAACCCATCCCTGCAGCAACAAGTGCCATCCTGAGTTCTCCCCTATCCCTGGGCAAGCTCCTACATGTGGAAGGACATAGCCAGGCCTTTCCAAGAGGTCCCGCAACTCTCCTTTCTCTTTCTGCCTTTTCTCCTATGCTGGCCCTGCTTGCTGGCACACCAGTTTTCAAAAGCCATCGCCAAATCAGGGACTCCACCAAGGTTGCTCCGCACCTGAGCCCGTTTGACAAAAGTCACATGTACTGCCGCAGGGGTCTTCTGCGGCCTTTGACAGTGCTCGTACTCCTCAGTCTGGAAGTGAGGGCTACGCTCTGGACCTCGACTCACAAGGAACACATGGCGCTTTGTGCTGCTTTTGTGTCTTGGGCCTCTGGGGACTCAAGGCAAGCTCAGGGATGCAGCTGCAGTGGGAGCTTGATTCGATCAAGAGTCACATTTCTCACCATGTGCAGAACAAGATCCAGATGCCTTGAACCCAAAACATTTCTGCTTTGGCTTAAGAAGTGACACGGAGTTGTTGATGACACACGGGAATGCTGACGGGGAACACTGGCTGACTGTGGGACAGCAATTACCTGCCCTGTGCTGGCCCTGCATTGCCTTGGCCTCTTCATCTGGCTTTGAGTCACTTCTTCCGCCTGGAAACACTTTCTCTGCCACAGCCTCCTGGTGCAGGTCTTGAGAAAGAAAGTGGCATGGGTGTATCAGATGCAACCTGCCCCGTTTGAAGCCCAGCACTGCTGCAGTGAGGCTCGGATCCTCGAATCCTTCCTGCTGCACAGGCCACAGCGTGTCCAGACGGACACCTAAAACCAGCAGTTTCTGAGGCTTACTGCTAAAGCAGAGGGAAATCTACTCACCGAGACTTCTCTTCAGTTCCTCCACTATTTTCATCGCAGTTTCCAACTGATCCATCCCCTTTTTGCTTTCTTTTTCAGCCTTGTACTTTCCTGTTGGAGGACCTTAACAGAAAGGATTCATTTCAGTTTCAGGTGAATAAATTCCAGAAAACCGTTGCTCAATGTGTCAGGTCAGCAGAGACAAACTACTCACCCCTGCGGTGCTTCCTGGGTGGGAACGTGGCATGCATCCAGTGAGCTGGGAAAGCCTTCCCTACAGGCACACCTGTAACCAAACAGCCAGAGAAGCTTCTGTCATTGGTTGGCATCTACCTTGACAGAACTGAATCACAGCAGCAGTGAGGGAATCGTGCAAGGAGAAGGACACACACACGCAGGTCTCCATCCCCTCCCTGCAGGGCCACCCCTCTGCTTGACCTTTTACCCTTTGATCTGGCAGCTCTGAAATGGATGAAAAAGCTACCACGTACCTGTGCGATCTCCTACAGGCTCACTCCTAGAACCCTTCCATGAAGCTGGATCTCCGTTGCCTGCTGGCACAGCTGCAAAGAAGCGCAGGAGACAGAAGAGTTCCCGTTACACAACTCAAGACACTTCTTCAGATCAGAGGGGCAGGGAGGGCAATTCAAAGCCAGGGTTACTCTAGGGAACACAGGGTATGTCGCACTTCGGGCTGAGGCCAGAAGCTGCTGTCCCGGTCCCACTTCAGCAAGGCTGCTGGGGTTGGCCTGGAGGTTTGTGGGGGCCTTTGCAGTTTTGGCTGAAAGGTGATGCCCTGCTTCTGCTGTACTTCTGGAGAACATGACTGTGCAACACCATAGCTAGGCAATAAGCTTGAAAACGGTTCTGTTGGTGGGTGACTGGGTATGAAGGAGTTGGAGCAGCCTGTAGAGATTGCAGGAGGCAGCCGGGAGCAGGGGCTGCAGAGTGAGAAGCAGTGCTGGTGATTGACTCCCTTGTCGTCAAACCTGCTTGGGACAGCCCTCAGGTCCTGGGCACACTCCATTCATGGGAGTCCCACACTTCTCTGCTTTCAACGTGGGCAATAACATTTTTAACCAATTACGTGCAGTTTTATAGGACACGCTTCCTCCTGCACAGCCTCAGTCCAGCTCTTGAGAATGGAAGTGGCATGGGTGCATCAGGTGGAACTGTTCCCGGTCAGGGAGATGGCACATGCAGGAGCCAATGCTTCTCAAAGACACCAATAAGGTTTACAAACAAGGCCTGGGCTTTCGGAGCCGATCCTTGACACTACAGGAACCAACAGCCACACCTGGGCTGGGAGACCAGGAAACTGCTCATGACCTTCTGATTTTCACTGTCCCTAGTGCAGTTTTGGCAAACTCTAGCGAGATGCTAAATGCCTTCTCTCAAAGAGGACAGGAAGAATCTCACGTCTGGCAAGCTAGGGAAACGGTCCTGATGAGAAGGGCCCCTCTGAGAGGTGCTCACTCTCTTCCCAGTAAGCACAGCAGCGATCACATGCGTTCCACCCCAGCACTTAGCTGTCATGTGGTGAATGGAGTACAGCTAAGAGGCCTGAAGAATCAACACCGCTACTGTACTTCCAACACTAGCAAAGGGCATCAGCACTGCTTGGGACCTTTCTCCTGCCTGGAAGTGGCCCAGGGAGAAAGCACGGAAGCGCTTGAGCTTTTCAGCACAGAGCAGGCCCTCAAATCTGTGCGCCAAGCTCTGCACAAACCTGCTCTGACCTGTGACAGTAAAGCTGGGGCAGCAGCTGCCCCTGGCACTCAGCTTGAACCAGAAGTGGCAGCAGAGGCTCTGCACCATCTCTGGGCCTGGCCAGCACCTCTATGCAAGGTGTGAAGCCCAGCACCGCTGCAGCGAGGCTCAGATCAGTCCCTTCCTGCTGCACAGGTCACAGCGTGTCCAGACGGACACCTAAAACCAGCAGTTTCTGAGGCTTACTGCTAAAGCAGAGGGAAGTCTACTCACCGAGACTTCTCTTCAGTTCCTCCACTATTTTCGTCGCAGTTTCCAACTGATCCATCCCCTTTTTGCTTTCTTTTTCAGCCTTGTACTTTCCTGTTGGAGGACCTTAACAGAAAGGATTCATTTCAGTTTCAGGTGAATAAATTCCAGAAAACCGTTGCTCGATGTGTCAGGTCAGCAGAGACAAAGTACTCACCCCTGCGGTGCTTCCTGGGTGGGAACGTGGCATGCATCCAGTGAGCTGGGAAAGCCTTCCCTACAGGCACACCTGTAACCAAACAGCCAGAGAAGCTTCTGTCATTGGTTGGCATCTACCTTGACAGAACTGAATCACAGCAACAGTAAGGGAATCATGCAAGGAGAAGGACACACACACACACACAAGCAGGTCTCCATCCCCTCCTGCACGGGCACCCCTCTGCTTGACCTTTGCCCTTTGATCTGGCAGCTCTGAAATGGATGAAAAAGCTACCACGTACCTGTGCGGTCTCCTACAGGCTCACTCCTAGTACCCTTCCATGAGGCTGGATCTCCGTTGCCTGCTGGCACAGCTGCAAAGAAGCGCAGGAGACAGAAGAGTTCCCGTTACACAACTCAAGACACTTCTTCAGATCAGAGGGGCAGGGAGGGCAATTCAAAGCCAGGGTTACTCTACGGCACTCATCTCTCCTTTGCCTTCAGGAGCATGATGCAAAGAGTTTTCACGTGCCTGCAGCGGCACCATGTGAGGACCAAACAGTCCACTTGCTGAGCTACTGGGAGACAGGACCCCCTGGATTTTGCAGCAGATCTGAACTCAACCCCAGCAAGCATCTGGCTCAGCAGCTGGCACTGGGAGCAGCTCTGTCCCCCAACATGCCAGTAAAGACTGCTTTGAAGGGCAAAGAACCCCAGGGCACAACACTGAGCCAGATTTGTTCAACATCAAGAAGAACGTAAAGAGAAGATTTTGCCACACTGTCAATGGATCCTCTGGCAGGAGTGGTCTTTTGAGAAATTGTCTCCATTAGGACCCAAGGGCTCCAAACCAATATCCTGCCATATAGAGGCATAATAATTGCCTCAACCTTCACCTACAAGCAAGTACAGATAAAAAATGTCTCCATGACATGTTGCGAGCACCTGCTGTCTTAGAGATCTTCAGGCACTGCCAGGGAGGTTAGGCAGCATCGTGCGAGACAAACGTCTTTTTTAGTTGCCGAAGCTGCAGAGAGTCCTTGTCTGACACTTGGCAACTCCCTAAGACCCCTTCCCAGGCTATGTGCAGCACCACTTGAGGAGTCGAGGGGTCAGTGTACGGCTCCTCAGAGCTTTCTTACCTGCAGAGCTCTCACACACACAGAGGAAACCCTTGCTAAAGCACTGAAGGATAAAAGCCACCATCCACGCTTCTCAGGGAGAAGAGCCCACTGGCTCCCAAAAGGCTGCGCCAATACCACGCTCTTACCTGCTTCCGACACTCGCAGTGGAGCAGCCTGGCCTGCCCTTGCATGCAGGGCCACTAGGATGAGGACCACAAAGAGGAGGCAGCGGATGGGGGTCATGGTCCCCTGCACTACCACCATGCTGCTACTGCTGCTGCTGCTGCTGCTGCTGCTGCTGCTGCTGCTGCTGCTGCTGCAGTTGTGATGTTTGGGGGCTAAGTGCTTGGCTTTTCTAGTCAGCACAGCACCGCAGGGCTCTATGACCTCACAGCCCTGCTGAGACCTCCCACGGACAGGAGTACATCTCGTGTGGCACCTGCATGCAAGGACAAGGACCTGCTCTGGACCTCGGCTCACAGGTGCACGTTCCTTTGTGCTGCTTTTGTGCCTTTGGCCTCTGGGGTCTCAAGGCAAGCTCTGAGATGCAGCCGTACTGGGAGCTGGATTAGATTAAGAGGACAGCAGGGATTGGTAGATTCCTGCTATGACCACTCATCCCTTGACTCAGATTTCCCATGGGGGTGTCCCATACAGAAACCAACCAGCTCCAGTTCTTAGGCCGCTTAGAAGTATTCTTTACAGTCCCACAAAGCAAGACATGGAAGGGAGTGAATAAAACCAGACAACTGTCTGTGCAGGCCTTGTCAAATCAAGGAAGAAGTACTCCATTCCCATAATGACACACATGGCTCCTTTCCTTCTTGTGGGAAAAAGAAAACAAGCAAAAGGTCTGTCTTTTATGGCCTTTCCCAAGTCAGGCAGCAGCTTGTATGAATACAAGCAGGAAGCCTCAAGCCCACTTGGCACACAAAATGGATGTGCAAAAGATACCCTTTTCCCCGTAGAGATGACAGTCTTGTGCTGGTTTGTACAAACCACTGCGACTTGAAGGCTGCACCCTTGGGACTTCCCCTGAAGACACTAATTCTTCTCCTTGGTGGAAGCATAAGCCAACATATGCTGAAACCTACGGAGGTCTGACTTTTAGAGCTGTCATGAGCGTCTCATTGCCTGTATGAGGATGCCAGTATGGACCTCTCTAAGCAACTTAGGTGGTGCAATTGTCTCCCTCACCCTCCTCACTTCCGATAACCTTCAGTTGCCCTCCCCACTCCCACCCAGTTCCAGGTGGTAACTAGATTTTATTTCTCTGAAGGGAAGCTGAGAGTTAATTCACGATTGTTGTGGGTATCTTCTGGCATCCCAGCCCAAACAACACATTCTTTTTTCATTGTTGTCCACCTTCTTGTTTCTAATGTTGAGACAAGCCACAATTGTTATTTACGTACATGACACACAGTAATGCTCAGCTCTCTTGCCTGCTGCTTAACAGTCAGCGTGTGCTGGTATGTGTTTGTGTGTTTGAAAACGCAGGGGCGATCTACCAGTTAAAAACCTGGAAGAACGCTGGAGTAAGGGAATAAAATTTAGTTGCTATGGTGCTTCTGAACCTCTCATTTCTAGTCCTTGTAATCACTAGAGCAGAGTCCCGTTTAGCCTGTGGTACTAATTTGCTTTCTAAAACTCCCACTTCCTGTGAGAACTTTGGCACTGCATTAGAAGGCATGTGAGATGACGGTCATAGATGAAACTTTCTGTTGTCAAACAAAGTAATCATCTACATTTTTGCTCTCTCGAGGTATACGTTTTTCTGCAAGTGCGTCATTATTTTAGAGATAGATGCTATAGGCAGAAAAGTATCTCAAAGAGTACGCCTGGCACTTCTAAAACAGAATAAGGTATCAGTATCTTGAAATGCCACATGTATCCTTCATCCTTTAAACTATATGCCAATAGGAAAATCCACAATGTTTAAGCAGGAAAACATATACAACAGTTAGGTAGGTGTAACAGAGAACACAGAAAAGTAGCACAGGCTTCCTTAGCCGGAAAAGCAGAGCAAAATGCACCGTACGTGTACTCAAATGTATCAGCCGTGCCAGAACACCAAATATAATGATATGATATCCTGCCACGCAGCTGTAGAACATATCTAGGATCAAGCAGAGATGAGAAGCGTTTCCATCCCATGTTGGGACCCCCCTGCTCTCTTAGAGATCTTGAGGCACTGCAAGGGGAGTCAGGTAATGACGTGGGAAGCAGCCGTGACTCAAGGTCACCAAAACTGCAGAGGGGCCTTGGCTCACACTTGGCATCTCCCCAACTCCCCTTCCCCGACCACGTGTAGTGCTCCTTAATGTTCCTGGGCAAGGAAAAGGCACTAGCTGCCCTCCAGGGTTAAAGGACCTCGTAGCACCCCAAGCAGGTGATAAGCTTGAGAACAGAAGTTTGGGTGGGTGGTTGGGTACGAGCGAGGTTGAGCGGCCTGAACAGGCTGCAGGAGCCAGCTGGGAGCAGGGACTGCAGAGCGAGGAACAGCATTGGCCGTTGACTCCCACGTTGTCCAACCTGCTTGGGCCAGCCCTCACGCCCTGGACACGCTCCATTCCAGCAAGCTCTACATCAGGCTTCTTTGCTTGGTGCCCAATTCATCCGAGGTCAAAAAGGGGACTAGTATTTTGTGAGCAAGTCTCCCTAGCTGGAGGTCCACAGCCTGATGATCCCACTGCAATAGATGTTCCCCCAGCCCATGGACCCTCACCAGTCAGTATGAGCGGCCAGGCCAGGCCCCTGTCACTGCGTGCCACACCATGCAGTGATCAGGTTGTCATCGCTGTCTGTTGCCAACCATGGCCATGGTCAATCCCCAGCCCCTCGGGATCCTGCGGCTGGTCAGAGGAGCCTTGTGCCTGCCTGGCTTGTGGCTGCTCACGCCGTGAGAACTTACGGCTGCGCTGGGTTGGAGCTCAGCCAGCGCTGGTGCCTGACGGGGTTTGGTGTTTCTGCCAGGCAGGCACTTGTGAGACAGCTCTGTCCCTCTTGATTTGCAACTAAATTCTTGATGCCCAAAGCAGTCGCTTAGCGTTCTGTTGGTGCACCCCAACCTCTAGGGACTAGCCGTGAAAATGATGAACGTGTGGATCAGTCTGGAAGGATACTGGGGCTATTTCCACGTGGGATGGGAGACGCTGGCCTCTTTCCACAATTGCCGGTGGCTCAGTTGCCTGGTCAGGGGCACGAGGGCTCTTTTTGGTTTGGGTGGATGACACAGACCTTGTGTGAGAAGCCAGATTAAAACATCATTGCCCCAAAGATCGCTGCCACTATCAAGCAGATACACTGGGAGTTACTCCAACCATAAAGTCAGTGAATCAGCACCCTGGAGGAGAAAACGAGGGGGCCATGCAGTTGCTGCATGCAGATTTGAGATACCAGATGGCAGCCAGCAGGCGCAGTCGGGCTAAGATATGGAGTGTGTGACAACTTGAGTTGAAGGAAGCTGTAAAAAGCACCTGAAAAGCTTGCATGGTGCCCTGTTCCCACCACCAAATGTTTGCAAGGCCCCCAGCTCTTCACAGGACCTCTGAGACATTGACACCGGAATATGGTGCAAACCTATGGAGGTTTTTTTTTTATATTTAAGGCACTTGATCTCGTTTGTGTCTTTATCTCCTCTCAGAGATTCCAAATGAAACCATCCTGGGTGGGTTCCGGGATCTGGTTACGCTACTGTGGGGGGAACGGTGCAGGGATGAGGGGTGCAAGGGCTGTTGCGCTTTGGGCTGAGGCTGGAGGGTGCTGTCCTGGTCGTGCTTCAGCAAAGCAGCCGGGGATAGGTTGGAAGATTGTGGGGGCTGTTGCATTGTGGGCTGAAGGGCACTGTCACTATTGAAGATACTGAACAGTAGTGGACTCGGTGACACTTGAGGGACATCGCTCATTACCCGTCTTTGTCTGATCATTGCGGCATTGACTGTTATTATGTGGATGCAACCATGCAACCAATTCCTTTGCCACCTAGCAGTCCCTCTGTCAAATACATATTTCTCCAGTTTAAGAGAGAAGATTGTGGCGGGGCATTGTGTTAAAGGCCTTACAGAGATCCAGAGAGATTGCATCCATAGGTCTTTCCTTGTCCACTGAACTGGTCTCTCCATCACAGAAGGCCACTAGGGTAGTCAGGCAGCATATGCCCACTGTGTGCGCTCTCGAGGTTTCCTTTTGCGTGTCAGACAATTGAAGATGGTGCCTTTCTTTTTCTGTTATTGACTGGGGTCTCTAAGGATACTAATAGAAAGAACGTCCTTAAATTTCACACAAAAAAGAAGTGGGAAAAGAAAAGCTTCAGCCTCTCTGTTTATTGAAAGTGACTTGTTAGCCTTGGGATCCCCCAAGGGAGGTGAGCAGTTGTGTTGGCTGGAGGTCATGGGCGCAGTCACACTTCAGATTGGAGGTCATTGTCCTTCTCTCGCTCCTGAAGTTGCAGACTGTGCCCTGTGGAGGAAAGACAGGACAGAGGGACAGACACTTGTGAGACCTCTAGGGACTAGCCTGGAAGCTGCTGAAAGTGAGGGTTGGACTTGGGGGCAGCTGCATCTCTTCCTGTTCGGGATGGAAGACTTCAGCCTGCTTCCAAAATTGTGGGGGAGTCAGTGGCAAGGTTGGAGGCTTGGCAGGGCGCTGTGGCTTGGGCTGGAGGGTGGTGCCCTGCTCCTACTTCTTCGGGGAGGCTGGGAATGGGCTGGGTGGTCGTGGAGGCCTTTGTGGTTTGGACGAAGAGGCTGGAAATTGGGTGGGAGGGCGTGGGGGCTTCCTGGCAGTTTTCATCTTGACTCCTGAAGTGTCAGACCGGGCCCTGTGGAGAGAAGATGGATCAGAGTGACTCTCCTCCACAGCACGTCCCAGAGCTGGCAAGTCTCCCCACCACAGGCTGAGCTGCTGGTACTCCTCATGGCACCACCAAGCAGCAGGGCTCAATCAGGCAATCCACTAGAACGAGCAGGCACTGCTGTCATCTCACTTTTGAGGGCAATCTCATTCCCTTCTTTTTCTTGTCCTGACCTTGTTTCACCTACACCCACCACTCCTGGGGGCTGCTTCTGTCCAGGCCCCAGTATCTATGAAGTAGGATGTTAGTTTAGACATTCTTTATCGTTGATCGATTCTTGACTCTTGATTGATTCTCTTGAGTCTGTTCAAGTATTAGTTACGAGCACACCTCTCCCCTCCCTCATGGTGTGATAGCGAGGCCGTGCCCCCTTGCCACGCTCTGCCCGCACTCTGCTCGCTGCTGCCTCCATGCTTCACTCCTGCCCCATCTCGGCCGCTCCTGTGGGGCTACTCCTGGGAGCTGCTCCTGGCCAGACACGGTCACTTAGAGCTTATAGTGGCTCCTGTCAGAAGGGGCTCCTGAGAAGGCGCCCCAGCAATTACGAGGCCAAGGGAATCATCTGACAAAACCCCCTGCAGAGCTTTCTGGCCAACCGCTACCTCACCACTCCACAGCTGCCCGGCAGAGAGGCTTTGTGGCTACCAGCAGACAGCCAGGGAAGCACTAGGGGCATAAAATCAACAACTTACAGTTTCTTCTTAATGTATCGATGGATGGCAAAACAGAGCAACGCTATTCCAAGGGGCACGAAAATCAGTATCATGGATGTTCCTATCATACACTGCTTTCGCACATCTTGAGGACATAAACCTCCTGTGATACTCCGGCCGTTGGAATCGCTTGTGGTTAGGGTGCCAGCCACACCTGGAGGAGAAATTTGAAATGTTAGTGCATCCTGGTAAGCTTGCAGCATGTTTGATGTAGCAAGTTCTCTGTTTCACACCACTACTAGTGCCTGGAGCCATGGTCCCATCCTTTGGGATAGTTTGTCCCACAAAACCAAAGTCAGAAGGACAGAAGGAGAGCATGTGGAGGAGCGTGGCTGCTTGACCAATCCTTCCTTCAAGGGACACGGACAAAACCCATCCCTGCAGCAACAAGTGCCATCCTGAGTTCTCCCCTATCCCTGGGCAAGCTCCTACATGTGGAAGGACATAGCCAGGCCTTTCCAAGAGGTCCCGCAACTCTCCTTTCTCTTTCTGCCTTTTCTCCTATGCTGGCCCTGCTTGCTGGCACACCAGTTTTCAAAAGCCATCGCCAAATCAGGGACTCCACCAAGGTTGCTCCGCACCTGAGCCCGTTTGACAAAAGTCACATGTACTGCCGCAGGGGTCTTCTGCGGCCTTTGACAGTGCTCGTACTCCTCAGTCTGGAAGTGAGGGCTACGCTCTGGACCTCGACTCACAAGGAACACATGGCGCTTTGTGCTGCTTTTGTGTCTTGGGCCTCTGGGGACTCAAGGCAAGCTCAGGGATGCAGCTGCAGTGGGAGCTTGATTCGATCAAGAGTCACATTTCTCACCATGTGCAGAACAAGATCCAGATGCCTTGAACCCAAAACATTTCTGCTTTGGCTTAAGAAGTGACACGGAGTTGTTGATGACACACGGGAATGCTGACGGGGAACACTGGCTGACTGTGGGACAGCAATTACCTGCCCTGTGCTGGCCCTGCATTGCCTTGGCCTCTTCATCTGGCTTTGAGTCACTTCTTCCGCCTGGAAACACTTTCTCTGCCACAGCCTCCTGGTGCAGGTCTTGAGAAAGAAAGTGGCATGGGTGTATCAGATGCAACCTGCCCCGTTTGAAGCCCAGCACTGCTGCAGTGAGGCTCGGATCCTCGAATCCTTCCTGCTGCACAGGCCACAGCGTGTCCAGACGGACACCTAAAACCAGCAGTTTCTGAGGCTTACTGCTAAAGCAGAGGGAAATCTACTCACCGAGACTTCTCTTCAGTTCCTCCACTATTTTCATCGCAGTTTCCAACTGATCCATCCCCTTTTTGCTTTCTTTTTCAGCCTTGTACTTTCCTGTTGGAGGACCTTAACAGAAAGGATTCATTTCAGTTTCAGGTGAATAAATTCCAGAAAACCGTTGCTCAATGTGTCAGGTCAGCAGAGACAAACTACTCACCCCTGCGGTGCTTCCTGGGTGGGAACGTGGCATGCATCCAGTGAGCTGGGAAAGCCTTCCCTACAGGCACACCTGTAACCAAACAGCCAGAGAAGCTTCTGTCATTGGTTGGCATCTACCTTGACAGAACTGAATCACAGCAGCAGTGAGGGAATCGTGCAAGGAGAAGGACACACACACGCAGGTCTCCATCCCCTCCCTGCAGGGCCACCCCTCTGCTTGACCTTTTACCCTTTGATCTGGCAGCTCTGAAATGGATGAAAAAGCTACCACGTACCTGTGCGATCTCCTACAGGCTCACTCCTAGAACCCTTCCATGAAGCTGGATCTCCGTTGCCTGCTGGCACAGCTGCAAAGAAGCGCAGGAGACAGAAGAGTTCCCGTTACACAACTCAAGACACTTCTTCAGATCAGAGGGGCAGGGAGGGCAATTCAAAGCCAGGGTTACTCTAGGGAACACAGGGTATGTCGCACTTCGGGCTGAGGCCAGAAGCTGCTGTCCCGGTCCCACTTCAGCAAGGCTGCTGGGGTTGGCCTGGAGGTTTGTGGGGGCCTTTGCAGTTTTGGCTGAAAGGTGATGCCCTGCTTCTGCTGTACTTCTGGAGAACATGACTGTGCAACACCATAGCTAGGCAATAAGCTTGAAAACGGTTCTGTTGGTGGGTGACTGGGTATGAAGGAGTTGGAGCAGCCTGTAGAGATTGCAGGAGGCAGCCGGGAGCAGGGGCTGCAGAGTGAGAAGCAGTGCTGGTGATTGACTCCCTTGTCGTCAAACCTGCTTGGGACAGCCCTCAGGTCCTGGGCACACTCCATTCATGGGAGTCCCACACTTCTCTGCTTTCAACGTGGGCAATAACATTTTTAACCAATTACGTGCAGTTTTATAGGACACGCTTCCTCCTGCACAGCCTCAGTCCAGCTCTTGAGAATGGAAGTGGCATGGGTGCATCAGGTGGAACTGTTCCCGGTCAGGGAGATGGCACATGCAGGAGCCAATGCTTCTCAAAGACACCAATAAGGTTTACAAACAAGGCCTGGGCTTTCGGAGCCGATCCTTGACACTACAGGAACCAACAGCCACACCTGGGCTGGGAGACCAGGAAACTGCTCATGACCTTCTGATTTTCACTGTCCCTAGTGCAGTTTTGGCAAACTCTAGCGAGATGCTAAATGCCTTCTCTCAAAGAGGACAGGAAGAATCTCACGTCTGGCAAGCTAGGGAAACGGTCCTGATGAGAAGGGCCCCTCTGAGAGGTGCTCACTCTCTTCCCAGTAAGCGCAGCAGCGATCACATGCGTTCCACCCCAGCACTTAGCTGTCATGTGGTGAATGGAGTACAGCTAAGAGGCCTGAAGAATCAACACCGCTACTGTACTTCCAACACTAGCAAAGGGCATCAGCACTGCTTGGGACCTTTCTCCTGCCTGGAAGTGGCCCAGGGAGAAAGCACGGAAGCGCTTGAGCTTTTCAGCACAGAGCAGGCCCTCAAATCTGTGCGCCAAGCTCTGCACAAACCTGCTCTGACCTGTGACAGTAAAGCTGGGGCAGCAGCTGCCCCTGGCACTCAGCTTGAACCAGAAGTGGCAGCAGAGGCTCTGCACCATCTCTGGGCCTGGCCAGCACCTCTATGCAAGGTGTGAAGCCCAGCACCGCTGCAGCGAGGCTCAGATCAGTCCCTTCCTGCTGCACAGGTCACAGCGTGTCCAGACGGACACCTAAAACCAGCAGTTTCTGAGGCTTACTGCTAAAGCAGAGGGAAGTCTACTCACCGAGTCTTCTCTTCAGTTCCTCCACTATTTTCGTCGCAGTTTCCAACTGATCCATCGCCTTTTTGCTTTCTTTTTCAGCCTTGTACTTTCCTGTTGGAGGACCTTAACAGAAAGGATTCATTTCAGTTTCAGGTGAATAAATTCCAGAAAACCGTTGTTCGATGTGTCAGGTCAGCAGAGACAAACTACTCACCCCTGCGGTGCTTCCTGGTTTGGAGCGTGGCATGCATCCAGCGAACTGGGAAAGCCTTCCCTACAGGCACACCTGTAACCAAACAGCCAGAGAAGCTTCTGTCATTGGTTGGCATCTACCTTGACAGAACTGAATCACAGCAACAGTAAGGGAATCATGCAAGGAGAAGGACACACACACACACACAAGCAGGTCTCCATCCCCTCCTGCACGGGCACCCCTCTGCTTGACCTTTGCCCTTTGATCTGGCAGCTCTGAAATGGATGAAAAAGCTACCACGTACCTGTGCGGTCTCCTACAGGCTCACTCCTAGTACCCTTCCATGAGGCTGGATCTCCGTTGCCTGCTGGCACAGCTGCAAAGAAGCGCAGGAGACAGAAGAGTTCCCGTTACACAACTCAAGACACTTCTTCAGATCAGAGGGGCAGGGAGGGCAATTCAAAGCCAGGGTTACTCTACGGCACTCATCTCTCCTTTGCCTTCAGGAGCATGATGCAAAGAGTTTTCACGTGCCTGCAGCGGCACCATGTGAGGACCAAACAGTCCACTTGCTGAGCTACTGGGAGACAGGACCCCCTGGATTTTGCAGCAGATCTGAACTCAACCCCAGCAAGCATCTGGCTCAGCAGCTGGCACTGGGAGCAGCTCTGTCCCCCAACATGCCAGTAAAGACTGCTTTGAAGGGCAAAGAACCCCAGGGCACAACACTGAGCCAGATTTGTTCAACATCAAGAAGAACGTAAAGAGAAGATTTTGCCACACTGTCAATGGATCCTCTGGCAGGAGTGGTCTTTTGAGAAATTGTCTCCATTAGGACCCAAGGGCTCCAAACCAATATCCTGCCATATAGAGGCATAATAATTGCCTCAACCTTCACCTACAAGCAAGTACAGATAAAAAATGTCTCCATGACATGTTGCGAGCACCTGCTGTCTTAGAGATCTTCAGGCACTGCCAGGGAGGTTAGGCAGCATCGTGCGAGACAAACGTCTTTTTTAGTTGCCGAAGCTGCAGAGAGTCCTTGTCTGACACTTGGCAACTCCCTAAGACCCCTTCCCAGGCTATGTGCAGCACCACTTGAGGAGTCGAGGGGTCAGTGTACGGCTCCTCAGAGCTTTCTTACCTGCAGAGCTCTCACACACACAGAGGAAACCCTTGCTAAAGCACTGAAGGATAAAAGCCACCATCCACGCTTCTCAGGGAGAAGAGCCCACTGGCTCCCAAAAGGCTGCGCCAATACCACGCTCTTACCTGCTTCCGACACTCGCAGTGGAGCAGCCTGGCCTGCCCTTGCTTGCAGGGCCACTAGGATGAGGACCACAAAGAGGAGGCAGCGGATGGGGGTCATGGTCCCCTGCACTACCACCATGCTGCTACTGCTGCTGCTGCTGCTGCTGCTGCTGCTGCTGCTGCTGCTGCTGCAGTTGTGATGTTTGGGGGCTAAGTGCTTGGCTTTTCTAGTCAGCACAGCACCGCAGGGCTCTATGACCTCACAGCCCTGCTGAGACCTCCCACGGACAGGAGTACATCTCGTGTGGCACCTGCATGCAAGGACAAGGACCTGCTCTGGACCTCGGCTCACAGGTGCACGTTCCTTTGTGCTGCTTTTGTGCCTTTGGCCTCTGGGGTCTCAAGGCAAGCTCTGAGATGCAGCCGTACTGGGAGCTGGATTAGATTAAGAGGACAGCAGGGATTGGTAGATTCCTGCTATGACCACTCATCCCTTGACTCAGATTTCCCATGGGGGTGTCCCATACAGAAACCAACCAGCTCCAGTTCTTAGGCCGCTTAGAAGTATTCTTTACAGTCCCACAAAGCAAGACATGGAAGGGAGTGAATAAAACCAGACAACTGTCTGTGCAGGCCTTGTCAAATCAAGGAAGAAGTACTCCATTCCCATAATGACACACATGGCTCCTCTCCTTCTTGTGGGAAAAAGAAAACAAGCAAAAGGTCTGTCTTTTATGGCCTTTCCCAAGTCAGGCAGCAGCTTGTATGAATACAAGCAGGAAGCCTCAAGCCCACTTGGCACACAAAATAGGTGTGCAAAAGATACCCTTTTCCCCGTAGAGATGACAGTCTTGTGCTGGTTTGTACAAACCACTGCGACTTGAAGGCTGCACCCTTGGGACTTCCCCTGAAGACACTAATTCTTCTCCTTGGTGGAAGCATAAGCCAACATATGCTGAAACCTACGGAGGTCTGACTTTTAGAGCTGTCATGAGCGTCTCATTGCCTGTATGAGGATGCCAGTATGGACCTCTCTAAGCAACTTAGGTGGTGCAATTGTCTCCCTCACCCTCCTCACTTCCGATAACCTTCAGTTGCCCTCCCCACTCCCACCCAGTTCCAGGTGGTAACTAGATTTTATTTCTCTGAAGGGAAGCTGAGAGTTAATTCACGATTGTTGTGGGTATCTTCTGGCATCCCAGCCCAAACAACACATTCTTTTTTCATTGTTGTCCACCTTCTTGTTTCTAATGTTGAGACAAGCCACAATTGTTATTTACGTACATGACACACAGTAATGCTCAGCTCTCTTGCCTGCTGCTTAACAGTCAGCGTGTGCTGGTATGTGTTTGTGTGTTTGAAAACGCAGGGGCGATCTACCAGTTAAAAACCTGGAAGAACGCTGGAGTAAGGGAATAAAATTTAGTTGCTATGGTGCTTCTGAACCTCTCATTTCTAGTCCTTGTAATCACTAGAGCAGAGTCCCGTTTAGCCTGTGGTACTAATTTGCTTTCTAAAACTCCCACTTCCTGTGAGAACTTTGGCACTGCATTAGAAGGCATGTGAGATGACGGTCATAGATGAAACTTTCTGTTGTCAAACAAAGTAATCATCTACATTTTTGCTCTCTCGAGGTATACGTTTTTCTGCAAGTGCGTCATTATTTTAGAGATAGATGCTATAGGCAGAAAAGTATCTCAAAGAGTACGCCTGGCACTTCTAAAACAGAATAAGGTATCAGTATCTTGAAATGCCACATGTATCCTTCATCCTTTAAACTATATGCCAATAGGAAAATCCACAATGTTTAAGCAGGAAAACATATACAACAGTTAGGTAGGTGTAACAGAGAACACAGAAAAGTAGCACAGGCTTCCTTAGCCGGAAAAGCAGAGCAAAATGCACCGTACGTGTACTCAAATGTATCAGCCGTGCCAGAACACCAAATATAATGATATGATATCCTGCCACGCAGCTGTAGAACATATCTAGGATCAAGCAGAGATGAGAAGCGTTTCCATCCCATGTTGGGACCCCCCTGCTCTCTTAGAGATCTTGAGGCACTGCAAGGGGAGTCAGGTAATGACGTGGGAAGCAGCCGTGAGTCAAGGTCACCAAAACTGCAGAGGGGCCTTGGCTCACACTTGGCATCTCCCCAACTCCCCTTCCCCGACCACGTGTAGTGCTCCTTAATGTTCCTGGGCAAGGAAGAGGCACTAGCTGCCCTCCAGGGTTAAAGGACCTCGTAGCACCCCAAGCAGGTGATAAGCTTGAGAACAGAAGTTTGGGTGGGAGGTTGGGTACGAGCGAGGTTGAGCGGCCTGAACAGGCTGCAGGAGCCAGCTGGGAGCAGGGACTGCAGAGCGAGGAACAGCATTGGCCGTTGACTCCCACGTTGTCCAACCTGCTTGGGCCAGCCCTCACGCCCTGGACACGCTCCATTCCAGCAAGCTCTACATCAGGCTTCTTTGCTTGGTGCCCAATTCATCCGAGGTCAAAAAGGGGACTAATATATTGTGAGCAAGTCTCCCTAGCTGGAGGTCCACAGCCTGATGATCCCACTGCAATAGATGTTCCCCCAGCCTATGGACCCTCACCAGTCAGTGTGAGCGGCCAGGCCAGGCCCCTGTCACTGCGTGCCACACCATGCAGTGATCAGGTTGTCATCGCTGTCTGTTGCCAACCATGGCCATGGTCAATCCCCAGCCCCTCGGGATCCTGCGGCTGGTCAGAGGAGCCTTGTGCCTGCCTGGCTTGTGGCTGCTCACGCCGTGAGAACTTACGGCTGCGCTGGGTTGGAGCTCAGCCAGCGCTGGTGCCTGACGGGGTTTGGTGTTTCTGCCAGGCAGGCACTTGTGAGACAGCTCTGTCCCTCTTGATTTGCAACTAAATTCTTGATGCCCAAAGCAGTCGCTTAGCGTTCTGTTGGTGCACCCCAACCTCTAGGGACTAGCCGTGAAAGTGATGAACGTGTGGATCAGTCTGGAAGGATACTGGGGCTATTTCCACGTGGGATGGGAGACGCTGGCCTCTTTCCACAATTGCCAGTGGCTCAGTTGCCTGGTCAGGGGCACGAGGGCTCTTTTTGGTTTGGGTGGATGACACAGACCTTGTGTGAGAAGCCAGATTAAAACATCATTGCCCCAAAGATCGCTGCCACTATCAAGCAGATACACTGGGAGTTACTCCAACCATAAAGTCAGTGAATCAGCACCCTGGAGGAGAAAACGAGGGGGCCATGCAGTTGCTGCATGCAGATTTGAGATACCAGATGGCAGCCAGCAGGCGCAGTCGGGCTAAGATATGGAGTGTGTGACAACTTGAGTTGAAGGAAGCTGTAAAAAGCACCTGAAAAGCTTGCATGGTGCCCTGTTCCCACCACCAAATGTTTGCAAGGCCCCCAGCTCTTCACAGGACCTCTGAGACATTGACACCGGAATATGGTGCAAACCTATGGAGGTTATTTTATATTTAAGGCACTTGATCTCGTTTGTGTCTTTATCTCCTCTCAGAGATTCCAAATGAAACCATCCTGGGTGGGTTCCGGGATCTGGTTACGCTACTGTGGGGGGAACGGTGCAGGGATGAGGGGTGCAAGGGCTGTTGCGCTTTGGGCTGAGGCTGGAGGGTGCTGTCCTGGTCGTGCTTCAGCAAAGCAGCCGGGGATAGGTTGGAAGATTGTGGGGGCTGTTGCATTGTGGGCTGAAGGGCACTGTCACTATTGAAGATACTGAACAGTAGTGGACTCGGTGACACTTGAGGGACATCGCTCATTACCCGTCTTTGTCTGATCATTGCGGCATTGACTGTTATTATGTGGATGCAACCATGCAACCAATTCCTTTGCCACCTAGCAGTCCCTCTGTCAAATACATATTTCTCCAGTTTAAGAGAGAAGATTGTGGTGGGGCATTGTGTTAAAGGCCTTACAGAGATCCAGAGAGATTGCATCCATAGGTCTTTCCTTGTCCACTGAACTGGTCTCTCCATCACAGAAGGCCACTAGGGTAGTCAGGCAGCATATGCCCACTGTGTGCGCTCTCGAGGTTTCCTTTTGCGTGTCAGACAATTGAAGATGGTGCCTTTCTTTTTCTGTTATTGACTGGGGTCTCTAAGGATACTAATAGAAAGAACGTCCTTAAATTTCACACAAAAAAGAAGTGGGAAAAGAAAAGCTTCAGCCTCTCTGTTTATTGAAAGTGACTTGTTAGCCTTGGGATCCCCCAAGGGAGGTGAGCAGTTGTGCTGGCTGGAGGTCATGGGTGCAGTCACACTTCAGATTGGAGGTCATTGTCCTTGTCTCGCTCCTGAAGTTGCAGACTGTGCCCTGTGGAGGAAAGACAGGACAGAGGGACAGACACTTGTGAGACCTCTAGGGACTAGCCTGGAAGCTGCTGAAAGTGCGGGTTGGACTTGGGGGCAGCTGCATCTCTTCCTGTTCGGGATGGAAGACTTCAGCCTGCTTCCAAAATTGTGGGGGAGTCAGTGGCAAGGTTGGAGGCTTGGCAGGGCGCTGTGGCTTGGGCTGGAGGGTGGTGCCCTGCTCCTACTTCTTCGGGGAGGCTGGGAATGGGCTGGGTGGTCGTGGAGGCCTTTGTGGTTTGGACGAAGAGGCTGGAAATTGGGTGGGAGGGCGTGGGGGCTTCCTGGCAGTTTTCATCTTGACTCCTGAAGTGTCAGACCGGGCCCTGTGGAGAGAAGATGGATCAGAGTGACTCTCCTCCACAGCACGTCCCAGAGCTGGCAAGTCTCCCCACCACAGGCTGAGCTGCTGGTACTCCTCATGGCACCACCAAGCAGCAGGGCTCAATCAGGCAATCCACTAGAACGAGCAGGCACTGCTGTCATCTCACTTTTGAGGGCAATCTCATTCCCTTCTTTTTCTTGTCCTGACCTTGTTTCACCTACACCCACCACTCCTGGGGGCTGCTTCTGTCCAGGCCCCAGTATCTATGAAGTAGGATGTTAGTTTAGACATTCTTTATCGTTGATCGATTCTTGACTCTTGATTGATTCTCTTGAGTCTGTTCAATTATTAGTTACGAGCACACCTCTCCCCTCCCTCATGGTGTGATAGCGAGGCCGTGCCCCCTTGCCACGCTCTGCCCGCGCTCTGCTCGCTGCTGCCTCCATGCTTCACTCCTGCCCCATCTCGGCCGCTCCTGTGGGGCTACTCCTGGGAGCTGCTCCTGGCCAGACACGGTCACTTAGAGCTTATAGTGGCTCCTGTCAGAAGGGGCTCCTGAGAAGGCGCCCCAGCAATTACGAGGCCAAGGGAATCATCTGACAAAACCCCCTGCAGAGCTTTCTGGCCAACCGCTACCTCACCACTCCACAGCTGCCCGGCAGAGAGGCTTTGTGGCTACCAGCAGACAGCCAGGGAAGCACTAGGGGCATAAAATCAACAACTTACAGTTTCTTCTTAATGTATCGATGGATGGCAAAACAGAGCAACGCTATTCCAAGGGGCACGAAAATCAGTATCATGGATGTTCCTATCATACACTGCTTTCGCACATCTTGAGGACATAAACCTCCTGTGATACTCCGGCCGTTGGAATCGCTTGTGGTTAGGGTGCCAGCCACACCTGGAGGAGAAATTTGAAATGTTAGTGCATCCTGGTAAGCTTGCAGCATGTTTGATGTAGCAAGTTCTCTGTTTCACACCACTACTAGTGCCTGGAGCCATGGTCCCATCCTTTGGGATAGTTTGTCCCACAAAACCAAAGTCAGAAGGACAGAAGGAGAGCATGTGGAGGAGCGTGGCTGCTTGACCAATCCTTCCTTCAAGGGACACGGACAAAACCCATCCCTGCAGCAACAAGTGCCATCCTGAGTTCTCCCCTATCCCTGGGCAAGCTCCTACATGTGGAAGGACATAGCCAGGCCTTTCCAAGAGGTCCCGCAACTCTCCTTTCTCTTTCTGCCTTTTCTCCTATGCTGGCCCTGCTTGCTGGCACACCAGTTTTCAAAAGCCATCGCCAAATCAGGGACTCCACCAAGGTTGCTCCGCACCTGAGCCCGTTTGACAAAAGTCACATGTACTGCCGCAGGGGTCTTCTGCGGCCTTTGACAGTGCTCGTACTCCTCAGTCTGGAAGTGAGGGCTACGCTCTGGACCTCGACTCACAAGGAACACATGGCGCTTTGTGCTGCTTTTGTGTCTTGGGCCTCTGGGGACTCAAGGCAAGCTCAGGGATGCAGCTGCAGTGGGAGCTTGATTCGATCAAGAGTCACATTTCTCACCATGTGCAGAACAAGATCCAGATGCCTTGAACCCAAAACATTTCTGCTTTGGCTTAAGAAGTGACACGGAGTTGTTGATGACACACGGGAATGCTGACGGGGAACACTGGCTGACTGTGGGACAGCAATTACCTGCCCTGTGCTGGCCCTGCATTGCCTTGGCCTCTTCATCTGGCTTTGAGTCACTTCTTCCGCCTGGAAACACTTTCTCTGCCACAGCCTCCTGGTGCAGGTCTTGAGAAAGAAAGTGGCATGGGTGTATCAGATGCAACCTGCCCCGTTTGAAGCCCAGCACTGCTGCAGTGAGGCTCGGATCCTCGAATCCTTCCTGCTGCACAGGCCACAGCGTGTCCAGACGGACACCTAAAACCAGCAGTTTCTGAGGCTTACTGCTAAAGCAGAGGGAAATCTACTCACCGAGACTTCTCTTCAGTTCCTCCACTATTTTCATCGCAGTTTCCAACTGATCCATCCCCTTTTTGCTTTCTTTTTCAGCCTTGTACTTTCCTGTTGGAGGACCTTAACAGAAAGGATTCATTTCAGTTTCAGGTGAATAAATTCCAGAAAACCGTTGCTCAATGTGTCAGGTCAGCAGAGACAAACTACTCACCCCTGCGGTGCTTCCTGGGTGGGAACGTGGCATGCATCCAGTGAGCTGGGAAAGCCTTCCCTACAGGCACACCTGTAACCAAACAGCCAGAGAAGCTTCTGTCATTGGTTGGCATCTACCTTGACAGAACTGAATCACAGCAGCAGTGAGGGAATAGTGCAAGGAGAAGGACACACACACGCAGGTCTCCATCCCCTCCCTGCAGGGCCACCCCTCTGCTTGACCTTTTACCCTTTGATCTGGCAGCTCTGAAATGGATGAAAAAGCTACCACGTACCTGTGCGATCTCCTACAGGCTCACTCCTAGAACCCTTCCATGAAGCTGGATCTCCGTTGCCTGCTGGCACAGCTGCAAAGAAGCGCAGGAGACAGAAGAGTTCCCGTTACACAACTCAAGACACTTCTTCAGATCAGAGGGGCAGGGAGGGCAATTCAAAGCCAGGGTTACTCTAGGGAACACAGGGTATGTCGCACTTCGGGCTGAGGCCAGAAGCTGCTGTCCCGGTCCCACTTCAGCAAGGCTGCTGGGGTTGGCCTGGAGGTTTGTGGGGGCCTTTGCAGTTTTGGCTGAAAGGTGATGCCCTGCTTCTGCTGTACTTCTGGAGAACATGACTGTGCAACACCATAGCTAGGCAATAAGCTTGAAAACGGTTCTGTTGGTGGGTGACTGGGTATGAAGGAGTTGGAGCAGCCTGTAGAGATTGCAGGAGGCAGCCGGGAGCAGGGGCTGCAGAGTGAGAAGCAGTGCTGGTGATTGACTCCCTTGTCGTCAAACCTGCTTGGGACAGCCCTCAGGTCCTGGGCACACTCCATTCATGGGAGTCCCACACTTCTCTGCTTTCAACGTGGGCAATAACATTTTTAACCAATTACGTGCAGTTTTATAGGACACGCTTCCTCCTGCACAGCCTCAGTCCAGCTCTTGAGAATGGAAGTGGCATGGGTGCATCAGGTGGAACTGTTCCCGGTCAGGGAGATGGCACATGCAGGAGCCAATGCTTCTCAAAGACACCAATAAGGTTTACAAACAAGGCCTGGGCTTTCGGAGCCGATCCTTGACACTACAGGAACCAACAGCCACACCTGGGCTGGGAGACCAGGAAACTGCTCATGACCTTCTAATTTTCACTGTCCCTAGTGCAGTTTTGGCAAACTCTAGCGAGATGCTAAATGCCTTCTCTCAAAGAGGACAGGAAGAATCTCACGTCTGGCAAGCTAGGGAAACGGTCCTGATGAGAAGGGCCCCTCTGAGAGGTGCTCACTCTCTTCCCAGTAAGCACAGCAGCGATCACATGCGTTCCACCCCAGCACTTAGCTGTCATGTGGTGAATGGAGTACAGCTAAGAGGCCTGAAGAATCAACACCGCTACTGTACTTCCAACACTAGCAAAGGGCATCAGCACTGCTTGGGACCTTTCTCCTGCCTGGAAGTGGCCCAGGGAGAAAGCACGGAAGCGCTTGAGCTTTTCAGCACAGAGCAGGCCCTCAAATCTGTGCGCCAAGCTCTGCACAAACCTGCTCTGACCTGTGACAGTAAAGCTGGGGCAGCAGCTGCCCCTGGCACTCAGCTTGAACCAGAAGTGGCAGCAGAGGCTCTGCACCATCTCTGGGCCTGGCCAGCACCTCTATGCAAGGTGTGAAGCCCAGCACCGCTGCAGCGAGGCTCAGATCAGTCCCTTCCTGCTGCACAGGTCACAGCGTGTCCAGACGGACACCTAAAACCAGCAGTTTCTGAGGCTTACTGCTAAAGCAGAGGGAAGTCTACTCACCGAGTCTTCTCTTCAGTTCCTCCACTATTTTCGTCGCAGTTTCCAACTGATCCATCGCCTTTTTGCTTTCTTTTTCAGCCTTGTACTTTCCTGTTGGAGGACCTTAACAGAAAGGATTCATTTCAGTTTCAGGTGAATAAATTCCAGAAAACCGTTGCTCGATGTGTCAGGTCAGCAGAGACAAACTACTCACCCCTGCGGTGCTTCCTGGTTTGGAGCGTGGCATGCATCCAGCGAACTGGGAAAGCCTTCCCTACAGGCACACCTGTAACCAAACAGCCAGAGAAGCTTCTGTCATTGGTTGGCATCTACCTTGACAGAACTGAATCACAGCAACAGTAAGGGAATCTTGCAAGGAGAAGGACACACACACACACACAAGCAGGTCTCCATCCCCTCCTGCACGGGCACCCCTCTGCTTGACCTTTGCCCTTTGATCTGGCAGCTCTGAAATGGATGAAAAAGCTACCACGTACCTGTGCGGTCTCCTACAGGCTCATTCCTAGTACCCTTCCATGAGGCTGGATCTCCGTTGCCTGCTGGCACAGCTGCAAAGAAGCGCAGGAGACAGAAGAGTTCCCGTTACACAACTCAAGACACTTCTTCAGATCAGAGGGGCAGGGAGGGCAATTCAAAGCCAGGGTTACTCTACGGCACTCATCTCTCCTTTGCCTTCAGGAGCATGATGCAAAGAGTTTTCACGTGCCTGCAGCGGCACCATGTGAGGACCAAACAGTCCACTTGCTGAGCTACTGGGAGACAGGACCCCCTGGATTTTGCAGCAGATCTGAACTCAACCCCAGCAAGCATCTGGCTCAGCAGCTGGCACTGGGAGCAGCTCTGTCCCCCAACATGCCAGTAAAGACTGCTTTGAAGGGCAAAGAACCCCAGGGCACAACACTGAGCCAGATTTGTTCAACATCAAGAAGAACGTAAAGAGAAGATTTTGCCACACTGTCAATGGATCCTCTGGCAGGAGTGGTCTTTTGAGAAATTGTCTCCATTAGGACCCAAGGGCTCCAAACCAATATCCTGCCATATAGAGGCATAATAATTGCCTCAACCTTCACCTACAAGCAAGTACAGATAAAAAATGTCTCCATGACATGTTGCGAGCACCTGCTGTCTTAGAGATCTTCAGGCACTGCCAGGGAGGTTAGGCAGCATCGTGCGAGACAAACGTCTTTTTTAGTTGCCGAAGCTGCAGAGAGTCCTTGTCTGACACTTGGCAACTCCCTAAGACCCCTTCCCAGGCTATGTGCAGCACCACTTGAGGAGTCGAGGGGTCAGTGTACGGCTCCTCAGAGCTTTCTTACCTGCAGAGCTCTCACACACACAGAGGAAACCCTTGCTAAAGCACTGAAGGATAAAAGCCACCATCCACGCTTCTCAGGGAGAAGAGCCCACTGGCTCCCAAAAGGCTGCGCCAATACCACGCTCTTACCTGCTTCCGACACTCGCAGTGGAGCAGCCTGGCCTGCCCTTGCTTGCAGGGCCACTAGGATGAGGACCACAAAGAGGAGGCAGCGGATGGGGGTCATGGTCCCCTGCACTACCACCATGCTGCTACTGCTGCTGCTGCTGCTGCTGCTGCTGCTGCTGCTGCTGCTGCTGCTGCTGCTGCAGTTGTGATGTTTGGGGGCTAAGTGCTTGGCTTTTCTAGTCAGCACAGCACCGCAGGGCTCTATGACCTCACAGCCCTGCTGAGACCTCCCACGGACAGGAGTACATCTCGTGTGGCACCTGCATGCAAGGACAAGGACCTGCTCTGGACCTCGGCTCACAGGTGCACGTTCCTTTGTGCTGCTTTTGTGCCTTTGGCCTCTGGGGTCTCAAGGCAAGCTCTGAGATGCAGCCGTACTGGGAGCTGGATTAGATTAAGAGGACAGCAGGGATTGGTAGATTCCTGCTATGACCACTCATCCCTTGACTCAGATTTCCCATGGGGGTGTCCCATACAGAAACCAACCAGCTCCAGTTCTTAGGCCGCTTAGAAGTATTCTTTACAGTCCCACAAAGCAAGACATGGAAGGGAGTGAATAAAACCAGACAACTGTCTGTGCAGGCCTTGTCAAATCAAGGAAGAAGTACTCCATTCCCATAATGACACACATGGCTCCTTTCCTTCTTGTGGGAAAAAGAAAACAAGCAAAAGGTCTGTCTTTTATGGCCTTTCCCAAGTCAGGCAGCAGCTTGTATGAATACAAGCAGGAAGCCTCAAGCCCACTTGGCACACAAAATAGGTGTGCAAAAGATACCCTTTTCCCCGTAGAGATGACAGTCTTGTGCTGGTTTGTACAAACCACTGCGACTTGAAGGCTGCACCCTTGGGACTTCCCCTGAAGACACTAATTCTTCTCCTTGGTGGAAGCATAAGCCAACATATGCTGAAACCTACGGAGGTCTGACTTTTAGAGGTGTCATGAGCGTCTCATTGCCTGTATGAGGATGCCAGTATGGACCTCTCTAAGCAACTTAGGTGGTGCAATTGTCTCCCTCACCCTCCTCACTTCCGATAACCTTCAGTTGCCCTCCCCACTCCCACCCAGTTCCAGGTGGTAACTAGATTTTATTTCTCTGAAGGGAAGCTGAGAGTTAATTCACGATTGTTGTGGGTATCTTCTGGCATCCCAGCCCAAACAACACATTCTTTTTTCATTATTGTCCACCTTCTTGTTTCTAATGTTGAGACAAGCCACAATTGTTATTTACGTACATGACACACAGTAATGCTCAGCTCTCTTGCCTGCTGCTTAACAGTCAGCGTGTGCTGGTATGTGTTTGTGTGTTTGAAAACGCAGGGGCGATCTACCAGTTAAAAACCTGGAAGAACGCTGGAGTAAGGGAATAAAATTTAGTTGCTATGGTGCTTCTGAACCTCTCATTTCTAGTCCTTGTAATCACTAGAGCAGAGTCCCGTTTAGCCTGTGGTACTAATTTGCTTTCTAAAACTCCCACTTCCTGTGAGAACTTTGGCACTGCATTAGAAGGCATGTGAGATGACGGTCATAGATGAAACTTTCTGTTGTCAAACAAAGTAATCATCTACATTTTTGCTCTCTCGAGGTATACGTTTTTCTGCAAGTGCGTCATTATTTTAGAGATAGATGCTATAGGCAGAAAAGTATCTCAAAGAGTACGCCTGGCACTTCTAAAACGGAATAAGGTATCAGTATCTTGAAATGCCACATGTATCCTTCATCCTTTAAACTATATGCCAATAGGAAAATCCACAATGTTTAAGCAGGAAAACATATACAACAGTTAGGTAGGTGTAACAGAGAACACAGAAAAGTAGCACAGGCTTCCTTAGCCGGAAAAGCAGAGCAAAATGCACCGTACGTGTACTCAAATGTATCAGCCGTGCCAGAACACCAAATATAATGATATGATATCCTGCCACGCAGCTGTAGAACATATCTAGGATCAAGCAGAGATGAGAAGCGTTTCCATCCCATGTTGGGACCCCCCTGCTCTCTTAGAGATCTTGAGGCACTGCAAGGGGAGTCAGGTAATGACGTGGGAAGCAGCCGTGAGTCAAGGTCACCAAAACTGCAGAGGGGCCTTGGCTCACACTTGGCATCTCCCCAACTCCCCTTCCCCGACCACGTGTAGTGCTCCTTAATGTTCCTGGGCAAGGAAGAGGCACTAGCTGCCCTCCAGGGTTAAAGGACCTCGTAGCACCCCAAGCAGGTGATAAGCTTGAGAACAGAAGTTTGGGTGGGAGGTTGGGTACGAGCGAGGTTGAGCGGCCTGAACAGGCTGCAGGAGCCAGCTGGGAGCAGGGACTGCAGAGCGAGGAACAGCATTGGCCGTTGACTCCCACGTTGTCCAACCTGCTTGGGCCAGCCCTCACGCCCTGGACACGCTCCATTCCAGCAAGCTCTACATCAGGCTTCTTTGCTTGGTGCCCAATTCATCCGAGGTCAAAAAGGGGACTAATATATTGTGAGCAAGTCTCCCTAGCTGGAGGTCCACAGCCTGATGATCCCACTGCAATAGATGTTCCCCCAGCCTATGGACCCTCACCAGTCAGTGTGAGCGGCCAGGCCAGGCCCCTGTCACTGCGTGCCACACCATGCAGTGATCAGGTTGTCATCGCTGTCTGTTGCCAACCATGGCCATGGTCAATCCCCAGCCCCTCGGGATCCTGCGGCTGGTCAGAGGAGCCTTGTGCCTGCCTGGCTTGTGGCTGCTCACGCCGTGAGAACTTACGGCTGCGCTGGGTTGGAGCTCAGCCAGCGCTGGTGCCTGACGGGGTTTGGTGTTTCTGCCAGGCAGGCACTTGTGAGACAGCTCTGTCCCTCTTGATTTGCAACTAAATTCTTGATGCCCAAAGCAGTCGCTTAGCGTTCTGTTGGTGCACCCCAACCTCTAGGGACTAGCCGTGAAAGTGATGAACGTGTGGATCAGTCTGGAAGGATACTGGGGCTATTTCCATGTGGGATGGGAGACGCTGGCCTCTTTCCACAATTGCCAGTGGCTCAGTTGCCTGGTCAGGGGCACGAGGGCTCTTTCTGGTTTGGGTGGATGACACAGACCTTGTGTGAGAAGCCAGATTAAAACATCATTGCCCCAAAGATCGCTGCCACTATCAAGCAGATACACTGGGAGTTACTCCAACCATAAAGTCAGTGAATCAGCACCCTGGAGGAGAAAACGAGGGGGCCATGCAGTTGCTGCATGCAGATTTGAGATACCAGATGGCAGCCAGCAGGCGCAGTCGGGCTAAGATATGGAGTGTGTGACAACTTGAGTTGAAGGAAGCTGTAAAAAGCACCTGAAAAGCTTGCATGGTGCCCTGTTCCCACCACCAAATGTTTGCAAGGCCCCCAGCTCTTCACAGGACCTCTGAGACATTGACACCGGAATATGGTGCAAACCTATGGAGGTTATTTTATATTTAAGGCACTTGATCTCGTTTGTGTCTTTATCTCCTCTCAGAGATTCCAAATGAAACCATCCTGGGTGGGTTCCGGGATCTGGTTACGCTACTGTGGGGGGAACGGTGCAGGGATGAGGGGTGCAAGGGCTGTTGCGCTTTGGGCTGAGGCTGGAGGGTGCTGTCCTGGTCGTGCTTCAGCAAAGCAGCCGGGGATAGGTTGGAAGATTGTGGGGGCTGTTGCATTGTGGGCTGAAGGGCACTGTCACTATTGAAGATACTGAACAGTAGTGGACTCGGTGACACTTGAGGGACATCGCTCATTACCCGTCTTTGTCTGATCATTGCGGCATTGACTGTTATTATGTGGATGCAACCATGCAACCAATTCCTTTGCCACCTAGCAGTCCCTCTGTCAAATACATATTTCTCCAGTTTAAGAGAGAAGATTGTGGCGGGGCATTGTGTTAAAGGCCTTACAGAGATCCAGAGAGATTGCATCCATAGGTCTTTCCTTGTCCACTGAACTGGTCTCTCCATCACAGAAGGCCACTAGGGTAGTCAGGCAGCATATGCCCACTGTGTGCGCTCTCGAGGTTTCCTTTTGCGTGTCAGACAATTGAAGATGGTGCCTTTCTTTTTCTGTTATTGACTGGGGTCTCTAAGGATACTAATAGAAAGAACGTCCTTAAATTTCACACAAAAAAGAAGTGGGAAAAGAAAAGCTTCAGCCTCTCTGTTTATTGAAAGTGACTTGTTAGCCTTGGGATCCCCCAAGGGAGGTGAGCAGTTGTGCTGGCTGGAGGTCATGGGTGCAGTCACACTTCAGATTGGAGGTCATTGTCCTTGTCTCGCTCCTGAAGTTGCAGACTGTGCCCTGTGGAGGAAAGACAGGACAGAGGGACAGACACTTGTGAGACCTCTAGGGACTAGCCTGGAAGCTGCTGAAAGTGCGGGTTGGACTTGGGGGCAGCTGCATCTCTTCCTGTTCGGGATGGAAGACTTCAGCCTGCTTCCAAAATTGTGGGGGAGTCAGTGGCAAGGTTGGAGGCTTGGCAGGGCGCTGTGGCTTGGGCTGGAGGGTGGTGCCCTGCTCCTACTTCTTCGGGGAGGCTGGGAATGGGCTGGGTGGTCGTGGAGGCCTTTGTGGTTTGGACGAAGAGGCTGGAAATTGGGTGGGAGGGCGTGGGGGCTTCCTGGCAGTTTTCATCTTGACTCCTGAAGTGTCAGACCGGGCCCTGTGGAGAGAAGATGGATCAGAGTGACTCTCCTCCACAGCACGTCCCAGAGCTGGCAAGTCTCCCCACCACAGGCTGAGCTGCTGGTACTCCTCATGGCACCACCAAGCAGCAGGGCTCAATCAGGCAATCCACTAGAACGAGCAGGCACTGCTGTCATCTCACTTTTGAGGGCAATCTCATTCCCTTCTTTTTCTTGTCCTGACCTTGTTTCACCTACACCCACCACTCCTGGGGGCTGCTTCTGTCCAGGCCCCAGTATCTATGAAGTAGGATGTTAGTTTAGACATTCTTTATCGTTGATCGATTCTTGACTCTTGATTGATTCTCTTGAGTCTGTTCAATTATTAGTTACGAGCACACCTCTCCCCTCCCTCATGGTGTGATAGCGAGGCCGTGCCCCCTTGCCACGCTCTGCCCGCGCTCTGCTCGCTGCTGCCTCCATGCTTCACTCCTGCCCCATCTCGGCCGCTCCTGTGGGGCTACTCCTGGGAGCTGCTCCTGGCCAGACACGGTCACTTAGAGCTTATAGTGGCTCCTGTCAGAAGGGGCTCCTGAGAAGGCGCCCCAGCAATTACGAGGCCAAGGGAATCATCTGACAAAACCCCCTGCAGAGCTTTCTGGCCAACCGCTACCTCACCACTCCACAGCTGCCCGGCAGAGAGGCTTTGTGGCTACCAGCAGACAGCCAGGGAAGCACTAGGGGCATAAAATCAACAACTTACAGTTTCTTCTTAATGTATCGATGGATGGCAAAACAGAGCAACGCTATTCCAAGGGGCACGAAAATCAGTATCATGGATGTTCCTATCATACACTGCTTTCGCACATCTTGAGGACATAAACCTCCTGTGATACTCCGGCCGTTGGAATCGCTTGTGGTTAGGGTGCCAGCCACACCTGGAGGAGAAATTTGAAATGTTAGTGCATCCTGGTAAGCTTGCAGCATGTTTGATGTAGCAAGTTCTCTGTTTCACACCACTACTAGTGCCTGGAGCCATGGTCCCATCCTTTGGGATAGTTTGTCCCACAAAACCAAAGTCAGAAGGACAGAAGGAGAGCATGTGGAGGAGCGTGGCTGCTTGACCAATCCTTCCTTCAAGGGACACGGACAAAACCCATCCCTGCAGCAACAAGTGCCATCCTGAGTTCTCCCCTATCCCTGGGCAAGCTCCTACATGTGGAAGGACATAGCCAGGCCTTTCCAAGAGGTCCCGCAACTCTCCTTTCTCTTTCTGCCTTTTCTCCTATGCTGGCCCTGCTTGCTGGCACACCAGTTTTCAAAAGCCATCGCCAAATCAGGGACTCCACCAAGGTTGCTCCGCACCTGAGCCCGTTTGACAAAAGTCACATGTACTGCCGCAGGGGTCTTCTGCGGCCTTTGACAGTGCTCGTACTCCTCAGTCTGGAAGTGAGGGCTACGCTCTGGACCTCGACTCACAAGGAACACATGGCGCTTTGTGCTGCTTTTGTGTCTTGGGCCTCTGGGGACTCAAGGCAAGCTCAGGGATGCAGCTGCAGTGGGAGCTTGATTCGATCAAGAGTCACATTTCTCACCATGTGCAGAACAAGATCCAGATGCCTTGAACCCAAAACATTTCTGCTTTGGCTTAAGAAGTGACACGGAGTTGTTGATGACACACGGGAATGCTGACGGGGAACACTGGCTGACTGTGGGACAGCAATTACCTGCCCTGTGCTGGCCCTGCATTGCCTTGGCCTCTTCATCTGGCTTTGAGTCACTTCTTCCGCCTGGAAACACTTTCTCTGCCACAGCCTCCTGGTGCAGGTCTTGAGAAAGAAAGTGGCATGGGTGTATCAGATGCAACCTGCCCCGTTTGAAGCCCAGCACTGCTGCAGTGAGGCTCGGATCCTCGAATCCTTCCTGCTGCACAGGCCACAGCGTGTCCAGACGGACACCTAAAACCAGCAGTTTCTGAGGCTTACTGCTAAAGCAGAGGGAAATCTACTCACCGAGACTTCTCTTCAGTTCCTCCACTATTTTCATCGCAGTTTCCAACTGATCCATCCCCTTTTTGCTTTCTTTTTCAGCCTTGTACTTTCCTGTTGGAGGACCTTAACAGAAAGGATTCATTTCAGTTTCAGGTGAATAAATTCCAGAAAACCGTTGCTCAATGTGTCAGGTCAGCAGAGACAAACTACTCACCCCTGCGGTGCTTCCTGGGTGGGAACGTGGCATGCATCCAGTGAGCTGGGAAAGCCTTCCCTACAGGCACACCTGTAACCAAACAGCCAGAGAAGCTTCTGTCATTGGTTGGCATCTACCTTGACAGAACTGAATCACAGCAGCAGTGAGGGAATCGTGCAAGGAGAAGGACACACACACGCAGGTCTCCATCCCCTCCCTGCAGGGCCACCCCTCTGCTTGACCTTTTACCCTTTGATCTGGCAGCTCTGAAATGGATCAAAAAGCTACCACGTACCTGTGCGATCTCCTACAGGCTCACTCCTAGAACCCTTCCATGAAGCTGGATCTCCGTTGCCTGCTGGCACAGCTGCAAAGAAGCGCAGGAGACAGAAGAGTTCCCGTTACACAACTCAAGACACTTCTTCAGATCAGAGGGGCAGGGAGGGCAATTCAAAGCCAGGGTTACTCTAGGGAACACAGGGTATGTCGCACTTCGGGCTGAGGCCAGAAGCTGCTGTCCCGGTCCCACTTCAGCAAGGCTGCTGGGGTTGGCCTGGAGGTTTGTGGGGGCCTTTGCAGTTTTGGCTGAAAGGTGATGCCCTGCTTCTGCTGTACTTCTGGAGAACATGACTGTGCAACACCATAGCTAGGCAATAAGCTTGAAAACGGTTCTGTTGGTGGGTGACTGGGTATGAAGGAGTTGGAGCAGCCTGTAGAGATTGCAGGAGGCAGCCGGGAGCAGGGGCTGCAGAGTGAGAAGCAGTGCTGGTGATTGACTCCCTTGTCGTCAAACCTGCTTGGGACAGCCCTCAGGTCCTGGGCACACTCCATTCATGGGAGTCCCACACTTCTCTGCTTTCAACGTGGGCAATAACATTTTTAACCAATTACGTGCAGTTTTATAGGACACGCTTCCTCCTGCACAGCCTCAGTCCAGCTCTTGAGAATGGAAGTGGCATGGGTGCATCAGGTGGAACTGTTCCCGGTCAGGGAGATGGCACATGCAGGAGCCAATGCTTCTCAAAGACACCAATAAGGTTTACAAACAAGGCCTGGGCTTTCGGAGCCGATCCTTGACACTACAGGAACCAACAGCCACACCTGGGCTGGGAGACCAGGAAACTGCTCATGACCTTCTAATTTTCACTGTCCCTAGTGCAGTTTTGGCAAACTCTAGCGAGATGCTAAATGCCTTCTCTCAAAGAGGACAGGAAGAATCTCACGTCTGGCAAGCTAGGGAAACGGTCCTGATGAGAAGGGCCCCTCTGAGAGGTGCTCACTCTCTTCCCAGTAAGCACAGCAGCGATCACATGCGTTCCACCCCAGCACTTAGCTGTCATGTGGTGAATGGAGTACAGCTAAGAGGCCTGAAGAATCAACACCGCTACTGTACTTCCAACACTAGCAAAGGGCATCAGCACTGCTTGGGACCTTTCTCCTGCCTGGAAGTGGCCCAGGGAGAAAGCACGGAAGCGCTTGAGCTTTTCAGCACAGAGCAGGCCCTCAAATCTGTGCGCCAAGCTCTGCACAAACCTGCTCTGACCTGTGACAGTAAAGCTGGGGCAGCAGCTGCCCCTGGCACTCAGCTTGAACCAGAAGTGGCAGCAGAGGCTCTGCACCATCTCTGGGCCTGGCCAGCACCTCTATGCAAGGTGTGAAGCCCAGCACCGCTGCAGCGAGGCTCAGATCAGTCCCTTCCTGCTGCACAGGTCACAGCGTGTCCAGACGGACACCTAAAACCAGCAGTTTCTGAGGCTTACTGCTAAAGCAGAGGGAAGTCTACTCACCGAGTCTTCTCTTCAGTTCCTCCACTATTTTCGTCGCAGTTTCCAACTGATCCATCGCCTTTTTGCTTTCTTTTTCAGCCTTGTACTTTCCTGTTGGAGGACCTTAACAGAAAGGATTCATTTCAGTTTCAGGTGAATAAATTCCAGAAAACCGTTGCTCGATGTGTCAGGTCAGCAGAGACAAACTACTCACCCCTGCGGTGCTTCCTGGTTTGGAGCGTGGCATGCATCCAGCGAACTGGGAAAGCCTTCCCTACAGGCACACCTGTAACCAAACAGCCAGAGAAGCTTCTGTCATTGGTTGGCATCTACCTTGACAGAACTGAATCACAGCAACAGTAAGGGAATCTTGCAAGGAGAAGGACACACACACACACACAAGCAGGTCTCCATCCCCTCCTGCACGGGCACCCCTCTGCTTGACCTTTGCCCTTTGATCTGGCAGCTCTGAAATGGATGAAAAAGCTACCACGTACCTGTGCGGTCTCCTACAGGCTCATTCCTAGTACCCTTCCATGAGGCTGGATCTCCGTTGCCTGCTGGCACAGCTGCAAAGAAGCGCAGGAGACAGAAGAGTTCCCGTTACACAACTCAAGACACTTCTTCAGATCAGAGGGGCAGGGAGGGCAATTCAAAGCCAGGGTTACTCTACGGCACTCATCTCTCCTTTGCCTTCAGGAGCATGATGCAAAGAGTTTTCACGTGCCTGCAGCGGCACCATGTGAGGACCAAACAGTCCACTTGCTGAGCTACTGGGAGACAGGACCCCCTGGATTTTGCAGCAGATCTGAACTCAACCCCAGCAAGCATCTGGCTCAGCAGCTGGCACTGGGAGCAGCTCTGTCCCCCAACATGCCAGTAAAGACTGCTTTGAAGGGCAAAGAACCCCAGGGCACAACACTGAGCTAGACTTGTTCCCTCTAGCTTATTCTCCATGTCTGTGCGTAAGGATCAATTTGCATTTCACGTCAAAAGAAGATGAAAAATGCAAATGTTCATTCCTTCCACTAACTTCCATGTGGTATTGCTCTCAGGCTCGAGGACTGGATCCCCTTGCTAATTTTCCTTAATAGTACCGTATTGCCAGCACTGTTGAAGATCGTATAACCTAACCTAATCACCCCCCTTTTTTTTTTTTTTCATTTCAATCAATCGAGTAGGTAAATGGGCTTTATTTTTCAAATGTTCTGTGAGGTAGAGTCATAAGAGTTGTTTTAGATATGTTTATCAAAAGCTTGTCTGTTTTTGTGATCTAAACAGAAGTTGGAGATGCAATACCGCATACTTTATATTTCAATTTGGTATTGAGAATAAATTTTTTACTATGGGGCTGGTCAGGCAGTGGAACAGGTTTCCCTTCCCCAGAGAAGCCATAGGAGCCCATGGAGGTATTCCAAGGCCCAGGTGGGTGAGGTTTTGAGACTTCCTTTTAGTGGAAGGGGTTCCCTGCCCACGGAAGGAATGTTGAAACAGAATGACCTTCAAGGTGCCTTCCGGCCCAAACTGTTCTAAGATTTGAGGAACTGCTTAGCTCTTGGTTCACTGAATGGACTCAGTTGGAATACTGTGAGATCCTGCAGTGCTGACAGTAATGCTTGTGACTGCCAGCAGACCTTGAAAAGTCACCAGGGCAGGCCAGTCACCTGTCCACAAAGTGCTGTTTACCCCAGAGCTCAAAATGTCCATGCCTGGCCTGCACTGAGAGCCTTTTGTCCTGCAAGCACTTTCTTCCCTCTGGAAATGTTGTTGTGGTCAAGCCATTGTCTTGCCTGGTACCTCAAGTGTTCTCCGCTAATGCCAGGCTGTTTCCAGGGTCAGAATTTTTCCATTTGATAAAATCATGGAATCATAGAATGGTTTTGGCTGGAAGGGACCTTAAAGGTCGTGAAACTCCAAAGCCTCTGCCATAGGCAATAACAGATTCTAAGTGGTGTCAGGAAAGAGCTGGTTATCATTCCTGAACGTTCTCGGGCAGTGCAGGAAGGGCAGGCCCTAAACGGTATGATCGGGTAACAAGCTTAAAGCAAAGAGAAGCAAGTGTTTTTCCAGGCGCGCTTGCCTACACCCCTACTCCCAGGGCTGTGGCATCCTGCGATGGAGCAGCCAGGCAGCTGGTAGGGAAGGGAAACATACCCTCCATCACCCAGCAACCAGCGGTGTCAGGGCTGGGGAGTGCGAGGGCTGTTGTGGATTGGGATGGATGATGCTGGCCCGGTCACTCAACTGTGAGGCACCAATGCCAGGGTAGGGAACACAGGGTATGTCGCACTTCGGGCTGAGGCCAGAAGCTGCTGTCCCGGTCCCACTTCAGCAAGGCTGCTGGGGTCGGCCTGGAGGTTTGTGGGGGCCTTTGCAGTTTTGGCTGAAAGGTGATGCCCTGCTTCTGCTGTACTTCTGGAGAACATGACTGTGCAACACCATAGCTAGGCAATAAGCTTGAAAACGGTTCTGTTGGTGGGTGACTGGGTATGAAGGAGTTGGAGCAGCCTGTAGAGATTGCAGGAGGCAGCCGGGAGCAGGGGCTGCAGAGTGAGAAGCAGTGCTGGTGATTGACTCCCTTGTCGTCAAACCTGCTTGGGACAGCCCTCAGGTCCTGGGCACACTCCATTCATGGGAGTCCCACACTTCTCTGCTTTCAACGTGGGCAATAACATTTTTAACCAATTACGTGCAGTTTTATAGGACACGCTTCCTCCTGCACAGCCTCAGTCCAGCTCTTGAGAATGGAAGTGGCATGGGTGCATCAGGTGGAACTGTTCCCGGTCAGGGAGATGGCACATGCAGGAGCCAATGCTTCTCAAAGACACCAATAAGGTTTACAAACAAGGCCTGGGCTTTCGGAGCCGATCCTTGACACTACAGGAACCAACAGCCACACCTGGGCTGGGAGACCAGGAAACTGCTCATGACCTTCTAATTTTCACTGTCCCTAGTGCAGTTTTGGCAAACTCTAGCGAGATGCTAAATGCCTTCTCTCAAAGAGGACAGGAAGAATCTCACGTCTGGCAAGCTAGGGAAACGGTCCTGATGAGAAGGGCCCCTCTGAGAGGTGCTCACTCTCTTCCCAGTAAGCACAGCAGCGATCACATGCGTTCCACCCCAGCACTTAGCTGTCATGTGGTGAATGGAGTACAGCTAAGAGGCCTGAAGAATCAACACCGCTACTGTACTTCCAACACTAGCAAAGGGCATCAGCACTGCTTGGGACCTTTCTCCTGCCTGGAAGTGGCCCAGGGAGAAAGCACGGAAGCGCTTGAGCTTTTCAGCACAGAGCAGGCCCTCAAATCTGTGCGCCAAGCTCTGCACAAACCTGCTCTGACCTGTGACAGTAAAGCTGGGGCAGCAGCTGCCCCTGGCACTCAGCTTGAACCAGAAGTGGCAGCAGAGGCTCTGCACCATCTCTGGGCCTGGCCAGCACCTCTATGCAAGGTGTGAAGCCCAGCACCGCTGCAGCGAGGCTCAGATCAGTCCCTTCCTGCTGCACAGGTCACAGCGTGTCCAGACGGACACCTAAAACCAGCAGTTTCTGAGGCTTACTGCTAAAGCAGAGGGAAGTCTACTCACCGAGTCTTCTCTTCAGTTCCTCCAATATTTTCGTCGCAGTTTCCAACTGATCCATCGCCTTTTTGCTTTCTTTTTCAGCCTTGTACTTTCCTGTTGGAGGACCTTAACAGAAAGGATTCATTTCAGTTTCAGGTGAATAAATTCCAGAAAACCGTTGATCGATGGGTCAGGTCAGCAGAGACAAACTACTCACCCCTGCGGTGCTTCCTGGTTTGGAGCGTGGCATGCATCCAGCGAACTGGGAAAGCCTTCCCTACAGGCACACCTGTAACCAAACAGCCAGAGAAGCTTCTGTCATTGGTTGGCATCTACCTTGACAGAACTGAATCACAGCAACAGTAAGGGAATCATGCAAGGAGAAGGACACACACACACACACAAGCAGGTCTCCATCCCCTCCTGCACGGGCACCCCTCTGCTTGACCTTTGCCCTTTGATCTGGCAGCTCTGAAATGGATGAAAAAGCTACCACGTACCTGTGCGGTCTCCTACAGGCTCATTCCTAGTACCCTTCCATGAGGCTGGATCTCCGTTGCCTGCTGGCACAGCTGCAAAGAAGCGCAGGAGACAGAAGAGTTCCCGTTACACAACTCAAGACACTTCTTCAGATCAGAGGGGCAGGGAGGGCAATTCAAAGCCAGGGTTACTCTACGGCACTCATCTCTCCTTTGCCTTCAGGAGCATGATGCAAAGAGTTTTCACGTGCCTGCAGCGGCACCATGTGAGGACCAAACAGTCCACTTGCTGAGCTACTGGGAGACAGGACCCCCTGGATTTTGCAGCAGATCTGAACTCAACCCCAGCAAGCATCTGGCTCAGCAGCTGGCACTGGGAGCAGCTCTGTCCCCCAACATGCCAGTAAAGACTGCTTTGAAGGGCAAAGAACCCCAGGGCACAACACTGAGCCAGATTTGTTCAACATCAAGAAGAACGTAAAGAGAAGATTTTGCCACACTGTCAATGGATCCTCTGGCAGGAGTGGTCTTTTGAGAAATTGTCTCCATTAGGACCCAAGGGCTCCAAACCAATATCCTGCCATATAGAGGCATAATAATTGCCTCCATCTTCACCTACAAGCAAGTACAGATAAAAAATGTCTCCATGACTTGTTGCGAGCCCTTGCTGTCTTAGAGATCTTCAGGCACTGCCAGGGAGGTTAGGCAGCATCGTGCGAGACAAACGTCTTTTTTAGTTGCCGAAGCTGCAGAGAGTCCTTGTCTGACACTTGGCAACTCCCTAAGACCCCTTCCCAGGCTATGTGCAGCACCACTTGAGGAGTCGAGGGGTCAGTGTACGGCTCCTCAGAGCTTTCTTACCTGCAGAGCTCTCACACACACAGAGGAAACCCTTGCTAAAGCACTGAAGGATAAAAGCCACCATCCACGCTTCTCAGGGAGAAGAGCCCACTGGCTCCCAAAAGGCTGCGCCAATACCACGCTCTTACCTGCTTCCGACACTCGCAGTGGAGCAGCCTGGCCTGCCCTTGCATGCAGGGCCACTAGGATGAGGACCACAAAGAGGAGGCAGCGGATGGGGGTCATGGTCCCCTGCACTACCACCATGCTGCTACTGCTGCTGCTGCTGCTGCTGCTGCTGCTGCTGCTGCTGCTGCTGCTGCAGTTGTGATGTTTGGGGGCTAAGTGCTTGGCTTTTCTAGTCAGCACAGCACCGCAGGGCTCTATGACCTCACAGCCCTGCTGAGACCTCCCACGGACAGGAGTACATCTCGTGTGGCACCTGCATGCAAGGACAAGGACCTGCTCTGGACCTCGGCTCACAGGTGCACGTTCCTTTGTGCTGCTTTTGTGCCTTTGGCCTCTGGGGTCTCAAGGCAAGCTCTGAGATGCAGCCGTACTGGGAGCTGGATTAGATTAAGAGGACAGCAGGGATTGGTAGATTCCTGCTATGACCACTCATCCCTTGACTCAGATTTCCCATGGGGGTGTCCCATACAGAAACCAACCAGCTCCAGTTCTTAGGCCGCTTAGAAGTATTCTTTACAGTCCCACAAAGCAAGACATGGAAGGGAGTGAATAAAACCAGACAACTGTCTGTGCAGGCCTTGTCAAATCAAGGAAGAAGTACTCCATTCCCATAATGACACACATGGCTCCTTTCCTTCTTGTGGGAAAAAGAAAACAAGCAAAAGGTCTGTCTTTTATGGCCTTTCCCAAGTCAGGCAGCAGCTTGTATGAATACAAGCAGGAAGCCTCAAGCCCACTTGGCACACAAAATGGATGTGCAAAAGATACCCTTTTCCCCGTAGAGATGACAGTCTTGTGCTGGTTTGTACAAACCACTGCGACTTGAAGGCTGCACCCTTGGGACTTCCCCTGAAGACACTAATTCTTCTCCTTGGTGGAAGCATAAGCCAACATATGCTGAAACCTACGGAGGTCTGACTTTTAGAGGTGTCATGAGCGTCTCATTGCCTGTATGAGGATGCCAGTATGGACCTCTCTAAGCAACTTAGGTGGTGCAATTGTCTCCCTCACCCTCCTCACTTCCGATAACCTTCAGTTGCCCTCCCCACTCCCACCCAGTTCCAGGTGGTAACTAGATTTTATTTCTCTGAAGGGAAGCTGAGAGTTAATTCACGATTGTTGTGGGTATCTTCTGGCATCCCAGCCCAAACAACACATTCTTTTTTCATTGTTGTCCACCTTCTTGTTTCTAATGTTGAGACAAGCCACAATTGTTATTTACGTACATGACACACAGTAATGCTCAGCTCTCTTGCCTGCTGCTTAACAGTCAGCGTGTGCTGGTATGTGTTTGTGTGTTTGAAAACGCAGGGGCGATCTACCAGTTAAAAACCTGGAAGAACGCTGGAGTAAGGGAATAAAATTTAGTTGCTATGGTGCTTCTGAACCTCTCATTTCTAGTCCTTGTAATCACTAGAGCAGAGTCCCGTTTAGCCTGTGGTACTAATTTGCTTTCTAAAACTCCCACTTCCTGTGAGAACTTTGGCACTGCATTAGAAGGCATGTGAGATGACGGTCGTAGATGAAACTTTCTGTTGTCAAACAAAGTAATCATCTACATTTTTGCTCTCTCGAGGTATACGTTTTTCTGCAAGTGCGTCATTATTTTAGAGATAGATGCTATAGGCAGAAAAGTATCTCAAAGAGTACGCCTGGCACTTCTAAAACGGAATAAGGTATCAGTATCTTGAAATGCCACATGTATCCTTCATCCTTTAAACTATATGCCAATAGGAAAATCCACAATGTTTCAGCAGGAAAACATATACAACAGTTAGGTAGGTGTAACAGAGAACACAGAAAAGTAGCACAGGCTTCCTTAGTCGGAAAAGCAGAGCGAAATGCACCGTACGTGTACTCAAATGTATCAGCCGTGCCAGAACACCAAATATAATGATATGATATCCTGCCACGCAGCTGTAGAACATATCTAGGATCAAGCAGAGATGAGAAGCGTTTCCATCCCATGTTGGGACCCCCCTGCTCTCTTAGAGATCTTGAGGCACTGCAAGGGGAGTCAGGTAATGACGTGGGAAGCAGCCGTGAGTCAAGGTCACCAAAACTGCAGAGGGGCCTTGGCTCACACTTGGCATCTCCCCAACTCCCCTTCCCCGACCACGTGTAGTGCTCCTTAATGTTCCTGGGCAAGGAAGAGGCACTAGCTGCCCTCCAGGGTTAAAGGACCTCGTAGCACCCCAAGCAGGTGATAAGCTTGAGAACAGAAGTTTGGGTGGGTGGTTGGGTACGAGCGAGGTTGAGCGGCCTGAACAGGCTGCAGGAGCCAGCTGGGAGCAGGGACTGCAGAGCGAGGAACAGCATTGGCCGTTGACTCCCACGTTGTCCAACCTGCTTGGGCCAGCCCTCACGCCCTGGACACGCTCCATTCCAGCAAGCTCTACATCAGGCTTCTTTGCTTGGTGCCCAATTCATCCGAGGTCAAAAAGGGGACTAGTATTTTGTGAGCAAGTCTCCCTAGCTGGAGGTCCACAGCCTGATGATCCCACTGCAATAGGTGTTCCCCCAGCCCATGGACCCTCACCAGTCAGTATGAGCGGCCAGGCCAGGCCCCTGTCACTGCGTGCCACACCATGCAGTGATCAGGTTGTCATCGTTGTCTGTTGCCAACCATGGCCATGGTCAATCCCCAGCCCCTCGGGATCCTGCAGCTGGTCAGAGGAGTTTTGTGCCTGCCTGGCTTGTGGCTGCTCACGCCGTGAGAACTTACGGCTGCGCTGGGTTGGAGCTCAGCCAGCGCTGGTGCCTGACGGGGTTTGGTGTTTCTGCCAGGCAGGCACTTGTGAGACAGCTCTGTCCCTCTTGATTTGCAACTAAATTCTTGATGCCCAAAGCAGTCGCTTAGCGTTCTGTTGGTGCACCCCAACCTCTAGGGACTAGCCGTGAAAGTGATGAACGTGTGGATCAGTCTGGAAGGATACTGGGGCTATTTCCACGTGGGATGGGAGACGCTGGCCTCTTTCCACAATTGCCGGTGGCTCAGTTGCCTGGTCAGGGGCACGAGGGCTCTTTTTGGTTTGGGTGGATGACACAGACCTTGTGTGAGAAGCCAGATTAAAACATCATTGCCCCAAAGATCGCTGCCACTATCAAGCAGATACACTGGGAGTTACTCCAACCATAAAGTCAGTGAATCAGCACCCTGGAGGAGAAAACGAGGGGGCCATGCAGTTGCTGCATGCAGATTTGAGATACCAGATGGCAGCCAGCAGGCGCAGTCGGGCTAAGATATGGAGTGTGTGACAACTTGAGTTGAAGGAAGCTGTAAAAAGCACCTGAAAAGCTTGCATGGTGCCCTGTTCCCACCACCAAATGTTTGCAAGGCCCCCAGCTCTTCACAGGACCTCTGAGACATTGACACCGGAATATGGTGCAAACCTATGGAGGTTTTTTTTTTATATTTAAGGCGCTTGATCTCGTTTGTGTCTTTATCTCCTCTCAGAAATTCCAAATGAAACCATCCTGGGTGGGTTCCGGGATCTGGTTACGCTACTGTGGGGGGAACGGTGCAGGGATGAGGGGTGCAAGGGCTGTTGCGCTTTGGGCTGAGGCTGGAGGGTGCTGTCCTGGTCGTGCTTCAGCAAAGCAGCCGGGGATAGGTTGGAAGATTGTGGGGGCTGTTGCATTGTGGGCTGAAGGGCACTGTCACTATTGAAGATACTGAACAGTAGTGGACTCGGTGACACTTGAGGGACATCGCTCATTTCCCGTCTTTGTCTGATCATTGCGGCATTGACTGTTATTATGTGGATGCAACCATGCAACCAATTCCTTTGCCACCTAGCAGTCCCTCTGTCAAATACATATTTCTCCAGTTTAAGAGAGAAGATTGTGGCGGGGCATTGTGTTAAAGGCCTTACAGAGATCCAGAGAGATTGCATCCATAGCTCTTTCCTTGTCCACTGAACTGGTCTCTCCATCACAGAAGGCCACTAGGGTAGTCAGGCAGCATATGCCCACTGTGTGCGCTCTCGAGGTTTCCTTTTGCGTGTCAGACAATTGAAGATGGTGCCTTTCTTTTCTGTTATTGACTGGGGTCTCTAAGGATACTAATAGAAAGAACGTCCTTAAATTTCACACAAAAAAGAAGTGGGAAAAGGAAAGCTTCACCCTCTCTGTTTATTGAAAGTGACTTGTTAGCCTTGGGATCCCCCAAGGGAGGTGAGCAGTTGTGTTGGCTGGAGGTCATGGGCGCAGTCACACTTCAGATTGGAGGTCATTGTCCTTGTCTCGCTCCTGAAGTTGCAGACTGTGCCCTGTGGAGGAAAGACAGGACAGAGGGACAGACACTTGTGAGACCTCTAGGGACTAGCCTGGAAGCTGCTGAAAGTACGGGTTGGACTTGGGGGCAGCTGCATCTCTTCCTGTTCGGGATGGAAGACTTCAGCCTGCTTCCAAAATTGTGGGGGAGTCAGTGGCAAGGTTGGAGGCTTGGCAGGGCGCTGTGGCTTGGGCTGGAGGGTGGTGCCCTGCTCCTGCTTCTTCGGGGAGGCTGGGAATGGGCTGGGTGGTCGTGGAGGCCTTTGTGGTTTGGACAAAGAGGCTGGAAATTGGGTGGGAGGGCGTGGGGGCTTCCTGGCAGTTTTCATCTTGACTCCTGAAGTGTCAGACCGGGCCCTGTGGAGAGAAGATGGATCAGAGTGACTCTCCTCCACAGCACGTCCCAGAGCTGGCAAGTCTCCCCACCACAGGCTGAGCTGCTGGTACTCCTCATGGCACCACCAAGCAGCAGGGCTCAATCAGGCAATCCACTAGAACGAGCAGGCACTGCTGTCATCTCACTTTTGAGGGCAATCTCATTCCCTTCTTTTTCTTGTCCTGACCTTGTTTCACCTACACCCACCACTCCTGGGGGCTGCTTCTGTCCAGGCCCCAGTATCTATGAAGTAGGATGTTAGTTTAGACATTCTTTATCGTTGATCGATTCTTGACTCTTGATTGATTCTCTTGAGTCTGTTCAATTATTAGTTACGAGCACACCTCTCCCCTCCCTCATGGTGTGATAGCGAGGCCGTGCCCCCTTGCCACGCTCTGCCCGCGCTCTGCTCGCTGCTGCCTCCATGCTTCACTCCTGCCCCATCTCAGCCGCTCCTGTGGGGCTACTCCTGGGAGCTGCTCCTGGCCAGACACGGTCACTTAGAGCTTATAGTGGCTCCTGTCAGAAGGGGCTCCTGAGAAGGCGCCCCAGCAATTACGAGGCCAAGGGAATCATCTGACAAAACCCCCTGCAGAGCTTTCTGGCCAACCGCTACCTCACCACTCCACAGCTGCCCGGCAGAGAGGCTTTGTGGCTACCAGCAGACAGCCAGGGAAGCACTAGGGGCATAAAATCAACAACTTACAGTTTCTTCTTAATGTATCGATGGATGGCAAAACAGAGCAACGCTATTCCAAGGGGCACGAAAATCAGTATCATGGATGTTCCTATCATACACTGCTTTCGCACATCTTGAGGACATAAACCTCCTGTGATACTCCGGCCGTTGGAATCGCTTGTGGTTAGGGTGCCAGCCACACCTGGAGGAGAAATTTGAAATGTTAGTGCATCCTGGTAAGCTTGCAGCATGTTTGATGTAGCAAGTTCTCTGTTTCACACCACTACTAGTGCCTGGAGCCATGGTCCCATCCTTTGGGATAGTTTGTCCCACAAAACCAAAGTCAGAAGGACAGAAGGAGAGCATGTGGAGGAGCGTGGCTGCTTGACCAATCCTTCCTTCAAGGGACACGGACAAAACCCATCCCTGCAGCAACAAGTGCCATCCTGAGTTCTCCCCTATCCCTGGGCAAGCTCCTACATGTGGAAGGACATAGCCAGGCCTTTCCAAGAGGTCCCGCAACTCTCCTTTCTCTTTCTGCCTTTTCTCCTATGCTGGCCCTGCTTGCTGGCACACCAGTTTTCAAAAGCCATCGCCAAATCAGGGACTCCACCAAGGTTGCTCCGCACCTGAGCCCGTTTGACAAAAGTCACATGTACTGCCGCAGGGGTCTTCTGCGGCCTTTGACAGTGCTCGTACTCCTCAGTCTGGAAGTGAGGGCTACGCTCTGGACCTCGACTCACAAGGAACACATGGCGCTTTGTGCTGCTTTTGTGTCTTGGGCCTCTGGGGACTCAAGGCAAGCTCAGGGATGCAGCTGCAGTGGGAGCTTGATTCGATCAAGAGTCACATTTCTCACCATGTGCAGAACAAGATCCAGATGCCTTGAACCCAAAACATTTCTGCTTTGGCTTAAGAAGTGACACGGAGTTGTTGATGACACACGGGAATGCTGACGGGGAACACTGGCTGACTGTGGGACAGCAATTACCTGCCCTGTGCTGGCCATGCATTGCCTTGGCCTCTTCATCTGGCTTTGAGTCACTTCTTCCGCCTGGAAACACTTTCTCTGCCACAGCCTCCTGGTGCAGGTCTTGAGAAAGAAAGTGGCATGGGTGTATCAGATGCAACCTGCCCCGTTTGAAGCCCAGCACTGCTGCAGTGAGGCTCGGATCCTCGAATCCTTCCTGCTGCACAGGCCACAGCGTGTCCAGACGGACACCTAAAACCAGCAGTTTCTGAGGCTTACTGCTAAAGCAGAGGGAAATCTACTCACCGAGACTTCTCTTCAGTTCCTCCACTATTTTCATCGCAGTTTCCAACTGATCCATCCCCTTTTTGCTTTCTTTTTCAGCCTTGTACTTTCCTGTTGGAGGACCTTAACAGAAAGGATTCATTTCAGTTTCAGGTGAATAAATTCCAGAAAACCGTTGCTCAATGTGTCAGGTCAGCAGAGACAAACTACTCACCCCTGCGGTGCTTCCTGGGTGGGAACGTGGCATGCATCCAGTGAGCTGGGAAAGCCTTCCCTACAGGCACACCTGTAACCAAACAGCCAGAGAAGCTTCTGTCATTGGTTGGCATCTACCTTGACAGAACTGAATCACAGCAGCAGTGAGGGAATCGTGCAAGGAGAAGGACACACACACGCAGGTCTCCATCCCCTCCCTGCAGGGCCACCCCTCTGCTTGACCTTTTACCCTTTGATCTGGCAGCTCTGAAATGGATGAAAAAGCTACCACGTACCTGTGCGATCTCCTACAGGCTCACTCCTAGAACCCTTCCATGAAGCTGGATCTCCGTTGCCTGCTGGCACAGCTGCAAAGAAGCGCAGGAGACAGAAGAGTTCCCGTTACACAACTCAAGACACTTCTTCAGATCAGAGGGGCAGGGAGGGCAATTCAAAGCCAGGGTTACTCTAGGGAACACAGGGTATGTCGCACTTCGGGCTGAGGCCAGAAGCTGCTGTCCCGGTCCCACTTCAGCAAGGCTGCTGGGGTTGGCCTGGAGGTTTGTGGGGGCCTTTGCAGTTTTGGCTGAAAGGTGATGCCCTGCTTCTGCTGTACTTCTGGAGAACATGACTGTGCAACACCATAGCTAGGCAATAAGCTTGAAAACGGTTCTGTTGGTGGGTGACTGGGTATGAAGGAGTTGGAGCAGCCTGTAGAGATTGCAGGAGGCAGCCGGGAGCAGGGGCTGCAGAGTGAGAAGCAGTGCTGGTGATTGACTCCCTTGTCGTCAAACCTGCTTGGGACAGCCCTCAGGTCCTGGGCACACTCCATTCATGGGAGTCCCACACTTCTCTGCTTTCAACGTGGGCAATAACATTTTTAACCAATTACGTGCAGTTTTATAGGACACGCTTCCTCCTGCACAGCCTCAGTCCAGCTCTTGAGAATGGAAGTGGCATGGGTGCATCAGGTGGAACTGTTCCCGGTCAGGGAGATGGCACATGCAGGAGCCAATGCTTCTCAAAGACACCAATAAGGTTTACAAACAAGGCCTGGGCTTTCGGAGCCGATCCTTGACACTACAGGAACCAACAGCCACACCTGGGCTGGGAGACCAGGAAACTGCTCATGACCTTCTGATTTTCACTGTCCCTAGTGCAGTTTTGGCAAACTCTAGCGAGATGCTAAATGCCTTCTCTCAAAGAGGACAGGAAGAATCTCACGTCTGGCAAGCTAGGGAAACGGTCCTGATGAGAAGGGCCCCTCTGAGAGGTGCTCACTCTCTTCCCAGTAAGCGCAGCAGCGATCACATGCGTTCCACCCCAGCACTTAGCTGTCATGTGGTGAATGGAGTACAGCTAAGAGGCCTGAAGAATCAACACCGCTACTGTACTTCCAACACTAGCAAAGGGCATCAGCACTGCTTGGGACCTTTCTCCTGCCTGGAAGTGGCCCAGGGAGAAAGCACGGAAGCGCTTGAGCTTTTCAGCACAGAGCAGGCCCTCAAATCTGTGCGCCAAGCTCTGCACAAACCTGCTCTGACCTGTGACAGTAAAGCTGGGGCAGCAGCTGCCCCTGGCACTCAGCTTGAACCAGAAGTGGCAGCAGAGGCTCTGCACCATCTCTGGGCCTGGCCAGCACCTCTATGCAAGGTGTGAAGCCCAGCACCGCTGCAGCGAGGCTCAGATCAGTCCCTTCCTGCTGCACAGGTCACAGCGTGTCCAGACGGACACCTAAAACCAGCAGTTTCTGAGGCTTACTGCTAAAGCAGAGGGAAGTCTACTCACCGAGTCTTCTCTTCAGTTCCTCCACTATTTTCGTCGCAGTTTCCAACTGATCCATCGCCTTTTTGCTTTCTTTTTCAGCCTTGTACTTTCCTGTTGGAGGACCTTAACAGAAAGGATTCATTTCAGTTTCAGGTGAATAAATTCCAGAAAACCGTTGTTCGATGTGTCAGGTCAGCAGAGACAAACTACTCACCCCTGCGGTGCTTCCTGGTTTGGAGCGTGGCATGCATCCAGCGAACTGGGAAAGCCTTCCCTACAGGCACACCTGTAACCAAACAGCCAGAGAAGCTTCTGTCATTGGTTGGCATCTACCTTGACAGAACTGAATCACAGCAACAGTAAGGGAATCATGCAAGGAGAAGGACACACACACACACACAAGCAGGTCTCCATCCCCTCCTGCACGGGCACCCCTCTGCTTGACCTTTGCCCTTTGATCTGGCAGCTCTGAAATGGATGAAAAAGCTACCACGTACCTGTGCGGTCTCCTACAGGCTCACTCCTAGTACCCTTCCATGAGGCTGGATCTCCGTTGCCTGCTGGCACAGCTGCAAAGAAGCGCAGGAGACAGAAGAGTTCCCGTTACACAACTCAAGACACTTCTTCAGATCAGAGGGGCAGGGAGGGCAATTCAAAGCCAGGGTTACTCTACGGCACTCATCTCTCCTTTGCCTTCAGGAGCATGATGCAAAGAGTTTTCACGTGCCTGCAGCGGCACCATGTGAGGACCAAACAGTCCACTTGCTGAGCTACTGGGAGACAGGACCCCCTGGATTTTGCAGCAGATCTGAACTCAACCCCAGCAAGCATCTGGCTCAGCAGCTGGCACTGGGAGCAGCTCTGTCCCCCAACATGCCAGTAAAGACTGCTTTGAAGGGCAAAGAACCCCAGGGCACAACACTGAGCCAGATTTGTTCAACATCAAGAAGAACGTAAAGAGAAGATTTTGCCACACTGTCAATGGATCCTCTGGCAGGAGTGGTCTTTTGAGAAATTGTCTCCATTAGGACCCAAGGGCTCCAAACCAATATCCTGCCATATAGAGGCATAATAATTGCCTCAACGTTCACCTACAAGCAAGTACAGATAAAAAATGTCTCCATGACATGTTGCGAGCACCTGCTGTCTTAGAGATCTTCAGGCACTGCCAGGGAGGTTAGGCAGCATTGTGCGAGACAAACGTCTTTTTTAGTTGCCGAAGCTGCAGAGAGTCCTTGTCTGACACTTGGCAACTCCCTAAGACCCCTTCCCAGGCTATGTGCAGCACCACTTGAGGAGTCGAGGGGTCAGTGTACGGCTCCTCAGAGCTTTCTTACCTGCAGAGCTCTCACACACACAGAGGAAACCCTTGCTAAAGCACTGAAGGATAAAAGCCACCATCCACGCTTCTCAGGGAGAAGAGCCCACTGGCTCCCAAAAGGCTGCGCCAATACCACGCTCTTACCTGCTTCCGACACTCGCAGTGGAGCAGCCTGGCCTGCCCTTGCATGCAGGGCCACTAGGATGAGGACCACAAAGAGGAGGCAGCGGATGGGGGTCATGGTCCCCTGCACTACCACCATGCTGCTACTGCTGCTGCTGCTGCTGCTGCTGCTGCTGCTGCTGCTGCTGCTGCAGTTGTGATGTTTGGGGGCTAAGTGCTTGGCTTTTCTAGTCAGCACAGCACCGCAGGGCTCTATGACCTCACAGCCCTGCTGAGACCTCCCACGGACAGGAGTACATCTCGTGTGGCACCTGCATGCAAGGACAAGGACCTGCTCTGGACCTCGGCTCACAGGTGCACGTTCCTTTGTGCTGCTTTTGTGCCTTTGGCCTCTGGGGTCTCAAGGCAAGCTCTGAGATGCCGCCGTACTGGGAGCTGGATTAGATTAAGAGGACAGCAGGGATTGGTAGATTCCTGCTATGACCACTCATCCCTTGACTCAGATTTCCCATGGGGGTGTCCCATACAGAAACCAACCAGCTCCAGTTCTTAGGCCGCTTAGAAGTATTCTTTACAGTCCCACAAAGCAAGACATGGAAGGGAGTGAATAAAACCAGACAACTGTCTGTGCAGGCCTTGTCAAATCAAGGAAGAAGTACTCCATTCCCATAATGACACACATGGCTCCTTTCCTTCTTGTGGGAAAAAGAAAACAAGCAAAAGGTCTGTCTTTTATGGCCTTTCCCAAGTCAGGCAGCAGCTTGTATGAATACAAGCAGGAAGCCTCAAGCCCACTTGGCACACAAAATAGGTGTGCAAAAGATACCCTTTTCCCCGTAGAGATGACAGTCTTGTGCTGGTTTGTACAAACCACTGCGACTTGAAGGCTGCACCCTTGGGACTTCCCCTGAAGACACTAATTCTTCTCCTTGGTGGAAGCATAAGCCAACATATGCTGAAACCTACGGAGGTCTGACTTTTAGAGCTGTCATGAGCGTCTCATTGCCTGTATGAGGATGCCAGTATGGACCTCTCTAAGCAACTTAGGTGGTGCAATTGTCTCCCTCACCCTCCTCACTTCCGATAACCTTCAGTTGCCCTCCCCACTCCCACCCAGTTCCAGGTGGTAACTAGATTTTATTTCTCTGAAGGGAAGCTGAGAGTTAATTCACGATTGTTGTGGGTATCTTCTGGCATCCCAGCCCAAACAACACATTCTTTTTTCATTGTTGTCCACCTTCTTGTTTCTAATGTTGAGACAAGCCACAATTGTTATTTACGTACATGACACACAGTAATGCTCAGCTCTCTTGCCTGCTGCTTAACAGTCAGCGTGTGCTGGTATGTGTTTGTGTGTTTGAAAACGCAGGGGCGATCTACCAGTTAAAAACCTGGAAGAACGCTGGAGTAAGGGAATAAAATTTAGTTGCTATGGTGCTTCTGAACCTCTCATTTCTAGTCCTTGTAATCACTAGAGCAGAGTCCCGTTTAGCCTGTGGTACTAATTTGCTTTCTAAAACTCCCACTTCCTGTGAGAACTTTGGCACTGCATTAGAAGGCATGTGAGATGACGGTCGTAGATGAAACTTTCTGTTGTCAAACAAAGTAATCATCTACATTTTTGCTCTCTCGAGGTATACGTTTTTCTGCAAGTGCGTCATTATTTTAGAGATAGATGCTATAGGCAGAAAAGTATCTCAAAGAGTACGCCTGGCACTTCTAAAACGGAATAAGGTATCAGTATCTTGAAATGCCACATGTATCCTTCATCCTTTAAACTATATGCCAATAGGAAAATCCACAATGTTTAAGCAGGAAAACATATACAACAGTTACGTAGGTGTAACAGAGAACACAGAAAAGTAGCACAGGCTTCCTTAGCCGGAAAAGCAGAGCAAAATGCACCGTACGTGTACTCAAATGTATCAGCCGTGCCAGAACACCAAATATAATGATATGATATCCTGCCACGCAGCTGTAGAACATATCTAGGATCAAGCAGAGATGAGAAGCGTTTCCATCCCATGTTGGGACCCCCCTGCTCTCTTAGAGATCTTGAGGCACTGCAAGGGGAGTCAGGTAATGACGTGGGAAGCAGCCGTGAGTCAAGGTCACCAAAACTGCAGAGGGGCCTTGGCTCACACTTGGCATCTCCCCAACTCCCCTTCCCCGACCACGTGTAGTGCTCCTTAATGTTCCTGGGCAAGGAAGAGGCACTAGCTGCCCTCCAGGGTTAAAGGACCTCGTAGCACCCCAAGCAGGTGATAAGCTTGAGAACAGAAGTTTGGGTGGGAGGTTGGGTACGAGCGAGGTTGAGCGGCCTGAACAGGCTGCAGGAGCCAGCTGGGAGCAGGGACTGCAGAGCGAGGAACAGCATTGGCCGTTGACTCCCACGTTGTCCAACCTGCTTGGGCCAGCCCTCACGCCCTGGACACGCTCCATTCCAGCAAGCTCTACATCAGGCTTCTTTGCTTGGTGCCCAATTCATCCGAGGTCAAAAAGGGGACTAGTATTTTGTGAGCAAGTCTCCCTAGCTGGAGGTCCACAGCCTGATGATCCCACTGCAATAGATGTTCCCCCAGCCCATGGACCCTCACCAGTCAGTGTGAGCGGCCAGGCCAGGCCCCTGTCACTGCGTGCCACACCATGCAGTGATCAGGTTGTCATCGCTGTCTGTTGCCAACCATGGCCATGGTCAATCCCCAGCCCCTCGGGATCCTGCGGCTGGTCAGAGGAGCCTTGTGCCTGCCTGGCTTGTGGCTGCTCACGCCGTGAGAACTTACGGCTGCGCTGGGTTGGAGCTCAGCCAGCGCTGGTGCCTGACGGGGTTTGGTGTTTCTGCCAGGCAGGCACTTGTGAGACAGCTCTGTCCCTCTTGATTTGCAACTAAATTCTTGATGCCCAAAGCAGTCGCTTAGCGTTCTGTTGGTGCACCCCAACCTCTAGGGACTAGCCGTGAAAGTGATGAACGTGTGGATCAGTCTGGAAGGATACTGGGGCTATTTCCACGTGGGATGGGAGACGCTGGCCTCTTTCCACAATTGCCGGTGGCTCAGTTGCCTGGTCAGGGGCACGAGGGCTCTTTTTGGTTTGGGTGGATGACACAGACCTTGTGTGAGAAGCCAGATTAAAACATCATTGCCCCAAAGATCGCTGCCACTATCAAGCAGATACACTGGGAGTTACTCCAACCATAAAGTCAGTGAATCAGCACCCTGGAGGAGAAAACGAGGGGGCCATGCAGTTGCTGCATGCAGATTTGAGATACCAGATGGCAGCCAGCAGGCGCAGTCGGGCTAAGATATGGAGTGTGTGACAACTTGAGTTGAAGGAAGCTGTAAAAAGCACCTGAAAAGCTTGCATGGTGCCCTGTTCCCACCACCAAATGTTTGCAAGGCCCCCAACTCTTCACAGGACCTCTGAGACATTGACACCGGAATATGGTGCAAACCTATGGAGGTTTTTTTATATTTAAGGCACTTGATCTCGTTTGTGTCTTTATCTCCTCTCAGAGATTCCAAATGAAACCATCCTGGGTGGGTTCCGGGATCTGGTTACGCTACTGTGGGGGGAACGGTGCAGGGATGAGGGGTGCAAGGGCTGTTGCGCTTTGGGCTGAGGCTGGAGGGTGCTGTCCTGGTCGTGCTTCAGCAAAGCAGCCGGGGATAGGTTGGAAGATTGTGGGGGCTGTTGCATTGTGGGCTGAAGGGCACTGTCACTATTGAAGATACTGAACAGTAGTGGACTCGGTGACACTTGAGGGACATCGCTCATTACCCGTCTTTGTCTGATCATTGCGGCATTGACTGTTATTATGTGGATGCAACCATGCAACCAATTCCTTTGCCACCTAGCAGTCCCTCTGTCAAATACATATTTCTCCAGTTTAAGAGAGAAGATTGTGGCGGGGCATTGTGTTAAAGGCCTTACAGAGATCCAGAGAGATTGCATCCATAGCTCTTTCCTTGTCCACTGAACTGGTCTCTCCATCACAGAAGGCCACTAGGGTAGTCAGGCAGCATATGCCCACTGTGTGCGCTCTCGAGGTTTCCTTTTGCGTGTCAGACAATTGAAGATGGTGCCTTTCTTTTTCTGTTATTGACTGGGGTCTCTAAGGATACTAATAGAAAGAACGTCCTTAAATTTCACACAAAAAAGAAGTGGGAAAAGAAAAGCTTCAGCCTCTCTGTTTATTGAAAGTGACTTGTTAGCCTTGGGATCCCCCAAGGGAGGTGAGCAGTTGTGCTGGCTGGAGGTCATGGGTGCAGTCACACTTCAGATTGGAGGTCATTGTCCTTGTCTCGCTCCTGAAGTTGCAGACTGTGCCCTGTGGAGGAAAGACAGGACAGAGGGACAGACACTTGTGAGACCTCTAGGGACTAGCCTGGAAGCTGCTGAAAGTGCGGGTTGGACTTGGGGGCAGCTGCATCTCTTCCTGTTCGGGATGGAAGACTTCAGCCTGCTTCCAAAATTGTGGGGGAGTCAGTGGCAAGGTTGGAGGCTTGGCAGGGCGCTGTGGCTTGGGCTGGAGGGTGGTGCCCTGCTCCTACTTCTTCGGGGAGGCTGGGAATGGGCTGGGTGGTCGTGGAGGCCTTTGTGGTTTGGACGAAGAGGCTGGAAATTGGGTGGGAGGGCGTGGGGGCTTCCTGGCAGTTTTCATCTTGACTCCTGAAGTGTCAGACCGGGCCCTGTGGAGAGAAGATGGATCAGAGTGACTCTCCTCCACAGCACGTCCCAGAGCTGGCAAGTCTCCCCACCACAGGCTGAGCTGCTGGTACTCCTCATGGCACCACCAAGCAGCAGGGCTCAATCAGGCAATCCACTAGAACGAGCAGGCACTGCTGTCATCTCACTTTTGAGGGCAATCTCATTCCCTTCTTTTTCTTGTCCTGACCTTGTTTCACCTACACCCACCACTCCTGGGGGCTGCTTCTGTCCAGGCCCCAGTATCTATGAAGTAGGATGTTAGTTTAGACATTCTTTATCGTTGATCGATTCTTGACTCTTGATTGATTCTCTTGAGTCTGTTCAAGTATTAGTTACGAGCACACCTCTCCCCTCCCTCATGGTGTGATAGCGAGGCCGTGCCCCCTTGCCACGCTCTGCCCGCGCTCTGCTCGCTGCTGCCTCCATGCTTCACTCCTGCCCCATCTCGGCCGCTCCTGTGGGGCTACTCCTGGGAGCTGCTCCTGGCCAGACACGGTCACTTAGAGCTTATAGTGGCTCCTGTCAGAAGGGGCTCCTGAGAAGGCGCCCCAGCAATTACGAGGCCAAGGGAATCATCTGACAAAACCCCCTGCAGAGCTTTCTGGCCAACCGCTACCTCACCACTCCACAGCTGCCCGGCAGAGAGGCTTTGTGGCTACCAGCAGACAGCCAGGGAAGCACTAGGGGCATAAAATCAACAACTTACAGTTTCTTCTTAATGTATCGATGGATGGCAAAACAGAGCAACGCTATTCCAAGGGGCACGAAAATCAGTATCATGGATGTTCCTATCATACACTGCTTTCGCACATCTTGAGGACATAAACCTCCTGTGATACTCCGGCCGTTGGAATCGCTTGTGGTTAGGGTGCCAGCCACACCTGGAGGAGAAATTTGAAATGTTAGTGCATCCTGGTAAGCTTGCAGCATGTTTGATGTAGCAAGTTCTCTGTTTCACACCACTACTAGTGCCTGGAGCCATGGTCCCATCCTTTGGGATAGTTTGTCCCACAAAACCAAAGTCAGAAGGACAGAAGGAGAGCATGTGGAGGAGCGTGGCTGCTTGACCAATCCTTCCTTCAAGGGACACGGACAAAACCCATCCCTGCAGCAACAAGTGCCATCCTGAGTTCTCCCCTATCCCTGGGCAAGCTCCTACATGTGGAAGGACATAGCCAGGCCTTTCCAAGAGGTCCCGCAACTCTCCTTTCTCTTTCTGCCTTTTCTCCTATGCTGGCCCTGCTTGCTGGCACACCAGTTTTCAAAAGCCATCGCCAAATCAGGGACTCCACCAAGGTTGCTCCGCACCTGAGCCCGTTTGACAAAAGTCACATGTACTGCCGCAGGGGTCTTCTGCGGCCTTTGACAGTGCTCGTACTCCTCAGTCTGGAAGTGAGGGCTACGCTCTGGACCTCGACTCACAAGGAACACATGGCGCTTTGTGCTGCTTTTGTGTCTTGGGCCTCTGGGGACTCAAGGCAAGCTCAGGGATGCAGCTGCAGTGGGAGCTCGATTCGATCAAGAGTCACATTTCTCACCATGTGCAGAACAAGATCCAGATGCCTTGAACCCAAAACATTTCTGCTTTGGCTTAAGAAGTGACACGGAGTTGTTGATGACACACGGGAATGCTGACGGGGAACACTGGCTGACTGTGGGACAGCAATTACCTGCCCTGTGCTGGCCCTGCATTGCCTTGGCCTCTTCATCTGGCTTTGAGTCACTTCTTCCGCCTGGAAACACTTTCTCTGCCACAGCCTCCTGGTGCAGGTCTTGAGAAAGAAAGTGGCATGGGTGTATCAGATGCAACCTGCCCCGTTTGAAGCCCAGCACTGCTGCAGTGAGGCTCGGATCCTCGAATCCTTCCTGCTGCACAGGCCACAGCGTGTCCAGACGGACACCTAAAACCAGCAGTTTCTGAGGCTTACTGCTAAAGCAGAGGGAAATCTACTCACCGAGACTTCTCTTCAGTTCCTCCACTATTTTCATCGCAGTTTCCAACTGATCCATCCCCTTTTTGCTTTCTTTTTCAGCCTTGTACTTTCCTGTTGGAGGACCTTAACAGAGAGGATTCATTTCAGTTTCAGGTGAATAAATTCCAGAAAACCGTTGCTCAATGTGTCAGGTCAGCAGAGACAAAGTACTCACCCCTGCGGTGCTTCCTGGGTGGGAACGTGGCATGCATCCAGTGAGCTGGGAAAGCCTTCCCTACAGGCACACCTGTAACCAAACAGCCAGAGAAGCTTCTGTCATTGGTTGGCATCTACCTTGACAGAACTGAATCACAGCAGCAGTGAGGGAATAGTGCAAGGAGAAGGACACACACACGCAGGTCTCCATCCCCTCCCTGCAGGGCCACCCCTCTGCTTGACCTTTTACCCTTTGATCTGGCAGCTCTGAAATGGATGAAAAAGCTACCACGTACCTGTGCGATCTCCTACAGGCTCACTCCTAGAACCCTTCCATGAAGCTGGATCTCCGTTGCCTGCTGGCACAGCTGCAAAGAAGCGCAGGAGACAGAAGAGTTCCCGTTACACAACTCAAGACACTTCTTCAGATCAGAGGGGCAGGGAGGGCAATTCAAAGCCAGGGTTACTCTAGGGAACACAGGGTATGTCGCACTTCGGGCTGAGGCCAGAAGCTGCTGTCCTGGTCCCACTTCAGCAAGGCTGCTGGGGTTGGCCTGGAGGTTTGTGGGGGCCTTTGCAGTTTTGGCTGAAAGGTGATGCCCTGCTTCTGCTGTACTTCTGGAGAACATGACTGTGCAACACCATAGCTAGGCAATAAGCTTGAAAACGGTTCTGTTGGTGGGTGACTGGGTATGAAGGAGTTGGAGCAGCCTGTAGAGATTGCAGGAGGCAGCCGGGAGCAGGGGCTGCAGAGTGAGAAGCAGTGCTGGTGATTGACTCCCTTGTCGTCAAACCTGCTTGGGACAGCCCTCAGGTCCTGGGCACACTCCATTCATGGGAGTCCCACACTTCTCTGCTTTCAACGTGGGCAATAACATTTTTAACCGATTACGTGCAGTTTTATAGGACACGCTTCCTCCTGCACAGCCTCAGTCCAGCTCTTGAGAATGGAAGTGGCATGGGTGCATCAGGTGGAACTGTTCCCGGTCAGGGAGATGGCACATGCAGGAGCCAATGCTTCTCAAAGACACCAATAAGGTTTACAAACAAGGCCTGGGCTTTTGGAGCCGATCCTTGACACTACAGGAACCAACAGCCACACCTGGGCTGGGAGACCAGGAAACTGCTCATGACCTTCTGATTTTCACTGTCACTAGTGCAGTTTTGGCAAACTCTAGCGAGATGCTAAATGCCTTCTCTCAAAGAGGACAGGAAGAATCTCACGTCTGGCAAGCTAGGGAAACGGTCCTGATGAGAAGGGCCCCTCTGAGAGGTGCTCACTCTCTTCCCAGTAAGCGCAGCAGCGATCACATGCGTTCCACCCCAGCACTTAGCTGTCATGTGGTGAATGGAGTACAGCTAAGAGGCCTGAAGAATCAACACCGCTACTGTACTTCCAACACTAGCAAAGGGCATCAGCACTGCTTGGGACCTTTCTCCTGCCTGGAAGTGGCCCAGGGAGAAAGCACGGAAGCGCTTGAGCTTTTCAGCACAGAGCAGGCCCTCAAATCTGTGCGCCAAGCTCTGCACAAACCTGCTCTGACCTGTGACAGTAAAGCTGGGGCAGCAGCTGCCCCTGGCACTCAGCTTGAACCAGAAGTGGCAGCAGAGGCTCTGCACCATCTCTGGGCCTGGCCAGCACCTCTATGCAAGGTGTGAAGCCCAGCACCGCTGCAGCGAGGCTCAGATCAGTCCCTTCCTGCTGCACAGGTCACAGCGTGTCCAGACGGACACCTAAAACCAGCAGTTTCTGAGGCTTACTGCTAAAGCAGAGGGAAGTCTACTCACCAAGTCTTCTCTTCAGTTCCTCCACTATTTTCGTCGCAGTTTCCAACTGATCCATCGCCTTTTTGCTTTCTTTTTCAGCCTTGTACTTTCCTGTTGGAGGACCTTAACAGAAAGGATTCATTTCAGTTTCAGGTGAATAAATTCCAGAAAACCGTTGCTCGATGTGTCAGGTCAGCAGAGACAAACTACTCACCCCTGCGGTGCTTCCTGGTTTGGAGCGTGGCATGCATCCAGCGAACTGGGAAAGCCTTCCCTACAGGCACACCTGTAACCAAACAGCCAGAGAAGCTTCTGTCATTGGTTGGCATCTACCTTGACAGAACTGAATCACAGCAACAGTAAGGGAATCATGCAAGGAGAAGGACACACACACACACACAAGCAGGTCTCCATCCCCTCCTGCACGGGCACCCCTCTGCTTGACCTTTGCCCTTTGATCTGGCAGCTCTGAAATGGATGAAAAAGCTACCACGTACCTGTGCGGTCTCCTACAGGCTCACTCCTAGTACCCTTCCATGAGGCTGGATCTCCGTTGCCTGCTGGCACAGCTGCAAAGAAGCGCAGGAGACAGAAGAGTTCCCGTTGCACAACTCAAGACACTTCTTCAGATCAGAGGGGCAGGGAGGGCAATTCAAAGCCAGGGTTACTCTACGGCACTCATCTCTCCTTTGCCTTCAGGAGCATGATGCAAAGAGTTTTCACGTGCCTGCAGCGGCACCATGTGAGGACCAAACAGTCCACTTGCTGAGCTACTGGGAGACAGGACCCCCTGGATTTTGCAGCAGATCTGAACTCAACCCCAGCAAGCATCTGGCTCAGCAGCTGGCACTGGGAGCAGCTCTGTCCCCCAACATGCCAGTAAAGACTGCTTTGAAGGGCAAAGAACCCCAGGGCACAACACTGAGCCAGATTTGTTCAACATCAAGAAGAACGTAAAGAGAAGATTTTGCCACACTGTCAATGGATCCTCTGGCAGGAGTGGTCTTTTGAGAAATTGTCTCCATTAGGACCCAAGGGCTCCAAACCAATATCCTGCCATATAGAGGCATAATAATTGCCTCAACCTTCACCTACAAGCAAGTACAGATAAAAAATGTCTCCATGACATGTTGCGAGCACCTGCTGTCTTAGAGATCTTCAGGCACTGCCAGGGAGGTTAGGCAGCATCGTGCGAGACAAACGTCTTTTTTAGTTGCCGAAGCTGCAGAGAGTCCTTGTCTGACACTTGGCAACTCCCTAAGACCCCTTCCCAGGCTATGTGCAGCACCACTTGAGGAGTCGAGGGGTCAGTGTACGGCTCCTCAGAGCTTTCTTACCTGCAGAGCTCTCACACACACAGAGGAAACCCTTGCTAAAGCACTGAAGGATAAAAGCCACCATCCACGCTTCTCAGGGAGAAGAGCCCACTGGCTCCCAAAAGGCTGCGCCAATACCACGCTCTTACCTGCTTCCGACACTCGCAGTGGAGCAGCCTGGCCTGCCCTTGCATGCAGGGCCACTAGGATGAGGACCACAAAGAGGAGGCAGCGGATGGGGGTCATGGTCCCCTGCACTACCACCATGCTGCTACTGCTGCTGCTGCTGCTGCTGCTGCTGCTGCTGCTGCTGCAGTTGTGATGTTTGGGGGCTAAGTGCTTGGCTTTTCTAGTCAGCACAGCACCGCAGGGCTCTATGACCTCACAGCCCTGCTGAGACCTCCCACGGACAGGAGTACATCTCGTGTGGCACCTGCATGCAAGGACAAGGACCTGCTCTGGACCTCGGCTCACAGGTGCACGTTCCTTTGTGCTGCTTTTGTGCCTTTGGCCTCTGGGGTCTCAAGGCAAGCTCTGAGATGCAGCCGTACTGGGAGCTGGATTAGATTAAGAGGACAGCAGGGATTGGTAGATTCCTGCTATGACCACTCATCCCTTGACTCAGATTTCCCATGGGGGTGTCCCATACAGAAACCAACCAGCTCCAGTTCTTAGGCCGCTTAGAAGTATTCTTTACAGTCCCACAAAGCAAGACATGGAAGGGAGTGAATAAAACCAGACAACTGTCTGTGCAGGCCTTGTCAAATCAAGGAAGAAGTACTCCATTCCCATAATGACACACATGGCTCCTTTCCTTCTTGTGGGAAAAAGAAAACAAGCAAAAGGTCTGTCTTTTATGGCCTTTCCCAAGTCAGGCAGCAGCTTGTATGAATACAAGCAGGAAGCCTCAAGCCCACTTGGCACACAAAATAGGTGTGCAAAAGATACCCTTTTCCCCGTAGAGATGACAGTCTTGTGCTGGTTTGTACAAACCACTGCGACTTGAAGGCTGCACCCTTGGGACTTCCCCTGAAGACACTAATTCTTCTCCTTGGTGGAAGCATAAGCCAACATATGCTGAAACCTACGGAGGTCTGACTTTTAGAGGTGTCATGAGCGTCTCATTGCCTGTATGAGGATGCCAGTATGGACCTCTCTAAGCAACTTAGGTGGTGCAATTGTCTCCCTCACCCTCCTCACTTCCGATAACCTTCAGTTGCCCTCCCCACTCCCACCCAGTTCCAGGTGGTAACTAGATTTTATTTCTCTGAAGGGAAGCTGAGAGTTAATTCACGATTGTTGTGGGTATCTTCTGGCATCCCAGCCCAAACAACACATTCTTTTTTCATTGTTGTCCACCTTCTTGTTTCTAATGTTGAGACAAGCCACAATTGTTATTTACGTACATGACACACAGTAATGCTCAGCTCTCTTGCCTGCTGCTTAACAGTCAGCGTGTGCTGGTATGTGTTTGTGTGTTTGAAAACGCAGGGGCGATCTACCAGTTAAAAACCTGGAAGAACGCTGGAGTAAGGGAATAAAATTTAGTTGCTATGGTGCTTCTGAACCTCTCATTTCTAGTCCTTGTAATCACTAGAGCAGAGTCCCGTTTAGCCTGTGGTACTAATTTGCTTTCTAAAACTCCCACTTCCTGTGAGAACTTTGGCACTGCATTAGAAGGCATGTGAGATGACGGTCATAGATGAAACTTTCTGTTGTCAAACAAAGTAATCATCTACATTTTTGCTCTCTCGAGGTATACGTTTTTCTGCAAGTGCGTCATTATTTTAGAGATAGATGCTATAGGCAGAAAAGTATCTCAAAGAGTACGCCTGGCACTTCTAAAACAGAATAAGGTATCAGTATCTTGAAATGCCACATGTATCCTTCATCCTTTAAACTATATGCCAATAGGAAAATCCACAATGTTTAAGCAGGAAAACATATACAAGAGTTAGGTAGGTGTAACAGAGAACACAGAAAAGTAGCACAGGCTTCCTTAGCCGGAAAAGCAGAGCAAAATGCACCGTACGTGTACTCAAATGTATCAGCCGTGCCAGAACACCAAATATAATGATATGATATCCTGCCACGCAGCTGTAGAACATATCTAGGATCAAGCAGAGATGAGAAGCGTTTCCATCCCATGTTGGGACCCCCCTGCTCTCTTAGAGATCTTGAGGCACTGCAAGGGGAGTCAGGTAATGACGTGGGAAGCAGCCGTGACTCAAGGTCACCAAAACTGCAGAGGGGCCTTGGCTCACACTTGGCATCTCCCCAACTCCCCTTCCCCGACCACGTGTAGTGCTCCTTAATGTTCCTGGGCAAGGAAAAGGCACTAGCTGCCCTCCAGGGTTAAAGGACCTCGTAGCACCCCAAGCAGGTGATAAGCTTGAGAACAGAAGTTTGGGTGGGTGGTTGGGTACGAGCGAGGTTGAGCGGCCTGAACAGGCTGCAGGAGCCAGCTGGGAGCAGGGACTGCAGAGCGAGGAACAGCATTGGCCGTTGACTCCCACGTTGTCCAACCTGCTTGGGCCAGCCCTCACGCCCTGGACACGCTCCATTCCAGCAAGCTCTACATCAGGCTTCTTTGCTTGGTGCCCAATTCATCCGAGGTCAAAAAGGGGACTAGTATTTTGTGAGCAAGTCTCCCTAGCTGGAGGTCCACAGCCTGATGATCCCACTGCAATAGATGTTCCCCCAGCCCATGGACCCTCACCAGTCAGTATGAGCGGCCAGGCCAGGCCCCTGTCACTGCGTGCCACACCATGCAGTGATCAGGTTGTCATCGCTGTCTGTTGCCAACCATGGCCATGGTCAATCCCCAGCCCCTCGGGATCCTGCGGCTGGTCAGAGGAGCCTTGTGCCTGCCTGGCTTGTGGCTGCTCACGCCGTGAGAACTTACGGCTGCGCTGGGTTGGAGCTCAGCCAGCGCTGGTGCCTGACGGGGTTTGGTGTTTCTGCCAGGCAGGCACTTGTGAGACAGCTCTGTCCCTCTTGATTTGCAACTAAATTCTTGATGCCCAAAGCAGTCGCTTAGCGTTCTGTTGGTGCACCCCAACCTCTAGGGACTAGCCGTGAAAATGATGAACGTGTGGATCAGTCTGGAAGGATACTGGGGCTATTTCCACGTGGGATGGGAGACGCTGGCCTCTTTCCACAATTGCCGGTGGCTCAGTTGCCTGGTCAGGGGCACGAGGGCTCTTTTTGGTTTGGGTGGATGACACAGACCTTGTGTGAGAAGCCAGATTAAAACATCATTGCCCCAAAGATCGCTGCCACTATCAAGCAGATACACTGGGAGTTACTCCAACCATAAAGTCAGTGAATCAGCACCCTGGAGGAGAAAACGAGGGGGCCATGCAGTTGCTGCATGCAGATTTGAGATACCAGATGGCAGCCAGCAGGCGCAGTCGGGCTAAGATATGGAGTGTGTGACAACTTGAGTTGAAGGAAGCTGTAAAAAGCACCTGAAAAGCTTGCATGGTGCCCTGTTCCCACCACCAAATGTTTGCAAGGCCCCCAGCTCTTCACAGGACCTCTGAGACATTGACACCGGAATATGGTGCAAACCTATGGAGGTTTTTTTTTTATATTTAAGGCACTTGATCTCGTTTGTGTCTTTATCTCCTCTCAGAGATTCCAAATGAAACCATCCTGGGTGGGTTCCGGGATCTGGTTACGCTACTGTGGGGGGAACGGTGCAGGGATGAGGGGTGCAAGGGCTGTTGCGCTTTGGGCTGAGGCTGGAGGGTGCTGTCCTGGTCGTGCTTCAGCAAAGGAGCCGGGGATAGGTTGGAAGATTGTGGGGGCTGTTGCATTGTGGGCTGAAGGGCACTGTCACTATTGAAGATACTGAACAGTAGTGGACTCGGTGACACTTGAGGGACATCGCTCATTACCCGTCTTTGTCTGATCATTGCGGCATTGACTGTTATTATGTGGATGCAACCATGCAACCAATTCCTTTGCCACCTAGCAGTCCCTCTGTCAAATACATATTTCTCCAGTTTAAGAGAGAAGATTGTGGCGGGGCATTGTGTTAAAGGCCTTACAGAGATCCAGAGAGATTGCATCCATAGGTCTTTCCTTGTCCACTGAACTGGTCTCTCCATCACAGAAGGCCACTAGGGTAGTCAGGCAGCATATGCCCACTGTGTGCGCTCTCGAGGTTTCCTTTTGCGTGTCAGACAATTGAAGATGGTGCCTTTCTTTTTCTGTTATTGACTGGGGTCTCTAAGGATACTAATAGAAAGAACGTCCTTAAATTTCACACAAAAAAGAAGTGGGAAAAGAAAAGCTTCAGCCTCTCTGTTTATTGAAAGTGACTTGTTAGCCTTGGGATCCCCCAAGGGAGGTGAGCAGTTGTGTTGGCTGGAGGTCATGGGCGCAGTCACACTTCAGATTGGAGGTCATTGTCCTTCTCTCGCTCCTGAAGTTGCAGACTGTGCCCTGTGGAGGAAAGACAGGACAGAGGGACAGACACTTGTGAGACCTCTAGGGACTAGCCTGGAAGCTGCTGAAAGTGAGGGTTGGACTTGGGGGCAGCTGCATCTCTTCCTGTTCGGGATGGAAGACTTCAGCCTGCTTCCAAAATTGTGGGGGAGTCAGTGGCAAGGTTGGAGGCTTGGCAGGGCGCTGTGGCTTGGGCTGGAGGGTGGTGCCCTGCTCCTACTTCTTCGGGGAGGCTGGGAATGGGCTGGGTGGTCGTGGAGGCCTTTGTGGTTTGGACGAAGAGGCTGGAAATTGGGTGGGAGGGCGTGGGGGCTTCCTGGCAGTTTTCATCTTGACTCCTGAAGTGTCAGACCGGGCCCTGTGGAGAGAAGATGGATCAGAGTGACTCTCCTCCACAGCACGTCCCAGAGCTGGCAAGTCTCCCCACCACAGGCTGAGCTGCTGGTGATCTGACAAAACCCCCTGCAGAGCTTTCTGGCCAACCGCTACCTCACTACTCCACAGCTGCCCGGCAGGGAGGCTTTGTGGCTACCAGCAGACAACCAGGGAAGCACTAGGGGCATAAAATCAACAACTTACAGTTTCTTCTTAATGTATCGATGGATGGCAAAACAGAGCAACGCTATTCCAAGGGGCACGAAAATCAGTATCATGGATGTTCCTATCATACACTGCTTTCGCACATCTTGAGGACATAAACCTCCTGTGATACTCCGGCCGTTGGAATCGCTTGTGGTTAGGGTGCCAGCCACACCTGGAGGAGAAATTTGAAATGTTAGTGCATCCTGGTAAGCTTGCAGCATGTTTGATGTAGCAAGTTCTCTGTTTCACACCACTACTAGTGCCTGGAGCCATGGTCCCATCCTTTGGGATAGTTTGTCCCACAAAACCAAAGTCAGAAGGACAGAAGGAGAGCATGTGGAGAAGCGTGGCTGCTTGACCAATCCTTCCTTCAAGGGACACGGACAAAACCCATCCCTGCAGCAACAAGTGCCATCCTGAGTTCTCCCCTATCCCTGGGCAAGCTCCTACATGTGGAAGGACATAGCCAGGCCTTTCCAAGAGGTCCCGCAACTCTCCTTTCTCTTTCTGCCTTTTCTCCTATGCTGGCCCTGCTTGCTGGCACACCAGTTTTCAAAAGCCATCGCCAAATCAGGGACTCCACCAAGGTTGCTCCGCACCTGAGCCCGTTTGACAAAAGTCACATGTACTGCCGCAGGGGTCTTCTGCGGCCTTTGACAGTGCTCGTACTCCTCAGTCTGGAAGTGAGGGCTACGCTCTGGACCTCGACTCACAAGGAACACATGGCGCTTTGTGCTGCTTTTGTGTCTTGGGCCTCTGGGGACTCAAGGCAAGCTCAGGGATGCAGCTGCAGTGGGAGCTCGATTCGATCAAGAGTCACATTTCTCACCATGTGCAGAACAAGATCCAGATGCCTTGAACCCAAAACATTTCTGCTTTGGCTTAAGAAGTGACACGGAGTTGTTGATGACACACGGGAATGCTGACGGGGAACACTGGCTGACTGTGGGACAGCAATTACCTGCCCTGTGCTGGCCCTGCATTGCCTTGGCCTCTTCATCTGGCTTTGAGTCACTTCTTCCGCCTGGAAACACTTTCTCTGCCACAGCCTCCTGGTGCAGGTCTTGAGAAAGAAAGTGGCATGGGTGTATCAGATGCAACCTGCCCCGTTTGAAGCCCAGCACTGCTGCAGTGAGGCTCGGATCCTCGAATCCTTCCTGCTGCACAGGCCACAGCGTGTCCAGACGGACACCTAAAACCATCAGTTTCTGAGGCTTACTGCTAAAGCAGAGGGAAATCTACTCACCGAGACTTCTCTTCAGTTCCTCCACTATTTTCATCGCAGTTTCCAACTGATCCATCCCCTTTTTGCTTTCTTTTTCAGCCTTGTACTTTCCTGTTGGAGGACCTTAACAGAAAGGATTCATTTCAGTTTCAGGTGAATAAATTCCAGAAAACCGTTGCTCAATGTGTCAGGTCAGCAGAGACAAAGTACTCACCCCTGCGGTGCTTCCTGGGTGGGAACGTGGCATGCATCCAGTGAGCTGGGAAAGCCTTCCCTACAGGCACACCTGTAACCAAACAGCCAGAGAAGCTTCTGTCATTGGTTGGCATCTACCTTGACAGAACTGAATCACAGCAGCAGTGAGGGAATAGTGCAAGGAGAAGGACACACACACGCAGGTCTCCATCCCCTCCCTGCAGGGCCACCCCTCTGCTTGACCTTTTACCCTTTGATCTGGCAGCTCTGAAATGGATGAAAAAGCTACCACGTACCTGTGCGATCTCCTACAGGCTCACTCCTAGAACCCTTCCATGAAGCTGGATCTCCGTTGCCTGCTGGCACAGCTGCAAAGAAGCGCAGGAGACAGAAGAGTTCCCGTTACACAACTCAAGACACTTCTTCAGATCAGAGGGGCAGGGAGGGCAATTCAAAGCCAGGGTTACTCTAGGGAACACAGGGTATGTCGCACTTCGGGCTGAGGCCAGAAGCTGCTGTCCCGGTCCCACTTCAGCAAGGCTGCTGGGGTTGGCCTGGAGGTTTGTGGGGGCCTTTGCAGTTTTGGCTGAAAGGTGATGCCCTGCTTCTGCTGTACTTCTGGAGAACATGACTGTGCAACACCATAGCTAGGCAATAAGCTTGAAAACGGTTCTGTTGGTGGGTGACTGGGTATGAAGGAGTTGGAGCAGCCTGTAGAGATTGCAGGAGGCAGCCGGGAGCAGGGGCTGCAGAGTGAGAAGCAGTGCTGGTGATTGACTCCCTTGTCGTCAAACCTGCTTGGGACAGCCCTCAGGTCCTGGGCACACTCCATTCATGGGAGTCCCACACTTCTCTGCTTTCAACGTGGGCAATAACATTTTTAACCAATTACGTGCAGTTTTATAGGACACGCTTCCTCCTGCACAGCCTCAGTCCAGCTCTTGAGAATGGAAGTGGCATGGGTGCATCAGGTGGAACTGTTCCCGGTCAGGGAGATGGCACATGCAGGAGCCAATGCTTCTCAAAGACACCAATAAGGTTTACAAACAAGGCCTGGGCTTTCGGAGCCGATCCTTGACACTACAGGAACCAACAGCCACACCTGGGCTGGGAGACCAGGAAACTGCTCATGACCTTCTGATTTTCACTGTCCCTAGTGCAGTTTTGGCAAACTCTAGCGAGATGCTAAATGCCTTCTCTCAAAGAGGACAGGAAGAATCTCACGTCTGGCAAGCTAGGGAAACGGTCCTGATGAGAAGGGCCCCTCTGAGAGGTGCTCACTCTCTTCCCAGTAAGCACAGCAGCGATCACATGCGTTCCACCCCAGCACTTAGCTGTCATGTGGTGAATGGAGTACAGCTAAGAGGCCTGAAGAATCAACACCGCTACTGTACTTCCAACACTAGCAAAGGGCATCAGCACTGCTTGGGACCTTTCTCCTGCCTGGAAGTGGCCCAGGGAGAAAGCACGGAAGCGCTTGAGCTTTTCAGCACAGAGCAGGCCCTCAAATCTGTGCGCCAAGCTCTGCACAAACCTGCTCTGACCTGTGACAGTAAAGCTGGGGCAGCAGCTGCCCCTGGCACTCAGCTTGAACCAGAAGTGGCAGCAGAGGCTCTGCACCATCTCTGGGCCTGGCCAGCACCTCTATGCAAGGTGTGAAGCCCAGCACCGCTGCAGCGAGGCTCAGATCAGTCCCTTCCTGCTGCACAGGTCACAGCGTGTCCAGACGGACACCTAAAACCAGCAGTTTCTGAGGCTTACTGCTAAAGCAGAGGGAAGTCTACTCACCGAGTCTTCTCTTCAGTTCCTCCACTATTTTCGTCGCAGTTTCCAACTGATCCATCGCCTTTTTGCTTTCTTTTTCAGCCTTGTACTTTCCTGTTGGAGGACCTTAACAGAAAGGATTCATTTCAGTTTCAGGTGAATAAATTCCAGAAAACCGTTGCTCGATGTGTCAGGTCAGCAGAGACAAACTACTCACCCCTGCGGTGCTTCCTGGTTTGGAGCGTGGCATGCATCCAGCGAACTGGGAAAGCCTTCCCTACAGGCACACCTGTAACCAAACAGCCAGAGAAGCTTCTGTCATTGGTTGGCATCTACCTTGACAGAACTGAATCACAGCAACAGTAAGGGAATCATGCAAGGAGAAGGACACACACACACACACAAGCAGGTCTCCATCCCCTCCTGCACGGGCACCCCTCTGCTTGACCTTTGCCCTTTGATCTGGCAGCTCTGAAATGGATGAAAAAGCTACCACGTACCTGTGCGGTCTCCTACAGGCTCATTCCTAGTACCCTTCCATGAAGCTGGATCTCCGTTGCCTGCTGGCACAGCTGCAAAGAAGCGCAGGAGACAGAACAGTTCCCGTTACACAACTCAAGACACTTCTTCAGATCGGAGGGGCAGGGAGGGCAATTCAAAGCCAGGGTTACTCTACGGCACTCATCTCTCCTTTGCCTTCAGGAGCATGATGCAAAGAGTTTTCACGTGCCTGCAGCGGCACCATGTGAGGACCAAGCAGTCCACTTGCTGAGCTACTGGGAGACAGGACCCCCTGGATTTTGCAGCAGATCTAAACTCAACCCCAGCAAGCATCTGGCTCAGCAGCTGGCACTGGGAGCAGCTCTGTCCCCCAACATGCCAGTAAAGACTGCTTTGAAGGGCAAAGAACCCCAGGGCACAACACTGAGCTAGACTTGTTCCCTCTAGCTTATTCTCCATGTCTGTGCGTAAGGATCAATTTGCATTTCACGTCAAAAGAAGATGAAAAATGCAAATGTTCATTCCTTCCACTAACTTCCATGTGGTATTGCTCTCAGGCTCGAGGACTGGATCCCCTTGCTAATTTTCCTTAATAGTACCGTATTGCCAGCACTGTTGAAGATCGTATAACCTAACCTAATCACCCCCCTTTTTTTTTTTTTTCATTTCAATCAATCGAGTAGGTAAATGGGCTTTATTTTTCAAATGTTCTGTGAGGTAGAGTCATAAGAGTTGTTTTAGATATGTTTATCAAAAGCTTGTCTGTTTTTGTGATCTAAACAGAAGTTGGAGATGCAATACCGCATACTTTATATTTCAATTTGGTATTGAGAATAAATTTTTTACTATGGGGCTGGTCAGGCAGTGGAACAGGTTTCCCTTCCCCAGAGAAGCCATAGGAGCCCATGGAGGTATTCCAAGGCCCAGGTGGGTGAGGTTTTGAGACTTCCTTTTAGTGGAAGGGGTTCCCTGCCCACGGAAGGAATGTTGAAACAGAATGACCTTCAAGGTGCCTTCCGGCCCAAACTGTTCTAAGATTTGAGGAACTGCTTAGCTCTTGGTTCACTGAATGGACTCAGTTGGAATACTGTGAGATCCTGCAGTGCTGACAGTAATGCTTGTGACTGCCAGCAGACCTTGAAAAGTCACCAGGGCAGGCCAGTCACCTGTCCACAAAGTGCTGTTTACCCCAGAGCTCAAAATGTCCATGCCTGGCCTGCACTGAGAGCCTTTTGTCCTGCAAGCACTTTCTTCCCTCTGGAAATGTTGTTGTGGTCAAGCCATTGTCTTGCCTGGTACCTCAAGTGTTCTCCGCTAATGCCAGGCTGTTTCCAGGGTCAGAATTTTTCCATTTGATAAAATCATGGAATCATAGAATGGTTTTGGCTGGAAGGGACCTTAAAGGTCGTGAAACTCCAAAGCCTCTGCCATAGGCAATAACAGATTCTAAGTGGTGTCAGGAAAGAGCTGGTTATCATTCCTGAACGTTCTCGGGCAGTGCAGGAAGGGCAGGCCCTAAACGGTATGATCGGGTAACAAGCTTAAAGCAAAGAGAAGCAAGTGTTTTTCCAGGCGCGCTTGCCTACACCCCTACTCCCAGGGCTGTGGCATCCTGCGATGGAGCAGCCAGGCAGCTGGTAGGGAAGGGAAACATACCCTCCATCACCCAGCAACCAGCGGTGTCAGGGCTGGGGAGTGCGAGGGCTGTTGTGGATTGGGATGGATGATGCTGGCCCGGTCACTCAACTGTGAGGCACCAATGCCAGGGTAGGGAACACAGGGTATGTCGCACTTCGGGCTGAGGCCAGAAGCTGCTGTCCCGGTCCCACTTCAGCAAGGCTGCTGGGGTCGGCCTGGAGGTTTGTGGGGGCCTTTGCAGTTTTGGCTGAAAGGTGATGCCCTGCTTCTGCTGTACTTCTGGAGAACATGACTGTGCAACACCATAGCTAGGCAATAAGCTTGAAAACGGTTCTGTTGGTGGGTGACTGGGTATGAAGGAGTTGGAGCAGCCTGTAGAGATTGCAGGAGGCAGCCGGGAGCAGGGGCTGCAGAGTGAGAAGCAGTGCTGGTGATTGACTCCCTTGTCGTCAAACCTGCTTGGGACAGCCCTCAGGTCCTGGGCACACTCCATTCATGGGAGTCCCACACTTCTCTGCTTTCAACGTGGGCAATAACATTTTTAACCAATTACGTGCAGTTTTATAGGACACGCTTCCTCCTGCACAGCCTCAGTCCAGCTCTTGAGAATGGAAGTGGCATGGGTGCATCAGGTGGAACTGTTCCCGGTCAGGGAGATGGCACATGCAGGAGCCAATGCTTCTCAAAGACACCAATAAGGTTTACAAACAAGGCCTGGGCTTTCGGAGCCGATCCTTGACACTACAGGAACCAACAGCCACACCTGGGCTGGGAGACCAGGAAACTGCTCATGACCTTCTGATTTTCACTGTCCCTAGTGCAGTTTTGGCAAACTCTAGCGAGATGCTAAATGCCTTCTCTCAAAGAGGACAGGAAGAATCTCACGTCTGGCAAGCTAGGGAAACGGTCCTGATGAGAAGGGCCCCTCTGAGAGGTGCTCACTCTCTTCCCAGTAAGCACAGCAGCGATCACATGCGTTCCACCCCAGCACTTAGCTGTCATGTGGTGAATGGAGTACAGCTAAGAGGCCTGAAGAATCAACACCGCTACTGTACTTCCAACACTAGCAAAGGGCATCAGCACTGCTTGGGACCTTTCTCCTGCCTGGAAGTGGCCCAGGGAGAAAGCACGGAAGCGCTTGAGCTTTTCAGCACAGAGCAGGCCCTCAAATCTGTGCGCCAAGCTCTGCACAAACCTGCTCTGACCTGTGACAGTAAAGCTGGGGCAGCAGCTGCCCCTGGCACTCAGCTTGAACCAGAAGTGGCAGCAGAGGCTCTGCACCATCTCTGGGCCTGGCCAGCACCTCTATGCAAGGTGTGAAGCCCAGCACCGCTGCAGCGAGGCTCAGATCAGTCCCTTCCTGCTGCACAGGTCACAGCGTGTCCAGACGGACACCTAAAACCAGCAGTTTCTGAGGCTTACTGCTAAAGCAGAGGGAAGTCTACTCACCGAGACTTCTCTTCAGTTCCTCCACTATTTTCATCGCAGTTTCCAACTGATCCATCGCCTTTTTGCTTTCTTTTTCAGCCTTGTACTTTCCTGTTGGAGGACCTTAACAGAAAGGATTCATTTCAGTTTCAGGTGAATAAATTCCAGAAAACCGTTGCTCGATGTGTCAGGTCAGCAGAGACAAACTACTCACCCCTGCGGTGCTTCCTGGTTTGGAGCGTGGCATGCATCCAGCGAACTGGGAAAGCCTTCCCTACAGGCACACCTGTAACCAAACAGCCAGAGAAGCTTCTGTCATTGGTTGGCATCTACCTTGACAGAACTGAATCACAGCAACAGTAAGGGAATCATGCAAGGAGAAGGACACACACACACACACAAGCAGGTCTCCATCCCCTCCTGCATGGGCACCCCTCTGCTTGACCTTTGCCCTTTGATCTGGCAGCTCTGAAATGGATGAAAAAGCTACCACGTACCTGTGCGGTCTCCTACAGGCTCACTCCTAGTACCCTTCCATGAGGCTGGATCTCCGTTGCCTGCTGGCACAGCTGCAAAGAAGCGCAGGAGACAGAACAGTTCCCGTTACACAACTCAAGACACTTCTTCAGATCAGAGGGGCAGGGAGGGCAATTCAAAGCCAGGGTTACTCTACGGCACTCATCTCTCCTTTGCCTTCAGGAGCATGATGCAAAGAGTTTTCACGTGCCTGCAGCGGCACCATGTGAGGACCAAACAGTCCACTTGCTGAGCTACTGGGAGACAGGACCCCCTGGATTTTGCAGCAGATCTGAACTCAACCCCAGCAAGCATCTGGCTCAGCAGCTGGCACTGGGAGCAGCTCTGTCCCCCAACATGCCAGTAAAGACTGCTTTGAAGGGCAAAGAACCCCAGGGCACAACACTGAGCCAGATTTGTTCAACATCAAGAAGAACGTAAAGAGAAGATTTTGCCACACTGTCAATGGATCCTCTGGCAGGAGTGGTCTTTTGAGAAATTGTCTCCATTAGGACCCAAGGGCTCCAAACCAATATCCTGCCATATAGAGGCATAATAATTGCCTCAACCTTCACCTACAAGCAAGTACAGATAAAAAATGTCTCCATGACATGTTGCGAGCACCTGCTGTCTTAGAGATCTTCAGGCACTGCCAGGGAGGTTAGGCAGCATCGTGCGAGACAAACGTCTTTTTTAGTTGCCGAAGCTGCAGAGAGTCCTTGTCTGACACTTGGCAACTCCCTAAGACCCCTTCCCAGGCTATGTGCAGCACCACTTGAGGAGTCGAGGGGTCAGTGTACGGCTCCTCAGAGCTTTCTTACCTGCAGAGCTCTCACACACACAGAGGAAACCCTTGCTAAAGCACTGAAGGATAAAAGCCACCATCCACGCTTCTCAGGGAGAAGAGCCCACTGGCTCCCAAAAGGCTGCGCCAATACCACGCTCTTACCTGCTTCCGACACTCGCAGTGGAGCAGCCTGGCCTGCCCTTGCATGCAGGGCCACTAGGATGAGGACCACAAAGAGGAGGCAGCGGATGGGGGTCATGGTCCCCTGCACTACCACCATGCTGCTGCTGCTGCTGCTGCTGCTGCTGCTGCTGCTGCTGCTGCTGCTGCTGCTGCAGTTGTGATGTTTGGGGGCTAAGTGCTTGGCTTTTCTAGTCAGCACAGCACCGCAGGGCTCTATGACCTCACAGCCCTGCTGAGACCTCCCACGGACAGGAGTACATCTCGTGTGGCACCTGCATGCAAGGACAAGGACCTGCTCTGGACCTCGGCTCACAGGTGCACGTTCCTTTGTGCTGCTTTTGTGCCTTTGGCCTCTGGGGTCTCAAGGCAAGCTCTGAGATGCAGCCGTACTGGGAGCTGGATTAGATTAAGAGGACAGCAGGGATTGGTAGATTCCTGCTATGACCACTCATCCCTTGACTCAGATTTCCCATGGGGGTGTCCCATACAGAAACCAACCAGCTCCAGTTCTTAGGCCGCTTAGAAGTATTCTTTACAGTCCCACAAAGCAAGACATGGAAGGGAGTGAATAAAACCAGACAACTGTCTGTGCAGGCCTTGTCAAATCAAGGAAGAAGTACTCCATTCCCATAATGACACACATGGCTCCTTTCCTTCTTGTGGGAAAAAGAAAACAAGCAAAAGGTCTGTCTTTTATGGCCTTTCCCAAGTCAGGCAGCAGCTTGTATGAATACAAGCAGGAAGCCTCAAGCCCACTTGGCACACAAAATAGGTGTGCAAAAGATACCCTTTTCCCCGTAGAGATGACAGTCTTGTGCTGGTTTGTACAAACCACTGCGACTTGAAGGCTGCACCCTTGGGACTTCCCCTGAAGACACTAATTCTTCTCCTTGGTGGAAGCATAAGCCAACATATGCTGAAACCTACGGAGGTCTGACTTTTAGAGGTGTCATGAGCGTCTCATTGCCTGTATGAGGATGCCAGTATGGACCTCTCTAAGCAACTTAGGTGGTGCAATTGTCTCCCTCACCCTCCTCACTTCCGATAACCTTCAGTTGCCCTCCCCACTCCCACCCAGTTCCAGGTGGTAACTAGATTTTATTTCTCTGAAGGGAAGCTGAGAGTTAATTCACGATTGTTGTGGGTATCTTCTGGCATCCCAGCCCAAACAACACATTCTTTTTTCATTGTTGTCCACCTTCTTGTTTCTAATGTTGAGACAAGCCACAATTGTTATTTACGTACATGACACACAGTAATGCTCAGCTCTCTTGCCTGCTGCTTAACAGTCAGCGTGTGCTGGTATGTGTTTGTGTGTTTGAAAACGCAGGGGCGATCTACCAGTTAAAAACCTGGAAGAACGCTGGAGTAAGGGAATAAAATTTAGTTGCTATGGTGCTTCTGAACCTCTCATTTCTAGTCCTTGTAATCACTAGAGCAGAGTCCCGTTTAGCCTGTGGTACTAATTTGCTTTCTAAAACTCCCACTTCCTGTGAGAACTTTGGCACTGCATTAGAAGGCATGTGAGATGACGGTCATAGATGAAACTTTCTGTTGTCAAACAAAGTAATCATCTACATTTTTGCTCTCTCGAGGTATACGTTTTTCTGCAAGTGCGTCATTATTTTAGAGATAGATGCTATAGGCAGAAAAGTATCTCAAAGAGTACGCCTGGCACTTCTAAAACAGAATAAGGTATCAGTATCTTGAAATGCCACATGTATCCTTCATCCTTTAAACTATATGCCAATAGGAAAATCCACAATGTTTAAGCAGGAAAACATATACAAGAGTTAGGTAGGTGTAACAGAGAACACAGAAAAGTAGCACAGGCTTCCTTAGCCGGAAAAGCAGAGCAAAATGCACCGTACGTGTACTCAAATGTATCAGCCGTGCCAGAACACCAAATATAATGATATGATATCCTGCCACGCAGCTGTAGAACATATCTAGGATCAAGCAGAGATGAGAAGCGTTTCCATCCCATGTTGGGACCCCCCTGCTCTCTTAGAGATCTTGAGGCACTGCAAGGGGAGTCAGGTAATGACGTGGGAAGCAGCCGTGACTCAAGGTCACCAAAACTGCAGAGGGGCCTTGGCTCACACTTGGCATCTCCCCAACTCCCCTTCCCCGACCACGTGTAGTGCTCCTTAATGTTCCTGGGCAAGGAAAAGGCACTAGCTGCCCTCCAGGGTTAAAGGACCTCGTAGCACCCCAAGCAGGTGATAAGCTTGAGAACAGAAGTTTGGGTGGGTGGTTGGGTACGAGCGAGGTTGAGCGGCCTGAACAGGCTGCAGGAGCCAGCTGGGAGCAGGGACTGCAGAGCGAGGAACAGCATTGGCCGTTGACTCCCACGTTGTCCAACCTGCTTGGGCCAGCCCTCACGCCCTGGACACGCTCCATTCCAGCAAGCTCTACATCAGGCTTCTTTGCTTGGTGCCCAATTCATCCGAGGTCAAAAAGGGGACTAGTATTTTGTGAGCAAGTCTCCCTAGCTGGAGGTCCACAGCCTGATGATCCCACTGCAATAGATGTTCCCCCAGCCCATGGACCCTCACCAGTCAGTATGAGCGGCCAGGCCAGGCCCCTGTCACTGCGTGCCACACCATGCAGTGATCAGGTTGTCATCGCTGTCTGTTGCCAACCATGGCCATGGTCAATCCCCAGCCCCTCGGGATCCTGCGGCTGGTCAGAGGAGCCTTGTGCCTGCCTGGCTTGTGGCTGCTCACGCCGTGAGAACTTACGGCTGCACTGGGTTGGAGCTCAGCCAGCGCTGGTGCCTGACGGGGTTTGGTGTTTCTGCCAGGCAGGCACTTGTGAGACAGCTCTGTCCCTCTTGATTTGCAACTAAATTCTTGATGCCCAAAGCAGTCGCTTAGCGTTCTGTTGGTGCACCCCAACCTCTAGGGACTAGCCGTGAAAATGATGAACGTGTGGATCAGTCTGGAAGGATACTGGGGCTATTTCCACGTGGGATGGGAGACGCTGGCCTCTTTCCACAATTGCCGGTGGCTCAGTTGCCTGGTCAGGGGCACGAGGGCTCTTTTTGGTTTGGGTGGATGACACAGACCTTGTGTGAGAAGCCAGATTAAAACATCATTGCCCCAAAGATCGCTGCCACTATCAAGCAGATACACTGGGAGTTACTCCAACCATAAAGTCAGTGAATCAGCACCCTGGAGGAGAAAACGAGGGGGCCATGCAGTTGCTGCATGCAGATTTGAGATACCAGATGGCAGCCAGCAGGCGCAGTCGGGCTAAGATATGGAGTGTGTGACAACTTGAGTTGAAGGAAGCTGTAAAAAGCACCTGAAAAGCTTGCATGGTGCCCTGTTCCCACCACCAAATGTTTGCAAGGCCCCCAGCTCTTCACAGGACCTCTGAGACATTGACACCGGAATATGGTGCAAACCTATGGAGGTTTTTTTTTTATATTTAAGGCACTTGATCTCGTTTGTGTCTTTATCTCCTCTCAGAGATTCCAAATGAAACCATCCTGGGTGGGTTCCGGGATCTGGTTACGCTACTGTGGGGGGAACGGTGCAGGGATGAGGGGTGCAAGGGCTGTTGCGCTTTGGGCTGAGGCTGGAGGGTGCTGTCCTGGTCGTGCTTCAGCAAAGCAGCCGGGGATAGGTTGGAAGATTGTGGGGGCTGTTGCATTGTGGGCTGAAGGGCACTGTCACTATTGAAGATACTGAACAGTAGTGGACTCGGTGACACTTGAGGGACATCGCTCATTACCCGTCTTTGTCTGATCATTGCGGCATTGACTGTTATTATGTGGATGCAACCATGCAACCAATTCCTTTGCCACCTAGCAGTCCCTCTGTCAAATACATATTTCTCCAGTTTAAGAGAGAAGATTGTGGCGGGGCATTGTGTTAAAGGCCTTACAGAGATCCAGAGAGATTGCATCCATAGGTCTTTCCTTGTCCACTGAACTGGTCTCTCCATCACAGAAGGCCACTAGGGTAGTCAGGCAGCATATGCCCACTGTGTGCGCTCTCGAGGTTTCCTTTTGCGTGTCAGACAATTGAAGATGGTGCCTTTCTTTTTCTGTTATTGACTGGGGTCTCTAAGGATACTAATAGAAAGAACGTCCTTAAATTTCACACAAAAAAGAAGTGGGAAAAGAAAAGCTTCAGCCTCTCTGTTTATTGAAAGTGACTTGTTAGCCTTGGGATCCCCCAAGGGAGGTGAGCAGTTGTGTTGGCTGGAGGTCATGGGCGCAGTCACACTTCAGATTGGAGGTCATTGTCCTTCTCTCGCTCCTGAAGTTGCAGACTGTGCCCTGTGGAGGAAAGACAGGACAGAGGGACAGACACTTGTGAGACCTCTAGGGACTAGCCTGGAAGCTGCTGAAAGTGAGGGTTGGACTTGGGGGCAGCTGCATCTCTTCCTGTTCGGGATGGAAGACTTCAGCCTGCTTCCAAAATTGTGGGGGAGTCAGTGGCAAGGTTGGAGGCTTGGCAGGGCGCTGTGGCTTGGGCTGGAGGGTGGTGCCCTGCTCCTACTTCTTCGGGGAGGCTGGGAATGGGCTGGGTGGTCGTGGAGGCCTTTGTGGTTTGGACGAAGAGGCTGGAAATTGGGTGGGAGGGCGTGGGGGCTTCCTGGCAGTTTTCATCTTGACTCCTGAAGTGTCAGACCGGGCCCTGTGGAGAGAAGATGGATCAGAGTGACTCTCCTCCACAGCACGTCCCAGAGCTGGCAAGTCTCCCCACCACAGGCTGAGCTGCTGGTGATCTGACAAAACCCCCTGCAGAGCTTTCTGGCCAACCGCTACCTCACTACTCCACAGCTGCCCGGCAGGGAGGCTTTGTGGCTACCAGCAGACAACCAGGGAAGCACTAGGGGCATAAAATCAACAACTTACAGTTTCTTCTTAATGTATCGATGGATGGCAAAACAGAGCAACGCTATTCCAAGGGGCACGAAAATCAGTATCATGGATGTTCCTATCATACACTGCTTTCGCACATCTTGAGGACATAAACCTCCTGTGATACTCCGGCCGTTGGAATCGCTTGTGGTTAGGGTGCCAGCCACACCTGGAGGAGAAATTTGAAATGTTAGTGCATCCTGGTAAGCTTGCAGCATGTTTGATGTAGCAAGTTCTCTGTTTCACACCACTACTAGTGCCTGGAGCCATGGTCCCATCCTTTGGGATAGTTTGTCCCACAAAACCAAAGTCAGAAGGACAGAAGGAGAGCATGTGGAGAAGCGTGGCTGCTTGACCAATCCTTCCTTCAAGGGACACGGACAAAACCCATCCCTGCAGCAACAAGTGCCATCCTGAGTTCTCCCCTATCCCTGGGCAAGCTCCTACATGTGGAAGGACATAGCCAGGCCTTTCCAAGAGGTCCCGCAACTCTCCTTTCTCTTTCTGCCTTTTCTCCTATGCTGGCCCTGCTTGCTGGCACACCAGTTTTCAAAAGCCATCGCCAAATCAGGGACTCCACCAAGGTTGCTCCGCACCTGAGCCCGTTTGACAAAAGTCACATGTACTGCCGCAGGGGTCTTCTGCGGCCTTTGACAGTGCTCGTACTCCTCAGTCTGGAAGTGAGGGCTACGCTCTGGACCTCGACTCACAAGGAACACATGGCGCTTTGTGCTGCTTTTGTGTCTTGGGCCTCTGGGGACTCAAGGCAAGCTCAGGGATGCAGCTGCAGTGGGAGCTTGATTCGATCAAGAGTCACATTTCTCACCATGTGCAGAACAAGATCCAGATGCCTTGAACCCAAAACATTTCTGCTTTGGCTTAAGAAGTGACACGGAGTTGTTGATGACACACGGGAATGCTGACGGGGAACACTGGCTGACTGTGGGACAGCAATTACCTGCCCTGTGCTGGCCCTGCATTGCCTTGGCCTCTTCATCTGGCTTTGAGTCACTTCTTCCGCCTGGAAACACTTTCTCTGCCACAGCCTCCTGGTGCAGGTCTTGAGAAAGAAAGTGGCATGGGTGTATCAGATGCAACCTGCCCCGTTTGAAGCCCAGCACTGCTGCAGTGAGGCTCGGATCCTCGAATCCTTCCTGCTGCACAGGCCACAGCGTGTCCAGACGGACACCTAAAACCAGCAGTTTCTGAGGCTTACTGCTAAAGCAGAGGGAAATCTACTCACCGAGACTTCTCTTCAGTTCCTCCACTATTTTCATCGCAGTTTCCAACTGATCCATCCCCTTTTTGCTTTCTTTTTCAGCCTTGTACTTTCCTGTTGGAGGACCTTAACAGAAAGGATTCATTTCAGTTTCAGGTGAATAAATTCCAGAAAACCGTTGCTCAATGTGTCAGGTCAGCAGAGACAAAGTACTCACCCCTGCGGTGCTTCCTGGGTGGGAACGTGGCATGCATCCAGTGAGCTGGGAAAGCCTTCCCTACAGGCACACCTGTAACCAAACAGCCAGAGAAGCTTCTGTCATTGGTTGGCATCTACCTTGACAGAACTGAATCACAGCAGCAGTGAGGGAATAGTGCAAGGAGAAGGACACACACACGCAGGTCTCCATCCCCTCCCTGCAGGGCCACCCCTCTGCTTGACCTTTTACCCTTTGATCTGGCAGCTCTGAAATGGATGAAAAAGCTACCACGTACCTGTGCGATCTCCTACAGGCTCACTCCTAGAACCCTTCCATGAAGCTGGATCTCCGTTGCCTGCTGGCACAGCTGCAAAGAAGCGCAGGAGACAGAAGAGTTCCCGTTACACAACTCAAGACACTTCTTCAGATCAGAGGGGCAGGGAGGGCAATTCAAAGCCAGGGTTACTCTAGGGAACACAGGGTATGTCGCACTTCGGGCTGAGGCCAGAAGCTGCTGTCCCGGTCCCACTTCAGCAAGGCTGCTGGGGTTGGCCTGGAGGTTTGTGGGGGCCTTTGCAGTTTTGGCTGAAAGGTGATGCCCTGCTTCTGCTGTACTTCTGGAGAACATGACTGTGCAACACCATAGCTAGGCAATAAGCTTGAAAACGGTTCTGTTGGTGGGTGACTGGGTATGAAGGAGTTGGAGCAGCCTGTAGAGATTGCAGGAGGCAGCCGGGAGCAGGGGCTGCAGAGTGAGAAGCAGTGCTGGTGATTGACTCCCTTGTCGTCAAACCTGCTTGGGACAGCCCTCAGGTCCTGGGCACACTCCATTCATGGGAGTCCCACACTTCTCTGCTTTCAACGTGGGCAATAACATTTTTAACCAATTACGTGCAGTTTTATAGGACACGCTTCCTCCTGCACAGCCTCAGTCCAGCTCTTGAGAATGGAAGTGGCATGGGTGCATCAGGTGGAACTGTTCCCGGTCAGGGAGATGGCACATGCAGGAGCCAATGCTTCTCAAAGACACCAATAAGGTTTACAAACAAGGCCTGGGCTTTCGGAGCCGATCCTTGACACTACAGGAACCAACAGCCACACCTGGGCTGGGAGACCAGGAAACTGCTCATGACCTTCTGATTTTCACTGTCCCTAGTGCAGTTTTGGCAAACTCTAGCGAGATGCTAAATGCCTTCTCTCAAAGAGGACAGGAAGAATCTCACGTCTGGCAAGCTAGGGAAACGGTCCTGATGAGAAGGGCCCCTCTGAGAGGTGCTCACTCTCTTCCCAGTAAGCACAGCAGCGATCACATGCGTTCCACCCCAGCACTTAGCTGTCATGTGGTGAATGGAGTACAGCTAAGAGGCCTGAAGAATCAACACCGCTACTGTACTTCCAACACTAGCAAAGGGCATCAGCACTGCTTGGGACCTTTCTCCTGCCTGGAAGTGGCCCAGGGAGAAAGCACGGAAGCGCTTGAGCTTTTCAGCACAGAGCAGGCCCTCAAATCTGTGCGCCAAGCTCTGCACAAACCTGCTCTGACCTGTGACAGTAAAGCTGGGGCAGCAGCTGCCCCTGGCACTCAGCTTGAACCAGAAGTGGCAGCAGAGGCTCTGCACCATCTCTGGGCCTGGCCAGCACCTCTATGCAAGGTGTGAAGCCCAGCACCGCTGCAGCGAGGCTCAGATCAGTCCCTTCCTGCTGCACAGGTCACAGCGTGTCCAGACGGACACCTAAAACCAGCAGTTTCTGAGGCTTACTGCTAAAGCAGAGGGAAGTCTACTCACCGAGTCTTCTCTTCAGTTCCTCCACTATTTTCGTCGCAGTTTCCAACTGATCCATCGCCTTTTTGCTTTCTTTTTCAGCCTTGTACTTTCCTGTTGGAGGACCTTAACAGAAAGGATTCATTTCAGTTTCAGGTGAATAAATTCCAGAAAACCGTTGCTCGATGTGTCAGGTCAGCAGAGACAAACTACTCACCCCTGCGGTGCTTCCTGGTTTGGAGCGTGGCATGCATCCAGCGAACTGGGAAAGCCTTCCCTACAGGCACACCTGTAACCAAACAGCCAGAGAAGCTTCTGTCATTGGTTGGCATCTACCTTGACAGAACTGAATCACAGCAACAGTAAGGGAATCATGCAAGGAGAAGGACACACACACACACAAGCAGGTCTCCATCCCCTCCTGCACGGGCACCCCTCTGCTTGACCTTTGCCCTTTGATCTGGCAGCTCTGAAATGGATGAAAAAGCTACCACGTACCTGTGCGGTCTCCTACAGGCTCATTCCTAGTACCCTTCCATGAAGCTGGATCTCCGTTGCCTGCTGGCACAGCTGCAAAGAAGCGCAGGAGACAGAACAGTTCCCGTTACACAACTCAAGACACTTCTTCAGATCGGAGGGGCAGGGAGGGCAATTCAAAGCCAGGGTTACTCTACGGCACTCATCTCTCCTTTGCCTTCAGGAGCATGATGCAAAGAGTTTTCACGTGCCTGCAGCGGCACCATGTGAGGACCAAGCAGTCCACTTGCTGAGCTACTGGGAGACAGGACCCCCTGGATTTTGCAGCAGATCTAAACTCAACCCCAGCAAGCATCTGGCTCAGCAGCTGGCACTGGGAGCAGCTCTGTCCCCCAACATGCCAGTAAAGACTGCTTTGAAGGGCAAAGAACCCCAGGGCACAACACTGAGCTAGACTTGTTCCCTCTAGCTTATTCTCCATGTCTGTGCGTAAGGATCAATTTGCATTTCACGTCAAAAGAAGATGAAAAATGCAAATGTTCATTCCTTCCACTAACTTCCATGTGGTATTGCTCTCAGGCTCGAGGACTGGATCCCCTTGCTAATTTTCCTTAATAGTACCGTATTGCCAGCACTGTTGAAGATCGTATAACCTAACCTAATCACCCCCCCTTTTTTTTTTTTTCATTTCAATCAATCGAGTAGGTAAATGGGCTTTATTTTTCAAATGTTCTGTGAGGTAGAGTCATAAGAGTTGTTTTAGATATGTTTATCAAAAGCTTGTCTGTTTTTGTGATCTAAGCAGAAGTTGGAGATGCAATACCGCATACTTTATATTTCAATTTGGTATTGAGAATAAATTTTTTACTATGGGGGTGGTCAGGCAGTGGAACAGGTTTCCCTTCCCCAGAGAAGCCATAGGAGCCCATGGAGGTATTCCAAGGCCCAGGTGGGTGAGGTTTTGAGACTTCCTTTTAGTGGAAGGGGTTCCCTGCCCACGGAAGGAATGTTGAAACAGAATGACCTTCAAGGTGCCTTCCGGCCCAAACTGTTCTAAGATTTGAGGAACTGCTTAGCTCTTGGTTCACTGAATGGACTCAGTTGGAATACTGTGAGATCCTGCAGTGCTGACAGTAATGCTTGTGACTGCCAGCAGACCTTGAAAAGTCACCAGGGCAGGCCAGTCACCTGTCCACAAAGTGCTGTTTACCCCAGAGCTCAAAATGTCCATGCCTGGCCTGCACTGAGAGCCTTTTGTCCTGCAAGCACTTTCTTCCCTCTGGAAATGTTGTTGTGGTCAAGCCATTGTCTTGCCTGGTACCTCAAGTGTTCTCCGCTAATGCCAGGCTGTTTCCAGGGTCAGAATTTTTCCATTTGATAAAATCATGGAATCATAGAATGGTTTTGGCTGGAAGGGACCTTAAAGGTCGTGAAACTCCAAAGCCTCTGCCATAGGCAATAACAGATTCTAAGTGGTGTCAGGAAAGAGCTGGTTATCATTCCTGAACGTTCTCGGGCAGTGCAGGAAGGGCAGGCCCTAAACGGTATGATCGGGTAACAAGCTTAAAGCAAAGAGAAGCAAGTGTTTTTCCAGGCGCGCTTGCCTACACCCCTACTCCCAGGGCTGTGGCATCCTGCGATGGAGCAGCCAGGCAGCTGGTAGGGAAGGGAAACATACCCTCCATCACCCAGCAACCAGCGGTGTCAGGGCTGGGGAGTGCGAGGGCTGTTGTGGATTGGGATGGATGATGCTGGCCCGGTCACTCAACTGTGAGGCACCAATGCCAGGGTAGGGAACACAGGGTATGTCGCACTTCGGGCTGAGGCCAGAAGCTGCTGTCCCGGTCCCACTTCAGCAAGGCTGCTGGGGTCGGCCTGGAGGTTTGTGGGGGCCTTTGCAGTTTTGGCTGAAAGGTGATGCCCTGCTTCTGCTGTACTTCTGGAGAACATGACTGTGCAACACCATAGCTAGGCAATAAGCTTGAAAACGGTTCTGTTGGTGGGTGACTGGGTATGAAGGAGTTGGAGCAGCCTGTAGAGATTGCAGGAGGCAGCCGGGAGCAGGGGCTGCAGAGTGAGAAGCAGTGCTGGTGATTGACTCCCTTGTCGTCAAACCTGCTTGGGACAGCCCTCAGGTCCTGGGCACACTCCATTCATGGGAGTCCCACACTTCTCTGCTTTCAACGTGGGCAATAACATTTTTAACCAATTACGTGCAGTTTTATAGGACACGCTTCCTCCTGCACAGCCTCAGTCCAGCTCTTGAGAATGGAAGTGGCATGGGTGCATCAGGTGGAACTGTTCCCGGTCAGGGAGATGGCACATGCAGGAGCCAATGCTTCTCAAAGACACCAATAAGGTTTACAAACAAGGCCTGGGCTTTTGGAGCCGATCCTTGACACTACAGGAACCAACAGCCACACCTGGGCTGGGAGACCAGGAAACTGCTCATGACCTTCTGATTTTCACTGTCCCTAGTGCAGTTTTGGCAAACTCTAGCGAGATGCTAAATGCCTTCTCTCAAAGAGGACAGGAAGAATCTCACGTCTGGCAAGCTAGGGAAACGGTCCTGATGAGAAGGGCCCCTCTGAGAGGTGCTCACTCTCTTCCCAGTAAGCACAGCAGCGATCACATGCGTTCCACCCCAGCACTTAGCTGTCATGTGGTGAATGGAGTACAGCTAAGAGGCCTGAAGAATCAACACCGCTACTGTACTTCCAACACTAGCAAAGGGCATCAGCACTGCTTGGGACCTTTCTCCTGCCTGGAAGTGGCCCAGGGAGAAAGCACGGAAGCGCTTGAGCTTTTCAGCACAGAGCAGGCCCTCAAATCTGTGCGCCAAGCTCTGCACAAACCTGCTCTGACCTGTGACAGTAAAGCTGGGGCAGCAGCTGCCCCTGGCACTCAGCTTGAACCAGAAGTGGCAGCAGAGGCTCTGCACCATCTCTGGGCCTGGCCAGCACCTCTATGCAAGGTGTGAAGCCCAGCACCGCTGCAGCGAGGCTCAGATCAGTCCCTTCCTGCTGCACAGGTCACAGCGTGTCCAGACGGAAACCTAAAACCAGCAGTTTCTGAGGCTTACTGCTAAAGCAGAGGGAAGTCTACTCACCGAGTCTTCTCTTCAGTTCCTCCACTATTTTCATCGCATTTTCCAACTGATCCATCGCCTTTTTGCTTTCTTTTTCAGCCTTGTACTTTCCTGTTGGAGGACCTTAACAGAAAGGATTCATTTCAGTTTCAGGTGAATAAATTCCAGAAAACCGTTGTTCGATGTGTCAGGTCAGCAGAGACAAACTACTCACCCCTGCGGTGCTTCCTGGTTTGGAGCGTGGCATGCATCCAGCGAACTGGGAAAGCCTTCCCTACAGGCACACCTGTAACCAAACAGCCAGAGAAGCTTCTGTCATTGGTTGGCATCTACCTTGACAGAACTGAATCACAGCAACAGTAAGGGAATCATGCAAGGAGAAGGACACACACACACACACAAGCAGGTCTCCATCCCCTCCTGCACGGGCACCCCTCTGCTTGACCTTTGCCCTTTGATCTGGCAGCTCTGAAATGGATGAAAAAGCTACCACGTACCTGTGCGGTCTCCTACAGGCTCACTCCTAGTACCCTTCCATGAGGCTGGATCTCCGTTGCCTGCTGGCACAGCTGCAAAGAAGCGCAGGAGACAGAACAGTTCCCGTTACACAACTCAAGACACTTCTTCAGATCAGAGGGGCAGGGAGGGCAATTCAAAGCCAGGGTTACTCTACGGCACTCATCTCTCCTTTGCCTTCAGGAGCATGATGCAAAGAGTTTTCACGTGCCTGCAGCGGCACCATGTGAGGACCAAACAGTCCACTTGCTGAGCTACTGGGAGACAGGACCCCCTGGATTTTGCAGCAGATCTGAACTCAACCCCAGCAAGCATCTGGCTCAGCAGCTGGCACTGGGAGCAGCTCTGTCCCCCAACATGCCAGTAAAGACTGCTTTGAAGGGCAAAGAACCCCAGGGCACAACACTGAGCCAGATTTGTTCAACATCAAGAAGAACGTAAAGAGAAGATTTTGCCACACTGTCAATGGATCCTCTGGCAGGAGTGGTCTTTTGAGAAATTGTCTCCATTAGGACCCAAGGGCTCCAAACCAATATCCTGCCATATAGAGGCATAATAATTGCCTCAACCTTCACCTACAAGCAAGTACAGATAAAAAATGTCTCCATGACATGTTGCGAGCACCTGCTGTCTTAGAGATCTTCAGGCACTGCCAGGGAGGTTAGGCAGCATCGTGCGAGACAAACGTCTTTTTTAGTTGCCGAAGCTGCAGAGAGTCCTTGTCTGACACTTGGCAACTCCCTAAGACCCCTTCCCAGGCTATGTGCAGCACCACTTGAGGAGTCGAGGGGTCAGTGTACGGCTCCTCAGAGCTTTCTTACCTGCAGAGCTCTCACACACACAGAGGAAACCCTTGCTAAAGCACTGAAGGATAAAAGCCACCATCCACGCTTCTCAGGGAGAAGAGCCCACTGGCTCCCAAAAGGCTGCGCCAATACCACGCTCTTACCTGCTTCCGACACTCGCAGTGGAGCAGCCTGGCCTGCCCTTGCATGCAGGGCCACTAGGATGAGGACCACAAAGAGGAGGCAGCGGATGGGGGTCATGGTCCCCTGCACTACCACCATGCTGCTACTGCTGCTGCTGCTGCTGCTGCTGCTGCAGTTGTGATGTTTGGGGGCTAAGTGCTTGGCTTTTCTAGTCAGCACAGCACCGCAGGGCTCTATGACCTCACAGCCCTGCTGAGACCTCCCACGGACAGGAGTACATCTCGTGTGGCACCTGCATGCAAGGACAAGGACCTGCTCTGGACCTCGGCTCACAGGTGCACGTTCCTTTGTGCTGCTTTTGTGCCTTTGGCCTCTGGGGTCTCAAGGCAAGCTCTGAGATGCAGCCGTACTGGGAGCTGGATTAGATTAAGAGGACAGCAGGGATTGGTAGATTCCTGCTATGACCACTCATCCCTTGACTCAGATTTCCCATGGGGGTGTCCCATACAGAAACCAACCAGCTCCAGTTCTTAGGCCGCTTAGAAGTATTCTTTACAGTCCCACAAAGCAAGACATGGAAGGGAGTGAATAAAACCAGACAACTGTCTGTGCAGGCCTTGTCAAATCAAGGAAGAAGTACTCCATTCCCATAATGACACACATGGCTCCTTTCCTTCTTGTGGGAAAAAGAAAACAAGCAAAAGGTCTGTCTTTTATGGCCTTTCCCAAGTCAGGCAGCAGCTTGTATGAATACAAGCAGGAAGCCTCAAGCCCACTTGGCACACAAAATAGGTGTGCAAAAGATACCCTTTTCCCCGTAGAGATGACAGTCTTGTGCTGGTTTGTACAAACCACTGCGACTTGAAGGCTGCACCCTTGGGACTTCCCCTGAAGACACTAATTCTTCTCCTTGGTGGAAGCATAAGCCAACATATGCTGAAACCTACGGAGGTCTGACTTTTAGAGGTGTCATGAGCGTCTCATTGCCTGTATGAGGATGCCAGTATGGACCTCTCTAAGCAACTTAGGTGGTGCAATTGTCTCCCTCACCCTCCTCACTTCCGATAACCTTCAGTTGCCCTCCCCACTCCCACCCAGTTCCAGGTGGTAACTAGATTTTATTTCTCTGAAGGGAAGCTGAGAGTTAATTCACGATTGTTGTGGGTATCTTCTGGCATCCCAGCCCAAACAACACATTCTTTTTTCATTGTTGTCCACCTTCTTGTTTCTAATGTTGAGACAAGCCACAATTGTTATTTACGTACATGACACACAGTAATGCTCAGCTCTCTTGCCTGCTGCTTAACAGTCAGCGTGTGCTGGTATGTGTTTGTGTGTTTGAAAACGCAGGGGCGATCTACCAGTTAAAAACCTGGAAGAACGCTGGAGTAAGGGAATAAAATTTAGTTGCTATGGTGCTTCTGAACCTCTCATTTCTAGTCCTTGTAATCACTAGAGCAGAGTCCCGTTTAGCCTGTGGTACTAATTTGCTTTCAAAAACTCCCACTTCCTGTGAGAACTTTGGCACTGCATTAGAAGGCATGTGAGATGACGGTCATAGATGAAACTTTCTGTTGTCAAACAAAGTAATCATCTACATTTTTGCTCTCTCGAGGTATACGTTTTTCTGCAAGTGCGTCATTATTTTAGAGATAGATGCTATAGGCAGAAAAGTATCTCAAAGAGTACGCCTGGCACTTCTAAAACGGAATAAGGTATCAGTATCTTGAAATGCCACATGTATCCTTCATCCTTTAAACTATATGCCAATAGGAAAATCCACAATGTTTCAGCAGGAAAACATATACAAGAGTTAGGTAGGTGTAACAGAGAACACAGAAAAGTAGCACAGGCTTCCTTAGCCGGAAAAGCAGAGCAAAATGCACCGTACGTGTACTCAAATGTATCAGCCGTGCCAGAACACCAAATATAATGATATGATATCCTGCCACGCAGCTGTAGAACATATCTAGGATCAAGCAGAGATGAGAAGCGTTTCCATCCCATGTTGGGACCCCCCTGCTCTCTTAGAGATCTTGAGGCACTGCAAGGGGAGTCAGGTAATGACATGGGAAGCAGCCGTGAGTCAAGGTCACCAAAACTGCAGAGGGGCCTTGGCTCACACTTGGCATCTCCCCAACTCCCCTTCCCCGACCACGTGTAGTGCTCCTTAATGTTCCTGGGCAAGGAAAAGGCACTAGCTGCCCTCCAGGGTTAAAGGACCTCGTAGCACCCCAAGCAGGTGATAAGCTTGAGAACAGAAGTTTGGGTGGGTGGTTGGGTACGAGCGAGGTTGAGCGGCCTGAACAGGCTGCAGGAGCCAGCTGGGAGCAGGGACTGCAGAGCGAGGAACAGCATTGGCCGTTGACTCCCACGTTGTCCAACCTGCTTGGGCCAGCCCTCACGCCCTGGACACGCTCCATTCCAGCAAGCTCTACATCAGGCTTCTTTGCTTGGTGCCCAATTCATCCGAGGTCAAAAAGGGGACTAGTATTTTGTGAGCAAGTCTCCCTAGCTGGAGGTCCACAGCCTGATGATCCCACTGCAATAGATGTTCCCCCAGCCCATGGACCCTCACCAGTCAGTATGAGCGGCCAGGCCAGGCCCCTGTCACTGCGTGCCACACCATGCAGTGATCAGGTTGTCATCGCTGTCTGTTGCCAACCATGGCCATGGTCAATCCCCAGCCCCTCGGGATCCTGCGGCTGGTCAGAGGAGCCTTGTGCCTGCCTGGCTTGTGGCTGCTCACGCTGTGAGAACTTACGGCTGCGCTGGGTTGGAGCTCAGCCAGCTCTGGTGCCTGACGGGGTTTGGTGTTTCTGCCAGGCAGGCACTTGTGAGACAGCTCTGTCCCTCTTGATTTGCAACTAAATTCTTGATGCCCAAAGCAGTCGCTTAGCGTTCTGTTGGTGCACCCCAACCTCTAGGGACTAGCCGTGAAAGTGATGAACGTGTGGATCAGTCTGGAAGGATACTGGGGCTATTTCCACGTGGGATGGGAGACGCTGGCCTCTTTCCACAATTGCCGGTGGCTCAGTTGCCTGGTCAGGGGCACGAGGGCTCTTTTTGGTTTGGGTGGATGACACAGACCTTGTGTGAGAAGCCAGATTAAAACATCATTGCCCCAAAGATCGCTGCCACTATCAAGCAGATACACTGGGAGTTACTCCAACCATAAAGTCAGTGAATCAGCACCCTGGAGGAGAAAACGAGGGGGCCATGCAGTTGCTGCATGCAGATTTGAGATACCAGATGGCAGCCAGCAGGCGCAGTCGGGCTAAGATATGGAGTGTGTGACAACTTGAGTTGAAGGAAGCTGTAAAAAGCACCTGAAAAGCTTGCATGGTGCCCTGTTCCCACCACCAAATGTTTGCAAGGTCCCCAACTCTTCACAGGACCTCTGAGACATTGACACCGTAATATGGTGCAAACCTATGGAGGTTTTTTTTTATATTTAAGGCACTTGATCTCGTTTGTGTCTTTATCTCCTCTCAGAGATTCCAAATGAAACCATCCTGGGTGGGTTCCGGGATCTGGTTACGCTACTGTCGGGGGAACGGTGCAGGGATGAGGGGTGCAAGGGCTGTTGCGCTTTGGGCTGAGGCTGGAGGGTGCTGTCCTGGTCGTGCTTCAGCAAAGCAGCCGGGGATAGGTTGGAAGATTGTGGGGGCTGTTGCATTGTGGGCTGAAGGGCACTGTCACTATTGAAGATACTGAGCAGTAGTGGACTCAGTGACACTTGAGGGACATCGCTCATTACCCGTCTTTGTCTGATCATTGCGGCATTGACTGTTATTATGTGGATGCAACCATGCAACCAATTCCTTTGCCACCTAGCAGTCCCTCTGTCAAATACATATTTCTCCAGTTTAAGAGAGAAGATTGTGGTGGGGCATTGTGTTAAAGGCCTTACAGAGATCCAGAGAGATTGCATCCATAGGTCTTTCCTTGTCCACTGAACTGGTCTCTCCATCACAGAAGGCCACTAGGGTAGTCAGGCAGCATATGCCCACTGTGTGCGCTCTCGAGGTTTCCTTTTGCGTGTCAGACAATTGAAGATGGTGCCTTTCTTTTTCTGTTATTGACTGGGGTCTCTAAGGATACTAATAGAAAGAACGTCCTTAAATTTCACACAAAAAAGAAGTGGGAAAAGAAAAGCTTCAGCCTCTCTGTTTATTGAAAGTGACTTGTTAGCCTTGGGATCCCCCAAGGGAGGTGAGCAGTTGTGTTGGCTGGAGGTCATGGGCGCAGTCACACTTCAGATTGGAGGTCATTGTCCTTGTCTCGCTCCTGAAGTTGCAGACTGTGCCCTGTGGAGGAAAGACAGGACAGAGGGACAGACACTTGTGAGACCTCTAGGGACTAGCCTGGAAGCTGCTGAAAGTGAGGGTTGGACTTGGGGGCAGCTGCATCTCTTCCTGTTCGGGATGGAAGACTTCAGCCTGCTTCCAAAATTGTGGGGGAGTCAGTGGCAAAGTTGGAGGCTTGGCAGGGCGCTGTGGCTTGGGCTGGAGGGTGGTGCCCTGCTCCTACTTCTTCGAGGAGGCTGGGAATGGGCTGGGTGGTCGTGGAGGCCTTTGTGGTTTGGACAAAGAGGCTGGAAATTGGGTGGGAGGGCGTGGGGGCTTCCTGGCAGTTTTCATCTTGACTCCTGAAGTGTCAGACCGGGCCCTGTGGAGAGAAGATGGATCAGAGTGACTCTCCTCCACAGCACGTCCCAGAGCTGGCATGTCTCCCCACCACAGGCTGAGCTGCTGGTACTCCTCATGGCACCACCAAGCAGCAGGGCTCAATCAGGCCATCCACTAGAACGAGCAGGCACTGCTGTCATCTCACTTTTGAGGGCAATCTCATTCCCTTCTTTTTCTTGTCCTGACCTTGTTTCACCTACACCCACCACTCCTGGGGGCTGCTTCTGTCCAGGCCCCAGTATCTATGAAGTAGGATGTTAGTTTAGACATTCTTTATCGTTGATCAATTCTTGACTCTTGATTGATTCTCTTGAGTCTGTTCAATTATTAGTTACGAGCACACCTCTCCCCTCCCTCATGGTGTGATAGCGAGGCCGTGCCCCCTTGCCACGCTCTGCCCGCGCTCTGCTCGCTGCTGCCTCCATGCTTCACTCCTGCCCCATCTCGGCCGCTCCTGTGGGGCTACTCCTGGGAGCTGCTCCTGGCCAGACACGGTCACTTAGAGCTTATAGTGGCTCCTGTCAGAAGGGGCTCCTGAGAAGGTGCCCCAGCAATTACGAGGCCAAGGGAATCATCTGACAAAAACCCCTGCAGAGCTTTCTGGCCAACCGCTCCTCACTACTCCACAGCTGCCCGGCAGGGAGGCTTTGTGGCTACCAGCAGACAACCAGGGAAGCACTAGGGGCATAAAATCAACAACTTACAGTTTCTTCTTAATGTATCGATGGATGGCAAAACAGAGCAACGCTATTCCAAGGGGCACGAAAATCAGTATCATTGATGTTCCTATCATACACTGCTTTCGCACATCTTGAGGACATAAACCTCCTGTGATACTCCGGCCGTTGGAATCGCTTGTGGTTAGGGTGCCAGCCACACCTGGAGGAGAAATTTGAAATGTTAGTGCATCCTGGTAAGCTTGCAGCATGTTTGATGTAGCAAGTTCTCTGTTTCACACCACTACTAGTGCCTGGAGCCATGGTCCCATCCTTTGGGATAGTTTGTCCCACAAAACCAAAGTCAGAAGGACAGAAGGAGAGCATGTGGAGGAGCGTGGCTGCTTGACCAATCCTTCCTTCAAGGGACACGGACAAAACCCATCCCTGCAGCAACAAGTGCCATCCTGAGTTCTCCCCTATCCCTGGGCAAGCTCCTACATGTGGAAGGACATAGCCAGGCCTTTCCAAGAGGTCCCGCAACTCTCCTTTCTCTTTCTGCCTTTTCTCCTATGCTGGCCCTGCTTGCTGGCACACCAGTTTTCAAAAGCCATCGCCAAATCAGGGACTCCACCAAGGTTGCTCTGCACATGAGCCCGTTTGACAAAAGTCACATGTACTGCCGCAGGGGTCTTCTGCGGCCTTTGACAGTGCTCGTACTCCTCAGTCTGGAAGTGAGGGCTACGCTCTGGACCTCGACTCACAAGGAACACATGGCGCTTTGTGCTGCTTTTGTGTCTTGGGCCTCTGGGGACTCAAGGCAAGCTCAGGGATGCAGCTGCAGTGGGAGCTTGATTCGATCAAGAGTCACATTTCTCACCATGTGCAGAACAAGATCCAGATGCCTTGAACCCAAAACATTTCTGCTTTGGCTTAAGAAGTGACACGGAGTTGTTGATGACACACGGGAATGCTGACGGGGAACACTGGCTGACTGTGGGACAGCAATTACCTGCCCTGTGCTGGCCCTGCATTGCCTTGGCCTCTTCATCTGGCTTTGAGTCACTTCTTCCGCCTGGAAACACTTTCTCTGCCACAGCCTCCTGGTGCAGGTCTTGAGAAAGAAAGTGGCATGGGTGTATCAGATGCAACCTGCCCCGTTTGAAGCCCAGCACTGCTGCAGTGAGGCTCGGATCCTCGAATCCTTCCTGCTGCACAGGCCACAGCGTGTCCAGACGGACACCTAAAACCATCAGTTTCTGAGGCTTACTGCTAAAGCAGAGGGAAATCTACTCACCGAGACTTCTCTTCAGTTCCTCCACTATTTTCATCGCAGTTTCCAACTGATCCATCCCCTTTTTGCTTTCTTTTTCAGCCTTGTACTTTCCTGTTGGAGGACCTTAACAGAAAGGATTCATTTCAGTTTCAGGTGAATAAATTCCAGAAAACCGTTGCTCAATGTGTCAGGTCAGCAGAGACAAAGTACTCACCCCTGCGGTGCTTCCTGGGTGGGAACGTGGCATGCATCCAGTGAGCTGGGAAAGCCTTCCCTACAGGCACACCTGTAACCAAACAGCCAGAGAAGCTTCTGTCATTGGTTGGCATCTACCTTGACAGAACTGAATCACAGCAACAGTAAGGGAATCATGCAAGGAGAAGGACACACACACACACACAAGCAGGTCTCCATCCCCTCCTGCACGGGCACCCCTCTGCTTGACCTTTGCCCTTTGATCTGGCAGCTCTGAAATGGATGAAAAAGCTACCACGTACCTGTGCGGTCTCCTACAGGCTCACTCCTAGTACCCTTCCATGAGGCTGGATCTCCGTTGCCTGCTGGCACAGCTGCAAAGAAGCGCAGGAGACAGAAGAGTTCCCGTTACACAACTCAAGACACTTCTTCAGATCAGAGGGGCAGGGAGGGCAATTCAAAGCCAGGGTTACTCTACGGCACTCATCTCTCCTTTGCCTTCAGGAGCATGATGCAAAGAGTTTTCACGTGCCTGCAGCGGCACCATGTGAGGACCAAACAGTCCACTTGCTGAGCTACTGGGAGACAGGACCCCCTGGATTTTGCAGCAGATCTGAACTCAACCCCAGCAAGCATCTGGCTCAGCAGCTGGCACTGGGAGCAGCTCTGTCCCCCAACATGCCAGTAAAGACTGCTTTGAAGGGCAAAGAACCCCAGGGCACAACACTGAGCCAGATTTGTTCAACATCAAGAAGAACGTAAAGAGAAGATTTTGCCACACTGTCAATGGATCCTCTGGCAGGAGTGGTCTTTTGAGAAATTGTCTCCATTAGGACCCAAGGGCTCCAAACCAATATCCTGCCATATAGAGGCATAATAATTGCCTCAACGTTCACCTACAAGCAAGTACAGATAAAAAATGTCTCCATGACATGTTGCGAGCACCTGCTGTCTTAGAGATCTTCAGGCACTGCCAGGGAGGTTAGGCAGCATCGTGCGAGACAAACGTCTTTTTTAGTTGCCGAAGCTGCAGAGAGTCCTTGTCTGACACTTGGCAACTCCCTAAGACCCCTTCCCAGGCTATGTGCAGCACCACTTGAGGAGTCGAGGGGTCAGTGTACGGCTCCTCAGAGCTTTCTTACCTGCAGAGCTCTCACACACACAGAGGAAACCCTTGCTAAAGCACTGAAGGATAAAAGCCACCATCCACGCTTCTCAGGGAGAAGAGCCCACTGGCTCCCAAAAGGCTGCGCCAATACCACGCTCTTACCTGCTTCCGACACTCGCAGTGGAGCAGCCTGGCCTGCCCTTGCTTGCAGGGCCACTAGGATGAGGACCACAAAGAGGAGGCAGCGGATGGGGGTCATGGTCCCCTGCACTACCACCATGCTGCTACTGCTGCTGCTGCTGCTGCTGCTGCTGCTGCTGCTGCTGCTGCTGCTGCTGCAGTTGTGATGTTTGGGGGCTAAGTGCTTGGCTTTTCTAGTCAGCACAGCACCGCAGGGCTCTATGACCTCACAGCCCTGCTGAGACCTCCCACGGACAGGAGTACATCTCGTGTGGCACCTGCATGCAAGGACAAGGACCTGCTCTGGACCTCGGCTCACAGGTGCACGTTCCTTTGTGCTGCTTTTGTGCCTTTGGCCTCTGGGGTCTCAAGGCAAGCTCTGAGATGCAGCCGTACTGGGAGCTGGATTAGATTAAGAGGACAGCAGGGATTGGTAGATTCCTGCTATGACCACTCATCCCTTGACTCAGATTTCCCATGGGGGTGTCCCATACAGAAACCAACCAGCTCCAGTTCTTAGGCCGCTTAGAAGTATTCTTTACAGTCCCACAAAGCAAGACATGGAAGGGAGTGAATAAAACCAGACAACTGTCTGTGCAGGCCTTGTCAAATCAAGGAAGAAGTACTCCATTCCCATAATGACACACATGGCTCCTTTCCTTCTTGTGGGAAAAAGAAAACAAGCAAAAGGTCTGTCTTTTATGGCCTTTCCCAAGTCAGGCAGCAGCTTGTATGAATACAAGCAGGAAGCCTCAAGCCCACTTGGCACACAAAATAGGTGTGCAAAAGATACCCTTTTCCCCGTAGAGATGACAGTCTTGTGCTGGTTTGTACAAACCACTGCGACTTGAAGGCTGCACCCTTGGGACTTCCCCTGAAGACACTAATTCTTCTCCTTGGTGGAAGCATAAGCCAACATATGCTGAAACCTACGGAGGTCTGACTTTTAGAGGTGTCATGAGCGTCTCATTGCCTGTATGAGGATGCCAGTATGGACCTCTCTAAGCAACTTAGGTGGTGCAATTGTCTCCCTCACCCTCCTCACTTCCGATAACCTTCAGTTGCCCTCCCCACTCCCACCCAGTTCCAGGTGGTAACTAGATTTTATTTCTCTGAAGGGAAGCTGAGAGTTAATTCACGATTGTTGTGGGTATCTTCTGGCATCCCAGCCCAAACAACACATTCTTTTTTCATTGTTGTCCACCTTCTTGTTTCTAATGTTGAGACAAGCCACAATTGTTATTTACGTACATGACACACAGTAATGCTCAGCTCTCTTGCCTGCTGCTTAACAGTCAGCGTGTGCTGGTATGTGTTTGTGTGTTTGAAAACGCAGGGGCGATCTACCAGTTAAAAACCTGGAAGAACGCTGGAGTAAGGGAATAAAATTTAGTTGCTATGGTGCTTCTGAACCTCTCATTTCTAGTCCTTGTAATCACTAGAGCAGAGTCCCGTTTAGCCTGTGGTACTAATTTGCTTTCTAAAACTCCCACTTCCTGTGAGAACTTTGGCACTGCATTAGAAGGCATGTGAGATGACGGTCATAGATGAAACTTTCTGTTGTCAAACAAAGTAATCATCTACATTTTTGCTCTCTCGAGGTATACGTTTTTCTGCAAGTGCGTCATTATTTTAGAGATAGATGCTATAGGCAGAAAAGTATCTCAAAGAGTACGCCTGGCACTTCTAAAACAGAATAAGGTATCAGTATCTTGAAATGCCACATGTATCCTTCATCCTTTAAACTATATGCCAATAGGAAAATCCACAATGTTTAAGCAGGAAAACATATACAAGAGTTAGGTAGGTGTAACAGAGAACACAGAAAAGTAGCACAGGCTTCCTTAGCCGGAAAAGCAGAGCAAAATGCACCGTACGTGTACTCAAATGTATCAGCCGTGCCAGAACACCAAATATAATGATATGATATCCTGCCACGCAGCTGTAGAACATATCTAGGATCAAGCAGAGATGAGAAGCGTTTCCATCCCATGTTGGGACCCCCCTGCTCTCTTAGAGATCTTGAGGCACTGCAAGGGGAGTCAGGTAATGACGTGGGAAGCAGCCGTGAGTCAAGGTCACCAAAACTGCAGAGGGGCCTTGGCTCACACTTGGCATCTCCCCAACTCCCCTTCCCCGACCACGTGTAGTGCTCCTTAATGTTCCTGGGCAAGGAAAAGGCACTAGCTGCCCTCCAGGGTTAAAGGACCTCGTAGCACCCCAAGCAGGTGATAAGCTTGAGAACAGAAGTTTGGGTGGGTGGTTGGGTACGAGCGAGGTTGAGCGGCCTGAACAGGCTGCAGGAGCCAGCTGGGAGCAGGGACTGCAGAGCGAGGAACAGCATTGGCCGTTGACTCCCACGTTGTCCAACCTGCTTGGGCCAGCCCTCACGCCCTGGACACGCTCCATTCCAGCAAGCTCTACATCAGGCTTCTTTGCTTGGTGCCCAATTCATCCGAGGTCAAAAAGGGGACTAGTATTTTGTGAGCAAGTCTCCCTAGCTGGAGGTCCACAGCCTGATGATCCCACTGCAATAGATGTTCCCCCAGCCCATGGACCCTCACCAGTCAGTATGAGCGGCCAGGCCAGGCCCCTGTCACTGCGTGCCACACCATGCAGTGATCAGGTTGTCATCGCTGTCTGTTGCCAACCATGGCCATGGTCAATCCCCAGCCCCTCGGGATCCTGCGGCTGGTCAGAGGAGCCTTGTGCCTGCCTGGCTTGTGGCTGCTCACGCCGTGAGAACTTACGGCTGCACTGGGTTGGAGCTCAGCCAGCGCTGGTGCCTGACGGGGTTTGGTGTTTCTGCCAGGCAGGCACTTGTGAGACAGCTCTGTCCCTCTTGATTTGCAACTAAATTCTTGATGCCCAAAGCAGTCGCTTAGCGTTCTGTTGGTGCACCCCAACCTCTAGGGACTAGCCGTGAAAATGATGAACGTGTGGATCAGTCTGGAAGGATACTGGGGCTATTTCCACGTGGGATGGGAGACGCTGGCCTCTTTCCACAATTGCCGGTGGCTCAGTTGCCTGGTCAGGGGCACGAGGGCTCTTTTTGGTTTGGGTGGATGACACAGACCTTGTGTGAGAAGCCAGATTAAAACATCATTGCCCCAAAGATCGCTGCCACTATCAAGCAGATACACTGGGAGTTACTCCAACCATAAAGTCAGTGAATCAGCACCCTGGAGGAGAAAACGAGGGGGCCATGCAGTTGCTGCATGCAGATTTGAGATACCAGATGGCAGCCAGCAGGCGCAGTCGGGCTAAGATATGGAGTGTGTGACAACTTGAGTTGAAGGAAGCTGTAAAAAGCACCTGAAAAGCTTGCATGGTGCCCTGTTCCCACCACCAAATGTTTGCAAGACCCCCAGCTCTTCACAGGACCTCTGAGACATTGACACCGGAATATGGTGCAAACCTATGGAGGTTTTTTTATATTTAAGGCACTTGATCTCGTTTGTGTCTTTATCTCCTCTCAGAGATTCCAAATGAAACCATCCTGGGTGGGTTCCGGGATCTGGTTACGCTACTGTGGGGGGAACGGTGCAGGGATGAGGGGTGCAAGGGCTGTTGCGCTTTGGGCTGAGGCTGGAGGGTGCTGTCCTGGTCGTGCTTCAGCAAAGCAGCCGGGGATAGGTTGGAAGATTGTGGGGGCTGTTGCATTGTGGGCTGAAGGGCACTGTCACTATTGAAGATACTGAACAGTAGTGGACTCGGTGACACTTGAGGGACATCGCTCATTACCCGTCTTTGTCTGATCATTGCGGCATTGACTGTTATTATGTGGATGCAACCATGCAACCAATTCCTTTGCCACCTAGCAGTCCCTCTGTCAAATACATATTTCTCCAGTTTAAGAGAGAAGATTGTGGCGGGGCATTGTGTTAAAGGCCTTACAGAGATCCAGAGAGATTGCATCCATAGCTCTTTCCTTGTCCACTGAACTGGTCTCTCCATCACAGAAGGCCACTAGGGTAGTCAGGCAGCATATGCCCACTGTGTGCGCTCTCGAGGTTTCCTTTTGCGTGTCAGACAATTGAAGATGGTGCCTTTCTTTTTCTGTTATTGACTGGGGTCTCTAAGGATACTAATAGAAAGAACGTCCTTAAATTTCACACAAAAAAGAAGTGGGAAAAGAAAAGCTTCAGCCTCTCTGTTTATTGAAAGTGACTTGTTAGCCTTGGGATCCCCCAAGGGAGGTGAGCAGTTGTGTTGGCTGGAGGTCATGGGCGCAGTCACACTTCAGATTGGAGGTCATTGTCCTTCTCTCGCTCCTGAAGTTGCAGACTGTGCCCTGTGGAGGAAAGACAGGACAGAGGGACAGACACTTGTGAGACCTCTAGGGACTAGCCTGGAAGCTGCTGAAAGTGAGGGTTGGACTTGGGGGCAGCTGCATCTCTTCCTGTTCGGGATGGAAGACTTCAGCCTGCTTCCAAAATTGTGGGGGAGTCAGTGGCAAGGTTGGAGGCTTGGCAGGGCGCTGTGGCTTGGGCTGGAGGGTGGTGCCCTGCTCCTACTTCTTCGGGGAGGCTGGGAATGGGCTGGGTGGTCGTGGAGGCCTTTGTGGTTTGGACAAAGAGGCTGGAAATTGGGTGGGAGGGCGTGGGGGCTTCCTGGCAGTTTTCATCTTGACTCCTGAAGTGTCAGACCGGGCCCTGTGGAGAGAAGATGGATCAGAGTGACTCTCCTCCACAGCACGTCCCAGAGCTGGCAAGTCTCCCCACCACAGGCTGAGCTGCTGGTGATCTGACAAAACCCCCTGCAGAGCTTTCTGGCCAACCGCTACCTCACTACTCCACAGCTGCCCGGCAGGGAGGCTTTGTGGCTACCAGCAGACAACCAGGGAAGCACTAGGGGCATAAAATCAACAACTTACAGTTTCTTCTTAATGTATCGATGGATGGCAAAACAGAGCAACGCTATTCCAAGGGGCACGAAAATCAGTATCATGGATGTTCCTATCATACACTGCTTTCGCACATCTTGAGGACATAAACCTCCTGTGATACTCCGGCCGTTGGAATCGCTTGTGGTTAGGGTGCCAGCCACACCTGGAGGAGAAATTTGAAATGTTAGTGCATCCTGGTAAGCTTGCAGCATGTTTGATGTAGCAAGTTCTCTGTTTCACACCACTACTAGTGCCTGGAGCCATGGTCCCATCCTTTGGGATAGTTTGTCCCACAAAACCAAAGTCAGAAGGACAGAAGGAGAGCATGTGGAGAAGCGTGGCTGCTTGACCAATCCTTCCTTCAAGGGACACGGACAAAACCCATCCCTGCAGCAACAAGTGCCATCCTGAGTTCTCCCCTATCCCTGGGCAAGCTCCTACATGTGGAAGGACATAGCCAGGCCTTTCCAAGAGGTCCCGCAACTCTCCTTTCTCTTTCTGCCTTTTCTCCTATGCTGGCCCTGCTTGCTGGCACACCAGTTTTCAAAAGCCATCGCCAAATCAGGGACTCCACCAAGGTTGCTCCGCACCTGAGCCCGTTTGACAAAAGTCACATGTACTGCCGCAGGGGTCTTCTGCGGCCTTTGACAGTGCTCGTACTCCTCAGTCTGGAAGTGAGGGCTACGCTCTGGACCTCGACTCACAAGGAACACATGGCGCTTTGTGCTGCTTTTGTGTCTTGGGCCTCTGGGGACTCAAGGCAAGCTCAGGGATGCAGCTGCAGTGGGAGCTCGATTCGATCAAGAGTCACATTTCTCACCATGTGCAGAACAAGATCCAGATGCCTTGAACCCAAAACATTTCTGCTTTGGCTTAAGAAGTGACACGGAGTTGTTGATGACACACGGGAATGCTGACGGGGAACACTGGCTGACTGTGGGACAGCAATTACCTGCCCTGTGCTGGCCCTGCATTGCCTTGGCCTCTTCATCTGGCTTTGAGTCACTTCTTCCGCCTGGAAACACTTTCTCTGCCACAGCCTCCTGGTGCAGGTCTTGAGAAAGAAAGTGGCATGGGTGTATCAGATGCAACCTGCCCCGTTTGAAGCCCAGCACTGCTGCAGTGAGGCTCGGATCCTCGAATCCTTCCTGCTGCACAGGCCACAGCGTGTCCAGACGGACACCTAAAACCATCAGTTTCTGAGGCTTACTGCTAAAGCAGAGGGAAATCTACTCACCGAGACTTCTCTTCAGTTCCTCCACTATTTTCATCGCAGTTTCCAACTGATCCATCCCCTTTTTGCTTTCTTTTTCAGCCTTGTACTTTCCTGTTGGAGGACCTTAACAGAAAGGATTCATTTCAGTTTCAGGTGAATAAATTCCAGAAAACCGTTGCTCAATGTGTCAGGTCAGCAGAGACAAAGTACTCACCCCTGCGGTGCTTCCTGGGTGGGAACGTGGCATGCATCCAGTGAGCTGGGAAAGCCTTCCCTACAGGCACACCTGTAACCAAACAGCCAGAGAAGCTTCTGTCATTGGTTGGCATCTACCTTGACAGAACTGAATCACAGCAGCAGTGAGGGAATAGTGCAAGGAGAAGGACACACACACGCAGGTCTCCATCCCCTCCCTGCAGGGCCACCCCTCTGCTTGACCTTTTACCCTTTGATCTGGCAGCTCTGAAATGGATGAAAAAGCTACCACGTACCTGTGCGATCTCCTACAGGCTCACTCCTAGAACCCTTCCATGAAGCTGGATCTCCGTTGCCTGCTGGCACAGCTGCAAAGAAGTGCAGGAGACAGAAGAGTTCCCGTTACACAACTCAAGACACTTCTTCAGATCAGAGGGGCAGGGAGGGCAATTCAAAGCCAGGGTTACTCTAGGGAACACAGGGTATGTCGCACTTCGGGCTGAGGCCAGAAGCTGCTGTCCCGGTCCCACTTCAGCAAGGCTGCTGGGGTTGGCCTGGAGGTTTGTGGGGGCCTTTGCAGTTTTGGCTGAAAGGTGATGCCCTGCTTCTGCTGTACTTCTGGAGAACATGACTGTGCAACACCATAGCTAGGCAATAAGCTTGAAAACGGTTCTGTTGGTGGGTGACTGGGTATGAAGGAGTTGGAGCAGCCTGTAGAGATTGCAGGAGGCAGCCGGGAGCAGGGGCTGCAGAGTGAGAAGCAGTGCTGGTGATTGACTCCCTTGTCGTCAAACCTGCTTGGGACAGCCCTCAGGTCCTGGGCACACTCCATTCATGGGAGTCCCACACTTCTCTGCTTTCAACGTGGGCAATAACATTTTTAACCAATTACGTGCAGTTTTATAGGACACGCTTCCTCCTGCACAGCCTCAGTCCAGCTCTTGAGAATGGAAGTGGCATGGGTGCATCAGGTGGAACTGTTCCCGGTCAGGGAGATGGCACATGCAGGAGCCAATGCTTCTCAAAGACACCAATAAGGTTTACAAACAAGGCCTGGGCTTTTGGAGCCGATCCTTGACACTACAGGAACCAACAGCCACACCTGGGCTGGGAGACCAGGAAACTGCTCATGACCCTCTGATTTTCACTGTCCCTAGTGCAGTTTTGGCAAACTCTAGCGAGATGCTAAATGCCTTCTCTCAAAGAGGACAGGAAGAATCTCACGTCTGGCAAGCTAGGGAAACGGTCCTGATGAGAAGGGCCCATCTGAGAGGTGCTCACTCTCTTCCCAGTAAGCGCAGCAGCGATCACATGCGTTCCACCCCAGCACTTAGCTGTCATGTGGTGAATGGAGTACAGCTAAGAGGCCTGAAGAATCAACACCGCTACTGTACTTCCAACACTAGCAAAGGGCATCAGCACTGCTTGGGACCTTTCTCCTGCCTGGAAGTGGCCCAGGGAGAAAGCACGGAAGCGCTTGAGCTTTTCAGCACAGAGCAGGCCCTCAAATCTGTGCGCCAAGCTCTGCACAAACCTGCTCTGACCTGTGACAGTAAAGCTGGGGCAGCAGCTGCCCCTGGCACTCAGCTTGAACCAGAAGTGGCAGCAGAGGCTCTGCACCATCTCTGGGCCTGGCCAGCACCTCTATGCAAGGTGTGAAGCCCAGCACCGCTGCAGCGAGGCTCAGATCAGTCCCTTCCTGCTGCACAGGTCACAGCGTGTCCAGACGGACACCTAAAACCAGCAGTTTCTGAGGCTTACTGCTAAAGCAGAGGGAAGTCTACTCACCGAGTCTTCTCTTCAGTTCCTCCACTATTTTCGTCGCAGTTTCCAACTGATCCATCGCCTTTTTGCTTTCTTTTTCAGCCTTGTACTTTCCTGTTGGAGGACCTTAACAGAAAGGATTCATTTCAGTTTCAGGTGAATAAATTCCAGAAAACCGTTGCTCGATGTGTCAGGTCAGCAGAGACAAACTACTCACCCCTGCGGTGCTTCCTGGTTTGGAGCGTGGCATGCATCCAGCGAACTGGGAAAGCCTTCCCTACAGGCACACCTGTAACCAAACAGCCAGAGAAGCTTCTGTCATTGGTTGGCATCTACCTTGACAGAACTGAATCACAGCAACAGTAAGGGAATCATGCAAGGAGAAGGACACACACACACACACAAGCAGGTCTCCATCCCCTCCTGCACGGGCACCCCTCTGCTTGACCTTTGCCCTTTGATCTGGCAGCTCTGAAATGGATGAAAAAGCTACCACGTACCTGTGCGGTCTCCTACAGGCTCATTCCTAGTACCCTTCCATGAAGCTGGATCTCCGTTGCCTGCTGGCACAGCTGCAAAGAAGCGCAGGAGACAGAACAGTTCCCGTTACACAACTCAAGACACTTCTTCAGATCGGAGGGGCAGGGAGGGCAATTCAAAGCCAGGGTTACTCTACGGCACTCATCTCTCCTTTGCCTTCAGGAGCATGATGCAAAGAGTTTTCACGTGCCTGCAGCGGCACCATGTGAGGACCAAGCAGTCCACTTGCTGAGCTACTGGGAGACAGGACCCCCTGGATTTTGCAGCAGATCTAAACTCAACCCCAGCAAGCATCTGGCTCAGCAGCTGGCACTGGGAGCAGCTCTGTCCCCCAACATGCCAGTAAAGACTGCTTTGAAGGGCAAAGAACCCCAGGGCACAACACTGAGCTAGACTTGTTCCCTCTAGCTTATTCTCCATGTCTGTGCGTAAGGATCAATTTGCATTTCACGTCAAAAGAAGATGAAAAATGCAAATGTTCATTCCTTCCACTAACTTCCATGTGGTATTGCTCTCAGGCTCGAGGACTGGATCCCCTTGCTAATTTTCCTTAATAGTACCGTATTGCCAGCACTGTTGAAGATCGTATAACCTAACCTAATCACCCCCCTTTTTTTTTTTTTTCATTTCAATCAATCGAGTAGGTAAATGGGCTTTATTTTTCAAATGTTCTGTGAGGTAGAGTCATAAGAGTTGTTTTAGATATGTTTATCAAAAGCTTGTCTGTTTTTGTGATCTAAACAGAAGTTGGAGATGCAATACCGCATACTTTATATTTCAATTTGGTATTGAGAATAAATTTTTTACTATGGGGGTGGTCAGGCAGTGGAACAGGTTTCCCTTCCCCAGAGAAGCCATAGGAGCCCATGGAGGTATTCCAAGGCCCAGGTGGGTGAGGTTTTGAGACTTCCTTTTAGTGGAAGGGGTTCCCTGCCCACGGAAGGAATGTTGAAACAGAATGACCTTCAAGGTGCCTTCCGGCCCAAACTGTTCTAAGATTTGAGGAACTGCTTAGCTCTTGGTTCACTGAATGGACTCAGTTGGAATACTGTGAGATCCTGCAGTGCTGACAGTAATGCTTGTGACTGCCAGCAGACCTTGAAAAGTCACCAGGGCAGGCCAGTCACCTGTCCACAAAGTGCTGTTTACCCCAGAGCTCAAAATGTCCATGCCTGGCCTGCACTGAGAGCCTTTTGTCCTGCAAGCACTTTCTTCCCTCTGGAAATGTTGTTGTGGTCAAGCCATTGTCTTGCCTGGTACCTCAAGTGTTCTCCGCTAATGCCAGGCTGTTTCCAGGGTCAGAATTTTTCCATTTGATAAAATCATGGAATCATAGAATGGTTTTGGCTGGAAGGGACCTTAAAGGTCGTGAAACTCCAAAGCCTCTGCCATAGGCAATAACAGATTCTAAGTGGTGTCAGGAAAGAGCTGGTTATCATTCCTGAACGTTCTCGGGCAGTGCAGGAAGGGCAGGCCCTAAACGGTATGATCGGGTAACAAGCTTAAAGCAAAGAGAAGCAAGTGTTTTTCCAGGCGCGCTTGCCTACACCCCTACTCCCAGGGCTGTGGCATCCTGCGATGGAGCAGCCAGGCAGCTGGTAGGGAAGGGAAACATACCCTCCATCACCCAGCAACCAGCGGTGTCAGGGCTGGGGAGTGCGAGGGCTGTTGTGGATTGGGATGGATGATGCTGGCCCGGTCACTCAACTGTGAGGCACCAATGCCAGGGTAGGGAACACAGGGTATGTCGCACTTCGGGCTGAGGCCAGAAGCTGCTGTCCCGGTCCCACTTCAGCAAGGCTGCTGGGGTCGGCCTGGAGGTTTGTGGGGGCCTTTGCAGTTTTGGCTGAAAGGTGATGCCCTGCTTCTGCTGTACTTCTGGAGAACATGACTGTGCAACACCATAGCTAGGCAATAAGCTTGAAAACGGTTCTGTTGGTGGGTGACTGGGTATGAAGGAGTTGGAGCAGCCTGTAGAGATTGCAGGAGGCAGCCGGGAGCAGGGGCTGCAGAGTGAGAAGCAGTGCTGGTGATTGACTCCCTTGTCGTCAAACCTGCTTGGGACAGCCCTCAGGTCCTGGGCACACTCCATTCATGTGAGTCCCACACTTCTCTGCTTTCAACGTGGGCAATAACATTTTTAACCAATTACGTGCAGTTTTATAGGACACGCTTCCTCCTGCACAGCCTCAGTCCAGCTCTTGAGAATGGAAGTGGCATGGGTGCATCAGGTGGAACTGTTCCCGGTCAGGGAGATGGCACATGCAGGAGCCAATGCTTCTCAAAGACACCAATAAGGTTTACAAACAAGGCCTGGGCTTTTGGAGCCGATCCTTGACACTACAGGAACCAACAGCCACACCTGGGCTGGGAGACCAGGAAACTGCTCATGACCTTCTGATTTTCACTGTCCCTAGTGCAGTTTTGGCAAACTCTAGCGAGATGCTAAATGCCTTCTCTCAAAGAGGACAGGAAGAATCTCACGTCTGGCAAGCTAGGGAAACGGTCCTGATGAGAAGGGCCCCTCTGAGAGGTGCTCACTCTCTTCCCAGTAAGCACAGCAGCGATCACATGCGTTCCACCCCAGCACTTAGCTGTCATGTGGTGAATGGAGTACAGCTAAGAGGCCTGAAGAATCAACACCGCTACTGTACTTCCAACACTAGCAAAGGGCATCAGCACTGCTTGGGACCTTTCTCCTGCCTGGAAGTGGCCCAGGGAGAAAGCACGGAAGCGCTTGAGCTTTTCAGCACAGAGCAGGCCCTCAAATCTGTGCGCCAAGCTCTGCACAAACCTGCTCTGACCTGTGACAGTAAAGCTGGGGCAGCAGCTGCCCCTGGCACTCAGCTTGAACCAGAAGTGGCAGCAGAGGCTCTGCACCATCTCTGGGCCTGGCCAGCACCTCTATGCAAGGTGTGAAGCCCAGCACCGCTGCAGCGAGGCTCAGATCAGTCCCTTCCTGCTGCACAGGTCACAGCGTGTCCAGACGGACACCTAAAACCAGCAGTTTCTGAGGCTTACTGCTAAAGCAGAGGGAAGTCTACTCACCGAGACTTCTCTTCAGTTCCTCCACTATTTTCATCGCAGTTTCCAACTGATCCATCGCCTTTTTGCTTTCTTTTTCAGCCTTGTACTTTCCTGTTGGAGGACCTTAACAGAAAGGATTCATTTCAGTTTCAGGTGAATAAATTCCAGAAAACCGTTGCTCGATGTGTCAGGTCAGCAGAGACAAACTACTCACCCCTGCGGTGCTTCCTGGTTTGGAGCGTGGCATGCATCCAGCGAACTGGGAAAGCCTTCCCTACAGGCACACCTGTAACCAAACAGCCAGAGAAGCTTCTGTCATTGGTTGGCATCTACCTTGACAGAACTGAATCACAGCAACAGTAAGGGAATCATGCAAGGAGAAGGACACACACACACACACAAGCAGGTCTCCATCCCCTCCTGCACGGGCACCCCTCTGCTTGACCTTTGCCCTTTGATCTGGCAGCTCTGAAATGGATGAAAAAGCTACCACGTACCTGTGCGGTCTCCTACAGGCTCACTCCTAGTACCCTTCCATGAGGCTGGATCTCCGTTGCCTGCTGGCACAGCTGCAAAGAAGCGCAGGAGACAGAACAGTTCCCGTTACACAACTCAAGACACTTCTTCAGATCAGAGGGGCAGGGAGGGCAATTCAAAGCCAGGGTTACTCTACGGCACTCATCTCTCCTTTGCCTTCAGGAGCATGATGCAAAGAGTTTTCACGTGCCTGCAGCGGCACCATGTGAGGACCAAACAGTCCACTTGCTGAGCTACTGGGAGACAGGACCCCCTGGATTTTGCAGCAGATCTGAACTCAACCCCAGCAAGCATCTGGCTCAGCAGCTGGCACTGGGAGCAGCTCTGTCCCCCAACATGCCAGTAAAGACTGCTTTGAAGGGCAAAGAACCCCAGGGCACAACACTGAGCCAGATTTGTTCAACATCAAGAAGAACGTAAAGAGAAGATTTTGCCACACTGTCAATGGATCCTCTGGCAGGAGTGGTCTTTTGAGAAATTGTCTCCATTAGGACCCAAGGGCTCCAAACCAATATCCTGCCATATAGAGGCATAATAATTGCCTCAACGTTCACCTACAAGCAAGTACAGATAAAAAATGTCTCCATGACATGTTGCGAGCACCTGCTGTCTTAGAGATCTTCAGGCACTGCCAGGGAGGTTAGGCAGCATCGTGCGAGACAAACGTCTTTTTTAGTTGCCGAAGCTGCAGAGAGTCCTTGTCTGACACTTGGCAACTCCCTAAGACCCCTTCCCAGGCTATGTGCAGCACCACTTGAGGAGTCGAGGGGTCAGTGTACGGCTCCTCAGAGCTTTCTTACCTGCAGAGCTCTCACACACACAGAGGAAACCCTTGCTAAAGCACTGAAGGATAAAAGCCACCATCCACGCTTCTCAGGGAGAAGAGCCCACTGGCTCCCAAAAGGCTGCGCCAATACCACGCTCTTACCTGCTTCCGACACTCGCAGTGGAGCAGCCTGGCCTGCCCTTGCATGCAGGGCCACTAGGATGAGGACCACAAAGAGGAGGCAGCGGATGGGGGTCATGGTCCCCTGCACTACCACCATGCTGCTACTGCTGCTGCTGCTGCTGCTGCTGCTGCTGCTGCAGTTGTGATGTTTGGGGGTTAAGTGCTTGGCTTTTCTAGTCAGCACAGCACCGCAGGGCTCTATGACCTCACAGCCCTGCTGAGACCTCCCACGGACAGGAGTACATCTCGTGTGGCACCTGCATGCAAGGACAAGGACCTGCTCTGGACCTCGGCTCACAGGTGCACGTTCCTTTGTGCTGCTTTTGTGCCTTTGGCCTCTGGGGTCTCAAGGCAAGCTCTGAGATGCAGCCGTACTGGGAGCTGGATTAGATTAAGAGGACAGCAGGGATTGGTAGATTCCTGCTATGACCACTCATCCCTTGACTCAGATTTCCCATGGGGGTGTCCCATACAGAAACCAACCAGCTCCAGTTCTTAGGCCGCTTAGAAGTATTCTTTACAGTCCCACAAAGCAAGACATGGAAGGGAGTGAATAAAACCAGACAACTGTCTGTGCAGGCCTTGTCAAATCAAGGAAGAAGTACTCCATTCCCATAATGACACACATGGCTCCTTTCCTTCTTGTGGGAAAAAGAAAACAAGCAAAAGGTCTGTCTTTTATGGCCTTTCCCAAGTCAGGCAGCAGCTTGTATGAATACAAGCAGGAAGCCTCAAGCCCACTTGGCACACAAAATAGGTGTGCAAAAGATACCCTTTTCCCCGTAGAGATGACAGTCTTGTGCTGGTTTGTACAAACCACTGCGACTTGAAGGCTGCACCCTTGGGACTTCCCCTGAAGACACTAATTCTTCTCCTTGGTGGAAGCATAAGCCAACATATGCTGAAACCTACGGAGGTCTGACTTTTAGAGGTGTCATGAGCGTCTCATTGCCTGTATGAGGATGCCAGTATGGACCTCTCTAAGCAACTTAGGTGGTGCAATTGTCTCCCTCACCCTCCTCACTTCCGATAACCTTCAGTTGCCCTCCCCACTCCCACCCAGTTCCAGGTGGTAACTAGATTTTATTTCTCTGAAGGGAAGCTGAGAGTTAATTCACGATTGTTGTGGGTATCTTCTGGCATCCCAGCCCAAACAACACATTCTTTTTTCATTGTTGTCCACCTTCTTGTTTCTAATGTTGAGACAAGCCACAATTGTTATTTACGTACATGACACACAGTAATGCTCAGCTCTCTTGCCTGCTGCTTAACAGTCAGCGTGTGCTGGTATGTGTTTGTGTGTTTGAAAACGCAGGGGCGATCTACCAGTTAAAAACCTGGAAGAACGCTGGAGTAAGGGAATAAAATTTAGTTGCTATGGTGCTTCTGAACCTCTCATTTCTAGTCCTTGTAATCACTAGAGCAGAGTCCCGTTTAGCCTGTGGTACTAATTTGCTTTCTAAAACTCCCACTTCCTGTGAGAACTTTGGCACTGCATTAGAAGGCATGTGAGATGACGGTCGTAGATGAAACTTTCTGTTGTCAAACAAAGTAATCATCTACATTTTTGCTCTCTCGAGGTATACGTTTTTCTGCAAGTGCGTCATTATTTTAGAGATAGATGCTATAGGCAGAAAAGTATCTCAAAGAGTACGCCTGGCACTTCTAAAACGGAATAAGGTATCAGTATCTTGAAATGCCACATGTATCCTTCATCCTTTAAACTATATGCCAATAGGAAAATCCACAATGTTTCAGCAGGAAAACATATACAAGAGTTAGGTAGGTGTAACAGAGAACACAGAAAAGTAGCACAGGCTTCCTTAGCCGGAAAAGCAGAGCAAAATGCACCGTACGTGTACTCAAATGTATCAGCCGTGCCAGAACACCAAATATAATGATATGATATCCTGCCACGCAGCTGTAGAACATATCTAGGATCAAGCAGAGATGAGAAGCGTTTCCATCCCATGTTGGGACCCCCCTGCTCTCTTAGAGATCTTGAGGCACTGCAAGGGGAGTCAGGTAATGACGTGGGAAGCAGCCGTGAGTCAAGGTCACCAAAACTGCAGAGGGGCCTTGGCTCACACTTGGCATCTCCCCAACTCCCCTTCCCCGACCACGTGTAGTGCTCCTTAATGTTCCTGGGCAAGGAAGAGGCACTAGCTGCCCTCCAGGGTTAAAGGACCTCGTAGCACCCCAAGCAGGTGATAAGCTTGAGAACAGAAGTTTGGGTGGGTGGTTGGGTACAAGCGAGGTTGAGCGGCCTGAACAGGCTGCAGGAGCCAGCTGGGAGCAGGGACTGCAGAGCGAGGAACAGCATTGGCCGTTGACTCCCACGTTGTCCAACCTGCTTGGGCCAGCCCTCACGCCCTGGACACGCTCCATTCCAGCAAGCTCTACATCAGGCTTCTTTGCTTGGTGCCCAATTCATCCGAGGTCAAAAAGGGGACTAGTATTTTGTGAGCAAGTCTCCCTAGCTGGAGGTCCACAGCCTGATGATCCCACTGCAATAGGTGTTCCCCCAGCCCATGGACCCTCACCAGTCAGTATGAGCGGCCAGGCCAGGCCCCTGTCACTGCGTGCCACACCATGCAGTGATCAGGTTGTCATCGTTGTCTGTTGCCAACCATGGCCATGGTCAATCCCCAGCCCCTCGGGATCCTGCAGCTGGTCAGAGGAGTTTTGTGCCTGCCTGGCTTGTGGCTGCTCACGCCGTGAGAACTTACGGCTGCGCTGGGTTGGAGCTCAGCCAGCGCTGGTGCCTGACGGGGTTTGGTGTTTCTGCCAGGCAGGCACTTGTGAGACAGCTCTGTCCCTCTTGATTTGCAACTAAATTCTTGATGCCCAAAGCAGTCGCTTAGCGTTCTGTTGGTGCACCCCAACCTCTAGGGACTAGCCGTGAAAGTGATGAACGTGTGGATCAGTCTGGAAGGATACTGGGGCTATTTCCACGTGGGATGGGAGACGCTGGCCTCTTTCCACAATTGCCGGTGGCTCAGTTGCCTGGTCAGGGGCACGAGGGCTCTTTTTGGTTTGGGTGGATGACACAGACCTTGTGTGAGAAGCCAGATTAAAACATCATTGCCCCAAAGATCGCTGCCACTATCAAGCAGATACACTGGGAGTTACTCCAACCATAAAGTCAGTGAATCAGCACCCTGGAGGAGAAAACGAGGGGGCCATGCAGTTGCTGCATGCAGATTTGAGATACCAGATGGCAGCCAGCAGGCGCAGTCGGGCTAAGATATGGAGTGTGTGACAACTTGAGTTGAAGGAAGCTGTAAAAAGCACCTGAAAAGCTTGCATGGTGCCCTGTTCCCACCACCAAATGTTTGCAAGGCCCCCAGCTCTTCACAGGACCTCTGAGACATTGACACCGGAATATGGTGCAAACCTATGGAGGTTTTTTTTTTATATTTAAGGCGCTTGATCTCGTTTGTGTCTTTATCTCCTCTCAGAAATTCCAAATGAAACCATCCTGGGTGGGTTCCGGGATCTGGTTACGCTACTGTGGGGGGAACGGTGCAGGGATGAGGGGTGCAAGGGCTGTTGCGCTTTGGGCTGAGGCTGGAGGGTGCTGTCCTGGTCGTGCTTCAGCAAAGCAGCCGGGGATAGGTTGGAAGATTGTGGGGGCTGTTGCATTGTGGGCTGAAGGGCACTGTCACTATTGAAGATACTGAACAGTAGTGGACTCGGTGACACTTGAGGGACATCGCTCATTACCCGTCTTTGTCTGATCATTGCGGCATTGACTGTTATTATGTGGATGCAACCATGCAACCAATTCCTTTGCCACCTAGCAGTCCCTCTGTCAAATACATATTTCTCCAGTTTAAGAGAGAAGATTGTGGTGGGGCATTGTGTTAAAGGCCTTACAGAGATCCAGAGAGATTGCATCCATAGGTCTTTCCTTGTCCACTGAACTGGTCTCTCCATCACAGAAGGCCACTAGGGTAGTCAGGCAGCATATGCCCACTGTGTGCGCTCTCGAGGTTTCCTTTTGCGTGTCAGACAATTGAAGATGGTGCCTTTCTTTTTCTGTTATTGACTGGGGTCTCTAAGGATACTAATAGAAAGAACGTCCTTAAATTTCACACAAAAAAGAAGTGGGAAAAGAAAAGCTTCAGCCTCTCTGTTTATTGAAAGTGACTTGTTAGCCTTGGGATCCCCCAAGGGAGGTGAGCAGTTGTGCTGGCTGGAGGTCATGGGTGCAGTCACACTTCAGATTGGAGGTCATTGTCCTTGTCTCGCTCCTGAAGTTGCAGACTGTGCCCTGTGGAGGAAAGACAGGACAGAGGGACAGACACTTGTGAGACCTCTAGGGACTAGCCTGGAAGCTGCTGAAAGTGCGGGTTGGACTTGGGGGCAGCTGCATCTCTTCCTGTTCGGGATGGAAGACTTCAGCCTGCTTCCAAAATTGTGGGGGAGTCAGTGGCAAGGTTGGAGGCTTGGCAGGGCGCTGTGGCTTGGGCTGGAGGGTGGTGCCCTGCTCCTACTTCTTCGGGGAGGCTGGGAATGGGCTGGGTGGTCGTGGAGGCCTTTGTGGTTTGGACGAAGAGGCTGGAAATTGGGTGGGAGGGCGTGGGGGCTTCCTGGCAGTTTTCATCTTGACTCCTGAAGTGTCAGACCGGGCCCTGTGGAGAGAAGATGGATCAGAGTGACTCTCCTCCACAGCACGTCCCAGAGCTGGCAAGTCTCCCCACCACAGGCTGAGCTGCTGGTACTCCTCATGGCACCACCAAGCAGCAGGGCTCAATCAGGCAATCCACTAGAACGAGCAGGCACTGCTGTCATCTCACTTTTGAGGGCAATCTCATTCCCTTCTTTTTCTTGTCCTGACCTTGTTTCACCTACACCCACCACTCCTGGGGGCTGCTTCTGTCCAGGCCCCAGTATCTATGAAGTAGGATGTTAGTTTAGACATTCTTTATCGTTGATCGATTCTTGACTCTTGATTGATTCTCTTGAGTCTGTTCAAGTATTAGTTACGAGCACACCTCTCCCCTCCCTCATGGTGTGATAGCGAGGCCGTGCCCCCTTGCCACGCTCTGCCCGCGCTCTGCTCGCTGCTGCCTCCATGCTTCACTCCTGCCCCATCTCGGCCGCTCCTGTGGGGCTACTCCTGGGAGCTGCTCCTGGCCAGACACGGTCACTTAGAGCTTATAGTGGCTCCTGTCAGAAGGGGCTCCTGAGAAGGCGCCCCAGCAATTACGAGGCCAAGGGAATCATCTGACAAAACCCCCTGCAGAGCTTTCTGGCCAACCGCTACCTCACCACTCCACAGCTGCCCGGCAGAGAGGCTTTGTGGCTACCAGCAGACAGCCAGGGAAGCACTAGGGGCATAAAATCAACAACTTACAGTTTCTTCTTAATGTATCGATGGATGGCAAAACAGAGCAACGCTATTCCAAGGGGCACGAAAATCAGTATCATGGATGTTCCTATCATACACTGCTTTCGCACATCTTGAGGACATAAACCTCCTGTGATACTCCGGCCGTTGGAATCGCTTGTGGTTAGGGTGCCAGCCACACCTGGAGGAGAAATTTGAAATGTTAGTGCATCCTGGTAAGCTTGCAGCATGTTTGATGTAGCAAGTTCTCTGTTTCACACCACTACTAGTGCCTGGAGCCATGGTCCCATCCTTTGGGATAGTTTGTCCCACAAAACCAAAGTCAGAAGGACAGAAGGAGAGCATGTGGAGGAGCGTGGCTGCTTGACCAATCCTTCCTTCAAGGGACACGGACAAAACCCATCCCTGCAGCAACAAGTGCCATCCTGAGTTCTCCCCTATCCCTGGGCAAGCTCCTACATGTGGAAGGACATAGCCAGGCCTTTCCAAGAGGTCCCGCAACTCTCCTTTCTCTTTCTGCCTTTTCTCCTATGCTGGCCCTGCTTGCTGGCACACCAGTTTTCAAAAGCCATCGCCAAATCAGGGACTCCACCAAGGTTGCTCCGCACCTGAGCCCGTTTGACAAAAGTCACATGTACTGCCGCAGGGGTCTTCTGCGGCCTTTGACAGTGCTCGTACTCCTCAGTCTGGAAGTGAGGGCTACGCTCTGGACCTCGACTCACAAGGAACACATGGCGCTTTGTGCTGCTTTTGTGTCTTGGGCCTCTGGGGACTCAAGGCAAGCTCAGGGATGCAGCTGCAGTGGGAGCTCGATTCGATCAAGAGTCACATTTCTCACCATGTGCAGAACAAGATCCAGATGCCTTGAACCCAAAACATTTCTGCTTTGGCTTAAGAAGTGACACGGAGTTGTTGATGACACACGGGAATGCTGACGGGGAACACTGGCTGACTGTGGGACAGCAATTACCTGCCCTGTGCTGGCCCTGCATTGCCTTGGCCTCTTCATCTGGCTTTGAGTCACTTCTTCCGCCTGGAAACACTTTCTCTGCCACAGCCTCCTGGTGCAGGTCTTGAGAAAGAAAGTGGCATGGGTGTATCAGATGCAACCTGCCCCGTTTGAAGCCCAGCACTGCTGCAGTGAGGCTCGGATCCTCGAATCCTTCCTGCTGCACAGGCCACAGCGTGTCCAGACGGACACCTAAAACCAGCAGTTTCTGAGGCTTACTGCTAAAGCAGAGGGAAATCTACTCACCGAGACTTCTCTTCAGTTCCTCCACTATTTTCATCGCAGTTTCCAACTGATCCATCCCCTTTTTGCTTTCTTTTTCAGCCTTGTACTTTCCTGTTGGAGGACCTTAACAGAGAGGATTCATTTCAGTTTCAGGTGAATAAATTCCAGAAAACCGTTGCTCAATGTGTCAGGTCAGCAGAGACAAACTACTCACCCCTGCGGTGCTTCCTGGGTGGGAACGTGGCATGCATCCAGTGAGCTGGGAAAGCCTTCCCTACAGGCACACCTGTAACCAAACAGCCAGAGAAGCTTCTGTCATTGGTTGGCATCTACCTTGACAGAACTGAATCACAGCAGCAGTGAGGGAATAGTGCAAGGAGAAGGACACACACACGCAGGTCTCCATCCCCTCCCTGCAGGGCCACCCCTCTGCTTGACCTTTTACCCTTTGATCTGGCAGCTCTGAAATGGATGAAAAAGCTACCACGTACCTGTGCGATCTCCTACAGGCTCACTCCTAGAACCCTTCCATGAAGCTGGATCTCCGTTGCCTGCTGGCACAGCTGCAAAGAAGCGCAGGAGACAGAAGAGTTCCCGTTACACAACTCAAGACACTTCTTCAGATCAGAGGGGCAGGGAGGGCAATTCAAAGCCAGGGTTACTCTAGGGAACACAGGGTATGTCGCACTTCGGGCTGAGGCCAGAAGCTGCTGTCCTGGTCCCACTTCAGCAAGGCTGCTGGGGTTGGCCTGGAGGTTTGTGGGGGCCTTTGCAGTTTTGGCTGAAAGGTGATGCCCTGCTTCTGCTGTACTTCTGGAGAACATGACTGTGCAACACCATAGCTAGGCAATAAGCTTGAAAACGGTTCTGTTGGTGGGTGACTGGGTATGAAGGAGTTGGAGCAGCCTGTAGAGATTGCAGGAGGCAGCCGGGAGCAGGGGCTGCAGAGTGAGAAGCAGTGCTGGTGATTGACTCCCTTGTCGTCAAACCTGCTTGGGACAGCCCTCAGGTCCTGGGCACACTCCATTCATGGGAGTCCCACACTTCTCTGCTTTCAACGTGGGCAATAACATTTTTAACCAATTACGTGCAGTTTTATAGGACACGCTTCCTCCTGCACAGCCTCAGTCCAGCTCTTGAGAATGGAAGTGGCATGGGTGCATCAGGTGGAACTGTTCCCGGTCAGGGAGATGGCACATGCAGGAGCCAATGCTTCTCAAAGACACCAATAAGGTTTACAAACAAGGCCTGGGCTTTTGGAGCCGATCCTTGACACTACAGGAACCAACAGCCACACCTGGGCTGGGAGACCAGGAAACTGCTCATGACCTTCTGATTTTCACTGTCCCTAGTGCAGTTTTGGCAAACTCTAGCGAGATGCTAAATGCCTTCTCTCAAAGAGGACAGGAAGAATCTCACGTCTGGCAAGCTAGGGAAACGGTCCTGATGAGAAGGGCCCCTCTGAGAGGTGCTCACTCTCTTCCCAGTAAGCACAGCAGCGATCACATGCGTTCCACCCCAGCACTTAGCTGTCATGTGGTGAATGGAGTACAGCTAAGAGGCCTGAAGAATCAACACCGCTACTGTACTTCCAACACTAGCAAAGGGCATCAGCACTGCTTGGGACCTTTCTCCTGCCTGGAAGTGGCCCAGGGAGAAAGCACGGAAGCGCTTGAGCTTTTCAGCACAGAGCAGGCCCTCAAATCTGTGCGCCAAGCTCTGCACAAACCTGCTCTGACCTGTGACAGTAAAGCTGGGGCAGCAGCTGCCCCTGGCACTCAGCTTGAACCAGAAGTGGCAGCAGAGGCTCTGCACCATCTCTGGGCCTGGCCAGCACCTCTATGCAAGGTGTGAAGCCCAGCACCGCTGCAGCGAGGCTCAGATCAGTCCCTTCCTGCTGCACAGGTCACAGCGTGTCCAGACGGACACCTAAAACCAGCAGTTTCTGAGGCTTACTGCTAAAGCAGAGGGAAGTCTACTCACCGAGTCTTCTCTTCAGTTCCTCCACTATTTTCGTCGCAGTTTCCAACTGATCCATCGCCTTTTTGCTTTCTTTTTCAGCCTTGTACTTTCCTGTTGGAGGACCTTAACAGAAAGGATTCATTTCAGTTTCAGGTGAATAAATTCCAGAAAACCGTTGCTCGATGTGTCAGGTCAGCAGAGACAAACTACTCACCCCTGCGGTGCTTCCTGGTTTGGAGCGTGGCATGCATCCAGCGAACTGGGAAAGCCTTCCCTACAGGCACACCTGTAACCAAACAGCCAGAGAAGCTTCTGTCATTGGTTGGCATCTACCTTGACAGAACTGAATCACAGCAACAGTAAGGGAATCATGCAAGGAGAAGGACACACACACACACACAAGCAGGTCTCCATCCCCTCCTGCACGGGCACCCCTCTGCTTGACCTTTGCCCTTTGATCTGGCACCTCTGAAATGGATGAAAAAGCTACCACGTACCTGTGCGGTCTCCTACAGGCTCACTCCTAGTACCCTTCCATGAGGCTGGATCTCCGTTGCCTGCTGGCACAGCTGCAAAGAAGCGCAGGAGACAGAAGAGTTCCCGTTGCACAACTCAAGACACTTCTTCAGATCAGAGGGGCAGGGAGGGCAATTCAAAGCCAGGGTTACTCTACGGCACTCATCTCTCCTTTGCCTTCAGGAGCATGATGCAAAGAGTTTTCACGTGCCTGCAGCGGCACCATGTGAGGACCAAACAGTCCACTTGCTGAGCTACTGGGAGACAGGACCCCCTGGATTTTGCAGCAGATCTGAACTCAACCCCAGCAAGCATCTGGCTCAGCAGCTGGCACTGGGAGCAGCTCTGTCCCCCAACATGCCAGTAAAGACTGCTTTGAAGGGCAAAGAACCCCAGGGCACAACACTGAGCCAGATTTGTTCAACATCAAGAAGAACGTAAAGAGAAGATTTTGCCACACTGTCAATGGATCCTCTGGCAGGAGTGGTCTTTTGAGAAATTGTCTCCATTAGGACCCAAGGGCTCCAAACCAATATCCTGCCATATAGAGGCATAATAATTGCCTCAACCTTCACCTACAAGCAAGTACAGATAAAAAATGTCTCCATGACATGTTGCGAGCACCTGCTGTCTTAGAGATCTTCAGGCACTGCCAGGGAGGTTAGGCAGCATCGTGCGAGACAAACGTCTTTTTTAGTTGCCGAAGCTGCAGAGAGTCCTTGTCTGACACTTGGCAACTCCCTAAGACCCCTTCCCAGGCTATGTGCAGCACCACTTGAGGAGTCGAGGGGTCAGTGTACGGCTCCTCAGAGCTTTCTTACCTGCAGAGCTCTCACACACACAGAGGAAACCCTTGCTAAAGCACTGAAGGATAAAAGCCACCATCCACGCTTCTCAGGGAGAAGAGCCCACTGGCTCCCAAAAGGCTGCGCCAATACCACGCTCTTACCTGCTTCCGACACTCGCAGTGGAGCAGCCTGGCCTGCCCTTGCATGCAGGGCCACTAGGATGAGGACCACAAAGAGGAGGCAGCGGATGGGGGTCATGGTCCCCTGCACTACCACCATGCTGCTACTGCTGCTGCTGCTGCTGCTGCTGCTGCTGCTGCTGCTGCTGCTGCTGCAGTTGTGATGTTTGGGGGCTAAGTGCTTGGCTTTTCTAGTCAGCACAGCACCGCAGGGCTCTATGACCTCACAGCCCTGCTGAGACCTCCCACGGACAGGAGTACATCTCGTGTGGCACCTGCATGCAAGGACAAGGACCTGCTCTGGACCTCGGCTCACAGGTGCACGTTCCTTTGTGCTGCTTTTGTGCCTTTGGCCTCTGGGGTCTCAAGGCAAGCTCTGAGATGCAGCCGTACTGGGAGCTGGATTAGATTAAGAGGACAGCAGGGATTGGTAGATTCCTGCTATGACCACTCATCCCTTGACTCAGATTTCCCATGGGGGTGTCCCATACAGAAACCAACCAGCTCCAGTTCTTAGGCCGCTTAGAAGTATTCTTTACAGTCCCACAAAGCAAGACATGGAAGGGAGTGAATAAAACCAGACAACTGTCTGTGCAGGCCTTGTCAAATCAAGGAAGAAGTACTCCATTCCCATAATGACACACATGGCTCCTTTCCTTCTTGTGGGAAAAAGAAAACAAGCAAAAGGTCTGTCTTTTATGGCCTTTCCCAAGTCAGGCAGCAGCTTGTATGAATACAAGCAGGAAGCCTCAAGCCCACTTGGCACACAAAATAGGTGTGCAAAAGATACCCTTTTCCCCGTAGAGATGACAGTCTTGTGCTGGTTTGTACAAACCACTGCGACTTGAAGGCTGCACCCTTGGGACTTCCCCTGAAGACACTAATTCTTCTCCTTGGTGGAAGCATAAGCCAACATATGCTGAAACCTACGGAGGTCTGACTTTTAGAGGTGTCATGAGCGTCTCATTGCCTGTATGAGGATGCCAGTATGGACCTCTCTAAGCAACTTAGGTGGTGCAATTGTCTCCCTCACCCTCCTCACTTCCGATAACCTTCAGTTGCCCTCCCCACTCCCACCCAGTTCCAGGTGGTAACTAGATTTTATTTCTCTGAAGGGAAGCTGAGAGTTAATTCACGATTGTTGTGGGTATCTTCTGGCATCCCAGCCCAAACAACACATTCTTTTTTCATTGTTGTCCACCTTCTTGTTTCTAATGTTGAGACAAGCCACAATTGTTATTTACGTACATGACACACAGTAATGCTCAGCTCTCTTGCCTGCTGCTTAACAGTCAGCGTGTGCTGGTATGTGTTTGTGTGTTTGAAAACGCAGGGGCGATCTACCAGTTAAAAACCTGGAAGAACGCTGGAGTAAGGGAATAAAATTTAGTTGCTATGGTGCTTCTGAACCTCTCATTTCTAGTCCTTGTAATCACTAGAGCAGAGTCCCGTTTAGCCTGTGGTACTAATTTGCTTTCTAAAACTCCCACTTCCTGTGAGAACTTTGGCACTGCATTAGAAGGCATGTGAGATGACGGTCATAGATGAAACTTTCTGTTGTCAAACAAAGTAATCATCTACATTTTTGCTCTCTCGAGGTATACGTTTTTCTGCAAGTGCGTCATTATTTTAGAGATAGATGCTATAGGCAGAAAAGTATCTCAAAGAGTACGCCTGGCACTTCTAAAACAGAATAAGGTATCAGTATCTTGAAATGCCACATGTATCCTTCATCCTTTAAACTATATGCCAATAGGAAAATCCACAATGTTTAAGCAGGAAAACATATACAAGAGTTAGGTAGGTGTAACAGAGAACACAGAAAAGTAGCACAGGCTTCCTTAGCCGGAAAAGCAGAGCAAAATGCACCGTACGTGTACTCAAATGTATCAGCCGTGCCAGAACACCAAATATAATGATATGATATCCTGCCACGCAGCTGTAGAACATATCTAGGATCAAGCAGAGATGAGAAGCGTTTCCATCCCATGTTGGGACCCCCCTGCTCTCTTAGAGATCTTGAGGCACTGCAAGGGGAGTCAGGTAATGACGTGGGAAGCAGCCGTGAGTCAAGGTCACCAAAACTGCAGAGAGGCCTTGGCTCACACTTGGCATCTCCCCAACTCCCCTTCCCCGACCACGTGTAGTGCTCCTTAATGTTCCTGGGCAAGGAAAAGGCACTAGCTGCCCTCCAGGGTTAAAGGACCTCGTAGCACCCCAAGCAGGTGATAAGCTTGAGAACAGAAGTTTGGGTGGGAGGTTGGGTACGAGCGAGGTTGAGCGGCCTGAACAGGCTGCAGGAGCCAGCTGGGAGCAGGGACTGCAGAGCGAGGAACAGCATTGGCCGTTGACTCCCACGTTGTCCAACCTGCTTGGGCCAGCCCTCACGCCCTGGACACGCTCCATTCCAGCAAGCTCTACATCAGGCTTCTTTGCTTGGTGCCCAATTCATCCGAGGTCAAAAAGGGGACTAGTATTTTGTGAGCAAGTCTCCCTAGCTGGAGGTCCACAGCCTGATGATCCCACTGCAATAGATGTTCCCCCAGCCCATGGACCCTCACCAGTCAGTATGAGCGGCCAGGCCAGGCCCCTGTCACTGCGTGCCACACCATGCAGTGATCAGGTTGTCATCGCTGTCTGTTGCCAACCATGGCCATGGTCAATCCCCAGCCCCTCGGGATCCTGCGGCTGGTCAGAGGAGCCTTGTGCCTGCCTGGCTTGTGGCTGCTCACGCCGTGAGAACTTACGGCTGCACTGGGTTGGAGCTCAGCCAGCGCTGGTGCCTGACGGGGTTTGGTGTTTCTGCCAGGCAGGCACTTGTGAGACAGCTCTGTCCCTCTTGATTTGCAACTAAATTCTTGATGCCCAAAGCAGTCGCTTAGCGTTCTGTTGGTGCACCCCAACCTCTAGGGACTAGCCGTGAAAATGATGAACGTGTGGATCAGTCTGGAAGGATACTGGGGCTATTTCCACGTGGGATGGGAGACGCTGGCCTCTTTCCACAATTGCCGGTGGCTCAGTTGCCTGGTCAGGGGCACGAGGGCTCTTTTTGGTTTGGGTGGATGACACAGACCTTGTGTGAGAAGCCAGATTAAAACATCATTGCCCCAAAGATCGCTGCCACTATCAAGCAGATACACTGGGAGTTACTCCAACCATAAAGTCAGTGAATCAGCACCCTGGAGGAGAAAACGAGGGGGCCATGCAGTTGCTGCATGCAGATTTGAGATACCAGATGGCAGCCAGCAGGCGCAGTCGGGCTAAGATATGGAGTGTGTGACAACTTGAGTTGAAGGAAGCTGTAAAAAGCACCTGAAAAGCTTGCATGGTGCCCTGTTCCCACCACCAAATGTTTGCAAGGCCCCCAGCTCTTCACAGGACCTCTGAGACATTGACACCGGAATATGGTGCAAACCTATGGAGGTTTTTTTTTTATATTTAAGGCACTTGATCTCGTTTGTGTCTTTATCTCCTCTCAGAGATTCCAAATGAAACCATCCTGGGTGGGTTCCGGGATCTGGTTACGCTACTGTGGGGGGAACGGTGCAGGGATGAGGGGTGCAAGGGCTGTTGCGCTTTGGGCTGAGGCTGGAGGGTGCTGTCCTGGTCGTGCTTCAGCAAAGCAGCCGGGGATAGGTTGGAAGATTGTGGGGGCTGTTGCATTGTGGGCTGAAGGGCACTGTCACTATTGAAGATACTGAACAGTAGTGGACTCGGTGACACTTGAGGGACATCGCTCATTACCCGTCTTTGTCTGATCATTGCGGCATTGACTGTTATTATGTGGATGCAACCATGCAACCAATTCCTTTGCCACCTAGCAGTCCCTCTGTCAAATACATATTTCTCCAGTTTAAGAGAGAAGATTGTGGCGGGGCATTGTGTTAAAGGCCTTACAGAGATCCAGAGAGATTGCATCCATAGCTCTTTCCTTGTCCACTGAACTGGTCTCTCCATCACAGAAGGCCACTAGGGTAGTCAGGCAGCATATGCCCACTGTGTGCGCTCTCGAGGTTTCCTTTTGCGTGTCAGACAATTGAAGATGGTGCCTTTCTTTTTCTGTTATTGACTGGGGTCTCTAAGGATACTAATAGAAAGAACGTCCTTAAATTTCACACAAAAAAGAAGTGGGAAAAGAAAAGCTTCAGCCTCTCTGTTTATTGAAAGTGACTTGTTAGCCTTGGGATCCCCCAAGGGAGGTGAGCAGTTGTGTTGGCTGGAGGTCATGGGCGCAGTCACACTTCAGATTGGAGGTCATTGTCCTTCTCTCGCTCCTGAAGTTGCAGACTGTGCCCTGTGGAGGAAAGACAGGACAGAGGGACAGACACTTGTGAGACCTCTAGGGACTAGCCTGGAAGCTGCTGAAAGTGAGGGTTGGACTTGGGGGCAGCTGCATCTCTTCCTGTTCGGGATGGAAGACTTCAGCCTGCTTCCAAAATTGTGGGGGAGTCAGTGGCAAGGTTGGAGGCTTGGCAGGGCGCTGTGGCTTGGGCTGGAGGGTGGTGCCCTGCTCCTACTTCTTCGGGGAGGCTGGGAATGGGCTGGGTGGTCGTGGAGGCCTTTGTGGTTTGGACAAAGAGGCTGGAAATTGGGTGGGAGGGCGTGGGGGCTTCCTGGCAGTTTTCATCTTGACTCCTGAAGTGTCAGACCGGGCCCTGTGGAGAGAAGATGGATCAGAGTGACTCTCCTCCACAGCACGTCCCAGAGCTGGCAAGTCTCCCCACCACAGGCTGAGCTGCTGGTACTCCTCATGGCACCACCAAGCAGCAGGGCTCAATCAGGCAATCCACTAGAACGAGCAGGCACTGCTGTCATCTCACTTTTGAGGGCCATCTCATTCCCTTCTTTTTCTTGTCCTGACCTTGTTTCACCTACACCCACCACTCCTGGGGGCTGCTTCTGTCCAGGCCCCAGTATCTATGAAGTAGGATGTTAGTTTAGACATTCTTTATCGTTGATCGATTCTTGACTCTTGATTGATTCTCTTGAGTCTGTTCAATTATTAGTTACGAGCACACCTCTCCCCTCCCTCATGGTGTGATAGCGAGGCCGTGCCCCCTTGCCACGCTCTGCCCGCGCTCTGCTCGCTGCTGCCTCCATGCTTCACTCCTGCCCCATCTCGGCCGCTCCTGTGGGGCTACTCCTGGGAGCTGCTCCTGGCCAGACACGGTCACTTAGAGCTTATAGTGGCTCCTGTCAGAAGGGGCTCCTGAGAAGGTGCCCCAGCAATTACGAGGCCAAGGGAATCATCTGACAAAACCCCCTGCAGAGCTTTCTGGCCAACCGCTACCTCACCACTCCACAGCTGCCCGGCAGAGAGGCTTTGTGGCTACCAGCAGACAGCCAGGGAAGCACTAGGGGCATAAAATCAACAACTTACAGTTTCTTCTTAATGTATCGATGGATGGCAAAACAGAGCAACGCTATTCCAAGGGGCACGAAAATCAGTATCATGGATGTTCCTATCATACACTGCTTTCGCACATCTTGAGGACATAAACCTCCTGTGATACTCCGGCCGTTGGAATCGCTTGTGGTTAGGGTGCCAGCCACACCTGGAGGAGAAATTTGAAATGTTAGTGCATCCTGGTAAGCTTGCAGCATGTTTGATGTAGCAAGTTCTCTGTTTCACACCACTACTAGTGCCTGGAGCCATGGTCCCATCCTTTGGGATAGTTTGTCCCACAAAACCAAAGTCAGAAGGACAGAAGGAGAGCATGTGGAGGAGCGTGGCTGCTTGACCAATCCTTCCTTCAAGGGACACGGACAAAACCCATCCCTGCAGCAACAAGTGCCATCCTGAGTTCTCCCCTATCCCTGGGCAAGCTCCTACATGTGGAAGGACATAGCCAGGCCTTTCCAAGAGGTCCCGCAACTCTCCTTTCTCTTTCTGCCTTTTCTCCTATGCTGGCCCTGCTTGCTGGCACACCAGTTTTCAAAAGCCATCGCCAAATCAGGGACTCCACCAAGGTTGCTCCGCACCTGAGCCCGTTTGACAAAAGTCACATGTACTGCCGCAGGGGTCTTCTGCGGCCTTTGACAGTGCTCGTACTCCTCAGTCTGGAAGTGAGGGCTACGCTCTGGACCTCGACTCACAAGGAACACATGGCGCTTTGTGCTGCTTTTGTGTCTTGGGCCTCTGGGGACTCAAGGCAAGCTCAGGGATGCAGCTGCAGTGGGAGCTTGATTCGATCAAGAGTCACATTTCTCACCATGTGCAGAACAAGATCCAGATGCCTTGAACCCAAAACATTTCTGCTTTGGCTTAAGAAGTGACACGGAGTTGTTGATGACACACGGGAATGCTGACGGGGAACACTGGCTGACTGTGGGACAGCAATTACCTGCCCTGTGCTGGCCCTGCATTGCCTTGGCCTCTTCATCTGGCTTTGAGTCACTTCTTCCGCCTGGAAACACTTTCTCTGCCACAGCCTCCTGGTGCAGGTCTTGAGAAAGAAAGTGGCATGGGTGTATCAGATGCAACCTGCCCCGTTTGAAGCCCAGCACTGCTGCAGTGAGGCTCGGATCCTCGAATCCTTCCTGCTGCACAGGCCACAGCGTGTCCAGACGGACACCTAAAACCAGCAGTTTCTGAGGCTTACTGCTAAAGCAGAGGGAAATCTACTCACCGAGACTTCTCTTCAGTTCCTCCACTATTTTCATCGCAGTTTCCAACTGATCCATCCCCTTTTTGCTTTCTTTTTCAGCCTTGTACTTTCCTGTTGGAGGACCTTAACAGAGAGGATTCATTTCAGTTTCAGGTGAATAAATTCCAGAAAACCGTTGCTCAATGTGTCAGGTCAGCAGAGACAAACTACTCACCCCTGCGGTGCTTCCTGGGTGGGAACGTGGCATGCATCCAGTGAGCTGGGAAAGCCTTCCCTACAGGCACACCTGTAACCAAACAGCCAGAGAAGCTTCTGTCATTGGTTGGCATCTACCTTGACAGAACTGAATCACAGCAGCAGTGAGGGAATAGTGCAAGGAGAAGGACACACACACGCAGGTCTCCATCCCCTCCCTGCAGGGCCACCCCTCTGCTTGACCTTTTACCCTTTGATCTGGCAGCTCTGAAATGGATGAAAAAGCTACCACGTACCTGTGCGATCTCCTACAGGCTCACTCCTAGAACCCTTCCATGAAGCTGGATCTCCGTTGCCTGCTGGCACAGCTGCAAAGAAGCGCAGGAGACAGAAGAGTTCCCGTTACACAACTCAAGACACTTCTTCAGATCAGAGGGGCAGGGAGGGCAATTCAAAGCCAGGGTTACTCTAGGGAACACAGGGTATGTCGCACTTCGGGCTGAGGCCAGAAGCTGCTGTCCCGGTCCCACTTCAGCAAGGCTGCTGGGGTCGGCCTGGAGGTTTGTGGGGGCCTTTGCAGTTTTGGCTGAAAGGTGATGCCCTGCTTCTGCTGTACTTCTGGAGAACATGACTGTGCAACACCATAGCTAGGCAATAAGCTTGAAAACGGTTCTGTTGGTGGGTGACTGGGTATGAAGGAGTTGGAGCAGCCTGTAGAGATTGCAGGAGGCAGCCGGGAGCAGGGGCTGCAGAGTGAGAAGCAGTGCTGGTGATTGACTCCCTTGTCGTCAAACCTGCTTGGGACAGCCCTCAGGTCCTGGGCACACTCCATTCATGGGAGTCCCACACTTCTCTGCTTTCAACGTGGGCAATAACATTTTTAACCAATTACGTGCAGTTTTATAGGACACGCTTCCTCCTGCACAGCCTCAGTCCAGCTCTTGAGAATGGAAGTGGCATGGGTGCATCAGGTGGAACTGTTCCCGGTCAGGGAGATGGCACATGCAGGAGCCAATGCTTCTCAAAGACACCAATAAGGTTTACAAACAAGGCCTGGGCTTTTGGAGCCGATCCTTGACACTACAGGAACCAACAGCCACACCTGGGCTGGGAGACCAGGAAACTGCTCATGACCTTCTGATTTTCACTGTCCCTAGTGCAGTTTTGGCAAACTCTAGCGAGATGCTAAATGCCTTCTCTCAAAGAGGACAGGAAGAATCTCACGTCTGGCAAGCTAGGGAAACGGTCCTGATGAGAAGGGCCCCTCTGAGAGGTGCTCACTCTCTTCCCAGTAAGCACAGCAGCGATCACATGCGTTCCACCCCAGCACTTAGCTGTCATGTGGTGAATGGAGTACAGCTAAGAGGCCTGAAGAATCAACACCGCTACTGTACTTCCAACACTAGCAAAGGGCATCAGCACTGCTTGGGACCTTTCTCCTGCCTGGAAGTGGCCCAGGGAGAAAGCACGGAAGCGCTTGAGCTTTTCAGCACAGAGCAGGCCCTCAAATCTGTGCGCCAAGCTCTGCACAAACCTGCTCTGACCTGTGACAGTAAAGCTGGGGCAGCAGCTGCCCCTGGCACTCAGCTTGAACCAGAAGTGGCAGCAGAGGCTCTGCACCATCTCTGGGCCTGGCCAGCACCTCTATGCAAGATGTGAAGCCCAGCACCGCTGCAGCGAGGCTCAGATCAGTCCCTTCCTGCTGCACAGGTCACAGCGTGTCCAGACGGACACCTAAAACCAGCAGTTTCTGAGGCTTACTGCTAAAGCAGAGGGAAGTCTACTCACCGAGTCTTCTCTTCAGTTCCTCCACTATTTTCATCGCAGTTTCCAACTGATCCATCGCCTTTTTGCTTTCTTTTTCAGCCTTGTACTTTCCTGTTGGAGGACCTTAACAGAAAGGATTCATTTCAGTTTCAGGTGAATAAATTCCAGAAAACCGTTGCTCGATGTGTCAGGTCAGCAGAGACAAACTACTCACCCCTGCGGTGCTTCCTGGTTTGGAGCGTGGCATGCATCCAGCGAACTGGGAAAGCCTTCCCTACAGGCACACCTGTAACCAAACAGCCAGAGAAGCTTCTGTCATTGGTTGGCATCTACCTTGACAGAACTGAATCACAGCAACAGTAAGGGAATCATGCAAGGAGAAGGACACACACACACACAAGCAGGTCTCCATCCCCTCCTGCACGGGCACCCCTCTGCTTGACCTTTGCCCTTTGATCTGGCAGCTCTGAAATGGATGAAAAAGCTACCACGTACCTGTGCGGTCTCCTACAGGCTCACTCCTAGTACCCTTCCATGAGGCTGGATCTCCGTTGCCTGCTGGCACAGCTGCAAAGAAGCGCAGGAGACAGAAGAGTTCCCGTTACACAACTCAAGACACTTCTTCAGATCAGAGGGGCAGGGAGGGCAATTCAAAGCCAGGGTTACTCTACGGCACTCATCTCTCCTTTGCCTTCAGGAGCATGATGCAAAGAGTTTTCACGTGCCTGCAGCGGCACCATGTGAGGACCAAACAGTCCACTTGCTGAGCTACTGGGAGACAGGACCCCCTGGATTTTGCAGCAGATCTGAACTCAACCCCAGCAAGCATCTGGCTCAGCAGCTGGCACTGGGAGCAGCTCTGTCCCCCAACATGCCAGTAAAGACTGCTTTGAAGGGCAAAGAACCCCAGGGCACAACACTGAGCCAGATTTGTTCAACATCAAGAAGAACGTAAAGAGAAGATTTTGCCACACTGTCAATGGATCCTCTGGCAGGAGTGGTCTTTTGAGAAATTGTCTCCATTAGGACCCAAGGGCTCCAAACCAATATCCTGCCATATAGAGGCATAATAATTGCCTCAACCTTCACCTACAAGCAAGTACAGATAAAAAATGTCTCCATGACATGTTGCGAGCACCTGCTGTCTTAGAGATCTTCAGGCACTGCCAGGGAGGTTAGGCAGCATCGTGCGAGACAAACGTCTTTTTTAGTTGCCGAAGCTGCAGAGAGTCCTTGTCTGACACTTGGCAACTCCCTAAGACCCCTTCCCAGGCTATGTGCAGCACCACTTGAGGAGTCGAGGGGTCAGTGTACGGCTCCTCAGAGCTTTCTTACCTGCAGAGCTCTCACACACACAGAGGAAACCCTTGCTAAAGCACTGAAGGATAAAAGCCACCATCCACGCTTCTCAGGGAGAAGAGCCCACTGGCTCCCAAAAGGCTGCGCCAATACCACGCTCTTACCTGCTTCCGACACTCGCAGTGGAGCAGCCTGGCCTGCCCTTGCATGCAGGGCCACTAGGATGAGGACCACAAAGAGGAGGCAGCGGATGGGGGTCATGGTCCCCTGCACTACCACCATGCTGCTACTGCTGCTGCTGCTGCTGCTGCTGCTGCTGCTGCTGCTGCAGTTGTGATGTTTGGGGGCTAAGTGCTTGGCTTTTCTAGTCAGCACAGCACCGCAGGGCTCTATGACCTCACAGCCCTGCTGAGACCTCCCACGGACAGGAGTACATCTCGTGTGGCACCTGCATGCAAGGACAAGGACCTGCTCTGGACCTCGGCTCACAGGTGCACGTTCCTTTGTGCTGCTTTTGTGCCTTTGGCCTCTGGGGTCTCAAGGCAAGCTCTGAGATGCAGCCGTACTGGGAGCTGGATTAGATTAAGAGGACAGCAGGGATTGGTAGATTCCTGCTATGACCACTCATCCCTTGACTCAGATTTCCCATGGGGGTGTCCCATACAGAAACCAACCAGCTCCAGTTCTTAGGCCGCTTAGAAGTATTCTTTACAGTCCCACAAAGCAAGACATGGAAGGGAGTGAATAAAACCAGACAACTGTCTGTGCAGGCCTTGTCAAATCAAGGAAGAAGTACTCCATTCCCATAATGACACACATGGCTCCTTTCCTTCTTGTGGGAAAAAGAAAACAAGCAAAAGGTCTGTCTTTTATGGCCTTTCCCAAGTCAGGCAGCAGCTTGTATGAATACAAGCAGGAAGCCTCAAGCCCACTTGGCACACAAAATAGGTGTGCAAAAGATACCCTTTTCCCCGTAGAGATGACAGTCTTGTGCTGGTTTGTACAAACCACTGCGACTTGAAGGCTGCACCCTTGGGACTTCCCCTGAAGACACTAATTCTTCTCCTTGGTGGAAGCATAAGCCAACATATGCTGAAACCTACGGAGGTCTGACTTTTAGAGGTGTCATGAGCGTCTCATTGCCTGTATGAGGATGCCAGTATGGACCTCTCTAAGCAACTTAGGTGGTGCAATTGTCTCCCTCACCCTCCTCACTTCCGATAACCTTCAGTTGCCCTCCCCACTCCCACCCAGTTCCAGGTGGTAACTAGATTTTATTTCTCTGAAGGGAAGCTGAGAGTTAATTCACGATTGTTGTGGGTATCTTCTGGCATCCCAGCCCAAACAACACATTCTTTTTTCATTGTTGTCCACCTTCTTGTTTCTAATGTTGAGACAAGCCACAATTGTTATTTACGTACATGACACACAGTAATGCTCAGCTCTCTTGCCTGCTGCTTAACAGTCAGCGTGTGCTGGTATGTGTTTGTGTGTTTGAAAACGCAGGGGCGATCTACCAGTTAAAAACCTGGAAGAACGCTGGAGTAAGGGAATAAAATTTAGTTGCTATGGTGCTTCTGAACCTCTCATTTCTAGTCCTTGTAATCACTAGAGCAGAGTCCCGTTTAGCCTGTGGTACTAATTTGCTTTCTAAAACTCCCACTTCCTGTGAGAACTTTGGCACTGCATTAGAAGGCATGTGAGATGACGGTCATAGATGAAACTTTCTGTTGTCAAACAAAGTAATCATCTACATTTTTGCTCTCTCGAGGTATACGTTTTTCTGCAAGTGCGTCATTATTTTAGAGATAGATGCTATAGGCAGAAAAGTATCTCAAAGAGTACGCCTGGCACTTCTAAAACAGAATAAGGTATCAGTATCTTGAAATGCCACATGTATCCTTCATCCTTTAAACTATATGCCAATAGGAAAATCCACAATGTTTAAGCAGGAAAACATATACAAGAGTTAGGTAGGTGTAACAGAGAACACAGAAAAGTAGCACAGGCTTCCTTAGCCGGAAAAGCAGAGCAAAATGCACCGTACGTGTACTCAAATGTATCAGCCGTGCCAGAACACCAAATATAATGATATGATATCCTGCCACGCAGCTGTAGAACATATCTAGGATCAAGCAGAGATGAGAAGCGTTTCCATCCCATGTTGGGACCCCCCTGCTCTCTTAGAGATCTTGAGGCACTGCAAGGGGAGTCAGGTAATGACGTGGGAAGCAGCCGTGAGTCAAGGTCACCAAAACTGCAGAGGGGCCTTGGCTCACACTTGGCATCTCCCCAACTCCCCTTCCCCGACCACGTGTAGTGCTCCTTAATGTTCCTGGGCAAGGAAAAGGCACTAGCTGCCCTCCAGGGTTAAAGGACCTCGTAGCACCCCAAGCAGGTGATAAGCTTGAGAACAGAAGTTTGGGTGGGTGGTTGGGTACGAGCGAGGTTGAGCGGCCTGAACAGGCTGCAGGAGCCAGCTGGGAGCAGGGACTGCAGAGCGAGGAACAGCATTGGCCGTTGACTCCCACGTTGTCCAACCTGCTTGGGCCAGCCCTCACGCCCTGGACACGCTCCATTCCAGCAAGCTCTACATCAGGCTTCTTTGCTTGGTGCCCAATTCATCCGAGGTCAAAAAGGGGACTAGTATTTTGTGAGCAAGTCTCCCTAGCTGGAGGTCCACAGCCTGATGATCCCACTGCAATAGATGTTCCCCCAGCCCATGGACCCTCACCAGTCAGTATGAGCGGCCAGGCCAGGCCCCTGTCACTGCGTGCCACACCATGCAGTGATCAGGTTGTCATCGCTGTCTGTTGCCAACCATGGCCATGGTCAATCCCCAGCCCCTCGGGATCCTGCGGCTGGTCAGAGGAGCCTTGTGCCTGCCTGGCTTGTGGCTGCTCACGCCGTGAGAACTTACGGCTGCACTGGGTTGGAGCTCAGCCAGCGCTGGTGCCTGACGGGGTTTGGTGTTTCTGCCAGGCAGGCACTTGTGAGACAGCTCTGTCCCTCTTGATTTGCAACTAAATTCTTGATGCCCAAAGCAGTCGCTTAGCGTTCTGTTGGTGCACCCCAACCTCTAGGGACTAGCCGTGAAAATGATGAACGTGTGGATCAGTCTGGAAGGATACTGGGGCTATTTCCACGTGGGATGGGAGACGCTGGCCTCTTTCCACAATTGCCGGTGGCTCAGTTGCCTGGTCAGGGGCACGAGGGCTCTTTTTGGTTTGGGTGGATGACACAGACCTTGTGTGAGAAGCCAGATTAAAACATCATTGCCCCAAAGATCGCTGCCACTATCAAGCAGATACACTGGGAGTTACTCCAACCATAAAGTCAGTGAATCAGCACCCTGGAGGAGAAAACGAGGGGGCCATGCAGTTGCTGCATGCAGATTTGAGATACCAGATGGCAGCCAGCAGGCGCAGTCGGGCTAAGATATGGAGTGTGTGACAACTTGAGTTGAAGGAAGCTGTAAAAAGCACCTGAAAAGCTTGCATGGTGCCCTGTTCCCACCACCAAATGTTTGCAAGGCCCCCAGCTCTTCACAGGACCTCTGAGACATTGACACCGGAATATGGTGCAAACCTATGGAGGTTTTTTTTTTATATTTAAGGCACTTGATCTCGTTTGTGTCTTTATCTCCTCTCAGAGATTCCAAATGAAACCATCCTGGGTGGGTTCCGGGATCTGGTTACGCTACTGTGGGGGGAACGGTGCAGGGATGAGGGGTGCAAGGGCTGTTGCGCTTTGGGCTGAGGCTGGAGGGTGCTGTCCTGGTCGTGCTTCAGCAAAGCAGCCGGGGATAGGTTGGAAGATTGTGGGGGCTGTTGCATTGTGGGCTGAAGGGCACTGTCACTATTGAAGATACTGAACAGTAGTGGACTCGGTGACACTTGAGGGACATCGCTCATTACCCGTCTTTGTCTGATCATTGCGGCATTGACTGTTATTATGTGGATGCAACCATGCAACCAATTCCTTTGCCACCTAGCAGTCCCTCTGTCAAATACATATTTCTCCAGTTTAAGAGAGAAGATTGTGGCGGGGCATTGTGTTAAAGGCCTTACAGAGATCCAGAGAGATTGCATCCATAGCTCTTTCCTTGTCCACTGAACTGGTCTCTCCATCACAGAAGGCCACTAGGGTAGTCAGGCAGCATATGCCCACTGTGTGCGCTCTCGAGGTTTCCTTTTGCGTGTCAGACAATTGAAGATGGTGCCTTTCTTTTTCTGTTATTGACTGGGGTCTCTAAGGATACTAATAGAAAGAACGTCCTTAAATTTCACACAAAAAAGAAGTGGGAAAAGAAAAGCTTCAGCCTCTCTGTTTATTGAAAGTGACTTGTTAGCCTTGGGATCCCCCAAGGGAGGTGAGCAGTTGTGTTGGCTGGAGGTCATGGGCGCAGTCACACTTCAGATTGGAGGTCATTGTCCTTCTCTCGCTCCTGAAGTTGCAGACTGTGCCCTGTGGAGGAAAGACAGGACAGAGGGACAGACACTTGTGAGACCTCTAGGGACTAGCCTGGAAGCTGCTGAAAGTGAGGGTTGGACTTGGGGGCAGCTGCATCTCTTCCTGTTCGGGATGGAAGACTTCAGCCTGCTTCCAAAATTGTGGGGGAGTCAGTGGCAAGGTTGGAGGCTTGGCAGGGCGCTGTGGCTTGGGCTGGAGGGTGGTGCCCTGCTCCTACTTCTTCGGGGAGGCTGGGAATGGGCTGGGTGGTCGTGGAGGCCTTTGTGGTTTGGACAAAGAGGCTGGAAATTGGGTGGGAGGGCGTGGGGGCTTCCTGGCAGTTTTCATCTTGACTCCTGAAGTGTCAGACCGGGCCCTGTGGAGAGAAGATGGATCAGAGTGACTCTCCTCCACAGCACGTCCCAGAGCTGGCAAGTCTCCCCACCACAGGCTGAGCTGCTGGTGATCTGACAAAACCCCCTGCAGAGCTTTCTGGCCAACCGCTACCTCACTACTCCACAGCTGCCCGGCAGGGAGGCTTTGTGGCTACCAGCAGACAACCAGGGAAGCACTAGGGGCATAAAATCAACAACTTACAGTTTCTTCTTAATGTATCGATGGATGGCAAAACAGAGCAACGCTATTCCAAGGGGCACGAAAATCAGTATCATGGATGTTCCTATCATACACTGCTTTCGCACATCTTGAGGACATAAACCTCCTGTGATACTCCGGCCGTTGGAATCGCTTGTGGTTAGGGTGCCAGCCACACCTGGAGGAGAAATTTGAAATGTTAGTGCATCCTGGTAAGCTTGCAGCATGTTTGATGTAGCAAGTTCTCTGTTTCACACCACTACTAGTGCCTGGAGCCATGGTCCCATCCTTTGGGATAGTTTGTCCCACAAAACCAAAGTCAGAAGGACAGAAGGAGAGCATGTGGAGAAGCGTGGCTGCTTGACCAATCCTTCCTTCAAGGGACACGGACAAAACCCATCCCTGCAGCAACAAGTGCCATCCTGAGTTCTCCCCTATCCCTGGGCAAGCTCCTACATGTGGAAGGACATAGCCAGGCCTTTCCAAGAGGTCCCGCAACTCTCCTTTCTCTTTCTGCCTTTTCTCCTATGCTGGCCCTGCTTGCTGGCACACCAGTTTTCAAAAGCCATCGCCAAATCAGGGACTCCACCAAGGTTGCTCCGCACCTGAGCCCGTTTGACAAAAGTCACATGTACTGCCGCAGGGGTCTTCTGCGGCCTTTGACAGTGCTCGTACTCCTCAGTCTGGAAGTGAGGGCTACGCTCTGGACCTCGACTCACAAGGAACACATGGCGCTTTGTGCTGCTTTTGTGTCTTGGGCCTCTGGGGACTCAAGGCAAGCTCAGGGATGCAGCTGCAGTGGGAGCTTGATTCGATCAAGAGTCACATTTCTCACCATGTGCAGAACAAGATCCAGATGCCTTGAACCCAAAACATTTCTGCTTTGGCTTAAGAAGTGACACGGAGTTGTTGATGACACACGGGAATGCTGACGGGGAACACTGGCTGACTGTGGGACAGCAATTACCTGCCCTGTGCTGGCCCTGCATTGCCTTGGCCTCTTCATCTGGCTTTGAGTCACTTCTTCCGCCTGGAAACACTTTCTCTGCCACAGCCTCCTGGTGCAGGTCTTGAGAAAGAAAGTGGCATGGGTGTATCAGATGCAACCTGCCCCGTTTGAAGCCCAGCACTGCTGCAGTGAGGCTCGGATCCTCGAATCCTTCCTGCTGCACAGGCCACAGCGTGTCCAGACGGACACCTAAAACCAGCAGTTTCTGAGGCTTACTGCTAAAGCAGAGGGAAATCTACTCACCGAGACTTCTCTTCAGTTCCTCCACTATTTTCATCGCAGTTTCCAACTGATCCATCCCCTTTTTGCTTTCTTTTTCAGCCTTGTACTTTCCTGTTGGAGGACCTTAACAGAAAGGATTCATTTCAGTTTCAGGTGAATAAATTCCAGAAAACCGTTGCTCAATGTGTCAGGTCAGCAGAGACAAAGTACTCACCCCTGCGGTGCTTCCTGGGTGGGAACGTGGCATGCATCCAGTGAGCTGGGAAAGCCTTCCCTACAGGCACACCTGTAACCAAACAGCCAGAGAAGCTTCTGTCATTGGTTGGCATCTACCTTGACAGAACTGAATCACAGCAGCAGTGAGGGAATAGTGCAAGGAGAAGGACACACACACGCAGGTCTCCATCCCCTCCCTGCAGGGCCACCCCTCTGCTTGACCTTTTACCCTTTGATCTGGCAGCTCTGAAATGGATGAAAAAGCTACCACGTACCTGTGCGATCTCCTACAGGCTCACTCCTAGAACCCTTCCATGAAGCTGGATCTCCGTTGCCTGCTGGCACAGCTGCAAAGAAGCGCAGGAGACAGAAGAGTTCCCGTTACACAACTCAAGACACTTCTTCAGATCAGAGGGGCAGGGAGGGCAATTCAAAGCCAGGGTTACTCTAGGGAACACAGGGTATGTCGCACTTCGGGCTGAGGCCAGAAGCTGCTGTCCCGGTCCCACTTCAGCAAGGCTGCTGGGGTTGGCCTGGAGGTTTGTGGGGGCCTTTGCAGTTTTGGCTGAAAGGTGATGCCCTGCTTCTGCTGTACTTCTGGAGAACATGACTGTGCAACACCATAGCTAGGCAATAAGCTTGAAAACGGTTCTGTTGGTGGGTGACTGGGTATGAAGGAGTTGGAGCAGCCTGTAGAGATTGCAGGAGGCAGCCGGGAGCAGGGGCTGCAGAGTGAGAAGCAGTGCTGGTGATTGACTCCCTTGTCGTCAAACCTGCTTGGGACAGCCCTCAGGTCCTGGGCACACTCCATTCATGTGAGTCCCACACTTCTCTGCTTTCAACGTGGGCAATAACATTTTTAACCAATTACGTGCAGTTTTATAGGACACGCTTCCTCCTGCACAGCCTCAGTCCAGCTCTTGAGAATGGAAGTGGCATGGGTGCATCAGGTGGAACTGTTCCCGGTCAGGGAGATGGCACATGCAGGAGCCAATGCTTCTCAAAGACACCAATAAGGTTTACAAACAAGGCCTGGGCTTTTGGAGCCGATCCTTGACACTACAGGAACCAACAGCCACACCTGGGCTGGGAGACCAGGAAACTGCTCATGACCTTCTGATTTTCACTGTCCCTAGTGCAGTTTTGGCAAACTCTAGCGAGATGCTAAATGCCTTCTCTCAAAGAGGACAGGAAGAATCTCACGTCTGGCAAGCTAGGGAAACGGTCCTGATGAGAAGGGCCCCTCTGAGAGGTGCTCACTCTCTTCCCAGTAAGCACAGCAGCGATCACATGCGTTCCACCCCAGCACTTAGCTGTCATGTGGTGAATGGAGTACAGCTAAGAGGCCTGAAGAATCAACACCGCTACTGTACTTCCAACACTAGCAAAGGGCATCAGCACTGCTTGGGACCTTTCTCCTGCCTGGAAGTGGCCCAGGGAGAAAGCACGGAAGCGCTTGAGCTTTTCAGCACAGAGCAGGCCCTCAAATCTGTGCGCCAAGCTCTGCACAAACCTGCTCTGACCTGTGACAGTAAAGCTGGGGCAGCAGCTGCCCCTGGCACTCAGCTTGAACCAGAAGTGGCAGCAGAGGCTCTGCACCATCTCTGGGCCTGGCCAGCACCTCTATGCAAGGTGTGAAGCCCAGCACCGCTGCAGCGAGGCTCAGATCAGTCCCTTCCTGCTGCACAGGTCACAGCGTGTCCAGACGGACACCTAAAACCAGCAGTTTCTGAGGCTTACTGCTAAAGCAGAGGGAAGTCTACTCACCGAGTCTTCTCTTCAGTTCCTCCACTATTTTCGTCGCAGTTTCCAACTGATCCATCGCCTTTTTGCTTTCTTTTTCAGCCTTGTACTTTCCTGTTGGAGGACCTTAACAGAAAGGATTCATTTCAGTTTCAGGTGAATAAATTCCAGAAAACCGTTGCTCGATGTGTCAGGTCAGCAGAGACAAACTACTCACCCCTGCGGTGCTTCCTGGTTTGGAGCGTGGCATGCATCCAGCGAACTGGGAAAGCCTTCCCTACAGGCACACCTGTAACCAAACAGCCAGAGAAGCTTCTGTCATTGGTTGGCATCTACCTTGACAGAACTGAATCACAGCAACAGTAAGGGAATCATGCAAGGAGAAGGACACACACACACACACAAGCAGGTCTCCATCCCCTCCTGCACGGGCACCCCTCTGCTTGACCTTTGCCCTTTGATCTGGCAGCTCTGAAATGGATGAAAAAGCTACCACGTACCTGTGCGGTCTCCTACAGGCTCATTCCTAGTACCCTTCCATGAAGCTGGATCTCCGTTGCCTGCTGGCACAGCTGCAAAGAAGCGCAGGAGACAGAACAGTTCCCGTTACACAACTCAAGACACTTCTTCAGATCGGAGGGGCAGGGAGGGCAATTCAAAGCCAGGGTTACTCTACGGCACTCATCTCTCCTTTGCCTTCAGGAGCATGATGCAAAGAGTTTTCACGTGCCTGCAGCGGCACCATGTGAGGACCAAGCAGTCCACTTGCTGAGCTACTGGGAGACAGGACCCCCTGGATTTTGCAGCAGATCTAAACTCAACCCCAGCAAGCATCTGGCTCAGCAGCTGGCACTGGGAGCAGCTCTGTCCCCCAACATGCCAGTAAAGACTGCTTTGAAGGGCAAAGAACCCCAGGGCACAACACTGAGCTAGACTTGTTCCCTCTAGCTTATTCTCCATGTCTGTGCGTAAGGATCAATTTGCATTTCACGTCAAAAGAAGATGAAAAATGCAAATGTTCATTCCTTCCACTAACTTCCATGTGGTATTGCTCTCAGGCTCGAGGACTGGATCCCCTTGCTAATTTTCCTTAATAGTACCGTATTGCCAGCACTGTTGAAGATCGTATAACCTAACCTAATCACCCCCCTTTTTTTTTTTTTTCATTTCAATCAATCGAGTAGGTAAATGGGCTTTATTTTTCAAATGTTCTGTGAGGTAGAGTCATAAGAGTTGTTTTAGATATGTTTATCAAAAGCTTGTCTGTTTTTGTGATCTAAACAGAAGTTGGAGATGCAATACCGCATACTTTATATTTCAATTTGGTATTGAGAATAAATTTTTTACTATGGGGGTGGTCAGGCAGTGGAACAGGTTTCCCTTCCCCAGAGAAGCCATAGGAGCCCATGGAGGTATTCCAAGGCCCAGGTGGGTGAGGTTTTGAGACTTCCTTTTAGTGGAAGGGGTTCCCTGCCCACGGAAGGAATGTTGAAACAGAATGACCTTCAAGGTGCCTTCCGGCCCAAACTGTTCTAAGATTTGAGGAACTGCTTAGCTCTTGGTTCACTGAATGGACTCAGTTGGAATACTGTGAGATCCTGCAGTGCTGACAGTAATGCTTGTGACTGCCAGCAGACCTTGAAAAGTCACCAGGGCAGGCCAGTCACCTGTCCACAAAGTGCTGTTTACCCCAGAGCTCAAAATGTCCATGCCTGGCCTGCACTGAGAGGCTTTTGTCCTGCAAGCACTTTCTTCCCTCTGGAAATGTTGTTGTGGTCAAGCCATTGTCTTGCCTGGTACCTCAAGTGTTCTCCGCTAATGCCAGGCTGTTTCCAGGGTCAGAATTTTTCCATTTGATAAAATCATGGAATCATAGAATGGTTTTGGCTGGAAGGGACCTTAAAGGTCGTGAAACTCCAAAGCCTCTGCCATAGGCAATAACAGATTCTAAGTGGTGTCAGGAAAGAGCTGGTTATCATTCCTGAACGTTCTCGGGCAGTGCAGGAAGGGCAGGCCCTAAACGGTATGATCGGGTAACAAGCTTAAAGCAAAGAGAAGCAAGTGTTTTTCCAGGCGCGCTTGCCTACACCCCTACTCCCAGGGCTGTGGCATCCTGCGATGGAGCAGCCAGGCAGCTGGTAGGGAAGGGAAACATACCCTCCATCACCCAGCAACCAGCGGTGTCAGGGCTGGGGAGTGCGAGGGCTGTTGTGGATTGGGATGGATGATGCTGGCCCGGTCACTCAACTGTGAGGCACCAATGCCAGGGTAGGGAACACAGGGTATGTCGCACTTCGGGCTGAGGCCAGAAGCTGCTGTCCCGGTCCCACTTCAGCAAGGCTGCTGGGGTCGGCCTGGAGGTTTGTGGGGGCCTTTGCAGTTTTGGCTGAAAGGTGATGCCCTGCTTCTGCTGTACTTCTGGAGAACATGACTGTGCAACACCATAGCTAGGCAATAAGCTTGAAAACGGTTCTGTTGGTGGGTGACTGGGTATGAAGGAGTTGGAGCAGCCTGTAGAGATTGCAGGAGGCAGCCGGGAGCAGGGGCTGCAGAGTGAGAAGCAGTGCTGGTGATTGACTCCCTTGTCGTCAAACCTGCTTGGGACAGCCCTCAGGTCCTGGGCACACTCCATTCATGTGAGTCCCACACTTCTCTGCTTTCAACGTGGGCAATAACATTTTTAACCAATTACGTGCAGTTTTATAGGACACGCTTCCTCCTGCACAGCCTCAGTCCAGCTCTTGAGAATGGAAGTGGCATGGGTGCATCAGGTGGAACTGTTCCCGGTCAGGGAGATGGCACATGCAGGAGCCAATGCTTCTCAAAGACACCAATAAGGTTTACAAACAAGGCCTGGGCTTTTGGAGCCGATCCTTGACACTACAGGAACCAACAGCCACACCTGGGCTGGGAGACCAGGAAACTGCTCATGACCTTCTGATTTTCACTGTCCCTAGTGCAGTTTTGGCAAACTCTAGCGAGATGCTAAATGCCTTCTCTCAAAGAGGACAGGAAGAATCTCACGTCTGGCAAGCTAGGGAAACGGTCCTGATGAGAAGGGCCCCTCTGAGAGGTGCTCACTCTCTTCCCAGTAAGCACAGCAGCGATCACATGCGTTCCACCCCAGCACTTAGCTGTCATGTGGTGAATGGAGTACAGCTAAGAGGCCTGAAGAATCAACACCGCTACTGTACTTCCAACACTAGCAAAGGGCATCAGCACTGCTTGGGACCTTTCTCCTGCCTGGAAGTGGCCCAGGGAGAAAGCACGGAAGCGCTTGAGCTTTTCAGCACAGAGCAGGCCCTCAAATCTGTGCGCCAAGCTCTGCACAAACCTGCTCTGACCTGTGACAGTAAAGCTGGGGCAGCAGCTGCCCCTGGCACTCAGCTTGAACCAGAAGTGGCAGCAGAGGCTCTGCACCATCTCTGGGCCTGGCCAGCACCTCTATGCAAGGTGTGAAGCCCAGCACCGCTGCAGCGAGGCTCAGATCAGTCCCTTCCTGCTGCACAGGTCACAGCGTGTCCAGACGGACACCTAAAACCAGCAGTTTCTGAGGCTTACTGCTAAAGCAGAGGGAAGTCTACTCACCGAGTCTTCTCTTCAGTTCCTCCACTATTTTCGTCGCAGTTTCCAACTGATCCATCGCCTTTTTGCTTTCTTTTTCAGCCTTGTACTTTCCTGTTGGAGGACCTTAACAGAAAGGATTCATTTCAGTTTCAGGTGAATAAATTCCAGAAAACCGTTGCTCGATGTGTCAGGTCAGCAGAGACAAACTACTCACCCCTGCGGTGCTTCCTGGTTTGGAGCGTGGCATGCATCCAGCGAACTGGGAAAGCCTTCCCTACAGGCACACCTGTAACCAAACAGCCAGAGAAGCTTCTGTCATTGGTTGGCATCTACCTTGACAGAACTGAATCACAGCAACAGTAAGGGAATCATGCAAGGAGAAGGACACACACACACACACAAGCAGGTCTCCATCCCCTCCTGCACGGGCACCCCTCTGCTTGACCTTTGCCCTTTGATCTGGCAGCTCTGAAATGGATGAAAAAGCTACCACGTACCTGTGCGGTCTCCTACAGGCTCATTCCTAGTACCCTTCCATGAAGCTGGATCTCCGTTGCCTGCTGGCACAGCTGCAAAGAAGCGCAGGAGACAGAACAGTTCCCGTTACACAACTCAAGACACTTCTTCAGATCGGAGGGGCAGGGAGGGCAATTCAAAGCCAGGGTTACTCTACGGCACTCATCTCTCCTTTGCCTTCAGGAGCATGATGCAAAGAGTTTTCACGTGCCTGCAGCGGCACCATGTGAGGACCAAGCAGTCCACTTGCTGAGCTACTGGGAGACAGGACCCCCTGGATTTTGCAGCAGATCTAAACTCAACCCCAGCAAGCATCTGGCTCAGCAGCTGGCACTGGGAGCAGCTCTGTCCCCCAACATGCCAGTAAAGACTGCTTTGAAGGGCAAAGAACCCCAGGGCACAACACTGAGCTAGACTTGTTCCCTCTAGCTTATTCTCCATGTCTGTGCGTAAGGATCAATTTGCATTTCACGTCAAAAGAAGATGAAAAATGCAAATGTTCATTCCTTCCACTAACTTCCATGTGGTATTGCTCTCAGGCTCGAGGACTGGATCCCCTTGCTAATTTTCCTTAATAGTACCGTATTGCCAGCACTGTTGAAGATCGTATAACCTAACCTAATCACCCCCCTTTTTTTTTTTTTTCATTTCAATCAATCGAGTAGGTAAATGGGCTTTATTTTTCAAATGTTCTGTGAGGTAGAGTCATAAGAGTTGTTTTAGATATGTTTATCAAAAGCTTGTCTGTTTTTGTGATCTAAACAGAAGTTGGAGATGCAATACCGCATACTTTATATTTCAATTTGGTATTGAGAATAAATTTTTTACTATGGGGGTGGTCAGGCAGTGGAACAGGTTTCCCTTCCCCAGAGAAGCCATAGGAGCCCATGGAGGTATTCCAAGGCCCAGGTGGGTGAGGTTTTGAGACTTCCTTTTAGTGGAAGGGGTTCCCTGCCCACGGAAGGAATGTTGAAACAGAATGACCTTCAAGGTGCCTTCCGGCCCAAACTGTTCTAAGATTTGAGGAACTGCTTAGCTCTTGGTTCACTGAATGGACTCAGTTGGAATACTGTGAGATCCTGCAGTGCTGACAGTAATGCTTGTGACTGCCAGCAGACCTTGAAAAGTCACCAGGGCAGGCCAGTCACCTGTCCACAAAGTGCTGTTTACCCCAGAGCTCAAAATGTCCATGCCTGGCCTGCACTGAGAGGCTTTTGTCCTGCAAGCACTTTCTTCCCTCTGGAAATGTTGTTGTGGTCAAGCCATTGTCTTGCCTGGTACCTCAAGTGTTCTCCGCTAATGCCAGGCTGTTTCCAGGGTCAGAATTTTTCCATTTGATAAAATCATGGAATCATAGAATGGTTTTGGCTGGAAGGGACCTTAAAGGTCGTGAAACTCCAAAGCCTCTGCCATAGGCAATAACAGATTCTAAGTGGTGTCAGGAAAGAGCTGGTTATCATTCCTGAACGTTCTCGGGCAGTGCAGGAAGGGCAGGCCCTAAACGGTATGATCGGGTAACAAGCTTAAAGCAAAGAGAAGCAAGTGTTTTTCCAGGCGCGCTTGCCTACACCCCTACTCCCAGGGCTGTGGCATCCTGCGATGGAGCAGCCAGGCAGCTGGTAGGGAAGGGAAACATACCCTCCATCACCCAGCAACCAGCGGTGTCAGGGCTGGGGAGTGCGAGGGCTGTTGTGGATTGGGATGGATGATGCTGGCCCGGTCACTCAACTGTGAGGCACCAATGCCAGGGTAGGGAACACAGGGTATGTCGCACTTCGGGCTGAGGCCAGAAGCTGCTGTCCCGGTCCCACTTCAGCAAGGCTGCTGGGGTCGGCCTGGAGGTTTGTGGGGGCCTTTGCAGTTTTGGCTGAAAGGTGATGCCCTGCTTCTGCTGTACTTCTGGAGAACATGACTGTGCAACACCATAGCTAGGCAATAAGCTTGAAAACGGTTCTGTTGGTGGGTGACTGGGTATGAAGGAGTTGGAGCAGCCTGTAGAGATTGCAGGAGGCAGCCGGGAGCAGGGGCTGCAGAGTGAGAAGCAGTGCTGGTGATTGACTCCCTTGTCGTCAAACCTGCTTGGGACAGCCCTCAGGTCCTGGGCACACTCCATTCATGTGAGTCCCACACTTCTCTGCTTTCAACGTGGGCAATAACATTTTTAACCAATTACGTGCAGTTTTATAGGACACGCTTCCTCCTGCACAGCCTCAGTCCAGCTCTTGAGAATGGAAGTGGCATGGGTGCATCAGGTGGAACTGTTCCCGGTCAGGGAGATGGCACATGCAGGAGCCAATGCTTCTCAAAGACACCAATAAGGTTTACAAACAAGGCCTGGGCTTTTGGAGCCGATCCTTGACACTACAGGAACCAACAGCCACACCTGGGCTGGGAGACCAGGAAACTGCTCATGACCTTCTGATTTTCACTGTCCCTAGTGCAGTTTTGGCAAACTCTAGCGAGATGCTAAATGCCTTCTCTCAAAGAGGACAGGAAGAATCTCACGTCTGGCAAGCTAGGGAAACGGTCCTGATGAGAAGGGCCCCTCTGAGAGGTGCTCACTCTCTTCCCAGTAAGCACAGCAGCGATCACATGCGTTCCACCCCAGCACTTAGCTGTCATGTGGTGAATGGAGTACAGCTAAGAGGCCTGAAGAATCAACACCGCTACTGTACTTCCAACACTAGCAAAGGGCATCAGCACTGCTTGGGACCTTTCTCCTGCCTGGAAGTGGCCCAGGGAGAAAGCACGGAAGCGCTTGAGCTTTTCAGCACAGAGCAGGCCCTCAAATCTGTGCGCCAAGCTCTGCACAAACCTGCTCTGACCTGTGACAGTAAAGCTGGGGCAGCAGCTGCCCCTGGCACTCAGCTTGAACCAGAAGTGGCAGCAGAGGCTCTGCACCATCTCTGGGCCTGGCCAGCACCTCTATGCAAGGTGTGAAGCCCAGCACCGCTGCAGCGAGGCTCAGATCAGTCCCTTCCTGCTGCACAGGTCACAGCGTGTCCAGACGGACACCTAAAACCAGCAGTTTCTGAGGCTTACTGCTAAAGCAGAGGGAAGTCTACTCACCGAGTCTTCTCTTCAGTTCCTCCACTATTTTCATCGCAGTTTCCAACTGATCCATCGCCTTTTTGCTTTCTTTTTCAGCCTTGTACTTTCCTGTTGGAGGACCTTAACAGAAAGGATTCATTTCAGTTTCAGGTGAATAAATTCCAGAAAACCGTTGCTCGATGTGTCAGGTCAGCAGAGACAAACTACTCACCCCTGCGGTGCTTCCTGGTTTGGAGCGTGGCATGCATCCAGCGAACTGGGAAAGCCTTCCCTACAGGCACACCTGTAACCAAACAGCCAGAGAAGCTTCTGTCATTGGTTGGCATCTACCTTGACAGAACTGAATCACAGCAACAGTAAGGGAATCATGCAAGGAGAAGGACACACACACACACAAGCAGGTCTCCATCCCCTCCTGCACGGGCACCCCTCTGCTTGACCTTTGCCCTTTGATCTGGCAGCTCTGAAATGGATGAAAAAGCTACCACGTACCTGTGCGGTCTCCTACAGGCTCACTCCTAGTACCCTTCCATGAGGCTGGATCTCCGTTGCCTGCTGGCACAGCTGCAAAGAAGCGCAGGAGACAGAACAGTTCCCGTTACACAACTCAAGACACTTCTTCAGATCAGAGGGGCAGGGAGGGCAATTCAAAGCCAGGGTTACTCTACGGCACTCGTCTCTCCTTTGCCTTCAGGAGCATGATGCAAAGAGTTTTCACGTGCCTGCAGCGGCACCATGTGAGGACCAAACAGTCCACTTGCTGAGCTACTGGGAGACAGGACCCCCTGGATTTTGCAGCAGATCTGAACTCAACCCCAGCAAGCATCTGGCTCAGCAGCTGGCACTGGGAGCAGCTCTGTCCCCCAACATGCCAGTAAAGACTGCTTTGAAGGGCAAAGAACCCCAGGGCACAACACTGAGCCAGATTTGTTCAACATCAAGAAGAACGTAAAGAGAAGATTTTGCCACACTGTCAATGGATCCTCTGGCAGGAGTGGTCTTTTGAGAAATTGTCTCCATTAGGACCCAAGGGCTCCAAACCAATATCCTGCCATATAGAGGCATAATAATTGCCTCAACGTTCACCTACAAGCAAGTACAGATAAAAAATGTCTCCATGACATGTTGCGAGCACCTGCTGTCTTAGAGATCTTCAGGCACTGCCAGGGAGGTTAGGCAGCATTGTGCGAGACAAACGTCTTTTTTAGTTGCCGAAGCTGCAGAGAGTCCTTGTCTGACACTTGGCAACTCCCTAAGACCCCTTCCCAGGCTATGTGCAGCACCACTTGAGGAGTCGAGGGGTCAGTGTACGGCTCCTCAGAGCTTTCTTACCTGCAGAGCTCTCACACACACAGAGGAAACCCTTGCTAAAGCACTGAAGGATAAAAGCCACCATCCACGCTTCTCAGGGAGAAGAGCCCACTGGCTCCCAAAAGGCTGCGCCAATACCACGCTCTTACCTGCTTCCGACACTCGCAGTGGAGCAGCCTGGCCTGCCCTTGCATGCAGGGCCACTAGGATGAGGACCACAAAGAGGAGGCAGCGGATGGGGGTCATGGTCCCCTGCACTACCACCATGCTGCTACTGCTGCTGCTGCTGCTGCTGCTGCTGCTGCTGCAGTTGTGATGTTTGGGGGCTAAGTGCTTGGCTTTTCTAGTCAGCACAGCACCGCAGGGCTCTATGACCTCACAGCCCTGCTGAGACCTCCCACGGACAGGAGTACATCTCGTGTGGCACCTGCATGCAAGGACAAGGACCTGCTCTGGACCTCGGCTCACAGGTGCACGTTCCTTTGTGCTGCTTTTGTGCCTTTGGCCTCTGGGGTCTCAAGGCAAGCTCTGAGATGCAGCCGTACTGGGAGCTGGATTAGATTAAGAGGACAGCAGGGATTGGTAGATTCCTGCTATGACCACTCATCCCTTGACTCAGATTTCCCATGGGGGTGTCCCATACAGAAACCAACCAGCTCCAGTTCTTAGGCCGCTTAGAAGTATTCTTTACAGTCCCACAAAGCAAGACATGGAAGGGAGTGAATAAAACCAGACAACTGTCTGTGCAGGCCTTGTCAAATCAAGGAAGAAGTACTCCATTCCCATAATGACACACATGGCTCCTTTCCTTCTTGTGGGAAAAAGAAAACAAGCAAAAGGTCTGTCTTTTATGGCCTTTCCCAAGTCAGGCAGCAGCTTGTATGAATACAAGCAGGAAGCCTCAAGCCCACTTGGCACACAAAATGGATGTGCAAAAGATACCCTTTTCCCCGTAGAGATGACAGTCTTGTGCTGGTTTGTACAAACCACTGCGACTTGAAGGCTGCACCCTTGGGACTTCCCCTGAAGACACTAATTCTTCTCCTTGGTGGAAGCATAAGCCAACATATGCTGAAACCTACGGAGGTCTGACTTTTAGAGCTGTCATGAGCGTCTCATTGCCTGTATGAGGATGCCAGTATGGACCTCTCTAAGCAACTTAGGTGGTGCAATTGTCTCCCTCACCCTCCTCACTTCCGATAACCTTCAGTTGCCCTCCCCACTCCCACCCAGTTCCAGGTGGTAACTAGATTTTATTTCTCTGAAGGGAAGCTGAGAGTTAATTCACGATTGTTGTGGGTATCTTCTGGCATCCCAGCCCAAACAACACATTCTTTTTTCATTGTTGTCCACCTTCTTGTTTCTAATGTTGAGACAAGCCACAATTGTTATTTACGTACATGACACACAGTAATGCTCAGCGTGTGCTGGTATGTGTTTGTGTGTTTGAAAACGCAGGGGCGATCTACCAGTTAAAAACCTGGAAGAACGCTGGAGTAAGGGAATAAAATTTAGTTGCTATGGTGCTTCTGAACCTCTCATTTCTAGTCCTTGTAATCACTAGAGCAGAGTCCCGTTTAGCCTGTGGTACTAATTTGCTTTCTAAAACTCCCACTTCCTGTGAGAACTTTGGCACTGCATTAGAAGGCATGTGAGATGACGGTCATAGATGAAACTTTCTGTTGTCAAACAAAGTAATCATCTACATTTTTGCTCTCTCGAGGTATACGTTTTTCTGCAAGTGCGTCATTATTTTAGAGATAGATGCTATAGGCAGAAAAGTATCTCAAAGAGTACGCCTGGCACTTCTAAAACAGAATAAGGTATCAGTATCTTGAAATGCCACATGTATCCTTCATCCTTTAAACTATATGCCAATAGGAAAATCCACAATGTTTAAGCAGGAAAACATATACAAGAGTTAGGTAGGTGTAACAGAGAACACAGAAAAGTAGCACAGGCTTCCTTAGCCGGAAAAGCAGAGCAAAATGCACCGTACGTGTACTCAAATGTATCAGCCGTGCCAGAACACCAAATATAATGATATGATATCCTGCCACGCAGCTGTAGAACATATCTAGGATCAAGCAGAGATGAGAAGCGTTTCCATCCCATGTTGGGACCCCCCTGCTCTCTTAGAGATCTTGAGGCACTGCAAGGGGAGTCAGGTAATGACGTGGGAAGCAGCCGTGAGTCAAGGTCACCAAAACTGCAGAGGGGCCTTGGCTCACACTTGGCATCTCCCCAACTCCCCTTCCCCGACCACGTGTAGTGCTCCTTAATGTTCCTGGGCAAGGAAAAGGCACTAGCTGCCCTCCAGGGTTAAAGGACCTCGTAGCACCCCAAGCAGGTGATAAGCTTGAGAACAGAAGTTTGGGTGGGTGGTTGGGTACGAGCGAGGTTGAGCGGCCTGAACAGGCTGCAGGAGCCAGCTGGGAGCAGGGACTGCAGAGCGAGGAACAGCATTGGCCGTTGACTCCCACGTTGTCCAACCTGCTTGGGCCAGCCCTCACGCCCTGGACACGCTCCATTCCAGCAAGCTCTACATCAGGCTTCTTTGCTTGGTGCCCAATTCATCCGAGGTCAAAAAGGGGACTAGTATTTTGTGAGCAAGTCTCCCTAGCTGGAGGTCCACAGCCTGATGATCCCACTGCAATAGATGTTCCCCCAGCCCATGGACCCTCACCAGTCAGTATGAGCGGCCAGGCCAGGCCCCTGTCACTGCGTGCCACACCATGCAGTGATCAGGTTGTCATCGCTGTCTGTTGCCAACCATGGCCATGGTCAATCCCCAGCCCCTCGGGATCCTGCGGCTGGTCAGAGGAGCCTTGTGCCTGCCTGGCTTGTGGCTGCTCACGCCGTGAGAACTTACGGCTGCACTGGGTTGGAGCTCAGCCAGCGCTGGTGCCTGACGGGGTTTGGTGTTTCTGCCAGGCAGGCACTTGTGAGACAGCTCTGTCCCTCTTGATTTGCAACTAAATTCTTGATGCCCAAAGCAGTCGCTTAGCGTTCTGTTGGTGCACCCCAACCTCTAGGGACTAGCCGTGAAAATGATGAACGTGTGGATCAGTCTGGAAGGATACTGGGGCTATTTCCACGTGGGATGGGAGACGCTGGCCTCTTTCCACAATTGCCGGTGGCTCAGTTGCCTGGTCAGGGGCACGAGGGCTCTTTTTGGTTTGGGTGGATGACACAGACCTTGTGTGAGAAGCCAGATTAAAACATCATTGCCCCAAAGATCGCTGCCACTATCAAGCAGATACACTGGGAGTTACTCCAACCATAAAGTCAGTGAATCAGCACCCTGGAGGAGAAAACGAGGGGGCCATGCAGTTGCTGCATGCAGATTTGAGATACCAGATGGCAGCCAGCAGGCGCAGTCGGGCTAAGATATGGAGTGTGTGACAACTTGAGTTGAAGGAAGCTGTAAAAAGCACCTGAAAAGCTTGCATGGTGCCCTGTTCCCACCACCAAATGTTTGCAAGACCCCCAGCTCTTCACAGGACCTCTGAGACATTGACACCGGAATATGGTGCAAACCTATGGAGGTTTTTTTTTTATATTTAAGGCACTTGATCTCGTTTGTGTCTTTATCTCCTCTCAGAGATTCCAAATGAAACCATCCTGGGTGGGTTCCGGGATCTGGTTACGCTACTGTGGGGGGAACGGTGCAGGGATGAGGGGTGCAAGGGCTGTTGCGCTTTGGGCTGAGGCTGGAGGGTGCTGTCCTGGTCGTGCTTCAGCAAAGCAGCCGGGGATAGGTTGGAAGATTGTGGGGGCTGTTGCATTGTGGGCTGAAGGGCACTGTCACTATTGAAGATACTGAACAGTAGTGGACTCGGTGACACTTGAGGGACATCGCTCATTACCCGTCTTTGTCTGATCATTGCGGCATTGACTGTTATTATGTGGATGCAACCATGCAACCAATTCCTTTGCCACCTAGCAGTCCCTCTGTCAAATACATATTTCTCCAGTTTAAGAGAGAAGATTGTGGCGGGGCATTGTGTTAAAGGCCTTACAGAGATCCAGAGAGATTGCATCCATAGCTCTTTCCTTGTCCACTGAACTGGTCTCTCCATCACAGAAGGCCACTAGGGTAGTCAGGCAGCATATGCCCACTGTGTGCGCTCTCGAGGTTTCCTTTTGCGTGTCAGACAATTGAAGATGGTGCCTTTCTTTTTCTGTTATTGACTGGGGTCTCTAAGGATACTAATAGAAAGAACGTCCTTAAATTTCACACAAAAAAGAAGTGGGAAAAGAAAAGCTTCAGCCTCTCTGTTTATTGAAAGTGACTTGTTAGCCTTGGGATCCCCCAAGGGAGGTGAGCAGTTGTGTTGGCTGGAGGTCATGGGCGCAGTCACACTTCAGATTGGAGGTCATTGTCCTTCTCTCGCTCCTGAAGTTGCAGACTGTGCCCTGTGGAGGAAAGACAGGACAGAGGGACAGACACTTGTGAGACCTCTAGGGACTAGCCTGGAAGCTGCTGAAAGTGAGGGTTGGACTTGGGGGCAGCTGCATCTCTTCCTGTTCGGGATGGAAGACTTCAGCCTGCTTCCAAAATTGTGGGGGAGTCAGTGGCAAGGTTGGAGGCTTGGCAGGGCGCTGTGGCTTGGGCTGGAGGGTGGTGCCCTGCTCCTACTTCTTAGGGGAGGCTGGGAATGGGCTGGGTGGTCGTGGAGGCCTTTGTGGTTTGGACAAAGAGGCTGGAAATTGGGTGGGAGGGCGTGGGGGCTTCCTGGCAGTTTTCATCTTGACTCCTGTAGTGTCAGATCGGGTCCTGTGGAGAGAAGATGGATCAGAGTGACTCTCCTCCACAGCACGTCCCAGAGCTGGCAAGTCTCCCCACCACAGGCTGAGCTGCTGGTGATCTGACAAAACCCCCTGCAGAGCTTTCTGGCCAACCGCTACCTTACTACTCCACAGCTGCCCGGCAGGGAGGCTTTGTGGCTACCAGCAGACAACCAGGGAAGCACTAGGGGCATAAAATCAACAACTTACAGTTTCTTCTTAATGTATCGATGGATGGCAAAACAGAGCAACGCTATTCCAAGGGGCACGAAAATCAGTATCATTGATGTTCCTATCATACACTGCTTTCGCACATCTTGAGGACATAAACCTCCTGTGATACTCCGGCCGTTGGAATCGCTTGTGGTTAGGGTGCCAGCCACACCTGGAGGAGAAATTTGAAATGTTAGTGCATCCTGGTAAGCTTGCAGCATGTTTGATGTAGCAAGTTCTCTGTTTCACACCACTACTAGTGCCTGGAGCCATGGTCCCATCCTTTGGGATAGTTTGTCCCACAAAACCAAAGTCAGAAGGACAGAAGGAGAGCATGTGGAGGAGCGTGGCTGCTTGACCAATCCTTCCTTCAAGGGACACGGACAAAACCCATCCCTGCAGCAACAAGTGCCATCCTGAGTTCTCCCCTATCCCTGGGCAAGCTCCTACATGTGGAAGGACATAGCCAGGCCTTTCCAAGAGGTCCCGCAACTCTCCTTTCTCTTTCTGCCTTTTCTCCTATGCTGGCCCTGCTTGCTGGCACACCAGTTTTCAAAAGCCATCGCCAAATCAGGGACTCCACCAAGGTTGCTCCGCACCTGAGCCCGTTTGACAAAAGTCACATGTACTGCCGCAGGGGTCTTCTGCGGCCTTTGACAGTGCTCGTACTCCTCAGTCTGGAAGTGAGGGCTACGCTCTGGACCTCGACTCACAAGGAACACATGGCGCTTTGTGCTGCTTTTGTGTCTTGGGCCTCTGGGGACTCAAGGCAAGCTCAGGGATGCAGCTGCAGTGGGAGCTTGATTCGATCAAGAGTCACATTTCTCACCATGTGCAGAACAAGATCCAGATGCCTTGAACCCAAAACATTTCTGCTTTGGCTTAAGAAGTGACACGGAGTTGTTGATGACACACGGGAATGCTGACGGGGAACACTGGCTGACTGTGGGACAGCAATTACCTGCCCTGTGCTGGCCCTGCATTGCCTTGGCCTCTTCATCTGGCTTTGAGTCACTTCTTCCGCCTGGAAACACTTTCTCTGCCACAGCCTCCTGGTGCAGGTCTTGAGAAAGAAAGTGGCATGGGTGTATCAGATGCAACCTGCCCCGTTTGAAGCCCAGCACTGCTGCAGTGAGGCTCGGATCCTCGAATCCTTCCTGCTGCACAGGCCACAGCGTGTCCAGACGGACACCTAAAACCAGCAGTTTCTGAGGCTTACTGCTAAAGCAGAGGGAAATCTACTCACCGAGACTTCTCTTCAGTTCCTCCACTATTTTCATCGCAGTTTCCAACTGATCCATCCCCTTTTTGCTTTCTTTTTCAGCCTTGTACTTTCCTGTTGGAGGACCTTAACAGAAAGGATTCATTTCAGTTTCAGGTGAATAAATTCCAGAAAACCGTTGCTCAATGTGTCAGGTCAGCAGAGACAAACTACTCACCCCTGCGGTGCTTCCTGGGTGGGAACGTGGCATGCATCCAGTGAGCTGGGAAAGCCTTCCCTACAGGCACACCTGTAACCAAACAGCCAGAGAAGCTTCTGTCATTGGTTGGCATCTACCTTGACAGAACTGAATCACAGCAGCAGTGAGGGAATAGTGCAAGGAGAAGGACACACACACGCAGGTCTCCATCCCCTCCCTGCAGGGCCACCCCTCTGCTTGACCTTTTACCCTTTGATCTGGCAGCTCTGAAATGGATGAAAAAGCTACCACGTACCTGTGCGATCTCCTACAGGCTCACTCCTAGAACCCTTCCATGAAGCTGGATCTCCGTTGCCTGCTGGCACAGCTGCAAAGAAGCGCAGGAGACAGAAGAGTTCCCGTTACACAACTCAAGACACTTCTTCAGATCAGAGGGGCAGGGAGGGCAATTCAAAGCCAGGGTTACTCTAGGGAACACAGGGTATGTCGCACTTCGGGCTGAGGCCAGAAGCTGCTGTCCCGGTCCCACTTCAGCAAGGCTGCTGGGGTTGGCCTGGAGGTTTGTGGGGGCCTTTGCAGTTTTGGCTGAAAGGTGATGCCCTGCTTCTGCTGTACTTCTGGAGAACATGACTGTGCAACACCATAGCTAGGCAATAAGCTTGAAAACGGTTCTGTTGGTGGGTGACTGGGTATGAAGGAGTTGGAGCAGCCTGTAGAGATTGCAGGAGGCAGCCGGGAGCAGGGGCTGCAGAGTGAGAAGCAGTGCTGGTGATTGACTCCCTTGTCGTCAAACCTGCTTGGGACAGCCCTCAGGTCCTGGGCACACTCCATTCATGGGAGTCCCACACTTCTCTGCTTTCAACGTGGGCAATAACATTTTTAACCAATTACGTGCAGTTTTATAGGACACGCTTCCTCCTGCACAGCCTCAGTCCAGCTCTTGAGAATGGAAGTGGCATGGGTGCATCAGGTGGAACTGTTCCCTGTCAGGGAGATGGCACATGCAGGAGCCAATGCTTCTCAAAGACACCAATAAGGTTTACAAACAAGGCCTGGGCTTTTGGAGCCGATCCTTGACACTACAGGAACCAACAGCCACACCTGGGCTGGGAGACCAGGAAACTGCTCATGACCTTCTGATTTTCACTGTCCCTAGTGCAGTTTTGGCAAACTCTAGCGAGATGCTAAATGCCTTCTCTCAAAGAGGACAGGAAGAATCTCACGTCTGGCAAGCTAGGGAAACGGTCCTGATGAGAAGGGCCCCTCTGAGAGGTGCTCACTCTCTTCCCAGTAAGCACAGCAGCGATCACATGCGTTCCACCCCAGCACTTAGCTGTCATGTGGTGAATGGAGTACAGCTAAGAGGCCTGAAGAATCAACACCGCTACTGTACTTCCAACACTAGCAAAGGGCATCAGCACTGCTTGGGACCTTTCTCCTGCCTGGAAGTGGCCCAGGGAGAAAGCACGGAAGCGCTTGAGCTTTTCAGCACAGAGCAGGCCCTCAAATCTGTGCGCCAAGCTCTGCACAAACCTGCTCTGACCTGTGACAGTAAAGCTGGGGCAGCAGCTGCCCCTGGCACTCAGCTTGAACCAGAAGTGGCAGCAGAGGCTCTGCACCATCTCTGGGCCTGGCCAGCACCTCTATGCAAGGTGTGAAGCCCAGCACCGCTGCAGCGAGGCTCAGATCAGTCCCTTCCTGCTGCACAGGTCACAGCGTGTCCAGACGGACACCTAAAACCAGCAGTTTCTGAGGCTTACTGCTAAAGCAGAGGGAAGTCTACTCACCGAGTCTTCTCTTCAGTTCCTCCACTATTTTCATCGCATTTTCCAACTGATCCATCGCCTTTTTGCTTTCTTTTTCAGCCTTGTACTTTCCTGTTGGAGGACCTTAACAGAAAGGATTCATTTCAGTTTCAGGTGAATAAATTCCAGAAAACCGTTGTTCGATGTGTCAGGTCAGCAGAGACAAACTACTCACCCCTGCGGTGCTTCCTGGTTTGGAGCGTGGCATGCATCCAGCGAACTGGGAAAGCCTTCCCTACAGGCACACCTGTAACCAAACAGCCAGAGAAGCTTCTGTCATTGGTTGGCATCTACCTTGACAGAACTGAATCACAGCAACAGTAAGGGAATCATGCAAGGAGAAGGACACACACACACACACAAGCAGGTCTCCATCCCCTCCTGCACGGGCACCCCTCTGCTTGACCTTTGCCCTTTGATCTGGCAGCTCTGAAATGGATGAAAAAGCTACCACGTACCTGTGCGGTCTCCTACAGGCTCACTCCTAGTACCCTTCCATGAGGCTGGATCTCCGTTGCCTGCTGGCACAGCTGCAAAGAAGCGCAGGAGACAGAACAGTTCCCGTTACACAACTCAAGACACTTCTTCAGATCAGAGGGGCAGGGAGGGCAATTCAAAGCCAGGGTTACTCTACGGCACTCATCTCTCCTTTGCCTTCAGGAGCATGATGCAAAGAGTTTTCACGTGCCTGCAGCGGCACCATGTGAGGACCAAACAGTCCACTTGCTGAGCTACTGGGAGACAGGACCCCCTGGATTTTGCAGCAGATCTGAACTCAACCCCAGCAAGCATCTGGCTCAGCAGCTGGCACTGGGAGCAGCTCTGTCCCCCAACATGCCAGTAAAGACTGCTTTGAAGGGCAAAGAACCCCAGGGCACAACACTGAGCCAGATTTGTTCAACATCAAGAAGAACGTAAAGAGAAGATTTTGCCACACTGTCAATGGATCCTCTGGCAGGAGTGGTCTTTTGAGAAATTGTCTCCATTAGGACCCAAGGGCTCCAAACCAATATCCTGCCATATAGAGGCATAATAATTGCCTCAACCTTCACCTACAAGCAAGTACAGATAAAAAATGTCTCCATGACATGTTGCGAGCACCTGCTGTCTTAGAGATCTTCAGGCACTGCCAGGGAGGTTAGGCAGCATCGTGCGAGACAAACGTCTTTTTTAGTTGCCGAAGCTGCAGAGAGTCCTTGTCTGACACTTGGCAACTCCCTAAGACCCCTTCCCAGGCTATGTGCAGCACCACTTGAGGAGTCGAGGGGTCAGTGTACGGCTCCTCAGAGCTTTCTTACCTGCAGAGCTCTCACACACACAGAGGAAACCCTTGCTAAAGCACTGAAGGATAAAAGCCACCATCCACGCTTCTCAGGGAGAAGAGCCCACTGGCTCCCAAAAGGCTGCGCCAATACCACGCTCTTACCTGCTTCCGACACTCGCAGTGGAGCAGCCTGGCCTGCCCTTGCATGCAGGGCCACTAGGATGAGGACCACAAAGAGGAGGCAGCGGATGGGGGTCATGGTCCCCTGCACTACCACCATGCTGCTACTGCTGCTGCTGCTGCTGCTGCTGCTGCTGCTGCTGCTGCAGTTGTGATGTTTGGGGGCTAAGTGCTTGGCTTTTCTAGTCAGCACAGCACCGCAGGGCTCTATGACCTCACAGCCCTGCTGAGACCTCCCACGGACAGGAGTACATCTCGTGTGGCACCTGCATGCAAGGACAAGGACCTGCTCTGGACCTCGGCTCACAGGTGCACGTTCCTTTGTGCTGCTTTTGTGCCTTTGGCCTCTGGGGTCTCAAGGCAAGCTCTGAGATGCAGCCGTACTGGGAGCTGGATTAGATTAAGAGGACAGCAGGGATTGGTAGATTCCTGCTATGACCACTCATCCCTTGACTCAGATTTCCCATGGGGGTGTCCCATACAGAAACCAACCAGCTCCAGTTCTTAGGCCGCTTAGAAGTATTCTTTACAGTCCCACAAAGCAAGACATGGAAGGGAGTGAATAAAACCAGACAACTGTCTGTGCAGGCCTTGTCAAATCAAGGAAGAAGTACTCCATTCCCATAATGACACACATGGCTCCTTTCCTTCTTGTGGGAAAAAGAAAACAAGCAAAAGGTCTGTCTTTTATGGCCTTTCCCAAGTCAGGCAGCAGCTTGTATGAATACAAGCAGGAAGCCTCAAGCCCACTTGGCACACAAAATAGGTGTGCAAAAGATACCCTTTTCCCCGTAGAGATGACAGTCTTGTGCTGGTTTGTACAAACCACTGCGACTTGAAGGCTGCACCCTTGGGACTTCCCCTGAAGACACTAATTCTTCTCCTTGGTGGAAGCATAAGCCAACATATGCTGAAACCTACGGAGGTCTGACTTTTAGAGGTGTCATGAGCGTCTCATTGCCTGTATGAGGATGCCAGTATGGACCTCTCTAAGCAACTTAGGTGGTGCAATTGTCTCCCTCACCCTCCTCACTTCCGATAACCTTCAGTTGCCCTCCCCACTCCCACCCAGTTCCAGGTGGTAACTAGATTTTATTTCTCTGAAGGGAAGCTGAGAGTTAATTCACGATTGTTGTGGGTATCTTCTGGCATCCCAGCCCAAACAACACATTCTTTTTTCATTGTTGTCCACCTTCTTGTTTCTAATGTTGAGACAAGCCACAATTGTTATTTACGTACATGACACACAGTAATGCTCAGCTCTCTTGCCTGCTGCTTAACAGTCAGCGTGTGCTGGTATGTGTTTGTGTGTTTGAAAACGCAGGGGCGATCTACCAGTTAAAAACCTGGAAGAACGCTGGAGTAAGGGAATAAAATTTAGTTGCTATGGTGCTTCTGAACCTCTCATTTCTAGTCCTTGTAATCACTAGAGCAGAGTCCCGTTTAGCCTGTGGTACTAATTTGCTTTCTAAAACTCCCACTTCCTGTGAGAACTTTGGCACTGCATTAGAAGGCATGTGAGATGACGGTCATAGATGAAACTTTCTGTTGTCAAACAAAGTAATCATCTACATTTTTGCTCTCTCGAGGTATACGTTTTTCTGCAAGTGCGTCATTATTTTAGAGATAGATGCTATAGGCAGAAAAGTATCTCAAAGAGTACGCCTGGCACTTCTAAAACGGAATAAGGTATCAGTATCTTGAAATGCCACATGTATCCTTCATCCTTTAAACTATATGCCAATAGGAAAATCCACAATGTTTCAGCAGGAAAACATATACAAGAGTTAGGTAGGTGTAACAGAGAACACAGAAAAGTAGCACAGGCTTCCTTAGCCGGAAAAGCAGAGCAAAATGCACCGTACGTGTACTCAAATGTATCAGCCGTGCCAGAACACCAAATATAATGATATGATATCCTGCCACGCAGCTGTAGAACATATCTAGGATCAAGCAGAGATGAGAAGCGTTTCCATCCCATGTTGGGACCCCCCTGCTCTCTTAGAGATCTTGAGGCACTGCAAGGGGAGTCAGGTAATGACATGGGAAGCAGCCGTGAGTCAAGGTCACCAAAACTGCAGAGGGGCCTTGGCTCACACTTGGCATCTCCCCAACTCCCCTTCCCCGACCACGTGTAGTGCTCCTTAATGTTCCTGGGCAAGGAAAAGGCACTAGCTGCCCTCCAGGGTTAAAGGACCTCGTAGCACCCCAAGCAGGTGATAAGCTTGAGAACAGAAGTTTGGGTGGGTGGTTGGGTACGAGCGAGGTTGAGCGGCCTGAACAGGCTGCAGGAGCCAGCTGGGAGCAGGGACTGCAGAGCGAGGAACAGCATTGGCCGTTGACTCCCACGTTGTCCAACCTGCTTGGGCCAGCCCTCACGCCCTGGACACGCTCCATTCCAGCAAGCTCTACATCAGGCTTCTTTGCTTGGTGCCCAATTCATCCGAGGTCAAAAAGGGGACTAGTATTTTGTGAGCAAGTCTCCCTAGCTGGAGGTCCACAGCCTGATGATCCCACTGCAATAGATGTTCCCCCAGCCCATGGACCCTCACCAGTCAGTATGAGCGGCCAGGCCAGGCCCCTGTCACTGCGTGCCACACCATGCAGTGATCAGGTTGTCATCGCTGTCTGTTGCCAACCATGGCCATGGTCAATCCCCAGCCCCTCGGGATCCTGCGGCTGGTCAGAGGAGCCTTGTGCCTGCCTGGCTTGTGGCTGCTCACGCTGTGAGAACTTACGGCTGCGCTGGGTTGGAGCTCAGCCAGCTCTGGTGCCTGACGGGGTTTGGTGTTTCTGCCAGGCAGGCACTTGTGAGACAGCTCTGTCCCTCTTGATTTGCAACTAAATTCTTGATGCCCAAAGCAGTCGCTTAGCGTTCTGTTGGTGCACCCCAACCTCTAGGGACTAGCCGTGAAAGTGATGAACGTGTGGATCAGTCTGGAAGGATACTGGGGCTATTTCCACGTGGGATGGGAGACGCTGGCCTCTTTCCACAATTGCCGGTGGCTCAGTTGCCTGGTCAGGGGCACGAGGGCTCTTTTTGGTTTGGGTGGATGACACAGACCTTGTGTGAGAAGCCAGATTAAAACATCATTGCCCCAAAGATCGCTGCCACTATCAAGCAGATACACTGGGAGTTACTCCAACCATAAAGTCAGTGAATCAGCACCCTGGAGGAGAAAACGAGGGGGCCATGCAGTTGCTGCATGCAGATTTGAGATACCAGATGGCAGCCAGCAGGCGCAGTCGGGCTAAGATATGGAGTGTGTGACAACTTGAGTTGAAGGAAGCTGTAAAAAGCACCTGAAAAGCTTGCATGGTGCCCTGTTCCCACCACCAAATGTTTGCAAGGTCCCCAACTCTTCACAGGACCTCTGAGACATTGACACCGTAATATGGTGCAAACCTATGGAGGTTTTTTTTTATATTTAAGGCACTTGATCTCGTTTGTGTCTTTATCTCCTCTCAGAGATTCCAAATGAAACCATCCTGGGTGGGTTCCGGGATCTGGTTACGCTACTGTCGGGGGAACGGTGCAGGGATGAGGGGTGCAAGGGCTGTTGCGCTTTGGGCTGAGGCTGGAGGGTGCTGTCCTGGTCGTGCTTCAGCAAAGCAGCCGGGGATAGGTTGGAAGATTGTGGGGGCTGTTGCATTGTGGGCTGAAGGGCACTGTCACTATTGAAGATACTGAGCAGTAGTGGACTCGGTGACACTTGAGGGACATCGCTCATTACCCGTCTTTGTCTGATCATTGCGGCATTGACTGTTATTATGTGGATGCAACCATGCAACCAATTCCTTTGCCACCTAGCAGTCCCTCTGTCAAATACATATTTCTCCAGTTTAAGAGAGAAGATTGTGGCGGGGCATTGTGTTAAAGGCCTTACAGAGATCCAGAGAGATTGCATCCATAGCTCTTTCCTTGTCCACTGAACTGGTCTCTCCATCACAGAAGGCCACTAGGGTAGTCAGGCAGCATATGCCCACTGTGTGCGCTCTCGAGGTTTCCTTTTGCGTGTCAGACAATTGAAGATGGTGCCTTTCTTTTTCTGTTATTGACTGGGGTCTCTAAGGATACTAATAGAAAGAACGTCCTTAAATTTCACACAAAAAAGAAGTGGGAAAAGAAAAGCTTCAGCCTCTCTGTTTATTGAAAGTGACTTGTTAGCCTTGGGATCCCCCAAGGGAGGTGAGCAGTTGTGTTGGCTGGAGGTCATGGGCGCAGTCACACTTCAGATTGGAGGTCATTGTCCTTGTCTCGCTCCTGAAGTTGCAGACTGTGCCCTGTGGAGGAAAGACAGGACAGAGGGACAGACACTTGTGAGACCTCTAGGGACTAGCCTGGAAGCTGCTGAAAGTGAGGGTTGGACTTGGGGGCAGCTGCATCTCTTCCTGTTCGGGATGGAAGACTTCAGCCTGCTTCCAAAATTGTGGGGGAGTCAGTGGCAAAGTTGGAGGCTTGGCAGGGCGCTGTGGCTTGGGCTGGAGGGTGGTGCCCTGCTCCTACTTCTTCGAGGAGGCTGGGAATGGGCTGGGTGGTCGTGGAGGCCTTTGTGGTTTGGACAAAGAGGCTGGAAATTGGGTGGGAGGGCGTGGGGGCTTCCTGGCAGTTTTCATCTTGACTCCTGAAGTGTCAGACCGGGCCCTGTGGAGAGAAGATGGATCAGAGTGACTCTCCTCCACAGCACGTCCCAGAGCTGGCATGTCTCCCCACCACAGGCTGAGCTGCTGGTACTCCTCATGGCACCACCAAGCAGCAGGGCTCAATCAGGCAATCCACTAGAACGAGCAGGCACTGCTGTCATCTCACTTTTGAGGGCAATCTCATTCCCTTCTTTTTCTTGTCCTGACCTTGTTTCACCTACACCCACCACTCCTGGGGGCTGCTTCTGTCCAGGCCCCAGTATCTATGAAGTAGGATGTTAGTTTAGACATTCTTTATCGTTGATCAATTCTTGACTCTTGATTGATTCTCTTGAGTCTGTTCAATTATTAGTTACGAGCACACCTCTCCCCTCCCTCATGGTGTGATAGCGAGGCCGTGCCCCCTTGCCACGCTCTGCCCGCGCTCTGCTCGCTGCTGCCTCCATGCTTCACTCCTGCCCCATCTCGGCCGCTCCTGTGGGGCTACTCCTGGGAGCTGCTCCTGGCCAGACACGGTCACTTAGAGCTTATAGTGGCTCCTGTCAGAAGGGGCTCCTGAGAAGGTGCCCCAGCAATTACGAGGCCAAGGGAATCATCTGACAAAAACCCCTGCAGAGCTTTCTGGCCAACCGCTCCTCACTACTCCACAGCTGCCCGGCAGGGAGGCTTTGTGGCTACCAGCAGACAACCAGGGAAGCACTAGGGGCATAAAATCAACAACTTACAGTTTCTTCTTAATGTATCGATGGATGGCAAAACAGAGCAACGCTATTCCAAGGGGCACGAAAATCAGTATCATTGATGTTCCTATCATACACTGCTTTCGCACATCTTGAGGACATAAACCTCCTGTGATACTCCGGCCGTTGGAATCGCTTGTGGTTAGGGTGCCAGCCACACCTGGAGGAGAAATTTGAAATGTTAGTGCATCCTGGTAAGCTTGCAGCATGTTTGATGTAGCAAGTTCTCTGTTTCACACCACTACTAGTGCCTGGAGCCATGGTCCCATCCTTTGGGATAGTTTGTCCCACAAAACCAAAGTCAGAAGGACAGAAGGAGAGCATGTGGAGGAGCGTGGCTGCTTGACCAATCCTTCCTTCAAGGGACACGGACAAAACCCATCCCTGCAGCAACAAGTGCCATCCTGAGTTCTCCCCTATCCCTGGGCAAGCTCCTACATGTGGAAGGACATAGCCAGGCCTTTCCAAGAGGTCCCGCAACTCTCCTTTCTCTTTCTGCCTTTTCTCCTATGCTGGCCCTGCTTGCTGGCACACCAGTTTTCAAAAGCCATCGCCAAATCAGGGACTCCACCAAGGTTGCTCTGCACCTGAGCCCGTTTGACAAAAGTCACATGTACTGCCGCAGGGGTCTTCTGCGGCCTTTGACAGTGCTCGTACTCCTCAGTCTGGAAGTGAGGGCTACGCTCTGGACCTCGACTCACAAGGAACACATGGCGCTTTGTGCTGCTTTTGTGTCTTGGGCCTCTGGGGACTCAAGGCAAGCTCAGGGATGCAGCTGCAGTGGGAGCTTGATTCGATCAAGAGTCACATTTCTCACCATGTGCAGAACAAGATCCAGATGCCTTGAACCCAAAACATTTCTGCTTTGGCTTAAGAAGTGACACGGAGTTGTTGATGACACACGGGAATGCTGACGGGGAACACTGGCTGACTGTGGGACAGCAATTACCTGCCCTGTGCTGGCCCTGCATTGCCTTGGCCTCTTCATCTGGCTTTGAGTCACTTCTTCCGCCTGGAAACACTTTCTCTGCCACAGCCTCCTGGTGCAGGTCTTGAGAAAGAAAGTGGCATGGGTGTATCAGATGCAACCTGCCCCGTTTGAAGCCCAGCACTGCTGCAGTGAGGCTCGGATCCTCGAATCCTTCCTGCTGCACAGGCCACAGCGTGTCCAGACGGACACCTAAAACCAGCAGTTTCTGAGGCTTACTGCTAAAGCAGAGGGAAATCTACTCACCGAGACTTCTCTTCAGTTCCTCCACTATTTTCATCGCAGTTTCCAACTGATCCATCCCCTTTTTGCTTTCTTTTTCAGCCTTGTACTTTCCTGTTGGAGGACCTTAACAGAAAGGATTCATTTCAGTTTCAGGTGAATAAATTCCAGAAAACCGTTGCTCAATGTGTCAGGTCAGCAGAGACAAACTACTCACCCCTGCGGTGCTTCCTGGGTGGGAACGTGGCATGCATCCAGTGAGCTGGGAAAGCCTTCCCTACAGGCACACCTGTAACCAAACAGCCAGAGAAGCTTCTGTCATTGGTTGGCATCTACCTTGACAGAACTGAATCACAGCAGCAGTGAGGGAATAGTGCAAGGAGAAGGACACACACACGCAGGTCTCCATCCCCTCCCTGCAGGGCCACCCCTCTGCTTGACCTTTTACCCTTTGATCTGGCAGCTCTGAAATGGATGAAAAAGCTACCACGTACCTGTGCGATCTCCTACAGGCTCACTCCTAGAACCCTTCCATGAAGCTGGATCTCCGTTGCCTGCTGGCACAGCTGCAAAGAAGCGCAGGAGACAGAAGAGTTCCCGTTACACAACTCAAGACACTTCTTCAGATCAGAGGGGCAGGGAGGGCAATTCAAAGCCAGGGTTACTCTAGGGAACACAGGGTATGTCGCACTTCGGGCTGAGGCCAGAAGCTGCTGTCCCGGTCCCACTTCAGCAAGGCTGCTGGGGTTGGCCTGGAGGTTTGTGGGGGCCTTTGCAGTTTTGGCTGAAAGGTGATGCCCTGCTTCTGCTGTACTTCTGGAGAACATGACTGTGCAACACCATAGCTAGGCAATAAGCTTGAAAACGGTTCTGTTGGTGGGTGACTGGGTATGAAGGAGTTGGAGCAGCCTGTAGAGATTGCAGGAGGCAGCCGGGAGCAGGGGCTGCAGAGTGAGAAGCAGTGCTGGTGATTGACTCCCTTGTCGTCAAACCTGCTTGGGACAGCCCTCAGGTCCTGGGCACACTCCATTCATGGGAGTCCCACACTTCTCTGCTTTCAACGTGGGCAATAACATTTTTAACCAATTACGTGCAGTTTTATAGGACACGCTTCCTCCTGCACAGCCTCAGTCCAGCTCTTGAGAATGGAAGTGGCATGGGTGCATCAGGTGGAACTGTTCCCGGTCAGGGAGATGGCACATGCAGGAGCCAATGCTTCTCAAAGACACCAATAAGGTTTACAAACAAGGCCTGGGCTTTCGGAGCCGATCCTTGACACTACAGGAACCAACAGCCACACCTGGGCTGGGAGACCAGGAAACTGCTCATGACCTTCTGATTTTCACTGTCCCTAGTGCAGTTTTGGCAAACTCTAGCGAGATGCTAAATGCCTTCTCTCAAAGAGGACAGGAAGAATCTCACGTCTGGCAAGCTAGGGAAACGGTCCTGATGAGAAGGGCCCCTCTGAGAGGTGCTCACTCTCTTCCCAGTAAGCACAGCAGCGATCACATGCGTTCCACCCCAGCACTTAGCTGTCATGTGGTGAATGGAGTACAGCTAAGAGGCCTGAAGAATCAACACCGCTACTGTACTTCCAACACTAGCAAAGGGCATCAGCACTGCTTGGGACCTTTCTCCTGCCTGGAAGTGGCCCAGGGAGAAAGCACGGAAGCGCTTGAGCTTTTCAGCACAGAGCAGGCCCTCAAATCTGTGCGCCAAGCTCTGCACAAACCTGCTCTGACCTGTGACAGTAAAGCTGGGGCAGCAGCTGCCCCTGGCACTCAGCTTGAACCAGAAGTGGCAGCAGAGGCTCTGCACCATCTCTGGGCCTGGCCAGCACCTCTATGCAAGATGTGAAGCCCAGCACCGCTGCAGCGAGGCTCAGATCAGTCCCTTCCTGCTGCACAGGTCACAGCGTGTCCAGACGGACACCTAAAACCAGCAGTTTCTGAGGCTTACTGCTAAAGCAGAGGGAAGTCTACTCACCGAGTCTTCTCTTCAGTTCCTCCACTATTTTCATCGCAGTTTCCAACTGATCCATCGCCTTTTTGCTTTCTTTTTCAGCCTTGTACTTTCCTGTTGGAGGACCTTAACAGAAAGGATTCATTTCAGTTTCAGGTGAATAAATTCCAGAAAACCGTTGCTCGATGTGTCAGGTCAGCAGAGACAAACTACTCACCCCTGCGGTGCTTCCTGGTTTGGAGCGTGGCATGCATCCAGCGAACTGGGAAAGCCTTCCCTACAGGCACATCTGTAACCAAACAGCCAGAGAAGCTTCTGTCATTGGTTGGCATCTACCTTGACAGAACTGAATCACAGCAACAGTAAGGGAATCATGCAAGGAGAAGGACACACACACACACAAGCAGGTCTCCATCCCCTCCTGCACGGGCACCCCTCTGCTTGACCTTTGCCCTTTGATCTGGCAGCTCTGAAATGGATGAAAAAGCTACCACGTACCTGTGCGGTCTCCTACAGGCTCACTCCTAGTACCCTTCCATGAGGCTGGATCTCCGTTGCCTGCTGGCACAGCTGCAAAGAAGCGCAGGAGACAGAAGAGTTCCCGTTACACAACTCAAGACACTTCTTCAGATCAGAGGGGCAGGGAGGGCAATTCAAAGCCAGGGTTACTCTACGGCACTCATCTCTCCTTTGCCTTCAGGAGCATGATGCAAAGAGTTTTCACGTGCCTGCAGCGGCACCATGTGAGGACCAAACAGTCCACTTGCTGAGCTACTGGGAGACAGGACCCCCTGGATTTTGCAGCAGATCTGAACTCAACCCCAGCAAGCATCTGGCTCAGCAGCTGGCACTGGGAGCAGCTCTGTCCCCCAACATGCCAGTAAAGACTGCTTTGAAGGGCAAAGAACCCCAGGGCACAACACTGAGCCAGATTTGTTCAACATCAAGAAGAACGTAAAGAGAAGATTTTGCCACACTGTCAATGGATCCTCTGGCAGGAGTGGTCTTTTGAGAAATTGTCTCCATTAGGACCCAAGGGCTCCAAACCAATATCCTGCCATATAGAGGCATAATAATTGCCTCAACCTTCACCTACAAGCAAGTACAGATAAAAAATGTCTCCATGACATGTTGCGAGCACCTGCTGTCTTAGAGATCTTCAGGCACTGCCAGGGAGGTTAGGCAGCATCGTGCGAGACAAACGTCTTTTTTAGTTGCCGAAGCTGCAGAGAGTCCTTGTCTGACACTTGGCAACTCCCTAAGACCCCTTCCCAGGCTATGTGCAGCACCACTTGAGGAGTCGAGGGGTCAGTGTACGGCTCCTCAGAGCTTTCTTACCTGCAGAGCTCTCACACACACAGAGGAAACCCTTGCTAAAGCACTGAAGGATAAAAGCCACCATCCACGCTTCTCAGGGAGAAGAGCCCACTGGCTCCCAAAAGGCTGCGCCAATACCACGCTCTTACCTGCTTCCGACACTCGCAGTGGAGCAGCCTGGCCTGCCCTTGCATGCAGGGCCACTAGGATGAGGACCACAAAGAGGAGGCAGCGGATGGGGGTCATGGTCCCCTGCACTACCACCATGCTGCTACTGCTGCTGCTGCTGCTGCTGCTGCTGCTGCTGCAGTTGTGATGTTTGGGGGCTAAGTGCTTGGCTTTTCTAGTCAGCACAGCACCGCAGGGCTCTATGACCTCACAGCCCTGCTGAGACCTCCCACGGACAGGAGTACATCTCGTGTGGCACCTGCATGCAAGGACAAGGACCTGCTCTGGACCTCGGCTCACAGGTGCACGTTCCTTTGTGCTGCTTTTGTGCCTTTGGCCTCTGGGGTCTCAAGGCAAGCTCTGAGATGCAGCCGTACTGGGAGCTGGATTAGATTAAGAGGACAGCAGGGATTGGTGGATTCCTGCTATGACCACTCATCCCTTGACTCAGATTTCCCATGGGGGTGTCCCATACAGAAACCAACCAGCTCCAGTTCTTAGGCCGCTTAGAAGTATTCTTTACAGTCCCACAAAGCAAGACATGGAAGGGAGTGAATAAAACCAGACAACTGTCTGTGCAGGCCTTGTCAAATCAAGGAAGAAGTACTCCATTCCCATAATGACACACATGGCTCCTTTCCTTCTTGTGGGAAAAAGAAAACAAGCAAAAGGTCTGTCTTTTATGGCCTTTCCCAAGTCAGGCAGCAGCTTGTATGAATACAAGCAGGAAGCCTCAAGCCCACTTGGCACACAAAATAGGTGTGCAAAAGATACCCTTTTCCCCGTAGAGATGACAGTCTTGTGCTGGTTTGTACAAACCACTGCGACTTGAAGGCTGCACCCTTGGGACTTCCCCTGAAGACACTAATTCTTCTCCTTGGTGGAAGCATAAGCCAACATATGCTGAAACCTACGGAGGTCTGACTTTTAGAGGTGTCATGAGCGTCTCATTGCCTGTATGAGGATGCCAGTATGGACCTCTCTAAGCAACTTAGGTGGTGCAATTGTCTCCCTCACCCTCCTCACTTCCGATAACCTTCAGTTGCCCTCCCCACTCCCACCCAGTTCCAGGTGGTAACTAGATTTTATTTCTCTGAAGGGAAGCTGAGAGTTAATTCACGATTGTTGTGGGTATCTTCTGGCATCCCAGCCCAAACAACACATTCTTTTTTCATTGTTGTCCACCTTCTTGTTTCTAATGTTGAGACAAGCCACAATTGTTATTTACGTACATGACACACAGTAATGCTCAGCTCTCTTGCCTGCTGCTTAACAGTCAGCGTGTGCTGGTATGTGTTTGTGTGTTTGAAAACGCAGGGGCGATCTACCAGTTAAAAACCTGGAAGAACGCTGGAGTAAGGGAATAAAATTTAGTTGCTATGGTGCTTCTGAACCTCTCATTTCTAGTCCTTGTAATCACTAGAGCAGAGTCCCGTTTAGCCTGTGGTACTAATTTGCTTTCTAAAACTCCCACTTCCTGTGAGAACTTTGGCACTGCATTAGAAGGCATGTGAGATGACGGTCATAGATGAAACTTTCTGTTGTCAAACAAAGTAATCATCTACATTTTTGCTCTCTCGAGGTATACGTTTTTCTGCAAGTGCGTCATTATTTTAGAGATAGATGCTATAGGCAGAAAAGTATCTCAAAGAGTACGCCTGGCACTTCTAAAACAGAATAAGGTATCAGTATCTTGAAATGCCACATGTATCCTTCATCCTTTAAACTATATGCCAATAGGAAAATCCACAATGTTTAAGCAGGAAAACATATACAAGAGTTAGGTAGGTGTAACAGAGAACACAGAAAAGTAGCACAGGCTTCCTTAGCCGGAAAAGCAGAGCAAAATGCACCGTACGTGTACTCAAATGTATCAGCCGTGCCAGAACACCAAATATAATGATATGATATCCTGCCACGCAGCTGTAGAACATATCTAGGATCAAGCAGAGATGAGAAGCGTTTCCATCCCATGTTGGGACCCCCCTGCTCTCTTAGAGATCTTGAGGCACTGCAAGGGGAGTCAGGTAATGACGTGGGAAGCAGCCGTGAGTCAAGGTCACCAAAACTGCAGAGGGGCCTTGGCTCACACTTGGCATCTCCCCAACTCCCCTTCCCCGACCACGTGTAGTGCTCCTTAATGTTCCTGGGCAAGGAAAAGGCACTAGCTGCCCTCCAGGGTTAAAGGACCTCGTAGCACCCCAAGCAGGTGATAAGCTTGAGAACAGAAGTTTGGGTGGGTGGTTGGGTACGAGCGAGGTTGAGCGGCCTGAACAGGCTGCAGGAGCCAGCTGGGAGCAGGGACTGCAGAGCGAGGAACAGCATTGGCCGTTGACTCCCACGTTGTCCAACCTGCTTGGGCCAGCCCTCACGCCCTGGACACGCTCCATTCCAGCAAGCTCTACATCAGGCTTCTTTGCTTGGTGCCCAATTCATCCGAGGTCAAAAAGGGGACTAGTATTTTGTGAGCAAGTCTCCCTAGCTGGAGGTCCACAGCCTGATGATCCCACTGCAATAGATGTTCCCCCAGCCCATGGACCCTCACCAGTCAGTATGAGCGGCCAGGCCAGGCCCCTGTCACTGCGTGCCACACCATGCAGTGATCAGGTTGTCATCGCTGTCTGTTGCCAACCATGGCCATGGTCAATCCCCAGCCCCTCGGGATCCTGCGGCTGGTCAGAGGAGCCTTGTGCCTGCCTGGCTTGTGGCTGCTCACGCTGTGAGAACTTACGGCTGCGCTGGGTTGGAGCTCAGCCAGCTCTGGTGCCTGACGGGGTTTGGTGTTTCTGCCAGGCAGGCACTTGTGAGACAGCTCTGTCCCTCTTGATTTGCAACTAAATTCTTGATGCCCAAAGCAGTCGCTTAGCGTTCTGTTGGTGCACCCCAACCTCTAGGGACTAGCCGTGAAAGTGATGAACGTGTGGATCAGTCTGGAAGGATACTGGGGCTATTTCCACGTGGGATGGGAGACGCTGGCCTCTTTCCACAATTGCCGGTGGCTCAGTTGCCTGGTCAGGGGCACGAGGGCTCTTTTTGGTTTGGGTGGATGACACAGACCTTGTGTGAGAAGCCAGATTAAAACATCATTGCCCCAAAGATCGCTGCCACTATCAAGCAGATACACTGGGAGTTACTCCAACCATAAAGTCAGTGAATCAGCACCCTGGAGGAGAAAACGAGGGGGCCATGCAGTTGCTGCATGCAGATTTGAGATACCAGATGGCAGCCAGCAGGCGCAGTCGGGCTAAGATATGGAGTGTGTGACAACTTGAGTTGAAGGAAGCTGTAAAAAGCACCTGAAAAGCTTGCATGGTGCCCTGTTCCCACCACCAAATGTTTGCAAGGTCCCCAACTCTTCACAGGACCTCTGAGACATTGACACCGTAATATGGTGCAAACCTATGGAGGTTTTTTTTTATATTTAAGGCACTTGATCTCGTTTGTGTCTTTATCTCCTCTCAGAGATTCCAAATGAAACCATCCTGGGTGGGTTCCGGGATCTGGTTACGCTACTGTCGGAACGGTGCAGGGATGAGGGGTGCAAGGGCTGTTGCGCTTTGGGCTGAGGCTGGAGGGTGCTGTCCTGGTCGTGCTTCAGCAAAGCAGCCGGGGATAGGTTGGAAGATTGTGGGGGCTGTTGCATTGTGGGCTGAAGGGCACTGTCACTATTGAAGATACTGAGCAGTAGTGGACTCGGTGACACTTGAGGGACATCGCTCATTACCCGTCTTTGTCTGATCATTGCGGCATTGACTGTTATTATGTGGATGCAACCATGCAACCAATTCCTTTGCCACCTAGCAGTCCCTCTGTCAAATACATATTTCTCCAGTTTAAGAGAGAAGATTGTGGCGGGGCATTGTGTTAAAGGCCTTACAGAGATCCAGAGAAATTGCATCCATAGCTCTTTCCTTGTCCACTGAACTGGTCTCTCCATCACAGAAGGCCACTAGGGTAGTCAGGCAGCATATGCCCACTGTGTGCGCTCTCGAGGTTTCCTTTTGCGTGTCAGACAATTGAAGATGGTGCCTTTCTTTTTCTGTTATTGACTGGGGTCTCTAAGGATACTAATAGAAAGAACGTCCTTAAATTTCACACAAAAAAGAAGTGGGAAAAGAAAAGCTTCAGCCTCTCTGTTTATTGAAAGTGACTTGTTAGCCTTGGGATCCCCCAAGGGAGGTGAGCAGTTGTGTTGGCTGGAGGTCATGGGCGCAGTCACACTTCAGATTGGAGGTCATTGTCCTTGTCTCGCTCCTGAAGTTGCAGACTGTGCCCTGTGGAGGAAAGACAGGACAGAGGGACAGACACTTGTGAGACCTCTAGGGACTAGCCTGGAAGCTGCTGAAAGTGAGGGTTGGACTTGGGGGCAGCTGCATCTCTTCCTGTTCGGGATGGAAGACTTCAGCCTGCTTCCAAAATTGTGGGGGAGTCAGTGGCAAAGTTGGAGGCTTGGCAGGGCGCTGTGGCTTGGGCTGGAGGGTGGTGCCCTGCTCCTACTTCTTCGAGGAGGCTGGGAATGGGCTGGGTGGTCGTGGAGGCCTTTGTGGTTTGGACAAAGAGGCTGGAAATTGGGTGGGAGGGCGTGGGGGCTTCCTGGCAGTTTTCATCTTGACTCCTGAAGTGTCAGACCGGGCCCTGTGGAGAGAAGATGGATCAGAGTGACTCTCCTCCACAGCACGTCCCAGAGCTGGCATGTCTCCCCACCACAGGCTGAGCTGCTGGTACTCCTCATGGCACCACCAAGCAGCAGGGCTCAATCAGGCAATCCACTAGAACGAGCAGGCACTGCTGTCATCTCACTTTTGAGGGCAATCTCATTCCCTTCTTTTTCTTGTCCTGACCTTGTTTCACCTACACCCACCACTCCTGGGGGCTGCTTCTGTCCAGGCCCCAGTATCTATGAAGTAGGATGTTAGTTTAGACATTCTTTATCGTTGATCAATTCTTGACTCTTGATTGATTCTCTTGAGTCTGTTCAATTATTAGTTACGAGCACACCTCTCCCCTCCCTCATGGTGTGATAGCGAGGCCGTGCCCCCTTGCCACGCTCTGCCCGCGCTCTGCTCGCTGCTGCCTCCATGCTTCACTCCTGCCCCATCTCGGCCGCTCCTGTGGGGCTACTCCTGGGAGCTGCTCCTGGCCAGACACGGTCACTTAGAGCTTATAGTGGCTCCTGTCAGAAGGGGCTCCTGAGAAGGTGCCCCAGCAATTACGAGGCCAAGGGAATCATCTGACAAAAACCCCTGCAGAGCTTTCTGGCCAACCGCTCCTCACTACTCCACAGCTGCCCGGCAGGGAGGCTTTGTGGCTACCAGCAGACAACCAGGGAAGCACTAGGGGCATAAAATCAACAACTTACAGTTTCTTCTTAATGTATCGATGGATGGCAAAACAGAGCAACGCTATTCCAAGGGGCACGAAAATCAGTATCATTGATGTTCCTATCATACACTGCTTTCGCACATCTTGAGGACATAAACCTCCTGTGATACTCCGGCCGTTGGAATCGCTTGTGGTTAGGGTGCCAGCCACACCTGGAGGAGAAATTTGAAATGTTAGTGCATCCTGGTAAGCTTGCAGCATGTTTGATGTAGCAAGTTCTCTGTTTCACACCACTACTAGTGCCTGGAGCCATGGTCCCATCCTTTGGGATAGTTTGTCCCACAAAACCAAAGTCAGAAGGACAGAAGGAGAGCATGTGGAGGAGCGTGGCTGCTTGACCAATCCTTCCTTCAAGGGACACGGACAAAACCCATCCCTGCAGCAACAAGTGCCATCCTGAGTTCTCCCCTATCCCTGGGCAAGCTCCTACATGTGGAAGGACATAGCCAGGCCTTTCCAAGAGGTCCCGCAACTCTCCTTTCTCTTTCTGCCTTTTCTCCTATGCTGGCCCTGCTTGCTGGCACACCAGTTTTCAAAAGCCATCGCCAAATCAGGGACTCCACCAAGGTTGCTCTGCACCTGAGCCCGTTTGACAAAAGTCACATGTACTGCCGCAGGGGTCTTCTGCGGCCTTTGACAGTGCTCGTACTCCTCAGTCTGGAAGTGAGGGCTACGCTCTGGACCTCGACTCACAAGGAACACATGGCGCTTTGTGCTGCTTTTGTGTCTTGGGCCTCTGGGGACTCAAGGCAAGCTCAGGGATGCAGCTGCAGTGGGAGCTTGATTCGATCAAGAGTCACATTTCTCACCATGTGCAGAACAAGATCCAGATGCCTTGAACCCAAAACATTTCTGCTTTGGCTTAAGAAGTGACACGGAGTTGTTGATGACACACGGGAATGCTGACGGGGAACACTGGCTGACTGTGGGACAGCAATTACCTGCCCTGTGCTGGCCCTGCATTGCCTTGGCCTCTTCATCTGGCTTTGAGTCACTTCTTCCGCCTGGAAACACTTTCTCTGCCACAGCCTCCTGGTGCAGGTCTTGAGAAAGAAAGTGGCATGGGTGTATCAGATGCAACCTGCCCCGTTTGAAGCCCAGCACTGCTGCAGTGAGGCTCGGATCCTCGAATCCTTCCTGCTGCACAGGCCACAGCGTGTCCAGACGGACACCTAAAACCATCAGTTTCTGAGGCTTACTGCTAAAGCAGAGGGAAATCTACTCACCGAGACTTCTCTTCAGTTCCTCCACTATTTTCATCGCAGTTTCCAACTGATCCATCCCCTTTTTGCTTTCTTTTTCAGCCTTGTACTTTCCTGTTGGAGGACCTTAACAGAAAGGATTCATTTCAGTTTCAGGTGAATAAATTCCAGAAAACCGTTGCTCAATGTGTCAGGTCAGCAGAGACAAAGTACTCACCCCTGCGGTGCTTCCTGGGTGGGAACGTGGCATGCATCCAGTGAGCTGGGAAAGCCTTCCCTACAGGCACACCTGTAACCAAACAGCCAGAGAAGCTTCTGTCATTGGTTGGCATCTACCTTGACAGAACTGAATCACAGCAGCAGTGAGGGAATAGTGCAAGGAGAAGGACACACACACGCAGGTCTCCATCCCCTCCCTGCAGGGCCACCCCTCTGCTTGACCTTTTACCCTTTGATCTGGCAGCTCTGAAATGGATGAAAAAGCTACCACGTACCTGTGCGATCTCCTACAGGCTCACTCCTAGAACCCTTCCATGAAGCTGGATCTCCGTTGCCTGCTGGCACAGCTGCAAAGAAGCGCAGGAGACAGAAGAGTTCCCGTTACACAACTCAAGACACTTCTTCAGATCAGAGGGGCAGGGAGGGCAATTCAAAGCCAGGGTTACTCTAGGGAACACAGGGTATGTCGCACTTCGGGCTGAGGCCAGAAGCTGCTGTCCCGGTCCCACTTCAGCAAGGCTGCTGGGGTTGGCCTGGAGGTTTGTGGGGGCCTTTGCAGTTTTGGCTGAAAGGTGATGCCCTGCTTCTGCTGTACTTCTGGAGAACATGACTGTGCAACACCATAGCTAGGCAATAAGCTTGAAAACGGTTCTGTTGGTGGGTGACTGGGTATGAAGGAGTTGGAGCAGCCTGTAGAGATTGCAGGAGGCAGCCGGGAGCAGGGGCTGCAGAGTGAGAAGCAGTGCTGGTGATTGACTCCCTTGTCGTCAAACCTGCTTGGGACAGCCCTCAGGTCCTGGGCACACTCCATTCATGGGAGTCCCACACTTCTCTGCTTTCAACGTGGGCAATAACATTTTTAACCAATTACGTGCAGTTTTATAGGACACGCTTCCTCCTGCACAGCCTCAGTCCAGCTCTTGAGAATGGAAGTGGCATGGGTGCATCAGGTGGAACTGTTCCCGGTCAGGGAGATGGCACATGCAGGAGCCAATGCTTCTCAAAGACACCAATAAGGTTTACAAACAAGGCCTGGGCTTTCGGAGCCGATCCTTGACACTACAGGAACCAACAGCCACACCTGGGCTGGGAGACCAGGAAACTGCTCATGACCTTCTGATTTTCACTGTCCCTAGTGCAGTTTTGGCAAACTCTAGCGAGATGCTAAATGCCTTCTCTCAAAGAGGACAGGAAGAATCTCACGTCTGGCAAGCTAGGGAAACGGTCCTGATGAGAAGGGCCCCTCTGAGAGGTGCTCACTCTCTTCCCAGTAAGCACAGCAGCGATCACATGCGTTCCACCCCAGCACTTAGCTGTCATGTGGTGAATGGAGTACAGCTAAGAGGCCTGAAGAATCAACACCGCTACTGTACTTCCAACACTAGCAAAGGGCATCAGCACTGCTTGGGACCTTTCTCCTGCCTGGAAGTGGCCCAGGGAGAAAGCACGGAAGCGCTTGAGCTTTTCAGCACAGAGCAGGCCCTCAAATCTGTGCGCCAAGCTCTGCACAAACCTGCTCTGACCTGTGACAGTAAAGCTGGGGCAGCAGCTGCCCCTGGCACTCAGCTTGAACCAGAAGTGGCAGCAGAGGCTCTGCACCATCTCTGGGCCTGGCCAGCACCTCTATGCAAGGTGTGAAGCCCAGCACCGCTGCAGCGAGGCTCAGATCAGTCCCTTCCTGCTGCACAGGTCACAGCGTGTCCAGACGGACACCTAAAACCAGCAGTTTCTGAGGCTTACTGCTAAAGCAGAGGGAAGTCTACTCACCGAGTCTTCTCTTCAGTTCCTCCACTATTTTCGTCGCAGTTTCCAACTGATCCATCGCCTTTTTGCTTTCTTTTTCAGCCTTGTACTTTCCTGTTGGAGGACCTTAACAGAAAGGATTCATTTCAGTTTCAGGTGAATAAATTCCAGAAAACCGTTGCTCGATGTGTCAGGTCAGCAGAGACAAACTACTCACCCCTGCGGTGCTTCCTGGTTTGGAGCGTGGCATGCATCCAGCGAACTGGGAAAGCCTTCCCTACAGGCACACCTGTAACCAAACAGCCAGAGAAGCTTCTGTCATTGGTTGGCATCTACCTTGACAGAACTGAATCACAGCAACAGTAAGGGAATCATGCAAGGAGAAGGACACACACACACACACAAGCAGGTCTCCATCCCCTCCTGCACGGGCACCCCTCTGCTTGACCTTTGCCCTTTGATCTGGCAGCTCTGAAATGGATGAAAAAGCTACCACGTACCTGTGCGGTCTCCTACAGGCTCATTCCTAGTACCCTTCCATGAAGCTGGATCTCCGTTGCCTGCTGGCACAGCTGCAAAGAAGCGCAGGAGACAGAACAGTTCCCGTTACACAACTCAAGACACTTCTTCAGATCGGAGGGGCAGGGAGGGCAATTCAAAGCCAGGGTTACTCTACGGCACTCATCTCTCCTTTGCCTTCAGGAGCATGATGCAAAGAGTTTTCACGTGCCTGCAGCGGCACCATGTGAGGACCAAGCAGTCCACTTGCTGAGCTACTGGGAGACAGGACCCCCTGGATTTTGCAGCAGATCTAAACTCAACCCCAGCAAGCATCTGGCTCAGCAGCTGGCACTGGGAGCAGCTCTGTCCCCCAACATGCCAGTAAAGACTGCTTTGAAGGGCAAAGAACCCCAGGGCACAACACTGAGCTAGACTTGTTCCCTCTAGCTTATTCTCCATGTCTGTGCGTAAGGATCAATTTGCATTTCACGTCAAAAGAAGATGAAAAATGCAAATGTTCATTCCTTCCACTAACTTCCATGTGGTATTGCTCTCAGGCTCGAGGACTGGATCCCCTTGCTAATTTTCCTTAATAGTACCGTATTGCCAGCACTGTTGAAGATCGTATAACCTAACCTAATCACCCCCCTTTTTTTTTTTTTTCATTTCAATCAATCGAGTAGGTAAATGGGCTTTATTTTTCAAATGTTCTGTGAGGTAGAGTCATAAGAGTTGTTTTAGATATGTTTATCAAAAGCTTGTCTGTTTTTGTGATCTAAACAGAAGTTGGAGATGCAATACCGCATACTTTATATTTCAATTTGGTATTGAGAATAAATTTTTTACTATGGGGGTGGTCAGGCAGTGGAACAGGTTTCCCTTCCCCAGAGAAGCCATAGGAGCCCATGGAGGTATTCCAAGGCCCAGGTGGGTGAGGTTTTGAGACTTCCTTTTAGTGGAAGGGGTTCCCTGCCCACGGAAGGAATGTTGAAACAGAATGACCTTCAAGGTGCCTTCCGGCCCAAACTGTTCTAAGATTTGAGGAACTGCTTAGCTCTTGGTTCACTGAATGGACTCAGTTGGAATACTGTGAGATCCTGCAGTGCTGACAGTAATGCTTGTGACTGCCAGCAGACCTTGAAAAGTCACCAGGGCAGGCCAGTCACCTGTCCACAAAGTGCTGTTTACCCCAGAGCTCAAAATGTCCATGCCTGGCCTGCACTGAGAGCCTTTTGTCCTGCAAGCACTTTCTTCCCTCTGGAAATGTTGTTGTGGTCAAGCCATTGTCTTGCCTGGTACCTCAAGTGTTCTCCGCTAATGCCAGGCTGTTTCCAGGGTCAGAATTTTTCCATTTGATAAAATCATGGAATCATAGAATGGTTTTGGCTGGAAGGGACCTTAAAGGTCGTGAAACTCCAAAGCCTCTGCCATAGGCAATAACAGATTCTAAGTGGTGTCAGGAAAGAGCTGGTTATCATTCCTGAACGTTCTCGGGCAGTGCAGGAAGGGCAGGCCCTAAACGGTATGATCGGGTAACAAGCTTAAAGCAAAGAGAAGCAAGTGTTTTTCCAGGCGCGCTTGCCTACACCCCTACTCCCAGGGCTGTGGCATCCTGCGATGGAGCAGCCAGGCAGCTGGTAGGGAAGGGAAACATACCCTCCATCACCCAGCAACCAGCGGTGTCAGGGCTGGGGAGTGCGAGGGCTGTTGTGGATTGGGATGGATGATGCTGGCCCGGTCACTCAACTGTGAGGCACCAATGCCAGGGTAGGGAACACAGGGTATGTCGCACTTCGGGCTGAGGCCAGAAGCTGCTGTCCCGGTCCCACTTCAGCAAGGCTGCTGGGGTCGGCCTGGAGGTTTGTGGGGGCCTTTGCAGTTTTGGCTGAAAGGTGATGCCCTGCTTCTGCTGTACTTCTGGAGAACATGACTGTGCAACACCATAGCTAGGCAATAAGCTTGAAAACGGTTCTGTTGGTGGGTGACTGGGTATGAAGGAGTTGGAGCAGCCTGTAGAGATTGCAGGAGGCAGCCGGGAGCAGGGGCTGCAGAGTGAGAAGCAGTGCTGGTGATTGACTCCCTTGTCGTCAAACCTGCTTGGGACAGCCCTCAGGTCCTGGGCACACTCCATTCATGTGAGTCCCACACTTCTCTGCTTTCAACGTGGGCAATAACATTTTTAACCAATTACGTGCAGTTTTATAGGACACGCTTCCTCCTGCACAGCCTCAGTCCAGCTCTTGAGAATGGAAGTGGCATGGGTGCATCAGGTGGAACTGTTCCCGGTCAGGGAGATGGCACATGCAGGAGCCAATGCTTCTCAAAGACACCAATAAGGTTTACAAACAAGGCCTGGGCTTTTGGAGCCGATCCTTGACACTACAGGAACCAACAGCCACACCTGGGCTGGGAGACCAGGAAACTGCTCATGACCTTCTGATTTTCACTGTCCCTAGTGCAGTTTTGGCAAACTCTAGCGAGATGCTAAATGCCTTCTCTCAAAGAGGACAGGAAGAATCTCACGTCTGGCAAGCTAGGGAAACGGTCCTGATGAGAAGGGCCCCTCTGAGAGGTGCTCACTCTCTTCCCAGTAAGCACAGCAGCGATCACATGCGTTCCACCCCAGCACTTAGCTGTCATGTGGTGAATGGAGTACAGCTAAGAGGCCTGAAGAATCAACACCGCTACTGTACTTCCAACACTAGCAAAGGGCATCAGCACTGCTTGGGACCTTTCTCCTGCCTGGAAGTGGCCCAGGGAGAAAGCACGGAAGCGCTTGAGCTTTTCAGCACAGAGCAGGCCCTCAAATCTGTGCGCCAAGCTCTGCACAAACCTGCTCTGACCTGTGACAGTAAAGCTGGGGCAGCAGCTGCCCCTGGCACTCAGCTTGAACCAGAAGTGGCAGCAGAGGCTCTGCACCATCTCTGGGCCTGGCCAGCACCTCTATGCAAGATGTGAAGCCCAGCACCGCTGCAGCGAGGCTCAGATCAGTCCCTTCCTGCTGCACAGGTCACAGCGTGTCCAGACGGACACCTAAAACCAGCAGTTTCTGAGGCTTACTGCTAAAGCAGAGGGAAGTCTACTCACCGAGTCTTCTCTTCAGTTCCTCCACTATTTTCATCGCAGTTTCCAACTGATCCATCGCCTTTTTGCTTTCTTTTTCAGCCTTGTACTTTCCTGTTGGAGGACCTTAACAGAAAGGATTCATTTCAGTTTCAGGTGAATAAATTCCAGAAAACCGTTGCTCGATGTGTCAGGTCAGCAGAGACAAACTACTCACCCCTGCGGTGCTTCCTGGTTTGGAGCGTGGCATGCATCCAGCGAACTGGGAAAGCCTTCCCTACAGGCACACCTGTAACCAAACAGCCAGAGAAGCTTCTGTCATTGGTTGGCATCTACCTTGACAGAACTGAATCACAGCAACAGTAAGGGAATCATGCAAGGAGAAGGACACACACACACACAAGCAGGTCTCCATCCCCTCCTGCACGGGCACCCCTCTGCTTGACCTTTGCCCTTTGATCTGGCAGCTCTGAAATGGATGAAAAAGCTACCACGTACCTGTGCGGTCTCCTACAGGCTCACTCCTAGTACCCTTCCATGAGGCTGGATCTCCGTTGCCTGCTGGCACAGCTGCAAAGAAGCGCAGGAGACAGAAGAGTTCCCGTTACACAACTCAAGACACTTCTTCAGATCAGAGGGGCAGGGAGGGCAATTCAAAGCCAGGGTTACTCTACGGCACTCATCTCTCCTTTGCCTTCAGGAGCATGATGCAAAGAGTTTTCACGTGCCTGCAGCGGCACCATGTGAGGACCAAACAGTCCACTTGCTGAGCTACTGGGAGACAGGACCCCCTGGATTTTGCAGCAGATCTGAACTCAACCCCAGCAAGCATCTGGCTCAGCAGCTGGCACTGGGAGCAGCTCTGTCCCCCAACATGCCAGTAAAGACTGCTTTGAAGGGCAAAGAACCCCAGGGCACAACACTGAGCCAGATTTGTTCAACATCAAGAAGAACGTAAAGAGAAGATTTTGCCACACTGTCAATGGATCCTCTGGCAGGAGTGGTCTTTTGAGAAATTGTCTCCATTAGGACCCAAGGGCTCCAAACCAATATCCTGCCATATAGAGGCATAATAATTGCCTCAACCTTCACCTACAAGCAAGTACAGATAAAAAATGTCTCCATGACATGTTGCGAGCACCTGCTGTCTTAGAGATCTTCAGGCACTGCCAGGGAGGTTAGGCAGCATCGTGCGAGACAAACGTCTTTTTTAGTTGCCGAAGCTGCAGAGAGTCCTTGTCTGACACTTGGCAACTCCCTAAGACCCCTTCCCAGGCTATGTGCAGCACCACTTGAGGAGTCGAGGGGTCAGTGTACGGCTCCTCAGAGCTTTCTTACCTGCAGAGCTCTCACACACACAGAGGAAACCCTTGCTAAAGCACTGAAGGATAAAAGCCACCATCCACGCTTCTCAGGGAGAAGAGCCCACTGGCTCCCAAAAGGCTGCGCCAATACCACGCTCTTACCTGCTTCCGACACTCGCAGTGGAGCAGCCTGGCCTGCCCTTGCATGCAGGGCCACTAGGATGAGGACCACAAAGAGGAGGCAGCGGATGGGGGTCATGGTCCCCTGCACTACCACCATGCTGCTACTGCTGCTGCTGCTGCTGCTGCTGCTGCTGCTGCAGTTGTGATGTTTGGGGGCTAAGTGCTTGGCTTTTCTAGTCAGCACAGCACCGCAGGGCTCTATGACCTCACAGCCCTGCTGAGACCTCCCACGGACAGGAGTACATCTCGTGTGGCACCTGCATGCAAGGACAAGGACCTGCTCTGGACCTCGGCTCACAGGTGCACGTTCCTTTGTGCTGCTTTTGTGCCTTTGGCCTCTGGGGTCTCAAGGCAAGCTCTGAGATGCAGCCGTACTGGGAGCTGGATTAGATTAAGAGGACAGCAGGGATTGGTAGATTCCTGCTATGACCACTCATCCCTTGACTCAGATTTCCCATGGGGGTGTCCCATACAGAAACCAACCAGCTCCAGTTCTTAGGCCGCTTAGAAGTATTCTTTACAGTCCCACAAAGCAAGACATGGAAGGGAGTGAATAAAACCAGACAACTGTCTGTGCAGGCCTTGTCAAATCAAGGAAGAAGTACTCCATTCCCATAATGACACACATGGCTCCTTTCCTTCTTGTGGGAAAAAGAAAACAAGCAAAAGGTCTGTCTTTTATGGCCTTTCCCAAGTCAGGCAGCAGCTTGTATGAATACAAGCAGGAAGCCTCAAGCCCACTTGGCACACAAAATAGGTGTGCAAAAGATACCCTTTTCCCCGTAGAGATGACAGTCTTGTGCTGGTTTGTACAAACCACTGCGACTTGAAGGCTGCACCCTTGGGACTTCCCCTGAAGACACTAATTCTTCTCCTTGGTGGAAGCATAAGCCAACATATGCTGAAACCTACGGAGGTCTGACTTTTAGAGGTGTCATGAGCGTCTCATTGCCTGTATGAGGATGCCAGTATGGACCTCTCTAAGCAACTTAGGTGGTGCAATTGTCTCCCTCACCCTCCTCACTTCCGATAACCTTCAGTTGCCCTCCCCACTCCCACCCAGTTCCAGGTGGTAACTAGATTTTATTTCTCTGAAGGGAAGCTGAGAGTTAATTCACGATTGTTGTGGGTATCTTCTGGCATCCCAGCCCAAACAACACATTCTTTTTTCATTGTTGTCCACCTTCTTGTTTCTAATGTTGAGACAAGCCACAATTGTTATTTACGTACATGACACACAGTAATGCTCAGCTCTCTTGCCTGCTGCTTAACAGTCAGCGTGTGCTGGTATGTGTTTGTGTGTTTGAAAACGCAGGGGCGATCTACCAGTTAAAAACCTGGAAGAACGCTGGAGTAAGGGAATAAAATTTAGTTGCTATGGTGCTTCTGAACCTCTCATTTCTAGTCCTTGTAATCACTAGAGCAGAGTCCCGTTTAGCCTGTGGTACTAATTTGCTTTCTAAAACTCCCACTTCCTGTGAGAACTTTGGCACTGCATTAGAAGGCATGTGAGATGACGGTCATAGATGAAACTTTCTGTTGTCAAACAAAGTAATCATCTACATTTTTGCTCTCTCGAGGTATACGTTTTTCTGCAAGTGCGTCATTATTTTAGAGATAGATGCTATAGGCAGAAAAGTATCTCAAAGAGTACGCCTGGCACTTCTAAAACAGAATAAGGTATCAGTATCTTGAAATGCCACATGTATCCTTCATCCTTTAAACTATATGCCAATAGGAAAATCCACAATGTTTAAGCAGGAAAACATATACAAGAGTTAGGTAGGTGTAACAGAGAACACAGAAAAGTAGCACAGGCTTCCTTAGCCGGAAAAGCAGAGCAAAATGCACCGTACGTGTACTCAAATGTATCAGCCGTGCCAGAACACCAAATATAATGATATGATATCCTGCCACGCAGCTGTAGAACATATCTAGGATCAAGCAGAGATGAGAAGCGTTTCCATCCCATGTTGGGACCCCCCTGCTCTCTTAGAGATCTTGAGGCACTGCAAGGGGAGTCAGGTAATGACGTGGGAAGCAGCCGTGAGTCAAGGTCACCAAAACTGCAGAGGGGCCTTGGCTCACACTTGGCATCTCCCCAACTCCCCTTCCCCGACCACGTGTAGTGCTCCTTAATGTTCCTGGGCAAGGAAAAGGCACTAGCTGCCCTCCAGGGTTAAAGGACCTCGTAGCACCCCAAGCAGGTGATAAGCTTGAGAACAGAAGTTTGGGTGGGTGGTTGGGTACGAGCGAGGTTGAGCGGCCTGAACAGGCTGCAGGAGCCAGCTGGGAGCAGGGACTGCAGAGCGAGGAACAGCATTGGCCGTTGACTCCCACGTTGTCCAACCTGCTTGGGCCAGCCCTCACGCCCTGGACACGCTCCATTCCAGCAAGCTCTACATCAGGCTTCTTTGCTTGGTGCCCAATTCATCCGAGGTCAAAAAGGGGACTAGTATTTTGTGAGCAAGTCTCCCTAGCTGGAGGTCCACAGCCTGATGATCCCACTGCAATAGATGTTCCCCCAGCCCATGGACCCTCACCAGTCAGTATGAGCGGCCAGGCCAGGCCCCTGTCACTGCGTGCCACACCATGCAGTGATCAGGTTGTCATCGCTGTCTGTTGCCAACCATGGCCATGGTCAATCCCCAGCCCCTCGGGATCCTGCGGCTGGTCAGAGGAGCCTTGTGCCTGCCTGGCTTGTGGCTGCTCACGCTGTGAGAACTTACGGCTGCGCTGGGTTGGAGCTCAGCCAGCTCTGGTGCCTGACGGGGTTTGGTGTTTCTGCCAGGCAGGCACTTGTGAGACAGCTCTGTCCCTCTTGATTTGCAACTAAATTCTTGATGCCCAAAGCAGTCGCTTAGCGTTCTGTTGGTGCACCCCAACCTCTAGGGACTAGCCGTGAAAGTGATGAACGTGTGGATCAGTCTGGAAGGATACTGGGGCTATTTCCACGTGGGATGGGAGACGCTGGCCTCTTTCCACAATTGCCGGTGGCTCAGTTGCCTGGTCAGGGGCACGAGGGCTCTTTTTGGTTTGGGTGGATGACACAGACCTTGTGTGAGAAGCCAGATTAAAACATCATTGCCCCAAAGATCGCTGCCACTATCAAGCAGATACACTGGGAGTTACTCCAACCATAAAGTCAGTGAATCAGCACCCTGGAGGAGAAAACGAGGGGGCCATGCAGTTGCTGCATGCAGATTTGAGATACCAGATGGCAGCCAGCAGGCGCAGTCGGGCTAAGATATGGAGTGTGTGACAACTTGAGTTGAAGGAAGCTGTAAAAAGCACCTGAAAAGCTTGCATGGTGCCCTGTTCCCACCACCAAATGTTTGCAAGGTCCCCAACTCTTCACAGGACCTCTGAGACATTGACACCGTAATATGGTGCAAACCTATGGAGGTTTTTTTTTATATTTAAGGCACTTGATCTCGTTTGTGTCTTTATCTCCTCTCAGAGATTCCAAATGAAACCATCCTGGGTGGGTTCCGGGATCTGGTTACGCTACTGTCGGGGGAACGGTGCAGGGATGAGGGGTGCAAGGGCTGTTGCGCTTTGGGCTGAGGCTGGAGGGTGCTGTCCTGGTCGTGCTTCAGCAAAGCAGCCGGGGATAGGTTGGAAGATTGTGGGGGCTGTTGCATTGTGGGCTGAAGGGCACTGTCACTATTGAAGATACTGAGCAGTAGTGGACTCGGTGACACTTGAGGGACATCGCTCATTACCCGTCTTTGTCTGATCATTGCGGCATTGACTGTTATTATGTGGATGCAACCATGCAACCAATTCCTTTGCCACCTAGCAGTCCCTCTGTCAAATACATATTTCTCCAGTTTAAGAGAGAAGATTGTGGCGGGGCATTGTGTTAAAGGCCTTACAGAGATCCAGAGAAATTGCATCCATAGCTCTTTCCTTGTCCACTGAACTGGTCTCTCCATCACAGAAGGCCACTAGGGTAGTCAGGCAGCATATGCCCACTGTGTGCGCTCTCGAGGTTTCCTTTTGCGTGTCAGACAATTGAAGATGGTGCCTTTCTTTTTCTGTTATTGACTGGGGTCTCTAAGGATACTAATAGAAAGAACGTCCTTAAATTTCACACAAAAAAGAAGTGGGAAAAGAAAAGCTTCAGCCTCTCTGTTTATTGAAAGTGACTTGTTAGCCTTGGGATCCCCCAAGGGAGGTGAGCAGTTGTGTTGGCTGGAGGTCATGGGCGCAGTCACACTTCAGATTGGAGGTCATTGTCCTTGTCTCGCTCCTGAAGTTGCAGACTGTGCCCTGTGGAGGAAAGACAGGACAGAGGGACAGACACTTGTGAGACCTCTAGGGACTAGCCTGGAAGCTGCTGAAAGTGAGGGTTGGACTTGGGGGCAGCTGCATCTCTTCCTGTTCGGGATGGAAGACTTCAGCCTGCTTCCAAAATTGTGGGGGAGTCAGTGGCAAAGTTGGAGGCTTGGCAGGGCGCTGTGGCTTGGGCTGGAGGGTGGTGCCCTGCTCCTACTTCTTCGAGGAGGCTGGGAATGGGCTGGGTGGTCGTGGAGGCCTTTGTGGTTTGGACAAAGAGGCTGGAAATTGGGTGGGAGGGCGTGGGGGCTTCCTGGCAGTTTTCATCTTGACTCCTGAAGTGTCAGACCGGGCCCTGTGGAGAGAAGATGGATCAGAGTGACTCTCCTCCACAGCACGTCCCAGAGCTGGCATGTCTCCCCACCACAGGCTGAGCTGCTGGTACTCCTCATGGCACCACCAAGCAGCAGGGCTCAATCAGGCAATCCACTAGAACGAGCAGGCACTGCTGTCATCTCACTTTTGAGGGCAATCTCATTCCCTTCTTTTTCTTGTCCTGACCTTGTTTCACCTACACCCACCACTCCTGGGGGCTGCTTCTGTCCAGGCCCCAGTATCTATGAAGTAGGATGTTAGTTTAGACATTCTTTATCGTTGATCAATTCTTGACTCTTGATTGATTCTCTTGAGTCTGTTCAATTATTAGTTACGAGCACACCTCTCCCCTCCCTCATGGTGTGATAGCGAGGCCGTGCCCCCTTGCCACGCTCTGCCCGCGCTCTGCTCGCTGCTGCCTCCATGCTTCACTCCTGCCCCATCTCGGCCGCTCCTGTGGGGCTACTCCTGGGAGCTGCTCCTGGCCAGACACGGTCACTTAGAGCTTATAGTGGCTCCTGTCAGAAGGGGCTCCTGAGAAGGTGCCCCAGCAATTACGAGGCCAAGGGAATCATCTGACAAAAACCCCTGCAGAGCTTTCTGGCCAACCGCTCCTCACTACTCCACAGCTGCCCGGCAGGGAGGCTTTGTGGCTACCAGCAGACAACCAGGGAAGCACTAGGGGCATAAAATCAACAACTTACAGTTTCTTCTTAATGTATCGATGGATGGCAAAACAGAGCAACGCTATTCCAAGGGGCACGAAAATCAGTATCATTGATGTTCCTATCATACACTGCTTTCGCACATCTTGAGGACATAAACCTCCTGTGATACTCCGGCCGTTGGAATCGCTTGTGGTTAGGGTGCCAGCCACACCTGGAGGAGAAATTTGAAATGTTAGTGCATCCTGGTAAGCTTGCAGCATGTTTGATGTAGCAAGTTCTCTGTTTCACACCACTACTAGTGCCTGGAGCCATGGTCCCATCCTTTGGGATAGTTTGTCCCACAAAACCAAAGTCAGAAGGACAGAAGGAGAGCATGTGGAGGAGCGTGGCTGCTTGACCAATCCTTCCTTCAAGGGACACGGACAAAACCCATCCCTGCAGCAACAAGTGCCATCCTGAGTTCTCCCCTATCCCTGGGCAAGCTCCTACATGTGGAAGGACATAGCCAGGCCTTTCCAAGAGGTCCCGCAACTCTCCTTTCTCTTTCTGCCTTTTCTCCTATGCTGGCCCTGCTTGCTGGCACACCAGTTTTCAAAAGCCATCGCCAAATCAGGGACTCCACCAAGGTTGCTCCGCACCTGAGCCCGTTTGACAAAAGTCACATGTACTGCCGCAGGGGTCTTCTGCGGCCTTTGACAGTGCTCGTACTCCTCAGTCTGGAAGTGAGGGCTACGCTCTGGACCTCGACTCACAAGGAACACATGGCGCTTTGTGCTGCTTTTGTGTCTTGGGCCTCTGGGGACTCAAGGCAAGCTCAGGGATGCAGCTGCAGTGGGAGCTTGATTCGATCAAGAGTCACATTTCTCACCATGTGCAGAACAAGATCCAGATGCCTTGAACCCAAAACATTTCTGCTTTGGCTTAAGAAGTGACACGGAGTTGTTGATGACACACGGGAATGCTGACGGGGAACACTGGCTGACTGTGGGACAGCAATTACCTGCCCTGTGCTGGCCCTGCATTGCCTTGGCCTCTTCATCTGGCTTTGAGTCACTTCTTCCGCCTGGAAACACTTTCTCTGCCACAGCCTCCTGGTGCAGGTCTTGAGAAAGAAAGTGGCATGGGTGTATCAGATGCAACCTGCCCCGTTTGAAGCCCAGCACTGCTGCAGTGAGGCTCGGATCCTCGAATCCTTCCTGCTGCACAGGCCACAGCGTGTCCAGACGGACACCTAAAACCAGCAGTTTCTGAGGCTTACTGCTAAAGCAGAGGGAAATCTACTCACCGAGACTTCTCTTCAGTTCCTCCACTATTTTCATCGCAGTTTCCAACTGATCCATCCCCTTTTTGCTTTCTTTTTCAGCCTTGTACTTTCCTGTTGGAGGACCTTAACAGAAAGGATTCATTTCAGTTTCAGGTGAATAAATTCCAGAAAACCGTTGCTCAATGTGTCAGGTCAGCAGAGACAAACTACTCACCCCTGCGGTGCTTCCTGGGTGGGAACGTGGCATGCATCCAGTGAGCTGGGAAAGCCTTCCCTACAGGCACACCTGTAACCAAACAGCCAGAGAAGCTTCTGTCATTGGTTGGCATCTACCTTGACAGAACTGAATCACAGCAGCAGTGAGGGAATAGTGCAAGGAGAAGGACACACACACGCAGGTCTCCATCCCCTCCCTGCAGGGCCACCCCTCTGCTTGACCTTTTACCCTTTGATCTGGCAGCTCTGAAATGGATGAAAAAGCTACCACGTACCTGTGCGATCTCCTACAGGCTCACTCCTAGAACCCTTCCATGAAGCTGGATCTCCGTTGCCTGCTGGCACAGCTGCAAAGAAGCGCAGGAGACAGAAGAGTTCCCGTTACACAACTCAAGACACTTCTTCAGATCAGAGGGGCAGGGAGGGCAATTCAAAGCCAGGGTTACTCTAGGGAACACAGGGTATGTCGCACTTCGGGCTGAGGCCAGAAGCTGCTGTCCCGGTCCCACTTCAGCAAGGCTGCTGGGGTTGGCCTGGAGGTTTGTGGGGGCCTTTGCAGTTTTGGCTGAAAGGTGATGCCCTGCTTCTGCTGTACTTCTGGAGAACATGACTGTGCAACACCATAGCTAGGCAATAAGCTTGAAAACGGTTCTGTTGGTGGGTGACTGGGTATGAAGGAGTTGGAGCAGCCTGTAGAGATTGCAGGAGGCAGCCGGGAGCAGGGGCTGCAGAGTGAGAAGCAGTGCTGGTGATTGACTCCCTTGTCGTCAAACCTGCTTGGGACAGCCCTCAGGTCCTGGGCACACTCCATTCATGGGAGTCCCACACTTCTCTGCTTTCAACGTGGGCAATAACATTTTTAACCAATTACGTGCAGTTTTATAGGACACGCTTCCTCCTGCACAGCCTCAGTCCAGCTCTTGAGAATGGAAGTGGCATGGGTGCATCAGGTGGAACTGTTCCCGGTCAGGGAGATGGCACATGCAGGAGCCAATGCTTCTCAAAGACACCAATAAGGTTTACAAACAAGGCCTGGGCTTTTGGAGCCGATCCTTGACACTACAGGAACCAACAGCCACACCTGGGCTGGGAGACCAGGAAACTGCTCATGACCTTCTGATTTTCACTGTCCCTAGTGCAGTTTTGGCAAACTCTAGCGAGATGCTAAATGCCTTCTCTCAAAGAGGACAGGAAGAATCTCACGTCTGGCAAGCTAGGGAAACGGTCCTGATGAGAAGGGCCCCTCTGAGAGGTGCTCACTCTCTTCCCAGTAAGCACAGCAGCGATCACATGCGTTCCACCCCAGCACTTAGCTGTCATGTGGTGAATGGAGTACAGCTAAGAGGCCTGAAGAATCAACACCGCTACTGTACTTCCAACACTAGCAAAGGGCATCAGCACTGCTTGGGACCTTTCTCCTGCCTGGAAGTGGCCCAGGGAGAAAGCACGGAAGCGCTTGAGCTTTTCAGCACAGAGCAGGCCCTCAAATCTGTGCGCCAAGCTCTGCACAAACCTGCTCTGACCTGTGACAGTAAAGCTGGGGCAGCAGCTGCCCCTGGCACTCAGCTTGAACCAGAAGTGGCAGCAGAGGCTCTGCACCATCTCTGGGCCTGGCCAGCACCTCTATGCAAGGTGTGAAGCCCAGCACCGCTGCAGCGAGGCTCAGATCAGTCCCTTCCTGCTGCACAGGTCACAGCGTGTCCAGACGGACACCTAAAACCAGCAGTTTCTGAGGCTTACTGCTAAAGCAGAGGGAAGTCTACTCACCGAGTCTTCTCTTCAGTTCCTCCACTATTTTCGTCGCAGTTTCCAACTGATCCATCGCCTTTTTGCTTTCTTTTTCAGCCTTGTACTTTCCTGTTGGAGGACCTTAACAGAAAGGATTCATTTCAGTTTCAGGTGAATAAATTCCAGAAAACCGTTGCTCAATGTGTCAGGTCAGCAGAGACAAACTACTCACCCCTGCGGTGCTTCCTGGTTTGGAGCGTGGCATGCATCCAGTGAGCTGGGAAAGCCTTCCCTACAGGCACACCTGTAACCAAACAGCCAGAGAAGCTTCTGTCATTGGTTGGCATCTACCTTGACAGAACTGAATCACAGCAACAGTAAGGGAATCATGCAAGGAGCACACACACACACACGCAGGTCTCCATCCCTTCCTGCAGGGGCACCCCTCTGCTTGACCTTTGCCCTTTGATCTGGCAGCTCTGAAATGGATGAAAAAGCTACCACGTACCTGTGCGATCTCCTACAGGCTCACTCCTAGTACCCTTCCATGAGGCTGGATCTCCGTTGCCTGCTGGCACAGCTGCAAAGAAGCGCAGGAGACAGAACAGTTCCCGTTACACAACTCAAGACACTTCTTCAGATCAGAGGGGCAGGGAGGGCAATTCAAAGCCAGGGTTACTCTACGGCACTCATCTCTCCTTTGCCTTCAGGAGCATGATGCAAAGAGTTTTCACGTGCCTGCAGCGGCACCATGTGAGGACCAAACAGTCCACTTGCTGAGCTACTGGGAGACAGGACCCCCTGGATTTTGCAGCAGATCTGAACTCAACCCCAGCAAGCATCTGGCTCAGCAGCTGGCGCTGGGAGCAGCTCTGTCCCCCAACATGCCAGTAAAGACTGCTTTGAAGGGCAAAGAACCCCAGGGCACAACACTGAGCCAGATTTTTTCAACATCAAGAAGAACGTAAAGAGAAGATTTTGCCACACTGTCAATGGATCCTCTTGCAGGAGTGGTCTTTTGAGAAATTGTCTCCATTAGGACCCAAGGGCTCCAAACCAATATCCTGCCATATAGAGGCATAATAATTGCCTCCATCTTCACCTACAAGCATGTACAGATAAAAAATGTCTCCATGACATGTTGCGAGCCCCTGCTGTCTTAGAGATCTTCAGGCACTGCCAGGGAGATTAGGCAGTATCGTGCGAGACAAACGTCTTTTTTAGTTGCCGAAACTGCAGAGAGTCCTTGTCTGACACTTGGCAACTCCCTAAGACCCCTTCCCAGGCTATGTGCAGCACCACTTGAGGAGCCGAGGGGCCAGTGTACGACTCCTCAGAGCTTTCTTACCTGCAGAGCTCTCACACACACAGAGGAAACCCTTGCTAAAGCACTGAAGGATAAAAGCCACCATCCACGCTTCTCAGGGAGAAGAGCCCACTGGCTCCCCAAAGGCTCTGCCAATACCACGCTCTTACCTGCTTCCGACACTCGCAGTGGAGCAGCCTGGCCTGCCCTTGCATGCAGGGCCACTAGGATGAGGACCACAAAGAGGAGGCAGCGGATGGGGGTCATGGCCCCCTGCACTACCACCATGCTGCTGCTGCTGCTGCTGCTGCTGCTGCTGCTGCTGCTGCAGTTGTGATGTTTGGGGGCTAAGTGCTTGGCTTTTCTAGTCAGCACAGCACCGCAGGGCTCTATGACCTCACAGCCCTGCTGAGACCTCCAACGGACAGGAGTACATCTCGTGTGGCACCTGTGTGCAAGGACAAGGACACAGATGCTCCTATGTTTCAGGACATTTCTCCCAATTAGGCACACCACAAAGACTGCTCGGTATCTGAGCCTGTTTAAAAAGCACCATATGTGCTACCACAGTGGTTTTCTGCAGTATATGACAGCACTCTTACTCCTCAGTCTTGCAGTCAGGGCTTTGCTCTGGACCTCAGCTCACAGGTGCACATTCCTTTGTGCTGCTTTTGTGCCTTTGGCCTCTGGGGACTCAAGGCAAGCTCTGAGATGCAGCTATACTGGGAGCTGGATTAGATTAAGAGTAACATTTCCCATCATCTGCAGTACCTTCTGCAGCAGTTATTTTGCTATTCAAGCAAAAAACAGATTACAAGGGCAGCACAATGCAGAAAGTGTGATTATTTCTTCCACAGAAGAGTGACAGCATTTTACCAGAAATCTTTAAATTAAAATATATACTTTTTTTTTATTATAAATCTGTCAGATTTACTAAGCTTCTCATAAATGAAACAAGTGAACTCTCTCATGGAAGACCTCTATCTACTTGTCTTTATTCTTTAAAAATTATTTTCTTTCCTAAGAACATGCTTTTGAAATGACATTTTTATCATTTCCTGTCTGAATTGGTTTAACATACAGTAACTGTGTCCCAGTGACTATATCCCTTAGTACTAATTGAAGGTCAGAAAACTGCAAAACCCAAAGTTTTGGGGAGATGAAAATTTATTGAGTAAAAATGTAACCAGGCATTCAGAATTTTTTTAAATATTAATTCCAGAAATAAGCAAATATTTGTATGGCTGATGTTTTCCGAGTCATCCTCTCATCACTAATTCAAATGTAGAGGGTCTCTGTAGAAATATATATGTTGACTGAACGTAGAGTTCAGAAAATTATTCCCAGCATATGACATACTCAACGCATATAAGCATATTCCTCATGTTTTAAATAACTCATTAATATAAATTTATAAGGCATTTGTTGTCACTCACTTAAAATGCTGCAAGGTTAAGATACTGGTGTGAGAGCTATCTCCCCATTGCAGAGCCCACGCTTTTTGACTGCAGCTTGGGTATGGACTCTTATGACTTGTGAATATGACCTACTGGAATACTGTAAATGCTCTGTATCTGATTTTATATGATTGCCCAATAGTGGGGAAAATGGCTAGCCAAAGATCTTTTTTTTAATTCTTTGCTTAGTCTCTGGAAAGGCTTCCCACATAAGAGTGTTTCCTCTAACTTTACAAATTGAGTACTTAATGTGAAATTCCAACTGTACAACTGGCATCAGATTCCTTGTTTGTGAAACACGTAAGCAGGAGTTTGGTTCGACACCAGAATTCAGATTATCAAAACTCTGCTTCCCGTACCTATTTTTGTAGCTGTTGAAGTAGATCCCACTGTAACATAAAACAGAATGAAAAAAGGTTGTATTGATACAGTATTTGTGATGAAAAATGTACAAAAGAAGACTGAAAAAGCAGCCTCTCTGCTTTTAATTGGAAACATATCAGTGGGAGTGGCACCATATAGAACAGTACAAAAATATATCCATTTAACCATTACAGAAGTGACACTTTTTAACTGGAGGAAGGAAAGAAGGAATTGGTTCATTTACCATAAATATCTTAATCTCCATTTATGACAGTATGTACCACATACATTGATTTTTTTTCTTTGCTTATATTTTCAAGCAGTTTCAGATACTTCGTATTATCCAGGGCCTAGCCCTTGAGTCACAGCCTTTGCCTTCATTTCCCATACAGCTTTATCCACAGAATGATAATCAGCTGAATGCATATTCTACTGGGATAAGATTCAGATCTACAGGTAATATCCCAGCAGTCTTTATGTCTCCCACAAGGAATACTACTTAAAAGCCCCTTTACTTGTGTTCTCAGTGGCTGGCAGTCAAACTGACACTTGGTGTCTTTACAAGAGGTGTTCTGATAAACTGACCTTTAGCGATAAGAAGAAGAGCAGCAGAAGAGGAGGGATTATAATACATTATCCGGGCATCTTGATTGATGTTCTAAAGCAATCAAAACCTGCAGAGGGCACGGCCATAGCTTCTATGGTTTTCTTTTCAGATTTTTGCAGTCTGTTGTAGGCTATTAGCTAGTGGTTCTGAGTCTGGTAAATAGACGTTCAGCAACAGAATGCACAAGTGTTAAAAAAGCAAAAAAAAAAAAAAAAAAAAATCCAACCGAAAAAAGCCCACCATAAAGATAGTGGTGCATTAAAGCCTCAATCTAATGACATGTTTTTTTGGTTTGATTTTTTTTCCACATAATATGTGTCAGATTTATTTCTAGATTTAAAAGTTTACTGGCAGAACTTGGCTATGAAGGAAATACATCATAAACCGATTGTCCCGAAGGAACATTCTGTGGAACTAGAATGCAAAATAAAAACTTTGATGCATTTGTTTCAGAAAATGATTACATGTTCTTCCTATCCCAGTGTAAAACTGGTTTACATACATGCTAGAATGAATGAGGATTCTTTTCTGTCGTGTTGTGTGTGCCTGAGAGGTCCCAGAGTAGTAGGAGTTTCCAATTCCTCTGCTCAGAATGAATGCACAAATCAGGGAAGCATGATTTTCCTTTACAAAATATACAAGAAAAGGAACTTATTATGGCTGCTTATGTACCATCTGTACTCCTGTGTAAAACTAGCTATAGTAAGTCCACTCCCTGTACTTGGGCACAATCAATTGAAACTTGTAATATAAAATATTATCTGTGAAGTATTTCTTAATATATTTATATATAGTTTTCCTCCTTGAAAACCAAAAGAGAAATAGAGATGCCTTACAGCAGCTTTAATTCCATGTTTTTATTTCACAATCCAAATATCTAATCAGATTCTGTATTCAATAGAATCTTGACTTTGTGAAAGGTAAAAGGTAAACTCAGCTAGCTAAATCTGATATCCAATTGCATGTTGATCTCTATCATATTTGTGATGCTAGAAGATTCTACATGAAACTGCTCTCTCTAAAATTAGTTGTATTTGGGGTTTAACAAGTGGTGTTAGAGTAGATAATAATATTATCTATAAATAGTCCATAGTGGTAGGTTTTCATTTTCAGTAAGTAAAAATACTTCAGTTTGACTTGATTTGATCAGCAGGAACTTCCCCTAGAATGAATACGACCAACACGAAATTGTAGAATTACGTGGTTTGTCAATTAGTGAAAAAAGTATAATTTCTAAGAATAGTAGTCCTCATATTACTTTGAAAATCCACATACTGATGTATTCTTTCTCAGGAGAATGTTATAAAACTTAAATTTTAAACCATAATAACATAAAAATGTGTTTTAGCAATTTTTGAAAGCAAGTGGATTCTTTTATTTTTATAGTTCACTTAGTGAAAAAAAAGGTAAATAAAAATTTAAAATAAAACATTCCAAACATTTAAGTTTTTCAAATTAGGAAATATCTGAATATATAGATAATTGTTTGCATCCACACAGATTTTCAGCTAACCTCAAAGCATTTTATATGGTATATAACTAAATGAATAACTAAAACGAAATAAAGATTTCTCTACTTGAGATTAACTGCCTCTTCACTGTGCACAACAACTAAGATAGGCTTTGTTTTGTATAAGTTTCATTGAACTATGCTCATAACAAAGGTAGAGCTACTTTAAGTATCTTAATAAAGACCAAAAAAACAGAAATAACAGTGGAATTTGAAGAGACCTAAGCAGTTTTGGCTGTGTGAGTATCCCAGAATCACAGGCTCTGATGCAATGTGCTGGCGGCAGAAGCATAGATGCAGTAGTGTCGCTAAAACAATCATAGAACAACCAGGTTGGAGGAGACCCATCAGATCATCGAATCCAACCATAATGATGTCTTTATACTCTTAACTCCTCAACTATGGCTATGGGTTTCTCCCACTGTGCTCAGTATGCTCCAGCTCTATCCTAAAGGTGAATTGCAGACAAATTCTGAAACACCATTTGTTTTGAAGATATGCATACCCAAGAATGTTCTATAGTCACACACATGAATCAATACCTGACAGATTCACAGCATTTCTGGAAAGGGTATGGGAATACAATCAAAAATGTCTCCTGGTAGGGATAGCGGTATACGAGTTAGTATGTAGAAACTGCTAAGATATGTGGAATATAAATCATAGCTGGGTGTGAGACAGTAGCATACACAATTGCCTTGTGCTAGTCACTGTTTAAAAGCACACAGCAGAACTGAAACTAACCTAACAAGTAAAAAGTCAGTGATGGATGATCTTTGAAACATATACATAGCTCTAAGGATTTTAGGTACAGCTTTTGAATATTTTTTCAAGGTTCGTTTTCCTCTTTACTGTTAACTGAGTAAAGGAAGATATCTTTGGTCAGTTGGTTGTGGGTTTTGGGTTTTTTTTAAGGTACTGGTGACTGCAATATGAATTAGCAGCACAGAAAACCCTGTATAGAAAAATCGAAACATTCAGTATTCTAAAAGCACTTCATTACATTCATGTAATATGCCAGAGCATATTACAGACTGTTTGGCATGAAGCCTTCAAGCTTGCTACAGTTACCCCAAGCCCACTCACAAACCTGCAGCACTGCCTACATTTTCCACAACTCTCATCCTTAAAACTGACCATCTCCGTGACTATGTCATAACTTATGTTGAGGTGTATCTTACCAGCACACCTTAACCTGACTATGCATTTGGATCTCAAAAGCTAGTTCTGTGAAAAAGTTCCTTATATCTGACCTCTGTGATTCCCCAGAATATATACATGCTGCAGCAACTCTACACATCTCTCTACTTCTGAGCATAATTACATTATACTGTTGTTGATGTTTTTGGGCATCCTCAGATATTAAAAACCTAGAGCAAACCATGCTGTTCTTGTCTTTACATCAATGCTAAGCACACATATGCATCTCACATTAATGGAAAGTAGGTGTAAACAAAGTCATAATTAAATATTAATTTAAACAGAGATATTAATTCTTGAGTTTAATAAATCATTTCATAGAGATATAAAACCAGGGTTAATGTGTTTTCTTGAGGTAAGAATTTACTTTAAAATTATTTTCTCTTCTGAAAGTGTGCTAAATATAAACTATTTGGATTCCAGCCACAGTTTACGTGACCATCCTTAACTTTGGTGAACTTTGACCAGTAAAATCTTCATGTTAATCTACAGTACTGTGTGCTCCATCTTTTGATTTATTCATATCTTGTCTTCAAGCCCAAACTTTGTTTAAAAGATTAAGATTGACTTGTGGTAAGCTTTTCAAAAGGAAAAGCTAAAAAGCAGAGACATTCCTTGTCACACAGATTCTTTTCCAAAATGAATTCTCTGTTTGTCAATTTGGCATATCTAGCTAGAAGTCTAGCTATTACCTCTAACTCAATGAAGTTAAAATAGAGTTCTTGATCTTTGTTTTCAAGCTTTGAAAAATCTCTCTTTTTTTCCCCCTTTTTTTTAAAATATTTTTCTTCTTTTTTCTTACTATGGGTTTTTCCATCACTTGTCTGTCACCCATTATTAACATCTGAATACAATAGTTAACACAGATAGTTCCCTAGATCCTCATTCCTCTAAAGTCTAATACCTTTCTGTAGAAGAATAGCACAGGAACCACAGCTTGTCTTACCTCTCTGCAAAAATTAAAGTATTATGCTGTCCGCAGAGAGGGCACAGAACCTGACCTTTTCTTTTCCCTGCTTATTAGTCAAACACTTCAAAGAAAAATATGTCTTAAACCTTTTTCTTTCAACTTTCACTCTGTTTTCCTGATGTAGTTTTGATTTCTGTAGTTAGCAGAGTAGGTAATGTGAATATGTGAGTGGACAGTACATTATACACATACTGGGGACGGAAGAAGATCCCTTTACCACATTTAAAACACTTACAATGCAAATTGGTTTTGCAGATTCTTACAGTACATGTCTCCAAGTATAAGAGAATGCTGTTTTTTCCTTTGCATAAAATGAAATAGATCTTTTGAATTTTCCTGCAAAAGAAGTATTAGAATTCTCACAGTTCTTCAGCATTTCAAATTTCTTTTAGTAAAAAAAAAAACCCCAAACTTTATAACTAAGAAAATCTCTTAAACAATAATTAACTCAAACACATTCTTTGTTTCACTCAAGTTACAACATTGAAAATTGATTTCCAAGAAGTACTGTATGTAAGTTAATAAAAGTGGAATTTTTTTTTAATCATTAAACAGTTGACAATTGTTTAATAAGCAAATTTAATTTCACTACAAGGCTGTAGGTTAATTAAGATTCTCTTCACAGTCTGCTGGAAAAACTTATATTTAATTAAAAAGGAACAATTAAACAAATGGTATTCTAAAATAAGTGCCAAACTAACAGACTGTAACAGAAGTACTTTTCACTGCGTGTGGAAGATGTACTATCATCCACAAGATACTCTTCCTTTCAGGTAAATCCTAAGTACAGAAGTTGTTAACTATTTACTACTATACTGGAATATGCTGCACATAGATTGGTACTGCAGATACATCTTCACGTGGAATATTTTCATCATGGAGACTGGTGACAAGTAGTGTTCTCCAAGGGGCTGCACTGGGACCAGTAATGTTTAATATCTTCATCAATGATATAGACAGGGTGTTCAAGGACAGTGGGTTTGCAGATAACACCAATTAAGTCACACAGCTTGAGAACTGGGCCTGTGTAAACTTCATAAGTTTCATGTGGTCAGGACAAACCTCTGGTATTGATACAGGCTGGAGGAGGAAGGGATTGAAAGCATCCCTGTAGAGAAGGACTTTGAACATGAGATAGTAGTGCGCACTCACAGCCCAGAAATCCAGTTGTTTCTTGGATTACGTCAAAGGAAGTGTGGCCAACAGGTCTAAAAGGGTGATTCCACCCCTCTACTCTAATCTGATGAGACCCCACATGGAGTGCTGTGTCCAACTCTTGAGCCCTTGGGACAGAAAAGACATGGAGCTGTTGGAGCGACTCCAGAGAAGGGCCACAAAACTGATCAGAGCTATGGAACATCTCTGCTATTTATAGAGGCTGCGAGTTAGGGTTATTCAGCCTGAAGAAGAGGAGAGACCTTATTGCTGCCTTTCAGTATTTAAAGAGGGCTCATAAGAAAGATGAAGACAAATGTTTTAGCAGGGCCTGTAGCAACAGTTACACTAGTAATGGTTCTAAGCTAAAAAAGTGTAGATTTAGACCAGATATAAGGAAGAAATATTTTATTGAGAGTGAATAACATTGGCACAGCTTGCCCAGAGAAATGGTAGATGCCCCATCCTTAGAAACATTCAAGATCAGATTGGATGTGGCTGTGAGCAACCTTATCTAGTTGAAGATTTCCCTAGTCATTACAGGGGGATGGATTACGTGGCCTCTAAGGGTTCCTTCCAACCCAAACCATTGTATGATTCTATGGAAACAGCAGATTTTGCCACATCTTGAATACTGAAGCAATATAACTGGACAGTATGTTGTCTAAAGGTCAAATCTTCATCCAAGCCACCTGCAGGCTTTAATTGGACCAGGATATTTAACTTTAAATCTGAGAATAATTTACCTGTTAAATTTCAGTATTTACTGGATTTTTCATATAGAGTTAATTTCATAGGCAAGGTCTTATGATGACATCTAGGGTTATTTGGGGTAAAATAGCATTAAAGGTTTGCTGCACAGGGAAATCAGAGCACGAGTTTATGGAACACTCTCCCTCAGCCATGAATACAATACTACTCCTGCCATTTTAAAGGCCTGAAGAAAACAACTATGGTAAGGTAAGGTGAGACCTATCCAAACATCAGCCATTCTTATGAGTTTCCTTATGTTCTTCAGCAATACCTAAACTTCCTATCTTAAAGAAGGCTTGTATGATGCATCTGCTACAAGTAACAGTATGCAGTAACCTTGCCCCAGGAACCTCCAGTGGCTTTAAACTGAAAGTGATTAGGTATAGATTGGATAGAAGGAAGGAATTCAGTGCTGTGAGGGGGATGAGGCACTGGAGCAAGTTGAGGAGAAGTCAAGGATATTTCCTCCCTGGTAGTGTTCAAGGACAAGATGATCAGGGCTTTGAGCAACCTAGTCTAGTAGAAGATATCTTTATCCATGGCAAGGGGTTTTGGACTAGAACAACAGTCTGTGATGGTTTCATGATGCTACTAGTATTGATGATAATTCATCATCCTGACAATTAATTCAGAAGAATAAAAAAGGAGAAAGTAATTGTTACATAATTGTAATGAGCCTTGGAAATTGTAAAATTATTAGTTCAGTATAAAATTAACCTATTTTATTAACCTGCTTAAAGTTTCCATTAACTAGAATATCGTCTTCTACAGCATGAACATTACTGAACAGATGAGATTTGCTGATCCAGCATGTAATTCACACTATACTAGCAAGATATCCAGACAAATGTGTAAAATATTTTCTCTCTTCTTTCTGTCTCTTGTTGGAGTCTTTGCAACTAGGTCACATCTTGTAGATGTAACATCTTAGTATGGTCTTACAGTTCAAAAAACAGAATTCAATGAATTTGAAGTCAGATTCGCTCAATTTGACCCGTAATTATTTCTTCAGTTTCAACATTATCCCTTATCAGAAATAGGATAAGAGTATCATTGATTCTTAAGAAATAGGAGGCAAAAACACCTCCTCCCATTTTTAATTAATTAAATTTTATAGCAGAATAGTTAAATCCTATCTTTAAATATCAAAACATTGACACTGATCACCTTGAACATGTTTAATAGGTGCATTTTTCTTTCAGCATATCTATTTTAATTATATAAGCCTTCATAAGTTTAAAATCAATTTGCACCAGTATCAAGTTCCTAATTTTAATAGAGCAACAGTGTCAGATATTTAGTTTAGAATATTCATAACAGTGCTAAAAGAAGATCTCACTAATTAAATATAAGCTGTGATTAGTAAAAAATGATATTTTTCTGTCACAATTAGGTACTTAAAATAACCAAGATTTTATTTCTCTTTTTCAACATGCTTGGGTGGTAGACATTGAGGAAATTAAAATGTCAGTTTTAGGTCTGCTATATAAATACAGTTTCTTATCACAAAGATTTCTACTTTTACTTACAGATGCAACCAGGTAATCCTACCACAAATGTCTGTTCTGCTCAGATCAGTTTCCTAGTCAAAGCACCATTCATTGAAAGAAGAAACCTTATTTTCTGTAAACTACTTTTAAACTAGTTGCAATTCAAAACTCACGAGAAGACATATGTGGAAAGAACTGTACTTCATCTTCAGCTGCTTGGAAGAAATGGTGTTGGACCTCTAACTTCCAGCAACCCACCTTGGCAAGAGAGGTCCAGTATATGTCCTTCTTTCACAGACTCTTCTGTTGTGAAAGGTGGTGACTGGGCTCACACAAACTAGTAATTTTCTTCTGATTTATCTCACCACCATATACATTAGCTACACTACAAGGAGGCATGGAAATGCATTTAAAAGTCAATGTCATGGGATTCATCTCTCAGATGCTCCTTCATGCAACAAGCTTAAACTTTGACGTAAATACGTTTCTGTTTTCTTGCTGTTAACACCTGTTTTTTAGAGGTAAGCATCTGAGAAACGTGAACATCAAAGTAAAATCTATGACACAAAACTTTCCCAACCACAAAATATGTGTCTTCTTCAGATTTAAGTTTGAGAGTTTTCAATGCCAAGAGTAGCAGAGGTGTTAATGAATGAAGTAGTTTTACTAATTCAAACATTGGTATGAAAGGTAACCCTTCAGAGCATTATGCAAACAGTGCTATAAAATAATCTGTTAGACTATCATTAAGATTATAAACTTTTTTTTCCCAATTTATTTACATGGTTATATGTCAGGAAGATTATAGAATAAAAGACGTCTATCGGTTGTAAAGGAACAGAAAAAAGCTTAATGTATTCTTAGAAATATACAGAAGTCTGTCTCAACATCTGTGGGTTCAGAGAAAGACTGCAGTTCTTGGAGATAAGCAATATGCATTTTGAAATGCCATTCTGTGGTAGGTCAGATTGTCTAGGGATACTTATAAGTATGAATGCCAGTGAATTGAAATAGCCTAGAAGTATTACTGAGCCAGGAGATCCGCTTAATAATGTGCTCAAATATTCATGCTAATCCCACTTACTTAAGATTTATAAGTCTAATTACACACTAAAGTTGGCTTTGCTGGACACAGAGTTATCAGCATTTGGATATCTGTCAGAAGTGTATGTTATACAGAGGTAAATAATCATTTGTCATTTCCCAAAGGAACCTACACCATAAAAATTTCTTAATTTTCTCTTACCTTTTTTTGACATTGAGGAATGTTCAACATTGAAGCAACACTCCAAGAAATTGGTAGTAAAGTATGAGCTAAAATAGACCTTAAAACGTACTTTATTCAATTGTCTTTGAGCTTGTGAAAATCAAGTAATTCAGTTAATAGAGTTTTAATATAGAAACAAATGAGAGCATTGCTATTCAGATATGTCGGAGTTGTTTCATGTCAGTATAGTAAGGGCATTTTTATATTTATTGTTTGTTTTCTTCTGTTCATTTATCATAGATAGGCATTGACATCATTTTAGTACAAATGCATATAAACTAGATTTTACTTTGTTCTGCTAAATACGTAAAATATTTCATTATTGAGGAGATTCTATGAAAAAGGATGTAAAAATCTTTATAGTTTTATTATTTGAAGGTAAGTAAATAAGCTTATTTATCTACTTTTCTTGAAATTGATTGTACGGCAAGTACAGTAGCAGTAATTATTATTTTTAAGTATTTCTCAATAGCTTGAAAGTCTTTTAAGGGGCAACTTTACAATGAAGTCTAATTTATAACTTAGATCTTACATGTTTTGAATTCCATTCCCATTCCCATCCTGAGGTACTCATCAGTCTTCTCTGCTTCCTTTAGAATGCAAAACCATTATAACTAATGTATTTATATGTTGTATTTCTATGTTACATTCTTACTTTCAGGTAATTGTTCCTTAATTTAACCTTAAAATCTGCCAGCCATTTATACAAGAATGTCTCAATGTAAACAACAACCTTTCGTCCTGACAGCACACAGTATATGAAACTGCACTTATGTAATTTAGAAAAGAGGTGACATTTGAAATGAATGCAAACCTGTTAGGAAATAAATATATTTTCTGTAATATGTATGCCTTAAATTTTAGTTGGAATATATGACGTATATATCCATTCTTACTAGAACTACAAAAGTTAAAATTAAGGTATGAAAATAATATTTGGACACTCAAAAGTTGCTGTTGAAGTTTCTAAGAAATTCTGTTAACATATTCTGCCATCAGTTGTGTTGTGCTTGTACAAGCTTAAAAATGAAAAAGTTATAACATCTTTTGTAGTATCTATAACAAAAGAAGAAGTTCAGACTGTATGTGGAGAGAATTGTTTTTTTTCTTTGAGGCAATCAGGCAGAAAATCATTTTGTCCACAGAGGCCTTTTGGGCTCTGTTTCTCAAGGTTTGCAAGCTCAGCTGGATGAAACCCTGAGCAATCTGGTGTGAGATCATGGATGAACCTTCTGTGAGCAAGAATTTCTACCACAGACTTCCTAAAGCCCTTCTAAATCTGACTACTAAAATTATGTTCTTGCTGCAGACCAAAATTAGATTAAAATGTAAACAAAGTTATTTTTTCTAAAAGTCTGAAGGACAGGTCCAGAATTCAGTATCTGCAGGGAGTACATCCATTGATTAATGGGCTAGGTGGCCAAATAGTTTCTGAATATTTTCCCCTTTTTCTTGTAAATCTACTTAATTATATAGATGTATTTAATTATAATTGTTATAATTATAATCTCCCAAGTACTGATGTCCCATTCATTTATTACTACAACAAACTCACAAAAATTAAAATACATCCAAAGAGCTACAGAGATGTTTTTCTATTTTTTTAAATTGAAATTTAAATTTCATTTTCTGTGATATGTTTTAAAATGCATAATGTATGTCTTGTAGTATTTCCTAATATTTACTTTATATGTTGTCCTGCTGCATCAAAAAGAAACACTAAATGCAGTACAAATACTAATTTAGTCACCTGTCATTCTACTCTAAATTTTTACTAATCAATAATTTCCAAATTTATTTAGAAATGGAATAATGTGTATGAATATAAAATAAGACTAAAATAAATTCTTTATATGCAGGCTTCTTTCTTGCTGATTTAAGTAATGAATAAATTTGGTGCTTTAAGTCCTTACATTTAAACATGCTTGCAAGGGCTACAAGACACAGGACAATGATATTAGTACTGACATTTTCAACTTCAATTTGAAAATCTGGTCACAGAGTAAGATAGGTGGGGAAGGTTCACTAACATGTTAAAACATACCTGCAGTTTCATGAGAAAAACTGCAATATTTATGCAGGAGAGTTAATAGTAATCTCAAATAAGTTCTTATTACAATGGGATTTTAAAAGTAATACAGAAATGTAATAATTTTATTTTCATGATCATGTTACTACTTTTTTTCCTTCTGTTAAGCTATATTTTCCACCTTCATATGAGAATATATTTCAAAACCAGGTACTGAAATACATTATTGACATAAAAAGCACAGGCTGACAGCTGTGTTCAAAAGATTCACATATTATAAAAAAAATATTAAAACTGATTTTAACTTGAAGTTCAAAAAATAGCTTATAGGACTGAAAACCACATAATTTTTTGTAAGTATGAATCTCATTTCATACAATTTATTTTTCTTCACTTGCAAACTATGACAGCTGATATGTATCTTCTCCCAGTTTTACTGGCTATACTGATTAACAGAAGGCATTTCTTATGGACCACAGCATTATCAACTCAAGCTAATATGTCAAGTTAAGTGGAAAGAGAGTTTACTGTGCCATGAATTTGCTGTGAAATGTGTAGTGGATGTGGAACAGGTCACATCACAGGTGTCCTCTGAAAGTCAGCTAGTTCACAGAAACTACACTTACAACAGGTTGGTTGAGGCTAAAATTTGTGAAAAGTAAACATCTGTAAATAAAATGCAAAATATTCACATAGATAACATCAAACGTTATGTGTTGGCACAGAAGAGAATATAAAAATGTAGAAAAGTAATTCTATTTAATTTCTTCTCACCCTTCTTAAAACCGAGCAGACTTGAAGACTGATATTGTGGAAAGCATTTGGATTTAGTTCTCCCTTTCTTCCTCTCTCCCCATTTGCAGCACTTGATGTTCAGTAACCCAAGTTTAAACCTTCCTCTTGCCAAATCCATGGCTGTTACAAAATCTTGAAGTTATTAAGTACACTGAGAGAGCCGAAATAATTGTCATATACTTCATCCAAAGGCAGAATGGGAGTCATGTATTCCAATTTACATCTAGGCTAATTCTCTATGCTTCTTTTATGGTTAATAAAGGATAGAGATGCTGAGAGGCTGCAATTCCTCACATCCTAAAACAGAGGTCTAAAACAGGTTGCACAAAACACTCTGCAATAGTACTTTTTTTCTGAATAGTAACTATAAAGATAACTCAGATAAGTAGCTCAGATATATATGCTACATTACAGATATCTACATTATAGATATCTAAAAGTAGATGAGAGATTTCCATATTGACTTAAATATATATTGACTTAAATAAAAATATTACCTCCTCTGAAGTATACGTACTATTACTCATGGAATAATGCAACTAGGATGTATTCATCCATCTCATCTTGAGAATGATTTAAGTAATTAGCCTAAATTATAACATGTGAGATTCAGGTCTGACATTGTGGTACTTACTTAATATTAACAGTATTCAAGCACTGCAAATATGTTGCAGGGTTTAACTGCAGTTTGTGTAAAAGAGACACCACACTTTTGTCAGCTATACTAACAACTGTCTGTATCAACACATGTAATCACAGATGGAAAGAAGGAGATATTTTATGCATTTACATGAACTTCATACCATTTTTCCCATATAGAATATGTACACTTTTTATTTATGTGTTTTCTTGACATAGAACAATTCTTATGATAATTCACTATCGGAAAAGTAGTTTTAATCCAGAGAATAAAACTATATTTAAAATACTGACACAGATTTAAGTACAGATAACTGAACACTCTGCTATGATGGAAATTTTTAAAAAGTCAAGAGGATTTTCAGCAGTGATGCCAACTATTCATTATTTACAGTGGCAGAAGACAGAGTTAAAAACAAAATATATTGGGAGGGGCCTTAATTTCTCTATTTTGCATTATATTTACTAGTAGATTTTATTACTGGGTGTCATGTAGATATTACATAGTAGAAAGAGCTTACTTCACTTTTAGTAGAACTTACATGCATTTGAACACCAGTGAAGAATTTTATGTGTTATAAGTAATGCATATATGTATATGAACAGTCAGCTAGGCATGTTCATTTTACAAGAAAAATCTGAGAGTACTCAGACTGCAAAACTGAGTCAATATGTTTAATTGTAAATAGAATCAATTAAAGTGCATAAATAAGTCAAACTGGAAAAATATTTATCTTCATAACTGCTGGATGACTTTGTTCTTTTTTGCACTTGCATCAAATTCAGTAAAGTAAGCAATGAATGTTTTATATTCAAAGCTTAAAGAGCTGCCTGATGGAATAAACTCTTGGTTATTTAAATTAAGAAGCATGTCCAATGACCTGCAAAGTTTTTAAGAGACTTTCTCCTGACAAAATATTTATATTCAAAATAGCAAATATGTACAATAACTGAGATGAATATTTAGAGACACTGCTATGCATTGTGAAAATAAATTGTTCAATATATAGGCAAAATTAGTGAAGATTTTTGGAGAAACTCAAGGAATGTAGTTGTTACAGGGGACATTAAGAGACTGAGACCCTTTCCCATAAGCATATGTCACTGATATTTGTATATGTTATCTGTATATGTTTTACTTTCCTAGTCCCTGACTTCCACTGTACAGACCTGAAGAGAGTTGTCCCATTTTAGTGACCTGGTATCTTTGTTGAGAAGCTTGTTCCTCACTGTCTCCTCAACCCCTAATTCTGTTGTGCAAGAAATTTAAGAATGTCTATTGACCAATATAAGGAACATGTCCTTTGAACTTGAGAAATATAGCAGTATTATTTTAACTCTGCCCTCGCTGAATCAGGATGAATATTTGGCTTATTTTGCAAAAAAAGGACTCCTAGGAAGAAAATTGTTGTACCTCATTTTTTTTTTTTCTTGTTGTTTCTTACCAAACTAAAGTTATAGCATTTTTTATCAAAGCAGTTATAAGGTATTACAGGTTGTTCAGCAGTGGTATAGCTTCAAGGAAGTTATGTAACTTCACAGAAGTTACATAACTTAACAGAAGCGATGGAGGTTAGTCTAGCTAGTGTTGTTTCCAGCCACTATGATTTTTTAATAGCTATGGAACTGCAAAACTTAAGCTGGCAGTAATCCTTTTTTTTGCCTTTATCTCTACTACACTCATGAACTGTCTTAAACTACTTCCTTTTAGGTGAAAACAGGAGACTACATTGTAAAGTGTTTATTTAGATTGCCTTTTCCAAGTTACTGCTTTAGTTTTCCTCCTTTCCTTCTCCTCAGGACTCATTTTTCTAATAGGTGGTATTTTCCAACCTGAACAGATGTTATCTTTGTAACAAACAATATTTAAACTTGCTTTTAGGAAGAGGAAGAATGAGGAATTGTCAGTGTCATAAAATGACCCATTCTTTGCTTCCTAATAGGCATGGTTACCAGTGAGATTCTGATTCAAGCACACATGATGTTAGATTTACATCGCTTTGCCAGGACAAAAGCCTTTTCAATGCAGGTTAAACTCAATCCATTCCCTATTTTCAGTGTTACAAAATGTGTTCTGTCTTGCAAGCTTCATTGCAGAATGACTGCAGAGAGTGCTTAGTTTTAATTCTCAGTGGGTCTACTGCACAAAAATCATAGACAGGTTTCCACCTCTTATGCATTCAACTGCTACTAAATTAAGTTCTAAGGAGTTGTTTATAATTCACCAATGGCACCCAAACCCTATAACTTTAAACCTTTTTGTAATAATTATTTTCTTCAAAGAGCTAGCAGAAATCTGTCCTCTTTATTGCATGCTTAGGAGAGCATTACATTATCTTTCACAATGCTGAATCCCCACTGTTTGCAGTAATCCATACATATATGGTAGTTTCTGAAAAAGCACTTCAGTGCTAGAAAAATGCTGATTCACTGGCATTAAAATGACATTTATAAAAACTGTGCCGTCTCAAAGACATTAACTAATGCTCTTTTCTTTGCCTTCTTTTATTTCGTGTAGTCTACACAAAGGACACCATGTAGCAAGAAGCAGCATAAATGCAGCTATGAGGTTATCAAGCTGGATTGCAAAAGAAATGTGGTTAATTTAAAAAAAGGAAAACAACAAAACAAGCAAAGCAAAATAACAATGTAAAACCAATTAATTAATCAGAAATTAATCTTTTTTTTTTCTGATAATGGACCTTTTACCCAGCTACCAAATAAGACTGTGCATTTTTTATCTATTATTCATAATTTAACAATGGTGTAAACATTGCCAGTCAAAACCACTTGGCAGAAGGTGAACTTACAGAGAAGGCTAATGATTCTCAGCTAACCAAGAACTGTGACACATGTATTTTACCATGTTTAAAGTGATTTGTGAAATACTGTATGAAAAAGCATTTTAAAATGCCATAATGTAGAAAAGAAGGGTCACACATTTCTATGAATTTTTAGCGTAAGATGATACAAATGAAAAAAAAATGCAGCATTTCTCAGCTAGCAGAAACCTCTTGAAGTACCAGCAAAACTCAGTTAGGAAAAAAATTCAGCCTGAGAAGCTATGTCTGATTTTGTAAATGTTTTCTACCGTTGCTGTAAAAAAAAAAAAAAAAAAAAAAGGTATATTTATGCATTGGCTTATAATTCTCAATTCCTTTTTTCAAGAAGAGTCTATACTGCTCCTGAAATAAATGAAAAAACCCACCTTGCTGTCCACCTTGTCACCAAAGTTACCTCTTTGTTTTCAGTCTTCTGCATTTTAGAGGAAGCTGATCTTGCATAAAAATAAATTGAATTCTGTCTAGTCCTGGTTCAGAAATGTCAGTCATAGGTTTTAATTTTTGAGTTTTCCTAGTAATAAATTTTCTCTTTTCAGTGTCAGTGTTGTCCAGTTTGGCCACTGTCAGCCTGCATGTGGTGCCTTATTTTTGAATCATTGCAATTTCATGTTCAGTGAAATCTGTTAAGTTTAGTCTAAGTATCCCCACAGCAAACAAGGCCTCCTAAAGGCTAGAGTGGGTCTTTATCCACCACAATTTAAAGTTCACAGAATTGTAACCTTGTGATTGACATAAATAGCAAATTTTCCAAACTATAACCCACTACTTAGAATAAGCAAATTTTCTTTTTCCTGATTAGAGCTTTAGGTTAAGTAGCTTATTCATTTTCCTTCACTCTTTGTAACAAGATGAAAATGGCAGATTATGCAATGGTTCCCAGAAACATTAAGCTACTCCACTATCTAGAAACTCAAATATCCATTTTTTCCTTCCTTCCAAACACATGTTACTAAACTATCTGTCATTTGTTCCCACACTACAAAACATTTCTTCTTTAATAATACTGACAAAAAGTACAGGTAATTGTCAGACACTTTACTTCTTTAGCAATAGAGTAAGAAAAACATCTGGTACAATCCAAGTTCTGTTCTATAATATAGTCTACAATTTGCAGTGATGATGCGTTTCTAATACTTATGCTGTTGCACTGCAGCACATCCAAAGTTCGTTGTCTATAATATCATGGTAACTTTCCATGTAAACTTACATATTTTATTAATCAATCTTACTCAAGAACCATTTCAACCAAACCTTATATTTCTAATTTTTATCACATTCTTATATCAAATAGGCATGACAGAATAGGCAGATAGTGCTCATTACTCGTAGTACAAAGAGTAAATCACTCTGAAGGAAAATATACCTTTTGTTCTTGATTTTGGTATTGTTATTGAAAGTGGCAAAAACCAGGAAAGGAAGAGGTATTTCCACTTTTATGCATTTCTTCACATTTCTTAGCAGTTGGTTGTAAAAACTTTTGTTTTAATTTTCAGTTAAATCATTATGGTATCTGTACCTATTTGTAGGTGTGCCAAAATTGACCAACATCTTATGCAGTTCTTATACAGAGATTTTCTCTTTCTTGTGACTACTCCCTGGTATATCCATAGTCAACAGCCTCACGCCTGTTTGACCTTTAGTTCATCAGGTAGTGTTAAACTCAGCCCAAACACTGGAAAAAATCTAACTGGATGAACCAGGAATGAAAGCTTTGTCTCAATCTCCGATAGACTGAGAGAGTTCCTACAAATAAAGACAATCAAGAACACGCTTATCATTAATCACATGTCTTAAATCAAGATTATCAATTTCAGTTAATTTATTTAGTAAGTTCATTCTAGATATTTAGATAAAGGGTCAAGGTATCAGCTTGCATTAGTATTTAAAGTGAAAGTTTTAAATCATAATCTCCTACTAGCAAGTCACTGGAAATTAATTTCTGGAGCAGCACTGAAATGCCCTCTTTTGTTAAATATCATTTAACAAGCAGGCAAGCTCCTTTCTGTCTCTTAAATTAAGAATTTATCAGGTCTTAATATGTGGAGAATAATCTTGGACAGAAATCACAAAGTTGTAGGTAACCATATCCAAAAGAAAAAGCAACATATTATCATAGAACAGATGCAAATTTATAGATTAAGAGATATTTTAATTACCACAGCAGTCAGTTTCATGAGGATAAAATAAAATATTCTGGAGGGAAAAAAACAGCAATGTAAAGCCAATAAGTTTATCTATAATCACTTCTGTTGAAAATTTGTTGTCTTTTCAAGAAAGTTTTAATCACTATATCTTCTTCTATATCTGCAGTTTTATGGATCTACTTCCTGAAATTTTTTTATTTATCACTATAAATATATGTATTCATTTAGCTGTTATATGAATGGAAAGAATAAAACAGTCAGGATTAGTATCTTTGAATCTCATAGGGGAAAAATACATAATTTCTAATCTTTACTTACCTCATATCAACTCATCTAAAAAAAAAATGAATTAAGGCCTCAGACTCATCTGTGTAAGTAAAACAAAAAACAGAAGGATTTGCATGTCTCAAAATTTTAGTACTTAGAGTCATATGATAATAGAATGGTTTGGGCTGGACCTTTACAGGTCATCTAGTCCAACTCTCCTGTAGTAAGCAGAGGCATCTTCAATAAGATCAGTTTGCTCAGAAGCCCACCCAACCTGATCTTGAATGTGTCCAGGGATGGGGTATCTACCATCTCTTTCGGCAACCTGTTCCAGTGTTTCACCACCCTCAATGTGAAAAATTTCTTCATGATACCTAGTATAAACTTCTCTTCTTTTGATTTAAAATCATTGTGCTTCATTCCGTTGCTACAGATCCTGCTCAAAAGTTTCCCCTATCTTTCTTATAAGCCCCCTTTAAGTACTGAAAGGCTGCAGTAATGTCTCCTCAGAGTCTTCTCTTCGCCAAGCTGAACAAAACCAACTCCTTCAGCCTCTCTCCATAGTGGAGGCATTCCCGGCTTCTGATAATTTTTGTGGCCCTCCTCTGAACCCACTGCAACAGGTTCATGTCTTTCCTCTGCTGAGGACTCCAGAGCTGGACAAAGTATTCCAAGTATGGCCTCACCAGAGCAGCATATAGGGGCAGAGTAACCTCCCTCCAACACTGACCACATTTTCTTTGATGTGGCCCAGGATACAGTTGGCTTTCTGTGATACCAACACACATTGCTGCCTCATGGCCAGCTTTTCATCCACTAGAACTCTCAAGTCCTTTTCCATGATGCTGCTTGCAATCTCTCCATCCCTTAACCTGTATTGATACTGACTAAGGTGAAGGTACAGATTGCCCTGACCCAGGTGCAGGACCTTGCACTTTGCCTTGTTGAATTTCCTGAGGTTTTCCCCAGTCCTGGAAGACTGGGGAGGTACCTCTGGGCTGGAGACTGGCTGATGTGGTTCCCATTTACAAGAAGGGTAGCAGGGAGGATCTGGGGAACTACAGGCCTGTCAGTCTGACCTCAGTGCCAGGGAAAGTCATGGAACAGGTGATCTTGAGTGCTATCATGAGGGACTTACAAGAGAACTGGGTGATCAGGCCCAGTCAACATGGGTTTACCAGAGGCAGGTCCTGCCAAACCAACCTGATCGACTTCTATGACAAAGTCACTCGGCTGCTGGATGAGGGAAAGGCTGTGGATGTGGTCTTTCTGGACTTCAGTAAAGCCTTTGACACAGTTTCTCACAGCATTCTGCTGCGGAAACTGTCAGCCCCTGACCTGGACAGACACACAATCTCCTGGGTAGAAAACTGGCTGGATGGCCGGGCCCAGAGAGTGGTGGTAAATGGCGTTAAGTCCAACTGGAGGCCAGTGACAAGTGGGGTTCCCCAGGGCTCAGTGCTAGGTCCAGTCCTGTTCAATGTCTTCATCAATGACCTGGATGAGGGCATTGAGGGTACCCTTAGCAAGTTTGCAGATGACACAAAACTGTGTGCAAGTGTTGATCTGCTGGAGGGTAGGGAGGGTTTGCAAAGGGACCTAAACAGGCTGGACCACTGGGAGTGTCCAACGGCATGAGGTTTAACACGGTCAAATGCCGGGTCCTGCACTTGGGGCACAACAACCCTATGCAGAACTACAGACTGGGAGAAGTCTGGCTGGAAAACTGCCAGGAGGAGAGGGACCTGGGGGTGTTGGTCGACAGCCGACTGACCATGAGCCAGCAGTGTGCCCAGGTGGCCAAGAAGGCCAATGGCATCCTGGCTTGTATCAGAAACGGTGTGACCACCAGGTCCAGGGAGGTGATTCTCCCTCTGTATTCAGCACTGGTGAGACCGCTCCTTGAATATTGTGTCTAGTTCTGGGCCCCTTACCACAAGAAGGATGTTGAGGCTCTGGAGCAAGTCCAGAGAAGAGCAACGAGGCTGGTGAAGGGGCTGGAGAACAGACCCTATGAGGAGCGTCTGAGAGAGCTGGGGTTGTTTAGCCTGCAGAAGAGGAGGCTGAGAGGAGACCTCATTACTCTCTACAACTACCTGAAAGGAGGTTGTGGAGAGGAGGGAGCTGGTCTCTTCTCCCAAGTGACAGGGGACAGGACGAGAGGGAATGGCCTCAAGCTCCGCCAGGGTAGATTTAGGCTGGAGATTAGGAGGAGGTTTTTCATGCAGAGGGTCATTGGGCATTGGAATAGGCTGCCCAGGGAGGTGGTTGAGTCACCTTCCCTGGAGGTGTTTAAGGCACGGGTGGATGAGGTCTTGAGGGACTTGGTTTAGTGTTAGATAGGAATGGTTGGACTAGAAGATCCGATGGGTCCCTTCCAACCTGGTTGTTCTGTGATTCTGTGATTCACAAGCCCACTCCTCCAGCTGGTTATAGTCCCTCTGTATGGAACCCTGCCTATAAGGGGTATCAAGCTCACCGCTCAGCTTTGTGTCATCTGCAGACTTGCTGAAGGTGTGCTCAATTCCATTGTCTGTGCCAAGGATGAAGATATTAATCACTACATCCTAGGTAGATTCTAACCTTGATGTCCCTGATTAGTTCACATACGTTGATGATCATCAAATGTTTTATCTGCCCTGGTAGGGGTGTCCATTACTTGGCTTAAAAAGTTGTCATCAATACACTCTAGGAGTCCCCTGGACAGCCTACATCTTGCTGAGCTACTTTTCCAGCAGATAACTGGGTGAATGAAGTCCCCCATCAGGGTGAGAGCCTGTGCGCAGAATGCCTCCTGTAGCTGGAGGTTAAGAAACCTTAAAGAGAAAATTCTCATTTCTCCTTCTCAATCATTAAAAATTAGGATTCACATGAACATGAACAATATGAAAAGTTGTTAACTTAGCAACAGAAGCTATGTGAAAATTCTTCATAGTCAAGATTGAGCTAATATTTGAAAAACAAATATTTTGGACAGTGCATATTAGTAACGGATCTAGCAGATGTTTCTCTACAGTAACATGCCACTTTAACAAATACCTGTGGCCGGATTCACACTAGCAGTAGAAATTTTGAGGCTCTGTGGAAAGCGTTGCATACAGGACACTTAAACTCTTTCAAAAATGTGGGATGTAAACATTTAAAAAGCTTTCTTTGGGCGACTCAGAGAGAAAAATCTCTATTAAGAAAATTTTCAACTTTTTTTTTTTTCATTTTATTTCATGGAAGGGGAAATAACCTGGGATGAAAATGTAGAAAGGAAATAATTTTCTTGGCATACCTACATCATATATATCTTTCAGTTGATAATTGTTCTGTAGGTATAACTAGGATGCATTGTATGGAGAAGGCAATTAAAATAAGTCAAAGCAATATATAATATGAATACTGATTTCAAGTCTTTTTTTACTTTGGAAACAAAAGAGTATGCTTTTGTTACTCAAGTGTACAGTGACAGAATTACTGTAGATGTCTTGCATTCAGTTTGGGGTGGTCTCATAGTATTTCCCACAAATACATAGCAGTCTCTGCACTTAATTCCAAGAGGCTGACAATTTAGTTTTCAGCAGTAATCCTTGGATCTTGGTTTTCTTTCCCTGCTAGTAGCTGGTTACCATTTATCCCCTTCAAAAGAGCCATTCTGATTAAGTGGAGACAGCTGTCAGTGCACTGAACTAGTCTATGTGGTCTTCTCTAAGCAACATGTAAACTTTACTCTGACTTTCTGCTTACATGGATATCCAGAGTATTTACATTTTTATTCCTCTGTTTTTCTTTTATTAGTCATACACATTCTGTATCTTAAACCTATATTTGGAATAGTAGGAATTTCACTCATAAATTTAATTTTCCCTCTAGGCTAGAGATTTATTTTTCATTACTTGAGAATTGCTTATGCCACTCATCTCAGCTGCAACTGCTTACATATCTTCCCTCCAAAGACACTGCAGTTTTCAGTTTATCATGTCTGTAGAGCTTCTTAGCATCTGTTTTACACCAGGATGTGCTGGTTTGCTTTGATCCCAGTAAGAAAGGCATTCAGGCTTTGTATAGGATTGATCCAAAGACTGTTTTTTAAAGGTAACTTTGCATAGGAAGACAGGATAGTATAGGTAATCTTGTTATCTCAGACATTGGGAATCTCAATTTGTGCAACATCAAATGTGTCTGTGATTAGGACACAGCACACAAGTGAGCTGGCCAGATCCTGCGTGTGGTACAGTAACTCCTTTTGGTCATTTATTAAAAAAAATAAAAAACCTAAGCAATTTTCTTCATAATTTTCACTGCCAACCATAAAGAATTCTCACGCAGAATTGGATAAAGACAAGGTAACATAGTTGCTGGTACGAAATGGGATAACTGCTTGCAGGCCTGTCTGTTGCCACCAGCTGGATGGACTTTCCTTGCAACCATAAGATCTGTGCAGTACAATACATCCTGAAGACCATGCTGGATCTTCCAGTGATGTGGTTAGTCCATCATAGAAAGCCACTAGTTTGGTCAGGCAGGATTTGCTGCTGCTGAAGCCATGCTGACTGGTGCTAATTACATCCATGTACACCATACACTTCATAGTTTCTAGGAGGATCTGTTCTATGATTTTCCCAGGCACAGATATGAGGCTGATAAATTGGTAGGATCATCTTTTCTACCCTTTCTAAAAATGAGCACACTGTTGCCATTCTTCCAGTCATCAGGGACTTCTCCTGACTGCCATGACTTTTCAAATATCATGGAGAGTGTCTTAGCCACTACATCAGCCAATTCCGTCAGGACTCAGGGTTGCACTTCATCAGGTGCCAAGAGACTTATATACGTTCAGGTTTCTCAGGTGATCACAAACCTCATCCTCCCCTACAGTGGGAGGGACGCCCAAGTCCCCTTCTGGTTGTCCATTGACCCAGGATGGATGAAGAGAGTGATTGTTGGTGAAGACTGAGGCAAAAAATTATTGAGTACCCCAGTCTGTCTATTGATATCAGGTCATCATTTTCATTCATCAGTTGAGGTATTCTTTCTTTAACCTTCCTTTTCTGACTGATGTACCCGTAGAAGCCCTTCTTATCTCCACTTCCCATGCAAAGTTCAGTTCCAGCTGTGCCTGGCCTTCTATACAGAGCCAAGCAGCATCCCTATACTTTTCACCAGTTCTCTGTCCCTGCTTGTATAACCTGTAGTGTTCCTTCTTACATATTACAGATTACACAATTTGTAGCTCAATGTTCTAACTGGAAGAAGAAATAGAATGCTACTGTCAGAAGAAAGGGTGTTGTATAAATTTATGATATTATATAAGTTATTTGTTGTTTTTCTCTTCATAAAATCACACCAGACTTCACGATGTATTACAATCAGCAGAAGAAACTAAGTACTCTAGTAAACAACGTACTTTAACTGTAATTATATTTAATATTCATATAAGGCTTTACAAAATTTTATTTTCCATGTTATTGAATGGGAATGTTACAGAAAGAAGTAAACATGAGTGGTCTGAAAATGTAGAATAAGATAAGGAGAAATGGGACTAGTGCTCAGGAGTTGCAGGCTCTCTAAACTGTTTTGTTTGCATACAGACAGGATTGTTAGAAATAAAAATCCTGAATTCAAGAAATGTGATATCTCACCTGGTGCAGTTGTTTAGAGTTCTAACTTTTCTTTTACACTGTGAGTTCTTCAAGATAATCTCAGTTACTGCAAAAGGGAAAGATAGGCTTTTTTTCATTTCTTTCTCACTGCCAGTCAGCTTACCTTTGAAATTATTTAAATGCAAGAAGATGATTAGATATTTGAGGGACAAAACATTATTGAAGGATGACTTGATAGAAGGGTTTACTTCTGAAGAATAGATGAATCTCAATAGATTACAAAAATAAAAAGGAGAGAGAAGATATTTCATTGACTAATGGGATGAGTTCATCTCCATTGTGACTGATGAAAAACTAGCAGAATGACTATCTTTTTTTTTTTTACTAAGAAGATACATAACTCCTTTTATCATGTGCATAGAAATATTTGGTGATTAGGATCTTGTTCAAGATCCATTTTGGGAAATTAACAGCCTTGTCATTTATGCTTGTATGTATTTCTTAGTTTTCTATAAGTACTCTGATGAGTGCTTTTGATACAGGAATCTTTACCAATGCCACATCAGCCTGGAGGTGTTAGTAATGTCTCTTCCTATTTAATCATGTATCAATGTTTTCTTTTTAAAGAATTCTATTGCAGCAATTGAGGAAGAGTCTTGTTAATTTTCTTATATGTTATCCTGCTAAAACCACCCTCTAAATATTCTCTTCTGATCAATGTGTATAAAGAAATAGTTCAATTCTCCACATAAGTCCCTTCTATTGAAAGGTGGTTAGCTAAGTTATGTGCAATGATCAGTGCAAAGTGAATTGTCTAATAAACAGAGACCACTAACTAAAAAGATGAGATCTACTGAGTGCCTTACAGAACATATCTTAGTTTATCAAAAGTATCAGATGAAGTCAATGCACAGAAATGTTAGCAAACAGCAGGGTTTATTAACTTTTCCTGTCAGACTTCAGCACATTCAGTTTAGGGAATATTTGACTTAGTCAATATAAAAAGTCCCAGACCATTGCTTGGTAACGAAAAGAAATGAGTAGCATATATTATAAAAGACAAAAGAATATATCATATAATTGTATCATTCCAAAAAGGAACAAGCTTTATGAATTATTGTACAGGGTCATTAAACAAATATTTGTAGCATGTTGACCTTGTCTGGCTGCCAGAACTCCATCCAGCTGCTTTCTCTCTTCTTTTCTTAAGTATAACAGTCAGAAATAAAAAGATGCAAAAGCTTATGGGTCAAGATAAAACAGGGAGATCACTTTCCAGTTACTGTGGCAGGCAAAACAGACTCAAGTTGAGCAAATTATTTTAATGTATTGCCAATTTAAAATCAGAATTAGGTGGTGAGAAAAAAAGACAACTGCTCTAATATTGGTCTTTTCTACAAGCTACAGTCTTCCAGGAGCAGACTACTCCATTGCCGGTATCTCAGAAACTACATTTTCTGCCAAAAAAACTATTCCTTCTCACAAGCCACAGGTCTTGCGAGGTGATGGCTCCTGTGCGGGTTTTCCATGGACTACGTTTTCCCTCAGAGCATGCCCACCTACTGCAGCATGGTGTTATCCAGGCTGAAGTGTGAATATCTACTCTGGCATGGTTTTCTTCACAGGCCTCAAGGATTACCTTTTTCACTTTGATCCTCTCCACAGGCTGCAGAAGGACATCTTCTTTACCTTGGTTTTGTCCTTGAATTGCAGGGGAATCTCTAGTCTGGTGCCTGGATCATGTCCTACTTCTCTGCTGGTGTTGGTATCCTTTTCTGAGCCAGCTGGAATTGTTCTCCCTATTCCATGCTACCACTAACTTTACCATGTAAACCAAATATAATTTTATTAGTAGAAGACTTGTTTTTAGTTTTTTTTTTTTTTTTTTTAAATGACAACTGCTTGTCTTTAAACTTGCCAAAAATGTCTGTGGATTAAATGACAGTTTAATTGAGTTCAGTAGCAAACTCTATCTTGCTTTATGTGATGAAAAATTTCATTTTCTGATTATACTTTAAGAATAGCATATCTCATCATACTTCTCACTAACTACTAGAGTAAGTTTCATTCTACATCTTTTGGCATTGCATAGTGACATGTCAATTGCTCAGAAGGGAGAAACTGTACCTAAGATACCTGATACATAGAGCTAAAATTTATTTAACTTGTGATATCCTCCCTGTTTGTCTCTTCATTTGAATTTCTGTAAATATCATGGCACATGACTCAGTGGAACAATGTTTGACTGAGCTTTGCAAGAAGAATGGATACAGTGGATGCATTGGATGGGGCCACAGGCTTGGATCAGGCCATTTGTGTGGAGCAGGAGGTTTTCCACAGGGTTCGTCCCTGCAGGAGCATAAAGGGTTCCTGCTGGCTAGGTGCTGGGACCAGCCAGGGTACCCATGCCCTCCCTACTTGTTGCAAGATGGAATTTTCATCCCATCATTAGGAAATGGCCTCAAGTTGCACCAGGGTGAGGTTTAAATTGGATATCAGGAAAAAAATATCTTTATTGAAAGAATGGTGAATCCCTGGCAGAGGCTGCCCAGGGCAGTACTGGGTGGAGTGTCCTGGAGGGGTTCTAAGTATATGCAGATGTGGCACTTGGGGACATGGTTTAGTAAGCATGGTGGTATTGTGTTGTCGGTTGGACTCGATGATCTTAGAGGTCTTTTCCAACCTTAGTGTGTCTATTTCTTAGATGTATTAATGGAGAATGCCAACATTTTTACATAACTAGTTTTTTTGGGTTTTTTTCTTTTTTTTAGTGGTGAGCCTACAGAAGCAAAAGGAAGTAACCAGAGTTGGAAGATGCATAAAACAAAAGTGGAACCAATTCCAGATAGCCTTCCATTGCAATAGAACAGTTTTCAAGACAGAATCACAGAACAACTTAGGTGAAAAATGATGTCTGGAGTTGATCTGGTCCAACATGCCCACTCAACTCTTTAGGTGGGACAGGAAGGGTAGGAGAGGTGGTGGGGTAGCCCTCTATGTTAGAGAGAGTTTTCACACCCTCAAACTCGATTATGGTGATAACAGGATTGAGTGCCTGTGGGTTAAAATCAGAGGAGTCCACAAGAAGGTAGATAATGTGATGTGAGTCTGTTATAGGCCACCAAATCAAGAAGAAGCTGCTGTTGAGCTCTTATATAAACAACTAGGAGTTGTTTATATAAGATCACTACCTCTTTTCCTTGTGGGAGACTTCAATCTTCCAGATATCTGCTGGAAATACAATATAGTAGAATGGAAGCAGTCTAGGAGGTTCCTGGAGTTCATAGAAGACAACTTCCTCACACAACTGGTGAGTCAGCCAAAAAGGCAAGGCGCCCTCCTAGACTTGGTGTTTGTCAACAGAGAAGGCCTTGTGGGGGATGTGATAGCTGGAGTATACCTGAGACAAAGTGGTCATGAGATGATAGGTGTTTCAGTTCTAGGTGAGGTGAAGAGGGAGATTAGCAGAACAGTCACATTAAACTTCCAGAGGGCGGACTTTGGACTGTTCAGAAGGCTGGTTGGCAAAGTCCCATAGGAGACAGTCCTTACGGGTAAGGGAGCCCATGAGGACTGGGTACTCCTCAAAAAGGAAATCCTAGCAGTTCAGGACCAAGACATCCCCATGTTCTGAACTGCCCCAGCTCTTTCAGTCTTTCCTTCCATGAGTTCCTCTATTGTCTTAGTGGCCCTTGGATTAATAGCATTTAGGAGTTCCTTCTCTCTTGTACTGGGGAGCCCAGGACTAGATGCAATACTCCAAGGATCTTTTCCTTGACCTGCTGTCAACCTGCCTTCTAATGCAACCAGGGTATCGTTAACTTTCTTTGCTACAGAGGATGGCAGGTTGGACAACTTGGTGTCCTCTACAATCTTCAGGTAATTTCCTGCAAAACTCCTTTCCAAGTGGGCAGGTGCATTACTGATTACTGGCCTTCAGCTAAACTGCATGTCACTCATTAACATCCTCTGAACCCAGCCATTAAACCAGTATTCAGACCACCTTACTAACTTCTTATCCAGCCTGTATTTAGAATCACAGAATCATAAAGGTTGGAAAAGACCTCTAATATCATGCAGTCCAACCATCAACATAATACCAGCATGCTTATTAAACCATGTCCTGAAGCACTACACCTGCACATTTTTTGAACTGCTCAATGGATGATGACTCTGTCACATTCCTGGGCAGCCTGTTCCAATGCTTCACCCCTCTTTCAGTAAAGAAATTTTTCCTAATATCCAGTCTAACCTTCCCCTGGTGAAACTTCAGCCCATTTTCTCTAATTCTATCATTTGTTACTTGGTTGAAGAGATCACCATCCACCTTGCTACAACCTCCTTTTAGGTAGTTGTAGAGAGCAATAAAGTCACCCCTCAGCCACCCCCTCTCCAGGCTAAATGTTCCCATTTTTTTTTTAAAGCCACTCCTCATAGGAGTTCCATTCCAGACCTTTCAACAGTTTCATTGCCCTCCTCTAGACACACTCCAGCACCTCAATATCTTTCTTGTACTGATGGACCCCAAACAGAATTCAGTATTCAGATGCAGTCTCACCAGTGCTGAATATAGGGATAGGATCACTTCCCTGCTCCTTCTGGCTACACCATGGCTGATACAAGCCAGGATGCTGTTGGGCTTCTTGGCCACCTGAGCACCCTGATGGCTCATCAGCTGGCTGTCAACCAGCACCCCTAGGTTTTTTTTTTCTGCTAGGCAGCTTTCCAGTCACATTTCCCAAGCCTGTAGCCTTCCATTTGTTGTGACCAAAATGCAAAATGCAGCACTTAGCCTTGTTGAATCTCATATATTTGGCCTTGGACCATTGATCCAGCCTTCCTGTACTGAAGTAAATTGACATTCCTGCCCGATTTGCTGGGGGAGCATTCAGTTTCCTCATCTAGATAATTGATAAAAATATTGAACAAGACTGACCCCAACTCTGGACTTTGGGGAGCACCACTCGTGACTGGCTGCCAAATGAATTTATATCCATCCACCACAACTCTTTGGTTTAGGCCACTCAGCTGTTTTTTTACCCAACAAAGAAAAAAGAACTTTCAAGAAGTTCTCTATCAAAATGAGAGACTGATATTTTGTTTTCAGATTAAGGCTACTGTGCTGTTTTGGTTTTAGTCCATCACTGGCTTTGAACATTAAGAGATACAGAGACAATTAATTGGCACTGATTTGCCCCAGTGTATGGTATGTACAGCATTCTGTGAAAGCGTATGATATGTATAACATGTGCTATATTATAAGTGGGTTAGCAATGTGTATTTTCTGTAATTATCCTCATACTTTCTCAGCTGCTATAGTACAACAGTCAGAAGCCAGAAAGTCAATCATTACACACAGTAATAAAAACTGTGAGTAATCTATTGCTATATATGCTTTTCAATAAACCAGACATATTTATTTATCATTTTAACTTCTAGACGTGAAAAAAGACTCAAGAATTAACATTACTAGTTTAAGCAAAAAATAAGAAAATAGTCCAGCATTGTTCACTCTATTTTTACAATAAATGAAAAAAACAATCCTGATATAAGTTCTGACATGGAACTAAATCCTCAAAATAAGTTCTAATGCTTCATTAAAGAATGTTATAAGCATAAAAGGACAAGTTCTTCTCCTGTTCTCTACCTTGTTCCCCTACATTTACCCTTTTAAAGTGAATCATCTTGCCTAATGAACTAAAATCATTCAGCAATCTCACATTTTCTTCACCAAAATTACTCTTCTTAAGGTCAATAAACAGACTTTGAAAAATATACCAATTATCTTAAGATCTGCTTCTGCTCCTATCACATCCTCAGGGACTGCATTTGCTGTCATAAACATAATGAAATAGAAGAGAACTGCTGTCATGAAAGGCCTTTTCTGGAGAGCAGACCTGCATGTCTTATTTCTATAGGCTAGATGATGCTACTGTTTCTGCAAGTCACAAATGAAGGCAGAAGGTAAGTGTGCCAGCATTTGAAAAAATAAAAAAAATTATATATATATATAAAGTAGAAGTAACTGGAGAAAATTTATCATTAAAACCAAACTTTATACAGTAGGTAACCTAGCTTTCCTTCTGCCTTCTGTAGGTACCTTAACTCCTTCAGGATCCCATTACACCTTGCTTAGATTATTTATTGAGCCTGTTAGTTTTGGTAGTGGTACATTTGCTGTCAGTTAGCTTTGGACATGCAGCATAAGACCTAGTATCTTGAAATTATTAGAGATTTTTCAAAGTAATAAATGTTTTGTGTAATTTTCTGGACTCTTGCATTAGCTGAGGGAGAGTTCCTTTTCTTCCCTTGATCACTTCTTTGTTTCTGCTCACAATTGCATTTGCAATTGCACAAGCTTTGCAACTACTGTAACTACATTCTGTTTTTGAAGGAAAAGGACAGAAAAAAAGGAAGGTTAATATTACCTACAAATTTTAGGTTTGGTATCCTGTGAAAAAAGGCTGGGGGGTTTTTGCTCTTCCTTACCTCCTCACTACAATGAATAATTTCTTAAATATGAAGTGCTCATCAGTTCAATACTTACGGTCTCTATCTATGTATGCTGAAGTATCCTACAAAATACTATCCAATATTTTATGCCAGATCTGTTTTGAACAGAAACTTGCTTTAATCAAGCAACCTGACATCAAATGGAGTTTTAAAACATACTCCATGGAAGGGATGGGCAAGAAGGAAAAGTCAGCTCCCTTAAGGACCTCTCCCCAAGGACCTTGTTAAGAAAAAAGGATTGATTAAGAATCACTAAACAAGATCACACAGAAACAAACTTCACCACCAAATGATATGGGGTGCAGTAATAAAGGTAGAGGAACTTGGAAATGTCCATTTCAATAGCATTACTTTATCACAGACCTTGTCAAGGGGACTGGCAAGGAAAAGTGAGAAGCTAGGAACAAAACATAGAGGCACTAAGCTGACAGACAAACATAATGGAGACAAAGACAAGGAACAAATCTGGTGGGTCACACTGACTGATGGGCTACTGAGGAACTGGAGACCAAATGGCACTTTGCAGGTCATAGGGATACAAACTTGAGAGTCCATGTTATTTGAGTGTCAATGGGACTGTGCAAACTGTAGTAGAAGAGTTCTGAGTAGGAACAAAGGGTATACAGGCAAAAATTAGTATAAAAGGTGCTGGTTGAATATAAGATGTTTCAGATCACTGCAGACCCTCCTGTCTTATTAAATCTTTTTTTTTTTCATCTGCGTCTTTTTGTAATCTCACTCTATCTCTGCCTATGATGTGAGGACTAAATAAAAGCTTCTTGGGAGACTCAGGTGGGGCAAATGAGCAGCTCAGCATCAGCAGTTAGAGCAGGACCAAAGGTTGTAACCCATATGCTTGATACTGGCTGCTGTAGAAGGGGCTTAGTACCTGCATCATCCCTAGATTACATCTAGAGGCAACACCTGCATCTGTCATTTGCTTGTAAACCATAAATTGCATAGCACTTAACACCATGTCTATGAAAGATTCTACTCATTCTCTTGCAGGAGGCCAGAACTTTATTATTTTGTACTATTAGGATTGTTCATGCTAATAAAATCTTACAGAGGAGCATGAATTATTGAGTGGTCCATTGCTTGGCATCATATTTGTAATTCTTTGAGCATGATTCTTTTTATATTAAGAATGCTATTTGATTGTACTTGATGTGAGAAAAGTTACCTTATAAATATGCTTTACTGATATTTTCATAAAATGGCAAGAATAGTCAGGAATATTGAGTGAGGATAGACATCACCTGCTTTATTATGCTTTACCTTTATGAACCTAAAGTTCAAGCAATTATAATTATCAGTATGGATAACTCTTATCAATTTTCTTTGTATTAGAGATTTTTTGTTACATGCTGGTGCCAAATCAAACTGATATGTTAGCTAGCAATGGTTCACACTTGACATCTTTATTTCTGGTATCTACTCAAATACTTCATTTTTGGTCTGCAGGAGAATTAGTACTTTTGCCTGGGCTGAAAAGGAATGGTTCAAAAATAAAATGGCAATCCTAGATTTAAATATTATGGGAAATTAATTTCTAGTAGTGTTATTAATGTGACAGGTGCAGCATACAACTCAACTTATAAATCAAAGTCATTAAACCAAAATCAAAGAAACTGCTGTTTTTTAAATCTAACTAGCTTCTGTACTCCATATTCCATGTATGGTTTAAGAATAGCTATGTCATACATAAATAAGACCATTCTAAGACCATTCTTAACATTTATGTGAAAAAAAAGTCCTCCTTAGTGGATTCCCATGGCAACATTGGGAATGTAAAATAGGTAAGTAACATGGAAGGATAAGTTTACCTTCATCTGAGATGTATATCTAGAGGATATTGTTCTCTCTACTTGAGCCTCTGTTAATCTACATTTCTTTCTGAATACACAGTACAGAAACTCTCTACTTTGGATTTGAAGGGAGTGAAGACGAGGGAACTATATTGATGCTAATCGACCCTAAACCTAGATTTCCATAATCCGTCAATGGGGAAGTCTCAGGTACTTATCTCAGATATCCTGGTGCTGCTTTGAACTTAAAAGGTACATGATGATGTGAAAACAACTGTAATTATACTTATGTTGTTGTTCTTTATGGGAGCTAAAAAGTTGATTTTCAAATAAAGGAAGTTTTGTTGAAGTTCTGGCTGAAGTCATTAAATCAGTTCCTTGTGTGTTTGTTTGTTTGACAGATTCAAGCTGATCTCTTTATCTTTCATATCAGTACAGTTAATTTTTGCTATGGGAATTTGCTATATAGCATTAAATGTATTACTCTATCTATGAAGAGTGCTTTCTTCCTGCTGTGGTAAGTTTTATAGAAGTAGATTGAATCAAGAATTGAATGAGGTTGTGAAACCAATCTATTTTGACTGCCCAGGTGGATTGTGTCAATATATACATATATTTGCCCCTGTCCACAGATATAAAAATGTATATGTTTAAAAAACTGGATTATGTCAATTATGTATGTAATAGAAGTACATTTCTCTACCCATTTAATGTTGTTGTCAAAATTGCCTGCAAACAGGAAGCAATTATATTTATTTCTCGTCTATACTGCTGACAGCAATACAACACACATAAATACTGCTCTGTATCTAATTACAAAACTCATCTAAACACATTTCAAACTAGGTACAAATAAAGTCTCATCAAATGACATAAACCTAGGTACTCAGAAAAAAACCAACAATGTTTAGTACTATTTAACATTTTTTAAGAGCTTGTGTAAAAGAGGATAAATTTTTCTACTCTTTCAGAGCATTAAACTGTATGCATTGACTGGGTCAGAAGGCAAATATTTTGTTTATCCCTTCATACATAATCCGGTAATAGGAGTTTCATATTTTATGAACCTTTTAGGTTTACAGCTTTATGCTGAGCCATGGGTTCTTTGTTGTTATTCATGTTCAGCTGGAGATTAGATTTCGTGTTTGTAATGATTAAAAAGTAAACTCTTTGAAAACTTCCCAGCAGTTGCTTTTTTCAGCAATTCCAGCTAATATTCTGTACCCTTTTCCAAATAATTTCCTAGTAGAACATGTTCATTCTTGCCTGTCTGAATATGGATTTTAAAAACAATAAATACAAAACCAATTCTTAATGTAAATTAAGTCCATCTTTATAGATCTATAGTCACTAAATCCGCATAAGACTTAAGAGACACATAAAAATACATACCTTCTCAAAATAGCAAAAGACATAGAGGAGTATCCCTAACACCTCCATTACTTGATATTTATATGGTAAAAGAAGTATTATTCATGCTTTCTGTAAGCAATAACAATAATTTATAATAGTTTAAATTATCTATGCTATATAGATAATAATATATTATTATATATTATGCTAATAATATAGAGCCAATTCAGTGAATATTCATTCTAATAAAATTGCTAGTATTTTTAATTCTCTAACATCATTCCCTCTGCATTTTTACAACACAGACAAAACAAATGTCTCTTTCAGATTTGAATATACTCTGACACAAAAGTAGTATGCTGCTGTAACAGAGAACCTTCTATTCCAAAAGAAACAAAATATACTAGAAAGTTGAATATACATTTAACTAAAATCTAGTCTTCCTTTGAAAATGATATTTTTGAGTCTAGACTGTATTTAACAAAATTCACCTGTAGATAACAGAGGAAAAAGAATATCAGATATAGGAGGAAATAGTAAACTCAAAATGGTCAGTTGCTCCTAAGAAGCAGTTGCTATTCTACACAAAAGAAAACTGATTCTTCTCTCTTATCCTTAGCTGACTTCTGCATCTCCTAGAGGGAAACAAATTTACAGATATCTACACATCCATTAGACATGGAACATCTACTCTGGAGCTCCAGAACCAGCCCTGCCACCACAGAAATAGAGAGAATTCAAGGGTCTGTCCTCTACTACTGAAGCCACCAAATAGTCAGTGAGCGTGCAAGATAACTCTAATCAACACCAGCTACATTGCATGTTAGCTGTTGTCATGCCTGGCAATTGCACTATGAAAATAACCCCAGCCTCTTAGTGCCCCAGTTACAAACACAGTAATTTTTTTACATAGATGTATTTTATAGAGAAGAAAAAAATCTGTAACGGAGGAAGCAAAGTGTATCACTGAATCATAGAATAGCAGGGATTGGAAGGGACTTTAAAGATCATCCAGTTCAAAATCCCTTGCCATAGGCAAGGACACTTTCCACTGGATCAGGTTGTTCAGAGCTTCATCCAGCCTGGCATCAAACACCTCCAGGGATGGGGCATTCATGACTTCGCTGGGCAACCTATGCCAGGGCCTCACAACCCTCTCAACAACAACAAAAAAATCTTTCTAGTATCTAATATAAATTTCCCCCTCTCTCAATATAAAACCATTACCACTTGACCTGTCTCCAGCTTTACTGTAGACCCCCTTTAAGTATTAGAAGGCTGCTCTCAGGTCTCCCCACAGACCTTTCCAGGGTGAACAATCCCAAATGTCTCAGCCTGTCCTTGTATGGGAGGTGTTCCAGCCCTTGCATCATCTTTGTGGCCTTCTCTTGACTTGCTGTAACAAGTCCGTGTCCTTCCTGTGCTGAGGACTCCAGAACTAAACTCCAGTTTAGGTCTCATGAGAGCAGAGCAGATGAGAATAATCATCTCCCTTGCCCTGTTGCTCACATTTCTTTTGATGCAGCCCAGGATACAGCTGGCTTTCTGTCCTGCTATGCAGAATACAGCAGGAGGATAGCAGATAGAAAAGAAGCAGTAAAACTGTCAGAAAATTGTGAAGCTGAAACTTCAAAAATTGAAATTATTTATAACATATTTAGTATAGATGTGCCATAAATTCTGAATAATTACGTCAAGACAGTTTTGTTATGTGTTCTGGTTCTTGCTGAGCAGGATACTTTCTCTGACTTTTCAGCTAAGACTTTTTCAGACCCATCTGGTAGTTTTCACCAAGGTATTGGGATGTTGGTTTGCTGAGAGATTACTGTTTACATCTATTCCCTATGTAAATTAGGGCCATCCCAAAGTTTCTGGCAAATGGAGTCACACCTGCTGGGAGGTTTGAACAGGTCAGGTTACCCAACCTGACCAACAAATATTCCATGCTTTCAGTTAATCCTCAGTATACAAGCTAGATAACACAAGGGTCTAAAAAGCCACTCAGATTTAGCTACTGGCTTGGCTGGCGTCTGGTAGGTGTGCTAAATCAGGGCATTATGCCAAATTCTCGTTCTGGCTTTTTAAACTAGATTTGTCTCTTTTTTCAGTTAAAAAAATACAAAACTTTTTATTTTAAGATGTTATATTTTTTATTTTAATTAAAAAGGAGTTAAATAAAATACATTCGTGTGATCAATGGTTGAAAATAGTCAATATTTCTTTACTGAAGAAACTCTAAAACCCGAAACAGCTACAGTCAGTAGCTGATTAACAATCATAACTCCAAAGACGTTTACTGGCTTCACTGAAGGCATCACAGATGCTGAAAGACAAACAAGGTCCATTTATGTGCAATATTAATTACAAATAGCATGAATACCATCTTGTTTGTACAGGTCAGATTTTAAGTGATATTTAAGACAAAGACACTTTAGAATATACTGTTGATCATGAACACTGCACGGAGTGAAACTGGATACTGAACTATATTCAGGAAAACCAATCTTTTCAACTACTAGTCAATGTCGTTTTGAGTCTTCCCCAGCTTTATGGGCACTATCATCACCTCAGCGTGGTACTAAACTCTTAACTGGATTATGGCAAAGTTGTGTTCCCATTTGTGCTAAAGGGAAAATGCTGAAGGAAAAAGAAAGAAGAGAAAACCCAAAAAGAACTTTCAAGGAGAAGGATGGCAACTAATGAGAGACAGTGAGCAAAAATTTTCAAAGACCTAGATTACTAGAATGACTTTGAACTAGGAAGCAGAACAACTGTTGTGAGAAAGTTGGGTAAAAGTAGATGAGGGAAGGACTGTCTCAGTGAGTGTTGTTTTTTACCTCAATGCAACTCGCTTGGAATCTTTACAACAAGTCAACAAATCAGATATCTATTGAAAAAAACAAATCAAGAATCACAATTATAAACAGATATTGCCTCTTCCTTTAAAGAAGGAGAATGTAGTAGCTGGTGCTGATGGGTGAATGAGATAGTACAATAGCCCAGTACATATTTTACAACAACTTCTGGATAGTTTGGCTTAGTAATTAAGTTAATTATATTGAGCTTTGGTTTTGGGACTGAAGGCACATATACAAAATACCCTTTCAGAGGTTGTGTCCTGGTTTGTTTTGTTTTCAACACAAATACCCATATCCCCCTTGTGTGCTAGGAACAGAAAGGAGTCTGATAACAACTTGTTCTACCCAGGTATGTACTGGAAAGATAGGTGAGTGCAATCAAATACTATTTTAGCAAAGATTTTCCACCTATTCATCAGGTTAGTTGCTAATAACCTCTATAGTATTACTTATGTCAACAGGACTGAGCAAGAGACTTTTTAAATTTTTTTTTAATCTTCATATGATACATTTGGTAGCCCATCCTTCCTTTTCTGATGTCTTTACAGAGCAGATGATCTGTGTCACTGAGGTCACTCTTTTGCCACTCCTTTATTTTCAAAACTGAAGTTATTAACATGCAATGTCTGTTCAATTGTATATTCCCTGCACCTTTAATGTTTTTTACATTACAGAAAATGTTCATCTCCATTGTATCTCAGTAATTAACTTATCTGTGCAGTACTATTTGTGAAAGTGAAGATATGGTCCTTGTTTTTGCAAATCATGAATTACACCATTGCAAGAATGGATTCTCTTCCTCATGTCTGAGTTTATGACATTTAACGCTCCACTGGTAAGCTGTTTTACCTAAGCATTTCTTTAATCTTCGAAAATGGGTACCGATCACACTTGCAGCATATTTCAATTTCACTTGCCATTTTCCATATGTTTTTAACACATCATCTGGCTCTAATTAATCTCCAGGAGTTTTTCTGTGCTGACCTGCTACACCATCTCTCTGCAATGTTGTTCTTGGAGCTCTCATTTCCATTTATCCTTGGCAGCCACATCACTGTTGATGCTTGTTTTGCATGTTAGTCAGACCAGACGGTGTACCATCTTGAAGGATCCACCCTGCATGTCATCTAGCTAATTAGGGAGGTTCAATTTCTAAGGCAACAGCTTGCAATGTCTAAAGGATATTCTGTTACAAATATCACCATAAATCATTATTCTGTGACATTAATTAATTGGTCTCTTCCCAAGATTTACACTGTTTTGGCAAAGACATAACTGCATTTTATTTATACTACCTCACCCTCCTCTCTAGTCTATAATCGGCTCTGATGAGGGATCTTAAACTTGTAATATTCTTACTGAAGACAAATAATTTTCTTGCCTATTTCTCAATTGTCAATCAATGTTTTGTCATGGGCTTATGGCCTTTTAGTTTCTTGACACACTGGTACCCTACTCAAATCTGTTCATCACTTTTCACAACACATCTAGAAGGCTTTGGGATTTCCCCAATGGTGCATTCATTCATTTTATAGTCAAACCCTTCCTTTCTTGGAAGGGAGACAAAAATCCTGTAACACAGAGAAGTTTCCTTATTCCTTTACAATGAGAGAGATGGTGAACATCAGCCTAATCACTAAAACTTCGGTAACCTTCTTATTAAATATTTATTTTCAAAACTTATTCTGCAATTTCTTCTGAAAATATTAAAAGTGCCATGAAAAAGTGGAATATGAAAAGAGCAACCTTACGTGATTTAATGCAGAAGTTTCTGCATAGAGGAAGCACACATCCCCCTGCATGCACTTTGTGTCAAACACCTCCCCCCGAAAAAAAAAACCAAACAAACTGCCCAAACATTGTGAGCAACATGAGCAACAAGTAAAATCAATAGGCAAAACCAGTTTGAAAATGCTTGTTGAAGTATATGAATTTATCCTGTTTAAAGAAGAAAGATAATAATGAAACCTCTTGGCTTGCTGTGGTCAAACCTAATTTGTCAATTCCATCATATCCTTTAGAGATAACTTTAGATTTAGCATGTTCACAAGAAATGACTGCAACTTGCTGGTTAATTGTTAAAGCAACCTTTTGGAAAACATGTCTGCTCTCACATTCTAGCATTAGGATTACCATGAGACAAAGGAATACAATATTTCAGTAAAAAGTAGAACAATATGACAACAGGACTCATGGACGTCTATAATCTGAGTTCTGCTGCTGATATAATTTATGTTGTGTGGTTTTTTTGTGTGTAGCTACCATGTTTGCAGCCATGGTAACTGCATCAGTAAATATCAGGATGTAATTACAGGCTTTTTTTGTGAGTGAATCATTACATGTCATTACAGACTGACTAACCATGATGCCAGTGTATATTTATTTGGAAAAAAATAGTATTAGAAATAATTGTATATTTAAAATTTTCAAAATGATGAATTAATTTTATTTGTATTATGTAGGACACTTAATTTCTATTACATGAAGAGTTAAAAATTATTGTGGAATCAGCAACATTTATTTTTATCTATATTATTTGTACAATCAGTTTCTCAACTTGATGGATTTTATTGTATGGCAGCCATAAAGTTTTCTGAAATTGGCCTCTATACCGAATTCTGAAAAAAAGACATTTTGATTAAGCATTTTGAGTCATTTTCAACTGACATTTAAAATTTTAAAGCTTTATTTTCCCTCTTTTTTCATGCACTAGTGATTTTTTAAATAAGTACTTTAAAATGGCAGTCCTCTAATCCCGTCATTTCTTCACGTTTATTTGACTACAGCAAGAGCATTTTATTTATCAACAACAACACAAAAAAAAAAAAAAAAAAAAAAAAAAAAGGCTAAGGAAGAAGATTCTCTTCTCTTTTTTTACCCAGAATGTTTCTGGAGGTCCAGGATGCAGTCTACTCTGGCTGAAAACAATACCCATCCTTACTATCTTGAAATGTATCTCTACGAAGAAAATACTGTGAAAAAAGAGTGAAAATAGCAAGACTATATTGAAGCTTAGACACCAAGTCCCAGGCATGCTTTACTCATTATCCATACAGATTAGTTTCTGTGCAGTGCTATTCTTTAACTTCTTTTAGTCCTAAATTATTTACTACATACTTACATACAAATCAAAACCACAAACTACTCCAAAACCTGGCAGATTATAGTTAAGTTCCTTTAAAGCATGAAGATCATAGATATCTACATTTCTTACAGTTAGATAAATATGTTAGATACATAGTTATATGTATGTTACAGTTAGATAAATATTTTTTTGCAAGTATTGAATTATCGACAGATAAACATAAAAGAGCATTACAGCAGAGTAAGAATCTGGTAGATGTTAAAACACATGAATGAAATAAGCTATAATGAAAATATAAATGTCTGCTTTAAAACACTAAACTCTGAGGTTGATAAGAATCTGAAATGTAGTAGCAAAATCCTTTAGGAAAACCTTAGAATAAAAATCTGTTAATTAGCAAAATTAACAAGTATGTGTACATACATATTGTAATACATAGAGAAAAGTTATTAAGTTCAGAAAATATATACCGTATTTAAAAGCTATCCAAGGTGGACAAGAGCTTTGAATTACTTTGTTTTCCATGTATCCTAGACTTTCAGTTTTATTGTAATACCCATATTAATAAAAAATATTTGCCACAAAAAATTCAAATAATTTTCAAGTTACCTTTTTGAGTATTCTATTTCACACTTGTTTATTCACTTGGTAACTTACTAAACTACTTTTCTCCTAACAACTCATAAATTCATGAATGATAAAATAGTTTAAGCAGATCATTTCATCTGTTTTGTCTCATAGCCTGCAAATAAAATCTGTTTAAAGAAAATATAAATGAAAGTTGTGATGTGGGGGGAAAGAGCTTAAAAATACCCTGCTCTTTATGACTTTTCTCAGTAGTCCTTCAAACTATTTGCAATATAGCCACATAGACATTTTTAATTATTTTTCTTCTAATCTGATATATAAACCCTATAATACCCATTAAAAGTGTACTGGTCTGCCTCAAACCTGGTAGCAAAGTGTTTGTTTTCAGGTATTTGAAAAATAAAACTATGGCAAAACCCCCTGATGTCAATATGCAATTTCTACTTTTTAAAATAAAAACATAATTTCTGTTATAAATGTTTTATTTTTTAATTAAATTACATACTTTATATAAATATGATGAAAAAATCATTCTTTTCTGAAACAAAGTTAACTGAGTTCTTTGAGAAAATATCATCTATAGACATATTGAGAATGTTGAAGTTTTAAATACTGTCAAAAAGCAGCTTTCACAGTACTTACGGGATTATTTTTCAATGCCCCATTACTTAAAATGTACTTAATTGACTGGCTATTTTGTTGTTGGTTCTAGAAGCAGTATAGATACCATTACTAGCGCTGAAATCCATGTTACACTGTATGAATGAATACTAGCATAAGCAAACTTGCTATTGAATGCATGATTTGTCTGTAGAATCATATTACTTCAGACCTTCAGAAACATAAGAAATTAAGAAGAAAAATTTCTCTTTGTTAAAATATTCACCTATTATAAGGAAAGAATAAAAAATGATATACATACTATTAGGAAAAGTTTACAAGTAACCAATGAGAATCGGCAGCAAGGACAGTAAGTTCTGCAGATGAGTGCTGAATCAAGGCAGAAACTTGCTCTGTAGAGGAAGGAAACCCCCCAAAAGAAGCTCCTGATTGTCAGTTGCAGCAGCTGCCACATGGCAGCTGATGGGGGCAGGTAAGAGTTTCCCCAAGAAGTTTCCAGAAGCAGCTGCAGGAGATATAAATGTCAGCTTAGGATTACCAGTGACTGGACTGCAGCGAACAGGAGTGGGCAAACAGGTGTATGACTCACCAGAAGCACAGGGCACGGTAGTTTGTGTGGGCAGTTCACACAGGCAGAGCAAGCAGGGAGGGCACAGTCTCTGTTCTCAGGAGGTGAGTTCAGTCATTGAGAGGAAGCCCAGTTAGGGTATCCACCCTGCAGGAAGCTGCATCCTCTGCGACAGAAGGGATGTATCAGCTCAAACTCAACTCACAGGAAAACTTGTAGTCATCCAGCTCTTTGGCAGCAGGGATTGCCATGGGCTTGCACTGGAAACAGAAGGCAGCAGGGGCAACTCTTGTGTTGTGAGTAGGTGGACTGTCTCCTCAGCCTGGTGGCAGAATACAAGAGGAAGTAGAATGGCTAAAGAGCATCAGAGAGTCTGAGAAAGAGAAGACTGGTGGAACCAGACCCTGAGTTCCCTGAAACAGCAGCTCTCTGCATGGCCAGGAAGTAGAGGGTGGTGATTCTGTCCTGAAAGGAGGTTGTGGAGAGCAGGGTGCTGGCCTCTTATCCCAGGTGACAGGGAGCAGGACAAGAGGGAATGACCTCAAGCTCTGGCAGGGGAGGTTCAGGCTTGACATCAGGAAAATATATTTCAAGGAAAGGGTCATTGGGCACTGGAACAGGCTGTCCAAGGAGGTGGTTGAGTCACCTGCCCTAGAGGTGTTTAAGGGACAAGTGGATGAACTGCTGAGGGTCATGATTTAGTGGTTGATAGGAATGGTTGGACTTGATGATCCTGTGGGTCTTTTCCAACTTAATGATTCTATGAGTCTATGATTATATGATTCTTCTCTGCTCATTTGACCTCACTTGGAGCATTGTGTCCAGTTCAGGAATCCTTAACATAAGGATTTGGAACAGTTGAAAAGGGTCCAGAGGATGTCTAGAAAGATGATCAACAGAATTGAGCACTCTTTATATGAGGACAGGCTGAGAGCGTTGGGGCTGTTCAGCACAGAGAATCACAGAATCATAGAATCATAGAATTACCAGGTTGGAAGAGACCCACCAGATCCAGTAGCTGAGGGGGCCTAGAAGAAAGCTGGTAATAGTCTTTTTACAAGGGAATGTAGTGATAGGATGAGGGGGAATGGCTTTGACTTACAGAAGGGAAGCTTTAGATCAGACATTAGGAAGAAATTCTTCACAATGAGGGTGGTGAGGCACTGGCACAGGTTGCCCAGGGAAGCTGGGGCTGCCCATATCCCTGGAGGTCTTCAAGATCAGGCTAGATGAGGCCTTGAGCAGCATGATCTAATGGGAGGTGCCACTGCCCATGGCATGGGGGTTGGAGCTAGATGACCATTAAGGTCTCTTCCTACCCAACCTGTTCTATGATAATTCTATGAAAAGTAATAGGAAAATGTAGAGGAAATTATTTATCATATCCCTACATTCCTAGTTAAAATTCAGAAGTTCCAGTCTACAAAGATGTCTTTTGAAAAACATCATTTTGAAATATTCAATATCCACTCACACTGTTCTTTATATAAGCATATAAATTCCCTAGTTACTGCACTTTCAAAGCACGAAGAATCAGAGATTATAACAGAGTCCCAGTGCTGACTATTATATAAGCCAATTTATACAACCAATACACCTATGTATACAAACTTCTAGACTTTACTCTATGGAAAAAAAAGTTCTATTTCCCACTATGCATTTGTAAATACTTTTGGCTGTAGAAATGTTTCGGAAGAATTTTTATTTTAATATAAAAGACAAATTTTACATTAATTTTACATTAAAATACTGTTTGTAAATGTAATGGAAAATTATAAATAAGGGGGAATTATGGCGGAGTGGTATATTCAAATGAAAAAGTAGATAAAATATGGGTAGTTACTTTTGATTTCCTGAAAAGGAAGATATTTGCAAATGGGGTTGCTATATTTTTGTAATGCACGTTTATTCACTGACCTGTAAATTTACACAGAAAGAAATGCATGTGAGTACATAGAATGAAACAAAAAAGATACCATGAAGTAACACATGCAATAATTGTCCATAGTTAATGCTATGTTGGAGGTGTAATAGTGTTTCTTTGAAATAAAATTAAAAAAAAATTCTACATAAGATTTAGCAATACTGAAAGTTAATCTAAAGATTCCCTGTATCTGAAACATATTTGTGTGGTTTCTGAAGAAATTCTTCTGTTTTAGACACATAATGGCTATTTTTTTCAAGTTAATAATTTCTTATAACAACTACCTCTCCATTCAAGTACAGTAACACCTTCTTACTTTGTCTCTTCCTATATATAGCTCCAGAGTTTTTTAGTAGTTAAATGTTTCATTTGAATAACACTGAAACTCCATTTGACCACAAACACTGATGAATAGTAGCCACTTCGAGGTGCCTGTTATTTATTTTTGTTAAAGGGACAACTTCTGCCCCCAAATGGCTCCTCACTCCTAACTTTAAAAAGCTTCCAGAAATATGTCTTAGACCCTCCATCTCTTTCTTGTTTTCACTGCTGTTGGTGCCTTGGAAGATGTTATTCCATGGTCTGAAAACAGAGGGAAATCAAAATAGGTTAATATTAGGTTAATAATCAAAGAGGGTTAATATGTTTTCTCTCCCCCTTCTAAAAAGTTCACATTATAGAATCATAGAATAATAGAATCATAGAATTACCAGGTTGGAAGAGACCCACCGGATCATCGAGTCCAACTGTTCCTATTGAACACTACACCATGCCCCTCAGCACCTCATCCAGCTGTACCTTAAACACCTTCACGGAAGGTGAATCAACCATCTCTCTGGGCAGCCTGTTCCAGTGCCCAATGACCCTTTCTGTGATTTTTTTTTCCTAATATCTAGCCTAAATCTCCCCTGGCAGAGCTTGAGACCATTCCCTCTTGTCCCGTCCGCTGTAATTAGTAATTATTTGGATCATATCTGCATTTCATGGGTTTTACTGGATTTTGAGGCTGTTTCCCAAACTTAATCTCTTCTTAGACAGTCTAATCTATGACTCTGCTTTGAACAGAAGTTGGAAGGAACACAGTGCTTGTATTCTTATCCATTACGTTGCTAACTATTCAAATGTATAGCTATGGTAATGATACAGGATGAACTCCAAGTTAACTTCCAACCTAGGTTTTTCTACAGAAACTCTTGCTATGGAAAAATAATAAGAGTTAAACCCCTGATTTCATAAGTCCCAGGAAAAATTAAGTGAAAAACATACATACAAATTAATTAGAACTCATATACCCACCAAGAGAGACTGGTTGGAGCAATTCAACAAAAGTTGTAGGCAAATGTAAAAAAAAAAAAAACAACCAAAAACTAAAATATATATCTGCTATCAAATGTAAGTTGTCATAAACCACAAAGTTTATTCTCTTCCAATAATAACTGTGTAATTTTAAATTAAAAACAATTTGAAGAAAAATTTAACTCCAATTTGTCTTTAGAGATATGAAATTCAAAGAAAATTAAGTAATCATCCAAAACACAAATAATAAATTAGAAATTTAGTCAAATGCACAAAATAATCATGCTATGTAGGAAGTAGATATGTTTCTTTGAATATAGTTCACATTTTCTAAGGTCAGAAATATAGACCAGAAGATTTTCAATTTCCATGTTAAATCGAACACTCTGGGCACAGTTAGATGATGTATTTTCTTTGGAAAAGCTCTTTAAATACTGACTTCTTCTACTATGAAAGATCTGTTGATAAATATTTCCAGTGATAAATACCTCACTTATCATTGTATACATTATTTCTGGGGTAAGAATGTACAAGGATTTCTGAAATATAATTCCAGATTCATCTGGATCTTGTTACATTGGCATTTACTATATTGACAAACTTTCTGTTATCAAGTTTCTCTTCTCCAGCTAGGTCCTAATAAATAAAGATCAAGTGTCTACTTGACCTTCAATTTGTTAATCTAAGTAGGACTAGATTATGACATCTGCTTGTGCTTTACACTTTTGAGCAAACATTAGGTGTCAAGCTTTACTGCGAAATACATTCATCCACACCTCATTTTTCAGAGCATTGATCTGTGTCATTCTTCACAATTTTTTTGATTTTGTGCAAAATTATCAATAGGTATTTAATAATTAGGTTAAAAATAGAAGTAAAGACACTATAATGCGTGTGACATCACAATAAATAATAAAGAATGTGTACTGGATGTAAGGATGGTAATGGGCAACTGGAGTGGAAAAATCAAAGATGGAGTGAAAATAGGTTAGAGAACAAACAAACTGGAAAATGCAGAATGAAGACAAGCAATTAACCAGATGCTAAGATTATTCGATGCCTTAAACATAATCTTTACATTTTTCTGCAGTGTAAGAGAATGACTATCAGGAGGAATTATGCAGGATAAAAGATCCAAAAACAGTTTCAAGAGATCAGTAATGCAAGTAAAGAAAGCTCTGATAAACAAATGTAAGAACAGAATGAAACTACTGTTCAAAAATGTCTTTCAGCCTAACAATCTAGTAGCATTTTCTCTATACTCCACATGTACACTCAAATACTCACAATTAACCAAATGCTCACTTTTAAATGTTCATCTTCTGAAAGAAACTTATTTAGCAATTAAACTCTAGAGAGAAGTCAAGTATTTCACATGCTGAGTTGTGAAAGCTTAGAAGACTCTTGGTTGTGGGCAATTCATTTTTTTTTTTTTCACAAATATAGAGCAAATATGTCAAAGGGGCAAGAGCACTTTAACACAGCATTCTGTTTATAATTACTACAGATTAGTTGTCATATAGTTAAGTGTTATGATCTGGTCAAAACATTCACAATATATAAGATGGAAGATATGATAACGAGAAACAGAGTCACTGCTTACTCTGGTATTCATTTACAATATCCTTTGGTATACCACTGCAGTTTTCAGTAGTTTAGTAACAGCACAGATGAAAAATTGTTTGTCAGATCCTGATGAGACAGTTATTTCCAAGTCTAAATTTAATGTATTTTGAAGCTAGTTTTCTGCTGACAGATAAATGGTGGATTTGTATTCTCAGGTCCAGACAAGACATGACTGAGAGAGACATATAAGAAAACAGTCCAGATGACTTTAAAACAGCTCTGGAACTCCTGTGTCAGAGAGCTTCTCTGGACAATAACCTAGTTTATAGCTACTCAAGATTTCACTAAATGGCTCGCATGCTTATCTACACAAGATATAGTGCTATGACACAGAACATGATTTAAAGTCACCAAAACATGTAGCCACATAACCTGTATGTACTCTCTGATTCCAGTTTAATTTATGGAATTATTTACCCAACAAAAGTCCATAAATGCTCTTGCTCCATGATAACAGACTCTATCATTTGGGATTGCACCAATATTGCTTGAACGGCTTAGTATTTGTATAATGACACTTTTAAAAATTAAAAACCATAAAAAGTCTTCTCTAGACCAAGACCCATTCCAACTCTTTTTTTTTCAGCTGGACAAAAGCTTTTTTGCCACTTCTACTCTTCAATAAGCCCTCAGACACCTAATTTCAAAACCAGTTGCAGGGAGGAATAATAGCTGAGAATGGCTGCATTCGTACAAAGAATTTCTGTCTAAATATTGAAAGTTCATTTTTATATCTAAAGAAGATCTATGTGATCTAACTTTCATGCACATTGAAAAGAAGGTCTTCTAAATTAAACTCTAATTCCTTGGGTATTCCAAAGGTATATACCTGACCTAAAATTAATCCATTGTTTTTATTTGTTATGTTTATTGAAAGCCTAGGAGTCTTCATGATCTGTTCTCTGAGACTAACCAGAATCACTGAATCATTCACATATAAAGAATTCTTACTAGCATCTTACTTGGTGCATTGTTTATCATGACTGAACAACCATGACATTAAAATAAATATTAAAGTTTGATTTGTAGTGCAGTCAGAGTAACAACCTCTCCCATGGAACTAATGTGTTCTTAACAAGACATTTTTATAAAATATCCTTTTCTAGGGAATGAAGCACCCTTTCAGTTTGTAGCAATGTACCTAAAAAACAAGGAAAGTGGAAGGAATAAAAACAGAAAACCTGCAGAAAAATAGTAATATGTCAGCTTTACAATAGAAGTGTAAGCTTCCTAGTTGTTGTTTATGCAAAGCAGTTTACATAAACTTCCTTTCCTTCTAACCATACATTTAGAATGCTTCCTGTGCACTGAAGAAAATAGTAGCTGACAACTGTACTGAAAATGTTAGCTACTAAGTCAAAAGTATTAAAAATAAAGGTCAAGTACAATATTCAGATAACTGAAAAAGCCTGTATGGCTTAACCTTTTTTCTTAGTTGGTGGAGGAGAACTCAGGTTAATCAACGAAGAAATAGCATTCAGGACATAAAAGAGCATAGATTCACTTGAGGAAAAAATAAGGCTTAAGGACCTAAAAATGTAATTATTTACTTTCATATTTAAACCAGGATACAAATTTCAATAGTGAGGAGGTATTCTATAGAAGTATCAATGTGACTGGGCAACAGTCTACATTAAGATACTGGGAAAGCATAACTTCTACCACACTGATTATTTTTTCACTGTGGGTAAGTGTCAAGGATGATATCATGTGCAGATGAATGAAGTATTCACAGAATTGACATTTCTCTGGAAATATTATTTAAATTATCCTCATATTTTTCTCTCAAAAATAAGAGCCTTATATTCATTGTGCAAATATGCTTATGTAAATATAAATTCAAAATACTTTTTCAGAGTATTTTGCTCATTTGATGCATTGCCCATTTGAAAAACTTTATTATTTAACATTAACAAAGCCTTTCAAAACCAATGTGAATCATGTCCTAATCTTTGAGATTTCAAAACAATGTCTTAGAGAACAATGTCTCAAGTTGTAGCTGAGTATGCTTAGAAGGCTAATAATCTTCATTTCCTAATACTAACGTTTAATCAAATAGATCTCTTCAAATGATAATAGTAACAAAAGAAACAAGACCAGTAATGTGTTAATCCTGACTGAGAAGTGCTAATACAGTGTCTAAAAATATCAAAGTAGTCTAGAGAGTGTGATAGAGAAGCAAGAAGGAAAGAATCTTACTCTGAGATCCCTGCACAAGTTTTCACAGGGAAAACTTTCTGAAGGTTGAAATAAGAAGTAACAGGAAGAATTTGAGTACAATTATCTCTGTTACAAGAAGATAACTTTTTAAGTGCTTATTAGCAACATGAATGTTGCTAGGGAAAATACCCAATTATATCACTTTCAAAATGCCATATAATTATCAAGTAAGACTTTAAAGATAACATATTTCATACAATAATGAGTATTCCTTTAAGAGAACTTTTCATACACCATGTTTCCAAGATAGAGATGCTACCTAAATTGGCACAGAGTACTAAAAAGAAAAAATTCCATCTTAAAAAAGGAGGCTGATTCTACACAGTCTTGGGAAATGAAAACTATGACCACAAGAACTAGCTTCACTGCTTATGGGTCTCCAAGATCTTACTTCTCCATTGAGCCTAAAGCTTATTAGGAGAGACAAAAACTAAGAATGGTAGCAGAAAAAAAACACAGAAACAGTGTCTCTAGAACTACTAGACAAAGCATTTCATTTATAAAACTTAGACACTGGTTAGTGCATTGCATTTTTTTAAGAATTATTTTCTAGCATTTCTTAACCCTAGAAGGTTTTTTTTTTTAAAAAACGTGATCTGTCAATATGCTTAAAAGTGCTTCTTACATACCTGATTTTCTTGCACAGAGAGCTGCAGATCAGAAAAATGAGCTTCCAGGCTTACCCCGGAAAATGGCTACTCAGACACCTGTATCTTACTGCCTTGCTGTGAATCAGATTAAGCTGTATCTCTGGAAAAAAATTGCTAGTGTATAGTAGTAATATCTGTTTCTCCATGGGAGAGCTCAAGTCTGGATAAACATCTCCAGGCATGGACTACTGTGCTCACTGCAGTTTTGATGAGATCCTCTTGCTTGTGTCAAAATCAGATTAGTAGAAAGATGAAGGACTTGTCTGTGTGCAGGCACAACTATACCTGATCTATTGATGTATATACTTACAAAGGAGGTTGTAATCCTGCAATCAGATGTCAAAGATCATACCTAGATTTGGATACTGTTGGTATAACATCATTAATTTCAGTCTGCATAGTAGCAGCAATTTTTCATTCCACTTGAGGAGAAAGATAAGAGACGTAAGAAAATGTGATGTCCTATATTGCAAAGGTTTCTCTAAACTCTTTTTTTCTCCACTTCAATGTATACCTCATTTTGTACATCTGTTTAAAATTTATGAGTTCTGTTTTTCAGTGCTAAATGGTTAAAGATAAGACAGGATTTGTCAATTTATTTTGATGGAATAAATCTCATAACACTAAGCTAATGTTAGTTCACTATTATATAAGTGTCTCAAAGACAGTGATGACTGTAAGTTTTTAATTCACCCTTGATTCAAAACTCTTAGAGCAGACTGACTATTAGGAATAAAATCTTAAGTGAAATTATACTGTACTTCTAATTCTAAAGGTATATCTGCACAGTAAAAAGGGACAAAATTAAAGAAAGTTAAAGTGACCTTGAGTAGAAAATAAAACTTAAGAACATTATGCATCCATTTTGAAAGGATTATTTGGGATCCTTAAGCAAAATATCCTATTTTTTTTCTTACTATTCAGCTCAAAGGACAATTTGGTAAAAACTGGACACATAAACCCATGCACTCTTATGAGATGTACCAATGAGTGCTGAGAAAGCAAGTAGGTGTGGTTGCTAAGCTACTCTCCCTTATCTTTAAAATATTATGAAGAACAGGACAGGTGTTTGAGGAGTAGGCAGAAACCAACGTCACTTCAATCCTAAAAAGGGGCAAGAAGGAGACCCAGGAAAGGAAGAAGGAAGGACCCAGGAAACTACAGGCTAATCAGCCTTATTTGTATACCTGGAAAGGTGATGATACAACTCATTCTGAGTATCATCTCCAATCATCTGGAGGGAAAGAAGTCTATGGGGAGTGGTCAGCATAGGTTCACCGAGGGGAAATCATGCTTGGTTAGTCTGACAGCTTTCTCTGATGGCATAACTGGCTGGATAGATGAGGGAAGAGCAGTGTATGTTGTCTACCTTGAATTTGACAAGGCTTTTGACACTGTCTCTCACAACATCCTTATAGGAAACCTTAGGAAGTGTGGGTTCAGTGATTGGACAGCAAGTTGGATTGATAACTACTTGAATAGCAGAGCTCAGTGGGTTGTGTAGAGTTTAGTTGGGAGTCTGTAGCCAGCAGTGTTCCACAGGGGTTGGTACTCAGCCCAGTGTTGTCCAACATGCTCATCAATGTTCTGGATGAAGGGACAGAGTGTACCCTCAGCACGTTTGTTGATGACATAAAACCAGAAGATGTAGCCAGAAGGCTGACCTGCTGTTCAGTGACACCTGGACAGACTGGAGAGTTGAGCAGAGAAGAATGTAATGAAATTCAACAGAGGCTATTGTAGAATCTTGCACCCGGTGGGAAGTAACCCTATTGAGCAATGTATGTTAGGGGCTGACCTGCTGGAAATCAGGCCTGCAGAGAAGGACCTGGGAGTCATAGTGGACAACTTAAACATGAGCCAGCAATTTACAGTCAAGGCCAAGAAGACCAGTAGTATCGTGGGCTGCATTAGGAACAGTGTGACTAAAGGGTCAAGGGAGATTATCCTCCCTTCTACTCTGCCCTTGTGAAGCAAGATCTGATGTTCTGTGTCCAGTTCTGGGTTTCCCAAGAAAGACAGGAAACTACTAGACAATGTCCAGCAGAGGGACAGAAAGATGAGTTGGGGACTGAAGCATCTCTCTTATGGAGAGACACTGAGTGAGTTTTGGTTTTTTTTAGCCTAGAAAAGAGAAGATTAAGAAGGTACCTCTTACAAACGAAGAACTGACTGAGAGGGTACCTGCTTGTGAATACCTAGAGGACGAGTGTCAAGAAGATGGATCCAGACTATTTTCAGTGGTGCCCAGCAATAGGAAAAAGGGCAACAGGCATGAATTGGAACACAGTAATGCGTGACTCATGTCCACTTGGACATGAGTTAAAAATTCTGTACTTGGAGGACGACAGGCTGTCCATGCAGGGTGTGGAGTCTTCTTCTCTGTGGATATTAGAAGTTCACCTCTACACATTCCTGTGCAATCAGCTGTAAGTGACCCTGCTTTAGCAAGGGGCCTGGACCAGATGATCTCCAGAAGTTCCTTCCGACTCAAACTATGCTGTGAAAAAAGCAAATACAGGATTATTAACACATACTTTTAAGATAAATTCTTGAAGTTGAAAAAAAAACCAGCTTTAAAATGGACTTTGTAAAATAAGAAATTAAAAAAAAAAAGATCACAGACTAGGCTTTTATCTAAAGTATGTAGTTTAACACTTTGAAGTAATTATGAATCATATTTCTCTAAGGTTCAAGTCAATAGACAAAATTGTTACAGTAGAATCTCACTTTTAATTCTACTATTAAAGACAAACTAAAAATATGTATACGTTTCTTCAATCTCATATTCTGGAGGTATGAACAAACTCAGGTTTTAATGTCTTTTTTTTTAAAAAAATAAATGGTGTTAGTCTGAAGCATGTCTTATTTCTTTGTTTACTAAATACACATGGTCTTGTAATTCTTGATAATAAAAGCACTGTTAAAGGAAAACTCTTCTATAAACTGCATCACTTATGCAAAAAACCCCACTTGTGTTTTGGAATGAGTAATGGTTTCTTGCTGTTTGTTTTGTTTGGGGTTTGTTTGGTTTTGGGTTTTTTTAATTGAAATATGAGTTTTTTTCTTGATGCATTAACTTCTGTTGGAATTTCTCATGGTCAAGACAAACTGGTGGTCAAAGACAAGAACAGTATCAGACACCAACAGAGAATTCACTTGTGGCAGTTGTGCTAGGGTGGAGAAAATTCTCCAGTTAGTGACAGAGAGTGAGTAAGCAGAGGACAATAAGAGATTTTAAGGAGGAGATTTACTGGAATAACACCTGTGGTCCCTGTTTCAGACCCAACAGGCAGGCTTGCTTTGTATGACAGACAATGTCCCATCCTCTCTCCATTCAGCCCAGGAGAGAAATTTAGGAGATAGAAGGGAACTCCACACCGATGCAGCAGGTGTGCCTCCCCTGTGTGAACCTCAGCCTCCTTGGCAATGGATCCCTTGTGCAATGGATATGAAGCTCTGCAAGTGGAACCAAACCTCAGTGAGGATGGTGGGTCCTAGCCCAGAAATGTTCACTAGTTTAAGACGCACTAAGCCTTCCATTAAAACAGCCTCTATTCAGAAGAAGAGGTAGGTTATAGTCATAGGGGACTCACTTCTAAAGGGAACAGAAGAACCAATATGCAGACTAGACCCATTACACAGGGAGGTTTGCTGCTTTCCTGGGGCCTCAGTTAGAGGTGTAGAGAGAAAACTACCAACTCTAGTCCGGCCTATGAATTACTATCTGCTGTTGATTTTCCAATTAGGTAGTAAAAAAATCCTAATAAGAAAATTGAGAGAAATTATAGGGATTTCACTGCCTTGGGACATATTGTGAAGGGTTTTGGGGACACAAGTTGTTTTCTCCCCTGTCATTCCAGCTACAGGGAATGGTGTAGGAGTGAACAGGAAGTTCTGGGAAATAAATTACTGGCTCCGAATCTGGTGTGAGGAGCAAATTTTGGGTTCTTTGACCATAGAAATATACAATCATAGAATAGTTTAGGTTGGAAAGGCCCTTAAAGTTCATCTAGTTCCAACACCCTTACAACAGACAGGGACACCTTCCATTCTATCTGGCTGCCCAAGGTCCCATCCTTGAACACTTCCAGGGACAGGGCAGCCACAGTTTCACGAGGCAGCCTGTGTCAGTGCCTCAATACTCTCAGAGTGTAGAAATTGTTCCTTATGAATGGTGCAAGTTTGCCCCTCTTCAATTCATAGCCATTCCCTCTAGTCCTATCACTACAAGCAATTAAGTCATTGTAAATAGTCCCTCCCCTGCTTTCTTATAGCCTCCCTGCAGGTATTGGAAGGTTGCTATAAGGTCTTCCTGGAGCCTTCTTTTCTCCAGGTTGAACAACTCCAATTCTCTCAGCCTGTCCTCATATAAGAGATGCTCCAACCCTCTGATCATCTTTAAAGCTATCCTATGGACCTGTTCCAACATCTTCATATCCTTCTTATTTTGAGAATTTCAGAACTGGACACAATAGTCTAGATGAGTTCTCACAAGAGAATCATAGAATCATAGAATCACCAGGTTGGAAAAGAACCACCAGATCATCAAGTCCAACCATTCCTATCAAACACTAAATCATGCCGCTCAGTGCCTTGTCCACCTGTGCTTTAAACACCTCCAGGGAAGGTGAATCAACCACCTCCCTGGGCAGCCTGTTCCAATGTACAATGACCCTTTCTGTGAAAAACTTCTTCCTAATCTCCAGCCTAAATCTCCCCTGGTGGAGCTTGAGGCCATTCACTCTTGTCCTGCCCCCTGGCACTTCGCAGAAGACCCCAGCTCCCTCCTATCTATAACCTCCTTTCAGGTAGTTATAGAGAGCAATGAGGTCTCCTCTCAGCCTCCTCTCTCAGCCGTTCCTCATAAGGCCTGTTCTCCAGCTGCTTCACCAGCTTTGTTGCTCTTCTCTGGACTTGCTCCAGAGCCTCAACATCCTTCTTGTGGTGAGCAGCCCAGAACTGAACACAGGACTCAAGGAGCAGCCTCACCAGTGCTGAGTACAGAGGGAAAATCACCTCCCTGGACCTGCTGGTCACACCATTTCTGATACAAGCCAGGATGCCATTGTCCTTCTCGGCCACCTGGGCACACTGCTAACTCATGTTCAGTCACTGTCAACCAACACCCCCAAGTTCCCTCTCCTCCAGGCACCTTTCTACCTAGAGTTCTCCTAGTTTGTAGCACTGCAGAGGGTTGTTGTGCCCCAAGGGCAGGACCCGGCATTTGGCCTTGTTATACCTCATCCCATTGGTCTCTGCCCAGTGGCCCAGCCTCTTTGGATCCCTTTGAAGAGCCTCCCTACCCTCCAGTGGATCCACACTTCCACACAGCTTTGTGTCGTCTGCAAACTTGCTAAGGGTACCCTCAATGCCTTCATCCAGGTCATTGATGAAGACATTGAACAAGACTGGACCCAGCACTGAGCCCTGGGGAACACCACTTGTAACTGGCCTCCACCTGGATTTAACTCCTTTTACCACCACTCTCTTGGCCTGGCCATCCAACCAGTTTTCAACCCAGGAGAGTGTGCTCCTGTCCAGGTCCGAGGCTGACAGTTTCCAAAGCAGATTGTTGTCAGAAACAGCATCAAAGGCTTTACTGAAGTCTGGGAAGACCACATCTACAGCCTTTCCCTCATCCAGCAGCTGAGTCACTTTGTCATAGAGGGCCATCAGGTTAGTTTAGCAAGACCTGCCTTTTGTGAACCCATGTTGACTGGGCCTGATCACCCAGTTCTCTTGCATGTGCTTCATGATAGCACTCAAGATCACCTGTTCCATGACTTTCCCTGGCACTGATGTCAGACTGACAGGCTTGTAGTTCCCCGGATCCTCCCTGCGACCCTTCTTGTAGATGGGCACTACATCAGGCAGCCTCCAGTCCAGTGGAAGTTCCTCAGTCTTCCAGGACTGTTGGAAGATGATGGAAAGGGGTTTGGCCAGCACATCCACCAGCTCCCTCAATCCCCTTGGACGAATCCTGTCCAGCCCCATAGACTTGTGGTTGTCTAGTTGGGCTAGCAAGGCTCTGACCACCTCCTCTTGGACCATGGGAGCTTCATTTTTCTCCTCTAGCTCTGGGGTTTGTATAGAGAGGGAACAACTTTCTTTACAAGTAAAGATTGAGGCAAAGAAGGCATTAAGAGAGGAATAGAGGGACAGATTTAGTTCACTTGACCTGCTGGCCATGATTTTTTGATGCAAGTCAGGATATGGTTGGCCTTCTGGGCTGTGAATGCACATTGCTGGTAATGTCAAGTTTCTCATCAATTAGCATCCCCAAGTCTTTCTCTGCAGGGCTGCTCTCAATCATGCCATCTCATATCCTTATTGGAACTACAGATTGCCCCAAACCCGATGTATGAAATTGCATTTGGCCTTCTTGAACCTCATGAGGTTCTCACATGCCCACTTTTGAAGCCTGTCCAGATCCCTCTGGATTACATCCTATCCTTCTAGTTTAGCAGTTGTGCCACTCTGCATGGTGTCACAAAAGCCAAGCAGTACTACAGGTTTGGGGAAGAGTAACTGAAAAGCTGCCTAGCAGAGGAAAACTTCAGGGTGTTGGTCTACAGCTGACTGAACATGAGCCAGGAGTATGTCCATGTGGCCAAGAAATCCAATAGCATCTTGGCTTGTATCAGTAACAGTATGGTCAGCAGGATCAGGGAAGTGATTCTGCCTTTGTACTCAGCACTGGTGAAACCACACCTCAATACTATGTTCAATTTTGGGCACCTCACTATAAGAAAAACTTTGAGGTCCTGGAGAATGTCCAGAGAAGAGTGACTAGGTTGGCAAAGGGGCTGGAGAATAAGTCATATGAGGAGCAACTGAGGGAACTGTGGTTGTTTAGCCTGGAGAAGAGGAAGCTGGGGGAGATCTTATTGCTCTCTACAGCTACCCTAAAGGAGATTGTAGAGAGGTGGATGTTGTCTTTTCTCCCAAGTGGTAGGTGATAGGAAAAGATGAATGGACTAAAGCTGCATCAGGGGATGTTTAGACTGGACAAAATTTCTTCACAGAAAGAGTTATTAAGTACTGGAACAGGATGCCCATGGATGTGGTTGAGTCACCATCCCTGATTTAGTAGTGGACAGGTGTGGTTGGAGTTGATGATCTCAAAGGTATTTTCCAACCTAATGATTCTATGATTCTATGAAAGCTTCCAAGTTAATATAAAAAAAAGTAGAACCCATGTTTTCCAGCCAACCTTATTGAGAAGAAAATAGATGAGAAACAAATAGATCAAAGTATTCTGTTAACTCTATATGTAGTATTTTAAGATCGGACTGCACTATGATAAACCAGTAAATGAAAAACTCTGTTGTTACTTTTTATCTGTAACATGAGTTGTAGTACTTATCAACTTTCTGTAAAACTCTTTATATCAGCAGATGTTTCAAGGTCTTACATTTATATTATATGCTTTGAAAAGAGGTCTATTTTAGAATGAAGCCTGCAGTTATGAATGCTCAGAAATTACTTCAAAAAATAGTAGTTAAAAACCAACTTGATATATAAAAGTTTCAGCACAAGTCTGTATGTGTGGTCATGCAGAGCAATTAAGCTAAATTGCCTGAGTGTAGGGTATAAATAGTGTCTGAGAAAATGACAAAATAAGCTTGGATTTCAGCAGATTAATTTACAATCAGAAGGATGATACAAGGAGAGAAAGCCAGTTGCTCTCTGTTTACTTTGCAAACTGAGTGCCTTGAAGGGATTCTTGTGAGATCTCAAAGCTGCACAAATAAATTGTTAAGCTTTCAAAATGGCAGAATTCAATTGAAAAAAAGATTTGAAATTTAAGATAGGAACTACCACAGCAAGAAAGTATCTATTCATGACTGACCTAAGTGGCAGAACAAAAGCTTATGTAAATTAAGTTCTGTTATTTTTGGAACCAGCAACCTACCAGTATGCATAAGCCTTAAGGGAAATGTTGAGCAAAAGCCACCTAGTGCTCAGAGACATCCTTTTTTACAGTCTTTACAAATATGACAACAAAGCAATGCATAGAAGGAAAGTAACTTATTCATTTTTTTTCAAAGAGATCTTTTTTCAAAGAGCTCTTTTTTTCAAAGAAACAATTTGTGTTCTCGCATCTCCCAGTGAAACAAACAATAGGAAAAGCTTACAATCTCAATAAATAATATTTAATCACTCTAGGTACATTAGAAACTTCAAGAGCTTGAGAAAATACGTGGCTTAATCACAGCTGGAAGGAATTTTAACAGATACAGAAAACATAGTGTGTTGCCTATCACCAGTCAACATCAAGCTACATTTTCAGAATTTTAAAATAAAGTAAGTACAAGCAATAGCCTAGAATGTTCAAAAGAACAGTTTTCTTTAATAATCCATTCATAGATTGAATGGAAAATCATCTTTGCATAATTTTTGACACCATTCATTGAAGCAAAAGATGATTAAACATCAGAATTAGTCTTTCAAGCCTTTAGAGAGATGTAAGATTCAACTTATGTATAAGCAGGTACTGACTTGTCTGTTGACATGTGCACAATACTGATCTGTTCTACTAGTTTAAAAGAAAAATCTCACTATTGTAAACTACGCTAAAACTACAAACAGAATGGTTTATTTTTCAAACTAATGTTAAAATGTAACTCCAGTTATTGAATTAATGCATTGACAAGTACACTGAATTAAACTTATCAAGTAGTTCAGTCGAAAAGTGGACAAAGTCTCTTAAGGTTAATATACTCAACGCTCATTCTTTTAACAACAACATGCGGGACTCTCAAGAGACAGAATCCCACTTAGTTCAGTATTCCTATTAAGAGATATTCTTTAAAATAAGTAAATATATTATGAAAATTTTAATATATAAAAGAAATTAACTATTTATCATGCTTCTAAGTGAAGTTTTCTAGTGTTCCTGTACGGTAAGACGATATTTTCCCCCTCGTTACTGATCCCTGATCCAGTCCTAAGAACACAAACTGTAAGGGGAAACTGCAGCTTACATTTACTCCCTTAACTTGTGTTTTCTGACAAAATGAAACAAGTTCTCTGGTTGCAGATGTGCATCTTAATAACTCTTTAAACTTCAGGTGCAAAACTGGAAACACAGCTTTAAGCTTTGGGCCTTCAAAATGTAGAACATTTTTAAGGTCTGAACTCTTCAGCTTTAGTGAGCTTTGGACATATATATCAGAGTACTGCTGTCAAAATGACTTGGTGGCAACATGGCTGCCAGCTTCCACAATGGCAATCAGTTTTACTGGCCACTAGTTGCAATGTCTGCCTTAGATCACACCTGTCATGTGTGCTGAGGGATGAATCTAAGGTCATTTAAAGAAAGTCATACTCATTTACCCATAAATATCACTAGGATGGTTCTTCTTAGATGATGAATGTGAAGATCCTCAGTCATCACACTCTCTTCTCCTTCTCCCTGTGAATAGTTTTTCAGTAGATTTCTAAATTTCCTTCCTTAATCTTCTCCTGAAACTTTCTTCCCTGTTTTAACATTTTGGGTTGAGTTGGGTTGGGTTGTTGTATTTATTTTTTTTTTTTTTTGTATGAAAGTCAAGTTGCATTTTCATCTTTACTTGTCTTATTTTTTTACAAACACGTTCTTCTTCCTCTTTCTAATACAATGTATGCATTTTCACAGCAATGAAGAAGACGTACACATATACATTGTATAAAAGGAATGTGCTGCATCAGTCGTTCCTGAAAGATCACTAGAATTTGGAACAGAAAATTCTTGTTTATGTTGTGTTGCTTCATACTGAGTAAAAAGACATAGATTCTTCCTCATCTTATTGAATAAAAATATACAGACTCCTCACTATCTACGGTTTTAAGATCATGTGCCCATTTATTAATACTACAAATCACTGCACCTTATATCCTAGGTCCTCTTCTCTGCTTTTGATATGTGAAGTTTAACCCATTTAGGTTCATTCACATTACTCCAGCTGAAAGGAAAACCCAGTAATCATCTGCAGGTTTCCTTGCTTTTTAAGCTCTTTTTCACTGTGTCACACTGTTCTTACACATATGTACATATCTGCACACAATCATTGGTAGGTATGTAAAATAAACAAATAATAAGCATGAATATCCTTGGACTGCTGTTATGCCAGATTTCTTTATTCCTAACCACATCTGCCTCACAATGTGTCTGGCAACCTGGTACAGGTTGATCAATCTCTGAAAAGAATCATGTATATCTATGCTTAGATTTCTGTATCTTTCATGTATTAGAACAGATAATTGTTTTTATATGAGATAGTGAGTCAGTAATTCAATCATTAAAATAGCAAACCACTTATCTCAAAATAAATATCTACACATCTGTGATCTTCTGTGTTTTTTAAAAAATATCATCCTCTGTCTCATTTTAAATAGTTAATGAAACAGGCAATTTTACCTTCTTGAGCTTTTTATTATTGCCACAGAACATCTGTATTTTGGTGTGTTTGTGACACTTGCTTCCTAGTATTAATTGTTCTATATTACTAACGTTTTTGGAGTCATTACCTCAACAGTCTGGCCAAATTTAGAAGGTAAGCACTGTAACAGCCACACATTGTTAGGTACAGGAAAAAGCAAGAATTTATGATAGAAATAACGAAACCGACAGTGGTGGTAAGGGCCTTAGTCCTTAGAAGAGTTTACAGAGAATAAGTTACCCACAGATGTGTCTGTGATGTATTCTCAAAAATAACTCCTCATTTAATTTCACATCTCTGCATATGGATTGGCAAGTGTCACCAAGGTTTGAAGAAATACAGGAGGCAGTCACTCATTGCTACATTTCTCAAAGCAAACCTGAATATCAGAAATCTCAAATTATTTTTTTACAGTGTTTTTATTGTCTAGTATATCTGCTTTCAGCCATATGCAATGTGTATGCTTAAATGGTTGTCAGTTTGTAAACTGGTACAATGTACACAACTTAGTACACAGAAAGGCTCCTTCGACATTGTCTCACAGAAGAGAATCTTTTCTATAGACAGTTACTAAGAACTAAGTCACAATAAAAGATGGCAACTGATTGGATAATTCAAATATACTCATTTTCCAGTTACAAAAGACAAGAAGATGTCAAAGATCTCTCTTAAATGAGCTAAAGGTCCATAATATCTGGGCAAGTCCTATGTAATCCTTCTCCAGGCTGTAGGCTATGAGTCAGATAGCTACTGCCTCTGGATTTTTACATAATCTAAAAGTCTAAAAAATAATAATAAATCAAAATATTTCTTTTAATATGCCAGTTGAATTGGAAACCTCTTGGTGATTCTTTTATGGTATCTCTATGAACATGTTCTGGACAAAGAGTTTACAAAGTTAAAGGATTTCAGGAAGCCTACCATAACAGAAGCAATGGTAAAATGGAAGAGCATTTGGATGTAGCAAAGACCGATGTCCTTAATGGTGAGCAACTCTGATTTCATAAGTTTCATATTTTTGCTTTGACAAAGGATTAAGGGCAAGAAAACACTAAGACATGATATACAAATCCTCTCGTTTTGTATGCATACAGACTTCTACTGCATCTGTGACAGCTGCTGAAGTAGGTGTATGTGCAGAATTTGGTTTAGCAACTGGTGGACAGCAACTGACTCAAAAATTCTGTGTCTCAGAATACAGAAGGATTGTAATGTGGCAGGGCTAGCAAGATGGCACCGTAAGCAGAACATCACTCTCTATCAGGCATCTCACTTGAAAGAAATCAAAAAAGTAAAAATAATTTGCAAGATGCACTTTCAATCAAATGAACTCTGTACCAAATCCCTTAGGGATCTTCAACATGTTCCCTTATACTTAAGTGAAGGCTCATCCTACAGGATCCCAATTCCCAGTAAAAGTCACCAGTCAAGTTCAGTAAAAGTATATAGGCAAAATGCCGATTGTAGCTATCATAATTTGTGAGTGTGAAGTTTATTAACAAGGAGCATATGAGGTCTGACACAAAATGAAAAAAAAATGAGACTGAGACTGTAATTCCCTTCATTTAACATGTTAAGAAAATTAGCTATGATCACTTTCAAAATGGTTCCCTTCTGAACTGAAACAGAGCTACATATGATGCTGCCAAGATTCAAAACAATTTAGCAGATCATTTTATGAAAAGCTGTTAAGGTCCTCCACTATTTTTGGTTTCTCATCTTCCACTGACAGAAAATTAGTTCCTTTGAGCACTGACTTGATCTTTGGGATCTCTTCGCTGTTAGCTACATCTGAGGCCTATGTAGTGGATTTCTTCAGTTTCACAAGAAACTTGATGTGATTGATTGTCTTCAGTTTCTGCTGGCTGAACTTGGATTTGAACAACTTTCTATGTTTTCTACGTACATCAACCAAAGAAGGCACCACATTGCGGCTTTTAAAACTTCAGTGGTTCCATGTTCCAATTTTCTAAACTACGGGTAAAAAAAATTATTTCCCTGAAGGGAAAATGATATTTTCAGTCATAATGACACTTTTCTATACATTGCTAGGAAATCCTAGACTTTGCTGGAAATAATATGATTCTTCATCATGTAATTTAAGAAGTTCTATTTCCTCACTGGGGTCTTAGGGTTATCTTGCAGAGGTAGGGTTTACAAATGGTCTCAAGAACACTGTCATTTTCTGTTTGTCACCAGTGATTTTTATGGAGTTTAACTTGTTGTTTATGAACTGCAAAGACTCTCCACTGGTAGATTTCATGGCCTCTACCAATATTCATGAAATGAATATGTGTGTTCAATCCACTGTCACATCCCTCAGTTCTTGTTAAATATTTGACATACACTTGAGGACACTCTGACTTTTTACGTAGTGCTAGTATTCCTCAAGATATACAATGACCTGTTAATGCCAGTGTAATAACAGACCATTATTTGGTCTTTGGACCAGACTCTCAACATGAGTGATTTTAACAGGCAACCCAAGGATGTTTACTGAAGGATGTGTATTCTAATATAACTCTACTGTTAAATTTACCTTGTTTGGTTTTTTTAGAGAAGATTGTCCAGTGTTGACATGTCACCTTAAAATACATGCTAACATACATAACAGATTTTTTTTTTTAAATAAACAGCTCTCCATTTTAAGGAACAGCTTTCAAAACAGGTTCTAATGTCTTTTGTAAATATAGTGAAAATAATTCCACAAAGGAGAAACATGCTGAAAAATTCCTCTGGAAACATTTGTTTACTTCCTTCTCTACAATGTTTCTGAAAAAAATCTGCAGAAATATTATAGAAATGTTGTAGTCATCTCTGAGAGTTTCAAGCAATGATTCAACAGGTGTTTGGTCTTTTCAAGCTTTTTGCACCTGTACAAGTTCAGTTAGAGACGTGTAATTGTGCTGTTCCTTAAATACTTCATAAAAAAATCTACATTGCTTAGTGGTTAGAACAACTTTAGTCCACGGTTTGGGACTAAATGCACATTTTTTATCACTGCGTACACTGCATTTCTTTTTGTCATGTTTCTTAACACGATAGCTTCAAAGAAATTATAGCTGAAAAATAATCAGCTAGCTAAACCTCTTTCAAGCAGCAGACATATAAACATATGTAAGTTTATACTCTATATATCAGATACAGCAAAATCTCTGAATGACTCATAAAAAATGCAAAAGGAGAAGAAATAAAAGGAAATTTCAGCATGCCAGTACCATGTAGCCTAAACACTATGTTTCCAAATTTTTCTTATTTCTAGGCTGCTGTTAAAGAATGAAGAAAATGCAAGGTTCAGATTATAGATGAGTCTTGCTTACACAGACGGCACGAGATATCTACCTAGTTTCATATATTGTCTGCAAAAGAAAAAAATGCTGACTCACTGATGGAGATAGAGTCTCATCCATAGTATTAATATACTTTTCACTAGCACTACATAATAGTTACTTGACATGTTTTGGTTCCAATTTGTGCACTGCATGCACCCGTTATAATTCTTCCTAGGTAACTCTACTAAAAGACCTATCCCTACAGATATAATTTGATTTTGTTTGGTTGGTTTTTGTCAGCAAATCCAGCAACAACTCTTGAAATAGTAGGTAGTTGCAGAATTAAAATCTCTATCCATAGTGCCATGATTTTGACCAGTAATGAAATTTTGCCAGTTTATCCTTAGGTCATAACCACAGACTTCTCTCAGTCCTCAGAGATTTTCCATGTCTCCATATCATATGCTTCTCACTGTCTCAGCACCAGTGCAAATAAGGCTATTCAACAGGCTGAAGTATCCTTAATAGAAATCACTACAGAAAGAAATACAAAGTTAGAATAAAAATCATGGGTCTCAAAAACACTCACCAAACACCTGCATGTGAAAAGTAGTCAATGGTAATAGCTTTCTCCACTACATCTTTTAAAGCCACTGTCCTCGTTATCAAAATCCCAGGGCTGTCTTCTGCTGTGTGTGACAAGTTCTTAGGACTTCCTAAAACTTGACAGTAATAGGAAACTGTACTGCAACATATAAGGACACAAACCCACAAGAGATAGGACACACTGTACACTATTTTCTTCTGTTAAGAAACAGGAATTGTCACAAAAAAATAGTATTTTGCAAATCAAGAGAAACTGTTTCAAGTATAACATTCCCTTGAAAAGGACTATGTTAAATAGGCAAATAAAAAATGAACTATAAAGCACATTCACAATTCGCATGAACTTCAACACGGACAAAGGCCAAATTCAGCTCCTGCGATGGAGTAACAGAGGATACAAATATGTACTGGGAGAGAAGTGGCTGGAGAGTAGCCCTGCAGAAAAGGATCTGGGAGTGCTGGACAAGCGCTGAATGATAGAGGTTCAATGTGAGTCAGCAGTGTGTCCTGGCGACCAAGAGGGCAGACTGCATCCTGGGGTGCAGCAAAGGTAACACAACCAGCAGGTCAAAGGAGATGATTATCCCACTGCATTTAGTACTGGTACAACTTCATTTTGAGCATCGTCTACAGTTCTGAGTACCACAGTTTAAGGAGAAAAGTAAGGCCCTTGAGTGTGTCCAGAGAAGGACAACAAAGCTTGTGGAAGGCTGGAAAGAACATACTATGAGGATCACCTGAAGATTTGTTGGCCTCACTACTCTCTACATCTTTCTAAGGAATATAGAGAAAATAGAGAGGGAGGTGTTGATCTTTTCTGGAATCTACTGCAGTTCAAAGCTGCATCAGGAGAGGTTCGGATTTGACTACAGAAATAATTTGCATATTGATAGAGTGGTCATGCATTAGAACGGGTTTCCTAGAGAGGTGGTATGTACCCTATGCTTGTCAATGCCTTAAAAAAGAGGTACTTGGACAATGTTAAGATATGCTTTATATTCTGGTCAGCCCTGAACTGGCCAAGTAGTTGGACTAGCTGATCATTGCAGGTCTTTTCCAACTGAACTATTCAACTCTATTCTATGCTATGATATGCTATCCTAGTGATCAATTAACAATATAGATTAATATAATCTCACTTTTCAATTCTATAGTTTTTAAGGAGATAAATTAAATATTCATTTAAATTGAGAATTCTTTCTAAATTGCTTTACTCAGTTTTGAGGTCTGAAAGCTGGCCTCTGTGGAGGTTGCTAGACAAAAAATATAGACAGAACAAATTGAAGGCCTTTTCTGTCACTATTCAAATTAATGTTTCTTTACTTTTTAAAGACTGGGAAAGGAACAGAAGGAGGAATATGTCATATTGTTACCAATTCAGATCCATTAGAGCTTTGTCAGAAATTTTTGGGTTCATGTGATTTATTTAAAAAAATTCTATACAGAACCGTGGTCAGGTAACTCCTTTTTCTATTTTTGTTGTGGAAACAGTGGCATGATTATAAATTATTTAATGCAAGAACAAGTAACTATCTTCCACATCTTATTTGGACTTGCGAAAAAAACAATTCTTCTTAGTCTAAATTTATTGCAGTTATAACCCTTAATATGGATTTGTATTCTGCTTGGTTTGGGATTTAGTGGGGTTATTTTTAGCCTATGTATTTCTACATCTTTTTCTCAAACTAGGCTTAAATCCACATCTGTTCACAGAAGTTACAGTAGTATTACACTAAAATATTGGATAAAGGTATCCCTCAAGAAACTCTGTAAATTAAATTTCATACTAAATGTACTCTATTTGTAGTCCTACACCTCCACATCTCTTTTTAGGTTTAGGTTATTATTCAGAATTGCTAGATACTTTATCAAATTAATACCAGTTGTTACCTGACTTTCACATGACATTGTGTAAAGAGTACAAGAGGTAAGGAAAAGGGGGTTTATGCCTTTATTATGTTTCTCTGCCAAAACTTTGTACCTTTACAAGTAGTGAGTCTCAGTATGGAGCAGAAAAAAATCAAAGGTCAAATTGCAAGCCTAAATAGGCATAAGATTTCTTGGACAGAGAATGTTTGGGCTTTCCTATCACTTGATCCATAATAATGCCATGCTGTGAGGCAATCTGTTGCAGCATGGAAGTGTTCAGATACCACAGAGAGTCTCACAGTCTAATGTCAGGGGACATAAAATAAAGACAAAGGATAATCCTTTTGACATCAGAAGAAATGCAAACATGCAGAACATCTCGTTTATGTGTGTGGTTCTGGTCTTCTGGTTGCATTATTGACAGCAACAGAATTGCACACGCAGTCATCTGCTTGAATGAATCAGAACTACTTACATCTGACATAGGTAGTGTGAAAATGATTTGGTCTCCATAGGATCTCCTGACAACCAAAATTACAGTTTCTTTCTGTTTATTGATTTTTATCAGAAATGTAGACAGAATTCTTTTAGGCGACTGTATAACAACAGAAGTTAATATCCAGTACAGGGGGAAAAAATAAGTATTTTAGAACTGCGTATGAATGAAAACTATTTCCAGTGTTTAGACCTGTCAGTATGTTGACTAAATAAAGGTATGACAGGTAATAAAGAAAAAAAGAAATAATAAATTTATTCATTTCCAATAAGTAGGATAAATTAGGGCTTCTTCCAAATTTGTCAATGCTTTCAAACTCAACAGTGCATGATTTCATAAAAATGAGAAATATTAAAAAACCAAAATCATCATCCACACTGTACATGTTTTAAATAGTGTCCCTCTTTTGCACAAGGGCAATTGAACCTTGTCTCTGTACAGATCCTTATAGCATCTCTGAGAGACCAAAAGAATTGGGACCTCACCACTGCCCCTGAGTAATATAAATGACCTGTAAAAAAAATAAAACGTGAATAAACAGCAGCCAAATTAGTTCTCAGCTAACTAAAAACTAAACCACAAAACTAGCAAAACACACACAGAAATCCAAACTTTAAAAAAATGCAAAAAAGACTAAAAAAAACAGTAAAAGAAGACATATTTTCTCCAAAAAAAGGGATAGTTGACATCCTGGCTTCCTGATCACTCACTCTAGCTATAAATGTTAATAAACTTTACTGAGATCAAACCTAGAACATCTAGCTTTAGTTACTTCATTTAAGAATGAAAAACTGAACAAGGTCCAGTGGTCCAGTGTTTTGGAACAGACATTATGAAAGGTAGAAAGAGATGATTCAATAAGATGGTTTAAAGACAAACTAACTGGGAATTACTAATAAATAATAGAGTTTGGAGAATAGACAGGAGAACACATGTGTGGAAGCTATACATGTAGGATAGAAAAAGATTGCTTCTATGCTTTATTTATTTAGACATAAGGAGAAAATTCTAAGGAAAAAATAATTTTGCAAGATATTCTTCATCTCTAGCTAGCCTCACTTTAAAACAATGATTTAGGCAAAATGTTAAGATTATAACAGGGAAGTGCAAAATAACAGCAACTATGAGAAGGTAAAAGAAAATGCAGACTGATTTAAATAATAATATAATTGTTTACAATAAACATGTTTTTATTTTCAATTAAAAATTCTCAGCTAATTAACTGGAATGAATTATGTACCTATTTTTGCTGTACTAGAAATGTGAATAATAGAAAAAACAGCATTAGCACAACATAATACTGAAGCCAAGAACTCACAGATCTAAAAATACATTTGCTAATCATCTTGTGGAAATGCCTAATTATTTTAGAGTCTTTGGAAAAATCTCTCATCTACAGAAATAACATGCAAAGCACTGTATTAAACAATTTGGTTCTCTAAAACATCCCTGTTTAGAGACTATAACAGTAATAGTGCAAAATCCATGAATGATACCAGAGACAGCATGATTTTAAAATTTTCTTTCATAATCTAAGAAGATAAAGTATTAAGGAAACAAGAATGGCTATGTGCTAGTGATAATATGAATTAAAATAGTGCACTAACTGACGTTCATACAAAAACTGCTACAGATGCTAAGAGAGGACTGAAGACTAGTGCGTAACTCTTCAATATGTGTTTGGAATTTAGTAAATGTTGCCATCTGTGTAGACTTTTACCTATTGTAGCTGAATAATGTAACTGGGCTTTAACATGTAACATAGATTGTTGGTTGCTTTTAAAATGTATTGATATTCATCCTTCAGACACTGAGATTCTCTCAGAGAAAACAATGCTGTCTGCTGGACAAAATGTCATGGGTACATAAGGATCCTTTTCATTGAAGGAGGCGAGAGAGAGAAAGACAGAAGTGCTACAGGAAGAAAAGATTATAGCATGACAAGGACTAAATGCACACACAGCCAAAGACACTCTTACTGTCATTTTCTCTCTCTCCCCTGAGGAACTGGTACTGATATACAGAGAGTTTAAGATGCAAGAAGAAACCTGTTACTCAAGTGCATTTACATCCAAGAAAGAATGTCTGTTTGCACACTTCTGCCAACAAGTACTTTGATGCTTGGTAAGAGCAGATGATGTAGGAAGTTAGAAATCTACTAAATACCTTGAGATAAGCCCTTTCTAATCATATGGAAAAAAATGGCAGGGTCCTAGAGGGGAAGAAAAAAAAGAGATAAAGAGAAAATCTTTTTCTCTTGCAGTCCAAAACAGTGCAACTTTCCAAGGTCAAATGTTATGTCAATTATTGCTATAATCACCATAGGCCATATAATTTTGCTTAACAATATAACTCAATTTCTGTTTTCCTAATCACTGGCATAAGATAATTGATTGTAGATTTGTAATTCATGAACTTTTTATCAGTGATTAATGGCTATGAAATAATGCATTTGATTTAATAGCAAGGTTACCTTATTTAGCTGTGATCTATTACTAAAGTAAATACTAAGATAAAATGAACATATACACACAAATCTGGTACGTTATTGCTATTCTATTCCCCCATCCCTTCAAAGCAAGGTTAAGAGAATAGCATGACCACTTTTTAGTTGACAATAAATAACTTAACACTCTGCTAAATATTATTCCCTTAAAGCACTTTGAAAATCATGAAATTAAAATTATGAAGTTGTTCCAGATCCTTGGAACATGAATGTTCTTGCCATGTCTTCTCTTCAGGTTTATGTGCACCTCAAGCATGTGTCAGCGATACGTGCAAGCCTTTGTATAATGCATGTCTAAATAATAGTGATTTCATGTCCTTACCTAGCCTGTCTTGGCTTTGTTTTTGGAAAGAATTAGATTGCACACTGTTTTTCATTGAAGTGGCTAGAGTAATCTAGAAGCTTCTGAAGCACAGGTTACCTCAAATTTCTAAATATTCATAAAGGCATAAATACATAAATAAAATTCCTTATGTAAGAATATACGAGAACTCAGCTGTTAGTAGGACTTAACCGTTCTAAGAGGAGGAGAAAAACCCCACTTCTATCATAGAATCATAGAACAAGCAGGTTGTAAGAGACCCACCAGATTATCAAATCCAGTCATTCCTATCAAACATGTCCCTCAGCACCTCATCCACCTGTACCTTAAACACTACCAGGGAATCAACCACCTCCCTGGGCAGCCTGTTCCAATGTACAATGACCCTTTCTGTGAAAAACTTCTTCCTAATCTCCAGCCTAAATCTCCCCTGGTGGAGCTTGAGGCCATTCACTCTTGTCCTGCCCCCTGGCACTTCGCAGAAGACCCCAGCTCCCTCCTCTCTATAACCTCCTTTCAGGTAGTTATAGAGAGCAATGAGGTCTCCTCTCAGCCTCCTCTCTCAGCCGTTCCTCATAAGGCCTGTTCTCCAGCTGCTTCACCAGCTTTGTTGCTCTTCTCTGGACTTGCTCCAGAGCCTCAACATCCTTCTTGTGGTGAGCAGCCCAGAACTGAACACAGGACTCAAGGAGCAGCCTCACCAGTGCTGAGTACAGAGGGAAAATCACCTCCCTGGACCTGCTGGTCACACCATTTCTGATACAAGCCAGGATGCCATTGTCCTTCTCGGCCACCTGGGCACACTGCTGGCTCATGTTCAGTCACTGTCAACCAACACCCCCAAGTTCCCTCTCCTCCAGGCACCTTTCTACCTAGAGTTCTCCTAGTTTGTAGCACTGCAGAGGGTTGTTGTGCCCCAAGGGCAGGACCCGGCATTTGGCCTTGTTATACCTCATCCCATTGGTCTCTGCCCAGTGGCCCAGCCTCTTTGGATCCCTTTGAAGAGCCTCCCTACCCTCCAGTGGATCCACACTTCCACACAGCTTTGTGTCGTCTGCAAACTTGCTAAGGGTACCCTCAATGCCTTCATCCAGGTCATTGATGAAGACATTGAACAGGACTGGACCCAGCACTGAGCCCTGGGGAACACCACTTGTAACTGGCCTCCACCTGGATTTAACTCCATTTACCACCACTCTCTGGGCCTGGCCATCCAACCAGTTTTCAACCCAGGAGAGTGTGCTCCTGTCCAGACCAGAGGCTGACAGTTTCCAAAGCAGATTGTTGTCAGAAACAGCGTCAAAGGCTTTACTGAAGTCTGGGAAGACCACATCCACAGCCTTTCCCTCATCCAGCAGCTGAGTCACTTTGTCATAGAGGGCCATCAGGTTAGTTTAGCAAGACCTGCCTTTTGTGAACCCATGTTGACTGGGCCTGATCACCCAGTTCTCTTGCATGTGCTTCATGATAGCACTCAAGATCACCTGTTCCATGACTTTCCCTGGCACTGATGTCAGACTGACAGGCTTGTAGTTCTCTGGGTCCTCCCTGCGACCCTTCTTGTAGATGGGCACTACATCAGGCAGCCTCCAGTCCAGTGGAAGTTCCTCAGTCTTCCAGACCTGTTGGAAGATGATGGAAAGGGGTTTGGCCAGCACATCCACCAGCTCCCTCAAACCCCTTGGACGAATCCTGTCCAGCCCCATAGACTTGTGGTTGTCTAGTTGGGCTAGCAAGGCTCTGACCACCTCCTCTTGGACCATGGGAGCTTCATTTTTCTCCTCTAGCTCTGGGGTTTGTATAGAGAGGGAACAACTTTCTTTACAAGTAAAGATTGAGGCAAAGAAGGCATTAAGTACCTTTTCCTCATCTCCTGTGACTGTTCTTCCTTCTGCATCCAATAGGGACTGTGTGGTCTCCCTAGTCCTCCTTCTATTATTTATATATTTATAGAAAGGCTTTTTGTTATCTTTCACAGACTTTGCCAATCTGATCTCTCCTTGAGCCTTAGTCCCTCTGATTTTATCTCTACGCAATCTCACTTCCCTCCTCTAGTCCACCCAAGAGGCCTGTCTCCTCTTCCAGAGCCCATAAACATTCCTCTTCTTGACATCACTCAAGATCTCTCTGTTCAACCAAGCTGCTTTCTGCCCCTGCCGTTTTTTTTTCCAGAACACAGCGATGGTTTTCTACTGAGCTGCCAGGACCTCCTTTTTGACGAGTTCCCAGCCCTCATGGACTCCCTTGCCCTTAAGGACTGTCTCCCAGGTGACTTTGCCAACCAGCCTTCTGAAGAGTTCAGAGTCTGCCCTCTGGAAGTTTAATGCTACTGTCCTGCTAACCACCCTCTTCACTTCACCTAGAACAGAAAACCCTATCATCTCATGATCGCTTAGTCCTAGGCATCCCCCTACTGCCACATGCCCCACAAGGTCCTCTCTGTTGACAAATAGCAAGTCCAGGAGGGCACCCTCCCTCGTTGGTTCATTCACCAGCTGTGCAAGGAAGTTGTCTTCCACACACTCTACAAACCTCCTAGACTGCTTCCTTTCTGCTCTATTTTATTTGCAGCAGATATCAGGGAGATGGAAGTCCCCATAAGAACAAGTGGCATTCACCTGGAGATTAACCTCAGCTGTTTATAGAAGAGCTTATCAGCTGCTTCTCCTTGCTTGTGTGGCCTGTAACTGACTCCCATCACAAAATCTACCTTCTTATGGGCTCCTCTCATTTTAACCCACAGTTACTCTATCTCCTCATCACCATATTCCATCTCAGTGGTGTCCAATTCCTCCCTTACAAAGAGGGCTATCCCACCTCCTCTCCTACCCTTCCTATCCTACCTGAAAAGTTTGTACTCCAGCATACCTGCACTCCAGTTATATGAGTCATCCCACCACATTTCCGTGATGGCAAGAACATCACAGCCTCCTTGCTTCCAGCTCTTCCTTCTTATTCCCCATGCTGTGTGCATTGGTGTAAATGCACTTCAGCTGAGCTGCCGAGCCTTCAGTCCTCTTAGAGGGAACAATGTTTGTCCCAATTGCCTGTTAACTGGAGTAGCTTTCACCAGAGTGCCTGTATTACCTTTACTGCTCCGAGGTGCACTCTCCCCCACTTCCTGTGTGGTGATGTGTTGGTGGTCCTCACCAGCACACCCTCTCCGAATCTCTAGTACCCTACATTCATGCTCGCTCTTGCCTACCTTGGTCTCAATCCCCTTCACATCTAGTTTAAAGCTTGATTTATGAACTTAGCTATGTTTTTAGCAAGGGCTTTAGCCCCACTAGGAGATCCATGTGTCCCATCCTTATTAACAATGTCAGGGAGTGCGTGAGCTATCCCATGATCAAAGAAGCCAAAGCCCCTTTCTCACCCCAGGCTTGGAGCCAGGCATTAATCGAGTTCTTCTATGTGACTTCCAAGTCCACTCTATTTAGCTTTGGGATGGAGCAGAATGCTCTTTGTGCCCCAGAGCCCTCCATCATTTTCCCAATGGCCCTGAAGTCTTTCTTGATGACTTTGGTCTTTCTTTTTACTAAGTCATCATTACCAGTTTGGACTACAATCAGAAGATGGGAGTCTATCTCGTGGACCAGAGAAGGAAGTTTTCTAGCTACCTCAGTGCATCAGCTGCTCAACTACTCAGGTACTACCAGTGGTTATGAGGAACAAAGTCAAAATACATGCTATTGACTACATTTCCTTGCAGTAAAAAGAAAGTAGCCCAAAACCTGAAGGAATTGTTCACATAGATTTTAAAAGTAATTTATAAAATCAATTAAATGATTTTTACTTTACATTTGTGCTGCCACTCCCAAACTGCTTTATCAAATACTGCATAATCAGTGATTTTATCTCATGACAAAGTGAGATATGAGTTTAGTAGATCACAGTTAGTAATCAACTTGTGCCACTGCATAAAAATATTGTATGATTTAACAATAAAAATTGACTAACCACAAGTTTTCTTAACTAAAATGTTGTTAATTTTAGAATATTTGTTTTATATTTCATGTTAAAAGAACCTTCATTCACTTAATCAGCTGTACAATCTTCTCTTCTAGCAATTTCAGGTAAAGATTAGAAATGTTCTAAAATGTAGTGTTTAACTCTTATCTTTACCATCTGGAAATTCTAGGAGTAATGCATGTAACCAGGTCCAGTCATGGATAGGTAGTACAAGGGAATACAATTCTATGGGTCAATCCTGGATTTCTAGGTTTCTAATCACGTATATAACTATATGTCTACTGCCATAAGAAAAAGTAGTGCATAATTATTTATTATAAACTAAGTGTAATTTGCATCAGCTCTAAAATTAAGACATCAATACTCTAAATAAAATTCACCTAAAACATTAAAAATAATGGGTTTTTTTAAAAAAAAAATCTCTGTGACTATTATAAAAATAAGTTTATTTCAGTTTTCCCTACCATATTAAGATCTTGCATGTTGTTGTACAGAAAGCAATTGAAAGTCTGGAGGTAAAGGAAAGGAGGAGGCATACTATAGCTGATAAATGTTCTTTGATACACAAAACACAGATTCTAGAGACCATGAACTCCCCCTAAGACAGCAAGTTTCACAACCATAAAAATATAGACTGCCCTTTTCTCAGGAGAAGTAACATTAGAGCTACATGAAAAAAGCATGTGAATGTTCACCTGTGTTTTAATAAACCAGGATAGGTTTTTCTCAATGTATATTCATGGTTACAGAGAAGATGAGACAGTTAATGGTGAAACAAATTATTATAAAAAGAAGGCAGTTAGGTTAGTTTAACACAGTATTTTGCATTAGGTCTTCTGGAATTATAGTGGAAAAAGAAGTTGTGATCTGATTTTCTAATTTCCTGTGCTTCTATATCTGTTTAATCACATAAAGGGAAAATAAATGCAGTAGATAGGATGTGTCAGGATGTGCAGACTTCTTTTTGTCTCCAGAGTGTGAAGAACTGTAAACAAGTATGTTCAGTTTCCCATCAGACCTGGAATGCTGCTGTAACTATAACAAAATTAAATACTCGCCCTAAAATACAACTTTTATCACTGTCTAAAAACATTTCACAGATATTCAGGGATATTTTCCTTTCATGGTCATGTAAAATTTTGCCCAATTGTCCTGTTAAAACAACACTTTGCACATCGTAGCTAATTTTTTTTCTTACGTATGCCTTATATACATAGGAAGATGCTTCACCAAGTTTTTAAACTTGTTAGTTATATGCTAATTTTAAAAATCAGGTGAAACATTTTGCAATGACTTTCAATGTTTTTTAACTCTCAGTGCAAAGTATATTTGTTCTAAATTCTTTTTCTTAAAGCCAAATATTTATTGATAGTATTATGCTGTATCAAAAAATTCTTTGAGAGTAGTTTTCATAAGAGGTTTTTCCTGTTTAATTACTGCATTTCACTAATCTGTTTTTTCCAATTAGTTTTAGGCTTGCTCAACTGATACTGGAAAATTTAATTACTAATGAACAATTTATGCATTTAAAATAATTAATCTGTATAAAATTTTGAGAACAAAACTTTATCTTCATTAACGTCTTGCAGATAATCTTTTCCAGAAATTTTTTACTAAATATAATGAAGTGATAAGCCTAAGTAAATGTCTATAAAGGTAGAAATTTTGTAGAAAATTTTGACCAAAAATCATCACAGGTTGCATCAGTTGTTCTCAGTAACTAGTAATATAATTTGAATACTGTCTAGTGCATGTATTCTCCTTAAGGTTAATTCTCAAATGAATGACAACACAGTGATATTATACATCTACTTTTATTGCTATGCAATTAACTTTATACACAGCCAGAATGCAAAGCAGGTACTGTTAACAAGCACAAGACTGTGAGTGTGTACTCTTTCTCACATTTGGGGGTGCTTGTCTTCCTATGAAAGACCCAAACCACTTCTACATTCTGTAGTCAGACCAGATAAAACATTCTTGAAAGATGTATTGATGTGTACAGAAGAGATTTGCAGAAGAGATCAACTAATCAGTACTGTTGACATCTTTTGGAAAGATAATAATATTTATGATTATGGCATCTATGACATGCACGACTTAGATTGAAACTCCGTGCTGGTGAGCAGAATGGTCTGTTCATAACAGCAAACAGCTCCACTGTACAGGAGAAGAACAAATATAATTATTTTGGGTTGATCTTATTGTTGCTCAGTCTGAAGTGCAGCAGGTACACAAAATTTTAATGCAATTATATTGAAAACAAAGTTGTTATACTGATGTAAGTTTTCAGCATGTGGATAATTCCATAACTGTTGATAAAAATAAAATACGGAATGTGGAAAAACAGTGAAAGGGCATAGTATAGTTATTTCCTACCTAATCAATATGGACAAGTAATTTCTGAAAAAAAAAAATATGTTCCCTGGAATTTATGCAGTATCTCTGCGCTTTTTTTCTTTTCACCATGTCAAAAAGTAATATTTTGTGAAAAGTCTAGTTTCTGAATTTCCTCAGAATTACAGAGAAATATCTGAGGCAAATAACAAGAAATTTTATGCAAATTATCCACAAAATTATTCTGAGGATTTTGCAACTCATCTTATGCAAAAGGGAAGAGAAGACTGCAGTTACAGCATTTCCCTTGAAATAAACCTGTTATTGAGAGCTCTTCTAATTTCATTTAAAATCCTCTAACTGGTCAAAACTCAAAACATATTCATCCAGGTTTCTTGTCATCTCAGGTACAAAGTATTTTGGATTTATGTACTCTTTATTAGTGTGGGACAGTTGTCATGAAATAGCATTTTTATCGTACTGTCATCACAGAATATGGCACTAGAGTAGTAATATGGAACACTTAATCCTACTGCAAAATTAGTATTGAATAAAATACCAAGGGAAACTTCTCTCTAATTCTAAAATTCTGGACTTGTTCAACTCATCTGAATCAAAGTAAAACATAATTCAGCCAGGTATGATAAGACAATAATACAGTGATACAATATAGTAAAGTTATAAAAATTTGTTATTGTACTTCACTGAATCAGGAACCGTTAAAAACACATATTTAATGCATAACATGGATACAACAAACTTCAAGGAAAATAGGTTCTTATGTCTACATGTTAGTCAACCTGTGTCCTGTGTGGGTCTATACATTGTGAAGTAAGAGAGTGATTTTGAGAAATAACAAAATACATTCAGTCATTGCAGAATTTTGTAGGACCACCAAGAAACATACTCATGGAAGAGTAATAGCAGAAGCTTAAATTATGAATAAGAAAAGGAGAAGAAAGGAGACTAAAAGCAAATGTTAAAGGTATTTGGTTAGAAAGAAAAGGCCAGACACATTGACTACCAGAGTTTCTTTCTCTCCCTACACACTTAGAGCTCACAGGATTAATTGTTAATGTTTTAGAAGATATAATGCATCCTACTTCTTAAAGACGTATGCAGTTTGGAAACAAGCTTTTTATTTCCAATATCAGAACTCAAGAGTGAAACTAGTTGCTATTCTTTGGTCAAATTTACTCATATCACTAGCACTTCCTGGAAGATGAAAGAAAAAAATACAAAGCATTGCTCATATAACACCCTGTTCGCAGCACATTCTTCAGTATTCACATTCCAACAAATGGGATGCAGAGAAGGACCAGGGATCTCATGCTCATAAAATTATTAAGGGATGAAATAGTGCACAACTAATACTTTGAAGAGACCTTGAGTTTTACATTCAGCAGCCTCCAGGTTTTATTTACAATGCAAAAAAATACCTTATGAAAACTTATTCTCTATACTTAACATGCTTTTCTTCTCTTACTCCCAAGGTTGTTCTGCACCAAATAAGATCTCCTTCTTGTCTTCCAGTTGCAGATTTATCTAATTGCCCTCTTGTCTCCATCCTAGGTTTGTGCCATAGTTAATTCATAGCTGTACAAACACCTTCCCCTTCCTTATTGATCCTTATAATTTTCTCCTATCCTTTTTCCTTCATAATGACCTCTGTCCTGTCAGTGGGAACAAAATTATAGGTGGCTGCTTTGTATCTAGAAAGACATAATTCCATAACTTAGTCAACTTAGTATGGAGACATTTGGGGGCTTGTAGTATTTATGCATGCATTTCTCACATGTCCTAATTTAGATTGTAAATCTTTTGTAGAAAAGTCTAGCATTTTTTTGTAAATCATTGTCTGTTCCTGCTGTGCTGAACAAATTAAAAGAATCATAGAATCATAGAATCACAGAACAACCAGGATGGAAGGGACCCATAGGATCTTCTAGTCCAACCATTCTTATCTAACACTAAACCATACCCCTCAAGACCTCATCCACCTGTGCCTTAAACACCTCCAGGGAAGGTGAATCAACCACCTCCTTGGGCAGCCTATTCCAATGCCCAATGACCCTCTGTGTGAAAAACCTCCTCCTAATCTCCAACCTAAATCTCCCCTGGCGGAGCTTGAGGCCATTCTAGAATCTCTAGAATCTGTATGCTACAGAGAGGTCTGCAGATATAATTTTATATGTTGATTATTTTGTGACTTCACATTTTTGTTAAGTGGGATTTTTTTTTCTTCTCTTCCTTTGTCAGAAGTTTTCACTCTTTTACTGTTAGAGAAGTATCTACAAGACAACTGCTAGTATGTGGTTGTCTCTATGGGCTGCAAGGACACATTACCAGTTTGTAGCCAGTTCTTCATCCACTAGTTTCCCCAGTTCATTCTCTGAGGTGCTGTTCTCAATCCATTCATCACTCAGTCTGTACTGATTAATCAATAATACCCGTTTTATAACTTCCCAGATTTGTCTATCATTATACAGTTAGGTTATTTGATGGAGGTGATTGTCAAGTTTTAGTTTTTATAACCTCGAACATCATTCAAATTTACTTCAGAAACAACCAAAAGAACCAACGCCAAAACATTGTTTTCACACTGAATAACTACTGGGTGCAATAATTCACTCAGTTAGGCATTGCCATCAAGAAAATAATAATAGTATTATAGATATATCTGTAAATTGATGCTAACAGTCAATAAATAAATAAATAAATAAATAAATAAATAAATAAATAAATAAATAAATAAATCCTCAAGCAACGATAAAGACTATTTGTCATTTGCATACTATTTTGTGGCAAATAAAATCTTGCCTGAAAAACACACATATGTGCATATACTTTCAAAGGTGATTTTTTCACAGAGCTATACACAGTACTGAAATATACCTGGTTTTTACTTTTCAATTTGCCAACACAAATAAAGAAAAATGTATGTTTCAAACTGGAAGAAGATTGTCTGCCATCATCAAGAGTAAACTATGCTGTGATTTATTGTATTAGCAAGTCTGACGTAAAGTTTTAATCATTTTCCTGTTGCCTTAAATATACCATGATTTTTCAGAGCATGGTATTTTTGTCACTAAGCTCAATAATGCCAGGATTCCATTCATTTTAATTAAACTGCTTTTTTTGCGGGTTCTTCTTACCAGATTTGTTATTCCTTTTTTTCATTCCTTTCTGCAAGGAAGGCTGAAAGCAAAATTCCTTTGTGCCACATGAGTAAAGGCACTCCATGCTGCCAGTAGTCTGGCCTGCCGATGATATGCCCTGAAGAAAACTGTCCTCTATTAGCAGTCAGCCTATTGTTATGCTACTAACTGAATGTTTTCCCACACTTTTTTTTTTCCCTTTTAAATTCTGTTTGAAGAACACATCCCTAGCTGGTTGCTCGGAGACTGAAGGTACACCTTAACCATCTATCCTTGAATTTCACATTGACATGAGTTAATGAAAAATTGTTGAAGACTGTAAGAATGCTAGGGCTGATACTATCTAGTTAAAATTATTAACTTCAGTTTATTTGCATAAGATATTTTATGACTGCCATGGAGCCCACATAGCTCCTCTCTTTTGAGCTCGTACAGTCAAAAAGTATATACAAATAATATGAGCTTGAATCCACGGGTGGATGAGGTATTGAGGTATTGAGGGACTTAGTTTAGTGTTAGATAGGAATGGTTGGACTAGAAGATCCGATGGGTCCCTTCCAACCTGGTTGTTCTGTGATTCTGTGAATACTATAAACAATGTCTTATAGCATATTCATAGAATCATAGAATCATAGAACAACCAGGTTGGAAGAGACCCACCGGATCATCGAGTCCAACCATTCCTATCAAACACTAACCCATATCCCTCAACACCTCGTCCACCCGTCCCTTAAACACCTCCACAGAGAAGGGGACTCAACCACCTCCCTGGGCAGCCTCTTACACTGCGCAGTGACCCTTTCAGGGAAAAGTTTTTTCCTAATGTCCAGCCTGACCCTCCCCTGGTGGAACTTGAGGCCATTCCCTCTTGTCCTGTCTCCTGGGAGAAGAGCCCAGCTCCCTCCTCTCCACAACCTCCTCTCAGGTAGTCGTAGAGAGCAATGAATGAGTTAAAAAAGCACACATTCCTACTGATAAATGCAAAATAAACACCTCAGAGAGGGATGACAAGAATTATGTTATGTTATTTTGAACATATATACTTAGCGTTTCATATATACTTAGCGTTTCTTGCAGAAATTAACAGAATTTCAAAACCTCAATTCAAAATAAAAAATAGGACTAAACTATTGAGAGAAATTGTGCATTAGTGTGATAGGAAGATATATTATTCAACTTACTTAAGAGGAAATTCTTAAAATTATTGAGTTCTCATTCTAGTTTTTAATTTTTGTAAGGAAGTGTCCCAATTGTTCTCTCTCCCCAACAGATATTCCTTAAATCTTACTGGATAAGCAGGGCACTCTAGGGGATTTTTTCAAACTAAAATGATTTTTTCCACAAATACATTACGAAGAATGTGTTATTAGAAAAATATTGTCTCCTTTTTTCCTCTTTTTGAGAGTCTAAATTTATTCCATGAAATTTAGAACAGTTGCATAGACTCACATCCAAAATTCCCATTATGTCTTTTAAAAGATACAGCTCAAAACTAGTTACTTTTCCTCTTCCCTTAGCAAGTTTGCAGATGACACAAAGCCGTGTTCAAGTGTTGATCTGCTGGAGGGTAGGGAGGCTCTGCAAAGGGACCTAAACAGGCTGGACCGCTGGGCAGAGTCCAATGGCATGAGGTTTAATACGGCCAAATGCTGGGTCCTGCACTTGGGGTAAAACAACCCTATGCAGAGCTACAGACAGAGAGAAACCTGGCTGGAAAGCTGACAGGACGAGAGGGACCTGGGGGTGCTGGTCAACAGCAGACTGAACATGAGCCAGCAGTGTGCCCAGGTGGCCTAGAAGGCCAAAGGCATCCTGGCTTGTACCAGAAATGGTGTGATCAGCAGGTCTAGGGAGGTTATTCTCCCTCTGAGGCTCTGGAGCAAGTCCAGAGAAGAGCAACGAAGTTGGTGAAGGGGCTGGAGAACAGGCCTTATGAGGAGCGTCTGAGAGAGCTGGGGTTGTTTAGCCTGGAGAAGAGGAGGTTGAGAGGAGACCTAATTACTCTCTACAACTACCTGAAAGGAGGTTGTAGAGAGGAGGGAGCTGACCTCTTCTCCCAAGTGCCAGGGGACAGGACAAGAGGGAATGGCCTCAAGCTCCACCAGGGGAGATTTAGGCTGGAGATTAGGAGGAAGTTTTTCACACAGAGGGTCATTGGTCATTGGAATAGGCTGCCCAGGGAGGTGGTTGATTCACCTTTCCTGGAGGTGTTTAAGGCACAAGTAGATGAGGTCCTGAGGGACATGGTTTAGTGTTTGATACGAATGGTTGGACTCCATGATCCTATGGGTCCCTTCCAACCTGATTACTCTATGATTCTATGATTCTATGATTCTTGAAATTGTTGTTAAAATAATCTGTAATTTTATGGGTTTTAGTAGTCTTACAGACTTATTAACTTGTCAATTCTAGTATTCTTGTTCACAATTAAAATTAGGCCACTATTTCATACCCATCCTTGGAAAAAAATTACACACCAGACAATCTCGCTTAAACGAGGTAGGTTTCATTAATTACTAGTTATGCTGTCTGCTTTAATGGTGTATGTTTGTTAGGGAAGATCAACCAGATTAAGAAACATTGTAGATATTTTGATCTTGTGTGCATGTATATCAAGCATATGTGTTACTCAAGGATATCAAACATTTATTTCTGCAAACTCCTGCTAGAAAACAAGAAAAGGTCCACCTAGTGTCACCATTAGTCTGAAATAAAAATTTGCCTGCTGAAGTTAGTTACTGATCTTCCCTCAGAACCTACAGAAATTGTTTTTGTCCCTGTGAGCATGAATTATCTATAATGACCCTATCTCTCTTTCTCTAGTCCTTAAAATCTCTGAATTCCCTTTACATATGTGCTTTATGAGGAATTTGAATATGGAATATATTTTATTAAGTCAATTGGATAACCAGTTTCAATGAGCTCAGAGATATCCTTGTGTGTGGATTACTTAATTTTCTGACATTTTTTAGTGGATTAGTGGAAAAATACTTAAATAAAGAGATTAAATCTAGAACCAAAACACCCTGCACTCAGGTGCACTGTCAATTACAATTTGCACTGTTTTTTGTACTGGTAGTTTATATCAACAACTATGTATCATAAAATATTACTTCTCCAGTAGCTAAGTAATTGCCAGCACATCAGTAAAACTGTATATCTTTTTTTTTTACCAGAATAAAGTTAGCCAGGATTTTTTTTACTATATCCTATACTTCTCTCATTCTATTTCTTTTAATGAACACAACATTTCTATGCACAACTCACATTCTGGACTTGTCATCTGATGTGACATGTAGGTTCCAGTGCATAAACATCACCTAACTACTACATCCATAGTAGGTTTAATTTAATCCACATGTATGTTCTGTTCAGTTCAGTGATTAGGCATTTCGCCATTTGAGACATGTTCATAAGGTTTGACCAGGAAGTGATCAAATATAACTCGCTTTTCAAGATTGTCCAAAGTTCTATTGCATTTCCAATAAGAAAGGCTGCAGAAGGCCCACAAAGGATTCTGTATGAAAAATCTTCAAAACAGAGTCTTAGAGTTTCCTGGAAATAAACCCAATGACAACCAAAATATGTTTTTAAAAGCCTTGGTGCTGGACACATGGCTCTGGGAATTTGCAGCTATTCCCCTGACTCATAAATCATATGGAAAACCAAAATCACAAATATATAATGATAAATAGAAGACATTTTCTGTTTGGAAGTTAATGTAGTATCCAAGGATGAGCACTTGCCAACCCCCTTTCCATCATCTTCCAACACTCCTGGAAGACTGGGGAAGTTCCACTGGACTGAAGGCTGGCCGACGTTATGTCCATTTAGAAGAAGAGTCACAGGGAGGATAAGGGGAACTACAGGCCTGTCAGTCTGACCTCAGTGTCAGAGAAAGTCATGGAACAGGTGATCTTGAATCCTGTCATAATGCACATGCAAGAGAACCGGGTGATCAGACCCAGTCAACAAAGGTTCATAAAAGGCAGGTCTTGCCAAACTAACCTAATCACCTTCTATGACAAAGTGACTCAGCTGCTGGATGAGGGAAAGGCTGTGGATGTGGTCTTCCCAGACTTCAGTAAAGCCTTTGACGCTGTTTCTGACAACAATCTGCTTTGGAAACTATCAGCCTCTGGCCTGGACAGGCATACACCCTCCTGAGTGGGAAACTGGTTGGATGACCGGGGCCAGAGAGTGGTGGTAAATGGAGTTAAATCCACGTGGGATTCCCCAGGGCTCAGTGCTCGATCCAGCCCTGTTCAATGTCTTCATCAATGACCTGGATGAAGGCATTGAGGGTACCCTTAGCAAGTTTGCAGACGACACTAAGCTGGGTGGAAGTGTTGATCTGCAGGAGGGTAGAGAGGCTCTGCAAAGGTATCTGAACAGGTTGGACCACTGGGTTGAGTCCAATGGGATGAGGTTTAACAAGGCCAAATGCTGGGTCCTGCCCTTGGGGCACAACAACCCTATGCAGAGCTAGAGACTAGGAGAACTCTAGGTAGAAAGGTGCCTGGAGGAGAGGGAACTTGGGGGTGTTGGTTGACAGCGACTGAACATGAGTCAGCAGCGTGCCTAGGTGGCCAAGAACGCCAAAGGCATCCTGGCTTGTATCAGAAATGATGTGACCAGCAGGTCTAGGGAGGTTATTCTCCCTCTATACTCAACACTGGTGAAACCGCTCCTTGAATCCTGTGTTCAGTTCTGGGCTACTCACCACAAGAAGGATGTTGAGGCTCTGGAGCAAGTTCAGAGAAGAGCAACAAAGCTGGTGAAGGGACTGGAGAACAGGTCTTATGAGGAGCGTCTGAGAGAACTGGGGTTGTTTAGCCTGGAGAAGAGGAGGCTGAGAGGAGACCTCATTACTCTCTACAAGTACCTGAAAGGAGGTTGTAGAGAGGAGGGAGCTGGCCTCTCCTCCCAAGTGACAAGAGAGAGGGAAGAGAGGGAATTGCTTCAAGCTCCGCCATGGGAGGTTTAGACTGAACATTAGGAAAAAATTTTCACGGAAAGGGTTACTGGGCACTGGAACAGTGAGGTTGGGCACTGCCTAGGGAGGTGATTGATTCACCTTCCCTGGAGGTGTTTAAGGCATAAGTGGACGAGGTATTGAGGGGCATGTTTTAGTGTTTGGTAGGAATGACTGGACTAGATAATTTGGAAGGTCTTTTCCAACCTGGTGATTCTTTGATTCTGTGATACTTTTTCCTGTTCCTCTTCCCATTCATCTTTAATGTGGCCTTGTTTCAGCTACCATACTGTAATGTAAATAGTTAGCCATTTACTAACCCTGTTATTGATGATTTTATTGATTGCATTTGTAGAGGGAAAGAACAGAAATGGAAAAGAGGAAGAAACTGCCTATATAATTTGCAGAATTTTTAATGAGTTCTGATATAGTATGAGATCTTCTCCAACAACTACCTCATACAAAGACAGACTTTTAAATATAAGTCTTGTCACTACTTTAATTATGGGTCTTCTCTGGCACCTCCATGTAAATTAATACTTCTGCAAAGTGGTTTTGTCAAGAAAACACTATCTCCTTGCGATATACAACGGCAAGTAACAATTAACATAATTACTCCCAATTCTTATTAAATAATTATGCAATTTATTGTACAAGTAATTAAATTGTTTCAATTTACTAGATTGAATATGCAAAACATTTCTAATTTGTATTCATATCTACACTAGCTTTTCATTGTCATTGAAGTTTGCTAAATTTTACTAGAAATGACAATAGGTTTCATTATTCTCATAGACCTTATTCACAACCCTGTCAAGTGTCTCAAGTATAATTTACTGTGTGAAATCAGAAGACAGTTTTGGAGATCTTTATGTAGAACAACCATTCTAATTTTTCCCAAAAATTAGTCTGATATTTATATGTACGTTTATACAATTCCAAGACCCACTGTTATATTTAAGCCATTTCAGGCATAAATTGTTTGTATTGCATCTCCATGTTTGATGCAATTTATGGGTTTATATATAAGTATTCAGCTGTGATTTGCCTTGTCTAGGACAATTTATTTTTCAGTGCATCTTGGGTTGTCTTCAGCTGCAACATCATTCATAAGAAATTAACCTTAATGGTAGTAGTGTGAAAAAATTTTAGCTTACCTAATTTTATTTTTTTAATAAATATGACAGTCCCTACTCAATTTTATGATAGTACACTCTTCCATATACTGATGGGTATTATATTTCAAGATTAATTTTAGCAATTAATTTAGTGAGGTTCTGTAAAGTTTGACTCATTACATTTTAGAATCATGTGAATTTTTCTTTGCTCTATCATGGGTGGAATTAACTAATTACTCATACTGAAAGAGGACATATTCAATCTTTTATTCCCTTATTGAGTTCTCTTTCCCTAATGAAGGATGTCATCAACTCAAATTATTTAATAAATGTGCAAAGTTTATAAGCATTCTAGACAACATAACTTACAATTTAAGCAACCAAATTATTTTCTGGCAATGTCAGATAAGATATTCTGCACTAGTTGTGTCAGTAGTCTATTTGTTTAGTGACATATCATCTGTGGTATACATTATCAGATTTATTAGGAAAATATAAGAAGATCCTATTGTATTCAGTTACTGTTTCTTCAGTAAGAGATCATCTATAAATTGTCTTTTATTTGTCAACACACAGTAGTTCTATAATCTGTGTGCAGTTCTCAGATTTAGTAATTTCATATTTACTTAGAACTTGTTGAAAAAAGAACTTGGAATCAATCTCAGCAAAACCGTACAGAAAGGGTCATTGGGCACTGGAACAGGCTGCCCAGGGGAGTGGTTGATTCACCTTCCCTGGAGGTGTTTAAGGCATGGGTGAATGAGGTCTTGAGGGGCATGATTTAGTGTTTGATAGGAATGGTTGGACTTGATGATCCGGTGGGTCTCTTCCAACCTGGTTATTCTATGATTCTATATAAAGTAAAAACAGATATGATTATTTTTTCAGATCTGTAGTAGAAACAGAGTTAAAAAAAGTAAAAACTGTAATCTTTAAATTGTGGAAGAAAAAAGTCTTTCTTGATGTCTAACGTTATAGTATAAATACACATGTTGAATAGTGAGACATTGAGTTTTCTTTTGTCTCCCATCTTATAAATTTAGAGTTATAGATAGTGATGAGAAATGCATAGGCTAACAAATCTAAGTATACTACACAATGCAATTTTAGATTGATCTTTAGGTCAAATAGGAAAACTGTATGAATGGATATAAAAAGACAGGTATTGATTGCTAGGCAGGTACACTGTATAAAATATACACCCACTGTGTTAAGTCCTGATATTTATATGCCAGGGATGTCCTTTACAATCATAACTATTCATCTGTTTTCAATATAAGTGAAAATGTTTTATGTTATTCCATTTATTTTCCTACTTGTCTGTAACACATTGCACCTAGAAGTCCTTCAAATTTCCCTCTTACTATTATCACAGCAATCAAGATATTTTGTTTTTTTCCTCTAACTCAGTTTCACCTATGGAAATGATATTATGACAATGTAACATGAATTATTTTATTGTCACCTTATTATCCAGATTCCTATTTATCTGAATGATTTCTATGTACGTCAAATATATAAAAAATATGTTCATCATGATTTAAAAAATATTATTTGATATTGCATAATTTTTTAATGTCAGACATGACTTAGTTACTGAGATTTAAGCTCTCTAAAGTCCAGTGATTAAACAATTTTTAGCATAATCAAGGTGAAGTCTGTAACATTGTAATTCTGAAAACGTAGAGAATAATGTACTTGCAGGAAGAGAAAGAAAGCAGCTTAGATTTTGCATCTCATGAATGATCACAGCAGACACCCAAATCTTCAGACTTAGTAAAACTGGACAGCCAAAGAGGGCAACCTACTAGAGAAACTATTTATGAATGAGTAACCAGAGCACAGTGATGTGAATCAAAGCTCAAAGATGAGCCTTGTAGACATAACATCCAGAATAAGTATTTATGTCTGATTAAAGAACAAGTGTTGTGAAACTAAGCATGCAAATAATCAAATGCATAGGCAGTGAGAAATTATTATTTCTTCTGCATTGATAAAATTGATGATCTCCCTTGTGACAGTTATAACGTTAGCTATTGTTAATTCAGAGAGACTCTGGGATTGCAGATTCTTAAATGCTCTTGCTCCTGTAAAGTGCTATGTGGGTTGCTGGAAAATGGCACGTGATGAAGAACAGAAACCAAGAATCCTTTAGGCATACTCAGGTCTATAATGATCATTTTCCATAGCACTGTCACTGTTTACCAAGAATATTTGCCTTAAAGGACAATAGAAGCCATTGTAGCATATTGCTTTCATGTAATTTCTTGAACTGTCAGCAGTGAAGTATCTGCTTGAAAAACAGAAATTAAATGCAAAATTATTTTTGAAAACAGTGGAAACACAATGAATCTTTGTAACTTAGATGTCCAGATTTGCATTATAAATATATTCTGTTGTTTAAATATTATCTTAATGTTTTTTTTCTTTTTTTAATAATTGAGAGAAAACAATATATTCTCCTCTTTGTCATCCTTCTTGTCAATTTTACCTGTCATTCCTACAGCAGTAGGTCTTCTGCAGTTAATTTAAGAGTTTCTCTAACTCTACTGTTTTTTAATCAAACAATCAAGGTGAAAGGGAAAGCTCTTTTCCCAATCATCATTTTGTGTGTGGAGTCCTAGTGCATTGTATAGTTGAAGATGGTTTCCTTTGACAAAAGTACTGAAAAAAATTATTAAAATGTCCTTAAATTTGGTGTTCTCCAAGTAGTAGGCAAAAAAATGTTGGTCTCAAGGACATTTATATAATACTACTTCGAATGCAGAGAAGGACTGAGTTGTAGACCTCAACTGATGTCTTCAGTAATTTTCTCTTCTCTCAGCATAGTTCTCCCACTGCTACTAACATTTTCCATCCACTGATTCTAACTTAAGTTGTAAATGAACCCAGTTTGAAACATAAAAGAAAGGGGAAGATGAAATAGATATTGTTTACCTATTGAAAATGTAAAAATAATTCCTTCATGTTGCTAGACTAAGAATAAAAGTAGTTTCATATGTTGTTCAAGCCCAGCTTGTTTTGATACGTTATTCTCCCTCTGTACTCCGCACTGGTGAGGCCGCTCCTTGAATACTGTGTCCAGTTCTGTGCCCCACACCACAAGAAAGATGTTGAGGCTCTGGAGTGAGTCCAGAGAAGAGCAACGAGGCTGGTGAGGGGTCTGGAGAACAGGCCTTATGAGGAACGACTGAGAGAGCTGGGGGTGTTTAGCCTGGAGAAGAGGAGGCTGAGAGGAGACCTCATTGCTCTCTACAACTACCTGAAAGGAGGCTGTATAGAGGAAGGAGCTGTACTCTTCTCCCAAGTGCCAGGGGACAGGACAAGAGGGGATGGCCTCAAGCTCCACCAGGGGAGATTTAGGTGGGAGATTAGGAGGAAGTTTTTCACACAGAGGGTCATTGGTCATTGGAATAGGCTGCCCAGGGAAGTGGTTGATTCACCTTCCCTGGAGGTGTTTAAGGCACGGGTGGATGAGGTCCAGAGGGACATGGTTTAGTGTTTGATAGGAATGGTTGGACTCGATGATCCGATGGGTCTCTTCCAACCTGGTGATTCTATGATTCTATGATACTAAGTCAAAATCATATGTAACCCCTCTGTGTGATATGAGAGGAGAAGAACTCATCTTCCTCTACATAGAACGAATCTCTCATAATTCAGTTCTTTGGAGGAGAGACCAGAGCTGCTCCATGCTAAACACACCTGATTCCAGTCAACTCCAAGAGACCTATTGCAGGTAATGGTTGAGTCCCTCAGCCAAGCTAGTGCATCTGCATGAAAACGCCTTCAAGAAAGTGTAAAACTACTGCACAGCAGTGTGAGGAATGAAGGAAAAAAAGTGTGAGAAATATCCAAAGGACGTGGGTAAAAAGGTTCTCCAAATATAGACACTGCAGCCTATGGAGGGCCCAGTGGATATTTCCTAAGGAAACGGTGCCTGTGGAGAGTCCCTGCCAGAACTAAGGAAAAGTATGAAAAGAAAGGAGTGGTAGAAGGGAAGTGTTACAAACTTACCACAACCGTCATTCCCCCTCTTCCTCTGCTGCTTGGAGGAAGGTAGGCAGAGAGCTGGGAATGAAGGAGGGAAGTTGAACCTGGCAAGAAGTAGGGGGTGAGGGGAAGGCATTTTAGTTTTTGTCTGTGTTTCCTGCCACCCAATTCTGTTTTAATTTATAACAAATTAAATAGATTTTCCCTGAACTGAGTTTGCTTTCGCCATGACAGTTACCAATCTCCCAACAGCTTTTTCATCTTTCTTTCTACCCCTGACGTGTTGATAAATGGGAGTGAGAGAGCAGCTAGGTGGTAGTCTGGGAACCTGTCAATATCAAGTCACCACAGGAATATTCTAAAATAAAAATTCCAGTTATCTGTGTTTCAAGTAAATGAAAATTCTGCTAAATTAGACCAAAACCCATACATCCCTTTGTATATGATGTATAGCTAAAATATATAATATTGATTTGCATACAATAAATATGTCATCCTATCTGTTCCTTATCATAATTTTAAATTAGGAAAGAACTCACAAAATTAATTAATTAACATGTTACCAGAAATTGGCACCTGCATTTCCATTTTATTAATATGTGGCTGTTTTGTTCGACAGCATACTTTATTGTATCAAATATATGAAAAAGGAAGAAAGATCCACTCATTCACAATATATTGCAGTTGAGTTGAACATTTAGTGATTTGGCAATTTTTCTTGCTGGATGTTACTCACGATAAACATAAGTAGATTCTTTCAGAGGGAATGAGAAATTTCCTTTTCTTACACAGTTGCCCAGAATAACTGTTTGAAACCTTTCCTATATGCTTTGGAGTTTAAGTGTTCTCGGGTAATTTCTTTCCTAAAATACAGAAAAGCAATACTGTAAAATCTTTCCATTTTCCCCAAGACTCATATTGTGAAATAAATGAATATTTACTCTACTCTGGAGCAACTACTTCAACAAAAGTAAGGCGTTCACAGCTGCCTTATATTAAGCAGAATAAAGCACAGTGACCTAAAATATAGAAGGATAAATTTCACAAGCTGGAAATCAAGCCCAGATAAGTAGACTTTAACTGCAAGTATCAGATTTTTTTATTCAGAATAAACTTCTAGAAGGATGCGTAATGTTTACTTTCATTACTAGTTTTGCATATGTCATTACAGTGTAAGTAGTAAGTATGGAATTTGTTTCTAGACAAAATTTTCAGTAACTGTATCTATATTTGCTGGCCAAGAGTGAATGCATTAACACACATACTCAAGTGTTCAAAAAAATTAATGTAAGGACATCCATTATCTCTTTTCAGCTACAACTCACTGCTCAACTGTATTGATTGAGATAAATTGGTTGTAGATATAAAAACTTACAGAGACTTTTACTTCTGATTTCTGGGTCCATTTTAAAATTTATAACTACTTCTACAGTACTTTTTCTTTAGAGAAGATCAGTCTAATTTCTTACAGTAGAGCAAGAGATATTCTGAAGAATGTCTACTGTTAATGAAAACTTATGTCTTTCCTCCTTCTAAATCTAATGACTAAATTTGACCTTCAGAAGATTTCTATCTCTTTGCAATAAAACGTAGGACTTTGTAACTTACTTATTTTACATTTTTCCTTCCAACATTCAGTTTTTTTCAATGGTCTGTGAAAAAAAGTATGGATACGTCAACCCTAAATGATTCACTTTCTTGGTACCTATATTAAATACAAATTTTGCAGTTCCTGTGGCATCTCTATACCATATTCTGTGATCTTTTTCTCATACTCTTTGGGACTGAAGGCTTTGAATATTTCATTGTGGGAAGAGAAGAGGGGTAGGTGTGTTATGAGACTCCTACTCGAAAAGAGAGGTATAAAAGTTTCTCCAGTTCTCTTGTCAGTCAGAAAGAAGAAATAATCCAAACTACTCTTGCCTAAGTTGTTGTGTATTCTCCCTACATTTGTTAACCCCATGCTTTTTGAATTAAACTTAAGTCAGTCATAATTTGCCTATCCAGACAGTGTAGAAGCCCTCCTTATCCTTTAGAACGAAAGTGCATTGCAGCACCAGTGCGTGATTGGCCTTTAAAGTGGTATTTTCTCACATCTTCTTTAGAGAGATATCTAACAAAAATGATTGAGTAAAGAAGGCTTCGGTAAGTCTACTTTCAATACAATGCATTGGTAGCAACAAGTAGATAAGAAAAACTAGCCCTAGCCATGATAACAGTGGAAGCAATGCTTTGATCAACCTTCATTAGATTAGTGATTATGTTGAAGCACTCTAATACCCAGCAACAATGTTTTAGTGGTATCAGACCTGTAAGTACTTAGGGCAAATTTTCTCAATATTAAGTCATTAAATCAATAAACCTCTGTTCTTGACAATATACACAACTTACTGCATACCTGCTCTTTTTGTAATGGTTTTTGTTGAAGTAGTACAATATTCTTACTATTAAAATGTAAGAAGATATAGTAACACATGGTTAGATTGGCAGTAGAGAAAGCAAGATGTTGGAAAGAAAAGTAAAACCTTGACTATTTTTTTCAAAATAAACTAAAAAGTAACTAAGCTCTTCACAAAGGCTGAAAAAGCATAGGTTTTTTAACATTTTATTCTTCATAGAAAGAGCTCATATCAATATTGTGTGCTCAGCTATTTTTGGAAAAGAAACTTGTGCTCTTTTCTGCAGATATCCAAATGACATTTATCAATGCAAAAATCTACTCACAGTAACTTTTAAACTAGTCCAAGTATAAAATTATTCTCTATATGTGTATAAGTGACTTGTATTAACATCAGTAAGTCAGTTTCAGTCTGTAATAAAATTACTGTAAAATTTCTGTTATATAAATTTAAGAAAAACCTAAATCAGATTTGGAAAAAAAATGTTATTGATTTTTTAGTTTCTTAGTTTTACTTCAGGTTTAATATTTTTAATGAAGAGGAATTTACAACATCTGATTTATTATTATTCACTCTTCGAAAAATGTTAGAGTATAGAATGCTCTTTTCTTTCATCAAGGTTTATATTTTTCACTGATATTTCCATATTTCTTTGAACTATGCACAGGCACAAGTAATAAAGCATTACTTTCATTTTGGGAATAATATCAGATATAGGGAATAATATGCCCTTAGTCTAAAAAGTTGTGCTATTAAATGGGCCAGTAGATTATTTTCTATCCCTACCATTATAAATTATTAGCATGACTAATTTAAACCAGCACTTCAGTTCCTTTAAGGACACAGAGTTTAAAACATTTGTAATTTAACCTTTGATCTTGAATTATACACAACAAGCAGAAGACAATTTACCACAACGTGATAATGATATAATGAGGCATAATAGATTGAAAGATAAGGAAAAAAAGAAATTTTGTCACTAGTGAAAGTAGCCCAAATTTTCAAGTATTTCTTGGAAAACAGAAATTTGGAATCATATTCTCTTGACCACTTGTGGAATGATGTAACATGGAATCATAGAATGTCCTGAGTCCACTTGTCCTCTCTCAGGAACTGCTGCTATTGTTGTTTCAGAGTGACCTTGGCGCTGCTGTTGGCATGGTTATACACTGTTAGGGTCCGAAAGATGTTGCTAAGAAGACAAGGCGGAGTTGCTAGCAGTATAAATGTTTATTAAAAATTGTAAAAATAAATGCGCATAAAAAACAATAGCCAATCGATCAGCGGTCACCCTGTGCCAAATTGGAATGACCCCAACTTGAGTATTTGACAGGTTTTTATAGACACAAGCTTCTACAGTTAAACAGACTTCAAAAGACGAGCAATTAACACAGGAATTTTAGAAAACTAAATGACCATACAGAGGAATGCATGGATAGGAAACCTAGAATCTGCCTAGAACAGTACTTGACAAGGGATGTCAAAGGCAAAAAGAAGAGTTTCCCTAAATCCTTTAATGATAAAGAGGACAGAGAAAATATGGGCCCATTGCTGAATGAGGCAGGAGACCTGGTGATCCCTGATGTGGTAAAAGACTGAGGTATCAAATTACACTGTTATCTTGGTCTTTGCCAACAGGACTGTCTGTGGGAAATTCCAGGTTCCAGAGACCAATGGGAAAGTCTGGAGCAAGGAAGATGTATCCTTGGGAGAAAAAAATCTCCCACTCTCAAACACCAGGGCAAGGTTGCCCGAGAAACTTTAGCACTGTACCCTAGGAATCTACTTTTAATGGTTTAGGGCTCATGAGTTCTGGTCAGTTTTACTAGTTATTTATTCTGCAGTGGTCTGACAGAAAGCCTGAGTGTCCTCTTTAAAAGGGCAAGTCCATCTTGCACTCAGTGTGGGCAGAGGATGACTACAGGAAGGGGTGACTAAAGGTCTTGTGTGTGGCCACCAGCCAGAGGAATGGATAATTCTTTTCAAGGTCCACTTAAGCTTCCTCCAGACTCTATTGCCCTGGCTCCAGCTAGGGCTGAGGTAGATATTTAGGAACCATTGGGTGGAAGCAGCAATGGTGGAGGACACCATCGCTGCCATACTGACCAGCTATGGGATGGATGAACTGCTACTGGTCCAGATGCCGGGATACTCCATTCTAGACTACACAGTAACATTCATGCAAGAGTCTTTCTCTGATACTTGTATACAGCACCACATCTCCATGTCAAGACCTCTTGGCTATGTTGGATGGGCAGATTTTGAAAGAGCTGAGGACTCTTTATCCTAAAGAAGAGTAGGGTCATCACAGATACAATCTATATGCATAAATATAAAAAAAGGTAGTGCAAATTAGATGAAACCAGGATCATTCAAACAGAAACTATTGGAAACCTCTGTCCTTGGAGATCTTCAAAAGCTGTGTAGAAATGGTTCTAGGTAACATGCTTTATATGAACCTGCTTGAGCATGAGCATTGGACAATGTAACCTCTTCAACAGAGATCACTGCAAATGTCAATCACTCTGTGAATAGGTTTCAGTTTTTGCCACAGGACCATTATTTTAGTAGCACATTCCAAGTAGCTTCTAGATTTTAAAATAAATTAAAACAATCTTCCAAAGATCAGTAACTGGAAACTTTTGTTCACATATTGCAGAGGTGCAGATTACACTTATGAAAGAAGTAACAGCAAGAAAATGTTAATAGAGTGTGGTATTATTGTAGAACCTGAAAGGAAAATCCTAGTGCATGATGTTAAGTATGCAGTCATCAATCCAGCAAAAGGGACAAAAATAATGCCACGAATTCAGATATGCATAATTTCCCATGGATTTTGGGGTTCTTAGAGAAACTATTTTCTCTTTATATTCACTGGGAAGGATACAGAGTGTTGTATATTTGTGTGTGCAGTGGAACCCAAAAGTGCTCATCTCAGACCTCAGATTGAATTATTTTAGTTTTAGGCTGAACCGTTCTGAATTTGACATTTCCTTACATGAGGAAATATCCTTTGGAGTCACTGTGTTATGCATTAATTTTCACTAACGCATATGAAAAAAATGAAAATATGCTGAATTTTACAACTTATGATTGTGCATACTAGGAAAGGAAAACTTGTTCAAAACACTGAAAAGATACTAAGGTTACAAAACCGCTCGGTCAACATTGTAGGAATCCTGAAGCACTTGAAGTGCGCAAGTACTTTTAGATCTAATAACATGAGTAGTTTTTCTTTTCTGGTATGATTCACATCTAAAAGGATTTTTAATGAGTGCTCCATGGATGAAATGGAAATAGTTGCCATGCTTCACAGTCTCAGGAAAATCAAGAATTACTCAGCTCAGTTTTTCCCATAAACGGAAGTAAGATTATGTTTTCAAAATCTATGGCTAATGGATAATAACTAATGACTAGAAATTATGTATAAACATAAACATAAATCATAGAAACATTGCATAAGCCCAGCTAGTGGGTATAAATGCCACCTCAGGTGAAACTATATTATCTGCTCATTTACAGAAGTGAGATTATTCGTCTGTTTTACTCAGTAGCAGCATAAAGTCTTGCTACAAACACTGTGTGAGAACATTCAGTAAAATGCACATTTTACCTTGAAATTGCCCTGTGACAAGCTTTATTTTGATAAATAATACTCTATTGTACACAGCGCCATCTGGGGTTTTGTTCATTCCAGTGCTTTTTCTTGCATTAATTGTTATATATTAATATGAAACATGCCATAAGTAGAGCCAAATTATTAAAGCAATTACTTAGCAAAATTGGTGTTAAGGGCTGAGGTTGCTTTTCTGCATGTTATGCTTTTATAAACCTAATGATGTCAGCTATATGGCTGACTAATCTATAGTTCCGGGCAATTGCTGTGTGTTGTAGCTGGTAATAAAAATAAAGATGTATAATAGAAATTATAATTTATTTGGTTATGATTCCATATCAAAGCATTGTTTTATGTGATCTGTAGTACGTTTCATACATGTACTAGCACTTTTACCAGAAGAAACTAGTAACAGAAAGTTTGTTAAATGTAGAAATAAAACAGACATGTGCCTTTAAACACTCAGAATTAACTTTATGACATCTGAGGTTTACTTGGAGTATATCATTCTATTATGCAGAAAGACAATAAACTGGTTCTTGCTAAAGACAATAACCTTGCAGAATCAAAACCAATATTAATTAATTGGGATGTTGTAGTTAAAACCACTGACACGCGGAATCAAGACTCCATAACTCATAAAGTTATGAAGTAGGTATGTTTATTCAGCGCTGAGACACACGGGAGAATCGTTTCTCCAAAACAACGTGCGTACCCATCATGGCAACTCCTCTTAGCTTTATACAGTGAACTGTTACATATTCCTAAAATGTTTATACATATTAATGAGTTTGAGAAGAGACCTCTTCCTGTTTTTTGCTTGTGAAGGATTTTCCCAGGGATGGGGGCAGTTGTCTTCCTTCTGCATCCCTGCTCTCAGGAATCCAGTTGTCCTTATCAATGGTGTTTCCCCTCTTATCACAGGTCCAGATGACTTGTCCTGCTTCTCAGAAGTCTTTTAACAATAGGCCCCCTTCCTACATAAAGCGTATAGAGATATGTTGTTTTAGCTAAACAACTGTCATCCTGGTGTATTCTGTAGGTATAAGCAGTTTCTATTCCACTATCCTTCAAGTGTCAGTTGCTTTGCTAAAATAATTTTCCTTTCTTTGTTTTCATCTGGGGCTGCTAAACAATGGGTATCCTGTTAGTAGTTCCCCTAGGCCCCAAATCACCACAGAATAGCAGATATTTGCAGGCTGCATCGGCATCTCAATTTAAATAATAAGTGTATTAAAAAATTCCCTGTAAAACAAAATTCATGGTAAATTGGGTTACAAATCTCTCTAGTGTTCAGTATAACTTTCATTATTGCACATTACAGTTAGTGCAGTGCTGTTTTAAAATTTTAAAATAATGAGAAAGAATTCTTAATACCTGCAGTACTGAACATAAAGTAGCTCCCAAATACAAGCATATCTGATCTAAGTTAGTAAAAAGATTTTCTTGAACCCAGAGAAGTTCTCTGTAAAAATATTCTCACATAGAACATTGAAAATGTCAGAAAATACCTGTGTACTAAATGAGATACTTGAATGTAGCAAGGACATAAATTCACTGGTTTACTGCATATTTACCAAGAGATAGCATAGCAGTATTAACATCATACTAAATAACAACTGTTGTTTCTAATGGAAATATTGTTTTGTTATGGATAAATAATGCATATTTTTGTCATGGTGGTAAACAATTAACTTATGTCACCAGGATCCTCATATTACTCTGGGTCAGCAAGTTTCTAATGCGGCGGGGGCCAATGAACTTCATGAACAAATCAATATGATTTCGGATGAAGTTCTTTATTCAGGGTCAACTCGCTGCTTATGTAGCCTATGCAGGCCAAAACATCAGGTAAACATTGATTGGTCACTTCTGCCCTTGCAACAAGCCTTTTTTGGCAACTGCCCATCTCACATAACATTGTTGCTAGCTTGAAAACTCCTACCTCCACCTCCAAGTTCCTTCACTAACATAACACAACAAAGTCATTCACGACTTTTGTGCCCCACCCTGCCAGGGCATTTAAAGGAACAATTAGCAACAAGTTTCTTCCTATAAACTGCTGAATATTCAGAAAAATATCTTTAACACCTTTAATTAAAATGTTTTAATTGCCTACTAAAACCTCTAATGAGAAGTACTACTATGAAAAGATCACCTAAGCTTCGCTTAGAGCATGACAGACGTTTCCGTTACTCAAGTCACATAACTGCAAATTTGTAGGCTACCATTTCTTTTCACAAAAATTCCATAAGAAATATTTTGTGAAAGGAGAAGAACTTTTCGAAGGGTTTGAGCTTCAACTGTAGATCAAAGTTCAAAGTTTTAAACTCATAACTTAAATAACTGAAAGTTTAGCTTGCTGATAACTACCAACACTGCTTCTATTTTCCCTATTTATGCATGTATTATTACTATTATTATTATTATTGTGCAGGCAACGTAAGTGTATTCTAAGCCCAGTATCTATATCTCACTAAAAGGTGATTTGTTTGTTTCAGTGATTTCTTTTTCAAAGTTAAAAAGATGTGCATCTTAAATAGAAGGAAATATGAGATTTCAAGGATTCCCTACACAGTAAATAAATAAAGTGAAGATTATATGATGCTAGCATTCTTTAGGCTTTGCAGAGTGGTATCCAAGCAGTCTAAAATTCAATATGTAATAAAAGAGAAAGGTAAATTTTCCCCTTTCTCTTTAAGTGTATTACTTCGGTGTCCTTGTCATCCAGTAACAAAATGAAATTTGAGAACAGAACCAGAAATGGATAAATGTGTAGCTCAAGTGAACTCTAAATTACTTTGGTATCATATCAATGTTCTGGGAAAAAAATGTTTTAAAAAGTTTGAAATGTAAGCATCATCCAAAGATACCACATAAAAATATATAACTAACAATTCTGGTTTTTAGTAAACAACCAGTTCCTTTTAATTTAAGGCTTTTTTTGTGGTAGGTTACTCTTGTCTCACATCAGCCACTGTATTTTGGAAAATACCAGAAGGAGTGTGATTGCTTCACAGTTTCACAGTTCAGCTTTTTACTTATATGCAGACTCTATCTGCAGACTGTATCTGCAAAATGCTCTTTCCAGGAAGTTGCTTACAGAAGCATTTAAACAGATTATGAACTTTCATGAGTACAGAATATTAAATGGGTTAGCACTATAAAGAAGAGAAATCCTGTTTCATTTTACTCAAGATGAGCTATAAATGCTATAGCTGATAAACCTCCAGAAGTCTATTGAATTCTATGGTCCCTCTTCCTCCTTAGGTTTGATTTGTTATGTTTGTGTTTGTTTTTTAATTTCTCCTTGTTTTATGGGCTTTGAACCAAATTGTTGCTTTGCGAACTGGACTTTAGAGACCATCACTGTGATTGCAAAAGGGAAGGACAACTGAGACACAAGGTGAGAGTGAGCAGTGGATCTTAATGGCAATTTTGCAAGAAGCTTTGCATACTCTACTGTCTTCTATGCCATAGGACTCTAGCTTATACACACAGCAATGTATAGTTTCTGATAGGTCTCTCCCATTAGTTAACTTTCCTAATAATATTGAAAGACTGCAAAGAGACCAGCTAATACTGCCTTCAAAATTAGGTTTGTGTCTTGCCAAAGTTGACAGTAGGAAGGACAGATTAGAAACATCCATGGATTTCCCTTAAATTAGATGTGGAACAGTACTTTGTTAAGATATTCTGTGTGTATCTATCTACTATGAACTCTTTAGAAAATAAATAAAACAAGATCCACAGCTTAAATGAAGTTACAACTGAGTTGCCTCTTCCCTTCCTGAAAAAGTGGTAAACGTGGTTTCTGCCTCTGTGTGGGTTTCTTTGTGGAAGTTGGAATGAATATCTACTAGAGATCTTTCAGAGAGTTTACGCTGCTAATCATTTATTACAAAAGTCCTTCCTCACTCCTCTACTTTCTGCATCCCGAGGCAGAGGATGCTTTTTCTCTTTTTACTTTGGTTGTCTGTCTGCTACAGTTACTAATATGTTTGTTGCATTAGTAATCCTCACATAAATTTCACCTCCTTAAAAGCAATCTCCTTCCTTTTCCTAAGTACTTAGCATTCTTTAGTGCAATACATCTTTCACAAGACCTCATACTCCGTATTCTTTTGTTGGTTACAACTATATATGATGCAAAGATCTAAACAGGCTAAAGAAATACATTTTCCTCCTGTCTAATTAATTAAACATCACCACCCCAAAACTCACAACTGATATTGTTACATTAAATTCAGAAACTGACTCTTTGCTTCTTTCTTTCATTCATTATCAAGAGATAACAAATGAAAACTATTCATGAGTAAACTGAAATTTTGTGAGGCCTTGTGTCTCTCAAGTAGAAGATTATCTTACAGTTAGCTTTATCAATACATCAAAGTCAAATAGATACTTATCATTGCTCTGAAAATTCAAAAGTTAACTGAAATGGTTTTGAGTTCTATTGCTATAAATATTTTTTAAAGTAATTATAACAATACTTACATTCTTAAGTAGATACTGTTGTAAAGGGGAATACAGGTTGTCAATGTAAAGCAGCACTTAAAAAAACAATCCAAGAAATAAATAGAAATGATCGCTAGTTATCATGCTTACTTAAACACAACACATTTGAATTGAGTCTTCAAATATTGCCTGAAATATGCACAAACTTCTTGATTGACTTTAAAATGATTACTGTTCATGCCTGATAATTTCTGACACTGGCCTTGAATCTCCAGTCAGATGCTCCTGCTTCTATGAATGAAGTGCAAAATCTTTGTAAAGGCCACGTCACAGATAAAGCCTAAATTGGTTTTAACTTCTCTTTTGTGAAACAAATAGTTTTGAGTAATATGAAATGGGTACAAAATTATCACTCAGGCTATGTTCAGCTTCTGAGAGCAATAATTATTTTTGTGATTGGTTAGACAGAACTTCAGGACAATGTTCTCCACCCTTGTCAAGCTTGTCCTCAACAATATGCTGACCTTGTAGACTGCTGAAATACCACAGGTTTCAAATTCTTGCAGTAAAATAGAGAATTGCAGTTCATTGCCCAAAAGAGGACAGATATGGAACATCTGGTGATGATTCAAAAATGAACGAAAATCTGATGCTTAATTCCTTGTGAGTTTGGTTTGAAAATTCCTTTTATTTATAGATGCACATAGGCCATTTAATTATGTTACTTGAACTTCAATATATACAAATCTTCATAGCTTCTTTACACGTCCTTAATATTTTTTTTACTATGTCCCCAATAATTTTGGGTTTATGTCCTCCATAACTTTTTTATGTCCTCCATAATTTTCCCCAAACTAAGTATACTTGGTCCACTTTTATTAGTTTAAGATTATAAAACCTGATGAAAACCTTGATGCTCCTAGGAGAAATCTAGGGAAACATCAGGGCTTTTTCCATGCAATCATTCATTAGGAAAGTCTTTCAACAATCTCTCTTGACTATACTGTATACAGCACAAGAAGAGGACACAGAGCTAACTTCTGCTTTCATATACAATAGAATACCTTCCCAAAAAGTGGAATATTTTCCATTGGGCACCATGCTAAGTAAAGGGAGAATAAGGCTCTACCTGTGTACGCAGACAATTTGCAAACAGTATGTCCACCTGGTTATTTGATGTGGGAAGGAGTAGTCTCATCTTAAGCAAGTGTTCTAAAAGAATATTAGCCTCTAAAGTGCTATTTTTTCAAACTTAATTATTTTGGTTAACTACAAAATATTTTGCTGGAGTGACAGCCTTTTGAGGTATACGTAGGTGTACACATTATTCCTTATATAAACTGCTTATATAGTTGAATTTATTATTTCTAGTTTAAAGAGATCACAAAGGGAATAAAAACCAAGTGGAAACCACACTGAAAGAAATCTATTGCTTAAGAACAGAGAACTGTAATATTTTGTGGATGTAGAAGCAAGGCAGATGTTGAAAAATTCCGGTAACGGATTATAATTAAACTCCCCAGAAACAGAATCAGAGAAACCTGCTGTCAATAGATGCTTAACTTAACAGCAATATTTAACTTGTAACACGACTGGAATGTTTTATAGGGCACATGTTAATTCTCATGTTAACAGGCTCTTGTTTATTTGCAGATAGGTTTTTTATGGAATTCATATATAAGACACCCTACTGTTTCTTCTTCTTCTTCGTTCTGTTTTCCTTTGGTTCATATAAGCCTCACTTATATCAGATTGTTGAAGTATGTACCCTGCATTTGTTCTTGAGTGAGTGGGTAAAGTTAGAAAAAGGGACTAGAAAGTCTCTACTTTCCATTATATAAAACTCCCTAAAAATATAATCCACTAATAAACAGGACAGACTACTTTAATTCAGTACACACTTTATTGTATGCTATATCATTAAATTTCTATTGTTTAACTCATGTTAGCTAAACAGTAGTTCAGTTTTAAAAAAATATATAAAGACAAAGAAGTCCCGCAGTAATCACAATCTAAATGTTACCCAGTTGACATTTTCTTGTGTTTGCTTGAGGACACATGTTTCAGATTGAAAAATATAGTGCTTACACACAAATGGCTCTGTAATTCTCATCAAACAAATAAAAGTAACTGAATAAAAGATAGAAGAGGAACATTTCATCATACAAAGAGTTCAACAAGAGAGCACTTTTCCAACTTCTTGAAGCTCTCAAGAGTGAAAGCACTCGAAGACTATGTTTATGCTTTATTTGTTCTAAAGGTACTCTTAGTGTCATTTTGGGATCAATGCTAATAAAGGCAATTGTTTGCAGCAAAGTGCTTTATTACATCTTACCCATCATTAATAGCAATTTCAGTATATTTCTCAAACTATACTCAGAACACATGTAAAACTCAGATGAAATGCAACTGAAAGCCAAATATTACCACAGTTCCTCAGGAAGGTTGTTCAGCAATAGCAAGGCAGACTATAATTAGAGAATGTCAAGTAGTTATTTGTAGAGGAAAAGTTCCAAGTCAATTATTTTCAAACAGTTTTCAGATTGTCCTTACTGAGAAGTTTTTCCAAATCAGTTAAGGTCAAAAAGAAGTTGGCACTTATATCCACACAACTTACTGGTAATTACGTGTTCCACACTTTTTTCTATAGAAATGTATGAGGGGGTTCTCCCCTAATTTTCCTTTTTAATAAAGGTCACTCCTTCCTTTAAGCATTTTTTTAAGGTCACTGTATTATTAATTGTAACATATGACTGACTTGGGAACTGAATCAAATAGTTTCTGCCATGAAATAGTAAAATCCAAACCAAAACAAAAAGCAAAGAACAAAGGAAAAAAAAGCTTAGAGTATATTCACAGTAACCTCTTCAGCAGGTAAGTTTTGTCTCTTCTTCCATTTTGAACTCTTCTTCCATTTATACTCTCCCTGCTTTCCCTGAGTTTTCTTCATTTTATATATTCATTAATTTATTTGCATGCTATCACAGTACTGTGGCTTATTGATACATATACAAGCATACATATATATTTTTAATAATTTCTTAAAAGCACCTGATAGATCTGGTCTACAGAGATAATTGTGAAAATCTGATAAATCTGTTCAACTGACTACATAAATTCATCTGTTTGTTAATGTTCAAACTGAGCTAAATTTCTGTTAAAGACATATAAGGCATGTTTTTCATTTTTCTAATATCTGTGTAAATTTCTCATTCTTGAAATTCAGCATTTCTGTTTTCACCACTGGATTTCAAAAATTGCCTCACAATAATAAATAAAAGTGTTTCTGATTTTTTAGGTTAATATTTCTAAAAGAGAAGAAACATCTAAGTTGTGTAATTTATAAAAAGTTTATTTAAAGAAACATGGCAAAGTTATTGAAGACAGATTTTCCTTTATAATGAAGAAAAGATAAATAAATTTGCTTTATTTTTATGCCTTTTAAAATGTATTAGGGAAAATTGAATCCCTCCTCTGAGCAATCCAAAAACAGAGCTGAGAAATATTACATTGACCTTTGCATTTTAATTCATTCTGAAGTTCAGTCATAGACTGCACATGTATTTAAAACTGAGTACTTCACTGTACTCCAGGTGAATGAAACAGAATCTATATTTATAGTCCTCATTGGATCCTGTATCTTAATCCATAAAAGGCTATGGAGTTAAGACTAAAGTTCTCTGAGAACTTCAGTATGTAGAAAGATATCAAATACAGTAATAAATGCAATTAGTTATAGACAAACAAATACAGAAAAGGAATTCTATGAGGTATATATCATAATATCTACTGTCAAAATAAAATGCTAATACAAAAAGTAAATTATAAACCTATAAAATAATTCTCTAAATGAAATGCTAATAAACATCTTTAAAACTAAAATTTTCAGCAAAAATCTATTTCATGTGAAATTAAATTTATACGGTTTTCCATGTAGCTTTTAAGAAGAAAAAACATAATCACAAAAAATAGAAATTGCATTTGATCCTCTTTTTCTGCATAATTACTTTCGAAGTTCAGCATTACTTATCTTCCTGATATCCTGTCAATACAAATGTACAACCTTTCCTCTTTCCTCTTTGCAGGAAGTGTTCATACAACAATATCTATATAAGCAAAAAGTGTGTGACTATATCTTCCCATTCCCTGACCAAGAAAATTGTTCCAAGTCATAAAAGAACAGTTTGCATATTTAGTAAATGGCATTCCTGCATAGCTGCCAATGGATATTTACAGTAAGCCCTTGATACTACTCTATCCTTACAAAATACTATATATTGATATTCAGAAAATAATAAATTAGTATAGGATTTTAAAAAAAATAGATTAATGTCCGATTCAGACTCATCTTCTCATAGAATAAATTAAGTTAAAAAAATTAAATCTTAACAGCGAATGGGATTTTATTTGCATTAAAAAATACACATTTGCCTTTACTTGTTAGGAGAGACTCCTACAAAAAGACTGCAAATTCTAAACTATGAACAAATGTAGCAAATTTGCATAGGTTGATAGATGGGCCATACTACTAGGGAGGTGTTTTAAAGTACATAGATAACATTTGTATTTGAGAAAGTCTCAAGGTTACAGATCAATGAAGACGACTTCATTAAGAAAAGTGCCACTACTTTCTTTCCCTTCTCCTGGCTCTTCTATAGATATCTGAGATACTTGTTCCTGGACATTGCTAGAAAGAGTTAGATGTGGACTTCTGGTCAAAGCCAGCAAACTCATTCTTGTATAAGACACACACACGGATTTGTCAACCAGATAGTATCTCTATATATTCACTAAGCATTATCTCACTTTATTTGTTTTTTATTTAAATTAAAGGCACAGAGTCATGGAAATGATAGTTTAAACAGACTTGTAGGGATCATTTAGCCCAGTATAAACAACGTCTATCCCTAGTGTTAGGTCAGGTCAATTATGTTTTTTCCTGGCCAAATCTTGACAGTTTTATGTTGTGGATTTTAAATAACTTTTCTGGAGACCCATGCGAGTCCTGCACAGATCCCATGGTGAATAATTTTTTTTAACAACTCAGCTGGTTCTCCCAAGTTACAAATTGTGGAACTGCATGAGTTTCTTTTTGCACTATGTATCATTACTATATAGTTTCTCATTAAAAATGCAAAAAGAACACACTGGACTCTCAGAAGAGTGTCTGCTACTATCTAATTACAATAAGTATTCAACATCTCTTTAGAAATTGAAGGTGAATCTTAAAGTTATAAGAGTGTTACAATCACACAATCACCCTATTAGGACAAAGCGCTGTCTTTTAATACATGTAGGGAAAATGACAGGTTTTATGCTTGGTACAACTCAGACAACTATTTTATATTAACGTCATTAAAAATAGAAATGCAATGACTCACTAAATGCAGGAATGTTTATTGAGTATCACATATGACGAAAGTGAATTGGATTCCTTTTGATTACATTCACTAGCAAGTGTTTTTTATTCATCAATATGCAAAATAAAATTAATTCATTAAGAATCTAAACTTAGTTTCTCTTAGACAACAGAGTAGGCAGTATCTTTCGATGGACTAGTGATTCCTAAAGTTTCATAAATATTTGATTCAGGGAAGAATAAAAGTACAGACTTAGGCTTATTGATGTTGATTTTGACATCTTTTCTCTCTTTCTTTCATAATCTGTTTCTCTTTTCCCTTGAATGTTCAGTCCTAATTGTACATTTATTGTAGCATAGAGAGGCAAGAATATGATCATAGATCACAAAAGGAGAAGAACCTACCTATGCTCACTTTGGAACCCTTTAAAACATCCTTTCTTCATCTGATATTGCAATAATCATGATATGATAATCAACTCAAAATCAAATGCCATGTGTTTTTTATTGTTGTAGACAGCCTCTTGCTACATAAATTTAATTTTTCAGCTGTGAAGTTTCCTTTTAGTACTTGTGTTCTTTGTAGAAGAAGATTAGAAAACTTAAGAATCCAGAGAATGAAAACATCTAGTAGTTTTGTGTGCTTACAAGATAAAAAAGGTAACAATGTAATAGCTCCCCTCTCACATCCTCTATTACTGACTTGACCAGTGTTATCTGAAAGAATAATGTAGAAATCAAACATGGCATGTCCTTCCTTGAAGTAATAGATTTACTTATACTGTTTGAAGTAGTCTTTTTTTACCTTTTCATGGTTTGGTTTCATTCTGTCACTTGTAACTGACGTGCCTAAGATTTCAAGGAAGGTCACACCAGGAGAGTGTCTATTCCAATCCTGCTCAGCACACTAGGCATGAAGAAAACAGTCATTTAATGCAACATGTAGAAAGCAGAAAATTAGACTGGATCTGTTTTCTCACAATTTCTTCTAAATTTGCTTATTTTCTTAACATGGTGAAAAAGGATTTGCAAAAAATATGACCTGCAAAATCCCTCATGTATTTTTCATTAGAAAATGCAACATTTCCAGTTAATAAGTTAACTTCTATGTCAAGTTCCTTAATTTTTTAAGTTTCAGTTGTCACACAAGTGAAGAACAAAAAAAAAAGTAATCAGGTATGATCCATGGAAATAATACAGACTGCTGTCATGCACTTGCTGAGATGTACCTCTTTTTTTTTTTAATTTATCTGTTAGGTTGTGCTGGGTTTCCTGAAATAGAGTTAATTTACTTCACAAAAATGTGAAGACTTCACAACAATGTGAGACTATAGTTTGATTTATACTGAAAATAGTGTCGATAATATAGGGATATTTTCATTATTGCTGAGTAGTGCTTATGCAGAGTCAAAGGCTTTTCTGCTTCTCATACAGACCCACTAACAAGGATGCTGGGGGTGCATAATATGTGGGGAACAAAATGTGTCCTTCTTCATGTCAGAAGAATGCAAAGGCATAGATTGTGCATGTCTGATCATAATTATGAATGTGTGAGGGGTTTTTTAATACATAATTAGGTCTTACAAAACTCTATTTCCTTCTAGAGGTACTTTTCACTCTCTTCCACTGCATATTTCCAGAAAAAGCACTGTTTCCTTTCAACTGGGAGATTAAATAACTTGTGAATGATCCAGTAATCATCTTCTCTTTATAATTCTTGGCTGAAATGAAAATGCAGAGGTCTTCACATCCTGCTAAATCCTACGACTTTCCAGTAGCATCAAACCAGGGTTACCACAATCTGTCCCCCTGGCCCCCACTATTGGTGTCCTCTCCTGGAGATCCTGCATGCTAGCAACTCTTATCCTGGTCTAAGGACCCTCATCACAAGGGCAACCTGAGGGAAAGATGGGAACAGGCAGGTTTCAGAGCAGTGCCAAAGAACTGGTGTGTTCTCCGTGTGTGTGTATTTTGTATTTTTATATAAACACACAGGTTGGGAGACTAAATACAAATGGGGAAATGTGGCACAAAGGGAACTGCATGCTGTTAGAACAGACTTATCTACCAAGTTTCAGGTCTGTTGAGGACAAGACTATACCTGGAAGGTGCAATGTCGTATATTCAAGTGCATAAGAAACTCGGAAGGGACACAGCCAGGACAGCAGACTCCAATTCAGTAAAGGGATATCCCACACCATTTAGCATCATGCTCAGTGTACAAAGCTGGAGGAAGAAGGAAGGAGGGTACATTTGGATTGATGATGTTTGTCTTTCCAAGTAACGGTTAGGCATGATGGTACTGCAATTGACCGGACATAACCCTAAACACCTGTCTGCTGATGGGCAGAAGTGAATGAGTTCCGTATTTTCACTTTACTTGTTTGTGTGGCTTTTGCTTTACTTACTAAATGGAGATTTTACCCTTTCAATTCTCCTCCATGTACCACCAGGAGTCAATGAGCAAGTGGCTGTGTTGTGATAAATTGCCAGCTGAGGTTAAACAATATTGCATTTACAATGTTCTTTACAAAGAACATCTAAAACTGCACAATTTATTTGTCTATTTCTGCCTCAATGTCTTTTCTATGCTCCAAGATCTCAGCTGTTCCATTACTTTTGTTTAAAATCATTCTTGATTTGTCAGTCATGCCCCTTTCTTACCTGTTTTAAATGCCTAGAAAACAGTGGGAAGTCATCTGGGATTTGAGAAATTAATTTAGAACTATTTTATTTTAGAAATCCAGCAGAAAAAAAATTGTATTTGTTTTCAGTCTTCACAGGTTAATTCTACCATTTAAGATGCAAGCTACTATGCAAATCTCGCATGCTTACTTACAGATAATGACCAAATTTGCAGAATTTCATTTAAAGCCTCCCTCCCTTCCTCTTCACTTGTGTACCTCTCATCCTCCTGTCCCTTGATGAGAGTGAGATTTTCTCCCTTGGGGCAAGATTTTAGCAGGTTAAAGTAAAAAAATTTAGAATAAAACATATGCTCAGAATATGAAAGACTGAAATAATACTGTCAAAACCAAAACAAGGTTGTATTAAAGTGTGCAGTAAGATAGACTCATTCTCACTTATGTGTTTCCTTGGCAACTCCCCTAACATGTGGGACCCCCTTGCAGTTTACATTGATGAAGATTCACAAACGCTCTACTACACCAGTCATCCTACTACATACATAAAAATGTCAAAATTCTGCATTTATTATTATACTTCTAATTAAAGATCTAGCTAAATATGTAAATATGTAATTCCCCTTCCCCCAAATTGCCTGGTAAGGGAAACAACAGATTCCTAGTACAGGATTTTGGTAAAAAAACAGGGCAAACAATTTTCATGCTTTTTGTTTTTTTCATTTTTTTCTAAATTATAAATAGTTAGCAGACCTGTAAGTCTGTGTGTAATCCAATTATCCTTTCTTATGTTTTGCTCAGGGAATAATTTATTCAAATCTAGGCATAAAATCATGTAAAATCTGTACCGGTTTTCAGTTTTGGTTTTGGTTGTCATGGGGTTTTTGTTGGTCTTTGGTTAGTTTTTTTGCTTTTTAGGGGTTTTTTGTTTTTTGTTTTGTTTTGGTTTTTTGTAACCAAAACTGACAGGATTTTGTGGTAGCACTTCTTTTCACATAAAAATTTTCTGTTATATATGATGTGTTTCTATTAAACATTCCGTGTGCCTTACATGCTATTATTTCCATATAAAATAAGACTGAAATTAAATAATGAAAAATAGAATCTAACATGGCTTCAATAACTTTCAAAAGTTATAGTCAGGCAGCCCATGAGACTCATCTCATAACTTCACAGACAATGGCAACAATTGTCACTAGACCTTATGAGGTGAAAGCACAGGGATATGGGGGCCTGAACCATAGACCAAGAAAGATTAAATGATCCTGACAGTTCAAAGGTAAGCAATACACCTTCTGAAATTCTATTAGGATTTTCTTAAACAAAATTAAACAAAAATTACTCAAAACAGATTTTTTATAAATGAAAGCACTAGGCTTTGGCAAGTAATATTTTAAAATGGCAACTTAAGACAAAATTCTGAACCTAATTCAGGTATGAACAGTGTCCTCTATTCTGTATTGTCATAGAGGCTAGTGTCTTCCTAACACTATAAGGGTCCGAACATAAAATACCTTATCCATTGTAATGAGTTCGTACTTAAACTGCTTTTAAATGAGCTTACTCTTTAACAAGGTCATGGAATTGCTGCAGTAGAGAAAGAGATTAACTAAAGATGTATGCTGGCTAACATTCCCAAGGTTGAAATCATCTGTCACAGGGAAGGTTGCTGGAGACAAGTGTGTTTTAGGTACTCTGTAAGAAGATTCCTTCTTAGGTGATTTGTAGCATTGTGGAGAATATCAAAAGAACATGAAACACATATATCTGAGCAACAGTGCTAGTAAGAATGACTTGCAATGTAATATTAAATTAGGAGATTATAAAACTTTAAATTATTTAGTTAGTGGTCTAAAAATATAGTGCTATAAAGAAGTTGTATTGATAATATATTTGTTATCTTAGGACACTCAGCTTTCCAAAGATAACACAGCAGAGTTTTTGTAATATTCCCGTTCTCCTTTCCTGCTTTGTATTAAGGGTCACAGATGATACAAAGAAGGGAAGAAGAATCCTAAGAATCCTAAGCACCACCATGAGAAAAGTCTTCTGTAATATGACTATTTTAATTAGTAAACTTATCACCTGCTTAACTTTTCTAACAGATACTGGCAATAGTAATCAACACCAAAGCAAAGACTTTATGTGTTTTTACTTCAAATAAAGTTGAAACAAGTCAGTGGTTTATACTCTTCTCTTAAATGGCTTTTCCCTGCTCCTCCCCAGCTGTTTCATTGTCTGCACTGTCATAAACTAGAGCTCTCAAGTTCACAGTACAACGTACTCTGTCAATTAAACTTCATGAACTTATTAGGAAACTAAATATTCATGAAAAAAGAGGCTCAGTCTCCTTCACACAAACTAGTTTAATACGTGAATTACTAATTCACCACTTAATTCATGAGATATCTAGTTCATAAATTCTCCCTTTCTTCTGGCTCGCACTTGGTAACTTCAATTTGTAACTAACTCACACAGTCATAAGGAAAAATAATCCTTTCTCTGTCAGGGTGCAGGTATCACCACTATTACACACACGAGTTTCAGCAGTCATGTTTGGTCTACTTCAGAAGTTTTTAGGTTAGCTTTTTGATATTCATATCATTATGGCTTCGAAAATTAGGTCTATGCTGTTCCCATAAATTCCTGAATTCTAAAGAAACTGCCTGACAATGAGTGCAAGGATGATAGCAGCAGGAGGCAGCAAGCTGAAGTCAATAACAGTTGCACAATGACCTTTAACCCCTCCTAATCTTCATGTCCTACCTACACGTCACTCTTGTATGGAGCTAATGGTGCTGGCTCCAGTGTGCATCAGGCTTTAGTGTGGGCTGGGTGTTCCCCAAAACCTGAACAGGTGCAGAATGATTAGTCACATAGAGTCATAGAATCATAGACTTGTTTGGTTGGAAAAGACCTTTGAGCTCATCAACTTGAACCATACCAGCCCACTCCTAAACCATGTTCCTAAACACTTAATCTGCCCTTCTTTTGAACACCCCCAGGGATGGGAACTCAACCATTTGACTGGGCAGTGTGTTGCAGTACCTGTGAGGCGCTTTCCTTCTGTTCACAAGCAACAGGTCCACTGGGGTGCTTTCTCTAGTTGATTCACTCACCAGTTGTTTCAGGAAGTTGTCTTTCACACACTCCAGGAACCTTCCAGGCTGTCTCCTCTCTGCTTTATTGTACTTCAAGGAGACAACTAGCAAACCAAGTCTTCCACGGGAACAAAGGAACAAGGACTAGTGATTGTGAGACTTCTCCCAGTTCCTTGAGGAATACCTCATCAGTCTCTTCTTCCTGGCTGGGTGGTCTGTAGCAGACTCGCACCACGATAGCAGCTTTATTAGGCACTCCACTGATTTTTACCCATAGGCATTCAACCTTGTCCCAAGGCCCTGAATTCTCTTTCAATTGCCCTCAGGTTTCTTGTAGGGGTTTCAGTACTGCCTGTTTGGAAAATCAGTAATGGATAAATAATCCATGGGCCTGATCAGAGTTGGAAATTTTCTTTCCACATCTCTAACTGAGATCCTAGGTAGGCAGCAGACTTCCCTATAAAATGGGTCCAGTCTACATATTGGGCCTCCTGTGCCCTTCAGGAGTGAGTTCCTTATGACAACTCATCTTTTCTGTTTTACAGATGACATTTTGATGGTTGGTTTAGGTTGTCTTAACTTAGGGTGTGTTTCTAGGCTGTTAGAACCATCATGAACTTTAAGTTTGATTCTACTTGCAGAGCTTTGTATAATTTGTGCAAGGGAACCTTGGCGGCTGAGGCTGACACAGGGAAGACACACCTGCTGCACTGGAGAGGAACCTGCTGCCTTTCCCCTCCATCTCCTAAATTACTCTGTTCAGCTGAATTGAGAGAGGATGGGGAGTCTTCTGTCACACAAAACATATCTACCTGTTTGGTCTGAGACAGGGAGCACAAGGTGTTGTTCCGGTATTCAATCTCCACACTCACTGAAGATCCTCAACCTGCTCACCACCTCCCTGAGTTCTGTCACCAAGTGGAGAAGTTCCTCCACCCAAGCACACTTTCCACAGATGAATTATCTGCTGGTGCTGATAACAGTGCTAGACAGGAGCACACTCTGCAGTGTAGCATCTGAGTGACAGCATGCACCCACCGGGGCTCTGTCAGGAAATCTGCATCAGTCATAGCCAGTGAAGAGGTTGTAGAGGCCTTAATTTTATGTCAAGTAGGCACCATGGTTCCCTGAATCTTCTAACTGAGGTCCAGCACCCTGCCTACATGCGTTCCCTGCATACCCTTGCCTGCTATCTTTGTCTGCATGAACTGCCTTGCAAATGGAATCACCAATTCATTTTAGGTCAGGTGGTAATTGAGACTACTTTTAATATTTTTTTGCAAGAGATTTAAGGACTCAGGTCTTCCTGATTTATACTATTGTCAATGAGTTAACTCTCTTACTCCTTTGTTTTGACTCAACTCTGAGTTATTTATATTTGAATATTTCTTGGATCTTTTCAATTATTACTCTCTAGGCAAATGTTCTTCCAGGAAGGTTTGTGGAAAAGGTTATTTGTTGCATTTATCCCTCCTTCTGCAACAATATGTAAGAAAGATGTAAAGTATCAAAAGACAATTTGTTCAAGGTTATGCCAAGAGATGTTCCTGTACCTAGTAGACACATGGGTCAAGTTTATATTTGCTGTGTAAGCATTAAAGCCAGAGTTGTTTTCCTATTGATTTGCATAAACATCGAACTATTTATTTGGGTCTAAGATCAAGAGATCAGCAGTGAGAAAGAGGTCACAAGGTTGATGCTATGTTTAGAGATCTGAATGACTCTAGGGACAGAAAGCTACTCTAAGCTGTATGCTAATATCACTAAGCCAGGGTGACATTTTATCAATCAAATCTGAAAACATACTTCAGTTGTATCTCTGCTATGTAAAGTACAAATGACTTGCAAATACTATCTACATAAACTGTATTTGACAAAGGATCAGTGTCTGTACTAATTTGCTATTGTAATTAAATTAATTTTCTTGAAAAAGGACAAATAGGCTTAACTTCATTATCCACAACATATCTGTAACATAATCCTGACAGTTTATTAACATACCTAAACACAACACTCTGCCTATAAAGACTTTGAATATACATAAATACAGGAAGCATGAGATGAAAAAGAAGATATTAAGCTAATGTGTAGGGTAAGGCTCTAATTGATAAACAGCCATGTTATGAGGCACTGCAGAACAAGCATAACAATGCTTAATAAACATTTTCTCTCTCTTTGTTTTTTTTTCTATCCCCACAGGCATACACTTTGCTATGATAGACTTCAAATAATTCCTTTGATTTTAATAACTTAATACTGAATTACTTCCATTCCTAACAGGGAATTTTGTTGCATGTGGTCTATGGTGTGTAATCATGGTTTTAGAGATGATGACATTGTCTCCAGGAACATATTGCAAATACCAAGTTTTTATTTCTTTCTATTGGAATTAGATACAAAAATCTTATATTTACATAAACTATATATTTATAAATATACGTTTATGCATAAAATTAAGTACAAAAATCCTTTAAATTTATATTAGCAATATAAAGAATTAATAAAAGTATTACATTGTATTTGTAAAAAATGCCAGAAACTCAGGAATTATTTCTGGTGAAGATATTTGCAGCCCTCTAAAGGAAAAGTCTCATTAGGACATATAATATTTTACTCTTCTCAATATAAAATTACACTTGCTTGTTAGCTAGTTTTTGTTAAAGTAAATGAATTATGAAAGTGTATTATGAATATATTATGAAAGAAATAAAATTTTACTCATATTACATAGTAGTAACAAGGCTAACAATTAAGCTATTTAGTTAGAGTTTTAAAATTAAATTAATAATAATGGGGACTTGGTGAGATGCATCCTAGAATACTGAGGGAATTGGCAGATGTGGTTACCAAGACACTCCCCATGATATTTGAAAGTCATGGCAGTCAGAAGTCCCTGGTGACTGTAAGAAGGGTAACGTGCCCATTTTAAAAAATGTCAGAAAAGGTGGCCCTGCAAACAAACAGCCTGTCAGCCTCACCTCCCTGCCTGGTAGGGTCATCAAACAGACTCTCCTAGAAGGAGGTGACCAGCATGGCTTCACCTAGGGCAAATCCTGTGTGACCAACTTAGTGGCTTTCTATGATGGCGAAACTGCAGCAATGGACACTCGTAAACCAGTGAACATGATCTCTCTAGACTTCTGTAAAGCCTTTGACACAGTCCCGCACAACATCTTCCTCTCTAAACTGGAGAGATATGGATTTGATTGGTGGATGGTATAGTGGATAAGAACCTGGATGGATGGTCTTATTCAGAGAGTAGTGGTCAGTGGAGATCTGACTAGTGGTGTCTCTTGGGACTCAGTACTGGGACCAGGGCTGTTTAATCTCTTCATCAATGACATTGACAGCGAGATTGAGTGCACCCTCAGCAAGTTTGCAGATGACAGCAAGCTGAGTGATGTTGTTGCCACACTGGAAGGACAGGATATCATCCAGAGGGACCCGGACAGGCTGGAGAAGTGTGCCTGTGTGAACCTCATGAGGCTCAACAAGGTCAAGTGTAAGGTCCTACACCTGGGTTGGGGCAATCCCCTATTTCAGTACATGATGGGGGATGATGTGATTGAGAACAACCCTGCAGAGAAGGACTTGGGAGTGCTAGACAATAAGAAACTCAACAAAAGCCAATAGTGTATGCTCACAGCCCAGAAGGCCAACCATATCCTGAGCTGCATCGAAAGAAGTGTGGCCAGCAGATTGAGGGAAGTGATTCTGCCCCTCTATTCCTCTTATGTGAGACCCCATCTGGAATACTGAGTCCAGCTCTAGAATTCTCTATATAAGAAAGATATGGAGTTGTTGGAACTGGTCCAGAGGAGAGCTACAAAGATGATCCGATGACTGCAGCACCTTCCCTATGAGGACAGGGTGAGACAGTAGGGGTTGTTCAGCCTGGAGAAGAGAAGGCTCTGAGGAGATCTTATAGTGACTTTCCAGTTCCTGAAAGGAACCTACAAGAAAGATGGAGAGTGGTTATTCATAAAAGCCTGTAGTGGTGACAGGATGAGAGGGAATGGATGTAGGCTGGAGAAAGGCAGGTTTAGACTAGATACTAGGAAGAATTTCTTCACCGTGAAGAACATGTTACCAAGGGGAGTTGTGAGTTGTTGATGCCCCATCCCTGGAGGTGTTTAACGCCAGGTTGGATGAGGCCTTGGGTAACATTATCTAGTGGGATGTCCCTGCCTATGGCAGGAAGATTTGAACTAGATCATCTTTAAGATCCCTTCCAGCCCTACCTATTCTATGATTCTATGATAATGATAATGGTGTGTGAACTGTGTTAAATCTCTTCTCCGTATGACTTGGACACATAAGGGCCAATAATTTAGTTGAAATATAGATAATTCTGATACAACCTTTTAGTTTGTAACTGTGATGCAACGTATTACAGTATATGGAAAAAATTAATTACACCTTGTGAAAGAGAATATATTTACTCTGAGGTAGTGGTGATTTAGCAAGAGTACAAACCAGCTTCTGGATTTTATTCATCAATTAGCATAGTCATTTGTGAAGTGATTGTGAAACATTTCCTGCATAATTTAACAGATCTGTAACGCAGCTCACACTATTTTCTTAAAGTTACATGACTGCAGAAATGTCATCTTTCTATCACATCTTTTACCAGCTGCAAAAAATATCACACTTCATTACGTGCAAAAGATTCTTATTGTGAAGGAACTCTGTAATCCTTAGTGGATTTTTATATTGTGCACTCCCTAAGAGAATCCTTTGAAGATCTTCAAGAACAATGCTGTTTCTCAATCTCTTTCAATATGCAATGTGATTATCTTCCTAAATAAAAACACGTAAAGTTAATTCTCAACACCACTAATACTAATACTACTTTTTGAATGAAATTACAGTTACTGACAACACTACACTGACTGTGCATTGTGCAGTATGCCATTCTGTTTCTACCTGCTTTCAGTGACACCAGATAGGACTTGTATTAGCTGAAGATGGTCTAATCTTTCTGGTTGTATTTCTTGGACTGTAAGAACAAGTACTTGAAAGCCTAAAGTAAACGTAAAGTTTTCCCCATTCTTTTTCCTTTTTTTTTAGGAGACAGACACTTCCATAAATGGTAAGATTTTTTTTTTTTCTTCTTTTGGATCACAGTAGAGAGGGAGAAATATTCATAACTTCTTCATATTGTCTCAACATTATCTGAGAAGAAAACTGTGATTTCAGTACTCTTATGGATTTGTGTATTAACTGCTGATTCCTTAAGGTATCTGTTTTGTACCTTGCTTTTAATTTTACACTTGAGTGCTGATTTAAAAGATGATTTGGATGATTTTAAATTCATAGTAAGAATGATGAGTTTCAGAAGCATTCAGTCCTTGTTCTTCCCTTGGTTTCATTTATAGTATTTTGTGCAGTCCTTTCTACAGCACTTTTAAATTATGTCATGTGATAACTGTATCCTGTGGCTCTGTGTTTTGCATATAAGACCTAAAAAAGATTTGTACAACATAAGTTCCTAGTATATTTGTGTCTTTCTAGTTGAGTACACATATTTCAAAGGAGCAAAATTTCAAGTTAGTTAAATTATCACTTAGTTGGCTTATCATTTCACACTACAGTCATACATATAAACTATATTATGAACTAGTCAATAGTACCCATCTGAAAATGTCTAGTGCATAAAGGGAACACAAAACCATTTTATTAAATCAGAAGACATTGAAAAGCACTTCCCAATGAACATAGATTGAAGAGAAAGACTCTGCTTTTTCACTGAGGGTAGGCTTACTTTATTTGCAGCTGTAAGGCAGCTCCTAATTTACAATCTATTGAAACTACTGAAAATATATAAGAAGAAAACCTTGATGTTCCTTAGAATTGTTCTCCATGTTATACTAAAGCAGTTGTTTAGAAGAACTGAGATAGCTTAAGAAATTTAGCAACCCAGCAATCAGCTGGCACTTAAGTTTGTGGAATTATTTGCCAAATTCTCTGCCAATGCAGCAGTGGGAAGGACTACCTAGAGTAAAAATCTCTGTGGGTTATTTTATTAGAGTTAAATCTCTGTGGCTAATTTTCATACTACAGTAACTTCACTGACATTTGAAAAATTATGTAACAAAGTAAGAAAGTAATGTGTCAAGTCCAAACTGGTATTCCAGTGTATTTTTTTTCTCCTTAAGTATTTACTGCAAAACCAAGAGAAGTTTCTCCTTGTAGAGAAAAAAAGAGGGATTCCTTGCTCCTGTGCTTCATGTTAATCAGCAGAAGTGATGTAATAAACCCCCTTTAGAGGAGATAAAGAATCTGTAAATCATGGTCTGTCAGTATATAAAAACAAATTTGAAGACATACACATGTATATTTTTAAGATCCTTTCCCTTCCTACATTGTACCAAACTGTTGCTTTGCTAAAGTATGTGAAAACAAGAATGATCTACAGAGGTGGTGGATATAATTTACAGATTCCTGCTGTCTGATGCAGTCATACCTTTTCAACAGATCCAGGATACCACAAAGTTTTCCCTGGTTATAGCAGTTGGGAGCCAAAGGAAGAAAAGAGGCACACTGACTTCAAGAAAAAAGATAAAGGCAGTAAGTCAGAAGGTAAGAACAAGTTTTATATTGTTTCCTTTCAATACAGAGTTTATCCCTGTGGATGTTTACTGAACCACTTGACAGAGCATTTCTATTTCCCAGAAAACAACTGGGAAAAAAATGTAGGAATTATTTTCTCTTCGCCCATTTTATTTCAACCATATTTTGTATCAGGGTTATGTTACCTTTAGCATAGATGAGAGGAGTTTTGTTTCAAGCTGGTGCAGGTCAGAGCAACAAACTGAGCAAATCACAGCATCGGAACAGTTTGTGTAGGAAGGGTGCATTCATTTGCAGCCTTCCCTGCCATAGGCAGTGACACCTTCCACTTGATTGGGTTGTTCAAAACCACATCCAACTCAACCTTGTGCTTCCTTGTGCTTCTCTGGGTAACCTGTTCTGGTACCTTACTACTTTCACAGTAAAAAATGTCAACCTAATGTCTAATCTGAATCTTTCTGCTTAAAACCATATAAAGTCAGGCTATGTTTCTCATCCTGTCACTTCACTCTCTGATAAAGGGTCCCTCTCTGTATTACTTTCTAGAGAGACCTTCTCTTTTGTTCAGCCTTCTCTTCTCCCTGCTGAACAACCTGGACTATTTCAGCTTGCCTTTATATGGGGGGTGCTTCAGCCCTCTCATTCTCTTTGTGACCATCATCTGGACTCATTGTGACAGATCCAAATCCTTCCTGGGCTAAAGACTCCAGAACTGAACATAGCTCTCCAAGTGAGATCTCATTAGAGCAGAGAAAAGTAGGAAAAACACCTCCTTTGACCTGCTAGAAGCCCCATAGTAGAAGACCACCAAGTTCATGAGACAATCCAATCTCAATTTTGATTGTACAATCAAATGTAAATTTTTTATGAAACAGAGGATGCTATCCTTTCATTTACTGTACTTGCAGACTAAAAGAGTCTACACAGTGTAATTAACAATATAATATTCATTAAATACTCTCCAGTTACTACAAACTGCCTTTAGATCACTAATTGCATTTGCATTAACCTAAGTTAAGTAAGTAGTCCCATAGCTCAGTTTTTAGTCTTTACCACCTTCTGGCCAAATAACTCAAGATTTCAGCACTCTGTGTTTCTGCAAACTAAAAAATTGTTTAAAAGAGGATCTGGTCAGTTTTTGTGGGATTTTTTTTTTTTTTTTTTTTCAGAAATATAATGTGGTTTCATTGAAACTATAGGCATCCAGGAGGCTGGAGATGAAAGAGCCAGACAAGTTAGAATTAAGCTTTCCTTTTATTGCAATAGCTGCTCTTTTAGTGCTTTGTCACCATTGTAAATTATTAATGTTTTACAACCTTTCAGATTAGCTTCTAGTCTCTTGAAAATAAAAAAAAAATATATCTTCTCACTTTGCAAAGATGATCTTAATAGCTAATGTTTAGCATTCTTTGAACAACAGGTATATCACAGAACAATCAGCTATTGTTTGTATTGAGTTACTTTGCTTTACTTAGCTTAGTCAATAGAGTTGAATTGCCAGTTGCTAAAGAATCTAATTTTTACTACACTTATGATAAATATTTAAGAGGAACTTCCTCTGTAGCATTTAAGTTACAAGTGCAAACACGCACACTAAAAAGCCTGTTTAGGCTTCTTTTGGTACTTTGGCATTTTGCATAGCTTAATGGTCCATTTTCAGAATAGCTCTCTGTTAATTGTTACATACTTTCAATATTTCATTAAACTAATAGTCTAAAATCATCTACTGTCACAATGAAGTCTCATACTCACTCCCCTTCTCTGCTTGCTCCATCCCTCCTTTGCATCCATTTTTCTGCTCAAAACATAACCTTTCTACTTTCCCTTATATTTATTAAGGGATGAGAAAAAAAGCTTAAATTTGAGTTCAGATAGATCTAATTGCAAAGACTGCAGAATGCTAGTTTTGAGGGTGAAAAGGACACAAATGGGGCATATAGTATAACAGAGGCACCTGTCATGTCCTAGAATAAATAAAATCACCTTTTACTACACCAAGTTCTAAGCATGCTTGCTAAAAGAAGGCAGAAAAAAAAAGAAGACGAAATTAGAAGTTACTACTAAACCCAAAAATATTACAACAGATATGGATTATTTCAGTGGTTTTGTTTTTTTTTTTCCCTGGTGCTGTGTTTGCAGAAGGCAGAAAGTCACAATGTTATATATAAATTTAGGCTCATTATACACCACTTCCTGTTACAAAAATTAATTTTTTTGATGAATGATATTGAGGCTCTGGAGCATGTCCAGAGAAGAGCTATGAAGTGGATGAAGTGGCTGGAGAGCAAGTCTTATGAGGAGTAACTGTGAGAGTTGGGGTTGTATAGCCTGGAGAAGAGAAGGCTGAGGCGAGACCTCATTGCTTTCTACAACTACCTGAAAGGAGATTGTGGAGAGTAGGGAGCTGGTCTCTTCTCCCTAGTGACAAGGAACAGGACAAGAGGGAATGGTCTCAAGCTCTGATAGGGGAGGTTAGGCTCGACATCAGGAAAAAAAATTCACAGAAAGGGTCATTGAGCACTGGAACAGGCTGCCCAGGGAGGTGGTTGACTTGCTTTCCCTGGACGTGGTTAAAAGATGGGTGGATGAGGTGTTGAGGGGCATGGTTTAGTGATTGATGGCAATGGTTGGACTTGATGATCCATTGGGTCATTTCCAACCTAATGATTCTATGATTTTGTGATGATATTTCAATATATACGCATATGATGATACCAAATGCCCCCCTCAGTTCTCAATCCAAAATATTCTATTATATTACAGTCCTCCTCTACTTCTTCCACTACCATTGCTCCTTGCAGCTGAATCAAATCAAAGCAAGCAATACTGAAAGTCCTCACTGCAGTCACATATTTAAAGTTTTCAAACTGTTTTGTCAGTAAGTATCTACATTCATGCTAACAATATCTATCACCACACACTGTAATTTACTAAAATAAACCAAATCCCAAATTTAAAATGGATGCATATTTGATTTCTTAATGATTAAATGCATTTATTCTATGTTAGTGTGAAATCTCAACTATAAAATGAATAAAAAAGTTTTCAAATTTGTTCAGTGTTAAAAGTCTTTAAGTATGTATGCACATATATATATTGGAGAGTAAAGATGCCTCTTGAGCCTTAATGGTGAGAATTTATATGAGCTACACTTTAAACACCAGCTGTGTAATCAAGATCACTACTATATTTCTTTTCATAGTGGTTGGCCATATATTTCCTTTCTAGGCTTGCATGTTATTCTGTTGTCTTTCAATCTGTTAACATGCATACTAAAACGATAGGGCATGTTTTTCATTACACTATCAAATGTATTGATACTGATTTTCAGTAAATATCATTCTGAATTCAGACACCTCATGCAAAGATAACTCATAATTCTAAGTCTTTAGAAATAGAAGTGCTCTGGTAGTGCTGTCTTTAAATTGACAGTCAAATGGGTTTTCCTAGTCTCTTGAGATCTAATTAGACTTTCAGTGTTTTATGTGCCATTCCTAAGGGGATGGGAACTACATAGCATCTTCAATTTATACCACTCGTGTTGATGTTCTTCTGTTTCAGAAATAGTTTTGACATAATTAGGATTACCATTCCCTCTATAAAAAAAAATCTTTACTTTTATGTTGTTTATATGAGTTGATGCAACCATGTTTTCTAATGCACAATGTACTGATGCTTTGCTACACCTGCATATATTAAGAAGACACCAGAGAAAAGCACATAGAATGAAAACATATCAGTTTTTAAAACTTATCTCAGGATACTAAAAAAAAATCCGTCAACTAGAAAGAATTAGGTTGAGAGTTGTAAAGAATATTTAAAGAGGCAAGTTTCATTAGCATTCTGTATGTTTGTTTATTTTTCTTCTTTTTCTGTTAAGAGTTTTGAATGTGATTTTCTTGAACAATTTATCATACTACTTGGATGTCTCCAAAACACAAAACATATGCAAATGACACAATAACGCTTGCTTCCCAACTCATAGGCATATTGTGCTCAGTTTTGTGATGTACAAGAGAAATAATAAAAAAAAAAAGAATAAAATGATGTATCACCAACAACGAACTAGGAGAGGAAAAGGAATGCATGGACTTCGTAATGTCAAAACTGAGATTCATTAATTATATAGAGAAAAATCAATTTAATAACAAGAACAGACACATTAAATCCACCGTGATATTTTGTAAGAGATGACTAGTTACCTTAAAAAGTGAAAAGAATTGTTCTTTCTTTCTTTTTTTTTGCAGTTATTATTTTACTTACCTGACAGGTATGGATAGAGTGAGGGTTACTTAGTCAAAACTTGTGGGCAAAAAGCAAAAAATTACTGCATATATATAGACATTTTATAGGCAGCTTCTGAGCATAATTAAGGCTTGTGTACTTTCAAAATCAGGACTGCTCCTACAATGAAATAACTCCATGATTAACTAAGGAAGAGTGAAAAGCAGTATTCTGATTTCATTTTCTTTTTTTTCCTCAGAATACTGCAATATTTGCAATGGGTAAATACAACTGCATGGAAGATATCTTTTTGTACACAAAGGAGCTTTGTATATTCCTTAATAACTTCTATGGAGGCCTTATTTAGCATGCTTCTAGATGGATTTCGTTAGAAAGACTGGTACATAGAGGTTGACATCTTTTATAAATTTCATGCAACCCGTTGTTTGAAGGCTACTTAAGTACCCTCAGAAAGTGTCAACAGCACCTTGCTTACATCAGACAGTAGTATGATATAACAAAAAATGTATCTCTTTTTCTAGTATTACTACCTCTTCCTAATGCCTGCCTCATCAAATCAAAATACAGTATTCAGAACCATGAGGACAGTGAGCCATTTTGAACTAGACTGTTTGTATACCAGTATGACTAATCATAGACTGAGACCCTTATACAGCTTTTTTGAAATGCCTTTTGCCTCAAAGCTGAGACTCTAAGTTGCATCTGACTGGGACTTCTGTCTCCTTGGAATTTGTAGACACACTAATACAAATATACCTGATTATACAATGAGCAACAGCTGAAGTTCAGATTGACAGGGAGGGAATACCTAAACAGTAGAAACTCAACAGACTGGAAGTCTGAGAAAACATATTTCTCTAGGAAATGAACAACACCAAAAGTTTCTGTGAAAATCCTCTAGATCAATTGCACAATAGAAAATTATGATATGACTCTAACTGAATATCTTAGCTTTTTAGAATACTCCAATTTATTTCCGTTTCTTCTACTGTTTTCTCAGAAATAAGGCTCAGCAGAAGAAAGGGGGGGAAATATCATGGAAACATTTCCCCTGAAGCAAACATCAGGCTCTTTAAGATAAAAAGAGTGAGAAAATTAGAGAGACAGATATTTAAACCATATGAACAAGACTGACCATTGGGCTGTGTACATTTAATTTTATTTGTCTTTGCCTAGAGCAATTTTTTTTTTTCTAATGGAGAATACAGTGGGATTTTTTTTTCCATAGATTTAAGGTAGATTTTTGGTTTGGTGGTTTTTGTTCTTGTTTGTTTGTTTGTTTGTTTTTAATAGCCATATGTTAAGAGCTGCAGAGAGCTTAAGGTTTTTAAGGCATATAAGAATTCTTTTATATTTATTGAGCATAATCCCATATTCCATTCCAATATTCAGCCTACCTGGTTGATCTGGTAATTCAGAATACTGTTGACTTCTAGCCAATTAATTGATAAAACAGTATTTTCAGTCTTTTTGTCATAACTCTCAATTAAAGTTTCTTTAAAACTGATTAATCTCAACCAAATATATTAACTTTAACAAGAGAAAAATTTTGTGTTAGTATTTTTTCTCAATTAGTTAAATACAATCGTAGCTATCAACTTCTACACAATAAATGCTTCTTTAAATCCCTTATTTAAATAAAATTACAACAGAATATTTTCTTAATCTCGATATTTATTCTCCTTTTTTTTACAAATAAAAAATTTTTGTAATTGGAGGAAAGTGTAAATTTTGGTTTCATTATTAACACTGAGGATTCATAGCCCAAGATGTGAGAAATTCTCTGAAGACAGGTAGCAAGACCAGCAGTTCAGGAAGCCAAATCATCAAAAAACTCAGACTTAGCAAACATGACATACTGGGTAGTATACAGTAATGGGGCTGCTTAAACCATAATTTCTAGTGTGGCATAATGGACTTGATGTGAAACCTTTAGACAGAAGAGGAGGTTGTTCATATCCACTTCTCCTGGCTACTCACTCATCACTTCTCCTATGCTCAAAGCTAAAAGCTGTCTTTACTCTGGACACCAAATCCAATACTGTGTCACTATGACACTACTAGAGACAACGAAGGACATGTACTGCTTGGTCCCACCAGACAATCTAGTTGTAGGTATTTGAACTGTATGGAAAAAACCCCAGGTTTGTGAGCCACATTCTTTGGTTCTTAAATTCACTGAGTAGATGTCTTTATAGTATGTAATTAACAATCTCAATTTAGTTATAAAGGTTACTGTGGGCAACAAGAGGTGTTTTGCCAGAAAATACTTTGACTGCACTCCTCAGGATCTATCCCCGGCATAAAAGAACAAGGAAAGTAAGATTAGACATAACGTATTTCAGATAACATCAGGTCTGGTCTTTGTCATTTTATGATGTGTTTTCTGTCACTGTTGCCAAAATTATTTCACATAAAACATACATATATTCTGTTGTACCTGATACATCATTACTAGAAAACTGTCAGTCTTTTTCCATAACATGTAAGTGAACATAACAATATTACAATAAATGCACTGCAGGTCAGTAAGTGCAGTGACAACTTGTCAAGCCTGAGTCAGCTTCTGTGTTGACTAATAAGTACCTTATTGTAGTTCTTCACTCTGAACACAAGAATTCTTGTTGCTGATAATGCTGCCCTTGCTCTGAAATACTTCAAACAAGGAAGTATTTGTGCATATGACAACTAGTCCAATTATTTATTATTCTTAAAAAAAGGTCACAGAAATAATTTTCCTTCCATGTTTCTCTTATTCTTCCTCTCTGTCTCTCACTCTTAACAAGTAACTGGAGGAACTATTGCCAAAAATTCTGAAATAGTGTGCTAGACTTATTTTTATGTGTAGCTACAGGTATTTTTGTTGCAGGCAGCCAAAGCCAAAAGCAAGAAGAAAACAGTCACTAGAATGACATTACCTGTTTGATCCAACAGTGTTTTCTGGCAAAGATGTTCACTAATTAATATGACAGAATAAAAATGGAATATTTGGTTCTCTTTTTATTCTCTGTAGCATCACATTTTTCTCTTAGAGCATGTTTTACTACTGTTGATATCAAAGGCATACTGCAGTTCATTTCAGTCAAAATACAACTGGAATCATTATATAATAATAAAAAGCATGAAAGTGCCCCCCAAAAGAAAAAAATAACAGTTTAATCTGTTACAGGTGGGACTGGAATTTTGGTCCCCTGATAAATTTTATATCCATTTTAGGAAGTGAAAACATCTGCTATCAAATGTAGTGCAATAAAGACTCTCTGGAATAATGCATTTCATTTCACATCTCCATGAACTTGAAGAACAACCTAAGATACTGTGTCTTAAATGGAAACAATAGCGAGATTTCCTTGGAAACACAATCCTGATCCCAGCTGAAATGTTAATAATTTTAAATAGCCTGCAATTCTAACACCAAGTTTTTGCTAATTTGAGAAAGTTACATTCCTGATTTGAGAAAGTACTCAATTTGCTGCATAGGAAGTATAAAGATTTACACATTCCAAATTATTAAATGGAATTAATTTTATGGGAGTTACCTTATTATACTAAAAAGTAGTATCTATTTAATCATTCAAGTGTATTTTAATGACAGAAAACCAAACAGAATGATACATTGAATTTGTTGTGCTGGAATTTGAAGAAGGCCATATCTATTCTCAACTTTAGGAGCAGAGTTCAGACTAGATCACCCAATTAATAAGATAAAAGGAATGAAACTGGCATAAGCCCCATAAGAAAAAGGAAGAAGGCAGAAAGGACAGATAGTTCATAAAAAAACTTAACCTCATTTATGCTCATCTGCACTGCTGTCACAGAAATTACCTTTAAAGCATGCTAGAGAGGAGGAAAAAACATTACATGTCACCAAACTGCACCTTGAGAAAATGATGAAACTGAGACAGAAAGTCCACAGTATCCTAATTGTTTGTTACACATATTGCAGCTGACAAAACCAAACTTCACCAGGTCCTTATAGACAATTTATACAAATTACTTGTTGATTAAGTTTGTTTAGTAAGGATTAAATCAGCTGATAGCAAAAATGAGAGCTCCCAAGTAAAAATTCTGATCAGAGTTGGCCAATGAAAATTTTTTCTATTGATTTCTAATAGCAAGATTTCTTTCCCCAAATGATTATCCAATATCCTAATACAGAATTTGAAATTAGGAGTAGTTTTAAAATTATTGTTAATTTCTGTATCTTAGCTAAAGTGATAAAAATACCACTAATCAGATTGCAACATGGTGTAACTAAAAGTACTATACTAAATTCTTTCTCCATTCAAAAAGTCATTGCAAACAATGTATTGCGTTGAATCCATTTTCTTACATAACATCCTCCAGAACATCCAAGAGAGTTACAGCTAAGAACGAGCATTAATAATACCAGCAAAGTTACACACAAACTAGCTGAATGTTAATTTTCATGGATGATTGGATAACCCAAAAATGATGGAGTGTGATCATTAAAATGGTTAAAAACATTGCATTTCCTGATATAAATTATTTATGATACAAGATCGGTAAAGGGTTTAAGAAACTTCCTACAATATACTGTCACAAGTGTACTATTTGAACTAAAAACAAATTCTTTGTGAAGATTTATTGACAGCAACTTGATCTTCTAATCCATATTTTCTCAAGCTAATGAGCAGGTGAAATAATTAATAGACCAAACTTCAGTGTAATTTAAAATACAGGTGTTTCATCATCACTACTGTTATATAGAAAGTAGTATTTCTTGTTATAGAAAATGAGGACAAGGACAACTGCACCAGTCTGAAGATGTAACAACACGTATCTTACTATTTTTTAAATACAGTCAAAATCACTGCATTCAACTCACTGGTAGCCAAAACTCTACTGTCTATTTATTTCAAGTTTAACCTCACTTGGAATTACCTTTTTTACTAACTTATCTTGAAAAATTCCACAGGTAAAACCAGAATAGCTTAATAGGAACCTTGCTTCACTGCTCATTGCAAATGTTAAAGGACTCGTCTATATTAAAACTGAAAAATCAACAGTCAAGAGTTAATAGCTCATTAAATAACTCCCTGTGGTTTTTTTTTCAGTGCTGAGAAATAACCACGTACCTTGTTGTTCTAAAAGTATCACTGTGTGAAAATAACTCTAGTAGTATGACTCAAATCATAATGTTGTCTATTATTTAATATCATACAAAATTATATATGCATTGAAATGGTTTCAGAGCCACTAGACATGAATCAGTTTGAATTACCTCTACTCTGGTATAAAACAATACAACAGAAATAACCCATTAATCATTATTTGGACAATGGTATTTCAGAGATAAATTAGATGAAATGTGCAGAGTAGTTAGATACATTAAGTAACTTCAGTATTTCTTATCTGCAATGCCTTAAGTTTAGAAGATCTGGGATTTACCTTTTCTTTTAAGAAAATAATATACACAATCCAATGTTATTCTAAAATCCTTTCATCCTGTGAAAGAATGCTAAAATTCTCAAGCAATGATTGCATTGATAGAACTACTTTATAATTGATTCTCTTTTTGGAATTCAGCTATTCAGTTTCTTCAGCCAAGAGTAAAAGTGTGATGTGCACTGTAACTTTATTGACAATAGCTATGGTCCTCTGACCTACTCTGCAGTCAAAGCAGTAGTAACATCAGTCAGCTAGGTACCTTCGCCTTTCAGGTCACAGAGAAATTAAGCCCTTAACTTTTGCTCTTACAAGACTTTTTTTTTCCCAAATCTTGGCTTAGCAAAACCTCAGGTCCATCAATAGAATGTCCATGCGTACAATTACTCAATATTCAGACTGGATGAACATCGGCCTTTCTGACTCAGTAACATCCTTTCCTACACAAATGTCTTCTTATTTCCTGTGCTATCAGAGGTAGAGTTCATTCATCTGCTCTTTCAGAAACTTTCTTCTCATTTAAACACAGAACAAGTTCAATTACCCCTCCAAACTTTAATACTTTCATTTTAGCTTTAGTTTCTAAACTCAATAATTTACTCTCCTCCTTGTTCTACCCCTGTAGTATATGCCAGTAAGCAAAGGTTTGACCTTGACTATGCAGTAATTAGACTATGGTAATAATGTATCTTAGTCCTTAAATGATTTCCTAGCACTAAATATTCAGTGAGATTTTGTTAGACAGATATACAGACATGTAAAAATTCTCTAAATTTACACCTAATAAAATGTCTACTAACACAGATAAATTTCTCCGTGGAGTATCAGCTAAGTTAAAAGAAGTCCTGGATTGAAATAGAGACTTACACATTTATTAGTAGGCTGCTCAAATACTGGGCCTTACTGAAGAGAAATGCATCAACACATTTATTTAATAAATAAAATGAGCCTTCTACTTAACTCGATAGTAATTATTTGGGAAATTTATATGCTTCTGTCAGGAGATACTGTTTCAAGAAAATTAATAGACCATCTACGTCTAGCTGGCTCATATGTAACTGTTAGGAACTGGCATTGCTTCAGCAAACAGGTACCATTACATTGATTGCCTTTGACATGTGTGGCTTGTGGATTAAATAGGAAAATTAACTAAAGGATTCAATAGGGAGCTTGATACAGTATGCAACATGACTGTTCTTACTTGTATTTTCACCTCTTTTCTGGCTTTTTTGGATTGCAAATACAGAAACACTTGTATCTACTGGCAAACTTGTGTCTACTGACTAAAATTTTTCAGTAAGCAGGAAATATCTGTTTCCTTACCTCTCTGAGTTTTATCACTAAGTTATTTTCTGTTATAAGCCACATTTTTTTCTGTTTTTCTACTATGGGGTTGTATCATAAACTCAATAAATATTACTCTGTCTAACCATTTTCAACATCTTGTTGATTATTTTTCATAGTGACAAACATAAAGCAAGACATTGGACATTTTATTTTTGTGAAATATTACAGTGGAATATCAGAGGGAAATTCTTCAGAGTAGATACATGCTTTCCAATCATAAGAATAGTTAAAGTAGATTGCAGTTTTATCCACAAATCTCTTTCATTGTTCCGTAAAACCATTGGCTGGAGACGTTTAACACTTTTACAAAAAGGATCTAAGAAAAGTTACACAAATATGACTGATGTTGTCACGCTAAGACACTGTAATTTTATGTTTGTTTCCATCAAGAAATTTAACTATTCTTGGCTAAGCCAATCATTGAGAATCTGCAGAGCAGTATATCACTTAAGTATCTAATTATATTTTATAAATAAATCACTCTGTGGAATGTGTGTCTTCTACTTACTGCCTGGTCACATGGTATATTGTTATTATGTAAGGATTTTTTCATTTCTGTACCTCAGTAGTTACATAGGCAAGGGAGTGATGCATCATTAGCTTTGCATTATTTACATAATCAGTTTTAAGAATTATTTATGAAGTGGAACAGGAACACATTATGTTTTAACTGATCTATACCACAGATAAGGTAATTCATTTCTGAGAATCTCAGAGCACTCAGCAAAGTCAACACTTCATAAAAACTATCTTGTATAGAGAAAAAAAAAATGTAAACTTACTATTTCTAAAGTTGAATGGAAAAAAAGAGTTAATTCTCATGCAGCTGTGACAGACTAGAGACACAAGAATAGTTGGAGAGAATATGTGTTACTTGAATAATTTGGTATAGTTAAAAAAAATGGATAACATTTTTTTCCTCACAAGCCTTCCTCAGTTCTGAAATAGAATCTGTAAACCTAAAGTTCAAGGCAAGTTAAGGTCAAGAGGGTAGGAGTTACATTAGAGACGGAGCAAATGAATGTCTGTTGGTAGCTTGTGGAACTAACTGAAAAAAAAAAAGAGTAAGAACTTAAAGATGATGTTAGTGGTTGTCTCACAGGCTATGGACAGGAAAACAGAATATTTTTAATAAAACAGCTTCTATGGAGAAAAGCTGAGGGAAAATAATGTGTGATAAAAGCAAAAATGGAGAGACTGTTGTGGTATAAAAGATCTTTAACATAGTATAAAACCAAAAATCTCTACAGAACACATGTATTAAGCTTGTGAAATGAGTGATAAAGGTATAATATCTATTAAATAGAAGTTATTTGAAGAGTGAACATAAACTCTGTGCTAAAGCAGTTAATTTCTTCAGTTGCTCTCAAATTCTTAACTGCTTTTCTCTCCATATGTAGCCATGGTTTCGGACAAACTTAATTTCAGGGACTGCACACAAAGGGAAGGCAAATTAAATTTCACTATCATGATTTTATACGTTGAAAATAGCCTTAAAATGTTATTACGTTAGGTTTTGTATAAAATGTGTCTATATGCACTCAAGACAATTCACATCATAGTAGAGATACCATCAGCTTCGTGCCGTCAAAATGGCACTTCACTAAACTGCTACACAGCAGTTTATCATTGTTTTATTGCACTGTTTCTACTAGCTGAAAACTGCTACAGCTTAGGGCACCACAAAATTTTAAGCGCAAAGGCAGTAAAACAAGAGGTCAGCTAACAGGTTGATCACATAAGCACAAATGAACTCACCTTTCTTATATTGCACAGCATGTAGGTAAGGATCTAATCCCAGAATGTCTAACACTCAAATCTGAGAGTATTTATCGATGGAGTTCAGTAAGTCCTATTATTTTTTCATGTTTTGGTGTTGATGCAGTCTTGAAAAGAGGGGAATGTAATGTTGATTCCATGTCTATTTTAGATTCAGCTAAATACTTCAAGAAGAAAACCACACTTTTGTATTTAAGTAAGTTCATTGTAATAATCCTTCTTGTGGTGAGGGGCCCAGAACTGAACACAGGATTCAAGGACCAGTCTCACCAGTGTTGAGTACAGAGGGAGAATAACCTCCATTGGACCTGCTGGTCACACCATTTCTGATACAAGCCAGGACGCCATTGGCCTTCTTGGTCACCTAGGCACACTGCTGGCACATGGTCAGTCGGTTGTCAACCAACATCCCCATGTCCCTCTCCTCCTGGCAGCTTTCTAGCCAGACTCCTCTCTATCTGTAGCTCTGCATAGGGTTGTTGTGCCCCAAGTGCAGGACCCGGCATTTGGCCTTGTTAAAACTCATCCCATTAGACTTAGCCCAGTGGTCCAGCCTGTTCAGATCTCTTTTCAGAGCCTCCCTACCCTCCTGCATATCCACACTTCCACTCAGCTTAGTGTCGTCTGCAAACTTGCTAAGGTTATACTCAATGCCTTCATCCAGGTCATTGATGAAGACATTGAACAGGGTTGGATCGAGTACTGAGCCGTGGGGAACCCCACTTGTAACTGGCCTCCAGCTGGATTTAACACCATTTACCACCACTCTCTGGGCCCGACCATCCAACCAGTTTTCTACCCAGAAATATGTGTGCCTGTCCAGGTCAGAGGTGACAGTTTCTGTAGCAGAATGATGTGAGAAACTGTGTCAAAGGCTTTTAGAAATAAAGAAACTGAAAATATTTAGTATATCATTTTCTACTGCTTTTACACATTTTGTTGTGTTTTACATTAAGAGATAGACTTATATCTATTAAAAAATACCACTTCATCAAAATCGAATAATAGAAATACAGCATCTTCATAGTATTACTTTGTAAACATATTTTATTGCTGTTTCTCAAAGAGTCACTTATTTTCCATCTTTGTTCAACTGTACCAGAAATAATTACAAAACTTTCTTTTTTAAAGATGTCAGCATATAGAATCAGTCTATGTTTTAGAAGCAAAAATTAGACTTTTTCCTTCTAGTAGTTGCGATTAAAGCAAACATTCAGAAAATTAGCTTTGTGTCAGACATGGTGACTCACAATTTTGTCATGAAGCTACAGGGATATTCCTGAATAAGAAAACAGGACAGCTAACAGGACTACTGAAACTACAAATAGCACTAATAAAAGAAATGGACAATTCTTATCTTACGTGGCACTGAATTATTATTTATTCTAATTCTATCTAACCTTTAAAATGAAAATCAGCAATAGTTAGTATAATAGAATGGACCATTAGGGGGAAGCCGTAGCTACCAGATTTACTTTCTTCCTCTACCCAACTTTCCAAAACACTGTCATATTATATCATAATGATTGGAGTGAGATTTTAAGTTTTATTACTTAATAAATAAAGAAGGAAGAAAATATAAGACAAGTGGAGCAATCTCAATCAGTTTTCATACTGAAAGCTATATGGTAATTTTGAGAAATATTTACTGCAGAAAATATTTTTAGGCATTTTCCATGGATAAAGGAGAAAAATATGACAAAAGAGGTGGATATTTTGCACCAACGAGTAATATAAAACTGTTACTTAGAAATCACAGAACTGCTGTAAATGTGCTGCTATATGTAAATATGCAGAGATATCAAATTTCATAATTGGATTTCTATCCATTTAAAAAGGCACTTGAATAAGATTTTGATTAAAACATAAGGAGAATTTCAATCATGAGAAAAAGACATTAGGTATACAGAGAGATAAAGATCTCTGGTTAGAAATCACATCTATAAGGAGACAATTTGTTGAACCATCCAAAACACAAATGGAAATTCTGTTTGATAGACTATCTTAGATGTCTTTGAAGATAGTGTAAGACACTAGGAAGCTTTGCTGAGCAACTCCAAAGTAGAAAATCAGTAATGGGCTAATGTGTTTTTTAACATTAGACTCTCTTCAACAAACATCTATCATTGGAGAATGCATGAGCTAGAAGAATAGCACTAGAACACAGCTTCAGAGAGATCTTTGTTTTCTGAGCATTAGCAAGTAAACTGGTGGAAAAGAAGTTAACCAACAAACTGAAGTAGTTCATAGTGAAACCTCTACAACTACATTCTGTGAGGTTCTACAACTTCACTTCAAACCACATCTAGTTTAGTCATTTTCTTACCATGTTTTTGTTCAAGAGATATTCAGGTGTCACTCTCTGGTTCTGATTATATCTTCTGCAGTTTAAAGTGGAGATTATTTTGCAAGCATTAGATTTACCATTTCCATTTTATTTTCTCAAAAAGGACTTTATTTCAGAAGGACCAAAACCACTTTGTGACCAATGTACAATGAAGGAGACAATAATGGTACCACATTAAATCTAATTAAAAAGAATATAGACTCACATAAAATAAGTACTTCATTTTTATTTGTCAATTAAGTGTAAAACTCTGCTGAGGGAATAGATTAGAACAAAATCAATGTACTTATGCTCTTATTTAAAAATCTTATTTTAAGACACTGGTCAAAGGTGCAGATAAAACAGAGTAAATCAGCTGCCTAAAGACAAATAAATATAGTGTGACTGTTAGTTGTAGGCAATGGTGTCTATCTCCTAGGCTAAGACTCTAGAGAAAGTGCTGTATTTCCACCAAAGATAGAGGCAGGAGGTCAGCTATGCAAATGGATTCATCAGTGTAGTAAGAACAGACAAATTAATGTGAAAGACACATTGATGACAATAATATGTTGTTCAGTAGTTCTGAATGGAAGCTTCTGAGTTGCCCTTTTCACGTGGTGTACTACCATACTGAAACAGATATCTTCAAAAAAACAATTTACTCAAGAGACTGCACTTTTATCAACAACAACAAAAGAACACTGCTTGGGCAGCTTTGGTAAACAGTAATTCAGCTCTGGGCATGAAGGCAGCTGTGTAGTAATAGGAGCAGTGAAGAGCATGTATGAAAGAAGGAAACGGAAATTCAGCCCTATTCTTATGAAGCAGTGCTCAGATGCTTAGAAATCTTGTTGTCACAAATCCCAAACCACTCTTTTTCAGGGAACCATGTTTCTGTAAATCCTCACTGATTATCTTTCATTACTCATGTGTAATTTTTCTTTTGCTTTTTCTATATATTAATCAGTCTCCAATCTTTTTCACCATGTCTTGATCACAGATGTTCTAATCATTATCCAGTCACAATCCTACTTCCTTTCTTTCTGCAATTTGCCTTATTCAGCTTCAAGGCATAACTTTTCCTATGTAATCATGCTTGGCTTAACTGTTGTCCTATTTATCAGTTAAGATTTTGTACATCACTCTCAATAATGTGCAAAGAAAAACTTACATCTCTTTTGGTTAACCAAACTAATTTAGTTAGACAAAGACAAAGGTTTTTTGATTTGAAAATACCTCCTGACATGCAAAATTTCTGTACAAAATCCAAGATGGAAAAAAAAAATATTTTCCAGCTCTTTATGAAAAAATTTAAATGCTTTGCATAAAAACTTAAATACAAAAAACCCCAAATCTAATTTTCCATATAAATATTCCCATATCAAAGGATAAGTATCTAGAGAAGAACTATTCAATAGAACTTGGATTTTCACATTCCCACATCAATGTTTTAAATTCATCTTTGTTCCTCAGTTCACCTAGGTAATTTTGAAATTTTTTACATTTTTATGCTGAGATAAACACCTTCTTTAATAAAGTTATTTTTCAATGAAATTTAGTCTCCTAAGATTATATTCTACTAAAAACAAATAAATAAAAGAATGGCTAGAGGCAGAATTTTCAAACTACATTTCCAAATCAGATGTGTAAGGAGATGACTGTTTTTCTTCTTTGCCTATATACCTTTAGAGTTTTAATAATCACAACTGTTAAAGGAATACACTTTACATGAATAGATACCATGTTTCCAGGAACAATTTCTCAGTGACAGGTGATATTACTTTGTCTATGCCTTATTCCTGAACACACTACTAACTTAAGACTGTACTTAACTACATTAATGGCATACTATCACCAATTGCATCAGAAAATTCTTAAGTAAGGATTTGCTGGCTATTAAACTATCAGTTTTTATTTTTTCCAGTTTAGTACAGTTCCATTTAAAATCAATGGACTTTATTAACCTAGGATTCAATGCACATCAGTAGTTGTGTTCTTTGTCTTATTTTTCATTCCCATGTGAGAGACAGCTAATAGAATTAGTGAAGCATGACTTTCAGTTTTTAATCTAGGAGAGAGGTTTTGTTTAAACACAGAAGATTTCCTTTCATATTCATATTTAATAATATGCTTTCATAACCTCTTTAATTTCCTGTTCATTTTCATGTAATATGCCATTATAATGTTTTGTTTTGTTAAAGTGGCTTAAAGTGAACTTACGAAGAACTGATTAGACAATTGCATATCTCTTAGCATAACAATATTTCCACATTAAAATAATGTTTGTCCAGGGTTCAGTCACTTATAAAAGTTTTCATTGAAGTAATCTGAAATTGTATTATTTCTTACTAAGAAGTTATGATATTCCATGAATGTAAATTGTGACTTTCTTTACTGTGTAAAATCCTGCTGAATACTAGGCCAGAAAAATTTGGCATGTATCCATATTTCCTATATTTGGACAAATAAACATGTTTAAATGTCAATATATGTATTTAGCTCCCACTGCTTAAAACACATAAATATGTCCAAGTTTGGATGGTTTGCAGTTTTTCGAGGGAGTCGAAGGGAACAGGAATTATTATATAAAAGTAAATGCTTTAAAAAATCATCCTATTGAAGTTGAAATAAAGAATGTAATTTTCTTAAGGTTCTAAAGTGTGTGTCTTGGGTTACAAGGATATCACTATAAACATGAACCAGTCTGTCTTCCATGGACGGACCTTTGGCAATGGAGGTAAAATACCCATTCTGTCATCATCTGACTGTCAGTCATGGACCTCTGGATTGATCTTTGCTGATGGAAGCAAAATGTCTGTTCTGTCATCAGATAACTTTCTGACATAACAGCTGAGAGCTTGCCTTTCTTGTCAAAGAGCTCTGAAATTCTGTCTTCCTGCCTTTTTAACACTGAGATCTCATTATTAACTTGCTAATCATATAAGCTTCTTTGAACTTCCTTTTGAAGTCCATATGATGATGAATTTCCTGCTATCACCTCTCTCAAACTAGTTTATCTAGAGAATAACAGGATGCATGTGCATACATATGGTTGATCAACCATAATAAGCCTACATTAAAGGAAATAAGGGTTCAAGAGACTCAGGAAAGTGCACCTTACAAAGCAGAAATTTAATTTTCTCTGGCTCACTCTAAGAAAACGTGAGGAAAAAACAATGATCAGTGCAGAAGTGGAGATAATCATTTTCAAAACACTGCTAAGAGAGATTTCAAACTGTGAACAAGATTGTTACCTTCATGCACATGGTGCTGGGAAGGACCTGTGTTGCAGGGTGATAGCCTCAGAAGAAAACAAAATGATTCTGAAACTACATACTCAGGTCTTTGCCATTCTCACCTAGGGTTGTTTTATTTCATAGAATCATAGAATCATAGAACAACCAGGTTGGAAGGGACCCATCGGATCTTCTAGTCCAACCATTCCTATCCAACACTAAACCAAGTCCCTCAAGACCTCATCCACCCGTGCCTTAAACACCTCCAGGGAAGGTGAATCAACCACCTCCCTGGGCAGCCTATTCCAATGACCAATGACCCTCCGTGTGAAAAACTTCCTCCTAATCTCCAGCCTAAATCTCCCCTGGTGGAGCTTAGGCCATTCCCTCTTGTCCTGTCCCCTGTCACATGGGAGAAGAGGCCAGCTCCCTCCTCTCTACAACCTCCTTTCAGGTAGTTGTAGAGAGTAATGAGGTCTCCTCTCAACCTCCTCTTCTCCTGCCTAAACAACCCCAGCTCTCTCAGTCGCTCCTCATAGGTTCTGTTCTCCAGCCCCTTTACCAGCTTCATCGCTCTTCTCTGGACTTGCTCCAGAGCCTCCACATCCTTCTTGTGGTGAGAGACCCAGAACTGGACACAGTATTCAAGGAGCGGCCTCACCAGTGCTGAGTACAGAGGGAGAATCACCTCCGTGGACCTGCTGGTCACACCATTTCTGATACAAACCAGGATGCCAATGGCCTTCTTCTTCCACCCAGGCCCCCCATTCACTGTCAGAGAGGGCTGCTGGGCGCTCCCACCACCTGCCCGTCTGTCCATCCATGTGTCCCCCTGTCCGTCCGCCCGCACCGCGTTCCTGTAGGGCTTCATGTACACCGTCCACTGATGCGTGTGGCAGTCCTCTTCCCTCTTCTTCCGGAAGTACCGCGCCACATTCCCGTACACAATCAGCTTCACGATGGTGACGCCCTTGGGACAGACATGAAAAAAACACTGAACAAACAAAATTGTAGTGTACAGATAGGGTAGGATTTGTTTCATTCTAGGATATGCAAGTTTGTATTTTATACAATAAGATACATGAAATTTGCACTCAGTCCTGTATATAACTGTAACTACTGACAACATCTTTTTACACCATGACAGATGGGGAAACTGATGATGCAGTAAATCTGGGAAAAGTTACTAACTGAGAACTTTAAAAAACACATATATTTTGAAGTTATACTCAAACTAGAGAGTAACTGACACTTTGTATATCAGAGAATGCTCAAAGACAAGCCAGAAAGAAGCCAGTTTCTTGCTTTCTTACCAGCAAAGTTAAAAGGAAGCACATTCATGTTGAGATTTTCGTCCATCAGCGCTCTCAAATCCTTCTTTTCAGGGCTACTCTCAGTTACAGCCCAGCCTGTGTTTGTGCTTAGGATTACCCCAGTCCAGCTACCAAATCCCTGGAAGTGTTCAAGGCCAGGCTGGATGAGGCCTTGGGCAGCCTGATCTAGTGGGAGATGTCCCTGCCCATTGCAGGGGAGTTGGAACTAGATTATCTTTAAAGTCCCTTCCAACTTAAACTATTCTATGATTCTATGATTCCATGCAGGACTTTGCACTTACCCTTGCTGAACTTTGTGAGGCTCACATAGAACCACTTACCAAGCCTGTCAAGGTCCCTCTAGACAGTATCCCTTCCCTCCAATGTTTTGTCTGCTCTCTTGAAATCTAGGGTAGTGAGTTTGCTGTGCATCCTCTTCACTGCCCTCACATTACCCACCAGCCCTTCCTTGTTGGGGAGAATAAGATCCAGCATAGAACATCTCCTCATTGGCTTCTACATTACTCTGAAAAGGAAGTTATCATCAAAACATTCCAGGTAGCTCCTGAATTGCTTATGCCTTATTGCATTTGTTGTGCCTCCAACAGGTTTCAGAGTGGTTGAAGTCCTATCTGAGGACCAGAGCTCATAAACATGAGATTTCTGCTAGCTGACTCTTTAAAGGGCCTCATCTGTTTAATGTTCCTTGTTGAGTGGCCTGTAGCAGACCATCACTTTCATGTCACCCATCCCTACCCCCTTTAATCCCCATAAACTCCCATGCCCATGTTTCAAATGTCTGCCTAAAGGCATTTAAGTTTGGTCCCACTGAAGCAAACTTACTTTAAAGGATTCCTTTGTGTTTCTCTACAGGTGCTTTCCTGCTGAATTGTGATCCTTCTCCAGGATCTGGGCATTTACTGGTGGCACTGGCATCAAACTGGTAGAAGTGGAATGGATTGAGGTTCCTCTCTCTCCCTGCACCTTTACTTTAAAGCCCTTTTCACCAGCTTGGCAAGCCAATGACTAAATATGTTCTTCTCCTTCTCTGATGGATGGACCCTATCAGCCTGGCTCAGCACCAGGTTCCTGTTAGTGAAACAGAGAGCATTATGTCGCCACTTTTAAATGGCGGTGGGGAATGCTGTGAGGCAGATCTTTCTAGTTTGGAACACGAGGCCCATTGTTTCGGAAAGGAGGATGTAGTGAAATCGGACCCTACCCTCAAATCTGATCCTGAATGCCAGCCCCTAGTTATTGTTAATGATGGGGCGGTAAACCTAATCCTGCCCTTAATGCAGACCCTGATTTCAAATCCCAACCCTCAAATGCTATTGATAAGGGGGAGAAGTTTGTAACATCTACTGTAGGAAAAGCAAATGCATATGACCTAGCAGAGCTGGCTGGATTACAGGCACTATGCTTTATGATTCTAGCAGGACTATGCTGGGGTGAGGAAATAAGTTTTTGGAGCAGAATGATGGGATTGAAATCCATGTTCTTGGAACAGGAGAGGGGATTCTCCAACATTTAATGCCTGACCTACCGCTACCTAACCTACCTTGGTTGGCAAAAAGGCGGTAGCCCCCAGATGAAAGCTACCAAACCTCAGTGGTTGGAAAACTGGGAGGGCCAAAAGGCGACGAAGATATTGATGACATGCTAATAGGTTGATCTGACTCCACTGCTCTAGGAAAAACCCAGAAGATCATTATAGCCCACCTTGAAGGGTTGGGGCTCCAGATCCCCTCAGAAAAAGTGCAACTTCCCTCCACAGAAATAAAATTTTTAGGTATATGGTGGAAAGGCGGGGCAACATGTATTCCTCCTGAAATCTTAACAACTTTAGAACAAATCAGAATACCAGAGAATAAGAAGGAATTACAACATGTCTTTGGTCTGCTGACATTTTGGAGGACACACATCCCTGACTTTTCCATGATAGCTTGACCTTTATATGACCTGACTAGAAAAAGAGCTGTCTGGGATTGGACCCCCATACATGAAGAACCTCTAAAACTACTGATTTTTGAGGCTGGAGTATATCAAGTCCTAGAGTAAATACATTCTACTGACCCTCTCCAAATAGAATGGGGGTTTGCAATTCATAGAGTGTTTATACATATGTGGTAGCGAGGACTAGAGGGTCCAACGCGACCCATTACTTTTTTCTCATGCAGTTTCAAGGACGCAGAGAAACAGTACTCCACTTGGGAAAAAGGACTTTTTGTAGTCTGTCTCACCTTGCAGAGGGCCAAACAAACCATTCACCAACAATCAATAATTTTGAGGGGTCCCTTTAAAGTTTTAAAACTTGTGGTAGTCAACACTCCGTCACCCGTGGCAGTTGCACAAAGGGAAACTGTAAGGAGGTGGTATGCCCAGTTGGACCATTACAACAACATATATACAATAATGCTCTGCCCCCACACTTCTGTTACCTGCCCCAACCCTACCATGCGAAAGAGTGCTGCTAGGGGAAGAGGAGGGGGGCAGGTTTCAGGGAAAAGCAGTGTTGCTGGACAAAGATGTTTAAGGCAAAAATGCCCAGTCTGGCTTGACAATCAGCTTCACACTTTTTTTCTTTCAACACAGTGATCAAGGTTTCAGACTTTGAAAGCTCTTTCTACAAGCTCTCCATATCAAACTAGACTGAACTTTTATTCTGTTTAATGTTTTCTACACTATGATATAAGCCAATTTAGAATGAGAAATTATCCATGTGATGTATCCAGACTAACTATGCAAATTATATGTCTGTGTTCTGAAGATGTTCATGTTATCCTCTGTTGGGTTTGGATTAGGCAAGCATATCTCAAATTGTGTCAGAGCTATGTCCTATAATGTGAAAAGAAAAAAAAAAACCAAACCAAAAACACAGAACATGAGAATTTCTTTCACTAATTAATTATTATAAATACCAGATAATTAACTGCAAAGACAAAGACATTAACAATAAGAATCAAGATAGAAGTCAAGGCTTACTAATGGGTGCACTTAGCAATATATGAGTTAAATCAGAGACAAAGCATGACAGAAAAATCTGGATTAGTATTTCACTAAGTCTACTGAAAAGCCAAATTTTTGCCAGAGTTTTCACTGTCAATACAGCTTAACTCTTTAGGAAGTTAAAGTTAAGTAATGGCTCAAGAATTTTTCAAGTAGCTACAATAGGAAGTATTTAACCAACGTTTGTTAAGACTGGTGCAGTTTTCCAGTAAGCAAGAACGTAATACTGTCACTACAGAAACAATAACAAATTCAACAGAAGAGATCTGTTTAAATGAAGCAAACACTCAATATTTTTAAGTAGAAAATTAAGCATCAGATATAAACATATTTTAAAATATGAGGCAGATCTACAGAATAAAATTTGAAATGTTGTTACAGGTTGTGGAAATAACTAAAAATACTACTAGATTTTAATTACTCTTAAATTATTTACAAGATAAATGCTATATATTCATGAACATGTATAGCCTATAATGGCATATTATACGTTAGCAGGGATTAAAGTGATAAAATACACACTTAAATCTGTTATTTCAGAGAATGTAAATATTGCAGTCTGTTTCATAGGCAGTCTGAAAGTTTATGAACCCTGAACAATATACAGTTGATACAGTACTAGAAAGTAATTTGAGTAATTTACAACAAAATATGAAAGTACTGCACATAGTGCTGCAGGAAGCACTGCCTTTCAAGATTAGTCTCTGAGAGATAGCACTCTACACTGAATCACAGGAGTTTCCACTAGTGACTGGTTAGCATTTGACTGTCAGAGGATTAAAGTCTATTCAAACAAGACACGGATTAACTGGAAGAAAAGGACTTGACATGAAAAAAAAACTACCCTAAAAGTATTTAAATGTAGATACGTGAATATTGAGCTACTAATCATTTAACGGGTAACAGTCAACTGAAACTAGAAAAAGTGTTTACAGACTGTAATTTTCACCTTTGCAGATTATGCAGACATATGATGATTCTGTAAAGTCTTCTAAATCAGAGAACAAAAGGGTACAATTGAAGCCAAAATTCTTTGCCTAACATTTAATCAGTAGACTTTGTAGTTTTGATTTTGGGAAAATCACATAGAAACTTCTCATCTATTACAAGATAACTTTCCAGTAGAAGAGAGGTAGACATAGAGAGTCCAATGAAGGGACATGATGATAATGAAGTACCTTGTGCATTGCTCATACAAGGAAAAGCTGAGAGATGTTTAGTTAAAAGAAGAGGTTCCAGAAGGATTTTATCCATGTATTTGAACAACTGTGATGGGAGAGAATATGGAGCCAGATACGTCTCAGAGGTAACCTATGACAGAAGGGGCAATAGGTACAAACTGAAACACAGTCAAATCCAGTTAAGAGTATAAAAGACCACTTTACTGTTAGATGGTAAAACATTGGCATGGTTTTCCCAAAGAGGCTGTGGAGTCACTGTCCTTACAGCTATTTGAAATCCAACTGAATACCTCCCTGAGTAACATGTCACATATGACACTTTATTAAGGTGGGAGCTTAGACTAGATGTTTCATGGAGGTTTCTGATAACATCACATGTTCTATGACACCATAAAATTTTCAATAGAATATCTGTGGTTTAGGCACCAAGAATATATAGAACTAACATTTACTCTGAGGACGTTGACAAAGGTTGACTGTAGAAATGTCCATGACTTTCATTCATATGTAGAATGAGAAGAATACCAAAGGACTATTAAAATATATTGAGAAAAAAATCTTAGTGTTTCAAGGATAACTTTTCATTAAACCACCTGTGAATGTAGCTCTGTAAAATGTTACTTTATATTGAGCTGGAAACTTGCAATACTATGCTACTATGTTCTACTGTTTAACAGGTGTGAGATGTGCAAATAGGAGTGTTTTTTTACTCTGAGCACTGATTTGGGGAATTACAATCACTGGTGTGCTGAAGCATAATAATTCATAAGAAAGGACAGGGATCATCATATTGGTCATGGATCTCCTTTATGACTTATTCAGTCTTACAGAGCATAATTTCATATACATACTATTAAATGCAATGACCTGGAAATGTTGCATACAGTCTATCGATGCCAGTAATTTATTGCTAAAATACGTTTTCATTGTCCTAATAATCAAAATGACAAGCATAAGTAGTTATGCATACAGTGCATTAACATACTTTGATGTCACTTCTTGTGCATTGCCACTGATACGCAAGCCTTTTTCAAAGTACACAATTCCCCAAGGCTCCCATATGCTTTGTGTAAGGACACAACAATGTGTATCCATCACGGTCCTCCATGATATCTGAAAAGTTGTGCCAGTCAGAGGAAGTTCCTGGTGACTGGAAGCATTGTGCTCATTTTTAAAAAAGGTAAAATGATGACCATAGAAACTGGAGACATGTCAACCTCACCTCTTTGCTTGGGAACATCAAGGAACAGATGGTCTTAGAAGGTATGCCTAAGCATAAGAAGGACAGGGAGATGATTAGTGGCAGCCAGCATGCTTCATCAAGTGCAAATTCTGCCTGACTAGACAGGTGGCTTTCTATGATGAGGTGACAACATTAGCAGAAATGGGAAAAGCAATGGACATAACCTATCTGGATTTCTGTAAAGTCTTTGACATGGACACCCCACAACATCTTTCTCTCTAAATTGGAGAGATATGTAGTTGATTGATGAAATGTTTGGTGGATGAGGAGTTGGTTGGATGGTTGCATTCAGAGAGTAGCAGTCAATGGCTCAAAGTCTAGATAGAGATTCGTGACAAGTGATGTCCCTCAGGACTAGTGTTGTTTAATATTGATGGTGTAGACAGCAAATCAAATGCACCCTGAGCAAGTTTGCAGATGACAACAAGCTGAGTGGTGCAATTGTCATACCAGAAAGATGTAATCCAGAGGGATCTGGACGAGCTGGAGAAGTGTACCTACTAGAACTTCATGAAGTTCAACAAGGCCAAGTGCAAGGTCCAACACCTGAGTCAGGCCAAACAATACAGTTTCAATACAGGATGGGGGGGTGACATGATGGGGAGCAGTCATTTTGAGAAGGACTTGGGGGTGCTGATTGATGAGAAGCTTAACATGAGCTGGCAATGTGCACTTAGAGCCCAGAAGGTCAACCATATCTTGGACTGCATCAAAAAAAGGAGAGACAGCAGGTCAGGGGAGCACTGTCTCCAGTCGTGAAATCCTCAGCATAAGGAAGATATGGAACCGCTGGAAGGGGTCAAGAGGAGGGTCGTAAAGGTGATCAGAGTGGTGGAGCACCTCTGCTATGAGGACAGGCTGAAAAAATTGGGGTTGTTCAGCCTGGAGAAGAGAAGGATTCAGGAAGATCTCATAGTGGACTTCCAGTTCCTGAAGGGAGTCTGCAACAAAGTTACAGAGGGGCTTTTTACAAGGGCATGTAGCCATAGGACAAGGTGGAATGGCTTTAAATTGGAAGGGGGAAGATTTAGATTAGACATTGGACAGAAATTCTTCCCAATGAGGGTGATGAGGCACTGGCACAGGTTGCCCAGGGAAGCTGTGGATGCCCCGTTCCTGGAACTGCTCAAGACCAAGTTGGATGGGCCCTTGAGCAGCCTAGTCTAGTGGGAGGTGTCCCTGCCTATGGCAGGGGGTTTGTTACTAGATGACCTTTAAGGTCCTCACCAACTGAAACCATTCTATGATTCCAGAATTCTATATATTTGTATGTAATAGCTTTAAACATTCAAATCTGGATAAGTGTCCCTTAATCCCAAACCAATTAAAATGAATCTCAGGTTGACTTATGAGGAATCCAAAAAAAAGCCAAGATTTTTCACTGCATATATATACAAATTTAATGGTATAGGACTCAGTTTACAGTGTGGATTGTGCATACTAAAATACATTCTAGTAATGGTGGCAGAAAACAGACTATGTATGAACTTAAAGTTTCTTTTTTATATTTATCTTACTGTTCTGAAACATGAATAAACTAATTAAATGGACATTATATATTATGTCTGATAATGATAATCAAATGGTTGATGAACAGCTGATCTAGCTTTCTGGGTCTGGCTCTGTTTAAGTTTTATTAAAACATTGCTGTTGTAGTGAGTGGTCTCAATGACCTTTATTGTTTGAAAAAAAAAAATAGGTATGCATCATAACAGTAGAGGAAGTCATCTGGTTCCAGATCTGACACTACTGCATGAGTTTCTCGCTGCTGCAGTGATTTTCAACTTATAAAGGCATTGACACTGTAACTTTCCAGGTGTTTTTGTCCAACTATACAGCTAAGATGATGACTTCCTCTGCTGGGGATTTCTGAACAGTACATGCTTTACAGTTGTAAATAATGTTTTGTGCAATATATTTCAGTGCACTACAGCTATGATATATAGATATATATAAAGAGCAAAGAAAACAATTTTCACTGATATGGTTTAATTCCACTCTCATCTTCACAACAGCTCATATTCACATGATTAACTTGAAGCTTTGCATTAAGATAACATAGATTTTATACCCTGAGGTACTACAGAGTATGCAAAGTCCCTTATCTTGAAATAAGGAGGAAAAAAAAGCGTTTTGATTTTCTGCACTTTTAGAGCTGCCAAATAATTATTTTTTTTAATTAAAACAAGAACCAAAATTTTCTTCATATTTTTAATCAGAGAATCACTTTGTTGGAAAAGACCTTAGGGATTCTCAAGTCCAACTGTACCTGTTCACTACTAAAGAATATCCCTGAGCACTTAATCTACGTCCCTTTTAAATACTTCCAGAGATGATGACTCAATCACCTCCAGGGGCAACCTGTTCTAGCTTCTGATGACTCATTTCATGAAGCAACTTTTCCTAATGGCTAATCTGAACCTCCCATGGCACAACTTGAGGTCATTCTCTCCCTTCCTATCATCTGGGAGAAGAGACCAAGACCAACTCTCTACACCCTCCTTTTGGATGGCTGTAGACAGCGATAAGGTCACACCTCAGCCTCCTTTTCTCTAGGCTAAACAACCGCCATTCTCTCTACCACTCCTTGTAAGACTTGTTCTTCTGCCCCTATATCAGCTTCATTGTTCTTCTTTGGAAACACTCCACAACCTCAATGCCCTCCTTGTAATGAGTGGCCTAAAAATGAACACTGTATTCAAGATGCAGCCCAACTGCATATTTAAGATATTCATCTTTCTTAACAGAACAAAATCTTAACTAGTATCTATTCCTTTCTTGCCATCATGAAATTACCTTGTGTTGCTGATTTAGTCTTCTGGATCAGATTACTGGAAGGTAACTGCTACTATGTGGTTTTGAATGGACTGATATGTGATGCCACCACATAGCTGTGGCAGTTTCTGACATAGCCTATGCAACAGACATAGTGTGTCCTTCCCCCGACTGCTCCTCCAGTGAGGTATGAATGTCAGTGGAGATTTCTTACCATGCTGAATATGGTTTGTCAGAAAATATTTGTGTGTGTGTGTGTTTGTGTGTGTGTGTGCGTATATGTGTATTCTAATAGTTATGACTGCAGTTATTGTTGACATGTTGACCCTTGCTGACAGAACTTTTCCAGTTCTCTGAGGGATGAGGTACAATTAAAGCCACAGAGACTTGATGCAATATGATATCTGCAATGGTTTATTTTGCTCCTTATAGTAAATGTAAGCAGTATATTATGCTTCAGAGGCTCACTTTACTGATTACATGTATCTACTTAATAAGCTTTTTTCTACAGACTTGTTCTCATTAACAGCAATTAATAAGATTCAGGCATGCCATCTTGTAAAGTCCTGTGTTTTAATTAATTGATGCACTGAAATTCAAACAAATGTCTTGTTATATCTATTTTGGTTCGAGCTGGCAAGGAGAGTATGTTTTTTACCTTTAGAGCAATCACAATTGATTTACTGAAAGATTAGATTTTGTTCAGTTTTCTTAGGTGTTTCTTATGTTTTATGTACATTGCCTTCTTTGGGATTGTTAACAAATGAGGTGGGAAAATCTTTGATTTTCAGTGAATGCTGATGAGAGACTTCTTTTTTTTTTTTTTTGTCAGTTCAATAACCAGTAATTTGCTGTGGGGAATTGTCTGTAAGTGTTCTGGCCAGGGTGGAGTCTCAAGGTCACAAAAGTTTTAAATGATGCTGTTATGTTATGTTAATGAAGAAAGACTGCAGGTGGGAGGGATAGGAGTTACCTAGTGTGGGATGGCCGATTGCTAAATGCAGGCACGTTACAAGGACAAAGTGACCAAACAATATTTGTCTGAGATTCTGGCCTGCTGGCCCTATATAAGGAAGTGTTTGATACTTAATAAAGGTCTCCATTTTGAAATCACATTGATTTGTCTGTGGAACATATGTGGCCCCTGCGCGTTAATTTCCAACCTCAGAAGTGCTTGCTTTCCTCGATCTGATTAAATTATCTTGTCTTCCATAGTCTACATCTTTTTTTTTAGAAACTTCATTTCTGCAGCATTCACTTAACTTAGTGAAACTGCTTTTGCTCTAGGAAAACAGAAAACTCTGTTCTAAACACAAGGCTTCAAAGTGCAGAATATGCTCTACTAACTCAGCATTGAAGTGACTGTGTACTTTAATTCAGAGATTGGGTAAATTTTCAAGAGACTGCTTTTCTCCTTTTGTTCTCCTTAGCCATGAGAGGTAAGATCTATCGTTGAGTTACTTGTACAGTGCTGGCTTGATTTTCTGATATTTCAAACAATAATGATATGTGGGGGGTTTGTTAGTTTTATGTTTTTAATTTTGATGAATAACAGGTTGATTGCTTTCCAGAAAACAGGGTTGTGTTCTGTGAAATTGCTGTGTAGCAGCAGATCGAAAATGATAAAAGTGTAATGCTAAGTAGCTTCTGTACTGAGATAGTGTACTGGGAGAAAGTTTTAACACATTTTTCACTAAAGGGAAATTAATTTCTGCTTCAACAGATCAGAAGAAATCTTTGCATCTTATTTTATCTAAAACACAGCTTAAAAATTATTATATGCCAAGTTTCTCCCATTAATGTGCATTGTGTCTCAGCTCGGTTTTATGTGAAGGAAATACATGAGCAGCTGAAATCACTGCAGATTATGTTCATAGATAATAATGAGTGACAAAATGGTTTCATTCTACAAGATCCTTGCTTTGACTACTTAAGTAAGAAGCTAAAGTAACTTCCCTTGATGGGCTGTCATTCTGTGGTCATAAGAGATCTGCCCCTTATATGGATAGTAAGCTTGGAGCATTTAGCTTTAAGAAAGTCATGTTTAGGAGATACATATTTGTATCTGATAGTAACAACAAATTACATTATTTTAGGGATTAAAATTTTCAGGTAAGAACTGATTCAATGAAAGATAAAAAAGAGAATATGCTTTGCACTACAAAATTATTTACAATGAGAAACACTTCATTTCCACTGAGAAATAACTTTGAAAAGAGAGCTCTGAATTAAAGTATTAGACTATGTTTATTATTAAATTTTTTTAGAAACAGGTTTTAATTATTTTCACTCAAGTGGTTTGTTTTTTCAAATACCTTAAATGGAGATGCAGTTAGCAAAAATACTCCAAAAATACTGTCAATAAAAAGTAATTTGAGATTTTTTTTTGGCACTTATTAGTTATATCTAAAGAAAATTAAAATGTGAATTCTATCATCAAAGCCTGTAAGGTTCATATGATTTATATGTCCTTGTAGTTCTGTAAAAGAATTATTTTGGTTGGCACTCAGTAATTAATATGTCTGGGTTTAGAGCAGTCTATGAAGCTTTGCTAACAAGAATAAATGAAAACAGAATTATAACCTTTATATTATATGTAAGTTGAAAAAATTTAATCAACCCAAAATTTATTATTGCCTTTCTACTCCCTTACCTCCTCTGAGATCAGACTTATTGTTACAGTGTTATCTTATTTTTTTCTATTGCTGAGCCATTTAAGAGGCTTTCTAGCAGATTTTATGGTTTGGCAGATACTTGGCATTCAATTATTCTGGATGGAGCTAAAATTCTCTGGAGTCCTTAGCCTATAACTGTAAATATACATATTGAATTAGATGGCAAATTATACCTTTATAGTGGCATAACCAAAGATTATTTTTGTATTACTTATCAACTTTATGATTTCTAATTATCAAAACACTTAGGCTTACATCCTGATAATAGATGACCTAAATATTTTTTTACTAACGGTAGGGAGAATTATATACAGTCAGCATCTAAGTATCTACAAACAAATACTCTTTGGATGCAGATACCTAAATCAGGTGCTTTTGGTAGTCATGTCCTGTGATCAAGGGTCTTGTTGGTTGATGTCCATACTAGGTCTGGAAAACCAGCTAACAACATTGATCTTCACCACAGCCATATCTTCATTTTTATTTTTTCTTAACTTCTGGATCTGGCATAATTCGTGTTTCTTTTTTTTTTTATATTTTATTTTCCTGGTAATCTTCTCAAGGTTGTCATTAAATAGGAATTGAATGGCTTTTTGTCAAGTTGAGTAAATATGCATGCATGTAAATAAACCAGTAAGCAACAGAATATATATTGACAATCCTGTTTTATTTTATATAATTTAATATCCAATAAGGGTTTATAATTCTGCATAAAACCCGCAGGATTATTTTGCTAATACAACAAGCTCTTCAGGAAGAAGAAAAGGAAAACTTTATTTAGAGTAAACAATGTAAAAGGGAGTGGTACTAATTTGAGGTCTCTTGCAGTTTCAACAACAGAAAACACTTCAAAAAATAAACAGAAAATTGGGATTCATAGATTTTGGTTACCTGTTCATATCCATAGATAGGGCATGAAGAATTTTTTCATTCAATGTTCTCTCATTTTCTTTTACTCACCTCCAATATTTCATGTCCTCAGCATAAAAATGTGAAAGGAATGACTCTAATAAGGAAAATAGCTTTCATATCTCTTCCAAATTGGAGCCTTTTTCTCCATTTCCTTTCTTTTTCTTTTAATTCAGCTTATGAACTGCTAGTTTGTTACAGATCTTAATTTATTTACAAGGGGAAAGTGTTGAGTAAATGCGTTTTGAAAGAAAAAGGGTGAAAGTAATCAAGGATATTTTGAAACTTCTAAGAAAAAATGAGTGAATCTTCTCAATGGTTGTTGAATGTTTAGAAGAGAAAACTTTTTATGAAAATGTCAGAGATTAAAAAAAAACCATGTCACAGATAAATCTTCCTCTAAACCAGTAAAACTACATTTATATGTGATAGGGTTCATGTGTGTCCTCCATATTGATGTGTGGGCATATGATATACGGGAAAAAGTTAGAAAAACTTTGAAGTCTTAGCTCACTAAAATTCACGTTGTCTGCTAGAAAAGGCCTTGAAGACCCTGGACGTTGATAAAGGAGGAGCACTTTCACAGGCCTTCACTAGTAAGGGAAAGCTGGAATGTGGACAACAGCAGAAAGCTGACTGCATCCATCTCTGCAGTCTGTGCCTGCTCACAGATTGGGTTCAGGGATGAATCATGAGGAAAACGAAGGCTACTTTAGCCCTGAGCCCCAGACCATGACCACCAGGAGACACTGCACCTGCACCATTATGGGAGAAGCTTCTCAAATCTAATTATAATAAGAAACAGGGAAAGGTCATGAATATGTAATAGGCATTTATGAATAGGCATGTCTTTACACTATAACTATCTGCTTGCTGGACCATACGGTGTGCGAGTTAGGAGGATTACACCCTCACACCTGTCGGTGAATAAATGCTTACCTACTTTATAACCCTTAACAGAGAGTTTGATTCTACAAAACAGTATCCTTTTTTGTAATAAGGAGAAAATCTCAGTCAGTGCAGTTAAATAAGGATGGGGTATTAGGACAGCCTAACAGCAAGTTAAACTTAGATATGGACAGGAATTCCCATGGAAATATTTAGTTGTTTTTATATCATAGTTTGCCTCCAAAAAAATGAAAAAACACTAAGTTTATTCTATTGGAGGTATCAGATGGTGAGATTCAATAAATGTGCTTTTATAAAGGCTGGATAAGTCTTTCACAGGGGAAATTAGGCTAAAGTAGGAGGGGAAAGAAGAGTACTATGTTTCTAGGCAATTCTGTAGATTTTCTCTGTGTATTTGTCCTTGGCAACTGGGAGAAAAACACATTCCTCAATATTTCTGTCTTTTTTTCCTTTTCCACAACTGCTTTTCAAAAGTCTGAGAAGCACTCTTAATTTTAGAAATTCAACTCTCCTCTGTAGTTCCTTTTTTTTTAAGTAATACTTGAAAAAAATGATGCTAAATCTCTTCTCTCTATATTTCTCCTTTTCATGAACACTATCTTCAGGTATATTTTGCCTTATAATTTTAAAAAATACAAAATAATAGTGTAAATATAGTAGTATTTGAATTATTAATTTAGTAATCAATAACATGATAATTAGAGAGTAATATAAGATTAAATATAGTGCTATGTGTTATAAATAACAACATTTTAATAAATTAATATTTTTAATTTAGATAAAAGTAAAGACAATTTAAACAGCTCAGTCAATTATTGCTTATGCTAACTCTGGGATACTTTTGAGTGACTGTGTAGGACTCAAGAGTGAGAAAATTAAGTTTGGTAATGTCTTATCCAAATTACTTCTGATAAACTTCTGGACCACTTTTCTCCATCAAAACCTTCAGTCTGGGAAGGAACTAGCTGCAGTATACTCAAGCAAGAATGACTATTTTTGCATTAATTGCACATACAACTTTTTCTCTTAGAATCACTGAATGATTAATGTTGGAAGGGACCTTAAAGGTCATCTAGTAACAAACCCCCTGCCATAGGCAGGGACACCTCCCACTAGACTAGGCTGCTCAAGGGCCCATCCAACTTGGTCTTGAGCAGTTCCAGGAACGGGGCATCCACAGCTTCCCTGGGCAACCTGTGCCAGTGCCTCATCACCCTCATTGGGAAGAATTTCTGTCCAATGTCTAATCTAAATCTTCCCCCTTCCAATTTAAAGCCATTCCACCTTGTCCTATGGCTACATGCCCTTGTAAAAAGCCCCTCTGTAACTTTGTTGCAGACTCCCTTCAGGAACTGGAAGTCCACTATGAGATCTTCCTGAATCCTTCTCTTCTCCAGGCTGAACAACCCCAATTTTTTCAGCCTGTCCTCATAGCAGAGGTGCTCCACCACTCTGATCACCTTTACGACCCTCCTCTTGACCCCTTCCAGCGGTTCCATATCTTCCTTATGCTGAGGATTTCACGACTGGAGACAGTGCTCCCCTGACCTGCTGTCTCTCCTTTTTTTGATGCAGTCCAAGATATGGTTGACCTTCTGGGCTCTAAGTGCACATTGCCAGCTCATGTTAAGCTTCTCATCAATCACCCCCAAGTCCTTCTCAAAACGGCTGCTCCCCATCATGTCACCCCCCCATCCTGTATTGAAACTGTATTGTTTGGCCTGACTCAGGTGCTGGACCTTGCACTTGGCCTTGTTGAACTTCATGAAGTTCTAGTAGGTACACTTCTCCAGTTCATCCAGATCCCCCTGGATGACATCCCATGCTTCTGGTATGACAATTGCACCACTCAGCTTGTTGTCATCTGCAAACTTGCTTTCCTATTAACCCCCGGGTCTAAATAAATATTCCAAAGTCTCAGTAAGCTAGCAAGCATGAGAACATTGACCACTTGTCCCGTGCTTACTGCTAATATTGCAGGTACACCAGGGCATCGACTGTTTGCCCCAGAATATACTCAATACTGGAATCTTTATGCCCACAAGCACTGGCCCAAGTACGGACCCCTGAGAGACTTCCCCTGTCATGGATCTCCATCTAGACATTGAGCCATGGACTGCTACTCTCTGAATGCAACCATCCAACCAATTCCTCATCCATCAAACATTCCACCAATCAACTGCATATCTCTCCAGCTTAGAGAGAAGGATGTTGTGGAGGCCCATGTCAAAATCTTTACAGAAATCCAGACAGATTACGTCCATTGCTTTTCCCATGTGTGTTAATGTTGTCACCTCATCATAGAAAGCCACCTGGCTGGTCAGGCAGGACTTGCCTGTATATGCTGTCATTCAGAGTCAAGAAAATTGTTTTCTATTAGGAAAGATTTTCCTGAAAAATAAAGCCTGCAAATGTTCTTTCTTTTCATATTTTTCCCCAGGGTTGTAACAGGCAGATCAAAATAAATATTTTTGTAGATAATGTTAGCATCTTAGTAACCAAACAATCTTTTTTTGAGGTAGCACATCCCTTCTGGTTTCTGCTGTATTTAACTCATCAGATTTCATACTCAGGATAAGGTCAGCATGAAGACTTTCTACAAATTAGTACAATGGACAAAAAAGTCTGTAAAACTGTGGTCAAACCTACCCTAGTCAGCACAAAATACAGTGTTACTATTTTTGAAGACATCCAAAACAGGCTCCAGATATGAATAACTAGTTACACCAAAATGATGGCAAACCCATGGAATGGAGTGAGATGCAGGTGAGCATGAGCTTTCTGATTTCTTGATGCATTTCTTGATTTAGTTTTGCACTATCAGAAGTTCCATTCAGAACTACCAAACATGATTGAGTTTTCAGGATTTTGCTGCATGAGTGTCATATTAAACACTTCATTACTTAGTAGATAAGATAATATCCAGCACAGAGCTGGCTCAAAAATTTCATTCCTGAGTGATATAAAGTAAAATTTTTCAAATAACTTTATCTTATTGCGTGACTGTTAGTATAATCCCTGTATTTTTGCATAGAGTTGTAGAAAGAAAAGCTAGAAAAGGTCTGTTGTTAAATCTGTACATTGACTAGCTTTCTATTCATTACTAATTTCCAGCCTTGTCATAAATGAGGAAAAATTCCATATTCTCACCTCAGTGTTCAACCTCTCCCCTTGCTCAAACTTTTTTTTTTTGAGCTCTTTTTGTTTCCTCTGTCTTTCTCTGTAACTTGTTTATCTACATCATTTGTTATATTGCTGCTTGCTATTTTTACTGTAGCCTTATCCATACATTAATAATATCTTTTCTAGGAATTTATACTCTTGAAGACCTCAGCATTTCTTTCTATCTTTCTCATCTGCTCAGTCTCTAATCAATTACAAAAATCACATATAGAAAATTCTGATTTACCTATTGTTCACAAATGAATAAACAATGTCAATCTGACAGGTTATCTCATCTAAGAAATGTGTTTAATAAGAAGACATTGTATAAAATGGTGATAAAAAAATCAAATGTTGACAACATAACGTAGATTTGCTAAATATGATAATTTATATTGAGATGTGTGGAGGATTCAAATACTTTGTCTCTTTTAAATCACTTTCCCTCAACTTTCCTGTCAGAAACTGCCTTTCAAAAGACTGTTGTTGCACACCATACAAATCTAAACCATGCAATGTATTGTTTATAAGTCTGAGAGTGAGCAATGGTAACAATTCTTTTGAAGTTAAAATGTTTGATACACTCTCTAGTTATATGAAGACCTCTTTCATATCAACTTATGAATTTACTTCTAAAATTTACAACACACTAAGTAGAATTTACTAGAAACAATGATTCTTCTGTATTAATGGGTCTCTAGTCTCTGCCATAAAAGCAGAGAAAATTCCTTTGAATATGGCAGAGAAATCTGTTGAGAAACACAGTAATTTTGCCGTGATAACTTGTAGGTCTCACTTGTCAGTTTTTTTCCACATTATAGCAAGGAGGACAGATCTCTCTTTGTAAAAAGGAATTCACTGTTAGATATTGTACCTGATTTAGCCCACACAAACTAAGTAATAAATCTAGTTTCAAATGTTTGCAATTGCTTTCTGGAGTATATTCTTTAACTAAGAAATTGAAATAATTGATTTTGAGGTTAAAAATATTGCTTCTTTCTTCCTGGCGTGTGATAGTTGTTTACAAAACACAGAAATAACTTGACTATTCCTTCCTTTCTGCAGGAAAGGTGGAGAGTATGCAAAATAAAATAAGGTTTTATTTAGAAACATAGGTTATCCCTTCCAGTTCAATCCATGGTTAAATGGATTAAGGTTAAACAAACCTAAAAACATTTGGTAAGATAAAGTCTTTATAACCATGTAAATCTGTTCAAAGGATTTTGCAACTTTCTGAGGTTGTCATAGATTTGCATATTTTTTTGATCAATACAGCAAATGTTACTTTTCCAGTATTCCTCTTTTCTCTCACTTAAAAATCACTGTTTACAGAATACACACACTCATAAGAAATTAATTTCAATGTTAGAGACACATTATATTTTTAAACTAAGATAGCAAATAACATCCAGCATTCTTATCCCAGAGTAAAACTAACAAACAAACAAGCAAGACTCCACCTGTCCATTATACAGCATGTGTGCGTTAATTTCACATGGTCCCTAAACCTCCTTTGTCTGTTATTATGATCAATCAACTTTGTATTATTTTCAATATAATTACATGCTTCAAACAACAAAAGATATCCAGAATAACTGGTTTCTATCCCATTTCTGTCTTACAAATTACTAAAGAAGACACATATCAAATTATTTTTTAAGGATTTTCTCATATCAAATCTATGTTGAAGTATATAAATATGTAATAAAGTAATCTTCCAGCAAATATCATTACAATAACTTGACTTCTTTCATTAGCTTAAAATGGCACTGTTAGGTGATTAATGTGAACCCAAGATCAGAAATTGGTGTAAGAAAAAGTAGATTAAGGAATATTTTGAAAAGATAGATAAGAAAATAGATGAGAAATCTAGATAACTTAATGCTCACTTTGGAACAAGTGTTATACACAGTTCTATTTGAGGTATAAAATATGTCACAATAAAAGAAAGTTTTTGGTCTTTACACATATAGGCTGCATGATTTTTTAATGGTATTCCAACATATTACACTTATAAAAGGTTTGCTATAAATAGGCTTAAATATTTTAGTTTACTGGATGATGCAAGAATAATCCTTTAAGTGATTTTCTTAGATTGATCCTTGTTAAGAAAAATGCATATACAATTGAACCAAGCTTTAAGTATTATATGGTCCTCAATCTTCCCATAACAAAGAAAATAGAAGAAGTAGTAGTGTTCTGTACCACCATAAACCAGAATAACATGCATCACAGACAAACCTATGCCAAAGACCTCTACTTAAGCAATAACAATCAAAGACAACAGCAAGTAGTGATCAGTTTGTTACTTCCACTTAATACATGAGGAGATGACATGCCTTAACAACACATTTACAACATTCTTTTCAGGTAGCATTTCAGCACCAGGTCTGCTTTAATAGATTTGTCAATGACAGTTTCATTTCTATAAACTTTGTTAATCTGTGAAAAGTACAGGAGTGGAAGAATTAAGATTTAATGAATGCTGTCCGTGGCTAACTGCTACTTAGAGTATTTTAATAAGAATTTTGACACCCCTTTCAGCAATGAGAAAAAAAATATTACAACTTCATGCCCCCACTCTTCCCCTGGGACTATTTTATACTAGCATGTAAAGAAACAAATTTATGTAAAGACAGAAGTTTTGCAGCTACATCGTGACAATATATAATGCTATAGAGAAAAACTTACTAGAGCATGTTTTTGACTTCAAGAAGTGCCTCCACTCATGTACTTTTGCTCCTTGAATCACAAGTTCTGTTATTCATATAATTTGTATGTATTTTATATGCTTTATGATATTATATATTTTTGTATACGTATTTGCCTCTTACTCCAGTTTTTTTCAGCTCTTTTCCACTACCTGTCTTGTCCTAAATTTAGTTTTAAGAGATTTTAAGTTACCATACTGAAAATAAAACCCTCAATCACAAATCAAAAATTGTTAGTAGAGGTTGCATATAACTCTAAAGGCAAAATTAGATTTATGTATAATGATAGGTATAGACCTCACTATAGCTAGATGGTGGTTATATTAAAAATCATGTCTCCTGTCATAATGGTTTAGTGTGCATTGTCTCCATTTATTTACTTTTTATCCTTATTATGTTGTGAGATATCTCAAGAAACCATTGGTTTCTATTACATTAAAATAACTAATTTCAGTCACTCAGCTCTGTAATACATGACAACATAATTCCAGACAGAGTACTAAATACCCTAATTCACTTGTCAATTCAATTTGTGCTATCAGGAACTGGATCAGGATGCCCAGGAATGTGGTTGAATCTCTATCCCCAGAGGTATTTAAAAGATGAGTAGACAAGGTAATTAAGGTAATCAAGTGGTTTACTACCAGATATTGGACTTGATGATCTAAGAGATCCTTTCCAACCTAGTTATTCTATGATTCTATGACATTTCTGGAGTTCCTATATTGTTTGGTGTGGCCTTTCACTCCTGTGTTGAAAAACATTAAATGAACTTTTCCCAATTAAAAATAAGTTTCAGATAGATCTCTCCTAGTTTCTTGTTTCTAGGACTATACTAAGGTAAGTAAGTAGCTTAATACAGTGCCATTATTTGAGGCACTAGATGATAGTATCAAATATAAAGAGGATTCCTATGTGCAGAGGAAGCAGAAAGATGGTGCCTGATTCACTTAAAGCACCCAGGTCACATCAAAGTTCCTTTTCTTAGGGCAGGATGAACTTTACTCTTCACTTTCAGTACACATTATAAATATATGTTACTTATGACTAGATATTTAGTAAACTGTGCCCTGCAACCTTCTTTTTCAGAGTGACTTAAAAGGAAGCAATTTCAGCAAGCAATATCATATAACAATAGAATGTGAAGAAAGAAGTTCCTTAAAAACTAAAAGATGGGAGGTCAGTGAAAATTGTTAAACTTCTGAAAGTGGCAGAGAGACCCTGGAAGTACTGAGCAAACTCTTAATAGAGAAATTAAAACAAAAAAAAGGAAAAAAAATCCAACATATCTAGAAATCAAGAAAAGAGGGGTTAGAAAAGGCCTGTTAAAATCATAAGCTGTGTTCATATGAGAAAAGTGGTAACAGCATCAATTTTTTTATACTAATTGCAAAAAAAAAGCAAACCAATTTCTGGTATGCTGCATTGCAAAGGTCATGAGAGTGAATAATCCTCTTTAAAACACATTATAAGCAGGAATGTTAATTTACACTTAGGAAGCTGATGAGTAACTACAATTTGAAAAGACTGAACAAATAAGAAGGCATGGAAGCACAAAAGAAAATATCCCTTCAATCTGTTTTTCCATTTGAGGTACTTAGGAAGTAAAACTCCTCTATAATGAGTAGTTTCAGACTGAAGTTTCAGTAGAAGTTGTTATAAATATGCAAAATGAGTGACGTGAACAGAGATAATCTACAATGACCAGGTGGGTTTCTCCTGAAAATCCTGTAACAATGAATAGTTTAATTGCTTCTGCTGTGAGCAACTTCTTGCTCAAAATAGTTCCAGCAGCAATAGAAAAGAAGTTGGCGGATATTATATTAGTTTCTGAAAAAATTTTGAAGAGAATTGAACAACTACTGATATGAGTCTTATACACATTGTGGCCGAAGCAGAAAAAAAGTATTTCAAATCACATAATATATTAAACTTGGAGTAAAATATAGTCTAAATTGTAGGAGAAATAATGTAGCTCTTGGAAAAATAAAAAATGCCTGAAGAATGCTCCTGGAATGCAGGGAAGAATCCTGCAAACATAGGAAAGACATACCAAATGAATATTTTTGGCAGAGATTGCTAATTGCATTAAGCTTTTCAGATTAACAAAGATGAAAGGTAATTGTAAAGAAATGTCGATAAATGCACAAGACAGTGACTGAGAAAGAAAACAGCAGAAGAAATTGGATTTAAGTAATTGGTAGGTGATGAAGTTGGAATAAATCCTAAACTTCATACACATGCTGATAGATGTTCTCATGCTCACAAAGAAATTTAATGGGCTTACAATAAGTAGACCTATGAAACTGTTGGACAAGATATCTGTCACAGTTAAGTGGAATACGCATATGAAATTGTAAGAAAACCATGTCAAGATAAAGAGTAACACTGCATTTCCATTAATTAACAGGAAACATGAATTTTGAATATGTTTGTAGTTCTGTAAGCACTTTTTGTCCCTCTCTCCAAATGAGAATGGAAGTGGTAAATGCAAATTAGCCACACCAGACCTCATGAGAAATACTAATATAGCAGAATATATGTAATTATTTATTTGCAATGTGATGAATATATAGTTATAACAAGATGATATGTTACTAAAGTCATATTCAACTTCTTGAAAAGTGGAAGGTGTCAAGGGCATTATGTTGTAGTATATGGCAAATATTTAATACAACACAACTTGGTAATTTCTAATGGTTGCCCTAAAAAAAGAAACAAACAAAAAAGGTAAATTAAGTTTTACAACGGTCTGCAGAATCTGAAATAACCTATAAATATTTTGAACACAAATCAGACGCACATAGTTTCTTACTCAGCTTAAAGCACCAAAAGCAGCATGCTCAGTAAGGCTTCATTAATTTGTTAGAAAGATTCACATCACAAAAATATCTAAAGTTCTACAAAGAGAAGTGTACTGAGAGCTAAGTATTGCTTGCTAGCTTTTTCTCATAAGACTTTAACTATTCCGTTTTGTTATTTATTAGGAAAAAATAGCTGGTTTTGCTAATGAATATAAATGTAAATTACTAAATCTGTGTACTTACACAATCTTCATAAATATATGACACATTGCATGTGCTGTAGAAAATATGTAATATTTTTATAAAACAAAAATGTATGAGGTTTGAGATATAGCTACAAATATTTCTTATGAAATAATATTATATGTAGAATCATAGAATCATAAAATCACCTGGCTAGAAAAGACCCATCGAATCATCGAGTCCAACCATTCCTATCAAACAATAAACGGTGACCCTTGGCACCTCACCCATCCGTGCCTTAAACACCTCCAGGGAAGGTGAATCAACCACCTCCCTGGGCAGCCTGTTCCAATGCCCAGTGACACTTTCTGTGAAACTTTTTACCCTAATATACAGCCTAAATTTCCACTGGCAGAGCTTGAGCTTGAGGCCATTCCCTCTTGTCCTGTCCTCTGTCACTTAGGAGAAGAGGCCGGCTGCCTCCTCTCCACAACCTCCTTTCAGGTAGTTGTAGAGAGCAATGAGATCTCCTCTCAGCCTCCTCTTCCCCACGCTAAACAACCCCAGCTCTCTCAGCCACTCCTCATAGGGCCTGTTCTCCAGAACCCTCACCAGCCTTGTTGCTCTTCTCTGGACTCGCTCCACAGACTCAACATCCTTCTTGTGGTGAGCAGCCCAGAACTGAACACAGGATTCAAGGGCCAGTCTCACCAGTACTAAGTACAGAGGGAGAATAACCTCCATTGGACCTGCTGGTCACACCTTTTCTGATCCAAGCCAGGATGCCATTGGCCTTCTTGGCCACCTGGGCACAGTTCTGGCTCATGTTCAGTTGGCTGCCAACCAATATCCCCAGGTCCTTCTCATCCAGGTTGCTTTCTAGCCAGGCTTCTCTCTGTCTGTAGTTTGGCATAAGGTTGTTGTGCCCCAAGTGCAGGACCCGGCATTTGGCCTTGTTAAACCTCGTGCCACTGGACTCAGCCCAGCGGTCCAGCCTGTTTAGATCCCTTTGCAGAGCATCCCTACCCTCCTGCATATCCACACGTCCACCAAGCTTAGTGTCGTCTGCAAACTTGCTAAGGTTGTACTCAATGCCTTCATCCAGGTCATTGATGAAGACATTGAACAGGGCTGGATCGAGCACTGAGCCCTGGGGAACCCCACTTGTAACTGGTCTCCAGCTGGAGTTAACATCATTTACCACCACACTCTGGGCCCGGCCAACCAGCCGGTTTTCCACCCAGGAAAGTGTGCAACTGTCCAGGCCAGAGGTGACAGTTTCCGTAGCAGAATGCTGTGAGAAACTGTGTCCAAGGCTTTACTGAAGTCCAGGAAGACCACATCCACAGTCTTTCCCTCATCCAGCAGCCGAGTCACTTTGTCGTAGAAGGAGATCAGGTTAGTTTGGCTGGACCTGCCTTTGGTAAACCTGTGTTGACTGGGTCTGATCACCTGGCTCTCTTGCATGTTCTTCATGTTAACATTCAAGATCACCTGTTCCATGACTTTCCCTGGCACTGAGGTCAGACTGACAGACCTGGAGTTCCCTCGATCCTCCCTGTGACCATTCTTGTAGATGGGCACATCAGCCTCCAGTCCAGTGAAACTTCCCCAGTCTTCCAGGACTGTTGGAAGATGATGGAAAGCAGTTTGGCCAGCACATCCGCCAGCTCCCTTAATACCCTTGGATGAATCCCGTCTGGCCCCATAGACTTGTGGGTGTCTAGTTGTGCAAGCAAGGCTCTGACCATCTCCTCTTGGACCATGGGAGCCTCATTTTGTTCGTCTAGCTCCTGGGTTTATACACAGGGGGAACAACTTTCTTTACAATTAAATACAGAGGCAAAGAAGGCATTAAGTACCTCAGCCTTTTCCTCATCTCCTGTCACTGTTGTTCCTTGTGCATCCAATAGGGACTGTATGGTCTCCCCAGTCCTCCTTTTATTATTTATATATTTGTAGAAATATTTTTTGTTTTCTTTCATAGGCTTTGCCAACCTGATTTCTAGTTGAGCCTTAGCCCCTCTTTTTTTTTCTCTACACAACCTCACATCCCTCCTGTAGTCCACCCAAGAGGCCTGGCCCCTCTTCCAGATCCTATAAACATTCCTCTTCTTGATATCACTGAAGATCTCTCTGTTCAACCAAGGTGTTTTTTTCCCCTGCCGGCTTTTTTTCTGGAGCACGGGGATGGCTTTCTCTTGAGCTGCTAGGCTAGGATCTCCTTTTTGAACAGGTCCCAGCCCTATCATCTCATGCTCACTTAGTCCAACGTGTCCCTCTACTGCCACATCTGCCACAAGGCCTTCTCTATTCACAAACAGCAAGTCCAGGAGGGCACCTTCCCTTGTTGGTTCATTCGCCAGCTGTTCAAGGAAGTTGTCTTCCACACACTCCAGGAACCTCCTAGACTACTTCCTTTCTGCTCTATTATACTTCCAGCAGAAATCAGGGAGATGGAAGTCTCCCACAAGAACAGGAGGCATTGATCTAGAGTTTATAGAATAGGTTGTCAACTGCTTCTCCTTGGCTGGGTGGTCTGTAACAGACTCCCATCCCAAAATCTACCTTCTTATGGGCTCCTCTGATTTTAACCCACAGGTACTCTATCTCCTCATCATCATAACCCATCTCAATAGTTTTCAAGTCCTCCCTTACCAAGAGGGCTACCCCGCCTCCTCTCCTACCCTTCCAATCCTGCCTGAAGCTTATATACCCCACCATAGCTTCACTCCAGTTATATGAGTCATCCCACCATGTTTCCGTGATGGCAACAACATCATAGCCTCCTTGCCCTGTGACAGCTTCCAGCTGTTCCTTCTTGTTACCTATGCTGTGTGCCTTGGTGTAAATGCACTTCAGCTGAGTAGCCGAGCTTTCAGCCCTCTTCGAGGGAACAGTGTTTGTTCCCAGTTGCCTGGTAACTGGAGTAGCTTGCACCAGGGTGTCTGTATTAACTTTACTGCTCCGAGGTGCACTCTCACCCACTTTCTGTGCGGTGATGTGCTGGTGGTCCTCACAGCACACCCTCTCCGAATCTCTAGTGCCCCACAACCATGCTCGCTCTTGCCTAGCCTGGTCTCAATCCCCTTCACATCTAGTTTAAAGCTTGATTTATAAGCTCAGCTATGTTTTTAGCAAGGGCTTTAGCCCCACTAGGAGATCCATGTGTCCCATCCTTATTAACAGTGTCAGGGATGTCACATTCCCTGCTGGTCCTCAGACTCTTTACCTCCTCCCTTAACTCCTCCACCATACGATGGAGTTCCCCCACTCAAGTGCAGCTTTCACAAGTGGAGCCATTAACTGAGGCACAAGCTGGTGTAGGAGGGGGGCACTGCCTGCAGCTCAGGGTCTGGGTAGCTGCATGCACCCACTGTGTCTCTGTCTGGGTGTCAGCATCCATCCTGCCTGCTGCAGCACACAGAGCAGCTTTAATCTTCTACTGGGTGGCCACCGTTGTCTTCGGTGTCTTCTGTCTAGTCTCTATGGCCTCTCTGTGCCCTGCCTTCTCACCCTGCCCACTCAAACTGCCCTGCACCTCTTTGCCACACTCCTCTTCGTGGTGCTTCCAGGGGACTGTTTAAATCTCCCCCAGTAGCTGCCGGGACTGGCCCCTCCCGTCAGGCACTGTGCGGTATCAGCCTGTGTGTGCTGGCTGTCAGGAACCCCTCCCACTCCTTGGTTTTTCAGGGATTTTCCTGGCTCAGGGAAGCTCCCACTGCCTCAAAATATCTATGCCACCACAGAATTCACTGTACTGCTGCCGAGTGCTGCTGAAGAAGTGGCCAAAAAATACATGTAGATGTATTGAAAACGTATATTAGATATGAGAATCTTGAAAAACAAGTCAACCTATCTTTTACATGCTGATGGTTTTGATTTTAGTCCAAGGAAATCAGTAGATCTCCGTTTTGGGGATTGACAATGATTTTTTCTCATGTAATAAATATTTGCTTTAATACTGCTATAAACATGTCAGAAGGCAAAGTTGAAAGGGGTGTAAAAAGTAGGTATAGGGCTTTAATAAATTTTGTAAAATTTCCACTCTTTAGGCAACAAAAGATAATATTGACTCTGTAATTAAAATAAGAACTATTAACATTTACATCTTTCAAATCTACTAAAAAGAAAAATCAACTTGGAAAACCATAAAAAGTATGAGGATTTTTTTCTCTCATTTTATGCTTGTTTTTTTTCCCAATGTTTTTCCTATTTCCATTCAAAATGGATGTGCTTATGTTCTAGGCATGTTTGAGATCTCTCTCACTCAGCTTTCTCTGTGGACACGGCATGATTAACTAAAGAAGCACATGGAACTTAAAAATAATTATTGCACACATTCTGATTTTATTCTTATGAGATGATGCTTCAGTGCATATATACTAGATATTTTTTGAGAGATTTCTTATCTATGCACTTTATTTGAAAACCTGACAGGAGCTTCAGGCTATTCTGAAAGGCCAAACTAGAAAGCTTGCAACCAAGATAGCATTTTACATAAGCTTTTAGCGAATAAATTATTCACAGGAAAATAAACCTCAGAAGTTACTGGCTTTTAAGTAACATAAACCCTGTATTTTATTAATTGTTAATGGCAAATAGTATTTTTCTTCTCTTCCTCACAAACTACTTACTACAGAGAGACATCTAAAGACTGCACAATGCTGCATCTGCTCAGCAATGTATATGTAATAGAGATTAATGTGGACAAGGAACTTGACCCAAAAGACAAATGAACTTTTATTAAGACTTTCACACTTTTGTTTATGAGAACTATATGAATATCTGAATGTAGTCTCGATAAGAGTAAGCAACAACATCTAACCCATTAAGTAGTTGTATGAAAAGGGGAAGATTTCACTCTGCTTCCCACTGGATAATCATTTATGTTAATAAGGCATTGTTGGTGTGTCTGAACAGTTATTTTAACAGAAAATTAAAAAGTAGGATGAACAAACGTGGAAAATCTTTCTTGCTAGAAATATTATTCGAAAATGTTTGAATCTTATAGAAAAGAAAACGTGAAGAGGACTATATTCTTTGGGACTGATGGTGCCACACAGATGTTTTGTGAACTCAGTAAAAACTTCATAAATTAACACAGTTCTCTGGAGAAACTTGCCAAAACCAATGACACTGGCTGGCTATGAGGGCTATGAGGCTGTAGGATACCATTATGGCCATGTTCATAACATGTTTCCGAGTTCAGAGACAAACTTATTCAGGCAAGAATTTCTGGACTATTCTTCCCAGAGCTTCAGAAAGTTAAGTTAGGATATTTAAAGCAGAGCTAGCCTGAACATTTTCCAGTGTATACAAAAGAACATGGTGGGATAGGAGAGAGGAGGGACTAAGTGAAAGAAGTAGAGCTTGATATAGTTTTTATTTAGCCATCTGATGCTATTTTCTTTCTATAAGCTTTCTGTCTACTCTCCTCTTGATCTTACAGAAACTCTTGGTCCTTGCAGAATACAAGACTTACCTTTTATGTTCTGACAGCATTTTATTCAAATTGCAGTCCTTTACTGTACTCTTTGGAATTTGATCTGCAGAGCTAGTACCTCCACTGTAGCTCCTCTAACTGTATTTAAATATGGTAACATCAGACTTGCCCTTAGTAAAGTCCAGTTCTTTCCTTCTGATCAATTGTCTAATTTGTCAAAGCCATTTTAAAATCTAATGTTGTCCTCCAGTGGTCTTGCATCCTCTTCCACATTAGTAATTTTTGCAGATCCATTAGATATGCCTGTTCCACGTTCTATCTCATAAAAAGAAAAAGATGAGTATTCTGGGCTTTTGAGCCATCAAGTCTGCACACACCTCAACAACTCTTTCATTTAGACCCACTTGTTTCTGTAGCTTGCTTATAAGAATACCACCTCAAAGGAACATCAAGCTTCTCTTGCTCTCTTTCTTTCTATCTGGCTGCTTTCTATATTTACCTCCAAGGTTGCTGAGTTGGAAGGAAATTAAACTGGTTTGATAGATTTTGTTCATGACATATCCACATAAGCTTGTTACTACTCATCTCTCTGTTATCTTCTGAAAGCCTATAAATAGTTTATTTGTTCAGTCATGTATTTGCCGTTTTGTAACTTCAATAATGAAAGAGATAAGGGGTGTACTGAAAGTAGATTTTAGAGTTTTACATTTAAATTAATATGATAAAAAGTTAAATTGCACATTGGGAAAAAAATCACAGCTCTCCCAAAATAAACATGATCCAATATTCAAAAAAATCAAAAAGCACAAGTATAGAGGAAATCTTCACCTACAGAAGCTAATGTCCTTTTACTTTTCATTCAGTGTATGACAAAAATATATTAAAAACAGAGTCCAATTTAGCCATTGATAATCACTGTACAGAACAGTACTTTTTCCTTCGTCCACCAGTGCATAAATCTATGTATCTTTAACTTATGAAAGCTGAAGTTCACTCTTGCATCAATGAAGCAGTGTGCATTTCAATTAAGTGGAAATAAAAAAAACCCATAAAAATATCTGGTTTCCCTCACTATTTCCTCTTCCATTCCCACTAACAGGAATATCAGTGGACAACAGGTCTCAGACAGCATTGATTGACTATTCCTTCATGAAACGGATATTGTCACGTAATAGGATGGGTTCAGGGATCTAAGAAGTGGGACTGCACTGTCTGAGCACACAATTCTAAATCTTTAACTGTGGCACATTATTTCCTGGTAAGTCTTGAAATAAAAAAGACTATGATTTGAGATTATTTTGATGTAATTTTTTTTCTTCCAGTTTTCCTTTTCTAAAGCTTGGACTTGCCTCAGGTAACAGTATTCTATGCAAGAGCTACCCTAGAGGAGGGCTTACTTCAGTCTGTCAAATCTTACTGTGTTCTAAGATCTTACCCACCTTTAATGACTACATTCAGAAATAATGAGAAGTAATTTAGATTAGATTAGTCTTTAAAAAGTTGGAAATATGACACCAAACTTGAACAAACAATCCAGAAAGTGGTGACGCTTTTCTCCTTTTATTCCTCTTAGTGTATGTTTGAAATACTTGGGAACCTTGGGAAACAGATCAATAAAAGATGTTCACAGTACAGAGACACATAGTTGCACTTTTAACAGACACACAAGGGAAATACTGGTGGCCGTAATTTCAGTGCAAATGGATTGGAACACAAATTTAAATTCTTCTTATTCATAAATAAAAACTTTTTAAAATTTAATTACAAAAGACATGTAAGAATAGGAAGACTGGAAAATAATATTTTTTGAGTGAACAGTGAAAATTAGTAGATAAAAAAAAAAAACCACAATACAATAAAGCTCAGGAAATAAGTAAAAAAACCATGAATATAGCAAGTATATCTGAAATAAAGAAAGGATCAAGAAAGATATCAGGGTCACCCACTCTGCATCCATTTTGATTCTACAACACATGAAGTATTACATAAAATATTTATTAACCATATAACAAAAAAAGGACAAAAAAATGAGCTCACAGGAGAATAGCTCAGGTTTAATTCTGAGGCACTCTTCTTAAAAGGCTTTAATGGCTAGAGGGTGGATACAGAAAATATGTTATTTCTGATTAAAATTCAGCTTGCATTATTTATTGACTCTATGAAAATTTTAACCCTACATATAGTGAAATTTATGAAGGAGTGGGCATGTTTTTCAGAATAGTTAAAGAGAAAGAACATAGCACAAATTCCCGTATTCTGACCTCCAGAACTGGTCTTTAACTCCCTCTTATTGATATAGCTATATTTGGGGTTACCATAATTGTATTGCTAAACTAATAAAACCTAAACCTAAATTTAAAAAATCTGAATCTAAGTAGGTTGTAAATTTGAAAATTTGTAATTAGTGATGCATAATATTTTTCATTTTCTAAAACATAATTTATGGTATATTTTTTGTAAATTATGCCTTTTCACCTTAAAGTAATTTCTTATGTAATTGCCAGTGATGCAATTTTTAGAATTCTGCTGCTTTGAATGTTTTCCAGTATGGCCTTATTACTGTGATAAATAATCACTGACCACCAAAAATACAACTAGAACCTTCTTAGCAGTAACAACAGACTGGAAGAAAGTAATAAAGATATGGAGAGCAGATTAATTTTCTTCTCATTCTAAAATTTTCTGTAGTTAAGCAGAAGGAAATATTTTTTTTTTCTGAATATATCATAGGATTTTATGAAAGGTAACAAAATATTGTACTTTTCTCATCTATGAACTGATATGAACAATTTTAGAGAGATTGGTAGTAACAATGAAGTCTTAAGTAAATTAAAGCTTTAGAGAAGTATTTCATGAAGAACTAGAAAAAAAATGTCCTATTAAAAACTTTTTTTGGCCACTGTAAAACTTCATACTTACTCTAGCTATTCTTCTGAATTTAAGATGTAACTGAAAAAAGAGGACAAAAAACCCAAAATGCACAAAATGGATACCTTTCTAAATCTTTTAATGCTGAAAATGTCAAAGCAAATTTTACATTTTGCATTTCCTGGTAAATAGTCAGATTTGGTGATGTTCTATTTTTGGATAAAGAATATGAAAAATTTTGTATACATTAATGACAAAACCTGACGAAAGTCTGATTTTTCTTTACTATGCAAAATAAAATGACAGCAAATTGAAATACTCAACTTGTGATTGAGATTTCTAGCAATGCTTATTTAAATTTGCTTTTTCTATCTCTATGTGAATGAGCTAGCTTTTTATGCGTAATATATACATATATTATATATATATAAATGTATTTCAATTTGAGCATCTGCTGCAATTCATTATGTCTGATTGCTAGTGTCCTCCCATTTGTGGGAAGTTAAAGGAAGTGGCTAACAGTACGTACAGAAAACACTTAAAGAATTTCAAGGATCAATGCCAAAATGATGGTAAAGCTATAATTCAGAATATCATCTCTATCTGAATATTTGAAAACTAATTAAGGAGCAAGATTTCTTTGTTCCCATACCAGACACAAATAAAATGTTAGAATTGTAAAGGAAGGCCCAGAAAAATATTACATTCTAACTATATGATATATATTCACTTAAGGACAAACATCATACGACTGGGCAGAACTGGATTTACCAAAGCTTGCAAGCCCCCTAAAGATTAGGTGATGGGAAATGTGCATGGGGCACTTTTTTTCATTTCTTGCTTGTTGTTTCATCTGTTATGAACTCTTGGGTTGAATAAATAATACTTTGTTTGAAGAAATTATATTTGAAATTGCTTTAATCAGTCTCTGTCACAGGATCCCATAGGGAAAAATGTCTCTTATGTTCACAGAGTGAACTGGAGATTAGAGCCCATCGGGCAGGGTAAGTTTTGTGGTTTCTCCTTAATGAGAAGTTAACAAAACCTATCTGTAACAGAAGTTAAAGTAAGGAGTACAATAAGGTACCTAAGTGTGAAGCAGTTAGGGAAAAAAAAGATGAAATAACCACAACAAGTTGAAAAAATAATTATTCTATAGGCAGCTATATTTACTGACGAAACAAACCAATACTTGCCAGGCACATGAGTACAAAATACTAGACATAAAGTTAATTCATTGCATATTTAAGTAACGATGAATGATATTTGGGACAGCAGACACTTTGCCGATCATCTAATTACAGAAAAAAACACTGCATCTGAGACTATTACAAGATTTTTTTAAAAAGCATTAGGGAGGAACAAAACAATTTTGGGTTCAGTAATACATAAAGGACTACAAATAAAATAGATTCACCCTCACTACATTAAAACAAAAAAAAGAATTGCCCAGATGTCTGAATTCATACTGGTTTGGCAGAATGCAATCCTAAAAAGACTTGCTGTCATCTGTGCTTGTTTTTATAGATGAAGGTAAACATTCTTTATTATCAGATGTTAGACAGGAAAAATTACTTTCTGCATATCTGCAGACTGTTCTTTGAACATCCCACAACTGTATTCATGTAGTGAACCGAATATACTAGACTAAAATATTTCAGTTTGCAGGGACATACAATGATCATCTAATCTAACTGCTGGACCACCTTAGAGATGACCAAAAGTTAAAACAAATCTTTAAGGGCATTTTCCAAATGCCTCTTAAACACTGACAGCCACAAGGTATTGACCACCACTCCAGGAAGTCTGTTCCAGCATTTGACCACCCTCTCAGTAAAGAAATGTTTCCCAATATCCAGTTTAACCCTCTTCCTGATGCAACTTTGAATCATTCCTTAGTCTCTTGTTGCTGGATCCCAAGAAGAAGAGATGTTTTAGTGTTTGATAGGAATGGTTGGACTTGATGATCCAATGGGTCTCTTCCAACCTGGTTGTTCTATGATTCTATGATCATCACCTCCTGTTCCACTTCCCCTCCTTAGGAGGCTACAGAGAAGTATGAGCTTAACCTTAGCCTCCTTTTCTCAAAACTAAACAAATCCAGAGTCCTCAGCAGCTCCTCACAATAAATATCTTCCAGCCTATCTGCCTGCTTTGTTGACCTCCTCTGGATGCATTTAAGTACATTCACAATTTTTTTAAATAGTGGGGTTGAGAACTGTACACAGTACTGAAGGTGAGGCCTCAACAATGCTAAATGTAGCATGATAATCGCCTCCTTTGACCAGCTGTTTAAAAGCAACTAATCATATCTGGAAGAAGAATCACCATTCTCACAGAAAGTTTGGACTCCGACAAGATTTTAGTTTACTTAAATTCAGCAGAAGTATAATTTTGAATGAGATTCTGCAGTCAACTCCAACAATCTGTCCTTGCTTGAGGAAGTAAATGAAAAAAAAAAGTGCTCTAAGTAATACAGGAAAGGAACTAAAAATTTTTACACTGTGACCCACTGCATTTGGATTATTTAACTTGTCAGATATAGAAAAAACAGGAGTGGCAAAAAATTAGATACTGCGTCAAAAATCATAAATATTTGATATCTATAGAGCAATTAATAATAAAATTGTGCATGCATTTTTCAGAACTACCTCACAAGACACTGAGTAAAGTAGTCAGAAATTAAATAGGAGACCATTTTAATCATACAGAAAAACAAGAATGAGGAAGAAATGCAAATTATACAATACCATCCGTTCTGTAAGCTCCAGGAAATCCATCAGCTACTAAAGATCTGTTGAGGACTGTGATGAGTTAACCTTGACTGATCATCAGATGCGCACCTAGCTGCTCAGTCTCTGCCCTTCATCAACAAGGAAGAAGAGAAGGGACATGGCAAAAGACTCATGTATCAAGACAATGTAGGGGAGATCACTCAGTAATTAATGTCCCAGGCAAAAGGGACACAGTTTGGGGAAATTAATTTAATTTATTATAAGTAAAATCAGGATAGGATAATGAGTAATAAGAAATAAAAACAAATCTTAAAACGGCTTCCCCTCATCCCTCTCTTATTAGCAGATTCAAGTTCTCTTCCAGCTTTTCTCCCTCCTCTGTTCAAGTGGCACAAGGGGATGGATAATAGGGATTATGGTAAACTTGTAATACATCATTGCTGTAGTTTCTTCCTCCTCACACTCTTCCCCTGATTCAAACTGTTCAGTCCAATCTATAGGAAACAGTCTTTCCTGAACGTCTCTGGCATGGGTCTTCATCAAGGGCTGAACTTCTTCATGAACTGCTCCAGAAAGGATCCTTTCATTGAAATACAGGACTTCAGAAAGTATCTACTCTCTTATGGGTCCTTTGCAGGGGCATAGGTCCTACCAGAAACCTGCTCCAACTCAGGCTCCCCATGAAGTCACAGCCTCCTTTGGAGCCTATATATCTACTCTGACATGGGTCCTCCATAGGCTGCAGATGGATATCTGCTTCTCCATGAACCCCCATGGACCACAGGGGGAAAATGCAAGTCATCATGGTATTTATCACGGGCTATAGGGGAATATCTGCTCTGGCACCAGGAGCAAATCTTTCGTCCTTCCTTACTAACTGTGGTGTCTGTGTCGTTTTTTCTCTCAAGTATTCTTGCTTGTCTACAAACTGTAATCTGAAAAAGCTTATCTGCAGAACAACATAATTCCGGATGTCTTTATCTCAGAAAGCAATCTCCAAGACTGATATAAAATACATTTTCATAGAATCATAGAATCATAGAATAACCAGGTCTGAAGAGACCCACCAAATCATCGAGTCCAACCATTCCTATCTAACAATAAACGATGACCCTTGGCACCTCACCCACCTGTGCCTTAAACACCTCCAGGGAAGGTGAATCAACCACCACCCTGAGCAGGCTGTTCCAATGCCCAATGACCCTTTCTGTGAAAAACTTGCTCCAAATTTCTAGCCTAAATCTCCCCTGGCAGAGACTAAGGCCATTCCCTCTTTTCCTGTCCCCTGTCACTTGGGAGAAGAGGCCATCACCCTCCTCTCCACAATCTCCTTTCAGGTAGTTATAGAGAGCAATGAGGTCTCCCCTCAGCCTCCTCTTTTCCAGGCTAAACAACCCCAGCTCTCTCAGTTGTTCCTCATAGGGTCTGTTCTCCAGCCGTTTCACCAACTTCATTGCTCTTCTCTGTTTGGAAACAATTGTTATCTTAACAGTGCTAAATACACTTATTTACTCCTTTTCTCTGTATATATAATTAAAACAATTAATCTTACTTTCCATCATAAAATAAGAAGAGGCTGAAATTACCCACTCTGGAATTGAGTACATTTAAGGCTAAAACTGTATTTGGGGTGAAGACGTCAAGAAAGCCATCTACTTTCTTCAGAATGCAAGCAGATAAAGAATGGAAGAGGAAGAGCTGCTGCAATTTCCAAGCAAAAATGGAATGACTGCATAAATTATTTCACTTCTACCATTTATGAAATATTAAGAGCTTGAAACTTTCAGTAGAACTTTATTTGAGGTACTTTCAATCACATTCCCTTCAGGCCAAAACTCTTGCTGCCTTTCAGAATTAGTCTTTCACATTTCTTTTCATGAAAGATAGATCTCCAGCGTACCTCTATTACCTAAGGTTGATATAAAAGAATGCAAAAGTCAAGCACTGTTTGAGCAGAGCAGGTTCATAAGAGTAGGTTATTTGTGTTGTAACAACTCCGGAACAACAATTTAGAGAACTCCTGGTTAATTCTCCTTGTGTTAATTATTCCCCCCTGCTCAATAGATGCTTGCATTTAACATGAATAGTGACAACTCTATGTCTTATTTCCTCCCCTTACAAAATCAGTAATGCATTTACAGTCTTGGAATACATACTAATTTATATGGGTGAAGGTACAATTCTGAAATTAATTTCTTCTTCTTTTAGGCATTTTTTTAGGCCACTGAAAACCGCTTCTGCTTCAGAATCTTGTGCTACTTAAATTCAAAGCGGACTTTGTGTCAATAAAGTTGAATGCACAATACTCATCCAGCCAAAGACTTCTAAATATGATTTATTTCCATAAAAATATATTTTCAATCATGACTTGTCTCCAGGCAATGTCTTCCAATACTGTAATATCCTTACAGGGATTTTTCCCCTTTACACTTTCTTGGAAACTCTCCTGTTTCTACTTATGAATATATGTTCTCAACTTCAATATCTCAATAAAGAGCCAGCCTTCAAACTCTGAGTGAACTTGTCATAGGAAGACACGTATTAGGCGCCTATAAGCCTTCCTTTCTGTGGGATGAGCAAGTCCAGTTCCCTTAGCTTCTCTTCAGAGCACACATACCTCAGACAATCCATGTTGTCCTCCACTGGACTTATTCCAATCCATAAACATCTTTCTTGTTTGTTGAGTGGGGGCAGAGGAACTGCACGTGCTACTTAACAGAAAGACTAATGAATGTGGAACAAGCTTGTGACAATAAGCTTGTCCTTCATGACCACCAGGTCCTTTTCAGTGGAGCTGTTTCTTACATGGCCAATACCTAACCTGTGCTTTTGCTTGGGATTAGACTCTCCCCTACACGAGATTGCATTATTTCTATTGAATTGCATCAGATTTAAACCTGTCCTAGCCCCTCAATGGCACCTCTGCCTTTTAGTGAATCTATTGAATTTCTCAGTTTGGTGTCATTTGTAGATTTAAAAACTGTTTTCCCATCACCGTGTTCAGGTTAATGATAAATATTCAATAAAGAGAAGACCTCCAGACAGATCGCTGGATTTGTCCAGTTATGATCATATTCCAGCTATGGTGCAGTGACTTAATAGCTACAGTTTGGCCTTATGATTCATCAGGTTTTTGCATCTCTAGCAGATTCTTCCACTGGTGACGATGTCCCTTCTTTAATACAAAGATACTGTGAAAGATAGCATGGAAGGCATTGCTAATGTCACGATGAATTCTAAATATTTTCTACATTTGGCACACATATATATCTATTGTGCATAAGAAGTCAATATATAAGCCACGTTAGAATGAAAACAGACAGTGTTCTCAGCACCCTGCTCCCCATAATGTGTATCATCAGGTCCTATTAACCTGAGTTTTCTCAAGAGACCCCCTGACTCAATTCTTTTTTAATACTGATATTTTCTCTTCTCCCTTTACCCAGTGCACAAGTTTGAGAAGTTTCTTAGTGCATGCAGAATATAATTTATTTATTTTAAATATAAGTGTGTTGCATTTTTGTGGGTTTTTTTTAATTAAATACACTATTATCAAGGATTTTGTTTTGTTTTGTTCATTTGAACTATATTTTTAATCAAACACTACTGCCACTGGAGAAATTATTGATATTGTTGAACAGATTATACTGGAATATGAACTATATCATGTTATCATGTTCACACTAATGGTAAATAGGCAAAGTTACCTACTAGAATAAAACATACTGTTTAAGCATCCCTTGGTTTGCAATGAAACATCTTTAGAAAAATAAGCGTGCATGATTTCTTTAAATGTTGCTGTGATTGATTTTTTTATTATTATTTCTGGAAACATTGTGCTTCATCTTATTTCCTCATTCCTTCTTAGTTTTCCAGAAACAAAGACTAAGATTGTAGGTTGCTACTGACACAAAAAGGTCTACCTTTTCTTTCAGGTTTTCCCACATAACATTGTGGGATACAGAAAGGGTCATTGGGCACTGGCAGAGGCCGCCCAGGGACGTGGTTGAGTCACCCTCCTTGGAGGTGTTTAAGGGGTGAGTGGACGAGACGCTGAGGGACATGGTTTAGTGTTTGATAGGAACAGTTGGACTCGGTGATCCAGTGGGTCTCTTCCAACCTGATTATTCTATGATTCTAAGATTCTATGATTGATAAAGACATTAGATATTTGATTAAAGAGCAGAATGTTTTATAAAGTTATCTTGCTGTAGGTAAAAATTCTTTCTTCATGAGTGTTCAAGACCAGAAAATTAAAAACCAGAAAAGCTTCAAGAAAAAGAGATTGTTCTTGTAAAACAGGAAGACCAAGCAAAGGTAGAAGACTTCCTCATCACTCCTGTTTATCATCAAAATATGCTGAATATTTTTGCTGATTTTAAACAGATTGAATTTTAATAGATTACAAGTGCTACTTTTGTAAATAATTTATTTGAGAGACTGTTAGTCTGTTTAGTGAAAATTATTTTCTCTTTATAAATTCAGTGCTAAGAAAGAAGAATTTTCAGATAATGCCTTTCCCATGCGAAGTCTTGGGACTGCCTTAGCCATAGTAGGAAGAAGAGATTGTTGATAAAGAAGGATTACCTACTAAAAAAGTTATGAGGTTCATATTAAGCTTTGATGCAAGATTCACGAATATAAAATATCTACAGGTAACAACTATGATATATAAGGAAAGAAACATTACACAATTGTTGCTCTAAAGCCTATCACTGATGACCAACTTTTCCGTTCTACAGCTGCAGTATTAAAAGTGAATGGAGGCTACTACAAGTACACACTGGGTACAGGTTCTGAATTCTTTCCCTGACTGACAAAGTTTTACATATCATTGCATAAAAAAATGCAGTATTACAGAGGAATAAAAAGTAAAAATCCATAATATATATTTAAAAAGGACTTTTAGAGGATCAAGCAAAATATTGAAAGAATCTGTGTTTCAGAAGAGTTAATGAAATGTTTTCTTTTTAAATTGCAAGGACTAAGTGTGAAGAGAAGAAAAATGTATTTTTTTCTTCTGTAAAGCAACCATGATATTTCACTACTGCAGCTATCTAAATGCCTTATGCATAACTTTCAGAGACAGAAAAGTTAATAAAGATGTAGATGTTTCTTGCATGGTCTTAGGTTTTCAATTGCACTTTTTTATTGGAGTTTCAGCATTTCAAGCTTGATTAATAGGGAAATTAATTTAATTAATAGGGAAGTTAATTTCTGATTATAGTGTTACTATTCTTAACTGCCAGTAAAATATTTTTTGGACAGAACTACTGTTGTAATCATGCCTTATCCACAGAAAATTGGTTAAGCCACAGCAGAAAACTACAAATACAGACCTCCCCTCATTTTCCAGCTATTTCTCTGCACTCAATTATTTGTCATTTTTTTGATGAGTTTTAGAGACAAATCTACACTCTCAAAAAGAAGGTTCACAGATTTTTGAACAATACACTCATTCTGTTCAAACATTTTCTTTTTAACTACAACATCTAACCTAGTTGTAAGTTTCACATACCTTTCCTCAGCAGAAAAGCTGTTTTATAAGAACTCTAAACCAAGACATCCATTTCCAACACTGTAACACATTTTCTTTTAGTTTAGTGTATTTGTCTCTTTGAGATTGAATTGTAAAACAGATCACTCATACAATCAAATTAACAACCACTCTGGTGAAAAGAAGTAAGACATTTTGTGGTTTGCTTCTCCTGAAGTACCGATACCATTACACAGCCCTCTCTCCTATAGCCTGTGTTCTCACATGAATTTCCTTAACTAGAACCTCTGCTTGTCTGACTAGAAGAATTCATTCACTTATCTGGCAGAAAGTTAATCCGTGAGTGATGAAAAAGAAAAAATGAAAGAGTACTTTTTCATCAGCTTAAAAATTAACAAGCTGATTCAGCTGTTTGATATACTGGAAGAATATGAACCACTGAATTATCTCTGGTGTAACTGGAGGTAAAGAATATAATCAAAAACACCAAGAAAATATGAGACAAAAAAATATGAGCACAAACAACTAAAACAAACTTATATTGGCAGCTGTTTTTGCAATTGCCTTCCAGGTATACCGAAGGCACCCATAAGAACTCTAAAGCAGCTATCATTAACAGTATTAGTATTTAGATGCATTAATTTAGGTGTACCAATTTGCATTTTATCAATACCTAGTGTAGCAAGCACAAATATTTCTTCCTGCCACATCCAGGTCTTTCATTTCAATTTTTCAATCCACTTATGAACTCCTGGATGTCAAGGATCAGATATCAGTGTGATCTTCCCAAGATAGCCGCCAGTGCATTCCAAAGAAGTCTTTTGCACACGCAGTTCATCTAGTCCTAAACATCCTCTAGGAGATAAAATACTATTGATACCGAAAGGAAACATTTCAAGGTAATATGCTTTGTTTTATATAATGTATTGATATGCTTGGAAGTCAAGCTTGCCTGCTGGTCACACAAAGCTTTCTTCAGTTAACAAAGAAATTTAAAAGATCACTAGTGAACAGAGTTTAAATGTCTACATACAGTTCATGCACCACCTGTCAGATATTAGAATGTGCCTAGGCTTCCTGTTTACCAAAACTATTCTCAGTTTTTCTAAGTGCTTCTTTTCTATGGGTTTTTTTTCTGCTCTTCATTGTAGTCTTAAGTAGTTTAGGATAAAAGTTGTAATTAAATTGAAATTCATTTCATGTTGCTAAAGTGGCCTCTCAAAGTTTGCATTGGTTAGGAAACCAGCCTGCCTCAACATGAAAGTTTAAAGTGAATGAGCAACTAAGATTTCAATAACAAGAAACCACTTGGATAATCAGTAGTTATCTACAATAACTGGAGGAAACTGATATATATGTATTGTCATATGTTAACTTTCTAGAATGCTACCTAGACAATGAGTCTATACACGTATTAGGACCCCTTTTTGAACCCAAATCCCTTATTTGAGTAGCTATTATTCTGTATACATAAGAAGGTTAATTAAAGATCAATCTACAAAACAGGTCAAAGCAGCATTCAGCTCTGATGATTCTTAAAAATGAATGAAAAGGATCAACTGAGACCCAGGAAAATGTTACTAAAATGTCAACCAAAAGGCTGAATTTTATCCAATAAAAATCAGTGAATCTTAAAATTATCCCAAAGGATGAATAGTCATGAAGAAAGTAATATAGAAAAGTGGCAAAAAAATCCAAAACCAAGACTAAAAAATACATGAGTACATTTATATGAAGTGCAATCTGTTTGCAACTGCATTATTTACATAAATTCTTCTGCAAAATTCTTCAGATGATTGATTTGGTTTTATGTTCTTATTGGGAACTCAGTCGTTGAAAGAAATACACACAAGTACATCCAACCGATGTCAAGAATCAATTGTCTTGAATTATTTTATATTGTTTGTAGTTGTGTAAAAAAACAGATCACAAAGCAGAAGAAATATTGATACTAAAATTAAGCCTGTAGTATTTCACTTTTTTCTCAAGTGTTCACCTCAATGTGATTCTTAAAACTGTGTTATATTCACTGCCCTATGATGCATTTATTATAATTGTTATGACCTAGAAATCATATTACATTAAAAATAGTGGTCTTGTCAGGAAAGTTATTTACGGTTAAAATATTTGAAGCTGCATACAAAGTTTTCAAAAGAAGGTAAAAACTTTTCAAAACACCTTCCTGAAATTAAGGTCACAAATAAAAAATATATATCTATGGAGAAAGGAAAGATGAGGAAAGGAGGCATATCTAATATTTAGTCCACTTGTATTTTCTCAGATGTTAATTAAAACCATGACAAATACTTCAGGTATAATTATGAAAAAGGTAAATACTTCAATAACGCAAAGATTGTCCTCAAAATAGTCGACACCAAGGATTGGAATATATGAGTCAATAAATGGTTTTAGAGGTTTATTACCTTACATGAATAGTGAAGATTATCTAGCTTTTATTCAGTGTGGAAATTAGTGATTTTTATTTATTTGAGTATTTATTTGAGTTTCTATTTATTGAGTATGATTCATGTCTGTTTTCTTGGCCATTAAACCTACATAAAGGTCTTCAAACCAAGAGTTTAAATGAGCATATAGAGTTTACCTAACACTTTTATGCCTTATTTCATCTGTTAATATTCAAGATGATAGAAATACCATAATGACTATATCTAATTCACATTAATCACAGAACAACCAGGTTGGAAGGGACCCATCGGATCTTCTAGTCCAACCACTCCTATCTAACACTAAACCAAGTCCCTCAATACCTCATCCATCCGTGTCTTAAACACCTCCAGGGAGGGTGAATCAACCACCTCCCTGGGCAGCCTGTTCCAATGCCCAATGACCCTCTGCATGAAAAACCTCCTCCTAATCTCCAGCCTAAATCTCCCCTGGTGGAGCTTGAGGCCATTCCCTCTCATCCTGTCCCCTGTCACTTGGGAGAAGAGGCCAACTCCCTCCTCTCCACTACCACCTTTCAGGTACTTGTAGAGAGTAATGAGGTCTCCTCTCAGCCTTCTCCTCTCCAGGCTGAACAACCCCAACTCTCTCAGCCGCTCCTCATAGGGTCTGTTCTCCAGCCCCTTCACCAGCCTTGTCGCTCTTCTCTGGACTTGCTCCAGAGCCTCAACATCCCTCTTGTGCTGAGGGGCCCAGAACTGGACACAATATTCAAGGAGCACCCTCACCAGTGCTGAGTACAGAGGGAGAATCACCTCCATGGACCTGCTGGTCACACCATTTCTGATACAAACCAGGATGCCATTGGCCTTCTTGGCCACCTGGGCACACTGCTGGCTCATGTTCAGTCGGCTGTCGACCAACACCCCCAGGTCCCTCTCCTCCTGGCAGTTTTCCAACCAGGCTTCTCCCAGTCTGTAGCTTTGCTTAGGGTTGTTGTGCCCCAAGTGCAGGACCCGGCATTTGGCCGTGTTAAACCTCATGCCGTTGGACACTGCCCAGTGGTCCAGGTCCCTTTGCAAAGCCTCCCTACCCTCCAGCAGATCGACACTTGCACACAGCTTTGTGTCATCTGCAAACTTGCTAAGGGTACCCTCAATGCCCTCATCCAGGTCATTGATGAAGACATTGAACAGGACCGGACCTAGCACTGAGCCCTGGGGGACACCACTCGTCACTGGCCTCCAGCTGGACTTAACACCATTTACCACCACTCTCTGGGCCCGGCCATCCAGCCAGTTTTCTACCCAGGAGAGTGTGTGTCTGTCCAGGCCAGAGGCTGACAGTTTCCGCAGCAGAATGCTGTGAGAAACTGTGTCAAAGGCTTTACTGAAGTCCAGAAAGACAACATCCGCAGTCTTTCCTTCATCCAGCAGCCGAGTGACTTTGTCATAGAAGGCGATCAGGTTGGTTTGGCAGGACCTGCCTCTGGTAAACCCATGTTGACTGGGCCCGATCACCTGGATCTCTTGCATGTGCTTCATGATAGCACTCAAGATCACCTGTTCCATGACTTTGCCTGGCACTGAGGTCAGACTGACTGACCTGTAGTTCCCCGGATCCTCCCTGCCACCCTTCTTGTAAATGGGAACTACATCAGCCAGTCTCCAGTCCAGAGGTACCTCCCCAGTCCTCCTGGACTGCTGGAAGATGATGGAAAGGGGTTTGGCCAATACATCCATCAGCTCCCTCAAAACCCTAGGATGTATCCCATCTGGCCCCATGGACTTGTGGGTGTCCAGCTGGCCAAGCAGGGCTCTGACCACCTCCTCTTGGACTATGGGAGCCTCATATTGCTCCTCTGTTTCCCGGGTATCTACACAGAGGGAACAGCTTTCTTTACAATTAAAGACTGAGGCAAAGAAGGCATTAAGTACCTCAGCCTTCTCCTCGTCCCCTGTCACTGCTGTTCTCTCTGAGTCCAAAAGGGACTGTATGGTCTCCCTAGTTCTCCTTTTGTTATTTATATATTTATAGAAAGATTTTTTATTATCCTTTGCAGACTTAGTTAACCTGACTTCTAGTTGAACCTTAGTCCCTCTGATTTTTTCCCTACACAACCTCACTTCCCTCCTGTAGTCCACCCAAGAGGCCTGTCCCCTCTTCCAGAGCCTATAAACATTCCTTTTCTCCCTAATGTCACTTAAGATTTCTCTACTCAACCAAGCTGTTTTTTACCCCTGCCGGCCTTTTTTCTGGAACATGGGGATGGCTTTCTCCTGAGCTGCTAGGATTTCCTTTTTTGAAGAGCTCCCAGCCCTCATGGGCTCCCTTGCCCTCAAGTGCTGTCTCCCAGGAGACTGCCAACCAGCCTTCTAAAGAGTTCAAAGTCTGCCCTCTGGAAATTTAATGCTACTGTCCTGCTAATCACCCTCTTCACTTTGCCTAGAACAGAAAACCCTGTCATCTCATGATCTCTTAGTCCTAGGCGTCCCCCTACTGCCACATCCCCCACAAGGCCTTCTCTGTTCACAAACAGCAAGTCCAGGAGGGCACCTTCCCTCGTTGGTTCATTCACCAGCTGTGCAAGGAAGTTGTCTTCCACGCACTCCAGGAACCTCCTAGACTGCTTTCTTTCTGCTGTGTTGTACTTCCAGCAGATATCAGGGAGATTGAAGTCTCCCACAAGGACAAGAGGCACTGACTTGGAATTTGACCCCAGCTGTTTGTAGAAGAGCTCATCAGCTGCTTCTCCTTGGCTGAGTGGCCTGTAACAGACTCCCATCACAAAGTCTCCCTTGTTATGGGCTCCCTTGATCTTAACCCACAGGCACTCAATCTCCTCATTGCCACAATCCATCTCAATGGTGTCCAAGTCCTCCCTTACAAAAAGGGCTACTCCACCCCCTCTCCTACCCTTTCTATCCCTCCTGAAGAGTTTATATCCCACCATACCCGAACTCCAGTTATAAGAGTCATCCCACCACGTTTCCGTGATGGCAACGACATCAAAGGCACCTTGCCCTACAACGGCTTCCAGCTCTTCCATCTTGTTCCCCATGCTGTGTGCATTGGTGTAAATGCACTTCAGCTGAGTAGCAGAGCCTTCAGCCCTCCTAGAGGGGACTACTCATCCTGGAGTAGTTGCTGCTAGAATATCTATATCTCCCTTGTTGAGCGAGGCTGCATTCTCCCCCACTACCTGAATGGTGACTCGCTGATGGTCCTCACCAGCACGCCCCCTCCTAAACTTCAGTGACCTACATCCAGGCACGCGGTTGTCTAGCCTGGACTGGATCCCCTCCCCCTTCACACCTAGTTTAAAGCTCTATTTATGAGCTTAGCTAGGTTTTTAGCAAGGGCCTTAGCCCCACTAGGAGACCCATGTGTCCCAACCTTTGCACTCATGTCAGGGGGTGCACGAACCTCTCCGTGGTCAAAGAACCCAAAGCCCTTTTCCTTGCACCAGGATTAGTCACTTACTGAAGACTCACAATTGCAAAAAACTACTCTGCAGAATCTGAAGAGTGTGAAGCAAGTTTAACCCATTATACCACAGAGTTATAAGGAATTTTTTACAGTATTATGTACATAAGAAAACAGGGAGTTTTGTATTTTAAAAGAGATCATGTTTGTCAAAAAGGTCATGTATGTTATATATAAGAGCTGCAGAAAAGATTTTTCCTGTAATTGATGAAATTGGTGGGTAGGGTACAAAGCTGTAAATTCTGTATGTTCAAAATCAGTTTATTTATTCTTTGCTCTTGTGAGACCTTATCTAGAGTATTGTGTCTAGTTCTGGAATCCTCAGTATAAGAAGGATATGGAACTGTTGGAACGGGTCCGGAAGAGGGCTACAAAGATGATTAAAGGAATGTAGACCTCCCATATGAGGACAGGATGAGACAGTTGGGTCTGTTCAACCTGGAGAAGAGAAGGCTCCAGGGAAACCTTATGGTAACCACCCAGTACCTGAAGAGGTCCTACAAGAAAGCTGGGGGGGAGCTTTTTACAAGGGTGTGTAATGATAGGATGAGGCAGAATGGCTCAGGCACCTCAGGTACAAGCATGCCAATGAGCATAGCCTGGGCAATAGAGAGGAAGAACTGGAACTTCATACCCAGTTTTGGGGTTACAAATATCTGCTGGGAAAAAAAATACTGTGTTGTATGAGCTATCCCTCAGTTTCCTGCTTTAACAATGAGCTTCTGAGTGTGCCTAAAACCAAACTGAAAGCATATCAGCTACGTAAATTTGGCCAAATAGCCGCTGCAGATTAGAACCATGCCAGTGCATATAGAGATGCAGTTAGGAAGGTTAAGGCTCACCTTGCACTGAAATTTACCAGAGCTATCAATAAAGTGTTCTTTAGATACATGAACAGAAAGCAGAAGCACTGGGAACAGACAGGCCTACTGATAAATATGACTAAATACTGGTCACTAATAATGCTGACAAGAAAGGTTCTCAGTATCTTCCTTGTCTCTATCTTTACAGCTGTTGCTGGACTCTAGACCACAGGACCAAGTATCTGCAGCAATGCATGCATTGAGACACTGGTGGTAGAAGGAGTGGGCTGTGGCCTCTTTCTAGGATTGAGCCCACATAAATCTATGGGTCCAGACTGAATCCACTGTCTGGGTCATAGAAGAAGTGGCTGACAGGTGCAAGAACACTGTCTATAATACTTAAAAAGTTGTGAAGAACATGGGATGTCCCTGATGACTAAAAGAAAACAAATAGAATCATAGAATCATAGAACAAACAGGTTGGAAGAGACCCATCGGATCATCGAGTCCAACCATTCCTATCAGACACTAAATCATGTCCCTCTGGACCTCATCCACCTGTACCTTAAACACCTCCAGGGAGGGTGAATCAACCACCTCCCTGGGCAGCCTGTTCCAATGCCCAATGACCCTTTCTGTGAAAAACTTTCTCCTTATGTCTAGCCTAAATCTCACCTGGCAGAACTTGAGGCCATTCCCTCTTGTTCTGTCCCCTGTCACTTGGGAGAAGACCCCAGCTCCCTCCTCTCCACAACCTCCTTTCAGGGAGTTACAGAGAGCAATGAGGTCTCCTCTCAGCCTCCTCTTCTCCAGGATAAACAACCCCAGCTCTCTCAGATGCTCCTCATAGGGTCTGTTCTCCAGCCCCTTCACCAGCCTCATCGCTCTTCTCTGGACTTGCTCCAGAACCTCAACATCCTTCCTGTGCTGAGGGGCCCAGAACTGGACACAATATTCAAGGAGCGGCCTCACCAGTGCTGAATACAGAGGGAGAATAACCACCATTGGACCTGCTGGTCACACCATTTCTGATACAAGCCAGGATGCCATTGGCCTTCTTGGCCACCTGGGCACACTGCTGGCTCATGTTCAGTCGGCTGTCGACCAACACCCCCAGGTCCCTCTCCTCCTGGCAGTTTTCCAGCCAGGTTTCTCCCAGTCTGTAGCTCTGCATAGGGTTGTTGTACCCCAAGTACAGGACCCAGCATTTGGCCATGTTGAACCTCATGCCATTCGACACTGCCCAGCAGTCCAACCTGTTTAGGTCCCTTTGTAGAGCCTCCCTACCCTCCAGCAGATCGACACTTGCACACAGCTTTGTGTCATCTGCAAACTTACTAAGGGTACCCTCAATACCTTCATCCAGATCATTGATGGAGACATTGAACAGGACTGGACCTAGCACTGAGCCCTGGGGAATCCCTCTTGTAACTGGTCTCTAGTTGGAGTTAACACCATTTACCACCACTCTCTGGGCCCGGCCATCCAACCAGTTTTCCACCCAGGAGAGTGTGCACATTGTTACAGGTGTTGCAAATGTTACAGTCCTTGACAAGAAGGGCCCAAAAGAGGACCCAGGACACTACAGGCCCATTAGACTTACTTCAATCCCTTGGAAAGTAATGGAACAAGTCCTTCTACAGACTATGACAAACATAATAAAAGAGCTAGTATAAATTTACCATAGCTAAATCATTCCAGACTAACTAGATCATCTTCTACAGCAATATGACATCTGCCAACACAGAGAGAGTAGTGGATGTTGTTTACCTGAACTTCAGAAAAGTGTTTCCCAGTCTTCTCCATGACAAACTGTCAAGATACAGATTGGATGGGTGGTCTGTGAGATATGTAGCAAACTGGCTCACAGATTGCATTCATAGGGTAGTAATAAAATTTTTTTTAATCAGGCTGGCAGCCTGTCAGAAGTTGAGTTCCCCAGGGACTGACAGTGAGCCCCACACTTGTTCAGCATCTTCACAAATGACCTGGATGATGGGATTGAAAGCATCTTCTCCAAGCTTCTGGTGACACTAAACTGGGTGGTTAGGTAGACACTTCAGAAGGGAAGAGCTGCTTTACAGAAGGACAAAAGCTACTTTACAGAAGGACATGAACAAGCTTGAAGAGTGGGATAGGAAAAACTGTGCTAAGTTTAATGAAGATAAGTCCTGTACCTGGGGTCACACACTGAAACATCTCAATACAGGCAAATCAGATCCCAACCAGGTGATCAGAACTGCAGTGACATTTTTAAGACAGATAGAAAAGTAATTATCACACTTTACTGAGTGCTCATAATGCTCAACCTGGAGTGTGGTGTCCAGGTCTGGTCCCTGAGGATTGAGAAAGATGAAGACAGACTAAACAAGGACCAAAAGGAAGAATACAAAGATGATCACAGACTGAAGAGGTCCAGAGGAGAGACACAAAGATAACCAAAAGGCTGGAGAGACTATTCTATGAGGAAAGACTGAAGGACGTCTTTTCTCCCTGCAGAACAGAAAGCTCACAGGGGACTACTTCGCAGAAAGGCTCTCTCTTCACAAGGGGTCACATGGAAAAGACTAGGGGCAAAGGATACAAGTCACATCAGAAGAGATTTCATTTTGGTATAAGAATTTTTTCCACAGTGAATACCATCAACCACTGTAACAACAACCCCAGGAATACAGTGGAATTGCTGTCACTGAAGATTTTCAAGACGCAATTGGAAGCTGTGCTACATAATCACATTTAGGTTCCCTTTCCTGCAAAATGTTGAAGGTAATCTTTTGAGCTCCTTCCCCAACCTGGGCTCTGTGGTTCTGTGGTTCTATGGTATTGTCTTGTTTCAGTTCCAGCAGAAAGATGCATTAATTGTTCAGTACAACAATCCACTGTCTCCCCACCCCCCCAAAAAAAAGTTAAAAGAATCCAAAGCCACAGAGTAAAACTGTATTAAGATATAAAAATCTCTGCATGCGCAAGATGAAGTGATCTACTTAACTAGCCTATTTTTGACACGACACTGCATCTTCAATATACATATACTGCTATAAACATGGCATGGGTGCTGGACTCAAAGAATTGGATTTCACTGCAAACAGGTCAGTAGCTCATTCATGAATCACCAAGGAAAACATGTTGTTCCCTTTTGCCGGTCAGAGCTGTTGTAATTCATGGTGGTACAAGTGCTCTCTTATATAACCCCAGAATACAAGGATATGAACACAAACAGAAATCAATGGAAGACTTTTTAAAATCAGAACAAGGACTACAAAACAGGCATATGGTTTTAAGGTAAGTACACTGTTCTTCATGAACAAGACAGGCCTCCTGCACCAACAGACATCAGCCAGGTTTTCCACAATTTTTCATTAAAGCTCGGGAGTTGATGTTAGTGAAGGAAACATCAGTTTTCAGAAATATTCTGTTTCTACCAATTTAATAACAGAAATAGTATTTAGATGCAGTGCTAATTTCACATATAGATCAGGAAAGTCAGTGTGATTCTGGAACAGCTCCCAGGAAGTTCACTGGAAGGAAGAAACACCTGATCATTTCCAGGAGAGAACTTGCTAATGAAATTTTAATGATGTACGCAGAGATGTGGGAACCTCCAAGAGCAAGCAGTAGCTTGGCAGGTATTAAAGCAAAATTATGTGGAATTTGTGTACCACACATGGAACAGTTAAATGGCTGCATTCAGTCTTAGTTTTAAAGAAGTAATTTTCCTTTTTATTGTCTTATTCGGACTTATTCACATGTGAGTTTGTCACACATTTACGTTGACTAGTTTATTCTGTACCATAAAATTTCTGCACATACAATAATAGTAAATGGACTCCTACTCAACCTAGGAGCATGAAAATCTGCCAAGCTCCCTTTACAGTAATTCAGTATATGTACAGTGAATAACTATTGTATCTACTTCATCTGCTCAATTATAAATCTCATAATCAAACCAATGAAATATATCTGTTTCTCATATGCAGTCTAACAACATGTTACCATTCTAGTTCTGCATAACAAGAATAATAAAACTTTCTCATCACAGAAGTAACCTCTTCATTTTTATACCAGTTGTAGTAAATGTGCAAATCAGCACACAGTTAGCTCACCACATAGTCATCACTCCAATGTAACAGATTGTTAAAGAAATTAGAAGATGGATATTTAGCATTTTCAAAATAAAACTAAACAGTGAAATATCTGTTCAGACAGCTTAAGGCATGCTTAAACATTTTTCTGTTTAATAGAACAAGCATCATGTTTGCGTTTAGGTGTTTTGTATTTCATGTCTTTGTCATGACTTAGGATACAAGTAGTCATTGAATTGCTGTGCTAATTAAATACAGTCTGATTACTTGTACCTATATATACAGTGCTTACTTTGGCTTTGAAAGGACTTCATTAGTACTTTTTAATGGAGAAAGAAATATTTTAACATTTCAGCCTGTGCAAAGCCTACAAGTGACAAATACATAGTTGTTCATGCTGGGTGTTTCACATAAGAATTCAGGGTTCCAAGAGACTTCTCTGTAATCGGTTTTCAAAACAACAACAAAAATCCCAACTCCACAGAATTATGTTTTATTTGGAGAAAAAAAATCACACCAGACTGAAATAATTTGGCTTGGTTTTCCTTTTAGGAGATTATACCAGACACATTTCAAGGCCAAGACAGGAGGAAAAGAAGGCAAAATCAAATGTGGATTCTGCCTCCAAATATGTGAAGGCATAGATTTATAAGGAATGTACATTAACCTAAAAGTCACTTGTCATCTGTATTCCTTTCCAGTCTTGTTAGCAGATGTTCCAAAGGAACAGTGCTGTGAGAGATTTTCACAAGCGATCCCATACTTATGTGTTAATGTGGTCATTGGAGGTTTCATGCACATACATGAACAGATGTGAACATAATTATATTCTGAGAATACACATTGCATGGAATGACTCCACTAAGAAATTAATCCTATCAAAATTAAATTTTAGGCTGCCCCCAGAAAATGAGTACTGAGTGATTACATTCAGAATCAGTTTTATTCTTCATCCCCAATTGATGCTCAAAAGTTTTAAGAAAGATATCAGCTCTATAACTAAAGAAATAACTGATTTGGTTAAGCTAAAGATTGTCTAGCTTACAATCCATTAGCTCACAACAACTATATAGGAAAGCAGACTTTGTAACAACCAAGAAAGTGACATTTGTATTAAACATCTTTCAAGTTATTATGATGTAATCATCCACTCCAAAAAATAAAAAATAAAGACCAAAAGATCATCCTTGTAGTGCCCTATGTATTTGTTTAATCTGTTTCGTTTTATTTTAATCTTATATATGATTAAAATTATATAGTGTATAAAATTGCATATGGAGATGAAGCAGACATTCAATGAGCCTTTGTCCACATGAATAATTAGGTTTTATGTGGGTTTTTTCTTTACTATTTCATTAATGAATATTTAATGGACAAAATGGACTTCAAAATGAGCTTTCCAGTCCCACAGCCTAAGAAACAGTAATTAAATAACTACTATATGAAATAGATCCATGGCTCAACTATTCAACCATATGGTGGATATGACAATGAATTAGCTAGAGATTGCAGTGATTAGCAATGAATATGCCAAAGCTGAAGATGAAAACAGCTAATTTGCCTCCACTTTATTCTTTGTTCAAAAAGTATCAGAATGGTACAAAAAATGTATTTTTAAGACAACATCCCAGCATTTGCTAATATGGTGGCATTAATGTTGCAAAAAACTACCTGGCTTTACAACAGCAGGAGGTCAAAACCATATTTCGCTCTCTGTAAACCAGGACTATGTCCTTCCATTACTATTATTATTATTATTATTATTAGTAGTAGTAGTAGTAGTAGTAGTAGTAATAGTAATATAATCATGATTATCAACATCATTATCCAAGTAATTGTTTCAGAACAGAAAATTCATACTGTGGCTGAATAATGGGTAAGGCAGTTTCACCAAACTTTACCGTTAAACGTATGCCTTATCCACAGTTGAGCCTATTGGGCTGCATCAGTGTAATAGATTATGAGAGTTTGTTTGAATACAGAGAACAGTGTCAGAGACATGCTCTGACCTGTCTTCCATTGGTTTTGGTTAGATTAATGGTATGACATAATGTCACATCTTCAGGCAAGACCAGATGCATTAAAATGAATTTTCATGAATGTCCAACATTCCACAGTTTCGTACTAGTAACTAGTGACTGTAAACTGTATTTATAAGATTTAAGGGATGGTCTTTCTGACATTTCTTCATTTCTTTGATGGAGACTGATCCAATCAACATCAGTTCTTAAGGTAGGACACATGTATATTTGAAGCAAGGTAGGAAGTTCACATCAGTCTAAGTATGGAAGGAAGAGGTTGAGAGAGAAGATAGAAACACCAAAAATAATTAAGAGGGCCAATGGAAAAGGAATATAGAAGTTCTAAGTGTTTAAAATTAATAGTGGTAAACCAAGAGAACATCTCAAAACTATAATTGATTTTGTTTCGTTGCTACCAATATGGTGATACAAAAGAGACCACTGGATTTTCAGGGAAAAATACTGGTAAATTCTAGTCAAAATGCTGAGATATAGTAAATATGATTTCTTTGTTCTTGCTAAATGGAACAGGGAACAGCTTCCCTCGGCAACCTGTGTCAATGCCTCACCACTCTCATCATGAAGAAGTTCTTCCTTATGCCAAGCCTAAGTCTGCCCTCTCCAGTTTATACACATTTCCTCTAGTCCTATCACAACAAGCCTTCATAAAAAGTCTCTCCCCAACTTTATTTTAGACCCCTCTCAGGTAGAAGAAGGTTGCTATAAGATCTTCTCAGAGCCTGCTTGTCTCCAAGCTGAACAACCCCAACTCTCTCAGCCTGTCTTGGTGTGTAAAGTGCTCTAGCCCTCTGATCATGCTTTTAACCATCCTCTGGACCTGTTTCAACAGTTCCAAATCCTCCTTATATTGAGGATTCCAGAACTGGACACAGTACTCCAGGTGAGGTCTCACAAGAGAGGAATAGAGAGGCAGAATCACCCCCCATGACCTGCTGGCGATGATTCTTTTGATGCAGTCCAAGATATGATTTGCCTTCTCAGCTGTGAGAGAACATTGCTAGCTCATGTCAAGCTTCTCCTTTGAAACTTCTTTTTTAAAGGTTTGAAACAAGAAAAAACCAACAGCAAACCCAAGTAAATATGCAAGAACTTATGGAATTCATGTTCAGTAGAAGACAGGTTAAAATGACAAATACTGTGGCTTTTTATACAAAATCTTTCCAAATCAAGCCTCAGCTCGTGTCATGGGAGTCATGGCCATAGCCAGTGTGGGTCTTGCTGCTCTGAAGTAACCCCGATTAGCAAGGATTTGAAGAGTTCCTTGACTCAAGGCTCAACAAAGGACTGAAGTAGTACAGCAAGGATGGAAGAGAAGCAAGTGGGCCAAAGACTGTTCTGGGTCTTTATAAATAATATGTCTCATTAGGCCTAATTAACTGTGTATTGGCTAGCTTTTAGATGCAAGCTGAGTAAATATATACCTAATTGTATCTTATGAAGTAATTATTATGAAAATATCATGGGAACAATAGATAAACACATATCATAGAAAAGATATAAATATGTGGAGAAACATCAATAAAGCAGATACTTGTAGCATTCATATTGAGTGTATTGCAGTATCTTAGTTCAGTTTGCGCAACAAGTCAGCTCACAATCTTAATGATGATCCAGAATTTGCACTACAAACAGAAAAAATATTTTTGTTCCCAGAGTCTGAGAGAGCTTCAAAGACAGAAGTTTGGGTTTAATCCTCCCTGTAACTATTTGAAGAAAGGGAGTCTGTACTATGACACCTATTCAGAGCCTGAGATACTCAAGATAATTACATTCTGCCACAAACCCAGAAAGATATTCAAATATACAAAGACTTCTCCATAGAAGGAACAGAGAAAAAATAATCTCAGAACAGTAAATCAATAATTAAGCTGTGTGTTGAAGCCATTAATAGTGTTTGCAAAGACTTAAGCTGTTTGTTTAGAAAACCATTAGCTGAGAGAAAAGTGATCCTGATGGACAGTCACACTGTTCACAGAAGTTGGTAGGGTTACAGCACATTCCATTTTTTTAAGTTAACTGCTTTGGTACATTGTCTTCTGATGACTGCTTCACAAAAAACATCTCCACCCTTCAGAATGCCTAAACCACATAGTAAAAAAGCTGAACTGCTGCTCTTCCTTCTATTACACCAGGACAGTGCTGGCTGTCTGCCTCCTGGGAATGGCAGGATGACAGCAATAGATGCCGTTTGAGATTAATTCATTTATTCTTTCCTCTCCAAACCAGTTCAACTGAAACAAAACAACGAACTATAATTTATTATAAAACTATTAGCTGACTGGGTTCTTTCCTTGAGAAGTGATAGGAAGAAGAGGAAAATAGGATCAGGAAGAATATTTCAGTTTGTGACCTTGAACTTAACTGCTGGTCATAACCTGCAGATAGGATCTAGGTCTTACATAAGAATAAGCTATCCTACTGTTATATTAACAACAAAAGTAATTTTATCTCGGGTGACTAGCATCTATGAAATGCTACAAATGAATTCCTTTCTGCTTATAATGGCTAACTAGTCGATTGGCACAAGCTGCATTACCTGATCTGTAGTACTACTATTTATATCTTTCTCAACGTAAGGAGAGTTTGTACTGTTTTTTCCAGACTTAGAAGGCATAACATGGAATATTAGCTGGTGATGCTATCCAGTCAAGTAAAGAGTAATATCATAGCTGAAATAAAGTAGGTAGATTTGTTGCCCTAAAATCAGACATGAAGTAAGGACGTTGTTGTACTCCAGGGTAAATTAGAGTCAGTTTTGTGGCTAACTCATTTGCTGTAAGTAACTTCATTCTCTGTGAGCAAACTACCATGAAATTCAAGACACTACTAAGGAAGCAGCCTGAATCAAAATAATTAAGATCTCATCATGGTGCTTTTTTAATAGTGCATATAAAAGGTCATTCCCACCCCACCCCCCTTTTTTTTAAATAAAAATCTTAGATCTTACACTGTATAGCCCTCTCTATTTCTCAACCAAGCAATTACACATATGTACACCTTAAAAATTTTGCTTTACTTCAAGATAGAGCAAAAGGTTAGTTAAACAGACTATAAAAGCAGCAAAATCTTTTTGGCTGCTAGGCAAGCCAAAGAACAGTTTAATTTCTCATCAGAGAAATGAACTGTCTTTTTTTCATTTTTGTTCCTGGAGGACTGTAAAAATTTAAGATAAATAACAGTTTGCATGTATAGTCTTTAGATCCTTATTACAGTTTATTATCTAAAGACCTTAAATTAAGCAAGCCTTTTCAAGGTGGCAAAACCTGTGTACTCAGATAAGGAGTGGGAGAAACACGAGAGATCTGGATCAAAATTAAAATCTTGTGCATTTTCAAACAAAATCAGAGGCTAAGCAGTTTGCTGTGGAAATTTGCAACTGACGTTGCAAATTATTAATAATATTAATATATGGAAAATATTATTTAAAATGGAAAATATTATTAAAAAGCAGTTGCTATCTACAGCAATAAATCAGGTAGTTTATAGCAGTTAACACAGATGAATGGAGAGGTTTGGGTTTTTTTAAAAAAAAGCTGTCCATATACTGTGGAAGAGGAAGTTTTATGCAAGTTACAAGAAATCTCTGATGAAAGATACAGATGACTTGAAAACAGTCATAGATTCAGTGTGCAGAATTCAGTGCTTCAATAAGCTCTAAATTTAACTCCACAGAGTAGGTATTACACTCAGAAAGAAGGTTGGTCAGTGACTTGTGTCATCCACATCCATCTTAGAGCATTGAGCAGGTTCCTGGCTTCACTCCAACATTAGTATAAATTTTACTGCATAAGACCTCCTTATCTATGAACTATTTCTGTCACGTAGAAGCCTCTGTAAGAAAGGAAATAATTTTTTACTAAATATCTTCTTATAAAGCTAGAGAAGGGACAACAAACATCATTTCACCACCACTCAAAATGAAAGTAGTAACTTGTCCATTTCATCTTACCCAGGTTCTACTGCAAGAGCATAAACAGCAATTTTACAGTTTAATAATCTTATTTTCTCTCCTTTCTCCATGTTGTACATAAATATATATGTACTACTATTGGAAGTCACATACAATTCTCATAAAGCTCCTTGTAAAACAGACCTTAGGTATGAAATCTATTCATAAAAAACCCATTATTTCCATTGTAAAAAGCTATACTCTCCTCCTTTCTTTTAGAGTGGAAAATATTCCTATGAAGTCAAAAATATTTTCTTCCATGGTAGGAAATGTACCAAGAGGTCTAAAGCTTCTTATCTATTTTTGAGTTTATCTTCAAGAACTGAAAAGAAAAGGAAAGGAATGCAGATTTGGTGCTCCTTGAAAGTTGTTCTGGGGGTGTTGGCTGGCAGCCGACTGAATGTGAGCCAGCAGTGTGCCCAGGTGACCAAGAAGGCCAATGGTATCCTGGCTTGTATCAGAAATGGTGTGACCAGCAGGTCCAATGGAGGTTATTCTCCCTCTGTACTTAGTACTGGTGAGACTGGCCCTTGAATCCTGTGTTCAGTTCTGGGCTGCTCACCACAAGAAGGATGTTGAGGCTCTGGAGCAAGTCCAGAGAAGAGCGAGAAAGCTCGTGAAAGAGCTGGAGAACAGGCCTTATGAGGAATGGCTGAGAGAGCTGGGATTGTTTAGCCTGGAGAAGAGGAGGCTGAGAGGAGACCTGAGGGGAGGTTGTAGAGAGGAGGGAACTGTCCTCCCAAGTGACAGGGAGCAGGACGAGAGGGAATGGCCTCAAGCTCTGCCAGGGGAGATTTAGACTAGACATTTGGAGGAAGTTTTTCACAGAAAGGGTCATTGGGCATTGGAATAGGCGTCCCAGGGAGGTGGTTAATTCACCTTCCCTGGAGGCGTTTAAGGCATGGGTAGACGAGGTCCTGAGGGACATGCTTTAGTGTTTGATAGGAATGGTTGGACTCAATGATCCGACGGGTCTCTTCCAACCTGATGATTCTATAAAAATTCCAACCTGATTCTATAAAAAAAAAAAGAGGAACTTATCAGGGCTAAACTTGTAGTTCAAACAATGGAGGTGATACATTCAAAGTAAAGAAAAGCTGCAACAATTTATATGCAGATATTTTAGGAAATGAGATATTTATTGGCCTGTTTAAACATACTGTATATCATTTGAACACTTTTTTATATCTTCTTTAAAATTTATTTTAAGCATCACATCATTTGTTATATGTGCTGAGTAATTCCTGCAACTTATTGTCTTAAAATCACTTCTTAAATTTACAGAAATGTTCTGCATCACAACTTCCTCTGCTTTATACTGGATACTCATTCACCTGCAGTACAGTAAATCCCAATGTAAACATAGTGATGTGTTGCATACACTAGGTAGTATTCTGTGTAGTCAGCAGTGCTTTTATTCTCTGGGCACAGGATCATCTAAAACCAACCCAGTCACTATAAACATGTTTCTATTAATTTCATTTGCAACTTAAATATCATCCAGAAACTAGAGACATAATTTCAAAAAACTTAGAAGCCAGAAAATGTGAGGCCTGTGTGTACTTTTGTCTAATTTATCAAACAATACACATGAAATAGGTATCAGAAATACGCATAGCTGAGATTTGTACCAATAGACCAATTCTCCTTTTCCTGTAATAACTTTCAGTGTGTATAGCTAGCAATATAAAGTCTTTACTTTCAGTATGTACCTTTTAAAAATATGCCTTCCACATATTTTTTCTTTTTATTATGAATCTGTTAAAACATTAACATTGCATTTCCTCCTTTTGTCTCAAAACAGATTGCATTGACTTGTCCCTGCAGTAATGGATAACAAAGTATTTGTTTTACTGTAGAAAGGCAAAGATGTAAAATGTTCCTCTGATTCCAGACTTTCAGAGCACCGTGAAGGGCTGGGAGAAGAAAAATAACTCAAAGTAGCTGACTAGATTTCCATGGGAATCAAACGACAGTGGCTTTAAAGGCTACATTTTTGACACATCATTTTTACAGATCAGTTGTGGCTTCTTTCCTTAGTGGAAAAATATTGGGTCGGAAAGGACGAGAAATCTTAGGAAAAAAAAAATTTAGATACAAATGCAATAATTTTACTTGTCCTTATATTGCATAATATTAAACATTAAAAATATATACAAATATACTTTTACAGGACACTAATGCATCTTCTCTCTGACAGTAGTATGCTATTTTGTAAAGAATTCGCCAGAGACAGTTCAAAGAGTGTTAAAATTAGTTGTATGTTTTTAATGTCAAAATGCACACTCTTGTATGAAACTTCTGTATGCTTTCCATCGTCCTGGGATGTGCAGTTTTGAAGATAAGAGTATAATATACTACTCATAGTTTAAAGCTCTTACACAACCTGACATTTTAAATTATGCTATACAATCATTAATACCCAGGCATCACTATTAGTTTTACATAAGCTTTTTTGCTGGTAATATACATGGAGCCAACTACAGATTGTGTATGAAAGCCATAATGAAAATCATAGTCACCCTAACTTCACAATCTAGTATGTGGAATTCAGTGCAGTATTCTGTGTGGTTATGTATTGAAGTTTCATTTTATTATCACAGCAGGGTATACCACTGTTATCTGATATAATGCCCTTCCTTTGAGGTTCAGTTGTAACGTGAATGCAAAGAATTCAGTACCACAGCTGCAAAAGAATTTGAAGATGTCCTATTCAGCTACTTTTGCTGCAGCAGTCCATTTAGTTTTACCCTGTTTAGTTGCTTATTTTTGATGCTGAGCATGAAATGTTACATAATATTAACTGAAACAGCAAAAGAATGGAAAACATTTTCAAAACAAGGCAACCCATTGTGTGTATCTTATACTTGAATACCAACTAATTGTATGTTTTGTCTCCTATTTCAGGGTGAAAATCCATGAGATCTACTTTGCATTCTAAAAATTTCATCAGTCTTATTTGGCGACTAGTACGCATCTTGAATAGTTTTTAAGAATCCATTTATGGTTTGCAAAATCAATACTCCTGACATGCATTAACTTCCATTCATATTCAGATTTGAATTTGAATTTCATACATGAGTATCAAACAGCTCGCAGCTGCCACAACACCAGTACTGCCTAACTTGGTATATTTTTGCATAAGACACACAACAATGAAAAGTCTTCCTCATTTTTAAGTGGACTCTGAACATAGAAAGCCTTTTTAAAATTTCTGTGTTTTTGTTTTTGGCAAGCGTCTTTTCAAATTAAAGGGACAACATATGCACAGTTTTCTCAAAGATCACTTTCACAGCCAAAGAAGTTTTAAGAAGACTGCCTATAATTGACAATGCAGTTATTGATGTTTTTACCCGTATGATGATATCCATTTCAAATACAAAAAGGTTAGAACTGATGTGGCAAATTAAACCCTCTGCAAACTGTTATATGGAATTATTTCCTCATCTCTGCTCTCCCCTATATTTACATGACTGATATTTTTGAGTAACCTCAACTTTAATATCTGTCAGTGATAGGTTCAGGACCTAAAGCAAGACGACTCAACTCAAACTTTTTAATAATTTTTTTAGAGTGACAGTCTTCTGATAATGAAATCTACAACTTCATTATTTTCTCCATTACCCTCAAGGACCACTCAAAACCTGCATATAACTAAGAAGAAATTATTTGAAAGGTGGTGGTTTGGTTTTTTTTTTCCTTTAAGAACAATTTCTGCCAATGATTTCCAGTTAAGTATTGTCAAAGTTATCTACCAGTATGGGTTCCGCATGAATAATTGTTTCCAGGAAATCTTATCATTAATTACAAGTACCAATACTTCTTGATCCACTATAGACATGCCTAATTTTCTCACTCAGGGCATGACCCTTTGTAACTTACTTGTCTGTGATCAATGCAAGCATGAACAGCTGGTATTCATCCTGGAAATGTCCTAAAGCACTACTAGTTAAGCATACACATTTCACATAAAAGGAAACAAAATCAAGTGTGATAATTAACTTAGAAGCAAGGGCCATGAATACTTCAGACAACATAATAATTGCTTATTTAAATTAGATTTAGAAAAAAACAAGATCTATTAAACATACCCTTCTTAGCATTACTTGAGAAATAACATCTTGCAAAAGTAACAGTCATGACATTAAATCTCACATTTCTTTCTCAGTGGTTTATTTTTCTTTTCATTGTATTACTTATCGTAATAGAAGACAATTGCATTTTAAATGTAATTGGAAAAAAACCTACAACTACTATACCAAATAATAAATTTGGCAACTGGCAACAAATTTTCTTGCCCATGACTTTGTTTCACCTCTTTCAGAAAAGCATAGAAATTTATTCATTGAGATTACAAGATGTGGTGAAGGGGAAAATATTGTCAATCCATTGATTCCTGCAGAAAAAAATAGTTTGTCCCCTTATTATTTTAGTTCTTCCGAAAGTATTATGATTAGTATTTAGATAAAGACTGCAAACTTAGTAACAATCTACACATATAAGAATAATATATTACAGGTTCCTGGATAACATTTTATTCCACATTATGCTTATATGAAATAAGTAGACTTATAAATTTAGAATGTATACCTTACAGATAATTAGTAGCAGTATAAGCTGTGTTATTTTCAACCCTTCAGAATGCAAATCTATGATTTACCTAAAAGTTTGTTTATACCTGGTTTCCCATCACAGAAGACACTTTAGGATCTTTCACAAGATACATTTTCACTGGAAACTGGAAGTATGTGTTTTTACCAGCTTGACTACTAAATCTGGGGTGCTTGGGGTGGAACACTCAGCAGACATCATTTATGCTTTAGTTTCAAAAATACTACTGCTTTCTGCTTCAACTTACAAAAATACATCTTCTATCAAGTAACAGAACAAATTTTGCAGTATCCAAGACATATTAAGGAATTTCATTAGTAAGATGTATAAAGTATTAAAACGTGTTTTGGCTTCAGAGCAGTGGGCTACAAAATACAATCAAGATTCCTGCATGCATCTCCCACTTGCAAAGAGGCATCCATCTTCAGAACCTGAATTTCCTACAAAAGGCTTAGAACAAACCTTATTGTTCATGCAATGAACTTTTGAGGGACATGTAGCCAGGACAAAAGCTGACTAGTATTATGGCTCCTATTTACAGACATGTTGGTGTATTTCTGATGATAACTAATTACTAGATTTTGCCACTGACAAGAAGTTATATCAGTGCCTTGCTAATCCAATAAAACTTAAAGCAGGGAAAATGAGAAGTCAAATTCTAATCTCGAGTGTATTTTATATTGCAGGGCAAGCTGCTAAATAATTTGTGTTAGCGTTGACCAGCACAATAGGCAAGCTAGCACATGTTATTGGTATCCTATGGAAAGTAGAAGTCATTATGGGTCACATTCCTTAGAAAAACCCACATTTCTTTTGTCTCATAGTCCTCTTTCATTGCTCTATTTGAAAGTGTAAAAATGACAGATACAAACAGCTAAGACAAGGCCCAGGTGGACTGAATCTTGCTACTCTTACCTTGTTTCAGGCTTCCACTCATTCTATTTGCCAAGTCTTGACAACAAGGCATGCATGTAGATGCTTTTTAAATGCTCTCTACAAACACAGAGAACAGAAGATTACATATCCACAGCTGCAATGTTTCCCATAATGTTCATAAACAAAGTTAAGCTCACTCCCATGTTTGTGAGAAGTGCAAGACCTAGTTTTATATACTGTGCATTGACCCAGAGCTGTATAATAAGTCTAGCCAATCCAGAAAAAATAGTTCACTGCACAACGACAAATCACCTGTACAAATGAAAAACCCCAAAATTTCATTATTTTCAAATGTTTTATGGCCTCTGTACATGGTCTTTAAGAATGGGTATGCATGAAGATTGAACAGGTCCAAGTATTTTTTTTGACTGCTCTGAGTACCCACTGTTGCTTGGTCCTGACAATCTGAAATCTTCAATAAAATCCACTGCTTTAAAAGAAATCAGATCTGAATGAAACAGAGGTATGGTAATCCACTAATTGATGAAGAGGTTGAAAAATAAATCATGAAACAAATTAAAACTTATCAAGCCCTATACATTTTCATTAAATCTGTGATTCATCCAAACAATAAGTAAAGGTTTTGCATTTCTGTCTTACATATCAAGTCCTTTTAACAGGTCAAGATAAAAGAAAAAAAGGGAAAAAATGAAATTGATAAGTAAAGACTGACATTTTAGATGAATCTTTGTTCTGTCTGTTTTCAATGTTCAGTATTCATATGCAATATACTTTAGTGGCGAAAAATCTGCCCCTCAAAGAATATTTTAGTTTACATAAAAAAATTGAGGCAGAGCTGGGAATAGATCTCTCTCACAAACCAATCTTCAACTACAAGGTGTTCCTCCTTCTAGGAGGCTTGGAATTATATCATAATTATACTTCAGTTTTGCTATTCACACTTCAGTATCTGTCCTTGGGGACATCAGTCTGAAATCAGTTATTTTATTAAATAACAAATTCTTACACATCTTGAGAAGTCAATGTACAGTTCATCTTTACTTCTGCTTCACTTACAAATTTCTCCCACTCTTCTGCCTGGTTTTTCTTAAAGACATTGTTTAGACCTGTTTTTTAACATATGAACATTGTCAAATTAAGTGAAGAACCATCTCTTTAACAACTTTCTTCCAGATAAAGTACAGAATAAAGTCAAAATATCTGGTTTACACACAACAGCATGCAGCTTCTGCTACCCTTAATATTAGTATCTCTTATTAAGACTATTATTATTGTTGCTCACAGTAATGCATTAGTAATTTATATCATGTGAAAGAACCATTCATTTCATATGACAAATTTGTTTACAAATCATTTACTACTCAGCTTTCCAAAATTTCCATAGGATTCATGCAAACGTAAGAATTGCTTGTTGGTACTTCTGACTTTATAAACTGAAAAAACAGTCCAATATATCATATCTGAAGTATAAAATATTTTCAAGTATTTAAAATTATCTTATACTCTGCTATATATGAAGTATATCCTAGTTCTTTTGGCATATAGCGAAACATAGTGTATACAGTATATGTCAAAATACAGTACATGTAAAAATATTTCAGTATATAATTTTTCTCTCATGGTCCTGTTCTGTCTTTCATCATCTTAACAGGCTAACTTTTGAGCTTTTCAGCTATTCTTTTTCTGCTGTGTCACCTGAAAAATAAAAGTAAAATCCAAATTCTCAAATCTCCAATCTATAAATTTTATTATAGACTACATGGACTGGAATTCCTGGCAATGGATCATGGCACATATCTTAACATATGGTGTGACGCTAACTCATATTTAGTACCATAGAATGCTTATACTGAAAATTTATATCATTATAAGTATTCTGAGTAACCTAAACCCTCAGAGAAGTCCTATCAAAAAAACTGACTGCCCCCACAGCCCTGGCCAGGCACTTATCAGGCCCAAGTTACAGCATAGCAAGAAGAAAAGGATATAGCAATGAAGAAACACTTGCAGCAGGGTAAAAGGGTGTAGACAAGATGACTTCTGTAGATTTTCAGCCAAGGGTAAGTTAGTCTGAGCAAGTTCCCTGAGCTCAGTTTGTGACTAAAGGCTGTCAGACAGAGCTGAGGAGTGCAGAGATTGCTAGAGAATATTGAAGTAAAAAGGTCTTCCAAAATTACTAAAGTGAAGTTTTATCATAGAATTATAGAACAGAAAAGACTGGGAAAGACCTTTGAGATCATCAAGTCCAATCATCTGCACTTCTTCTACACATCTTTTAAATATATCCCGGGGTGGTGACACAACCACCTCCCTGAGAAACCTCTCCCAGTGCCTTATAACCCTTTTGGTGATGAAATTTTTCCTAATGCCCAATCTGAAAATCCCCTAGCACAAAGTGAGGCCATTCCTTGTCATTGTATCATCTATCACTTGGGAACAGAGACCAACACTCACCTCTCCACAACCTCCTTTCAGATAGTTGTAGACAGTGATAGGGTCTCCCCTCAGCCTCCTTTTCTCCAGGCTAAACAACCCCAGTTCTCTCAGCCACTCCTCATAAGGCATTAGTGTCCAAAAGCATTCATGTTAATTGTTTTAACCACAGTTGAAAGGTCTGACTCAAGTAGTACAGGATTATGTGATATAAGTATTTGTAGGTACTCTTAACAGCATGATATGCACCATATGTTGAAGGAAAACTGGTCACCTGCATTGATGCTTTAAACAAGCACTTAAAAACCCATTTTCTTTCATGCAGTGCTAGCAGTTCTGTAGTGTCTTTGAAGTAGACAGTCTAAAATCAGAATGAGAAGCTTGATAACACTTTCTGTACACAGCTTTAATGTTCTCACAGTGTTATTCTGGTGTGGTTTTATTCTTACACTCCTTATACTCCTTTATTTAATGCCAGAAAGCAAAAACCAACCAAACCAAAACCAAAGTAGTGTACATATTTCTCAAGAACTCATTTCCTGCTAGAAAATCTTCCACACTAAAAGAGACATTTCCTCCTGAAAAATCAATACACATATCCAGCTCAAGAAGTGTGACAAGTAAGCTGCAGCATAATCTTATGTTAAGAACCCAGGTAGCTCTCTAGTTCATTCAGCAGTCTGAGCAGGCCAGAATTTGGCCAGAATTCCCAATTAAACTGCACTTGGGGTTCTTTTGACAATAAATCAGTCAACCTAGGAGAATAGTTTTGTTTATTTAAATATACCTTTACGTGTATTAATTTCTCAGTTGCTTCTGCTTCCTACTTTAATTCATCATATCAGAAGTCTAAGTAGTATCAGAAGCTGTTATTTTACTAGGCTGCAGCAAAGACTCTCAATCACACTTTTTTATTATTTTTAAGGCCTCTGGATTTTTTTTTGCATAGCCTATTTTATCAGTATATTAACAAAGTTTTTTTTTTGAAAAAACAAGACATCTCCAATCTGTTCCCAACTATCAATTAGTCTATGAATATTTTGAGAAGAGTAACACAGATGCTAATATTAAAAATTGAGTTAATTTTGGTAACTGTAAGATTCATTTCATTTAAACACCTGACAAAATAATTGACGACAGATTATTTTGCCAAATTGACAGTAAGAGGCACAAGATGGAAATGTTTATCGATATTTTACATGCATCTTTCTGAATGTACATAGAAAACCAAACATGAGCACTCACACATACTTTATTGTCTTCTGCCTTGTGACTTAAACAGCAAACAATGTAGGCTTGAGTCCATTAAGGAGGTTAGGGGAAGGTGGAAAGAGCCAGCTTGTGGAATTAACAGAACTACTGATTAATTTAGAGTAAAGAAAAGCGTGATCTTGACTTAAAGTGGCCACTGGGAAATATCATTGAGCCAATTAATTTCAAAACACATGTGGACTTTCTCCCCCTCTAGGATAATCAGGAAGTCACATGCTGGAAAACACCTTTAATTTAACTAACAGACACTGCAGAGATAATTTTAATCTTCCAGTGATATTACTTTCTTTAATTAATTTATAACCAATGTAATTTCTCTAATTTTAGGGCATTCTTAAACAGTACTGTGTTCTGCAAAATATCGTGGGGATTTTAATAGCACAAGAGCGTACGTCAGTTTAAAATAATATATGCACTATTGTCAGAGCTGTGAAATATAACAAAAGTTCAAATTAGGCATTTTGGAATCAAGACTGTCATTTGTATTATAGTAACAATAGCTCATTTGTAAAAATCATGCAGTGGTAACCCATAATGTGCATTAACTCAGATCAAATAAAATTTTCTGGAAGTGAAAAGGAAGAGGAGGACTGGTGCATAACTGTGATGGGCAATAAACTGAAAGTAGCTGCCCTTTATTCAGTGATGTAGTAGTGCCTTCCGAGAACTCATTAGACAAGAGAATGTGCAGAGTTTAAACTCTGCAAAAATAATACAAAACCAAATCTGCCATACTAGATTAATATGATACATAAAAAGATTAAGACTGTTCTGAAACTGCTTTCCCTCATCTGGTTCTCCACTGCTGTAATTCGCATAGTCATCTAGAAGCTGAGATGCTGTGCAGATGAGTGTTTTACTTGTAGCTCCATAAATTCTTCCAGAAGAGCACAGATACTAGGTTTTGCCCTTAATCAAAGCTGAGAATGAATGAAACATGAAATTCTGTAGAAAGGATGTAGTCAATATATATATGAATTACAAAAATATGTTATGAGGGAGCCAGTGGCATGGAATTGTTTTTAGTAGCTAAGGAATCATAACAAGGAAGAAAGCAGAGATGAAGATCATAACCTGAGGTGTAAATGTGTCCTGAGAACACACTAACAAGCTCCTTTAATGGTATAGTCTCACATTTGCAGGTAAAAAACTTATTAAGTAATCTATATTGGAACTATACTTTAGGAGTTATGCAATGAACTATTAACCTGTATCTCCTGAGAAGGAATATTCTTGCCTCTCTGGCTGCGTATGTCCTAAAACAAACTATTGTCAATTTTCCTCTTAGAAATGTTGCATGCAAAACTTCCCTCTCAGTAAAATGGGGGTTGAATAGTACATTTATTTGGCTATTAATCTGGGTTTTTGAAAAGATGGTTTGTATGTAGGCCATTACACTAATCTAATCAGTAGTTAGTAAGATACAGCTTTTCATTGGCAAACTCTTAATTTGGCTTTGCACCTTCTGTCAGACTAATACATTGAGATGCAGAGAGCAATATTAGTACCGTATTTCACATATGTTTTATGTGATAGGAACATTTACATTCTTGTTTATGGCACAGCATGTGTCCAAAGTTTTGTCTAAGCATTGCTTGCCTTTGTAAGTTATAAAAAGCAGATGGATCTTTTTCCATCTAAACAGCTGTCTAAATATTTTCCTCTCCTCATAAATCATGCACTCAATAACACTTAACCCATAGTGATAAGAAAGTGGATTAATCTCAGGATTATGAAAAAAATATTTTTTCAAGGGTGTTTAGTTTAATTTAATCTCACTGGGAATTAAGTCCTTAAATACAAAAAAACCTGACTTGACTTAGATTAGGAAGTCCATAGAAGAGCAGTAGTAATTTCTTACATGAGACTTCTACATTTCTGTGCCTCTTGAAAGTGATAGCTTCCACTATCATCTTTTAAAAGGAAAGAGATTCAAACACCATATCAGCAACAATATTCAACTCAATTTTTTTGGCTTTCACAAGTGGTCTGTAAGAATACTGATCAAATAATTAATGAAATTTGCCAGTTTATATTCCCACTGTTTAATAAGCACCAACAGAATAATCACTTTTCTTAAAAACTGTTTTCTTACTTAGCAGCAATTAGCTAAGGAAAACCTCCTATGAGAACCACGTGGTAAACAAATGACTGTTCTTTTCTGTGTGGACTGCTGCAGAGTCTGCTTATAGATATAATTCTCAGTATTAAGAAAAAATATTTGCAATTCTCCTGACATTAGTCAGTCCTAATCTGATTATACAAGAGGGACAGACAGAGAGATTAAATCTGCTCATGATGATGATGTTGAGATGCAACCTCAATAGTATCTGTTTCTAGTATTACTTGCTATAGCAGGGGTGCAGTTGAGTCCATCACAGACTTACCAAATTTTCTCTATGCATCCAATAGCTTTCAGAAAATCCCTCTAGTCTTTTCCTACAGCCCATTCACTTGTTCCTCTCCACTGCAAGGTCTGTGTTCCATGCATACATGAGTAAATAAATAGCAAGGTCTTCTTTTTGTTTATTTCTAAAAATTTTCCCTTTTATTCTTTGCCTAATTTTCCTTTGTAGGAATTACAAGAAACTAAATCCTCCCAGCTTCTTAATGAATTCAAAGGAGGAAAATAATTATTTTGGTAAAAAACCCAAATATTGATCCTTTATTAACAAAAAATTCCTCAAAAAAAGCTCACTATAGGGAAAAACAGAATGAAAGCATCTAATTACCTGAAGACTTATAGAATAGAAATGAGTTGAGATACCACCTAGTTCCTTTACTTCTCTTTACCAAGTCCACCTGAAAGAAAAACCATTTCCCCTGTTTCATAGGTGTAAAGCACAGGGATGTGCAATGTGATAATAGAATTACACACACTGTCAGCCAAGCATCAGCTTTCCATCACCTCAGATGAGCAGCCTTTCACACTAAGTTATAAATAGGCACCTTTTTCCCAAATACCAACAAGTACATTAAAATTGAGTTTTACAATTCTCTGAAAGAAATAAGTGTCTTACACATATTAAAAGTATTACATATCTCTTTTACCTTTCTTCCTCCAGGTTCAGGCTGTTGTCCTAATGACAATGTACTTTGTCACTTATGCCTCTGAAAATAGGCATGATTAAGAACTTTTCCCTCAACTCTAGAATTTCAGATATAAAACTAAGAGCTGGTCTGATTAGTCTTCCTCAGAGCTCTGCCTGCAACTCCAGCAATTTAAACCTGATAAGAGTGAAATATGATCACTTGTAAAAATCACTTCCCTGACTCTTGCCTGGAAGGTTGGAACACCTGTACGATGAGTAGAAAGGGAAATTATGTGAAGCCTGTTTCATTGACCATGCACATTTAATGTAAGAGTTAAGAGAAACAATGAAGTATTCAGGCGTGATCTGTCAAAACCATAGTAGCTTACTTATGGGAAACCTGTGTTCAGCAGCCACTATTGATTTAAAACAAGATTTCTTTGGCATTTTCAGCCACCAGAAACACTGATAGTATACAACACAGGAACTGTAGAGTAAAAGATTAAATCAAAGAAATAAAACCAAAACCACTATGATTGGAAGAATTTAAATATGTTTTTCTGTTGATTTTTTCATGTTTCTCATGCAGCCTTTGAAGCTTGTGATTAGTATAAAAAGAAATAGGCTACTTATTAATCCCTGTGCTATGATATTGGATATTAATTTGGAAAGTTTTATTTTTTCATAGAGAGATGATACTGTCCATTTTATTCAAGAATTTCAGCTGCTTCCATTTTCCAAATGGAAATGAGCAAGATAAGCAGTTAGCTGTACCTTCCTGTCTTTTGAAATAAGGGCAAGATGATACAGATTCCTGGATCTTCTTTAATAGAACAAAAATTGCTATTCAGCTTGCAGACAAGTAAATTCACATTGGATTCAAATAAACAAATGGAATGTTCATCATAAAAGTTAGTAAATGGAACTTTTCCATTTATATTTTGTTCTTATACTGGAATTCATTCCCCTGTGTGTGCTGATCAATATGCACTTTCCCTTGCATGCACAACCAGTAAAATTCTGAACAACATCTTCTTACTACATGAGATGCTGGCAAGCTTCACATTTCACCTTTCCTCACTAAGGTTGGAAATAATTCACTGAACCTGAGAGGACCAGTGATGTCGTGGTCGTCCCCCTTTACTGTGTTACTTATCTCTTGGGGAAGGTGCGGCGAGTGGGGTATGTCCTCCTGCAGCACGACAGCAATGCTGGCAGCATCCCCAGGACTGGTGGAGCAGTAGACACTTAGTGGCGATCACCACCTTTCGCAGGGGAACAGACGTGGGCTTCAGCCAAGCCGGAGGAGATGATCCTTAGACCGCAGTGTTGGGGGAACCCGGGTATCCCTGTTCACAAGGGGACCGAACCCTCCTGGAGGTGGTGGGACCAGCCAGCATCTCCAGTGGGGCGGCGTTTAATACTGTTCTGTACCTTAAGCGGTTACAATCAAGGAGTGATGCTTGACTCAGCACAAATCATGGAGTCGGGCTCGATAATGCAGCAGCTGTGTTGTGTGTGTGTGCAGTGTGTGTGTGTGTGTGTGTGTGCATGTGCAAACCATGGAAGAAGGGGTCTTCTCAGGCTCAGGAGGTCTGTGTGGGGTAAACCCATGGACGGATGCCTGGGACCTCTGCTGTGGGGTCTGGAGAGGGACGTTTAGATGCTGTCAGTGCCTGTTCTGGGAACCATCAGGGTTCAAGTGGGAGCTGGAGGGGACCTTGGAGAGGGCAGATCACTGTAGCCCTGCTAAGCCAGGCCCATCTGCTACGCTGGGGCAGGAGGGATGCCAACACCTTTCAGAAGTTGAGCTGCAGGAGGAGCCCAGTGGGTCTCCATAAAACCCAAGCAGGTACCTAAAGTTAGGCAGAGAGGACTGGTACCTGCGGATCTGGGCTGCTGAGGGCTGGGTGCCTTCTCCTCCATGCCTTATGGGACCAACATTGGGTGTAGGGAAGGGGGATGTCACCTCCATGGTGGTGCCTGAGGGACCAGATGTGGGAACACGAAGTCTCAGATTGGAAGAGCAGAGCTGTGCTTTTTGAGGGCAGCTGGAAAAAGGTTTTTTTACTACAGTACATTTGAAGTTGTAGGTGAAAATGGGCTGTCGGGACCTGCTTTAAAAGTGAGCCTCTTGATGCTTCCATCTAAGTACAGCCTGTTTTTTTTCCATCCTTTGTCCAAAAACCCACATAGCGTCCATAATTCAACTATTTGATAGGAATGGTTGGACTAGAAGATCCGATGGGTCCCTTCCAACCTGGTTGTTCTATGATTCTATGATTCTATGACTACTCTCCTGCACAGACAGGTGAGTAGATAGCATGAAAAAATATAGAGTCCTATAAATGAACTAAATTTAAATGTTTGTAAAGATAATTCCTTCAAATAGTTTACAAAAAAAAAAATCGAATATTATAATGCTTATATTTGCAAGTCACTCAAAAGAATGATACTTGAAAGGACTCAACCACTTGGTGTATTCCTACCTGTAGTGGCAAGCATGCCAAAAAAGTAATTACAGACCAAGAACACCTAGAAAAAAATGTATAAAAAACAAATCACAGTGACAATTTTTCTATAAGAGGGGAAATCTGGCAAATTAAATAAGCCTTAAAACATGACAAAATGTTAATCCGAAAAATTGGTGTCTATATCACTGTAGTCAGAATCTTCACACAATATTACCTATGAAGGTAGAAGAGAGATACCTTCAGTTACTACTCTTGAATTTAGAATCTGCAAATATAACAACACCTTTCCTTTTCAACCTGTGAAGATAACAGTGTTTATCCAGAACTGCATAATGTCTTTTATTTCTGAAGGCTGTCGTGTAAGCTTCAGTAGATATCTTATTCAAATTTAGTTGTATTTATTTGTAATTAGCAATTTTAGCTAACTTTTTCTGCCTCAGTCTCATTATCCTCCTAGTTCCCTCTTTCATGATTCTCTGTTAGGCAAGATAAACACTTCCATGGCAATATAACAGACAATATCACAAAGCAATAGGCTTAAAAAACACCATGTGACTTCTAGTCACCTACCCAACCCCAGAATTATTTCTAGCTCAGATCAATTTATCCTGTCTAGCTTTTCATGTGGTCACACAAAAACTATGCTAGCACACACATAGAGGTTTGAACAACCAAATTCCCTAAGGACCAGCAATGAACTTGTTACCCACATACTGTTCATTCTTGCCCGAAAGAACTTGCTATGACAGCTTTCATATTAATAAGGTGAAATTATCTATTGATATAAAATATTTCTGATCCAAGATGAACTGTAGAAAATAATCAATTAACTATAACAGAAAATGGGATTTTGTTTTGTTCTTATAAAAACATTTCCAAACATTCTGTGGGAATTTCACTATTCAAAAGAAAAGTACAACCTAACAGCAAGAACTGATGCTTACAATATAAGTTGCTGTAATTTTTTTTAATTATAAGCTAATGTTACAAATATTGTGCTTTTTGTTATTATAATCCAGAATGAGTGATTATTCTGAATTTGGAGATAGCCAAGTAGGATATCAGAAAAAAATTAAGCAATTTCTAGCTGACAGCATTCAGAATGTAGTGGAGGAACAATTTCCCAGCTTAATCTGTTAGCTGAAGGCTAGATCCAAATTTTTATCTCATTTATACTAGAGGTCTCTTGGGTGTCATTTACAAAAAAATCTCAGTTTTCCTCTGTCACTTGAATAAATGGTTTTGTTTTGCTGCTAGGATGGAAAACCTGTGTCTGTATTTATGTAGAATACATTCCATGTCTGAAAGGGGACTTTACAAATAGTCACATAAGAAATGCAAATACTTGCAAATGGGGACAGAACACGTGATACTTTTGATTAGGAACATGGGACATGCACTAGTATCCATGGTAACTCATTGCTTCAGAGACTGTGAGGCAGATAGAAACCTATGGGTAAGAAACACTGCTGTATTTCACCTACATAAAGCGGGGAGATAGATTAACAAAAATTCTACCTTCAGATTAAACAAGAGTGCAAAACAGAGTTTACTTTGTTTATTCAGTTATGGTGTATCATTTGAGGTTCCTTTATGTGATTTATCCCATTTCCTATCTAGATAGGAATATCAACAAGATAGGATATCAACAGAATATCAACAAGATAGGATATCAACAAGAATAGGATATCAACAAGATAGGATATCAACAAGAACATTGATATGTGTTGATATCCTCAGCCATTACAGTTCTGTTTCATAACAGGTATTAAGCTGAAGTCCTAGGCATGCTGAAAGTGCTTAATCAGTACCATTTTTATGTGATTAAATTCAACAACTGAATATTAACTGACACATGTACATACTTACTACATCAACAACATGTGGCAAACAAATTTGCACAAAGTTTAGAAAGATAGAAAGATCCTACAAAACTGAACTATTAGAACGCAAGACACTTTTGCTAATTTTGATGTTATGAGTTTGTACTGCATTGTCCAAATGAAAATTCACTGTATTTAGTTTAAGAGAAGGCTCATCAAATCTAAAGATCATGAATAGTCCTCTCAGACTACAAGTAATATTATTCTATCAGCAGATGGAAAACTTTACTGCCTCATCATCCTCCAGGAAATAAAAATGTCATGGATAGCAAGATAGTTCCTCAGTCATCTTCACGGTGAGACCTTCCATTGACCTCAAACAAAGTTTTGCTCAATAAAGCATTATGCCTATTCAAAGCATAGGGGAGGAAAAAGGAAGGGAACCCTGGGGAGTGGGTATAACAAAACAGAAGTAAATGCTTCAGATTTTGTTTGAAGTACTTATTCTTAGCTGTTAGCAATACTGTTTATTTTACTGAGTTGTCTGTTATAATTAAAGGATTTAGTGATTTAATTAAGTTCAACTAGAGACAGTTTTTCTCCTCATCAGCTTTTATACACACATTTAGCTGAAAGAACAATACAGGCAACAGACCATATGGGTCCATGCTGTCCAAATGTATGATCCATGATACTGTGTTTGTTCACAAGCACAGATATATGCAGATATAAATACTTATGTGTAGTATTACACAAACATACCTCTTTACCAACACACTATTGTATCACTGCACGACACAAAGCTGACTTTCTCGCTGTCCCTAAGTATACATTTATTTCCACTCATAACAATGTAGTTGAAAACTAACCCTAGTCACCCAGTGACACACAGACATATCACTTTTGCTGATTATCAAAGATCAATGTTTCCAGTTTAGAAACAGACAAATACTGAGCAACTATTGACATTGAAAAAGTGACATAATAAATGTGTGCATGTAACTGAGCATGTTGCTGTGATGTGATGCATACTGCTTTACCAAGAATGTTAACTAGAAAGAGAATACCCAGATTTCACCCATGAAAAAAGGTGTATCCTGCCACAAAATAGCTGTTGTACACGACATCTACTGAGAGCTACAAGCCAGTGATAGTTATTTGACTGATCTTTTATTACAAGCTCTACCGTTAAAGAGCTATGAGCTAGAAATTAAGCTATATACTGAATACAGCTTCTTGATTCTGTATAACCATTTGTATTAAGAACTTTTAGTAAATATTCCACATTATAATTAGTTTTCCTGGAGAAATTTTGTTTTCAAAAGCATCTTTAAACACAGATATACTTTTTGTTCCCTTTTCATTGATCTTTTTTTCAGTATGCATTGGAATGAGAAGGGATGCAAACACGCCATTAGAAAACAATATAAAACAAAAATAGAAAATGTTCTGCTATATAAAGGGATGAATTCACAAACTAATCCAACACTTCCTAGCGCTGCTATATCTCACATTGTCAGTGTTGCCATTTCAGGGCTTTAAAGCAGGTTATTTAACATACGTGGAATTAATCTTTAGTCACTCCACATATGATTATTTTTGTTGACTAATTATTTTTGTTGACTAATTCCAGAAATCAGCAAATAAGTTATTTGAACTGCCCACCTTGTAATAGTAGCTGTCTTGTGCTCTTCAGGTATGCAATACCATTTTTAAAGTCAGATACCACAGATATCAATATAGCAAAAAAAATGTTATTTTGTCATAATGTAAAATAAAGAATACTCAGTGCATGACTAGTGTTCTTAGGCTGAATCAGTCAGTTCTGATTTTCTGTAACACTTTGTGGGGTTTAGACATTCAGGAAACAAAACCAAATGTTTGCATTACCTGGATCATTCAGGACTGTAGACTATCTCAAGTGTTGCTCTGGAAAACAGACAGATAGATCTTCATACTGCCCATAATCAAGTTAGTATTCTTTATATGGAAACTCTGGAGAAGTTCCAAAGTAGTTATACTTGTAGGCTACATCTCCATAACACTTGCAAGGAATGCTGATTTAAAACAATTATGAGTCTCAGATTTTCATCAAGATCATCTGAAAGGTTACCAAAACCTATAAAACTAAGATACAATCATATGAAGTGTTTGAGTGTTTTGACATTTGCTTTGGCTCAAATTTGGAATATGAGTTTGACCTGAGGTTTGTCTTGCTGTTCAAAATATTATTGCATTTTTTTGCTTTTTCAGATTACTGATCTTTTATTTCCTTATTTCAAATGTAAATATAGAAGCCAAAATGAGGTAAAATAGGCCACAATTCTCAGTGAAATTTTGACCCTGTTAAGAAAAAGCATAGTGTTTCAGTCCAATACTCAGACAAGGTGATGCCTTTTGGTGTGTTCCAGGAGTTCTGCAGCATAAAATAACTGAAGAACTGAGAAAAGCCATGGAAGAATTCACAAACTGGAAAAACATACTTGAATAAAAACAACATGACCCAAGGGAAAAGATACAGATATAAATTACATTTATAGACTTACATTGTACATCATATTTAGGCTTGCAAAAATGGGAGCTTCCCTTAAAAATGAGGAATCATAGAATCACCAGGTTGGAAGAGACCCATTGGATCATTGAGTCCAACCATTCCTATCAAACACTAAATCATGTCCCTCAGCAACTTCTCCACTCGTGTCCTAAACACCTCCAGGGAAGGTGAATCAACCACCTCCCTGGGTAGCCTGTTCCAATGCCCAATGACCCTTTCTGTTAAAAACTTTCTCCTTATGTCTAGCCTAAATCTCACCTGGCGGAGTTTGAGGCCATTCCCTCTTGTTCTGTCTCCTGTCACTTGGAAGAAGAGGCCATCACCCTCCTCTCTACAACCTTCCTTCACGTAGCTGTAGAGAGCAATAAGGTCTCCTCTCAACCTCTGCTTCTCCAGGCTAAACAACCCCAGCTCTCTCAGCCGTTCCTCATAGGGCCTGTTCTCCAGCCCCTTCACCAGCTTTGTTGCTCTTCTCTGGACTCTCTCCAGAGCCTCAACAACCTTCTTGTGGTGAGGGGTCTAGAACTGAACACAGTATTGTCCAAGTCATTGATGAAGACATTGAACAGGGATGGATACAGCACTGAGCCCTGGGGATCCCCACTTGTCACTGACCTCCAGTTGGATTTAACACCATCTACCACTACTCTCTGGGTCCGTACATCTAACCAGTTTTCCACCCAGGAGAGGGTGCACATGTCCAGGCCAGAGGCTGACAGTTTCCGTAGCGGAATGTTGTGAGAAACTGTGTCAAAGCTTTTGCTAAAGTCCAAGAAGACCACATCCACAGCCTTTCCCTCATCCAGCAGCAGAGTGACTTTGTCATAGGTGATCAGGTTTGTTTGGCAAGACCTGACTTTTGTGAACCCATGTTGACTGGACCTGATCACCCAGTTCTCTTGCATGTGCTTCATGATAGAACTCAAGATCATCTATTCCATGACTTTCCCTGGCACTGAGGTCAGACTGACTGGCCTGTAGTTCCCTGGATCCTCCCTGTGACCCTTCTTGTAGATGGGCACAACATCAGCCAGCCTCCAGTCCAGTGGAGCTTCCTCCAGGACTGTTGGAAGATGATGGAAAGGGGTTTGGCCAGCACATATGCCAGCTCCCACAATACCCTAGGGTGAATCCCATTTGGACCTATAGACTTGTGGGTGTCCAGTTGGGCAAGTAAGGCTCTGACCACCTCCTCTTGGACCATGGGAGCTTCATTTTGATCCTCTAGTTCTGGGTTTTGTACACAGGAGGAACAACTTTCTTTACAATTAAAGACTGAGGCAAAGAAGGCATTAAGTACCTCAGCCTTTTCCTCATCCCCTATCACTTTTCTTCCTTCTGCGTCCAATAGGGACTGTATGGTCTCCCTAGTCCTCCTTTTATTATTTATGTATTTATAGAAAGATTTTTTGTTATCTTTCACAGACGTAGCCAACCTGATTTCTAGTTGAGCCTTAGCCCCTCTGATTTTTTCTTTACACAACCTCACTTCCCTCCTGTAGTCCACCCAAGAGGCCTGTCCCCTCTTCCAGATCCCATAAACATTCCTCTTCTTTTTGATATCACTGAAGATCTCTCTGTTCAACCAAGCTGTTTTTTTCCCATACCGGCTTTTTTTCTGGAACATGGGGATGACTTTCTCTTCAGCTGCTAGGCTAGGATCTCCTTTTTGAAGAGCTCCCAGCCCTCATGGGTTCCCTTGCCTTTAAGTACTGTCTCCCATGAGACTTTGGAACCAGCCTTCTGAAGTATCAGACTATAGTGGACTTACAATCTGCACTATTCAAAGTAATTTTTACAAATTAAAGCACTGTATTGCTCATCTAAGATAAAAATTAGTATATTTAAGACACTTACCACTGCCCCACCCGAGATTATGTAAAACTATAAAGTACAGTTTAAGGACTAAGTATTTAGGGATTGGTCATTATTTGTCTCAACATCACCAAAGTGTCAGATCAAACCACATTTATGGGATACAAAACATGTCTGAACATATCTAAGATAATTAAGTTTATGCCCTGAGTTTGGCACAAGAAAAAGAATTATGATTTTTATCAAAAGAAGTTAAGCAACCTGAAAGATTCTTTGTGATTTTAAAACACAATAAGAAGATCTTTATTCACTGACCTTTTCAGACAGTGGTTTGAATCCAACTTTCACCTGCCTATGATTAGAAAACTTCAGGACTTTTTTAAAGCTCCATTACCACTTCAACAAGCAGATACTGAGATGGAAAGCAAGAGTGATCTTGTTTTGTTAGTCTGGAACAGTATTAGAGGAATGTCTGTCCAAGCAAAAAGTGGTTTTAGACGTAAGTGAATAAATTTTTTTGTAGTTTTGTTCTAATTTTCCTTTCATTTAAGAGTAAAGTGATATGTAAACAGCTGTGAAGTCTGAAAACTTTTCCACATCACCTCAAATACTCAGTTAAGACATAGGCTATTTTGTCTATAAATTGACTGCATATACTACATATAAAATGATAGTGGCACTGGACTTGTTAAGGTTAATTGTTAGTAACTACATTCACTGGCAGTATCAAAGATAATTCAGAGAGGAAAGAGTAAACAAGAGAGAAATTAGAGTGCCACATCAGAATACTGCACTGCAGGAAACTCACTGAAGAGGATATGAAATTGTTGTGTTCTGTCTTGAAGGATTGTTTCAGATACTTCCTTTAATCTTCATGACATGATGATAATTTTGTTGGTTCATCTTGCTCTTCATGTTTTACTTTGGTTGAGGTTATTTTATTTTTAATTAGCAGCTAAATATTTTTAAAGTAATTAAAATAAAATCTGCTTGAGACACCTACGCTTTATACCCTGAAAACCTCAGCTCCTTCCAAATTTCCACACAACTGACAAAGAAAACTCATATAGTCAACGACTACCTAGACTTTCAATAAGCTTAGGCCATAGAAAGAAAATTCTCCTTCTTCCCCAGGCTTTTGATGAATGTTTTGTCCTGCAAGATACCTGGAGACAAGCAGCTTCCAATCCCATCACATTAACAAAGTTCAGATTTGTATTTTGCAGTAACTGGAAACATCCAGAATTTTGTGTTGTTAATGTCATTGTATTACTGGAGCTTATTCTGACATAAAAACCAAATATTCACAAACATTCCTGAGGAAGTCCCTAATTGTGATGAAGAATGATGCAGGTGATGCCTTCACTGTTTTGAGGGGTTTTTTGTGCCCTACTAATCTTATTTTCACCAGGCAACATCATACTTGGACAAGGGGAAATCTGTGTTATATCCCTCTGTCCAATATATGTTAAAACACTAGGTGTTGAAATCTAAAACTGAAACCCAAAAGAGCTCTACGCATTTGATACACAGGATCAAAACTGTAAAGCTATCATATATTCTTGCATTGAACTTCCTCAAATAAATGAATCAGAGCCTTTATGTGTATTTGGAGCTTTGCAGTTCTTAAGTCTGAAGAGCAGCTAGATCACACAGAAGCCAATTGGGATTCAGTGAGCTGTCTTTAACCAGTTAGGAATTCTTAGAGCAAACACATTGGCCCTTGGCTAGCAGTGATTCATAGTTCAGCACTATGATAACAAATAACTGAACTCAGAAACACAGGTAAATTAGGTCTGCAGATCTATTTCTGTCTGTATTGTGCTGTGATTTTGTGAATGTAGAGTTTGTTCTACTTAGGACTCATGGAACAATATCAAGATGTCACAAAAATTCCATTACTTCTCTTGATTTCCACTTTCTAGGCACAAGACAATTAAAATTAGATCTCAAATAAGGAGGTTGGAGGTGTGGGTCAAGAAGGATTCAGGAAAATTACTCTCTGGAGGAAAGACAGGCAAGATGATTAAATAGTTTCCCCTCAGCTCTTGTTGCTATTATTCCATACCCTGGAGATTAGGTAATTTGAAAAAGAAAATCCCTGTCTTCCAGTGATTCCTCACACGGAAAGTTCATGACCATCTCAGGTTTCTCCTCCTTACAGATTTTTGTGAATAATTGCTCAGCATATAATTCCACAATTTACTAAGATAATGAAAATCAGGTTTTCTGTACCCTGACTTCTTAGGAAATATCTAAAAAAAACCCCCCATCATACAATATAACACAAACTTTTCTTTTCTCTGACTGGAAGCTAAATTTTACTGATTCTGATTTTGCTTGAATGGATCAGTTAGGAATCATCGCCTTTTTAATGAGACTAATGAATTATTTTCACTTGCAACAGAGGAAAAAATGGATAGGAATGTTCTTCTTTCCACTCTTACAAAGAGATATCTACTGAGGTAGTGATTTTTCTCAAAACACACTGATAAATAAGTAAGTAAGTAAATAAATAAATAAATAGATAAAGGAATAATTGTAGTTATATCGCGGCAGAGGCTAGTGAACCTCACAACAAATCAATATGATTTCAGATGAAGTCTTTATTATGAGTTAACTTGCTTCTTATATAGACCAAGCAGGCCAAACATGAGGTAAACATTGATCCGTCACTTCTGCCCTAGCAACCAGCCTTCCTTGGCCACCGCCCAACCCACATAACTTTGTTACTAGGTTGCAAACTCCTGCCCCCTCAAGTTTCTTCATTAACATAATTTAACAGAGTCATTTACCACTTTTGTAATTTTCCCAACTCTGCCCTGCCAGTGTACTTAGAGAAACAATAGCCAACATAGTAAGCTGCAGAGATTTTAAACACCTACGAATCCCATAGGACCACAAGAATTGCGTTCTTTTAGAATATATGAATAAACATTTGACAGGACAAAATTCTTAAAAATAGCATATGGATTCTGTATAGTGTTGTGTTTACCAGCTTTAATGATTCTGTGACTTTGACTTTGCACTAAGCTTCCTCTTTATAGGAAATGTGGAAATGTGTCATATGTTACAGATATTACAGATACTGAAAAGGACTGAACACTTAAAACAGCTCAAAACTTGCCTCTGCATCAGTGTCTTCTTGGCAGTTGCATATGGAAATAATCTCATCTTCCAGGAAAAATCATATTTCTCTATGGAAGGAATTATATTTTTTCTTTTCAAAACAAACCAAAAATCTCCATTCAGGAAACTAGAATGATACAAGAAACACCTGGATACAAGAAACAACTCTATTTTTAATTTTTTTCAATACCTTCTTAAAAAGCTTTAACAACCAAAGAAATTGCAGAAATATGTACTTTAAATTCCTGCTAGTCAAGATATTGATTTCCTCACATTTATTGCATGTTTGACATAGACAAGCAAGTCTAATCTGTAGATCATTAAAAAAGGAAAACCTATATTGAAGATTTTTGAACAGTCCTATCAACCATGAAGGAGGGGAGTCAATAAAATTCTTTGTAGCATCAACACTGTATTTGATGTGGCAGTTATTTCATTTGCTGCCACAAGAACTTTGTTTTGACTACAGCTAAGTAGCTGATGTTTATGAGAAAAAAGGATGTTTGTAAATTTATCACCTGTTTCTATGTGCAATATAAGTTGAATTTTCTTCAGTACTGGTTACTTAGATCACAAAGTGAATGTTGAAATGATACTAAAAAGGATGTCTAAGAAGTTTTCAAAACTAATTTGTGTCTTTTATTACCTAATACCTTTGCCTGTAGCTTTATGAAGTTATTGACTCTTATGGAAGAGAAGTATTTTCTATTGTCTGCACCCAAGATATTATTTCCTTGAAGACAGAACAATAGGATTTTTCAAAGACATACTTGAAGATGGGGTTTTAATAATATAGATGGCAAGGAGGGCAGTTTGTCATGCTGTAATACAATTCATCTCTGCTCCTCACTTCCCAAGCCTGCTGAGCTTAACTTCTTCATTTACAGTTTCAGAATATACTTTCTACAGCACAACTTGAAAACGTTACCCTCATTTTGATCAGCTGAGCTATAGGGCAAGCAGAAAGAGAAGAGGAGACCTATAACTGAGAAAGATTTTTATAAAGGCTTGGAGGACTTGATCAATGTCTTAGCTTCTGGGATGATGGATATCACATTTGTTAATGATCTGAAAAACACAGGAGGAAATGTATACCTTGACCTCCACATTCCATGGAGAGACAAAAAACAACATGGAGCAGAAAGGACTTCAGGGACCAAAAGTTTAAAAGTCCAATTAAAATGAAAGCATGTTACTAATCCCAGCTCCCTAAATCACCTCAACTTGCACACTGAAATAAATCATCATCATAACCAAATTTAGTGAGCAATGGAATTCAAAAATTTTGCAAACCTACAAACAAGCAATAGTATAAAGTAGAGCTGGTATTGGGTTGCAGAAGAGATTTCTGGCCAAAAGAAGAGGCATACTGTTGATTTGACTGTGTATTTTGCTAATCTTTCCTCTGTGTAGACTAATTGCTTATAAAAATAACCATTTATTCTTTCCCTTTATTGAAGAATGAAAAATGTGATATAGCAAGCACACTGGACAAAAGAATACTACAGAGTCATAGAATCATAGAATCATTAGATTGGAAAAGACCTTTGAGATCATTAAGTCCAGCCATACCAGCCACTGGTATGTATGATGCTTACTCAACTACTTTCCTGGCCAACTTATTCCAGTGTCTGATAACCCTTTTAGTGAAGAAATCTTTCCTAATGTTTAATCTGAAATTCCCCTGGGTCAGCCTGAGGCCATTCCTTCTCTTCCTATTACCTATGAGTTGGGAGACCAACACAGACTTCTCTACAACCTCCTTTAACATAGCTGCAGGCTATGATAAGGTCTACCCTCAGCCTTCTTTCCTCGAGGCTAAACAACCCCAGTTCCCTCACACACTCCTTGTAAGACTTGTTCTCCAGCTTCTCTACCAGCTTCACTACTCTTCTCTGGATATGCTCCAGTCCCCTCAATATCTTTCTTGTAATGAAGGGTCCCAAACTGAACACAATATTTGAGGTGTGGCCTCACCAATGCTGAGTAGAGGGGTACAATCTCTTCCCTGGTCCTACTGGTCATGCTGTTTCATTTTCAGACCAAGATACCACTGACTTTCTTAGCCGCTTGGGCACACTGCTGACTCATATTCATCTGGCTGTCAATCAACATAGTCAAACTTTGTGAATCCTCCTTACCCTCAAGCTGATTGACATTTCCTCACAGCTTAGTGTCATCCCCAAACTTACTAAGGTTACTTCTGTTAGAGTTCCTCTAACACTTAACGTGTAGGACCCCAACAAACTAGTGATAACTTTGTTGAAGTTGTACAGGTGAAAGACTGAATTTCCAAAGATTGTTTTTCGAGTTGCCTTTGGAACAAACGTCATATGAGACAGCATTAACTTTCACCTGATAAAGATAATGCTCCTCTGAGTACTCAGAATACATTAGTCTGGAAAGTTCAAGTATGTATTAACAGAAAAAGTTATGAATTAATAGAGATTTTTCTAATAGTCTCTAACATAAGAAGAAAAAGTAAGAACCATTTTCTATGTAAATCAATATCCTAATGCAGCAAAATGACAAATGCAAAGCCAATTCCGTCTCTTCTGTTAAAGAACAAGTCAGTGTTTCTTAAGTGTTTTTGAAAAGGATGCATCTTGGTATCCAATTAGCTTTCTACTTGTTTACTTCAATTATCTTTCCCTTTAAAAGAAGCTATAGTATACTCAGGTGTTACATGGTGATATAAATAAATGTCTTGAATAGTAGATATATTTATTATGGTATTAAAGTTTCACTGTGAACAGTTAATATATACAGACTAATGGTTTTCACACTTCTGTGCAGCAATGATGATCTCTCCTTGCCACCTGTGAAGGCCTCTTCTATCCTTAAGACCTCTGCAGTGAAGACATAGAAGGGTTATGCTGGTGGTAGTGTATAAACTTAATTGATCAGGGAAAATAGAAGCCAGGGTATGTACAACCCTATCTTTCAGTATTATTTGTTGTTTAGAGGTTAATTATTTTACCCTTAAAAAAAAAAAAAAAAAAGCAAAGGCTAAACGCCAGAATGAGGATGGCAGAAAAGAAAGGACTTTATTAGCAGAAAAGAAAGGACTTTATTTCAGACACTCCCTGTAGGTAGATTTTTAATCATAAAGAACTGACATTTTAATTTAAACAAAATAATTACTAGTAAGAGGTGAGTGAACCCTTTTAAATAAAGTACACAGTCACAATTTTCATAGTGGTAAAGAAGAGAAATTTAAACTATTTAGAATTAATTAGTCCAGTCCATAAATACTGCTATATTTCTTCTTCTTCAGATAATCTGTAATTCTACTTTTATTACTAATGAGTTTTTCCTCTGAAAGGAATTTTCTCACTGAAAGCAATGTCAGAATCAATTTTGCATGCAGACAACCATTCAAAATCTTGTATGTTGTGTGAGTAAGTAAAACATACCATCTGTAGCATGGCAGTAAATCTGCCTTTAAAATTGCATTACCTGTTGAAGTATGCAGGTAGGTGAATGTGCTCTGACTGAGATTTAGCTAACTGAATAGAACATAGGAAACTACTGTATGTTACACCAGAGACCACTAGCACATATTAAAAAGTATCAAGAAGCTGACAAAAGCCATGAGAGTTATAGAAGGAATGCCCAGAGATTGCATAACATTACACTAGAGGAGAAATGGCCAGATTTCACAGATTAATGAGGAGAGTGTTGAAGGCCTTCTCGGGAACAGACACTTCATGGGCCAACAATATCCCAGTAACCACATCAGTCTTGATTACATGTGGTAAAAATGGGGCCAATGGGGAGAACTTTATTAAGGATAGGGTGTTTTATGGGAAAAGAAAAACAGTCAAAGTGGATGGGAGAAAAGAAAGCAAAGAAAAATGGAGACAAAGGCTCTTAAAAGGTGTCACTTACCTATAACCAAGATGCTAGTCAGTATTGCTTGTATGACTGACATCAGTGCCAGAGCAACACAGACTGTTCTAGCCTCTTATTAAACTCTATTTCCAAGAATCATAGAATGCCGAACTCTGACAAGTCCACTAAAGCATGTCCCTAAGCTCCACATCTACATGTCTTTTAAATACCTCCAGGGATGATAAGTCCATCACTTCCCTAGGCAGCCTGTTACAATGCTTGACCACCATTTTGGTAAAGAAATATTTCTTAATGTGCAATCTAAGCCTCGCCTGGCATGACTTGAGCTCATTTCCTCTCATCCTATCACTAGATACTTGTGAAAAGAGACTGACCCACCTCGATACAACTTAATTTTTCAGGCAGTTCAAGAATGCAATAAGGTCTCCCTCAGACTTCTTATCTCTAGGCTAAACAAGGAAAACTCCCACTCATTGCACTAAATTCACCTAACCTTAACCAGAAAAAATTGTTAAAAGATGTTAAAACAATTATTCCATATAGATCTACTCTGGAGGTTCAAATCTATTGTAAAACTTTTGAGAGTGGAACACAACAGCTGTACTAATAGCTATAATCAGTCCTATCACAGTAAGCACAGATTCCTCATCAAGTAAACTAGCTAAATTATCAAACATGTATTCTGAAATGGCCTGCATCTCAGAGTTTTTAAAAGAAGAAGGAGAGTGTGTTCTGCTGTCAGAAGACAGTCACTATCTGTAATTTGTGCAGTTCATTCTAGGACACTGTAAAATTATGATGTTTATAAGACAGTATATATTATGACATTATATTTCCCAAATTTACTCCTCAACAGAAGCATCTGTATTATCTGATATGACTTCTCAGCTACTATTAAATACAACCCTGAGTAACAGCCTGAGAATAAAGTGAAAGTTTATTGTCAGTTACCAGGATATGATTAAGAAAGCATAGCGTTTTCTGTTCATTGCATATTTTTGCTAAGTTACCTGATTATAGACATAGTTACCAATATAGACATAGTTACCAATTATAGACATATTACTATAGGTCATTCTGAGATATTTATTCTTTTCTTTTGCTCAAGATTTTTCACATTTCCTTATTCACATTCTTCTGTTGTTGAGTGTGATCGTAGCATAAAATAATTTTTTCACAAATTTTATCCTGGGTAGCCTTACTTCCAAAAAATGTGGCACAGAATGCATAGTAAATTACCAGCTTAAGCAACTAACCACTTCAAATGTGTTAGTGAAGCCACCACCATGTAGTATCAGGTTGTGACCCTCCTGATAGCTCCAAGCCAAAAGGAAATCCTGTTCTTCTCAAGGTTTATGCTGAGCTTAAATCAGCATGAAGCCTCAGAGAAGGTTATAACTGTCATCTTTTGCTGGCAGATGGATATTGCTTTTATAGTCATGTGACTGATGTCCTGATGAATTGTCAGCTGTTGCTGTCACATTATAGCAAGAATTACAGTATTTAGGGAAAAGAAGGGCACATGTCTGTTTACAAAAGGAATTCTTTGTCCCTTCTCATAAATGCCCTATAGAATATCAGTTGTTTTCCTGTATGTGATCCTGACATTGCAAGCAACACTTTTTTCAAAAAGTAAACCATATTTAGTTTTGAATGAGGACAAAAAGGATACAACTACTAGAAGATCTCTCCGTGTGGTTAATGTCATGCAAAGAGCTGACTGTTTTAACTCACCTATTCTAACGCTTCAGAGATAATGAATAGCTTTGGTGACAGATTCATTAGCTTCACTGTAGCAATAATATTTTTTTTTCAAATGTGAGGTTCCAGTCTAAATTTTATAATAGTTTGTTGAACATAGAAATGCAGCTTCACTATGTCAGGAATCCTTTAGTATTACGATATACTTATATAAGTATTACACTTACATTTTCAGCAACTATCCAAAATGACTCAAATTCAGTGAAAACTTAAAAAATTAAGGGATGAAAGATATTATATCTGAACATCTGTAAATTCTTCAGTCAAAGAGATGAAGATTTACACTTTCTTTCACAGCATTAGCTTCATGTTGTTATGGAAAAGGAACAAGACCCTTCATAAACTGTAGCATTCAGCACCATTATAGCTACATCTTAGTCAAACCAAATAATTCATAATTATGATAATAATAAAAAAATCAGTATTTACAGTTTAGCAAATCAACATAAATGTCTCTAATAAATAGTTGCTACATTCAACCAGAAAATACATATCTTTGTTAATGAGAAAAAATTGAATATGTGACAATTTAATCTGGTTTCACAAAATTACCTGTATAGTGTTCTTAAGTAGTTCTTCAGTGTCATATTCTGTTTTGTTCTTTTAATATTGTATTCAAAAATAATCTTTTATTCTGAGATCATATTACAGTGACACCAGCTTGTATGCCTCTTCATTTTAATGTGAATGTGCCTGATTTAAAGACTCATGTTTATGAGCTGTCCATGACTACAGTGATTTCCTTTATCAAAACTGGAGTTGTATGTATGCAGTTTATTTTTTTCTATGGGAATTTATCTTTTAAAGTCATCAACTCTCCTTTTAGTTGCTCTAAATCACCTGGAAAATCTCCAATTACCTTGCCCATCCTTGCCCTTTCTTCTTCTCACCGAAGAGCTGAGCAATTAATTCTCAATAACTTTTACATTTTTCAGAATTTGAGATATGATTGATGATTTACTCACATTCAGATCATGTCAAATTTCCTTCTCTAACCTGAATTAATGTGATCTTGGAATTAAGTTTCCAGTGCTCAAGTACAAGTCTACATTGTTTATCTTCATAAATAATTTTAAGTGATCAATTACATCCAAGCTACCAGACACGCTTAGTCATGTGATGCTCCTGTTACTCTGCCATTATAATAAAATACATTTTCCACTCCTGCATGTCCTGTTTGTTCAAAGGGAATGTTTGTAATATTCCAGGTGAATTTAACTGAATTTAGACGTTTACCTGTCAAGCATGAAATAAGTCCCCTATCTTCCACTCCTTTTTTTAGTAATTGATTTTAAAATTACATTGAAATATAAAGTACAAAGGAATACTTTGTACTATTTTACTTTCCTTCACTTTTTTTTTTTGTTTTAAGACCAAGAACCAGTTTTGCTATTGGCCATGCATGTTGCAGCATTTTTGTAAAAATAAAATTGGATGTGACAAAGCCTTCACCTCCTGAATTTGAGGAGAACCCTCTGAAAGTCTTGTTTGAGTTGTATTTTAGGTGCCTGCCGGAGCTGTGGAAAGGTTCTGTGTTAGTATTGTCAGCCTCACATGGGGTGTTAAACAGCTGCTCCTTCCTCAGTGATATTGTTGGTCAATAGCTGACTAAACATGAGCCAGCAGGGGCCCAGGTGGCCAAGAAGGCCAATGGCGTCTTGGTTTGGATCAGAAATGGTGTGAGCAGCAGGGCCAGGGAGGTTCTCCTCCCTCTGGACTTGGCACTAGGGAGACCAAACCTTGAATCCTGTGTTCAGTTCTGGGCCCCTCAGCACAAGAAAGATGTTGAGGTTCTGCAGCGAGTCCAGAGAAGAGCAACGAAGCTGGTGAAGGGGCTGGCGAACAAGAGGAGCGGCTGAGATAGCTGAGGGTGTTTAGCCTGGAGAAGAGGAGGCTGAGGGAAATCCTCATGGGTCTCTCCAACTACCTGAAAGGAGGTTGTAGAGAGCAGGGTAATGACTTCTTCTCCCAAGTGACAGGGGACAGGACAAGAGGGAATGGCCTCAAGTTCCACCAGGGGAGATTTAGGCTAGAGATTAGGAGGAAGTTTTTCACAGAATGGGTCATTGGGCGTTGGAATAGGCTGGTCATGGAGGTGGTTGATTCACCTTCCCTGGAAGTGTTTAAGGGACGGGTAGACGAGGTCCTGAGGGACATGGTTTAGTGTTCAATAGGAATAGTTGGACTCAATGATCCGGTGGGTCTCTTCCAACCTGCTGATTCTATGATTCTATGACTGTTGATTGTACCACTACAGAGTCAAAAGTATTCAAGCGAATTTATTTATTTAGGATGGTTACTTGTGACTATGTCCACATGGATGTTTCTACTGAAGGAAACAAAACAGGGCTATGGAGTAATATAACGTCCTAAGTCACACCAACAATCTCAGAGGGTAAACAGAAAAATTCTGAACTTTATAAATCAAAGTCTAGTTGATGATAGAAATGTAACATGCAGTGTTGCTATAGAATTACTTCAGATGTAAACCTCTACTACATGATTAAGCTGCAATATATTAAGAAGAAAAAAATTGAAACTTGTATGGCTCTATTTGAAGTGTTAATTTCTTATTTTGTATTAAACTATTTAGTCTGTGGAGCATTTAAAGAGATACCTTTGAAAGGCTGAGAATGGATGGAGTTTTTTTTTTAATTTTATATCATTAGATAGATTTGTTTATGGAAGAGCAGAGAAATTGAAACATAATTTACAGCTCTTTATTAAACCATAAATATTGAATATTTTATACTCTAGATTTTCAGGCAAAGATCTGTTTATGGCACATACTCACACATATACACAGACATAATTGTTCAACCCAATACAATAGTACAAAACACTTAACACAAAATACCAAAATAATAGACATCAAGCTCAGATAATAGTATCTCAGAAAACCCAGGAGACATATGAACATTTTTTTTAACTTGGTATGCCTATACTAACAACTCTGCAACACTCAGTTTCACTTTCCTTGCCTATAGATTCCTCCAACTTCCATCTTTCCCTGCCTCTCACTGAGTATAGACCTCCTGGTGCAGTGCCTAAAGTCTGTTAGTGACCAGGGAAGGTGGCAGTAGCAGGCACAGGTGCAAGGTACCGGATCCGAGGCTACAAAGCAGCAGGAAGGAGGGTCCCAGTTGCCTGTTGCCCTACTGCTCTCACCTCAGAAGTCCTCAACATAATACACCTGAAAAAAACTTTACAAAACCTCAAACAACCCAAGAAATCCAGCAACAAAAATATTAATGTACTCCCACAACAGACACAAGAGAAGGCACAGAGAAGCAGTGTGCAGAGGAGGGAGAATTTCTTGCTTCTACCTACAATCTTGCAAACCACCACAAATAATTTTATAAAGGAATTTACAGTGTATTACAAGCATCCAATAGTGAGATAGTATAACAGAGGGCATAGCTGTCAAGGAGTATTTTGTAATTGTCAGGGTGTTGGTAGTGGGGTGTTGCAGGGTGGTCTGTGCAGAAGATGGTCAGGGGCCTAAAAGAATCTAAAAGTTCTTTCCTGCTGTGAGTATTTTTTGACGAACCCGATTGAACAGAAGCACTAGTCCACATATGGTGGACCTATGGTGGACTAGACACATAGAAGACATTAGGATAATATCTTCATTAGAAAGCCAGATACCGAAACATTCTGCCTGTCACACACAAACTACATATAGTCTTAACCACTATAATCCTCAATGTTCAGTGTTTCCAACTTGAAGGAGCAGTATTTTCAAATAACCAGTGTGATAAGGAGTCTGAAATAGGATAAAGTGCAAACTGTTTAATCACTGAAATGTTTCAATATTTTATACGATGCCTATGAAACCACAGGAAGAAGAAAAAAAAATCAATGCTATCTAAAACTTCCATGCTGCAAAGAAGTGAAGTGGAATTAATAGGCATAGTTTTGCAACACTTTTTTTTTTTTTTCTTTTTCTGCATGCCATAACTAACACTGGCCACTTTATATAAAACAAGTGAAATTTAAACATTTCATGTCAGGGTAACCTGCTTGATGGATGAGGGAAAGGCTGTGAATGTACTGTACCTGGATTTAGTGAAGCATTTGACACTATTCATAACAATATTCTACTTGAGAAACTGGCCACCAGTGGCCTGGGCAGGCATACCTTCTGCTGGGTTAGAAACAATCCGGATGTCTAGACCCAAAGAGTTGTAGTAAATGGAGTCAAATTCAGCTGGAGGTCAGTCACAAGTGGTGTTCCCCAGGCTTGGTGCGGAGTTCAGTTCTGTTCAATATCTTTATCAATGACCCGGAAAAATGCATTGAACACTCCCTTAGCAAGTTTGTGGATGGCACTAAACTGGGAGGAAGTGTCCATCTGCTGGAGTGCAGGGTGACTCTACAGAGGGATCTGAATAGGTTGGATAAATGGGCTTGAGGTCAATGGGATGAGATTTAACAAGGCCAAGTGCAGAGTCCTGTACTTGGGACACAACAACACCGTGTAGTGCTGCAGGCAGGGGGAAGACTAGCTGGAAAGCTGCCTGAGAAAGTTCAGACTGGAAATTAGGAAGAATTTCTTCACAGAAAGGACTACCAAGCACTGGAGCAGGCTGGACAGGGAGGTGATTGAATCACCATCCCCGGAGGTATTTAAAAGGTGGGTAGATGAGGTGCTTGGGAGTATAGATTAGTAGTGGACAGATATGGTTGGAATTGATAATCTTGAAGGTCTTTTCCAACCTAATGACTCTATGAGAAGTTAACATTAACATTAGTGTCCAACGGCATGAGGTTTAACACAGCCAAATACCGGGTCCTGCACTTGGGGCACAACAACCCTATGCAGAGCTACAGACTGGGAGAAACCTGGCTGGAAAACTGCCAGGAGGAGAGAGACCTGGGGGTGTTGGTCGACAGCCGACTGAACATGAGCCAGCAGTGTACCCAGGTGGCCAAGAAGGCCAATGGCATCCTGGCTTGTATCAGAAACGGTGTGACCAGCAGGTCCACGGAGGTGATTCTCCCTCTGTATTCAGCACTGGTGAGGCCGCTCCTTGAATGTTGTGTCCAATTCTGGGCCCCTCACCACAAGAAGGATGTTGTGGCTCTGGAGCAAGTCCAGAGAAGAGCAATGAGGCTGGTGAAGGGGCTGGAGAACAGACCCTATGAGGAGCGTCTGAGAGAGCTGGAGTTGTTTAGCCTGGAGAAGAGGAGGCTGAGAGGAGACCTCATTACTCTCTACAAGTACCTGAAAGGTGGTTGTAGAGAGGAGGGAGTTGGCCTCTTCTCCCAAGTGACAGGTGACAGGATGAGAGGGAATGGCCTCAAGCTCCACCAGGGGAGATTTAGGCTAGAGATTAGGAGGAAGTTTTTCACAGAATGGGTCATTGGGCGTTGGAATAGGCTGGTCATGGAGGTGGTTGATTCACCTTCCCTGGAGGTGTTTAAGGGACGGGTAGACGAGGTCCTGAGGGACATGGTTTAGTGTTCAATAGGAATAGTTGGACTAGAAGATCTGATGGGTCCCTTCCAACCTGGTTGTTCTGTGATTCTGTAATGACCCTAGTAGAAGAAACAGATTTTTTTCCCAGATACTCTAAACCAATAAACCTTGTAATAGGCTGTGGTTCAAAATTGTGAAATCAAAGCAGAAGTCCTATTTTTTAACCGGTCACTATTGTTCATGTAGGAGACCAGGAAAGTAAGCCAAAATATCTTATGTGAAAAGCTTACCTAGAAAAGACCTAGATTCTTCAGTTATGCAGAATAACTATATTGACATCTTAAGTCCACAAAAATTCCATTTCTAATGCATTGCCTCCTGTCCTTTGACACCTTATCCCCAGATGATGGAAACAAAAAAGTTGCTAAACAATTTAGGAATCATTGAGATAGATTACCCATGATCACTCAGTACATAATTGAAATTTAAAGTAAACATCAGTACAAATCAATATCATAAATCTCAATGCCGAAAACCTTCTGAAAAATAAAAACTGGAAGTTTAAACTCTGTTCAAATAAATACCAAAAAAAGGATGATCAACTGGCTTTGAGTAGCAAAGTAAAATAGATACAATCCATGTTCATGTATCTGTCTACTGACCTACATGATAAACAGCAAGTCAAAAGCAACTATGTTCTTGAGTACAGAGCACACAAGATCTGATACACAAACCAAAAAAGCAGGAAACCAAGAAGAGAGATACAAAGAGATCATTATAAAACATGCTCTAACCTGTCACGATAAGACAAGGTTCAGTTCAACCTCTTCACTCAGTAAGAGTGAAGATGTAGATGTTTTCCTAACCCTGGTTGGAAAATGGTGTAGAGGAGTGGTGAGTGAGTTAACATCAAGTTTTTGTGAAACTGAAGAAATCCGTGATGGACAATTTTTAATTATTGATTGAGGCTTAAGGTGAAGAGTTCCCAAAGGTAAAGTTGGTGCTCAAAGGAAACCATTTATTGTTTGTAGAAGGTATGCAGGCAAAATTGATGGAAATCCAAAAGAGAATTTCAGAAAATGATCTGTGGAATTGCTTTGGATGTCAGCAACATTGTATATGTCTGTGTGTAAACTTGGAAGGGAACTATTTTGAAAGTGATCATAGCTGGGTTTTTTTTTTTAATTAGTTAAATAAAAAGTGTCACAGGCACAATCTTGTCTCTATTTTGTGTTGGACCTTGTATGCAAAAAGTGAACAAGGAAAAGAAGTGGTTGATGGAAGACACTTCTCCTTGACACTGCCGTATGCTGGCATCCAGCATCTGTAGACAGACAAAAGCAATGAAGGCATGATACTTTATTTGTATTGTAAATGAATATTAACACAAGTGTTCTTTAGGTATTCTTAATAAAATATTACTGAAGTGTAAAACAATTGTGCAAACTAGATAAAATCCTAATACTGGTAACAATTACATCTCAGGTTATTCATGCTGTCATCTTTTGCATAAAGTATGACACAGAATGAAACAATAAAATAGAGTAAGTCATGGAAACCATGACATTAATTTCACGCAATGAATATTACAGGTTTATACACACTTTATGTAAAGGCAAAATTATTGTTACTATGAGACCACCAAAAAAAAAATAAAGAAACTGAATTGGTCCCCAGGTACCTATTCTTTAAATACATGGAAGATAACTTTGAACTATGGAAAGCTTGAGGTGGGAGTTTTGTAAGTCACAGATCCTTATGGGACTTAATGAGCCCAGAGCAGAGAAACAGAGAAAGAAGATCCTGTGTATTAGGTATCATCCTAAAAGTAAACCTTGCTGAGTGAGTTAACAAGCAGTTAATTAGGAAAGGGAGAACAATGCAAACCCAACACAGGTATTTACTTCACAATCACTCAATCACTGAAGGACATGGCGATCTGAAAATCAGGACACTATAGAGCACCAGCATCTAGTACGGCAGGGAAACTGAGTAGTAGCAAGACTAGCATCATAGTTAGAATTTGTTCCACTTCTCCAATCTTAGTACAGCCTCTAGAAAAGAGTCCTTCTACTTACAGTAGTTTAGTATGTGTGTCATGGTTTAGTAGTTTTGGTAAACTTCAGCTGCAACAGCTTTACAAAGCTCTCTTCTTATGCCTGTAGCAGCTATAGATTTTCAAGAACAGGAGTATTTCTACATATCTGATCTATCAGTACCATTTAGCAAAAGGAAACAGAAGTCCATAAGATTATAAAGTAGACACTGTATATAGGTTGAAATTGTTTCTGTGGCAATCTGTTCTGTTCAACAGCATTTCCATCCTATCAGTTAAGTTTCATATTCACTAATGACGGAAAGCATTATGTGAACAGACAGACAGCTATGCCTGAGATTTAGCTAACTGCACAGCACAAGGAACTAATGGACATGGCATGAAAAATTACAGCATGTAAAAAATGAGTCTGGGAAGCTGATAAGGCTTACTGAGAGAACCATGAGAAATAAGTGGATTTCGCAGAAGTTTAAAGGGAGTTAAGAAAGAGTTCTGGGATATTTTAGGGGACAGAACTAAACATGAAATGCTCTTGTGCCTCAGTTCCTTGACCTAAATTGCTACACATTTCCATTACACTTCAAAATGTATGGGTAGTGCATTGTAGCACCCAGGTTGAATTCTGTCATCAGAAAAATAAAATTCATTTTGTGTCCTAAAATGCACTGGCTTGCTCAGACTGAAAACGAACTTATTTTATTTAAAAGCATTTTGAGCAGATATCTGGCTACTGAAGCTTGTGCTTATTGGTACTCCTTAGTTGATTCATCATATTCAATGAGAAAAAAAACATCTCTTCCCATGCATAGTTGTGAGGATGAAAAATCACAACACTTTAGACCAAATCTGTGGAAAAACGGTCAAGTTTAAAGTCTCTAAAGCAAGGTCTTACCAATGCCTGATTAACATTCTGAATCGCAGTAAGCCTGCACCACTAACCTTCACTGTCTGAGAACTACAGCTCCAACGCATAGCTTATAGCTTCAGGATGTGGTGGAACAATGTTTCAAAAGTCAGACATTGAAATAGCTTTAGTAAGTTACTGAATCCAATTTGCTTGCTACAGCAGTGGGGGATCACTAGGCCTCAAAAAAGCTGCAGATTCCTAAGAAAGATTAAATCAAAAAGAGCTGATCAATTTAGATAATTCTTATATTTTTAATTATTTCAAGTGTTATATCAAAACACATTTTCCCATTACTAGTGCTTTGAGTGCAGGACCCTTTTCAGTAATATTATTGTCTAAAAATGTGGAAGCAGTTCTTTGAACAGAAGTCATCCAAAAGTTCATCATCTGCTTGGAATGTCTTCCAAGCACTGTTCACATCCAATGTGAATCACTTGAAATTATTTTTAATGAAGCAAGCTTACAGCACTGAATATACTAAAAATATTCATGTATGAGTCAGTCATTTAAAAGTCAGCTTTAGCCACCATTTATTATTACAACAGCAGTGGAATAAAGTTTATATTATACTCTACTCAAAAAAAAAAAAAAAAAGCAGGGATATACCATATTTTACTGGTGTTGTTTAATAGAATGTTTCAAATTCTGTATATAGCTGAAAAACACTGATTTATTTTTCTCCTCTGCTAAGCTTTAGATCTGTAAGCAGTACTGCAAATCAACCATTCATTTGAGCAAGTAAGGGTAAGCAGATTTAAAAGCTTGGATTATAAGCAACATAACATGATTATTGAGATCTCATTTTTACAAGTACCTTCTGTCAGTTTGATATCAGTACTAAGATATTTTCTATGAAGCTCATTGCTATTGTTAGCATTGCAAGGCTATCAGCTGATATATACAAGAACAACAGCACTGTTCCTTGTAGTATTGGACATAAAATACTAAGCTTAATATTCAAGCAATTGTGTGAACTCAGAGCTTGTATTTCTTTAGAAAAAAAAAAAGAAATAACAGATCACAAATTTTCCACCTATCTGTCTGGCTCCTTCTGTGTTCCAACATCATAGACTTCAGTAATGCATAATAAGTTACCATGTAACTGATCATTTGTAGTCACTATACCAAATCTGAGACCTTCACTGTAGTTACTCAGTAGAACAACCAGGAAATATAATAGGTTAGCTGAAGTATTTATTGAATAAATCCTCGAGCTCTAAATGGGATTCAGACTTTGGTTTAGCCTGTCACATCACAACAGCAGTGGGATATCATCAACATATTTTTTTGGTGTTTTGGTGTTTTTTTTTTTTTTTTTTTTTTTAAGCAGTCACATTTTAGTTTCCTGTACAAGAAAAACAAACATTACAGTAAGCTGCATTACTTTGTAAAAACACTAAAGAATTCACTAAAAAAAGCAGAAGGAATATCTATTAGATTGCAATACATACATTGCATTTGCATTGCTTTTATTAAGAGAAAAAACTTTTAGATGTAAACCTGTAGTGATTAAGGCACAGACCCCATCGATGAGGCAACAACTGAGATCAAATTTGTTGAGAGGATGCAAACCTTATATAATGCCTCTGTATCCAGTAACAGCTATTCAGTGAATTTCCACCTGTGAGATTCCTACAGTACAGCAATAAAATGCAACCCCCCGTTTCCCTCCCATGCCCCTTAACATCATGTTTTTTGTCTAGTACATTCCTTTTCTATTAACCTACAGGTCTTAATAAAGATTCCAAGGTCTTAATAAGCTATCAAACATGAGAACATCAGGTGCTTGTTCTGTGCTTGCTGCTAATATTGCAGGTAGACCAGGGCACCAGCCATTTACCCCAGCATACACTCAATATTGGAATCTTTATGCCCACATACATCCAATGAGACCCAGTTACATTCCCTTCTTGAAGTTTTACCTACAAGCCAGCATCCTTCTTTGCACAGAGCTGCTCTAAGATCTTCCATTACAGACAAACATTTTATTAAAGCTGCTACCATTAACTATCTATGATGTGTCCACAACATGAGCACAAGCACAAAACAAGCAATCCGGATCTTGCACTCTTCTTTCACAAAAAGACAAAGAGGGACACCATTCCATAAGTATTTTGCTACTACCAGTCCCCACTAGGGATGTGGGGAATTTACAAAGGTATATGCACAGCATTAACTCTCTGCAGTTTAACTTTGTCTGTAAACCCCATGGTTTAGGATGAAGCATAGTAACCATGCATTTCTTGCACTGAAGCTTAGTGATACACCTCTCAGCATATTCAAGACACAGATTTAAACATGCAGTGTATTTGCGTGGACACATGATATTAACCAAAACTAAGGAAAAGATTTGCATACCGGTCGTGTGTACTATTGCTTTTTCTATAAAAGCTTTTGATGCTCTGTAATAAATGACTCATCCACTGACTATATTAGTCTCTGTGTTTGACTCCTGATCTCCCGTCAGCACTGGACAGTGTTTAATAAAATTGTGAGGAAGTCTTTCTACAAAATATGGCTGGAATACATATAAAACTCTCAGTGAATTCACCTTAGATTTCAATGTCATCAGATAGGAAGTCAAAAATCACTTTGATTAGGTGACACTTTTAGGTGTGTCACCTAAAAGCATGCTAAGCTCTTTGGCTGTCATTAGCACTTAGAATGTCACATTTAGTGCTTACTGCCTTGTTATATTCCATTTCTTGACTCTCCTGTTCTGTTTACAGATTTAAAATGTATTTTTTTAAAAATCTTAAATGCATATATACATGTGTAAGTGAATGTCCTTACATTAAGTTTCAAAGAAACTGAAAAATGTTCCTAAATGTAGCTGCATTACATGCTTTTACAGCTATATACTTCAAAAATATACTTCTATTAAATAAGAAAAATATTTTTTCCTTAGCAAGAAAAGCAAAGTACACTAAGTGATTTGCAAAGAAAAACAGATTCATATTTGCATACATTGAAAAGACCAGAAAAATCCTGCATTCCGTTATCGTTACATAAATTAGACAAGGCTGAAAGTTTCCTCTTGAAGTTAACATAAAGAAAGAATTTATCTGAATGACATCCCTTACTTGTTCCATTCTCTTTTTCTAGTTAAGCATTGTCATTGGAAATGTAATGCATATACTACTGAGACTGGTATATTCAGTAAGTCTAGTTCAGGAAAACAAATAAGGTCTTTGCACTGTGTGCTGTAAAATTAACAAACAGAAGAATCTGAAAGTTAAAATAAGTATATACAGCATATCCAGAAGTAAAACTGTGTACATTATAATCTTAATTATCTACCTTAAATAACTGTTTTATGTACTGCATACTACTGCATGACAAGTGAGTATAATTTGCCATGTAACTTAAATAAATCCATACACAAAGGCAGATTGACAATCTTTGTAGAAAAAATAAGCTTATACAAAGAAAGTTCATAAGGCTGTGGCCATTGCCATTCAGTAGTTTATGTTGACTGAAACCCCAAGTTCATTTTCACTATTTTGAATAGGGGACCTGTATTTGAAAAATGATCTGTGACTTAGTCTCGTGGACAGGTCACATGTAGAAGTATCCCTTTAATGTTCATATTACATGTGCACACAGACACAAACATATATATAGCAAGTGACAGCATGTTAGCCATGGTTCAAAAAGAACTCCCTCAAACCAAAGAATCAATTGGTCTTTTCATAGTGGTTTTTACCCTTAGGTAAGAATTTCAATAGACAAAAATGACAGTGATGAAGATCTGATGTACTACTATTGCTGCTTGTATTATAACTCATAGGTTCACCACCATTTGCTGATATTAAATTCACAGAACATAAGGAGTTATTTGAAGTACTTTTTAGAATCCTAATGTGAAGGAAAATAATTACAAGAACAATAATTTCAATAGGACAGACAGTGATAAAAGGAGCAAGACATGGACAGTGAATGTCAATTAGGGAAATATAAGTCAATTCTGCAATAACTAGGTTTGGAGAGAAAATTAACTTGGAACTCACACCTTTAATATTATCATGGAGAAAGTCTAGAATACTCAGAATCTGACTGACTGACTGACATTCACTGGCTGTAGGATATTTTAACTCAAAGTTAGGATTACTTATTCCCATATAAATCTTATCTTTTTTCAGAAATACCAAATCCGGGGGTTCTGTCTACCTCTAATTAGTACATAAAAGTACCTGTTAGTATTACTAGAGACCATACTCTTATCTGATTGATTATACAAAATAAACTATTTTTTTAAGAACGTTCCCTATCAGGTCAAATGAAAGCAACAGGCAAAGAGGAATACATATTACATATTTATCTACAGATCTCTCTGCTATTGCAAACATAGCTGACAGTTTAACTGCAATGACAGGCTTGAAGAATTGGTCAGTAACAGTCTGAATAGTTAACTAGACATGGAGTTGCCAGAACAGCAGCAAATTGTTCCAAGCTGTTGTAGTTGGAGCTAAATTAGAGTCTATTTTCTGACTCTAATTCAGTTGTTCAAAGTAACTTCATTTTCGGAAAGCTAACTGCCTGTTTTTGAGACAATGCTTCTCTCTAGAAATGATAACATAGGTCATCAGTAGGCAAAAATGCTAATACTTATACTTGTCCCTGGAGGAAACACAGACATCTTCGAGCTGGTGGAAAAAGGCTGCATCTACAAGTAAGGGCAGACAGGATGGGTGACCCTACACTGAACAACAGAGTATTCCATCCCATATATGTTATACTTGGTATAAAATTGAGACAACATGAGAGTCTGCCTTCTTTTGTGATGGCTAACATGCAGAGAGGACCTCACCTGTCCAGCTGCTCCTTATCCTGGATCTATGTTTTCATGAACCCAGTTCCTGAGCTCGTCTCGCTCCTAGTCTTGCAGCCATTCCTTCATATCTGCTCTATAGCATTTGTGATTGATGCACAGTCACTGAGGGGTGGGGATGCAATCTCAGATATTTGTATATATTTTATTATCGTTATTATTATAATCATCATCACCATCATTTCAGTAAAGTTGTAGTTTTAGTATCCAATCCACAAGTCTCTTTCCTCTCATTTTTCTTTTGCCCTTTTCCTAGGGGTGGAGGGAGGGTCTAGGGATCCTTACCGCATGATTTCAGCTGCCAAAATTACCCAGGTGGGGTCTAAACCATAACACAAGAATATGTGTACTTATTTTTCATAACTGGATGAAATGTGTCTCATACTTCTCATCACACACTACAATTATGTTTCACATGCTATTTCCACAATTCTTTACCAATTTTTGAGGAGGATTTACTGAGTTTTGCTATGGAATTGTGTTTAAATATAAATAAGAAACTGAGGACATGGACAGACATTGTTACAATTTGGAAGGGTGGGGGTTATAGTAGATTTCTACTAGAATTATGATTGTTATGAGCATGTAATTAACCTGCTGTGAGAGAGAAGTAAATAATGTTACCTTGAGTGTCTCCAAAATTGTATTTTTTCATCTAAATTAATAAATAGATTTCAGTCTTCACAGATCTTTTGAACCTGGTTTCAGAGGACAATCGCATGACTTCTATAAATTAAAAAGTTAATTTAGCAAAGAGAATAATATTTTCATAACAGAAAATAAAAAATCTGAACCCTGTCTGAACCCTGACAAACATGTGAAAAGTCCTTCAGCACAGACTGGGATTCTAGTTACCACAATGAGATGATTAAAAATAAATAATCTAAACAAAGATCTCAAATTAACCAACCAGAAAGATCGTCTAAGACATGCAACCATATTCTACTGCATAAAAGTCATGGATTTTTGTAGTAATGAATATTGATCTTCTACTACATATCCTGATATCGTCCACAATTTGTTTAGGAGAGACTGCATGATTGCTTTTATTTTACTACCTCATACAACAGATTCAGATTTTCAAAGATCATGGTCTCCCCTACTCCGCAATTGAGATGGTTATATTACTCCTTTATGTCACAGTGTAACATTAGGACATCTTTTAAAGTCCCATTGAAGTCTCAGATGTGTCACAAGTACTATTGAATCTGGCTACAGAGTCAAAACAACTCTTTCTTGGAATAATTGTAAGGGATTTCATGGAATTCAGCAAATTTACTTAGACTTTTCTATCAAGTGAATGGTCATTCTGAATAAGAAACCTTAATAACTTAGTCTGATGATTTGGAAGACTGAAGTATAAAAATGAGAAGTATAATCTGATATATGCCAAAATACAAACATCACCTTCACTTCGTATGCCTTCATAAAAATGCAGAGTTTCAAGATGTGTTTAGGGTTTATTTTATCCTGCAGTTTAAGCATGTTTGTGCTGCTCAACAGTTTGAGTGGATTTCCATGAGCTACTTTAAGAGTTTACTGTGGTTTTAAATTGTAAGTTTATAATTGTCATGCAGTTGTGCATCTTAGTAATGCTACTCCTGTCTCTTTTCCTCGTTATAAAACACTTCCCTCAGCCAACAGGCACCTGTCATCATGATCACAAAACAACATAACCTGAAATACATAATGATCTTTAAGATGACAAGATAATTTGATAAATAGGAATACTAAGGAGTTCTTGTCGAAGAATCATCTTGAACTATCAGCATAGTACACTATTGTTGTAATTTTCATGAAACAGAAAATCATCTACAGGATCCTTTTATAATATGGATACGTAATTAAGAGGACTTCAGAACTGACTGAACAGAAGATCAGATCATGAAGGCAGTATCAGCTAAGAACTATGATGGCATGCAGAGCTGAGGGCTTTCTACTTACAGATTTATAAAACTAAATATGCTTTTTAAGACACTATAAAAATTTTACTTTATATCATTATTGTCACAAGGCTGATGGTTTACAAAGATAGGACTAGTCTCTCAGTTTGTGATGAATACAAAGTATCCTTATGAGAAGAGCAGATCAAAAGAAGTAAAAAATATTCCATAAAATTTCCAACACATTTCCTGGAAACATTAAGCTGAGACTGTGGAACTGCTCTCAGTTCTGTTCACAGTTTCACAGGAGTAGCACTTTATCCTACTACTCCTGATCACTGTAACTATTTAAAAAACAATGGTCTAGAGTTTTAACAAAATCTGTCTCCTTATAAATAAAAAAACAGACATTGAAAATAACTCACAGTTTTAATTAATTAGGTGACATTCTGTCATCCTACCAGAAATTATCACCTCAGCAAAAAAATGAGTGATTCCAAAGTACAGCTTTACTAACCTACTACTTTTTTTTCCATTAAAATAAAACATTTGTAATTATTAAAACCCTACCTACCAATATCTTTCATATGGTGGGTGAATGGTTCAAAAGATGATTATTGACCAAGATTGTGAGGTATATAAAAAGAATCCACTTCTTGCCTAATCTAACACTGTAAAGATCTTTTCGAAGGATAAGAGGGCAACATAGGTTATTTCAAGCTGAGGAGAAAATGTAAAAAGCGATTAATCTGAAGATTTTTCTTTCATGTTCTCCTTCTTAAAATGAAGGACAAAACTCTATCACATTACAGAAGGATCAGCTTCTGGAAAAGACTTTCATTGCTGAAATCTCGGTCAGCATAAGAAAATATTTTGCTAGAAGAGAATATAGAGTTTATGAACTTGTTTTTATCACTGCTGTTTTTCTATAATGAAAGTTTCATAACAAATTCAGGCATAAAACTTTTGAATGCTGAACTTCATCGCAAGCTGAAAAGAGGGGGAAAATAAATCAGTTATAGGAGAGAAATTTCTGTTACTAGCAATTTTTCATCTGACTTGAGGTACAAGATGCTGGAAACTGTCCTACCAGTAAAATAATTTATAGTATTGCAATTTCAATAAAATGTATCTTTAACGACCAAGAAGAAGATGAGTTAGAAGACATCATGATTTTTATCACCTGGGTTGTGTCTGGCTCTCACACAGACTGAATTAGAAATCCAGTCAATCAAGCAGGAAAGAATACATATCTAGTACTAATATGTACAGTTATATTTACATAAAATAAGGATTTTTCAGCTTAGTATTATCAGGAGTCGTCCTGTGTAAATACTCTAGGTCGGATCAACCTGCCCAAGGCCCCATCCAACCTGGACTTGAACACCTCAAGTGATGGGACAGTCATAGCTTTCCTGGGCAACCTGTGCCAGTGCCTCACCATTCCCATCATGGAGAAATTCTTCATTATGTCTAGTCTAAATCTGACCCTCTCCATCTTAAACCCATTACCCCTAGTCCTATCACTATAAGCCTTTGCAAATGGTCCCTTCTCAGCTTTCTTGTAGACCCTTTTCAGGTACTGGAAGGTTGCTAGAAGATCTCCTCAGAGTCTTCTCTTTTCCAGGCTGAACAATACCAACTCCTTCAGCCTATCCTTTTTCGGGAGGTGATCCAGCCCTCTGATCATCTTTCTAGCCCTCCAATGAACCCATTCCAACTGTTCCATATCCTTCTTATGTCGAGGATTCCAGAACTGGACACAACACTCCAGATGAGATCTTACAGAGAGGAATAAAGGCACAGAATTGCCAGCCTTGACCTGCTGGCTATGCTTCTCTTGATGCAGCCCAGGATATGGTTGGCCTTCTAGGCTGTGAGAGTGCATTGCCAGCTCACGTCAGACTGGTTGCACTCCATGCACCCTGAGCCCTGAATGGATGCATGTTTTCTTGGGAGCTAAAGTCCCTTGTGTCAGATGCAGAGGATGTAGCCACTTGCTGTGTGGACACCATAGCTGGGCTTCTTCTCACTGACCAAGCTTACCTCTTGAGCAAGTAGACCACACCCTCCCTACATGCCCTGCCTTCATAAACTGATCTTGCAAACTGTTCGAGTGCACCCCTCTGATGAGCTCATCCTTCTTTTCCAACTCCTGTTATGGTGTTCCAGGTTGTGGTTCTCCCTGCAGACCATTTAAATCTCCCACAACCACTTCCAAGACCGACCCCCCTCCATCAGCTGCCACATAACACGTGGGTTTCAGAAGTCCAGAGCCACCCACTGGGCTCACTCCAGGGTTCCTGGGTTTTCCTCTCTCTGGCAACCACTACTTCACCTTGATCTAGTGCCCAGCTGCAGCACTTGCCGTGTAGGCTGCTGAACCACATTGAAAAATCTTTTAACTTTTATATTACATCTGTGTCATCTCTCAATAGTTATAACTTCAATAGTTATATTATCCTTCACAAAAAAGATCTCCAAACACTTTGTATCAAGAACATAAAAAAAACCCAAGATCAATAAAAAATTAAGAAAAAAAATTAATTTATTTTTTTTTAAAGAAAATTGTATTTAAAGATTTTTAATGCTGTGTTACAGTAGGCACTATTCAGACCATAAATCAAAGACAGAGAGCTGAAAACGGTTCAAGCGCCTAGCATTAAGTAACTTTTAACCTTATTGTTAAAGTATTAGCTTCCATTTCACTTAAGGGGTGGTGGCAGGCCACCTACACAGAATAGAGTTGGAAGCTTTATGGCATAGTGTTTATACAGCAGTTGCAAAGAAATTTCAGATCTGGAAAATGTTTAGGGATTTTTTTTTTTATACTATTTTTAAGGCAAGGGATCAAGGTATTGAAATCTGCAGCTGAGACAAATGGCAGTAAAACTCCTGTTTCAAACTTGACCTAAAGAAAGGAAATGTTTTTCTTTCAGTAGCTCAGAGAGACCACAAAAGCCCTCCTTTTAAATGCAGGCTTCGTTAGAACTGAACTACAGTCTTTTAAGAAAGCTCAAATGAACAGTTACACTGTTTGACCTTAGGTTTTTGAAGTAAGTTGTACCACTTTCCTCTGACTTTCTTGTGCTTTTGACTACTGTTAGGTTGTGTAAGGGTATTCTAAATCATACTGAAAACAGAGAATTTGTCTGTAAAATGAATCATCTGCATCTTATTTCCTAATGTTGTCTCAGGTATGACGTAGTACAAGATTTGTGACTAACCACAGCTAAAATATAAGAAAAATCAGAAACTGTGATTGAAAGTTAACCTATTTTACAATTTTTAATTGATTTTAATTTTTTATCAGAAAGTAATGCTTGAACTTATAGTTTTTTCATAACCAAGCCCTGGTTAAACAGCAATCCCTCAGTCAGATATTATGATTATCAGTCTCAGTTTGTTTGCTAGATAGAAAGTACATGAACTCTTCAATCATGTCTAGATCAGCTGGAAAGCAAATAAACAAGTCAATCTGAAAATGTATTCTGCATATTAATATTATACACTGGAGAACCAGAAATATTGATTTTTAACTTTTTTTAGATGAATACATATAGACAAACATGATGATTGTTAACAGTACATAAATAGTTCAGTAATTAAGAAATCAAAAATTAAATTTCAGTATAGTGCTTGTTTCTTCCTCTCCCCACATGTTTTGAAAATCTGCAGCAACTGTCAATAAATTCATAGGAACCCCCATAAAATAGCGTTCCCTGTAAATGAGAACAAAGTGGTGGATGCATAAGCAGAAAAAGGTCACAGAGAATATCAGAAGCAAAGGCCTTAGGTAGATGTTAAAACTGTTTTGTGTGTGGGAAGGTAAGAAGTTTTATTACCATTACTGGAAATGTTTTAGGTCTCTCATTCCTCCTTACCCTTCCCCCAGATGTCCATCTACTGACTAGGGTTTTGAGGGAGCTGGCAGATGTATTGGCCAAACCCCTTTCCATCATCTTCCAGCACTCCTGGAAGACTGAGGAGGTACCTCTGGACTGGAGACTGGCTGATGTAGTGCCCATTTACAAGAAGGGTTGCAGGGAGGATCCGGGGAACTACAGGCCAGTCAGTTTGACCTCAGTGCCAGGGAAAGTCATGGAACAGGTGATCTTGAGTGCTATCATGAAGCACATGCAAGAGATCCAGGTGATCGGGCCCAGTCAACATGGGTTTACCAGAGGCAGGTCCTGCCAAACCAACCTGATCGCCTTCTATGACAAAGTCACACGGCTGCTGGATGAAGGAATGGCTGCGGATGTGGTCTTTCTGGACTTCAGTAAAGCCTTTGACACAGTTTCTCACAGCATTCTGCTGCGGAAACTGTCAGCCTCTGGCCTGGACAGACACACACTCTCCTGGGTAGAAAACTGGTTGGATGGCCGGGCCCAGGGAGCGGTGGTAAATGGTGTTAAGTCCAGCTGGAGGCCAGTTACAAGTGGTGTTCCCCAGGGCTCAGTGCTAGGTCCAGTCCTGTTCAATGTCTTCATCAATGACCTGGATGAGGGCATTGAGGGTACCCTTAGCAAGTTTGCAGATGACACAAAGCTGTGTGCAAGTGTCGATCTGCTGGAGGGTAGGGAGGGTTTGCAAAGGGACCTGGACAGGCTGGACCACTGGGCAGTGTCCAACGGCATGAGGTTTAACACGGCCAAATGCCGGGTCCTGCACTTGGGGTACAACAACCCTAAGCAGAGCTACAGACTGGGAGAAACCTGGCTGGAAAACTGCCAGGAGGAGAGGGACCTGGGGGTGTTGGTCGACAGCCGACTGAACATGAGCCAGCAGTGTGCCTAGGTGGCCAAGAAGGCCAATGGCATCCTGGCTTGTATCAGAAACGGTGTGACCAGCAGGTCCATGGAGGTGATTCTCCCTCTGTATTCAGCACTGGTGAGGCCGCTCCTTGAATCCTGTGTTCAGTTCTGGGCCCCTCACCACAAGAAGGATGTTGTGGCTCTGGAGCAAGTCCAGAGAAGAGCATCGAGGCTGGTGAAGGGGCTGGAGAAGAGACCCTATGAGGAGCGGCTGAGAGAGCTGGGGTTGTTTAGCCTGGAGAAGAGGAGGCTGAGAGGAGACCTCATTACTCTCTACAAGTACCTGAAAGGTGGTTGTGGAGAGGAGGGAGTTGGCCTCTTCTCCCAAGTGACAGGGGACAGGATGAGAGGGAATGGCCTCAAGCTCCGCCAGGGTAGGTTTAGGCTGGAGATTAGGAGGAGGTTTTTCACGCAGAGGGTCATTGGGCATTGGAATAGGCTGCCCAGGGAGGTGGTTGATTCACCTTCCCTGGAGGTGTTTAAGGGACGGGTAGACGAGGTCCTGAGGGACATGGTTTAGTGTTCAATAGGAATAGTTGGACTAGAAGATCTGATGGGTCCCTTCCAACCTGGTTGTTCTGTGATTCTGCGATTCTGTGACTTCTACAAAAATTCTCTAGCGGATGCAAAACTCATCTTGAGTAAGGAAGGATTTATACTCTTCAAATTAGTCAAATTGGCTGACACAAAATCAGAAGAGTGCAAGCTCTACCTCTCTATAAATTTATGCCAAAGGGGCTAATTTATTCAGTAAAAGTGAATGTGACAAGTCCTTGCAAGAAGTCATACTTTAACTTTGTGGAGAATCAGATTACAGTATTTCAGTCTATTTAAGGAAAGAGATCTAGCAAGTGGAATTGCAACTGGGAAGTAAATTTGTAACTTAATCTGAAGTTTGATAGTGCCGCATTTGAGCATGTTACCCAGGGAAGATGTGAACGCCACCTCCGTGGCAGTGTTCAGGGCCAGGTTGCATGGAGTTTTGAGCAGCTTGGTCTAGAGGAAAGTGTTCTTAACTAAGGAAAATGATCATATCACCAGTGTCTTTATTAGGGATAGACTTAGTTGACATAGGTTAGTTTGAGACTAACCTTAAAACTGTGCAGTTTTTGTTAATTACAGTCTCCATACTGGAAAAAAAAAGCTTTATAGCTTTATAAAATGCATATCCCTTTAAAGTATGTTGGAACGGGGACTTTTGTGCCTCAGATGACTGTCTCTTAATAGCAATGTTAGGTGTAATATGTTCTGAAATCTGTCAATAGTATGATCTACAAACATGCAATGCAACTATTATTGCTGTTAAATCCCATTATTGCTCTGTGAAATAGCATCCTGAGTGAACGAAATAGTGTTACAAAGACAGCAATTACATTTGCACTTGCATAGTACAGTTCATGAATACATGCCACACAGACTGAATGATCTGAAGACTTCTTAATGTAAAGTCATTCTTATTACACAAAATAATGAAATTTAAACTGACAGTTATTAATGTCTGCTAAAGTAATAATGAGATATGTGAAGACTCCAGAGTATACTGACTCTTTTTCTTCAATTATTATTAAATCTTGTCGGCTGGCACAAATTTAGAGCTAAGTTGTCTGTTTATTCCTCCTTTCCTTCATCATATTTCTAAAATATGGTTTCAAAAGAAATGAAAATATATTTCTGATGGTCATGTACATGGCATTCATATGCTGTTTTCATCCAAAAGTCTATGAAGAAACAATGACTTTCATTCTGTAATCAGTATGTGTTAATCATAATTTTAATTATGAAAAAGCATAAAATATATCTGGAAAAATGGTTAATTCCCAATAGACCCGTTTCTCCATGTAACAAACTTTTCCTTAAGCAAGTGGTAACCAATATTTTGAGCTCATTTTAAGAGAAAAAAAATGTATCCTAGGCTGAGGCTAATTGAATTCATCTTATTCAACAGCCTTTTCTACCTTCAAGTGTAATACTGAAGGAGTTAATAAAAAAAAATCTCATATATAAATGAGAGAATTAAGATAATATTGTATTTATGTAGAACTTTATCGAGTAAAGCTTGAAGAGCAAGTATGCATCCATTATATTCTCGCCTATTTAACTGACTGCATATTGAACTGAAGCCTGGCAGATTTATCTTCATAGAACTCCAAGTGCAACTCCACTACTGATGCAAATTTAGTAGTTTCAACCAAGATGTCCCCAAAATGGAGTAAGTTTTCCTTTCTGAAATAGTATTCAATATAGTAGACATTATGTTACATCTCTTGACTTCGAATTAATTATTCAGTGAATTGAATAGATATTTTGATGGAAAGCATCTCAGAAATAATTTCACATACCAATTAAAATGCTCAGTAACTTAGTAATTTCTAGAACTAAATATAGGCAGGGGAAAACATAAGATACAATCCTTTCATTTTTCTTTTAAAATATATCTATTTGTGTTTCCATGAATTCATTTCAATTAATTATTTGAATAATACATTTACTAAAATGTTTATGAGTATCCTAGTGAGAAATATACTTAGGTCGGTGGAAATACCTTATATCATTTTAAAAACTAAGTTAAAAATAAGCTCTGACATGTAAGAACTGTCATATTTTTTTTCAAACATAATATTGTAGGTCAAAGATAAGTCTAGGGAATGATTAATTTCATAAATGAAAGAAATAAGCTATTGACATGAAATTGCAATATTATTCTCCAAAACCAAATCAATAATTTCTTATACCCTACAATCTGATGCCTTTAGGTAGCACTTGATTGAATAAGATTCATATGACAGTCCCTCAAGAACTCCAGCTTCTCAGAGATTGTTTCAAAAGTAAGAAATAATTCATTGTTTTGTTCATCTTGTTAATCTGATTTCCACTTTTGTTCAATTGCAGTCTTTGCAGGTATAGTTAATCAGTGACTGCTTTCTCTGTGTCTGATACTCAGATACTAAGAATATACTGATGAACATCATCAATGCAATGAAGAGAATGAAATATATGAACAATAAGGTCTCTTCTTTCATTATCAATGAGTGAAAATTTAATAAAAAAATTGAAAACCCACAAAATCTATTGGTAACACTTCATGGACACAGTGAATTGTTAGAATGCTTTTTAGAGTCATATGTAGCACACATTTATTAGCTGAAGCAATCTTCACGTGACTGCTACTGTAGCAATAACAACTATAAAGATGCATGAAATGTAGTGCAAGGCATTTGTAGAATGCTATAGATGAGGTTCAACTTACTTCCTTTTCTAGCCTAGTCAAATAAGCTTCCCTTTTCAATCAATAGGCACTTTATTGTGTGATCAGTCTTATACTAATCACTACATCTATAATTGCTTTAACTGATTTTGTACATGTGCTTTAGGTAGAGATGCACTGCACTCTATCAATGCGTACTTTTCTCCATGGATTAGAATGGAAATCTCAGGTGATTAGATCAGCTTTAATGTTTGCATTGCAAGTGTTCAGAGTTATAGAAGAGAAATCCAGCTGACAGAATTTTGTGCACACTTTTATTATCATAGATCCATTTCTTATTTTGACATTTGTGGAATAATTTAATTCAGGACTCCTCTAAGCATTGCTTATCAATACAACATCCATTATCTATCCATTTTACTTATCTTTGACTCATGACAGTAGGTTTACATTGCAGGTGAACTGTAGAATACAGACATAATCACATATAGATGGTCATATCAGCAGGATATGATAAGATAATTTTATATATTTTTGGCATAGGATTTTTTTTAACTATCTAGGTGACTAATGAATTTTTGCAATTTCTGAAAAATCAGCTGAAAGTTTCGAGTTTATCTATGCTTCCAGTATTCATACTAATTCCTTTATAACTTCTACTACATTATAAGAATGTAAAAATAAATTCTATATCAAATATTTGTGTTACACTTCATTTAGAGATTTAATCCATGAAAATGAGTAGCTAGGAGGAATTTTTCCAAATGGATTTGATGATAATGCAGCCATTGCTAACACATTCAGGTTCCCATCCCAGATAAGAAAATAACATGAACTTAGTTATCAGGCAGACATAGTAGAAGTTCTTTCTAATGTAATGTAATGTAATGTAATGTAATGTAATGTAATGTAATGTAATGCAATGTAATCTAATCTAATCTAATCTAATCTAATCTAATCTAATCCTCCTCTAAGATCTGTACATCTTGACTCCAGGTATGAGATCCCTCTACTGTTTCTTGAATAGACGCTTGTCCTAAGATATGAGCTTCTGTAAGGCACCTTTTCAGCCTATGTCTGCATCAACTGTTAGTGAAAACTGGTAAGAAGATATTTGTGGACCAAATTAGTTGGTGCTGTTAACCCAGTGCTTGTCCTAGACAACTTTCAGAAGATTTTATATCAAGTATATTCCAGTCAAGTGCATTCATCTGTTGGTGACCATGTTTCATTAGGTAGTCTGGAGCACATCTTCCAATTCAGTTTTCCCCCAAAAGAATGTACTTTATGAACTCCAAGACATCTTGGTGATGTAAATCTGAGAATAGGATGTGAAAACTGTTGGAAGACTCACCAGTGGTGCACTCCTAATCTGGAAAAGAAGTAAAATTCAGGTTTACTTATATCAGGAAAACATTTAACAATAGAAGCCAAAGTACTGTACTTGGTGTGAATATTGACAATTCTGAACAAATATTGTGGCAAACTGTGTGGGCTGCATCACATTCCTTCCTCACTTGTTAAAAATCCAAAGGTCTGTTGATAACCTCTAGTGTCTGCGTGCTTTACACATTGGTTAACAGCATCTGTACTTCTGCATTGCAGGAAAGTTAGCAGGAAAGTTGTCTGTTGATATCCAGGGTATCTTGGCTCCCAAGGGTATCCAAGTACAGCACACTATCCTTCTAGATCTATTAAAGCAAAATATCTATCACCTGTTCTGACACCATTATCTATCAATACAATACAGCAATATAGTTTACTCTCAGCTTAATTCTATCACTAACAAACTGTAAATGTGCTATAAGTTCAATTTTTCCTGAATGTATCTGCATAAACTAAGTTTTGTCCAAAAGACATTATCAATTTCTTTATCTGGAAGACAAGTCTTTTTTTTCTGGTCTGTTAATACCAAGTGAAAACAACTTTTGACTAAAGTGATTTTTTTGTAACCTTGATTCAGTTTTCAAGGTTCAGTGGGCTGATGCCTCATCATACATTACACTTCAATATCATGTATCGCATGTGAAGCTAGTACACTAAGAACTACCTGAACTTTTCTTGTCAGCTTTCAAACCTTACTTAAGCAACTTTGGTAAAATAATGTGCCAGAAATTATATAGATATACAATGAATTACTCTATTTGATCATAAACAGAAAATAGTGCTTTTATAAAATTGTTCTTCTATTTATATTGTTTCCTTAGGTCCCTGCCCCTAAGTACTTTGCAATGCAGAAGATGAGGTATTTTGAGAACTCTATTTTAGACATACTTATCACCAGCTTTACAGCAAAGCATCCCTAAAATTGCAAGATATATTTTCTCTTAAACAGGATATTTTTTACAGTAAATTGGTGTTGAATGCGGTTGCCTGCACAGTACTGGACAATACTTTCATAGCCCTGGATGAGACTTGTAGATAAATAAATACCAGGAGATAAAAGGAGATCTGAAGGACAGAGTTAAGTAAAGTGCTTAAACAAATCCAACTGGAAGATAAGGAGTCTACCATATAGCTATAGGATTAGAAATGACATGAAAACAATGAAGAGAGATATTTACCAAGAGCTTGTTATGGTCCACTCGTAAGTGGAAGTGTGATGGTTCATTTCATTTATGATTTCAGAGTGCAAATAATTCCAAGACTCAAGGGAGTCAAATTTTGATCTAAACTGGCACTTTATTAATTATTCCCATAAAATTACTTACGATAGAAAGAGACAGAGAACAAGGAAAGAGATGGAGAGAAGAGGGAAGGAAAAGGGGTTCATAGCTACTACCACGGGTCCACAGATGTCCAGCATCTCTGGGAGTCCCGGTCCAGAAAGTGTTCTGCTGTTTTGGTCTTTGATAGAGGTGATCCCATGACTAGGGGAGGTCTTCTTCTGTTTTGGTCTCCTGTTTCCCCCTCCTATTTCAGCTGCTCTGGAGCTGTCTTTTATGCTAGCCAATACACCTGTGACCCACCTTTGCCTGTGGAGGTGTGCCAATCCTCACCTAGCAGGCCACATATGCCAAGAGAGGAGTGTCTACTGGTCTCCTCCCCTTGCGCATGTGCTCCTTCTGGCGGCAGTGGTCATCCTGGGGTCTCCCGATGAAGGTCAGTAGTCATCATCACCTTGCATGCATGCACTGTTGGCTATGGGACTGTGGTAAATCCCATCATTGATCTTCCTGTCTTTTCCTCCTTGCTTCATGGATCTTTCACAATGGTAGGGAGCAAGGAGGCTTGAAGACAGGTACAAAGCATTTTTGAGATAAGGAGTCAGATACAGGTAGTTAGGTACAAAGCATTCGTTCTGTACCAGCTCTGGCCACTTTCTGAGGCCTGCATTTTGTGCTAAAAATGAGAAAATATTGAGACAGAAATTGATTCTTTGACCAACTCTTACAGAGCTGAGACTTATGCATCATTTCAATCTCTACTACTATTACAATACAGTTTTACATTTCATTTTATGAAAAGTCTTTCCACAGCAAGAGTAGCTAAATTTATTTTGTCAACACAAATCTAAATAATAAAAATAAAACATTATTTATCTGCTCTGTTTCCTTTCTTACTTAAATCGATAAATCAAAGGGTATCTGTCTGATTATATATAATATAAAATCAGTTAATTTTAGTCATATGAATTAGAACTCAATGCTGAGGCTTACTTATATGTACTTGAATACTCTAGGCATTAACCAAGAAGGCCATAATTTTGCATTTAACACTGCAGTCATGAATGACCTATGTTGTATTATTCAGTAATGCTTACTTTCCAGATTTGCGCAAGTTAGAAATACATAGTAGGACTTCACAAGGCTAACTTTTTCCATCTTTTGTCTCACTTTCTTATAAATAAATAAATAATTTAAATACTTCATATTTCACTGCCACTTTTCTTCTGAGGATATCAAAACACTACCAAAGACCTTAAGTACACATTTTGCATCTGGAAGGCCTTAAGGAAAACCTAAGTATTCATCAACCTGTCAGAGTGAGAAAAGTTTCAGTAACTTCTCCAACCCAAGAGCCAAGCATAGCAACAATTAGAATTAAATGGAAATTTTTCAGTGTTCGAATTAGTAAACTGCGTTTATTACCAAGTGAGTAGTTCTGATCAGTTTTAGCAATGCAATAATGTCCATGAAAAGATAGATATTTTTCCATGGTCATCAAGGACCTTGCCTTAAAAAGTATTCTGCTGTTCGACAGCCAGTAATTATTTTCTATAGTTTATTCTTATTCTTATATATGTGCATGTACATGTAATTATGTAAAATAATGCTATACAAGATGGACCAAATTCCAAAAGATCTCTTTCAATTTCAGTCTTCTGTTTATAGTGAACAGCCTATTATGGAGAATAAATTCAAACAAACGTCAGATCTTCCAATAAAAACTCTAGGTTCAAAAAACATTGGAAATCCTATCTCCTTTCCATCTTGCTTTTTTTATTTTCTTTGAAGTACATGGAACAGAACTTCCTCTTCCTAGTACATAAATATCTGTAACCACATTAACCATGCCAGTCAGCTAGAGAATTGTAAATTTTCTCATAGGAACAAAAATAAATCGTTTTTCTCTTTAATCGTAACATTAAGATTAAATTCTTTATATACATTTATATATCTGAACTAATGTTAAAAAAAGATTGGGTTAGGAATGGAAACAAAATGTTGTTTACAGTTTCTTGACATTAAGGATTGTAAAGTGATCTTTGCATACTCTTTTCTTCTCACAGGCCTCTCTGCTACAGTTTTGCCAAATCTTTGTTATATCTTTTTGTAATAGTGGTATAAACTAGTGCAGCAATGCAGTAAATCAGACTAGCCTTTTAAATTAGTACATAGTAAAAAAAATTATGAGCTTTCTGTATAATTTAAATAAATTGAATGAAAGATAAAACCTAGGATACTCAAATAAGGGTTTCTTTGGTGATCCTGACAAAGAACAAGAACATAAAAAGTAAAAGAATTCACTATCTCTATGCAAATAGAAAGTGTTATTCAGAAGGAAGTTAGGATTGCTTTATAGTGTTTTAAAAAACATTGAAAAGTTTCTAGTCAGTGGTCAATTGAAACCAGTAAGTAGGTAGCTATTGTAGAAGAGACTGTGAATAGCTTCTTTAAATTATATTTTGTGGCTGGGTTATACAAAAAAAATTGTTTTGAACACTGAAGCTGTTTGTTTAACACTGGAAGTACAAAGTTGTTAAGTTTATATGTGTTTCAAAACAGGTCTGAAGAACATTATACTCCTTAGGCACACTAACTGGTGTGGACTACTATCAGATTATACTAATTACAACCTTGACTGTCAAAAGCCTATGAAGCACAGGATAAAGGTAAGTAAGTGAGACAAAGAGGAAGGAAAAGAAAAACAAGGAGGGCAAACAAAGACACAGTGTTGTTACTAACATCATCAGAAAGAGACTACAAGAGAATGTGACCATTCTGAAAGTTTGCAGAAATGCTAATTGATTACAAACTGACTCTTATTGGTATGGTCAGCAGGACTGTCAGTTACATAACTGTGACATACCTTGAAAGAACTTACTGTTTACTGTAAGCTTTACCAAAAATCTATAGCCAAATGGAAGCCAAGGCTTTGTTGCATTCTAGTTCTCACTTATAATCAGTTTGTGTGACTTTTCCTGTCATCAATACCTTCAATATCTTTTTTAGTCCATGAAGTCTCCTTTGTTCACCTAGTATTATCAATTATTATATATTACGTGTAAAAATGTAAATTTAGTAATGCATTTCTTGCACAACTCTGTCCCAATATATCTGAAAGTATCAGGTATTGAAGACTACATGTTGAATAGAGAGTTGAAAATCTATTCAGTGTCAATACCTATATTTAAAAAATTGACAACAGAAAAGATTTATGAGCATCTTTAATTTAGGAAGATAAACCGATACAGAAATGTCAGAGATAACAAACATAAGGACATTGTTATTTGTAAATTTTATTTCTATTAATATATAGGATCATAGACTCATAGAACAACCAGGTTTGAAGAGACCCATCGGATCATCGAGTCCAATCATTCCTATCAAACACTAAACCATATCCCTCAGGACTTCATCCACCCGTGCCTTAAACACCTCCAGGGAAGGTGAATCAACCACCTTCCTGGGCAGCCTATTCCAATGCCCAATGACCCTTTCAATGAGCTTGAGGCCATTCCCTCTTGTCCTGTCCCCTGTCACTTGGGAGAAGAGGCCAGCTCCCTCCTCTCCAAAACCTCCTTTCAGGTAGTTGTAGAGGCTCCTCCTCTCTAGGCTAAACAACCCCAGCTCTCTCAGATATGTGTTATCCTGCTATTTCTGTTTGCTTTGGCATAGTTGCACAATGTTTAACAGCTTTTATATTTCTTTTTCTTCTTTTCTTGGATGGTTTCCTAATTGTTGTTTCACTATTTAAGGCTTTTCTACCTTCACACTATGCTAACATTTATTTGATTGTCTTTAAAGTTATTCTCTCATGCAGACTGTTTCCTTAGTTCTGTGTCTACATTCACTATTAAGAAACCGCTATTAAAAAAATCTTACATTTTTCATGGCTAGAGATACTTAGTTTTTGTCAATGGCAAAATAAAAATATCCAATTACAGTCAAAATTGCATAACATATTAATCATTTGTTCTCAATGATATCAGTAAGATTACCCTGAGGAGAAAAGGTACTAGTCTTTAGGAAGTGTGTTTTGTTAGTTAAATCATTAAAAATCTAAAATCACAGAAAGTTTTGAATCAATATATTCCCATTAAGGGAATGTTAATTTTTATGAGACACTTAGACCATGACAAGAAACAGGTAATTATTTTCTAAGACAACACATTTTTCATTACAAGCTTACAGCTTTTAATTTTGAATTTTACACTTGTTTATACATAAAGCACAATAATGCTGAAAACATTGCTATTTTGGATAGAATTAACCTTTCCACAAGGGATCATTCTTTGTGTTTTCTCTTCAAAATACAATTACCTTTGTGCTAATATCTTCATGAAAACTAGAATGTCAATACAATGAATTTACTGATGGATTTTGCCTACCTTCTCTGTAATATTGAGATATATAGTCATTTCAATGCTTAATACTTCATCTGTTCAGCATATTCAATAGACCACAAACCAGATTTTTTTTCATACATGCAAGGCCTCATACTGCTTCTGTACATTTGTAGTTGCTACAAGTCACTACTCATTTTACAATAACCTTATCAATTCCAAGAAAGGACATATTTAAGAAGTAATTGTCATTTATGTACCTTTTATGGAAGTTACACCTCTCTGTTTCATACTTTTAAGTATACAAATACAGACCTTGATATTTTGACCTCATATTCAATCACAATATACCAGGAAACTTTATTCTCCTTATTATTTTTTCCTTATCTTCCTCTGTCATTTACCTGCACCTAGAAAACCAGAAGCCTCCAATCTTTCAGCTTTCACACTTTCAAAAAGATAGAAACAGCTACTCAAAGAACAAGAGCAAATCACATTGCAAAGAGCCCCTTCATTAGGTCAGACTCATCTGCCCAGAGGATCTCCATAATATCCCCAATGTAGCAGAAAATTGTTCTTTCATGGCTGTGTATGCTGTCTCAGTAGCATGTGACCACCACTAAGTCCTCTAAAATCCAGACAACTCAAATTTGAAGCTCTAGAAATCCTTCTGTTCACTTGTTACATACTTGCTTGGTGTAAATAGCATTGGAAGATACTTGTGCCAGCATCTTTTCAACATGTTAAGGACCGAGGACTACTCTTCAGCCACTGCCATAATACCAATTAATGACATTAAGGGTTGGTTCAAGTGGTCCAAGCAAGTAAATCAGTGAAAATATTCATTCTATATGAATATCAGGATTTAAGTGATAGCATGAAAGCATATAGAATGGTACAAATGAAATCCCAGTTGCTAAAAGTACTAGTTACTTGATATAAGAAAGAGTAAAAATCATCCTACCAATAATGGCATCAAAAAACAAGCTTAAATCTGTCTTCTAGAAGAGATGAAGTTTTCTGAAAAGGGAGATTAATTTTGCATTCAGATTAAATGCTCCATACACAAATAATGTCTGCTTGTCCAATTTATATATCTACAATATTTAGTTCATATGGATGTATTGCAGTTCTTCAGTTTGTTCAAAAATGTGCTAATCATGTTTAAATACTCTACAAATACACTCTCCTCCTAATACTGGAAAGAAAAGCAAACTCAAAGGAAAAAAATGTTAATTCCTGCAAAACATGGAGAGTGGGCATAAGATGTCACATCTAACATCCACTTTCAGGTGTTACTAGTTTTCTTCAGAATGGTATAAAGACAAATTTAATGAAATAAAATAAAGCTAAACCTTGTCAGCACGGAAAAATTCTTTCCCTTTTTACTGACAAAGTGCTTCTGAAGGCTTGAATGAAATTTAAAAGTTGATCAGATGATACAGGTGCAACAAACTCAAAGGTACCTTTCATGCAATCCAGGGAATATAGAAAAGAATCAACACAAACAAAACAATTCTTATCACTGCTTTCAGTAAGAGTTTCTTCAAAGTCACTCCAGAGTTTCAAAGGAAAAATTCAGCACTTATGTATTTACATCAAAACAGTATACTTCAGAATTACAAATAAAAAAATTTGGAAATTTGGATTTCAATGTGAAAATATAAAATCTACTATTTTTTTTAAATAAATACAACTATCACAACCATAATAATTTTTATTAAGCTTGATTAGGTATAATTAAAATTGGTTATAGTTAGAAATAATTAGATATAATTATAAAAGCTCTAAGGTATTTAGCATCTTCCAAACTTCAGCTTCCTTCCAGTTTCCCTTTCTTGGAATTTACTTCTTTTCTAGCTTGAGATTTCTTCCAAGCTATAAATCTCCTACGTTCTACTATGGGAATTCTTTTCTTTCCATCATTCCAATGTAATTTCAGAAAGTAGCTTACAGGTTTTATATGGAAAACATGGAAAAATATTTCTTATATGATGAAGATTGAAAAAAAATCTCTAACTTGAGATGTTTTTATTTCAAGTACCTAATACTTCGAGCAGACTGCACCTAGCAATTCTAGGTATAGGAAACTGCAAATTTTCGTGTATATGAGATTTTTGTTAGATTTCTTGTATTTAAACTGTATGTCTGTGATTGTGTGGTCCAATAGCAGTGTGACTCAATGCATGTATTGCAGTTAGAAACTTTCACAACTGTGCTAGTAGTCAATGTATTTATTTTCATTTTAGTATTAGCACCAGGGACAATCTTAAATACTTAAGTAAAGAGCTATTTTTTGTCTGCATTGGTATGCCAACATTAACATGTCTGTAACCTAACTTGATAGCTGTATCTTGGCAACAAAGACAAATGCATCTACAGCAGTCTGTAACAATAGTTTACAATTCGCAGAAGGCAGGCAGATATATCAGAGCTATGCAGGGAACCTAAATGCCAGGCTCAACACTTTCCTCAAGGATGTGATTAGTTCTGTTTAGTATCATTTTTCACCTCTAAGTTACCTGATTAAGACATTGCTATTGTTTTATATGATTTAATTGTCTTATATGAGCAAAAATATTTCAAGATTTTTATTATATAATTTTTTTAGGAGTTGTTCTCAGTGGGATCTAAATTAGCAAAACCAAGCTCCAAATTGTTAAATCATTACTTTATGAAAATAAGCAGAATTGTACTAGCTCATGAGAAGGTTTTGGTTTGTTTCCTTGCTCTCTTTGTTATTAGCTTTATTACATTTAGTAGTGCTTAAAAGTGCCACAACAATTATAAATTTTCCTATTGCCAGTAAGAAGCTTAAAATATCAAGGAACTTTGAATTTACAAGAATAGAGAAATTAAAACAGAACTGATAGTTTAAAAAAAAAAATAACCCATGCATTTAATTTTTCAGGAATATGTTATCTCTTTATTTTCTCTAACCTTGTCTCCATATGCTGTTGCGTTTAAATTTCCCAATCACTTTTATAAAACTGATTCCACTGATCACATCTCTATGTCTTTTCAGTAGTATGAAATGGAGATTACTACATCTATTTCAACTCAGTAGTCTGCTAAAAAACATTTTTCAGTCTCACCTGAACTTGTTAAATTATTTTTCTCTTTATTTAGGTTCTTTATAACTATCAACAGCAGCAAAAATATAGTTACTGCTTAAGCTATTGCCCTGTACTGGGGAGAAAGACAGGGGCATAATATATACTTCAGTTAGAATATGTACATGAGTAGTAACATAATAAAACTTATGTGACAAATTCTTTTCCTGTTGCCAGAAGGATTAATTTCACTGCAGTTCAATTAGTTATGCCAATTTTACTCTGCTACTGTTGAAAGCTATTTATTTGTCCAGCTTAAATTTCATACTTGTTACTTGATTTTTTTTTATTAATAAAAGGCCTATTTTACATGAAGATGAACAGACAGTCAAAGAGTATTAGTTATTTGCCTAAGGCTGAACAAATCTCTCTACTACACAGTTCAGCAAAACCAGGAAAATTTACCTATCCTTCCCCTTTCTTAGCACTGTTACAGAGAGAAATCAGAAATTACTGAAACATTTTGTAGGACCTCTGAACACAGAAAGATTGAAAAGACCTGAAGAAAACTATGAGAAGAGCCACTTAAAGATGGTAAAGTTAAAATTAGCAATCCATCAGGACACAGGCTGTTTGGATGCTACCCTGAAAATCAAACCCAGAATTCCATAGGACATGTAAAGGAAAAAGGCAACTGTCCTTCTTGCATTAAAATAGAATTTTTTTTCCTCAGAACTTGGTTTGCCCATATTATTTGTTTGGATTTTTTTAGTAGTGTTCAATCAATAAGGTTACTTTATAAATAATGAAATTAAAATTTCAGAATTCATTGGGAACACTGGCAACATTCGATTCATTCTGGTTCCTTCTATGTTGCTTCACAGTTCATGCTTTCAAGAACATCTGTCCACAATAAGGTTATTTGCTTCTCTTATCCCATCATTAAGTTACTATCCTCTTCCTTCAGAGATGTTTTTATTTTTACCTTGAAGGAGTCCTTTTTTTTGGATGCTTTATCACACAAACTTATGATTATTATCTTTCCTTGTAAAATCCTGCCATCTTATTACATCTTGTCTACTAGTCCAGATTCTCATCAAGCTTTGGAAAAATTGCTTCTGAACTGATTTGACCCTCTTACTTTTGAGGCACTGTGTTTGCATCAGATAATAATTCAAAATGCAAATTTTCATAATAATAAATTGATTTTCAGTTTCTGTTTATGATCTTCATCTACACCTACTATTCTTTGTACTTGAAGACACTTATCTCTTCCATATCTCCTGCAGTTAATTTGCAGTTCTCAAAAAATCAGTGTTTTATCTACAGTTCATCCTTTAATTCATTTCCTGTTTCTGTGGCAAATTATTCTCACTAGTTTGGCAAAAAGTCATCTGAGTTTATGATTGACTTCTTTTTAACTTCTCATTTGTTACATGTTACTCAAGTGGTTTGAATTAAAGTTGTATTCAGCCTGACTGATCTCAGGAACACCTCTGGACATCTATGGAGGCTTGAGACACAGTTAACCCAAATTGTACCTTAACTGAAATAATAAATTTAGTTGAATTGTTACCAGATATTGACAAACTTGGGCTCTGATGTGGATATTAGAAGTTAGTAATTTAATATCTTGCTATTCTGCCTTTAGTATGTGCTTTAAATTTCTTAATTACAGTACATGCAGGAGAGGGTTTTGGTGTTGCACTTCGGTAGATACCAAGACCTTCATTATACACTTAAGGGATGGGATGTCATGCAGAGGGACCTAGACAAGAGTGAAAAGTGGTTTTGCACCTGTGTCAGGGCAGCTCCTAGTATCAACATGGCCTGGGTGATGAAGAAATTGACAGCAGTCCTGCCAAGAAGGGTTTGAGGATGCTAGTGGATGGAAAGTTGGACATAGGCCACAAATGTGTCCTTGCAGCTAAGAAAGCTGACTGTATCAGAAGAAGTGTGACTAGCAAGTCAAGGAAAGTGGTTCTCCTCCTCTACTCTGCTCTTGTAAGATTTCGCCTCGAGTAATGTGTTCTATGATTCATGTGTATTCTATGTTCATATGATTCTATGATTCTATCCTGAAGTCCTCAGTACAGGACTGTGAGTCCAGAGGAAGATCACAAAAATGGTCAGAGGGATGGAACACCTCTCTTATGAGAAAATACTGAGACAATTGAGGTTGTTTACCCTGGAGAAGAGAAGGCTCTGAAGAGATTTTATTGCAGCTTTTCAATACTTAATGGGGCTCATAAGAAAGATGGTGTTAAATCCAGGTGGAGGCCAGTTACAAGTGGGGTTCCCCAGGGAACACCAGTTCAGTGCTGGGTCCAGCCCTGTTCAATGTCTTCATCAATGACCTAGATGAAGACATTGAGTACAACCTTAGCAAGTTTGTGGATGACACTAAGTTGGGTGGAAGTGTTGATCTGCTGGAGGGTAGGGAGGCTCTGAAAAGAGATCTGAACAGGCTGGACCACTGGGCAGAGACCAATGGTATGAAGTTTAACAAGGCCAAATGCCAGGTCCTGCACTTGGGGCACGAAAACCCTATGCAGAGCTACAGACTAGGAGAAGTCTGTCTAGATAGCTGTCTGGAGGAGAAGGACCTGGTGGTGTTGGTTGACAGCTGACTGACCATGTGCCAGCAGTGTGCCCAGGTGACCAAGAAGGCCAATGGTATCCTGGCTTGTATCAGAAATGGTGTGACCAGCAGGTCCAATGGAGGTTATTCTCCCTCTGTACTCAGCACTGGTAAGACTGGTCCTTGAATACTGTGTGCAGTTCTGGGCCCCTCCTACCAGGTTGGAAGAGACCCACCGGGTCATCAAGTCCAACTTTTCCCTATCAAACACTAAACCATGTCCCTCAGCAACTTCTCCACTTGTGTCCTAAACACCTCCAGGGAAGGTGAATCAACCACCTCCCTGGGCAGCCTGTCCCAGTGCCTAATGACGCTTTCTGTGAAAATTTTTCCTAATATCTAGCCTAAATCTCCCTTGGTGGAGCCTGAGGCCATTCCTTCTCATCCTGTCTATGTCACTTGGGAGAAGAGGCCAGCTCCCTCCTCTCTACAACCTCCCCTCAGGCAGTTACAGAGTGCAATGAGGTCTCCTCTCTGCCTCCTCTTATCTAGACCAAACAATCCCAGCTCTCTCAGCCGTTCCTCATAAGGCCTGTTCTCAAACCCCTTCACCAACTTTGTTGCTCTTCTCTGGACTCACTCCAGAGACTCAACATCCTTCTTGTGGTGAGGGGCCCAGAACTGAACACAGGATTCAAGGAGCAGTCTCACCAGTGCCGAGTACAGAGGAAGATTAACCTCCCTGGACCTGCTGGTCACACCATTTCTGACACAGGCCAAAATTCATCCTACAGGTTACACATACTGTAGAGTTTAACTTGTAACTTTGTAAAGTCATCTGCAGAAAGCTATTGCACTCTGATGGATTTCGCTTTTGGGTCTAAATTCTACTAGCAGGAGCTACTAAGAATTCAGCTATTAATTAACTACATTAATATGTAAATGAATCCATTGACTTTTTGTGCTTTCTATAGCAAAAGAAGTTTCTAGTACATCTGCTATTGAAAAGGAGACCTCTACTTACATACTGCTCTTCAAATAGTACATTGAAATGTATTAATTAATAGCATTGTTGGCAGCTTTTAATCTTTTTTTCATTGTATATTTTTTCAAAATGTGGGCAAGAATAACCCTAATCACTAATGCATCTATCAATCTTATTTTGTGGTGATAGGATGAGGGGGAATGGTTATAAACTGGAGAGGGGCAGATTTACATTAGACATAAGGAAGAATTTCTTCACCATGAGAGTAGTAAGGCACTAGAACTGGTTGCCAAGGGAGTTTGTGGATGCCCCATCCCTGGAGGTGTTCAAGGACAGGTTGGATGGGGCCTTGGGCAGCTTCATCTAGTGCCTATAGGAAGGGCATTGGAACTAGATGATCTTTAAGGTGCCTTCAAACAGCAACTATTCTATGATTCTATTATTCTATTATTTCAAAACTAAAGACTCATAACTAAAAATTATAAACATTCCATAGACAGTTTTTGCTTTCCCCTCTCAAACTTCTCTGCTTCTCAACTACCCAAGAAACGGAGAACACCTGAATGCTTTTCCTTTACCTAGCCAAATATTCCAAAGATTTAGAAGTTTAAAGATGAATGCATTCAATAATTTTGGCAACTGTATGAGTGAATAGAAAACATGAAGTATTCTCTTATTTTACTACTACACTGTTTTTGCAATTGGTATCCCAAATAAAATCTCAAAAAAACATCCTCAAATGAGAATTATTTTCTTTAAGAAACAAGAAAAATACTTATAATTTTAAGTTAGGATCAAATTTATATTGATAAAGGAAAGGAAAGTGAGAATTTCTACTTCTTTACCAGTCATGTTCTGGCATATTTTATTCTTTTGTTTTAATATTCTGGATGAGATAGAAACCTCTGCGGCACACACTCTATGCAGCAATGCCAGTGCTGTATCCAATTATTATGGAATTGTGTGAAGCTCCATTGACTCCTACAGAATCTGCAGGGGGTGGAAACATCTGCCCAGTCAGATCAGATTAAATTAGCTTAACTAAAGCAAAAATGTCAATGACTTAAGAAAAGACAATTTACAGTGAATTCCACCTGATTCAGCTGATAGCTGAATAAAAATTACAGAAACTACTTATCAAACTGTGGTTTATTGCCAGTAGAAAAATTTCTAGGCATAGCAGTTATAGTTGATGATACCTTGATGAATTGATAAGATTAACATGATCACTGAATTTATTGCACAATGTTGATAAAAAGAAGTTCTAAAATATCTTCAAAATCTGTTAATGGTTAAGAGGTGGCTCTGATTATTTTGTGTGCTGGTCCTCAGAACAACAATTTGCTGTATTTCTTTTTTATTTTTAAAGAGAGTATTTAGCTTGTTAATGATGTCTCCATATGCATTTTAGACAAACAGAAGAAACAATTAGAATGAGTTGCTTCTGACTATTTTTATATGCAGATTTAGAAAAATACTTCAAGGCATTAATAACTTAATTCCCTCATTATGCTGGTGTGCATGGCCTAAGACCTGACAGTCACAATGAAGCAGAGGACAACATCCATCTATACCTTTATACTAAAACATGAATTAAGCAATTATTTTTGTGTACACAGCTAATAAACAAGAAAATGGAAAGGAACACAGATTCATTTTTTCAGCTATGTGTTTCAACACAGGATATGTTCTGTTTATTCAGAGTGAAAATGTACTAGAGTCTTGTTCAGTTGATTAATGCTATTTTGATTGGGAATTCTTGCACACATAAATAAACTGATGATTTCTATATATAATCTCTACCTACAGTGAGGAAGGAAGGAAAACTTAAGCAATCCCTTTGTTCCTTCTCAGTGGTGTTAGCTAAAATAAAATAGGTTTACAAGTGATATAAGTAAAAGAAAGTACAAGTAATTTCTGGACAATCTAAACAACTTCTAACCCTGTTCCCCAAGTGAAAATAAGAAGGAGTGACCTGGATCCTTTGCAGATGTTCAATACATCTGAGTCTGCATACTGCCCTGTTGGCAGAATCTGCCTCCAGGCAGGCATTTATTCAGACACTTCCCATTGCACCAATGACGGTTTCCTTAGTGGAACTAATGAAGTTAGCTTTCAAAATCTTCTATTTATTGTGGAACCATTTAACAGTTTAGCAGCTTTTGAATGGCATTTTTCTATCTGGTTGTTCTATCAGCTAACAAATACTCAAGCAGGACATGGCATATAAGACAGTTTTTTCTACTACCTGTGTAATACGTCTAAAATATATCACACATGTCATACTAAGATGATCACCATAAATGTATAAATCTTAATCAAGTGTGATCACAGATAACCTAAAAAAATCTTAGAAATGTAAATAATAGTCTTCCATAATTAAGAAACACTGTTAGAAATGTTAATGAATTAACAAAGCAAAAACAAAGAGTAGACAATAGATTAGATTAGTAGGACAGTACCTTTTTAATAGTTTAAAAACTTGCTCATTAAAAAATCTGCCTTTCAGACTGAACATATCAAGCCAAAACCCCAAGTATCTATCTATCCTACTTCCACCCAAACTTAATCAAGGTGTGCCATCAATGTTTGTCCAAATGAAGGAGTTTCTGACTAAGGACTCTTCTTAAGAAATTAGTGTTATGAACGAATTCCCACAACTAGGATCTCAGATAAATGTAAAAGAACTGGATAATACTTAGTGAGATACTAACAAATCTCTTACTGATTCTGCTTTGGATAAATTTTACCTCTTCTGTATATAAGGTTCATAGTGCAGCTCACAAAACTATGCTCTTATTAAAGATTTTAAATTGAAGGATCTCATATTTTAATTCCTAGAGATTCGTAGTGTAGATTAGAAAATAAACATATGCCCTTATTAAAGATTATAGTAGTGATGTATTTCATATTTTAATCCTAAGATGTCAGTACTTTCCTTATATCATAAAGTAAAACTTAAAAATATATATTTTTGCATTTTATTTTAAAGATTTTTCCTCGGGTCCCCTTATTTGACAGCTCACTGAAGAGACACAGTGAACTAATGGACAGTTTTGCAGAGTTGTATTACCTCCTCTGAAGGATGTGACAAAATATCAAGCCAAATTAAAACCCAAAGGAAGACCCCAAAGAGCCCTGGTATCCCCAGCTGCTCTAAGAAAACATAAATGTTGAAGAGATATAAAACAATTCATTCATGATTTCTATTAAATTTCCATTTGTTTCCAGTAAGAAGGCTCAAGGTTTGAATTTTTTTCATTTATAAAACCATTGGCCCAGGTCTAATCAGACTTTACAAAATGAGACATAACTGCGTGACTGTAACATAGGTATGACTCCACAGAAAAGCATTTAAGTAATCTTTCAAATTTGAATTATGTTGAGCAGTTCTCATCCCCCTGTCGGAGATAGCCTTTGTAGAGAGGTGTATTCACTAAGACCATTTGCAAAATCTGGGAAGTATTCACTGGCATGGATCACACAGACCTCTATAACCTACCCTTCAGCTGTCAACCTCTCTGGCAATTTACATTCTTCTAAAGCCAAAGATCACTTAGAGTTTGCAGCTGTCCAATTATACTGCCTTCTAATTCAGGTCTAATTAGCTATACACAAAGACCTTTAATCCTCCTATTAATTAACTTTGTCTTTAGGTGAAAAAGGTATTTTCTTTGATGAAAGGGAAATGTTTTCTTAGGTGTACTTCACCTCCATTTTTGTCCTCTTCAATAGCTATAGGTATATCTCATATTACTAACATTCCCATTTATCTCTCTGTATTGGCACAGTGTTACTTTAGAAAATATTTTTTTTCCTCTTGAGAAAAGCAGAAGATTGATTTTTAGTCATCCAGAGTTTTTTCTTTTAATGTAAACTACACACTAAAACTTCTTGGACTAAAACAGTCATTGGGTATTCATTTATACACGACTGTAAAATATGTATTCACTTCATTTAGACAGAAAATATATAAATCGAAATAAGTTTTATAATCTCTTCTGATTTTGGTTGGGATACAGATAATTCTTCATAGTAGCTAATATGCAGCTCTATTTTGGATTTGTGTGCAAAACAACCTGTATTATCAATACAGGGATATTTTCATCATTGATGACCAGTGCCCACACAGAATCATAGAATCACCAGGTTGGAAGAGACCCACCAGGTCATCAAGTCCAAATGTCCCTATCAAACACTAAATCATGCCCATCAGGACTTTGTCCACCTGTGCCTCAAACACCTCCAGGGAATGTGAATCAACCACCTCCTTGGGCAGCCTGTTCCAATGCCCAATGGTCCTTTCCGTGAAAAACTTCCTCCTAATGTCCAGCCTAAATCTTCCCTGGTGGAGATTGAGGCCATTCCCTCTCGTCCTGTCCCCTGCCACTTGGGAGAAGAGGCCATCACCCTCCTCTCTACAAACTCCATTCAGGTAGTTCTAGAGAGCACCTCTCAGCCTCCTCTTCTCCAGGCTAAACAACCCCAGTTCTCTCAGATGTTCCTCATAAGGCCTATTCTCTCTTCTCTGGACTCGCTCCAGAGACTCAACATCCTTCTTGTGGTGAGGGGCCCAGAACTGAACACAGGATTCAAGGAGCGGTCTCACCAGTGCTGAGTACAGAGGGAGAATCACCTCCCTGGACTTGCTGGTCACACCATTTCTGATACAAGCCAGGATACCATTGGCCTTCTTGACCACCTGGGCACACTGCTGGCACATGGTCAGTTGGCTCTCAGCCAACACCCCCAGGACCCTCTCCTCCTGGCAGCTTTCTAGACAGACTTCTCCTAGTCTGTAGTTCTGCATAGGGTTGTTGTGCCCCAAGTGCAGAACCCGGCATTTGGTTGTGTTAAACCTCATCCCATTGGACTCAGCCCAGTGGTTCAGCCTGTTCAGATCTCTTTGCAGAGCCTCCCTACCCTCCAGGAGACCAACGCTTCCACCCAGCTTAGTGTCATCTGCAAACTTGCTAATGGTGTAAAGACATTGAACAGGGCTGGACCCAGCACTGAACTGGTGTTCCCTGGGGAACCCCACTTGTAACTGGCCTCCAGCTGGATTTAACTCCATTTACCACCACTCTCTGGGACCGGTCACGCAATCAGTTTTCCACCCAGGAGAGTGTGTGCGTCTGTCCAGGCCAGAGGCTGACAGTTTCCGTAGCAGAATGCTGTGAGAAATTGTGTCCAAGGCTTTACTGAAGTCCAGGACGACCATATCCACAACCTTTCCTTCATCCAGCAGCTGAGTCACTTTGTCATAGAGGGCCATCAGGTTAGTTTGGCAAGACCTGCCTTTCATGAACCCATGTTGACTGCGCCTGATCAACCCGTTTCTCAAATTCAAGGTCTTTTCTACCTAGCCTATAGTTCCACCAGCATGTAGGCTAGGGTTGTTCAAGAAGTTGGAGGAGACACAGCTGAGACCATTGACCACATCTGACCAAAGCAATATTCCACATGATATCATGTCATGCTCAGCAATGGGGAAAAAGAAGGACAGGAGGAATGTACCAAGTAGTGGTATTTGTCTCCCCAAGTACAGGTAAAAGAGCCCTGCATTCCTGGAGGTGGCTGCAAACTTGCCTGCTGATGGGAAGTGGAGAAAGAATTCCTTGTTTTGTTTTGCTTGTGCATGCAGCTTTTAATTTAATTATTAAACTATCTTTATCCCTCTCCATGTGTTTTCTTTACTTTTATGATTGTCTCCCTCATCCCACTGGGAGAGAAAGTGATGGAGCAGTTGTGTGGTGCTTAGTTGTTGGCTAGGATTAAACCACAACATACTCAAGCCTATGGTGGTATTGGGTCTTACAAAGAGGATAAAACTTCCCTTATCTTGTTAGAAGAAATTCTTTAATGACCTGATATTTTTTTTTAAGTAGCAGTAATCTATCTGGTGCATGTTCAAGGTGTTAAAACAGCACAACTACACAGGCTCTTACCCATGACTGACTACAAGCATATTTGGTTTGCTCTGAATGACGTGAAAACCATGCTAGTCCCATGCAGGTCAGAAAAATAAAATACAACTCTTATTCCACCAAGTATAAGACCTACAATGCTACCCCAAAGTCTCCAATATCATTATTTCCACTGCTGCCTCTTGAAGTGGAGGGAAATATACACATGGTTCTGGTTCACATTAAGCAGAGAGACACAGAAAATTTTGATGTTGCCTTGGAGACTACCATGACACCCATGATATATGTGATATTTTGGCATTTTAATGACAGTGTGTCTCAGAACATCTAAAGACTATCACTAATGTGTATCAGTATGTGCATCACCTTCCCTGCAAAGCTGTTTCCAGAAGCTCCAGCTGGATGAGATATTAAACAGCATATTCTCCAAGGACGGAAGGTAATCACATTTCGGCCTTTCTGATTCTTAAGAAGCTGTTTAAAAATCAGCAGGAGCACTTAGTGAGGTATATGTGAATGAGTATGAATATCTGAATATCTCACAAAATCAAGGTAAGTAAAAATAAATCACTAGAGACAATGGCTTTAAACAGCTGTTGAGCAACATATAGTCGAAGAGGCTTTATAAGCAGAATTTAGTGAAGGGTTATGCAGTCATATACTGTAGAAACACATTTCTAATATTGTTATTCCCTAACTCTAAGCAGACTTGCATTCAGTTAGTTTACCATAGTGACAAACAAGGTCAACTGGAAATTGCAAGGTCCGCAAGCAAAACAGAACTGACATTTCCGCTAAATTCTCTTGCACATGGGGGATTCTCCTGACAAGATTTTCTCTGGATGATGATGTTGTTGGTTACTCATACTTCATCAGGGAGCTGTAGATTCTTTACCTGCAACCCACCTGTTTAGGAATTTGCTGCAGACTTCACAAATTTGTAGGTCAAACTTCTTTTCCAAAAGGGAATATCTGCAATATCATAAAGAAGCAGGAATTGCGTCTCAATCTGCTGTTAGAGATATTTCCCCAGCAGTTCTACTTTATTAGCATAACCTGTTCCTCCATCAGGTACTAATATAGTCTATATACTTACAGATATAGTTATTGATAGTATCTTAACCTCATGATTACATCTTTTTTTCACAAAATAAAAAGTAATTCATTGCTTACTTATTTCTGAAAACACATTATTCTCCCTTTTCCAAATGCAGGAGTCTTGGAAACTGGGTGACAATTGCATTTTGCTCTTTAAGAAACTATTCTAGTAATCCATCCTTTTGAAATACAGCCAGCTGGAATTCCTGCTTAGTGGTTCAACCTGGCATTATAAGTAGTGAAAACACTGCAAATTGATATAATATGAACAAATGCTGGTATTATGACTGCTGTAAGAGCAAATGTAGGTACATTGTCTTCAGACAATGCTTTAATTAATACTGAGATTGTTATAAATGTGGCTATTCTATTTGCAGAGGATGGTACCAGCTTGTTAATTATGATGAACTATTCTAATCAATATTTAGCCTTTTCTCTTTTAAGTGTAGGATCAGCCTGACACAACAGGAGTGAAAGCAAAATGAGAAGGGGGAAAAACCTACCAGATGTGAAAATAATCACACATTTTGTTTAAAACTCCTGTGTTTCATTTGCATTTTGGATCTTTCAGTCTTTTTATCTGTACTACTTTTTGATGGGACCCCTGACACTCACTCCCTTGAATTCAAGCTCAGCATCAGAATAGCAATGTTTGCATAGAATTTGGATGGCTCCTTAGTTTTCTTAAGGTTTAGCCACACGCCTAGAACAAATGTGTATGATTTATTTCTTAAGTAGCTATTAGATGGGAATGTGGAGGTGTACAGCCCCACTGTGCCAGGTACGGTGGCAACAACCCTTGGTTAGGCTTCTGCAAGAGTATCAATTATCTCTCAGTGCAAACTGAAGATACTCCAGAGTTCACTACTGCACCAGTCTGTTATATAAAGCAAGCCAATACTTTCTAACCTCAACAGCATTTTCTCTCTACTTATTGCTGTACATAAAAGCATACACTGAGGCACTGCTGCATTAGCAGATTTCCAGAGGCTTGTTTTATTTATGCAAGGCCCCAGGCTTCCTTTTATAAAAGGAAGGCTAGTCTAAATGGATTTAAAAGTACCGTGAAGCAGTGTGGTTTTAACTGAGATTTAAATGGTGAGAGAAAACAGTAATAACAAGCATTCCTCTTATATTTCATTAGTGTGCTTGGCTGAGGAGGCAGATTTGTTCACTGGGGTAGTTTACCAACTGTAACTTTTCCCATGCTACTCATTATCTGCTTAAAGATTCCACTTACTATGATAATTTACTTAATTGCAGAATCCATTTTAAAAGTTTATTCGATCTTTCTATTATTTTTCCTTTATCTATCACTATCAATAATAATTACACTCTTTACTGAGTTTTTAGGTAGTTTTATTTTGACTCATAATTATTTTGAATGTTCTGATTAAACTGGGTAATTCTGTCAGTCAAATCAGCTGTCTATACACATTAATTCTAAGTATGCAACCTAGGAACAGTTGAGAAATTAGGAAAAAAACCCATCTCTGAAACAACTGGACACAGAAGTATCCAAATTCTAATTTTGATTTTACATTTTGGAAAAAACATAAACACTTTTAAATCTTACATATATTATCAATGCTTACAACTTTTTTTCCACTGACATACAGTATCAAATTTCTTCATTATAATTCTTTGAAAGATAATACTACTTCAATGTTATTTTATCCTTTGCATAATCTCAAGAAAGCTGGACTTAACTATGGACATAAACATATTTTATGTGAGAGATTTTTAAACACTGAATTAATTTTGAAGTTCATGGGTGAATAAAATAAAAAAAGAATTTCATTCTGGAATCCTGCCTCGAAGTATTGAATTAAACTCAGATCCAAAATATTATTACTGCAGTACTGAGTGAATCTCTAAGCCAGGATGTTAATTTGAGTTGAGTGTTATATATGTAATACAATTTTGAGGCTATTTGGACAGTGACCTAATTTTTTTTTTCCAGTAAGGTACAATAGTCTAATTGCATCATCAAACTAGCAACTTCTTCTTTAATTGACAATGATAACTGTAGTCCCACTTTTTTTTGCATTTTTAAATGTTTCTTGCTCCCTTGTCAGGAGAGAACTGCCAGCTTGAAATCGCTGCTCATGCAGAAGAACTTCTGTGTATTTCAGGATGGTCACCGTCGCACAAGGGATAGTGTATAAGGGTGACCTCCTCTGTTAGAATATTCCTTCAAGTACTTGGTGTCATCTGACTAATTTCAAACTGTTTGCTCCATCTCATTTTTATCTTGCTATCAGCACACATCTTAAATTGTCAGCAAGCAAGTAATTTCAAAAGATTGCCCTTCCCGCAGGCCTTTTGCTTTCTAAGTCTGCTATTATGCAAATAATAATTTACAGAGTTATAATCTCATTTTATTTTTCAATTTCAAAATTACTTCAATAAACTAAAGGCTACTATGTTATTTTGGAAGCAATATACATTGTCATATAATACTGTATCAAGTCCGCCATATAAAATAGGAAGTCATGCTCTATAATTTAAGTCTAATGTGTTCTGCAGTACTAGGAATTTTGATATTACTTTGTTAATTTCATGAACAGAAAATATTACACTCTCCACCTAGCAGTGTGTGTTGTATCCTGACAAATTAGATTTCAACAAATTGGAAGTTATTTTCTGCTAATGACGTACAAATTTGGCCTCAGGGTATACAGAGGCATGGATACTTTTATATAACCGCTGTCATCCAGAAAGCAATTTTTTGTATATAGCATGTGCCTCATTCTTATATCCTTTGACAGAATAAGTGATAGGTATCCTAGTGGAGACTTTTCAAAGAGTCTTAGAAACAAAAGGAAGTGAAAATCTGATGAGGATTTTTTGAACATGTATCACTCAGTGACTTCTGTGAAGTCATGACGCTGAGATATGATAAAATACAATACTGAACATAAGTGTACCCAGTCCACAATTAAGAGGATAACAGTTCACAAGATTTACCCATCACACCAGATTCTAGTTCTTTATCCTGTTACATAGTGCCCACTAACCAGATGGGCAGGAATAAATCATAAGCCTCTGGTTTTCCCTTTCGCTGTCATGAACTTCTAATTGTCATAAGTGTCCAGTTCTGGGCCCCTCACCACAAGAAAGATGTTGAGACTCTGGAGCAAGTCCAGAGAAGAGCGACGAGGCTGGTGAAGGGGCTGGAGAACAGGCCTTATGAGGAACGGCTGAGAGAGCTGGGGTTGTTTAGCCTGGAGAAAAGGAAGCTGAGAGGAGACCTCATTACTCTCTACAAGTACCTGAAGGGAGGTTGTGGAGAGGAGGGAGTTGGCTTCTTCTCCCAAGTGCCAGGGGACAGGACAAGAGGGAATGGCCACAAGCTCCACCAGGGGAGATTTAGGCTAGATATTAGGAGGAAGTTTTTCACAGAAAGGGTCATTGGGCATTGGAATAGGTTGCCCAGGGAGGTGGTTGAGTCACCTTCCCTGGAAGTGTTTAAGGCACAGGTGGATGAGGTGTTGAGGCACTTGGTCTAGCTTTTCATAGGAATGGTTGGACTAGAAGATCGGATGGGTCCCTTCCAACCTGGTTGTTCTATGATTCTATAATAATTGTAGAATCACAGACTCATATAACAGTTCGAGTTAGAAGATAACCTTAGGGGTCATCCTACCCAACCCCCTTCAACATGCAGGGGTATCTTGAATTAGGCCAGGTCACTCAAATTCCAGTCCAATATGAACTGGAATGTTTGCAGAGATGGGGCATCCACCACCTCTCTGAGCAGTCTGTTTCGGTGTTTCAGTACCCTCACTGTAAAATTTTTCTTCTTTATGTCCAGGCTTAGTCTATTCTTTTTTCATATAAAACCATTAACTTTTGCCCTATCACTACAGGCCCTGATAAAATGTTTGTCCCCTTCTTTCTAATGAACGACCCTTAAGTATTGAAAGGCTACATTAAGGTGTCCCCAGAGTCTTCTCTTCTCTGGGCTGAACAGCCTCGATAATTTCTGTCTTTCCTCAGGGGTATTCCATCCCTCTGATCATTTCTGTGGCCCACTTCTGCACCTCCTCCAACACCTTTGTAATCATTTCTCTTCACCTGCTAGCCACACTTCTTTGGTGCAGGACCGGATATTGTTGGCTTTCTGGGCTGCAAGTGCACATTGCCAGCTTATGTCCAGCTTCTCATCCACCAAGAGTCTCAGGTTGTTCTCTGCAGGGCTGCCCTCAATTTCTTCATCCCTTAGCCTGTATTGACAGCAAGGATTGCCCCATCCCACATGCAGGACCTTGCACTTGGCCTTGTTGAATGGCATGAAGTTCACATAGACCCACCTCTCATGCTTGTTCAGGTTCCTTTGGATGTCATCCCTTCCCTCAGTCAGGTCAATCACACTACTCAGATTAATGTGGTCTGTAAATTTGCTGAAGTTGCACTCAATCCCACCTTCTGTGTCATTAATGAAAATACAAAACAAGATCAGTTCCAAATCAGACCCCTGAAGGATCCAGGATGCCACTGGTCCCCATCTTGACATCGAACTGTCCACTACCCTCTGGATGTGACCTTACAACCAATTCCTTATACACCAAACAGTGCAACCATCCAGTCAGTGTCATAGTTTGATGTTGTGGGGGACCATGTCAAAGGACATAATATTGCACTTGAATATCTTAACTTTTGTAAAAGGTGCTTTTTGAAATTTTAAACACCCAGTAGTTTATATAGAAAGTACTTTCCTCTCTGTTAGAAGAAACAGCTAAGCAGTTACTTGTCAGTCTTGATGATAAGACAAAAGAGTAAAAAACCAGTTTTTAATTTCAAAATAGGTAAACCACACTGAAATATTAATAGCTCTTAGGCTTATAAAACTTAATTTCCCCTAGAATAAATATTTCTTAATTTTTAATATTTCCACACAATGTGTAGTCTTTTAGTTCATGAGGAGGGAAAATAAACAAAACAAAACAGCAGACAGAGGATTTAGAATAGGGGAACAGGAATGTAAAACAGATTGTTCTAGAATTACTGGAAGGGGATAAAAATGGAAGCGATCTACTTTTTTAGACAAGGAAATAACAAAAGCATTTCTGAAATCTCCAATTAAAAAAGAATGCATTGCTCCTTGATGTACTTTTTTATCCTCTGTGATACAAGATATCTAGTTCTACTGGTGGTATTCATCAAGCTCAGAACTATGGTAACTTACCCTTTCCCTGAGGAAAAGGCAATCAAAGGGAAAATGCATTTATTATCAAAAGCATTACTATCTGATAATCTGTGTTCCCTTGGCTCCAATTGGCCTCAGTTCTTAGTTTTCAGCCACAGATGCAGAATCCTAGAATTCTGCACTTGCTTCTTTCCAAAACAATCCAGGCTGCTCCTATATTCTTCCCTGGACTCCTCAGATTTCCCTCTGCACGTCCCAGGAGAACTAGACATACTCTATCTACGAAATAATCTCTTTTTCAGAGTTTACTACTACTTTACCCCTTTAGTATTTCAGATCAGTGTTTTATTCCGTCTGATTTCAAGGTTTTTTTTCTTCAACATTACTAATACTGGGAGGGGGAATAAACTATGTCATTTTCAGAAAAGGAAGGCCCTCTGTTTGGTCTTTATTAGGAGTGTGCAGTTTTGTAGATGTGCTGAAATTCTCTTTATGCCGTAAACACGCATAATGGGAAACAACAATATGGTAAGCTCAAAACATACCATTCTAAGAGGTCCTTTTTCAATGCCTAGGAATCTCCATGTTACTAAGTCACATACTTCAGCTAAGCTAGGTACATTTTTCAAAAGGATATGGGATTAAAATCAAGAATCTACTCCTCACAAAAATTTGTTCTAGCTCTAGACTATGGAAGGACATGCCTTCAGCAAAAAAACCAGCTTAGACTCCCCTGTTGAATTAACAATGAATGGATAAAATTTGGTTTTGAAAGGCTTCTAATTCCATTCACTTACAAGAGATTGCCACTGGAATACTCAAAGGCATTTATTTATGAAAACTCTTTAACTAAACATTTCATTTTGCAATACTGCTTAATGTTATAGTCTTTCAGAGTGAGTCTTGGATGGGAAATTGCAAAATAAAAAATAAATTATAAATTCAGTCAAGAACACATTACTTTAGGTCTGATATTAATTATCTAGTTTTTCAGTCCTTAGAATATGATCTGTCTTTAACTTATTCAATTATATCTCATCTATAATTACTTCCGTAGTGAATCTGAAAAACTCTAAATATAATTACATTTATCAAGGCAAACGTAAAGAAATAATGTTTTCTACATGTCATTCTGTCAGACATTCTGTCTGATTATAGTCTGTTACACTGAAAACTCAGATACTGTTCTGTGAGCAACCTCATTCATGACCCAGAAGTATCAGGCCTTTCTCAGAAAAATAAATCATTCATACTTTCTCCAGCTTGAACTTTGTGCTCAGTTGACCCTGACAATCTGTTCTTGACAATTTATGTGTTCTGTATTGATCATTTAGGATTAAAAAAGTCAGAGGAGAACCTTTCCTGGAATACTTGTTTGTTTTGTTACTCTGAGCTTTTTTTTATGATCATTAAATGTAAGCAACACATTTTAACAAGCTGCTTGCTACTGACAGAACCACATAGGAATTTCTTGAATTGCAACTTTGCAGCCTAGCTCACCAAATTCAAAGACAGATACCTTGAATGCTTGTTTCTCTGAGATGGATTGTGGTGATGAGGAGATTGAGTGCCTGTGGGTTAAAATCAGGAGAATCTACCCACAAGAAGGTAGATATTGTGATGGGAGTCTGTTACAGGCCACCCAGCCAAGGAGAAGCAGCTGATGAGCTCTTCTATAAACACCTAGGGTTAATCTCTAGATCAATGCTACTTGTTCTTGTGGGAGACTTCAATCTCCCTGGAAGTACAATAGAGCAGAAAGGAAGCAGTCTAGGAGGTTCGTAGAGTGTGTGGAAGACAACTTCCTTGCACAGTTGGTGAATGAACCAATGAGGGAGGGTGCCTCCTGGACTTGCTGTTTGTGAATAAAGGCCTGGTGGGGGGTGTGGCAATAGGAAGACACCATGGACTAAGCGATCACCAGATGATAGGGTTTTCTGTTCTAGGTGAAGTGAAGAGGGTAGTAAGCAGGACAGTAGCATTAAATTTCCAGATGGCAGACTTTGAACTGTTCAGAAGGCTGGTTGGCAAAGTCTCATGGGAGACAGTCCTTAAGGGCAAGGGAGCCCATGAGGGCTGGGAGCTCTTCAAAAAGGAGATTCTAGCAGCTCAGGAGAAAGCCATCCCCATGTTCCGGAAAAAAATCTGGCAGGGAAAAAAAAAAACAGCTAGGTTGAACAGAGAGATCTTGAGTGATATCAAGAAGAGGAGTGTTTATGGGCTCTGGAAGAGGAAACAGGCCTCTTGGGTGGCCTACAAGAGGGAAATGAGATTGTGTAGACAAAAAATTAAAAGGGCTAAGGCTCAGCTAGAAGTCAGGTTGGCTACATCTGTGAAAAAAAAACAGAAAAATCTTTCTATAAATATATAAATAATAAAAGGAGAACTAGGGAGACCATACAGTCCCTTTTGGACACAGAGGGAACAACAGTGACAGGGGATGAGGATAAGGCTGAGGTACTCAATGCCTTCTTTGCCTCAGTATTTAATTGTAAAGAAAGTTGTTCCCTCTTTGTACAAACCCTGGAACTAGAGGAGCAAAACAAGGCTCCCATGGTCCAAGAGGAGGTGGTCAGAGCCTTGCTTGCCCAACTAGACACCCACAAGTCTATGGGGCCAGACAAGATTCACCCAAGGGTATTGAGGGAGCTAGTGGATGTGCTGGCCAAACACCTTTCCATCATCTTCCAACAGTCCTGGAAGACTGGGGAAGTTCCACTGGATGTGAGGATGGCTGATGTTGTGCCCATCTACAAGAATGGTCACAGGGAGGATCGAGGGAACTCCAGGCCTGTCAGTCTGACCTCAGTGCCAGGGAAAGTCATGGAACAGGTGGTCTTGAGTGCTATCATGAAGCACATGCAAGAGAACCAGGTAATCAGACCCAGTCAACACAGGTTTACAAAAGGCAGGCCTTGCCAAATTAACCTGATGTCCCTCTGTGACAAAGTGACTCTGCTGCTGGATGAGGGAAAGGTTGTGGATGTGGTCTTCCTGGACTTCAGTTAAGCCTTCAACACAGTTTCTCACAGCATTCTGCTAAGGAAACTGTGAGCCTCTGGTCTGGACAGGCACACACTCTCCTGGGTGGAAAACTGATTGCGTGGCCAGTCCCAGAGAGTGGTGGTAAATGGAGTTAAATCCAGCTGGAGGCCAGTTACAAGTGGTGTTCCCTAGGGAACCCTAGTTCAGTGCTGAGTCCAGTCCTGTTCAATGTCTTTATCAATGACCTGGATGAAGGCATTGAGTGCACCCTTAGCAAGTTTGCAGGTGACACTAAGCTGGGTGGAAGTGTGGATCCACTGGAGGGTAGGGAGGTTCTGCAAAGGGATCTGAATAGACTGGATCACTGGGCAGAGTCCAATGGCATGAGGTTTAACACAGCCAAATGCCGGGCCCTGTACTTGGGGAACAACAACCCTATGCAGAGCTACAGACTAGGAGAAGTCTGTTTAGAAAGCTACCTGGAGTAGGACCTGGAGGTGTCGGTTGACAGAAGACTGACCATGAGCCAGCAGTGTGCCCAGGTGGTCAAGAAGGCCAATGGTATCCTGGCTTGTATCAGAAATGGTGTGACCACCAGCTCCGAGGAGGTTATTCTCCCTCTGTACTCGGCACTGGTGCGACCACTCCTTAAATAATGTGTTCAGTTCTGGGCCCCTCACCACAAGAAGGATGTTGAGGCTCTGGAGTGAGTCCACAGAAGAGCAACAAAGCTGGTGAAGGGGCTGGAGAACAGGCCTTATGAGGAACAGCTGAGATAGCTGGGGTTGTTTAGCCTGGAGAAGGGGAGGCTGAGAGGAGACCTCATTGCTCTCTACAACTACCTGAAGGGAGGTTGTGGAGAGGAGGGATCTGGCCTCTTCTCCCAAGTGCCAGAGGACAGGACAAGAGAACATGGCCTCAAGCTCCACCAGGGGAGGTTCAAGCTTGACATCAGGAAAAAATATTTCACAGAAAGTGTCATTGGGTATTGGAACAGGCTGCCCAGGGAGGTGGTTGATTCACCTTCCCTGGAGGTGTTTGAGGCACGGATGGACAACGTCCTGATGGGCATGATTTAGTGTTTCATAGGGAAAGGTTGGACTTGATGACACGGTGGGTCTCTTCCAACCTGGTGATTCTATGATTCTGTGATTCTCATAGCTCATTCTGCAGACTTGGCAGGTATGCTGTAAATGACAAGAAGTTCTAGGGTCAGCACTTACGGATCGCAAGTCTTCACTACTGTCTATGGTTTTATTAAGGTACTCTTATGTTTTCGTAGGCCCTGCAAAAACCACAGGAAGAAGAAGGTCTTCTAAAAGACACACCTTATATTTTTAATGTTCTTTAATGATCACAGGAGTTGCAGTATTGAAAATAGTCCTTCTAACATTATTTCTTCCTTCTTACTTGAGACGTATCATTGATATTAAAGGATTCACTTAGATTTTAAATCTATAGTCTTTTCAAATAAGTTTTATAGCATGAAAATCTCTGTATATTTGTGAACTGCAAAAAAAAGTTGCATTGACCTACTTAACTAAAGCCTATGTTAATGGCAAAAAGAGGCTTTTTTTCTACTGAAGCCTTGCTACAATGAAAACCCAAGGTAATTATTTTAGTCATCAACATAATCCCCAAAAGGTGAGATTTTATATGGTGATTAGACATCTCTGATATTTTTGCCTCATTGAGTTTTATAATGCTGCTATTCTTGTGAGCACTTTGTCCTATAAACATAAAACCAGAGCAATTAGAATCAGCCAACAGAGACCAAGGAGACTTGAGAGGCACAAGCAGAATATTCTACTGCTTTTAGTTTTATGGGTAGTCCAAGTAATTTTAAGAGAAAATGACAGTGATGCCCAAGCAAACATTATTTTTGCTAAATTTACATTAAGGATCTGAGACACAAAATTTTGAGTCCATTTTGATTCCCATCTTATTTCAAGTATGCTCAGACTAAAAGTTCTGAACAGAATCCATTGATGGAAAAAAAATTGCAAATTAAGAAAAAGATCGCAAATCAAAACATGACAAACGTTCAGATAAAACAATACATTATAGCACAGGTAGATGAAAGGTACAGTGGCAAAGTACAGATGGACAAGTTCTGTTTGACTGCAGGAGATTAACCCTTACTTGTATTTTTGTTGGTTTCAATTAGATATACCTAGAAATTAATCCTAGAAATTAATACTGCTCTAACTTCATTGCAGTAGAAGTATAGATTAAAGCTATATGAAACTTTTTCAATAGATGGTACATTTAATCAAGAATAATGTTTTGTGGAAACTCAAAATAAATCCATCCTCAAAAAACTGGAAGAAAGCCTATATATGATAAGAAAATAATAATAACGAAATCTTGGCAGTTTAAGAGAAAAAAAGTCTTCATTTGTAAGCAAGAACATTTTAGAGTCAGCATTAAATTCCTGCATTTGAAAGCACATTCTTGCTAAGGAATTACTATAATTCAAGAGAAAAGTATTTAAACACTCCTTGCCCTTTCTTATATAGATATGTCAACCCAAAAGTTTTTCCTGGAAGGAAGTAAAAAATAAATAAAACTGATCAATTTTCCATTGGGATTGATGGAAAAAATCCGGTATTCCGCAACTCAACATATACCTAACCATAAAAGCATAGTGTTCAATTCTGAAAGTAATGCAATGAAGCATTTTTATTTTGAAGGGTAAAATGTCTCAACAACTTTCTTCTTATTCATTTAATGAATTTAGTATAAATTTAAACATAAAACACTTAATCCTATGTTGCAATTTTACAGACAGCAATTGTCTTGGCCCTAGAATCATAGAACTGTAGGATGTAATTAATTCTAAGTGATCCACAAGGATCATCAAGTCCATCTCCTGCCCTTGAGTAGGATGAACACCAACATTCCCACTATGTTGTCTTATTGCATTGTCAAAATGCTTCCTGAATATTTTCAGTCTTTTTCAATTGCTCCTAGAATAATTTTCTCCTTAATCTTAATAATTTTCTCCTTAATCTTATCAGGTACTGAAGTGAGACTAATAGGCCTGTAGTTACTAGTGTCATCCCTGATGCTCTTCTTAAAGTACAGGACATTTGCCAACTTCCAGTCAACTGGTACTTCTCCATATTCCCAAGAGCACTGAAAAATTATTGAGACACATTGTTAGACATCAACCGTCTCTTTAAGTACCCCTGGATAAGCCCTACAAGACCACATAGACTTACAGGGATACAACTGTATCAGCAAATCTCATACAAAATCAAAGGTGATTGGGAGTTTATTGTTTGAATGGTCATGGTTCTCTAACCCAGAACTCAGAGTGTGCCCAAGACCACAATTATTGTTGAAGACCAAGGTGAAGTAAGCATTAAATACCTCTGCTTTGTCTATATCCTTGTTTGTGAGGTGTGCATGCTTGCCGAGTAATGGGCTAATGTTACACCTATCCTGCCTTTTGCTATTGAGATAATTTAAAAGCCTTTTTTATTGTCCTTCACACTGCTTCAACTCTAACCGAGCTTTGATTTCATAAATTTGTGCCCTACATCTCTGCAGTCCTCCCATGTCAACTGCCATTGTTTCCACTGGCCATACACTATCATATTAAGCCTTAGGTCCAGTAGAAGATCCCTGTTTAGCCAGGTCAGCCTTCTACCTCTTCTGCTTGACTTCTGGTATTTTGGGATTGCCTTGTTTTGTGCTTTTAGGAGGTGATACTTAAAAAGTGACCAGAACAAATGGATCCCAGCACCATCAAATGTTTTTTTTTCCCAAAGGACCTTAAGAAGTAATTCACTGGGCAACCAGATGTCTGCTTTACTTGTATCCAGAGATGAAGTTTTGCTATCAGTTTTCTTTCTGTTACCATGGACTTTAAACTTGACTGATTTTTGGTTGCTGTGGCAAAGACAGACATCAATCATCATCTCACCCAAAAGTTCCTCTCTGTTAACAAACAACAAATTAAAGAAGGTACTTTTTCTGCAGTACCTGTAATGTGAAGTTATCACCTGTATGTACCATCTGTATGGTATTACCAGCTGATACATGGCAAATTGAAGCTCCTCCATAAGGAAGAGGGCAAATGATTTGAAGGTCTCCCTTAGTTCCTTAAAGAATAACTTATCAATGTAGTCATTCTGTTTAGGTGGCCTATCAGCAGAGTCCCATGACAACATCCATTTCAATTGTCTTGTCAATTAATCTTCACCCAGAATCTCTCAACTATGCCATCACCAATCAGAAGCTCCATAATTTCATCCCTTCCTCTACATATAATACCACCCAGCAATGTCATCTTCCCTGTCTGTCCCTCCTGCAGAGCCTCTAACCATCCATCATGGCATGCCAGTCACAGGATTCATCCTCCCAGGATTCACTTTACGCCAATAATGTCATACCTCCAGTCAGACAAAAAGACCCCTTTCCTACTTCACTTCTATATCCTTACACTCTTAGACAAATCTGGTTTGTTAGGACAAAGGCTATAAGGAAGTGCTTCAAAACTTGTCAGTTGATAGGGAAAGGGAGTGATGAAGACAGAAATCAGCTTTCCAAGTTGTGCAAAATTATACTGTAGTATGGCAAAGAAAGGAAAGGATTTAAGTAAAAGTTCAGAAGTCATGGACAGAAGCAGAAAGATCCCTAAATGCACATTGCAGGAATACAAATTGCATTGCAATTACAACACTCCTAAAAAGTGTGATAGACAATTTAACTACTATGTTATTGAAATACAAAAGTTATTGCAAAAGAGATTCATGAATCTGCTCTTAAAAAAAACTAATTAAAAGAAAAGGGCTGTAATAGCCTTTTCTTTAGATAGACTAATAAAAATGATGGGAAAACTCAAGGAGCTCATTTTAATTTTTTTGATGAATGAAAGTGAATTTTAATCCCTCTGCATTAGTTCTAGTCTGCAACCAAACCTTATATTGGAGATATGAGAGAGTTGCTTGTACAGCACATTTAATAAATTTTGTGCAATTGATTGGGATATAGAATAAATCTGACATAATAAAACAGATTCCTTCTACACTTACACTCACAGAAGTGTAAATTAACTGTCTCAATTTGACCTGTGCTCTCTCTAAAATCAGACCAAATTAAGAAACCTTTCCTCAAGGCAGATTTAATTTGGATTTATACCAGTATAACAAAACACATCTTGTTTGACACAAGTCTGCTTTCTTAGTCTCTCAATAATCCCATCCATTCTGTTCCAGAGCATATCTAAGATTGCCAGAAATATGTGTTATGTTTTGAATGTGGTGAACCAGTCAACAACTGATTATAGATCTAATTCATTCTACAGATAATTTATTATAAATTGGATTATAAAGCAGGACATTTTCATAAGTAAAAAGCTAATGCATTACCATTGTGTAAACTTATCTTCCACGAAAATGTGAATTAGTTTTTCAAAATGATAAATATCTATCTCTAAATTAATACTAATTATCAGGCTAAAAGGTTTTTTGAGCACTCATTCTTCCTATGTTCTTTCATATTAAATTATTTTCTAAAACCATAAAGATGTAGATCACAGCACTAGAAGTACTGAATCAATTAGAAACCAGACACAACATTAACGGGAGAACAAGTCCCTTGTTTTATTTTTTTTCTATTATTTTAAGAGATAAATATAGTAACAACAAATACACATACTCCATATTAATGCTGTGAATGATCATAGGGTTTTGATGTCAAATAGGGAATCTGTCAGGTCAGATCAGGTCAGATCATAGAATCATAGAATAACCAGGTTGGAAGAGACTCATAAGGGACTGTTCTTTCCCTTAGAAGTGAAAAACAAGGAAAATGAATCAGGACATAGAGCATAAAGATGGATTCAACCTGATTGATCTAAAATATGGTAGTAAGAGAAGGATAGCAATCAAGCAGAAAAAGGTAATATGTCTCCCATCCATGTTACAGGATAGTGTAACCAAACAGAGAGAGACTAACATTCAGTTATTCACTAATTTATTTCTCTTTGCCCTTCCAAAAGACGGCATATGTCAGAAAAATGATTCAGGGAATGTTTTGGAGAAAAGAGGATGGTCCAAATCAAATCAGGTCATGATTTCCTAATACATGCAGCATGTTTAGTCATTTGTAGCAGCTTCATTATCCACTTAGGTTAAAAAGATCTCAGGTAGTAGATCCATAATGTAATTATTTCAAATGTAAGAGGGGAAATGGAATAAAAACACATTTTCTGCTTAAAAGCTGAAGCATGGTATCAAAAGAAAAAGTAGTGCCTTAGAAAGATAATCAATATAATTTTATGCTAAATATTAATGTCACAGTTTAGTCTCAGTCTGATCAGCAGGTAAACATGAGCAGTTGTGAACCAATTCCACTCCTTTTCACCCCTATGGAATGGGAGAATGAAATGAGGAAAAGAAAATACTTGTGGATTGGAAAGTAAACCTACATCACCTTTAATGAAACAACAATAATAGTAGTAAGGAATATGTTATTAATAAGGAAATAATAAAATATATACAAATATATGAAATCATATGCTTCAATTACTATATAACCACTGATGCTCCAGAGCAGACATGGGAAATGCTCCTATGCAAGGCTCTACAGTGGACTATACCAGTAATGGTTTGTTCACTGTCTAAAAACCATGCAATCAGCTTTCAAAAAATTAGATTACTTAGATGTGGTTTAGCTGAAAAGTTAGAAAATTGATTCTACTTTAGCTCAAGCCAAAAGAATTAAATGTACTGAAATTATTGTAAAGTTTTACTACTGTAGCGTCTGTGATTCTTTCTGCTCCTCTGCTTTGCCCTTTTAGATTGGTCTCTTTTTCTGCTGCCTTAACTTGAGTCTGCTATCAGTTCCCTCTAGCTACATCAGATCATTTAGAAAACAATGGAAGTGTGAACAGTGTGAAGTCCTGGTTTCTGTCTGTATTCAAAATTCTTCAGTAGTTCACTGAACAATTATCTAAGTGATTATTTGTAACATCTGGTTACATCATGGATATTTTTTTCATCAATATTATGGAAGGAAAGCCCATCTTTAATTTCTCTTCCATTCATTCTAAAATGAATGTACATTTTAATTTCAAGCACATACAACTGAGTTGCATCTGGTCAGGATGAGCTGAGAAGATCTAGGGTATCACATATCTCATTTGCACCACCGAAATGTGGTGGGATGGCTCTTATGACTGAGATATAATGGAAGGATACAGGCTCTTTTAGAAGGACAATCACAGAAGAGGAGGAGGGTGTGTTGCCTTTTGTGACACTAACAAGCTGGAGTGCATGGAGCTCCACCTGGGGCTGGATGAAGAGATGATTGAGAATTTATGGGTCGGGATTAAAGGGAAGGGAAGGACAAGTGATTTTACAGTGGGGATGTGCTACAGGCCACCCAAATGGGAAGACTGAGTGGATGAGGCCATTTATAGACTTATATAAGCACAGTCTCTTGTCCACAAGATCTAGTCCTCATTTAGGACTTCAACCAACCCATTATCTCTCATAGGCAGAATGTAACAGGCCAAAAGCAATCTAGGAGATTCCAAGAATTTGTCAGTGATAATTTCCTTGTCCAAGTGATACGGGAAATAACAAGGAGACGTGGTACGCTGGACCTTGTTCTCCCAGCAAGGAGGGCTTGGTGAGGATTGTAAGGCTTAAGGGCAATCTTGGCTGCAGCGACCATGAAATTGTGGAGCTCAAGATCTTTAGGGCAGTAAGGAGGGCACACAGCAAGCTTACTACCCTTGGACTGCAGGACAGCAGACATTGGAGTCTTCAGATATCTGCTGGGTAGGGTGCCACAGCATAAAGCCCTGGAGGGAAGAGGAGCCCAGGAAAATTGGTTAAAGTTCAAGGATTACCTCCTCCAAGCTCAGAAGCAATGCCAGCAACACCTGCTTGTTTAGTTAAAAAGATAGGAAGACAAATCTGTTGTCTCATCCTGACCATAATGTTCTTTGCATTCCTTCAAGCAACAAGCAACAATAAGAATTTTGGCAAGGTACTCTTCAGTCTCTCTTTAGCATGATGTCACTGTCCTTTCTCAGTATTAGAGCTTATGTAAAACCAGAAGTGAAATTCCATGCAGTCAGCAACACACATTCACTCAAAATCAAGTTTATGCAAAGCAAGTCTTTTGTTTCCTATTCAAATTTAATGTTAATCTTTTGTGCTGGTTTAAGAATTTCACTAAATTTTATATTGATTTAGTCTATCTGCTCTTTGAGTCAATAACAATCCTAACTACATTATCTTACTGTAAACTATGCAAATAAAAAAATTCATCTGTTTAAATGAAAACCAAATTAATGTTCATTCTTTTTAGGTCTATCAGTCTAAATAGAGACATTTAGAAAATTATATAACATACAGCTTCCTGAATATGAACTGTCAACTTATGAAGATAAAATACAGTTACAAGGGCACTCCATTAATTATTTGAGATAATCACTCACGAAAAAAAAAAAAACATTTAGCCAAGGTCAATACTTAGAAAGGTGTACATAAATCATTCTGTTAAAAGATCTCTTGGAGATTCTTAAGCAAAATTGACAGATATTTTAAGAAGTTGTGTCAATCCCTTCTCATAAACACATTCAGGTAAAACCCAGAGCACTTAAAAAGTTAGGAGAAAAATAACTTGGCCTTATTGAAGAACACCATTCAACAAAAGGCTGACAGACTCTGCAGAAGTATCTTTACAATATGGCTTTCTTACTTCATCTGAATTTTGCAAAATTAGTTTTAATACATTCTCTGTTTTACTACAAGTATTTTTTAAGTTTCTTTTAATTATATAGATAGATGCTATTCTCAATAGATATTGCAGTGTGGTAACCTTTGGTCTCCTATTTCATACTTGAAAGGCTTTTTCTGAAGGAACAGAAGTGGGGGTTTTTTGATGTACACTCCTGCTTTGTAATATTGAATTATGGATTCCTTAAAAGTGATCAAACCATCAAACCAACTATATGTAAATGAAGTTTAATTCACTGACCTACTTCAGATCATATTTAATTGGGCCTTATCCGCTCATATTTCCTGACCTGCAGTGCTCCTTTACTAATTTTCTTTTTATCACTAATCTTCTTCCTTATCTTCTTCCTCTGCATTCACTGATCTTTCCCTGCTTTTATAAAAGCATTCTCACTTGACTGTAATTCTCTTTCTATCCCTCCTCACAACTTCCACTGCTAGTCTCTTGAAAATGAATACGAGTACTAATCTATATCCATTTCCTCACTTCCTTGTCTTTATGTCAATTCCACATTTCTGTTCAATTCTAACAGTACTCATAAAAGGACATGATAACTTCTTTTGCTGATCCTTCAAACAGACACTAAATCATCACTTCTATGACACCCTGCTGCTCTTGTACAACAATAGATTTTTTTTTCTCCTCTCTCCTTATTCCCTTCCTTTTCAGGAAAATCTTCCTTCTTCATTTTACCAGCTAATGTTTCTTAAGTGGAAATTACCAGTTCTTCCTTAATGTTCACCTGTATTTATTCTGTTCAGAATTTATTCTATTGTTAGTGTTTTACATTGTCATGAAATAAGTGGCAGAAAGCTTGCTGCTGCTGTTCTTTCTGGTCAATCACACCTGTCACTCTACCATGCTCTTCACATGGGCTCAGCATGACCATTTTTTAGAAAAAGTTTTTTCTTATTGAATGCCCAACTCTAACTTCCTTCCTAAAACTCTCACTGCAGCATGAAAGGCAGCCATTTTCTCAAATAGTCTTTCTTGTCTCCAGTGGTATTAATTGCTTTATAATCTTACCACAATGAAATAAGAACAAGCTTGAAAAATTATCTGGACATGTCTCCCCAGCCAGAATAGCTGAAGTACATCAATATTACTTTGAACTACTAGATTTCCTTTATAGGAAATGTTAGAAATTAAACAAAATAACCCAACCCTATTGTATAAAATTATCACTATGGGGAGAAGAAAAGTTCAAGTAAATAACAGCACCTATAACATCCTCGACAGTATTCAAGGGAGTTTGTGTGCATGTATATAGAAATACATAAGCATGTATTTATATCTGGATGAATTAAGATTTGAATTAAACATAGAAAGCTGAAACTGAAAATATCAATATTAAAGTGTGCTTATTCAATAAGGATACACATTATCTCGTTTGAGGCACAAGGAGATGAACAGAGTGCATCCCGGAGAATCCATTCTTGTTGTATTTAAAAAGCTGCAGGTTTTCTCAGTATAAAGACTTGCCAAATCTAACATGGAGGAAATCTTTATTAAACTCTTGTTATTAAGATAAATCCTGAGGTTCAGATCCATAGCCCCCTTACTTGCTGTATTCAATGTATCTTTTATAATGCTTTTGCATAGATATATCTTCTCTGTGACTTGCTATTAATTTCAAACTAGAAAGTTGCTACTAATGCTGTCTGCAGTAGTGAAGGAAACTTTTCCAAACCCAGCCAAGTTCCCTATATTACAGGGGACACAAGGCAGTTTAAGACTAATCTACTAATTCACTTACACTTTGTATTCCCTAGAAAATGAAGAATTTTGCAGATAATCCTGAAATCTCTATTTACACCTGAAAAAAGGCAGGCAAAATTAAAAAAAAAAAGTTTCACTGTATAAATTAGGACTGTAGTTATTAGGAAAACAGGTGCGAAAAAAACCAAAAGCTAAAGAATAACTACACTTTATTTTAGGTTGTTTAATTTTCATATGTCACCTTCATTTCACTCAGGCCAGAGCTAATAAGACATATTTACAACATTTCAGAGCTGAGTCCCATTACTCAGGTTAGCTATATCCTCCTGACTTCATCTCTTTAAAAGGGAACAAGTTACTTGCAACAAAATCTTTCCAAATGATTGTCTTTACTTATTAGACATCTCATAAAAATAAACCCTTAAGAATTTCCTGTGATCCAGAATCTTGGTGATTAATGCAGTTAGGTATTATAAGCCTTCTGCTCATCAGGAGCTGTTTAAGACCATGTTTCTTCTTAGTACAGAAGAGTGGCTTTTAGGAATTCCTTCATGCTGGGTGTCTTACAGAGTTATTAACTACCTTGTCAGTAGAGGATTCATGGGATACAAATGTGTCCTTCCCCAATAAACATCTTTGTGTGATTGAATTAGAATTCCTTCTGAGCTTATATCAATTTGTGTGTAGAAAACTTTCTACTAGACCTATTCATTAAACAACTGTCTTAGTGGTACAAAATACATTAGTATTCACTTTAGGTATTTAAAATAAACAAGGTAACTAGAAAAAGAAAGGATTAGCTGTTACTGGCAGCCATCTATCAAAGTATCAAAAACCACTGTGAACCAATATACTCATTAAATAGTACTTTTAAGTCCCTAGTGCTGTATAAAGTCAATAGGCTTTAGTTTTTTATGAAACATACATATTAAGGGAAACGTAAACTGTGGAGAAAGGCTCTAACTGTTTGGTGCAAGTACAAGGGCTATTGTAAAGAATGGTGTCATGTCTGCAGGAAATTAAAATTACCCCTGTCAACTGAGAAGTGATTAAAAAGATTAGACTACTGTCTTCCCATCTTCTCCTCCACAAGACAATGTCATCAGGATATACAGTAGCAGTTGCCACTACCTTGAAACTTAAGATTGCTTGAACAAAAAGGTAAGCACCCAACTAAGATTAAGCCATAGTATCTTTTTTATTTTGTTTTTTTTTTCTTTTAAAATATCTCTCATGTCTGTTATTTCAGTATGGTCCCATACTGAAGGATGCTTAGTGTTTTCTTTCCAGTTAACAGAAGGGGTGTGAAGTTCACTGTGGTCACTTTTATACCCTCAATCTGGATTGTAGAATACTGGTATTATTTGTCTTGCATGGGTGCATATATACATATATATTTATAAAAAAATATGTACCTATATAGCTGTTTAAAGTGAATATAAGACAGAGAACACCGAAATGCCAAGAAAAATACCACATAAAGTAGCAACTTATTCTGAAAAGTACAGTTATTATACTAGATTTCAAAGTGAAGATTATTCTGAAACAAAATCCAATTATTTTTTGAGGACTAGCTTTGTGGAAGGAAGGTTAAAAAAACCCACAAACCTCTAATTATGCCCTGAGAATATCTTTACAATAATTCAGTTAGTTGTCTTGCTAGTTGTCTTTGATAAGATATCAGTAGTGTTTAAAATGAATTTACTCTTTGGTATTTTTCTTTAATATTATACATTTGGGATTTTACAAGGTTTGTAGGATCTTGTTGAGACAGGTGCTAACAAGAGTCAGCAAAGTTGTGACATGGCAGACATAGCAGGAATCCTACAAAAGTAGACACAGGAGCAGCCACATCACAAAACTCACTTTTCTGAAGTGCAGAACCTGGGAATGCATTTTGTATGCTGCAGGATATAGCTGTAAGATTGACTACCCATGCTGATAAAGGTAATGGCCATGCCATAACAAGTGGGACAGAAGATAATATTACACTCATTTGGAAAACGTTATCTTTTAGCCCGTTCTTCTCACATGCTCATTATCAGGGAATTATGCATTTTTGAAAGAAATTTTGTCCTATTTAAAAAATACCCTTAGTTGTGAAACCAAGTTTTCCCCGTGCATGTTTATTCCAAACATACATATTTTCATGCTTTGTGAAGTCCGAAACCCTTTGCTGACTGGGCCCTTAGATACCAATGATGTTGGTACCTCTTCCTCGCTGCTGCTGATACTGTCACATCTGCACATACGGACAGGTGTGATCAGCAACTCAGCAGAGACGATTGCCATTGCATTTTACCTTGCTGTCTCCTTCTCTGAGAACAACTCTCTGGACTGTAGTTTCTGAAGGCATCATACTGAGTTAATGCATGAAATGTAAACTTAAATTACAGACATGCTGCATAGCTGTGGAGAAATAATACACACCTACCAATTTTCCAGTGCCAGGCCTCATCAAGGGCTGAGGTACTCCCAGGGCCTGCAGGGCTGGCAGACAGACCCATCCCACTGCCTCAAACATCAGCCAGGCAGCTGGTGAGCAGGGGAAGATCGTGGGACCTGAAATAGCGTCCTGGGCTGTCAGTGGATAGGGTTGTGGGTAGGGGGAAAACTTGTAAGTGGTCTTGGGACACATATAGTATAACAATGTGCAAAGGTGTAGGTACCATGTTGCTGAACTTTCTAAGTACTACTTGCCCAGTTGAAACTTACCCCATTTACATTTCAAAAAGCTGGCTAAAACAGTTCCAGGTGTGTATAGATGATCTGAAGTTCAGTTGACAACATTTAACACTGTTACAATCCTCTTTTAATTCTGGAAATATGTCTTGCTTTCTCAGTGATGACAGAAACACATCAGATGGTTGGTGATACTTCTCTAAGCTATAATAAGTACTTGAAAATTCGTGGTTTGTAGCTAGTGGATGGAAAGCTGCCCAGCAGAAATGACCTGGGAGGGGGTGGTCAACAGCTGGCTGAATATGAGTGAGGAGTCTGCCCAGGTGACTTCCTGACTTGTATCAGTAATAATGAGGCCAGCAGGGCAAAGTAAGTGATCATCCCATTGTGCTTGGCGTAGGTAAGGCCACACCTCCAAAATGTGTTCTGTTTTGGACCCCTCATCACAAGAAGAGTATTGAACTACTGGACCATGTGCAAAGGAGAGCAATGAAAGATGAAAGGTATGGAGAAAAAGTCTTATGAGGAGTAGCTGAGGGAAATGGAGTTGTTTAGTCTGGAGAAAAGGAGGCTGAGAGGAGACCTTACTGCAACTACATGAATGGAGGTCATAACGAGGTCAGAGTTGGTCTCTTCTCCCAAGTAACATGTGAGAGGAAATGACCTCTTGATGGATGGCTACAGACCAGAGGCCATTTGATGAGCACCCCAAGCACTGAGCAGCTTATGCTAAATGAATTAAAGATGCATTACCATAAGGCCTCACAGCTTTGCAGGTACAGCTTTTTACACAGGCTCAAGTTTTCTCTTTGTAACATTAGGGAGTTATTCTGCCCTAACACTCCCCCAGTTTCTCGGGGGTAACATTCCTCAGTAGTCCTTGAGTTGTTACTTTGTAATCTAACACTTCCTAAATCAGAGTGCTCACATAGCTACTTCTCATGGGAAAGTACAGTGTATGTAATTAATGATTGATTGTTGCTAAAGGAGAATTGTCGAACCAGCTTGCAAGACAATAGCCTATATTAACTGAGTCAGGTAAAAAGGTCTGTCTTGGACTCTAATAAACAGCTCACTTGGATCAAATTAATTTGTTGTGTGATGACCCATTTCCCCATCAACCTCTCAAGTTGCACCTGGAAAGATTTTGATTGGGTATTAGGAAAAAATTCCTCATCAAAAAGATTGTCAAGCATTGGAACAGGCTGCCCAGGGAAGTGGTGATTTATGACCCCTGGAGGTAGGTATAGATGTGGCCCTTAGGGAAATAGTTTAGTAGTGGACTTTGCTGTGTTAGGTATATGTTTGGATTTGGAGATCTTAGGGCTATTTTCTAATCTAAGTGATTCTATGATTCTACTGTTTTTATTTGAAGGTCATGTTTTTTGGCTTCTAGGAAAAAAAGATAACCATATTCCTATGTGAGACAAGTCAATATATGTCACTAGGCCTGAAGTTTTCAAATAGAGATATAATAAAAAAACTTTACAGTTCTTCTTAACTGATCAATACTGTGGAACATTTGCCATTCTTGGGTAACAAAATATTGGTGGAATCAGTTTATTGTTATTATATTGTAGCCCTTATCTGCAAACAGAAATTAAATATGCCAAGTTTTATCAAGTGCTCAGCCTAAAGGAAGAATAGCAGAATCCTATGATACTCATTCTATAGTAACGTAGATTTGTTTGTATTACATCGGTAGTTTGTAGTAATAGAAAGACATAAATACTTCTGCTCAGATCTGTGATGATAGTTTTTAAAAATCATTACTTATGGAAGAAATTCTGCATAAAACCAGTAGGAAAGAAAAAGTAAAATAGTTCATTTAGAGCAAATTTTGACAATTGTGTAAAAGCCACTATTGCTTCTTTAAATACTGAAGTGTAATCATGAGGCTATACTGAGCAGGAAGACATGAGTCATTTCACAAATGCTCCTTTCACACAGAATCATAGAATCATGGAGTGGTATGGGATGGAAAGGACCTTAAAAATCATCTAGTTCCAAGCCCACTGCCATGGGCAGGGACATCTATCACTAGACTAGGCTACTGAAGGCCCCAACAAACCTGGGCTTGAACACTTCCAGGGATGGGCAGTCTACAACTTCCCTGGGCAACCGGTGTCAGTGCCTCGCCACACTCACTGTTAAGAATATCTTCCTAATATCTAATTTAAATAATCCCTTTTCCAATTTTAAGCTATTCTCCTTCATCCTATCACTACATGTCCTTTGTAAAAAATCCCGCTCATCTTCCTTGTAGGCCCCCTTCAGGTACTGGAAGGATGTTATAACATCTTCCCAGAGCCTTCTCTTCCCCAGGCTGAACAAACCCAACTCTCTCAGCCTGTCCTTACAGAGTAGATGCTCCATCCCTCTGATGATCTTCAGAACCTATGCCTGGACCCATTCCAACAGTTCTATATTCTTCTTATGTTGGGGATTCCAGAACTGGACACAACTCCTTGAAGAGCTGGAATTTTGCTTTTCCAAAATTTAGGGACCTGTCTACACTCCTCACCTGTCCTGTATCTCTCAGGATCTTGAGCTGCAGTGTGTGTTCAGAGAACCAGACAGCCTCTGATCTTGCTGTCACTGATAAGCTCACTTGCTTTGATGGCCACCAGGTCTAGTATTTCATCCCTTCTGGTAGGGGTGTCTACTACCTGGGTTAAGAAATTGCCTTTGATGCACTCTAGGATTCTCCTGTATCAGCTAAAGCTTCCTGTGTTATTCTTCCAGCAGATGTCAGATTTCCGGCAGATGTGATTTAAGTCCCCCAGTAGGATGAGAGCTTTTGATTGTGAAGCCTGCACCTGGAGGAAAAAGGTTCCATCAGCAGGTTCCCCTTGATCAGGTAGCCTGTAGTATAGACCAGACACAAGGTTTCTTTTATTGCCAAGGTCTTTTATTCTCATCCATGAGCTTTTGACCCATTTGTGGTTATTCTTCAGGGGCTGTTCTTCACACTCTATCCATTTCCTGATACAGAGTGTAACACCTCAGCCCCTCCTTCCCAGTTTGAAGGAAACTGGATAGCTTATCAAGCTTCTTGGTGACTGCTAAGTACTGAAGGGATAGGGGCAAAACAATGCTGATGAAGCATCTACTATTCACCAGCTTCTAGTGCACTGTCCCTACTAGAAACTACTGCTGCTTATTATTTGAAGTAAAATATTGAAACTGTCATGTTTTTATAAGTTTGCAACTATTCCTTCACTGCCTAACTCGACATCTATATCAGCATTAAACTCCACAAGCACTGAAGCATATCCAGTAGATTTTTGCAAACCATGATACATTTTGTGAGCTGCCAGTTCATAAAATTTCCAGGTTACATTTCATTGGAGAGCTGGTGGAAATGCATACAGTTATGATGGAATAGGTCTTTCTACATAGCTGCAATTTCTCTTTTTATGTATGGAGGACGGGAAAGCCCAACTTACTGACCAAATATCATTAGTTCTTTCTATGTCCTGAAATCTCTGGAAAGAGCTTGCAGTACTATATGGTTGTGGACAGCAGGTACTTTGATCACTGTTTTGTAGGGGATTGTATGCATCAAATGATGAATTACATTGGTGTTCAGAATACATCTAACCCTTAGAATATATAACCCTTTCATTATAGAGTTGTGTGTGCATGGTCCCTAACCAGCTTTACAAAAATTGGCCTATTTCTGAGCAGTTAGTATGATCAAATGATCTCCAGAGTTACCTTTCAACGGAGATTATTTCATGACTCTCTCATACAGGCATAAGCACATGCATATTGTAATAGATGTAAAAGCTTTGTTCTTCTGAATTTTCAAGGCCATAGAAATTGTAATCATGGTCTCAATATAAGTAGGTAAATTAGCAGATATGACAGAAGTAGAGATGATGATAGCACGTTGAATGATCCAGAATGCAATTTACTCAAATCTTTCCAACTTTTAGATCACATTTGAGAATACTAAAGATACTAGAAAAAGAAGAGCTTCAAGAATTTGGCAAAGCACCATAGAACCAAAGTCTGTCTTTCTGAGGTCAGATGTGAGGCTGTGCATTAATGACAGTAGTTCTTTCAATCTCAGCCTCAGTACAGATCTAATTCTTTTACTGGTTACACAGAGAAAATCTTTATTGACTGCAAAACCACAGACTGCAAGAATATTAATAAAGGCTATTCATGTACCTGTTTTTCTTTGTTCCCTCATACAAAAGCCACGGAGAGACTCATGCATAAGAGTCTTGCACTTTATTGTGCTTCTATGTCCAGCAACTATAAAGCTTGACCAAACTGACCATTATGCTGCAAGTTTTGTAATCTACCAGACTGGGACTCTGTCTGAGTCACTAGAACTCTTAAAATAACCTTAATACAGCATATAGTGCTTCCTAAAACTGAAAAATCCAGAAATTCTTCTGTAATAGTTATTTTAGGTATTTCTGTGAATGTAGTATTTTTTTTTCTCTCAACTAAAGGGGCTGGAAGAGATGGAGGTTAAATGAATCTGAAGCTGAAATCCTACTATGAATCCCACATAGGGCTGGGAACTGGAGTTTTGTGTGGTCAGTAGATTTCATTTGCTATAGTTTAAAAGTGAATCTCAGCAGGAAAAGACTCACTTATAAATAAACAGTGCAGCTGGGTCTAGTTCATAGAACATTTTATGCAGAGAATAAAGTCCACTTTAATGTAATAGTCAAACATTATAAGACAATCCTTTAGCTATTACTCTTTAGCTGTACAATTTCTAGTAATAATTTTGGGTGGGAAATATGGCAAATGTTCCTTAGTTACTTCAGCACTCTAAGAGGATTTAAAGTAAATCTGAAGTTACAAGAATACTGTCAGCAGAAAAGCATACACTAGAGGACAATTCACTGATATGCTTAAAACTTGTTTTAAAATCCTTTCATTGTTTATTTGGGTTTTTTTCACTCCTACGCTGACCAAGAAGGATTTGAAATAGAACCATGAAAATAGTATGCGGATAAATGTAGAAATTTTAAGCTTACATCAAGGTAGTAGAAATTCCTTTGATCTAGCCTTAGGAATTTGAGTTTAAAAAAAGAGAGGGTTTTTATTTCACACTCCATTTACACCAAAAAAAATCAAAATGTTTGCATGCCATTTGCTTCTTTGCTCATCTATACATTTGGTCCTTTTCCCAATATATTGTTGCTGCTTTTTCTTCAAAGGAATGATACTATCCTGGTTTCTCTGTCTTATTTTCCCTTAATAAAGATACAGCAATTAGGCCAGTTCAGCATGATCTTATAAATTTTGGTCTGATGTTTTTGACAAGGTAGATTCTCCCTAAGCAAAATGCCAGGAATACCTTCATCCACTACTGAATGGAGGTCAGAACTGTCTCTTTTCATTGAAACCAAGAAAGCCTGAGCTGCTCAAAGATGAGGCACAGTTCTTGAAAAGAGCTGAGAGACCTAGCTATAAATCCTTATCTCAACAATGTTAACAATTAAGAATTACATAGAGAATGTAGAGAACAGTTGTAGAGAACAACTAAGAATTACATAGAGAGCTAAAGAATAAGGGCATTTGATTTGGGAAAAGAAAATTTTAAATCACTCTAAAGTTTTAAAATTTTTCTTTTTTTTTCACTGTATAGGACAATAGTCTGAAAAAAAATTGATTTATTGACGACATAGAAAATGTTACAAATCTGATTGTCATTTGTGCATTTTCTAACTCACTTTCATTTGCAACTGCTCAGAAATGTAACAACATGGGTAACAATAGACGAAGACATGGATAGATGTCCTCTCCTCAGGTAAAACCAGGTAATTTCAATACAGTTTGACCAGACAGTTAAATAAAGTCACCTTATTTTGTCTTAAAAATACAAGGGATTATTCACACTTGTCATTTCACTGCCCCAGGAAGTTGGCAACATCCTAAATCATCAGAGCATTCTGCATCATCTGTGGTTAAAAGCTTTTCTAAAGACAATGTTGAACTGCAAAATCTATATGTAAACTTCAGACACCTGGTAAGACTGGGTCCAGGATTTTGTGTATGTCCATGTAGTAGAGCGTAAGTTTTTGTTCCCAGTGATCAGTGCATTGAATGAAGTAAATTAGAATTAGAATTAGCTAAAAGAATATCTTGTAACTTACACGCACGATTAATAAATTGTTTGTATCCTGACAAATACCTGATGAAACAATCATATATTTATCCACTGGTTTGGACACTGGGAAATGTAATCTGCCTTCAACATATTCTTCTTACTCAAAATTAGATGTAACTTTGTTCAAACACTTTCCAGTTCTCTCTCTGAAAATCCTCATTGCACAGATTCATTAATACTTAAATGCCAGGGCATCAAAGGAAAAAGAAAAAATCTCTTCCTGAAGAATAGTAGAGGAAAGGCTGTTGTAGCTTTGATAATACAGTAGACATATGAATGTTTGATTTAATCTCAATTTTAGGATTGATATAATCATTTTGTATATGGTCTTGAAATGTCCTGATTTTGAAACAAAAAATCATCTTAGGCAGTCTGGTATAAGTTCACAGTTTCCAGTAAGTATTCTAGTTTGGGAAGCAGATACATATATATATGCCATTGAATATGAATTATTTTAGGAAACAAGACTCTGGAGAATACTGACTTCTGAGCAGCTGAGAGTCTACAAAAAAGATGACAGGAAAAAAGAAGGAATTAACATAGTTTTCTGCTGGGAAACCATAAGGGAGTTTCTTAGGGAATGGAAACCGCCTGGAGATAGCTGTGTCTGAAGTTATTTTTACTTTAACATTTAGGATAGAGAGCTTGGCCTTGATTCTTTCTGACCCTAAGGAAAGTTAAAATACAAAGATTTATTTTGTGTTAACCCTGAGAAAAGGAGGTTTGGAAAATCCTTTTTGCTGACTTTGAAATGAAAAAAAAAAATCCTAAAAAGGGGATTGTTAGACACGAGGGAAGAAAACAGAACTATGAGAGTAGGTTTATTTGAAGTTCTGAATTGATTGTTAAATTTCCCTCTGAGGCTGTCAAATAAAATTTTCTTTTAATGTTGTTTTCTCCATTTGCTTTAGTTCTCTTTAGCTGGCAGAACATCTGTTCTCCATGTCTGTATCCTTTATGCTATGGATTTTTATGCTAGGAGATCTGTTCTTCACACAGTGTCTGCTGCAATTTCATGTTTACTATTTTTACAAAACAACAAAGAGAAATTTTGCAACAAAGACAAATTTAAAAAATAGCTGGCAATTCTACACATGCATAATTACAAATTGCCTTTTTTTGATGAGTAATCCATTTTTTAATCCTTCACATCGCTTTCATATTGTCCGTTGTATAACAATTTAATAGAAGACCATATTCACACAAAGTCTCAAAAGACACCCATACTGCACAAAGAAAGAAGTGCCGGCATGGATATATGCAATATACATTTACATGCATTTACAGTGTAAATTAAACACAGTATTTCAAAGCATATATTTGCTTAGAAAAATAATGTTTCTATTACGTTCTTATTAACCAGAACAGCATCATAGCTCTCTGCCTCCACAGGTTATTTGGTTAAAAAGAGTAGCTTAAAAAAAAAGAGGTTGGATGAGAACAAAGACACACAAGGGCAAATCACTTCTAGACACATCTCATGAAACATTCACAGCTAAGTGTTCTTATCAAGCTAATAATTGCACGCTGGAGAAGATGTACATGAAAAAACACAGAAATCAAAATCTCTTAAACATCCATGTCAATATCCTGTTCAACTGATTCTTCATTTTAATATTTCTTGGCAATCATCCAGCAGAATCATTATTTGTCTCATTTTTTTAGGGGTTGGCTGATTTTGTCTTACTAATTTTTAAGCCACTCAAACATCAGAGATTCAAAATACAAAACTCGAGGCTGCTGCTTCTAAAACATAGTAAGCGCAACTTTCAGCTAGGAGAAAAAGAATTCTTTATTCATGTACTGAGATGTCTCCGGCTAAATAAAATAGCTTCAGAACCCATACAGAAATACGATGTTGAAAATAAAGAGGAAATACACTTGAAAGGGCAACTGGTATTTTTTAGAATGTGGTGGCTAGACTTAGAGGATTAAAATTAGTGCAGAATATCTTTTTGAATGAGTTAAATAAGAATGAGTAATAACAGTCTTCTCAATATCACCAACCAATAATAGTGTAGTGGAACATATAAATGATTCAGACACACAGTAAAGTGTGTTGAAGATTAACCCCAGCCAGTAACTAAACACCACACAGCCATTCACTCACTTCTACATGGTGGGAAGGCTAGATATGAGCTGGCAATGTGCACTTGCAGTCCAGGAGGCCAACCATAACCTGGGCTGCATTAAAAGAAGTGTGGCCAGCAGGACAAGGGAGGTGATTCTGCACATCTATTCCTCTCATGTGAGACTTCATCCAGAGTACTGTGTCCTGTTCTGGAATCCTCAACATAAGAAACATACGGAGCTGTTGTAACAGGTCCAGAGAAGGGCTACAAAGATGATCTGAGGGCTGGAGAACCTTCTCTATGAGGACAGGCTGAGGGAGTTGGGGCTGTTCAGTCTGGAGAAGAGAAGGCTCTGAGGAGACCTTATAGCAGCATTCCAGTACCTGAAGGGGGCCTACAAGAAAACTGGAGAGGAACTATTCATAAAAGTTTGTGATGATAGTACTAGGGGGAACAGATATAAGCTGAAGAAGGGAGGATTTAGACTAGACATTAGGAAGAATTTCTTCACCATGAGAGTGATGAGACATGCCAACAGGAAAGTTGTAGATGCCCCACCCCTGGAGGTTCTTAAGGCCAGGTTGGATGGGGGCTTGGGTAAACTGATCTAGTGTAACGTCCCAGCCCATAACAGGGTGTTTGGAACTAGATGATCTTTAAGGTCCCTTCCAACCCAAACTATTATATTATTTTCTGATTCTATGTGTGTGAAAAGGCCTTATGGGAGATGTGATGGTTGGAGGATGCCCAAGACACAGCAATCACATAATGATAGAATTCTCAGTTCTTGAAGAAGGAAAAAACAGGGTCAGCAGAACAGCAACCTTTGACTTCCAGAAGGCAGATGTGTATTTGTGCCCAGTGATACTCCTTCCCAGGCGTAAAATCTTACAATTGCTCTTGTTCAATGCCAGGCCACTGATGATTCTGTGTTATTCTGATATCCCTGTTCTTCTACAAGGCCTCTTGACCCTCAAGAGAGTCAACAGTACCTTCTGATTTATATTATCAACAAACTTACTAAGCGTGCATTCAACTTCTACTTCCAGATCACTGAAAAAAATACTGAACAAAACTGTCCCTAGAACTGAACCCTGATAAACACGACTAGTTACTGGTCCCCTATGAGATGTAGCCCCATTTGCAACAATCTCTGTAGCTCTGCCATCCAGATAGCACATAGCACATGTACTTGTTCATCTCACAACTGAACATGTTGTCTGGAAGGATGCTATGAGAGGCAGCCTCAAAAGCCTTACTAAAATCCAGAAAAACTACATCCACTATCCTTCCTCCACCCACTAGGTGGATAAACTTATAATAGAAGGATGTCAGATCACCTAGGCAGGACTTTCCCATCTGACTCTGCCTGGTGATAGTTTTCACTTTGAAATGCCTTTCAGTAGCACCCAGTGTGATCATAATTTGTCCAGGTACAGAGGTTAGACTAAATGGTCTGTACTTTCCTGGGTCTTCCTTCATGCTTTTCATGTAAATTGGAATAACGTCAACTAGCTTCCAGTCAGCAGAGACCTCCTCAGACTCCCCAAACTACAGGTAGGTAATCAACAGGGCTTCTGCTGTAACATTCACTAACTCCTTTTCTACTCCAGGATGTATCCCACAAGAATTTATGAACATTCATCTTATACAACTGGTCTTTTACTATTTCAGGGTCCACAAAAGAAAAGTCCCTGTTCACGCAGTTGTGACCCTTTAACTCAAAATGGCCAGGTAGCTCAAAGTCTGTCAGTATTATTGAAGACTGAGGCAAAAAAAAAGAAGAGTTAAATGACTCCACTTTTTCTGCATCCTTATTTGCCAAGGGACAATCTTCATCAATTATTTGTCCAATATGTCCTTGGAACTCCTCTTACTATTAGTATATTTAAAAAATATTTTCTTATCTGGAACAACAATAGCCAATTTCAGGTCTAGTTAGGCTTTTGCCTTTTGTATCTCCTCACTGTATACGTGAATGCGAGCTCTGTGATCTTCCACCCAAGCCTGATCTTGCTTCCAGAGATCATACAATATTTTTGCCTCACAAATTCAAAATCATAGATTCATACAATCACTAGGTTGGAAAGGACTCACTGGATCATCGAGTCCAACCATTCCTATCAAACACTAAACCATGATCCTCAGCAACTCATCCACTTGTCTTTTGGACACCTCCACGGAAGGTGATGCAACCACCACCCTGGGCAGCTTGTTCCAGTGCCCAACGACACTTTCTGTGAAATAATTTTCCTGATGTCAAGCTTGAACCTCCCCTGGTGGAGCTTGAGGTCATGCTCTCTTGTCCTGTCCTCTGTCACTTGGGAGAAGAGACCAGATCCCTCCTCTCTACAACCTCCTTTCGGGTAGTTGTAGAGAGCAATGAGGTCTCCTCTCAGTCTCTTCTTTTCCAGGCTAAACAATCCCAGCTCTCTCAGCTGTTCCTCACAGGGCCTGTTCTCCAGCTCCTTCACCAACTTTGTTGCTCTTCTCTGGACTCACTCCAGAGCCTCAAAATCCTGTTTGGGGTGAGGGGCCCAGAACTGAACACAGGATTCGAGGTGTAGTCTCACAAGTGATGAGTACAGAGGGAGAATCACCTCCCTGGACCTGCTGGTCACACCATTTCTGACACAAGCCAAGATGCCATTGGCCTTCTTGGTCACCTGGACACACTGCTGGCTCACATTCAGTCGGCTGTCAACCAACACCCCCAGGTCCCTCTCCTCCAGGTAGCTTTCTAGATAGACTTGTCCTAGTCTGTAGCACTACTTAGGACTGTTGTGCCCCAAGTGCAGAACCCAGAATTTGGCCTTGTTAAACCTCATCCCACTGGACTCAGCCCAGTGGTTCAGCCTGTTCAGATCCCTTTGCAGAGACTCCCTACGCTCCTGCAGACCAACACTCCCACACAGCTTAGTGTCGTCTGCAAACTTGCTAAGGGTGCACTCAATGGCTTCATCTAGGTCATTGATAAAGACATTGAACAAGACTGGACCCAGCACTGAGCCCTGGGGAACCCCACTTGTAACTGGCCTCCAGCTGGATTTAACATAATTTACCACCACTCTCTGGACCCAACCATTGAGCCAGTTTCCCACGCAGGAGGGTGTGTTTCTGTCCAGTCCAGAGGCTGACAGTTTGCAAAACAGAAGAGGACTACATCCACAGCTTTTCCCTCGTCCAGTAGGTGAAATAAAATATTTTGTGATCATTGTGGTCAAGACAGCCACCTGCAGTGATATCTCCAATGATTCTTTCTCTGTTCACTGCAAACAAGTCTAAGAGTGTACCTTTCCTAGTGGGCTTACCGAGTGCTTATGACAGGAAATAGTTTGCAATATACTTTGTGAATTTCCCAGACTTGCTTGTCACAGCAGTATTCCTAGTTGCAATCAAGGCCAACCAGTCTAGAGATTTCTCCCAATTGCTTGCAAAATAATATATCAGTGCTAGCATTCTGGCTGGTAAGCTGCCAGTAAGCATCCACAGCGTCATCCTCTGTTTTCCATCTTCCTAATCTTCATCCAGAGGCTTTCAATCCCATCTTCCCTAGCTGTAAGTGCTGTACAGTCAAACCTTTCCTTCAAGTACAGTGCAAAACTTCCACCTTGCCTGTCCTGCTTGTCTCTCCAAAACAGCCCTTCATTCCAGCATTCCAGTCACGGTACTGGTCTGAAATGATTTCTGTCATATGTTCAGATTTGCAGTTCGTTGTTTCTTTTTGACCATTTTTCATTGCCTTGAAAACAGTACATTCAGAGTGTACGTTGAAGCTGTGATCAACGTTCCTATGGAAATAAACACCAAACATTTTTCCTTGGTTTGTAAACATTCCTGTGGTTCACAGTTAAGCCTTTTGTTGTAAGCTCTTCCCTTTCTACTGTATGCCTTCAGACTTAACTGGCCTTAATAACTACTATCAGTAATCCCTAATGTGACCATAAGGTTATTAACAATTCCTATCCAGTTATGTGCAGAAAAATAATATTATATTCTTTTGTACTATCTTCTCTTCTTTTGTGTATTGCTGTTCTTTCTGTTGAAGAGCTTCTTTAGCCTACATATAATTTGGTTGTTATTTGGGGTTTTTTCACTCTTTCCTTGTTATATCTCTTGTGTAAACTATGCCTGACTTGTTGGTGTTGTGAGGGACATGGATTTCTTGATCAGTTGCTTTGTGCCACTGCTCAGTTTTTCAGAAAATTTCACAGTTGGAGGAGATTATTTTCTCTGTCCTTTGTGTTTTCGATGTTTTCCAGCTTTCTTTTGCTGAAACGTCTTCTTGTAGCTTTGCTTGATGAAAAAGAGTTGTACTGACTTTCTTCCTTTTTCTTAATTTTCCTCTTCTTCTAGAGTGGAATCCTGTCAGGTTTGCTACTGTAGTCAGTAATAGCTTCTAAGTCAGTATTCCAGATGCATACAGAAGCATATATTTTACAAAAATAACAGGGTTCTCTAAAAAAAAAAAATTCTCAAAACTGACAAAAAGAAATCAGTACCATTTCCACATGTAGCAGTTGCCAAAAAATGCACTCCATATTTTAATAATCTTCTGTAGTATGAGGAAAGGGAAACTTTACTGGAAGAGTTCCTTACTGGAGAATGTGGATAAAAGCAGAAAAATGAGATTTGCAAGTGTTTCCACACTAGTATATCAGAACTAACTGCAGAGTGCTAAACCTGTGATAATCCTTTACATGTGCACCATGTTTATTCAATGAGGAGTTCAAAATATTTTTAAAGCTTTAGCAAAATCCAATAACAACTCTGTGCAATAGGTTGATACCATTTTCTTTCATTTTAGAAATTATTTTTACTTCCAAACCCTTAACAAAACAATTCTGAAAATAATTTGTTTTCCTTAATTCCTTTACTGAACTAATAAACTCGGTTCCTGAGCACTTCATTGAACTTATTTTCATTCTGATTTCCCTAGGGGTGTCCTGGGACAACTATTTCTCTTAACTGATACATCACTCTGCTATTCAAACAATCCTTGGATGTAAACTTCGATAAATGTTCCTAGTATCTAGAAGCTACAGTGGCTCTATGTATCAAATAAATTCCTGTCTGACTAAAGTCAAGCTCATGCAGTGGTAAAAGAAAAAAAAAAAATCAAGCCCTTTATTGGAAAAAAGTAGGCTCAGGTTCTTCATTTATATCCACAGAATAGCAATAACTTGAGTTGTTTCACATGGTTGTTTCTCATTAAACAATTTAACATTTTTCTCATAAATTTCAGGTTCTTAAAAATAAGCACAGGATTACTCACTTGCATTACTGAAGCACAGACACATATTTTTATAGTAAAACCAAGTAACTTGTCATACCATAGTTGTCTTATTTGCTTGAAAGATAACATTTATATACAAATTTAACCACTAATTATATGAAATAAAAGAAGTTAAATTAATTTAAATTGATTGATTAATCACTAAACATATCATCCACAATTTACAACTTATCCCTCTATCCTCTTTATTCCAGCCTTCAAAATTCTTATTTATTTGCAGCCACACCAAAATTTCACCTAGTAAAATCTCTCTTCTCATTTAGCTGAATTCCAATTGTCATGGTAGAATTTGGTTATGATCATATGGCAAGAATTTGTTTTCTATGATAATGCTCTCTGGTACATGTATTATTTATTTGAGCATACTCATAAAGAATAGAGCTTGGTTGGCTTCTACATATTATTTCTGGAAAATCACTTTCTGCTAGACAGATATCTTGTGTTTTATCTTGCCCTACTTGTCTAGGGATCTAAGTGTTTTTAAATGTCTCTATATTTTTAAATTACAGAGTATAGGTGAATATCCATATTCATTCATTACTGAAAAGCCCATAATTGTTTCTGAATTTCTCACAGACTTTAGGAACCTTATCCTTCTGTACTACTGCATAGATGTTTCTCCATTTGTCTAAAATTTAGTAAATGTTCTCCTCAAGATCTACTGGACATCTACAAAAAAATTTCTGCCCAATACCTTATGAATCTAAGCCTTACTCTTCCTGATGGAAGAATGAATTACAGGTGAATAGTATTAGTTATTTAGTGACTAGAGAAAAAGATCTCTCTTGTCTCGCTTAGTACTTACACGCAGACTCTTCAGATTACATGAATAAAACCTAAGAATTAATCTTCTAAATCATAGGTCTACTTACTGTCAACCATAACTGAAAATGTGATGCAGTAGAATCATAAAATTGGAAAGAAACACAACAGAAACCTCCAGAAGTTGTCCACAACAATACATCATGGATAACTCTCACTCTAGAGATCAAGTAAAGAAAAATAGATCAGATGTGACAGTCATTACTTGTGACTCAATGTACTTTTAGAAGGTGTTCAGCCAGGATCAGCTGGACCTTAGAGGAGTAGAACATATAAAAGTTAAAAATCATGACATTAAATCAATTTTCACCTGTAGCCAATGGTACATAATCATCTTCCATCTGCTGCTGTCTCAGTCACAATCTCATAGGATATCAATTTCCTATAAATACATTATATTTAGTATTTTATCTATGACATTCACAGCAACAAGCATGCAATAACATGCTGGTTTAGAAAGGAGAGGCACACATCTATCCACAAATATAGGAAATCATAAGGGTAAAAGATATGAGACATTTTTCAATATAAATTCCAAAATATTTTTAAGTAGAAAGTTATGAATTAATTGAAGAAGTTTGATAAAAAACACAGAAACAGATAAATTTCCCAATTGCAACTTGTAAAATTTTATTATCATTTTTCCTATGAATAAGTAGCTTTCAAGTAAAGTTGTTCTATTTGGGGAACCTATCAATCAAATAACGTACATTGTTTGATTTTTCTATTGTAAGTTACCTTTCCAAACAGATGTATTTTCAAATAAACCTTCGATTTTAACCTTAACTTTAAAGGTTATTTTACTTTTTGGTATTGAAAATAAAATTGTTTAAAACAATCTGAAACATACTTCATTAAAATCCAGGAAATAATTTTTCCTTTACAAAACAGCATGTATATGTACATGTAAAAATTTACAGTCCATTCCTGACAGCATTGTCACAACATTATTAGTTATATAACAATTTAATTGTTAATAGAGTTTTATTTTGCCGCTGCATGAGATTATTTATATCATGAACTCATTATTGTGGGTTCTTATAGTAGTTAATAATGTAACTAATTATTCTCTGTAAACTCTGTATAACTGTAAACTCATTAGGTCAAACTAGTCTTAGATTCTGTGTCAATAACAATGGCCAGATACATTTTTCCAAAAAGATTTAGATTTGTTTCCAGACGCTTTTAAGATCTACATCAGTTTGCGCAAATGAGACCCTAAAGATACCATCTGAGTTACAAAATATGTGGAAAAAATCAAAATCAATTTATCTCTTTATTAAATGAAAATTACTACATACTGTGATTATTTTTGTATTTCATTATCAAGGAGTGATATTTAAATTTTTTTTGGTTTACATATTCCCAAGAATGCAAACAGCCAGCTGTCCTCAAATGAGGTTTACAATGACTCAGAGTCTGACCTAGTACCCGTCTTCCATCCCTTTTGGCCCATAACCTCATTAGCTAAAGGACAAACTTAAATATGGTCACAGTGGTTATATATTGAAAATGTCTGCAGCATAATGCATACATTTCTCAGTTCCATATTCTTCTCATAAGAAAGGTGAAAAACTATACATGAGAAACAATTAACTTCTTATTAAATTTTGAGATTATTCCTAAGCAAGATGTCCATCTTCCTTGCAAAGATATCTGAAAAAGATTCTCAGTCTTAAGGATATCCTGTTTGGCAAGACAGCCAATTAAACATTTTTAATTAATTAACCCAAGGAATTGCATTTTGAAAAGCTAGGATCACTTTGGCATTCATCCTTTAAAATTTACATGTTGCCTTTTTGAATGAAAAAGATCATTTTGATGGGAACTATCTCATTAAATCTTTTTCAAGCACTTACTGCTGTAAGTGACAGACCTTTTGTCCTTTATGCCCTTCTGTTAAGGCAGAACACACACTCTCAAAGCATGCATCATTACTTTGAAGGAATGAGAGACTCAATGTAATTAGCAAGAGCTCGGTGAAGAGGTTAGACTTTTTTTTTTACTGCACTTCCAATCAGGTTTTCTGATATGAATTTTCAGAAGTGGGATATCAGTCTAATTCTTATTACTCTGTGGTAAATTATCAAAGTTCACCTAGAAATCAGAACCTGTTAAAAATTTAATACAAAAATGTCATTTTGCCTCCTATTTCTCCAGCATCTTGGCCAGTTTACAACCTACAAAATATCCATTCCTACTTTAGCAACTAAAATATAATTGCAGAAGATTTAACACTCAGAATTGAATTTCTCTTCCCATATCCTGATTATTCCACAAATCCTTGTTTTATTTACCTTGAGACTCTTTCTTTTGAAAGGCTGAGTTTAGCTTTTTATACAATATGTATTTCTGAAGCACAAGTATTAATCCTGAATTTACAGGAAATTTTATGCAGGCTAATTATGGCATAAGTTAAGTGACATTATACATTTGAACTATGACAGAAGGGCATTCACTTTTGTTTTATATTTGTGACATTTCAAATATAGAAGTAACACCTCTGTACCAAACTGCTTATTTCAGGCAGTTTCTTTATATACCTTCATGGACTTGGTGCTGTTTTCCTCCACACATGCACATATCCCGTTATGTCAGGTTGATATTTACATGTTTTAGATGTTTCTAATGTTAGCATGGTTTGATCCTCTGCCAAAGAAAATGTACTGAGATTAATTCTTCCCACTCTTGATTCTGCTTTTGTTTGTGCCACTATTCCCTAGAAAACATGATGATGTGAATCAGCAACAGATATAAAAGCAGTAACTCCCCACATGCAACTGTCACTCTTTATGTATGATTCATACAATCTGAAGAATTTACACACATTTTTAAGTTTTTGAAGTAACTTACATTATGTTATAACACTCCACATAGAGTCATGGAACCATACAATTATTAAGATTGGAAAAGATCTCTAAGATCATCTGTTGCTAATCGTTTCTTTAAGTGCCCTGGTAGGGTGGGGCACAAAAGTGGTGAATGACACTGTTACATTAAGTTAATGAAGTAAGCCTGCAGGTGGGAGGGACAGGTGTTACCTTGTGTGGGATGGTCGATTGCCAAATATAGGCATATGACATGGACAAAGGGACCAATCGGTGTTTGTCTGAGATCCTGGCTGCTGTCCAGATATAAGAAGTGTTTGAGGTTTAATAAAAGTCTTCATTTTGAAATCACATTGATTAGTATGTGAAGTCCATTTGGCCCCCCGTGCAACATTTGGCGCCCAACGAGGGGGACCTTCAATTCAGCTGAAAAACAGCTGGAGATTAAATTGATTTTCTTAGGGAAAGTTTTTTTGGATATGAAAATAGTTTTTGGATGCGAAAATAATTCTTGGATAGAAGAAAACAGGGTTTGGATATGAGAAAATAGTTTTTGGATATGAGAAAGGTTTTTTTGGAAGTGAATAAGGTTTTGTGAAATGCAGAGAAAGTTTTTGGAAGCAAAATAAAAAGTTTTTGTGAGTAGCTGCAGCTTATAGGAAATAGGAATAGGAAATAGAAAGGGGAAACTTGATGGTACCACAGAAGACGGCCATGAAGGAGGATAGCTGTGAGTTTTCGACCGAGGCTGGCCCTCGGATCGAGGTTGCATTGAAACTCCTTGTAGAAGCTTTTTCTATGAGAGAAATTGATTATGAAGAAACTACGTTGAAGTCATTGATAAGATGGGCTGATAAAAGAAGCATTATTCCGAGTGCCGATGCTGTGATGGAAGAAGAAACTTGGGAAAAGATGGGACAGAAGCTATTTGATGAGTGTACACTGGGAAACGAGAGACTTTACCAATATCTGCCTCTTTGGAGAGTAGTTAAAGAAACTTTAAGTGAATTGAGAGAGGAGGAAAAGGCCTGCGCCAGTGAAGACAATACCAGCATGCCTGCAGAGCTTGGAGAAACCTCGGATGAAGAAGACAAAAGTGAATATCTAGACCCACTGGAGAATCAACCAGCTGCAAAGCCGGAAGACCCGTGTATTGAGAACTACGAGCATTCTACATCACCTGAAGATTCCACGTAGCAACAGAAGCGGCAAGATTTTGAAAACTGGACGCCGGAACTGCCACCTGAAAGACATCCTTTCCTGGATCCAACCATACTTCTCCAATCACCATCAGGGTTTGATATCATGGGGTCTGTTCGGGGGGAGGATGAGATTGTGGGGGCTGGGAGAGCACCGGCAGGAGATCATGGCAGAAGTCTATCCTGTTTTACTTAATATACAAACTGGAGGGTGAGAATGGGTTTGGCTTTGTGGGATGCCGTGCAGTGGAGTGTTTTTTCAGGGTGCTGTGGGTATTACTTTTGTGCGTGGTGGAGTGCTGTGTTGCGAGATGGGTTTCTCGAGTTCTAATTGATTTGGGGAAAAAAAGGAGTGATAATATTTGAGCCCGTTCCTGACCTTGATCCCGAAATTCAACCCCCACTCGTAACGGATAAGAGACAGAAGTCTAAAACCCTTGCTGTGGGGAGGAAAAATGTGAGTGTCCAGGGACAGCTAGCTGTTTTGCAAGGGCTTGGGATAGCGTGGTGCTTGGTGGTTCTGATGGAATCTTGCTTGGGTGGAGAAAATAATTTCTGGGAGCAGAGTGATGCAATTGAAATACCTGTCCTTGGAGTGGAAGAGAGGCTTCCCCAAAGTTTAACACCTACCCCGCTTCTGTCTAAGGCCCCAGACAAAAACTGCTCTCCCCGCTATTTGCTAACCGGGCTGGAACTGCGAGCAGGCATGAGGTGCCTCTCGGCAGGACCGGAGCGGGGCTCAGCGCATGGGCCAGCAGCGGTGCAGCTGGGCGGCCCAGCCCCCTCCAGAGGGGCCGCAAGCACCGCCGGGGTAGCGGTGGAGGTGGCAGGAGGGTGAAGGAAGCCGCGTAGCTTGGCGGGGGTAAGGTGATGGCTCCCTACGACCAGCGAGAACTTCGCAAGCGGTTTGAGAGCCCTCAGACATCCTTCATTTTATCAGAGTTTTCTATTCCCTTGTTTTTGAAGTGGGAGAAGCCTGGCTGGAAAACTGCCAGGAGGAGAGGGACCTGGGGGTGTTGGTCGACAACCGACTGAACATGAGCCAGCAGTGTGCCCAGGTGGCCAAGAAGGCCAATGGCATCCTGGCTTGTATCAGAAATGGTGTGACCAGCAGGTCCACGGAGGTGATTCTCCCTCTGTACTTGAATCCTGTGTTCAGTTCTGGGCCCCTCACCACAAGAAGGATGTTGAGGCTCTGGAGCAAGTCCAGAGAAGAGCGACGAAGCTGGTGAAGGGTCTGGAGAACAGAACCTATGAGGAGTGACTGAGAGAGCTGGGGTTGTTTAGGCAGGAGAAGAGGAGGCTGAGAGGAGACCTCATTACTCTCTCCAACTACCTGAAGGGAGGTTGTAGAGAGGAAGGAACTGGCCTCTTCTCCCAAGTGCCAGGGGACAGGACAAGAGGAAATGGCCTCAAGATCCACCAGGGGAGATTTAGGCTGGAGATTAGGAGGAGGTTTTTCACACAGAGGGTCATTGGGCCTTGGAATAGGCTGCCCAGGGAGGTGGTTGTTTCACCTTCCCTGGAGGTGTTTAAGGCACGGGTGGATGAGGACTTGAGGGACTTGGTTTAGTGTTTGATAGGAATAGTTGGACCAGAAGATCCGATGGTTCCCTTCCAACCTGGTTGTTCTATGATTCTATGATTCTAAGTGGTTTGGGCATTTATTCATTGTATGTTGTGGACACAGTTTGCAAAATAAAACAAGTCATGAGAAAAGAAGTAAAAAATGTATATTTCTTTTGTATATTTCACCATCATAGCTGCAATACCTGTTGTAACAAAGAGAAAACTTAGCCATCAACTTAATTGCGGCTTGGCAATTAGAAATATTCGTGCAAAATTGCTTTGTTGCTAAAGTTTGAAATGACCCCCAAATAAATCTTTGTCTGATGCACAAAATATCAAGGTATATGTTTTAATAGCTATGGCTATAGGAGCCACAGCTCAGACCGGGGAGTCTATGAAACACGTAATAAAACACATGTATGTAGCTATAATGACATTGAGAGTACCTCAAACAATAAAACCAAATAACGAGCCAACTTATGTTTATCAGAAATTAAAACACTTTGTGTTCAATGGGGAATTCGACATCACACAGGTTTCCCACGTTCTCATGCAACCGTGAAGTCACTTTTGCAAAAACAAAAGAAGGGGGGTAGGGGAGAGAGGTTACCCCCTAGGAACAATGTATTACCTTTCCTATTACAAAAATTTAAATTGCTAAAAAAATTTTTTTTATGTTTAACTGGAATCAGGATTGTGAAGACCACAGAGCTAGACAACAACCAACAGAAGAACAACTTGAGGTCATTTATCAATATAATATGAAACATTTTTGGAACTTTAAGAAAAAATATTCTTTTACTTTTCAATTTGTCTCTCCCAAGAGCAGGCTGTCTGTTGTTTATCTTAATTGCCATGCATTTTAGATGGGAGGGACAGGTGTTACCTTGTGTGGGATGGCCGATTGCCAAATATAGGCATGTGGCATGGACAAAGGGACCAATTGGTGTTTGTCTGAGATCCTGGCTGCTGTCCATATGTAAGAAGTGTTTGAGGTTTAATAAAAGTCTTCATTTTGAAATCACATTGATTTGTACGTGGAGTCCATTTGGCTCCTCGTGCAACAATCATCAAGTCCATCCGTCATCCCAAAACCAAAGTCACCACACCTGATAAACAATGTCACTTCTACAGGTTTATTAACACCTCTGGGGATGGTGACTCCATGACTTCCCTGGGCAACCTGTTGCAATGCTTCATTACTCTTTCAGTAAAGAAAGGTTCCTAATCTTGAATCTAAAACTCTAAATTTGAGGCCATTTCTTGTCATCCTATCACCTGATACCTGGGAGGAGAAACTAGGCTACAACCCCTTTTCAGGGGCAGTAAGGTCTCTGCTTAGCCTCCTTTTCTCCAGACTAAACAGCCTCAGTTCCCTCAATGGCTCCTCACAAGACTTGTGCCCTAGACCCTTCACAACCTTCATTGCCTTTCTCTGGATGCACTCCAGCAACTCATCATCCTTCCTGTAGTGAGAGGCCCAAAACTGAAGACAGTACACATGGTGTGTTCTCACCGGTGCCAAGTACAACGGGACAATCACTTCCCTCTCTTACTGGCTACATCATTTCCGATACAAGCCAAGATACTAGTGACCTTCTTGGCCACTTGGCATACTGCTGGCTTGTGTAAAGCTAGCTGTTAACCAGCATACCCATGTCCTTTTCCACCAGGCAGCTCTCCAGCCCCACTTGACCAAGCTTGTAGCATTGCATGGCACTGTTGTAATTGAAGTGTAGGACCTGGCACTTGGGCCTTGTTAAACCTCATTCAATATACCTACGCCCATAGATCCAATCTGCCATAGAAGGAGATTAGGTTGGTCAAGTAGGACCTACCTTTCATGAACCCAAACTGACTAGATACGATCCTCTGGGTGTCCTGCATTTACCTGGTGAGCACATACGAGAAGAGTGCTCCATAATCTTTCCTGGTACCAAAGTCAGGCTGACAGGATTACAGTTCCTCAGATCTTACTTCCAGCCTTTCTTGTAGATGAACATCAAGTTGGAAAACCTTCAGTCATAAGTGACTGCTAATTAGCAATACTGATATATGATGGAAAGTGGCTTGGCAAGTTCCTTGGCCAGTTGTCTCAGTACTCTTTGGTGGATCCCATGTGGACCCATAGATTTGTGAGTGTCCAAGTGGCATAGCAGGTCATTAACTTATTCTTCCTGATTATGGAGGTTTATTCTTCTCTCTGTCCCTGCCTTCCACCTCAGGTGGCTGAATTCATTTGGGATAACTGGTCTAACTGTTAAAGACTGAGGCAAAGGAGGTAATAAGCTCCTCAATTTTTTTGTCATCCTTAGTGGCCACATTCTCCCCTTGCCCCTGCATCCATTATAGGATGGAGATTCTCCTTGGTTGTCTATTTGCTCTTGATGTATTTGTAAAAACACTATTTTTTGAGTTTGCTGAGCTTTTGCCTTTCTAATTTTCTCTCTATATGATCTAGCAAGATCTCTGTACTTTTTTAGTGTTACCTGCCCCTTCTTCTGATAGTGGTATCTGTTCTTTTTTTCCTGAGTTCCAGTAAAAACTTCCTGTTAAGCCAGGTCACTTGTCCTCCACACCATTTTCATCTTATGGCACATGGGGACAGTCTGTTCTTGTGCCTTTAGAAATTCCTTCTTGAAAAATGTTCAGCCTTCCTGAAGCCCTTTGCCCTTCAGGATTGCCTCATAACAGACTCTTTCAATCAGAGTACTCTGCCTTCCAAAAGTCCATTGCAGTGGTTTTACAGACCCCCACTTCTTACTTCATCAAGGACAGATAACTCAATAATACTGCAGTTGCTATCCCCAAGAAGGCCTACAAACATCACACCTCCCACCAGTCCTTCTCTGTGTTTAAACAGCAGGTCAGACGAGGCACCTCCCTTGGTAAGCTTGCTACTAGCAGTGTCAAGAGATTACGTCCTACACAGTCCAAAATTCTCCTAGCCTCTTTTCTCTCATCTAGTAAATTGAGCAAAGGATAGTGATTGTGAGAGTTCTACCAGCCAATTGCAGACTGCTTCATCTACCTCTCCATGCTGGCTGGGTGGTCTGTAATAAGCTCCCAGCTTGCAGTCTGCCTGGTTGGCCTTTTCCCTTATCCCTACCCATAAACAGTCGAGTTTATCATCAAAGTCATAGAGCTCTATACAATCAAGTCCTTGCCTAATATATACAGCCACCCCATCATATCTCCTTCCTTGTCTGTCCTTTCTGAAGAGCTGATTGCCACTCACTGGAGCATTCCAATCATGAATCATCCCATTATGTTTCTGTGATTGCAACTAAGTCATAGCTATCCTGCTGCACAATGATTTCCAGCTCCTCCTGTTTTTCACCTGTTCTGCATGTGTTGATGTAAAGGCTTGAGTTGGGCTATTGGTTTTGCCCCAGGCACTGTCATGACACCTTTAGACTCATCTTTAGCCTGGTTATATGCTCTTCTCCTTTGAACCTAGTCTAGAGACCTCTCAGTGAACTCTGACAAGTTGTGAGCAAGGATCCTTTTCACCTTTGAGACCGCTGAATTCCATCTGCCACACACATGCTCAGTGCTATGTAAACCTCCTCATGATCAATAAAAACAAAATTCCTTTTCTGGCAAGGAAAGGACAAGCAACTGAAGGTAGCAGAGGAGAAAGGGAAAGAAAGGCTGTACTTAACATTTTTCATTCCTAAATGGAAACAGGAAATTACATTTTTCTGTTATAATACAAATCTGAGTCCTCATGTCATACTACTGAAAGTAATATTACTCATGATCACATAGGCAAAAACTCAGAAAGCCAATAAATAGTTTACTCTAGCAGCAGTGTGATAACTCATATTCATTCTTAAGGTTTCTGTTTAAGTTCCTTTGCATTAAGTACTAGGTAAATAAAAAGGATATTACTGTTACAACTTGAAAAGTATGCAGAGACCTGTAGTGGGGGGTGGAAAAGAAAAAATTATGAAATCTTTAGTACAGAGTAACAAGTTTCAGTATTTGCTTTAGTGATAACTTTTTCCTTTGTTTAAAATTATATAAATAAAAGAACTCTCTTCTACAATTCCTAATGTTCGTTTCTTGTTGAATCCTTTATTAATCACTTGCACAAAATTTAATACTTAATGATCTATTTCAAAAGCTGATTGAATTTGCAATGACATGACATGACATGCTGATTCGGGGATTTTCATTTGTACTGCCTAGCTCTTTGTTACATACTCAGAATTGGAAAAGAAGAAAAGTAGCACCTTAATGACAGAGTTTGTGCTAGCAGCAGTTGTGTGAGTGGCTTATAGAGTTAGTTTAGATAAAACAAATGAGTAAAGCTTATTTTTAATAATTGCTTAAGGATTTCTGGAATTTTAAATATGCCAGTTAATTGCATAAGTTAGTTAAATTGCTGAATAATGATCTCTGCAAACAGATGCAGCAAAGGAAGTTTTGCAGATCATGAAATAAATTAAAAATAAACAGAAGGCCTGGGAAGTCAGAATCAGTATATTTGCAAGGTAAATATTTGAAATAAAGAAGGTGAAAATTTAACAGTGGGTCAAAACGTAACAATGAGTAGAAATTTCAGAAGATATAGATGGAAGCTGGCATTTTAACAGCCTGTCATTTGGGCAAGAAAATGCCATCTTACTCCAGATGCTATGTAATTTGTGCAAGTTTATTCACAGAATAACTAAACTGGAGCCATAATCACCTTCTGTATTATAAGAATGAGAGAAACAGGCACGGTGGAGCTGAAATCACAAAAATCACCTTGAGTCATAGCTAGATCAACATGTGTTTTGCATGTGGTTCTGTCCTTTATTGCCATGTGCCCAAAACTCAGTGAAAGTTTGAGTGCTCAAGATGTGCAAGGAAAAAGAAATGATGGAGATATTAAAGGACTACCTGGAAAACAGTCTGAAAGAACTGCTTTTGCACAAGTTAAAAAAATGTTGCTGTAATATTAATAATCTAATGCTCAGGAAACAAGTAATAGAATTAAAGTATTATATAGTGTTGGGTTTGTTTTGTTATTTTGATCTTTTAACAATACAACAACAGGAAAATAAATAATTTTATGCTCTCAAAACAAAATTCCCAATATTTAACAAGCAGGTATAAAGAAGATGATCAACATATTCAGACTTATACATACAGATATATAAATGAAATATTTTCCTTTAAATGAACAGAAGGATGCCAGTTTTCAGACTCTAAACTGTGGACATGAGGTAAGTGTGGATTTTAGCAGAATTAAGGAAAACATGTCCCATTTGTTAGTCCAAAGAGTATGGACAGTTTCCTGCTCTAGTGGAGAAGAGGCAACACTGTTTGGCTAAGAGGGGTGCCTAGACACCGGGAAATCAGACAGGATTCAAAAGAATCTTCACAGTTCTAGAGGAGAAAGAGTGAAATCCCGAGCAGGTAATTAAAAACAGATTGGTTCTGTGGGAGAGGTTTGGAAACTGTATGATCACTGAATGCCTCAAAGATTTGGAACAGCGGGGAAGGAAAAGAAAGGAAAGTTTTCACTAGAGTGCGTAAATTAGCAATCTCTCTGGAATTGGGAATGATCTATTTGATACCAAATTCATATTAAAAAGTGGGCAAACAGACTAGGAGAAATCAAATTACTCCTGTGGGTTTAGTGCTTAAAGAAGAAAGTTAGGTAAAATTTCAGCCAAAAATACCTAAATAAGAAGCAGCAAAAAACCCCAAAATATAGAGAAAACACCAAGACCAACTATTTGTGCAAATTTTGCATCTAACAGAAGATCTTTCCTTGGTTATGGCAGAGTGTTTTGGCCACCAACTCCTACCTAGCCCAGAGAAATACTTATTGTCTTCCTGATGCCTTACAAAATTGAAGAAACATGAAAGTCAGTAGATTCAAGAGATGTCACCTCCTACCCATTCTGAAAATAGAACATATACCTCCAACACTTCCCCAGAATGTGAATTTCCCAGCAAAATCCACTCTAAGGCTTCATGTCATGATCTTGTTGCTCACTCTGATATTTTCTGGAATGTCTGTAGAAGGCATGATGCTGCCCTAAATTTAATACAGGCATTTCTCTAATAATCTGTCCATAGGTCAATGCAACAGCTCATTGATATCACATTCTTCATTTTGAAGTTTTGACTAGGTTGTATCTGTCAAGTCTTACTTTATATATCTATATTTGTGTACATCTACATACACTATACACGTATAGTCAGATGGAATGCAAAATTACTGAAAATATCTGTAGGCATAGCATGGAATTTTCCCTAACTCCACATTTTTTTAATTACTAATCCAAATGATCTGATATTTTTTTCTTGCATACCTTCAGCAGTAAACATATAACTTAACAGAGCTAATATTTATAGTGAGAATTGGAATTAATTACTGTGAGCTTGATGTTTTCTGTCAAATTCTGTGTTCTATAAAAGCCAAACATCTACCCAAATAACAACGTAATGAGCTGACCTTGACTCACTGTCAGATTCCCACCACTCTCTTAGTCCCTATCCTCAGCAGGAGAGGGTGAGAAAATAAGATGAAAACACTCATAAGTAGAGATAATCACAGGGAGATCACTCACAAAACCATACTTATTTAATTTAATACCAATTAAAACCAGAGTAGCATAGTGAGAAACAAAAATAAAACTAACCCCCTGCTACCAAAACCTCGCCACGTGAAGTCATTACAAATTTCAGTGCTCCAAAGTGTTAGTCATGAGACAAACTGCTATATTTTATCCAGTGTAGAACATTTTTAGCCATGACATACTTGATTTCCTACAATGGATTATAATATACAGTTTGAATTCCTTTGTGTTTGTTCTGTCTTAGAATCACCGCATGGCTTGTTTCAGAAGGGACATCTAAAGATCATTTAGTTCAAGTCCCTTGCCACAGGCAGGGACATCTTTGACTAGGTGAGTTGCTTGAAGCCCCACCTAAACTGATTTTTGATAGGAATGGTTGGACTCGATGATCTGGTGGACCTCTTCCAACCTGGTTATTCTATAATTCTATGATTTTGAATAGCAATTGTGGATGAAACATCTACAGTTTTTCTGATAAACCTCTCCCTGTGTCTCACCATCCTCATTGCAAAAAAATCATAAAATGAGAGTCCCTTCCCATCTTCTCTACAGTTTGTCTTTGTGTACTGGAAGGCTGCTAAAAGAATTCCTCAGAACCTTCTATTCTCCAGGTTGAACAACGCCAGTTCTCTCAGTGTTTCTTCACAGAAGAAGTATTCCAGTCAGATCACTTTTGTCACCCTCCACTGGACCTACTCAAATAGATCTGTGTCTTTTCTATAATAGAAATCCCAGAGCTGGATGCAGGACAACAAGTGATGTCTCGCAGCATCAGAGTAGAGAGGGAGAATCACCTCCCTTGACCTGATGGTTGTTTCTTTTCATGCAGCCCAGGTTCATCTTCTTCACCATTCTTCTTACAAACTGGTTATTTATAATTCTGACTTTTTTGTCCAACATCACTGAGATTGAGAAGACTGTTTTTGTGACTGCTTATCACTATGCTTTGGGTGAAGTTAAAAAAATGAAAGTAAACTCTCTTTAATTAATAGAATGTCTACATGTTTCTGCCTGTATAAAACCAGCTTTATATATGTAAGTAAATAAAATAACAGTGATATGTATTGACATTTCTGTCCATAAATATTACTAAATTTACCTCATAGAGATATATATATATTGCATAGTATCATATATTTATCTATGACAAGGAGAACAACCCAAAGAATGTAGCAGCCTAAGTGGGGAAGAAGGCTGATAAAAGTTTTCAGTGATCACCCAGCCTATTGCAATGTGTAGAAAGAAACTCAAACAGAAGAAATTTACTTTCTCACCGAAAATATTAATGAGATCTGAAAAATATTCAGTAGACAAGCTTTACAACTATTATCACGTAAGAGCTTGCACACATCATTTCTTGTATTATAATAAAACTTTTGAGACTTAAACATCTATTGTTTCATTTGAATAGCAGGTGGAAGAGACAAAGCACAGTATGTTTTGTATCCCACATACTTTCTGAACTGGTAGTAGAGCTTCCTAGGAGATTTTTCCATTCATGTAGATGTTTCAAAAAGCCCCAGATGATAGTACACATTTTCATCCTCTCTTGCGTCTCCTCACTCGACTCCAGCTCCTGGAACAATCTATTACACACTTGAGGACACGCATGTCGCCAGAAGTTTAATATCCATCCAATCAATCATTTTCTTTCCTTACAACAACATGTTCAGTTCAAATTTATTTTTTTTTCATTGAGGAAAATCTATCTGTCTAAACAAAATATATGTATCACTTTCATATCATGTACCTGCACAACCAGGCAGAGGAAATGGATATCGTAACATTATTATCAGTCATCACTGACAGGATAAACCAACTTACTCATAGTGAAGAAAAAAAGAGAGAAAGTGCTTTACAGTAAGAATTTTATAGGTTGCTCAGACACATGTTGAAAGAAAAGTACAAAACAGGATTAACTATTGCTGAAAACTTAACTCCTAATGGGAAAATATGAACACAAAAGAAGTACTTAATGAATTTGATACATGATAATTTTCTCAGTCCTTTTAACAGGAAATTCCTGGCAAAAAGAAAAGCCAGAAATGAATTTCTGAAAGAATCTTATTAGACAATAAGTGTAGATTCCTTCCCAATTTCATGAGAAATTCATGTTTTCAAAGAACAATGGAACACTGGAACAGCACTGACAGTATAGCAAGAGTGAAAACAACATTGAAGATGAGGTTTGATGAGCTTAGAAAAAGAGGTCTAAAGCAGAAGTTCTATGGCAGAAATGGGCTGGACTGTGTAACATGGCCCATGTATTTTTTACTGTGATTCTTCCCACACATACCAAGGCAAATAATGTGGAAGAGAGCATGTAAAGTCCTTTCCCTACCAGTAAGCAGAGACACAGCTGGAATCAGCAACCAGAGCAAGACCAAAATTGCTTGGAGTCCCACAGTTCATATGTAGTCTAAGATGTTAATGGTTCAGCAATAGGATAGATAATTTTTATTTTTTTTTTTTTTTAAAAAAAAGCATTCTCAGAGCAAATTTCCTGCTTAGTTACATTCCCATTTCTCTGATCTGATGTCTTGGATCTTGGCTATTATATAGTCCATCATCCCTGTGTGCCTGAACCTTGCAGTAATTGGAAAGGAAATTACTTCTATCCAGAGGATAAAGAGTTTCTGCACAGGTATGAAAGAATTCAGCACATTTTTGGCTACAAATTACTCTCAGATATTTTCAGCGAGGCAGTCACCTCTAGGTACCTATGGTTTCTTAATAAATGTACATTGTTTCTTAATAATGATACATTGCAAGAAGATAATAAATAAAACAAATAAATAAAATATAATGTTTAGTAAATTCTTTGTGTCAAAATCATGCTAGATATGAGCAATTTGATCTGACTATGAAGTATTCTGGATTGTGAGAGTAAAGTAATTTGCAAGTAACTCAATAAACTCAACAAAATACTTTACAAAAACCCTACAAAAACTTTAAGGTTTACCCCCAGAATAATTTGAAAGCACAGTTTACAACAGGGCTTCATTGAAGGGGATAGCAATTAAAGTAGAAAATGGAGCGGTGCAAAGAAGAAGGGCAAGATCTTTTGGGAGTTATTTGCTTCTGTTTTCCCTTAAGTATCACTTTTGTCAACCATCTCTTGTTTGTTTGTTTTGTACAAAAAGCAACCATTGGCCCCTAAACTTGATTGGAGGGATATGATCTGGGCTTTGGCTAGGCAAGACAAAGCTCCACAATGTAAGAAGAGAAAAAAATGCCCTTGGGATAGCTGTGCATTTACAGCAAGACCATTGTGACAGAGGAAATAGAGAGAAAATATTTTGTAAATTTGCTTGTGTAAAACATAGAGAAAGCGGAAAGATTACACAGGAGAACAGTCACACTGAAGAACTGTATTTCCTAGTGGGAAGTGGCTCTTCAGCTGTTTCAGACAGGGATTGTGGGCAATAAATGCAAATAAAGCATGTCCTTGCATTCTTTGCAAAGATCTCAATGCAGAGCTGCAGACACAGGAAGTATTGGAGGATGTTTGCAATAACGCTGTGTAACTGAAGAAGACTTTAAAGTGCATGAAGAGAAATGGCAGTGGTGTGAGGAATTTAGATAGAGAGAGAGAAACCAAATCTATTTTTTGACTACTGAACCATAAAGGCATAGTGGATTACTGCTATAGCATTTGTGAGCATTGTAATGGAACTAGGGCTGAGCAGATGGGCATAGATGGCTTCATGCATTTCTCCACTCTCTCTGTCACCACAACTCTGTTAGAATGAAGACAGGATCTGGAATGTCTGGCTCTCTTGTGGCCACTCTGCCTAGAACAGCCTGTCCATATCTTCCCACAGGCTGTACAAGACACATCAGTCAGCAATGATGAACACCGATGGCACCGCCACCCTAAGATGTTCTGTTTGGTGAGGGTTTGCCACCATGCAGCCAGCCAGCTCTGTCTGAGTCTAGCAGAATACTCTGCTTCATGCATTCATTATAACCCTTCCTTTGCACTGTTTGTTTGGATTTGTTTTTTTTATTTCATCAGCATCCCCTCTCCCACAGGTATTCATCCCGTGAGATCTACTTGCTTCTTAGGATGGTATGTTTTCAGGAATTTATCCAGTCTTAATCTAAAGTATCCAAATGATGGAATTCCATTGTATTCCCAATAAAAACTATTGAGCAGTTAATAAACATTTTTTCTTTAAAACTCCTGAGTTTACTTTTAAAAAGAAATATATATAATTTTTTTTCCAAAAGTTGATCCTATTCTTTTTTTCTGTAAGATTCAAGTATATTCTAATACCAAAAAGTCTTCTGTATGTAGGTACATGATGAACAAGATCAACTAACATTCTCTTTGGTAAACAAAGTGGATTAAAGTTTCTTGAGTCTTCTAATATATAATATTTATTCCTGACCTTAAATCATTGTTGTCGCTCTTTCCTGAATCCTCTGATTTCTTATTATTTATTCTGAAAATTGTTCAGTTTTGTATTAAGGACATCAATACTATCCTTTTTACATCTTTACTCCTATTCAATATAATTTCACTTGTATTTTGGCACAGTTGCTTCTGGTAACAGTGCAGAAATCAGCCATATTTCTGTGAAGAAACTGGCTACTTTCTGACTTAAATGATACCTTTACCCCTCCTAATAAAACTTGTTCTCTATTTTGCTTTTCTGGTTTCCCTGTGCTTAACATTTTGGTTTGGATTTAGGTTTTTGAGAGGAGGCAGTTATGGTTTTCAATCCTTTCTAGTTAAGAAAATTGTAGTTAACTATAAAAGGAGGAAAACAAGTAGATGATATCAAATGTTTGCCTTGCTACTTAAAGTACAAACTGATTGAAGTGAAAATATTATTCTTTTATCCCAGAAGTATTTCAACCTGCTCTTAAAAGATACACTGAAAATGTAAATCATATTCTCTCCACTTACCTTCAGACTTATCAAAGTGCAGTGCTTTCATTACAGCAACACTGCATTGACAACAACAAAAAAAAAATGAGCAAGAAAAGGCTATTCTCTTTCAATATCACTTTCTGATTTTCTGTGTCTTTCCAGAAAAACAAATGAAACGTCACTAGTTAAATATGGCAAAGACACACAGTAACCAAACCAAAACGCTTTCCTTTAGCAGTAGTCCATGCCCTGGAAAGAATGATCTTGCTGTTTTTTTGTGCAAACTAAAATAAATGGTGATTTTTTGCTTTATATCAAGAATGTCAAAAAGATTAAAAACTTGATTTGACCTAAGACCTTGAGCAGAAAAGAATCTCATTTATTCTTTCTTGCCTGATGTTTCTCAGTGCCTCTGGGCACTAAGTAGAAATAAGAGAGATTTGTCCACCTGTGTGTCAGCACTGGCTCACACATGACAAGATTTAGAAAACCATGACCAGAGAGTACATGAGAATGCCTGATTTGTTTCTTCTCTTAAAGTTCTCTATGACTTTTGCCAAGGAATATAGGACCTGGAATATTTTATAAATCATAAGAGGATATGTAAGATGGATATTAAAGCTTAGTTGTTTGCTATTTTACTTCTTAGGAAACAAATTACCTCTCACTTATTGTTCTGGATTAAGGTCTTCTGCATGACCTGATCTTTTGTTTCAGAGCCTAAGCATGTAAAAGATTTCTACTGATGATCAATGAAATAGTTTAGGATACAAAAATTAATTACACAAGACTGTATGCAACTAACCAACATAATCTTATTCCAGAATAATTTTCAGATTTTCCACTTAGAAGCTTAGTCTTTCAGATAATTAAAAGACAAAAATACTCAGTTGAGAAGAAAACCTGCAAACATTTACATTTCTAAAAAGGACATGAGCAGCCTGAGACATGTGAAAATAAAATTTGCCAGATAAGTGAGGATTTAGATATGCCTGTATGAAATAGTTACCTTTTTGGATTATGTTTGTAATTAATAGCATTCAACAGGGAAATTGTCAGTCCTTCATGGACCTTGGCTATCTCACAGCATGTGTCCAACTCCAACTATTATGAGATCCCAGTATAATTTGCACTTCCTTGTGGAGATTCTTTAACACACAGATAAGATATTTATGTAGATAAACATACACATGTACATGCATTTATATAGACTAAAGAAGAACATACTGCATGGTGCTTATTTTAAATCTTGTATACATTTCTAGTTTTTTCTAATTAGTGACAAATGCCAAATAAAATAATAATAAAAATAATTTATAAATGTGTAAAGTTGCATGAAACACATAATAGGTAATACTATAAATGACAAAATAACTAACAACAGGACAATAATAAAATATGGTAAAACAATATTCTGAAGTCTTAAATTGCAGATTTTAAAGTATTTTATGATTTTGTAGCATTTGACGGAATACAAGAGAATTCAAAATTATTTTGAGAATGTGAGATAATCTGAAAAAATGCAATTAAATTAGTGAAAATAACTATTTAAAATAATCTAATTTTGTCTTTCTGTATTACTGTTTTATTCATTTTCTTCAGTGATGGCAACCTCACCCCTGAAAGAAGGTCACCAAAAAAAGAATATAATACTGAATAGCCATGTCATACTAAGCAATAATTTTCTATTACATTCAGAATCCTGCAAAGCTCATAGTAAAATATTCACATGACACTCAGAATTGTTAATGTTTGACATGTTCAGGAACTGATACTGAATAAGTACTCCCTCTAGATACTTAAGGCATAATTGAAGATCATGTTTCTCCTTGTGCTGTGAAATATCTCAACTACTTTCAGTACTCTAAGAACTAATGTATATGCCAACAGGACAGACAATAGCCTTGCTTAACATAAGAACACTTTGTTCCCCAAAAGATCTTGAAAGAGGACAAAAGGATTATGTAGCCAGTCTTATGCTGTAAGAAGGAAGAACTAAGAAACAGGATACTAGAGGCAGTGTGGGAGGGACTGTTCCTTCCTTCCAAAACTGATAAAAAACCCCCCTGATTCTACTTGTATGAACAGCACTAAAAGATCATGAGTTACAAGTAGAAAATGGGAACCATCAATAAAATTTAAGAAAACAAAACACTTGTTTTAAGAGAAAGTAAACTAGCAAGAGAAAAAAATAATTATTTAAAATTTATTCATAACCTATTTGCTTAAAATAAAGGGATTTCTACCCCCTGCTTCTGCTTTGTGTAATAGAATCTTCAGGAAACCTTGATTTATCAGAAGAGCAGAATGCAAAAGCAACATCAATATGCAAGTGTTATTGTTGGCCACATTAGATAATACAGGAAATTAATAACTGTACCCACAACATTCATAATGAAACCATAATCAAATTAGGTTTTTTTTAAAAAATGAATGTAGCCTAAAAATATCATAATTCACCACCTTACAGAATTTTATGGAAAGCATTCTCTAATGCCTTAAACTGATCTTGTCAGTAGTTACAACCAAGGTTGTGCTCTCGATATACATCTTCATGTAACTTTTTTCTTAGATCATTAGAGAAGTCTTTGAAGTATGGTGATCCATCATCATATGGATGTTTTCTAAAGTGTCAGTATACTAATTAATAAGTTGTTCAAGAAATCTAGTGTAGAACTGAATAGAAAGATCCAGACACAAAAATAAATCTACATAGAAACATAAATTAAATGCATTTGTATATGTAACACGTATTGATACATTATGTAAAAGAAATTGTATGATACTTACAAAAAATTTTTTTATTTCATGCTCCACCCACTACCCATGTATGCTAACATGCACATATGCACAAAATGGAGAGCTATTGTCTGAGACTGCAACGTATCAGAAAACAGATTACAAATAGATGCAGCCATCAAGGTGGGGAGTTTCATGCAATGAAGCAGGACTTGTTACAAATTATCAGATTTCCTGGAACACAAACAGACTCTTTTAAAATTTGTTTTTCTATTTCTTTCTGTATCTGAATTCTATCATATTTTCTGTTTAGAAATTCAAATGCATATATCTTAACCTTGGCTGGCCCAGCAAAATTCTGAGGATTAGTTCATTAAGGAGAGTGAGAATATACCTACTCTCACACAGCAGATTCCCAAAGATTGAACACTCATGTGTGTGAGTATATCATTGTGTGCTTTTGCACATTAACATGACTGAATAAACAGAGCATTAGTTTTAGAGTACCAAAACAAATTGTTGAATACCATACAGGAGGAGCAGCTATAGTCTTTATATAAACCTTTGAGAAAATTTAACTTTCAAGAAAATTTAGCCTTCTCTCAGATCACTGATCATACTCAGGAAGTTAGGAGGAAAATATAATGGAGCATCAGAGAAGTCAACACTATCTTTAATTACTACAGGAATTATATTGATACGATGTAGTAGTGTTGAGCAAAATTATTGTCTCTAATTAAAAGTAGCATGTCTAAAGCAAAACAGAATTCTATACTGGGCTACAATAGAAATAGTGGTGTGAAATAGTTTCTGAGACAGAGGAACATGTACCTGTAGTAGATTTCATCCCTTAAGAAAAAAAAGTAGCTCCAAATTATTCCTTCAAAGTTGCAAAGAACAGTTCTAGACATGGAATCACTTTAATATTTCATAATCACTGACATTCTAACATCTTCAGAGAGATTTTAAGAAAGCATGTGAACATGGGAAAAGGACTAGGTTTCAGGGTAACTTAGAAAATAGGATGAAATGCTTATTTTGGATTACTATTAGGAAGGAAAAATAAATTAATATTTGGCAGACTGAGTACAGATTTCAATAGTAACTCTAGAATAAATCAGTCTTTAGTTCTGGTTATTAAAAGTCGCCACATGCAGAATTATACACTTTTTGTATTATAGAACCTTCTTGTAATTCCAGTAGTTCTTGCAATAAATATTCCTATTTTATTTATCTGGTGATTTTTTATGCAAGCTTGTGAATTGTGATAATACTTATTTCCCTTATTTTGGACCCAGACACCTGTGTATTATAAGGTATTTCAGCTATTCGAACATAAATCCTGCACAGTAATTCTCAAAGAAAATATTTTCCTAATATACGTTAAATTATATAAAAAAATTTGTATATATATGTATAAAGTTATACATATACATATAAATATACATATATGTAGTTATACATATATAAAAAATACCTAATATATATATATATATATATATATAAAATATATGTACAAATAATTGGTTTTATTGGATCTGGTTTTCGGTTTCCTTGCTTTTGTTCAGATTTGTACACTGTCTCCCATTTAAGTGCAAACCAATCAGAGCACCTTTTTACAGAAACAGCTAAATATCATGAATGGTACATGCAGGTTGAAGAGCAGCTCTGGTGTATCTTTCCAAAGTAAAATTCAGAGCAAAATTTATCTACCTTACCTGAACCACCAAGTTCCCTTCATAAAACACATTAACATTTTATGGGGTTTGTGTGAAAAATGTAACAATTTTGGATTTCAAGAACTGGTCTGAGTGCTCTGTTAAGCATGGCTGTCAAGACTTTGAGTTTTATAGTCAGGATGTATAAACATAGAGGCATTGCCCTTGGGAAAGAGTAATGTCTCTATCACAAGGTACTATTCACACACACTGGGTGTTTTTTTGTATACAGTTATTGTTCTGCAGAATTTGCTCAGCAGGCACTAAGACCAACAAAATAGCTAACATGAAGGCACCTTCATTTTCAGTGCAGTACACCAGGTGAAAGGCAACTATTAGTTTTCATTCCACAGATAAACTAATAACATTTGAATATCAACCTGTTATGATCCCATTACCCTCAGCAGCACTACATCATTCAAACTAGTTCATTGTGCTGCCTACATAAGAAGAGAACACCCACTTCTTAGACTCCATCTAAACTCTTTTCCTGGTAAAAGTTGCTTTGACATCCATTGACAGGAGTATTCAAACATTAGATATATTTCAGAATCAGGTTCTTCAACTAACAGTAAACTTGCATTTATTTACATTATTGTTAATATGTTGCTACTAAGCACTGGGCCAATTCATCATGTGACATCTGCCCTCTTGTGTTAAGATGCCAATTTAGATCAACTAATTAAACTTCCTGGTTGAGAGGAAGAATGCAACAGAAGAAATTCTCTCCTGTATCGTACGGTGTTTACAGTCTACTTGAAATATTATTAGAAAAACATAAAGCCAATATAAATCAGTGCATGATGTACTATAAACTACAGTTCCTTTCTTGCTCTTATTTATGTTATATTTCAGAAGTTCAATTCCAAACCTTATAAAATTATAGATGATTCATAAAGTATAGGTATTTGTTTAAATGTTTACTCATAAATCATATTTTATTTTTATTGGTTATCTTTTGTAGACAGTAACCTTTTTATTAAGAGTTTACATAGAGAAAATAATAAGATGTATCAAAGACTATTTCTGTGACTTTTTGGAAAAAATCTAGTTTAAAACTTCCAAGTCTTTGTAAGCATATGACTGTAATGAGATTAAATTTTAAATAGTGTCTATTTTATTTCCTTTCAAAATTTAAATGGTACAGAATCTAGTGATAAAGGCTGATAAAATTAATCAGCAGAGAAATCATTTTTCAAAGTGCAGGGAAAATAAATGAATATTTTGGTAATAGTACAAACACCCACAAAAAGAGTGTGTTTTCAAAACAGACAATATCTGAATTTAGTTGTACATCTGTACTCTTGTTTCAGCCTCATCACTTCCATTTAAAAATCCTGTCTCCTACATTTCTTTAAACTGTGAAGTACCTGTTGGTCTTTTGACATATTCTATGGCATATAATTAAACGCAATTTTTCTTAGTATTTTACAAAGAGATTTACTTACAAGGAACTCCGACAAAAATAGGAAATGAACCTGGAAGATGTCATCATCATGAAAGGGTGCTTCTAATAGAGATATGAAAGAGAAAGGAAAGGGGAAAAACAGGAGACAATGCACGTGAAATGCATCTGGATATTAAAAGCATCTCTGCAAAAATACTCATTGTATTCAGGAGATAAAGTACATATTGTTCTTGTCTCCATCTAATAAATATATTCATAAATAAATTTACCATGCTCTATCTAAAAATTAGCATTTCATTATTCTGGTTTTCTTGGAAGGTGGCTCTTGTTCCATGCTAATTAATAACAGAAATTGTCTCTCAAATTTTTCTCCACACTAGTTCAGGATTGGTTTACACTAACATTTACACTAATAGAAGCATTAAGCTTACACAGTTCTTCTGCAACAGAGGCAAAGGTCTCTCCTAATATTTTAAGAGATGATATCAAATTCGCTTTGCTTGATGAGCAATATTCATTTCCAAACCAAAAATGCTAATTAAAAATCTTAGGATATTGACATTCACAGGCAAGGACAAGAAAGCCTTCAATTTGAACCTCTCCTTTGTTTAGTATTTAAGCAAAACATTGTCTCTTTTAGAAAGATGAACATCATGAGGTACATTTGTCTTTCACCGGCAATATTTATGCTTGAATTGGTCTTGATCCAAAGACTGCACCATGTCCTCAGCCAATATTGATATAAGCAGCAGTCACAGTGCACAGATAGAATGTTGCATCCTTCAGGCTCCTTTCATGTGGAAATATCATTTTAGTCTTTAGGAGTTCAGTACACAACCCGGGATATTCAGAAGCACTGTGACTTGATCCAGCTCTGGTCCCATCTGCAGCCAGCAATACAGCATGATGTGTGACATGATAACATCCTACTAGTACTAAATATTCTTCACATCAACCTTCTTTCTTCTTTTATGAACTTTTTTGTGATATGCATCAAGATGACCTATTTCTCACATGGTTTGCTTTCCCACTCACCCTTTCCTAGTAGTAAATCTTAAAGAGAAAGTATGAGGGCAATTTGAGGGGTCATCTGTCAGAAAATTCAACTTGTGTAAACAGTAGAATCAAATAGAGCAAGTTCTCACTCATACCTTATGCTTCCCACTGCCCTCTGTGGTATACAAGACACTGATATTAATATCTACAAAGTAAGAAATGACAAACAAGCATATCTGAGGAATATCTAAATATACCTTGAGAATAGCACCACTTTGAAAACTGAGACTTTGTTTCACTCTGTATTCATAGACACAAACCATGGTTGGAACAGAGGATAGGTTCAATGACAGCACAGAAGATCAGTGCAAGGCATGAAACCTCTACTTCTACATTAGTCATAAAAACAAGTTATTTTAGTCTAAGAGTTCATGATGACCCTCCATTTAATGGGACATTTCACTCATAATCTATAACACAGACATTCAGTGTCCAGAAAGATGTTGCAAATTTTTTTTTAAGATTGGGATTATTTTTTTGTTTTTTACTTCTTTAAATATCTTTTTCATTTTCTGCAACTTTGTTTTAGGTAGTTTTAGAGAGCAATAACGTCTCCCCTCAGCCTCCTCTTCTCTGGGCTAACCAATCCCAGTTCCCTCAGCTGCTCCTCATAAGACATGTTCTCCAGACACTTCATGAGTCCCATCGCTCTTGTCTGGACACACTCCAGGACCTCAATGTCTTTCTTATAGTGAGAGGCCCAAAACTGAACACAATATTCGAGATGCAGCCTCATCAGCCTCATCCCTGGTTTCTGATACAAGTGAAGATTCTATTGGCCTTCTTGACCACCCGGGCACACTACTGATTAACACCAGCTGTTGACTTAACACCCCCAGGTCTTTCTCCACCAGGCAGCTTTCCAATCACTTATCCCCAAGCCTGTGGCACTGAATGGGGTTTTTTTGTCCCAAGTGCAGGACATTTGAACTTGATTTGTTAAACCTCAGCCCACTGATCCAGACTGTTCAGATCCATCTGTAGAGTCTCCCTACCCTTCAATAGATCAACACTTCCTCCCAGTTTAGTGTTGACTGAAAACTTGTTAAGAGTGCACTCGATCCCCTCATCCATGTTGTTGATACAGATATTGAACCCAGCATCAAGACCTGGGGAACACTACTAGGGGTCAGCCTATGGATAGATTTAACTCCATTTACCACCACTCTTTCAGCCTGATTCTCCAATAGTTTTTAACCCAGGAGAGGGTGCTCCTGTCCAGGCCAGTACTAGCCAGTTTCTCAAGTAAGATACTTTGAGATATTGTGTCTAAGGCTTCACTAAACTCCAGGGACACTACATTCCTCTCATCCATCAAGTGGGTCACCAGTTAGTAATAATTTATTGAAAACAATATCTTACATCTGTTGGGATAAAACAAAAATTTTAAAATGTAACTCAAGGCTGAAAATGCATTAAAGAACACTCAAGGAACAGTTTGTCAGGTGCCCTTTATTTGAACTTTCGCTATTCTCTTTGTCCTGACCTATGCTTTTTGAAGCCTTAGACTTGGCAAACCTTAACCTTTTCACCTCATCTTACATATTTTGGACATAGGATATGTATGATTAATTAAAACAACTTCAGCAAATATCAAGACATATACTTCTTATTCGCAAGCAAAACTTGAGCCTTCGAAATCTAAACAAAGCTCTATTATAAAGTATGGCTTTTGGTGATGTTCTGTTCCAGAAGAGTCCCAAAACCTACCTCCAAAACATATTGTGAACATAAGATAATCATACTGAAGTAGAAATATTGTGAATTATTCATTGCAATTGTAATGATTCCATGTAGATGGTAGTTAGGAAGACTGCCAGACCACTATGATATTTTGGGCCATAACCTGTTCTACACCACTTGTTCCCAGCACCTATGATTAAGACAGTGTCCTGAAAGCTAGAGGGTTCCAATTAAAGTATATTACACTTCAGAAATCTTTGGCAGTACATATTTCCCCGATGTTATTGCAAATTACAGCACTAATTTTATTGCAACCCTCAAGGCTATCCAACTACACAAGTAATTTCCTGTTCTCTCCTCAGCTGCAGAAATAAACTGTTTCTTTGCATGTGAATAGTGAGAGGGATTAAATCCTATTCCTCAGAAGAACCATAACAGAAGAAAAGAGCCAGATGTTCAGCTGCTGTACAACATTGGAGTTTGGCAGCTGCTTCAAGCAGTGAAGGAAGATCGTAGCTGCAGGCTGCATTAGTGGGAGGGATGCAATTGGACAAGTTCTTGCAGAGTCTTTGGTATGAATGGTTACATATTCCTCTACACACTAACATCTTCCTGTATGCTCACTGCAGTAGGTTGCTACTGAAGAAAATACATATATAGGATAGAGAAATATAACATACGAATGCTTTAATTTATTTAATAAAGGCACATAGGCATTGTTATCAGTAGACTGAGATGCACCGTCAAATGAAAAGCAGTGTATAAAACAGGAGAAATGAAAATGGAAACAAATGCAGGACTAAGCAAATAATACACAAAATATCAAAAAAATTAACAAAAAAATCTTTCTATAAATATATAAATAATAAAAGGAGGAATAGGAAGACCATACAGTCCCTATTGGATGCACAAGGAACAACAGCGACAGGGGATGAGGGGATGACAGGGGATGCCTTCTTTGCCTCAGTATTTAATTGTAAAGAAAGTTGTTCCCTCTGTGTACAAACCTCGGAACTAGAGGAGTAAAATGAGGTTCCCATAGTCCAAGAGGAGGTGATCAGAGCCTTGCTTGCGCAACCAGACACCCACGAGTCTATAGGGCCGGATGAGATTCACCCAAGGGTATTGAAGGAACTGGTGAATGTGCTGGCCAAACCCCTTTCTATCATCTTCCAACAGTCCTGGAAGAATGGGGAAGTTCCACTGGACTGGAGCCTGGCTGATGTTGTACCCAACTACAAGAAGGGTCACAGGGAGGATCCGGGGAACTACAGGCCTGTCAGTCTGACCTCAGTGCCAGGGAAAGTCATGGAACAGGTGATCTTGAGTGCTATCATGACGCACATGCAAGAGAACCAGGTGATCAGGCCCAGCCAACACAGGTTTACCAAAGGCAGGTCTTGCCAAATTAACCTGATCACCTTCTATGATAAAGTGACTCAGCTGCTGAATGATGCGAAGACTGTGGATGTGGTCTTCTGGACTTCAGTAAAACCTTGGACACGGTTTCTCACAGCATTCTGCTACAGAAATTGTCGGCCTCTGGCCTGGACATGTGCACCCTCTCCTGGGTGGAAAACTGGTTGGCTGGCCAGGCCCAGACAGTAGTGGTTAATGATGTTAAGTCCAGCTGGAGGCCAGTTACAAGTGGTGTTCCCCAGGGCTCAGTGCTGGGTCCAACCCTGTTCAATGTCTTCATCAATGACCTGGATGAAGGTATTGAGTGCAACCTTGGCAAGTTTGCAGGTGACACTAAGCTGGGTGGAAGTGTTGATCTGCTGGAGGGTAGGGAGGCTCTGCAAAGGGATCTGAACAGGTTGGACTGCTGGGCTGAGTCCAATGGGATGAGGTTTAACACAGCCAAATGCTGGGTCCTGCACTTGGGGCACAACAACCCTGTGCAGAGCTACAGACTAGAAGAAGTCTGTCTAGAAAGCTGCCTGGAGGAGAGGGACTTGGGGGTGCTGGTTGACAGCTGACTGAACATGAGTCAGCAGTGTGCCCAGGTGGTCAAGAAGGCCAATGGCATCCTGGCTTGTATCAGAAATGGTGTGACCAGCAGGTCTAGGGAGGTTATTCTCCCTCTGTATTCAGCACTGGTGAGACTGGTCCTTGAATCCTATGTTCAGTTCTGGGCCTCTCACCAAAAGAAGGATGTTGAGGCTCTGGAGCAAGTCCAGAGAAGGGCAACAAAGTTGGTGAAGGAGCTGGAGAACAGGCCCTATGAGGACTGGCTGAGAGAGCTGGGGTTGTTTAGCCTGGAGGAAGGCAAACTGAGAGGAGACCTCATTGCTCTCTATAACTACCTGAGGGGAGGTTGTAGAGAAGAGGGAGCTGGCCTCTTCTCCCTAGTGTCAGTGGACAGGACAAGAGGGAATGACCTCAAGCTCTGCCAGGGGAGATTTAGGCTGGACATCAGGAGGAAGTTTTTCATGGAAAGGATCATTGGGCATTGGAATAGGCCTCCCAGGGAGGTGATTGATTCACCTTCCCTGGAGGTGTTTAAGGTACAGGTAGACGAGGTGCTGAGGGTCATGGTTTGGTGTTTGATAGGAATGATTGGACTCAATGATCCGGTGTATCTCTTCCAAACTGGTTGTTCTATGATTCCATGGTTCTATTATCTTGTGATGTCCTGTGATATCACCCTCTCCACATATTTCACCTGTAGAATTAAGTCAAACACGGAACATATAGCTTACAAACATGTTTGAAAAAACACATCTACTGCCCTAGTGGCTTTTGAGCTCAAAAGGTTTAATTGCTTTGAATACATTTCAGATCAAAGGTTGATAATCAGGGGTGAGCACTTCAGCTCTAAGCTCCTGTTCTTCCTCTGATTAATGAAACATTCAATTCTGAGTAATCAGTGTAGACCTTACATACATGCCCTCTTCTTTCAGAGATGCAACTTAGGGTCTAAAACAACTAGATAAGAAAGGTATTGATTTTTGTGGCCTCAAAAAGTAGTAATGGTTAAAATTGCTTATGTTGCAGAGATCAAGCCCTCTGATCATTTCTTTTAATATCTGTCTCAATGGCTGGAAAGAGAACATTGGATCTATAATGAAAGAGACCATTTATCGTGTGAACCCACAAAAATCCTTATCAGCAATAACTGGAAAGAAATTGTTAAGACTGAAGTTTATATATTTAATTTGAATTTTAGTTGACAAATTTGTACATTTGATCATATAAATTTTGTATATTTAATTGCAAAAATATCCCAGTAAATGAAGTTTTGTGCATATTATGCTATGTGTAAAATGAGTGTCTATTCTTGCCACTGGACTGGCAACCAGAGCTCAATATTCTTAGCCATTGATGTAAGAAGATTGAAATTTAGGTTCTCACAGTGCATCAGTGACACTTCGTCTTGAATTGCTACCGGTAACAGTACCACAATTTTGGCTGCAGTACTCCAGCACTTCAGGTTGGAAAAAAAAAGGTTTATAGTGTCTAATTTGTTTCATTACACCACATCTGAGAGCAAAGTCTGGAAGAAATCTTATTTATGATGATAAGTAGTTTTATTCTATATCACAGAAGCTAAGTATGAATGAGATTTAAAAGAACAGGAAACATTTTACATTTGGTGTTGTGTAAAATTACAAATTAAGTAAACCTCTAAATTAAAATACTTTTCTTGTTCTTTAACTTAATTTAACAATGAAGATCCTGTGGAAGAGAGAAATATGGAGCTCTAACACGCAGAGAGAATATAAAGAGTAGATTGTATTTGGAGAAATTCTTTTCTCCTTACTTTCATAGGAGAAAGTATGATAATCTGTGATACTTGCTTGTAGAATGTGGTATTGCAGCCTGAGACCAACCAATATGTGAAAAGATATAACAACATGCTATTTTATGCAGATTGACCTCATTTTTATTTGCCACATAAATTTCAGCATACAGTCACTGCTGTATACTGGGTAAAGAGTTCTTTTTAAAAATAATATCAAGGTTTAAACAAGTGGATGCACTATAGTGCCACTATACACAGAGAGCATTTGTGTATTTTATGGTATCTATCTTCCAAACTTCCAAATATCCTCCATTAATATGACTTATTTTGTAGCCAGAGAAGGTCTAATGTGATTGATTCAGATGATAGCTAGCTTCACCCTTGTATAAGTGATCACTTAAGAGGAATAAAAGCCACAACATTCTCCGGAAACCTAACCGTACTGTGTCTTTAGTGCATTACAAGGCAATTAAGTTCTTGTAGCAAAGGACGTGGCTTGTTAATCAAACTCTAGTGTTTTCCTGTATAGAGACTCACATAAGTTTGTAAATTCCATCTTTATTGTCAATACATAAGATATTGTCAATACATAAGATTTGTTTAACTAGAAGGTCTCTGTTTAATTAAATTTTTCACTCTCTGCAATATCAGTGCTGGCATACTGTAACACTACCGTTACTTATAATGAATTTTCTATTTCATGGAGGGAGGAAGGGAGTTTGATTTTAAAAATCCATTGCATGTTTTATCTCATAGTACTAATTGCACTTCAGGAAGAAATCATAGGATTATTTATTAATGGATAGAAACACATTGAATAGATTAGGGGACACCAATTAGTACAGTAAAAAGAAAATGTCATGAAAGAAATTAGAAAAGAGATTCTACATATACTTTGTTGCAATATAAGCCATAATAATGTTGTTTGTTTAAATCAGAAAAACATGGAAAAATTGTTCAGAAAGAGAAGCTTACATAAAGGCATTCACCATTCTAGAATGTTCTTTTTAAGCTTTCTAACATACTTAGGTTTTGGTCACAAAATTATATTCTAGGAAATTAAAATCTCTAACTAAAAGTAACAGAAACAAATCTTTAGAAACAAATTCACAAAGAAGACAAAGGTATAAACTGAGTAATAAAATACATATGCAGAGATGGCACTAATATTATCTCTGGATTTAATAGGCCATTGCCTCTGAAGATTTGTCTCTTCAACTGAATTCCATTAACTTGAACAGGCTTTAGAAAAGGAGTTAATATTAAGCTACCAAAACTGACTCAAATCAAAGAAACAAAACCTTTACAGAGTCTAAGCAGATGTAGGGTACAAGTCCTATCAGTTTATGAACAATAAAATACACATAACTAAAGCCCTACCTAGGCCACATCTTTTTTCAGGTGTTACTTCAGTTTTTACTGCCCTGAAAGGAAATAGATTGATGATTTTTTTTCCTCATCATATTTAAGAAGCAGATCCTTTAAGTTTGAACACACTGTTCCACGGTCCAGGCTAAAAATTAAAAAAGTAGTACCACTTTATATCTTGGTTTTAAAAGACTCTTAATCTGTGCTTAGTTTAAAATAAGTACAAGCTGTCCATACATCTAGGAGGGCATGGGACACCCACTGTTAGTAGGGTCACAATTTCTATCTTTACTTTTTTTTTTAGTTAATTCTACTTAAAAACAAATCACATCAAGTGCTTGGATTCTGAAATAATGCTTTCAATAAAACATATAGGTTACAGTTAATTCTCTCAAGTGTCTGATAATTTAACATTATGTGTTTTATTTTTTGAGGGGAATGTCAGCATATAATAAAAAGCGAATTATTTTTCATTTGGATCCATACCTAAGGTCATAATCTCTAATACCGTAACTGGGGACAGGACAAAGGAAGTGAAAATTTAATAGAAATATGACACCCAAATTGCTACATTAAGGTAATAAATACAGCATTTCAGGGAAAAAAAGATTATTTTAGTGATGCCTAGAACTTCTGCAGAACCTATACCAAGTCTAGCCCAACAGACAGAGTAAAACACATTAAATATCAGTGGAGATATTCTTTTAAAAATAGTAAATCATTGGGAGTTCTTCAGATAAAACAATTCAAATATTTAAGTTTATAGAAGTCTGGGGAAAGATATTAGAGTCCTGAAAACTCTGCTCAATTGAAGTTTCCAGTAATAAAACCAAAATATTAATAATATAACCAATTCTGGCTCTCTGCATCTACTTGCAGTTTGCTTTTATTCGTTTGATGTGACAAATGGTACAGCATTTGCTGAATCTAGTGAATGGAATGCTTTTCTCCTTGAAGAAAACTAGGTGGGTAGCACACATTTGAAAATTATATCCAGCCTATTTGGTATGTTTTATATCAATATTTTATTTCCTTGGTTATTATAGGAGTAAATATGGTCCTGATTTTTACCCTATTATACTAGACAAAACCATGGCAGCTATTACACAGTTCTTACTCCATGGTATAAGCCTAAATAGATAAACAAATAAATATGTCTCTAATATTCACTGTTAATTCTTAAACTCCTAGCAATTATTTCCATGGCTATGAGTTCCTTCATTGGGTAACTCAGACCTAAATTGTATATTTTTCTTTTGATTCACCTGTGGCTCATGCAGAGACAGTGGCAGCCAGCTCACAGCAAGAGAATACCACCCAGCACAGTACAATTTGACATAGACAACTGCTGGGCTTGCCAGAAACAGCAAGACAATGCGGTTATACTGTTTCTGGTACCAAAGCTGTTCATTTTTGGCTAGCTTAGTGTCTTTGAACAGCTTTGCTTTGCTCATTGCAGACTGCAGCAAGTTCTTAAGAAAATCAATGCATATGTAAAGGTGAATAACAATCAGATGTAGTGGAAATCGGTTTGTTGAATTTCTACTTTTCAGGAATTCCTGACTAAACAAGATCATTTGGCAGGTCATTTAACCTCTTTCATGTAGAGTTGCCTGTACAAAGCAATGATAATGAAAGAGTAGTTGTAACGTTTCCTTTTGTTAATGATTCCAGAATGTTTTAAAAGCTCAAAGTGAAAAATTTTGTTAGCAGAGTAGCTTATAATAACTAGAATGCATTTCAGAGTCACTTTAGGCTGTACGAGGATTCCTCACACTTTATGAACCCACCCACAGTAAACTAACAGTGAGTAAAAGAAAAAAAATTAAGAACTATTGGGATCAGTACCTTTTAGTCTCAGTATGAGAAATCCAAGTATTCTCTTCTGTAACTACTGTTCAAGAAATATCTATTAAGGAACTATTCTGATATCATGTCTTCTCAGGATTTCATCAAGCCAATTTATGATCTACTTCAAACAATATTACTTTTATATTCAAATAATAGTCCAACTCTATCCATTTTAATAAACATTCAATTCAGCCTATAAAGTTAACTAACAATATTTAGAAATGAGTTTATACATCCTCAGACCTTGAAGTCAGAGTCATTAGCCAAGTCCAATGATTTTACAGGCAGTTTGGTTGACAGGGCTATAATCTAGCCATAAGAGAGTCTTTGGACATGGGACAAAGTAAGCACTTTTACTGTGCCTCCTTCCTCTGTTTATAGCTTACTCAGAATTTTGGAAGCAAAAATAAAGTAAACCTCAAACAAAGACATGACAGTGAAACTAGATTGATTTATTTGGAAAATATCCTTGTATTTTTCTGTGGCTTTGTATGAAAATTGTATATTAAGGAATGTTTATCAATTTGAGAGACAGCATCCTCTTGTGACTTAAAATGTCTTAACATATTTGACAGAAACTTCTAAGTTACTTAAGATATCTGCTTCATTATATGAAATTTTCAGGTATTAAATCTAGGATATCATAGAATCATAGAATCATTAGGTTGGAAGTGACCCACTGGATAATCGAGTCTGACCATTCCTATCAAACGCTAAACCATGTCCCTCAGCACCTTGTCCACTCGTGTCTTAAACACCTCCAGGGAAGGTGAATCAACCACCTCCCTGGGCAGCCTATTCCAATGCCCAATGACCCTTTCTGTGAAAAACTTCCTCTTAATGTCTAGCCTAATTCTCCCCTGCCGGAGCTTGAGGCCATTCTCTTTTGTCTTGTCCCCTGTCACTTGGAAGAAGAGGCCAGCTCACTCTTCTCTACAACCTCCTTTCAGGTAGTTGTAGAGAGTAATGAGGTCTTCTCTCAGCCTCCTCTTCCCCAGGCTAAACAACCCCAGCTCTCTCAGCTGTTCCTCATAAGGCCTGTTCTCCAGCCCCTTCACCAGCTTAGTTGCTCTTCTCTGACTTGCTCCAGAGTCTCAACACCCTTCTTGTGGCGAGGGGCCCAGAACTGAACACAGGATTGAAGGAACTGTCTCACCAGTGCTGAGTACAGAGGGAGAAATGACAATATGAAAAATGACAAGGACAAAAATAACAGGCACGAATTGAAAAATCATTAAATTCCATCTGAAAATCTATGAGGGTGGTCCACTGACTGTGGACTCTCCATCAATGGAGATATTCAAAGCCTGACTGGACAGTCATTGGTAAACAGTTCTAGTTATCCCTGCATGGGCAGTGTGTTTGACTAGATGAACTCAAGAGGTTGCTTCCAATTTCATTTAATTCTGTGTTGAAAACAATATTGGACTGATTTTATTTAAAAATAACTCTGAAACTGCATTTTCACATACCTTAATAAAGGAGGAAAGGAAAACAGGCTAAAACACAGAACTTCTTTCTTTGCCTTAAATCCACACTTTTAATTCAGGGCAGCATTTTTCAGAACTAAAGCTAGCCAAACTCCACTATGAATCAGTCACTTAGTATCTGCATATATGAATGGACACTCCAGTGCAAGTCTGAAGCTAACTTCAGCATTCTCAGCTTTGCAATAACAATACAAAGGTATAGAGCAAAAGTTTGAGGCCTGAACCGCTCCTCGCTCCTTTGCACTTTGTCAAGAACAAGTGTATCTGATTACATTGCATTACATTGCAATTTACTGTAATAGGAGGGTTGCAGGGGTAACTTCTATGAGAAGATGCCAAAAGCCTCCCCTGGGTTGGGCATAGGTAGTTTCAGATGACTCCAAAACAGACACATGACTAGCTGAAACTGTTTCCTTCACCACCTCTGGTGGCATTTCTGTGACAAGATATTTAAGAAAGGGTAAAACCCATTGTGTGGCACCTGTGAGAGAGAAGAGTGAAAAAATGTGAGAGAAACAGACAAGGCCACTGAAGAAGAGAAATAAGGTGCTACAGGCGCCAGAGCAGAGATCCCTGCAGCCTGTGGAAAGGGCCACACAGGAGCAGGCAGACATTCCCTGAAGAAAGATGGATTCCATAGAGAGCCCATACTGAAGCAGTTTCCTGGCAGGAATTGCAGCCCATGGAGGGAAGCCCCACGCAAGTACAGGTTTTCTGTCAGAAGCTGTAATCTGTAGAGAGCTCAGTTGCTGAAGGATCGCAACCTGTGGAAAAAGACAAACGACAAGGAAGTTCTTGGAGTACTGCAGCATATGGGGAGGACCCATGCTGGAGAAGTCTGGGAAGGACTTTATCCTATGGGACTAGTTGTATGAGCTTCTGTAGTAATGTAAAAGCAGTCCTGGGATTCTTCACAGCTGAGTAAGAAGAATCTTTTGGATGTTCATAGAAAAGCAAGCCCAAAACCAGAACACCCTTCACATGTAGGTTTTTGTTTTCATAAGTATTTTTTACTGAAAATGCAATGTAATCACTACAGAAGCTACAAAAACAGATGCAGCACTGAGTAAGTTGCCGTCACTGCAAACCTGATCAAATTGTCTCAACTTCATTTCCTTCAGATGGTCCTGGTCAGGCTTGAAAACACTGATATTAAAGACTAATCAATAAAGAAAATCCTTCTTTAGTGAAGCAGATTTCTCACATTTAATATCATTACCTCTACATGTACAGCCTAAGTTGTTTAAAAATTTTACTAAAAAAGAGGACAGTTCTAGTGTATGGATTTTAGTGAATGGATACATCTTTTTAATGTTCTTATAAATGTCTCTCAAGGTAGCAGCAATGTAACACCATCTAAAACAGCATTCATTTTCGCCATGACAAACAATACAGCTTTACATTTCTTTCCATTTCTTTAGTAGAATAAATTGTGTTAGCTGCAGTTTTTGAGCATTTCCTTATGATTACATCTTCACTTAGAAAGTATTGCACAGAAAGTAGTTTTTTTAATCTCAAATTTCCGTGAAAATAAGTCTGTTTCTGTGACTCGTATTCTGAAATTATATATGATAAGCAGCAAGTCAGGGTGGGTTTTTTAATGTCTTTTAGATAAAGTGAAAGCTCAGGGTTTGTTTGGGGTTTTTTTGTCTTTTTCTGTCTTAGAATCTTCTGAATTAGAAAGACAAGGTTCAAAGAGTACAAGCAAACATATTTAGGTAAATGGGGAGACAAGCTAGGAGCTGTCATTGCCAAGAACAAATACAAACCAAATATTTACTTACTTTTTTTTCTTAAAAAAGCTTTCTTTTATTTGTATATATTTGAATTTATCTGTAATGCAACTGTGGTTACAAATATCAGGCATAATTAGAATTCAAACACACTAAGTGCTATCTAAATACTTTTAGACAAATTCCTAAAATTTCTATACCAAGCAGAGAATACAGGATGTGGGGCTGTTTATGTATCTCTTATGATTTCCTCTCTCTTGCATTTTCACACATGAAATGTCACTTGTACCAGGGTTCACAGGAAACAGGTATTAAATTATGGAAGACTGATGAAATAATTGGTGAATAATTTTGTAATGCAAGAGATATACATGTAACAAGTTCAGTTTCTAAAAGCAGAGAAATTCTTAATTAAAGCTTCACATTGGTTTTATCTGTCAATAACCCACTGAGAACTGCACTCAGGTGTAGTGAATTCTCTATTCCATTAATTCCTTAGATCTGGTTGTTCTGTACCTTGGGTAGTACTGGGAACAGATTTCATCAAATGTCTGTTAAACAGAAGGTCTCAAGAGAGTACCACAGTGTTCATTCCAGTGTTAAAGAGTAAGAATTCTATACATTTAAAAAATGTAAGGGAAATGATTCATTAGCTATCATTCAGGAAAAAAAACCACTAACCAACCAACAAACAAGAAAAAAAAGAAGCCTTCTTGGTAAGTCATGGAATAGAGAACATAAGGGAAGATGAAGAAGAACAGTATCAAAGCCAAGAATTAAAGAAAACATTAAGAAGAAATATAGACATGAAAGGTGTCATGGAGCCTGTAGTAACCTCATCTTCTGGTCAGCTGTAGCGCTGCCTTGCATATTGCTATTTTCGCTATCACATTTCTAACACAGTTGGACATGGTCAAAATATTTTCACAGTGCATCCCTCCATTTTGGCCCTATTTTGAGTATGGCAACTTAACTTGGAATGAAGATTGTAGGTAAAGAGCAGAAAAATTAAGATAAAAGTGCAGCCCAGGTGTCTCCAGTTACTTAGTAACATGGAAAAGGATCCTTGCTGGTTGTTTCTGCTGATTTTGACTGAGCATGATTCTGCTGCTGGTTGGTTTCTACAACAGAACAAAGAAATAAAGAGATTTTAAATGGATTAAGCAAGAGGAGTTTTACAGCCCACTGGGGTGGGCTAAGTTTTCAACTGTAAGGCTTTTGTTCAAATTCAGTTGTCCTCTGCAACCAAACACTCCCAATCACAAACACAGGACCCTCAGGTAAGCTGAAGCCAAGAATATGGGCAGGACAGACTTCTACCTGGAAAAAAAATTAAAAATAAAAGTAAAAGTTGTTGCATCTCAAAACTGGACTTCAGAAATGTAAAAATGCTTTTCCCTAAAAGTATAACATTTCTAGATATTCAAAGTAGAAACATGGAGATGATGCCATAGTGGATTTGCAAAGCTACATGGCTGTAACATAAAAGAAGCATACTTGTAAAACTTAAATTTGAACTTTATTTAGGTAATTCTCAGATTACAGACTGTCCTCGAATTTTTATGTTAGTATATTTTCTTTGAAGAGCCACATCATTCCATTTTCATTGGTATGCAAAATTTTGGTTGCTATGTATTACTTGGCAAATACTATTAATAAATAGTCATTATTTGTTCTCCTTGTAGGTCATCCAATCCACACTCATCTCTAAAAAACCCCAAATTATTGTGTAAAATCCTGTAATTTATCATGTAGATTTTCTTTCTTACATGAGTACAGTTATATTTTTGAAGACTTCTCCACCTACAGTAAACAATAATTAATTCAAAGTGTTATTTCAAACTTACAGTTTACAGGTTTTCATTCCTATTTTCCTGTTTCTTCACTCTGACAGTGACAGCTTTTTCATTCTACTAACAACTTCCTTTATGAAAAACAAGAAAAGATTTTTAATTTTTAATCTTTCCTACTGCTGCAGTAAGGGCAAGATATAATTATATATCCATTGTTTTCAATAAATAATTTTTTAAAAAAAATCTTACATCCTTTTTTTTTTTCATTAATATGTGAACTTTTCCCACAAACTCTCTGTACTGGGAACAGATAACTCATATTTGCCTCATGGAAAATTTCAGGACTGATTTGCATGTAAGTAATTTGTTACTAAGCTTAAAAATCCTGAACTATGGGTATAGAATAACTTTTGTAGATACAAGTATGCTTAATGATAAAGGGATATACAAAACCCATTGTAATTTAGTACAAACTTTGTTATTGAAAATAAAGAGCACTTCTCTACAACACAGCTCACTATCATAATTAAATGATTTAAATCCTTGAAGTATGCTAGTAAAAATTCCTCCCTCTAAACACACTTCTCAACATTTTGAAATACAAAGTAAGCTCCAGTGGTAGACTGGAGGAAAAAGAAAAGCCCCTTAACTGACATTTAGATAGGAATGGTTGGACTAGAAGATCCGATGGGTCCCTTCCAACCTGGTTGTTCTGTGATTCTGTGATTTATAGCAACCCATGGGTAAACCACTGACATGATGTCATCTGATCATAGTATTGAAAATATAAGTGCTGCTGTAAAATATTTTAACAGAATGGATCTAGAGTAGCCTATTTCTTTAATAATAATTGATTGTCTAATTTTCACAGACACTGAGAATTAGACAAACCTCAGAGTATAGAACAGGCTTATCAAGAATTTCATCCTAACTTCTCAGTGAAAAAAAATATATCTCTAAGCACTGCTGTTGCCTCAAAAAAGTAAATATGTGCTTATTGATTTCAGAATTTAATATGATTCTTTTTAAAATTGCATCTAGACTTTGAAATAACTAAAGACTAGGTGCAAAAAGGCAATAAAATAAATCTAGTTTTATATGTCAAGGCACTTGCAATAATTATTTGGCAAATCTCAGTTCTATGATAAACTTAAACCAGTGACGGTCACCTACATCAACAGTGATGAAGAGAGATTTCTTTTTACCTGTACTATCACACTAAGTCCCATCACACCGAAATCTGAAAATCCTAAACCATATTACTTTCAACACCAAGGGAAGAGAACCCCCTAAAACTATTGCTCTAAAAAATGAAAATATTATGTTGAAATGAAAGACAAGACGTAGACATAATTCTTCGCTTCAGCTTTTGTATTGGCTAGCTCCCTTAGGCGCCTGCTAAGAGAATTATTTAGCTAGTCTTCTTAAATATTATTTAGCATTTTATATCTACTCAATGAGTCTTTAGTAGTTTAGCAGGCAGATTAGGAAACTTGAGGAAAAGAACAAGAACAATGAATCATCACCTAGGTTATAATACCAATGCTCTTGATTCAAAGAGAAGCCTTTTAAAAGACCCAGATAGTGGGAGGCAGGGCTCTCAATCACATTTCAGAAGCAAAAGAATGCTTTTCCACTAAACACACAATTTTAGATTATGTAAATATGAGTTTAACTATTAAACTAATCTTAAAATCAAGCTTGATTTATGGTTGTTTTGAGGCAATAGATGGGAGGATTGTTTTAGAATAAGTTTATTTAAAAATGTCATTCTTCTCAACCTACTGTTTAAACCCCATCCTTCCATTTATTCTATGGAAATTTTAGAACATGTAACTTTTAACTTGTTCCTGACCTTTACATGTTCAAGTATAAAACATCTCTAAAACTAGGACATGTTCTCAAAATAAAGACTGTGAAAAAAAAAAAACCCAACAACATAAAAACCCAACAAAGTACAGAACATAAGATCTGGATTGAGGACCCAGGACAGTAACCTGATGACAGGGACCTTGACATCAATAATACTGAGGTTTCCTAGTTGAGGGCTTTGCTTTCTCATTTTGACATTTATATGCAAAACATCATTATCTGCTCATATGCTGTTATAAGCTCTATTACCTTTTTTTCCCTTAAATTACATTCAGTAATCATGAGCAGAGATAACAAGGCTAAAATTATAGGCACAAGTATAATATTTTATATAACTGGCAATTTCATTTGGATAAAGGTGGCAGATCTAATAATACATTAAGCAAACATTGACCAGTGGCAGTCTTTCTTTTGAATATAAATTTGCACCATAATCACACCCATCTGTCCAGTCAGGCTGTGGGAACACTGATTATGTCTTGCTTCAAGCTTTTTGAAACATGTTAAATGTAAACCTTTATCAGAATTAGAAAGCAACATATTCAATTTCTGTCTCAAAAAGAGAGAAAAATACTTGACACATCTAAAGTTGTGTAAAACCGTTATTTTTAACAAGTATAACCAGCTGTTCTCAACTAGTCAAGTATCACTCCAAATGGGCCAATAAACCTGCATTTCTTTTTGGTACAAACATTCCAAGTAGATCATCTATTGCCATTATTCCTTTCTTTTTTGCTAAGCCAGGTAGAAGTAAACTTTCAAGTATTATGGTAAACACTGCTTTTTTTTCAAATTCAGACCCAAATAAGTAGATGCAGCTGAAAAATAATATTTTCACAAGGGCAATCAGACCAAAGTTTATCACTGATATTTTTCCTGTGTAAAACAACAGAGGATTGTAACTTGTGGTGAACATGAAACTATACAGAAGATACACTTCTCACTGTAGCCATTCACTAGTCTTGAACATTGTCTTTAGTTTATAGAGAACAGACCTCAATGTTTGATGTGTCTTTCATATATATCCTTCATTAGTTTGACCAAACTTTTACCACCCAAGAAATATTCTTATTTTTCACTTGGTAAAAACAAGGATTTACTACACTTCTTATTCAGTATTTATGATGTTTCTTTTTCTGGTTAGTCCATTTTGTGTGTATCCTTGTTATTTCTTTCCAGTCATATTCCTGGCAATGTACTTGCCTTCAGTTCTGACACATAAAGCCTAATAAAATAAATTTTCCCATTCAGGTTTCAAAATCCACTGCCTCCAGGAGCAAGGTCTACCATTTCTTACAAAGTTGTGTGTGAAGACAGATCACAACTACACAACTTCACAGTCCTTAAATGGCAGCAACCAGTGAGAAGAAAGGACAGGATCAAATTCTTTTCCCAGTAACCCAAGAGGGTGGAAGAGAGGATGGAGCAGTGTCAGCTTTAGCCAGAGTTTGCTGTAGCAATGAACGTTCAATCATGTTTCCTCTAACTCTGCCTTTCATTTCTGACTCAGGTACTTTTCTGCAATTTTACTCTTTGGCAATGGGTTGGCATGCAGAAAATACTCTGTCAATCCCTTTTATTGCCAACTCTGATCAGACAAGTTGATCCTCATCACTCAGAGTTTTCTTTACATAAAGCAGAAAAAATACATATATATGTATAAGAAAAAAGGCCTTCTTAACTTTGTCTTTTTTAAAGTGCTAGTGCAATATTTAATATTTGGCTTTCTGTTAAAGAGAATTAATACAATCTACTGTAAAATGTATATTTAAGAGAAGGTTTAATGAAGTTGAAAGAATAGCTGCATTGGAAACTATAACTTGAAATGCAAGCAGTATATATAGAAAAGAGACGGCAACCGAAGTCCTTTCTTAAAATTGTTTCAGTCTTTTACAGCTGTTTCTGTTATATGTTTAAGAAACTTTCATAGAAGTTATAGTTCTGTTATGGATTTACTGATGTTGATAAGAATATTATGTTACACTCTCTTGAACTTCATAATTAATTTGCTACACTTCTTCCACTGGCAGTTTTTTTCTGTTCCTTATTATCTACAGAACTTCCCAGCAAATAATCCCATTTCAAAATAAATATTAAACACAGAAATTATGTATGTGTATAAAGTTATTTCTCATACATTTTAATATCAGAATTTACAATTAAAATCTCAAAGTAGCCATATTAATACAAACTCTGGGCTCATCCTACACCTTATTCTATCAGTCTATATAATTTTGGTAGCAGAAGGTCTCTTGATAGCAGTGCCACATTTAGCCTAGATATATGTCATACTTACATGCACTGTAAGAAAAAGAAGTTGTGGCTTACCAACATTTTAACTAAAGCATGTTGAATACAAGGTATTAAATTCACTCTTCACCAGTGGATGTAACTCATTCAGTAAAGTAAAACATGTAACTTTGAAAGGCAACCCTGACTATGACTTCCTTCTTTTCCAAGGAATGTGTTAAAACATGGGAGCCAGGATCAAAAACATACTCTAAACTTCCAGTTAGTTATACTTTTACCATCTTGCACTGTGATATTTTTTCCTTTAATCTTCTCATTTTTTTATTACCAGTTAGCATGATATCTGCTTTTAAGTGAAGAGACGGAAAGCTTACAGAAAACATATGTCAAACTCTGTGCAAAGGAAGGTTCCACTTTCTAACAAGATTTCACTTTTCTATAAAAAAAAAAATTGGAGTATACTCTCTCAAAACTATACTCTACCACAGCAAGGATTTTTCTTAATGGAACTTCTAGGCAGCTATACCAGAATCTTTCAGCTGCAGTTTTCTTCTTTAATTGAAACTCAAATAAAATGAAGTAAAATCACATTGAAGTTGCCACTTCTTTTCTGGTGTCTATGTCTGTGTAATAGTAATTTAAGCATACAACATGTCCTTTATTCTCAGGCAGTAATAGTCTAATGTGTCAATACTCTGAGCTGCCCACATTGTTCAATCAGCAAAAAGCCCTTCTTATCCTCATGAACTTGTGCTTGGGGTAACATTTCTCCTTTGATGATATAAACCCAGTTGAACAGTTTTTCCCCCCTCCTCCCTGTGTAGATGTAGAAAAAGAAACAAGGCCAGGCCAATATCAAACAACTCCTAAGCTCAGTGACAGCAGATCTGATTTTCAACAGGGTTAGGAATGTCTCATTGGCAGGGACTTGCAAAACAGTGGAAAACAGCTTAAGCCAGGATTTTTTACCTCTGCTCAGTTCTAGCTGTTGTTCTGGCTCACTCTTGCCATAGCAATAACCATTGTTCGGTTGGCTTTCTAGAACAAGTTAAGCTCTGGGATTTTTAAGCCTATAGGAGTTTGGGTTGGGGTTGCATGGGACAGACATTGCTACTGTCAATAGAATTTCATACAGTGTTAAATTAGGTGTAACAGAGGTCATCTATTATTCCCAGAATGCCAAAACCATATTGAGTTTTGAACAAGACAGAAAAATTATTAGTTCGAAAACATGTGCATTGCAGTATTTCATTTAATTATACCTACTTACATTCCTAAATACCTAGAATCCAAATAATCACTCAAACTAATTTAGAAAATGAGAAATTATTGTAGCTTGGAAGGACTGAACCAGATGGGGACTTATGAATAAAACTTCTGAGAGCATCAAACACAAATAACCATGTAAGCCCACCATGAGAAAATTACAAACATTCTGTGTATCTGTACTGTGACAGATATTTTATCAATCTTGTGTCCTAGTGTCTTTCAATACTACTGTTTAGATTTCAGTAAAAATACCTCTATTTTTGTTTTCCCAATCCTTGTGAATGCAGTCCAAAGAAAGATTCCTAAAGATTCCTGTTCTCCTTTTTTGCTTTATCAGCCAATAATTCAGTCTGTCAACTTCAAAAACGCACGGTTTCTACTTCTGCTATTTTATTCCTTACATACTTTGTAAATAATGTCTCAAACTTTCTCCAGCTTTATTCTTTGATTCCAGTTTTTACTGTTCTTACTGGGAACATGTTGTGTTTTCTCACTCAGGAAATGTCATCACAGTTCAAAGGTTGCTGTCCATTTTAGAGATTATCAGAAGATTGAGAAAACCTTCCTGCTCAGTACTGAGCACTCATCCATTACCCACCACAGCTTCTTTTGTAGATATGAATGTGATAATAATTACCAAGCACTGCCTTTTTGAAAAGCTTCTTTTCTGACTCCCTGTTTTATTTAGGCTTTCCTTGCCATAATTTTATTTATGATCATTCTGCTTCCACCCTCATCCACATTATTGTTGCAATACATGCTTGATCTTATCCAATATTTCATCCGAAGTTGTGGACTTTTAATGCTCACATTCCTGTTACTGTGTTCATTCTTCAAATCTTTCCAATATTTATTGTTTCTTCTAAATCATTTTAAATAAGAAGTTCTATCTTGAGCCATAATCAACTGAAAATCGTTACAAACACCTTAGAAAGTTTTATTTCAATTATTTACAATCTTTTCTTTTTTACACAAAGAATTTCTGCTTCTCTTATGCCAGTGTTTCAGATTCTTTGTTTGTTCCTGGAGATTACACTAGATACCCATTGATACTGTCATCATTGATTTGCTCTTACCTGCACCCTTGCTTCCCATAATAGTCTTCTCATTCACTTGAAGAGAGGCTTTCCACAGCAAAATTACTTCTGTGAGAAACAGTATCTGTGATATTCTTATTGTAGACAAACTTGCCTTTACAAGAATTCACATTTTGCTTTTGATTTTAGTTTTAAACTCAAAGAAAGCAGGTTTAGCTATTTATCTTTAATACTTATCATGGAGCACCAAGGGCTGGACACTCTGAACCAGCAAGGTCATCCAGATCTGGGGTGATGTGGGCAGGCTGGGCAGCATGGCCAGGGATATTGTTATGAGATTTACCTGGAAATCCATATGGCGTGTAACTCACAAATTAAATATTGTCTTTTTATACAACGACTGATGGTGTATTTCATAAAATCAATGAGCACAGAATTAGCCACTATGGTTCCTATCTGTATCTTAAACCAAGGATCCACATTCATGTAATTGTTACTGCTTTTACAATGAGTGTCAGCCTCCTGATGCTACACCTTGCAGAAGAACCTGTGTGATACAAACCCCAGCTTTCTGCATATGGATTTCACACACTTGAATACAAGCCTGTGGAAGTATCATGCACATGGTAACCATACACTAGCATTCTGCACAATTTTACAACCCACTTTATCTGGCTATCTATTTATTGTTTTTATGAAGAACCTCATGAATTTTCTCAACTTTTACAATTATTATTTTTTCAGAATTTGAATACATTGAAAAGTTCAGTTAATGCAACAACAAACCTCAAAAAGAAAGCATTGCTTGGTTGAAAGACATGAGCAGAGACTAGTAACAAAAAGGTTAATTTATACCTGAGACCAGAAGTGAATCAAACACATGGAACAAGTGTATAAATGTCATATATGTACATTGCAACAAGTCTGCAGCTGGTATAAACTTGTGTAGTTCCAAGAACCTCACTTAACTAAGCTGATTTACACCATTTGAGATGTTGGTTTATGTAATACCTGCTTCTCCACATCTCCTTATGCAAAAGAAAAGAGTAAAAAATCAGTCCGCTGTGCTAAACCACTCTTTATTGTAGTTTCACAATAATTCAGATTGGGATTTTAGCCCATTACCTGCTAGGAGGTCTTTTACTGCTCCCGTGTTGCAAATTGAGGATGAGGGGTGGAGAAGAGGAGTTTTGTTGTGCTGAAACCAAGTTAAAGAAGTTCATGCAATTATTCACATTAACCAACCAAAATGTATGCCCATGTGTTAAGAATTTACACAATATATATCCTTGATTTTTCTTAATCTTTTAAAATGTTATAATTTATTTAACATGTGGTTATTTAAACATTCAGTAACTCAAAAACTTGTGCTCTCTTTTAAGTTATATCTAATATATCTAATATGATAGAAACTATCATATTAGAATCTTAAGGATTCTATGAACTAAATCACTCCCAAGAGAGCTCCTCACCTTCCAAACACAAATGTTTTTTTTTTTTTTCAGAAGGTACTCTGTCCCCCGAGTCCATTTAACAATACTGAAGGATTTTAACCAGCATCATCAGGTTTTCAAACACAGAATATTACAAAACATGTAGAAACTCTTTCCAGTTGAAAGTTTCCTTTTCTAGAGAACATTATCTCTACAGTGTTCATGAATACATGGTTTACAGATTGATAGGAGTGGTTGGGCTCGATGATCCAGTGCATCTCTTCCAACCTGGTGATGTTATGATTTGATTCTAATGCTAGTGAGAAGTAGTTAGAACAGTTGTTAATTAGTCCCCAGTGCAGTGGGGAACATGTAAGGGAGGCAGTCTGTAAGCATCTCACCAGTTCATTCAAGCTGGGATGTTTGTGATTTTCTTACCAAATAATAACAGTGAACAAATATGAATGTACTTGACAGGATATATTCATGTAAACACAGGGCATGGATTAGTAGATATGTCCCCAGTATAGAGCTGCCCTAGAATATCACAGAGATTTTTCTGAGCATGTTATAACCCCTCAGTAGTGAGAAAGCCTTATTCAATATTTATGTTCTCTGTATGTGATCTGCATGCGTTTCTTTGTATTATTCTCCTTGTTAATAGTTGTGCTGATATTACTTGATTTTCATACATGTCCTGTCTAGGTTTATACCTCTAGGTTGCTTTCTATAAGTCATAAACCTATCAGGGAGACAAAAGCACTGAAAAAGATTTTCTGCTGGGCAAAAATAGTATTTAATATCTTTTCCAGGGAAAGAGTATGCTACCATACTCCAGTTACAGCTTTACGCTAAGAGACAGCAATGGGAGGTGAGATGTGTTCTTTGAACATCTGCACAACCTCAATACCAGTCCTTCAGATAGTACTTAACAGACCATTACTGCATGTTTTCCGTGAACTAGATATCTGTCTTACAATGGAGAACTTTAGATTTGTCTGCATTGAAAAAGATCCCCTCAACATTTCAGCTAGAAGCAATATTTTCCTCAAGGCATTGTCTGAAGTGGTTGGGTTAGTTACTCATGCTTTGGCTTTGATTTGTTAGTTAAAGGTCCCGTTTGAGATGTAAGCACACAAAAGCATGTATTTCCAGGGAGTGCTTTGATGAAATTAAACTCAAGCTTACTTGAATGACTATTTTAGATATAAATCACTCATTTGATTAAGGATCAAAAGGGGATAGCAGAAGCTGATGTTTCTATAGGTTTGTGCTGATCTTCTTTATTTATCTACATCTTTTCCTGAGAAACTTAAAATAAATCTAGTGCTTGTCCATGTATGGGTCTGTGGGTGTTTTTAGCAGCTCAAAAGTGAGAGAGATCTCCGTCAAGAGATCTTGTATCTGACAAGATGAAAAGCTTGCTCTCCCTTAAGGACAAGGCAAACACTTGCATACAGCTGTTAGATTTTAAGGTGCTTTAAACTGTATTCTCTCAACATACATATATCTTATAATTAATTTCTAAATTTTCAATTGTGTGTCTTTTTATATTAATACTTTAAAATGCAGATACGCTTATTGTAAACACTCTTTCTGTTGATAGATTTATGTGAGTTGTTCTCTTTTCCACAGGTGTTAAATTACAGCCTTTGCGAAAGGTGATCCAAATGATAGTGTTGTGGTATTGTCATGGCATTATGAATATTATTTTTGTGCCAGTGGTATCAGCACTAAAATCTACTTTTGTATTAATCTTTTTTCTCTGTATTACTTTGGCGATATCAAGGGGCAGGGCACTACTGATGTTTTCAAGGTCAAATAACAGTCCAATTCTAAATGATTCCAAAGTAAAAAGTGATTCATTTAAAGTCTCTATATTGAACAAGTGTTATCAGCCCATGCTGAAACAGTGTGTTGCTACTACTAAAATGGAGCAAATTTAGAAATCCACAGAACACCAAGCTGAATCTCTCTTACAAATACTACATCTTCTTTTTCATAATAAAAAGAAATTCCAACTTAAAATTCGAACCATGTTCGACCTCTAATGTTTCTTTACAAAGGTTATTCCAGAATGTGATGGGTCTAGAGATTACAAATATTTGATTTCCATTATTAGCCTTTATTCATTATATTTTACATGGTTCCATCATGACAAATTCTGTTTCTACCTGAAATTTCAACATTTCAGCATTTATCCCCATGATTATAGTGTTGGGTTTCTGATTTCCTAGCAAAACATCGTGAAAAAAACCCATGTATTTTCAAAATCCATCTTGAAAGCTTCTCCTGTTTCCTAGTCAGCCTAAGATCCTAACATTTCAATATTTTCAATTCAAGTTTTTTGTATCTTTGGAGCATGTATATACTGTTGCACACAGAATCCATAGTATAAGAAGCCTTCCTTTGCCTCTATTGTTGCATTGGTACTCCATGTTTAATGGAAAGTCAACAGCTGGGTCTTCCTACTGCACAATAGCCTTAAGAAGTTAAAATTTTATATTATATAATCTTGCAATTATATTCCATTTCTATTATAGAATCACTAGGTTGGAAAAGACCCATCAGATCATCAAGTCCAACCGTTCCTATCAAACACTAAACCATGATCCTCAGCACCATGTCCACCCGTGCCTTAAACACCTCCAGGGAAGGTGAATCAAACATCTCCATGGGTAGCCTGTTCCACGGCCCAACGACAATTTCTGTGAAAATTTTTTTCCTAATGTCTAGACTAAATCTCCCCTGACAGAGTTTGAGGCCATTCCCTCTTGTCCTGTCCCCTGACACTTGGGAGAAGAGATCAGCACTCTCCCCTCTACAACCTCCCTTCAGGTAGTTGCAGGGAGCAATGAGGTCTCCTCTCAGCCTCCTCTTCTCCAGGCTAAACAACCCCAGCTCTCTCAGCCACTCCTCATAGGGCCTATTCTCCAGCTCCTTCACCAGCTTTGTTACTCTTCTCTGGACTCGCTCCAGAGACTCAACATCCTTCTTGTGGTGAGGGGTCCAGAACTGAACACAGGATTCAAGGAGCGGTCTCACCAGTGCCAAGTACAGAGGGAGAATAACCTCCCTGGTACTGCTGGTCACACCATTTCTGATACAAACCAGGATGCCATTGGCCTTCTTGGCCACCTGGGCACACTGTTGGCTCATGTTCAGTTGGTTGTCAACCAATACCTCCAGGTCCTTCTCCTCCTGGCAGCTTTCTTGTCCTAGTCTGTAGCACTGCATAGGGTTGTTGTGCCCCAAGTGCAGGACCCGGCATTTGGCTGTGTTAAACCTCATGCCACTGGACTCAGCCCATTGGTCCAGCCTGTTCAGATCCCTACCCTCCAGTAGATCAACACTTCCATCCAGCTTAATGTCATCTGCAAACTTGCTAAGGTTGCACTCAATGCCTTCATCTAGGTCATTGATGAAGACATTGAAGAGGGCTGGACCCAGCACTGAGCCCTGGGGAACACCACTTGTAACTGACCTCCAGATCGAGTTAACTCCATTTACCACCACTCTCTGGGCCCAGACATCGAACCAGTTTTCCACCCAGCAGACAGTGTGCCTGTCCAAGCCAAAGGCTGACAGTTTCTGTAGCAGAATGCTGTGAGAAACTGTATCCAAGGCTTTACTGAAGTCCAGAACACCACATCCATGGTCTTCCCCTCATTCATCAGCTGAGTCACTTTGTCATAGAAGACGATCAGGTCAGTTTGGCAAGACCTGCCTTTGGTAAACCTGTGTTGACTGGGCCTGATCACCTGGTTCTCTTGCATGTGCTTCATGATAGCACTCAAGATCACCTGTTCCATGACTTTCCCTGGCACTGAGGTCAGACTGACAGGCCTGGAGTTCCCTGGATCCTCCCTGCGACCTTTCTTGTAGATGGGCACAACATCAGCCAGGCTCCAGTCCAGTGGAACTTCCCCAGTCTTCCAGGACTGTTGGAAGATATAATGAAAAACAGTCTAGTGACAGAGATAGACGAATGCTAAGTACCTAATGGCAACCTAGCTTCAGCAAATGGAAAGGGCGATAATTCTCAAAATGGTGATATTTATTTATTTATTTATATTAGCATAACAAACCTCGTCTAAATTAAACACGGCATGGAATAGATGACTTTTGCCCTTAAGAATCAGATTCTAACAAGAGAACTTAAATTTCTTAAGTAAGCAGGTGTAAGTAGAGCTCTACTACTTTGTTTGATGTAATGTTTTTCCTAAACTATGATCAGGTTTTCCATTATAGCAATTGATTGTACAAGGAATGGAAGTAATGATCTTGTGAAAAAGAAATAGTCAAACCTGCATTTTTGAACTTGTCACTTGAGCCTCATGAAATGTGAATTTTCTAATTCTTTGGATATTAATTATTTATTTTTTAATTATTAAGTTTCAATTTAATGTATATGTCATTTACCTATGAGTAGTAATAAAATGTTTATAGATTTTTTTCTACCTATTTGGAGCTGATGAAATTCCTCTCCATCTGAAATGAGATAATATCTCTACTAAGTTTCATACAAATCTTCTCTTCATGAGATAATTTTTCTGTTCTAGTAACTTTCATCAGAAAATGGAGAAAAGGATTTTTAAATGGTTTCATGCACAGTTTGGAGAAAATTAAGACACTAATTAGAAAGAAAAATGGATCATTGTGACATGAAAAAGAATAGTCATTTTATATGATGAATTTTTATTTGATTATCCAAGAAAAGTAATGAATTGGCATCATGGAAATAATCAGTGTTAATAGACTCTCATTTTTCATTATCAACAGGGGAAAACAATTTCTATCAGTGTATCAAAAGGACTTCATTTTATCATTGCTTATTGTAAGTATCAAAGAATGTCTCAGCTTTGAGGTTTTCTGAATTTCTGTAACACATTGAAAATTTTGAAGTGTAGCACAGAAGAAGAAGTATTCTGGGAGCTTATAATACACAAGAAACCAAATAACAAAACATAAATTGAAAGTGTACCTCTAAGAAAATTGTATAATGCATTATCAGAGAATGATTTCATAGACAGCTGTCAAAGTTTTCCATAAACAGAACAGTACACAGATAATTATCCCTAACCCCACATTTAAAAACAAACAAACAAAAAGATTTATTGTTCAAAGCAGGAAATGTGGAAAAATCAACAGTAATTGAACCAAAGACTTCCATTATTTCTGTTCAGTTATGGTGCTATAAAAGTATATGTTTATGGCAGAAATAGCAAGATGCGTATTTAGGCTTTTTCAAGCTTTCCAAATTAAGTTCTATCTATAAATGACTACAATGAAAAATATTGTTCAGCTTGTATTCAGACTGCCATTCTTGATAATATGTTGGATAAATTCAATGAAAAAACTGTGTGTGATTTCTATTATGTAGTGATTCTTCACTGCATATTTAAAATAAAATCTAATATGATTTTCAAAATACTATTTCCTATAGCGCATTCATGTATTCTTCTTTCCTTGGTGTTATAAAACATTAAGGGATAATGAATATCACTTGAAGTTTTCTAGGAACATTCTTTGGAATTTAAAAACTCTTCTTCCACAGTGCTTGTATTTCCTCTCTGTTCCCTTTCCATGGCCATGTATCATTCATGTTTCTCATGTTATTGTATACAGTAAATGGATTGTAATCAGATAGAGAATTACCTCAGAATCACAGAATTTGTTTAGGTTGGAAAATACTTCTAATATTATCAAGTCCAGCTGTAAACTTAACGGTGCCAAGATCACTGCTAAACTGTGTCGGCAAGTGCCACATCTACACACCTCTTAAATACCTGCAGTGATTGTGACTCAACCACTGCCCCAAGCAGTCTGTTCCAATGCGTGACTATCCCTTCCATGATGTAATATTTCCTAATAGTTTACACCTTCCTTAACACAACTTGAGGGCATTTCCTATTGTTTTATCATTTGTTTCTAGGGGAAAAGTGACCAACTTACAAGTAGTTATAGAGAGCAATAAAGTCTCTTAGCCTACTTTTCTCTAGACTAAAGAATCCCAGCTTCCTCAGTCTCTCCTTATACCATTGATTGTCCAGGCCCTCCACTGGCTTCAGTGTCCTTTATACATGCAAAAAATACTGCATATTGAACATGCATACTGCTTCAAAATTATTTTAAAGACAAAGTTCCAAAATTTTTTGATATACTAAAGTACATATGCAGTTTAGTTAAGCAGGCCAGGTTTCATTCAATATGTTTGCAGTTAAGACCTTGTACATCCTTTGTAAGTTTACAGTCTGACACAATGAGAATAAAAATTCATGTTTTCACTATCACATGTTCCAGCAAAGGCTGTCATTCACCAATAAAGCCAGTTGACAGACAAATGACACACCCTCTCGAAGAAACCACAAAAAAAATCACCTTTAAGCTTCTTTCATTCCCCTCTACTCTTCTCTTTGAAATACATTTTTTCCTGGAGAAATACAAAGACATAAAGAATATTTAATTTTTGGTAAAACTTTCTTGATTTTTTACATCTTTTTTATGTCATTGCCAGAAGAACCACATAGATGAACTCCAACATTCTTCACTAAAGTTCCAAGAAGTGCAAGAATTTAATTACTTAAATTACAATAATTCTGCATATATAAATTTGAGAGAAATTCTATATTAATTCAGTGAATGTTCTCTGTCTATAAACAGGAAACTATTTGAAGTGCAGCTGTAAAATTACTGAGGAATGACAATCTTGTTATGGGAAGATGCTCAAGGACTGTGAAAACCATGGCATAGATGTTCTAGGAAAATGCAATTATGATTATAGGCACTAGTCTGCAGTGATTATGAACTAATAAGTGGAAAGAATCTCAGACCATTTGCTCATGGTATGCAAACATTATGCTAGGCTATTCTGCCCACCAGGCTTGTGCAACAAAGGAAAAATAATTATGTATTGACTTACTAGCAAAATCAAGTAAAATGGTAAGTACGTGTTTCAGAGATAGCAGTAGATTAGATAATAATATGTTTTAAAATGCTCAGTGCATCATGATGATCCCCTTTGCCATACTCTAAGGTACAAAAGACTGTTTTAAAATGCTTGGTACACTTGTAATTGATCAATTTATTATCTGTCCAAGATTATCTTAGGGAAACTGTTAAAAATTGTTCTTCTCCTTTCCTTTTTTTTTTTTTTGAATTTTGAAGATATAAAATAGCTATTTCCTCACAGGATATGACTTTCTAAGAATATCACACTTTACACAACTCATGTGTATTCACTAGTGCTGGCAGACATTTCTTCCCACCTCAGCAGCAGGCATTGTCATTATTGTCGAGTGGTAGCTTGAAGGCTCCAATACAATGAGGTTTTTACATAGCTTTGCCTATGTCTTTGTACATTCATAGCTTCAGAGAAGATCTTCATTGACACTAGCACTTAAGGTGCTTTCACTATTGAAGAGCCTATCAGTAAGCTGAAACACATGCTTTACAAGCACCATACCATAACTTCCCTGAACAAAATATAGATTAAAATTTCACTTTGTTGCCCTTTCCATTGATGCTATATTATTTTGAGGCTTACTAAATTGAAGATATAAGGAAATGACATCCTTCATACATTGAACATTTACTTCACTGTAAAACATTAATATTAATATCCACTAAATTGCAGGTCAGTGCCTGCTGTTACTAAGGTGAGTGTTACAAACATAGATGAGAATCCAAAATTGTCTGTTGCAATGTAATATTTTATAGCAAAGTCATTTCAGAGAAGCAGGTATAATACTTCTGGAAGGTCTTTTGTGGTGCTGTCATCATGAGTTTTGTTTTTGACTTGCATTATTGTATATGTGCTATGCATATCTATAAAAGCATTTTTATTGTGCTTTATACAAGCCACTATAAAACTCTTTGAAGATTTTTTAGTGTTTTATGTCCCTTCAGACATAATTGGTTTCTTTATTAACTTGTTCTACAATGACTTTTAGTTACTTTCTTACATCCTTGCACGTTTATAGTTATGTCATATGAGGCCTACTTACCATTTTAGCTGTATTGCTGTAAATCTTTCTAGAAAATGCAGCTGCAGCTCTCAGGTTTTATAAATTCCTGAGCAGCAAAAAGGAAAAGTAAATAGCTATGTTACTAGTGTTGATCTTTTGAAAGCATCTTCTGATGCCAAAGTCTTTCCATAAGGAAGAACATTAAAGTTGTTTGCATTAAATACGAGTAACATACTTAATGATGTATAAACAAATTCACACGTGGATTTTTTTATTTTATGCAGTTTATGAACTATTGTACAGTATGTCAACATGTTACTAATTAGTCAAAAACTTAAATCTTGAACTGTATTAACTTTTTTACTTGGAGGATTTTGACTACTCATTCAAGGATGGACTGAAAGACCCTAAATTAAGTCATAATTAAGTCTATGACCTTTTTCAGACTGTTTCTGTTTGTTTGTTGGGGCAGGGGAGCAGGACGAAGTTATTTTGTTTTGTTATGTTTTTTCTCTTTCAACATCTCAAGCAGCCTGACTTTCATCAGAGTCCAGGGAAACACTTAGAGCTTTAAGGCTGACTTTCAGCATAGTCTGCCTTGTCATCTTTGATAGATCTATGTTCTTTCCAAATCTTTCATTTAAAAAACATATTCTTACATGTAATTTTTAAGTTGTAGCCCCATAATTCACTCAGCCTGCAATGACAACCTGCACATCATACTTGAAAAATTTCAGCTGCTTTCTTCTCCTGTTTCTGCAAATCATCATCTTTAAAATGTTTAGTTCAGTTATTAATGTTCTTTTTTGATGTCACAGTTACATAGAAGTTGTTTCTTTGTGTCCCTGTATTTATATATAGTTGTAACCTGGTCTTCTATTTATAAACCCATAATGCAATTCATGGGGTTTTTTCCTACTTTTGCAGAATTTTTGAGTTTTTGTAAGTGTAGTCTTATCAGTGCTGAGATGAAAGGCTGAAGCATAGAGAAGTTACAACTCAGGGCAGGATGTCATCAAGGTATGTGAATATCTGAAGTTAAGGTGCAAAATAAACAGAGCCAGACTCTCTCTCAAGGTGTCCAATGACAAGACAAGAAGAATTGGCATAAGCTGAAACAGCAGATTTCCCTTCCAGATATCCGGAAACATCTTTCCACTATAACTAAGCACTGGTATAGGCTGCCCTCTGATGGATTCTCCATTCCTTGAGATCTTCAAAAGCCATCTGGACGTGACCCTGAGCAATAGGCCCTAGGTGGCCCTGCTTAAGGAGAGGAGCTAGACCAGCTGATTTCCAGGGGTCCTTTTCAGCCTCAGTTACAGCATGATACATCCTGTGGCATTTTATTGGTATCAGCAATTACATATTTCACCTATGGGACATTGTCTCTACTCATGATCTATAAAACCCCATATACATAAACAAACATTCATTAAAATTTTAAATAGCCTGCCAGAGTATAAAAAATACTAAAGAACAGAAAATTTCTCACTTTGTAGGAAGTACTTAACAATAATTTAAAATTGTTACATCTAGACAATATTATTTATATTAACACCAGTTCTATTATCAAGTTTTTCTGCAAGGTACTTCTGTTGTTTGGGCTTTTTTAATTCTACTCAAGGAGAAGGAACTTTTTGAAAATATGAAAAAGTACTAGGATAATAGTGGATCTTTGGAAAACATGTAATCAAAATATTTATTATTTCCAAGAAGAAGGAGATTTGATTTTAATGACTTGATATTTTTCAGTAATGTCTGGTTTTGTTCTCTGCAAGATCTGTCTATTGCCATTTTAACATAAGTTTGTGTCACCTGCTACTTGAAATAGACAAATCAGTATCCCAGTCTGCACAAATGAATTGACTCATAAGGTTGAGATTACTACAAGAATGGAAGGCATAGTCTTTCAATTAGTTTTCATAGTCATTATATCTAGAAAAATAACCTATGCATTTCAATTGCCTGTAGAAATTTCGTATGTTGCAGTCAGTGTGAAAGATATAGAGATACGTGAGCGGCTGAACTATGATGTTTTGGTAGCCGCTATCAATTGCGAACTGCCAAATCAGAAGAAAATGTTCTGCAGGAGTGCTGCTAAACCATATGGGAGCCATGTGAAGGATGAACTAGAAGCATATGTAGCATGTATATATGTACAGATGTGAGAGGATGTGCAGTATGTGGCATCACCATGACTATTTTAACAAAAAAAAAAGGAAAAAAGAAGAAAAAAAAAGAGGAAGGATTGGGCAAGCCCCAATGTGATCACGCACCACCATGAGACTCAGACCCTTGGGATACCTTAGCTCAATGGTGGTGACTATTGTGATTCCATCTCATGTGCTTTCCTGATGTCCATTTCAATTCTATTCTATCTTATTTCTAGGTCCTTTATCTTTGTGTCTTTGACAATAAAGCAGGCTTTTGATGTGTGGCATCTACCTCGCTTGTGTCTTGAATCTTATCAGGGGAATCATATCAAAACCTTCCCAACGCTGGATTGGGACAAGGTACCAAAGTATAGTCACCTAATGAGCTCAGCAAAGAGGTACCCACAGACAACCACAGTAGCATTGTTCTATGCTTGCAATATTGTGGCTTGTTCAGGACTAGGGAAATTGTGGGACATGTACGAGACACTGCATCACGGGTTACAGCCCCCAATGCCAGAGAAACTGTCAAGTTTGTGGCAGCAGCATTTTCAACAGTGTTGTAGTTCCAATGAAATCCTGATAATTTAGGATCCATGCCAGAGCTTCATCCATGTCATGAGAGAAGTGTCATAATTTTGTTTGTGCAAATCTGGCATTTCCTGTGAGCTAATGCACTCTAGCCTTTACTCTGCCCCTTATGTCTGATATCTGCCTTCCCCCCACTGGAGTCAGAGATACAGCAACACCAAAGTCAACAGGTAGGAGCCATCAGAGCTCTTGTTCAGTATTAATATAAGATGAACCCATAGGTGTCTTAGCCCCAATAATGAAAGCTGAAATATTCAAGCTGACTGCAGAATTGTCAAGAAAAGGCTAAACAGAAGGTGAAAGACAGAAACAGATTAAAAATTTAGAGAAAAATGAAAGGCACTTGTATGAATACTTTCTATGAACCTACACTATTTGTTTGACTAGGAGAGCTTCCTGCTGAGTATTTCAAAGTAGTCCTGCACGAGATAGGGTGAAGACATTCAAGAAGATGCAATAATGCAGCTGTAACTGTTTAATGTGTTGTCCTTAACCCTAACCTGGTATAAATTTGAGTTAATGCATTACTACAACAGATTTTTAACAACAAAGTCTTCTGTATTTTAGTAGTCAGTCATGGAACAAGGAGCACAGGTCACATCTTCATGATTTTTGCTTCAACCAAAGATATGAAATAGTTGATTCTCTCATCTTTATCAACTAATTAAGCAAGTTTTTGTATGGTACACGTATCCTCTTTTGTATGTGCACCACAACTGGTTGAACATGAGCAATTAAAAAGTGACTTTTCAGCTGTATATAATGTGTGGGGTATTACCTTCTGCACAATATACTTCAGAAGGAAAGCACTTCCAAGAAGTAATGAAACCCAGGCTAATGTAACAGTTGTGGTGCATTAAAAGTGGGCATAGCTAATTGTGCATGTTCTATGGGAATCAGTCTTTTGATAAAATTCATTAAGAATGTACTTTAAAGAAACTGGTGATTACATTACCTTTTAGATAAATGTCTCCTTTATAACAACACTGTTAGTATTTTGATAATTGTGTTTAGTGAGTTCATTGCACATATTTATCAACAATAATTCAATGAAGTGATTTGAAAATATTTAGAAAGCTTTCAAGTTATTTAAGACTATTTAATAACTTGTAGCAGCTCATCAAATTCTCACTCCTCAGATCTCCTCTTTAAATACCATGGTCACATACCTAATAGAAGAGAGTGGTAGAGCTTACCCTTGAATGTATATAAAATCCTGCTTTGTTGTGGTTTGCAAAAGGTAAGAAATATAACAGTGATGACAGTAGCCACACTTACATGTGGATTTTAGGAATACAAGAGAATATATGGATGGTATGCATAGCGTGCAGTGGTAAGTCTTACCACTTTTAAGGGAGTTGCAGAAATAATATCAAAATACAATAACCTGATCCTATTCCAGAAGAAGGAAACATACTTTTAAAAGCCATCCTGTAAAAATTTCTAATTTTCTGAGTAATTTGCTACTGTTCAGTTTAAAATTCAGTACTAGAAGAGTAGTTAAACAAAAATATTTTTAAAATATTGCCTCATGTTTCTACCATATTAATTCGCCATCAGCATTCCTCTGACCAAAACATAGTTCAGGTATCAATTCCATTTTCTATGAGGAATTTTCAGAAAAAAAAAAAAAAGTAATATCAATAGGGTGATCAGACAAAAACACCATGAAAATGACCTATAGAATTATACATCGACTTTGTTCCAATTATAAAAAGTATCTGTAACTTGGAAAGAGAAATTAATGCTCTAGAAATTCAAGTATCAAAACCAATACAGAATTCTGAGATTTGTTGTTCCCTGAAAATGAAGAGTTTATATCATTAGAGCACTGTGAGTGTAGAGTAAATAAAGATTTATTTGTAGTGCTTTTGGGTACAAACCATTACTGACTGAGGTACTTGCACACAAATGTAAATCATTCCCAAAAGGGACCATGGACTTGTATAACATTGGAAGTGCCAACATGTAATGCATGCACAAGTACTTAATACGTCATTATATATATAATATATCACCTTGCTTCACTTTAAATTTTCTTGTATCTATTTTTATGCTTCTCAGGGCACTCATTACACACTAAATCAGCTGATAGCTCCTGCACATCTCCAAGACAAAACTAACAGCTCCATTGCCAAAGCTCTCCAGATATACTAAATAACCATTCTCTAGACCAGACATTTGTTAGTAACTATTTATTAAATTCAGTGGTAGGTGCTTTATTTTAAATCAGAAACAAAGAAAAATGTAATACAGATATAGCAGCTAAAGGACTCAGTCAGTTAGAAGTCTTGTACTCAGTACTCTTCCTTGCTTTAGGACACTCAATGCCACGTCTTTCACCAATAAGTGAAATACCAGCCTATAAAATAGGCCAAGTTGCAGCTTTCTTCTCTCAGTGTTCACCTTCTCTGTTGAAACTGCCCCACTGTATAGGAAAAACCAGAAGATTTACAGTGACATTATGCAAAGCACAGCTCTGATCTTCCTGGTTATTGAGGTCTTGAAAGTCATAATGAGGGTCTCAGCTTCTGCACAATCAATTATTTCTATACTTTAACCAGAGATTGCACTGACTAAGGAAAAAGTTTGGTAAGCATCATCATTCATCTGACCAGAGCATTTTTACTTGTCTTGAGAAGAAAATATGCTAGATGGATAGAGAATGATATATTGAACTGCAATTTCAAATGATACATGTTTGTACAAGCTCAGGTCCTAACCATCAAGTAAATTCATTTACTTGAAGTATTTCAAGTTATGTATAATGTAGCATTGACTATAAGTGTCAATATGAGTTACAATCAATTTGTGAAACTGAGTTTTGATTAATACTTTGAAAGGTAATTTTATTGTTGTTAAGCTGATGGGTAGAAAGAGTGTCTGTGAAGCACAGGAGACTGTCCTACCTTAGGATCTTATTCTGGGTTCTGCTGTTCTCAGTTTAGAGACGGCTGGAAACTATGGCTTAACTGTAGGTTTTTTGTCTTTTGGGAAATTTAGTTTCATAACTGGCCATTTTGTAACAGATGCTGCTTTCACTTAGTAGCTAAATTAAAAATTTCACTTTTACTAATGGAATGCAGTCTGGATGAAGACTGCATCAAGGGACTGCAGAACAGGCAGAATTTTTCAGTGAAACTGTCACATTTTTTGGAAGAGAGCTCTCTGAAGAATACCAAAATGCTTCCAATTTCTACGAATGTATTTCATTAAAACATAAAACCATATGAACTGGGAACAAGATAACAACTTAAAAATATCTTCCTCTGTCCATATCATATCCACAAAATTGCCCTTTTCATCAAGTTTTGCCTTATGTTCTACAAGTTGTAAGGTTTCCCTATCTAAACAAACTCTATGGAGGCTCTTCATGCTTCTCAGGAGCTGCCTCTTTCCCTTATGCCTAAAAAGCAGTCACTGATTTTTCTTCAGGAACCTCCTAGATCTCAGCCTCATTGTAGGATTTTGTCTGTTTTGCCATCTCTCTTGACTAAACAGATTATAAAACACTATGTTGAGTACAGTAAAAAGAGTTATATTTTTAAGGTAACAAAGATTTAAATGTTTGCATAGGAACTGATACACAAATGTGAAGGGGACTAGGGAGTAGAGAGTTTCAAATACTTGTTAGACATTCATTAGTAATTGAGGTCAAAAAGAAATCCTGAATCAAGCAGGGTGTTAGTCTTTCCCAACAGAGACGTTCTATTGTACTTCTGTTAAAAAAAAAGGTATTTTTTCAATATGCATAAAGTTAAGTGTATTCTTAGCCTGTACTTAGTGCTGGGAGACACCGAGTTAAGTGTCCTTTTATACATTCCAGAGAAGGAACCACACACTTCTTTTTATCACCCTAGCTTTATATTCCATGCCCATAGAATCTTTTAAAGTCTCTGAACCAGTCCAATTCAATACAACAGTTTTTGGGCTATTACGTACAATTGACTACATTATCCTGAAGTAGTGTCACTTTCCTGGGGATTTACAATAAACCAAGATAAACATCATGTAACGAAATCCACAGCTGTGTGCAGAAAAGATACTTTTCAAAACAAATCCTTTCTTGTTAATACGGTACTTTGTGCTTACTTATATTAACAGAGCTCTGGACATAGAAGTTATTATTTTACTTACTGAGATTTATATTATTCATTTTCAACTGTGTTAATACTTTCCTGAAATCCCAATCTGTCAAATTGATTATTCCCAGAAGATGCTCTTTGCTTTTAATAGTAAATGTCAGCAAGAAGGATATAATTGAAATACTCTTCCCAACCAAGTTCACACCACTAAAGTCTGTTTTATGTTACGCATCATTAGGCAGATTTCTTGTGAAATATTGGAGAGGAGGAGGAACAGGGGAAAGAAAGACTGGAGATTTATAGTACATAAGACAATGTTTATTCTTCATGTTCTACCAATAAACTTAAGTGTCTACTTGGAGCAGCAGAATTATTCTTGGAACAGAAAATATTGAAACTTATTTCCTGATGAATCTATGGCCTATCCGCAAGACTGTTAATTTTGCATGATAAATACTGACATGAACGAGTGTATGCTGTTTTCATAATGGCCACCAGCATTAGGGCCGTTATTTTCCTTAACTGAATAATAGTTTTATATTTGTTTTTATCACTGTTCATTTCAAAACAAAAGCAGGAACTCAGCATATTAAAATTGTAGAAATTGTATATATAGCATATCATTCAGGATTTTCCCCTCTCAATTCCTCATTCATACCAGACAAGTGAATATAAGTAGCATAGTCAAATTCATCAGAAGGTTTTTGCCTAATGAGTCTGCTCATACTTTGGTTTTGTTTAGAAAATTTTCTATATGATCATAATATATACATTAATCCTCCCTTTCAGATCTAGTTGAACTGTCAGTTCAGCAAAGCACCCAAATAATATGAGGTTAGAACTTAAGGATGTACTTAGATGATTTGTTAAATCAGGTTTCAAAGTCAAGTTTATGGAAAAGTCTACTAGTAAATTCAGGGAAAGTAGTTCCACCATATCCTTTTAAAAGCAGACTTAAAACAGAGTTTTACCACCACTCTTACACTTCACACAAACTTCTGAGATATTTTCTTCAAAATACACTCCATGATAAAATCATAGAATCATAGAATCACTAGGTTGGAAGTGACCCACTGGATAATCAAGTCCAACCATTCCTATCAAACACTAAACCATGTCCCTCAGCACCTTGTCCACCCATGCCTTAAACACCTCCTGGGAAGGTGAATCAACCACCTCCATGGGTAGCCTGTTCCAATGCCCAATGAAACTTTCTGTGAAAAACTTCCTCCTAATGTTTAACCTAAATCTCCCCTGGCAGAGCTTGAGGTCATTCCTTCCTGTCCTGTCCACTGACACTAGGGAGAAGAGGCCAGCTCCCTCCTCTCTGCAACTTCCCCTCAGGTAGTTATAGAGAGCAATGAGGTCTCCTCTCAGCCTCCTCTTCTCCAGGCTAAACAACCCCAGCTCTCTCAGCTGTTCCTCATAAGGCCTGTTCTCCAGCCCCTTCACCAGCTTTGTTGCCCTTCTCTGGACTTGCTCCAGAGTCTCAACATCCTTCTTGTGGTGAGGGGCCCAGAATTGAACACAGTATTCAAGGAGTGGTCTCACCAGTGCTGAATACAGGGGGAAAATAATCTCCGTGGACCTGCTGGTCACACCATTTCTGATACAAGCCAGGATGCCATTGGCCTTCTTGGCCACCTGGGCACACTGCTGGCTCATGTTCAGTTGGCTGTCAACCAACAACTCCAGGTCCTTTTGCTCCAGGCAGCTTTCTGGACAGACTTCTTGTAGTCTGTAGCTCTGCATAGGGTTGTTGTGTCCCAAGTGCAGGACCCGGCATTTGGCTGTGTTAAACCTCATCCCATTGGACTCAGCCCAGCAGTCCAGCCTGTTCAGATCCCTTTGCAGAGCCTCCCTACCCTCCAGCAGATCAACACTTCCACGCAGCTTAATGTCATCTGCAAACTTGCTGAGGTTGCACTTAATGCCTTCATCCAGGTCATTGATAAAGACATTGAACATCTCCAAGGTTCTACTGTATTCTGCAATAAGTCCTGTTTTCCTTTCTGTATCCAGCTTCTTTCCCTAGCTAACACTCATACACCAAGATATTGCTTTGGTGACACCAGGCACTATCTCTTATCTTGAGACACAAACTGTTAAGAAGGAACATTTTCACTTCTGAGTCTACAGATCACAGTCTGATAACATGTTCCACCTTGCTCTATGAAAAGAAAATATTTTGCTTGTTATATAGGAGACTGGTGTAATTAAAACAATATAAACAGACTGTGATGTACAAGAAAATAACCCATAATCAACTTAAAATAATACTTAGCAAGTAATGTAGGATACTGCCAGATTTGTTACCCATTGCTTGCATACAAGTTGGACCAATGGATTTGGATTACTATATATCATGGAAATATTATTTTTTCCTTCAAACTTAGAACATGGAAACAATTAAATAGAATAGAATATTCAGTACTGTTCCAAACAAAGAAAATATATCAGTTAATTAACTGTACTTTGTGTCCTGAATATGTTTGAAGAAAGACAGAGTGGGTACGTATACCCTCGAACCTCATTGTTCCTTCACAATTAGCCCAGAACTTTATATGTATAAATTATCACAGATTAAGTAATGTACTTTTTCAAAATGACAGCACTTCCTTTTCCTAATCATTTTGAAAGAATATTTAAGTTTTAATATCTTGTCACATTCCACAAACACAACTGATTTGGCTATATTTCCTAGTTTGGGAGGATTATTTATAAATCAAAAATGAAACATTTTGTTAATGGAAGTACACCAAATTGGAATTTTCAACAGTAAAGGGATACACATTAAAAATGCTTGCAATTTCCTTGACTGTTAACATTGGAGCCAGGAAAACGAGTAAGAGTGGAAGTGGAAGTCTGCCAGTCCAAATTCTAAGACACTTAAAAATCATTACTAGAGATGACAATAGTGGTGTTTTATTATTTTAAATATAGTTGTATTTGATTTTTTTATTTTATTCTGTTGGCACACAATGTCCGACACAAAAGTATGAAACCCCTATAGCTTGAGAATCAAGAATGAGAGGGGAGAGACAAAGACATGTTATAACCTGTCACAGTGAGACAAGGCTCAGCTCAGTCCCTTCACTTAGTGCAAGTGGATGCCTGTCAAATGGTGTCATTTTGAGTGAGGCAGATGATATACTTAACATATTTGAAAAAAAAAATCAGTCACAAATCTTTTAATTTTGAAAGATTCATTCCTTCTGGAATACACGTATAGTGTTCTGAGAAAAATTAATCAGCTGTTCTTCCCTGTGCTTGTATCTAAATATGATTCTGAAAGGAAAATGGAGAAGGAATGCATGATATGAAAATAAATATTTATTCTATAAATCAAGGAAACAGCTTAATGACTATATCAGACATACATTCTCAGAAACTAATTAATCTCTTCCAAAACACATGTTTTTAAAGTTTACATAGTAACATTGTCATTCTCAAGACCAAGGATGTAGAGAGAGAAACCTCAGATTATGATACAAATTAATCTGAAATATCCTGTCCCTAAAACTGTCTGGGGGAGCGTATCTCTTCTAATCTCATTGTAGATTAGATTTGACAATCCAAAAATACTCAGTGTGGGAGGTCTAAAGTTTTTCTCCACCAGAAAGGTTGCAGGAAAAATTTTTGATGCCGAGTTCTGAAATTATGACATTCCAAATATGTCTTTAGCCCAGCCTTGGCACTTGAAATTTGACAAGTCATTATGACATGTGTTTTATATACACACTGTATTATGTTGACTCTTCATACTGGTATTATATTACTTTTAGAAAAGTGAAAACCAAACTGTTTAATAATTCTTGGTCTGGCAACTGCTGCCAAACATTCTCTTATGCAGCAGCATCTCTTTATGACAGTATGATACTGCTGAATAAATGGAAACAACTACAGGAAGTGCCTAGTAATCTATAAACTCAAGGATAAGCTGCTGGTTTTGCATTTGTTAAACAATGATGGATTAATACCATCCACAGGTTATGTAACCAGCACATACATCTGAAGAACAGGGTATGATGCAGTTAACCATATGTATGGCTCACATATGGCATCAAGTGGAGTTACAGAGCTAAGTTTTTTAAAATATTATTAAAAACAAACTCTGCTAATTCCAAGGTGACAAATACAATATATGTTATTACTATTCTTAGAAGGAGGATTTAAGGGAAAGAAAGGGCTGGCAACCCTGGAGGAAAGAATATGTTAAGAGACAGCTGGGAAGCTATAGACTCATTTGATGGCACTTCAAGAAGTACTGAGCGTACTGATTATCCATGGGATATTAATGCAATTCTGTAAGCATGAATGGACATTTCAGAAGGGACTACCACCACTTTCATAGTAGGCAAATCTCTGACCTAATTAGTACAGACGCAGAAAATAAGCAATAAGGTCTATGTGAATAATTATCAAGGAAGAAAGGTTTAATTTGCTTAAGAAGTTACACCTTGTTGTTATACAGTAAGTAGCATCTGCCACTGGGCCAGAGAGAATACATTGCCTAGAAAAGTGAGATGTAAGGTAGTGCCTTACTTGTAGGAGATACTACAAGAGAAGTTTGTTTGGCCTTTGATTTGCTCTTCATTTAGCTCTTAAATTGTTATGTCACTATAGAGATTATCCTAAAGAAAAAAAGAATAATGACTAAAATACAAAGAAAAGTAGCAATATTAATTGTTATGTTCCTTTACTGCATTTGTAATTCAGGGTATAGCTTTATAGCTAACATCCACATTACATCTTTCTTTTAAGTGTATAGAGTTCTTCACTACAGAACTACTGTTGTCACTGATAAAAAAACATGCCTATCAAAAGGCAATGTCAAGGTGTTGGTCACCACTTAAATGAATAAATGTTGACTTCTGCAAGATTACAGAATGTCCGAGAGCATCCAGGGAAAGAATGTTAATTAGTAAACAATCACAAGACAAAAAAAAAAACAAAAAAAAAAAAACAAACCAAAAACTAAAGGAAGAGCATGAAAAGCCAGCACTTAGCATTTCTGAGGCACTGAGAACATAACTAGATGTAGCATGGGGTCGATATTTCAGAACACTGTGGTCCTCTTCCACAGTAGGTAGTTACATTATGCAAGCACTTCTGAAGTTCAATAAAAGTGGAAAGCCAGTGGGGAGTTACTGTTATAACATATAGAAAGGTAAAAAAGCCAATTTGAGGCAAATATGTTGTCTAAATTTACAACTAATTCCCCTTGTATCATCTGTGGAAGTGGACTATTATGTACTGACAAGTTCTGCATATGGATTTAGCAGAATGAAGCTGATATTTATCATTGGTTCTCATAAACAGCATATATGCTAAACTATTTTCTGTTACAGTTGTCAAGGTATCATAGAATATGTGGTGTGTATGGGTTACCTAAAATAATCAGTTCAGCTAATAGCCCAAGCATTCCTTAAGGAAATTCCTGCTGAAGAAAATTAGAACAATCTATTGTCCAGCATCAACTGAAAGCAAAAGTATTTGTGCTCACAGGACATTTAAACTCAATGCACAGGAAAACTTTAAATAGAATAAGAGGAGGAGAAAGGTGATTTCCTGTTTCATTTTGATAGTACAGCAAGGTGCTGCACTCTCTAGGAATTGCTTAAACTCGGTGGAGGAAAGATGATCCTCCAAAGAGTGCGTTGTGTCCAAGAAGCACATTTTACAGGTGCTCTTAAAGCCTTCTGAATTTCTTATCTGTTCTTCCCAGGTTCAGCCAGCTGCTGAACATATACTTCATTTCCAGCCCCTGAAGGCCTTGGCTGCTGCTGCCTTTAAGAAGCAGGCTGTTGTGCTGCCAGGATGTGGGAGAAGAGGCAGCATGTCTGCCTAATCAGAATTGCTGGGCTGTTGGTGCAGTTTGGGAAACTGGAAACAACCCTTCACGCAAACAGAGAAACTAGCAGCAACTACAACCCAAATGGCCATAGTTCAATCTTATGCTGTGAGGCAACGATAACGTCAATAGTTTGAACTCTGTTTTCTTGTTGCAGAAATGGACTATGTCTATCAGCACTAACGAGTAGGATGAGAATGTTACATAAGCCAGAGCTGGTCTGTAGGTCTCCCATTTCATTGCTTTTCTTTAAATGCAAATTTATATTAAAACCACCAAGTGCTACTTCATTGTGACAGAAAAAATAGGATCTATCCTAAATTATGCATTTTTTCTCTGTTGGTACAGACATATTTCTGCTTTAGCCATTATTAAAGGTATGACATATCCAAGGCTTCATCTCCTTTTTATCTTTTTCTTCTTGAGTTCTTCAGATCAATACTCCAGCAGTATGAGATGATGAAAGTTTAAGCTGGTCAATATGGTCCAGAATTATATAAGAACAGAAAATCCCTACCACTTCACATACTATTATCCAGTAATTAGAACCTTCACTGCTCCCAGTTCAGTAAGGGTAGATTATTTTTAGCTGACATTATACCACCTCCTTGTACCCATATCAAGCAACCTGGCTTGAGAACTTGCATATGGGCTTCCTGCATATGCATATTACTTACTTATTTTTACTATTTCCACAAAATTATGGTTACTTTTTTATCCCCGGCATAAAGAATATTGACTAGAAATAGTTTTAAAACATGAGCAAGACTTTTATATATATCCACCATTTCCCCAGTGCACATTATTTTATGTATGTATGAACCATGAATGCATGTGCATTAATTTATGTTTGCAATTTGCATTAAGCATAAAAAATGTAGTAGGGTTTTGGGGCTGGGTTTTTTTTTTCCCTCTAAAGAAAAAAGCATGGTCATAAATAGAATTCCTAGAAAGGCACTAAATACAATCTCATAAAACTAAATGCAAAAAGAATTATTCCCTCTGCCCCAGTTAGGCTATTTCATAAAAGAGACAAACAATATAAAAATACAAGCATGTTAGGCATTTTCCAGAACTATGTATTTTGTAAATAGTGAGAATTGTTGACCAGTCAAATTACTTATTTTATACCTCTTTTCAGAGGAAAGTGCCACTGAGAAAATTACTCAAGCTTATACTGGTATATGCACATGTGAACGTTCATGGGAACAAATGCCAGTCATTGATTATCTGGAACACTGTTAAAATTAACAATCAAACTTTAGAAATTCCATGACACTGTGAAGGCTACCAAATGAATGTTTTACTCATGCCCAAGTTAAGAAACAGATAATTTATACTCACAATAGTATTTTTTCCAGTTATGAAAACAAATAAAAAAAAAATAGCATAAGTAGTAACCAAGGTAAATATTTATAACTTGATTTCCCAGTAAGCAAATCTCATGTGATTACAAATCTGTATTTATACAATTCTAATAAATATTGTTGGCCGGTATCAGCAAGCTTTTATGGAAGAGAGTGTTGATCCACAAAATTCAAAAAATAACTGTGAAAGTAAGTAATTGAACTGAGGAGGGAGGTTACAGCTAAGGGAAAGTCCGTAACCTAAGAAAATGCATTGGGTGTGGGAAATATGCATGTCGGAGTCAGCACATTCTCATAATTGTCACAGTTTTAATAAATTTATCATTTACCAAGAAAAAGTACTCATTCATTCTGATTTCCATAGAAGGACTGGAATTTATTTTGGTTTTATTGTAATGATACAGATTAAAGTCCTCTTTAGATAAGCCCTTTCTCATCCCTGAAATTCTAACTTATTGCAGAAAAATTTCAGACATAAGCAGTACTCAAATAACTAAGTTTTGTTCAATGACAATAATATTAATGATCTGAATTTATGCCTACTTGACTGGATTCAAATTTATCTCTCTTTAGATATTTGTTGATCTACCTGTTATAAACTTGAGCCTAAATTTTTGCTTCTGAATGTGATACAATTGCCTTGATCATCTGTCTTGTACAGTGGGAAATCAGCTTGTTGCATCATATTCATCTTGATTTAGTATAGGAAGAAAGAAAACCTGACATTATTAGATTAACAGCAAGATGAGACTGACTGTGATCTAGTTTTTTTCTGATTGAAAATAGTTTAATACAGAAGGGACAAGGGAGACTAGTTCAATCTTTAATGAAAAATAATGTCCTCCTTCAATATAAACAACTTCCCTCTGAGTCTTAATGCTTAACTCAACCACTGCATTTCAGAGAGGAGAAAACAGTCTACTCCTACAAGATTTCAGATAAAACTGTTCACTATGGGACAAAATCTAGAGGGCAAAAAGGATATCAAGAATTACAGCATAAGGTAGTGCTCTCAGTATTAAGATGACAAGTGTAGTAAACACAGAAAAGATAACAGCTTTTCATCTGTGGTCTATGTTTTGCTATCATTTTCTCTGTATAATGGAAGAAGGACAGCATGAGTCTCTTGATAATGTTTATTGATTATTCGTGCCCTTCCAAATATCAGTTCCTTGTACTATTTAGTAGGGAAGAAGAGAGCGCAAGAAGGTATACTGAACAGCTTAATAGCCATGAAATATTGTAATAGAAAGTCAGTAGCTAAACCATTAGTAAAACATCTAAAAATTGTTACTACTTGAATATGGTATGTGGTGTATATTTTTTGTTGCATTGCTGTAATAAAGCAGACTCATGTGTGCACTGTGAAAAAAATATAAATGTAATAATTATCTGTATTTGCTATATTTTTTGACTCCATAACCTCTCAGGGTTTCCATAGTATACACGGGAAGTTGTCACAGTCATCATCCAGTGACTTATATAGCATTACAAAGAATGAAATAATTAAATACGTATGAAAGTGTAATTTTAAAATGCAGAAGAACTATTGGACCATCCAGCAAGGCTTCATCACGTTTCAGATCATAATTAGACATATATATATACATATGTAAATCTTGTCTTTTCTTCTGCCTATTGAGTAGAATGCACAGCTTGCACGTTGGGGTTTCGTTAATAAAAAACTTTGCAATAATTGTCTCACTACCCATGTGCATTTGCAAAAGCATCAGCATTTTTCCACTGTATGGTAATTTTCACTATGGCTAGTGTTACGCTGATTCTGGACCACTTTTTGAAGCTTAATCACACATTAAAGTCATCCTTCAGATAGTCCTGTCTTTGCAGCAGCATACGATTTGAACATGGCTATTCTGAGAAATTTGCTAAGAAAACAGATGTTCCATTGCTAGTGGAATATTCTGTGAATTAGTGTCTTGGTCCTCAAGTTGCTGTCAATCAGAAGAGAGCATTGATTGCTTCAAATCACCTTATTAACTCATTTCCACGTTACTAATGATGACTACTATTATTTATTTTTACAGCTCCCAATCGAATGCGAGATTTCGGAGTTCATATTATTGTAATTAACTAGCTAGCATATGGATTTGCAAACTTTTTTAATACTGTAGACCACAGTCTGAAGAAAGACTGCTTTCTAGACCACTTCTTCCGCCATTCATGATGTTAATATATTGTACTAATAGTCCCTGTGCTCATTACAAAAATTGCTTACAAAGAGAAAATAAGAAGTAATTAATGGATGTTTTCTGCCTTTTTAAAATGCAGCTCTCTTTGATCTAACTAAAGCAATAAAAAAATAGAGCACGTAGATACTTTTTCAATACCACAACATAAAAGCCATTAGCCTATTAAATATGTTGCATCATTTTGCCTACTGTGAGAAAGGTTGGATTTCACATTAGTTTTTTCACTAAACCCCTACTGTAAACTTGTGTTGGTAAGAAAAAGATTTGCAAAACTATCAAAACCAGCATTGGGACCTTGTGCTAATTGTATTTTTCAAGCCAATAAAAGCTGGCAGACTTAAGATCAAATGGAGCATAACAATTTAAGTTATTTGTTTGCTTTGTCTTACATTCTTTACTTTTTCACTAATGTCCAAGATACTTATCTCTTAACATTTTCAGAACACGTGATTTATAAGAATATTTGAGATGTTTCAGATTAATCATTCGTATAATTAGGTATTGGCACTTACAGTTTTCACAGAACATGCTCAGAAGAAAAACAATACCACAACAACAAGTATTAGCACTACTTCTGTCCACAAAAAATCTGAATTTTTCATGACATCAGAAAAGTTCATGAGCAAGCTGATGTGCTCACATTGTCAAAGTGTTTGCCATCAAAGCCAGATTGTAATTGATATATTGAAATTTATCACATCCTTAAAATCTTTGCAAGCCTCTTGACCCTCCTGCATGTAAGTAAAAATCTTAACTTCTTGTATCTTTAACTGGATGAAGACAAACCAACCTAAGAAGATGTCAAAATGATAGTGTTTATCAGAAATTTGGAGCACTACTTTCTGATAGCTCCCTCAAAACAAAGGCAAAACATAGTATTAAAATGAAAAGAAAAAAAGCAATTGTTTGCATTAATTTTGCTATTTTTTACTTTCACTAAAATATTGTAAGCATCATTATCATGCAGTTTTCTGTTAAAGCCTTGGGAAAATAACATTGTACAGAATTTATTCACTATTAGCATAACTTTATTTAAAATTTATGTCCACACACATGTTGCCTGTATGCAATTTACTTGAAAAATTTTTTCTCAGTAGTAGAAGGGCAAGTGGAAGATCAAGAAAAAGCAGAAGGAAAGTCAAGGGAAAAAATGCAGCTTGTATGGTTAGTTCTGACAAAGTAAAACTAATATGTAGCTAAATCAAGACTGAAAAACTGAACAGTGCCAACAGATCACTTGTGTCACTTGTGATATAACAGTGTTACATTTTTCTGTGCACTTCTGTTTTTTTTATTGCCACTGAGCAATGAATTTCTGTTTTTAAGCTGACAATCCGTTTCACAAAACTCTTCAACTACTACAAGAGGGACAGGTGCTCAACTTTTTTACAAAGGCTTGTAGTGATAGGACGAGGGAATGGCTTTAAATTGGAAGGCGGGAAGATTTAGATTAGACATTAGGAAGAAATTCTTCACATTGAGGCTGGTGAGGCACCGGGACAGATTGCCTGGGGAAGCAGTGGATGCCTCCTCCCTGGAAGTGTTTAGGGCCAGATTGCATGGAGCTTTGAGCAACCTGGTCTAGTGTAAGTATCCCTTCCCATGGCAGGAGAGTTGGAACAAGATGATCTTTAATGCCCCTCCGAACCCAAACGATTCTCTGATTCTGTGATTAATTCTGTGATTCTATTATGGAACAGAAGGGCCCAGGTACTGTTACAACATATGTACATAGTTACAGGTAAAGAGTAGTTAGCATCAATTATGCCCTTCATACCAGTTTTGAAGTGGTGGAAAGAGTGACTTCGCAATCCTGTCCTTTTTGGAGTTTTATACTTGGACTTAATCTGTGTAGCCTCAAGCAGGTCACCATTTGGTAGGGCACAAATTTTAGAGGACAGTGATAGAAAATTATGGAGAATCCTTTTACTCCTGGTTAAATGTATCCTGAATTATGGGCAATAGAAAACTAATAAGGGAAGTTTTTACAGAAATCCTGAAGACAGTTGGATACGTGATGTGCTTTTGCACCTGGTAGTAGCTCAAAATGACTGAAAGCTTCAAGGGTCTGCCCTGTTGCTAAAAACAGCACAAAGAACACAGATGACAAGTGTATGAGAACAAAACATGGAAATAAAGTGAACATGAAGTGATTCTGGGATGTCATAACATCTCCAGCATGAACACATCATTTTTGTGAGACCAGTCCTTTCTTTGTGCATTTACCAACAGCCTGATAACTTTCATGGTAACTGGAAAACATAAGTACATCATTGAAAAGGATCCATAATCAGAATTAAAATTTACATCTTAATTGACAATCAAGTAGTTTTAGATTCTGAGATTAAACTGAACAAATGCTTTGGTTGGTTGATTGTATTTTGTTTTTAGAGGAGAGGGAGCTTTTGTTGATTTTGTTTGGTTAGGTGGGTATTTTTTAATTTGAACTACATTGTGTATAGTTAAAAGAGAAGCACCTTACTTCAGAAATGTGATTTTAAGTCTTTCCTAAAATTAAATTGATAAAGGCAGGAAATAGAGTGCAAACCTATTGAACTTAGCAAACTATTACTATACCTAATTGGTGCTTATCTAGTAAACAAAGTATTGCTTACTGTTTTGAAAAGAACATTTCTTTATCTCCTAAGAAATCTAGCCTGCCCAAACAGTGTTAATCTTATTCCCCAGTTCATGAAAATTGAACAAGTTTTGTGAACCTTTTTGCATTACATAATAAAACATGACAATGTGATATGAGTGATATAACCGTAAATGACTCTATATACCCACTGAAATACCTTTTTCAGAGCTATAATATTCTCAGCAATTAGCAGTTGAGTATATTGCCATTAGAATATTGCAGTACTGCTGTAAAGGCAATGAGAAGAACACTGACCTCAGAGCTGAGGAGCAGCTAACAGGATCTGCTATACTGGAAGCAAGATATAGCTTTCAACAGACTGCCTGTGATTTTTGCCTCAGACAGAAAAAGATCAGCATATTAGCTGACTGTTATTGACAGATACTTATTTAGGTTCAGGATAATAGCTTTGAAAGTAGAAACACAAAGTTATTTTGGATGATTGTTTATAACCTTGACAGATAAATTGAAAATGCTCTTAGCTTGCATTTGTTGGCATTTTTATGAAGTCATTTTGTTGTTTTCCTTTATGGTAACTTAAATGTTGTTACCCATTATTCAGTAAGATCTTATTTTGAAGAGCATAAAACCTAAACCACATTTAAAAGCAAGCTTGCAAAGCTAAAGAAATGTTCTGGGTAACTAAAACTTAACTCTTGCAAATTTTACTGCTGATTTATTTGTTAATTATACTACAAAACAGTTACTTGTCATATCTTGCAGACAACACAGGCTTGGTGGTGCAATTGACATGCCTAAGGGACTGGATGCCATTCAGAGGATCCTTGGTAGTCTCAATTGGCCAAACCCCTTTCCAATTGGCCAAACCCCTTTCCATCATCTTCCAGCAGTCCTGGAAGACTGGGGAGGTACCTCTAGACTGGAGACTGGCTGATGTAGTTCCCATTTACAAGAAGGGTAACAGGGAGGATCCAGGGAACTACAGGCCAGTCAGTCTGACCTCAGTGCCAGGGAAAGTCGTGGAACAGGTGATCTTGAGTGCTATCATGAAGCACTTACAAGAGAACCGGGTGATCAGGCCCAGTGAACATGGGTTTACCAGAGGCAGGTCCTGCCAAACCAACCTGATCACCTTCTATGACAAAGTCACTCGGCTGCTGGATGAGGGAAAGGCTGTGGATGTGGTCTTTCTGGATTTCAGTTTCTCACAGCATTCTGCTACGGAAACTGTCAGCCTCTGGCCTGGATAAGCACACACTCTCCTGGGTAGAAAACTGGTTGGATGGCCGGGCCCAGAGAGTGGTGGTAAATGGTGTTAAGTCCAGCTGGAGGCCAGTTACAAGTGGTGTTCCCCAGGGCTCAGTGCTAGGTCCAGTCCTGTTCAATGTCTTCATCAATGACCTGGATGAGGGCATTGAGGGTACCCTTAGCAAGTTTGCAGATGACACAAAGCTGTGTGCAAGTGTCGATCTGCTGGAGGGTAGGGAGGCTCTGCAAAGGGACTTAAACAGGTTGGACCACTGGGCAGTGTCCAACGGCATGAGGTTTAACACGGTCAAATGCTGGGTCCTGCACTTGGGGTACAACAACCCTATGCAGAGCTACAGACTGGGAGAAGTCTGGCTGGAAAACTACCAGGAGGAGAGGGACCTGGGGGTGTTGGTTGACAGCCGACTGAACATGAGCCAGCAGTGTGCCCAGGTGGCCAAGAAGGCCAATGGCATCCTGGCTTGTATCAGAAACGGTGTGACCAGCAGGTCCAATGGAGGTGATTCTCCCTCTGTATTCAGCACTGGTGAGGCCGCTCCTTGAATATTGTGTCCAGTTCTGGGCCCCTTACCACAAGAAGGATGTTGAGGCTCTGGAGAAAGTCCAGAGAAGAGCAACAAGGCTGGTGAAGAAGTTGGAGAACAGACCTGGGGTTGTTTAGGCAGGAGAAGAGGAGGCTGAGAGGAGACCTCATTACTCTCTACAACTACCTGAAAGGAGGTTGTAGAGAGGAGGGAGCTGGCCTCTTCTCCCAAGTGACAGGGGACAGGACGAGAGGGAATGGCCTCAAGCTCCTCCAGGGTAGATTTAGGCTGGAGATTAGGAGGAGGTTTTTCACACAGAGGGTCATTGGGCCTTGGAATAGGCTACCCAGGGAGGTGGTTGATTCACCTTCCCTGGAGGTGTTTAAGGCACTGGTGGATGAGGTCTTGAGGGACTTGGTTTAGTGTTGGATAGGAATGGTTGGACTAGAAGATCCGATGGGTCCCTTCCAACCTGGTTGTTCTGTTCTGTGATTCTGTGTGAAGGTGTGGGCCTGTTTGAACTTCATAATGTTCAACACCACCAAGTCCAAGGCCCTGCATTTGGTCTGGGGCAATCCCAGATATCAATACAGGCTTAATGGATGGACTTGGGATATCACTGAATGAGAAAGCTGGACATGAACCGGCAATGTGTGCTTGCAGACCAGAAGGCCGACTGTATCCTGGGCTGCATCACCAGCAGCATGGCCAGCTGGTGAAGAGTGGTGATTCTGTTTCTCTAGTCTGTTCTACTGAGAACCCACCTAGAATATTGCATCCAGACCTGGAACCCTCAGCACAAGAAAGATATGAACCTGTTGCAGTGCATGCAGAGGAGGGTCACAAAAATCGTGAAAGTGATGGAGAATTTCTCCTATGAGAAGGCTGAGAGAGCCAGGTTTTTCAGCCTGGAGAAGTCTCTCTCTCTAGAGAGTCTTTCTTGTTGCCTTTAAGTATGTAAAGGTGTCCTGTAAGGAAGATGGAAACAAGATTTTTGCCATGACCTGTTTCAAGAGGACATGGGATAATGTTTTTAAATGAAAAACATTACCATTAACTCCACCTTCCCTGGAGGTGTTTAAGGCAGGGATAGACAAGGTCCTGAGGGACATGGTTTAGTGTTTGATAGGAACGATTGGACTCAATGCTCCGATGGGTCTCTTCCAACCTGGTGATTCTATGATTCTATGATTCTATGAAAAGAAGATAGATTTATACTAGATATAGGAAGAAATTTTTTGCAGTGAGGGTGCAGAAAACATCAAAATAGGTATCCCAGAGAGGCTGTACATGCATCACCCCTGGAAATATTCAGGGTCAGAATAGTTGAGGCTCTGAGTAGCCTGATCTAGGTGGAGGTGTTCCTGCTTATTGCAGGAGGATTAGACTATATTAACTTTAATGGTCCCTTTCAACCTAACGTACTCTATGATTCTATGACATCCTTTCAGAAAGAAAGATTATTGAGAAATATGAAGAGAAACTTTGAAATTACACAGAATGCAGCTTAATAAAATTGTATCAATTTTTATATGGTTAGATCTTAAAAAGTAAGAAAACTAAGTTTTATCTTAATGCAACCTTCTTTGCCAGAGGGTATAGGCACAGTTCTGCTGAGGTCAACCCAAACAGCAGAGAGCTTGTTAGTGGAGGGCCATCATTACTGCACTTCTCTCCAGTTTCTTCCAGTGTTCTTCTTGTTGAAAATTTGTACCCTAGTACAGTTGTTTGGATAAGGAGAAGGATGAAAATTGTGTGAGATAAAAACATTGAAGGACAGAGAATGGGATCTAAATTCTAAGTCCTAAAGGAAGATTTGAATATAAATATTTGCTGGAAGCTAAAACAATATTCAAAAGAGTTTGAGAGATCAATATCTTCTCAACAACACTGTTTGACTGACATTGAAAAGTGTATTTTGAAACAAAGGGAAAAAATGGAGCTTAAATAAAAAACCCATTGAAGCCCAGTAATTTCATTAAGTTTTAGATCCGTTACTTCGTTCGTATATTTAGTAATACATGATGTGTAAAAAGCTCCATGATGTGGAAACTTTTTGTTAAACCTTTGAATTCTAGAGAGTATAAAAGACTCCCAAACATCCTTGAATGTTACTACTGGTTAGTTAACCACCACCAAAAGGTTTCTTATTTACAACATAAATTTCTCCAGTTTTAATTATTAGCCATTGCATTTTATGCTTCTGACTGCAGGAGTAAAAGAAACCTACTATCAGAAATCTTCTCCATGGTTAGGTACTCTGAAATCATGATCAAGCCATGTGATTTTCCCTCAAAAACCAGAATAAATTAAACTCTTAGAGTTGCTTACTATGAAACCGAACTTTCCTTCTGTATTATAGGGTTTTACTTGGTCTACCTACAGTTCTATCTACATCACCTTCATTCTTAGACTTATAGTCATGTTACGCTGTGTGTTGTTTCAGTTTCACCATAGTCATGTACAATCAATTGCAGATAAATCAGAGAAAGGCAGGGAAACAGTGAAGGGATGTAGGGTAATAGGGGTGGTATATGATATGACATCATACAGGATGAAGTCCAATATCCGACTTTCAATTTGCAAAATTATTCTTCCCCTCTTGCAGTTGATGTTTACCTATTTAAATGTTTTTTTCTAGCTTATGGTATCCTCAGTTACCATCTACCTTTCCCAGATTATACTGACTTACTTTTCAAGCCAGACCTTTCCACACCAGATCCCTCTTGAGTACCTGCTTTTCAAAATATTATCTCCTGTATTATTAGTGCAATGTCCAATTTTTAGTCCTAGATATAAACACCTGTTCAACCCAAAACACTGTGTATAATTTACATATATTTGTCTCTATGTATTTCATAAAGATTGGAATAATTTACGTTTTTTATTAAAAGAAGGTATTTGTTTCAATGCATCTAATAGGTAAAAAAACCAAACCAAAACACAAAGAGAAATTTCAATAGAACTAGGCCATTCCTTTTGGAATCACCTCTAAATAATAATTCCCCATATGCTTTTACTTCTGGAGCTCTCCCAGCAAATTTATTCATTAAGCATTTTTTAACCTATTACATAAGAAAATAGGAAGCTAGGGAAGCTACATAAAAAACTTTCCTCCTAACTGAAATTATTAATTCTTGACTCAACCATTCATGTTTAACTTAACTTCACTTGATATATGAAGATAGTAGATGTAAGATGTGTAAACTTCAGCCAGGAATTTATGGCTTTACTATATAATATTAAGGTTGATGTATAAGAATGGCACAATGTCATCACAATAAATTTAGCTGAAATCTATGGAAATGAAAGAGCTTAAAAATATCTTGAAAACTGGGACTTCTCACAGAAAATGCATCTACAAGGTGATGCTGCAGGGATTGGTCATCAGAAAGAAAAAGTATAAAGAAAATGGTAAATGATGGAAAGACCTTGATAAAAAGAAGAACAATCTACATGATTTAGTAAACTAGTTCATAACACCTTAACGCAACAATGTCTAGTAGACAATAAGCTACCTTTGTAAGATAATGGTCCCACTGAATCATGATATTGAACATGATCAAGTCAACAGTGGAAAACCATATCCAAAAAGATTTACATTATCTTTGGAACATAATTATGAGACAAAGGAAAAAGGTAATTGTGCAGCATGATATATATAGTAAATACATGCTACCAATATAATGACCTACATACTCACTAGAATTGGAAAAATATTCCAGGAGCAGATACATTAAAGAAGACAGATGAAAAATGGAAGAGAATCTAAAGAAGAGTCATAAGAATGATTAACAGTCTGGGAAATAAAGCTTGCCAACAGAACCACCTAGTTCACTTCATATAGTTTAAGAAGCAAGTACAAAACATGTCCAAGCACAAAAATAGGTTTCTCTACAAATAATGTTAATTCAATAGAAGATCTTAGGATAAACAAAAAAAAAAATAATAACATCCTCCAACAGAGGAAAGTTGAAGCTGGACAAATATGCAGCTGTCAGAGGTACACAGTTTTAAGATTAAGACTTTGATTACAGTATTTTTCAGAAAAGAATCATTCATAAGTATGAGTGAAACACTTGATAGGAAGTCCAGGACTGATGTAGGAAGCATAGCATTTCAAAAGCATCCTGAAATCTGTAAAAGTGCAGGCTCAATATGACTAATAAATAGTAAAATATTTACATGCAGCATTTTGAGCAACATATGGTTTTCAGCAAGAAAAATCATATCTTAGATACATATAAGTTTAAAAGGAAAACACTTCTAGAAAATTTGCAAAACAAACTCATCAGAGTCCATGTAGCAAGCCTCTCTGTGTTGTGGATTATACTTGTTCATCTTTAGCTCGATGAGAGGGCTGAGGTAGTCAATAATGATTTTGCCTCAGTCTTCACTGACAAATGTTCTCCTCATCCCTCCTGCATTAATGGACAACAAGGGGACCAGGGGAGTATAGACCCTCCCACTGTAGGGGAAGACCAGGTTCATGACCAGCTGAGGAAACTGAACACAAATAAGTATATAGGACCTGATGAGACAGATCCAAGTACTCTGAGGTAATTGGGTGATATGGTTGCCAAGCCACTCTCTAAGATACTGAAAAGTCATGGAGTTCAGGAGTAGTCCCCGGTGACTGGAAGAACGATAACATTGTGCACATTTTTTAAAAGGGTAGAAAAGATGACCCTGGGAACTACCAACCTGTCAGCCTCACCTCTGGAAAGATCACAGAACAAATCCTCTTAGTGGCTATGCTAAAGCACATGGAATGCAGGGAAGTGATTTGAGGCAGCCAGCATGGCTTCATCAGAGGCAAGTCCTGCCTGATCAAATGAGTAGCTTTCTATGATGGGTTAAGCATGGAAAAGGACACAGGAAAACCAACAGATGTGATCTATCTGGATTTCTGTAAAGCCTCTGACACAGTCCCCTACAACATTCTTCTCTCTAAATTGGAGAGATATGTATTTGATGGATGGACTGCTTGGTTGATATGAAATTGGTTGGATGGTGGTATTCAGAGACTAGTGGCCAACAACTTGACAGCTAGATGGGGATTCATGACAAATGGTGTCCCTCAGGGGTCCCTGCTGGGTCTAGTGATGTTTACTAACTTCATCAGTGATACAAACAGTTAGATTGAAAGCACTTTCCTCAAGTTTGCAGATGACACTAAGCTGAATGGTGCAGTTGTTACATTAGAAGGCCAGGATATTTTCCAGTGGGACCTGGACAGGCTGGGGAAGTGGACCTGTGTGAAACTCATCAGTTTCAATAAGGTCAAGTACAAGGTCCTACACCTGAGTCAGGGGAATCCACAGTCTCAACAAAGGGTAGGGGATGACATGAGTGAGAACAGGCCTGCAGAGAAGGACTTCTAGGTGCTTGTTGATGAGAGGCTAGACATGAGCCAGCAATGTGAGCTTGCAGCCCAGAAGGCCAACCGTGTCTTGAACTGCATCAAAAGAAGCATGGCCAGCAGGTCAAGGGTGGTGTTTGTGCCCCTCTGCTCCACTCTTGTGAGAGCCAGTCCGGAGTATTGTATCCAGCTCTGAAATCTCCAGTGTAGGAAGGATATGGATCTGTTGGAACAGGATGACAAAGATGATCAGAGTACCTCTGCTACGAGGACATGTCCAGAGAAGATCAACGAATCTGGAGAAGGGGTTGGAGAACAAGTCTTAAGAGAAACAGCTGAGGGAAGAGGGGTTGTTTAGCCTAGAGAAGAGAAGGCTGAGTGGAGATCTTTTTACTCTCTGTAACTACCTGAAAGGAGGTTATAGAGAGGAGGGAGCTGGCCTCCTCTCCCAAGTGACGGGGGGCAGGACAAGAGGGAACAGCCTCAGGCTGCACCAGGGGAGGTTCATGCTTAACATCAGAAAAAAAATTTCACAGAAAGGTCATTATAGCAGCCTTCCAGTTCTTGAAGAGGGCCTACAAGAACACTGGGGAGGGACTATTTCACAAGGGCATGTAGTGATAGGACAGGGGGAATGGTTTTAAATTGGAAGAGGGGAAGATTTTGATTAGGTAATAGGAAGAAATTCTTCACAAAGAAGTTGGTGAGGCACTGGAACAAGTTGTCCAGGGAAGTTGTGGATATACACTCCCTGGATGTGTTCAAGGCCAGATTGAATGGATCTTGAGTTGCCTGGTATAGGCACAGGTGTCTCTGCCCATGTCAGGGACTTGGAACTAGATGATCATTAAGGTTCCTTCCAACATAAACCATTCTACGTTTCTATGATTCTATAACTCTATCGTTCTATGATTACTGCAGCTGAAAATAAAATACTAAAAGGAAGAAGCTGTAGACAGGGGTTGGTCTTCTGCCTTATATACCTAGAAATACACGAAAAAATTGATTCCCATTCCCTAGAACAAATTACCAAAGACCTTAGCAGGTTTTTTTTCTTCTATAGCTCTTGAATGAGTACAAATTTTTATAGTAGAAACCTTGCTGCTTTATCAGTACTACTGGTCATAAATTCAGGAACAATTTGTTCTTTTGAAGGTCAGACTGGATGAATGAAGGACTTACATCACTTTTTAACATATCTCGTATTCTAAACATTACACTCTACCTTTTAACTATGATACCATCTGTTACAAGTAGTCAGAATGAAACTGCCATAATCATAATAATGAAAATATCTACTATTGAATGGTATTTTAAATAATACCAATGTAAACAATTGTGTTTAGTTCAAAACAGATAACACTCAATATCTCCTTTCTCCGCAGACATGGACATTTGGACATGGTCAGATTTTGAAAGGACTGGAATTTTGTTTCAACAGTTCTATCCAAGTGAAATTGATTTTTTATTAAAATTCTTTGAATAGGAACAAACTGCCTACTGTTCTTTTTGAGAAGAGCAATAGCACCAATAACCATTCCATAAATACCAATATAGCTGTATTCTATACAAATATTTGGGAAATAACCCAGACATTTTATTGAATATTTACTAAATAAAAACAGCACACAAAATATATCTGACGTGTGGTAACTCAATTATCTCTTCATTTTCACCCACTGTGGGAAAGACATTACACTTTGATCTGAATCATTAAGATAAACTGGAACAATACAAGTGTGAAGTATTTCCAATTAAAGCTATTCCAGTACATTTTAGCAGTGACTAAATGCATTGACTAGCCCTACATTTATACTTAAACATCTTTTCAAATATAACTGGTTTGCTTAACCTAAAGTTGTTGTCAAGTAAATAATTAAATAGCGAAATTACATACTATGAAGCCAATTAGTCGGCAACAACAGATCCAGAGTTTAGGGTTCTTCTTCATGTACTTTGGAGTCACTTTTTTAATTCTGTTGTAATAACCAGGTATTGTTTAAGAGTGCAGAACTATACATTATGAGTTTTTACGATAATTATGGGGGGGGGGTATTTCATAGGCAAAAGTAGGTATTTTACAATACTCAGATAATATGTGTTTTGTATGATGTCATGGCTGTGTATCAATTAATCGTGATCTGAAGCAGAATCTTGCTAACAACACGAAAGTACAAAATTTGCTATGTCAATGACAAGTCACATGATGATCCTGGCAAAGCAAACAGAAAAGTGTTTCCCAGGACTCAGGCACTAGAGCTGAACAGGAACAAAGTGGTACAGACCATTAGGGAAAGATTACAAAACCACTTTTAAATTGCCCACATTCTTCAAATGTCAGCATGTCTTTCCAGCAGCATTCTGAATCCCATTTACTGCTATTTTGTAAATTTAATTGAGTAACATTTGCTGAAGACAGAAGTCCATGAATACTACTACTTTTTCATTTTTAAAATTTCAATTAATATGGAAGAAGCTCTTTGTATTCGAGGACCTCTGTAGCTGACTATCTATCTGTCATGTAAATTATTCAGTAGATACCAGTACAATTTATCAATTCATTTATTTATGGAAATACTTCTTTGGTATTCAGCCAACCCTCCACTTCTTGCTTGTTTGTAAAGTCTAAATTGGAAAGAGTTCAATACCTAGGAAACAAACTGCAGCCTTATTTTACACCGCGTTTTATTCAGATTTTCTCATGACAGTCCCTATGGACTCAAATCTCAACACAAGCATAAGAAGTTTTCTGTGTTAGTACAGCAGAAGTCATCTCTTTTTTGGAAGTGTATCATTCCAAAACAATGAAAATCCTCCAGAATATTTCTTTTGTAAGTGTTATTAAACATAGTACCAAAAAAGTTATATAAAAAACTTAATTATCATCTGTAGATATTCTGTGCCAAATTTGAGTATGAAATTTAATCATTAAAGAGCAAAAGAACAGAGCAATTTTAGCCCTGTATTCAATGTTAGTTCCCTGTGTAACCACAGAATTTACAAACACATGTTAATAAAGTAGCTCCAATAAGAGCTCTGGGAAGTAAGCAATTTAATTTGTGTATTTCCCCAGTGTACAAGGGGTTAATTAAAGTACTTAAAAACACTTTTATGATACCATTCATCTGAGTTCTCATCATTTGCTGATTTTGCAATTAGTTTTATCAACATGGGCTTTGATTGTATGAATGGAAGAGTTATTGCCACATAAGGCAAAGATTGCTGCAACAGAGATTTTTATTCCAGTGCAGCTTTCAAGTTTAACTGTATTTTCACAGTACCTGAATTCTTAAAAGCTCTGGACCTTGTGAAAAGTAGAATGTCAAAGCAATGAAAGGAAAACTGATGACAACTTGTTTTCTGCATTATTAAAAAACATTATTGATTAGCTAGTTCAGCGACAGTGCAGTTTTTGAAAAAGCTTTGCAAGAACGCTATAATAGCTGGAGGGAGACTGGTCCATTTTTCTGTTAAATTTTCTTTTCTGATCTTTTGCAAGTTCTGACTTTATCGTAATTGTACAGAAGTGTTTCTTTCCAGGATTGTTTTTCGATCAGTTCAAGTTAGGCATACCAGTGCATAAACTACAGGCAGAAGTGAAAATATATATTGCATGAGACAAAAAAAATGAAAGAAATTACAAATCTATAATCAAATACTTATTATTTAAGAAGAATGTTGTTAACCACATATGAATTAAAACAAAGTGCATAGTTTGAACAATGTATTTCTGAGAATTACATGCTTATTCTCTGAGTTTTAAATTACAAAGAAGTTTTGTTGGATAAAGGCAAGCACAAGAGGGAGAGAAAACAAAACAAAACAAAATACACCCAAATTACTACCATTAAAAAAAGGCAAAACAAAACAGAAAGCATATAACACCAGGTCTGTTATTTTCCACTGCATTGTTAGACAAAATCAGACAAATCTATATGAAATAGGACACTTATTTAGCTGCAAAATATAATTAATTCCATTTCCCCATTATTCTACCAGTCACGTGGGAACAAAAAACCAGGATCCCAAAAGCAGTGAATGCCCTTGCTGTCATATCTCTGATACTGCACAAAACATATACAGTAAAGCCAGTAAATGCTGCTGGTAAATATAATATGTAAAAGGAGAATAGGTTTACAGATTACTTTCATCTACATCTAGATTGCCGAATTTTGCAAAACTGTGCCATTTCATACCAAAACTTACCCAACAAAGTCTTTATTTTAGAGTCTCTATCCCACTAGGCATATTCCAAACAGAAAACAGAAAATTATGACAGCTTTTCACATTTACAAAACATTGATTCCCATTCTTCCCAACATGGCCAAAGCCCAAGACCTACAGTTATTTATGATGTGGATCTTCTTTGCTTTTCAGAAATTCTGTTGGCAACCTAGCAGAAATTAGGTAAGAAAATCCCCAATAAAGTTGCTCTGGAAAACAGGAACAGAAGGTAATGGGGAAAGTTTGCAAATGGAGGCAGGAGATAACAGGACAATGACTACCAGTCTCTTTAACCTCTGCATGAAAGGAAAGCTGTAGAGAGCTTTCAGAAGAGTGCAGAACGTTAAAGTAAGTATAGAAAACCTGAAAGTGAAAACATGATAAAATTACTGAGAGAAGATACATAAAATTATGCTGATAAATTTATATTAAAAAATCAGTGATTAAGACTGTTGGGTTATAAGGTGACAGCTGTAGTGCAATAATTCAGACAGCTTTCATCACCTGTATTTACAACAGACACATACTTTGATTTGAATACAAAGCTACATTGTAATTATTCAGTAGAAAATAACTGCAATTCTGTGAGAATACAATCCAGTAACTCAGCTCAGGAGCAGCATAATCTTCATGCAGTCATCAAGACCTAGGCTAATTTACAGTGAAAAAGTTCTGGAATGCAATTTAGTGATATCTATTGAGCAATGAGAGAACATAAAGGGTTAAATGAAAGACAGTTCTGTTTCTCACAAATCAATCATTGAGAATGTGAGAAGTCAGTCAATACTTGCTACTATGAGTTAAGTAGAAATTTGATCCTCAAATGAGTTATTAATGTCTCTTCAAATCGACTTTTAAGACTTCCTGATACTAATTTTAAGACAACGGCTAATAATAATAAGTTTGAGGGTCCTGTAGGGTGGGAAAGCAGTAATAATTAAATGATCTTAAGGAAAAAATTGAAAAAAATCATGAAATCATGGTTTGAGTCGAAGGTACCTTAAAAATCATCTAATTCCAACTTCCATGCCAAAGGCAGGGACACCTCCCACTAGAAGAGACTGCTCCAGACCCCATCCAACCTGGTCTTGAACATTTCCAGGGAGTGGTTATCCAAAATTTCCCTGAGCAACATCTTCTAGTGCTTCACTATCCTCTCTATGAAGAATTTCTATTACTACTCTAAATCTTCCCCTCTCCAGTTTATAGCCATTTTCCCTAGTCCTATCACTATATGCCTTTATAGAAAGTCCCTCTCCAGCTTTCTTGCACTCTGCCTTCAGGTCCTGGAAGTTCGCAATATGGTCTCCTCAGAGCTTTCTCTTCCCCCAGCTGAACAACAACTACCTCAACTCTTTCAACCTGTCCTGCTATGGGAGATGTTCCAGCCCTCTGATAATCTTTCCAACAGTTCTATATCCTTCTTTTGTTGAAGACTGCACAACTGGACACAATACTCCAGGTGGGGTCTCACAAGAGAGGAGTAGCGGGGCACAAACACCACCCTTGACCTGCTTGGTAACCATATCTGCCAATTCCTTCAGGACTCTGGGATGTGTCTTATCAGATCCAATAGGCTTATATGTGTTCAATTTCCTCATGTGGTCATGAATCTGATCTTCCCCTAAAGTGGAAGGATTTTTACACTCCAGTCTCCATCTTGTTCTCCAGAAGTGGGGAGGAGAGTGGTTCTTAGTGAAGACTGAAGCAAAAATATTGTTGTGGACCTCAGCCCTCTCATCAGCTATCCCCCCCCCCCGCTTTCACATCTAGTTTAAAGCCCTATCAATGAGCCCTGCAACTCCTGGGTAATGACCCTCTTGCCACTTTGAGAAGGTTGGATCCCATCTGATAGTTGTAAAAATGGTGCCATGTGCACCATTCAGTTGTCAAAAACCACAAAGTGATTACAGTAACAGCTACAACAGAGCCATGTATTAATAGACTGGGTCCATCTGATCCTTATGTCACTGACCATAACTGGAAAGAGGGAGGAAAAAAAATCACGTGGGCCTCAGATTCTCTCCCTTGGCCATCCCAAGGCTCTAAAAATCTCTTTTGATCCCCCTTGGACTATGTACTGCAACTTCATCACCTCCCTCATAGAGCAGTAGTAACAGGTAGTATTCTGAAGGTCTTACCAGACTGGGGAGGTTCCCTAGTGATAGTCCTTACCCAAGCTCCTGGACAGCAACAGACTTCCCCATAAATAGGGTCTGCTCGACATATTGGACCCTCTGTTCCTCTCAGCAGGGAGTCTCCTAGAGCTATGACTGGCCTCCACAGATTGGTGGTCTTAGTCTAGACTATTTTTTAACCAGGTTATATCCTCAGGCATTCCTTCAGTTAACCCCCTTTATTTTTATACTTTTAATAATTTACATCCTCATTCTATATTAAGATATGGTATAACATTCAAAAACCCTCTTATTTTCATTAATTCCTGTAGGGATTTCCTAATTATACAACAACTTCAAATCATAAACCTTCACCAGCTTAATCAGAAATAAGTAGATTTTTTTGTATGTCATGGTTTGTTTTGTGTGGATCAAAACTTACAGTAGTTTTAGGTCCATAACTGAGTAAAAGAATTTCACTTCCTCATCTTCTAATCAAATTTCTTTTGTTTGCAGAATACTACTGCTTTCCAAAGTTGCTCTAAAGCAACAGCTGCAAGCTTCAGGTTGAGGTACTTGCAAGATTCTGTTTTAAGGCTCATGGTTTAGGGATTGGTGGGAACAGTTAGACTTGATGATCTGGTGGGTCTCTTCCAACCTGGTGATTCTATGATTCTATGAAGACTCTTAGGAATGGACCTATTTTGAGAGCAGAATCGCACTTAGGAATATGGAAATAGGACATGTATACCAGTAACAATGAGGTTACTGAAAGGAAAATTCACAATGGAATTGAATAAATATTTCTGTCTCAAGACATTGTAGTTCAGATTGCAGACCACTGTAATATCTTGAATATTTTAGTAGTTTCCACATTTATCAGCTCCCCAGAAGATTAAGTTTACTATCTCATTGCATGAAGCCCTTCTCTATACAACAAACATACAAAACCTAATGATGTCTGTCTTTCTTGCATTTCCCTTTTTAACCTGTAATGTCAGTCTGACTGTATAAATAATTTTTGTGGTGTTACATGATTAAAAAAAGAAGAGAGAAACTAAAATAAAAGCAAGAATAAAACATATAAAACATTCTGGTTTCCTTTGCCCTAATTCTGAAATACAATAATTTAAACAGGACACCATCTGACTTTCTGCTCATGTGGAATCAGGTTCTAACACCAAACACTGAAATGACATAAAAAAAAAAAAAAAAAAAAAAAAAAAAAAAAATACCAAGAAAGTACAGGACAAGAGGGAATGGCCTCAAGCTCTGCCAGGTGAGATTTAGGCTGGAGATTAGGAGGGAGTTCTTCACACAGAGAGTCATTGGGCATTGGAATAGGCTGCCCAGGGAGGTGGTTGATTCACCTTCCCTGGAGGTGTTTAAGGCACAGGTGGATGAGGTCTTGAGGGACTTGGTTTAGTGTTTGATAGGAATGGTTGGACTAGAAGATTGGATGGGTCCCTTCCAACCTGGTTGTTCTATGATTCTATGATTCATAGTTCCTCAAATAAATTCAAGTTCCTCTTTTTGCATTAAAAATACTTTAACCAAAGGCAGATGGGAAAAGTAAGAGGAATACTAAATATGTTGTGTTGATAGTTTGAAAACTTTGCTTTATTCCAGATGTTATATATCATTTCAGAGCTTGCCATTGTACACTAGATTAGTTCCTGGTAAGAAATTATATAACAAGGAGGCATGTTGATGTAAGAGAAATTCATTGGGATTGCAATGCCTGTAAAAGAGATAATTTCTTAGAGGTAAAAGTTATTAGGCCTTGACATCTCTGTCTCAGTCTTGGTAAGCATGTTCACTGTCTTTTCTTCATTTTACAAGCCCAGGAAAATCTTCTCTAATTTCTGACTTTGAAGCAGGAGTTGCTTCTAAGTACTAATGGATTTTTTCCACTGAAGATATCCAAATGAAATATTGAAGCTTTTCTCTGAGGCCTAAAATAATTCTTGTTTTTCAGTCCAAGATGTTTTCATGATTACTTCATTCAGTATTCTATGTAAAAAGAAAAAATAAATATGACATTGCACATTTTTCATTAAAATGAGTTCAGTGTGCTCAGCTGGGATTCATCTTAATCTGTTTTCTATGTGTAACAGGACTCCCTCACAGATGTGTGGATTTGTTCATCATTAGGCAATAGTGAGTAAGGTAATTGGTACAGTAGCTTAATCTGTTTTCTTTTGATACAGTACTGGACGATCTGTTTTTGAACTGATTGTCTTGTAGCAGTAGCAACATAACTATAAGAACACACATAAATATAAAAATAAAAATAAATATAAATTTCAGAACTGAGTTTAATAGTGACCATTAACAGTATCACTGCAACTAGTGAGTAAAAGATTTCCAAAATTAAGGACAAAAGCTAAGACAGGTAGAGTTTCTTGGCAGCTGGTAGTATTGTCCAAATAGCTACATCGTTTAAAGTAGATTTTATAATTTATTTACTTGCTCATCAACATTTTCAAATCAAAGTTATTTTTCACTTTTTGGGTAGAGAAACAAAGAGCTTGAGATGAACCCTTCCAAAGGTAAATAAGGGTCTGCTAACAGACTAATTTGCTTCAGACCAGGTCTTATTTACCCAGACAAGCGGAGGCAAGACAGCTGAGACACTTCTATTTCTCTCACTGCAAGTTACAACATGCTTTCTTATTTTTTTTAATACATTCTTCTTTTACATTTATATAGAATGTAACTAATGCAGCCTGCCCATTAAACCTCTTTTCTCCACAGTCCTTCCTTAAGGAGACTTCTCCAAGCGTGTAAGCCACCATTCAGTCCATCTTCTTCAGTAGCTTTACCATAAAATGCAGTTTGTGAAACCCCCAGAACTCATTCATTAATTACCTGAATAGATACAGAAACAATTTGCTGTCATTCTTCTTACTTCCACCCTCTGACTTTTTCAAGGTATTAGTGCAGAACACCTTAAGAATAAAGATGAGACAGGCTTAGAACTATCTACAGGATCTGTCAGTCCTGCCTGGCTGCAAGATGTATCTAAGCCCACAGCAACCCAGTTTCTTCATTGTGCCCAGCTTCAGGGAGAGGCAATAGGCTCAAAAAATACCACAGCAGTCCTGCAACAACCTCTACCTTATGTCTACGACCTTAGATTCAGGTTCTCGTGCTGCAACACTGTTGGGAAACATGATAAAATGGGCTCTTCAGGCACCCTGGTAGGGTAGAGCTGAGAGAATCACAAAGGTGGTGATGACTCTTGTGTTATGTTAATGAAGTAACTTGAAGTTGGGGGGCAAGGATTTGCAACAAAGTTATGTGGGTTGGGCGGTTGCCAAGGAAGACTTATTACCAGGGCAGAAGTGACCAATCAATGCTTACCTCATGTTTGGCCTGCTTGGTCTATATAATTAGTGAATTAACCCATAATAAAGAACATCATCTGAAATCATATTGATTTGTCGTGAGGTTCATCTTGCTCCCACCACAATACAACTCTGTTTGTGAAGCTAGCTTTACGTTGTTATATCTCTCACTGTTCCAGAAAACATAACCACTGCACTGGTTACACTGCAGATTTTGATACAAGATGCTAGATTTGCAGAGCTCATTAAACTTTGTGTCTTAAGGCTTATTTCACACCTGGAGACATTTTAATTCTCTTCATTTTGAGAATACATAGAGCAAAGACTGGAAACAATGTTAAGCAATACAGTTTACCGTTCTTTTGGGTATCCTTCCTTCATTGTTCCTAGGTTCACTACTACAGTGCAACTTACCAACAGATAGCAACCAGCCTTCAATACTTGTTACTCTAGGACCTTTGTGTCATCTGTGAGTTTAAAAGGCAAAATTGTGCCTGTATGTACTCAATATCATTGCATTAAAAAAAATTAATATTTAAGGAACTTCAGTAGAAATAGCACATGTCACTAACCTTACTAGAAACAGCTCCTTTTTAAAAATAGGTCAGTGAACTACCTTTTACGTGATGTATATCTTCTTTGTTCCATACAATTTTGATCAAAATATTGGACTATTTCAATACTAGAAGTCAATAGTAATTTCATTACAAGCGTTTCACAACTGAAAATCTAATTTAAATTCGATACAACTTTCTTCCCAATACATAAGTTTTTTAAAACATATTAGGTTTTCTTCCATAACTAAACAATTCCATATCCTTGCATTCTCCTGTTATCTTCTTACACTTCTTGATTCTACATGCTTTTGGCCCTTTGTGAAATTTCACCATCTGTTCTCTTAGTCTTGATGTTCTTTGAAGTAATTTCCTTCCTTCAGAAACCTTCCATAACATACTTCTGGTTCACTCACTCTGACTTCAAAAGAAAGTCTTCGCAGTAGACAGAACTGACAGCAATTATAATAATAAATACATAAATAAACAAATAAATAGATAAATAGTGTTTAAACTTCCTTTGGGAAAAAAAATAGCCTCTGCTACTAATTTTTCCTCCAAAGTTTTTAAAACTATTCAGCTAAAACCAATTCTATATCTTAAAATATTAAAATGTCCAAATCTGAAGAGCAACCTTGGTTTGCATTTTGTTTTAGTTAGACTGTTGACATTTCTTGAGTCACACCAGGTAAGTCAATATATGACATAAAATATTTCCTTCGTTCTTTTTCTAAAAGATGAATTTGTGCTTCCTGTAGTGTCAGTAATGTTTAATGAATTATCAAACCTGCTTTGCATAAGATATTGCTAAGACATATATTTCAGAAAAACAAATAAATTCAATGCAGCTCACAGCATACAAGGGATTTCTTGGCTTATGCTGCTTTCTAGTTGGACATATTTTATTTGCTATATTATGCAAGAAATTCCTATTGTCAAAGAGAGTTCAAAGCAAAATAAGAAGAGGTTATGCACTGAAATACTGGAAACCAAAATTTTCTCATAGGATTATTAGACTAAATTAACAGCTGTACACGTCATATAGAAATAAAGAGAAAATTTAATTTTAGAAACAAAATCTTCTGGGAAGCAGGTAATTTATTCTGTGACATCAGGAAGATCTTTATAGAACATGACTGTTCCTTTTATTTCCAGTTGGAAAAGGAGAGGAATTCTGTCTAAAGGAAAGCCATGATATTTGAAATATTGAACTAAATATAAAATAGTCTCTTATTATACCAGAAGTTTCTATTTAACCCTGTACTTGTTCTGTGTGGGAACATCTTGAAATTCAGTCAATAAATTCAACAAATTCTTCTATGTAATAAGTATAAACACTTCCAAATCTTTTTTTTTCTCCCTAGGTTACAAGGTATTTCATATGAAGCACTGCAAATAGTCTTTAAAAAATATAGAATATATTCAATCATACATGAAAATCTGTACATCTGGCTTACAGATGCACTAAATAAGGTCCAAAAAATTGTCAGTTTTATTATTTCAGAAACAACTCATAAGAGGTCATGATTTAAAAAGCTGACAGGTGCAACAGAAGCTACCTGCAGATAAATGACATTTTAAACTTGCAAACATACTCTTTGGTTGTTTCTGATTACTGACAAGATGTGCTAACTAAATGTTGGTTAGCTTCCTATGCAAGTAATTCATTTAGAAAACAGTTTACTAAGAATATACTTTGAAACAATATCTATAGTGCCATATCTGTAACTTACTCATATCAGGGAAACCCATTGTATTACAGGCAAACACAGCTTAAAATGGGAAAAAGTCATTATGCATAAAAAGTAAAGACAGAAATGAATAGTTTCAGATAATGAATAGTAATTTAACAGTAACAGATTATTTCTGATAATCAAATAGGAGATGATACTTCAATTACTAGTAACTGAAATACAACAGAGCAAATTAAAGTCTTATTTTTACCAACACTCATGTTGCTATAGTAAGCTGGCGGATGAGTTAAGGGAATTGTCCTTCAGATTCAGAAACTTACCAGAGTTCTGGGGAGCCATATAATCAGAAAACTTTGAAATATGCATCTCAGTCACCCAGTAAAGATCAATTTAGTCCTGGAAGGGCCTCACTGATGTCATATAAGATCTGTGAGTGGATCTAGATGGGAATCATCAAGCATTCACTTCCTGTCTCTAAGTATTTCAGTATTTCACTGGAGGCTCCAAAAGAAAGTTAGCTATTGCACAGGAAAAAATAAATTAAAAAAAAAAATCCTAAAAACAATTTTAGAGAACTACTGTAAAATGAGGACAAACTTCAGAAGTACCTGCTTAAAATGAGTTAAGTTGACTTTTGTATGTGTTTAGTGGAGTTCTGAAGTGATAACTTAATGCTCAAATAATTTGAAAATGAGGCTTGATTAGAGTCTCAACAGTCTTCAAGTGCTAACATCCTGCTTAACTTAACTTGACAAAGCTGCTTGCTCAGACTTCATTTTTACTTCTTGAATGTTTGCACAAGAAAATTCTTCACTGACAACTTTCCCCACAATTAGTGGTAATAGAATGTTCAAAAACACCTATTAAAAAATTATGTTTCATAAACATTATGTTCAGAAAGGACTGTAAAATTTCTTGTTTAATCACCTGTACACCACAACTCAATATATTTCACCCGACATCAGCCATGTTAAACTCAATAAGTTTAGGAAGATGAAACTATTCCTCAGAAGATAACCTACTATCAGAATTTCTATTCTTGGAAGTTAGATATGTGATAGATGCTTAGATGCCTTTCTATATGCATTTGGTTCTACAAAATCACATAGAAAATCCTTTCTCACGGGTCAGCCTTATTGAATGTAATTTTTTGACATATTTCAACATAATTTTGAGCCTAAACATCTGAAAATACCTGCTAGTGAGGCATCAAGAAGACTGTCTATATCACCTCAGAGTATGAGTCCAAATCCTTTAGTTTCCTGGCTTCTATACTGACATATCCCTAAGTGCTTCAAAGTAAATATTGGAAGCAGGCAGGGTGGGAGACTGAAAAAAGTGAAAACTTACTAAAAAAAAAAAAGTTAGCTTCCTACATCATATTTTAAACTAGTTTCTACACAGCCTTCATGTGGGACACATGATTTTGCAGAACTAGAATTTCTTGAAAATTGTTTAACCTATGGAACGAAACAAGGCATAGGAGCAGAGGGACGCAAGTCTGACCAAACAAGAATTTCAGCAGATGATTGCAAGAAATAATTAATTCTTCTCCATGTAAAATAAGAGTGGTGGAATAATGTCATATAGCTCCAAAATACAACTTGTTCTTGTGCTTTATTCTGTCATGAGTTTACCTCTCTGGAGTTATTTATTTCCATATACATTCCTTTGCCAGTATACCTTGAATTAAGTCTTTAGTTCTGGACTTATCGTCAGAAGACTTCATAAATAAATAATTTTGCTTTATATATGTTTTACGTGTATTTAGACAATTTTGTTTCATCTCAACAAAGCTCGTAATTCAATGTGTATTATAAAAATTCAAATAGCAGTTTTCATCGTAACAGATTGCTAACCCACAGACATTAAAGCCCAAACATGCTTCAATGAATAATATCATCAAACACATAATTTAACTTCAAATACAACTGACAATGAGAAAAACAAAATTGACAATGCAAGACAAACATGCTTTATATATATTATGCATTTTTACCAAGAATTGTTCTCATAATTCTAAATAAAAGCAAAGTAATCTGCTGAGAACAGAATAAACTGATGTCTGAAAAAGCCTTAAATTATTAAAAAAAAAATTATCAGTTTTCTGTCCCAACCATCATCCAGTAATCAAAATTTCAGCATGCATCACTGAGGAAAACAATAGTACAAGCTATATTTCTCATCTTGATCTGCATCTAAGTCAGATCATGGAGTTCTTTTTTACTTGATTATAGTTGAAGCGTAGACTTCCAGCAACTTGCAAATATTCCCAGCTCCTGTCCTCAAACCAGTACCCTGTTTTCTGGCCTGCAAACAACAATGTTTAAGAGCAGAATCAGAGAAATTCAAGCTTTTTCTTCTGTGAAGTAAAAACTCTACTCAACAAACTATCCAGATTTCTTCTTAGTAAAACAAAACTCTGCACAAGATATTTGTGATCATGCAGAGTGAAATCAATCTCTTTATTTCAGAGGTTTTATTAACTTAAGTATCAAGATTACAAAGGTGAATTAAAAGAACATACCTACAAACTACTGTTGACAAAGTACTATTACAAATAATCCCAAATGAAACCACAGTAAAAATAAAATTCAAAATAATAATTGATATATTTAGACTGTGCAATTTTAAACTGTAATTGATGGGAAACAAAATGGTACATACATTCATTTTCTGTGTTCTAGGGGGATAGATTTTAATTTGGATATTCACAGGGATAAAGAGAAAGTCAGGAAGCTTAAATAGGTATGGAAAAAATATGTCTGGTTCCTTGCATAGTTTAAAGTGATCATAAAATCATAGAATAGTTAGGGTTGGAAGAGACTTTAAAAGTCACGTAGTTTTGACAGGACAAGGGGGGAATATCCTCAAGCTCTACCAGGGGAAGCTTAGGTTGGACATTAGGAAAAAATTTTCATTGGGTCATTGGGCACTGGAACAGGATGCCCAGGGAGGTGGTTGAGTCACCTTCCCTGGAGGTATTTAAGATACAGGTGGACAAGGTGTTGAGAGGCATGGTTTAGTGTTTGACAGGAACGGTTCACTCAGTGATCTAGTGGGTCTTTTCCGACCTAGTGATTGTGTGATTCCAACCCCCTTGCCATGGGCAGAGACATCCTACTAGATCACATTACCCAAGACCCTGTCTAGCCTGGCCTTGAACACCTCCAGGGCTGGGGCAGCCACAACTTCCCTTGGCAACCTGTTCCAGTGTCTCACCATTCTCATGGTGAAGAAATTCTTCCAAATGTCTAGTGTAAGTCTGCCCTTCTCCAGTTTATACCCATTTCCCTTCATTCTTTCACCATAAGCCTTTATGAATATTCATTCTCTAGCTTGCCTGTAGGCTCCCTTCAGGTCCTGGATGGTGTCTGTAAGATCTCCTTGAAACCTTCCTTTCTCCAGGTTGAACAAGCCCAACTCTCTCAGTCTGTCCTCATATGGAATGTGTTCCAGCCGTTGGATCATCTTTGTAGCCCTCCTCTGGATCCATTCCAACAGCTCCATATCCATCTTATGTTGGGAATTCAGAACTGGACACAGTAGTCTGAATGAGATCTCATAAAAGAGGAGTAGACCGTGACCTGCTGACTACACTTCTTTTGATGCAGCCCAGGATAGGGTTTGCCTTCTGGGCTGCGAGCACACACTGCTGGCTCATGTTGAGCTTCTCATCAACCAGCACTCCCAAGTCCTTCTCTGCAGGTCTGCTCTCAATCACATCATCCCCCATCATGTACTGAAAGTGGGGATTGCCTCAACTCAGGTGTAGGACTTTACAGTTGTCCTTGTTGAACCTCATGAGGTTCTCACAGGCCCACTTCTCCAACCTGTCCAGCCCCCTCTGGATGACATCCCATCTTTTTGATGTGGTAACTCTACCACTCAGCATGGTGTAGTCTGCAAACTTGCTGAGGGTGCACTCAGTCTCGCTGTCTATATCATTGATTGTCACAGATCCCCACCTGGTCTTTGAGCCATTGACCACTACTCCTTGAATATGACCACCTATCCACATACTTATCCACTGTACCATCCACCCATCAAATCAATGTCTCCACAATTTAGAGAGAAGCAATTCAAATTCTGCCAACAACATGAAGTCATAGTATTTTGTAATACTACACAAAACATTTTAACATGTAATGCCTAATATAAATTTCTGTTAAATCTTCAGGAACAGTCCATCAAACACATCATAATTAAGTATAGGTTCATAGTATATAATAATTTAAGGTATGAGATTACATGATCATGCCCAGTATCTACATTCCACAATTGAATCAGTAGCAAAGACTTTTCTTTTTTCTTAGCAAAACAGAAGACATACCTAGATGTTTATTGTGCCTTCATTTTAATTCTGATGATTTTCCAGAATGATAACTAGAAAATGCCATTTAAATACATTAAATAAAGAGTAAGAAAGGGAAGAAATCCAGAGAATAGCAAAATGTCTCAACCCGGACAAAGGGAGGAGGGAAAGGGTATGTCCGTTTGTCTGTGTGGTGATCTGGAGACCAAAAAAGGTTATTCCCAGGGTGAATATCAAACAGCATTTATTTCCAGGGGGCAAAACAACGAGCCAAGGTACGCAGCCACCCAGAGTTACAGAAATAAATCCCCAGTAACCCAAGCCCCTACAATCCAAGCAGACACACACTCCATGAGGTCAGGAGGAGAGGGGTGGGGAGAGGTAGAGAGAAAGACAGAAAGAGAAGGCATCGTAGTGCCAGGCATGGTAGTGAGCTTGGACAGGAGCACTCGGGACTTGGCACAGACGCCTGGTGGACCGCTCCCCTCTGGAGTCAGGACCGCCTGGCTCCTGCCCAGCATGGAGGCCTGGTGTCCCCCTTGCCCAACTGCGTGGCGACCCCCAGCACCACTGCATGATGACTGGCTCCGCCCCTGCACTTCCGTTACCTGCCCGGCACCGCTGAGAGAGAGCAGCCAGTGAAAAGGGTAGGGGGAGGAGTGGGCTAGTGAGGGGTGCCTGGTCCTGCACTGTTACCCACTGGACAAAATGTTTAAGGCAAAAGCATCCAGTCTGACTTGGCAGCAACACAAAAATACCTAAAAAGATTTCCTTTAATTTATAGAATGCAATTAATTACATAAAGGGGTAGAAGAATGATTCTTTAATTTTAGTTACTGAACTTGTCCCTACTTAAGCAAGGAAACAAGGTTAAAGATTAAGTAAGGGAGAAATATCTGAAGAAAGATGCTTCCCTTATATTTCTGTGCATTGGCAGATGTATTTGCTAGAATCCTAGAAAAGCAAATCATACATTTTTTTGTTGTGCACTCCTTCTATAGGTTGCCATTTAAATGACATTTAGCACTTCACACCACAAGGCAGTTTTGAAAAGATACAACAGATGTTTGATGGCATGGAGGGCAACAGGGTCCAGACAAAGGTTTTAGTCTGGAGAAATGAATCCTTTTCTCACCAGCAGCAGCTATATTGAAGCAAATTGTTGAAAATATTTTAAAGGGTGACTCACTACCAAAATCAGGGGCAAAAGTATAAGCAAATATAAAAGAAATAACTGCAACATAATATAGGTAGCTTATCCCTTAGAGCTACAGAAAAAAATCAGCAGTTAACCCGTCCTTCTCTTTAAATGGAGTATGAGTCTAATGCCCTTACAGATCTGGGGCTGCATTCAGAGTGGTAGATTATGACAGAGATAGTGTTAGATTATTCAGAGGTAGATTATGACTAACACACTGCAAGAGAGGGTGAGATGAAAAGCACACAAAGCTCATTTGTTCTTCCTGACCATTTCCCTCTCAGTGTTTCCCACGTAAACAAGAAACTTGAAGTTTACCAAGTAAAAGCATCCACCCAAACTATCAAGTCATCAAAATTTCAGCCATCAAGATTCTCAGAACAGCCATACAAAAAAATAAAATATATACATATTCTACATGAAATTTCAAAGGATTCTTAATAAGGGCTTTGTCATGTTAGTAGCTGTTGGAGCATAAACTTGATTCCGAAACATTGTAAGTGTATGTTATGGTATGCTATCAAATTAAAATAGTCATATTTTTACTTCTTCATAGAACCAATCTTTCCTCATTTAGTATACAAAACAGCTTTTTCTCATGTAATGAAGTTATTTGCTATGCTGTTCTTTTTTATCGTTAACTGGATACCCCTAGGCCTTAGATCTCATATATCATTCAAGTGCTGTTCTGATGACAAAGATTTTCATTTCCTTACATGACTTTTTACACCACTTATTAGAACAACAAACAGAATTTCTATTGTGTTTAGCCACAACTACATACAAGTCCTGAGAGCATCATCAGAATGGCACCCTAGAAATGAGGAACACATGAATGAAACTCAGGGTTTATTGGTTTGGTGGTTTCATTGTGGTGTCATTAAACAAAATAAGGAAGAATCAAAAATAAGATAAAATAAAGTAGCACCCTTAGGATCACTCAAGAACTGCCCAGGAAAATAACTTCTTTCCTGAATTCTGTCACAGCTCACTGTGAAACAGTTTCTTCTTTTCCTTTAATTCTCACCAGTCACGGATCGGCAGCTACTGGAAAGAGCAAGAAGATTCCTGAACTTAAGCTGATTAAGCTGAATTGGTAGTGGGGAAAGATTTCCTTTTTTAAAAACAGATACACACTACTTTCAACTCTTTCCCACAAAAATAAAGAAAACCTTGATTTTTCTCAGTGATTCCACTAAAAACATGAAAGTTAGGAACTGTGAGACCGTATGTCCTTTACAAGCCTGAGTTATTTTATCTTTACTTTCTTCTTGTCCTGTGGGATAGAATAACAAGATATTATGTCACTTACAGTCATAAAAACAAATATCAAAAGGATAAAATTAGCATAGCAAATAATACTAACTTTTCAAAACTCATATCTGATAGGTCCAAAGAAAGGTGCAAGCCAAGAAACCAACAGAGCTCAAATGAATAAAGACTAAGATCTGTGTAAAAAGTAAAAAGTAACCACTAGGAACTTTTTATCCACAGTCCTTAGAGATCATTCTATATAAGCTCTGAGATGTCTGAAATTTAAAAGTGGAAAAAATAAGAAAAATTATTGGAATTTGGTTCTTCCTTGGCAGTGAAGACCTGGGCATAAATTGCATCTAAAAAATGCTAGAAATAACAGCATAAGCTGCTGCACCTTCCAGTGCTTCCATTGTTCTGTGCATTTGATTTCGCTTGGTTGGTTATAATGCTCCTCACCTGGAGTATTGTGTTCAGTTTTGAAGTCCTCAGCAAAGAAAGGAAGTAGAGTATTTCCCTTGTTCTGTTCATTTGGTTTCAGTTGGTTACTCATTTGGAGCGCAGTGCTCAGTTCTGGAGTACTAAGCAGAGCAAGGAAGTGAATCTGTTCGAGTGAGTCCAGAGGAAAGCTACAAACATGATCAGAGGGCTGGAATACCTCTCACACGAGGACAGACTGAGAGTGTTAGGGGTGTTTAGCCTAGAGAAGAGAAGGCTCCATAGAGAACCTATAGCAACTCTCCAGTATTTAAAAGGGACCTATGGGAAAGCTGTAGAGGAGCTTCTTCTCAAGGTCCATGAATGACAGGACAAAATATAACAGTTTTAAGCTGAAATACAGTATTTTTAGATTAGAAGAAAAGTTTTACTGTGAGGGTAGTGAGGCACTTCAACAGTTTACCCAGAGATGTTGTGGGAGCCCTGTCCCTGGAGGTGTTCAAGGCTAAGTTGGATGAGACTTTGAGTAACCTGATCTAGTGGAAGGTGTCCATGCCCATGGCAGGAGGTTTGGAGCTAAATTATCTTTAAGGGTCCCTTCCAACGCAAAGCATTCTATGATTCTATGATCATGTGTTTCTAGAGAACTGCATCTGCATAGCTTTCACAGATAGTATGATACTACATGGGCAACTCTGTAATGCTCAAAGGATATGCTGGTTTTATAAATAGGAGGATTTAAACAATATCAACAGTGGTCTTAAAGTTGTTCAAAGAAGGATTTAGTAGTCTTATATCTAAAAGGGCTCCAGCAAAGAACATTAATGAGAAAAGTTTTCTCTATTTAGCTTATAAAAATCATCTTGTTTCTGTCAAATATTCTTTCAATTTCTAACAAAATTAATTACTTCTATTTCTGTATTATCACAGGGCAACATGATACAAATTTATTTATAATGTTAAATCAATATTTAATGAGAACAGTAACACATACAACTAAATATTTTTACCAGAGTTATTATATCACATTTGTAATTCACCACCTTCTTTGTCAACCATCTTTCTGATTCAAATGAAGCTCAGTACTGCAGTTCCAGTGTCCAGGATCTGAACTAAAAATTTCAACATAAATTTGTTTTTCTAAAGGAAAAGGAGGTCTCTGTCCTTGCCTGGAGGCAATAGGAGAAAATAGATTTATATGTAAATTTAGTCTTCTGATTCTTAACATTCTATTTAGTTATCAAACTGCTTCACTAATTCGTTAATTCTGCACTGTCCTGTTTGTCCAGGTTACAAGAAAGCAACATTGTTATCCTGGTTTTAGCCACTGCTTGCCCCTGGTTCTGTGAATGGTTTTCAGACTCTGTGATTGCAGCCATGCAGCACAGTGTTGCAAACTGTTTTTTAGTACTACAATTCATTTAATTAACCAAAACAATTTGGCAAACCCAACTAGCAATTCTCTTTTTTTCTCAGCAGACTTGATACGCAATGAAGTAAGGAATGCTTTGTTAGACATGAAGATATCATCTTGCAAAGCAAGAGATTAAAAGAGTTAGTGGGCTGAGACTTCATAAATTGGCAGAGTACAGACATAAAACAGCTCTTCAATTTCTTATATTTTTAAATTCTTTCCACTAGAATTATGCTGAGCGTGTGTATCATTTAAATTCCCTTATTTGGTTTAATTCTATAGATTTCTCTTTCTTTCCAGAAGAAATCAACCTTTTTTTCAATAAGGAAGAGTTTTGAAGAATAAAGAATTATCACAATTATGCTATCTTTTAAGAAGGAACTTCTAATTATGTCAGTCAATTTCAACATATACTAATTAAAGATTGACTTGAAAGAAAGAGTGTTTAAGAATAGCATTCTAGAGAAGAGCAACAAAGCTGGTGAAGGGTTTGGAGAACCCTTTGAGTGGTTTGAGTAGTGTCTGAGGGCAGTAGGGGTGTTCAGCCTGGAGGAAAGGAGGCTGAGGGGAGATCTTACCACTGGCTACAACTACCTGAAAGGAGGCTGTAGCAAGGTTGGTGTTGGTATCTTCTCCCAAGTAACAAGCAATAGGACAAGAGGAAATGACCTCAATTTGCATCAGGGTGGGGGTTAGGCTATATGTTAACAGAAATTTCTTCACTGAAAGGGTTGTGAGTCATTGGAAAGGGCTGCTCAGGGAAGTGGTTGAGTCACCACCCCTGGAAGTATTTAAAAGAGTTGTAGGTGATGTCTCAGGGATATGGTTTAATAGTGGACAGAAATAATTGGACTCGATAGTCTCAAAGGTCTTTTCCAACAAAAAGTTTAAATTTTTTTCTGGTTTTGTTTTCTCCATTAACTTTAAATACAGTTCTATGGAAAGAAGATTTGTCAAAAAAAGTTGTTCAAATGCTCCAAGTTGCTAGTCCCATTTTTTGCTGGATGGAAGTACTAAGCAAGTACCACATAACAGGCATCCTCTTATGCTTTCTTTTTGCAGTTTCTCTTGTTTCTCAGTATCACAGACTGACAGATATTGCTCAAAGCTCATATTTAAGGTTCTTCCATTTATTGACCATCTTTAATGGTTAATATGGAATATAATCCCTTCATCTCTGTAATCCCCTCCTATTGCAGGACGTAGAAATAGTTTTTCCACTACATCAACATTTTTTTGTGATATCTGATATTTCTGGTCATTATATACAGAGTTTATAAGGAATATCTCTCCTAAGCATCATGCTTGCTTGAGGGCTGCCCCAGGAAATCACTAACATATAACATCAGCCTTATTCTAGAAAAAGCATTCTAACAACAGGCAATATTTAAAGAAGATTAAAGCTGCTGACACAGATTTATCTTTCAGGATTTTCTCACAGAGTTTAGAATAGTCTTAAACTGTTAACAGGCATGCTGCCCAGCACCAGCAATGTCTGCTGTTCTGCCCAAAGTCAGAAGGAACATAAAACCTAAAATAAAATAACAAATAAAAAAAATGGAAAAGTAAAGCTGTTTCTCACACATAAGTGTGCAGTATCTAGCGATGTTCTGTGTGTGCAAAGTAAACTAAATTAACAAAATGGAAAAAGTGTTCGGCAGTCCCAGCAGAATCTTCATTGGTCTGCATCATAAGCCCACAGTTTTGTACAATTTATCATGTCTAGCAAGTATCTTGGCTGAAAAGTAGCTTAGGAATAAATAGACAGTTGATATTACAGAACAGGATTGAAGTCCATTGGCAGATCTGTGTGGGTGTTGTGCATAAAACATCTGCTTACATTTTGAGTTGTCCAAACCAATGTCATTTACCTTTTGCTGCAAAATCTCTGCTCAACAGGGAAAAAAATTTCTGCAGCAGGGAAAATGGAAGAAGGAAAGTAATATACCTTCCAAATGTTATCTGACTCACAAGTGGCAGACATTAATGGGCTACTTTCTGACTACTAGATGTAGCTGAAAATTCACAACATTGAGCTGAAAATTCACAACATTTGTGGATGTAAAGGTGCCTAGGAAGAAGGAGTTATGCAAATAAGCATTTTAGAGCATGCTGGCAGGAACAAAATCTTATTTGGAATAAACCATTATTGTATTATTATTAACAGCATGGGTAAGGAATGAATTGTGTTAAAAGTCTGGATTGTCTGTCCCTGGTTTTCTTTGTTCATTAGTTGAAGGATTTCATTTACTGTTAGTTTTCAAAAATCTAGTTTGGGAGTGGGAGGGGGATTTTGGTGGTTTTATTCTTTGATTCCAGCAAATTGAATCCAATAAACTGAATGGGCTACAAAGAGCGGGTATGAATTACCTTATCATGTGTGTGGCCCCTGAGAAGGCCCAGGAGATGTTTTGCCTGATACTGTCAGTCCACAACAGAGGCATCCCGGAAACCTAATGTCACCCTCAGCGTGTGTGTGCGTGTGTGTGTGTGCGCGCATTTGTGTGTGTGCGCGCATTTGTGTGTGTGATGACTGATAAAGGAAAAATCTCACTTTGAAAACCTTACAAAGACAGCACTTAGTAGAATCTCAGTCAAAAGGCACTCAAAGAAAGCAATGTTCATGCAAATTCAGTCTGTTTTGACCTGGCAAATAAAATGGTAGAAACAAAGTAAAATGCAGCTCTGTGAGTCCATTTCTACTACAGACATTATTTTGTAGAATAATAATGGGTATGACACAGAACAAACACAATCCTTGCAAGAATGTATTAACTGCCTTTTTTGTGTCCTAGAGTTTAACATAAATATGGATTGCAGGCAGATAACATCAATACTGAACTGAGCATCCAAATCTGCTCATTGCTTAAACTGTTACCAAATTAATCTCATTGTTTGCTTTTACACTTATAATAACCAGGGATGTGCCCTGCCATCCAGCCAGAGGGTTGCTCCAGTATCCGACAGAAATGTTAATCTTCTCAAAGTTCAAACATTCTCCCTAATGACAATTAATTTTAAAAATCCTGTCATTGAAGACTTTTGTTTCCTGAGGCTTCCATTACAGGTAAAGCAGCCTGAAAGTTTCAGCATGATTTGAAACCAACTCAAATTAGTTGAAAAAAATGATAAATAATTAAATTTATTAATAAGCACAGATATGGATAAGTAATCCACTAGAAACATTTTATATAAATTGCTAGCACCTCTTTAATGTCTTCTGAAGTTCTATATTACTATGAACCCAATAAATCCATGAAGTAGATGCCTCTACGTGTTGCCATTTTCTGTTGCTAATTGTTTCTTTAAGTGCCCTGGCAGGGTGGGGCACAAAAGTGGTGAATGACTTTGTTGTGTTAAGTTAATGAAATAACTTGTGCATGGGGGCAGGAGTTTGCAAGCTAGCAACAATATTATGTGAGATGGGCGGTTGCCAAAGAAGGCTGGTTGCAAGGGCAGAAGTGACCAATCAATGTTTACCTGATGTTTTGGCCTGCTTGTCCTATATAAGCAGTGAGTTGACCCTGAACAAAGAACTTCATCTGAAATCATATTGATTTGTTCGTGAAGTTCATTGGCTCCCATCATGATAATTTTCTGTTTTAAGACATTTTAAGATCTTCAAAAATGCAAACATATCTACAGGAAACACACTTAACTTTTTACCTTCAATGACTCAGTATCATTAATGTATAACATCAGACATTTCTTTACAGTCATGTAAGTCTTAGTCACATTTGTAAATTTTGGGGTTATGAAATGGTCAATTTAAAGGGTAGTAAAAGTTTCATGACTGTTGTCCTGGAAAAAAAAATATGGGACAATAGTTTAAATAAAGAAAATGTTTACTAAAAAATTAGGAGAAAGAAAACCTCTTAAGAAGGAAAGTGTGGATGATAACATTTAATAACATATTTAACCTCAGTCATGATTCATCACATATCTAGGCTGAGAATTAATTTTTAAAAGGAGTATTATTTATTTTAAACATGACATGAGATTACATGAGCTTGCAGCCCAGATAATCAACTATACCCTGTCTGCAACAAAACAAGCATGACCAACAAGTCAAGGGAAGAGATTCTCCCTCTTTATTCTACTCTCATGAGACTGCAAATGGAGTACTGTGTTCAGTTTTGGAGTCCTCAGCACAGGAAGGACATGGATTTGTTAGAGTCCAGAGGTGGGACACAAAGATAATCAGAGAGCTGGATTATCTCCCCTATGAGGACAGGTTGAGAGAACTGGACTTGTTCAGCTTGGAAAAGTGAAAAATCCCAGGACACCTTACAGCAGCTTTCACGTACGTAAAGGGCACGTATAGGAATGTTGGGGAGGAATTCTTTTTATCATGGTCTACAGTGTCAACTGCAGGTGTAACAGTTTTAAGATGAAAGAGATAAGATTAAGATTAGATAGTAAGAAGAGATTTTTCCAGTGAGCATGGTGAGGCACAGGAAGAGGTTGCCCTGAGAAACACATGGGAACACCATCCCTGGAGGCATTCAACACCAGGTTGGATGAAGGTGTGAATAATATGCTTGAGTGGAAGATGTTCCTGCCCATGACAGGAGGGTTGGAACTAGATAACTTTTAAGGTTCCTTCCAACCTAAACAATTTTATGACTCTATCTCTCAATCACAATGTTATACAGTGTTCTTAATCAAAACACACTTCTAATGGACATATATAAGAAATATTCATACAGTAAAACAACATGGAGTAGAGCCATTTTATTCACTTACAGATGCTCTTTGAGCAGTCATTTCAATTTTATTAAGGAAGAAGAGACTACAGACATAGCTGACCTAAATATCATGAGCATTTTATTCTGATATTCTCCTCTCTCTCCCAGGTTAAGTGGAATGAGAATCAGATCCCATAATTTGATTCACATACCTTTTCAAACATTTCACAGAAGTTTTTTTTTTCCCTTTTCACTCCACTATGTGCAACAGTCATTTAATCCTAATGGATTGAGGAAGAAAAGTTTTATTAGAGTAAAACATTTGAAGTAGTTAATCTAGAAAATCTTTGCAGGCTTTGCAATAAAAAGAAGAATAAATGAGAAAAAATATTTTTAAAAGCCTAGATAAATATAACAGCTGACCATACAAACTGTTGACCAACACTGTGTGAAAATGTTTCCAATTTTACTCAGGTGGAAACAGCTTCACATATTATATTTTTAAGTATTCAGTTGGGTTACACTTACTGCTAAAAAGTTATTCCTTGAGAGACACATAGGTACATTTGGCCCACCAGACAATTTTGAACTTAACTAATCATAATTTCTTATTTGGACACAGATTTATGCTGCTGTGAGCATCATAAGCTGCACACATGGGTGCTTTTTCAGGTAACTACTAACAAAACAAAATGCTTTTCTATAAAATATACAATATCTTCTTTATGTGATTAAACTATATGAAACATACAGGTCTGCATATTGAATGTTTCTTAATACACCATTAAGTCATGTGATCAATTAACAAAATGTGATTATTTAATGAAACACACCTCTTAGTGTCTTAAACTAGCCTTCTGAGTTGAAAAATATACTCTATGTTCAGCCATAATTCATTATTCTGTTTCAAAATCTGCTTGGTCTTCCACTTTTGAAGTCATTTACTAAATACTCTTCAAATCACGAATAATACTGCATTGTACCATGCAAGATGCTTCAATACAAATAATGTTGATTGGTTTATTAAATCCCTATAAAAAAAAGACAATTCAAATATGTAATCAGTTTTGTTTTGCAGGTCACAAATGAATAGAGCCAGATTGTGAATTTATGATCAAGTTCAGATGAAAATAGCATCACTAGATGTGAAACTGAGGTTGCTCTGAGGAGTTAACTGTATTTTCTCTTACAAAATCAGCAAACACTGACTGTTTTATCTTAGAAGAATCAATATTGTTATTGGAGAAGAGAGAAAGGCAAAATAGTTATCCATTTGAACAAGTCAATAGAAGTAGAAATGCTAAAAAAATTCCTCAAGAGGAGTTATTACACTGAGAGGATTTCATTATTATGGAGATTATCTTGAAGTAAATTTCAGCACCAGGAGTTAATAGCTACCCTGAGCACTTAGTCACTATTTTGCCAGTTTGCACTAGAGACATATTTCTGTGACAAAGTCGAGATGAGGTGAATAAGTAAAGTCTACTGTAGGATTTTGAACAGCAAAATAATTCTAACTGGCCATGGGGGTTTTATGTTGTTGTTTGCTTATTTATAGTTTGCCTTTACTTTCAACATAGCAGATGAATTTTCATGTCCACAAAGATCATAGAATCATAGAATCATAGAATCAGCAGGTTGGAAAAGACCCATCGGATCATCGAGTCCAACCATTCCTATCAAACACTAAACCACTTCCCTCAGTGCCTCATCCACCTGTCCCTTAAACCCCTCCAGGGAAGGTGACTCAACCACCTCCCTGGGCAACCTCTTCCAGTGCCCAATGACTCTTTCCATGAATTTTTTTTTTCCTAATGTCCAGCCTGAACCTCCCCTGGTGGAGCTTGAGGCCATTCCCTCTTGTCCTGTCCCCTGTCACTTGGGAGAAATAAACAGCTCCCTCCTCTCCACAACCTCCTTTCAGGTAGTTGTAGAGAGAAATGAGGTCTCCCCTCAGCCTCCTCTTCTCCAGACTAAACACCTCCAGCTCTCTCAGCTGTTCCTCATAAGGCCTGTTCTCCAGTCCCTTCCGCAGCTTCATTGCTCTTCTCCGGACTTGCTCCAGAGCCTCAACATCCTTCTTGTGGTGAGGGGCCCAGAACTGAACACAGGATTCAAGTATTCAAAAAGCTTCATCAAGATGGGGGAAATAATCCCTGCTTTGAGTATAGTCCATGTCCATCCTGCCCTGAGCTGCTTCTTGGTGCATAACCGTGTCCTCCGTGGGAGCTTCTCTTCAGCCATGGAGATGCCTTAATTCCTAATTCCACGGAGATTTCTAATTCCTTCCTGCTCCAAGATAAGAGTCTGGTTAAATTCGGTTTTCTAGATCATTGGAAGACATTTTCATACTTTTCAAGATTCATAAACTGGAATTCAAACTGCTTCTTAAAGTCGCAAGAAAAACAGAAGATTCTGTAAACTGAAACTAACTAGCAAGACCTGTGTTCATTCCCCCTGCACAGATTCATTAAGGAATGTCTTAGAAAATTAACCTCAAAGGATTAGTTATTTCCACAAAAAAACTCGTTTCACTCCAGATTCAGAGGTCCATGTCTCACTTTGTATTTTAAGAGCTAGATTTATATTGAGAACATTGAGATGTTAAAATCTTTAGAGTCAATGCTCAATAATAATAGGTAGAGACATTCACTCTGTAAATATTTTTGATTTATGAACCCGAACTCAACACTGAAACTAGTAAGTAGCAAACACCCACAAAAGATTTTAATGCTTTTTTATTTTCATTCAGTATCATTTCACAATAGCTCAGTAATATCGAGATGGCTTGTTTTAAAACATTTTGGATTAAAATACATTCTTTGCCCACAGAGAACATGATTTATTATCATGGCTGAGTGTATTTGCAGATACAGTTTTGGAGGAAGGACACTCCAAAATTCTTTTTTAACGACTGCAGTTGCCAACCCAGAAACAATTCATTCTATACAGAATCCTGATTTTTACCAGATCTCTACAAACTCCTCTTAAAAATAATTAATTGATACTGTGTATTTTCAAATCTAAGAGCCAACTTCACCTGTACAAATAGAGAGACCACTTCTTTTAAGTAGAAAAGAAACATCGTCATAGAGGCAGATGATGCATCTACACCCTAGGAAAGAGATCTTTATATCCTAAAATTTAATCCAGCATGGATGTATTTAGAGAGATATCATACTAACCCATCTATATACCTCTGAAGGGAGTCAGTTAGCAAAGGCTAATTCATAGCATCGCTCACTGACTCTTCATCTAAATTATTCCTTGGAGTATCTTTCTCTTTTTCCTTTACCTATAAGGGCAGTTAGAGAGGAGGAGGGAAATAATGCTATCTGATCTATTAGGGATGACTGAACTTATTGCCTACTGGGTGTTAGGACTGTAACATACAATTCCTCCTTTTCCCTCCCTGTTCCTAACTGCTATTGTGTCCATGAGATCACCTAGTCAAACATCCTCTAGATCAGCTTATTTTAGGTCACCCAAATACAGCTGCATGACATTTGATAGCTTACTTTTAGCTAATGCCTTCCAGAATGCAGATAATATTCTTTTGAAAGATGCAGGATCCACTGCTTTTTGTTTTCAGGACTTAATCAATTTCGCTGTTCAAAATGTACTCATTAGTTTAGTTGTAGTTTCTTTCTCTGGGTTTTGTTACATCTTTCTCTGTCCAGAAAATTTGTGTTTAAGTAACTGTCTTTTTCTGCAAAAATACAAACAAAATGAAATCAAATAACTTCTCAGGCTTTTCCCTCAAAGATAAAGTGTGAGTTCTTTATGTATCTCCCTGATAAACATTACTCCTGCTCCTTGAATGATTCTGTCACTCTTTTTTGCACCGTGCCTAATTCTGTAAGCTGAATTTTAAAATATGAGTTTATGATCTGTACATAACATTCTAATTTTGGTAATTTTTACTCAACCAAAGGGGGTTTTTCTCTCTTTTTTCCACTTATTCCTCCTCTATTCATACAAGTAGATTATGAGGACACTAAACAGGGCCTAAGAGAGGTTTAAAATCAGTTATGCAATATCTGTGATCTCTTGAAACTGCTTAATGCACATTATTTCTTTACTGCAGCAATTCAAGAGTTTATGTCTGCTTAATTTCACAGAATGCCTTGTCTGCAGTATTTTACTGGAGTGAAGTACATCCTAAACTGAACCATGACCACATTTTGCTGGGACAATTCTGGTTAATAATAAGACCAAATCTCTAAGAACAAATCACAAACTCTTGCTCAGAAAAACTCACAAAGATAAGAATAAACATATTATGAAAAAATTAACTACAAACTGTATTTATCTCTTTATGCAGAACATGCAGCTCCTTCTATCTTATGTTAAAGGGCTGTTTTTATTTTTAACAAAATAAATTAAATTAAATTTTATTCAAAAAAAATAAAGCAAATCCAGATTTAAATTTCATTTAACATAATTTGGCTAAGATTGTTATGATATCCATTGCCATCAATTATGCATTTTGCACTGTGTGTAGTTGAAACAATTTGCGTGGAATAAATTACTAGTTATTCTGAAACCATTTTCTCATAACATAGTACTCTAAATGTGCTATAATTGCATCTGATATCTCTCTGACAGGTCTAGGTATTACACTTCCATTGAATGAACAAAACATGCATTCTACCCAGAAGGATGCATTAAGAATAAAATGAGATCTGGCATTTACATGACACTTTCATTGATATTCATGCAAGAAAAAGTTGTAGCTTAACAACTCAGTCCAACATTCCTCAGAGTGAACGGGAAGTGTCATAGCAACATCAGTGACTGCTGAATCATAAACAGTGGCCTGACAGAGGCAAACTACCCATGGTATATGAAAATGAGATATCAAGCCAAGCACCCCAAGAGGATGGCAAACAGCCAATCTGCTCTTAATCCTGTTAATCTATCTTGCACTAAGTATACAATAACCTTATTAAGTTCCAACAAGGACAGATCCCACCAATAAATTATTTAAATATTCTAGTTGATTTATGTGACAGTTGATTTCATCTTGCTGAAAAGCACTTATTTGCTTCATCTGTACGTGAAACTGTGAAATTTGTCACCTTTGATCACTTAAAGTTTGTCTTAAGTTCCTGACCTGTTGATGTCAAGAAGTACATCTTACATCTATATAATTATAGAGATTGATCCTAGCTGAATAGCTTCCAAAGCATTTTTAGGTTTGCCAGTAGTATAACATTTTCAACTATGTTTGTTAAGTAAACATCCTGGGGATAATCTAGGATGTTCCAATGTGTGATCATCTGGTTGTAGAATGGTAGAAAGCAAGCTTCAGTCCTGCTTAGCTATGTGGTCATCTGGTGGTAAAATTGCAGAAAATGAGCTTCAGTGCTGCTTAGCATAATCCTTTATCCAAAACTTCTAATCTTTATATTGACATTTAAATATAAGGATAGTAAAGATTGGGGGGAGGGGTACCGGTGCTAAACAGTTTGCAGTTACTGTACTGCAAATTTTAAATAAACAGGAAGAAATACTGTCACCCTACAAACAGAGATGTCTTCTCTAAATAAGGGTTCAATTTTGCATGCTACATGCATCCTACAAGTTAGCCAATTAAAATATGTTTATATTTACTTATTCACCAATTCTTGATATGTGTAGTCACTATACAAGTGATTAAATAGGTCATTAGATCATTAAATAGAAGCCTTACTGGAAGTAATTTTGAGCACAGTTTCATAGGAAAAACAGTTCAGAAACTTTGCATACAGTAACTTTAGTGACACATTTCCTTAGAGCTTAAAAAATTAGTTGCTACAGGTACCATTTTTCCTGCATAAATGTGATTTCTCAAAATTAGTACAGTCTGTAGTAAAGTCCATTTAGTTTTGATAGATGATGTAAATACTTGCACAGACAGAAAGGATATTTAAGTTACTCTAAAATGTAATATTTTCCTTCCTCCATAACTCCAGAGTTATGTTACAAGACATTTTCTTAGGATAGATATTTTCTCCACAACGTATAGTACTTGGAAGTCAAAACTGGATCCTCTGTGATTTCAGTGAAGTAAATCAACAGCTTCAAAAAATGTAGGTTTCATGCAACCAATTTGAAATGAGTTCAAACTAAATTTTAGATTAGAAACAATGATCTCAATGAAAACATTGATGAAAATAGCATTCTCGGGAAAAAAGATTTCCTCTTGCTTATTCCTAGCAAGGAATAAGAGTACAATATGGAAGTATTTCATTTGCCTAAAGACCAGAAATTCTGGTTTTATTTCAGCTCGAACAGATGCCTGAAAATCTTCAGGAATATTAGTTATATCTTCTTATAACATTAGTTATATCTTCATGACTCCAGAGTGTCCTCTAGGCTTTGGAAAACAAATGCATATTTTGGGGGCAAAATGTGCTGAATAAAGAGTATCGAGCATTTTATTATGCATTTTGTCTTATCCATGTGATTTCATTCAATCTATGGTTTACTTACATGCAAATATGAAGATATATATTTCTCCATGCACAAGAAAATACTATACAGAGAAAGTGCAGTGTGAAAGTTGAGTGACATATCTGGTGAAAAACAAGACCCATACATACATAGAGAAAACCCATGTAACACACACGCAGAGAATACATCAGTAGCAACAAAGAGCAGAAGTGGCTCCTTGAAAAATGTGGATTAACTGAATAAACTTGTCCCTTGAGAGACTACCATAGCCATGAAAGCTGTAAGGCTCTACTTTTGTGTTCAGTGAATGTCTTTAACACTAATTTGCCACCTGTGAAGTAGGATTTTAGAAAAAAAGGGACAGTATTCTGCCCAGTGGATTTTAACCTTTGACTTTTGCATCTAGGCATTCCTAACCACCTACAAAAAGAGAAGGATAGCTTTTATTTCCTACCATCTTTTCCAGATTTTTCAGTTCTGAAAAAAAATACTCATGACAAAAGTTGCACTGTGAAGAACCTGGGACAACACCAAGAGAAATTGTCATTATATGGCATTATTTCATATTAATATGTCGAATTTAGTGGGAACTCTGCATTCACTCCCTTGAAAAAGGAAAAACTTCAGATTCATGGAGCTCATCAGAGTACTTGAATCTTGAAAAGACAAATCATTAACTTCTTATAGTCAGAAATCAGGTAAGAGAAGTTGTGAGGAACTATTGGCAAGGGGGTTTTTTGTTGCTGTTGTTTTTGCTTTTTTCGACAGGCCCAGACTTTTCCTTTATCCAGGTCATAAAACAGAACACAGACCTCCTACAAAGCACAGCACAGACCTCCATGTTTCTCCTCAGCATAGAAGCTATTTTTTCATGACTTTTGTACAGCTTTGGTAGGAACACCTGTGCAGAGCACTTCTAAAAAAAAAAAAAAAAAGACACAAAATAAAATACTAGCTGCTCCTGAGAGACTGATCCTTGCAACAGATGATAGGTGTTCTGGAGGACAGTTTGCCATCATTTTGATTTTTCAGCCAAATGATATCCATACAAATCTGCCGTTCAGACTGTCACAAGGAAGTTAATTCAAATCAAAATCAGCTACAAAGGTAAAGTTATTAAAAAACGCTGAAGTTGGGACTTCAACTAGCACATCCCATGAGAGAGTAAAAAAATAACATAACTGCTGCAAGTTCAGTTAGTGGAACCATGAATTGCACTGATTATCAGAAATGGCAACTATGAGAGGTTTTGCCCTCTCTCTGAAAACCTTGTTTTGAAGGGCTATGCTAACTGTGATACAACCCAAGGGTAAACACCAAAACTTACAGAAACAGATGAAAATTCTATTCATTTCTGTATTTCAATCTTCATCTTAAAGTTATCATTCAGTATGTGTTGAAAGCGGAAAAAAATCTCATTGCTTTAATTGTAAGATTTTGGGAGATGTGTATATGTGTGTATGGGTATAAGTGTTTATGTGTGTGCACACTCACACTGTCAATGAAACTAGAACAAATAAATGATAACTTTTCACTGTGTGATGGTAACACATGGTGATAACATCACTGTGTTCTGCAAATCTGATGAACCTAAGTCAGGAACTAGCTACTTTTGGTCTTTGATCTTGTCTTCAAATAAGCAATTGCCGTTTATTTAAATGAGTAATAGGGAATTAAATTTTAGCGAGTAGCTTGCCTTTTCATGTTGATCCTTGTTCCAAATTATCACTCTAAAAAACTCACTGGGATTGCCATTTACAAATATATACTATATAGACAGGAACCTGGGAATCTTCTGTAGATGCAGTTTGTGGTATACTTACTGGATCAGTTCACATTTCCCAATATGCATACACTGAGGAACTCAATAAACATATATGCTAAATCTAAATTTAAGATTTTGCAGCATCTATGTTGGAAATGCTTTTAATGACAGTATGTTTTGTATGTCTTAATAAAATATTGACTGTTCACAAATCTTCCATCCATGATTCAGATTCATATTCTCCAGAAGATTTAGAAAAAGGACACATAATTTTTTTTATTTGAGAACTGTTTCTGAAGGGTTCAAGAACAGACTTTTCAGTCAACAAACTAAGAAATAAGGGCATCTGTTATGCCTTTGAGGACTTCCTTCAAAATGAGTATAATTTCCAGTCCTTGTAATTCCCCAATCCAATCAAAGAAAAAATGATTGTGGCCTCCCAGATTAAAATAGTAGAAACTGCTTCCATTATTAGGAATTAAACTACTATCCAACTCTGGTTTTTGATTGTAAGACCAATATTAGAAAATGTCTAAGAGCTCTTAAAGAGATAGTAAATTATCCCCTTTGGACCATGTTGGCAGTGCTTTTATGTTTACTAGTCCACAAAATGGGACATACTTTAGCACTTCTCCAGCAGTGAAAGCCTTCAAAGTCCATGTGAAACACAAGAGCATGAGAAAATATTTCAAGCTCTTTGATAGCAATCGTGGCTTTATATCAGAGGTTTTGGCACCTCCTTTTCTGCTTATCATATTTCAATTTTAAACGTGGTTTTTCTTTCAATGTCCTTTTATACTGAAGAGTTTTCATAGATATGCTGCATTCTTATGTTTACATCTGTTTTCCACCATGCAGAATGTATATTGTCAATGCAAACAGACTAGCAGGTAACACAGCATTTCTTTTATGATTTATGTTATTTTTTAAATAGTGTGTATTCTCTGTTATCTTGTATATCATATTTTGTATGCAACTAAACAATGACTTTCTGAGAACTGATGATTATCCAGCCTGGTCATTAAAGGTTTAGTGGGTGCAGAAATTTGTGGTTTTATATCTTTACAAGTTATTTGATGTATAGGAGGCCACTCTAAATTATAAAAGACCTGTAATTTAGACATTTGCTGGCTTTCTGCTTCACAGGTTTGATGGAAATCTTAGTGATATGACTAAGATTATTGAGGAACATAAAGATCACCCTTTATAAAAAGCTCTCAGCTATGAACATTCTCACAATAAACTTCAAACTACATTTGTGTTTTCTGAAACTATTATTGTATTTCCTGACAGATATTCTTAATACCTCACAGAATGCTTCTACAACATGTGCCATTAGATTCACCTAAAATGTAACAATGTCCCTTGCAAAATTAAATGGAATGAGTTGACACTTCTCTGCAATGAAGTACTGATATTGAAATGGTTGTACTTTATTGAAGCTTTTCTTTAGGATTTCCACAAACAAAACCAAGAGAAACTATGATATTTTAAAATAACATGAATTGCACAAACAATGGCAGATTTTTGATTAAACAATCTGGTAACGAATTTTCATCAAATTGAGAGGCTATAAAATTATATAGAATTACTTTGCTTTAGCATTCAGGCCGCAATCTACATTTAATAGTCACTAAGCATTCTTCTGATGTCTAAACTGTTTCTAGACAGAAACAAAATGGATTTTGTAATAAAAGCAGAATTAAAGAAGATAAACTAATAGAAAACTATTAATTCTTACTCGCTTTATTTTGCACCATCTGTATGCTACAGGGTTTGCAAATGGTATAGTAAACAAGTAAACAAATGGACAGGAATATGTACCAAAAAATATCCAGCAAACTCAGAGATTAGAAAATGATAGGTAAGTAGGTAGTAGGTAGCTGTTAGCATGTGGCAGGACTTCCATTACAGGGCAATTTACTAGATTTTAGGGGGTTAGGGTGGCTATTTTTAAAATAAATGCAATCTTTATTTCCCATTATCGCAAAGAAAGCAGAAAACAATACCAACAATATACCACCTCAGGAAAGGACTCTTCTCTTCAAGACTGTTAGCTGCATTAGTAATTCTGGTATACCATACTTCATAAGTTGTGAGTTACAATGAGAAGCATTCTATCTGTACTCTGCTAGAACTTCTTTCTGTGGATAGCAGTATTAGAAACACCTATGATGGGAGAAATTTCCTTAATCTTATCTTGCTGCATGATGCAACCAGGTTTCATAGCACAGCAGCCTTTTTTCTGTCTCAGGTAAGAACTAGAAATACCAAGACATTAGCAATTTCAGGGAACTGTTGGGTTAACATCAATAAGTCAGGCCCAAAGGAGAAGAAAATTTACCATTCCTTCCAGAATCACCCTGTGCTGAAGTCTCTGTCAAGGGATGAAGTACCTCAAGGAGAAGTGCTAGACCATGAGGGAGATCAGAGCGTCTGATGACAGTGCTCAGATCCCATAATTACGACTTGAAAGTCAAAATGTTTATGCCTTAATGGCCTGTTATTATTACAATGTGGTATCAGGACTACTGATGCAAGTCAAATGCAGGCACCCACCAGTTGTGAGTGGCATGTCTATTTGGACTCTGATAACTGGGGTGGGAAATGATAAGTCTTACTTGCAGGCAACGTTCAATTTAAACCTACTGGAAACCACTTCAACATGAGTAAAAACATATATAGAACCCCTGCCTAGCTCAGAGTTAGATGATCCAAGGTAATATAAAAATTTCCCTATCTGATTTTGCTGAGAGCAATTTAGAGCCTGTTCAATCATTCATGAAAACTTCTTCCAGTCCCATTGGTAGAAATACACTTTTGCCTACACATGGACCTTAGATGGAAAGGTGCATACTAGTAACAAAGAAATAAAAAGTGAAATATAATTCCCTCAGTTTTTCATGGTTCAATATAGCTATATAGTAGAAACTGGAGTGAAAAACCTGGACTGTACAGTTGATAGCCCTGCCTCTGATCAATCCTCTGCCAATACTTCTTGTGCCAGAGCATGAGTGTAAGCTGCAGAATGACTAGTTGTAGCCCAGATAGACACTTGTATTGGAAGTCAAAACACTCTTGGTAATTCCTGTGGAGCTATAAATGAGTTTGAGGGGCATCTACAGAGTGATAATATGTTTAAGGCTCAAGGAAATATTGATAGCTATAGACTATTTCTGAGTCCCATGAGACAGTACTCCAGCCTTCAATACGCTCCATAAAGTTATCATAGCAGCATTAAGCAATGTTGCTGTGATGGCAGTGAGCTGTAAAATCAATGTGTCCTGATACCAGAAACAATTCTCCTCATCTTTTGTTGGTGCAGATGTTCCTTCCCTTCCTGATTTTGTAAGCAGGGAACAGGCATGTTGAAGCAAGTGAAAACAAACCTTGACGCAATTTCCAGCTTATTAGACAAAGACAATAATGCAGAAGAAGTAGGGATCTATTTTTCACCCAGTAAAGGACAGGCACACACATTTTTTCTTACTCTCTCTTACACTTGTGAGGAAAAAAAGGATGAAAAATGACCAGCTTGATGTATCTCCTCTGTGATGTAGTAATTCCCCAAGCTGCTCCTGAGGAAGTACAGCTATGTACTTCTTTTCCTTTGGGAGAAAGGGAATCTCTTTGCATAGTTTTTACTTAAATGATGTTTCATGAATACTTTTTCTGTTGATGCAGCTCCTAGCAGAAAATACCAGTATCTTGTTTCAAGAGAAAGTACTCTAATGAATCCAGTCCAAGAAACACACTAAATACTATAAGTTAAGCCCAAGCAAAATAAATAAGAGAACTCATAGCAAGGTTGGTAAGTTAAACTTGTATTCTAGTACAGCCACAAATAGCAACCTCCTTGCAATGCTAGTGGTAGCATCAGTACAGTCAGGTGCTAGACAGGCTTCTCAATCTGCAAATAAAACTATGTTATAACTGTTTGTGCATATATTTCAGAAGAATTTATTGTCTTCAGCACAATAAAACAAAATGCAATCCGTAGATTATCAGGGTAAAGGACAATTTTGGATGAGAAAATACCTGATCGTATTGAAACAAATATGATGTATATATTGGAAAGTGGAAACACATTGATTTTTTTCACAACTATAACCTGGTTGCAAACAAAATAGTAAAGATGGAAGAAACTCATACATTTTTTTGATTTGTTTTTCTTCTTTAGAAGACAAGGGGAAAATAATCCTATATTTGGGTTCTTGGGTGAAGAACTGGAAGAAGAAAAAAATTTTCAATGAAAAGAGTAGTGAAACAGTTTGACTCCATAACCTTGATTAGTAAGTCTCCTTCCTCCTGTCCTGCTTAACACTTTGCCTTTGTCTCCTAATATGTCATTTGGCAGCATTCTTTCTTCCTACTGTTAGTAAACACAATTTTCTTGTAACTTTTCTCCTGACTGTCTGATGGTAACTTTGCATTCTTTTTTCTACCTCCTGCACAGCAGTACATCATTTCAGAGCTGAATCAAAACTTCTAGGAGTCATTAACAGAATGGATTCCATTCACTGAAATTGATCCTCCAACATACCTCTAAATCTCAGTAACAGACCCTAGAAAACTTGTTTTCTGATGATAGTAAATTTAACTAAGAAGCAATATTTAAGATGTATAAGTATACAAGTATAAGCAATTATAAATACCACATAGTAGCAAAGTGTCCAATATCCTGTTTGTCATGACCTGCTTATAGATGACAGGATCATAGAATCATAGAATCATTAGGTTGGAGAAGACCCATTGGATCATCAAGTCCAACTGTTCCTATCAAATACTAAATCATGCCCCTCAGCACCTTGTCCACTCATCCCTTAAACACCTACACGGAAGGTGACTCAATCACCTCCCTGGGCAGCCTGTTCCAGTGCTGAATTACCCTTTCTGTGAAATATTTTTAACTAATGTTCAGCCTAAACCTCCCCTGGAGGAGCTTGAGGCCATTCCCTCTTGTCCTGTCCCCTGGCACTAGGGAGAAGTGGCCAGCTCCCTCCTCTCCACAACCTCCTTTCAGGTAGTTATAGAGAGCAATGAGGTCTCCCCTCAGCCTCCTCTTCTCCAGACTAAACAACCCCAATTCTTTCAGCTGTTCCTCAATAAGGCCTGTTCTCCAGACCCCTCACCAGCTTCGTCACTCAAGGTTTTACTCACCAAGAGAGCTGCTCTATTCAAAGCTCTTGAGTTGATAAACTAGAAGAGAGCCTTGCTCTACCAAAGCAGTTACAGAGGATATAAGAAGCAGTAGCATTTCCTCCATAAGATGGAGTATGAAAATTCAGTACCTGAAGTATCCTTTATATTGTGACAGTAACAGTCAGCAGGATCATGACACTGAGAAAACTGCCGTTGGAAATTTAGCTGATGGACATTTTAAAACAGCCTTTACGTTTTCAGGAAGTCTCTGTGCATATTAGAACATAGTTTTTCCTAAATCACCATAAAAGAAAAAAAATCAAATGTTACATGAGATAGTAAGGTCTTGGCCTACCTGTCAACCTGTGTCTTGATTATAGTGAATTTTATCATTCTAAATTTCATGTTAATGCCAAAGTGGAACTGTAATTAGCCAAAGACAAATGTTAAAGAGAGATGAAAAGACAAGAGCACTGGAAGGCCAATAAAGTAATTGGTATAAGAAAGGTATGGCTTAATTAAGGTTTTAGATGTATGACTCAAAACCCACTGCTTAAATACATGTAGATAGATAGATAGATAGATAGATAGATAGATAGATAGATAGATAGATAGATAGATGGATAGATATGCATCCCAATATATATCTCACTACATAGAAGTCCTCTTCAGGTTTAAATAACTTCAGATCAGCTTCATAAATGGTAATGATGTGTTATCATAAGTGGGTAGATTAAGGTTTTCCTTCCTTTGAGGGGAAAACTGATCCACTAACAACGTCTGCCAGCTTTGAGACAGTGTGCATTTCTGCATGTGCCTGCTTGCCCCAGGCCAGTTTTGTGTTTCTACATCTTGTCCTGTAATGACGCAAGGTCTCACAAGAGTCAGCAAGAAGATTCACAGCATGCCTCCATCCTTATTTATTAAAGGATTCCCCCTTTAAATGTCATTAAACATAATTCATAACAACCTCGTGCTTGCCCAAGCACATAGAATCATAGAATCACCAGGTTGGAAGAGATCCATCAGATCATCAAGTCCAATGATTCCTATCAAACACTAAACCATGTCCCTCAAGACCTCATCCACCCATGCCTTAAACACCTCCAGGGAAGGTGAATCAACCACGTCCTTGGACAGCCTGTTCCAATGCCCAATGACCCTTTCTGTGAAAAACTTCCTCCTAATGTCCAGCCTAAATCTCCCCTGGCAGAGTTTGAGGCTGTTCCCTCTTGTCCTGTTCCCTGTCAGTTGGGAGAAGAGGCCAGCTTCCTCCTCTCCACAACCTCCCTTCAGGTAGTTGTAGAGAGTAATGAGGTCTCCTCTCAGCCTCCTCTTCTCCAGGCTAAACAACCCCAGCGGTCTCAGCTGTTTCTCATAAGACCTGTTCTCCAACCCCTTCACCAGCTTTGTTGCTCTTCTCTGGACTCGCTCCAGAGTCTCAACATCCTTCTTGTGGTGAAGGGCCCAGAACTGAAAACCTCAAGGAGTGGTCTCACCAGTGCTGAGTACGGGGGAAAATAACCTCCCTGGACCTACTGGTCACACTGTTTCTGATACAAGCCAGGATGCCATTGGCCTTTTTGGCCGCCTGGGCACACTGCTGGCTCATGGCCAGTCAGCTGTCAACCAACACCCCCAAGTCCCTCTCCTCCAGGTAGCTTTCTGGACAGACTTCTCATAGTCTATAGCTCTGCATAGGGTTGTTGTGTCCCAAGTGCAGGACCCAGCATTTGGCCTTGCTATACCTCATACCTTTGGACTCAGCCCAGTAGTCCAGCCTGTTCAGATCCCTTTGTAGAGCCTCCTTACCCTCCAGCAGATCCACACTTTCACCCCGCTTAGTGCATCTGCAAACTTGCTAAGGGATGTAGTGCATTACAGGAGATACAAACCTAGTCAGTGATGTGACAGGAGATATAAGAGCATAAGCAATCTAAATAACTCTCTGGAAAGCTACTGTAGTGCCACTATTCCAAATAATTTCCGAAAAACATAACACAGCATTGATCTGATACAGAAGGAATTTGATCATTTCACATCATGCTTAGTGAAAAAGCATATGAGAATTAAATATAGTAAACAAATCTTCCCTCAGTAAATAATGGTCGCCATTGAATTATTCCCCTTCTCCTATAATCCTTACTTCTCTAGCAGCTAATAGGACTTTCCCAAGTGAGAAGAGGAGGGGAAGGGAATTCAATTGTGAAGAAATATGAACGACATATTTCCAAGCAGCCCAGGGAATATTATGTTCACTTTATTTAAATTTGCCTCCATTTTCCACATAATGTCAAAAGATAAAGCACAGAATCTTGTCTCCATTTGAAGATACACATACATACATCAGACACCTTCTCACAGGTCTCTTTATACCTAACTCAGACTAATTCTTCCCATGATCTTCACTCTAAACTCCCTCTGTCCTTGTTGTCCTGCACACTCCATAGGTGTAACAGAAAATGAATAAGTTCCCAGACTCAGTTCATCCTTCTTTTCACTAAGAAAGTTTACAGCATAGAAGCCTCCTGGAGGAGTCAAGCAAACTCAGACTAAGTAAACCTTTCAACTGAAAGAAGGAAAAATTTTCTTACCCCATATCCTACAGAAGAGCTTGATAACCTAACTTTTGCTCTGATCTGTATAGAAAACAAAAGTAATGAAACATTGGTTTTATTCTTAAATTCTTCCACCTAATCCACTCTGGATATCTGCTTTATCTTTATCTGTCCTCCAGAAAAACTAGCTTGCTTTTGAATTATTTTTCTCCTTAAAAAAAGTACAGTGACTTTCCCATCAGTACCCAGTTGCTTTTGGCTTTTCCAGGAAACAAAGACCTAAAATCCTGGGTAGACTTTGAGTTACTGAGGAGTCACTTTTGCTAGTGCCTGTGGATCTCACCCAAAGAGGATCTTATCTTATGGTTTAGCTCAACTTCTTTTCTCAGGAAAATTCACTCAGGACAATCTTTCCCATAAGTATAGATAGTCTCCAGGTATTAACTATTCAGATATACCAGGACAACAAGCAAGCTTTTAGTTTCAGTTTCTGATTTGCTGTAATTATGACGTACACACTCATTCTTGAGTTTTAACACTTAATGTGAGCTTCTGAAAGCTCTGCATTTTCGGTTCCACAAAAATTTCTAACATTCATTGACAAATGGTATGCAGAGAATAAAATATCCAAAATCACACATCAACATGCTTCTAAAACATGAAAAGTTTCAGTATATTTATTTTGCATGCATGCACTAATATTTTTAAAGTATCATCTTATTAAGCAAGATCTCCCTCTAACACTGACATTTTTTTCTTTCTTAAAGTTGTAATAATAACTCAAATAACCAGCGACAATCACAACAAATTATCTGACCAGCTGTTCTATGTATAGCTAAGGTTGCGAAAAATTTCATGCAAGGTCATAGTTCTTCACCCTTAACTAACACCTTCTAAAACAGTACATTTGAAAAGAAGCTAGTAATGATAAGTTTGCAATCCATTCTGTGTTCCTCAATACAGCCAATGGAGTATGCATCATGGACCAGTCTGCAACCTCCAATGTAATGAGTTATTGGTCCAGAAAAGTCTCCTTTGGTTGATTAGATTTCCTCCCACATGTGCCAAAAACACTGTCAGCCTCCCAAATTCCTACTACTGTAAGTGAGAGAATTAGAATTACTTCAAAATTAAACGTAACTTGTACCTTTTAAACTAAATGAAAACATTACAAGAACACTTTTAATCATACTCAGGTAAAAAGAGGTGAAGTCAAACTCGTGATTCATCTGTTAGAGTTTCTCACTATAGGTAATAAATGAGGCATTTCTAGAGCAACTGAACAATTTGTACGTTTTCACAGTAGATCAGGCTTACAGAACAGAAGTTGTTTTTTTAATTGTGACACACTGAGGGAAATTCTCTGACTTAGTGGTCAGTGATTCCCTTCTAGTGCTCATTTCCATTTCAGTGGTGTCCTGTTGGAATGCAGGCAGGTAAATCTTATAACATAAGCCATATAGAAACACATTGCCTAAAGTATTTTATTTTCTTACACTATCGGTGATTTTTCAACTATATTTCTTGTGCAAACCTAAGTCTCATTATTAGAAACAGAAATTTTTATTACTTTTAAAATCTCAGAATAGCTTTATACTCCATATCACTTTGGTCAGTGATATACCCCTGTGACAGTAAAGCTGTGAAAGAATTCAGCACTATCATTTCCTGAGCAGAAAAGTTCCATAAACTTTGAATTAGAATAGTAAATATAGATATTAATTTATATTATGAGGTGCGGCTGAGAAAGCAGGGGTTGTTTAGCCTGGAGAAGAGGAGTCTGAGAGGAGACCTCATTACTCTCTACTCTCTACTCTCAGAAACAGTGTGACCAGTAGGTCCAGGGAGGTTATTTTCCCCTGTACTCAGCACTGGTGAGACCACTCCTTGGGGTTTTCAGTTCTGGGCCCTTCACCACAAGAAGGATGTTGAGACTCTGGAGTGAGTCCAGAGAAGAGCAACAAAGCTGGTGAAGGGGCTGGAGAACAGGTCTTATGAGAAACAGCTGAGACCGCTGGGGTTGTTTAGCCTGGAGAAGAGGAGACTGAGAGGAGACCTCATTGCTCTCTACAACTACCTGAAGGGAGGTTGTGGAGAGGAGGGAGCTGGCCTCTTCTCCCAACTGACAGGGGACAGGACAAGAGGGAACAACCTCAAGCTCTGCCAGGGGAGATTTATGTTGGACATTAGGAGGAAGTTTTTCACAGAAAGGGTCATTGGGCATTGGAACAGGCTGTCCAAGGACATGGTTGATTCACCTTCCCTGGAGGTGTTTAAGGCATGGGTGGATGAGGTCTTGATGGACTTGGTTTAGTGTTTGATAGGAATGGTTGGACTAGAAGATCTGATGGGTCCCTTCCAACCTGGTTGTTCTATGATTCTATGATTCTACGATATAGGCTATTACCCAAGGAAGGATGATGTCAATACATTTATATGTATTAAAATCAGTTAATTGTTTTGCTCCTTTCTGCACACCAAATTAAATGACATGGTTGACCAAATTAGTTGTGCCTTAAAACATAAGAAATTGAGGCTCCTTTATAAGTTCCAAGAAATACAAACTTTATTTCCCCTGACTGGAAATTTATGAGAATATTGTTGAGTAGCAATATCACATAAAGGAGTACCATGGTCTGAAATGAACCATGGTGAAGATCCTGTATATTTCAAGAGGAACCGAAATTATAAGTTCTCACAACATTTACAAAATTTCTTCATGTCTGTATAGAGGTAAGGTCAAGAACGGCACCTTTATCAACAGAGTTCTTCTCTCTGTACTCCATTGTACAGAATGGTTTCAGAATGCAGGTAATTCACACCAAATGGTAGGTATTAATCTAATTTAGCAAATGAAATTAAACGAAATTGTACAGCATAGCAAGGCTGTTTTTTTTCTCTTTTAGTTGTTTTTCACTTTTTGAAATATTAAGATTTAAAATAGCTATCACTCTTCAGCAGTTACAAATCTGAGGTGTAAAAAAAATTAGTCATTCCATACACTTTTCCTCACTTACTATCACCTCAGGCAGAACCAGATATTGTGGCAATGCTTCCCATGCCCACCCTGGCAAATGGAACTGCACAACAACAGGAGTTAAAGCAGGAACATACATGCAAAAGTGCAACTAATAACACCTTGTAAAGTCATTTGCCTAACATTTGTCCCTTGAAGAAGAGGAGAATCATCAACCACAATAAACAGTTGTTGACCAATCACAAAGCAAAGAAGTCAACCTAAAAGCAAGTCTAGGAGAAGCATGAGAGGTTGCAGTAGTGGAGGGAGCTTGATGTGGGAACAGGCAGCCAAAGTTCAGGGTGGTGTTGCCTGAGCACACTTGGGTGTATCAGCACCTCTCGTCAGCCAGTGCACCCTTCCGTGCTGAGTGATGGGCAGCCTCTCACAGGTAAAGGGCTGGGAGACCAAGAAGGACCCGGTTTGGGCTGCTGACTGGGAGCTCATGTGATGGTTCCACTCCAGAAAGGTGTGGCAGCTAGGCATCTCTAGAGCAGTAGGTTCCTGTCACCTTGTACTTCCTCAGAGGTGGCTGCTGGTAACCGCACTTCTTGAGGTTAGTTACAGAGGGGGGTTTAAAGATTAGAGAGTACTAATCAGTGTTTTCCAAAGGGCTCCTGATGTGGCTTATATGTTGCATTACTGACATTGACCTCAAATGTATGTCTCACTAATTGCTAGCTAATTGTATGTGTTTATAAATCAATAAATCACTTTGATCCCAATTGGATTTAACAACATGAAATTAACATCTTTCCCAGGTAAAAACTCATCACTGCTTATCATTTAGGGAAATGAAATGGATTCCCCAATGTCTTATAGTATGTTATATTTTAAGATGTGTTGTAGATCTTTGCTTCACAGGTACAAAGACATTACAGTCAATAAAGTAATGCTCAGTTTACACAATCATAAATAACAATCTGATACTGTACACATATGGCTTTTAAGCTTCTAGTTAATGTTATTTTCATCTTTTCCCCTATATTACATAACTCCTATCATGAGATGAACAGTGTTAAATTGACAGCTAGGGCAGTAGAGAGATTTCTCTTCCTGTTTTTCTCATTCAGTTCTGGTCAAGTCTTTCATCAATTTCATTCTCTTTTTTCTTTTATTCTACCTATGTGATTTTAGAAACCCAAAGGAAAGTATACTATTAAGCACATGATGTTTGCCCTTTTCAGACTTTTTTCCTCTATTTCCATGAACTTCCCAGATTATATAGACTCTTGATCTTTTCCAGTCACTACAACAGCAAGCAGAAAAATCATCTAATTTTAAAGACATATTTTAGAAACTGCACATAGATGAAGATGTTCTTTTGGCATGCTTATTTTATACAATTAAAGAAATACTACCTAGAAGGTCTTATTAAAAAAAAAAAAAAAAAGTCATAAAAAGGTCCGCATGCTCACATAAGCAGAGGGAAAATTTTAGTTCAGGAATATTATTTTGATGAAGGCAGAAAAGTTTTACACATTAAACCCCATGTCTTCTCAAGACTTCTGTTACAGAATAACTGCCTTACTTGTCACATAACAAACTATTTAATAAAATCTCATTTGGTAGACATTCTCAGGTGGCCTTGTTCTGTCACACTAAAATCTTTTAATGCTTTTCATACTAAAACATTTGAATCACTCTTGGAGTTAAGCCTAGGGGTCTGTTATGAAATAATAATTCCTGGAAAAGGAAGTGGGATGGTTTCCAAATATTGAAGATGTTTTTTAGAAACCTGGTTACAAATAATTTGTTTTCAGTCTTAAAGTTGTTTGTTCATGAATGCTGCTGATACCCTGTTTATTGAGAGACACAAAGCCCATAAACAACTAAAAGATGACTGAAAGCATTTTGGAAAAATATATGGCTTGAGCCAGTCAGACAGAAAGATCCCTTAAGGAGACACATGTCCCTCACCTTAGAGCTTATGTAAATTTGAGGTGCTGCATTCATTAAGTGGCTCATAAGAACAGGACTGAGAGATTTCTTTGCATGTTTTCATTTCCAGTTGTATCACATAGCTACAAGAAAATACTAGCAGAGTTACACTCAGTTTTGAAAGCCACATAGCTACATTATTCCAGACAAATGAACATTTACTCTATTTAAATGAAACCACATACTTGCCACATAAAAGGCGGCTAGTATATTGTGTATCACATTCAGCTGGTACTGACATGTAGTATGATCTCTTGGTACATTATGTTCAGCGTACAGCTGCCTCTGTCTGCATATGCAGACTTACCCCTGCCTTAAAACAAACAAACAAAACACCAAACTAACAAACACATTTAAAAGTTACAAACTGATAGATCACTGTGTTGGGTGGTTTGGCTTTTTTTAAAATACTTTCTAGATTTAAAAAAGCTTTACTTTTCACTCCATGGGAGTATAGTGAAAGCAAACCCTTACATTTTGGGTGATAAATCTAATGTAAGGTTCAAATATAGAAAATTGTAAACAAACAGAAAGGTTCTCCAGCAATGAAAGAAACACCTAATTCAACACTAGTACTGTAGAATTAATGAAATAAGGAGAACACAGGTTCCGTGCACTTAAATTTAATTCAAATATATTGAATAGCCTCATTACTGACAGGCACCAAAAACATTCACTGGTGTCTTGCAATATAGTCATAATTTCAGCCCTGCTTGAAAATTCAGAGAAAAAAATCTAACAAGGAGGTTTCCTCACAAAATCTCATGCCAAGAGTAAGTACAGAGAATCGGAAATATTCTGGTAAATTTGTTTGATTTACCAGAACTGTGTCTGGGGCAATTAGCCACAAGGTTCAAAGCATCTTGAGGTAAACTTAGTTTGTCTAAGCATCCTGTTTGAGTTATGTGCTAATGCAACTTTTCTATGACAGTGAGATAGAAGAACTTACAGAGGAAACAAAGAATTATGAGCTGAAAGATAAAAAAATTAATAAAACACAAAATATTTAACTAATTATTTAGGGATTATAAAAATCTTACAGAGATAAAAACTTGTTCTAGTGTGTACGCTATAAAATACTCTCCACTACTCCTATATCTTACTGTTGTTTCAGAAAATGAAGTCCTGGTTCAGTAGTGTTTCAAAGGCTAAACATGGAGAAAAACAGCTAAAGAAAACTTAGAGTTCTCTCATACCTCAAATATTAAATTATTTTTATCTTCTTCCTTGCTGTATCACTGATATCAGAAATATTATACCATAGCTCCCATCCACCTGAAACTCTACAGAACACAGAATTTTACTGAGGTATCTAAAATATTGTTACTGGTTAAACTGTGCTCTTTGTATTGAAACAGGATAACTTTAACTTAGAATTATAGAATCATAGAACAACGAGATTGGAAGAGACCCACCAGATCATCCAGTCCAACCATTCCTATAAAACACTAAACCATGTCCCTCAAGACCTCATCCACCTGTGCCTTAAACACCTCCAGGGAAGGTGAATCAACCACTTGCCTGGGCAGCCTGTTCCAATGCCCAATGACACTTTCTGTGAAATCTTTTTTCCTAATGTTTAGCCTAAGTCTTCCCTGGTGGAGCTTGAGGCCATTCCCTCTTGTCCTGTCCCCTGTCAGTTGGGAGAAGAGGCCAGCTCCCTCCTCTCTACAACCTCCTTTCAGGTAGTTATAGAGAGCAATGAGGTCTCCTCTCAGCCTCCCCTTCTCCAGGCTAAACAACCCCAGCGGTCTCAGCTGTTTCTCATAAGGCCTGTTCTCCAGCCCCTTCACCAGCTTTGTTGCTCTTCTCTGGACTCACTCCAGAACCTCAACATCCTTCTTGTGGTGAGGGGCCCAGAACTGAACACAGCCCTGGGGAACTCCACTTGTGACTGGCCTCCAGCTGGATTTAACACCATTTACCACCACTCTCTGAGCCCAGCCAGCCAACCAGTTTTCCACTCAGCAGAGTGTGCGCCTGTCCAGGCCAGAGGCTGACAGTTTCCATAGCAGAAAACTGTGAGAAACTGTTTACAAGGCTTTACTGAAGTCCAGGTTAGTTTGGCAAGACCTGTCTTTTGTGAACCCATGTTGACTGGGCCTGATCAGTGAGTTCTCTTGCATGTGTGTCATGATAGCACTCAAGATCACCTGTTTCATGACTTTCCCTGGCACTGAGGTCAGACTGACAGGCCTGGAGTTCCCTCAATCCTCACTGTGACCATTCTTGTAGATGGGCACAAGATCAGCCAGGCTCCAGTCCAGTGAAACTTCCCCAGTCTTCCAGGACTGTTGGAAGATGATGGAAAGGGGATTGGCCAGCACATCCGCCAGCTCCCTTAATACCCTAGAGTGAATCCCATCTAGCCCCATAGACTTGCGGGTGTCTAGTCAGGCTAGCTAGGCTCTGACCACTTCTTCTTGGACCATGGTACTTGTAGGTACCATTCAAATATTTAAGTATAAATAAGCGACTTCTGTTAAAGGCTATTTTGAAACTATTTTCCTCGGGGCTACTGTCATTTACATCATCCCTCATCCTGTATTAAAACTACAGATTGCCCCAACTCACATGTAGGACCTTGTATTTGACCTTGTTGGACCTCAACAGGTTCACACAGGCCCACTTCTCCAACTTGCCCAGATCCCTCTAGAAAGACATCCCATCCTTCATGTGTAACAACTGCACCACTCAGCTTGGTGTCATATGCAAACTTCCTGAGGGTGCATTTGATCTCACTGTCCTTATCATGTAATGAAGTTGTTAAATAGCACTAGTCGCACTACAATGCCCCTGAAAACTCTCAATCATTTAAATACCCCTAATAAATAAGCAGAGTTAAAGGACATTTTCAGAAGTACACAATGTTTTGTGTAGTACTGCAGTAAGTATGAGGAGATTATTAATTTTGAGAGTAACAATTATAGAGGTTTGTGCATTTGTAGCCACATAAATACTGTTAGAAATCTGGCTCTTCTTCATATAATGGTATGAAAACATCCAGTTATATCAGGTTCTAGTTAACCAATTTGGGAACAAAACTGGAAAGCTGAAAAACATTATGCAATTACACAATCAATAGCCTTACTGAAAAATTTTAATTATTTTTTTTTTAATGAGAAGATTGTCTGGCAGATATATACAACAATAAAAAGCAATTTTATGGCAGATTACATAGCTCCCCAGTGTATATACGCTCATGCCTGTTGCATGCCACAGAATGATACGTTAAGAGCTGAAAGGTCTACATACCAGTGCTGAAAATGTTGGGTATCTCTCAGTTCAGCACACCTGCAATATTCCTCTGTTGCACATCCTGTAATTTTATTTTTTTTTTAATATTGCAAGGTCTTCCAGTGCAATGGTCTTCTATGTCTTCTAAAAAAATCTCTGTTTCCTTCCTTCGTTATGGAAGTTTGGTATTCATGCATTACAGTGTGACTACAGTTATGTTCTTGCAGTATGGAAAGCAAAAGGCACAACAGTCAATACTTTATTCTGTTTATTTACTTTTTATTTATTTCTGCTAAAATCAAGTTTCCAACACTTAGCTAAAGGAGAAGTTTCAATTTAAGGGCTCTATCAATCTACTTTCCACTACAGTTAATAAAGCAGATAAACAAGAAAAAAACTGCCTGCACTGTAATTCACAAATATTTATTTTCCTTCTATTGCCCTAAAATCACACTTAGTATCTTTTGATCCTTGCCTGTGTTATCCTATTGCATGTGTTCTTCTATCACAGCCAGTACCAGCAGTAATCCAAACTTTTCTTTTAGTCAGCTTCTCTACATAACTTTGATCACTCTGTTATAAAACATAACATTTCACATAAATTACATATTAACAGTTTCAATAATTCAGGTTGAAAAATTCCATTTAAAGAATCTATTTAAAGATGAGTGATTTTAACTACCTAAAGATGTTTAATATCATAAACTTTATTCATCTTAGGATGAAAGAAAAATTGGATTGTAGACATATGCATTTTTAAAGTATCTTTCCATGTTCCCTTTCATAGGCATCTAAATACTGCTGTGAAGATCATACATAGCAGCATTAATATGTGAGTCTTCCTGCCTTGCTTACTTAAGGTGTCAGATAAGAAAAAACCCACATATACTACCTCTCCACTCCACCAAAAAACTACTTTTTACTAAAGGCTTGGTAAGCATTTCTGTCTTCTGGAAGATCAGAATTTAATTTCTGACTGCTCAGAAATGGATGTGCAATCTTATATTTCTGTTTGCAGAAACCCACAGAGGTTTTCTTAAGTCCTGCACTAATACATGCAAAATAATATTTTTCCAAGTTTTTAAAACCCGCTTATCTACCTTCTAAACTTGTACAAGATAAAACATAAGAAAACATACATAAATAAGATCCTTTTCTTGATGAAACTCCATCCTAATAAATGTCATTCATCTACACTGAAAACACTGAGAGAGTTGAAATAATTTGTGCCATCTGAACTAAATATGTCTGTAAACAACTTCAGAAGCTTGCATCCAGCATAATCCAGGTAATGCTCATGGAAAGCAGAAAATCTGATTGTGCAAAAGCAAGGTCTACCTCTTTTTTTTTAGACAGAAATTCTAACTGTTTGTCAGAGAGGTTGAAGTTTAGGAGTGAAAAGTAGCTTACACACACAATGGAAATCCAATGTCTAGCAGTCATTGAATGATATACAAAGAAGTAGAATGATATTACCATGCAAAGACCTACTGAATGTCAACAGCAGAGAGAATAAATGAAAAATTTCCTCATTTAGGAGACAGCAATTGTTGACATCAGTAGCTTACTGATCTTTGAATGAAACAGAAGACTGCAGGAAAGCAACACATACCAGTAATCTTTGTATTACTATAACTGAAATAAAGTGAAAACTACTAAAATACAGCATCAAATGACTGGAGGGCTGGAACACCTCCACATGAGGACCAGATGAGGGAGTTGGGCTTGTTCAGAAGAGAAAATACCAGAATGATCTTACAGCAGCCTTGCAGTACTTAAAGGGGGAAAGATTAGGAGGGACTCTGTATCGGGCAGTGGTACTATTGAAAAGTGTCAGTCTTCCCTAATGAGTTATAGTATCACAGAATCGTGGAAGCATAGAATCACTGAGATTGGAAAAGATGTCTGAGATCATCAAGTGCAACTGTTAACCTGATACTACCAAGCGCCACTAAACCATGACCCTAAATGCCACACCCACACATCTTCTAAATACGTCCAGAGAAGGTGACTCAATCACTTTCCTGAGAAGCCTTTTCCAATGATTCACAATCCTTCCATTGAATAAATTTTTCTTTACTATCCAGGCTAAACCTTCCCTGATGCAACCTGAAGTCATTTGCTCTTGTTCTATTGCTTATTATTTGGGAAAAGACATCAACACCTGCCTCCCTACAGCCTCCTTTCACATAGTTGTAGAGAGTAATAAAGCCTCCTCTCAGCCTCCTTTTCTCCAGGTTAAACAGGTTTTCTTGTTCTCTAGACCCTTCATGAGCTTTGTTATTTTTTTCTTGGATGAACTCCAATAGCTCGGTGTTTTTCTTTTAATGAGGGGTGCCTCACCACAAGAGACTAAATACAACATTTGAAGCGCTGCCTCACAAGTGCCAAATGAAGGGGGACAGTTCCTTCTCTAGTCCCACTCGCCACATAATTTCTAATACAAGGCAGAATGGTATGGGTCTTGTTGGCCACCTGGGCACGCTGCTAGTTCATATACAGCTGGCTGTCAGCCAACACTTCATGGTGCTTTTCTGTGAGGCCACTTTCCAACCACTCATCCCCAAGCCTGCAGTGTTGCCTGGGTTTGTTTTGACTCATCTGCAGGACTCGACACTTAGCCTTGCTGAATCTCATACAGTTAGCTTTGGGCCATGAATCCTACCTGTGCAATCCCTCTGTACCATCTTCCTTCCTTTAAATAGATTAACAGCCCCACTCAACTTGGTGTATTCTGCAAATTCACTGAGGGTGTACTCAATTCCTTCTGAATCTAATCCAAACTGAACAAATAAAATACCTTTATTACTTGAGGTTATGCATCCTCATTATAAAATTCTTCAGACAGTTTACTGCTATTATTTATAATGACATTTTGAGTCTATTTTTTCTCATTATTTATTTTATTTCTTACAGTGCAAAAGAAATTACTAGCATACAGAATACCACACTAAATGAGGCCACAGTAGATTCAAATGTACTTGGGCAGCTGCCAGTACCAAGCATCATTCAGTGGATCAAAGCAGAAGATCATCCTCTGAGAACAAGGTGAAGGGGTTTTGTTTTCAATGTATTTCAAAATCAATTAGTGAGATAATTATCAGACACTGCTTTGAGGTTTGTTTGGAAAAATACAAATTCCTCATAAGACCTAATAGGTAACAAATAGTACAAAGCCTACTTTATATTGGACTCAATGATTCTTGAAGTCTTTTCCAACCTAGTGGTTCTGTGATTCTGCGATATACACAGTGCAGGAACATTAGCAAGGCAGGCTGTAATAAAATCAGAGATCTTGAATTTCACTAGCCATTTTAATGCAAATAAAATGTAGAGAGCATTTAAGGATCAAGTTCTGCAATAACACTTTATTGTTGTTATTATTATTGTTGTTATTATTATATTACCATGGTGACATCTTTAGCCAATGGGGTTTTGTTGTTGTGTTACTGTCTCTACAACACATAAATAGTAGTTGAAAGCCAAGGATTGGTCTTGATTACAGTTTTATTTGTCAGTTCAAATCTTTTGATAAGTACACATGCATCCTAACTACAAGTTTTAAACATAGTTAAAACTTCCTTAAACATAGTTGTATACACATTCATGTTCTGCAGGATTTTATCATTCATAATCTAAAGAACACTATCTGCATTTGAAAGCACAATTGTAGTAGCAGTTAGACACCTAGAACCAAAACAATCCAAAAAGTTTTGCTCAGATGGAAACACTTCCTACCTAACTCCAACCCTGTCACAATTTTCAACTTGGAAGTCTCCATAGTGTACACATCAAATCCACAGGTCTGCCTAGAAACATATTTCATAGGTGTAGATAACGCTGAATCTATCTCACACTCAAGAATGGTCTGTTTTCATAAACGAAACGTGCTGCTCCAACCTCTACATTCATTGCTTCCCTCACACGTCAAGAACAAACACCTTACCAGTCAGCTATACCTGCCTTTAGAAACAAGTCAGTGAAAGAGTAGGAATGGAAATACTTGAAGCTTTTCAGCTTCAAATAGTGAGGAACACAGCATTTAAATGCAATAGAAAAATCATTATGGAACTGTGACAGGTTAAAACTGTAAATTTCACCATACACTGAAAGCCAGTTACCCCTTCAGAAAAAACATTATTCTTTTGCACCTTGACTACAGTTACACAACTTCAGTAAGTGATGTAAACAGTATCCATGGCTATGACACTCTTTCTAAAGAGGCTTTAAATCCCACATCTGGGGAATAACTTATTTCCTCAGCTCTGTAATACAAGACCATCCTATAAGAAAAAAGGGCATGCTCCCTCTTTTCAGTCCCACTCTCTTTTTGAAAGAGGGTTTACCTATGTAAAGGGCTTTGGGTTTTTGACTTCAAATAAGCAAAGGTCCACATTACTGCCTTGCTCTTCACTTTTCCTGTTGACTGTCTCCAGACAGAGATATTGCAAGGAAACTGGTTTTGCTTAGCATGTCTTTTTCAAATCTATTGGAAGATGTTTAACATAGGTGGCATTACTTTAAAGAGAATTCTAGTGCTTCTATCTAGACTTTCACAACTGGAACAAGATACTTAGACACTTACTGTGCAAGTTTCTCAAAATAACAGGGGAAATATGAGGCCCAACATGGCATATAAGTTGTGATTCTCAATCCAGTCTTTTAAATATTTCACTTCTTCACACATAAAATTATAGACTGAAAAGTGCAAAGATGGAATTACTGTCCAGAAGTACACAGAGGATAGTATACAGTTAAAATTTAACTATTGGAAATGGTATTGGACTAACATATGAGAGTTTTTGCTTTGAGTACAGGTAAAAGCAATACTTTTTGCAGTTCAGCTATTATTCATGTACTTAAAAATAACAGATAGAAGAAGAAACATCTTAAAGCACCACAATCATTCTTTTAATAAAAAAAAAAAAAAAAGCTATCTTGTTTCACTGACACTAGGGAACAGAATTAGTTCCCAAAATGCCAGCTGGAGTTGTGCAGCCACAAAAGAAAAAAAAAGAAAGAGAATAAATACCATTGACTGCTGAGCTTGAACAACACTTCTCATGTGTGGTTCACAGAACACAGTCAGCAGTCTGTAAAGCAAATTTTGTCATACCAGACAGGCATTTGTCAATCTCCAAGCAGAGATACATACCACAGCTGTAGAGCCACAGTTCTTTCATTCATAGAATCATAAAATCATAGAATAGTTAGGGTTGGAAGTGACTTTAAAGATCATCTAGTTCCACACACCCTGCCATGGGCAGAGACATCCCAACAGACCAGGTTTCCCAAGGCCCCATCCAACCTGTCCTTAAACACCTCCAGGGATGGGACATCCACAACTTCCACTGTCAACCTGTTCCAGTGTCTCACTACTCTTAGTGAAGAAATTCTTCCTAATGTCTAGTCTAAATCTGCCCTTCTTCAGTTTATACCCATTCCCCCTAATCCTTTCACCACAAACCTTTATAAACAATTCCTCTCCAGCTTTCTTGTAGCCTCCTTTCAGGTACTGGAAGGTCACTACAAGATCTCCCCTGAGCCTTCTCTTCTCCAGGCTGAACAAGTCCAACTCTCCTGGCCTGTCCTTGTATGGAATGTGCTCCAGCCCTTGGTTCATCATTGTAGCCCTCCTCTGGACCCATTCCAACAGCTCCATGTCCTTCTTATATTGAGGGTTCCAGAGCTGGACACTGTGCTCTAGACAAGGTCTCACAAGAGAGGAATAAAGGGGCAGAATTACTCCCCTCAACCTACTGGCCACACTTCTTTTGTGCAGCCCAGGATAGTGTTGGCCTTCCGGACTGTGAGCATGTATTGCCAACTCATGTTGAGCTTCTCATTGATCAGCAGCCCCAAGTTCTTCTCTGCAGGGCAGCTCTCAATCACTTCATTACATTCAGCCAAAAGTATGTTTTTAATTAGCTGAACAACATCAGAGAGGCACAAACATGTCACTGAAACCTACATGGATGCCTCCTTACCCTTGGACTTGCTTCACTACTTTTACTGCCAGATATGAAGTCCATCAGTAAAAATGAAAGTCAGAGTTAGGATTCAGGATGACAAAATGCTCTTGAATTGCCTAGCATTTAACACCAGGCAAGCTGGAAGAGCACAACCTGCAACTCCAACAACATAGAATCATAGAATCATAAAATCATAGAACAACCAGGTTGGAAGGGACCAATGGGATCATCCAGTCCAACCATTCCTATCAAACACTAAACCATGTCCCTCAGGACATAAACCATCTGGAACTTGAAGAGCATGAGGCAGTGCTCCTTCCTCTCCATAGCCAAGTGGCAGAGTCAAAATTGATGTCAGGTCAGGAGGGTACATTAGTCTTGCTAAGGGAATGGGCATGGAAGCAAGAAGCACACGAAGATAGAACTTCTCCAAGCCTAGGATGCTGCAGGGATGCCCTTACCACTCAGGATTGGAGCTTCTATCAGTGACTGAAAGGATTGGCATGAAGTTTCTAGGGAACCAGCAAATCCATGTTGGGAAATGCTTACTTGCCCTAAGTCTTCTCACAGATCTGACTCACTGGTATTTCCCAGCCTACTGTACACACAGACAAAACTGTGTTTTGATGCTCCCTACCTCACCCCTGCCCTTTTCTGGCACAGAAAAATGACTCTTTCTCTGACCCTGACAGTGAATTAAATACATCATCACTCACTGTTTTTGATGCAAATTATGATCAAAAGTGTGTGAATTATCTAACTACTGCAGTTCACCTCTGTACTCACCCAGAAGAAAATCTTTCCAGAAGACCTTATTGCAGCCTTTCAATACTTAAAGAATGATGGGAACAAAATTTTTAGCAGGACCTGTCACAATAGGACTGGAGTAATGGTTTTAAATTAAAAGGGGATATTTAGGCTAGATATAAAGAAGAATTTTTACAATGAGGCAGTTGGCCCAGACATTCAAGGTCAGGTTGGATGGGGCTCTGAGCAATCTTATGTAGCTGAAGATGTCCCTGCTTACAGCAAGAACATTGGATTAGATGGCCCTTAAATGTCTCTTCCAAGTTAAATCATTCTATGATTCTATAGATCAAACAGTAATTTTAATTACTTTCAGGATCTTGTTCTTAGACCACGTAAGACTCCACAGAAATATACAAACACAGAAAGTTCATTTCTTAAGCTGGTGGTCTCTTCTTAGTATTAAGATTGCTGAGTCTCTCATCTGTATGAGAACAACGTTCACACTATTAATCAACATGGTTAAGGATGACTTGTCAAGGTGGTTACAAACTCCCTATCTCATTAGTTAGGAAAGCAATTCTGTATAGAAAAACAATTATGTCCTAGATACTGTACATTTTACAACTGTTTGTCACGCCTTTCAAACAAGATATTAAAAAACCACATTATGTTCACCTTATATCTTGTAAACAATAAACAATTCTGAACCTACTTAACCTGTCAAAGTCAAAAAAGCAAGAGGAGTTTGTCAGTTCCTCATCTGAAATGGAATAACTTAATGTGTCAGCAGCAAATCAGGTGAGTTTGCATGATTTCCATTACAATTACGCTTCTATCAAGATCAAGAAAAGGTTTAGGTTTTCCTTTTCAGTAACTTATCTATTCTTCTGATGTTTTATTTCCCACAGTCTTCCAATTGAGAACCCTAAGTAGATAATCATTCTATTTTCTGTTCCTACTAGGCAAACCCAACCTCTTTCCTCTTACATGTTTGCATAGGAAAATATGGATATGGACTAAATGACCTCCAACATCTCACTGCTGTTTATGACTGCAAATGGCAACGAAGTTGAACAGCTTTTTGTCAGCTGAGACTTTTATAAAGTAATGTACTTGTGAAAAAAAGTCTGAGTTAATTGGTTTAGCACCTTCCTTCTCTCACGGAGTCTATACATAAGGTGTCTGCCCTACAGTAATGTCTCTTTTCTGCCTTAAATATTTTAGTAGACAACACAAAATCTCTTGTTAAAATTAATTTTAGAATAACAAGAGAATGTATGAGTAGGCACCAAGCCAATTATTCAGTTTAGAGCTCCAAACATCACCTTACTTGGGTACATGTTTTTTCCCTAAATATAACTACTTATTTTCATGTATAATTTTTACTTCTTACAGTTTTTCCAGTTCAGAAACTAGGTTTTACCTGGGTCAGCTTTCCTGCAGAGGAAAATGATGTTAAACTAGCGTTTAACATTGAAATGGTTTGCTGTTTCTAATGCAATATTGCACATGAGTTTGCAAATGTGGAAGCAGACATAAATCATGATGTGATTCTTGAAGTCATTTTCTGAATTCCAGATTTCAGCCTTGTTATAGACTTGAAGCAAGACTTTTTCTGGTTTTTTTGATTGCTGTTATTTAGTCTAATAGAAATTTCTGTTCAGACACATGTGCTATAAACATTCCTACGGTGAAGACTGGCAAACTGGTAACAGGTGAGGAGAAGGCTGAGGTACTCTAGAACTATTTTGCCTCATTTTTCTCCCAAATGTGTGAGTTTTAGAAGGCCAGATTTGTCTGAAAATAACAATATTGAACTAAAAATAATTATGTAATCCTAACAGTACCTGTCAACAACCAAGATTTTCCTTTAAAACCGCACACCTCCTTTACATTTGTCAGAGAAAGCAGCATAAACTAAATTATCAGAAAATACTTTCACAGAATGATAGATCTCTTTTGAATGGAAAGATCTGTAAGGTAAAATCACCAAGATCTTATTTCTGTGATTTTCATTCCTCATCCCTGATTAGGAACCTGGAATGAACTTTCTGATTTTGAAACATCTCTCAGCACTGTGATTAAGAAGTAATTCCTCCCATGCCCTCTCTTGCAACAGTCTGCTTGCATTCTCCACTGCTTCTCACAAACTGAATGTCAAGCCTCCAAAAGACCTTCATCCATCAATGTCCTCACTTTCCAGGTTTTACAAGCATGCTGAGGTTAGAGAAAATGTTCTCTGCAGGTACTGGGAGTAGTTCACTGCCACAGCAAGAACAAAAATGTGTACAGCAATGAGATTCTCTGCTTGAAAGAAGTCTGCAGGAGTGAAGTGGACTTTTCATTCTTTAAAACAAGTAAAGACAATTTCCTCCTTTATTCTACATATGTAATTTTTTTCCAGTAAAATCTTTATTAGAGGCATGCAAAGATGCAGCAGCATGAAATATTTGAAATACAAGCAAAAATGTTTCTGAGTGATAGCATACTAGCTTCAAGTTGGCAATTCTTTTCTTTGCCTGTAACATTTTTCTGACTTGGGAATTGCTTGCTACAGGCATCCCTTGAACATCCTAGAGGTTATTTTCAGGGCCAGTTTACAGTTCCACAGAATTCATTGAGTCACTCAATATTCTTCCAGTCAGTGTTGAGTACGGTTCTGTCCTTCCACAAAATATTGGTTACTGAAGCAAATATATATATATATGTGTGTGTGTGTGTCCACCTAGGTATGCAAACACACAAACATTTTAATGTCTGTGCAATTTAATTGATACGCTTTCAGAAGTTTCGCAATGGTAGAAATGATTTCCCTAGTGATGCCTTATCACACAATGACGCAACAGCAAGTTTAGAATTTCTTCTGGTGTTTCCCCTTTTACTATTTTGTTATACTAAAAAAGACACGGAGAAAGCTTTTTTTAAGCATCCTTAAATAACTTCTGTATTTGCAGGTCCTGGGTCTTCTGGGGAAGTTTTTTGCAGTCTTGAACCTGGATTTATAAACAAGGTAAAACCTGCTGGGTATTATGAATGGTGACAGAAGCCTTGGCTGTATTGACTAAAAGACATGAGGAGGGTGTATCAGAAAGCTATCACCTTACATTTACAGAAAGTAGGTCCACTTGTTGAGAGTAGGTGAGATGTTCTGGAAGGTTGCTCTGAAGTATAACTTGTGAAGGGGTCAAGGAGAAGTGGTTTATTTTAAAGACAAATTCTTTGAAACCATAATAGTTATTTTTCTTATGACCTTTATTGTTTTTATTTCATATACTTCATGTTTGTTTTAGGGAAGTACTTTTTTCATATGTCTAAATTTCAATGAAAATGTTATTAAACAAGATATATATTACCATTTTAAAACAATTTTAAAGGATTATTTACTGTGATTGCATAGTGGCAATTAAAAGAAAATACTAATACCAACATTTTCATCGTATCAAGATTCTAATTTATTCATCATTAAAACATAAATGCATTATGCATTTGCTTTTTAACCCATATTTTTTATATGACAGTTCTAGAAAACTCAGAGATGAGATTCTTGCCAAATTCAAACCAACTCCTACCTGCACAATAACTGTTGATGTGGTTCTTCCCTCAATACTGATGAGTAAATAGATCCACCAAAGATGCTAACAGATATTTCCTCTGCAAATATATTAACAGTCTAGGAATAGTTGGAGCTGAATGGAGCGGGGGGATCCCTCTGAGAAGTACATCAACTCTATTTATAAACAAATGGTTTCCCAAGACCCGTAAGATGGACATAGTGAGAGACCAAATACTGTAACTTAAATGAAAATGCTGAAAAGAAGACATGAGCTTTATTGATAAAATATAAAATTTTGTGCTATATTTTGTGTAGTCAGCCTGTTCTTAAAGATATTTAATGGGATTTGTGATCCCACTTTTGCATAAAATTAAGAGCAGGAAGCTTAGAAATAGGGACACATATTTATTTTTAATAAAAGAGAAAGACTTCCACAAAGTATTTTCTTTAGGAAAATCTGGCCATATCTCTTCTACTTCTTATTTCAATGTTTGTGCTATCAATCCGCTACTTGTATTTTTTTCAGAGAATCCCTGCTATTGAAGTTCAGTGCTTTATTCTTTATTATTTAAAATTTAAAATATTTCAAGTCCAGAAGTCTAAAAATGCATGAAACATGACTGTTTGTAAGTTCCTAGGTTATTATACAATGACAATTTCATCTGAAAAGAAATATCAGTGAATATTAGAAATTGTTATAGGATAAAGTAACATTTGCTACCAATTAGTAGCCTTTAGTTTGAAATATCTGTGTAGTTTTGCCTACAAGCCAGACTGAGGAATTCTCTAAGACGATACAGAAGGACTTCTAGTAATTTATAGTCCTGTGAAGAAAAGCCTAGCTCTATCTTCAGTGAAACAGCTAAGTCTTAAGTTAGTCTTCTCCCTAAAAAATACAGGGAAGGACAGCATATTCACTGACCCATCTAGGCAATACTTCCCCATGTCTAAATGGGGAGGGTCATAACACTTCCAGTGCTGTGTAGTTGTAACTTATGATATCTGGCCACTTATCGAGCTGTAATTTGATAAAGCAGGACACAGAAAAGAGGAATAACATGTTAAAATCCTTTATACCTGGTAAGTGCAGATATTGATATAATTACTTTCTTCCCTACAAGGAATGAAAATTGAAAAGCACCAAGTTGTATTTCCAGATCCTGAAATCTTTCATGCTGGCATGGATATACTTAGCCGGATCTCAGATGATGCTACGTCTCAGTCAAAGGACAGAAGCCTTTGTACAGAATTAAAAGTCTGCTAAAAGTAATACAGACTTCAGAGAATAAGGAGCTTGAATAAGATACAGTCTGATATTCTATATGAATCATTCTAAGCTTATGCATACCTTTATGTTTTTGCTTTGTTTGTGACAGAAAGTAAATTTAATGCAAATGAGAGAAAATCAAGGAAAACTGCATATAAAACTGAAAAAGCAGTGTAAGAGTAATATCACAGATTTTTTTTTTTAAGGCAAACCCTTCAGCACATCATTCAAAACAGCTTATATAAACTCTCATATCCCAAGTGTTGTAGAATCAATAACCACTATCCTTTCCTTGTTTTCTTTGCTTTTTCACCACTATAGCTTTTTGTTTCCACTTTCCTCTTTAATGTTAAAAACAGAGAGAAAAAACCTGCACTGCTTGTTGAACTTTGGCCGCTACTAGGCCTTGTCTTTATATTTCCTACCATAATACTCGGAATTTTGTCAGATCTAGTTGGGATTATCTTCTCACATATATACTTCAGTCTTTTCAGACATGAGAAATTACAGCAATTTTTTTCCAATTATTGAGATGGATTGTGCTAGCTCTTAGTGTTACACCATTACATTTAGCCATGTCATTATTCTATTCATAATATTATGATAACTTACTACACTTGGAATTTTAAACAAGAATATAGTGTTCTTATTTTTCCTTAGATTTCTGTCCATCCTGTACTTTCATACACAAAATATCTGCTTTACAGATGAGAACAGGATTGATTTTACCCCATTTCACCTGAAATGGTTCTAGGCCAAATGATGAAATGGTGACAAGATTTGATCCCATCCTAGTCATCACCTGGGCTAAAGCTCTTGATTCATAGAAATTAAATTAGCAGTAAGGACCATGTATTTATAATGGTCTAGTAAACACTCTGGTTCTTGGGGTTATGATGTATTCCCAGAGAAGAGTATGAAAAGGAGTCAAAGGCAGCTGGGGTTTTCCTAGCACGTGTGTTCTAAATGAATGTGGCAGGAGGTGGCTGTGTCCCAAGGTGAGTGCCCACAGGGACACAAATTGGAAAATGCATCCTAGCAGGCAACTAAAGGCAAAGGGTATGATTTGACCAGAGGCGAGTCACAAAATCATGGAATAGTTTGAATTCCCCATTTGCATCCACGCTATCTCTTTCTTATCAACCATGTGGACAAGGCAGCTTGTAATAGTGTGACAACCTGAGTACCTAAAGTAGCAGCAGATTCATTTTCTACTTGCTGGACGCAGCAGGAGTAGGTTCTTCATGGCAAAAGCAGAGGACTGGCAGTGCTTGCCCCAGCTGGACTGCACCCAGGTCAGCTATACAATCAAACTAACACCTCTGAACCAGAAGTGAAGACTTAACAAATACAAGAGTTCAGAACAAGGTCTTAAGATAGTAAGTCAGGGATAGTGTTTTGTGACCTCACTGCTTTGCAGGTGCAACTGTACCACAGCTAGTCAGTGACATAATTTACCAAAAGGGATGTCAGAGGAGAAAAATCTAATTGCTTTCAGCACTGCCACAATTAATCAAGAGCTAGTCATATTTACAACTTAGAAGCTGCTCAAATGCATATTAAAAAGACTGTATATCCTAAATGTTGCTATGCTTGAAAACAGCAAATAAATATGATATTGAGATGTTTTTCAGCAGTATGCTACATAAAATGTCTAAAGAAAAAGTGACTTCAGCATTTAAATACACTGATTATCAGCTGCCAAAGCTAGATGTGCATCTAATTTTGTCATTGCAGAGTGTATATGTACAAGTATTTTTGCATTGTAACAACCTCACATTATACAATGACACTAAGAATAGATTTTCAGAATGGTAAATACGCAACTGAGCATTTAACTTGCATGCAAAGATTTCACATCTTGTCACAGTGTACCAATATAGTAAATAAGCACAAAATTTTGAGTACAAATACACACTTACAGAAGTCTAACAAGAAAAATAACATAATTTTATAAACAATTTTCTATCAGTTACTACTATTGCAAGAACTAGAACATGGCACGAAATAAATAAGAAATTGGTTGGGTTTTTTCAATGACCAAATTGCTTTTTTGATAATCTCATCTTTCAGTCTGAAAACATTTCTTTTATCAAAACAAGTTCATTAGTTCAAGATTTTCTGTGCAATGTGTTTGGTCTTCTACATACGCTGCTGACACATGTAATTCAAATGTTTCTTTTTCAGAAATGCTGGTTATGAATTTTATACTTATTAAGACTGGCAAGGAAAATATTTTTATAGTCCATTATGATTCTTACAGATTTCAAAAACCTTAAAAAGTCGTTCAGGAAATATATTCCTTTGTCTGAATCAAAAGGTTTTGCCAATAGTGAGATTCATAAACTTGTTATTAAACTGTCTGATATTGAGATGACAAATCACTTGAAAGTACACTTTATCCATTTTTTTCTTTTCAGAATTTTATGGTCTTACAAATGAATTCAAAATTTTCTACAACAAGACCTTAATTAAAATAAATGCAACTGCAACACTGAAAATATTACATGCATTTTAGTCCATTTAAATTTCATGTTAAAAAAAAGTAATTCTGAGCACCTTTGAAAGCACTAGATTCCACTTTCCACTTTCTCCATTTCGGTCCTTCTCCAAAATCTTTACTTTATGCAATATAAACAGAATTTATCCAGTTTCTTATCAGTTCTATTCCAATGACTGCTAAGAATAGGATGCAACCAAATATAAAAAGCCTTGATTCCCACTTTCATTCAGCATTACGTGAGTAATGTTCCTTTAGCTTCTAATCTTTAGCCGTTATTTTGAATGGTTTTGTTCCTATCATCTTGATTTCAAAGACTAATGAAGCAGTTAATTGGTTTACAAAATAGCCAAAATAACTGAATAAAAAGCACCTGGAAGGTGCTGATTATAAATCTTTAATTATATAAAAGAAACAATGGGTAGAGATGTTCAGCTAAGGTTGAAGAAAAAAATTAAAATACAGATTAAATCAAATCCCTTTCAAAGAACTTCTCTTTCAAAACACATTCTGAGTAAAACTAAGGAACCAAAATCTAAGACAGAGAAAACTGCTTCTAGGTGTATTTTTGTGCTGAGAGAAAGATATGGGTCTGTTGGTGAAGATCCAGAGGTGGGCCACCAAAATATTCGGAAGTCTGGCCTTCCTCTTTTATATTTATTTCTCAGGTACTTGGCCCTGAGTAAAAACTGGATGTCCTAGGTTTATTATTTTTACCCTCTATCAGTAATTTAATCCATGTTTCAAATGCAAACTAAGAAAATATTGTTAAGTATTCCCACAGCAGAGAAGAAACAGTTTCAGTTCCCTTCCATACTGCTTAAAAAAGTTCATACTTCCCAGTAAAGGTGTCAGGCACTTGAGTATTGTACACAGGATGGAGAAGGAGCTTCGCTGTCTGAGGAATTGGACCAAAACAGAGAGGATGTGCAAGAAATTGCTTTACACAGTTCTGAATGTGTGGGGTAATTAAAGATTCATTTGAAGACACTGTATTTTATTCCATGCTTTTAAAACATTAGATTCTTCCTCATGACTAAGCTGGATGTGTTAAATGCTAGACCTCATCACCATTATTAGCCATGCTTAAAATAATGTAAGACAAAGCTGAATCTTGTTAAAAGCTAATTGCTGTGGGTCATGGTTTCAAGCCACTGTACTGAGTCTGGCTGGAATGAAGTTAAGAAATTTACATTATTCATAGCAGTCCATGTAGTGCTGTGCTTCGTATTTGTGGCTTTTGCTTTTTTCTTAAACGGCCAACACAGCATCAATTCTTTCTCTCCCCACTTTTCTGAAAAAGTGGGTTAAGCAAGAGGCCTGGAGGGAGCACAGTTTACTCTAACTGACCATAGAGGTATTCCACAACATATGATGTCATGTTCTCCAATAAAGTCTGAGGAAAAGGAGAAGGAAAGGAGGACATTCAGAGTCATAGAATCTATCTTTTCAAGCAATGGCTACTAATGCTGAGGCCCTGCTTTCAAGGAAGTGGCTATACATCTGCCTGCTTATGGGAAATGGTGAGGCACAACAGCCCTAAACAGTGTTCCAGACTAGGGGAAGAGTAGCAAGAAAGCTGTCTGGAGGAGAAGGACTTGGGGGTCTTGATTGACAGCTGACTGAACATGAGCCAGCAGTGTGTCCAGGTGGCCAAGAAGGCCAATGACATCCTGGCTTGAATAAGAAACTATGTGACAAACAGGTCCAAGGAGGTTATTCTGTCCCTGTACTCACAACTTGTGAGACAGGTCCTTGAATCCTGGTCCCAGTTCCGGACTTCAAACCACAAGAAAGATGTTGAGGTTCTGGAGCGAGTCCGGAGAAGAGCAATGAAACTGGTGAAGAAGCTGGAGAACAAGTCTTATGAGAAGCAGCTGAGAGAGTTGGGGTTGTTTAGCCTTGAGAAGAAAAGGCTGAGGGAAGACCTCATTACTCTTTACAACTACCTGAGGGGAGGCTGTAGAGAGGAAGGAGCTGTCCTCCCAAGTAACAGGGGACAGGACAAGACGGAATCACCTCAAGCTCCGCCAGGGGAGGTTTAGGTTGAACATGATTAAAAAAAAATCACAGAAAGGGTCTTTGGATACTGGAACAGGCTGCCCAGGGTGATGGTTGAGTGACCTTCCCTGGAGGTATTTAAAAAACAGGTGGATGAGGTGCTCAGGGACATTGTTTATTGGTTGAGAGGAATGATTGGACTTACTGATTCTGGAGGTCTTTTCGAAGCTAGTGATTCTGTGATTCTGTGAATTTTTCATTTTGCTTTAGGTGAAAGTGCAACTTTTCCTTTTCTTATTAAATTGTCATTCTGTTGATGAAAAGACTTTTCACTGTCATTCTGTTTTTCTCTCCACTGTCCAGGAGAAGGCTATAAGGAGGTGATTGTCTGAATGCTGGCTTAGACCAGCATACCAGAGTATCAGTACCAGGGATGAGTCACTTCAAGGTACTTAGGTTGGATACTGTTTTGCTCTGTTCAGGTAAGAGTATTGCAATTCCCAGCATGTCAACAAGAAGAAATGTTGTTGTCTCCAGTTTAATGTCAAATATGGATTTTATGAACCTGGAATTTAACAGGCTGCCCAGGGAGGTGGTTGAGTCACCTTCCCTGGAGGTGTCTAAGGGATGAGTGAACGAGGCGCTGAGGGGCATGGTTTAGTATTAGATAGGAATGGTTGGACTCAATGATCCGATGGGTCTTTTCCAACCTGGTGATTCTATGATTCTGTGATTCTACTGCTGGATGAAGATTTCTAAATTCCAGGTTCGGGGGCTTATGATAAAATTCAAGCATCAAAATTCAACACTCAGAACTCAATTTTCTTTTTGGAGGAGTAATCCTAACTGGATGATTCTTGATCTTTTTTTCCTACAAGGTACATGTCTAAAGACAATTTAACAGTTATGTTAAAGTTATGTTGGTGGAGGACTAGACAAGGCAAATTGAGAATGCTTTGTGTTGTTCATAGTTTTTTTTCCTTTTTCCAATTTATCTTTTTCTCTCCTCTTCACAGAGTACTTCCTTATTGTTTTCAACTTTGAGCTAATTTTCCCAAGATCTTGTTTATGGTGTTTTATAGCTTCTGGACGCTTCTTTTTAAACTTGCAAATTCCAGTCACTGTTTTCAAGTTGCATCCCACTGTCAGAATCAGTTTGTATTGCCTCTCTCTGTGTCTTTCTGTAACCTTAATCTTTTGGGGAGCATCTTAAATCTATCCATTTTTATGTTACAGATGCAGCTATACATTGCAAAGCATATTTAACACCACTTGTGGACAAGTTTAACTACTGTGGAAGAGCTCTGTTCTCCAAATTAAACTGTTTCACATCCAATTTTTATTTGTTTATTTCCTTGGTAAGGAAATCCACTACCATTACAAGATGAATACTGCAAGAAACCAAACTGTTTCCTTGCACTGGAGGGTAACACATCTTAGATCAATTGTTGATATAAAAGTGCCGTATCATATTACCATTTAGAGGTAGGCAAATTATAGCTCTAGAAGATAATTAAGTAATGAACAATCCATACATTTCTGCCCTAGTACCTGTTAAAGTTTAAAAATCTTTCATGACACTTGTATGATATTTTATTTCTTTATTTCAATTGTCAGCTTTGAATTATCCCCATATTCTAGCTTTGCAACATATGACTTTTTCATTATTGCATATAGGAGATGTGTGCTGATTATTTTAAAGAAGTATATAAGGAAAAGAAGTGTCTTTAATTGTTTTGATTAATAATTAAAACTTTCTTTTTAATATTCCCTCTGTTGCTTTTGTAACTAATTAGTCTTTTTATGCTTTTCTACTGGTAGTTATTTACCATCATAACAGTTTTCAATCTGCTGGTTTTCCATTTGTATTAAGAAGTGATAAAAAACTAAACTCCTCCATAAATGGCATGAAAAAGCTTTGTAAACCATAAGCATTATTTTTCAGTATCTAATTTTTTCTCTCCTGTAGCACTCCTTAACACTGCCACGTATAGGAGTTTATGTAGTTTCAAGTTCTTAAGAAATGTAAATTTGAGAATCTTTCTGAAATTATAAATTTAGATTCTTCCCTTCACCTCCTTAATGTAAACAATTATAAACTCAAACTGCTAGAAAGGAAAATACTGATTTTTTTCTCTCCTTGATTGTAAGTTTTCCCTCTAAATATTCTTCATGCATTTTTTTCCCTCACAAAATATACTTATTAAGAAAGTTATGTAATTTTAGTTCAATTTTTATTTTTTATTTTTCCCTATATACTTCCAAGATTTCACTGCTTTATATTTCTTTTTATAACTTATGGTCATGTTCCTGCCAATTCATAGGAGGAAAGTTATGATTTTAGGCAGTTTTTCTCCCTCACAGATTAATAACTGATATCTGAACTATTTATCTCACTTTTTGCTTAATGTCTACTTGTTGCCAGAGATCTGCTGTACCACAAATCTGGTTTAGGTACTCAACCTAAATGGACGCTGTCTCTGGAGGGCTATCTAATGGCAGAAAATTCTCTTGCTTATATCAGAAAACAGATGTGCTGTGCTTGTAGGAAAGTCATTCCCAGATGAGAGTTAGCTATTTTAAGAGGTATATCCTAGTCATCTAAGTAGAAAAATGAACTTGTATAGTTCCTTTCTATCCTCCTGTTAACACTGCAAGCTAACACTAGCATCTCAGGAAAAGAATCATCTGCAAACATGTTAATAAATGGATTAGTACTAGTACTACACTCAGAAACACAGTGAAATCTAAATGAAGTTAATAAGTCTGAGAAGTGCTTAAATTAAATTAAAATTATTTTTATAAATACTGAACTCTAAGATAATGTTTATGTATAAAACAAGATGTAAGATAGTCACATGATTTTGTAACATATGCATGTAATGTCTAGGGCAAAACTCTGGCTTGTTCTGCATGCCATATTCTGCATGCCATATTCATGCATGTCTCCTGTGACAGCATTATTAGTCAACTGTCCATCTGTTGCCGTAAAAATTACTTATAATGTCATATTAGCACATGCCAGCTGTAGACCACCTCTAATAAGATATCACATTCGTGTTGAAGTAGGAATAAGCTGTCATATTTGTTTTCATAGCCAGGTATCAAGAGGCTGCATTATTTAGATCTCAATTTCAAATCCAGCTTTCTTCAACAGTAATTTCCACTGTACTAAGCTGAAAAAAATGTAGGTCATTAATATCATGGTATCAGGACCAAATGCTGTGTTATGTAGAAAGAGGAAACATGAATTTTTAAGTTATTAAAGATAAATCTACCACATTTCCCTGGCATTTAAAGTTATTATCATTATCGTTATGCAGAATCAGCCTCACTTATTCCATTTTCATTGCCTCCAAGTCACAATCATGTTGTGTTGCATTTGTCTGACCAGATAGTAAAACCTACTATTTCCTATTTCTCATCACTGCACTCTCCATGGTGTATTGGTTAATGAGGCTTCTGGTACAGAAAATTCTTCTTATCTGCCTTACTCTATCTTGCTGGTTTGGTTTTCACAATCCTGCCGCTGGATTTTCTTCCCTGGCTTTTCATCAGGTCATACTTCCTGCTACACTATCCTGCTTGTTTAGTTTCTCAATGTGCTGAAATAAACTGAAATAACCAGATAAGTTTGATTTCCAAGGTCAGGGCATATACATATGCAGAGAGTTAAAGATAACCCAAACACTAAGTTACCTTTATATTTCCAGGGAGTCAAACTTTTGCACATCTGTCATTTGGACTGGAAGCAGAGTGATCATCATCCTGGATAACACACCAAGAATTTCACTGAAATATTGTAGAGCTAAAATGGCAATCTGTTAGAGCTGATATTCTTCTCTACTCAAGACGTCTCATACTATCCATCAACAGACCAAAGATAAGGTGGAATGTGCCAACAAAAGGATAGGAAATACAGAGTAGCAGCATATTACGGAAGAAATTGCAGCAAGCATTCCATGTCACAACCTGAACCTTTTAGTCTTATAATGGCCTAAACAGTTTTTGCTGCTTAGACATCACAAACGAATTCAGCAACAGTCTGGCAATGTATTCTTTGTGATATGCTTGTCCAAGTAACATACAAAAGACATTTTCAGCACTGTGATGGCAAATCTGCTTGATATATGACCCTCCTTTATTCTCCTTGTTCTTCGAAGAGGTAAACTGTTTTAAGCTGTTTCTAGAAGTGCCTGAACAATGAAGAATGTTTAGGAATGTAATTATGTTTGTGACTTGGTCTCAATGGGAACTTAGTTGTAATGGCTTTTGAACAAAAATATATTAAAATTGGAGTGGGGTATACATGTGGTCGCAAACAAGCTAGCAAGCTCTTACTTGAAGAGTCCATCAGCTTACTTCTGATTTTGAGGGTTTGGGACTGTACTGATAGGCACAGCCAAGTAGACATCTTAAACCGTTAACTGTTTCATTTTGAAAATGTATATATGGTAGGATTGAAGAATGAAAAGGCAGAAATCTTCAGACAGTATATCTCTTATCATAGAATCATATCATAGAATCACCTGGTTGGAAGAGACCCACTGGATCATCAAGTCCAACCATTCCTATCTAACACTAAACCATGTACCTCAGCACCTCATCCACCTGTGCCTTAAACACCTCCAGAGAAGCTGAATCAACCACCTCCCTGGGCAGCCTATTCCAATGCCCAATGACCCTCTGTGTGAAAAACCTCCTCCTAATCTCCAGCCTAAATCTCCCCCGGCAGAGCTTGAGGCCATTCCCTCTCGTCCTGTCCCCGAGACTTGGGAGAAGAGGCCAGCACCCTCTTCTCTACAATCTCCTTTCAGGTAGGTATAAAGAGCAATGAGGTCTCCTCTCAGCCTCCTCTTCTCCAGGCTAAACCACCCCAGCTCTCTCAGTCGCTCCTCATAGGGCCTGTTCTCCAGTTCCTTCACCAACTTTGTTGCTCTTCTCTGGACTCGCTCCAGAACCTCAACATCCTTCTTGTGGTGAGAGGCCCAGAATTGAACACAGGATTCAAGGAGCTGCCTCACCAGTGCTGAATACAGAGGGAGAATCACCTCCCTGGACCTGCTGGTCACACCGTTTCTGATAAAAGCCAAGATGCGACTGGCCTTCTTGGCCACCTGGGCACACTGCTGGCTCATGTTCAGTCGGCTGTCAACAAACACCCCCAGGTCCGTCTCCTCCTGGCAGCTTTCTGGACAGACTTGTCCTAGTCTGTAGCTCTGCATAGGGCTGTTGTGCCCCAAGTGCAGGACGCGGCATTTGGCTGTGTTAAACCTCACCCCATTGGACTCAGCCCATTGGTCCAGCCTGTTCAGATCCCTTTGTAGAGCCTCCCTACCCTCCTGCAGATTGACACTTCCACCCAGTTTAGTGTCATCTGCAAACTTGCTAAGGGTACACTCAATGCCTTCATCCAGGTCATTGATGAAGACATTGAAGAGGGTTGGACCCAGCACTGAGCCCTGGGGAACACCACTTGTAACTTGCTTCCAGCTGGAGTTAACACCATTTACCACCACTCTCTGGGCCCAGCCAGCCAACCAGTTTTACACCCAGGAGAGTGTGCGTCTGTCCAGACCAGAGGCTGACAGTTTCCATAGCTGAAAGCTGTGAGAAACTGTCCAAGGCTTTGCTAAGTCCAGGAAGATCACATCCACAGCCTTCCACCCATCCAGCAGCCAAGTCACTTTGTCATAGAAGGTGATCAGGTTAGTTTGGTAAGACCTGTCTTTTGTGAACCCATGTTGACTGGGCCTGATCACCTGGTTCTCTTGCATGTGCTTCATGATAGCACTCAAGATCACCTGTTCCATGACTTTCCCTGGCACTGAGGTCAGACTGACAGGTCTGTAGTTCCCTGGATCCTCCCTGAGACCCTTCTTGTAGATGGGCACAATATCAGCCAGCCTCCAGTCCAGTGAAACTTCCCCAGTCTTCCAGGACTGTCGGAAGATGATGGAAAGGGGATTGGCCAGCACATCCGCCAGCTCCCTCAGTCCCCTAGGGTATCTTGCTTAACACAAAAATACCCTACCAACCTGTGACCAAAGGACAAATAGGAAATAGTCACACTTCCCTCCTTGATTCATTCGCCAGCTGTGTCCGGAATTTGTCTTCCACACACTCTACAAACATCCTAGACTGCTTCCTTTCTGCTCTATTGTACTTCCAGCAGATATCAAGGAGATTGAAGGCTCCCACAAGAACAAGTGGCATTCACCTAGAGATTAACCCCAGGTGTTTATAGAAGAGCTCATCAGCTGCTTCTCCTTGACTGGGTGGTCTGTAGCAAACTCCCATCACAAAATCTACCTTCTTGTGGGCACCTCAATCTCCTCATTGCCACAATCCATCTCAATAGTGTCCAAGTCCTCCCTTACAAAGAGGGCTACTCTGCCTCCTTGCCCACACTTCCTATCCTGGCTGAAGAGTTTATACCCCACCAAAGCTGTACTCCACCATGCTTCCGTGATGGCAACAACATCATAGGGTCCTTACCCTACGACAGCTTCCAGTTCCTCCTTCTCATTCCCCATGCTGCGTGCATTGGTGTAAATTCACTTCAGCTGAGCGGCTGAGCCTTCAGCCCTCTTAGAGGGAACAGAGTTTGTTCCCAATTGCCTGGTAACTGGAGTAGCTTGTACCAGAATGCCTGTATCTCCTTTAAAGCTCTGAGGTGCACTCTCCCCCACTTTCTGTGCGGTGATGTGCTGGTGGTCCTCACCAGCACACTCTCTCCTAATCTCTAGTGCCCCACATCCAGGCTTACTCTTGCCTAGCCTGGTCTCAATCCCCTTCCCCTCACATCTAGTTTAAAGATCAATTTGTGAGCTTAGCTAAGTTTTTACAAGGGTCTTAGCCCCTCTAGGAGACCTACGTGCCCCATCCTTAGTAACCATGTCAGGGGGTGCACGAACCACCCTGTGATCAAAGAAGCCAAAGCCCCTTTCCTCGCACCAGGCTCAGTGGTATTAATTGAGTTCTTCTTTGTAACTTGCTAGTCTACTCCATTTAGCCTAAGGATGGAGCAGAACACTACCTGTGCCCTAGAGCCCTCCATCATCTTCCCAATGGCCCTGAAGTCTTTTTTGACGTCTTCAACCTTTCTTTTTACTAGGCCATCATTTCCAGTTTGGACTATTATCAGAGGATAGTAGTCTGTCTCATGGACCAGGGAAGGAAGTTTTCTAGATACCTCCCTCCCTGATGCCCCTGGTAAGTAGCAGACCTCTCTGTGGAGTGGGTTGGGACTGCAAATGGGTCCCTCTGTTCCTTTGAGGAGGGAGTCCCCTACAACAATCACTCTCCTCTTCTTCTTAATGGAGGATGATCTTATTTTTTTTCTGAGGATGGTATGGCCTGCGGAAAGATTCTAGACCATCATCCTCAGGATTAGATTCCTACTGGAGCAGTCAGAAGTGCTAAAGGCAATAGGGCCTTTTACTTACTTGGATACTTCATTCAGCTTTTGGAAATGCAATTTTGACTTGCTGCAAAAGTCCCTTGAACCATTTGTTCTAGAACCTGCGCATTTGTCATTGTCGCAAGGTACCTAAAGCAGTCTCGCAAAACCTTATTAATCAGCATTTTTCTATAACACAGTGCTGAATGCTGACCCTGAGCTGTCAGTATGAGCTGGGACGTATAATAGCATAAGATGTCCTTCTTTTAAAGCCACTTATTCTTTTTTCTGCCCAGATAAAGATGCATTAAAATGGGGTAAAGTATGGATTCTATGATAGAAAGGTTGGAAAAGAATTAGACTGATGTAGACTTTCATAGTTTAAAAATACACCATGCCCCACAAGAATTACACAGTACCCAAGTCAGAGTAACATAGTATTTAGTATGCAAATCAGGACACTGCACAGTTATGGGAAGAATAGGGAAAAAAGCAAGCAAAAAAGCAAAACATGTTGGAGGGGGGGGAGACATGCACTAAGTCTAAACCTAGAGATGCATTAAGTGAATTGCATGAGAAGTTCTAATATTCCTTATGTCTTAGCCCTTGACATCAAAGCTAATTTCTGAACATGCCCTCTTCTCTTTCATGCTTGTGGTTATAATGAGTCCAAAATAAGGGAATAATGCAATCCCAATCTACTAAGTAGGCTCTTCATTGCTTGTTGCTCTCTTTTAAAGGATCTGGATTTCTAGGTGTTGATTTTTCAACCTATTGTCTTTAAATATGCTTTTGAGCAGTGAGAGTTATGCAAGGGATAGAGCTGTGTAAAGGTAATGGATTTTTCAGTTACACAAGGAACACGGCACAAACTGTTAAAGTCTGTAACTACATCCTTGAAAGAGTTAATAGAAATAGTAATGAACTGCCTGTAGTGATTTATTCTATAGTGTTGCTCCTGTTTCAGGTATAATTATCTTCACATTTTGCATAAAGTATTTTAAAATTATCATTATGTTGGAAAAACAGCATTTTATTCAATCTGGTTTTGTGGTTGATGTTTTCAGACTAAATCAAGCAGTCTCAACCTAAAAAAAAGGCTAGTGTGTATTTTAAAATTCATTTAGCATTTTAGAATCACAGAATCATAGAACAACCAGGTTGGAAGAGACCCATCCGATCTTCTAGTCCAACCATTCCTATCAAACACTAAACTAAGTCCCTCAAGACCTTATCTACCCGTGCCTTAAACACCTCCAGGGAAGGTGAATCAACCACCTCCCTCGGCAGCCTGTTCCAATGCCCAATGACCCTTTCTGTGAAAAACCTCCTCCTAATCTCCAGCCTAAATCTCCCCTGGTGGAGCTTGAGGCCATTCCCTCTTGTCCTGTCCCTTGTCACTTGGGAAAAGAGGCCAACTCCCTCCTCTCTACAACCTCCCTTCAGGTACTTGTAGAGAGTAATGAAGTCTCCTCTCAACCTCCTCTTCTCCTGCCTAAACAACCCCAGCTCTCTCAGTCGCTCCTCATAGGTTCTGTTTTCCAGACCCTTCACCAGCCTCGTCGCTCTTCTCTGGACTTGCTCCAGAGCCTCAGCATCCTTCTTGTGCTGAGGGGCCCAGAACTGAACACAGGATTCAAGGAGTGGTCTCACCAGTGCTGAGTACAGAGGGAGAATCACCTCCCTGGACCTGCTGGTCACACCATTTCTGATACAAGCCAGGATACCATTGGCCTTCTTGGCCACCTGGGCACACTGCTGACTCGTGTTCAGTTGGTTGTCGGCCAACACCCCCAGGTCCCTCTCCTCCTGGCAGTTTTCCAGCCAGGTTTCTCCCAGTCTGTAGTTCTGCATAGGGTTGTTGTGTCCCAAGTGCAGGACCTGGCATTTGGCCATGTTAAACCTCATGCCATTGGACACTGCCCAACGGTCCAGCCTGTTTAGGTCCCTTTGCAGAACCTCCCTACCCTCCAGCAGATCAACACTTCCACACAGCTTTGTGTCATCTGCAAACTTGCTAAGGAAATATTAGGAAATATTTATTCCAGTTTCACATCTTTCTTAGTAGTACACTTCTCTTACTTTTCATTTTTCAGATTAATCTTTCTGATTTGGCAAATAAAGATATAGAGCTGCGTTGCAGAATTTTTCTCCCACAGGTTTCCTGCGTGCAGTTACTATGAGTTCACCGGCACTGCAACATTTAAACATTCAAATTGTGTGTACTGCTTGTAGGAAATATTGTTTTCTTGTCTTGGTCAGACTTGTCTTGCTAGGTAAGTCAAAATCAATAATCTTGTTTAGGTGGAATACTGATAACTCTATGCAAAAATATATAGTACATTAATAAGAAACTTATACAGCACTTTACAATGCCTATTGCCATAAAAGCTTACTGTATAACAGAGAGGCAAACAGAACAAAGAGCAATGTAATATATTCATAAATTTGGAGAGAGGAGAATTTGTGGAGTGGATTTGGAATAGATGAAAAATAGAAATTACTCATAAAATGTTACACAGCATAGTAAGAAGGCACATCTTATCTTGTGATCATGATAGATCTGATTGCACCACAGAATGTGCCAATCACTAAGAAATATTGAAACTGAAGATTTTAAGAGGCTTTTATTGTGATATGTACATTATTTATAGATACTGATCAGAAGTGAGTGAACAAAAAGTTATGCAAGAGGTTAGATGCAGAATTTCCCACTTTGTATGTGCCTTTTACAATATAAATTCTGTCTTACTTACCCTTTAATTACCTGAGGTCTTGTAATTTTTTTCCTTAAAACTGTGCTGGGCTGTCTGGCCTAACACTATATGATTTTTATCTGGTCAACTTATCCCACTACTTGAGTCATTTACTTAATGATTTTATATTGTACCCGTTGAAACCTTGCTTCAAAAACCATAACTTTGGGTACTGTCTTTAAAAGAAGTGAAAAATGAACCAAATGGTATTATTAATTCTTTTCAATTCAGAAAAAATTGTGTTAAGTCACATTTATCCATCATCTGACCTTCAACATCAAATTACAGTAAGAATTTTGTGATCTGGTAGGTAAACCTTGACTGGTGCTGGGGTCATGATGTTTGTAGTAAACTACTATATTATCATAGTAGTAATGCTTAGAGTTGTATGTAGCACCGAAGATGGTAAACATGGAAAAGGTAAAGGTAGATATTTGTTTCCTTGGCAAAATCATATCTCATCCTGTTATCATTCTTCCACAGTGTAACACCTAGATCAGTTAATTGCTATTTCTTCGAAATTCAAGAATATCTTGAACAGTGTATACTATGTCATGGGTAATAATTAAGTGTCTTGTAAGAAAAGAAAATAGTTGCACTATATGAAAGGTAACTGCCTTTTAAATTGTAGCTAATATAAAACAAGGCAAGGAAAATCAGATGAGCCACTGAAAATGGAAAACCAGAATAAGAAAGTGCTCATATGCAGGAGGTACTTAGCAGAGGAGTTATTTTGAGCCAAATTTTAGTTTACAGAGTAGATATATTACCAGAATTCTATATTGCTTAGTTCACTGTGGTCTATGTTATTTTAAGGTACAGGACCAGGTTCAAACTATTAAATATGGCATTTAACCATGGGATAACTTTTAAAACCCTTATTTTTCCATTGGCAATTGGATATTTAGAAAATTATCTTTCTCTGCACAAAGAATTAGGACTTTTGGTTTTTTTTATTTAGAGACAATCAATGCGTATTCAATCACGTAAAATACCAGACTTTCAGATTTTGAAGGAGTTATGTATTTGTTCACAAAGGCACTATGGATAAAAAAGGTAAGTTTTTTTCAATCTCAAAGCATCTCTAGGATAGCTCCCCTGACACAATTCTAAAAGATTGCTCTGAATCTAGTTGTCATAGTGCATCTTTTCAAAGGAATTAACGTAATTTCTTTTGTATCCATAAGTCTCTCCGTGCAGAGCTGCCTGTGATCTTTCATCCTGCATACAGACATTGAAAATTGTTGATGGAGGATATGTTACAGGTATTTGGAGATACAAAACAATACTCCTGTGTTCACAGAACCTGAATTCGTTCTAAAACTCCTGTTTGAATTCTGGCCTGTTCATTGCATAAAGTGGCATAAATCTGTAGCTCTTTAGCTTTCTCACATTCAAGATTCACTTGCAAGGTGTATTCAATGTTCTGTTGTTGTCAGTAATAGTTCATACCGTTATCTTGTTTTGTATATAACTGCATTCTAAGACAAGGTATGTTTAAAAGGTATTGAATTATTGGGAGAGAATGCAATGGTTATAACACTAATACATTTAAAGAAAAGTCTGCAACTTCCATATTTTACCAAAAATGTTTCTATTGCAGCATTACAGATTCATAAATACACATTAGACCTTCAAACCAAGCTAAATATAAATTATGCTTGTTCAGTAAAAAATAAGGATTTGGCCAATTTGGCCTTTGTATAGCTCCACTAACTAGGTGATTCTGTTTTTTCTTACTTCCAGTTAAAAGGTTTTGATGTCAAAAGGGTACTGTTATTAAAAGAGAGCTATAGTCTTATTAACTATGGATGCTCTGTTAGGATTTTTTTTTGCCACATTTTATGGAAAAACATTCTGGAAAGTGTCAGCCTCGCTGTGATGTTCAAGATAGTGGTACTGTCTCTGGATCCCAGTGTCCGTTTGTACGTGTGAAATGTACAGCCGTGTGTTTGAATTCTCAGGAGGAAGTTTCATGTTCTCTACAAAAACAACATCAGATGCTAAAGATCCAGGAGGCAGTTGTGCTTGACAATAGGCTTTCTCTTTTTTTTTGTTAATGTGTTACAGTCCCCGAGCTATCACTATGGAGACAGTTGATACTGTCATTGGAACAAACCTTCAGCTGGAAGTGCATCCAGAGATGGTTTCTAACTCTTGATTAGGAGCTAGATAAATAAAGATTTATTGAAAGATGAGGTTATGTTACAAACCAAAATAAATAAAAAGTGCTGCTTGAATTAAAGAAGGGTAATTTCAAAGGAATTCTTCCCCAAAGTCTGTAATTGTATAACTTCTATCCTGACTTACAACGAAGACAATAAAACAATTCAGTCTCTCACTATCACTATGTCTGTGGCAGAATCGTAATAATGTTTAGCATTTTTGTGTGTGTGTGTGTGCGTGTGCGTGTGCGTATGTGTGTGTTCAAGTTCAATCTAACCTTGTAATACTCCTAGGATATATTGCTTCTGTGTCTATAATTTTTGTCCATTTGCTCGATGCTGAAGCTAGGGTAAGTGCATCTTGCAGTCACTGCAGGTTCCTCCAGACAAATTTGAATGAGTTTGCCCTGTAGATCCAAGCAGATTCACAACCAGCATTTTTACCGATGTTTCTGGGCAGATTTTTGCATTCTGTGTTGAATATTGTGCTCTGATATGCACAGCTAGGTGAGATACATCTGCACGAACTGGAGAAGTTGCACTAAAGACATGCCCTAAAGACTGATATAGAAGAGGCTTGGCTAAGTGAAATTTAAAGCTGTAAGCTGAACATATTTTGGATACATTAATTTCTTATATAGTCTTCCAAATCCAGAAAGTAGTTGATAAAAATATATGCCTTCCAAGCTGGCCTGCTTTTCTTCTGTTCCTAGTAATTTATTTTAATCAATGTGGACATTGTTAGAGTTAGTAAGGAAAATGAAAATCCATAGCCCTGCCTTCTTATTTCCTGTTCTCCTTCTTTACCTCTCAGAAGTGTGACTATTTCCTATTTGTCCTTTGGTCACAGGTTGGTAGGGTATTTTTTTGTTAAGCAAGATACCCTAGGGTATTGAGGGAGTTGGTGGATGTGGTGAAGGAACTGGAGAACAGACCCTATGAAGAGTGGCTGAGAGAGCTGGGGTTGTTTAGCCTGGAGAAGAGGAGGCTGAGAGGAGACCTCATTACTCTCTACAACTACCTGAAGGGAGGTTGTGGAGAGGAGGGAGCTGGCCTCTTCTGCCAAGTGACAGGGGACAGGACAAGAGGGAACGGCCTCAAGCTCCACCAGGGGAGATTTAGGCTGGACATCAGGAGGAAGCTTTTCACGGAAAGGGTCATTGGGCATTGGAACAGGCTGCCCAGGGAGGTGGTTGATTCACCTTCCCTGGAGGTGTTTAAAGCACAGGTGGATGAGGTGCTGAGGGACATGGTTTAGTGTCTGATAGGAATGGTTGGACTTGATGATCCGATGGGTCTCTTCCAACCTGGTGATTCTATGATTCTATGACTTCTATATAGCCTCCAGAAGGTTTTCAGTTTCCTGGATTTGTTCTGTTAAACAGATTAGGAAGAGTTATTTTTGCACTCTCACACAATAAAATAATTATATATTACACTGTCTCTTCAACATATAGAAGTGCATACGGAATATGTAAACAAGAAAAATCTTCATATCCTATATGTTGTAGGCTTAGAAAGGCAGTTCTGTATCGGTGCTCACCCAGCCCCTTTCCATCATCTATCAGCAACCCTGCCTGTCTAGAGAAGTTCCACTTGGCTGGAGGGTGGCAAATGTTACAGTCATTTACAAAAATGGATGAAGGGAGGATCCAGGGAGCTACAGGTCTATCAGTCTGACCTCAGCATCAGGAAAGGTCATGGAACAGGGTAGTCTTGGGTACTATCACGCAGCACATACTTGAGTTTATAAAATGCAGGTCCTGCCAAACTAATCTGATTTTCTTCTGTGACAAGGTTAACCACTTAGTGGACAAGGGAAATGCTGTGGATATAGTGTACCTGGTCTTTAATAAAGACTTTGACACTATTTTTCACAGTATTTTGCTTGAAAAACAGATTGTCTTTGTCCTGGACACCAATATCCTTTGCGGGGTTTAAACATGGTTGGGTGGCTGGGCCATCCAGGGTGACGATGACTGGAGTTAAATCCAGTTGGAGGCTGGTCACAACCGGTGTTCCTGAGGGGTCAGTGTTGGGTCTAGTTCTGTTCAATATTTTTATCAATTATCTGTATTGAGTGTATCCTTAGGGCCGGGATCTGAAAAAGCCAAAGTGCTAAGGCCTGCACTTGGGACATGACAACCATGTGCAGCGATACAGGCTTGGGGAATAGTGGCTGGAAAGCCACCTGTCAGAGAAGGATGTGAGAGTGTTGGTCGACAGCTAGATTAATATGAGCCAGCAGTGTGTCCAAGTGGTCAAGAAGGCCAATAGCATCTTGGTCTATCTCAGAAACAGTGTGGCCAGGTAGACCAGGGAAGGTATCATGTCACTGTATGCAGCATTGGTGAGGTTCCACCTCAAATACTATTTTCAATTGTGAGCCCTTCACTCAAATGATCCTGGAGGTCCTGGAGCCTGTTCAGAGAAGGACAATGATGCTGGTGAAAGTTCTGGAGAACAACCCTTATCAGAGATGGCTGAGGGGAACTAGAGACATTTAACCTGGAGAAAGAAGTCTGAGGGGAGACCTCATTACTGGCTATGACTACCCGAAAGAGTGGTAGCAAGGTGAGTTTTGGAATACATTTGGAAATGCAGTATGCTTAAGAAGAGCAACGCTTTGTTTAAAGTAGTCACTGTGAAGAGGGTCAACATTCCTAAAATCAAAAAAGAACATCTCAAGAGATGTTTAAAAGACTAGATATGGAATAATGTCTATTCACCTATATGCTTAGCAAGTCATAAAATGCCTCAGTTCCAAGTTCTATCCCATGCACTGAAGGGCTGCTGCTTAAACAATGATAATGTTTGCAAACACAGTAACAAACAAATACATCTAATGCTGTCCAGATCTGACTATCTACATTACTCTTCCCCTGCTTCTCCAGTACAAATGCATTTAGTATTTATTCAAACTGAAAGCAATAGAAAGGGCAAAATATTACAGGCAAAATGTGAGATCACCTACTGCTTTTAAAATGCTGTGTCTAAAAAAAATACAATGTGGGTTTTTTTAAAAAAAAATAAAATGCATATGGATACGCAATTGCAAGTTATGTATGTTTTGATGGCAGATGAAATAATTGTCTTAGAACAGAATAAAACATGTTCAGGCCAGATCAACATCAATTCATCTAAGAAGCTCAGAGGGCATTTTGTATTTTTAAATAAAAATGAGGTAAATTTGTAAAGCATAACTTATTTTACTAGTGAAAATGCAAATTATTGTATTGTAAAATATTCTAGCTCACCAGCACATACATTTTCCAGCTCTTCCAAGGAAATTTAACTGTGCCAAAGCAAAAATAAGATATCAGCCTTTAATTTCTGCCCACAATAACTTTGACTTAAACATTACTTTTCTTCTGTCAAACCTTCTCATTCATTGCATAGCTGAGTTTTTTACTTCCACTTCTTTATCTGTGACCTTCTATTCTTTCCTTCAGAGACCACAACTGTCTAGGAGATCTGCATAGCGACAAATACACAGGATATATCCAGATGATGATACTGACTGCTAGGAGCAGGACATTCTCTGCCTCCTTCTCCTTCAATACCCAACCATGTTCATGGATGGGAAAAGGACATGGTTGAGATCCTATCTTGGCAAAATAAGCCAACAAATAGAGAACAAAGAAACTACTCAAAAAATGTTATTTTGATGCATCAGATGTCAGCCGTCGTTGGTAGGAGATAGGATCCCGGTTTTCTCCACTCCATTGCTATGCACAGTACTAGTGTCAACCAGCTCCACGCACAGTCCTAAGAGAACTGGCATTTCAGAATGCTCTTTAGACTTTTTGCTCTCGTTGTTTTTTCGCCTGTTTTGTACCCAAATGTTTCAATCAAGCCCATGAAACGCAGCATTTACTGTACATTCCACCAGATTTCCAAATTGTTCCATTCCTTTATATTATATCTTTTTAAAAGCAACAGAGAGAAGTCCATGGGACTAAATGGCAATGTGATCAATCTCATACAATTATAAGATGTGAACATTGTTTCTTATTTTCTCTCTTGCATGAAAGCATTGGAAATGCACTTTTGGTCACCAAATGTTTCTGTTTTCTGTGCAGAAGGAGGAACAAAGCTTTTTATCTCCTAATAGCACAGGAAATTTTGTAACAGTATTTTCCATGCGTATTTCCCACCATGGCAGATGCTAACATGTGCTTTATTTTATGTTTTTGCAAGTCTACTATACTGGCCTATTGTTTATCTAGCGATGAGTCCACCCAACTTAATAGTAGGACACTTACCAGAGTTCCAAGTTCAGAAAATATACATACCCAGCAAACATTGATTCTGAGCCCATGTAGTCTTTACAAAATGCTAGAAAGATAGAATATAACGTGTTTAGATTTGCTCACACTTTAGAAAATTGTCTCCATTTCAGATCCTTCACAATCTTTCAAATATACAAGAAACTGGTGAAAGAAAAAGAGGAAACGTAAAACTAGTCGAGAGCCCTTTTTCAGTGTATTGCAAGTATAACTTGTCCCCATTGACATTCAGGATTTTTCCTTACATTTAACACTATGAATACAAAAGCAGAGCCAGAAATGCTAGGCGAAGATGCACCGTGGGTTTGAAGAAAATATTTTAATAGTCATCCAAACAAGAAAAAGACTCTAAACAACTGTCATGTACAACACTAACTTTCTTATGAGAGAAGACATTAGTACTCAGTACTGTAGGGGGATCTCTGCTGTGGTGCTTGCCATCTTAATCTGTACAAAGGCAAGGAAATCAATTCCTTTGCAAAGTTGTTCAAAAATATTTTAAGTGCAAGGGTCATGAATAATTACATTAACTTCCACATGACTGACTTCCGTAGCTCAGTTTGCCAAGAGTGAAGCAGTTTGCCATCTTAACTAGTGTTTTATACAACCGGCTTCATCGGGCAATCGAGTCTGTAGAAAGCGACTTACACAATATGATTCAAGAGAAAGCTGTTGGCATTTGGCTTACCCTTAGTTAGACCTATCCTAATTAGTTTTCTCAAGGTATACTTTTCAGACCATTGTCAACCATTTGCCACCTCTAATCAATTCTATACTTAAAAAGAACAAAGTTGACGTACTCATCTCTAGTAATTCTTCTATGCATTCATACACATGGAAAACCAATTCTGTTGATTTGCAGAAGTTTTGTGGAATGAAAAAGCCAAAAATTACTTGCTTAATTTAATTTTCTATGAAATCCAAACTGATTTCTGTCTTGCACACAACATAACAGATGCATTGAAATTGTTAAATTTGTTAAATTCAATTTGTTAAATCTGCAAAACCAACTTCATTGTTAAAATTCTAGAAGAGCATTCTGTAGTCTGTTATTCAAGATCTCTCAAACAGTTCACTTCCTCAGGAGCCTGTCCTAATGAGGGACATTTGTATTTTGGTGAATTTGGCTTGATAGACTACTGATCCGTTTCACTATACACTGCAGATCTCAATAACTAAGGCCCAATAACATTTCTCCTCTGACAGCATCCATACAAATGATATCTCAAGTCAGTAATTATATTGATATTTTGCAGTTTTAGTTTTTGTGACAGATATTTTGCCTTAGAATCACAACATAATTGGTGCATTCCAGGAAAGAAAATAAAAGGAAAATAGCAGCCTGCATTGTTTGCCAGTTACAAAAACAGCGTGGACTTGGACATTTCCAGCTTGTAAACATTAGTCTGTAGTCTAAATCAGCCAAACAGGTAACAAACACATAACTTAACTTAGGTTATTTTGGATACGTGGTGGTTCCTAAGAGTCTGCTACAAATGCTATGTGAGTCCTGTGCACTGCCTTAGAAGGGCCTCATTGCTGCATTACTTTGTTCAAAATTAAGTCATAGAATCATAGAATCATAAATTTGAATGATAGTTTGTTGGAAAAGACCTCTTGGATTATTGAGTCCAACCATTCCTATCTGCCCCTAACCCACGTCCCTCAACATCTCATGCACCTGTCTTTTAAATACCTTCAGGGATGGTGACTCAACCACCTCCCTGGGCAGCCTCTGCTAGTGCCCAGTGAACCTTTCTGTGAAATATTTCTTTCTCGTATCTAGTCAGAACCTCCTCTGGTAGAGCTTCGGGCCATTCCCTCCTCTCCTGTCCACTGACACTTGGGAGAAGAGGCCAGCTCCCTCTTCTCCACAACCCCTCTTCACGTAGTTATAGAGAGCAATGAGGTCTCTCCTCAGCCTCCTCTTCTCCAGGATAAAAACCCCAGTTCCTTCAGCTTCTCCTCACAAGACTTGTTCTCCAGTGTCTTCACCAGCATCATTGCATTTCTCTGGACATGCTTCAGAGTCTCAACACCTTTCTTGTGGCAAGGGGCTCAGAACTGAACACAGGATTCAAAGAGCGGTCTCACCAGTGCTGAGTACAGGGGCAGAATAACCTCCCTGGCCCTGCTGGTCACACCGTTTCTGATCAAAGCCAAGACGTCATTGGCCTTCTTAGCCACCTGGGTGCACTGCTGGCTCATGTTCAGTCGCTGTCAACCAACACCCTCAGGTCCTTCTCCTCCTGGCAGCTTTCTAGACAGACTTGTCCTAGTCTGTAGCTCTGCATAGGGTTGTTGTGCCCCAAGTGCAGGACCTGGCATTTGGCTGTGTTAAACCTCATATCATTGGTTTCAGCCTAGCGGTCCAGGCTGTTTAGATCTCTTTGAAGAGCCTCCCTACCTGCCAGCAGATCGATACTACCTCCCAACTTAGTACTATCTGCGAACTTACTAAGGGTGTACTCAATGCCTTCATCCAGGTCATTGATAAAGATATTGAGCAGGACTGGACCCAGCATGGACCCCTTGGGGACACCACTTGTTATTGATATCTGGCTGGAGCAAACTCCATTTACCAGCACTCTCTGGGCCTGGTCATCCAACCAGTTTTCTACCCAGGAGAATGTGCACTTGTCCAAACCAGTGGTCAAGACACGTAGTACAATCTATCCATGTTTTAAAATGAGTGGTTTTACTTCTTTCATGTTCCAAAGATTCATAAGCTAATACATTTTGTCATTGTAATTAACCTCAAAAAAATTATAGACCCTCCTATGCATCAAGGGGTTTAGTAACTGATAAGCAAATGGGAAGATTTGCTCTTCATACTTTCATTCTAAACCCATTTCCATTCTACAGAATAAATTATAAAAGACACAAATTAATACTCCAGGGATATGGGATGATAGGCTAGTCCCAGAATATAACTTTTTGCTAAATTAGTATCTATATTTGACCCAAGCTATGAAGATTTGCAAAGAAATGCTTTACCTGAGGTCCCTCAGTTCAAGAAAGATGCTAACCTTCTGTTTATGTCCTGTTTTCAGATGAAACTTCCTTATGTATAACAAAAATATTTTGTATAATTTTTTTCTTCATTTGCTACAAATCAGGGAAACCCCAATAAAGCAGGCTTGTGGGTCACCTTTATTTATAATATCTTGAACTTAATTTTCCTTCAACAAGACAGCTGAAGAAAACAAGCTCTGTGTCCTATTTAAGCAGGAGATTTAAACAAAATTAAGGTACTGAGAATAAAAAAAAAAATTAATTGGAGGTGTCCTTAAAATCACATTTCATTGTTTTTGAATTACAGCTCTGATATAGATATTTATGGTTTTGGGATATTAAGTGAGAGCATTTCTTTAGAATTGCAATGATATATTTTTAAAAGTATGAGAATTGATGACATCAAATTCATTGTCTGAAATGGAAGACAAGGAAGCTACAGGTTGCACTCCATCCTTTCCATCAGAACATGATATTCCACAAATATCTGGGTTTTAGGTTGTTTAGTGACTAAAAGCAGATGAGTATCTTCTGAAATTTCAAATCAGTTTTTCAATGGCCACAGAATAATACAGGAATCTACTAATCACAGGAGAATTACAATTTTCTCCTGGAATTCTTCTACAACAAGCTGAAGAGCAAGGTATAAACAACAGCTGAACAGCAAAATATGAGCTATGTTAAAAAAATCAGTGCTGTAAATGATCAAGAATTGAACGTAAAACCCACGACAGAATTCACAGTGCTAGGTGTCATCAGGAAGATTTCAAAAAAGTACAGTAAGAAGAATTGTTCAGTGTATTGACACTAGTTTGATTCAGGTAATTATACTCAGTAATTCCTATAATAATCTGATGTTGACTTCCTCTTAATCCTTTTGAATAAAGACTTTATTTGTCCTGATCTTTTCTTTGCCACAACCCAAAAATATTTACTCTTTTCACAAAACTACAAAAACAAGCTTCTTCCTGTGATCCTACACATCAGTAGATATAGTAACACTATAAATTCATGTGCAAAACATTGAGCATGTCACATGCATGGAGTCTTATTTGTGTCGTATGTACTACAGCTTGTCATAGGAGGCCTAATGACTTCTTTGTTCAAAATAGTTTGCTAGATTTTGTACTGGAAGAAGGACTCTCAAATGTCATGTAACATTCCTCCTACACACCATCCCATACACCCTGCAACAAATTTTTAAATCATAGTCTTTCATGTAGTTCCAAAAGTCATTGTCATTGACCACAATAATTTAACACCTCTGACCTGAAAAGAACAATATTTTAGCTAACTGAATTAACAGAGAGTACTTTGACCTTTCCTTGTTTATTTGCAAACATTATATTAAAAGTAAATATGCCATTTGGGGGAGTTCCATTGACATGTAGCGAAGAAGGAAAAGGAAATTAAGGTAACATCTCTAAAGGAGCCTTCAGTGATACACGATGAGTATCAGAGTACACACTACTGGACTATCAGGCAGAGTGCGAGTGCATACATCAATGCACAAAAATTCAGAATTTGGTGTTACTATGATACAGACTCAAGATCTTTATCAAATGGTATACCTAATTAACACAGTAGAAGAAGAAATAAGTACTATGAGGGGGATTTTCAGCACTGTCTGGAAATTCATAACAGTAACCATTCTCCATTATTCTACAGAAGGGATCAAGACTGAGATCTTGAAGTTTTCATTTAAAATTTACCCAAAAGTTTACATCGTTGTACAGAAAAGAAAATACAGAAAACACAAAAATGCTAGATTGTAAAGTACCTATGACTTTAACTAACTAGTTAGTCTAAATGACAAAGGAAAAGGAAGACATTTCATAACTAGGAGACACTGGTTAAGAATCCTTCATAAGCTTCTCCCTTTGTCCAGTTTAAACACTTCAGCATGCAAGAAATTGGAGAAATATTTTTAAGAAGGTACATTTTACATGCCATGCACAATATATTTGTCAGTCCAGTAAATAAAACTCTACTACTATGCACTTCAGAATGGGTTCCTGATAAAACTAGAATGGAGCAGTCAGTGACTGAGAGGGTCTCAGTTTTAATGCCATGTAGAAGATGAATCTTCCAGTTCACCAAGGTCAGTGAAGAAGTAAGGGAAGAAAATGTTCCATGCAACAGAGCATAGACTTTGCAGCCCACACTGAAGACTGTGATGAGGCAGCCTGTCCCCCTGCAGACCATGATGGTCCACAGTGAGGCAGATGTCCACCTGCAGACCCTGGAGGAGCCCATGCTGAAACAGCGTGACCCTGTGGGGTGACCCAAGAAAGTCCCTTGGACCCAAGAAGACAGGAACCCACTTTGGAGCAGGTTTGCTGTCAGGTCTTGTGTCCCTGTGGTGAATCTACACTGAAACTGTCAGTTCTTGAAAGACTGCATCCATGTGGGAGGGATGCAGGCTGGAGCAACTGCAACACCTATTCTCTGTCTCCCTGTGCTGCTTGAGGGGAGGAAATAGAGAAAAATGTTAGTAAAGTTAATTCTGAGAAGAAGAGAGAGGCTGAGGAAAAGTGGTTTTAAGGCTTCATTTTGATTCCCTTTCTCCTATTCTGATTTAATTGGTAATAAATAGAATTAATTTTTCCCCAAGTCCAATCTGTTTTGCCTGTGGCAGTAATTGGTGAATGATCTATCCCTATCCTCATATCAATCCAAGAGCACTTAGTTATATTTTCTTTCTCTTGTCCAGCCACAGAGGGGGAGTGAAAGATTTGCTTTGGTAGGCACTTGGCATCCAGCCATGGTCAACCTGCCAAAACAGATAGTATGGATACATTCATAGTAAAAAAGTATATTAATTTTTCGCCTAACATTTCTGATAAAGTCCTGTAACACAAACAGAAAGACCTGTGTAGTAGAATTTACTTCACACACTCATAAGAAACAATCAAGCTTTTACTTCTGATGCAAAGTCTGCCAAAAGTATCTGTGCCTTTATCATTATGAAACAATTTGTCCTATATTTGGTCTGCATGGGACTGAGCCATGAAGTCACTCAGGCTAAGCTATGAAGGCCACCACTGTTTCTTTACAGAGTTGAACTTCATGCTAGCTACATATAAGCTTCTTTATTAAGGCTTGCATTAGATACAGGTTGAAAGATTTAATACAAAAATGAACTCCTGCAGGAGCAAGTTTGGTCTAAATGTTTTAGGGCTTGATCAATAAAAAATGCACTTTTTTTGCCCTGTCACACTGACCTATCTGAAATATCAAAGTCCTCTGCCCTAGAGGATCACATGGCTTTACTAAAGAGAATGGTGTACACCAACAAGGTGTTCCTAGTAGGAGGTTCTCAGGACTGGGAAGTTTCTTCTCACTTGAGGCTTCAGTTACCATCCAAGTCAGTTTCTTTAATCTCCCTTGCTTGTCTCTAGAATTTAAGTAAAGAGGTTTGAGGACAGATACCTTTTAAGACACTACCAATTTCTTGCACTATACTTTGGGTTTCACAAGATATAGGTTAAAATGAGAATTCTTATATCAGAATAAAATTAGCAAGTATGTGTGTGGTGGGACTAGGCTAATAAATCTGATGAGATGTAGCTGAAAATAAGTGTTCTTGACTATCCATCCTTGTGAAAGCTTACAGCTGTGCCAGTCTAATAGCATCCCAGACCGGAGTATTTCTCCTATTACTTTTACAACATGCCACATCACAGTCATGTATTTACATATTCTGTTCTACAACTAATACTATTTGCTATGGAAAAGAGAGGAATTTTTTTTTAAGATTTAAAATGAGATTTGCAAACTGTTTTAACTGAGGGCTGGCAAAGACACAGATAAACCAATCTAGGAATATCACAAGATGAGAAATGTAAGCAATTCTGTAAGCAGACACAAAAAAATTAAAACACGGGGAATACACCGTAATGCACTGCAACAGTAAGAAGACTTGCATTTAGCACAGGCAGTAGGATCATAAAGTTCAGTGGCAGCAGATTTTCTTCTTCAATCACAGTTTCTTAAGTCTATTGAGAACAAGATGGAAGTTCACATTTACCACCTAACAGGTGTTGCTCACGTTATTATGGATAATTGACTCAGCATAAGTACTAGCAGCAAACTTCATCACAGAGTATAAGAACATAGTAGTTGGTTTTTGCCTCATGACAGATGAGTGCATGATGCTGAAGGATGAATACCTTCTGTAGGTAATTTCTTGCGGGTGGTTTTCATTCTAATTAGAACATTCTTTCTTGGTAAGTCGTCTGTAACTCATCATGAGATTATGAATATTATTAGTATAATATTGACAATTTTTTTTAAGAACTGAACTTTAGCCTGGTCAAATATTCTATGTTTCTAGAAGACAATGTTCCAGTGATGTATGCAGTACAATGTTGTTCTTAAAAGTACTGATTATCACATAGACCATGACTATCACTTACTTCCTCTTCCTTAATAAGAAAGAGAGGACAACACTCCTCAATGCATTTTGAGAAGAAACATTAAAGATTTGTTTATCAGCACTTCTAAGGTCATTGTGATAAAAGGAAAAAATTCTTTAAAGACATCACAGGCAATTTCTCAAAATCATTTCAATTATGAAATATAATATGAGTAAGACTACGTGATACAAGTACTGTAAAATGTCTCAAAAGTCTGAAAGTATTTGCAGACTTTACCAAATATATATCTTATATATATTCTCATATATTTGGCAAGTGTAAAAATAACACGCTACTAAAAGCTGTTAGCTGTGAAAGATACTTGCTACCTTTGTTAAACATGTCAAGCAACGAAAGCAGGGAATGAAGAAAAGGAAAGCAATATACTCCTCACAGATGAAGGTCACAGAAAGCTTTAGAATTCCATGTGAACAAGTGTAATCAACCAAAGGTAACTTAACACTGGATATTCCAAAATGTCCATGTTTTTTAAGACATATACTCTCTGAATATTATGAACGTGATCATTATAATCCTTCAGATATCTTTCTCAAAAAGCAAATTTAGTCATGAAGTTAAACTTCTTTGCACAGAATAGAAACAACTCTGATATTTGAGTGAAGAAACTACTTCAACTGATTATGCTGCTCCAATCTACAGGGATTAATTTAGAGTCCTTTCCTAGGTATTAGAATTGCATTAAGTAGTAATGGATTCAAATTGTAAAGTATGAGTTTCTATAAAAATGAAAAATTTAGTTTACAAAAGTTTGAGAACCTTTGACTGTGCAAGGCTGGATTTTCCCGTTAGAGGAATCCCGCAGATGCCTGTTCTGAAGTTCAAACCTTGATCAAAATATTCTCAAGGTTCAAAAGTATTCTAATTTTTAGATTTTTTTCTCATAATCTCTCATATGGTGAGGGCACACTTTGAAAAAGTACCACACTTCTGCTTAATTACATTTCAGGAAAAATCCAATAAGGTATATCTAACTCTTTTTTCCCCCCCTCTTCTCAGTTTCTCCAACTCAACAAGCAAAATATCTGCAGAGAAATAACAGTAAGAAAAATATCCCAACTCTTTAGAAGAAGGAATCTGTTCAAGAGCTACAAAATGAAAATGAGGCATCTGTCTCTTTCAGGTATGCAAGACCTTTGTGTGTGACTTAGCCCCATAACCAAATCCTGCATCAACAACCACCACTAAAATAAAACCAAAATATGCTTAGTGGAACATTTTCACTTCCCCTTCCTCTCACCAGTGTGACCCAAAGGTAAGTCAACGGAAGTTAGACTTAAGTTAAGTCACTGAACATGCACATAAGATGAGAACCAGGCCACTGGTATTTGAAGACAGACATAGACACATAGTAACAAAACTTCTGAGGGAAATCAGTGTCCCTACAAGGCCAAATGAGTAAGAATCTCATTAACTTCCAAGAATGAGGAATCAGTTACCACGGTAACACATCTAACACTAGCTTTTATACTCGAACATATTTTTTTTTTCAAAACTAGTATAAATACCCTGCAACTGAAAGAACAGGATTGGTAAAAGTGAGGTCAAATTTGAAAGCATCAGGGACCAAGATTTTAGGCAGAAGAAAATGAGGATTTTGCAAGATACTGTGAATGACTTACAAAAAGGAAGGGAGCAAACCCTAGAATATCGTAGAACACATATTATGTGGCCAGTAAATGTAAACTGGGTATAAGATGTTAAATCTGGTCAAAAGTGTCAGTGTAGGGTGAGGGGAGAAAATAATTCAGGGCAACATCAACTCCATTTTTGACTCAACAGAGCATTGGAGAACAAGCTTGGGAGAGAAATATCAGTGAGAATTCAGTTTATATTTCTCACCTGACAGACGTGTTTAGAGTCTCTAAATGTCTGAGAGTAGTGCCCAGTGCAAAGAATAGCCATAATGACAAAATGAGGATAAATTCCTCAATGGGTTAAAACTTAACCTCTAAATCTCTATCTTGTGTTTTATGCTATACTTAAGGTAAGGAAAATTAATCCAACTGAAAACTGAGGTAGAAAATCAAGATAGAGTGGTCTCTGGACACTGTATAAGTGATGATGTCTCCTTCTTTAGCTGTTCCTTTCTCTTGCTTTGTTTTAAGAATAAAACTAGTTTATTTTCACAGTCACTCTGGTGTAATTGAAAAAAAAAGTTATTAGGGTCTTGAAAATGTGCCAGGCAGAAGTTCAGTCATCTGGTTTTATGGACAGAAAAGAGGCTTTGCCACCTTCTCCATCACCAAAACAGTTTGTGAGTGATCCTGTATCACACAACAAGGTCATTTCAGTGCTTAGGTACTGTCTTTGCCTTTGTGCTGTAAAGATAAAACATTAAGTAATTGGTACATCGCTGTATTACAAAGCATTACTTCTCTACCATGCTTTATAACTAAAGTGAAATAACAAAATAAGTAATTTTTCTGTTAATATTTATACTTCATGTCACCTACTCAAAATAAGATGAGAAGCAAAAAGATTATGCAGGAAATAAACTCAGTATTAAAAGCTAAAATTAATGCATATGTGAGTTAAATGCATTTAAAAATACACAACATTTTAAAGTTTGAAATACAATTGTGCTAATAAGATGCTGTGCAATTAGCAACAAGGGTATTGAAAGGCAGCTTTCATTTATTCACATTTCCTGTAGCTATTTTTTGCACAAATAATTCAGGACCTTATAAACAAGAAAAGGCATAAACTGAACATAGAAACAAAGAAATGTGAAAAAGGCCAAAACTCTCCTTACTTTTTTTTCAAAAGCACTTAAATTGTAGAAATGTACCAAGATTTTTTTTGTATGGTTGATAAATGCCATTTAGTATCCTTTGTGAATTAAAAAGAAATACAACTTAGATGTAGAGTAAGTCAATAAACACATAAAAGTTAGAGACCTATTAAAAATGTATTTGAGAAACCAGTTCAGCAAATAAATCTGTCATCAATAACTCAATAAACTTGACCATGAAGAGAAGTTACTTTGTTCCTCTGTTACTAAATTCTGGGAAATGAATAGAAATACAAGGGATAAGCAAATTCCTTGTGAAAGATTAACTGGCTCACATTGGTCTCAGCACAAGAAAATACAGTAGAATTCTCTACAGTTTGCTTTTCAATAGTTTGCTTCAAATTCCACAGAGATCATAAGGTCTTTTCTGTGATTCTGTTCACTTTGAATTGATTCTTTCACTTCTCTTCTTATATTCTTATCTGGTCCTGCCTGGAACCCACTGAAATATATAAAAAAGCAAAACTTCATTTTAATGAGCTTTTAAGTTCACCACATGATGCTAATGATGGAATGTTGCCTGAGGATACCTGTCACACTATCCATTTCCCTTTGCCTGCCACAGTTCAATAGTTTTGGCTCAGAAATTAGCTTTTAGTTTTATATTGAAATATCTCATTTACCTTCCTGCCTAACTAATAGTCTATGGAAGAAGCTTTATGTTAGCTTCCAAATTTAAATAGAATGTTTTAAACGGTCAGCATTTCAGTAGCAATTGGTCTCAAAGTGATTTTAAATAATGGGAAGAGCATAGCTCAAATTTCATAAGATGCATGGTGAAACTAGGTAATCAGCTCTTACAAGACATAGAAGTCCTACTACTGCAGGGATCAAACATCTCTAATTTCCAAAAAAATATTGGTCCTTTATTATTTCGCATGTCATTGCATAAAGATGTGAGCCAAATAATACAATTACTGTAAAATATTAAATAAAGAAGTATTTGGCAATATGCATTCTACAGATACTGACAACAGTGACAGCTATGGTGTCACTGTTCCTCTACTAACACTTCAATGCTGCAAAAGTAAATAAAAGCACTCAACATAGACCTAGAAGGGTGGAAATCCCCTCAACTTAGTGTTCAACTTTGGTATTTCTATTATCTCTTGTACCTGCACTGCAGTAGTTTCTAAATAATAGACTGGTTGCTCTTTTGGGAAAAAAGTACTGTTTTCATTCAACCTGAGTCATCCTGATACGTTATGTACACAAAGTAAGAAGATATACTGCAGTTCTCTAAGAATATCATATTAAGTCCATAAACACTACATTTATGCATTATATAACCTGGAAGAGGCAAAAGCCCGTTACTTAGTCACTTGTGAGATTGTTGAAGAAAGCTAAATTGAAGATGGTATGGTTTGTATATATGATACATTTCATTGGAGGAATTAAAAAAACGACAAAGGAAATCCTCTTCAAAATTACAGCAATTTTATTTGAGGCTTATAGTAACCTTATGTCTGTTTTTCAGTAACCACAGGCTGGATTATTGGCTGATGTAAATTATGTACTAAACTTTCCTGTAAATATAAAAGTCTCACCAGACAGTACATAACTTGAGACTTGCTTTATTCGAAACTCAAAGTTGGGCCATCACCTCAGTGAGTGGCAAAGGCCCATGGAACACCATTGTATATTTATATGTATATGTATATGTATATGTACATAGTGTTATATAACAGGTGTTTTCTTTAAAACACTCTTGGTGTTTTTCCACATGCTCCTAGTTTTTTTATTCTTCAATAGCTCAAAAGTACACAGAAGTTCATCTTGATAATCCATTTCCACTGTCTCACTTCAATTCTCCCTCAGAAGTGATGATTCAACAGGTTATGTTTCTCCTCCGGTCATAAAAGTCACTTAGATTCTCTCTTGGGACACATCTATTCACCTTTAAACTTCAAAGAAAAACTTCAAGCTGTTTCATTAACTTATACCTATATCAAGCCTATGCCTATACTCAAAAACTGGTGACCTTTTAATCATCAGTTATCATCAAATCTAATGCCTATGTTCTAAGTCTGACATTTCTTACACAACTCGGCTGTATTGGGTTTAAACCAGCCATGGAAGTTGCTATACATGGGAAAATTCAGTAGTTTTCTTGAATTTGTCATAGAGATTAATTTCCAACACCTATTCTTATTATATTCCTAATGCAATACTCTGTTTATCACAATCAACTATCAACAGTATCTAAGTCTTACATGAATATATTTATCAAATCTTCTCAGTTGCCTTAACATGCATACAGACAGAAACATAAGTGAATTTCATAATTTGCACACTAAGGAATGTGTGAAGAGTCAAGTGAAGCGTCTGGTAGACTTGTAACTACTGCCAAGCAGGAAAACAGTAAGCATAGTTGTACTCAGGCAAAAGTCTTGATAAGTCAAGACATTAAGTTAAAAAATAGACAAAAACATGGAAAATGGTGGCAGACAATCACACGAAAGTTACCATGTCCCACTGCATACAGGCCCAACTGTCTTTTTTTTGACATTGCCAGCAAGTCAGAGAAAAAGATGAAAATATACTGAAAAAAATGTTTCTACACAGTTTCTCAGTTATGTGAGAAAGAAGAGTGTCAGCAAAATGGAACAGAATGTAAATAAACAATGAAATTAAAAGATTTGAAAGAATATTGTTATAGGAAGGGGAATTTTTTTAAAAAAGAAATTATTACATTCCCTTATTCAGCTTTATTCTCACCTCAATCCATCATCAGCCTTTCCACATTTCTCCTTTATCCTCATCATCTTTCCTCTATCTCCCCTCTAAGAGAGCTCTTCTAATCTTTGTTCTGATTCAGATATAGCTACAGAAGCGTAAGCATGTACATATGTATAATGTATGTAAAGTGTTTGTTGTTTCTTCTTCCCCTCTGCAGTGAGTATTTAATTCATCAATCAGCCCACTAGTTTTGTTTTCATTTTATGTTCAATTTTATTTCAATTTCAGTTACAGTAGTGTCATACAAAATGACTATACATGGTATTGAGGCTTCAAAATCTTTCTGATATTCTAAGTATTTAGGTGTATAAATTTCTCCATGTATATGTTTATGTAGTCAATCATTTATAAAAATTAATCACGCCTTTAAAAAAAATTGACCACACTGCTAGAATACCGAAAAATACATGAAGTTTTTCTGGTATTTTAAACTTAAACCTAAACCTAAACCCAAACCTGCTTTACCTCAGATATACAAACCATTTTATGGAAGTCAGTGGGACTAATTGTTTAATAGGGTCAGTGAATCGAGGGCACCCACAATCTCTTTCAGATGTAATTAAGCTGTTATTGGCATGAAAGGACACAACTGCTGCTTCAGTAGAAATGGCAGGGAGTTTGGATTGAAGGCTACAGTCACCTCACTCCTCTTGTGCATGGTTGTTGACTATGTTCCACTACAAACTGGAGCACAATCACAATACTAGTGTTAACAACAGACTTCCACATGTGAAAAAAAATTATTAGAAATATCAACCCTACAAATGCAATGATAATCATAGGACTAGTCCTAGGCTTGGCAGCCTGGGATTTGACAAATGTTTTTAAGTCAGCCAAATACTTGACTGTTGCAGGTCTTCTCCTCCTTACAAACCATTTTAACATCAAAATAAATATTCAGATTCCTTAATTATCTCCCGAGGACTTCGAGTTTCCAGTCTCAATAAGTTGCTAGTCCAGCATTAGATGCCAGGGTGGTTCCCCAACTGTCATTGCTTACAGATTGTTACACTGTTCAAAATATGAAAAGGAGAACAAATGGAGCCATGTTTGATCTTCCTTGCAGCTCTTTGCTTAATGTATTATACATTAAGAATAAAATATTTACAAAATTTAAAAGTTGAAGACAATGAGAATCAAAATTATCCCTTAATCAATTAGATCTGTAAAGGTTCTGGTGCTTATGTCTTTTCCCAAGCAAAGGAGTCCATTAGTAACACACTGATTACAGTCACACAAGAGGATCAGCTGGAAAGCACTTCACTGCAAAATCAACCAGCTGAAGATAGGAGAGTAAGTGAAAGGGAGACAAGAGATAGCCCTATTTACAGCTCCACTTGGGACATAAAGTAAACCATTCTACCAAACGTTAGGACTAATCAGAAGATAGCTTACTGCCTTAATGAGAATTTTCCGTAACAATGTTAGTCCCACTCACAGTTTTATCTCCTTATTTAAGAAGATAATTCATCTGCCTTTCATCACACAATCATTTACCAACAGACTTTTCTATTTTAAGGCTTTATCAGACAATATGCCAACTTCTTTTACCTTTTGAACCCCTAAACCTCACTTCAGGATGGTTGCTTTGACTACAGTTATAAGTCTATTTTCTAAGTCTCCTCCAAGCTGCCCTTGGATCTACCATACCAATGAAATGCTCTCAGCAAATTCACACTTCTTTTTAAGGATAGGAACACTTAGTCACTATTAAGTACTACATTTTCCACAGGCCAAAGAAACAGATCAGTCTGGCAGTCTCAGAGGATTTTTACAATGCCTGAAGCCCAGAAAAATCAAGTTTGACAGCAAAAGCTGAACTTAAGGCATTTAGGAAAGTCCAGCCCAGCTGATTTCAGCAAGTATTTTAGCAATGTAGATCTATAGTGACCATTTATTTACTTTTAAGTAGCTTTGTAGAAAATGAAGGATTGTGATTGTTCAGTGAATTATGTCTCTTTTCTGTAAACAGCACCTAATATCAGCTCTTGTATAGATTATAGCACATAAAAAGAAGGCAGTCTCTTCTCATTGTAAGATCTCCCTCAAGGCAGATTGCTAAAATGCAGCTATACTTCTCTACCAGAAAATGTACGCAGAGCCCCTCTTGTGCCCAGGACCCATGTTATTCCAAGTCAGTATTCAAAATTCCCCACAAATAATGCATCCTATTTTAGAAAACTGCAACTATGATCTGGAGGGTTCTTGCTCAGTGTTTTAAAAGGGTTTGGATACTTCTGTCTGGTGATCACAAGAGAAAAATGAAATACTGCAACACAAGCTGCAGCAGAACTCTTGACTTTATATAAGGAAGTTGCTGGGTAGGAGAAGAAGTACATCACAATTTTTGTTCCATCTTCAACATTTACAGAGAAACTTTCAAGAAAAGCTATTGTAACTGTGGTGACTATCTAGAAATCTCTTGGCACAAGTGTAAACTGCAACAAATTTAAAAGATGAGGACAGAAAGGTGAACAGTCAATGGACCATGCAAGAACCACTCGCTATAGCAAGTATTTCAACAAGAACATTGTCATATTGAACTGATGAATCTGATAGCAGCATTTGTCTTAGCAAACATTTCTTTTCAGAGACTGGATCATCAGACTGTGAAAGGGCATACACAGGCTGCAATTTAAAGAATATTGGCCTAATCTATGTAGTTCACCAGCTGAGAAAGCTTCAACTTGCCTGTCCTTTCTGAAACAATAAAAAAAAGGAAGATAAAACAAAGATAGAGCATCTGTGCCCTGCAATCTCCAGTGAAGAGATTACTGAAGTAGGGGACTGGCACTTTGTGCTCTGAATACTCCTGCTCTTCTCTGTTAGAAGCATGACAGCAGCTTGGAAACATGTCCACTGATATCCATCAAAATATCTTGTGTGGTCTTTGGCAGAAATAACTTCAAGGAATCTTATAACTAGAGGACTGGCAGGCAGATCTGTGTTGGTAGTACACAGAGAAGACAAACTAGTAACAATTCAGTGTCACCTGCAGACCAATACTGTACCTTTCTAAGAATACATTAAGGCTGCTTTACTGCTTTCTTTGAAAGAATCCAATGTTGGAGACATTTTCAAGGAAAAAAGAATCACTGGAATACTTAGCATGGTACATGTTTTCCATCAGATGTCTAGCAGCCCATAAATACCTTGAGCAATACTTTTCCCCTCCATGAGAGAGGCAAATGGGAATTCTTCACAATGCCAAGGACAGTGATGGTGGCAACCACAAAACTTGAAACTATCCCCAGATCTCTCATTCTCACATCCTCAGGTGCAGCATATGATCATTTATTTGCTAGAATCTATCATTGCCAAAGACACTATCTCTGGCAGTTTTCTATCAGAATAATCTTTTGAAATGATTTGACTCTCATCAAAGTCAGAAATTTAAAATAAATTTTTAAAAAGAGAATGCAAGATCTACATAAAAAATTATGTTATGAACTGTATACCAAAATCCCCAAATGATGACCTGTTTTGCCTCAGTTACTCATTATATTAAAGCTTTGATGAATTAAAAGATCTTCCCACTTAGATCCCAGGGCTCAGTGTAATACTGCATTAATTTTGCAAGCAGATGCTGTGAGGAAGGTCTCAACACAGTTCATAATTTACTGTATTTCTGAATATTTTGAGTAACCTATAGATGAAGTTCTTGTGACAGCAGTCATGAGATATAACCATAACACAGCAAGTAGGTAAGAAAACCTGAGGAAAAGTAAACAAGGAAAGACTTTGTTGCTGTTGTTGTATATTGAGGATTTTTTTTCTTGTCTTGCATTTGAAATGGAACCAGGGACTTGCAAAGTCAACTGGAATTTATACATGTTGAAGACCCCATACAGTTCTGGCAGTGTTTAGCAATTGGCCTCAGCACTTGTATTAGTACCAGTGCACTGTGTTTCTGTATCTGTGAACAGTATCTCTGAGGAACATTCATTAATAATGTACAATATGCCTTGACAAAATGAAAGATCCATCAAGAAGCATGTACGATGATAATTATAAGCAGGATGAATCGCACTACGGTTTTAACTGAAAGGGATGCTTATGTGATTGGCTTTGACATCTTGCAGTTTTGATACACAAAAGTTAGCCAAACCAGATAAGCTTTGGCATATTTGATTAAAAAAATTAAACAAGTAGTGTCATTTCATTTACAGTCTCAAATATGGAAGGCTCTATGTGATGTTCATTATAAACTTTTTAGTCTCCAGCAGTTTATGCATAAATAATGCACAATTTTGCCAAATGCTGGCTGTAAGAAAAAATAGCATTCCAACTCTAGTCCTAGGAAAAATAGACACAATAATCTTTCCATTGGTAGTCTGCCACAGAGCATTCTTCTGAAACAGGTGAGCAGTAAGAGCAAACAAACTTTCTGAATCTCTTCCATTAGCATGTACCAGAACCCAGCATCTGTCCCCATCGAACTCCTACTGAATCATGGAGCAGATACAACTCATATCATCTCTGAAACACACCACAGAGAAAGGGCTTTCTGGGGAAAATGTCACACAATCTGAGATACAGACCAACTCACAAGTCAGAAGGGATGTAGGCTACATGACTTTTGTTAAAGCCAAACTGTAAGGGGAAACAAGGATACATACACATATTAATGAGGCACACTCTGTTGAGGACAGGATGATAGATCACCCCAGTTTCCAACTCAGCTCTGATTTGATGGCATTATTTCTGATTGATTTGGATAGGCGTAGATGCTGCTTAAGGTTTATGGAGATTAGAAGTATTAATTGGCGACCTGGAGCATGGCAAATAGGAGTGTGGCAAAGCGGTGTTGGGCAGTTTGAGTGGGCAGGGTGAGAAAGCAGGGTACAGAGAGTACCTAAAGACTAGACAGAAGACACCGAAGGCCATGGTGGTCACCCAGCAGAAGATTAAAACTGCTCTGTGTGCTGCAGCAGGCAGGATGGATGCTGACACCCAGACAGAGACACAGTGGGTGCATGCAGCTACCCAGACCCTGAGCTGCAGGTAGTGTCCCCCTCCCACACCAGCTCATGCCTCTGTGAAAGTGGAAGGCTCCACTTGTGAAAGCTGCACTCGAGTTGGGGAACTCCATCGTATGGTGGAGGAGTTAAGGGAGGAGGTAAAGAGGTTGAGGACCATCAGGGAGTGTGAGAGGGAGATAGACCACGGGTGTAGTGCCCTCTCACCAACTTGGCAGCCTGCTGGAGCTGTTATGTCCAAACACCATCCACCTGCAAATTGCAAGGTTGGGGTTACAAGAGATGAGGAATGGCAGTAAGTTCCTCCCAGATGAAAGAAACCTGCTCCTCTCAATGAGACAGCAAAACCCAAATCCCCATGGTGAGCAAGTACCATGTGCTGCAGGTGGAAGCCAGTCCTGAGGATGATGGCTCCCACAGCCATCTTTCCATAGGCCACACCATCCTCATAAAAAGATAAAACATCCTCCATTAAGAAGAAGAGGGTGATTGTTGTAGGGGACTCCTTCCTAAAAGGAACAGAGGGATTCATTTGCAGACCAGAACCACTCCACAGAGAGGTCTGCTGCTTACCAGGGGTATCAGTGAAGGAAGTATCTATAAAACTTCCTTCCCTGGTCCATGAGTCAGACTACTATCTTCTGATAGTAGTCCAAACTAGTAATGATGATCTAGTAAACAGAAAGACCAAAGCCATCAAAAAAGACCCTGACCTCAGGGTCATTGGGAAAATGATGGAGGGCTCTGGGGTACAAATAGTATTCTGCTCCATCCCAAAGCTAAATAGAGAGGAGCTGGAAGTCAGGAAGAAGAATTTGATTAATGCCTTGCTACAAGCCTGGTGTGAGGAAAGGGGCTTCAGCTTCTTTGATCATGGGGTCGCTCATGCACTCCCAGACTTTGTTGCTAAGGATGGGACACGTGTCTCCAGTGAGGATAAAGCCCTTGCTAAAAACCTAGCTAAGCTCATAAATCGAGCTCTAAACTAGACGTGAAGGGGGAGGGTGTTGAGACTAGGCTAGACAGGAGTGAGCATGGATGTGGGGAACCGGTGATTCAGAGAGGCTGTGCTGGTGAGGACTGCTACACAGAAAGTGGAGGAGAACACACCTGGGGTTGCTAAGGGACATACGGACACTCTGGTACAAGCTACTCCAGTTACCAGGCAATTGGGAACAAACTCTGTTCCCTCTAAGAGGGCTGAAGGCTCAGCAGCTCAGCTGAAATGAATTTACACCAATGCATGCAGCATGGGGAATAAGAAGGAGGAGTTGGAAGCTGTCGTAGGGCAAGGACCCTATGATGTTGTTGCCATCACGGAAACGTGGTGGGATGACTCATATAACTGGAGTACAGGTATGGTGGGGTATAAACTCTTCAGCCAGGATAGGAAGGATAGGCAAGGAGGCAGGGTAGCCTCCATTGTAAGGGAGGACTTGGACACTACTGAGATGGATTGTGGTGATGAGGAGATTGAGTGCCTGTGGGTTAAAAACAGAGGAGCACACAAGAAGGTAGATTTTGTGATGGGAGTTTGTTACAGGTCACCCAGCCAAGGAGAAGCAGCTGATGAGCTCTTCCATAAACACCTGGGGTTAATCTCTAGGTGAATGCCACTTGTTCTTGTGGGAGACTTCAATCTCCCTGATATCTGCTGGAAGTACAATAGAGCAGAAAGGAAGCAGTCCTGGAGTGCGTGGAAGACAACTTCCGGACACAGCTGGCGAATGAACCAATGAGGGATGGTGCCTCCTGGACTTGCTGTTTGTGAATAAAGAAGGCCTTGTGGGGGATGTGGCAGTTGGGAGATGCCTAGGACTAAGTGATCACGAGATCACTATGGAAACTGTCAGCCTCTGGCCTGCACAGACGCACACTCTCCTGGGTAGAAAACTGGCTGGATGGCTGGGCCCAGAGAGTGGTGGTAAATGGTGTTAAGTCCAGCTGGAGGCCAGTGACAAGTGGGGCTCCCCCGGGTTCAGTGCTAGGTCCAGTCCTGTTCAATGTCTTCATCAATGACCTGGATGAAGGCATTGAGGGTACCCTTAGCAAGTTTGCAGATGGCACAAAGCTGTGTGGAAGTGTTGATCTGCTGGAGGGTAGGGAGGCTCTGCAAAGGGACCTAAACAGGCTGGACCAATGGGCAGTGTCCAATGGCATGAGGTTTAACATGGCCAAATGCTGGGTCCTGCACTTGGGGCACAACAACCCTATGCAGAACTACAGACTGGGAGAAGTCTGGCTGGAAAACTGCCAGGAGGAGAGGGACCTGGGGGTGTTGGTTGACAACCAACTGAACATGAGCCAGTAGTGTGCCCAGGTGGCCAAGAAGGCCAGTGGTATCCTGGCTTGTATCAGAAACGGTGTGACCAGCAGGTCCAGGGAGGTGATTCTCCCTCTGTACTCAGCACTGGTGAGACCGCTCCTTGAATACTGTGTTCAGTTCTGGACCCCTCAGGACAAGAAGGATGTTGAGGCTCTGGAGCAAGTCCAGAGAAGAGCAACGAGACTGGTGAAGGGATTGGAGAACAGATCCTATGAGGAGCGGCTGAGAGAGCTGGGGTTGTTTAGGCAGGAGAAGAGGAGGCTGAGAGGAGACCTCACTACTCTCTACAACTACCTGAAAGGAGGTTGTAGAGAGAAGGGAGCTGGCCTCTTCTCCCAAGTGACAGGGGACAGGATGAGAGGGAATGGCCTCAAGCTCCACCAGGGGAGATTTAGGCTGGAGATTAGGAGGAGGTTTTTCACTGAAAGGGTCATTGGTCATTGGAATAGGCTGCCCAGGGAGGTGGTTGAGTCACCTTCCCTGGAGATGTTTAAGGCACAGGTGGATGAGGTCTTGAGGGGCTTGGTTTAGTGTTAGATAGGAATGGTTGGACTAGAAGATCCGATGGGTCCCTTCCAACCTGGTTGTTCTGTGATTCTGTGATTCTGTGAGATGATTGGGTTTTCTGTTCTAAGTGAAGTGAAGAGGGTGGTTAGCAGGACAGTGGCATTAAATTTCCAGAGGGCAGACTTTGAACTCTTCAGAAGGCTGGTTGGCAAAGTCTCAAGGGAGACAGTCCTTAAGGGCAAGGGAGCCCATGAGGGCTGTGAGCTCTTCAAAAAGGAGGACCTAGCAGCTCAGGAGAAAGCCATCCCCGTGTTCTGGAAAAAAAAGCTGGCAGGGATAAAAAAACAGCTTGGCTGAACAGAGAGATCTTAAGTGACGTAAAGAAAAAGAGGAATGTTTACAGGCTGTGGAAGAGGGAACAGGCCTCTTGGGTGGACTACAGGAGGGAAGTGAGAAGTGTGTAGAGAAAAAATCAGAGGGGCTAAGGCTCAACTAGAAATCAGGTTGGAAAAGTCCATGAAAGAGAACAAAAAATATTTCTATAAATATATAAATACTAAAAGGAGAACTAGGGGGACCATACAGTCCCTATTGGACGCAGAAGGAAGAACAGTGACAGGGGATGAGGAGGAGGCTGAGGTACTTAATGCCTTCTTTGCCTCGGTATTTAATCGTAAAGAAAGTTGTTCCCTCTCTGTACAAACCCCAGAACTAGAGGATCAAAAAGAGGCTCCCATGGTCCAAGAGAAGGTGGTCAGACACCCACAAGTCTATGGGGCCAGATGGGATTCACCCTAGGGTATTGAGGGAGCTGGCAGATGTGCTGGCCAAACCCATTTCCATCATCTTCCAACAGTCCTGGAAGAATGGGGAAGTTCCACTGGACTGGAGGCTGGCTGATATTGTGCCCATCTACAAGAAGGGTCTCAGGGAGGATCCAGGGAACTCCAGACCTGTCAGTCTGACCTCAGTGCCAGGGAAAGTCATGGAACAGGTGATCTTGAGTGCTATCATGAAGCACATGCAAGAGAACCGGGTGATCAGGCCCTGTCAACATGGGTTCACAAAAGACAGGTCTTGCCAAACTAACCTGATCGCCTTCTATGACAAAGTGACTTGGCTGCTGGATGAGGGAAAGGCCGTGGATGTGGTCTTCCTGGACTTCAGTAGAGCCTTGGACACAGTTTCTCACAGCATTCTGCTACGGAAACTGTCAGCCTCTGGCCTGGACAGGCGCACACTCTGCTGGGTGGCTAGTTGGCTGGCTGGGCCCAGAGAGTGGTGGTAAATGGTGTTAACTCCAGTTGGAAGCAAGTTACAAGTGGTGTTCCCCAGGGCTCAGTGCTGGGTCCAGCCCTCTTCAATGTCTTCATCAATGACCTGGATCAAGTGCATCCTCACCAATTTTTCGGACAACCCTAAACTGGGTGGAAGCTTGGATCTGCAGGAGGGTAGGGAGGCTCTACAAAGGGATCTAAACAGGCTGGACCAATGGGCTGAGTCCAACGGCATGAGGTTTAACACAGCCAAATGCAGGGTCCTGCACTTGGGGCACAACACCCCTATGCAGAGCTACAGACTAGGACAAGTCTGTCCAGAAAGCTACCAGGAGGAGAAAGACCTGGGGGTGTTGGTTGACAGCCGACTGAACATGAGCCAGCAGTGTGCCCAGGTGGCCAAGAAGTCCATTAGCATCCTGGCCTGTATCAGAAACTGTTGGGAATTGTCTCGTTAAGTATTCTGGCAGGGCCGAGTCTGCAAAGTCACAAAGTCTTTAAATGATTCTCTTATGTTAGTAAAGTAAGCCTGCAGGTGGGAGGGACAGGTGTTACCTTGTGTGGGATGGCAAATTGCCAAATATAGGCATGTTACAAGGACAAAGTGACCAATCAGTGTTTGCCTAAAATCCTAGCCTGCTGTCCCTATATAAAGAAGTGTTTGATGCTTAATAAAGGTCTCCATTTTTGAAATCACATTGATTGTAGTGGAGCATCTGTTGGCCCCCCACGCATTAAAAAATGGCATGACCAGCAGGTCCAGGGAGGTTATTCTCCCTCTGTACTCAGCACTGGTGAGACTGCTCCTTGAATCCTGTGTTCAGTTCTGGGCCCCTCACCACAAGAAGGGTGTTGAGGCTCTGGAGCAAGTCCAGAGAAGAGCAACGAAGCCGATGAAGGGGCTGGAGAACCAGCCTTATAAGGAACAGCTGAGACAGCTAGGGGTGTTTAGCCTGGAGAAGAGGAGGCTGAGAGGAGACCTCATTACTCTCTACAACTACCTGAAAGGAGGTTGTAGAGAGAAGGGAGCTGGCCTCTTCTCCCAAGTGACAGGGGACAGGACAAGAGGGAATGGCCTCAAGCTCCACCAGGGAAGACTTAGGCTAGACATTAGGAAAATAGATTTCACAGAAAGAGTCATTGGGCATTGGAACAATCTGCCCGGGGATGTTGTTGATTCACCTTCCCTGGAGATGTTTAAGGTATGGGTGGATGAGGTGCCGAGGGGCATGGTTTAGTGTTTTATAGGAATGGTTGGACTGAATGATCCGGGGAGGGTCTCTTCCAACTTGGTTATTTTATGATTCAATGATTCTAATATAAAAATCTGTATCTGGGCAGGCTTCATAGCCCTGTAAATACCAGATGCTTTGAATATACCATTTCCATACACTAAAACCAAATTTCTACTGGATCAGTGTACCAAGCACTTCAGTGCATTCTTAACTTCTTTAAAAACATCCTCCAGAAAGAAGAGCAACCAAACTAAACCCATTCTGAATTCTCTATCTCACAGAAAGAGTAAACCTGTACCAGAAACCCACAAAGACAATGTTAAAAGCAATCAGCATCATTGCTGTGCATAACCAAGTCAAAGTTCTGCACTTGCTCATTTACTTCAGTCACTGTTACAGCATTTCATATGATGACTTTCTGTTCAAGCAAGCATATATTCCCTACTGTACAGTAACCACAGAGGCTGCTTTTGCTACAAAGCTTCAAGAAGGCTGGCATTGCTTGTTAAGGACCCTGTCCATTTGCTTTGTATTTAACAAGTACCAAGCAGATAGGCAGAGATGTCGCAGGTGCAGAACACCAGATTACGTGAAGGGCAGTTTTTCCAAACATTAACAGGAGCCACACATCTATAATTTTTACAGATCACTAGGTCATAATTTCCCATTTTATGCTGTACACATCAACAGCCACCTGAGAATTGTAATGCCATAGCAGAGCAGAGCAGCTGAAGCACAATTGAGTAGTCCAAGGTCCGAGGAGATAAAATCTGGGAGATTAGGATATCTTTATTGAACTTTATTTTGTAGTTAACACTGAGCAAAACTGAGCTAGCATCACCCAAAGAAACTACTGCAATACTATCTTGTGCTGCTATTTTCTTCTTTTAGAACTGTAGCTAATTTGCAGGAGGTGAAAGCAGATTGTTCTGTCTTCTCTACTGCCATTTCTACATCTTAGATTGGGCTGTCAGGGAAATTGGAGCTTTGTCTTTGTATGCCAAGAAGATGAAATGCAATTTCAGACAAATTAGATGAATAATAAAGAGTGAAGCATCAGTGCAAAAGGCCATCAAACCTTATTAATGCTTTGCCTGAACATCTTGCTCTAAGGTTCGTTTCTGTTAGAAACACTAACTCTGAAATACAGTCTGCCACTAGTTAATACCCTCTAAGCAGAACATAGAGTCACTATATTAACCAGCCGGATTTAAAAAAAAAAAAATGTCTGCAGTAAGCACTTTAGCAAGCTGTTGGAAGGATCTGAAGGCAGAAAAAATGGAACATACTTTCAACTGTTCAGGTGGCTCAGATAATCCAGCTCAATTTCAGCTTCTCATTTTCTTTCCAGTTTAAATGTCTCTAAATAATAGTTGCTTGTAGACTCATTTTCCTTTCTCTCCAAATTCACATTAGTTCTGATTTTCTGGAAATCCAGTTCACAGGCCACAGAGGTAAGTAATTCTCCTTGACACAGATGAAAGGAAAAAAAAAACATTGGTAGTTTCTCAGCATTTAGGCAATATACTCTAGGGGAACATAGCAGTCAGATTATAATTCTGGATCGATTTTGCTATTAACCCAAGGCCTTGTCACTGCATATTCTATTGTAGTAGTAAACCTTTAAATGAAATTCCACTTGTTCTTTGCCTAAAATATGTTAATATATAGAAAGATTTAGGCACAAAGGTGTCATAGAGAAAACACCAACCAGGACTGATTATTTATACGATCTATGCAACCATGCAGCATCAGTAGATTTGTCACCCCACAGTGTAGGCGACACTGGCTATTCACAAATGTCAGCACATTCAGTAAGAACCACATAAACCAGTCATCACTATAAACATGATTATGTGGGAACTGAAACATCTTATTTTGGTTTGCAGGGGAGTTTTCCATGCAGTTAGTTACTAGCAAACCTCTTGATAGCATCTGCTGATAGGTAACCATACCTTTTTTCCTTGAAACACAAAGGTTAGTCCTTTCCTTCCCAGGACAAGTGAAATAGAGTAAAAATTCTTTTCCTCATTGATCTTCATCTTAATAGGTTTGTGATTACAGCATTTGGAGTGTTTAAGTTCAGTCTGTAAGTAGTAAAGATTTTTAAAACCATGCTACATCTGACTTCAAAGCTCTACACATAATGCATGGCAGAACCCTGCTTCAAGCAGAATATCCTAAACTGCTAATGTGACAGAATGGATGCATTTAAAAAGGTTAATTGGTGCAATAAATGTTCAGATATCAATGACCATCTGTGACCTTTCATTCAAAATTTTCGATCTTTTGATAATTGAAATAATCTTTCATTGAGACCAAGTTACAGAATGACTTTTCTTTTTTTTGTAGAAAAAAATCTGAGCTACAGGAAGTTTCATTAGCCCAAAATAATGAAGATTAGGATTGAAAGTTTAAGGTTTTTAAAAAAACAAATGTCAATGCCCATAAGAAGTATTTTAATTTTTATTTTTCCAGCCAGGTTTTATAAGACAAAGTTTTATTCCAGTGAAATAGGTTTGAATTTAAAAAACATAGTGCATAGAACCCTAAATAAATCTACCATAATAATTTTCTCTCTTAAAAACATAATTATAATCCTGAATTTTTAGGAAAGAAACTCACAATGATGAGGTGAGACTCATCCTTCCTAGCCTATGTACAGCTGTTACTTCACCACAGTCTGTCACACAGTATGAGCCACTATCACATACACAAAAGAACACACACTCACCAAAGACTGAAATAGACCAAAGCCCAGAATAGGCCAAAGCCTGTTTTCTAAAATGTTAGTACATATGTTCACTGGAAGATATCATGTGTACCCATAAAAACCATGAGCAGCTGAAATTTTGCAAGGTCCCTATATATTTTTCTAGCAACAACAACAAAAAATGAATTGTATAATTTGCCTGTAGACATTATTGAGTGAATCACTTGCTTCAACTACTTAAAATATTTAGAACCAGCTTTGAGCTATCAAAATCAATGGATTTTCTCCTCAAATTTTTTGAGATGTTTTGTTGTGGTTAATGGTTTATGGTTTCACCTAAAGCAAGGTTAAAAAGAGGGTTTTCATATTTGGGATTAATTTGATCTCCTCATATTTGTTTGCAGTTTTATTGCACTTTAAATCCAAGTGTAGCTTGCTAAGAAAGTTACATTGAACTGTAGTAGGGCTCATTTTACCCTCTAACCAATAGAACTCTAATCCAATTCAACAAACTATATTTCACTTTGCTTTTCCATTTCAGTATGCTTTCCAAACCAGCTTTGAGAAAGGAAGTTAAAAATAGTATTATGCTACCTTTGCATCTATGCCATGTTGTCATTTCTCTGGGAGATCACAAGAACTTTTTGTCAGAGAACACATAGCATCTGTATCAGAGTCATGAAAAAATGAGAAAGTCATTCTTGCTTCATTGTAGTGAAGTCTTTAAACCACAGATAACTCACTTTGCTTTCCTCATCACGAGTGTGGAAAATAACTGTTCTACATGGCTTTCCTGTTTCTAGATTGCACTGAGCAAAGGTACCTTAATAAAGTACAATAGAACTCTGGTTTACATCAGCTCTTAAAATCAGAGATACAAAGAATAGGCTTTAGACAATTATGTCAATGGGCAGTAAAGAAGTTTTGGGGTTGTTCTTTGTTTTCATCTTCTCTTCTTGGGAAAATCCTGTGACTCAGGGGCACAACAGTTTGTTGTAGAATGCACTCTTCCTCAACATATATTCATCCGGATTTGAAGTACAAATCAAAATCAAGAATCACAGTACTTAACCATATTAAAGCATGCTGGGAGATTGAGAGTATAAGGCCCTGGTGTGTTTTTACTTGGCAATTATTGTGCATCTGCACAGTAGGAAGGTGGCTGCACACAGCTATTATTTATCTTGATTGCTATGTGCATGTACTTTACATTCAAGCATTGTTACAGGAAAAATAATGTTGGTGTACTAAAAAGTTATTTTCACAGGGGAATGAATATCACATACATCCAGACATCATAGAATATTTTATTTCAAATTGGAAGTCCATTGCCATGAAAACTATCACCACAACATGAATTCAGTGAGACATCCATGCAAGTCAAATTGTTCACCCTATTTAGGTCATTTGCAGAAAGAAGGATCCATCTGCTATGGATAGTCATTTTGCTCCATATAATTATCTCATTCAGAATCCTCAAATGTGAACTTAGAAAATGGTTACCACCACTTACAGGTTCACTGATCTTCATTTAGTAAAGGGAAGCCATCTTACCAGCTTCCATGTACGAGGAAATTCAAACTGAATAAATCAACTAGAAAGTTTTTATTTTTTCAACAGTCCAGTACTATAATGCAGTATCACTAAATTCAGAACTTTGCCTTGCATTCATTAAGACATATGGAAAAATTATAACCTGTGTACTAAATTCTGCTTCAATTTATTGAGAAATTCTTCTGGAACACATTACTATATTTACACTTTCAGAGCCCTTGCAACAACAAAAAGGACTTCTTTTGACAGTTTCTTCACTAGGTATTTTTGGATCTGTCTTTAATGTGTCCATTTTCAATAGTTTCCCATTTGATAGTCACATACTTCTGATTTTAATCAAGGGATAAATTTGAGGGTAATTTTTTGATAATGTAGATAATCCAATATCTACTGAAGAAAAATGCAGAGATTCAGAAACTGAATTGGTTTTAATTGTAGCAGGAGAAATCTGAGAAGCTCCACACTTCACAAAAATATCTATTTCTTTTAAAAGTCAGTCTTTCTTATAAAGACTTGCAATTAGCAACATTTGCCATAAAAATTTTTGCATAGAAGATTTGAGACTTGGAAATAAAACCTTCACTTTGTTTTAAACAAAAACCTCAGAGTTCTGTATATAGGAAGGTAAATGAACTTTCCCTTTCCTCTGATTAAACAAAGTATTTGTTATTAGTATTTTACCTTTATTTTAACTTTCATTTTATTGATTTTAAATTAAAAAAAGATGGAATTATTAATGCATGACAGCATAAAATCCCACAAGAGAATATTTTAAAAGGAATTTAACAGCACATGCCAGTTCTGTCAAATAAATTCATGCAGAAAGCAATGTGTACTTGAAAGACCCTCTTCCACTGGGTAATAAATACATCCATCAAAACTTGTACTTTAATCAGAACTAGATGTGTGTTCGCACACAAAACAATAAAAAAAAGTTCATAAGTACAAAGGATAAAAAAACCCCAAATAAGCAACTTTCTTAGGAAATTGTTCAAAGTAGGTACTAGTAGTAACAAGACCAAGAAGAATGATGTCAACATACTTGATATAAACTTAGCTCAGAAATGCACATATGTTGTTGTCTTTGTAATACAGAGAAAGAAGAGGATAAATCTGAAAACCCACGAACCATCCTGTCTCATTTCTTAGCATCATTAATTTCCTTTGCTCTAGCAGCTGCTTCTTTCCTACCACCTTGCTATAGCTGCAGCTAGGAGTTACACTATGCATATACAAGCTATAGGTGACTGAGTCTCTCCTTAGTTACTTATCTTTAGAGAACTGTTTATGTAATCCTGACAGTCACCTAGATGGTCACTTTTGCTGTTTTCCAAAGATAAGTATATTCTCAGAAGTTCTTCCTCATGATTTTTCTCAGACTGCTTTGTGATGTTGGCCTTGCTCCTGCGAGACGTGTTCCTATTTCTTGTCACAAATGCATTCTAGGGTGTTTTAGGAAGACATGACAGACTTCATGCTGGTTATGCACAATGTTTTTCAGTACTCATGAGATTTCATTGTTTTACTTCTGATTTCTTCTAAACAAAATATGAAAACATAGTATTTTTTTCAGATACATTAGGAAAAGTTTGGTCCTGGTACTTGAAGATTTGCCTGTACCTACTTGTTCTTCTTCAGATTTTTCATTCTAAAAATTTTTATCTCTGAAATGTTTTCTTTCCCTTACTACTATCTCTTTCTTATTTTCAATAGGTTTTGATGTATGTTCATAATTACACTCATTTTACATACATCTCTGAAATGAATTTGAAAGGCAGATTAAATGCATCGTGGCTCACTCTGAGTTATGTTATGTATAATTAATATCACGTTTCACCCTGCATGGATGTAAATTGCTGATGGAAGAAAAATCACACTTAGCAGTGTTTTAGGAACTTCATGGAGTTTGTTTTGCCTATATCGTTTTCAAGAAGTTGATAAAAGCTGTTCATTTTCTTTGCTAGTTTATTCACATTCAATTCAAAATTTACAGTGTTAATGTTTCCCACTGTCTGCCTTATTTTGTGCTGCAAGTCAGTGATTTTTCTAGAAGAAAATCTTGGTTAGTATTAATAATAATTTTTTTTCCGATTGACTTTCACTCTGTTTACTTATAAATTTGCCACTAAGCTCTTGATTTGGGATATTTACCTTTCTTATGTTCAAGGATCACAAATGCAATCAGAAGAAAAATAAAAGTGAATAAACCTGGATGTGCCAAGTCTGAACCTCCACCACAAAATTAAAACCATTAAGAATTAAAGCCCTTAATTCGCCGTTAAGCTTCTAGAAGTCGAATTATTGGAAAGTAAATTTCCTTGAACCTATTATTTTCTCTTCAATCATGTATAATATTCACAACACTTCCCTAATCAGAACAGTGCAGTGTACATTTCTTTAAACTGAATATAAATAGCCATGTTAAATGGACAGTCTTAAAGAAAATATATAGGAAATAGTTCTACAGGACTTTATATCTTCAAAATAGATAACAATTATTAACTTAATTCATTTGAAACAGTCTAGTTTAATGACTTTGGCTAAATTTTTAAGTTTATTTCTTCATATTTGGAAATGTAATTCATTTATCCAGACACCATGAATATCAATCTATGTTTAGAGATGCTAGGCAATACAGTTGTCTCTGTATCAGCATCTGTACTGTGCCTCAGCTTTGTCATTCTGTCTCTCTCCATCCTACTCTGTAAAACACATCAAGTCTTAATTCATTCATCACAGAGCCTTCAGATATTTCTCTCTGAGAAGGACATATATATCAGGATGAGAACCTTTTCTCAGTAACCAAATTACTAACCCCATATGTTTATTTGAATGTTAAGATAGGCGGGTTGACTTACATTCTTGTATAACTCCAAGAAACTATGGGTCAAATTTAAAGGAAGCAGACGCAGCTGGAGTCTGCTACAGGCTGCTCAGCTAGGAAAACAGAACAGATAGGCCACCTGTATACAGACAGGAACTGTCTCAAGTTCCCAACTTCTAGTCCTCAGAGAGGACTACGATCTCTCTGATATCTGGTAGAGGGACAACCAACAGAGCAGAGCAGAAGGTTCCTGGAATGAGCTAATGATAAATTCCTTCTCCAGACGACAAAGAAGCCAGTGGGATGAGGTGCTGTGCTAGACCTTGTTCTTACCAGCAAGAAGGGGCTGGTGATGAGTGTAAAGCTTACTGAAAACATGGCTATGTTGACAATAAAATGATGGAGTTCATGATCTTTAGGGCAGTAAGGAGGACTCGCAAAAAGCTCACTACCCTGGACTTCAGGACAGTAGACTTTGTCCTCTTTAAGGGTCTGCCTACTGGAAGAAAATCTTGGAGGGAATAGGAACCTGCTCTCTGCCACCCTACTCTCCCACCAGCCCCTGTGAAAAAAAGAAAAAGGTTAATATTCAAAGATCTTCTTCTCTGAGCTTAGAAGTAATGTATCTCAACAAAGAAGTCAGGCAAATATGCCAGGAGGCCAACATGGACAAACAAGCTTAAAGTCAAAGAGGCTGGAAGAAAGGGCAGGTAGACTGGGAGGAATATAAAGAAATCCTCCAGCCACTTAGGTATCAAGTTAGGAAAGTTAAAGCCCTAAGGAACCCGAAGGAACTCAAGTTCACGGGACCTGATGACATGCATCTGATGAAAGATTTACTGATAACCTGGATGAGGAAAAGGTTGTGGATGTATCTTCTTGGAATTTGGTAAAGCATTTGACACTGTTTCCCAGAATATTCTCCATAGGAAACTGGCTGCCTGTGGCCTGGACAAGCACACACTCTCCTGGGTAGAAAACTGGTTGGATGACCAGGCCCAGAGAGTGCTGGTAAATGGAGTTAGCTCCAGCCAGATGTCAATAACAAGTGGTGTCCCCAAGGGGTCCATGCTGGGTCCAGTCCTGCTCAATATCTTTATCAATGACCTGGATGAAGGCATTGAGTACACCCTTAGTAAGTTCGCAGATAGTACTAAGTTGGGAGGTAGTATCGATCTGCTGGCAGGTAGGGAGGCTCTTCAAAGAGATCTAAACAGCCTGGACCGCTAGGCTGAAACCAATGATATGAGGTTTAACACAGCCAAATGCCAGGTCCTGCACTTGGGGCACAACAACCCTATGCAGAGCTACAAACTAGGACAAGTCTGTCTAGAAAGCTGCCAGGAGGAGAAGGACCTGGGGGTGTTGGTTGACAGCGACTGAACATGAGCCAGCAGTGCACCCAGGTGGCTAAGAAGGCCAATGACGTCTTGGCTTTGATCAGAAACGGTGTGACCAGCAGGGCCAGGGAGGTTATTCTGCCCCTGTACTCAGCACTGGTGAGACCGCTCTTTGAATCCTGTGTTCAGTTCTGAGCCCCTCGCCACAAGAAAGGTGTTGAGACTCTGAAGCATGTCCAGAGAAATGCAATGATGCTGGTGAAGACACTGGAGAACAAGTCTTATGAGGAGAAGCTGAAGGAACTGGGGTTTTTATCCTGGAGAAGAGGAGGCTGAGGAGAGACCTCATTGCTCTCTATAACTACGTGAAGAGGGGTTGTGGAGAAGAGGGAGCTGGCCTCTTCTCCCAAGTGCCAGTGGACAGGAGAGGAGGGAATGGCCCGAAGCTCTACCAGAGGAGGTTCTGACTAGATACGAGAAAGAAATATTTCACAGAAAGGTTCACTGGGCACTAGCAGAGGCTGCCCAGGGAGGTGGTTGAGTCACCATCCCTGAAGGTATTTAAAAGACAGGTGCATGAGATGTTGAGGGACGTGGGTTAGGGGCAGATAGGAATGGTTGGACTCAATAATCCAAGAGGTCTTTTCCAACCAACTATCATTCGAATTTATGATTCTATGATTCTATGACTTAATTTTGAACAAAGTAATGCAGCAATGAGGCCCTTCTAAGGCAGTGCACAGGACTCACATAGCATTTGTAGCAGACTCTTAGGAACCACCACGTATCCAAAATAACCTAAGTTAAGTTATGTGTTTGTTACCTGTTTGGCTGATTTAGACTACAGACTAATGTTTACAAGCTGGAAATGTCCAAGTCCACGCTGTTTTTGTAACTGGCAAACAATGCAGGCTGCTATTTTCCTTTTATTTTCTTTCCTGGAATGCACCAATTATGTTGTGATTCTAAGGCAAAATATCTGTCACAAAAACTAAAACTGCAAAATATCAATATAATTACTGACTTGAGATATCATTTGTATGGATGCTGTCAGAGGAGAAATGTTATTGGGCCTTAGTTATTGAGATCTGCAGTGTATAGTGAAACGGATCAGTAGTCTATCAAGCCAAATTCACCAAAATACAAATGTCCCTCATTAGGACAGGCTCCTGAGGAAGTGAACTGTTTGAGAGATCTTGAATAACAGACTACAGAATGCTCTTCTAGAATTTTAACAATGAAGTTGGTTTTGCAGATTTAACAAATTGAATTTAACAAATTTAACAATTTCAATGCATCTGTTATGTTGTGTGCAAGACAGAAATCAGTTTGGATTTCATAGAAAATTAAATTAAGCAAGTAATTTTTGGCTTTTTCATTCCACAAAACTTCTGCAAATCAACAGAATTGGTTTTCCATGTGTATGAATGCATAGAAGAATTACTAGAGATGAGTACGTCAACTTTGTTCTTTTTAAGTATAGAATTGATTAGAGGTGGCAAATGGTTGACAATGGTCTGAAAAGTATACCTTGAGAAAACTAATTAGGATAGGTCTAACTAAGGGTAAGCCAAATGCCAACAGCTTTCTCTTGAATCATATTGTGTAAGTCGCTTTCTACAGACTCGATTGCCCGATGAAGCCGGTTGTATAAAACACTAGTTAAGATGGCAAACTGCTTCACTCTTGGCAAACTGAGCTACGGAAGTCAGTCATGTGGAAGTTAATGTAATTATTCATGACCCTTGCACTTAAAATATTTTTGAACAACTTTGCAAAGGAATTGATTTCCTTGCCTTTGTACAGATTAAGATGGCAAGCACCACAGCAGAGATCCCCCTACAGTACTGAGTACTAATGTCTTCTCTCATAAGAAAGTTAGTGTTGTACATGACAGTTGTTTAGAGTTTTTTTCTTGTTTGGATGACTATTAAAATATTTTCTTCAAACCCACGGTGCATCTTCGCCTAGCATTTCTGAACATATCTGGCTCTGCTTTTGTATTCATAGTGTTAAATGTAAGGAAAAATCCTGAATGTCAATGGGCACAAGTTATACTTGCAACACACTGAAAAAGGGCTCTCGACTAGTTTTACGTTTCCTCTTTTTCTTTCACCAGTTTCTTGTATATTTGAAAGATTGTGAAGGATCTGAAATGGAGACAATTTTCTAAAGTGTGAGCAAATCTAAACACATTATATTCTATCTTTCTAGCATTTTGTAAAGACTACATGGGCTCAGAATCAATGTTTGCTGGGTATGTATATTTTCTGAACTTGGAACTCTGGTAAGTGTCTTACTATTAAGTTGGGTGGACTCATCGCTAGATAAACAATAGGCCAGTATAGTAGACTTGCAAAAACATAAAATAAAGCACATGTTAGCATCTGCCATGGTGGGAAATATGCATGGAAAATACTGTTACAAAATTTCCTGTGCTATTAGGAGATAAAAAGCTTTGTTCCTCCTTCTGCACAGAAAACAGAAACATTTGGTGACCAAAAGTGCATTTCCAATGCTTTCATGCAAGAGAGAAAATAAGAAACAATGTTCACATCTTATAATTGTATGAGATTGATCACATTGCCATTTAGTCCCATGGACTTCTCTCTGTTGCTTTTAAAAAGATATAATATAAAGGAATGGAACAATTTGGAAATCTGGTGGAATGTACAGTAAATGCTGCGTTTCATGGGCTTGATTGAAACATTTTGGTGCAAAACAGGCGAAAAAACAACGAGAGCAAAAAGTCTAAAGAGCATTCTGAAATGCCAGTTCTCTTAGGACTGTGCGTGGAGCTGGTTGACACTAGTACTGTGCATTGCAATGGAGTGGAGAAAACCGGGATCCTATCTCCTACCAACGACGGCTGACATCTGATGCATCAAAATAACATTTTTTGAGTAGTTTCTTTGTTCTCTATTTGTTGGCTTATTTTGCCAAGATAGGATCTCAACCATGTCCTTTTCCCATCCATGAACATGGTTGGGTATTGAAGGAGAAGGAGGCAGAGAATGTCCTGCTCCTAGCAGACAGTATCATCATCTGGATATATCCTGTGTATTTGTCGCTATGCAGATCTCCTAGACAGTTGTGGTCTCTGAAGGAAAGAATAGAAGGTCACAGATAAAGAAGTGGAAGTAAAAAACTCAGCTATGCAATGAATGAGAAGGCTTGACAGAAGAAAAGCAATGTTTAAGTCAAAGTTATTGTGGGCAGAAATTAAAGGCTGATATCTTATTTTTGCTTTGGCACAGTTAAATTTCCTTGGAAGAGCTGGAAAATGTATGTGCTGGTCAGCTAGAATATTTTACAATACAATAATTTGCATTTTCACTAGTAAAATAAGTTATGCTTTACAAATTTACCTCATTTTTATTTAAAAATACAAAATGCCCTCTGAGCTTCTTAGATGAAATGATGTTGATCTGGCCTGAACATGTTTTATTCTGTTCTAAGACAATTATTTCATCTGCCATCAAAACATACATAACTTGCAATTGCGTATCCATATGCATTTTATTTTTTTTTAAAAAAACCCACATTGTATTTTTTTTAGACACAGCATTTTAAAAGCAGTAGGTGATCTCACATTTTGCCTGTAATATTTTGCCCTTTCTATTGCTTTCAGTTTGAACAAATACTAAATGCATTTGTACTGGAGAAGCAGGGGAAGAGTAATGTAGATAGTCAGATCTGGACAGCATTAGATGTATTTGTTTGTTACTGTGTTTGCAAACATTATCATTGTTTAAGCAGCAGCCCTTCAGTGCATGGGATAGAACTTGGAATTGAGGCATTTTATGACTTGCTAAGCATATAGGTGAATAGACATTATTCCATATCTAGTCTTTTAAACATCTCTTGAGATGTTCTTTTTTGATTTTAGGAATGTTGACCCTCTTCACAGTGACTACTTTAAACAAAGCGTTGCTCTTCTTAAGCATACTGCATTTCCAAATGTATTCCAAAACTCACCTTGCTACCACTCTTTCGGGTAGTCATAGCCAGTAATAAGGTCTCCCCTCAGACTTCTTTCTCCAGGTTAAATGTCTCTAGTTCCCCTCAGCCATCTCTGATAAGGGTTGTTCTCCAGAACTTTCACCAGCATCATTGTCCTTCTCTGAACAGGCTCCAGGACCTCCAGGATCATTTGAGTGAAGGGCTCACAATTGAAAATAGTATTTGAGGTGGAGCCTCACCAATGCTGCATACAGTGACATGATACCTTCCCTGGTCTGCCTGGCCACACTGTTTCTGAGATAGACCAAGATGCTATTGGCCTTCTTGACCACTTGGACACACTGCTGGCTCATATTAATCTAGCTGTCGACCAACACTCTCACATCCTTCTCTGACAGGTGGCTTTCCAGCCACTATTCCCCAAGCCTGTATCGCTGCACATGGTTGTCATGTCCCAAGTGCAGGCCTTAGCACTTTGGCTTTTTCAGATCCCGGCCCTAAGGATACACTCAATACAGATAATTGATAAAAATATTGAACAGAACTAGACCCAACACTGACCCCTCAGGAACACCGGTTGTGACCAGCCTCCAACTGGATTTAACTCCAGTCATCGTCACCCTGGATGGCCCAGCCACCCAACCATGTTTAAACCCCGCAAAGGATATTGGTGTCCAGGACAAAGACAATCTGTTTTTCAAGCAAAATACTGTGAAAAATAGTGTCAAAGTCTTTATTAAAGACCAGGTACACTATATCCACAGCATTTCCCTTGTCCACTAAGTGGTTAACCTTGTCACAGAAGAAAATCAGATTAGTTTGGCAGGACCTGCATTTTATAAACTCAAGTATGTGCTGCGTGATAGTACCCAAGACTACCCTGTTCCATGACCTTTCCTGATGCTGAGGTCAGACTGATAGACCTGTAGCTCCCTGGATCCTCCCTTCATCCATTTTTGTAAATGACTGTAACATTTGCCACCCTCCAGCCAAGTGGAACTTCTCTAGACAGGCAGGGTTGCTGATAGATGATGGAAAGGGGCTGGGTGAGCACCGATACAGAACTGCCTTTCTAAGCCTACAACATATAGGATATGAAGATTTTTCTTGTTTACATATTCCGTATGCACTTCTATATGTTGAAGAGACAGTGTAATATATAATTATTTTATTGTGTGAGAGTGCAAAAATAACTCTTCCTAATCTGTTTAACAGAACAAATCCAGGAAACTGAAAACCTTCTGGAGGCTATATAGAAGTCATAGAATCATAGAATCACCAGGTTGGAAGAGACCCATCGGATCATCAAGTCCAACCATTCCCATCAGACACTAAACCATGTCCCTCAGCACCTCATCCACCTGTGCTTTAAACACCTCCAGGGAAGGTGAATCAACCACCTCCCTGGGCAGCCTGTTCCAATGCCCAATGACCCTTTCCGTGAAAAGCTTCCTCCTGATGTCCAGCCTAAATCTCCCCTGGTGGAGCTTGAGGCCGTTCCCTCTTGTCCTGTCCCCTGTCACTTGGCAGAAGAGGCCAGCTCCCTCCTCTCCACAACCTCCCTTCAGGTAGTTGTAGAGAGTAATGAGGTCTCCTCTCAGCCTCCTCTTCTCCAGGCTAAACAACCCCAGCTCTCTCAGCCACTCTTCATAGGGCCTGTTCTCCAGTTCCTTCACCAACTTTGTTGCTCTTCTCTGGACTCGCTCCAGAGACTCAACATCTTTCTTGTGGTGAGGGGCCCAGAACTGAACACAGGATTCAAGGAGCGGTCTCACCAGTGTTGAATACAGGGGGAAAATAACCTCCTGGACCTGCTGGTCACACCGTTTCTGATCAAAGCCAAGACGCCATTGGCCTTCTTGGCCACCTGGGCACACTGCTAGCTCATGCTCAGTCAGCTGTCAACCAACACCCCCAGGTCTTTCTCCTCCTGGCAGCTTTCTGGACAGACTTGTCCTAGTCTGTAGCTTTGCATAGGGCTGTTGTGCCCTGCATTTGGCTTTGTTAAACCTCGTGCTGTTGGACTCAGCCCATTGGTCCAGCCTTTTTAGATCCCTTTGTAGAGCCTCCCTACCCTCCTGCAGATCCAAGCTTCCACCCAGTTTAGTGCCATCTGCAAACTTGCTAAGGGTACACTCAATGCCTTCATCCAGGTCATTGATGAAGACATTGAAGAGGGCTGGACCCAGCACTGAGCCCTGGGGAACATCACTTGTAACTGGCCTCCAGCTGGACTTAACACCATTTACCACCACTCTCTGGGCCCAGTCAGCCAACCAGTTTTCCACCTAGCAGAGTGTGCACGTGTCCAGGCCAGAGGCTGACAGTTTCCTTAGCTGAAAGCTGTGAGAAACTGTGTCCAAGGCTCTACTGAAGTCCAGGAAGACCACATCCACAGCCTTCCCCTCATCCAGTCCAGTCACTTTATCATAGAAGGCGATCAGGTTAGTTTGGCAAGACCTGTCTTTTGTAAACCCATGTTGACTGGGCCTGATCACCCGGTTCTCTTGCATGTGCTTCATGATAGCACTCAAGATCACCTGTTCCATGACTTTCCCTGGCACTGAGGTCAGACTGACAGGCCTGTAGTTCCCTGGATCCTCCCTGAGACCCTTCTTGTAGATGGGCACAATATCAGCCAGCCTCCAGTCCAGGAGGCTTCCTGGAGTCCTTCCCCATTCTTCCAGGACTGTTGAAAGATGATGGAAACAGGTTTGGCCAGCACATCCGCCAGCTCCCTCAATACCCTAGGGTGAATCCCATCTAGCCTCATAGACTTGTGGTTGTCTAGTTGGGCAAGCAAGGCTCTGACCACCTTCTCTTGGACCACGGGAGCCTCTTTTTCATCCTCTAGTTCTGGGGTTTGTACAGAGAGGGAACAACTTTCTTTACAATTAAATACTGAGGCAAAGAAGGCATTAAGTACCTCAGCCTCCTCCTCATCCCCTGTCACTGTTCTTCCTTCTGCATCCAATAGGGACTGTATGGTCCGCCTAGTTCTCCTTTTAATATTTATATATTTGTAGAAATATTTTTTGTTCTCTTTCATGGACTTTTCCAACCTGATTTCTAGTTGAGCCTCTGATTTTTTCTCTACACAACCTCACTTCCCTCCTGTAGTCCACCCAAGAGGCCTGTTCCCTCTTCCACAGCCTGTAAACATTCCTCTTTTTCTTTACGTCACTTAAGATCTCCCTGTTCAGCCAAGCTGTTTTTTCATCCCTGCCAGCTTTTTTTTTCCAGAACACGGGGATGGTTTTCTCCTGAACTGCTAGGTTCTCCTTTTTGTAGAGCTCACAGCCCTCATGGGCTCCCTTGCCCTTAAAGACTATCTCCCTTGAGACTTTGCCAACCAGCCTTCTGAAGAGTTCAAAGTCTGCCCTCTGGAAATTTAATGACACTGTCCTGCTAACCACCCTCTTCACTTCACCTAGAACAGAAAACGCAATCATCTCGTGATCACTTAGTCCTAGGCATCTCCCTACTGCCACATCCCCCACAAGGCCTTCTTTATTCACAAACAGCAAGTCCAGGAGGCACCTTCCCTCATTCGTTCATTCGCCAGCTGTGTCCGGAAGTTGTCTTCCACACACTCTACAAACATCCTAGACTGCTTCCTTTCTGCTCTATTGTACTTCTAGCAGATATCAGGGAGATTGAAGTCTCCCACAAGAACAAGTGGCATTCACCTAGAGATTAACCCCAGGTGTTTACAGAAGAGCTCATCAGCTGCTTCTCCTTGGCTGAGTGGTCTGTAACAAACTCCCATCACACAATCTACCTTCTTGTGGGCACCTCAATCTCCTCATTGCCACAATCCATCTCAATAGTGTCCAAGTCCTCCCTTACAAAGAGGGCTACTCTGCCTCCTTGCCCACCCTTCCTATCCTGGCTGAAGAGTTTATACCCCACCATACCTGTACTCCAGTTATATGAGTCATCCCACCACATTTCCATGATGGCAACAACATCATAGGGTCCTTGCCCTACGACAGCTTCCAGTTCCTCCTTCTTATTCCCCATGCTGCGTGCATTGGTGTAAATTCACTTCAGCTGAGCTGCTGAGCCTTCAGCCCTCTTAGAGGGAACAGAGTTTGTTCCCAATTGCCTGGTAACTGGAGTAGCTTGTACCAGAGTGCCTGTATCTCCTTTAAAGCTCTGAGGTGCACTCTCCCCCACTTTCTGTGCGGTGATGTGCTGGTGGTCCTCACCAGCACACTCTCTCCTAATCTCTAGTGCCCCACATCCAGGCTTACTCTTGCCTAGCCTGGTCTCAATCCCCTTCCCCTCACATCTAGTTTAAAGATCAATTTGTGAGCTTAGCTAAGTTTTTACAAGGGTCTTAGCCCCTCTAGGAGACCTACGTGCCCCATCCTTAGTAACCATGTCAGGGGGTGCACAAACCACCCTGTGATCAAAGAAGCCAAAGCCCCTTTCCTCGCACCAGGCTCGGTGGTATTAATTGAGTTCTTCTTTGTAACTTGCGAGTCTACTCCATTTAGCCTAAGGATGGAGCAGAACACTACCTGTGCCCTAGAGCCCTCCATCATCTTCCCAATGGCCCTGAAGTCTTTTTTGACGTCTTCAACCTTTCTTTTTACTAGGCCATCATTTCCAGTTTGGACTATTATCAGAGGATAGTAGTCTGTCTCATGGACCAGGGAAGGAAGTTTTCTAGATACCTCCCTCCCTGATGCCCCTGGTAAGTAGCAGACCTCTCTGTGGAGTGGGTCGGGTCTGCAAATGGGTCTCTCTGTTCCTTTGAGGAGGGAGTCCCCTACAACAATCACTCTCCTCTTCTTCTTAATGGAGGATGATCTTATTTTTTTTCTGAGGATGGTGTGGCCTGCGGAAAGATTCTAGACCATCATCCTCAGGATTAGATTCCTACTGGAGCAGTCAGAAGTGCTAAAGGTGATAGGGCCTTTTACTTACTTGGATACTTCATTCAGCTTTTGGAAATGCAATTTTGACTTGCTGCAAAAGTCCCTTGAACCATTTGTTCTAGAATCTGAGCATTTGTCATTGTCACAAGGTACCTAAAGCAGTCTCGCAAAGCCTTATTGATCTGCATTTTTCTATAACACAGTGCTGAATGCTGACCCTGAGCTGTCAGTAAAAACTGGGACATATAATAGCATAAGATGTCCTTCTATTAAAGCCACTTATTCTTGTTTCTGCCCGGATAAAGATGCATTAAAAAGGGGTAAAGTATGGATTCTATGATAGAAAGGCTGGAAAAGAATTAGACTGATGTAGACTTTCATAGTTTAAAAATACACCATGCCCCACAAGAACTACACAGTACCCCAGTCAGAGTAACATAGTATTTAGTATGCAAATCAGGACACTGCACAGGTATGGGGAGAATAGGAAAAAAAAACAAGCAAAAAAGCAAAACATGTTGGGTGGGGGGTGGTGGGAGACATGCACTGAGTCTAAACCTAGAGATGCATTAAGTGAATTGCATGAGAAGTTCTAATATTCCTTATGTCTTAGCCCTTGACATCAAAGCTAATTTCTGAACATGCCCTCTTCTCTTTCATGCTTGTGGTTATAATGAGTCCAAAATAAAGGAATAATGCAATCCCAATCTACTAAGTAGGCTCTTCATTGCTTGTTGCTCTCTTTTAAAGGATCTGGATTTCTAGGTGTTGATTTTTCAACCTATTGTCTTTAAATATGCTTTTGAGCAGTGAGAGTTATGCAAGGGATAGAGCTGTGTAAAGGTAATGGATTTTTCAGTTACACAAGGAACACGGCACAAACTGTTAAAGTCTGAAACTACATCCTTGAAAGAGTTAATAGAAATAGTAATGAACTGCCTGTAGTGATTTATTCTATAGTGTTGCTCCTGTTTCAGGTATAATTATCTTCACATTTTGCATAAAATTATCATTATGTTGGAAAAACAGCATTTTATCCAATCTGGTTTTGTTGTTGATGTTTTCAGACTAAATCAAGCAGTCTCAGCCTAAAAAAAAGGTTAGCTTGTATTTTAAAATTCATTTAGCATTTTAGGAAATATTGATGCCAGTTTCACATCTTTCTTAGTAGTACACTTCTCTTACTTTTCATATTTCAGATTAATCTTTCTGATTTGGCAAATAAAGATATAGTGCTGTGTTGCAGATTTTTTCTCCCACAAGTTTCCTGTGTGCAGTTACTACAAGTTCAACAGCACTGCAACATTTAAACATTCAAATTGTGTGTACTGCTTGTAGGAAATATTGTCTTCTTGTCTTGGTCAGACTTGTCTTGCTAGGTAGGTCAAAATCAATAATCTTGTTTTGGTGGAATACTGATAACTCTATGCAAAAATATATAGTACATTAATAAGAAACCTATACAGCACTTTACAATGCCTATTGCCATAAAGGTTTACTGTATAACAGAGAGGCAAACAGAACAAAGAGCAATGTAATATATTCATAAATTTGGAGAGAGGAGAATTTGTGGAGTGGATTTGGAATAGATGAAAAATAGAAATTACTCATAAAATGTTACACAGCATAGTAAGAAGGCACATCTTATCTTGTGATCATGATAGATCTGATTGCGCCACAGAATTTGCCAATCACTAAGAAATATTGAAACTGAAGATTTTAAGAGGCTTTTATTGTGATATGTACATTATTTATAGATACTGATCAGAAGTGAGTGAACAAAAGTTATGCAAGAGGTTAGATGCAGAATTTCCCACTTTGTATGTGCCTTTTACAATATAAATTCTGTCTTACTTACCCTTTAACTACCTGAGGTCTTGTAATATTTTTCCTTAAAACTGTGCTGGGCTGTCTGGCCTAACATTATATGATTTTTATCTGGTCAAAAAAAATTTGCTAAGGCACTACCCATGATATCTGAGAGTTCATGCCAGTCCAGACAAGTTCTCACTAACTGGAAAAGGGGAAACATAAGTACCATATTTTAAAAAAGGAAAAAAGACAGACCTGGGGAACTACAGGCCAGTCAGTCTCATCTCTGTGTCCAGGAAGATTATGGAGCAGATCCCATGGAAATTCTGCTGAGGCATAAGGAAAATAAGAAAGTGATTTGCAAAATTCAACACGGCTTCACTAAGGACCTGATCATCTGGTTGTCTTGCAGGTTGTGCTGTGTGATGGCGCTCAAGATGATCTGCTCCCTAACCTTCCTTACAAATTTAGTAGCTTTCTACGATGCTACAGCACTGGTGTATCAGGGAAGTGTAACTGACATAATGTAAAATGTTGTGCAAAGCATTTGACAATGTTCTGTGTGACATTCTGATCTATAAATTGGAAATATATGGATTTCATGGATGAATCACTCAGTGCATAAGAAACTGGTTGGACTCAAAGAGTTGTGGTCAATGGCTCGATGTACTAGTGGAAGCTGGAAACAAGTGGCATTCATCAAGGATCAGTACCTTGTTGTAGATGTGGATTGAGGGAAATTTCAGAAATTCTGCTGACAAAACCAAGCTGTGAGGTGCAGTTGACTCACTGGAGGGAAGGATTGGAATCCAGAAGGACATAGACAGGTTTAAGACTTGGGCCTCTGAGAATCTTTTAAATTTCAACAAGGCCAAGTGCAAAATTCTGCACATGAGTCAGGGCAATCCCAAGTACAAATACAGGCTGGGCAGAGAATAGATAAAGAGCAGCTCTGAAGAGAAGGATTTGGGGATGCTGGTGGATGAGAAGCTCAACATGAGCTGCTAATCATAGAATCACCAGAATGGAAGAGACCCATTGGATCATTCAGTCCAATCATTACCACCAATCTATAAACCATGCCCCTCAGTACCTCATCCAACTGCACCTTAAACAACTCCAGGGAAGGTGAGTCAACTACCTCCCTGGGCAGACCATTCCATTGCCTAATGATCCTTCCTGTGAAGAATTTTTTCCTCATGTTGAGCCTGAACCTCCCCTGGTGGAGCTTGATGCCATTCCATCTTGTCCTGTCCCCTGGCACTTGGGAGAAGAGGCCAGATCCCTCCTCTCCACAACCTCCCTTCAGATAATTATAGAGAGCAATAAGGTCTTCCCTCAGTCTCATTTTCTCCAGGCTAAACAACCCCAGCTCTCTCAGCCATTCCCCCAGCCCCTTCACCAGCTTCATTGCTCTTCTCTGGACTCGCTCCAGAACCTCAACATCCTTCTCGTGGTGAGGGTCCAGAACTAAATACAGTGTTTGAGGTGCAGTCTCACCAGTGCTGAGTACAGAGGGAGAATCACCTCCCTGGACCTGCTGGTCACACCAATTCTGATAGAATCCAAGATTCCTTTGGCCTTCTTGGCCACCTGGACACACTGCTGACTCATGTTCATTCAGCTGTTAATCAACACCCCCAGGTCCTTGTCCTCCTGGAAGCTTTCCAGCTAGGCTTCTCCCAGTCTGTAGCACTGCACAGGGTTGTTGTGCCCCAAGTGCAGGACCGGACATTTGGTGTTGTTAAACCTCATGCCATTGGTCTCTGCACAGCAGTCCAGCCTGTTTAGATCTCTTTGCAGAGCCTCCCTACCCTCTTGCAGATCCAAGCTTCCACCCAGCTTAGTGCCTTCTGCAAACTTGCTAAGGGTACACTCAATGCCTTCATCCAGGTCATTGATGAAGACATTGAACAGGGCTGGAACCAGCACTGAACCCTGGGGAATATCACTTGTAACTGGCCTCCAGCTGGACTTAACACCATTTACCACCACTCTTTGGGCCCAGCCAGCCAACCAGTTTTCCACCCAGCAGACAGTGCGCCTGTCCAGGCCAGAGGCTGACAGTTTCCGTAGCAGAATGCTGTGAGAAACTTTATCAAAGGCTTTACTAAAGTCCAAGAATAGTCCATCCACAGCCTTTCCCTCATCCGAGAGTCTAGTCACTTTGTCACAGAAGGAGATCAGGTTAGTTTGGCAAGACCTGTCTTTTGTGAACCCATGTTGACTGGGCCTGATCACCCAGTTCTCATGCAAGTGCTTCATGATCGCACTCAAGATCACCTGTCCCATGACCTTCCCTGCACTGAGATGAGACTGACAGGTCAGTAGTTCCCTGGATCTGCCTTGTACCCCTTCTTATAAATGGGCATGACATCAGCCAGCCTCCAGTTCAGTGGTACCTCCCTAGTCATCCAGGACTGCTGGAAAATGATGGAAGCTATTTTGGCAAGCACATCCACCAGTCCCCTCAAAACTCTTGGGTGGACTCCATCTGGCTCCATAGACTTGTGGATGTCTAGCTGGGCAAGCAAGTCTCTAACCACCTCCTCCTGGATTGTGGGAACCTCATTCTGTTCCTCCAATGCCTGGGATTGTGCGCAGAGGGAACAACTTTCCTTACTATTAAAGACTGAAGCAAAGTAAGCATTGCGTACTTCAGCATTGCCTCCATCCCCTGTAACTATTGTTCCTTCTGCATCTATTAGGGACTGGAGAGTCTCCCTAGTACTCCTTTTACTGCTGATGTATTTGTAGAAATATTTTTATTGTCTTTCACAGACTCAGCCAACTTGATTTCTAGTTGGGCCTTAGCCCTCCTGATTTTTTCCCTGCACATTCTTGCTTCCTCCCTATAGTCTATCCACGATGCCTGCCCCTTCTTCCAAAGCTCATAGACCTTCCTCTTCTTATTGATGTCTCTCAGGACCTCCCTACTCAACCACACTGGTTTCTTGCCCTGTCAGCTATTTTTCTGGAACATGGGGACGGCTTTCTCCTGGGTTGCTAGGAGTTCCTTTCTGAAGAGTGCCCAGCCCTCATGGGCTCCCTTGCCCTTAAGGAACACCTCCCATGGGACTCCCATGGGACTTTTCCAAGCAGCCTTCTGAACAGTCCAAAGTCTGCTCTCTGAAAGTTGAGCGTGACTGTTCTGTTAACCTCCTTCTTCATCTCACCCTGCACTGAGCACTTTATCATCTCACGATCGCTTTGTCCCAGGTGTCCTCCAGCCCTCACATCCCCTACAAGGCCTTTTCTGTTCATGAACAGTAGGTCCAGGAGGTGCCCTCCCTTGTTGGTTTGCTCACCAACTGTATGAGGAAGTTGTCTTCCACACACTCCAGGAACCTCCAGGACTGCTTCCTTTCTGCTGTGTTATACTCCCAGCCGATACCCGGGAAATTGAAGTCTTCCATGAGGACTAGAGGTAGTGATCTTGAGACTACTCTGAGCTGATGAGCTGCTTCTTCTTGACTGGGTGGTCTATAGCTGACTCCCATCACAATATCTGCCTGCCCATGGGCTCCTCTGATTTTTACCCACAGGCACTCAGTCCCTTCCTGACCATAATCCAACTCAAGGGTATCAAAACCCTCTGTAACATAGAGGGCTACCCCACCTCCTCTTCTGCCTTTCCCGTCCTTCCTGAAGAGTTTATTACCCACCATGGGTACACTCCAGTTATACAAGTCATCCCACCACGTCTCTGCAATGGCAACGACATTGTAGTCTCCTTCCCTACCACAGCTTCCAACTCTTCCTTCTTATTTCCCATGCTGTGTGCATTGGTGTAAATGCACTTCAGCTGGGCTGGCAAACCTACAGTCCTCGTAATAGGGTTCCTTCCCAATTGAGTGGTCCTTGGGTTAACTAAGGCCACAGTGCCAGTTTCCTGCTTACCATCCCCTCTTCTTTTTTACAGAGGATGTTTTTATGACTGTCACAGGATGGCAGAGCTTTGGAAAAGTTTCCAGGCTGTGGGTGCAGTCCTTTTCACCCTTAGGGATGGGGTGCACCTGCAGCACCTCATAGTTATGCCCCATGGGCATCTGGGGTTTAGTTGTGTGGGTGGGGGGAGCGGGTTTCCTTCTCCAGACAGGAAGCTGCTGCCATTCCTCACCTCTCTCTCTCCCAGCCTTGCAGTTTACCGGTGGGTGGTTCTCAACCAAACTAGCTCTGGCAGCCTGTGAGAGGGCCCTGCTCCACTGATCTATTCCCCGATGGTCCTCAGCCTTTCCACTTCTTTCCTCAGCTCTTCCACCAAGTGAAGGAGTTCTCCTACCTGAGCACAGTTTCCACAGGTGGGGCCAGTGCTGAAGGTGTGAGCCGCTGTGGGAAGGGGCACACTGTCTGCAGCCCAGGGTCTGGGTAGCTGCATGTGCCCACTAGGGATCCGTTTGCATGGCAGCTTCCATCATGCTTGGCGCAGCCTTAATCTTTCGATGGGTAGCCACCATTGTACTCAGTCCCTTCTGGCCGTGCTCCAGACCCTCCCTGCCCCCTCCCCACTCAAACTGCTACTCAAACTGCCTCATTTAATGTGCACCACTCCTCTTCACCTGTGCTCCAGTCACTCTGCCCCCTAAGGAGTATTTAAATACCCCAAGGTAGCCTCTGGGACTGTCCCCTCTCATCAGGCATCGCACAGAATCTGCGCGTGTGTGCCTGCTGTCAGGAGTCACAGAATCACAGAATCACAGAACAACCACGTTGGAAGGGACCCATCGGATCTTCTAGTCCAACCATTCCTATCTAACACTAAACCAAGTCCCTCAAGACTTCATCCACCCGGGTCTTAAACACCTCCAGGGAAGGGGAATCAACCACCTCCCTGGGCAGCCTGTTCCAAGGCCCAATGACCCTCTGTGTGAAAAACCTCCTCCTAATCTCCAGCCTAAATCTACCCTGGTGGAGCTTGAGGCCATTCCCTCTCATCCTGTCCCCTGTCACTTGGGAGAAGAGGCCAGCTCCCTCCTCTCTACAACCTCCTTTCAGGTAGTTGTAGAGAGCAATGTGGTCTCCTCTCAGCCTCCTCTTCTCCTGCCTAAACAACCCCAGCTCTCTCAGCCACTCCTCATAGGATCTGTTCTCCAGACCCTTCACCAGCCTCATTGCTCTTCTCTGGACTCACTCCAGAGCCTCAACATCCTCCTTGTGGTGAGGGGCCCAGAACTGGATACAGTATTCAAGGAGCGGCCTCACCAGTGCTGAGTACAGAGGGAGAATAACCTCCCTGGACCTGCTGGTCACACCATTTCTGATACAAGCCAGGATGCCATTGGCCTTCTTGGCCACCTGGGCACACTGCTGGCTCATGTTCAGTTGGCTGTTGACCAGCAGCCCCAGGTCCTTCTCCTCCTGGCAGCTTTCTAGACAGACTTGTCCTAGTTTGTAGCTCTGCATAGGGTTGTTGTGTCCCAAGTGCAGGACCCGGCATTTGGCCCTGCCTGGGTTTTTCAGGGATCTCCCAGATCAGGGAAGCTCCCACTGCCTCAAAATGTCCACCCCACAACACAACTCACCGTCCTGCTGTCGGGTGCTGCCAAAGAAACCCAGAAATCTTGCAGCCCAGAAAGCCATCCATATCCTTAGCTGTATCAAAAGAAGCGTGCCCAGCAGGTCAAGTGAGGTGATTTTGCCTCTCTACTCTGTTCTCATGAAACTTCACCTGGAGTACTGTCTTCAGCTCTGGCAGGGCATAGATCTGTTAGAGCAAGTCCAGAGGAGGACCACAGAGGTGATTAAAGGGCTGGAGAACCTCCCATAAGAGGAAAGGCTGAGAGTTTGGGTTGTTCAGCCTGGAGAAGAGGTGGTTCTAGAGAGACATTATAGCAGCCTTCCACTACTTACAGGGGGCCTACAGGAAAGACAGACAGGGACTCTTCATCAGGAAGGGCAATGATAAGATGACAAGTTTTAATCTGAAAGAAGGTAGATTTAAATTAGAATTGAGGAAGAAATTTTTTACTCTGAGGGTGATTAGGCACTGGAACAGGTTACCCTGAGAAGTTGTTGATAACCATCCCTGGAAATGGTCAAGGTCAGGTTGGATGATATTGTGAGAACATGATCTAGTGAAAGGTCTGTGCCCGTGGCATGGGAGTTAGATGATTTTCAATGTCCCTTTCAACAGAAAACATTCCAATTCCATGATTAAATCACCAAGGTATTACTCCTCTTTTCTATAACTTCATATCTTAACTTAGAAAAGAAAACAGGAAGCTGATATTCATAAGAAATTTTACAAACTAGCTAGTCTTCTAGTTTCTTTCTACACAGAAATGGTATTTCCAATACAGTGATTATTTTTAAACAAACAGCCTTGTCCAGCTGAATTTGTTGCATGAAAGACACTAATAAAAGATTTAAAATGTACTATAATGTTATTGACAGTTTGTACAAAATCCATCCTACACATCCTACCTGCTAAAACTATGTGTTCTCATCAGTAATTGAAACATTCTTCTACAAGGCAGAGAAGCCAACTTTAATATTTCTGTGCCAGTCTGGAATTGGTTAGCATTCAAAATGTTTGCCAGTTGTTGACATGGGTTAATTTCTGAATGACTTTTGAAACCTCCATAAGAAGTTTAAGACTGAGTGACAGGCTACATATGATCACACTTTAAAAACAATCCATTTTATCCTGTCTGCTGTGAGGCATTTCAAGGCCTGAGACAAACCAAATTACCCGGGAAAAGAAAAACAAACAAAAAGGAAACAGAAAGAAAGGAGGCTTATTTGTGTATTTCATCTGTTGTTGAAGCTTTGGTACAAATTTCTGAATATGAAGTCTTTCCAACAAATTTCTGAAGTAAATATAAGAAGAACTCGATGAGCTGGTCATTCGTATTTTCCCTCCCTTGTTTGTCCTATTTATCAGTAAAGTCTTCCAATTAAAAGATGCTTTTCTTGAGGGAAAATAAGTCAATAGATCACTTCACACTACCTTCCTTGTAGTTGAAGGTGATGTACTTTCCATGGAGTGAGCACAGTAAGAAATGGAACTAATGCAGCATGCTTTTAAGCTATGAACTGACCCAGATAACACCTGCCAGAATAGTGGCCCTTTTTAGTATTCATTTGTTGTTCACCAAAAGATTATTGCAGTCAATAACCAAACACTAAGTGTTAAGACAAGGTGATAAAGGTACCCTACCTTGCATAAAAGGTGATTTTTTTCATTAATACTTTCTTTTCTGGTATGGTCTATGACAAAGTCATTTTGACAGGGCTGTGAGACTTTCTTTCACTTAATTTCCTCTGGCAGACCAAGGCAGTTTTAAAGCATGATGATTGATTTCTGGCTTATCTGGATGTTCTCATTCTAAGCTGCTATTGGAAAGACTTGAATAAATTACACTTCCTGCCATGAACTTGGCAGCCTTTTTCAATAGCTGCTGATTTATTATACCCAACAGTGTGACAGTTCTCTAGCCTGCATAATGGTAACAAGTAGGTAGTAAGAGCAGTATATGTAATGGTGGGCTACAAACTCCACTCTGTCATGAAGAGTTTTCAAGGGCTTGTCTAAGCTGGTGACGAAGTAAAAAATCTATCAGGAATTAGTTCAAAACTTAGACCAAGCATTAGGTTGCCCCTTGCACGATTGATTAAGAATCAAAAAACTGGAAAGCAACAAAGGAGAGGGAATTTAACAGTAAATCCAACTGAAAAAAAAAGCTAGAAATATCCCCGAGCAGTCGGCTGCAATAATTTTCTTCAAGGGTGATATGAATTAATACTTGAACTTAAGCATTCTGAGGAACCACAATTGTTTAAGCTTAGGCTACCCAAGACCTTTCTTTCCATAAGCAGTAACTTGGGCACTTCAGCTGCACGACTTAAGTTTGCAGCCAGTATGCTAGAAAATATTTAGTACTAGGTTGAAAGGAAGGAAAAAGGGAGGAGCTAGTTAGCAAAGCTGCGTGCAGCTGTCTGTCACTCATATGGCAGAATGATGTCAAAGAGACCCTTGAGCTGAGGCTTTGTTACTTTCCCTGATCTACCTGCCTCACTTCATAACTAACCTTGCAGTAGCTTTCTTTTGCTGCTTGGTGTAATCATTCTAAATTTTTATGGCTTGACTGCATGTTACAAAAGTAAGGCACAGGCATTTTATTGCTACTGGTTCGACTGAACCATACCATTCAGAAGTAACATCTTTCTTTCTCTGTGGAATAGCTTTCCATAGTTCAAGTTAACTGATTTTCAAGGAACCATCACTTGCTTGAACACCAAAGGAAGTTAATTTTCTTTTTTTATTCTTTTCTTGAAAGACTGCCAAAGTTAAAAGAAAAATGCTGAGTATCAGTAGTACAGAGAGTGCTACCATTACTCTATTAGTTTTAAGTGCATATGTCTAAAACATATATGCAAAATAAAAGTAAAAGTAAGTATCTGGAAGAAAAAAAATCTAAATACAGTCAATTGATTTGATTATTGTATATGGCTGCCCAATCTTTGATAATTGTCTATATCATCACTCTTTAAGCTTAACTTTTGGGGTTTTTTCCATTAAAGCACATTTCAGTACAGCAAGCAAAGTGTCAGTAATTCAACAATCTCACAGAGTTAAATACTCATGTTACAAATTAGCAAATTCAGATTATCCATGGAAGTATATTATACTCTAGTCTAATCATCCTTACATAGAAATATCTGAAAAAGTATTGTCAACATAAATGACACTTTCTCAAGATATCTGCTGATACAGATCAATATCAGCTGTCACACAGCCCTGCTCAGTTTCTTAATCTTGTGGGATTTTACCATATTCAACATCCTCCTTCAACTCTACAAGGATTCTTAACTCTTACAATTCTTAACTCTTCCTGCTTTTTTTCATAGCACCTAGTAATTCTAAGAAGAAGGAAAGACAATAAATCAGAAATCAGAGACCAACTAGCAGAGTTGTATGGAGTTTAAATATTGCAGTGAATGAGACCTTATGAGTGACATGTTTTGATTCCCTGCCTCTAACACATGAGTCTACATTGCTAACAAAAGTCATGGCTTTCAACAGCTTGCAAAAGGGAGGAGAAGTTAAAAATTTTACCTGATTAAATGTTTGTATTTGGCCTTGAAAAGTTTATAAACAGAGAGTTTCCTCCTTTAGCATCATGCTCAAAATTCTGAATTTACACAGATACTTTCTTCCCTCTTTGCTGTAAGACTCTTTTGTAGCATTTGGGCATCATTCATATGTGTTCCAGTGTTTGAAAAGGATCCTTATCTGCATGTGAAATATGGCTGTACACTTGGAGTATAATACTTGCTATACAATCAAACTAAGATTTATAATCAAAAGTACAGTCTCTTCTTGTAAACATGCCACTAATAGGCCAAAGTTGCTTTTTAGTAATAGTCTTTTCAATTAATAACTGTTAAGAACTTAGACTATCTATGAACTGGTTCTATTGTATCATCTAAAAATTCTCTTTTATGATATCTCTAGAAAAATATATTGTAACCCAAATATTAAATCTACTTAAATGTACCCTTATCTCTGATTTTCTTCTTCAGCAGCTGTCTAGTCTTTTCCTCTGACTTCTATTCATCTTCAGTTCTCTTTAAAGATAATTTTTCTTTGCCTCTTGTGTTCTATCTGTCATTTATGTTTCTTGCCAGCCTTAATTGTGAGGTACCTTTCCCTAATCAGGTTCTTTTCTGTGCAGCTTTGAGTTTTCTTTCATGTCACTTTTCACTGTTGGTTTCTAAGCCTTGGCTTTGACTGTGACTGGCAACTGCACACTTGTTCTAGCTCATAAGTTAGAAGAGATACAGCATAAAGGGCTGGATCCTCAGGATTCTCATCACTTCATACTGCCATGCAAACACAAAAGAAATTACAAGACTGGCTGAAAACTACTTGTACTATCTGCAGGAAATCTACAAGTGTTGTGCAACAGAAATCTCTGAAAGTCTGCCAGAGATGCCGAGGAGATCTCAACTTCTACAGATTCAGATTCATCTTTCAGGTGTCATGTTTTTCAATAAAAGCACATGGGAAACATTAAAATCTGGAGAACGACATAACAATGAAAAGACATAAACTCATCCATCTCTATTGTAATTGTACAAATGGCCTAAATATAGGTGATTTTTATTGCTAAGCAACTTCTTATTTGAAGTTTGCTGTTACAGTTTTTAAAACTTGGCTGCACTCTCATCAGTACTATACTCATGCAATAAAAAAACCATACTAAATTGTATGGCATTCAGGAGTCTTAAGACAGCAACAGCCTGGTTATTCCCATGTACTTTCAAGTTACTGTGGTTTAAGGAGGAATTAGAGGGCAGTAGCTTCTAAAAGCCTACCATAAGTTTCTTCTAAACATGAGGGATAGCATGTGCTTCAACAGTGTCTCCAAGAGTACCTAAGAGACTCAGCTCCTCGGGTTTTTTGGTTGAAGAACTGTGCTGTCAAACACACTTAAAGAAGTCTAATATTTTTAATAAAAGAAGTATTGCAATTGGATCACAAAAGCTCCACTCAGGATTCAGGTCCATGTGCTTTAGAAACAGCTAAAGGACTCTGCCACCCAAAGAAAAAGACACACACACAAAAAAAAAGGGGGGAGTGGAATAGAACATCTAGACAAAGGAAAGATAGAATGTTACTTTCATTTCACTCATCCACTTATCCAACCACATATAAAATTTACTCCAGAAGATAAGCAGTCTATCAACTTCAGCATATTTATGATGCATGAGGAAAGCACTATTGTTTGTAATCTCATGTCTCATAAAGAAGTAGTGTGTTACACTCCTGAAGTACAATACAGGCTAGGCATCCATCCCTCCTGCTCTCACTCAGTAAGTCACATATAGAAGTGTTTGGAAGTGCTTGCTTGGGAGCAGGCTACTTGCCTATATATCTTAATGTATATTTCTTTCTAATTTACTGTATCTGTTTGCATTAATAATGCCTTTTGGAACACTTATTTTCAGGTTACATTCTGCATTTTATACCATTTGTATGGGGTTTGGATTACATCACATTGATTAATTAACACAGGTACTTTCATATCGGGTGAGATTTTATCCCTCATCTTCTGTACACAATGATGGTGAAGAGAAGGGAAATGGGCAACAAAAAGAGCCAAATAAAATCTTTCTTCTGAAATACAAAGTGTCTCAGAGGTACACAGGACTGCTGGTACAAATCTTTTTGTATTATTATCCCCAAAATTTTAGTTCTCCTTAAGCAGAAATTATTACAATTGGACGACTAAGGCAGTTCCAACAAACCTAGACAAACACAGAGTTAGAGAATAATGGAGATTGATAGAATCATCTGGAGAGTCAGCACCTTGGTCTAACAGGGACTAACTTCACAGGTACTTAAGGCTACTTGGGATTCTCTTCACTTAATTTTGAGCATCTTCTGGAATCAATTCCCCATGTCTGGCAAACCTGTTCCACTGCTTAACCAATTTTTTTGTGGAATTTTTTTCTTCTTGCCCTGTTACAAGCCACCACTAAGAGTCTGGTTTTGATTCCTGTAGTCTATGCCACCAGGCATTTATATACACTGGTAAGGTTCCCCCCAGATCTTCTCTGCTTCAAGCAAAACAATCCCATCTCTTTCATCCTACCCTTGTATGACAGATTCTCCAGTAACCTTTTTGGACATTCACAGGAATTGCTCCTGTACATCCACCTATTTCTTGCACAGTAGAGCTCAGAACTGGACATAGCACACAGATGTGGCCTCACCAGTGCTGAGAAGAGATGAAGAATCATCATTCTTCAACTCACTAGTGATATTTTTCCAAAGTCAGATCAGGATGTTGTTATTTTTTTGTTACAAGGGCTCACACAACCTGTTTTTTGGCAGGATCCCCATTTCATTTGCTGCCAAGCTGCTTGCAGTTTGTTGGCCCTAGCATGTTCCTGTGCCTAGCCTTACTTCTGCTGATGAACTTAGCAAGTTCCCTGTCTACTGACTTCTCCAGCATGCCAATTTCCCTGTAAATAGCAGCACAACCATTTAGCACAAGAAACACTCCTCTCAGTTTTGTGTGATCTGAAAACTTGCTGTGAGAGTCCTCCATCCCAGAGTCCAGGTAATTAATGAAAACATTATACAGTATTGGCCCTGATACTGACCCCTGAGGTACATCAGTAGTGACTAGTTGTCATTTGGAATTTGTTTCCTGCTAATCCTGACCCATACGTTCTCAGTTCACTCCTCAGTAATCTCAAGGCAGAGCTGTATGCATTCCCATCACATAATTCCTACTCAGTCTTACTTTCCTAAAAAGCTTGTATCCGCCTATTGCAACACTCCAGTTATGACCTATCCCACTTTATGCATGTGATTCCAAATTAATCATAGCCCTGCAACTGCACACAGACCTTTAATTTCTCTTGTGTTTTCCTTACGTTGTGTGTATCACCATACAGGCGATTAGTTCTGCGCATCTCCTGCAGAAGGTATGAGTTTTCCCCCAAATTCTGTCCCGTATGCACTGTCCTGTGTATATGGGATGAGAGGTGATTCCACTTCAACTCCGTTTTGTTGATAACAAATGTTCTCATATCACTCTACACCATTTGCAGGCTTAACTTAGTCTACCACTTCCTCACTTGACTTTTGGTCATCCTCTGTCACACCATCATTCCTACTTTAATGCTCTCCTTATCCAGTTGAACAGCCTGTTAGCAAATATGTATTTGTCCCACTTAAGTCAAGTGGAGCCTGTGTTCTTCAAGCAGTCTATGAGGCTCAAATATTGTCCCACAGTCACAGATGTCAAAACGCTTTTGTTGACACCAGCTGTTCAACAAGTCACTGACCTGTTATATCTATCTCCAACTCCTTAAACCTTTTCCTGTTCAACAAGTCACTGACCTGTTATATCTATCTCCAACTCCTTAAACCTTTTCCTGTTCAACAAGTCACTGACCTGTTATGTCTATCTCCAACTCCTTAAGCCTTTTCCTGTTCACTGGCAGCATTGTGATCAAGGAGAAAACTATCTAGGCCTCTCGTGGCCTTGACCACTGACCCAGAGCCATGTAATCATAGAATCATAGAACAACCAGGTTGGAAGAGATCCACCGGATCATTGAGTCCAACCATAATCATGCAATATCTTCCAGATCTCTCCCAGCAATATTGTTAGTATTGATGGGAAGCGTTAAGAGTCTGAAGGTCAAACAAGATTTTCAGTAACATTTCTAATATAAGTTCCAGAAAACAGTAAATAAGCCCAGAAAATAGGGAAGGTTTTCAGATGGGGACTTCTATCCACCCCAGAAAGCAGATTTCCACTACCAACATTCACTGCTTCCTTCTGCTACTCTTCCTTGGCTGAGACTAATCCAGTATGGAGGCTTGACAGAGCAATCAGTCCCTGGTCTGCTAGGAGAGCACTGAATAATTTCTACATTTCAAATACTGTACTCCTCTCTTGATACAGGTAGGGTTTTCAGGCTCTTAAAGCTGCAGGATCTCAGAGAAGGTCTGGTCAATCTGATTCTAGACAACTTTGGTGTTGTACTATCTGCTGATTGGCTCCCACAGCTCCTGTTGCAGTAACACAGATTGTAGGCTAGAAGACCATCCCCCAGTCCTATCCTGTAAGTGTTATTTAGATGGGTAGTCTCCAGCCTGCATGTCATTATTCTGGACTATCTAGTCTTTCAAATGCATATTCTGACAGATCATATTTTTTCATAAATTGTTTCTTATATTATTTGGTTAACCACTGGAAAACTCTGTCTGTGACAAAACTACTTATAAAATATTTGAATTCCAGATTTCCTTTAGAGGCCTGACTCACCACATATTTACTTCGCAGAGCACTAGAATTGTGAATCCACTGCAAGGAGGTTGATATACTGAAGATACAAAGCTAAATTTAGTGTCTTCCCATTATGCATCTGTCTTTCAAGAAAAATCACATAAAATACACTGTAGGTACACTACATGACACAGTGAAAGAGCTTCAGTTTTCAATTTATCTTCTTTCAGCATAGATGTGCAATTGAAAGAGTGATTCTGCAAATTTAAACATCCTAATAATGCAGTGAGAGCAAGAAGAATTGCATATTAGCTATTGTAGTTATTTTAGTTTAATGGTGATTTGATTTGTGCTTTTGAGTAACAAAGAAAATGCATAGTTGCAGGTGTCAGCTAAGAGTCACTTTGTAGTTACATTTCCCTGAGTGAATTCATGTACCCAGAATTCATTATTCCCTGAATATAATATTGTGTTGGGTCCTGTGACACAGAACTAGTGATATATGAACTAGATATTTTCTAAAGGACAGAAAAAAATGTAAGCACATTGTGAAAATGATCTTTCTCAAGTCCACTTGAACTAATGATTGAAATAAAAATCAAGAAGTGTTGAAAAAGATGTTTTACTAAAATGTTTTTTCATCTTTAATTTATGCAGTATACACAAATAAGTAAAGTTTACCTGGCTTAATCTAATCTTTAAAGACAAGTATTTGTTGTTTGTAACAAATCTGTTGCCCTTGACCTGCACAGAGGCTCAGTGTCTCTTACTTTTCACCAGCATGAAAAAAGTAAGTTTGCTATTTGTTTACTCACAGAATTATCCTTTTACCTATTCTTAATCATAAATTCAATGTTCTTCTTGCTCTTTTTTTCTAACAGTTAATGTTTTCTAATTAGGAGTATGTTTAGAAACTATTTTTTCCAAACATATTGTACCCTACATTGGAACTGAGGACCCACTAGATACATATTACATCTTGAAACCATATGCATTTTAGCTAGATAAGCATCCACATTGTGTAGACTTGAAAATTCTGTTCCTTCAATATTAATAATAACATTTTATCTAGGCTTTTTCTTGCATGGATGTCTCACTACCCAATATATATAAGTTTAAAATAACCAACCATTGAAGTGATTTTTAAACTTACACAAAGATAAAACAGAGAAAATTCTATCCAAATTAAACTGATCAGTTTATACCCTGAAGCATAAAAGTTAATCATTCTTGTTTTACCATAGTGAGCAGAATTGAAGATGGTATTTTTATTAACACAAATTATTCTCTCTCTTTTTTTAATCTTGGGAATCTAACATGCTCTATCTATTCTGTTCTTCAAAAGGAAATCCTGTGATTGATAATGTAGTAAAAGTGGAAAGGGTTTTCTTATAATCTTTGAATTACTTTTCTTATAGTACTTCAACCTGTTCTTGTGAAGATAGAAAAATCATTCCTTGAACTTCCCAGAAACATTCAAGAGTGTAACAGATTGAGTCATGTAGCAGAACTGATAAATAAGAAAAAGACAAAAGTGTAATTAATAGAAGAAATCAGAGAATTTTTTTAATGGATTTTTTTGCAGATAGTGAAGTCCTGGGTCAGCTACTTGCAGTACTTCACTGGAAGAGACCATCAGAAATTCTCTTCCAGTGAAGTACTTGCAAGTAGCTGACCCAGGACCTCACTATCTGCAAAAGTCTGATTGGAAATATTCTTAACTATGAGGAAAAAATCATTTGAATAACTAGAGAAAATATTATTACTTTCTGTAATCCAATAACACACATTGAAGTTATTAACACTACACTCGATACTGACTGAACATCACCTAAATATTAATCCATCTTCACTTCAGATTAAAATGAATTTGGAAAATAATATTTCCAGAAAATAGGAAGGAATGTGACCTTAGTCCAGCTGAACATGAAAACAGAAAGTATGTCTGTTCCTCTTCATTATTTTCAGCAATGGGTACAGTTGTCTTAGGGAAACTCTAGTTTAACTAAGGTAGGTTGCGTGATGAAAACAAGAGTCTTCCATTTTTTAACATATCTTCCTCTACAACAGAAATAAAACTTAGATTCTTAATATAAGGGACAAAAAATATATTTTTTAACATCTTATATTAGAACACCATCTTCCATTGCTTCCATGCTCATAGCGCAGAAGGTTAAATTAATCTAGTGACTTCTATAGATGCATTTTAAGCCCACTCCTGGCCCTCAGATAACTCCATACTAAAACCATGTCCCAAGAGAACTGAGTTAAGGCCCTTATTCTTATCTCAACTATCTTATTTTTCTTAGACCTACATCACCCAACAAATTTCCTGTGTGAACAAAACTGCAGCTCCAAAAGAACATACCTGTTTTACTGCAATTTCCCATTTCAAGTCCAGTAATGTAACAGCAGGACTACTAACACAGAAACAGCAGCTAGAGAAACAAGATTAAGATAAGATTTCATTAAAATAGTTGTTTTGCAGAGGAAATTCTTGGAATCTAGTTCCAAGTTTGAGGTAAACAGAGTTCCAATAAAAAATCTAAGGCTAATAGAAATAATCCAGTGTAATATTTCATCACTGATATATGATAGCAATATGTGACTTCTCAAAAATCACGGCATTAGTTGAAGCATGTAAGTTGAAGAACCCTCAGAATCACAGAATCACAGAATCACTAGGTTGGAAAGGACCCGCTGGATCATCAAGTCCAACCATTCCCATCAATCACTAAACTATTCTCCTCAGCACCTCATCCACCTGTCTTTAAAACACGGAAGGTGACTCAACCACCTCCCTGTGCAGCCTATTCCAGTGCCCTATGACCCTCTCTGTGAAAATTTTTTCCTAATGTTGAGCCTGAACCTCCCCTGGTGGAGCTCGAGGTCATTCGCTCTTGTCCTGTTCCCTGTCACTTGGAAGAAGAGCCCAGTTCCCTCCTCTCCGCAACCTCCCCCCAGGTAGTCATAGAGAGCAATGAGGTCTCCTCCCAGCCTCCTCCTCTCCAGGCTAAACAACCCCAGCTCTCCCAGCCATCCCTCACAAGGCCTGCTCTCCAGCCCCTTCACCAGCTTTGTTGCTCTTCTCTGGACACATTCCAGGATGGGGTACCCACCCCTGCAGTGACAAGAAGCAAGAGGCTAGCTCCAACTAAATATCTAGCAAATGATGGAGGAAAAAAAAAAACTGACTGTGAAAATGGACCGAATTATGAAGGAACACAAGTCAGAACCATCTCCAACACAGCACAGAGTGTGATAAGAAGCAGGTAGCAATGAGCAATGCTGCTCATCCTATGTTAGCTCAGTAGCTCATCCACCTAGGGATGCAAATTCAAGCTCTAGCTAGCAACATTCCCCTTCACTGCTGCTTGGCTGTCCCCACAACTCAGTAACAGCCTTTTCATTTGAAATTTCCTGGATAATCACTCCTCTCCATTTTTTGTTTAACTTAGTCTGGATTAAGAGTAATTTCAGGGTATTTGTACTGGAAAACTATATGTAACAATAAGTCTTGAAGCAACTAAATTCTAAAAGTATCCAATTAAAAAAACCTCAGACTTTACAAAGAGATCTGCAAGAGAAGCTGTGTTTGATCAAATTTTCATAGAAATTTCACTTGGTGCTTATCACTGGAATATGTTTTTTCTACCAATTTATATATTTTCAAGGCAATTTGTGTTCAATAACCAGATAAATTCTTAAGGTCTATCATGACTCACATAATAGAAATTCTTTTCACTGATGTTATGATTTGAGCTAAATTAGAATCAGTTTTCTGACTCTAATTCACACTCTTAAGTCTCATCCAAGTAATTTAATTTTCTGAATAGCTAACTACATGTTTATTTCAGACAATGTTCTCTCTATGGGACACTGGTATGCAGAACAGCCAATGCTTGTAATTATTCCTGTAGTAGCCAAGGCCATTGTTGAGGTGGTAAAGAAAAACCACAGCTGCAGGGAGAGGCGGACAGACAGGTGACCCAAAACTGCCTAACAGAGTATTAAATTCCATATATATTGTACTCAGTATAAACTTAAGAGATCATGAGGGTATCTTTCTCTCTTCTTCAATGACTGGCATCCAGTGAGGAGCTTGCCTATCTGTTTACTCCTGATTCTGAATCCATGTATTCCTGAATCCAGTTCCTGATTCCAGCTTCCTCCAAGCTGTGGGCATTTTCCCTTGTATTTGCTCTACAGCATTTGTGGTGATCAGTGGTCATCAAGGGGTGGGGTAGTGGCATGATCTCATAGATTTGTATAAGTTTCATTACTTTCTAATTATTTTCATGATCATTATTGTAGTTGCAGGTCTTTTTCCTCTCCTTTTCCTTTCCCCTTTTCCTGAGAGGGGAGAGGAAGGGAACTGGGAGCCAACTGCTCAGTTCTAGCTGCTGAAATTGGCCACATTGTGGTTAAACAGTAAATAGATTTTGGCGCCCAACATGGAGCAGTGAATTTGGCTAAACTGACTAAATTGGAACTCTCTGAACCACTCCAGAACATTAGGCAACCTAGCTTGGATAGTTCAGTTGGAACTGCAAAAAAAAAAAAAAAAAAAAAAAAAAATCTGTGCTGTTACTGTCAGTGCAGACAGCAGCTCAGCCAACAGCTTTGGCCAGCTATGCAGCTAGTGTTCACTTTGCAGAGTGTCAGCACTGCAAGTCTGAAGTTCCTGGAGATTATCAAGGTGAGATTTGCAACGCGTACTTAAAAAGTGTTAATTTTTTTTCCTTGAGAGTTGAAGGGTTGGAAATTAGAGCAGAGAGTCAGTTCATGCTGCTTTTGAGAAAACTATTATGTTGCATTCTCTCAAATCTTTTCTGATTAGAACAATACTATACCAAGTAATGATGCAGATGCTAAATGGCCAATACATGGATTACAGGATTTGTGGCAGCCATTTGTGTAGGGGCCCTCAGTTTTGCTTTGCATGTTATCATTTGTAGGCACTGGGAAAAGGCATGTTACATCATGGATAGCCTAGGTGTGATCTATTCAGTAATATTTGTAATAGCCTATCTCCCTGAGAATTATGAGTTTGAAATATCACATGATGCCTCTGTGAAATTTTGTTTACAGCTGGTTTTATCAAGGTGGTATGTGAGATAGAAGGTAAGTTATGGTTTACTTGCTCTCTGCATCATTCTGGCAGTTATCAGATTTAAGCACTGGATAAAAGTGATAATGCTTATTTTCAGTCTCATTGTAATATACCTTGTGATATGTGTAGCTGTGGCCTTAACTGAGAATCGTGGGCATTATTTGGTGAGCCTTGTTTTTCATTACAGTTTTGGCCTTGACTGGGATAAGGACGACACTCAGTTTGTCTGTCAGCCAGAGGAGCTAACCTGGGAAAACTATACTTCTTTGTGTTATACTGAGCTGATTGCGCTTCAGTTTTAGGCAAAATAGTATTCTGTTGTTAATAATGCTTCTGAATTTATTATTGAATTTATGTAATGTGTTTCAGGTAGGTTATGTGGTTAGATTAGTAAGTTACTGCCATAGGAGTGGCACAATCACCTCAGTTTCCAACAAGTGTACCTGTTTGGTAACAGGCCCTGAAAAACATAAATCTAAAATAGCTCCCACTGTATCTCAAAAAATAAGAGCCATAGCCACACAGACAGCACCAGCCATAATGAGCACTGCAACTACACAAACAGCATACACCATCTCAAGTCCAGCAGCTACTCACACAGCCATTCTAGCAGTACCAGCACTGGATCACCAGCCTCTGGACTGGACAGACAAATGCTCCCCTGGGTGGAAATGTAGTTGGATGGCCTGGCCAAGAGAGTGGTGGTAAATGGAGTTAACTCCAGCTTGGCCATGGTTACAAGTGGGGTCCCCCAGGGGACAATTCTCGGTCCAACCCTGTTCAGTGTCTTCATCAATGACCTGGATGAAGGCATCCTTAGCAAGTTTGCAGATGACACTAAACTGGGTGGGAGTGTTGATCTGCTGGAGGGTAGGGAGGCTCTGCAAAGGGATCTAAATAGGCTGAACAGCTGAGCAGAGACCAGTGGCATGAGGTTTAAGGCCAAGTGCCGGGTCCTGCACTTGGGGCACAACAACCCTATGCAGAGCTACAGACTAGAACAAGTCTGTCTAGAAAGCTACCAGGAGAAGGACCTGGGGGTGTTGGTTGACAGCCAACTGAACATAAGCCAGTAGTGTGCCCAGGTGGCCAAGAATAGCATCTTGGCTTGTATCAGAAATGGTGTGACCAGCAGGTCCAGGGAGTCTCTGGAGTATGTCCAGAGAAGAGCAATGAAGCTGGTGAAGGGGCTGGAGAACAAGTCTTATGAGGAGCAGCTGAGGGAACTCGGGTTGTTTAGTCTGAAAAAGAGGAGGCCAAGGGAAGACCTTATTGCTCTCTACAACTACCTGAAGGGAAGTTGTGGAGAGAAGGGAGCTGACCTCTTCTCCCAGGTGACAAGGGATAGAACAAAAGGGAATGGACTCAATCTCTGCCAGGGGAGGTTCAGGCTGGTCATCAGAAAAAAAAAAAAAGTCATGGAAAGGGTCATTGGGCACTGGCAGAGGCTGCCTAGGGAGGTGATTGAGTCACTTTTAAAAGATGGGTGGATATGGTGCTGAAGGGCATGATTTAGTGATTGATGGGGATGGTTGGACCAAGTGATCCTGTGGGTCTTTTCCAATGTAGTGATTTTGTGATTCATGAACACTGCAACTACTCAGACAGCATGAGCCATCACAAGCACAGCAGCTATGCAGACAACTACTCAACCAAATCCTGTATCAGTGGCAATAAACACTGTAGCTATGCCAAGGGCTACCAGAAAATCATCCACTCAGTATGAACTAAATCCATCTGAAGCAAGTACTTGGACAGCTACTATGGATATGCTTGCTCAATCCATACTGGTTCCAGTGGTCACAAATGCTACTGCTATGCAAACTACAGACACTCCTAATGAATCCATACCAATGCCAGTTGCTCCTGTGGAGAAAAAGAAATAGAAACAAACCTTAGGAGAGGAGGAGAAACAGACTGAAAAGGCAGGTAGCAAGGATGAGTACAGTGGTAAATATGAGGAAGAAACATTTCCTGTTCCAGTGCAACAGCGAGAACCAGAAGAGGGATCTTCACAGGTACCAAAGAGTCCTTCATGACTGCCAAGTCCTTCACAACAAGAAGGTCTTTCAAAATTAGTGACATCATAGAATCAGCAGAAAAATAATTCAGGACAGTCAGAATCCCAGGGATGGAAACACAGCCTTACTATTTGCCATGGACTGATCCAGACTGTACTGGAGAAGGGCAGATCTTCAGAACATCTGCAACACATTGATGACATCATCATATGGGTAACACTGCAGAGGAAGTTTTTGAGAAAGGTGAGAAAATAATCCAGATTCTTTTGACAGCCAGTTTTGCTATAAGGAGACCAAGGTCAAGGGACCTGCTCAAGAAATCCCATTTTTAGGAATTAAATGGCAAGATGGGAATCCCCTAATCCTGTTAGATGTGAAAAGGATGTGAAAGACATTAGGTGTGAAAGACATTAGGTGTGAAAGACTTGGACTGGCAACATAAAAGTAAACTATTTCTAGCTTGCTGGGCCCATGCAAGTCAGAAAGGAAGGAATGCAACATACAAATGGGCATGTGACCAATAAAGCAAGTTAAAAGGTAAAAACCTTTTAGGAATGAGGGCAACAATTGAAATGTAAATATGGAGAGACCTGGCAAACTGACCACATCACGCTCCCTAAAATCCACTAGGGTGTTATGTGCTTACAGTAATGGAAACAACCACCAGATGGCTGGAAAAACATATCTAGTACCCCCTGCTACTGCCCTGAACACTATCATAGGCCTTGAAAAGCAAGATATATGGAGGCATGGTACTCCAGAAAAAACTGACTCAGACAATGGTACTCATTATAGATATATTATAGATAGCTGCACCAAACATCATGGTATCGAAGGGATATATCATATTTCCTGCCATGCCTCAGCCTCAGGGAAGATTTAATGACATAATGGACTATTGAAAACTACACTGAAAGGAATGAGAGGTGGAGCAATTTTAAAACTGATGCAAAGCACCAAGGTACGGTTTACAAAATTTGCACAGTGGCACATGGATTTCACCTAACCTCTGGGAAAAAGGATTTAATAATATAAAAATGTAAAGCTTGGTAATTTTCTATGCAATACATGAGACCTACACTGGTAGATCATAATCCTTTTTGTAATTTAAGAAAAAAAGAAACAAAATAAGCCAGGAAAAAAACACCAGCAACCACAAACTGTGAAATATTTATGAAATAGAAATCAATACAGAAAATGAAAGAAAATAGAAAAGGAAATAAATTCTTATTTGAACAGAAAAGTGGGTTTGATGTTTCTGTTGTCTCTGTCATGCGGAAAACAAACTGAAGGTAAACTGCAATAGCAGGGGGAGAAAAAAGACCAGTGCAAGAAACAATATGATTCAGTATTCCCAGCTGTCAATATTATTCATGTCACCTAAAGTTGGACAAAATGTTTTGTAAGGCTAACCAGAAAACCATATAGGTTGGATGTCTATTCAGGCCTCCTATTATTGAAAAGTCTGTTTAAGGATGCTGCAGAATACTTTCTTCTACAAGATGAAATCAATTTATTCAATGTCTTACCTAGCGAGGTTTGAATGCCCTGCTAAGCATTAAACCACTTTATGGTAAACATCTTGATATTCATTATTCTCATCATGACTGTGTCCCTCTTGTCCCATGCACCTTCTACTATCACGTATTCCTTCAGTTTTTTCTTTTCAGAAAGTATTGCTATGTCATGGGTTGTATCAAGCCTTTTCTCAAGTGAAATGTATGCCTTACACAAATAATTTTGAAGGAAAAGGTGGATAAAACAATTATGTTGAACCATTCTTTTGTCACTACAATTGCATTTAGATTCTTTCCTAGTTCTCAGAAGCTATCAGGTCCCTCTCTAATGTTCCAAGGATCGCAGGCTGGCACTCAGCTATGGGCCCACAAAAAATATTGGCATAATGTCGTCATCATCATCATCTCTGTAATACTCTGCTTAAATATTTTTTTTATTTAACTGAGAGTATCCTTTGTCAATGACAGCATTACACCAGCTTAATTCACCAGCTGTAAGTTACAATAGGCATGGTTAAACTTCCATTGTTATATTTGCAAACTGAAACGTGCTAATATTGTCAACAAATTGTTAGCTACTACTTAAGTTAATATCTCTTACTTAGCAACAAATGTTTTAATTATAATTTTTATGTATTTAAATAGTACAATTTTAAGTTCCTATTTTTAGGAAACATCTGGCATGTTTTTCACTGCTAATTTATTCAAAAAAAATTCACCAAGCCTTACGCCTACTTAAGAATTATTTTAGTTTTAGAATGGAGAAACAGTGTTCCCGGCAGAAATGTTGCACTAGGTCTGATTTAATTTTATTCTAAATATTTTTTTAAATATTTTAGAAGTGCTGTCAATATTTTAATTACAAAAAGGCCATTGCAAATTTTTCTTAGCATTTTGATTACTTATATTGAAGTAATTGATATCAGTCAACTGAAAAACATTCCAGTAAATTCACAGTGGAGTTAATTGAAATGATTTATTCTTTGTCTTTTATCCTGTTTGAAATTTTGCAATATGTATGCTCCAGAGGAATGTTTTAGTCTCGACACAATACATTTTCCAGTAGAGTACTGTTCTGCCAATCCTACAAATAGCAAGTGTTTTAATGACAAGACTGTCCTCATACTTCTGATACTCATTCCAGAAATTATTCTTAACAGCTTTTAGCTTGGACTTCTGAAAACAGTACACAGTCCCTAAAGATACTTGTACAGAAATTCTTTGTGCTTCTTAAGAGAATTATAAAAAAAAAAAAAGGCTGCATTATTATCTTAAGCCTGGGCCTCTCAGAGATAACATTAAGCAGAACTTAAAATCCCTGCCATTTAGATGTAACATCCTTCTGGGTTTAGATATGAAAATCCTTTCATCATTTCATAACTAGAGAGTCACAAGATAGAGAAGTATGTATCCTCTTTTGCCGAGAAACTTATTGACACAATTTGATAAATCAACTGAGTCTTTCTGCCTGCACTTAAACCCTTCCAAATCAGACTGAGAGTGGTAATTTGGGGGTTAATGGATGCATTGTTATGAGTTACAATGTACTAACATTCTGACATTTCAGATAAGGTGGTTTGGAAAGTCAGAGAAATAAGTGAAGTAGAATTTTAATTACAATACACAATTCTGTAATGTCCTCCCTTCTAGAGTGCAATTCCGTTATATAGAACTGGAAGTATGTGATTTCCCTCAAAAACATCACCTTTAATCTTATACCCAGTACCCCTCCCAATACAACAGATTAAAACAGTCTATAGAGAACAGAAATTGTTCTTGTCAGTTGTTTGGGGGATGTTGAATTCTTTTTGATTCTAAACTTTCAGTTCAGTTCTTAGGGTAAGTTGAAAGCCAAACTAAAAGCTCTACAAGCTCTATGAGCTAAATGAACTATACCGTTGGCTGAACTGAAATTCAAGGACTAATAAAACCTTGACTAGTTCACCAATTCCTACACTAATTGTTTCCATCTAAACAATTATATATTAGTAAAAACAAACACTTTTCTCTCCTAGGTTGGCACTTGCCTTAAATCCATTGTATGCAATTTAAACTAAAACTAGGGTTTGGTATCACTTGTATCAGAGGGTTAGGCTCCTTTTTGCCTGAAAGTTTCAGCACATCCCTAGTTCTCTTTTTTTATTTTTCAAAGTGTTCTTGACACCTCAAGACATTTAAATCCTGCAAAGTTACTTCCACCCACCTTAGCTTTCTGGAGAAAACAGCTTCCATCAGGTCACAGTCCATTTTCCTTCTCATACAAGTCTAAGAAAGGATTTCCTCAGCAGGAAAAGAGATAACATTAATTAATTAAGCAATCACATTAACAATGGTGGTGGGGGCAGGGACTGCCTTTTTAGGTATAAAAATATTCCAACAAAAACTGCCTTCCTAGTTTTCCACACTGTAGTAACAGTTTGCATTGACAAGTTTTCCAAAATTATTCGAAAAACAACTGTCGTGTTTTCTCACTTAATTAGGTATTTACCTGTCTTGCCTTTGTTCTAATAGCCTATTTTCTTTCACTTCCTGCACCTCCAGCCCCTTGGTGTCAAAGGTTTTTGAAGCTGCTAATAGATGTAACTGGTGCTCACAGGTGTAGAGGAACAATTACTTCTTCCCCAAGAAACTAAAAAATGTGAAATACAGGTTTGAACTGAGAAGTTTCAAGGATTAACCCAGAAAAGTGATACATTCTCTCACATTGCAACAAGGAAGAACGGAACTTTCATGAGATAAAAGTAAAGAGAGAAAAAAATTACATTAAATTATGGAAACCAAGCTGAATTACAAATTTGGAATCCAGAACAGAAAAAAATTCTGATAGAGCTGGATAGACTTATATGGAAAATGCTCTTATTTCAGTCTTTCCTATACTATCGTGAAAGAAGCTGAAAATATTTTTCAACATGGCAAAGCATTAAGTGTTATATTAACAAACTGAAAAGGAACAGAAATTCGGATGGTCAATCAAAACCTGTCATTTATATTACCCACGCTTGATCCAACTCAAGCATCAGACAAAATAATCTGAATGTCCTGACACAGCCTAAGAATTGAATAAATTTTTTTCATACAGGTAGATTTTACAAAGATAACGTTACACATGTTCCACCATGACCTTTGCAAAGTACTTTTGCAGAAAGAAGTTGGACATAGGTTGATAATTAACAGGCTTTTTTTAGGAACAGCTTTTTAGTATAGAAATAATTGCTGCTTCACAACTCTGACAGAGATTTCACATACACCAAATGTGAGTTGTATAATAATATATAGGATTAGAAACTAGTACTTCTCTAAGGGTAAAAAAGAAATGCAAGGACAGAGGTAGAAAAGCATGATACAGGAAAGCATGACAACAGACACCTCGTGGAATTTATTTTTCATGACATTAGAAAAGTACAGAGCAGAATCCAGTGGACAAGAGGTAATACTACATGTTGACCAGCTTTCAAGTAAGCAATTTTTAAAATGTATCCTGTTGTACTTCTGTTTCTTACGGCTACTGAAAAGTTTGTCTTTTGCATATTCCTTGTACAGTAGAAATACTAAACCAGTCTATTTTCCATTTCAGACTGTGTGATCATACACCAACCCTTACAAGAGAGATAACACTGTAACTGCTATGCTTTACTTATGCTATTGAAAAAAACAGAACTTGTGCTTACTTAAAACCAAGTAGTACAACGGACCTCTCTTCCTCTGCCTCCACCTCATTCATGTTCTCTCAGAACTGAGAAAGAAGAGAATTTCCCAGGTGCACTCTTCCTGAGAGAAAATAAATAGAAAGATCCCCCATGGCCTTTGATAGTAGTTGCCCCTAACATTGCCTACACAACTAAGTTAAATAATTTTAAACATTTCAGACAATGAAACACCACACCAACATTTAAGGTCAAAGCTATAACTGTCTTATGAAGCATCTATTTTTAAAGCAGTTTTGTAGTTAAAAAGGACATGTGGCAAAGCACTGAAGGTTGTGAACTTCAGCTCATAAGCACAGTCTTGGTACAATGGCAAAGTAAGAAAAACAGTTCAGAAACCCATTACTAGTTTCAAGCTTTCATTTTCTTGACAAAGAGAACATATTTCCTTTGCTCCAATTTTCAAGCTTTCCCTAGTCCCATTAAAATTCCTTTAACATATATGTACTTCCTACCCTTCTTTCAGTACCCTTGGTCCAGTTAGTCCAACTCAGTAATTCCTTCAGGATGGTGGGATGTGAAATTAACTCAGTAGAAGGGAAAAGTGAGGCAAAATAAGCAAAAGGAAAGAAAGAAGGCCTGAAGACAGACCTGGAAGTCAACAGAGACCACTGCAGTCTACACAGGAATATGATTCACATAACTGGAGAGAAAAATTCATAAGTGGCTTGATGATTTTAAAATAATTATAGTTGGTGAAATCAATAATAAAAAAAAAAAGTATATGAGATCTGTTCCAAAGCAAAGCTACATGAAGTTCAGGTGTATGGTATGAAATTATTTCTGCCCTTTATAGACATAACAGGATATACACCACAATTGCAAGACAACACATTATTTCTCACATAACATAAAATACACTTCTTTCCACTAGAATCTTAAATAGCCTATATTTTCCTCTGGAGTTTTAATGCATCTCTCACGCAGTACTGAGTAAGCATTCTGGACTTGGGTCCCATTAAAGTAATTTAGACAAAAGGTACAATGTAAATGATTATTACATAACACAGAGCAGAGTAAATATAGCAAAAGTAGTAGTGGAAATGTTTTGATATATGCAGTGTTTTGAGGATTATTTTAACTGCAAGTTGGTCAACTACCTTAACTCATCTATTGAACTAAAGAAATGTGCCACCTGGTGACAAGGAACTGTTTGCTTAGACTATTCACTAAGTCAGTAGATAATATAGCATGGTAACTTTATCACAAACATAGATAATTCTGCCTTCTACTGAGATTCATTTAACAAAAGAAAACAGAGAGGCAACCAATGACCACTGCTGATTCTTAAACTCCCCTTAATCTTCCCAATGTTCAGGTTAGACCTACCTCTAATGTTAAATAAGAGCCTGTGACTGTCCATGGTAAGATCTTATGCACTACTAATCATCTAAAACTCCATTCATATCTACTCTAGTCATTATCTAGACTCTAGACAACAAAGAAAAAGAGCCCATTTCAGCAGAAAATTTATCCAATTTTAGATTTGGTTTCTAAAATAGAAAAGATGAACTACTGACACAGACTTACTTCATGGGCTGAAAGGGGAGGTGAGATGATTTCCTCTGGTGAGAAGCCCTGGTTTTCTGTCCGTCTCAGGTGAGACTAATACTGTCTTAAATGATAAACTGGCACTTGTCTGCCTGTCATAAATTTTGGGGAGGGCAGCAACACCATAACAACCACAGAGTTTCTAGTCGGGTTTGGACTTGTATCTCTGCACAAATTAAGCAGCACCATTTGTGAAAAATGTCACTCTGCCACTACAGTTGCATAGCTGAAATCTGCTGAGTGACATCAGGGCATTAACAATAGCACAAAGGAATTCAAGTAATGATTATTTTAAAAAGAGTATAGTTAATTTTTTCATGAATGTAATTAATCTGACCAAGGCCTCATGCATGACTTATCTTCAGTATAAAAATCCTTCATACAGTTTTTTAATGCTCTCAGTCACCTACAAACATTGAGTGATACCTTATAGACACATAGATCTTATAATGTGTGAAACTATTGTGGTGTCTGCTCTTAATATCCACAATACAAACTGTGTTTCAAGTTCTAACAAAATGGTCCCAAATATTGCCTGTTCTTCAAAGGCCATAGATTTTCTTACAATTTGTTTTCTCTCTGATGTGCACTATGTTTTCAAGCATTTTTCTTTTTCACAAGTCCGTCCCAGGGTCAGGCTTTCCAGGAATGTATAGTGTTCAATAGCAATGTGACTGGCTGAATCCTGTCTCAAAATCTTCGCAAAGTTTGAATACTCTGTGAAGTTTTAATTCAGGTGGGCTACGTAACTATTTTTTTCCATTTTTGTTTCAGTTTTCCAAATAACTTTAAATGCAACTACATTATTGTATGCTTTTCATTCTTTTTATCAGGAGATGGCCACCCTAAGTGAATTTCTACTGAGCACAATTATTTTCCTGGGTGTTCTCCTGTAAATTAACAAAGTACTCCTTCTGTAGCATTTGCCATTGGAAATTCACACTAATTATTTCAGCATTGCCAGCCATGTTACTCTAATATCACATCCAAGATGTATACCACAAACTAGCCATTGCTTGTTATAATTGCTACCTTATCTATTTGTATTTGTTATGAATTCCCACCTACAATAACTTGTAAGTACCACTTGCAGTATGTTCCACGAGATCTTTACATTGTAAAAATCCTAGTGCAAAAGGCAATTTGGAGTTTAATCATTTTATAAATTAATATGTTATAAGATTGCTTATGCAAAAAGAGTTTTAAAAATGTTTAGTTTTATCTTCAGTGTGTACGTGGAAATATTATTTTAAATCTGTGATATAAACTTTCAGGAAATTAGAAATAATTGTCAAAACTTTGAAAAATGAAGTAATTTAATACTAAATAACAAAAACTCATCTATAACAAGCAAAAAATTTCTAAGGATTTTTTAAGAAAAGTGGTTTTATAAGGTTGTGTAGTCTATCTGAAGACAAGTTCACAACAGATTTCTACATTAGCTTCTAAAAGCCATAGAGACTACTTCAGGGTTATTACAGTTGGAGAGAAGATTCAGAAATAAATTAGAATATAGAAACTGAATGGTCCCAGGTTTCTTTAGGTATTCAATAACCTGTCTGGTTTATTAATATCCTGCCTGAGGCAAACCTGGAAAAACTACTTCCATTCAAGCCGGAACTTATGTTTACCCAAAAGTTATGTTCAGTACCTTAGACACATCAAATCCACCAAGCAGGACAAAATAGTCCTATATGAATACTCCAGCATGATCACTACTTATATTTTTCTTTCCTTAAATGCTTCTCTGCACTAAAAGGTCACATCTCTAACAGGAAATGCAGCTTTTTCTGCAAGAAAAATTGAAGCAAGGAAAATAGATAGTGATCTTTGACCTTGTGCCTCTAATACACATTGATGAGTCACAGAAACCAAGCTGGTGGTGTGCTTAGAGACATTCAGAGAAACCTCTTATCCGATATACCTTTGTGGGACAGCAGTTCAACAAACATTTTTATTCTTCCAGAAAATTCACGGTAGTTTTCCTATCTGCAGATAGAAAAATAGAAAAAGACAAAAAGAAAGAAAGAAAAAGCCAATCTGAGTCATCTTAGACGCACATCTTCAGCAAATTTGCAAGACAGTTTTACACACTTTTCTTTTATACACCTTCAAAATTAATGTGGTCATTTACTACAAGAATCAAGATGAAGCCATCCTTCCACTGGAAAGTCAGCCATGAAAGGGACCACAGCACAAAGGTGAGGGAATGCACTCCACTGAGAACTATCTTAAAAAAGTGGCATTAGCTCAGAAACATGAGATGCGGTAATTCAGTGCATTTATGTGAAAGTGTTGGGGTACTTGATAAAATTTAAAGCTGAATTAAATATCACATGGGACATGTGTACTCCCGCTGACATATTGTCATGGTCCACTCGTAAGCGGACTCGTGATGGTTCGTTTCATTTCTGATTTCAGAGTTGCAAAATAATAACTCAAAGAGAGAGAGAGAGAAAGAGAAAGAGAGTGAGTGTGTCAAGGGAGTCAAATTTCGATCTCGACAGGCACTTTATTAATAATGTCCATAAACTGACTTATGATAGAAAAAGAGAGAGAACAAGGAAAGAGATATGAAGAGGGAAGGAGACGAAGTTCATAGCTACCGCCAAGGGTCCACAGATGTCCAGAGTCTCCGGGAGTCCTGGTGCAGAAGGCATTCCGTTGTTTCAGTCTTTCTTGGAGGTGATTCCACTGTGGAGGGGGTCTTCTGTCTTGGTCTTCCTGTTGCCCCTCTCATTCAGCTGCTCTGGAGCTGTCTTTTTATGCCAGTCAATGCACCTGTAACCTGCCTTTCCCATGGAGATGTGCCAATCTCCACCTAGCAGGCCCCACAGGCCAAGAGAGGAGTGTCTGTGAGTCTCCTCCCCTTGCGCACGCGCTCCTTCTGGCGGCGGTGGTCAAGACGGGGTCTCCCGATGAAGGCCAGTAGTCATCGTCACCTTGTGCGCATGCTCTGTTGGCTGTGGGTCTGTGGTCATTAGTCTTCCTGTCTTTTCCTCCTTGCTTCACGGATCTTTCACAATGGTCTTGAAGACAAGTGCAAAACATTTTTGAGATAAGGGAGCAGGTACAGGTAGTTAGGTACAAAGCATTCATTCTGTACCAGTTCTGGCTGAGTTTCTGAGACCGGTTTTCTGAGATCTGTGTTTCTGTTTTATACAGTCAACTTCTGAGGCCTAAAAATGAGGAAAAATGTTGAGACAGAAATCAATCCTTTGACTGACTCTTACACATATGAAGGAACATCCTGTGCTTTGCAATAGGATGAGCAAATCTTGCTTTCTGTGGGTTAGTCCACAGTGACTAGGATATGTTCCTTTACACTGTAACTTATTTTAAAACAATAAGATAAAAGCATTGCCCCAAGGATGTTATAATGCGCAGAGAGAAGACTTACACATGTGGGAGGAAAACTGTACACTAAAATTGAAGTTCTTCCTGAAAAAGTCCTTCAATCTTTCTTACCAGGATGAGTAGAGGAAAGAATTCATATTTTTATGAGTTAACAATGAAGCATGGCATATTTCTGTCCTTAACTATGATTATTTTGTGTGTCTGAGTACCAGTTTTACAAGGTAGCAAGCACTTGATTCGCTGTAAAATCTTTTGTTGCAGAATCATGACTTTTCTTGTGAAAAAATACAGTATTGCCGCAGCAAGATCTGCCAGTTCAAACCAAAAAAATCTTTGCTCTTTTGCAGGCACTGTGAGACTTCTCAGCTCTAATTTCCAAATACATGTTAACTATATATAAGTATGTTTGTGGACTTCTTTACCCAGCTATAGCCATACCATTATTTGTTCTAAACATTTTGAAAAAAAAACTCCTTGAGCTTCCTGGCACAGCTAACTGACAAAATATTAAGAGTAAAGAAGAAAATAATGTTTCCTTGCCTGGGCACTTTTCAAAGTGCTTGTGCTTGTGTATCACTTTGAAGCTTTTGCATTTCTGATTACCAGAACTGACATAAACATATCTTGAGAACTGAGATAAATATATCTTGTATCTAAAGAAAACTTCTCTGCTATGGAAAAAGTAAAAACTTCAAAAATATGGACTTCTAAGTACTTTTACTGCAGCTAAAAACCTCTATGCAAGTTATAATACTATTAGTATAACCAGAATTATGAAACTTAGAGCAAGATTTTTTAACATATCTGTCCGAAGTAGTGATCCCAAATGTGTGAAGATAGATAAAGGTTCTAACTTCATACTAAAAGGTAATTTTGGAAAGTACCTTTCAAATTCTTCTGAAACCTTTGTTTCTTCTAAATTTTCTTATTAGTTTGAAGCAGTCCCTGCTATCTGTGGTAATTAATACTTATCATACTACCATAATGTCTGTGCACAAATACACTGTGTTTAATGTGTTTCCAGCAAAAGCATGGGGAGATAAACTGCCTTTGGAATTTTCCAGCAAATATCTTCACAGAACTAGCCCAGCAGCACTGTGGTATTGTCTCAGAGATGCAGGCAGGAACAAGCTCCATCTGCCTCTAAAATCTGGGCCATCATTTAACATATTACTTTGTGCATGCCATTGGTCTAGATTCTGGATTTTTGTTTTTGTTTAGTTATTGGGAGATGTCACTGAGCAGCAATGAACTCTTTAGAAAGGGGCATGTATAGCACTTTCCATAGCTTCTAAACAGTAAAAGGGCATTTAAAGGCAAGTGGAAGCCAAGCTAGAGAAAATACTGAGAAAACAACATGGTTCAAGTACTCAACAAATAAGCGCACAATACTGAAATACCTCACAGTTACAAAGCTGCTCGATGTTGCTTGTCTGGCATGGCTGGACTTCAGGTTTCAGCAGTGAGAAGGAGCCAAAACTGTGGCTTCCACATGTCCCAGCAGGACCTGATGGCTAGATTAGTCTAACCCAGTCTAACCCAGGACACCACAGCTAAGGCCAAGCCCAGGACCCAGCCTGAATCATGCTGTAGGGGCCCTGCTACTGCCCAGCCTCTCTTGCATCCTGAGCACTGCACAGTTGCAGTGGATCGATCATGCTTTGAACACCCCTTGGCTGGCCACTCATCAACCCCTAGCCCCAGTACCAAGAAGATGGCCTCAAAGAAAACTGCTATTATAAGTCTAGATTTATCAGTCCTCCTCAGTTTCTGGTGCACTCCTGTGTTCAGAAAGTTTTGCCTTGTACATACAGAATTGTAATCATCATTATAGTAGACAACCATCTTTTTCCAAAGGGTCAAGCATCCAACTGCCTGTACAATAACAATAGCAATAACCTGATCTCTTCTATGACAAAGTGACTCGGCTGCTGGATGAGGGAAAGGACTTTAGTAAAGCCTTTGATAGAGTTTCTCATAGCATTCTGCTACAGAAACTGTCAGCCTCTGGCCTGGACAGGCGCACACTCTCCTCGGTGGAAAACTGGTTGGATGGCCAGGCCCATAGAGTGGTGGGAAATGGTGTTAAGTCCAGCTGGAGGCCAGTGACCGGTGATGTTCCCCAGGGCTCAGTGCTGGGTCCAGCCCTCTTCAATGTCTTCATCAATGACCTGGATGAAGGTGTCAAGTGCAACCTTAGCAAATTTGCAGATGACACTAAGCTGGGTGGAAGTGTCAATCAGCTGGAGGAGGGTAGGGAGGCTCTACAAAGGGATCTGAACAGGCTGGACCACTGGGCAGAGTCAAATGGCATGAGGCTTAACACAGCCAAATGCCGGGTCCTGCACTTGGGGCACAACAACCCTATGCAGAGCTACAGGCTGGGAGAAGCCTGGCTGGAAAGATGCCTGTACAAGAAGGACCTGGGGGTGTTGGTTGACAGTCAACTGAACATGAACCAGCAGTGTGCCCAGGTGGCCAAGAATGGCATCTTGGCTTGTATCAGAAATGGTGTGACCAGCAGGTCCAGGGAGGTGATTCTCCCTCTGTATTCAGCACTGGTGAGACTGTTCCTTGAATCCTGTGTTCACTTCCGGGCCTCTCACCACAAGAAGGATGTTGAGGCTCTGGAGCGAGTCCAGAGAAGAGCAATGAAGCTGGTGAAGGGGCTGGAGAACAAGTCTTATGAGGAGCAACTGAGAGAGCTGGTGTTGTTTAGCCTAGAGAAGAGGAGACTGCGGGGAGACCGTATTGCTCTCTATAGCTACCTGAAGGGAGGTTGTGGAGAGGAGGGATCTGGCCTCTTCTCCCAAGTGACGGAGGACAGGACAAGAGGGAATGGCGTCAAGCTCCACCAGGGGAGGTTCCGGCTCAACATAAGGAAAAAATTCTTCACAGAAAGGGTCATTAGGCAATGGAATGATCTGCCCAGGGAGGTGGTTGACTAGTCTTCCCTGGAGGTATTTAAGGTGAGGGTGGATGAGGTACTGAGGGGCATGGTTTAGTGTTTGATGGGAATGGTTGGACTCAATGATTCAGTGGGTCTCTTCCAATCTGGTGATTCTATGATTGAAAATCACATACAGAGGAGGACATTTCTTTAAACATTTTTGAGACTGCAGTCTTCCAGTGCACATTTGTCAACATCATCTTTTACTCTATACCTCTACACAACCTTTTTTGCTAACATATTCCGCATGTACAGGACCATATGAAATGTCCACTGAAGAGAAAGAAATCACATGCAGTCAGTGAAATGCAGTCTGGATGGCAAACTTGTCTTTTCGTTTACAACTGGTAGTATACAATTGTTTTTAAGTATACATTTCAGCACTGAATAGATGAACATTTACATAAGCAGGACAGTCAACAATGAAAGTTATTAGTACCCTCTACTGGTTGACTCTACAGTAGCAGGCAACACACACGTCCTTCCTTGGCTTAATGATTTCTGTGCATCTCATATTCTTAATAGGATCTCAGGCTAATTAAAAGAGATAATTATTCCTCTATAATTTACAAAGAAAAAATGAGTCTTTTTCAAAGTCACAATCCAACTGGCTGTGCCAGGGGATAAGACCACCATCTCTCCACTGCTTTATAGGAAGACTGAGACAAATCTTTTCGTACTGCCTGCTTCTAACCGTTTAAAAAAGTACACAACTACTCTTATCTTCACTTTTTGCCCATCAACTTTTTTTGTTTTCAATCTTGAACACAAAGCAATAAGAGTACTGACACAATAGGGACAGGTGTACAGACAGCAGAGCCCCCAAAGTCACCCCTTGCACTGTGATAACTACCTGCTTCCCATAGACAGACAGCTAACCCACATCAAGCCACCTGGGTGTACACATTGTCCAACTCAATCCAAGCCTCAAGGTGCTAAATGAAAGAGCTATGACCTTTACTCTGTGAGCTACAGTATCCCATTGTGCTACATCAAGGTACAGAAATACATCTCTGAATCATAACTTCACAGTGGGAAATAAAGAACTGAATACAAGAGGTGCTACAAGCTAGTGAAGATACTGACAGAGAGTAGTTTGTGTTCTATCTGCAGTGACTGTGACACAAACAGATTCTGCTCTCTCCTTACTTTGACTGCAGAGGAAAAGGAGAGTTTTCTAACTATCTAAATTACTTCAGGACAGTTTGACATACCTGTGATGATTATAAAAAGGAAAGAATATGTAGCAGCCATCATTCAGTAAAAAGAAATCACAGACTGTTATGATCCACCCAGCACCTTTGAAAGCTTTTGCTTGAGTTTTTTTCTCAGATGCCACTCAATCCTAAGAAGCAGTAGACCAGTCAACAAAAGATGAAAGAACTAAGAAGGAATCCAGAAAAACTTTGTAGCTCCAAACATCCTTCAGCATTCACAAGTAGTTAGAGTAATTCTTTTTTATAGGTGCTTAGAAGGAGATATGTTAAGAGGAGTAAGGAGAATAAAGCAGCATATTTTATATCTTAGCAAGCAGCTAACATGTGGTACAGTTTAAGGTAACAACACAGGAAATAAGGATATAATGATTTTAGCTGTCAGGATCATTCAGTTTCTAGAGGAAAGCAGCAAAATGTTTACAAAGAAGTTATTAGAGCACCAAGCTCAAGGCAACATCGACAAGAAACCCAAGTATTATAGTTCAAGAAAGAAAAGGTACTTTTTCTCTCTCTTTCCAGTCTGCACATACCACAAAACAAACTTTAAGCCTGAATAAACTATAAATGCACTTCCGTTTTATTGATACGGTTGTGTATTGTTTACATTAGTGACAGAAGTATTTAATAACGCCAAATAACATCAGGACACGTGATTCTAGATACCAAGCAAGTACGTTTAATTTAAGGCAAATTGACAGTCCAGTGACTGTAGTATCAGTGCCCATAGTTTCAGAAATAACAAAGGGTGCTTGTAGCAAAACTGTGAACTACATCTTAACCTTGTGCTAACCAGGTGCCTTAGCCAAGATTAGCTGTCTTTGCTTGATGCTTTAAATAGAATTGCACCAGTTGAGTCCTAAGAGGCAAGACAGACACGAGGACAGAAATCCATCTAGCTTGGGTATTTAACTGTTCAGATCCCACCCCTCAATCTGCTGATACACAAATCTACAGCAAAATCTTTTTTAAGGTGAAGCAGGGAAAAGAGAATTGCAGGCAACCTGAAGTTTCTTTTTAATAGAGAACATATTTTTCACTAACTTTACTATAATAACTTAGAATTTTTTAGGTAAATAATTTACAATAATGGGAGGGATGTATGAGGCTAAAAATGAATTTTACTTAATAAGAGGAAAAAGCTAAGAGGCATATATTTCACTACTACACAGATGGGTCAAACATTAGGTATTTTAAAGATATTCTGATACCTAGAGATATAGATAGACATAATAGGAATTAGAAAGAAAAACAAATTAATCATGTGAAATCCATAAAGTCAAGGAGAATCACTTGCCTGTCTTTTTAAGTAACTGCTAAGCAGTTGTCATTATCAAAAAGCTGTGAAAATTATTTCAAAATTCTATGCCTAGGACAATGTATCTTCATATACAGTTTGCTTCTATAAGACTGCAACAGCATTTCCGATTTTTCTGGAGTCTCTTAAAAATTCCAATAAAATGAATTGTTTTCCAGATGTTATGAACTACAGTGATTCCATCAGCTAAACAGCTGTGGTCACTGGTTTAGAAAACAAGGTTCTGTCTGCTCTTCTTAAGTATTAAGGTGTCTATTTCCTTTGTGCTAGTGTTCATAGGTCCCTTTATCACCTGCTATGCATGTGATTCGGTGCCTTGCTTAGTAGTAAGCTGTAGAAGGTGAAGCAGTGAAAGAAATTAGTCATATAAACAAGACTGGAGACAAATTGAACTGAGGATTTTGAACTCATAGCATGCTGACCATGCTTCTTTTGATGCAGCCAACCTGCCTGCTTAACTATCTAATAAAATTTCAGCATGTCAAAATAAGAGGCAATGCATGATACCACTTGCAGCCCAATGCCATTGATCTACCAAGAGCCTAATATCACTAACATTAGTAGGCATTTCTCCACCATAATTATCTTGATACAAAGATGGTTTTAGGGCATGAAACTGAAGTGAATCTTGTGCAGAAGTCAGTGATTGGCAAGACTATTGGAAGAAGGTGCTCTTTGGCATACTCAGTAGATCAGATTATTAATTTGATTTTCCACTGTACCTGATTTGTATGAGGACCCTGTATAAATTTTTCACATCCCTGGACAGTGCCTGAGCTTCACAGTATCATGGAATTACTGTTTCTGTATTTCTATAACTGAGGTAATTTCACTTCATATAGCTAAGGAGATATTCCTAGGATTGGTGGTGGGAAGAAACAGAAGAGATAATCCAGTTGTTAGAGCACTCACATGCCTACTCTAACTCCCAGCTCCATAAAGCATTCATAGGAAATTAAATAACTTTGCAGGAAAAAAAATACCTAAAAGCACCTAATAGTATTGTGTCAGATCAGATCTTTTCTACAAATCAGATAATAAAGACATTTTAGAACGTACTCCATTGAATATCCTAGCCACTAGTTTAAGGGAGATGATCTTTGCCTTTTGTTTTTTTCTCATTACATAGGATTGACCTCAGCATTATGAGGGTTTATAGCTAAGCAGCATAAGACATTTCTCTCTGTTTTAGGCTTAACCATCTAATTATGTAAGAAGAATAGGAAACACAGTTTTATTCCCCTTCTTGGCATTCTCTACTGCTTAGCTAAGACAGGTCACATTGCTGGATCAAAGCAATGCTCTGCTTTGGCATCACACTCTCCAGACTTTGCTAGAGTAGCTAGTTACTATTCAAGCTAAGCCTACCAATAGCAAAGGTATATACACAAGTTGCTGGAACAGTCTGCTTTACTGAAGGACTGCATAGGTATTTGGAATCATTTCTAAGCAAGGTATAAAGACTGAATGATCTTCATATCAGCCTTGTAATTCTTCAAATAACTCATTTAATTCCTGAGTATTTTTCATTTGAAAATATCTTTATGTCAAACATGTTTTGGTACAACATTTAAGAACTTGATTTAAAATCCAAACAAAGAAAAGTAAATATCACAGCAGATAGTGGTTTTGTGTTGTTCTGCCCAAATCAAGCAGCTGTGTTCAGCATTTCTAAAATACCTGTAATTAACCTCTAATACAAATTTAATAAAAGTGATAATTTAATTTACATAGTTTTCATAGATAAAATATAGTGCAACATTCATGATTGCAAATCCTCTGTGATGAGATGCACATTTACAATCAGGTTTGTAAGCAACAACCTGCAGAGAAGTACATTTTGGTTCACATCATAACAAATTCAAGGTAGAAATGAGCAAATTCCATGTAAGGCTACTGTCCAAATTGCTTAGTTAAAACTGCAGATTACAGATAAAGGTGTATACCTGCTTGCATGTTGGAGTAGGAATTTCACAACAGTAAACACATGAAGGCTTTCCTATTTTTATCCTGATAACAGCTTAGATTGCTTAGAAAAAAATGAAAGTGATGAAGGGTATGTAAACCTTTCAATGACAAACTGTATTCTGTTTGAGAAACAAAGATTATAGAGCAGTTATCCCATTTCACAAACCAAATTCACAAAAAAAAATCTCCTCTGTAATTCCAAGAAAAAGGATCCAACTGCATCACAACTCTTGAGATATGTCAATTTTCTGAACATTTTTCCTCAGCACAAAAGGCAAATTGTTTCTGGGAGAAAGAGTGGAGACTGTACCATGGCAAATGAATTTGTTAGCTGTCTATGGGAATAACAAAAAGGTCTGAGGAGATGCACTCTGAGGTTTGGAAGCAATGACTGAGAAGAACATTTGGCAAGAGGAAATAGTTGAGGCAGAAAACATGAAGAAACATCCAAACAGTTTAAATACCTCTGTTCAATCACTCCCTGCAGTGAGTGCAAGGCTTACAAACAAGAAACAAAGCAGTAGAAGTTCAGCTGTTGAAGACTCTCCTTCACATAAGACGCAGAGTTTAGACAGCAGCTCACCAACACGCTGCCAAGTACCAGCTGCACATAAAAAGCAGGAAGTAAACAACTGATTACATCCACAAGTCTTCTATAGTTACCTGGCAGGAAAGGTGCACAAAGATGGATAAACTCTGAAAAAGTCATAATTTAGCATGTGAGCCTTCAGGAGCTGGCTAAGAAAGCTAAAGTAATAGTTAAAAAAATAAAAAAGTTGATTCTCCCAGAGCACATTTAATCTACATTTCAAGTAAAGGTGAGCAAGTTGGAGAAAAAAAAACAAATTGTGCAAAGTACAATGTGGGTTTCAACTTTACATATTATTAAAGCTGGTCACATATTGACTTCAGCAATAAGCATTTCATGGCATGAAGCCCCACAGAGGAAGCCTAGATATATGCATTGGCACTCGTTCCTCTATAGGCATTACTAAATCCAGAGAATTATGCTAGCCCACTCAGTAGAGAACTGAATGTGTGCCATAATGAGTATATTGAAGACCCCACATTCAGCGCAATAACTGAGGTCTAATGCAATTGCTGTTAGCTGTATCACTTGCTGGACAAGCACCAGTGATGTGTAAGGTACAAAGAAACTTCCTGGTACCCAGGATAAACATGTGCTGCTGTCCTGGAGGACAACAAAGCCATATCTTTTTACTTGCAAATTGAAAGTATCAGATATGGAAATTAGGAAGAAACAAGAAATATTGTTTTCTGTCTCTTTACACAGTAAAATACTTCTATGCTTTTATTTTTTTCAGTATCTTCTTCTGCCATATATCTTGCCTGTCTTAAACACACAAAAAATATCTACATAAGAAGGATCTCAAATAGCAGACCTCACTGCACCTGATTGTTTTTCTCCTATCTGCAATGTTCAAATTATCTTTAGAAAAGAGGCACTTTGCAAACAAAAATGAGAACAGTAAAACTTTTTACATTCTATTTAGCATCTGAAATAGAAAGGTTTGGAGTCTTTCTCAGACTGGTTTTCATCTTTCTCCTCTGTTTTGTCTAACAGAGAGACTCTGTCTATATTGTATTCATAACCATGTTAATTCACAATTTACTCTCCTGCAACAGCAAATTTGGACCCATGTCTAATTTTTTTTCTTTATGTTAATAGGCAGGCCGTACAGTTGAAAGGCCAGTCTCATGCCTGACATGTACAGTCACTGCATCAGCACAGCTCTCCATGTTGAAACCAACACTTAATTTGGATGAGCCAAGCTTGTCTCCAAGACCTGTTTTGGCAAACCATAGAAAGAAAACAATTGCCATGGTGTCAAGATAGCTTTTTGCAATATCTAATAAACAAAGACTTGGTTTTCATAATATGGAAAAGAGCTACACACCTTTAACTAGAGCAAGAACCCCAGCCCAAAATGTTTTCTTTATATAGGGTTATCTAAGTCTAAGAGTATAAGTCACCAAACATTTTACTTTCTTTTCTCACAACATTTTCTTGGGGGTATTAGGAATAAAACAAAACCAAGAAATCAGTTAATCTGACCTTTTATACTGTTTTAAACATCAAGACTCCTAAATCTACAAAAAAAGTTACTGCCAGGATCAGTGTGGTCAGGAGCAACAAGCCAATGCCAGGCATCTAGCACTTGTCCAGTCCTCAGGTGGTTATGGAAGGCTGCTAACTGGACAGCTCAGCATGCCTGTTGCCCACCCTCTGGTAGCCAGCTCCCTCATGACAGTACTAAATCCAGTTGCTATCATAATGACAAACTTGTCATCACTCTTCTAACATGCCACCTAACAAATTACAAAATTAAAATCTGTAGCTGAAGTCTACAAAACCAAAGAGTAATTACCATATTTTTCCCACAATGAGCAAAAAATATGTGCTAAAGAAAAGCAATCCAATGTTCAGCAGCGGTTTTGATTACAACTTGTGTTCTGGGGATATGAGGAAATTCGACCTCTCCTGAGCAGTTTCCTAGCACTGTTCACCCTTTCTTTCTTTCTTCCATGAGCTTCCTTGGCATGGTGCCTGCCAGATCATCAGTAACCCAGGTGCTCCTAGCTTCTAAATTGTTTAGTATGTATGCTAAACTATATTGCTTGTGAAGTACATACAATACATTCTGCAGTACCTATATTACACGCTGCAGTAGAACATTCTTCATGGACTGTAAAACTCCAGGCCTGCTTGGGTTTAAATTTTGCAGACAGTTAGGTTCTTTGTCAAAGCAGTATCAAAGTCAAACATGGAAGTGGTTAGGAATTCTTTTAGCTGCTTTGTCCTCTGGAAATACAAGGAGAGGCTGTAGACCAGAACTGACTGGGAAATACCTCACAGATAAAGAATGGATTCAATATTCAAAGCAGGAGCACACATTCCTAACATGTGCCTAGTCAGAACATCTATCTGGGTTTTGTAGTACAGAGTATAAATTCCTGGCCTCAGTCAAGAAGATCAAAATAACACTTGTGTTTCTCATGTACCATACAAGTGCGCTCTTACAGACACCTTTCTTTCTGGTTTGCTTCAAAAAAAACCACATTAGAAGACTAAGGCTTTATCCTAGTGTAAAATGGCTAAAATCCCAGAAGTCAAGATTTTATGGTGTAAGAAAGAAAAAAAAATATTTACTGTCTAACTTTTGTAAAAGATGATAAATATTCTGTGGGGCACTATGAAAATGTTTCAGTCTTAAAGTGAAAAAAATATTTTTTGGCATGGTTTCTAGGACCAGTTTATAGTGTTTGTCTTTATGTTTTATCTTGGCTAAAGATCCCCCCCTTATTTATTGCTTTGGATTGCTTTCACATTGATGAGTAGGCCTTTCAAGGCTTCATCCACAAACTGGAGTTCATAGAGTATTTTGTATTTCCTTTGAGGCTGGCAAGTCTCCCACAAAATGATACAGATATAAATTCACTGGAAATTAAATAATCTGAGTTATTCTACCACTCCATATCTCCAAAGTTGTGCATGTTTTATATGCAGGAAATAAATACTTTATTTCTATGTGCATAACTTTGGCTGCCAATCCAAACCCCAAAGATAGCATGAAACTTCAAATACTCAGGTTAGATAAAATAATTGAATTTATAAGCTTTTAAGACTGTATGACCTATGCATCAGTTTCCTATGCACTACCACAGCTCCAGATGTACAAGAATAGGAACTATTCCAGAAGCAGTTCTGATTCCAGCTGCCAGTAATAAGTACTGTGAATTGCAACCACAAACTGTGCTACACAGGTGAAAGACTAATAAGTTGTGACCTCAATTCATGTGTACTGGGTAGGCGAAAAGTTGGGTTTGGACTGGATTGTGCCAGCATATATGTTCTGCAATATAGACTTCTGCTGAGCTTCAGCAAAGCACAAGATATAAAAACGGAGCTAGTTAAAATTGAAGGTGATCGCTGAATACAATGAGAGGACATAAAAGAGGTGCAGTTGTCAGCTGTTTAATTGATTGATCCAAATACAATAACATGAAGAGAGATAAAACCATCTCTGAGGAAGATAGCTATGTGGGACGCATGCCAAAGACTTAGCTAGGTAATCAGATGTCTTGCTAGTTAAATCGCTAGAAGTCAAGTCCCAAAAAGAGGCATGAACAGATCACTAACAAATCACTAACATTCATGCAATCAGATGGTGGAGACAGAGAAGTGGTTTGAAACTTCCTGAGTTTGAAGACTGATGACCACAGCTTTATTTACAAATCAATAAAGAACAGCAGGTGATGTCTACAGTTCTGCAAATTTCTAGACATCTCTGTCGGTGTGATAAAATGTTTAAACATCTTTGTTCCTCCACAGACACTGATATTTGTGCTGTACAGTGTGATAAAAGGTTGCCTATTTACTCACTGGGTAAAGAATCTTTTATTTTTCAAATGTGCAAAATCCCAGTTAGATTTCCAGGAAACTATTTCCCTGACAACCATCCATCTGTCCAACCCAAAGTGTGAGATTTCTTTTTTTTTTTTTTTTTCCTACTTTATCTAGCAGTGAATTAAATAGACTTTAAAATCTTTTCTTAAAAAGTGAACAAGAACTGTCCGCATCCCAGCAGTTGAAGCAATCAGGTGGCCTTCAGGACTCAAGTCTGGCCTTACCATTCTCTCACACGTTTTCTGTCCTGGAGTGATTTTCTTTTAATGCCTTCTTGTCAGAGGTATTTCATGTTCTACGGTTAGTTTTTAATGAAGTTTGAACTTGAACCCTGTATATAAAGTAAGCAGTTTTGCCCCTTTCTTTGCTGTAATTATGATGCAAAACAACACCTGGCAGACTGAACTTCCTTTCTGAAAGTTAAGTCATATGGTACAGTCTCAGAAAAATGCATTTTGCCAGAACTACTCCTAACCAACTAGCACTCCAATTAAGCTGTGCCTCAGAAAACTGTCTAAATTGCATGATGGGAGAAAGACTTGACATGAAGTTACATTGCTGAAGGAAAAAGAGAATCTGACAAAAAAATCCAACATGGTGTTCTCTGATTCCTGTAAAGCAATTCCATCGTCTCTATTTTCCACTTAAAAGACAAGGTCAAAAATGTGGACATTTTCCTCCTTTCAGTGCCTTGCAGACACACATATGTATTGCTGATTGCTTCTTCTTAGAGAGCTAAAGAAGGGACCTTTGGGAATTAGTTTTTCTATTCCCTTACCAAAGATAGCTATGTGAAGCTTTTCACTTAGAGAGAAACTTACATAAGGTATTTCATGCTGATTTTGATTTTCCTAAAATTCCTTTCTGGATTAGGAACAAAACCTTAGAAAAAATTGTCTAAGCCACTTACTCCTGAAGCGCAAATTATTTCCTTATAAGTGGTCCATGCCCATTCCCTCAAGTGTTCTTCAGGCTATAAATTTATTATATTTTGCAAGTATACAGTCAATCTTGAATAAAACTGTAAATTTTAAGAAGCGAATTTGAAAGCCAGGAGAGGGAGCTTTAACAGATATCAAACAGCCCAGAAAAGAATCAAGCAGGCAATATGTGACTATACAAGAATTTATGCTATGAATAAAAGTGTGAGATAAGTCTATAAACACAAAAATGTCCCTGAAATGAAGTATATACCTTTAACTGACCATGGAAAATGTTGTCATAAAAGGTAAGAAGAAAATTCTTCATTCACTAGAGATCTCTGTGATTTGGTATTTTCCAGTACAACTGTGAAGTCCAGTGGACCAATATTATTGCCTGAAAGTACATAGAAAACATTCGTGCATGGAAAATGTTCTCTTATTTTTCCATCCTTAGCACACTAATCAAAATTCACTTTTGGCCTAGATTACTATGAAGCCAGGATTCTCATCCTCTGAACAAATGAGAAAATCTCCCTCTAGATTTGTATATGCTCTGAGAAAAAGCAAAATACCATCAAATTCACTCAGAGTAGAATAGGAAAACACACCAGTTTTGACATTTCTCACAGCCTCAGTAAAAGCTTATTCCTGTAGAAATCAGAAACAAAATAATCAATACAAAAGACACTCTGCAGCCGGGAAAAGTCTGTGCAGATTGATGGTTCAGCAAGAGATTTATTCACAGGTGTATTCTCTCTTGTTCAAGAATAAAACAGTCAGTAAAGTACACTTGATGCTCTTGCAAATGACTGTGTATGGTGCATTGATCGCTTTGGAAGACAGGCTCCTTGGATCTGGAAAAAAATCTAAAAAATCCCAGTGTCATTCACACTACTAGTGAAATCACTACTTTCTCCAATACATGCAAGAAACAATAATTTTCTCCACTTTGTGGTCAAGTTAATATTATACAAAAAAAGAACTTACAAAAAATTTTTATTTGGAAATCAGGTATAGAAAATATTACATATTCTATTTGTGCTAAAATATTATATATATCAATGGTTAGTTATTTTATTATTTTATGAAAGCACACATCTCCAAAATAATAATTATTATACATTTATTATTAGAAGCATGAGAAAATTTCCTTCAAATTTATTGTCTCTTCAGCCAACTTAACTTATGTTCCTCCAAAAATCCCAGGTTGAGCAGAAAATCTCAAAGAATAACTGGGTGTCCTAATCTTTGGCGATTCTCAGATTAAAGCACAATTTAGTGTATGCTAAAAGAGCTATTTTGCACCTTCTGTGATCCTTAAGTTTGGCAGCAATCTCTTAGAAATATCCTAACAATACTACCAGAAAATGTACCCTGTAGATTATTGATCACAGTTTCCAAAAGTGCAATCCTATATTGAACAGAAAATCTCTCTGCACTGAAAGGAAGAAAAGGACATTTTTCCTTATTTACAAGAGAAAATTACTAGGGACAAAAGGGCATGTTGTTATCTGTTATTTGCCTTAAAAATTTACATCACAATAACCAAATTAATTCCTGAATTCACTGAAATCTGGTAAGGGGTGTTTGCGCTGACTGTGGCAGTTTTCAAATGTATCTTCCTATTGTCAAAAAGCAGTGCATTCTAAATAAAAAATTAAATTTTTCTCTTTTTCATAATATACCTAAGATAAGATCGAAAGCAAAACAATTACTGCTTCTACAGTGCAAAATCAGAGGTTTAATGTACATAGTTATAATAAAGAACAAAATGCATCAATATGTACACAACTTTTTACTATTTTCAAGATTACTTCCACTTTGTTCTTTTTTAGTATATCTCTTGCCCTAGAAGGAACAATATAAAACTTTCATCTGGAACAGTTAAACATGTATGCTGATAGACAAGAGTCTTAAAGTATTCATACTTTCACTTAAGTTAATGACTCTGAGAACATAAGAGTTCAATAAAACATTGTTTGCACAAAATTTACAATTAAGTAAGTAATTAGGCAAATACATTTGACCGCTTGTATTCAATTTCAAATGTGAATGCATCCCTGCATTTTCCAAGGTATGGTAAAGAACAGACTTCCAAAAACAGACCATGAAGAGTCAGTCCTAGGTAAGTCCCAGAGTTTCCCAATGACAAACTTAAATTGGACTACTAAAAATACAAACTATCTCCCCAGTAGCTCAAAAAAAAAAAAAATCAGTTCTGCCTTCACCATTGACTTCCACAAAAAAAAAAAAAGTATTAATTTTAAAAGAGTGCTTCTGGAAAATTGATTTCCACAAGTAATAACACTTAAACAATTACAAGAAATCTTTTCCAGCCTAATCGCAGTAATACAGATGCAAGCAATTAATAATTTGAAATGAGCAAAGCCCTTCCACACCTTCAAAATACTAGGTCACCAAAGGAAACATTTCCAGAAGATAAATGTGGTTTTGTCCTCTTCATAATTATAATATAGAATTGTGTCTTTACCTTACCCATATGAATAATTTTTGAGATGTCTCCCCACCTTTTGTTCTTTCAGAATTTTACCTCAGAGCTGTCAGGAAGCCCAGATTTTCATATCTGGGCTGTAGTCACAAAGGAAAAGCTATGAATAAACTGATGCTTTATTAACTGTGGTTCTGTGTTATACAAGGATATCAGCCCTTAAAGTTGTATAGCTTTGCCAGAGAATGCAACCCAGGGACCAATCTTCAGTGTGACAGATCTTAGGGATTCCACAATTTCCTAGCCATTGGGGATGACACAGAAGGATAACTCTTCCATTTAGAAGCTGGCACAGTCTCTCAAACAGGATGCATCACTCAAGCCGAAAAATTACCTACAGAAAATATGTTGCTCGGTGCTTCCCACTGTTCCCACACTCTAGGTGGACACAGTTCCGAGGAAGCTTGCTCCTGCTTAATGCAGTTCTGTGCTCATTGCCTCATCATAACTCAGAGGTGATGAAATCAAAGCTGCTGAAAAACCTGACCCTTACATTTAATAATGAAATAGGTTCTCCTGGGTTCATATGGTTTGCACTCTATGCTCTCAGTGTGCTGGCACAGACTTCTTAATTAGGCTTCAAAATAAGATTACACATCTCAGTAGAATACATCCTGTCATCACAGAGCCAAGGTGATAGAGTCTTTTCTTTATTCTATATATCACACTGCGTGGAAATGTATTTTTGAAAGTGCAATCAACATAGGCTCTTAAAAATTCAGCACAAAATAGGCAGTATTATAGCAAAAAGATCAGAAGATAATGGGATATTAAATCTTATCTCTGAGGAGTGGTATAGTGGCTTTATTCATGAGAAATTTTAGAGTAAAAGGGCAGAAAGAATCACTGAAAGAAAAGAAAAGAGAAGAGAAGAGAAGAGAAGAGAAGAGAAGAGAAGAGAAGAGAAGAGAAGAGAAGAGAAGAGAAGAGAAGAGAAGAGAAGAGAAGAGAAGAGAAGAGAAGAGAAGAGAAGAGAAGAGAAGAGAAGAGAAGAGAAGAGAAGAGAAGAGAAGAGAAGAGAAGAGAAGAGAAGAGAAGAGAAGAGAAGAGAAGAGAAGAGAAGAGAAGAGAAGAGAAGAGAAGAGAAGAGAAGAGAAGAAAAGAAAAGAAAAGAAAAGAAAAGAAAAGAAAAGAAAAGAAAAGAAAAGAAAAGAAAAGAAAAGAAAAGAAAAGAAAAGAAAAGAAAAGAAAAGAAAAGAAAAGAAAAGAAAAGAAAAGAAAAGAAAAGAAAAGAAAAGAAAAGAAAAGAAAAGAAAAGAAAAGAAAAGAAAAGAAAAGAAAAGAAAAGAAAAGAACTGCTACACAGACCATGAAGGTAAATTTTTGCTTGAATTAAAGAGCATCAAAAAACCCTAAATCTCAAACAAACTGAACAGAAAATCCAGTGTACCACCTACTACATCTTCCGAGTGCTTTAAGTGCCACTAGTGACAATCTTCACTTCCAACCCAAACTCACCAGGTTTCATCTTCCAGACAAGGTGCTTTCTTGTATAACTTCAAGTTCTGCTTCTCACATATTTATTAGCAGATGTCTGTCCTTTTTAGATACCTGTAAATTATAATTCTGTGTCTTTGATGAGCCAAATCTTTCCTGGAGTCTCTTAACTTACAGCAAAATTCTCAACCTCTTGACACTTCTCTGAATCTTCCCAGACCTATTAACTTCTATCTTGAATTTTAGACAGTTAAAAATGATCCAAGATATTGATAGAAGCTGCTCTAGAGCCATAACCTAAAGCAATTATCTTCACTCTTCTACTCATAAATCCCTGATATATTCTACATTTAATTTCAAATAAACAGGGGAGTACAATAAAACATGTCAGTACTAATCTGATGCAGAATCAGGATGAACTGCACTTCACAGGTAGTATTAAAATAATGTTTTAAACTCTAATTATTTAATAACTTGTTCAAGTCTTACAGGTAATATTAAAAAGACAATGGTCACAAAAAATATGTTAAGAATAGGCTGGATACTTTGGAGACTTGGTTCTATGGAACTAATCTTTTTAGGAAAAGGATGAATCATCTATTTCCAAAACATCTCTATCATTAACATGATATGACTATTGACTTTTATAATATAGACAGATTCACAGCATAGAGTAATGAAAAAACTATTGTACTGCACAGAGTACCTAGCTGCAAGTGAGAAAAAAACGTTTTTTTTCTACATGCACAAGTGTGAAGGAAATACGTAATTTCAGATGAAGAACAGTTTGAAAATAAATTAAAACAAAAACCACCCAGACTACCTAGTCATATGAGAAGACATAATTTATAAATTCTAGTTATTTATTTGCTGGTCAGTTTTTGGCCTCAAGCCAAGAAAATTACAGTTTCCAGTTGTCATGTTTTTGCATTCAAAACAAAAAGAACAAGAAGAAAAATGTTATCTGTTAGCTAGGTATAGCAAACTGTTTCACCGCAGAGGACACGCAAAGAAAATTTTTGAATAAGATTTTATGTCACAAAATGTACTCAGAAAGTGATCAGGTGCAGTCAAGCAGAGTATGGAAATGACAAGACCATCTGAACAAATTATAGTTTAGAGAAATGACAACCACAGCATTATTTTGTATATTTGAACCAGTTTGCTCTCATAACCTCTGCCTGCTGTTGAGGTCTGTATCTCAATAAAGCAAATGTGCAAATGGCATGGCTTGTGTTAGAAAAGAGTCTTTCATCAAGTTAGATGGCTGCTCAACATATCCAAATCCAGCAGGCTAGCATTCAACACAATTTTTTGCATCTGTTCAAGTTCTTGTTACAGTAAGCAAGACAAAAAGTATTAGAGGTATACACAGAAATTAACTGTTTTTCCTTTTGCTTTTAATCTATCATTTTCTGGTCCTTCCAAGTAATCTTTACAATGAACTTTAATACTAGTGTCAGTAATCATAATCACCATCATTATCCCAGCTAATAAAGAAAGCTCACTGAATCAAAAAATATTGTGGAAACACAATCAGAATAATAGAGTGGGTTCCTTTGAGAATGGCAGCTATAGAGGACATCTCTGTGTGATTTCAATAACTTTTGTATAAACTGTTCTCCACAGATTCTTGGACAAATTAAAAAGAACCCTATTGCACAATACCTTGATTTTATTTTTAAGAAATCCAGATGGATATCCACAAAACAGTGGAAAAGTACAGTTGGTGTCAAAACAGTGATAGGTATTTATGATGAATAAATGTAATAGCAATCAACATTTTGTCATCAGAATTCGATCTATTTAGTTGTCCCTATTGGCACAGCTCTTTGCCAAAACTGAGCATGTCATCTCTCCTAATTTACCTCTGGTAAACACTTCATTCATTCAGCAACTCATTGGTACAAATTTTTTTAGCATCATCTGCCTTGATCAACTCCAGCTTCACCTTCTCAGAGAAAGCACTGCCTTAAGGAGATGATAGAGTACCCAAAACAGAAATGCAATGTACTCATGTACAGTTAGTTATTTCCTTTGCAGCTGCAGACAAGCCAATTAGAAGGCATATGTTAGTATATTGTTATCAAAGGATGAATAGATTTGGCATTTTATGATGACATAAAACCCCTCTAGCCTGTAATACCAATTTTTGCCTAGTGTATCTTTTTTAACAGTGTAATTCGGTATGGTGGGTTTGTGGCTTTATGTGTTTGTGGCCTGTTCCAAGAGAATAGACTTTTCTAACTTCAAAAAACCTGTCAGATGGATCTCAATTTCAAATTTGAGACCATTAGTATAGATCTTAGACACATTCAAAAAAATTTAAGACAAAACATAGTATCTAAGAAATTGAGAAGATTTTTCCTCAGGTATCCTAGTATTAGAATAATCTTTGTAATTACCACAAATTAAGCAGATGTTTAATATTATAAATATATTTATATTATAGCAGGAGGCAGGTTTATCCCTGCACTAAAAAGCACCTCTCCCTAATAAATACATATGAAAAAGAACAGGGATAGTTTTCACTTGTCTTGAGCTCCAGTTTGCTCCCTTTGGTTACCAGTATGCACCACCTAAAAATTTATCCAGTACAGAAAGGTATCTACTGATCAAACAGGTTCCTGAAGTAAACATTTCATTAACCTTCCTAAAAGGAACAGTTTCTCCCAAGAGAGAAAGCATGTTTCAGATAAAAGATAAAAGAACAGCAAAGCAGAGTACATGATCAAAAGAGCTTCCATATTAAAGACGAGCTAGCAGATATCAATAGTGAGAAAATCTAAGAGATACAGAAGTAGGTAATTGCATACCAAAAACTCCACCATTTTGCTAGTGTCCCAGTCTTAGGCAAACCACTAGGAAATCAGCTGGCTGGAAGCCACTTTTTATTTTTAGATAAAAGTATACAACAGTTGTGCTGCTCATATATCCATTCCCTCCAAAGACAGAAATTTTCTCAAATCAAGGGATTCTTTATGTGTAGAGGAGCCCTTTAGAAGCTCACTTTCAGCTGCCTAGATTTCCCACAACATTTATACGGTGCTTGCCCACCACCTTGGACAGGCAAAGAATATAATCAGCTCTCTATAATGAACTTATTCCACGCTGCAGCTGATTTCAAGATATGACCCCTTACTACATCTGCCTCCTAAATGCCTGTGTTTAAGTGATATACAGTGGCGTTTTCTTCTTTTCCTTCTGTTTCTCTCCACTAGGGCTTTGTTCTTATCTGCTTATTTTTGAAGGGATTAAATGAAAGCATTGACTTGATAAACAAAAATGAACACTGAGAACTGAGTGTCAGCTTGTTCACTAAGTGAACAAATGGGAATCAACCTGCTTCCAAAAATTGTACAGGTAAAAATCTCAAAAAAAAAAAAATCTCAAAACACTTCTGATAAAATATTTTCTATCACAAGCATGATTCCTTCTCCAGAATCTTTTAAACTCATTTGTCTCAGCATTTCATTCTCTTATATTTTTTTCATACTAAGAAATAATAGTCTCTGACCACTAAATTTCATACAAGCGTGTGTCTTCACTTACTTGAAGGTAAGTGACCTTGTAGCAATAAAAGAGACCTCTAAACAATGGCAGCTGAAGTATCCAGTGCATGAGCTTAGAAATGTAGTAACCATATGCCACCATTGGTACCCACCCTCATTGCCCTGAACTCTGGAGTAGCTCCCATTGTTTGTCTCCCTTAATAAGATGTTGAAGAAAACCTGAAATGATACCATAGGAAACAAACAATAGCAAATAAGCAGGAAGGGGTACAGTTCTAAGACATGTGAAGGTGAGGGAAAGACACTTGAAGTAAGTGCATTGAAGGACACCTAGTCTGGAGTTTCAAAGAACCAATTGTACAGCCCAGGCTACTCACAGATAAAGCTATCATACAAGTTTAATTTTCAACACACTGGATGGTTTAGGTAAGAATAAGGTATTTAAAATCAAAGTTAAAACTAAACATGCAGAACTGGAGAAACAAAAGACAAGAAAAATAAGCAAAGGTTATTACTTCAGAAACTGCTCACTTTCCTTCCTATTTTCTCGCTAATCTTCACTGGAGCCTTAGTGGTGAAATATTCAGAAGTGTCCAACCCCACTGAAATCCAATTTCTTTTTTTGTTTTTAAAATTAAAGGTCTTGAGTGAAACCATGATATATTATGCAATGAATCTGCAAGAAGAGCTGTATAACATTGCCAGCTAGTGGTCACTTGACTTAAGAGCACAACAACTCAATTCTAGCAGTTATGGTTTTTTTGCAATGTAATAAAATCTTTTGTAGTTGTAGTTTAAAGAGAAGACAAACTGCAAACACATTTTAGAATCTTAGCTTTCAGAGCCTAAATATCTGCATGAAGGTAACATTTGGTTCATGAACATGTTTGTCCTGTATTTATGTACAGTTTTCCAATTCAAGAGCACATGGATATTTTAAGACCATAACAGCACTGATTCCTACAGTGCAGGAAGCGGTATTATGGCTTAAATAATATTAATAGAATCATAGAATCATAGATCAACCAGGTTGGAAGAGACCCATCGGATCTTCTAGTCCAACCATTCCTATCAAACACTAAACCATGTCTCTCAAAACCTCATCTACCTGTGCCTTAAACACTTCCAGGGAAGGGGAATCAACCACCTCCCTGGGCAGACCATTCCATTGCCTAATGACCCTCTCTGTGAAAAGCTTCCTCCTGATGTCCAGCCTAAATCTCCCCTGGCAGACCTTGAGGCCATTCTCTCTTGTCCTGTCCCCTGTCACTTGGGAGAAGAGGCTAGCACCCTCCTCTCTACAACCTCCCTTCAGGTAGCTGTAGAGAGCAATGAGGTCTCCTCTCAGCCTCCTCTTCTCCAGGTTAAACAACCCCAGCTCTCTCAGCTACTCTTCATAGGGCCTGTTCTCCAGCCCCTTCAACAGCTTCATTGCTCTTCTCTGGACTCACTCCAGAGCCTCAACATCTTTCTTGTGGTGAGGGGTCCAGAACTGAACACAGGATTCAAGGAGCGGCCTCACCAGTGCTGAATACAGAGGGAAAATAACCTCCCTGGACCTGCTGGTCACACCATTTCTGATAAAAACCAAGATGCCATTGGCCTTCTTGGCCACCTGGGCACACTGCTGGCTCATGTTCAGTCAGCTGTCGACCAGCATTCCCAGGTCTGTCTCCTCCTGGAATTTTTCCAGCCAGACCTCTCCCAGTCTGTAGCTCTGCATAGGGTTGTTGTACCCTCAGTGCAGGACCTAGCATTTGGCTTTGTTAAGCCTCATGCCATTGGACTCTGCCCAGCAGTCCAGCCTGTTTAGGTCCTTTTGCAGAGTCTCCCTACCCTCCAGCAGATCAAGACTTCCACACAGCTTAGTGTCATCTGCAAATTTGCTAAGGTTGCACTCGACACCTTCATCCAGGTCATTGATGAAGACATTGAACAGGACTGGACCCAGCACTGAGCCCTGGGGAACACCGCTTGTAACTGGCCTCCAGCTGGACTTAACACCATTTACCACCACTCTCTGGGCCCCGTGCCATCCAGACAGTTTTCTACCCAGGAAAGTGTGCGCCTGTCCAGGCCAGAGGCTGACAGTTTCCGTAGCAGAATGCTATGAGAAACTGTGTCAAAGGCTTTACTGAAGTCCAGAAAGAACACATCCAACAGTCTTTCCCTCATCCAGCAGCTGAGTCACTTTGTCATAGAAGGCTATCAGAAGGCGATGTTGTATAATTTTACTGTCTGTGCCATCTCTGAGCTATATATTCTGACGCCTGAGCCATAATATAACTTTTTTATTATGATTGTGAATGATAAATACTATTCGTCAATTAAAAGTGAACTCTCACAAAGGCATACACATTAGCAAACAAAAAATGAAATGAATACTAAAGGGGCAAGGAAAATGCAGGAATGTGCATTTTTTTATGATAAGGGATGCATTTATAATAATTACACTTAAAATATTAATGCTGCATCTTTCTGAATATTCTCTGCAACCTAAGACCTAGCCTCAAACAGGTTGTTTTGTGAAGCAGGATAAAGGGGAATGTGAACACCCAGTAATGCAAAATAGAAGGTAAGAGAGAGTAAAAGAATGGAAAGAATGGATCCTAAGGTAAAGGTCATGCCCTACAAAATACATATGCACTCAGCTCTTTTTCTGCCTTTGTAAAAATTAAGTCAATTATCATTTGCATACCTGGATGTAAAAGTTGTAGAGCAGAATATACATTTCAGAGGCAGATGCTTCCAGGCAGATTAATGTAAGACAAATTAAATTTGTTGGAAATTATATAAGAAATTACAACTAATACTAGATTTCAAAGGAAAGTCTATGCTGTTATAGATAGTTACCACCAAATAGTTTCTATGAAGGTACTGATGTGAATAATATGAAGTACAATAAAGGGTATATCTATGCTACTGTTTGCAAACACTTTTAAACTCACTGTGTTCACACTCAGTCAACTAGGATTGGGAGCTACTATCACCCTGCAACTAATCTGTGTAAATTCATTTTGCCTTGCAGCCAGATTTATTATGTTGGCATAATTTCTGAGCTAGCTGTGGCTATGGGGCCTGTCTAGGCTTATAGTGAGAACTCACCAAGCCCATACCAGCAAAGAGCACCACCAGGATCATGTTGGTTCTTCTGAGCACAGGACATCTGTCCTAAACAGAGAACCCTTACCATCTACTGCCTGTGATGGAAACCCTAATTAAGGAGATGCCTTTAAAAAGGGGAGAGAAGATAGTTTTCACCTTTTACCCTGTGATAGCAATGAAAGCAGGCAAAGGAAAAATTGTCCTCCTGAGACTGCATCTGCACTAGTGACTTGGTTCAGAGCAGTTTTGAAACCTTCCCCTTAATGGTCTCTGCTTAACAGTCTCTTTACTCAGAGTGGTTTTCCTGTACACTGAACAGATTCCTTGAGCTTTGTACCAGGTCTCTGTCACAAGAATGCCCAGTTACCCCTAAAATCTTTTGCCTTTAGCTATTCCCAAACCACAGGTATGATGGAGACTTTTGGCCCAGGGGATCAAGCTAGATGTAATTCAGAGTAAATCCCCTGAACCACTGTAAGCAGAAGCCAAAGAACAGCCTCCTACTACTGATCCCTTTCTGTTGAGCCAAATTATCTCTTCATGTAGATATAACAAAAGATATTGAGTAAACGACACACGGCCAAAGTCCTGTTACATATTTAGTGTCCACTGACAGAACATAGACCTTCAAACACACACTTCTGGTTAGCAGAATACTTAACTAGCCTCAGCAGTGTCAAGTACTGTGAACCACATCTGTAAGCCTCCTGACACACAAGCAGACTTGCTGTTAAGTGGTGAAGATGATAATTCTAGATGGGCCATTGCCATCCCAGCAATGGCCAGGAATGACTTCAGCTTTTGCTGGCTACCACAAAACACTGTGAAGCTCACCTCATTCAAGTTCTCATAGTGTTCTTGAATATCTGCAAAACTGTCCAGCTGCTGGGAAATGCATATAAAAATCCTCATGGGTTTTTACCCATCTTTCAGTTACAGGAAGTTTATGGTTGTTTTTTGCTTACTAAAATATGTTCTCAACACTTTTCTAACTCACTTGGTAGTTAACTAACTTCTGTCACTACAAGCAAGAAGTGCTTTCAGACTCAGGGTCACGCTATTTGAGGTGGAGTGCCAGCCACATCTCTACAAATATTAGCACATTCGTCACCTCTTGAATCACACGGTGCTGCGCCAACACTGGCCAATTTTGTTAACTGTTTTATATCATCATTCCACAGCTTTCTCTCTCATTCTACAGAATAAAAACCTTTCAAATGCCAAAGGCTCATTGATCTCAGCTTTCAGTTTTCACTGTCTGTCCCATGAAATCCAATACCTGTTCAAGGACTGGTTTTCCTCCTTACAGAAGTGTCAGTGTATGATTTCCTTCTTTTTGTATAATTAGAACTTTTTTCAACCTACAATTCACTTCTGTACAGGGAGCAGCACTCCTAAATTTGCTGCAATGTTGCTCATCTGTCTGAGACAATGGGAAGACACTGAAACTAAAACAATTCAGTACTAGCACTGTCATGTGAGAAATTATCCTCTGACAGTCTTCCTGCTTGAGAGCACTGTTTGCTTTTGTGGGCATGGAGTAAAGCACTCCCCAGCCACCATCCACTGTACTAAAATGCCATCAGTCACAACAAAGCTTTTAATTCACTCTATATTTGTGAGAAGTTAGTGTAGCAAAATTTAATGTAAGATGTTACAGAAGATGAAGGTGATTTCGTTTAACAAAATTACCTCAGATTCACTGTGCATACAGTTGCATACGAACAGCACCATGGCTATCTACTCAGCTCTCACACATCTTCATTTATTTTTGATTGATTATCACACACTGACTGGGGATGTACTTTTTTTCTAATCCTTCAGTCTGCACCTTGCTTGGGGTCTTTCTCAGTAATTTGTCTCACCCCTTGTACACCTCGAGCAAAGCACTTGAGACTCGTGACCCCTTCATTTTCTTGTACAGATATTTTATGGCCCCAGAAATCTCACCTTTAAATTATTGATATTTCACTTTTTTCTTTATTATATGAATAAAAATATGTACAGCATTGTGCAGCAATTAACACATACCATAACATTGCTTGACTGTTTCTAAAGCTTTAACACAATTTCTCATCACATTTCAGTCATATCTCTCAGTATTTTTGTTACAAATGTCTATACTTTCTTTTAGATTAACCATCTTTGTTTCTACTTGTTTTTCAGTAATTTAGCTGCATAGCTCCACAGAGGTGTGTTCCTGCTGTGTCTGACTTCTTTCTAGCACAAATTCATTTAACAAAACAGCTGACTCTCACCAAAGGTACCCTGCTATTTCCCATTTTTAATTACAAAACAGGCATGTATCCCAATTTCCATCATCTACTTTGGCAAATACATTTCTACTGCACAGACAGTGATTATTTTTGAAAGGTTTTACTTTTCCTCCAGTTTACTAAAATCCAAACTAATCTATAGCCAACTAGACAGAAGACAATTACTTATACTTACTAAAACTTTGGTGAGATGTGAAATGCATTGTGTATCTGTAGGTGAGGATTTTCAGTCCATCACAGAATGCATTAATGGAACTGATCTTAGATTTCACAATGGGCACTTTCAAAGAGACAAAACAGCAAGGACTCTTCACTCCCTCAGTCTGTCTTTTCCTGGAGGTTGTCTTATGTAGCATTACAAATAACATTTGCATTCAGTGGATAAAGCTCTTTGTGGTCCTCTGAGTTGAGTGGTGATGTGTGTATATATATTTTTAGGTAATTCAACAGCATTTTGCCATAATGGGGTCATTGCATTTTCCAAAAGGGCTGACAAGAGGTTTTAGACCATCTAACAGCCAGAAATGTATGTGTGATGTTTTACTCAAGCATTTGAAGGTCAGTGCCTTAAGGCAATTCCTAACTCGAACAACATTCTGATTTTTATGGATGGTTGTCCTACTTGCTTAGCTAAAACTTTCTTCTGTGAATAATCCTACTTCGGAATAAAGTAGTACAGTAATTTTAGAAAGGTACTCACATCTTCACAAGAAGGATGTTGAGGCTCTGGAGCAAGTCCAGAGAAGAGCGATGAAGCTGGTGAAGGGGCTGGAGAACAGGCCCTATGAGGAACGGCTGAGAGAGCTGGGATTGTTTAGCCTGGAGAAGAGGAGGCTGAGAGGAGACCTCATTACTCTCTACAAGTACCTGAAGGGAGGTTGTAGAGAGGAGGGAGCTGGCCTCTTCTCCCAAGTGACAGGGGACAGGACAAGAGGGAATGGCCTCCAGCTCCACCAGGGGAGATTTAGGCTGAACATCAGGAGGAAGTCTTTCACAGAGAGGGTCATTGGGCATTGGAATAGGCTGCCCAGGGAGGTGGTTGAGTCATCTTCCCTGGAAGTGTTTAAGGCACAGTTGGATGAGTTCTTGAGGGACTTGGTTTAGTGTTTGATAGGAATGGTTGGACTAGAAGATCCGATGGGTCCCTTCCAACCTGGTTGTTCTATGATTCTATGATCTCAAATTATTCCTGAAACCCTGACACGAAGCCTAAAACTGTTGCAACAAAAATGAAGATACTTTTATTACTAACACTAGTCTTTCTAGAAAGCTGCAATGAAAAGTGAAGATACTTTTATTACTAACACTAGTCTCTCCAGAAAGCTGCAATGAGCAGTGTTAGGCACTTCCTGTCACTGCTATCAATGGGAATAATCATCTGAACCTCGGCTAGTAATGAAATGGTGCATTGAGGCTTAAGTCACCAGCACATACAATTCTCTAAACAGCACTACTGTGTGACCCTATCCTTAAACTTTTAGATCACTTCTATGCAGGGCAAAAAGGACATAAGAAAGCATTAAACTAGTGTTCCCTTGACAACAAGTATCTGAACACAATTCAAGCACAGTTATTTGTTGCTGAACATAATCGTGTACCTATCTACCGGAAATATTCTTAAAAGTCACACAGTCAGAAACTGGGTAAGAATTGTAATCTCGCGTTAAAAATATTTAGCATGAATAAATAAACAAAACACACGTTACAGCACAGGATTTAAGGAAGTGTATCCTACTAAAATATGCTGTGAAATGAACACCTGAGACTGCACTAGTTGAACTCTCCAAGCTTTCAAACACAAGATACTTGAAGCTGTAAGTTTTCCTCTGAGAAGAGGAATACTAGCAAAGAATATGGTGCTCAGGTTATCTCTAGAAAATAGCTCTGTGAGATGGGCATGATTTCCCTTCTTTGAATGTCAAGTTTTTCAGTGTATAGACATTAAGCTTCGTGTGCAGGTTTTACTATCACTTTTGATTCATAGGATTAATTTAAAAAAATTATAGATATCTTTCAGATATAATCTTGGCCTAAGTCATTGAACAATGGGATGTCAAAACATGACATTTCAAACCTAGGTCTTACTATAAGTAAAGCACTTTTTTAACTGCAAGGTTTTTAACAAAACCCTCTTGCAAGTAGTACTAATCTTTACTGTCTCAGCTTCCAGACAAGGCTTACTCACTACAGAAGATTTTTATCTGGTTTGAAAACTCAGCCAGTTATGAAAGCTAAGCTGCTTTCTTTTTCTCTCTTCAGTAAACTAACACTATCTCTAGTGCACATTTTATTATGCATATCCTACACATTAGATGGGTCAGCATTGCAGAACAGAACAAGTTGAATATTTTGGGTTGATTTTTGGAGTCTTTTTAATTAAGGAGAAATAAATATCCTAGCTACAAAAAAAAAAAAAATTAAAAATCACTTTGAAAGACACACAGGGAATACTTCCTATTCAATTTTAATAGTCTCTTTCCAAATATAACTGCATTCAATGCCAGACAAAAGTAAATAAATGCTAAGATATTTGCTCTGGGCTCCTTCCACAGACTTAGAGATAAGCTTTTACCTTTGTGTATTTCCTAATAAAATAAAAGACCAAGACCTCAATCAGATGCTTGAGGCACCTGCACAGAACTTTTTAATATTATAGCTACATGGTAGCTTAATGTTTCCACGCCCACACACACAATCCCTGAGATGAAAGAAATCAGGCAAATGGGTTGTTTTTACTACCTTCAGTTATCACCAAGAGTCATGAGCTGTTTTTACTTTTGACAGATGCTGTAATGTCAAAGTGTCTCAAGTCCACTCTTGGTGAGGCTGTATCCTAGGAAAGTCTTTTGCTCATAATATGCTGCCTGACAGGCTGACCTTTATCACATTTTTCATTTCTTTCACCTTCAGGAAGGGCAGCTGCAGTGCTGCTGCTGTATTTCATATACAGATGAATAGTTACAGAACTATTTTGAAGCACTAAAAATTGAACCTCTCTTGCCTCATTTTCTATTTTAATGTTATTCGTATTAAAAATTAAAAAATCTGGATTTATTTTGCATTACATGATTCCATAATCAGTACAAGATTTTAGCACTCCATAGTTGCTAAAGCATTGTCCCACACAAGTCTGCAGGTTTCAAAAATGAATGCTAACTCATTTGCAAGGAAAGGTTGTTTCTTGAGGAAAACTGGAATCCCATTTTCCAAATACATTAAATCCTTAACCAGTCAGTTAAGACTGCAAACTAGCAGCTCTGCAAATAGGTTTTTCCTGAGACCACACAAAGGCCTGCAACTTCTTTCAGAGGTTGAAGTGTATGCCTGACAAGGATCTGTAGAATGCAATTGGTTTTAGGTGGCAGAGCACTTTGCACTTCTTTAAATATGGTATTTAAAGCATTCTACTAGCACATAAATGTATGTTTAAAACTTGCTGGGATCACTAGCTGCACTGAATTAAAGCTTGCAATGCATTTAAGCGCGAGCACAGTGTATCCACTAGAGGGCTAGCTTGGAAAGCCTATGGAAGTTTGATGTCAAAGGTACTTATAAGCCAGTTACAGTTGCAACCAATAATTACAAAATAAATTTCAGTTATCATCCAGGTGCAAAGAAGTAAGACAGCTAGAAAAAAGTGCTTTGAAGCTTTAAGCAACACAGAAGGATTTGTTTCAGTTTTCCTTCAGAGCTTAAGATTTAGAGTCTGTTACTAGAAGACTTTGTCTTGTTTTTTTTCTTTCCCTATTTTTCACAGCAATGTTTTAATTTCTACTCTGAGAAAGCCTATCTGCTTATCAAAGGGAGTATCTGCATAGCATAGACTGGATACCTCCATATATGATTAAGTATCACTAACAAAAGAGAACTCATCACTTTCAGAAAAAATAGCAATAGTTTGCTGCAAAGCATAAAAATATGCTTAGATATACTCTTATCAAAACTGGAAGGAGGGAAGAGAAAGAAAATTAATTGCTTGTGAGACAAAATCTACCTGTAAGATAGATTTTATAGAGAAAACTATAAATACAGCGAAGTTTTTAAGAGCATCAACTCTTTTCACATATTTAGAAAAATCATTTGATGTGGCTTTTTGTTAGTTGCCTGTCATTTTCTGTCAGATTTTCTTGCATCATGAATAAAGACCATCTGAGCAGGTTTTTGCCTTCACTCAGGTAGAGCAGGGCGAGTAGCAGTCTCCTTTACATTGCCTAGAGCAGTACCAAGAAGTACATAAGGCAACAATTAACGGACACTTCACATACAAGCAACTCTCTGAAATCCATAAGCTGGAAATCTCATTTGGACATGCAAATTTGGACCATTGTTTCCTGTCAGCCAAACCATGGTTTAAAAGAGATTCTGACTTCAAAATCATTAGCATTTCATTCAGTTGACTGCATTTACATTACCTAGCTCTTAGGGATTCAGTAACTCATCTAGGAATTACTTTCAAATTAAGGAAGGAATGTAATATTATCGCTTTAAAGCACTGACACTGTATATGCAATATATAATATAAAGGCACCTTTATATCAACACAAACTAGACAGGCTGCAAGGGCCAAAAAGTAGCAGTGCTAGGCCTGGAAGCATACCCTGAAATTGCCCATCTTTCTCCATCTTCTTAATGTAAAACCTTTTGGAGAATGGAGCAAGATTGTTCTTGAAAGCAATGAGAGAAGATATATAGCACCCTCTTTTCTTTGTTCAACAGAAATTGTCTAGCAAATAAAAAAACTGGTTCAATACAGTTCTCTAAGCATGTGGGATTCAAGTATTTTCCTCTACTCTTAGATCAATCTTACCACCAATCTTCTGAAAACCAAATGAGACAGCATGCTGGCCTCTTCTTCCAAGTGACAGGGGGCAGGACAAGAGGAAATGGCCTCAAGCTCCCCCCAGGGGAGATTTAGGCTGGACATTAGGAAAAAAAAATCACAGAAAGGGTCATTTGGCACTTGAACAGACTGCCCTGGGAGGTGGTTAAGTCACCTTCCCTGGAAGTGTTTAAGGCACAGGTGGACAAAGTGCTAAGGGGCATGGTTTAGTGTTTGATAGCAATGGTTTGATTTGATGATCTGGTGGGTCTCTTCCAACCTGGTTATTCTATGAATCTACAATTCTATGATTCTATGAAATACGACTGTAAATTATGTTCATTTTACTCAGTCATATAAAAAATAGGCCATTCTGCTTGCCTTCTCTTCCTGGTTCCCCAGTGTTTTCACATTGACTAGGAAGAGCCTCAGTTTAGCCAATTAAGCTTGGAAGGTCCTGTAAGTGAAAGCTTTTAGGTTGCAGCAACAAGGAGCTCTGAGCTGATTTTATTTTAAAAAAAGATTCTCTTCTTAAAAGTAATTCTGATGCCAGACTCTGTAACACACTGGCTAACAAACTTTCTCAGGAAACCTAAATCCCAGTATAAGGTTTTATATAATCACAGTATAGTAGCTTCATAGTTTTGTGACAAATGCATGTACAGAACAGCACAAAATCTCCACAGAGAGGAAGAGGAAAAGGAAACAAATATCCTAAGCATAATTGTCTCAGTCTTTCATCTCTCTTCTCTCCTCTTTCTCCTCCCTCCTCCAGTTTTTTGGGGGGTAAGAACATGGTTTCTTCTTAAAAAAAACCCACAAAACAAACAAACAACAACAACAACAAAACTCAAACAAACCAGAAGCAACATATATTGCACCAGAACAATTAGAACAGTATTTCTCTGGACCAGGGATGCACAGTTCAACACAAATGATGGCCAACAACAGCCCTAAAGAAGCATGTCCATTACCTCCTTGAGTAAGTGAGAAACTGCCTTACTGTGCAGTTTCTTACATTCTTATTCTACGATAAAACACATTCTGGGGCAATGGTTTCCCAGCCAGGGGGTGAACATCCTGGAGGTGTGTAAAGCAATCCACTGGGGTGCAGGAAGAAAATATCAGAGTTCATTTGCTTTGTTTGTCAGACGGTAACACATCATATAGTCAGCACATGATGTATTATTGGGGAAGAGTGGGTGCTTCACAACACAGAGAGGGTTTGACTGTGGCACACTCACTTATTTGTTTCCTTTCAGTGTGCTGTAACATACTGCAGCTAAGTGCATCTATGGATTATATTATCTAGTCGTAACTAAACCAACCCTCAGAAAGTGATCAAGTAGTTTAAAAAGATTTCTGAAAAAAACCCCTGCATATTGAAAGTAATACTAATAACAAAAACTGAGGGCTGACACTTCTGCTATTCATACGAGCCCTTTAACAACCACATAGAATAATATTAATAAAATTCTAATCAGACTGTAAAAAGTTAGGGGAAAAAGTCAAAATTGTCAAGATGACTATTTGAAATACAAATTTATGTCCACTATTGCTAACAGTCAACCTTGGTTTCAGTGCACAATGTGTCCTTAGGTATAATAACAGCAAGAAGCAATTAGGATTAGCTGGTATCTAAAAACTAATCATCCAGGGCACAGAAGACAAACCTGTACAACTTTTTTTTCATCTATGTTTAAAGTGATACTTAATCTAGTACTTTAAAAAATTTCATTGAAGATCTTAAGTGAAGATTTTAAAAAACATGTATTAGAACAAGTTACAGGATGTGGGGGGTTTCCCCATACAACTGGACGAACACACAGGTGTTCCTAACATGTCACATCATTTTATGAAATTAAAAAATGCACAGAGAAAAACTTTGAATCAGTTAAGATGCGTTGGAGAAGATATATTCTCAACAGTGAAAGGTTTCTTTAATAAAAATAAGTTTCATCTAAAAAGTGCACAACTGTAACCACTGATGGAGTGGTTGATTTGACTAGAATAAAAAAATAGATCCTGAGGAGTAAGGTTATAGTAATGGTGCAATTCATTCCCTGGAGCATTCATGGGTGAGCTCATGCAGCAAATAAGTTGGAGCACAAATAAGAATCACACAAAGTGCTACAACATGTCATCAGTGTGTGTAATGTTATAAAAACAAGACCTTTCAATGCTAGAAGCTACAATACTTTGGACGGAGATGCAGGGTGACCATGAAAGTCTTCTGTAGCACAGGGGTTCACTGGTTCATGCCAAAGTGCTTAGAAGAGTTGTCAAACTTAAAGCTGAAGACACATTTTTCTTTCACAGAAAGATAAGCAAGTGTTCCAAATCCACTGACCTTTTCTGTGATGAAGAGAGCCTGTCAGTACTATGTTAAGTCAATATTTTAGAAAAATAAAAAACATTTAATCTGTCTCTTCAAGGTAAAGTTACATTTTAACAATGAAAAAGAAAACAACTGTTTTGTTAAAGAAACTCATTTTACAGAGACCATACTTTTGAAAACAGAAATTTGGAAATGTTGCCATCATGGTTTTTTTATTGTGAGAAGAGGTTTAAGTTGTCACATATAAAACCTCTCATACCTCTACACTTGACCTGGGAAATGATTTTGCAACTTGTTTGAAAGTCTTCCGTGCTAATTTTTAGTGGGTTTTCAATACATGGGTTAAAAACTGAATTGTGATGCTCATTTTTCAATCCCAACCACCAATCAAGCAAATATGTTCATTAAAATTCAACCAGTGAGTTTGCATCTTCCTCAGCGTCAATCAAATTTTCTTTGAAGCTAACTAGAATTTTTGTGGTTTTTAACCCATGTATTGAAAACCCACTAAAAATTAGCATGGAAGACTTTCAAACAAGTTGCAAAATCATTTCCCAGGTCAAGTGTAGAGGTATGAGAGGTTTTATATGTGACAACTTAAACCTCTTCTCACAATAAAAAAACCATGATGGCAACATTTCCAAATTTCTGTTTTCAAAAGTATGGTCTCTGTAAAATGAGTTTCAATCTGATGGATCAAAGACCCTTTACTGAGAGAGCTATTTCTTTATATACCCTTTTGGGTTACGTAACAGGCTGTCCACAAGGCTATCTACAGTGTATTATTAGCTAAAGGTAGCTGTCCATAAGACTATTACTAACATACTATTGGCTAAACAACTGCGCATGCTAAAAAAACAGGTTACGCTAGAATTAACTGTGTTGATATTTTTCTCCTTTTGCTTTTCTCTCAGTTGGTACTTCTTCCCAATGAACTAACTCTTGTATATCTCTCAGCTCTCTGTTTCAAGGTCTTGTCAGAGTTGCTTGATGTCAGCTAGGAATGTCAGCATCAAGTCCTTCTTCCCTATAAAATGCCTCCATATAAGCACAGCAATGCACTTGTTCCATTTGGGTCTATGTAACTTTGTATGACATCTTTTTTCAGTAATGACAGCCATTAAAACCAAGTATTCAAATAAATTTAACATCCATATCTCTCTTCCCCAGCACAGGAAAGACATGGTTCTGTTGAAGCAAGTCCAGAGGAGCCCCACAAAAATTACCACAGTGATAGAACACCTCTCTTATGAATACAGGTTGAGAGAACACAGGTGGATTATTCAACATGAAAAAGAGGCGGCTTTGGAGAGATCCCATCAATATGTAAAGGGGGCTTATTAAAAAAGACCAAGAAAAGTTTTACCAGGGTCTGTAGTGGTAGGTCAAGGGGCAGCAGTTTTAAATTGAAAAGGGTAAGTTTAGATTGGATGTAAGGAAGCAATTTTTTATTATGCAGGTGGTGAAATATTGTAACAGGTTGCCCAGACAGGTTGTAAATGCCACATCCCTGGAAGAACTCAAACAAGACCCTGAGCAACCTGATCTAGTGAAAGATGTAATTGTCCCCTGATCTTTAAAGGTTCCTTCTCACCCTAAACTTTCTGTGCTTCTAAGAATCTAGTATAAAAATTCAAATTTGACCAACTGCTGGAATATTCTTAGCAGTGATGAATTTGATATCTGCTACTTTTAACACTTCCACACCGTATGACCTCTTAAGTTCCATTATCATTTTACAATATTCTATACTGGCATCATGCAAACCCTAATTGACTGCAGACTCCTGCCTGCAGGGGGCGGGGGGAAGGACTAAGCCCAGTTACTAAGCTTTAGTTACAATTAATCTAAAGTAAAAAAAACACCCAAGCTTCATCAGGAAAAGCTTCTCTAACTTGAAATATGATTTAGATCAGCAGTGCCTTGGGTTTTTTCTTTAAAATTAATTCTTTAAGTTCTTTCCACTTATCTACACCAGTGTCAGATACCAAACAGACTTCTGAGCAAAGCATGCTTTTCACCATGCTTGATGGCACAGACAAAACACATCAGTACAAAAGGAATACAGGTATTGCAAATACAACACTAGGATTCAAGTATTTGTCTTCTGAAGGATAGAATTCATAATTGTGAACCTGGAAGAATAGACATACATGAAACCTAGAAAATTTAAGATGTACATTTATCTGCATTAGGAAGCTTATTAACTTAAACAATCTGCATAGTACAAAAGGTTTGTTATCTCTGCTCAATGTAGAGCAAGTTTCAGCATATATATTTTTAAAATTTGTTCAGACAATACAGAATCCTTTTGAAAAACTGAAGATCTTACAGTACCCTCATTACATTTATAAATACAAGTTACACGGCACCCCATCCAGAAAAATTAAAATGTCTCACAAATATCTACATATATTGTATACATACAAAACATTCATAGGAGTACTTCCTTAAAGTTGGTTTAACGGTCCATTTCAACTGCAGCAGAGTATATACAAATGTGTGTATTCTTCACAAAATGTCTCTAAAAGTTAGCACATTTGAAGCTATTCCTAACTCCATTAAAGCATCTTTTAGAAAGCTATTTTGATATGAATATGTACATGAGATTCAGCAGGTAAGACAGTTATATGAAGGGTAAACATAATTTAAAAATGAACAGGAATCAGTAGGAAAGATTATCTCATATGGCAATGAAGTGACAAAATGCAATAAATATATAAATACACATATTTCTTGATGTAAACTCTTCTGGCATCCACTTCTTCCTGCCTTAGAAATCAGAAGTCTCCATATTTCTGAAACTGTTAATTTTAAAATTAGAATTTATAGTCAAAATTCTACTTTTTAATAATGTAACTTCTCGTTACTAAGTATTTGAGAGTGTATATTCAAGAAATTAAATCACTTTTCTTTATATCCATTATTATTTCAGATACCATAACTACACAGACCAGTCCCTCTCACGCTGTAAGGACTATATGCAGACAGAAGGCATAAAAGACAACTTCTAATAGTGGTGGCAGAAAGTATTCTGTCTTAAACTTGGCTATGTTTCATACAACTTTGTGAACGGTATATTCAAACTTAAAAGAAAAAAAAATATCCATTGTGTCTGTGTATCCAGGTTTCTAACCAAACCCAGGATTTGACATAGCATTTGCTGTCCAGTATTGGTTAGAATCACACATGGTTGTGACCTGTCACGCTAAACAAGCCCTCCTGCAAGTTTGGTATCAAACTCAAGTATCATCAAGAATGTAACCTTCCCTTGTACACAGCTGCCATCCTTTCAGAGATCAGAACAATGCATGCTCCACCCAGGAAGGGTAGACCAAGAAGGATTGCTTTCTGTGGGGAAACAAGCATATCGAAGAATTCATGAAGTCTTAGGCAATGACTTCTGCATCAAGGACTATACCATTAAGGCAGACAGATGTATTTGCAGCAACTATAAAGTTTATGGAAAGATGTTCATACAAACACCACATGAATTTCCTGTATCTCTGATACTTCAGAATTCCTTAACTGATGTGCATGCTGATCTAAAACACAGAAGCACACACAAAGTTATCAGTTGATAGGATTGCCTAGTAGGTGAAACAGATATTCACTGATGTTTCTTTGTAATTATTTTTTTCTTTAGACAACATGCCTGTTAAAGTAGCTAGACTCCTTTGATGATTAAGAGGATAAGGTTTCAACACGCAGAAGTACAAATGTTCAATAAACCTTTAACTTCACTTTTTCCACTTACTTCAGTAGTCAACGCACTTCAGAATCAAAGTTAACTAAACAAACAAACACCCTTAAAAATAATATATGAAAGACAAAAGTAACAGCAGGCTATGAAGGACATACTGCTTTCACTGAAGAAACTGTTTGCTGACCTGAATGAAAGCTTGCTATTCAAAATTATTCTCTCTTGCTTAAGCAGTTAATTTAAAATACAATTTACACACATTTCATAAGCATAATTAAAAACAAGTACTAGATAGTTATAAGAGTAATATCAAATCAATAAGTTTCATGAAAAACACTACAAAAGCATCAGAAATCCAGCATTTTTTTCATCTTAAACATCTTTTCTATATTTTTGTCAACCAAAATTGAATAAAATCAGAAGATTAAACTTGTCAATCCAGTGTACTCTCTTTCTACCCCATGAAATGCAGGAACCACTTCTAACATGAACTGAGAAAGTGGCTGAAATTAAGCACAGTGTAATAAGATATTTCTCTTGTAATTCATTACAAGCAGAGGTGTAATTTGTCAGCTGAAGGTCTCTAAATTTGAAGTATATAATCATATTAATAGAATTCATAGCAACAATACTACTTATATCTTCAATTGATGCTAAGCCCAGAAGTACTAAAAGAATGTAATAAATTTCCATAAATTAATACTCTCATTTGTAATATAAGAGTTAATTTTTCTGAGCAGCTTTGAATATTTCACTACTGCAGTTTTACTGAAGTGAGGAAGCAGTTTTGAAAAGCAGTCCTTGCACATTGCATTGCCAGGCATTAATATTACTTCCCACAGTCTATGACTGCACTGTTCGTGCTAAGGACTTTCTGCGGATAATTACAATGACACAACCTTACTCTCCTCTTTAGGCTCTCCAGTTTTGCAAACAATTATTTAACTGGAAATTAAGACAGATACATTTAACATCTACAAATCATGCTCTCCAGTGAAGATGAAGAATCTTTCTTGAATACGTGCGTCAGATCTTTCCTGTGACAAAAGAGAATCACAAGGGTGACCAATGGTAACACTGCAGCTGTTCCACTTCCATGATAAAAAAAACCAAAATAGAGTCAGTAAAATCTTATCCTTAAGTCCTCTAGAGTAATAGAAGTGAATACTTAAAAGCAAGCCAATAAAAAAAGAATAAAAATTTAAATTTGAGCTGTTTGAAAAATATACTGGAAAAACTACTAGGCTGTGTTCTCCTTCGTTTACTCTACACGCTAAGTAACTGAAATTTGCATACAAACCTTCCTGTCACCAGTGTTTGAATGTAGAGGTTTACAAAACCATATCATTTAAGAATTTGTATTAGCATTATGACCATCAGTAAACACAGAAGACTTAATAATGAAAGGTTGAATACTAAATTATTATAATAATCAGCTTTCACTAGTTGAGCTAAACGGTTTTGGTTGTTGTTTTTTTTGTTTAATTGGACAAGACAACTTTCTTCCAGAGTAGAATTTGTCAAAAGTTACAAATTTTCACATTAATAATTTAAACAATACTTATATAATTTCTGATAACAAGTTCAAAATCTGTTCCCTGTAGTTGCAGTAATAGTATTACAGGGGTGGAAACAAAGAGGAAGAACTGGTTTTAATTCACCTAAACTGCACAAAGAGTTTGATCTAGGTTCAGCATAGTAACAGTGCATTCCCAGTTGAGTTCCCATAGCCTCATTACTCATGGATTTACAAGCAGGGGTTAGAATATAAGCTAAAACTTAAAAAAAAGAAAAAGTAACAATGTTTCTCACAGACTAAAACACATTACATCATTTAACTGCAGTTCTACAGAATACAGTAACTTTTAAAAACAAGGTAAGTGAGCATTTAAACTTGTTATTAAAACACTTATTACTGAATATTTGTAAGCATGAAAAAAAATTAAGAAAATATTTTCCAAGCTAAGTTTACTTATAGAACAATTTCTAGTTTTCAGTTTAAAACACTGAACAAAATCAAGAGACATTGCTTGCACTCAAGCCTTGAAAATCCAAGGTACTAGCACTAGTATTGCAAGCTAGGCTTGTACACATTCCTTTGCCTAATTTTGGTACATTCCCTGGCATTCACATCCACTCATTTTACCTAGACCAGTTTTCAAACCTTTGTAATATATGAGTTGTGGAGCACTTCCTCACTGTTACAGTAGACTTGAATATAAGAATTAGTGGGGAAAAAAGTGTATTGTTATTTTCCTGATTGATAGTTTTATGTCTTAGGTACCTGGCAAGTAGAGTTGTATTTAGAAACATTTAACAAATCTTATGAGTACGTACATATTGATGTACTTGATGATCTGATGGTTTTTTTCCCGATCTGGTGATTCTATATTTAAATCTAAGAGCTGTCCCACTGAAAGCAGAACAAAAGCAATCTTGGTTATGAAAATACTTACTGATTTTTGCTGCACTACAAACTAAAAAAAGTCTATTTATTTATTAAGTTTTCAAGAAAACAAGGACATCTGAAATTATAGTACCTTTAGACTTACAGCTTGCAAAAAAAAATTATTTATAAAGAAGCTTGTACATCAGGCTTTGACACAGGAATTTCTTCTACCACATGCTTTAGAGAATTCCACAACAGAAAGTTTTACTCATTTATAACTTAGTGGAGTAATCAATTGCTCCAATGTAATAAATGTGGGCTACTTCAAGAAAAAAACCCCACGAACAACCTCACACATGGATGTTCTTAGAGTAACAGAACATACAGACTTGTTATACAGGCATGTATGTACAAGGTCAAAAAGTGAACACACACAAGCTTTTCCTGATGATAAGCATCATTTGATGGTTAAAAAACAAGAGTTCAAGAGCAAAATTTTAACTAGTGGAAGCACAGTAAAGCTCCTGAAAATCATGACCATAGGGTTTTACCATAAATTACCACAGTTTCTTTTTTGAACAAGAAAAAGATTGTGTTTGCCCCCTTTTTCTAAAACTCCACTCAAGTTGCTTTGAGAAAATTACAGGTACAGGCAGCAGTGAGCAGTATGTTCAAACACTGGTTGTAGTTAATAACTGGAAAATGGAATAAACTGGGGGTTTAACAACAAACAATTGGTCCCACAGTTATTTATGTACTTAGCCAACTGGCTAAGTGGCTAACAGTTATTTATGTACTTAGCTAATCTGTTGTCCTTCTTAATCAATTTAATGATTAAGATTGATTATTAATTAATTAATAATTAATTGATTAATGATTTAGCTGTCTCTTAGCTAATCAGTTGTCTTTCTTAATCAATTTAATGGCAAACTAAGGGATCCTTAACTCTCTTGAAGTCCATTCTTGATATTTTGAAAAAGCAATGAAATTGTAGCTGAAGAGGTCAGAACAATCAAACTAAAAAAAAAAAAAAAGGCTCAAAAGAGTCTCCATATTCTGGTAAGCATTTATTTGCTATTTTGAAAGTCAACAGGAAAGAAAAAAGCAGAAAAAAATGAAGACCTGAAACAAAGACGGAAAGCACACAACAACAGACTGAAGGGAGTTCCAAAGAAATGTTCTACAGGAATGACTTCTTTCCTCCTCCTCACATTTCACAGAGGTAAGGAAAGGTGAAGAAAAGCATTACTACAGCCAGAGGGGAAAAATGTATTACACCTGTATACTGAATTAATGTTCATCAGAATAATTAACCTATTGCTGCGAGGTTCAAAGAAAACAATTTACTGAGTTAACCAAAATTTAACAGTTAACCAAAAATTACCTTCCTATTGCCAGAATTTCATGCTTCACTATAATTCAGGATTAGAACTGTGTTTTGAGTAGATTTACATCAAAAGAAGCTAACTGGTTCTGTTAGAATAGTAAAACCATAGCTGCTACTATGTAAGATTTACAATCAAATTTCAGTTATGGGCTATCTTAATAGTTCAGTAAAGCTGACATGTGAGAATTGAGTAATTCAAAAATTGGATATAAAGATTTTAAATTTAACAAAAGCAACAGACTTTTACCCTGATGAGTTCTACACTGCAAACTTCATCCCAAATTTTAATCTCACCTTATTACTGGGATCTTGCATTGCTTTTTTTCCACAAGTCTGACCAGGAGGCAATTCATTGAGCTCCACATGAAAGAGAAGGAAAATAAAGCCATGTAATGCTGGTCCCAGGCCATTGCACAGACCTCTTATTCCAGTTCCTATTCCTTGGACAACATCTAATGAAGAAAAAAAAATTAGTTTTTCCTTATATTTTAAAATCATGTCTAAAACACTCAGAGCCAACAGTATTGAGTGCATTCTAATGGCTGTTCCAAAATAGCAGACCTCATATCATTTCTACATACTAAGATATTAAGAAATACACTGAAGACAGCTTTGACAATCCTCTGCATCGCCATAGTTCTGTCACTGTATTTGCATACTACTAGTAACAGTACAAATTTTCAGTATGAGTGACTTAATTTATGTGCAAGTCTAATTTTCTGTGTTCAACACCTTCACCCAAAGACTATGATGACGAGACAAGAGCAGAGGTTTAGTAACTGCTCAACTTGTTTTCCAGTGAAATTTGGAGTAATTTATCTATGTGTTCAGGGTTGTTGTTAGTAAAGCACACACAGACTTTAATAAATTTCTTCCCTTCCACTAGTCTAAATCCATGATTTACTTAAGTATCAATTAAATGATTCAGAGTAGTAAACTCACAGTACTAGATTGGTTGCACTTTTACATTATTCTAAATGTTTAATCAAAAATCCATGAGGCCATTTCTGTTTCCATTTAATTAAGTCATTGTGACAGCAGTGTAAAAAGTATGTTTATGATCGTAGAGATTAAATTTATACAGGATACTGTTTTTACAGTATTACTAGTCTTCATGTCCCATTCCTTCTTAAAGCAGTAACTTGTGAAATGGCATGAAAGAAAACACGCCAAAAAGAAACTTGTCCAACTTTTTTCTTCTCATTGACATATAAGCTTAAAATCTTTGTGCCACTAGGTGGCAAAACTACACTGAAGAAATTTTTGTGTGCGCCTAAGCTATTAACAGTGCTCCATAAAAATAAAATGAAAGATCAATTGAAACAATTCCTTTCATGTCATAAACAGAAAACAAGTATTTTAAAATTCTTTTAAATGTGTCCATTAGAAGCAAAAACTGATGAGAAGGAAATGAAAAAAGCCATAAAAGATACTGTCTTACACACCTTTCACACATAACAGAAATCTGCCTCCTAGAACTGATCTCCTTTGTACCTTCCATATTAACCGCACTTATATAACTTAAAGTTTTACAAAGTTATAGCAAGAGTTGTACTTAGGACTTACATGGAAGGGATTTTTTTAAAGGGAACTCTAAATTCAGTTACTGTACACCAACCTTCCCTCATTTATACGAAAACTTGTTTCTGACTATTCACTCCTCTTCACATCAAAACAAATTATTTTTTGTCTTCTCAGATCAACTATTTACTTAATTTTTCTTTCTTTTTCCTTGAAAATCTATAGTGTTATAGCAATAGGCCCAATTGTTCCACATAGAATAGAGCTTTTTTATACACTTAGTTTGATATGGCAAGAGGTTTTAGTTTCCATTAAAAAGATGGCATCATTATATTAATCTTCACTCTCTACTTAAGAGAATACTATGTTCAATAAAAAGAGGACGTGAAAACCAAGAAAGTTACTAAATATGGCTTTGTTGCTTTTGTAGTACTTCTATAGGAAGCTAGAAAAGCAGTAGCTTTGTATTTTGCAATGCAAATTTAATAAAATTGTGTACCTCTCTTTGTCTCCACAGAGACTGGCAGACTTCCACAGTCATGGAAACTCATTTATCATAGAATCATAGAATTATAGAAAAAACACCTTGGAAGAGACCCACCGGATCATTGAGTCAAACCATTCCTATCAAACACTAAACCATGCCCTTCAGTAATCAACAACATAATTGAAGAACACACCTAGATAAGCTTCCTAGACAGAGGAGGTATCCAAGAAAGTACTCAGTTAATGAAACAGAAATTCATTTAATATTTACCTTGCTGATCTGACTCTACATTTCGTGAAACCAAAGCACTAATTGCTGGGAATGTAACACTTGATTTTGTGGTTACAGCTCCTGCTGCCCACAATATCCTGTGGTAAATTCATAATTTAAGTTAATAATGAGATTGCCAATGTGGTTACACCCCCCCCTCCCAAAATGGGCCACAAGGATACCCTCACATAAGACTTAATGCCTTTTGAAAATCACTTTTGTACCTCTGACTGGAAATTATCTGGTTGGGCCTTCTTCCTATTTCGCTCCCACAAATCACCCTGAGCCTGTTGGAATGTAAATGCATTTGATTCCACAATATCTGTTCAAGTAGTGGAAAAGAAGGGATTGGAAGTGAACTGAAGCACAGACTCTTCATAGGCTGTACAAAGGAACAATTACACAGGGTAGCCCAGTGAGGCAGTTCTGTAAATTGTGTAACTCACTAAGAAATGCTCTAACAAAGAACAAGCAGAAAAAAGCTCTTCAAACCATTCAGTTCCACTTTACTTACAGACAGCTTTTACAACAAAACAACCTCTGTTCCAAGACCAAATGCAGTTATAGTAACAGAATGACATGTCAGAAAAAAAACCAAACCAAAAACATAGTGATCTTATAACTGGTTAGAATGGATCCAGTGAAATGACTAGAAACAACTTACCACTGACTATCTTGTGAGCTTAAGAAGAAGTTTTATCAAATTCATAGATATAAAACTCAGTGGACTAAAATAGTACAAAGATTCCTTTTTCAAAGGCATTATTAGGCTTCTTACACAATATACCTGGAAAATTCAATCATTCCTGCATGTGCAAAATAAAGCTAAAATTTTGTAGTGAAATATGAAGGAGAACAGTTAATTCACTGAATATTTAAATATGCATGACAAAAGAATGGGGAAAACCTCTTGGAAAAATATTTTCAGTCCTTTAACAGTTACTTATCTATAAAAACAGGTGCTTACCAAAACAGAAATTCAAAACCATATCGATCCAAAACAGTATCAAGACCAAGGAGAACTGCATTTTTTCCCCTGTCAACCTCATCAGGATACTGAGAAACACAGTCTGCAATGAAATTAGTACATCCACAAGTTATTTTTAAACGCAGATTGCTAAAGTAATTCAGAATAACTTTCTTCTGCTGAAGAACTTTACACTATTAATGCCCTTACTTCCTCAAGTCTAAAATGGAGACTAATCACAATAGCATTTGATGTACAGCTATTCTTGACCATTTAAGAGTTTCTGCTTCAGAACATCAAGAAATACATGTATTTCCTTCTCTTATTATTATATCAGTCTATTCCCACTGTAAACAAGCTTTTGTCTCCACCTCTGTAATACTGTTTCACTACAGACTAGAGGGCTTCCCAGTAAATGCTAGTATCAAGTTTAGACAGTACAGGCTGGATATGGGTTGAATTTACCCTTATTTACAAATATTAGAGAAAAAAAAGTTAGCACAGAGAAAAGTACACTCTTTAGGTCACATGAATTACAATCCAACTTTACAATGAAAATCAACAAACCGCTTTTCCATCTTCACCATATGCACTCAAATTTGGCTAAAGTAGATTCCTAAGGCATCTTTCTGCAAACTGCTTTCCAATACTCATATGACCTTTTATTTGCATATTGGCACTAATCCTAAAGGACAATCATCCTCTTATATAAGGTTTTTGGTATCCAATTCTTCTATGAAGTTTCTATGTTATTTTTGAAGGTACTGTTCAGTGCCGTATCATAGGTATTTAATGAAAACAGTATCATATAATGTCATATCATACCACATGCATAATATCTTCTAACTGATCTCCGTAATAATCTGTTCGGAAAGATACTAGCAAATATTACAGCCTCATTGCAATTGTTCCTCTTCACAAATTATGGGAGTATTTTTAATTTGTACATTTCTTATATCTGTTTAGCCTTGATTTGAATCATTTTGAGTAAGAAATAGATTGCAGGGAAAAAAGTCTTTAAATGCAGTCTTTCAAGCACATCACACATCTCTTGACATTCACAATCAGCTCCCAGAAGGATAGATCTCCTAAGAATCTCTTTCCTGTCTTAAGTTATCAAAGTGTAACACAAAGTCGAACTGGATTAGTAAACATGAATAAGTGAACTACTTATCACAGAATCATAGAATCACCAGGTTGGAAGAGAACCACTGGATCATTGAGTCGAACCATTTCTATCAAACACTAAACCATGCCCCTCAGCACCTCGTACACCTGTGCCTTAAACACCTCCAGGGAAGGTGAATCAACCACCTCCATGGGTAGCCTGTTCCAATGCCCAATGAGCCTTTCTGTGAAAAACTTCCTCCTAATGTCCAGCCTAAATCTCCCCTGGTGGAGCTTGAGGCCATTCCTTCTTGTCCTGTCCCCTGACACTTGGGAGAAAAGGCCAGCTCCTTCCTCTCCACAACCTCCCTTCAGGTAGTTGTAGAGAGCAATGAGGTCTCTTCTCAGCCTCCTCTTCTCCACACTAAACACCCCCAGCTGTCTCAGCCGTTCCTCATAAGGCCGGTTCTCCAGCCCCTTCAACACAATTTGTTGCTCTTCTCTGGACTCGCTCCAGGACCTCAACATTATTCTTGTGGTGAGGGGCCCAGAACTGAACACAGGATTCAAGGAGCAGTCTCACCAGTGCTGAATACAGAGGGAAAATAACCTCCCTGGACCTGCTGGTCACACCGTTTCTGATACAAGCCAAGATGCCATTGGCCTTCTTGGCCACCTGGGCACACTGCTGGCTCATGTTCAGTCGGCTGTCAACCAACATCCCCAGGTCTCTCTCCTCCTAGTAGCTTTCTAGATAGACTCCTCCTAGTCTGTAGCTCTGCACAGGGTTGTTGTGCCCCAAGTGCAGGACCCAGCATTTGGCCTCGTTAAATCTCATGCCATTGGACTCAGCTCGGTGGTACAGCCTGTTCAGATCCCTTTGTAGAGCCTCCCTACCCTCCAGCAGATCCACACTTCCATCCAGCTTAGTGTCATCTGCAAACTTGCTAAGGGTACACTCAATGCCTTCATCCAGGTCATTGATGAAGACATTGAAGAGGGTTGGACCCAGCACTGAGCCCTGGGAAACACCACTTGTAACTGGCTTCCAGCTGGAGTTAACACCATTTCCCACCACTCTCTGGGCCCAGCCAGCCAACTAGTTTTCTACCCAGGAGAGTGTGTGCCTGTCCAGGCCAGAGGCTGACAGTTTCCGTAGCAGAATTCTGTGAGAAACTGTGTCAAAGACTTTACTGAAGTCCAGAAAGATCATATCCACAGCCTTTCCCTCATCCAGCAGCCGAGTCACTTTGTCACAGAAGGCGATCAGGTTGGTTTGGCAAGACCTGCCTTTTGTGAACCCATGTTGTCTGGGACTGATCACCCAGTTCTCTTGCATGTGCTTCATGATAGCACTCAAGATCACCTGTTCCATGACTTTCCCTGGCACTGAGGTCAGACTGACAGGCCTGGAGTTCCCTGGATCCTCCTTATAGATGGGTACAACATCAGTCAGCCTCCAGTCCAGTGGAACTTCCCCATTCTTCCAGGTCTGTTGGAAGATGATAGAAAGGGGTTTGGCCAGCACATCCACCAGCTCCCTCAATACCCTAGGGTGAATCCCATCTGGTCCATAGGGTTGTGGGTGTCTAGTTGGGCAAGCAAGGCTCTGACCTCTGACCACCTCCTCTTGGACCATGGGAACCTCATTTTGCTCCTCTAGTTCTGGGATTTGTACACAGGTGGAACAACTTTCTTTACAATTAAATACTGAGGCAAAGAAGGTATTAAGTACCTCAGCCTTATCCTCATCCCCTGCCACTGTTGTTTCTTCTGTGTCCAATAGGGACTGTATGGTCTCCCTAGTTCTCCTTTTAGTATTTGTATATTTATAGAAATATTTTTTGTTCTCTTTCACGGACTTTTCCAACCTGATTTTCTAGTTCAGCCTTAGCCCCTCTGATTTTTTCTCTACACAATCTCACTTCCCTCCTGTAGTCCACCCAAGAGGCCTGTTCCCTCTTCCACAGTCTATAAACATTCCTCTTCTTGGTACTTAAGATCCCTCTGTTCAGCCAAGCTGTTTTTTTCCCCTGCCAGCTTTTTTTTCCAGAACACGGGGATGGCTTTCTCCTGAGCTACTAGGATCTCATTTTTGAAGAGCTCACAGTCCTCATGGGCTCCCTTGCCCTTAAGGACTGTCTCCCATGAGACTTTGCCAATCAGCCTTCTGAACAGTTCAAAGTCTGCCTTCTGGAAATTTAATGCCACTGTCCTGCCAACCACCCTCTTCACTTCACCTAGAACAGAAAACCCGATCATCTCGTGATCACTTAGTCCTAGTTATCCTCCTACTGCCACATCCCCCACAAGGCCTTCTCTATTCACAAACAGCAAGTCCAGGAGGACATCCGCCTTTGTCGGTTCATTCACCAGCTGTGCAAGGAAGTTGTCTTCCACGCACTCCAGGAACCTCCTAGACTGCTTCCTTTCTGCTCTATTGTACTTCCAGCAGATATCAGGGAGATTGAAGTCTCCCACAAGAACAAGAGGCATTGATTTGGAGATTAACCCCAGCTGTTTATAGAAGAGCTCATCAGCTGCTTCTCCTTGGCTGGGTGGCCTTTAACAGACTCCCATCACAAAATCTAGCTTCTTATTGGCTCCTCTGGTTTTAACCCACAGACACTCAGTCTCCTCATCACCACAATCCATCTCAATAGTGTCCAAGTTCTCCCTTACAAAGAGGGCCACTCCACCTCCTCTCCTACCCTTCCTGTCCTGCCTGAAGAGTTTGTACACCACCATACCTGTACTCCAGTTATATGAGTCATCCCACCATGCTTCCGTGATGGCAACAACATCATAGGGTCCTTGCCCTACAACAGCTTCCATCTCTTCCTTCTTATTCCCCATGCTGCGTCTATTGGTGTAAATGCACTTCAGCGGAGTAGCTGAGCCTTCAGCCCTCTTAGAGAGAACAGTGTTTGTTACCAATTGCCTGGTAACTGGAGTAGCTTGTACCAGAGTGCTTGTATCTCCTTTACATCTCTGAGGTGCACTTACTAGAAAGACTTCATTATATGTTTTAACCCTTCCTATATACACTTGTAGAAAAATCAAGCCTTATAGATCTATAGTCTATATTAAAATGAAAGTACATGTATCCAAAAATTAATTCCACATATTCAGAAGTGGGAGAAGACATTGCCAACCAAAAGTACAAGTATAAAACAGATATGGAAAATTCTTAGAATATCAGGTTTTGGAGTCTGTAACAATATAAGAATTGAGCATTTCTCTTCCAGTAAAACAGAGTAAGGAATTTAGTAAAGTAAGGCATTTTCCATTTGGATTTCATATCAAACACTGTTTCCAATTCAAGAATCATTAAATCCACAAAGCTTGGTTTTATTTTGCTTTTTAAACATAGCTATTTTTGTTCAAAAGCAGAGAACAGAAATTATGGGATACAGAGCAGTCAAGCATAAGACTGTAGATTTCTCAAGTTTAAAAAAGCAATTACTTATCATTCTTTATTAATCATCAATTACTTATTAAGTACTTATTGAAGTGCTTCTTACTGCAAAAGGCTCTTCTTGTTCCCATGATACTAAAGATGCCCATGAAACAGATCTCATTTTTTCTGGTAGAGATTCTGGTACAGCTACCAGGATGAAGCAAATGTTCACAATAGCCACCAATAAGACCGCATGACAACAGGGTTATCTCCATAGCTAGCAGACAGACATGCTTCAATAGCAGGACTAGTAACCAAATTTGCTGCGAAGGTGGCAGTACCTATACACAAAAATGGGTTACAAACTTGTTGAAGTGGTTGTTCTGTCATTGCAGAAAAATGAAATAACTTACTCAATACCACCACCCTTCCCCAGGAGCAGTTTTTAAAAAAAAAAAAAACAAACAACACTTTGGAGTTAAGTAAAAAAAAATGACAATAATATATGGCACTAAATATAGCTCCAAACAGAATTTCCCCATCCTCCTCTGCATCCCACCATCTGAGACAGGATTTGCAGTTAGAGTGAGTTTGTCTCAAAGGAAAATGACACTTTAGATTAAAATGTATTTTGTATGCCAATTATGAAGTTGGTGAAATTTCACTGAAAAAGTTTTCAGCACATTTAAATGCCTGCCTAAGTGCTAAGTGAACTTGAGTTGCAGCAGCTTAGAGTAATAAATAATGCCTTTGTGAATAGTTTGCATTTCAAATACACAGCTGCTGCTGGATAGCACAGCAAACTAGGAAATCATTAGCTATGACAACAACTTCAACACTTATATTGGTTCGTGCTATATTGTGGTGACATGCAGCTAGTAAAAGATCACCTACTACATTCACAGACAGCAGAGCATGATGAAAAATCAAGTGCTGTAATTAACTTCTGCTATCAAAATCATTAGAGAAGGTTAAAATAAAGCTTGCTTTTGGTTTGGGGTTTTTTCCCCATTCCTGCTCTTTGTCAGTCCTCAAAATAAAACATTGTGCATAAATATTTTATAGAATAAGTAATAACGTAAGGAATTGAGGTTTATACCAAGCCAGAAAAAAAAAAAAAAAAAAAAAAAAAACAAAAAAAACCCAAAACCCCAACCAAAACCTGCTAAGCTTAAAATTGAGTTAGACAAGGCTATCAAACCATTTAATTTATTGTTAGACTTGTGTGAATACAGCAACTAAACCACATTCTGTAATTTCTGCTTTGAAGATAAATAGTTCTTATGCCTCTTAAATCTTAAAGTAGTAGTAAAAAGTAGTAAAGTAGTTTTGAAGGGCAAAGAACCCCAGGGTACGACACTGAGCCAGGCCTGTTCCCTCTAGCTTCATGATACTGAGCCAGACCTGTTCCCTCTAGCTTCTTCTCCATGACCGTGCATAAGGATTAATTTGCATTTCACATGAAAGAGATGAAAAATGCAAATGCTCCTTCTTCCCACTAAATTCCATGTGGGATTGCTTTGGGCTTTTAGGTCAGGAGCTGGCCAAGAATCTGGGAAGCTCTTGACCTTGAGAGGAACTCGAGGATAAGATTTTGCCACACTGTCAATGGATCTTCTTACAGGAACTGGCTATTGAGAACTTATCTCTAGGAGGACCCAAGGGCTCCAAATCAATATCCTGCCATGTAGAGAGATAATAATTGCCTCCATTCTCATCTATGAGGAAGTACAGATAAAAAATGTCTCTACTGCATGTTGGGATCCCCTGCTGTCTTCAGGCACATTTCAGGACCACAAGCGGGAATACCAGCAGACAACCAGGGAAGCACTAGGGGCATATAAATCAACAATTTACAAAAGTGCAAAACTGGGCTCCAGCCTAGAAGCTGCCTTCAGGAACGGATCTTGCACTTTCCTTGAGGCTGGAATCACCTGCATTAATTGCATGTCTTTGAAGTCTTTGTATAACTGTAGAAGCTTGAGTCCTATACAAGCCTCTGGAATACTCAAGCCAGGGCCGTTCCAATTGGGCAGGGGCGACCGCTGATCGATCAGTTATGAACTTTTATGTGCATTGATGTCTTCATTTATGTCTTCATTTATTTACGTCTTCATCAATGACCTGGATGAGGGCATTGAGGGTACCCTTAGCAAGTTTGCAGATGACACAAAGCTGTGTGGAAGTCTTGATCTGCTGGAGGGAAGGGAGGCTCTGCAAAGGGACCTAAACAGGCTGGACCGCTGGGCAGTGTCCAATGGCATGAGGTTTAACACGGTCAAATGCTGGGTCCTGCACTTGGGGCACAACAACACTGTGCAGAGCTACAGACTGGGAGAAGCCTGGCTGGAAAACTGCCAGGAGGAGAGGGACCTGGGGGTGTTGGTCAACAGCCAACTGAACATGAGCCAACAGTGTGCCCAGGTGGCCAAGAAGGCCAATGGCATCCTGGCTTGTATCAGAAATGGTGTGACCAGCAGATCCAGGGAGGTGATTCTCCCTCTGTACTCAGCACTGGTGAGGCTGCTCCTTGAATCCTGTGTTCAGTTCTGGGCCCCTCAGCACAAGAAGGGTGTTGAGGCTCTGGAGCAAGTCCAGAGAAGAGCAACGAAGCTGATGAAGGGGCTGGAGAACCAGCCTTATAAGGAACAGCTGAGACAGCTAGGGGTGTTTAGCCTGGAGAAGAGGAGGCTGAGAGGAGACCTCATTACTCTCTACAAGTACCTGAAAGGAGGTTGTGGAGAGGAAGGAGCTGGCCTCTTCTCCCAAGTGACAGGACGAGAGGGAATGGCCTCAAGCTCTGCCAGGGGAGATTCAGGCTGCAGATTAGGAGGAGGTTTTTCACAGAAAGGCTCATTGGGCATTGGAATAGGCTGCCCGGGGAGGTGGTTGAGTCACCTTCCCAGGAGGTGTTTAAGGCACGGGTGGATGAGGTCTTGAGGGACTTGGTTTAGTGTTAGATAGGAATGGTTGGACTAGAAGATCCGATGGGTCCCTTCCAACCTGGTTGTTCTGTGATTCTGTGAAATGAAATCATCCCGGCTGGGTTCCGGGATCCGGTTACCCAACTGTGGGGGGAACGGTGCAGGGGTGAGGGGTGCAAGGGCAGTTGCACCTCTCCCCTCGCTCATGGCCTGATAGCGAGGCCATGCCCCCTCGCCGCGCTCTGCCCGCGCTCTGCCCGCGCTCTGCCCGCGCTCTGCTCGCGCTCTGTTCGCTGCGGCCGCCAGGCTTCACTCCCGCCCCGTCTCGGCCATTCCTCGGGCTCACTCTCTGGGACTCGCGCAGCCTCGACGTCATCACTCCGCGCCGTGCCAGATGAGCCGCGCGCTCGCCGCGCACCCAAAGGGTCGGGGGAGAGAGGTGTGCGTGGAACTCGGTCCCGGGTCCCGCTGATCTCTGCCGAGCTCTCATGGCCGCCAGCGGTGGCAGCCGCCTCCTGACGGCCCGGCACAAGGACGCCGGCTCAGTGCCAGGCCAGTCGGTGATTCTTTCTTGTTCTTGTGCCTGTCAGTTCCTGCCTGTCCCGGTGACAGTGCCTAGAAAATGGGGCAGACCTGTCAGCTCAGTCTCGGGTAGAATTGCTTCCTACCCCATCGATGGAGATGCGACACAGGACTTGCCCTTTTCCCTTGGGAAGAGCTACCCTGCTCTAAAGCCAGGCTATGCTTCTCTCTTTGCCCTAAACCTTGGGTCTGAAGAGTGCCCATCTGTGTGTTTCGTAGCTGCGGTACTGGCTCCAGCGGAAGGGCGGTGCAGGAGCGGGCACATCCCAAGGCTGAATATTCAGTGACTAACACCAGAGAAGTGATTGAGGCCAGACCATTACCCTGACGAACATCAGTCCATAATGGATGTGCTTGCCAAAACCCCTTCCATCATTTTCCAGTGGTCCTGGATGACTGGGGAGGTACCATCGGACTGAAGGCTGCCTGATGTTATGCCCATCTATAAGAAGGGGCAGAAGGTGGATCTGGGGAACTACAGGCTTGTCAGTCTGACTTCAGTACCAGGGAAAGTCATGGGACAGGTGATCTTGAGTACTATCATGAAGCACTTGCAAGAGAACCAGGTGATCGGGCCCAGTCAACATGGGTTTATGAAAGGCAGGTCTTGCTAAACTAACCTGATCTAGACACTTGGATTAGGCAAAGGCTGTGGATGTACTCTTCCTGGACTTTAGTAAAGACTTTGATACAGTTTCTCATAGCATTTTGCTTCGGAAACTGTCAGCCTCTGGCCTGGACAGGTGCACACTCTCCTGGGTGGAAAACTGGTTGGCTGGCTGTGCCCAGAGAGTGGTGGTAAGTGGTGTTAAATCCAGTTGGAGGCCAGTTACAAGTGGTGTTCCCCAGGACTCAGTGCTGGTTCCAGCCCTGTTCAATGCCTTCATCAATGACCTGGATGAAGGCATTGAGTGTACCCTTAGCAAGTTTGCGTGGAAGTGTGGATCTTCTGGAGGGTAGGGAGGCTCTGCAAAAGGGATGTGAACAGTCTGGGCCACTGGGCAGAGTCCAGTGGCATGAGGTTTAATAAAGCCAAATGCCGCGTCCTGCACTTGAGGCACAAAAACCCTGTGCAATGCTACAGACTAGAAGAAGACTGGCTGGAAAGCTGCCAGGAGGAGAAGGACGTGGGGGTGTTGGTTGACAGCATACTGAACATGAGCCAGTAGTGTGCCCAGGTAGCCAAAGAAGGCCAATGGCATCCTGGCTTGTATCAGCAACGGCGTGACCAGCAGGTCCAGAGAGGTTATTCTCCCACTCTACTTTGCACTGGTGAGACTGCTTCTTGAATCCTGTGTTCAGTTCTGGGCCCCTCACCACAAGAATGATTTTGAGGCTCTGGAGCAAGTCCAGAGAAGAGCAACAAAGCTGGTGAAGGGGCTGGAGATCAAGTCTTATGAGAAGTGACTGAGAGAGCTGGGGTTGTTTAGCCTAGAGAAGAGGAGGCTGAGAGAAGACCTCATTGGTCTCTACAACTACCTGAAAGGAGGTTGTAGAGAGGAAGGAGCTGGCCTCTTCTCCCAAGTGCCAGGGGACAGGACAAGAGGGAATTGCCTCAAGCTCCACCAGGGGAGGTTCAGGCTCAACATAAGGAAAAAATTCTTCACAGAAAGGGTCATTAGGCAATGGAATGGTTTGCCCAGGGGGGTGGTTGACTCGTCTTCCCTGGAGGTGTTTAAGGCGCGGGTGGATGAGGTACTGAGGGGTATCATTTAGAGTTTGGTGGGAAAGGTTGGACTCGATGATGTGGTGGGTCTCTTTCAACCTGGTGATTCTATTCTATGACAGTGTCCCAAACCCCCTGACATACCATCTATTCCCACTGCTCCTTCTCCCTCAAGACAAGCTGAAGAACAGGGGAATTTGATCCCATTGGAGGGCTCTAATCATTGGAGGACTCCCAATTTATACAGAAATGGTGAATTGTAAATGGCAAGATGGAATGTCAACGTATTTTTAACTGTGTTAAAATAAGATAGACAACAAAGATAACCACTAAGATAAGACACTTACCTTCTCGTCACCCAGAGTAGTTGAGATTGATCATTCAGCTATGACCACACCTTAACGACTCTCAGCTGATTTAATTTCATTCCCCCTGGATATGCAATGACATTCCAGGAATAAAGTAAACTTCTAATTTCAGGGAAAGAAATATGAATTTGAAAATAATTCTGTGTATAAATTTTCTGTGAAATCACTGCTTGGCAGATGCACTCTGAGGACAAATTCCGAGTCTTCTCCAGCACTGAATAAAGTGTACCTGCCTTAATGGTTAAACTAAACTATTAAACATAAGTTTCTTTGTTTCAATACATTTCATTTTGGTGCAAAAGCCCTAACACCCTCCCAGCCCATCACCAGCCACTGTGATCAAGCAGAGAAAGGACAGCATCCTCCAGCCCAAACCACAAAGTCCTCTGCAACTATCCATCTACTGCTGCCTTGATGAAGCAGGATCAGGAGAGCACCCTTCAGCTTAAGCGTGAAGTGCGACAGCACCCAGTGCCTCCCATCCCACCACTGCTCACATCGCAGATGTTTTACCAGACCAGCGTCACCTGTCCAAAACCACTACAGCCCCCGGGCAGCCCTGCCACTACTCCCCATGCAGGTAGGGAAAGAGCCCAGTGTCACCTGTTCCAAACACGAAGAGCCCTCTTGCCTCTTGACCCCAGTACTGATTCCCTGACAATTGTGGAAGCAGACTGATGTCTTCCATCCCAAATGGCAACAGCCCCATTTCTCCCCAAGCCTGACGCGTACTTTCGGCACCTTCAAGGGTAGCACCTGGGGTTCCTTCCCATTCAAATCAGATTTGGCTGGCATGGTGGGGAACATGAGGTTCACACTTCTCCAGCTTGTCCAGGTCCACTTGTCATGGATCTCCATCTGGACTTTGACCTGTTTGTGGTGTATGGACTCTGACATCCAGACATGGACATCTGTCCATCCAGACATGGACTCTGCTTTCATTTCAAGCTGAGACCAAGTTTATTGTTACAACCTCATCTTTACACCTCAGTGAAATGTCAACAACAGTCCTGCAAGTCCTTCACAAACTTTTCCACAGCTGTTCTTCTCCATCCCAGATCCTCATGACCACTCTTACTGTTTCTCTGCCTTCTTGTTTTTGCCACTGATGTTGAATTTTCTTGGGCTGGAGGCTGACTGATTATCAAAGCTCTCTGCGGTCTTATCTCCAGAGTTTCTGCAGCACTCATGGTTCTTTTTGCTCAGCATCTCTTGTGACACCTGTTGACCACTACTCTCTGAATGTGACATCCAAACAATTTCTTATCCACAGAACTGTCCACCCTTCAAATCCGTATCTCCCTAGTGTACAGAGAAGGATGTTGTGGGCGACTGTGTCAAAAGCTTTACAGAAGTCCGAGTAGATTACATCCATTGCTTTTCCAAGGTCCACTGATGTGGTCAGCCTAGAAAAAAACCAGGTTGGTCAGGCAAGACTTGCCATTTGCCAGGCTATGCTGGTTGTCTTTAACCACCTCCCTGTCCTCCATGTGCTTTAGCATAGCTACTAGGAGGCTCTGTTGCACGACCTTCCCTGTAACAGAGGTGAGGCTGACAGATCAGGAGTTCCCAGGATACTCTTTTCTACCTTCTTTAAAAATGGGCACAATGTTACCCTTCTTCCAGTCACCGGAGACTTCTCCTGACTGCCATGATGTTTCAGATCTCATAGAGAGTCACTCAGCCACTACATCAGGCAATTCCTGCAGGACTCTGTAATGCATCTCATCAGGTCCCATAGACTTATGTATGCTTGGGTCCTGTAGGTGGTCACGAACCTGATCCTCCCCTACAGTGGGAGGGGCTTTACCCCCTTGGTCGCCATCATGTTGTTCACTGACCCAAGAAGGGGATGAGGAACATGATTATTGGTGAAGACCAAGGCAAAAATGTTGATTACCTCAGCCTTCAGCTGCAGAAGGTACTGCAGATGATGGGAAATGTGACTCTTAATCTAATCCAGCTCCCAGTATGGCTGCATCTCTGAGCTTGCCTTGAATCCCCAGAGGCCAAAGGCACAAAAGCAGCACAAAGGAATGTGCTCCCGTGAGCCGAGGTCCAGAGCAAAGCCCTGATTGCCAGACTGAGGAGTAAGAGTGCTGTCATATTCTGCAGAAGACCACTGTGGCAGCACATATGGTGCTTTTTAAACAGGCTCAGATACCGAGCAGTCTTTGTGGTGTTCCTAATTGGGAGAAATGTCCTGAAACATAGGAGCATGTGTGTCCTTGTACTTGGATGCAGGTGTCACATGAGATGTGCTCTCATTGATGAGAAGTCCATGTGAAGTCACAGCAGGGCTGTGAGGTCATAGAGCCCTGCAGTGTTGTGCTGACTAGAAAAGCCAAGCACTTAGCCCCAAGACACCACTACTGCAGCCGCAGCAGCAGCAGCAGCAGCATGGTGGAAGTGCAGGGGGTCATGGCCCCCATCCGCTGCATCCTCTTTGTGGTCCTCATCCTAGTGGCCCTGCATGCAAGGGCAGCCCAGGCTGCTACATTGCAAGTGTCGGAGGCAGGTAAGAGCGTAGCATTGGCACAGTTTTTTGGGAGCCAGTGGGCTCTTCTCCCTGAGAAGCGTGGAAGGTGGCTTTTACCCTTGAGTGCTTTAAACAGCGGTTTCCTCTGTGTGTGTGAGACCTCTGCAAGTAAGAAAGCCCTGAGGGGCCATACACTGGCCCCTCAGCTCCTCAAGTGGTGCTGCACATGGCCTGGGAAGGGGTCTCAGGGAGCTGCCAAGTGTCAGACGAGGATACTCTGCAGCTTTGGCAACTATGACAGAGATTTGTCTCCCACAGTGCTACCTAACCTCCCTGGCAGTGCCTGAAGATCTCTAAGACAGCAGGGGCTCACAAAATGTCACAGAGACATTTTTTATCTGTGCTTACTTGTAGATGAAGATGGAGGTGATGACTATCCAACTACATGGCAGGATATTGGTTTGGAGCCCTTGGGTCCTCCTGGAGGTAACTTCTCAATTCTCCCTGCAAGAAGATCCATTGATAGTGTGGCAAAATCTTATCCTCAAGTTCCTCTCAAGGTCGAGAGCTTCCCAAATTCTTGGTCTACTCCTGCCCTCAAACATAAGAGCTATCCCACGTGGAAGTCAGTGGGAGGAAGGAGTATTTCTGTTTTTCTTCCTTTGGTGTGAAATGCAAATTGCTCCTTACGTGGCCAATGCACGGTCATGGAGAAGAAGCTAGAGGGAAAAGGTCTGGCTCAGTATTGTGCCCTGGGGTTCTTTACCCTTCAAATCAGTCTTTGCTAGCACGTTAGGGGACAGAGCTGCCCCCAGTGCTGGCTGCTGAGGCAGACACTTGCTGGGGTTGAGTTTAGATCTGCTGCAAACTCCAAAGGGTCCTGTGTCCCACTAGCTCAGCAAGTGGACTGTTTGGTCCTCACATGGTACCGCTGCGGGCATGCGAAAACTCTTTGCATCATGCTCCTGAAGGCAAGGGAGAGATGAGTGCTGTAGAGTAACCGCCACTTTGAATTGCCCTTCCTGCCCCTCTGATCTGAAGAAGTGTCTTGAGTTGTGTAACGGGAGCTGTTCTGTCTCCTGTGCTTCTTTGCGGCTGTGCCAGCAGGCACTGGAGATCCAGCTTCCCAGAAGGGTTCCAGGAGTGAAACTGTGGGAGATCACACGGGTATGTGGTAGCTTTTTCATCCATTTCAGAGCTGCCAGATCAAAGGGCAAAGGTCAAGCAGAGGGGTGCCCCTACAGGGAGGGGATGGAGACCTGCGTGTATGTGTCCTTCTCCTTGCATGATTCCCTTAATGCTGCCTGCGATTCAGTTCCATTGATGTAGATGCCAATGGATGACAGAAGCTTCACTGGCTCTTTGGTTACAGGTGTGCTTGTAGGGAGTACTTTCCCAGCTCCCTTGATAAGTGCCACGCTCCCACCCAGGAAGCACCGCAGGGATGAGTAGTTTGTCTCTGCTGACCTGACACACTGAGCAACAGTTTTCTGTTATTTATTCACCTGAAACTGAACTGAATCCTTTCTGTTAAGGTCCTCTGACAAGAAAGTACAAAGCTGAAAAAGAAAGAAAAATGCGGATGGATCAATTGGAAACCATGAGGGAAATATTGGAGGAAATGAAGAGAATTCTCAGTGAGTAGATTTCCCTCTTCTTTAGCAGTAAGCCTCAGAAGCTGCTGGTTTTAGGTGCCCGTCTACACATGCTGTGGCCTGTTCAGCAAGAAGGGACTGATCCGAGCCTCACTGCAGTGGTGCTGGGCTTCGCACCTTGCATAGAGGTGCTGGCCAGGCCCAGAGATGGTGCAGAGAAAAAAAAAGAAAAATTAAAAAAAAAGGGGATAGAAATCGTGAGGGGAAATACCAGAGGAAATGAAGAGAACTCTTCTGAAGTTTCCTGAAGGTGTCATCTACCTAAGAGGAACGGTTCCACCTGATGCACCTATGCCACTTTCTTTCTCAAGAGGTGGACCGCGAGGCTGTGCCGGAGGAAGTGTTTCCAGGAGGAAGAAGAGACCCAATGCCAGATGAAGAGGCCGAGGCAATGCAGGGCCTGCATAGTACAAGTAATTGCCGTCCCACAGTCAGTCAGTGTCCCCCCTCAGGATTCCTATGTGTCAGCAGGCTCCGCCCCCAGTGCCTGCTCCACCACGACACTTCTTCAGCCAAAGCCAGAAGTGTTTTGGGTTCAAAGCATGTGGATCTGGTTCTGCAGATCATAAGAAATGCGACTCTTAATTGAATCAAGCTCCCGCTGCAGCTGCATCCCTGAGCTTGCCTTGAGTCCCCAGAGGCCCATGCACAAAAGCAGCACAAAGTGCCATGTGTTCCTTGTGAGCCCAGGTCCAGAGCGTAGCCCTCACTTCCAGACTGAGGAGTACGAGCAGGGCCAGCATAGGAGAAAAGGCAGAAAGAGAAAGGAGAGTTGCAGGACCTCTTGGGAAGGCCTGGCTCTGTCCCTTCCACAAGTAGGAGCTTGCCCAGAGATTGGGGAGATCTCAGAATGGCACTTGTTGCTGCAGGGATGGGTTTTGTCCGTGTCCCTTGAAGGAGGGATTGGTCAAGCAGCTGCACTCTTCCACACGCTCTCCTTCTGTCCTTCTGACTTTGTGGGACAAACTATCCCAAAGGATGGGCTCCAGGCACCAGCAGTGGTGTGAAACAGAGAATTTCTTGCTACATCAAACGTGCTGAAAGCTTACCAGGGTGCACTAACATCTCAAATTGCTCCTCCAGGTGTGGCTGGCAAAACAACCACAAGCAATTCCAGTGGCCAGAGAATCACGGCAGGTTTATATCCTCAAGATATGCAAAAGCAGTGTACGATAGGAACCGCAATGATGGCTATTTTTGTGCCCAGTGGAGTAGCATTCCTCTGTTTTGTCATCCATCGATGCATTAAGAGGAGACGGTAAGTTGTGGATTTTATGACCCTGGTAGTGTTTCCCTGGTTGTCTGCTGGTAGCCACAAAGCCTCTCTACTAGGCAGCTGTGGAGTGGTGAGGTAGCGGTTGGCCAGAAAGCTCTGCAGGGGGTTCTGCTGCTGTCAGATGATTCCCTTGGCCTCGTAATTGCTGGGGCGTCTTCTCAGGAGCCCCTTCTGAGAGAAGCCACTGTAAGCTCTAACTGACCGTGCCTGGACAGAAGCAGCCCCCAGGAGTGATGAGTGTAGGTAAAGCATGGTCGGGACAAGAAAAAGCAGGGAATGAGATTGTCCTCAAAAGTGAGATGACAGCAGTGCTTGGTCCCGCCAGTGGATTGCCTGATTGAGCCCTGCTGCTTGGTGGTGCCATGAGGGGTACTGGCAGCACAGCCTGTGGTGGGGAGATTTGCCAGCTCTGGGTTGTGCTGTAGAGGAGAGTTACTCTGACTCATCTTCTCTCTGCAGGGCCTGGTCTGACACTTCAAGAGACAAGAGGAAAACTGCCAGCTACCCTTCTCACTGTCCCAGCCCATCACCTGCCACTTTGCTGAAGTCAGACGAGGACAGTACCCTCCAGCTCAAACCACAAAGGTCCCTGAGACCTTCCAGGCCATTCCCAGCCCCACCATCTCTCCCCCTGCAGTTGGTTGACCAGGCCAATGTCACCTGTCCAAAAAATGAAGAGCCCTCGTGCCCCCCTACCCTGTCAGTGATTACCCCAAAACTTTGGAAGGAGGATTACATGTTTCATCCCAAATGGCGAGAGCTGCAGTTCCCCCCAAGTGTGACTTGTACTTTCAGCGCTTTCAAGGCTAGTCCCTAGACACTGGGGTGCACTGACAGAATCCTAAGTGACCACTTTGGGGATCAGGCATTTAATTGCAAATAAAGAGGGACGGAGTTTTTTTCACAAGTGTCTGTCTGGCAGAAACACCAAACCCCGTCAGGCACCAGCACTGGCTGAGCTCCAACCCACTGCAGCCGTAAGTGCTCACGGTGTGGGCAGCCACAAGCCAGGTATGAGGTTCCTCTGACCAGCAGCAGGAACCCGAGGGGCTGAGGAGAGACCATGACCATGGCCAGCAATAAACAGTGATAACAACCTGACTGCTACAGTTGACAGATTAAGTCACTGAAATTTTGGGGTATTATAGAATAAATATTAGGGTTCTGAATTTCAGTGAAAGAATTGATTCTAGTGAAGAATACATGCTTTAACATTAACCAGAGTATTACAATGGTAGTTATGGTAGGAAGGCTGACACAACCTTTTATGGAGATGGAACAGTAGGGATGAAAGAGTGAAGGTACAGGAATCGTGCAGCACTGGATGTACCTAAGTGGTCAAGCAGGGATGAGAAACGATAGTGTACCTAGAAACAAAGAAGCCACAACTGCGAATGGCCTGGGGAGAGCCAAGGAAAAAAGGGTGAAAAGGAAACCTGAGGAAGACTTCTTACTTCATCAGAGGAAGACTACTTACTTCATCCTAACAACCACCAGAGTATGTGGCACAAGTGCAGAAGAGGCTGGTCCAATAAGTTGATGATGCAATCCATAATGCATATGTATTAGTTAATGTAGTCATACCTTGAATAATGTATTAGGTTACACAACTTTAGAGTATAAATTATGGTCGTCTTGTAATGGGAATTTGGAACCAGATTTGGGTGCGTACGCCTGGTTCCCAGCGCTGCAATAAAGCACCTCATATAACTGCTCTGGTGGTTATGTGGTTTCTACACTAATACAGTGACAGGGGCCTCGCTTGGCCCCTCATAATGACTGGTGAGGGTCTGTGGGCTGAGGGAACATTTATTGCAGTGGGATCATCAGGCTGTGGACCTCCCGTGTGGGGATACCCAGGAGAGGACGGAAGCCACTAAGGGCATCTCCAGAGATGTAAGCCTGACAAGCAAATGTACAAACACCAAACTGGGAGTTGTGTTTACAAGAGCAGCCGCAGCCCACTTTGCAGCAGCACAGAACATTAAGAGCCTCTGTGCCTATGACACACCTAAGCAATGTGCACAGGGGCGTAGCAAAGCTGGTAGTGGCTAAATAGCTTCCCTACACCCTTCCAGACCTGCTCTAGCAGAATCCAGTGCTTACACACTTCAGGATCTGTCAGCAATTGTATGGCCAACAAAGGTGCGGGAATGATGCATAACATCTTCCACACAGACTCAAGAACCTGCATGGAAGCCTGCTGTGAGAAGGCAGAGAGTATCCCCTCTTTTAGCACCATTCCCTGGAGCTAATCATAGACTGGAGGCTGGATCCATCTTGGGCTGCTCCTTTTTGCTTTCTAAGAGCAAGCAGACAGTATGCTGTGAACTGTGCTTGTCCATAGAGGAAGGCAGGATTTTCATCTGCTCCCTTATTATATGCTTTGCTGTAAAAAAGCACCTAATTGGTTAAAACTGTAACTGCCCACTATGAAATTCAGAGAGTTTTAAACCTGGCAAAGGTACCAGCTGAAACCTCTGATGGGGTGTGTGATGAGTCATAGCAAAAAATCAAAGACAAGGCTGGAGAGATTCGTCCACTAGTTCTTTATTTTTGCCTCAGATGAATTGGGCACTGGGATTCCTGTCAGACACCAAGCAGAGAAGCCTGGTGTGGGACTCATGGGAATGGAGTGTGCCCAGGTGCTGAGGGCTGTCCCAAGCAACTTGGATGACGTGGGAGTCAATGGCCAGCACTGCTCCTCACTCTGCAGCCTGTGCTCCCAGCTGCCTCCTGCAATCTATAGAGGCTGCTCCAACTAATTCATACCCAACCACCCACAAACAGAACCGTTTTCAAACTTATTGCCTGCCTATGGTGTTGCGCAGTCCTTTCCTCCAGGAGGGCAGCACAAGCAGGGCAGCACCTTCCAGTCAAAACTACAAAGGCCCCCACAACACTCCGGGCTGGCCTCAGCAGCCTTGCTGAATTGGGACTGGGACAGCAGCTTCTGGCCTCAACCCGAAGTGCAACAGACTCTGTGTCCCAGACCCTGGCACTGATGCCCCCGCAGTTGAGTGACCGGGCCAGCATCATGCATCCCAATCCACAACAGCCCTCGCACTCCCCAACCCTGACACCACTGGTTGCTGGGTAATGGAGGGCACGTTTCCCTTCCCTGCCAGTGGCCTGGCTGCTCCATCACAGGATGCCACAGCCCTGGGAGCAAGGTCATAGGCAACATAGGCCTGCTTCTGGGTCGATGTGGGTCCCTCGGTCCTTCCTTGGCCTCTCAGCCTGAAAGGCTGCAGGTGATCCTTCCCCACCCCCCAGGAAAAAGAAAGCTGGTGAAGTGGGCTCCTGCTTTACTGAGTTAGCATGTGGAACGGAACTGTACAGAGGTCTGGTGGCCACTCCATATCAGTAGACATCTCAAAGCCCATCTGTGTAGCAAAAATAAATCTGGGAGAATGGGAAATTATGTCTCTGCCACTCGTTTTGCCTATCAGAATGATCAAACTGGCCCATGAGAGCCCCTCTCCCACATACCAACACACGTGTGCGGATATACATCCTAACTGTGAAACAAAACAAGATTCAGAAGTGGCCCTCAAAACCACAAAACTATTAGTAAGATTTATGAGTTCCTCACAATGGGAACGTCCTGATCTATGGCCCTACAATATCTGGATTCATACACACTGGTGGGTGCTGCGTGGCAATCCATTGTTTCTCAGACCACTCACACTACTGATAAGACAGGGGTGACTGAGACCCCAGATATTCAGAATGAACTATAAAAGACTGACAGGAGCAAGTAGAAATCAGAGCTCTCTCTCAGCTGGTCTGAGACCCCCTGCTTCTCCCCAACTCCCAATCGACATCTCTTGCAACCCACGAACACTAACCCAGAGCATTTGCTGGAACTTCACTCGCAGCAGCTTTGAGGAAACACCTAAAGACTCTATCACTGAACTCTGTACAGGTAGTATGGTCCTTCCCAAATCCTTATAGGGTACTAATTTTAGTTTAAATTTAAGCTGGTATTCCTGACTTAGAATTGTAACATTATAGGTAATAAACTGAATGCTTGAAATACAATTCTGGGTGCCATTCTGTCAGCCTTTCAGGCTGTGACAGAAAAACTGGCATACTCAGCAGGATAATGGACAAGAAAAACTTCGCAGCGAGCAGTGTAACGTAATTAGTTACATAATATTTTATATTTTAAGCACATCTTCCTACAGGGGTGGTTGCTCAATGCCTACCGGATAGATTTTGACACAACTGATCTTTGTGCATCCTTTCGAGGGTGGTAGATTCTACTGCCTGACCTTCGGGTCTTACGGACAGATTACGGTTTTGGGCTAACCAGAGAAGTAAATATGGTCCCTTACCTGCACCCACTTTCCAGTCTGTCTAGGCTACTGGACTTTGTGTTTGTTAAAAGGGGAAAACTACCCCAATTCTACTGTGTTGCTTTGTTGAGACCGTACTTGTTTAATTGGGCATCACTCTAAGTGCAATTTCAGCCACGTCCACCACCCCAGGCTAACCTTTGAGGGTTGTTGGATCTCAAGGGGGATTGCATCTAGTGAAATTAGTCTGGCCAAACCTGTTAAATGGAGTTTTCCCCAGCAAATCCTGGGAGACCAACCTTTTAAGTAGTCTGCAACATCACTAGACAGGCTCTTGGAAAAATTCAAATGTAAACCCACCCCACAAGGGAGAGATTGGGCAGAAGATAACCGGAAAGATGAAGGCAAAATTGTCTCACATGTTGAGCAACTTTGCCTGGAAAAGAAAGCTAAGAAAGGGAAGGGTAAGAACTTTATTTGTGCAGCGTTAGGAGCCTGTTTGTCTTGTGCTCAGAAGGAGGCTCAGGGTTTTGAGAACCCAACCCCCTCATATAAGGATTTACAAGAGGAGTTGGACAAAACAGTGTTGAATCATTTAAAGGAGGAACTAGAACTGGAAAAGCAGAAAGCTGTGAATTATAAACAGGAATCTGAGAATTTAAGGCAACAAGCTACTAGCTCGGAAAGTACTCTCAGAGCCTGTAATTGGGAGCTTGTGAATGCCCAGCAGGAGATAGGAAGTTAGTAGACCATCTGCGGCAAGCTGAGCTTAGAGAGCAAGCCTAAAAGACTGATTTATCACCACCTGTACAGAAGGCTGCATGTATTCAAGCTATGTATGAGCGGGGCCTAGTACATAATTCTCCCATGTTGGCCCCAGTGGATCCAGATAGACTGACCTGACTGGTAAGAGGGTCACCAGATAATATGAAATCATATGCGGCAGGCATTCAAGATCGGATATGGCAGGCAATGCAGTTTAGGGAGTTTGGTAGGAATGCTCAACAAAGACGAGCTCAGGCCATTCCTACATGGAATGAGGTAATCCAGGAAATGATAACTTATGGTAGGATAACGGAGTGGTCAATCGCCAATTCTCAGCCACATGAGCCCAGGGAATCTTATTGGTGGATACGATTCCTGGATACTAATGTTGCTAGAAGCTCTGATTTATCCCTTCAACGAAATCCTGAGTGGCATCACAGAGCTCCGGTCACAGGTAGTAGTTAGCTCCATTCCAATACTAAGGAATGAGGAGCAAGAAGTAACGAAGAAGAAATTTATTAATGACTGGCTCAGGGACTGGTGTGAAAAGAGGGGCTTTGGGTTCTTTGATCATGGGGAGGCCTATGCACCCCCAGGCTTTCTTACTAGGGATGGGACACACCTGTCTCCTGGGGGGACCAACGCTCTCTCTAAAAATGTAGTTAAGCTCATAAATCGAGCTTTAAACTAGATGGAGGCGGGAGGGGATGGAGGCCAGGCCAGATGGGAGTGAGCCTGGAGATGGGACTTGAGTGTCAAAGGGGTGGTGTGCTGGCAAGGACCACCAGTATATCACCGCTGAGCGCACCTAGAGATGGTAAGCAGGAAACTGGCACTGTGGCCTTAGGACCACTCAATTGGGAAGAAACCCTATTACGAGGGCTGTAGGTTTGCCAGCCCAGCTGAAGTGCATTTACACCAATGCACACAGCATGGGAAATAAGAAGGAAGAGTTGGAAGCTGTGGTAGGGAAGGAGACTACAATGTCATTGCCATTGCAGAGACGTGGTGGAATGACTTGTATTACTGGAGTGTACCCATGGTGGGGTGTAAACTCTTCAGGAAGGACAGGAAGGGCAGAAGAGGAGGTGGGGTAGCCCTCTATGTTAGAGAGTGCTTTGATACCCTTGAGCTGGATTACGATCAGGAAGGGACTGAATGCCTGTGGGTAAAAATCAGAGGAGCCCATGGGCAGGCAGATATTGTGATGGGAGTCGGCTATAGACTGCCCAGTCAAGAAGAAGCAGCTGATGGGCTCTTCTACAAACAACTGAGAGTAGTCTCAAGATCGCTACATCTAGTCCTCGTGGGAGACTTCAGTTTCCTGGATATCGGCTGGGAGCATAACACAGCAGAAAGGAAGCGGTCCTGGAGGTTCCTGGAGTGTGTGGAAGACAACTTCCTCACACAGTTGGTGAGCAAACCAACAAAGGACGGCACCCTCCTGGACCTACTGTTCGTGAACAGATGTGAGGGTTGGAGGACGCCTGAGGCAAAGCGATCGTGAGATGATAAAGTTCTCAGTGCAGGGCAAGATGAAGAAGGAGGTTAGCAGAACAGTCATCCTCAACTTTCAGAAAGCAGACTTTGGACTGTTAAGAAGATTGGTTGATTGGAAATGTCCCATGGGAGGTGCTCCTTGAGGGCAAGGGAGCCCATGAGGGCTGGGCACTCTTCAAAATGGAACTCCTAGCAGCCCAGGAGAAAGCTGTCCCCATGTTCCAGAAAAATAGCTGACAGGGCAAGAAACCAGTGTGGTTGAGTAGGGAGGTCCTGAGAGACATCAATAAGAAAAGGAAGGTCTATGAGCTTTGGAGGAAGGGGCAGGCATCGTGGGTGGACTATAGGGAGGAAGAGAGAATGTGCAGGAAAAAATTAGGAGGGCTAAGGCCCAACTAGAAATCAAGTTGGCTAAGTCTGTGAAAGACAATAAAAAAATATTTCTACAAATATATCAACAGTAAAAGGAGCACTAGGGAGACTCTCCAGTCCCTAATAGATGGAGAAGGAACAACAGTAACAGGGGATGAAGGCAAGGCTGAAGTACCCAATGGCTACTTTGCTTCAGTCTTTAATAGCAAGGAAAGTTATTCCCTCTGCACACAATCCCAGGCATTGGAGGAGCAGAACGAGGTTCCCATGATCCAAGAGAAGGTGGTTAGAGACTTACTTGCCCAGCTAGACGTCCACAAGTCTATGGGGCCGAATGGAGTCCACTCAAGAGTTCTGAGGGGACTGGTGGATGTGCTTGCCAAAACCCCTTCCATCATTTTCTTGCGGTCCTGGATGACTGGGGAGGTACCATCGGACTGAAGGCTGCCTGATGTTATGCCCATCTATAAGAAGGGGCAGAAGGTGGACCTGGGGAACTACAGGCTTGTCAGTCTGACCTCAGTACCAGGGAAAGTCATGGACAGGTGATCTTGAGTACTATCATGAAGCACTTGCAAGAGAACCAGGTGATCGGGCCCAGTCAACATGGGTTTACCAAAGGCAGGTCTTGCTAAACTAACCTGATCTGGACTCTTGGATTAGGCAAAGGCTGTGCATGTACTCTTCCTGGACTTTAGTAAAGTCTTTGATACAGTTTCTCATAGCATTTTGCTTCGGAAACTGTCAGCCCCTGGCCTGGACAGGTGCACACTCTCCTGGGTGGAAAACTGGTTGGCTGGCTGTGCCCAGAGAGTGGTGGTAAATGGTGTTAAATCCAGTTGGAGGCCAGTTACAAGTGGTGTTCCCCAGGGCTCTGTGCTGGTTCCAGCCCTGTTCAATATCTTTATCAATGACCTGGATGAGAGGACCAAATGCACCCTAAGTAAGTTTCAGACGACCCTGAGCTGGGTGGAAGTGTGGCTCTGCTTGAGCCACATGATCAGCCACATGAGCCCAGAGAATCTCATTGGTGGATACGATTCCTGGATACTAATGTTGCTAGAGACTCTGACTGGCACCACAGAGCTCCAGCAGTTTATTATTGTAACAGAGCTGGTGTGGCAAGGAATTACCTTTATTGGCAGGCAGTCAGTGCAGGAGTACCAAGAACTATTTGTAGAAGGCTTCTGTGGCAGAATTAACACAACTGCTATGGGCTGTGAAGGGACACTGTCCTAACCCCCCTGACATATCCTCTGTCCCCACTGCTTCTTGCCCCTCAAGTGAAGCAGAAGCACAAGGGAATTTGATCCAGTTGGAGGACTCCAGTCAAAAAACCCCTCCATTTCCTGGGACAGGCAATGAGCCATCCTGAAGCTTGGGTTCTAACCATACAATGGCTCACAAAACCAGCATGTGTTGCTATGACTCTGTTAAATACTTCTCCCCCCACCTGTTGTTCCACCTGTGGCAGGCAGAAAAATTGTGTTTCTGATAGATACAGGTGCACAAATATCAGTATTGTCACAAAAGATAGATAAATTATTAGGCATAAAAGGCAGCCGATCTTAAATTTAAGTTATGGGAATTGATAATATAAAACACCAATGTCCCATGGCACATGTTCAAATTGACTTACCAGGACAAATGAAACAGTCCCTTACATGAGTTTTGATTGGTAACACCCATGTGAACATTTTAGGTTTTGTTTTGTTACAGGGAAGACAGTGGAAACTCCTTGACGGTACAGTCTGGAGTTTTGCTCGTAACACAAATCCATTAGAATTTTCCCCTGAACCACAGGTGAATCAGGCATCTGTAAAATATATTTCCTTATTGGAGGTTTCAATTCCTCTCTCCCATTCAAAATTAATTAATGTAAAGCATTATCCACTTCCAGATGCAGCAATAAAAGGAACTGACGGGGTGGTGCAGGATTTGGAAAACCAAGGCATAATATCATGAACACACTCCCTGTACAACTCGCCCATTTGGCTACTAAAAAAAAGCCAAATGGAGACTGGAGATTGACAGTTGATTTTACAACTCGGAAAGTAATAGCCAGAAGACCCTTTGGATTGTTAGATACTGTCAAGGAAGGAAAAGCTCCTCCTGAAAGGATAGTTCAGAAGCCCACTGTGAGGAAGTGGTATGCTTATCTCACTGGAATAGGAGACATTCTAACAATAGAAGAGGAAAGTGTAAAAAACTCAGTTTCAGAAAGATGTAAACTGTGCGACTGTGTTTAAGGCACAGACTCCTAGTTCATCTCCAATCAAAGAAGCCCCTCCTTTGATGGAAGACAGTAATTTAGATGGTGTGCAGTTTACTGATGCCTCATCTCACAGAGATGGAGGATCTTGGAAAGACAGAGCTGTAGCTCTGGAGGTTAATACTAACCAAACACAGGTAGTTGAAGGGGATGGTAGTGTTCAAATAGGGTAGCTAAGAGCTGTGCTGCTAGTGGCCTAAAATGGAGCTATTTATGTTTATACTGATTCATACGCAGTATATAAGGGAGCCACGGAATGGATAAGCCATTGGGAAAAAAATGACTGGGTGGTAAATAGAAATACAGCATGGCAAGCAGAGTTATGGAAGCAACTGCTAGAAATTGAGAATGAACAATTGGTACATGTAGGTTGGGTGAAAGGGCATGATTCTTCTAAAACCATCCAGGCTAGATTTAATAACTGAGTACATAGAATCATAGAATCACCAGGTTGGAAGAGACCCACCAGATCATCGAGTCCAACCATTCCTATCAAACACTAAACCATGTCCCTCAGCACCTCGTACACCTGTGCCTTAAACAACTCCAAGGAAAGTGAATCAACCACCTCCCTGGGCAGTCTGTTCCAATGCCCAATGACCCTTTCTGTGAAAAGCTTCCTCCTGATGTCCAGCCTAAATCTCCCCTGGTGGAGCTGGAGGCCATTCCCTCTTGTCCTGTCCCCTGTCACTTGGGAGAAAAGGCCAGCACCCTCCTCTCTACAACCTACCCTCAGGCAGTTGTAGAGAGCAATGAGGTCTCCTCTCAGCCTCCCCTTCTCCAGGTGAAAACAACCCCAGCTCTCTCAGCTGCTCCTCATAAGGCCTGTTCTCCAGTCCCTTCACCAGCTTTGTTGCTCTTCTCTGGACTCGCTCCAGAGCCTCAACATCCTTCTTGTGGTGAGGGGCCCAGAAATGAACACAGGATTCAAGGAGCGGCCTCACCAGTGCTGAATACAGAGGGAGAATCACCTCCCTGGACCTGCTGGTCACACCGTTTCTGATACAAGCCAGGACGCCATTGGCCTTCTTGGCCACCTGGGCACACTGTTGGCTCATGTTCAGTCGGCTGTCAACCAACATCCCCAGGTCCTTCTCCTCCAGGCAGCTTTCTAAACAGACTTCTCCCAGCCTGTAGCTCTGCATAGTGTTGTTGTGCCCCAAGTGCAGGACCTGGCATTTGGCTTTGTTAAACCTCATGCCATTGAACTCTTCCCAGTGGCCCAGCCTGTTTAGGTCCCTTTGCAGAGCCTCCCTACCCTCCAGCAGATCCACACTCCCACCCAGATCAGTGTCGTCTGAAACTTACTTAGGGTGCATTTGGTCCTCTCATCCAGGTCATTGATAAAGATATTGAACAGGGCTGGAACCAGCACTGAGCCCTGGGGAACGCCACTTGTAACTGGCCTCCAGCTGGATTTAACACCATTTACCACCACTCTCCGGGCACAGCCAGCCAACCAGTTTTCCACCCAGGAGAGTGTGCACCTGTCCAGGCCAGAGGCTGACAGTTTCCGTAGCAGAATGCTGTGAGAAACTGTGTCAAAGTATTTGCTGAAGTTTGGAAAGACCATATCCACAGTGTTTCCCTCGTCCAGAACCTGAGTGACTTTGTCATAGAAGTCAATCAGGTTAGTTTAGCAAGACCTGCCTTTGGTAAACCCGTGTTGACTGGGCCTGATCACCTGGTCCTCCTCCTTCATGATAGCACTCAAGATCACCTGTTCCATGACTTTCCCTGGCACTGATGTCAGACTGACTGGCCTGTAGTTCCCTGGATCCTCCCTGCGACCATTCCTGTAGATGGGCACAATATCAGCCATCCTCCAGTCCAGTGGAACTTCCTCCAGGACTGTTGGAAGATGATGGAAAGGGGTTTGGCCAGCACATCCGCCAGCTCCCTCAATACCCTAGGGTGAATCCCGTCCGACCGCATAGGCTTGTGGGTGTCTAGTTGGGCAAGCAAGGCTCTGACCACCTCCTCTTGGACCATGGGAACCTTGTATTGCTCCTCTAGTTCTGGCGTTTGTACACATGGGGAACAACTTTCTTTACTATTAAATACTGAGGCAAAGAAGGCATTAAGTACCTCAGCCTTATCCTCATCCCCTGTCATTCTTCTTCCTTCTGCATCCAATAGGGACTGTATGGTCTCCCTAGTCCTCCTTTTAGTATTTATATATTTATAGAAAGATTTTTTGTTATCTTTCACAGACTTTGCCAACCTGATTTCTAGTTGGGCCTTAGCCCCTCTGATTTTTTCTCTATACAACCTCACTTGCCTCCTGTAGTCCACCCAAGAGGCCTGTCCCCTCTTCCAGAGCCCATAAACATTCCTCTTCTTCTTAATGGCACTCAAGATCTCTCTGTTCAACCAAGCTGTTTTTTCCCCCTGCCGGCTTTTTTTCTGTAACACAGGGATGGCTTTCTCCTGAGCTGCTAGGATCTCATTTTTGAAGAGGTCACAGCCCTCATGGGCTCCCTTGCCCTCAAGTACTGTCTCCCAGGAGACTTTGCCAACCTGCCTCCTAAAGAGTTCAAAGTCTGCCATCTGGTAATTTAATGCTACTGTCCTGCTAACCACCCTCTTCACTTCACCTAGAACAGAAAACCCGATCATCTCATGATGGCTTAGTCCTAGTTGTCCCCCTACTGCCACATCCCCCACAAGGCCTTCTCTGTTCACAAACAGTAGGTCCAGGAGGGCACCTTCCCTTGTTGGTTCAGTCACCAGTTGTGCAAGGAAGTTGTATTCCACGCACTCCAGGAACTTCCTAGACTGCTTCCTTTCTGCTCTATTGTACATTCAGCAGACATCTGGAAGATTGAAGTCTCCCACAAGAACAAGTGTCTGTGCTGACTAGAAAAGTCAAGCACTTAGCCCCCAGCCATCACTACTGCAGCTGCCGCCGCAGCAGCAGCTGCAGCAGCAGCAGCAGCAGCAGCAGCATAGTGGCCATGGCCCCCATCTGCTGCCTCCTCTTTGTGGTCATCCTAGTGGCTCTGCATGCAAGGGTAGCCCAGGCTACTCCACTGCGAGTGTCAGGTGCAGGTAAGAGGGTGACATCAGTGCAGCCTTTTGGGAGCCAGTGGGCTCTTCTCCCTGAGAAGTGTGGATGGTGTCACAACCCAGACCCACGAGCCACACGCTCATGTCCAGCCCAGATGGGGGGATTGGATTGATTTGTCTGTGTGGCGATCCAGGGGCCTATAAGGGCACTCCCAGGGTGAATATCAAAAACACTATTTCTTCCTGCTCCAGCAAGCATAAACCAGCAAGATGGCAGGGCACACAACAAAGGCAAAGGGTGGAATGCAAAGTCAGACTATGTTTATCTGTTTGCCTTAAACATTTTGTCTGAGGACTACCCACTTGTGGCACCAGCTTTTCTTAGTGCCACGGTTCAGCAGGGGGAGCAATGTAGAGCAGGCACAACTCTCCTTCACTGGGGTGAAGTCGGGGCCCCAGAGCTGGCTTTGCTGGGGGAGGGGGTGTTCTCTGGTGTTGTTGGGGGTGCTTGGAGTTCTGGTAGCTGCCGTGTGGGTGGTTGCTCAGAACAGGAAGTTGGGGAGACTCAAAATTATGAGAGAAAATGAAGAGTTGAAAACAGTGAATGAGGCAGAGCAGGTAGCTCTGTAGAAGACACAAAGGCACTGGCTGATACGAGAAGGTTAAGGGAGATTTTGCAAGGTACTATAGAGGACACTTTTGCACGAGAAAAGATGCTGAGATTACTGTTGCTCGGTGAGGGAACAGGTTGCTCAAGTTTTACCAAGGAGACTGCTGATCGGGCTGGGGAAGCAGCCACCTATTGTTGCGATGAGAGGGTGCTGCCTCACTGTGCCCTCCAGCTCTGATCCCTTTTTAAAATATAAGTTGCTTGCAGGGGAGAGAATGGGATTAGACTTTCTCAGCAAGAACTTGAGGGACTTTACAGATAGAGTCTTTCCCCCTCCAATGCTTTAGAAAAGTTTTCCTCTGTGTGTGTGAGAGCTTTCCAGGTAGAGAACACCAAAGCCTCACCACACTCATCGTAAAGAATTTCTTGCTAATGTCTAATCCTAATCTTCCTCATTCCTATTTATAGCCATTCCTCCTTGTCCTGTCACTACATGTCCTTGTAAAATGTCCCTCCACCACAAGTCTCCTTCAGGTACTGGAGGGTGGCTATAAGATCTCGGAGCTTTCTCTTCTCCAGACTGAACAACCCCAACCCTCTCAGCCTGTCCTCCTAGCAGAGGTGTTCCAGCCCTCTGATTGTCTTCATAGCCCTCCTCCAGACCTCTTCTAACAGTTCCATATCTTTCTTAAGGTGAGGATTCCAGAACTGGGGTCTTAAAACTGCGGAGTGGAACAGCAAAATCACTGCTCTTGCCCTGCTGGCCATGGTTCCTTTGATGCAGCCCAGGATACAGTTGGCCTTCTGGGCTGCAAGCATGCATTGCTGGCTCATGTCAAGCTTCTCATCAATGAGCAGCCCCAAGTCCTTCTCCTCAGGGCTTCTCTCAATCATGACTTGCCTCATCTTGTATCGAAACTGCAGATTGTACCGACCCAGGTGTAGGAACTTGCACTTGGCCTTGTTGAACCTCATGAGGTTCACACTTCTCCAGCTTGTCCAGGTCCCTCTGGATGGCACCCTGTCCTCATGGTGTGACAACTGCACCACTCAGCTTGGTGTCATCTCCAAACTCGCTGAGGGTACACAAGATCTCACACTCTGTATCACTGATGAAGATAGTAAACAGCACTGGTCCCAGTATGGACCCCTGTGGGACACCACTTGTCATGATGTTTTGCAGAATCAAACTCTATAACTATTTAGGGTATATTTAGGGTTATAAAGCAGCTATGTGTTTATTCGCCGGTGGGTGCTAGGGGGTCCTCCTCCAAAGCACGCACACCCAACAATCTAACAAGCAGATAGTTATAGTGTGAGGACATGACTATTCTTAAGTGCCTATTACATATTCATGGCTCCTATTATAATGAGATTTGAGAAGCTTCTTCTATACTTGCGCAGGCGCGATGTTGTGGTCTGGGACTCAGGGCTGAAGCCTTCTTCGTCTTCCTCAATAACTGCCCCTGAATTCAAACTGTGGACAGTCGCAGTCTCATCCTGGTCGAGCTGCAGTTGTTTTCTGCATTCCAGCTTCTCTCTTATCAGCATCCAAGGTCTTCAAGGCCTTTGCCAGCAGACAGCGCGTATTACAGTAAGCTAAGCTGTCTAAGTTTACCTAACATTTCTGCAGTTTTCTAACGAACATTTATGCCCGCACACCAATGGATCTCCATCTGGACTTTGACCTGTTGACCACTACTCTCCGAATGTGACATCCAAACAATTTATCCACCGAACTGTGCACCCTCCAAATCCACATCACCCCAGTGTACAGAGAAGGATGTTGTGGGCGACTGTGTCAAAAGCTTTACAGAAGTCCGAGTAGATTACATCCATTGCTTTTCCAAGGTCCACTGATGTGGTCAGCCTAGAAAAAAACCAGGTTGGTCAGGCAAGACTTGCCATTTGCCAGGCTATGCTGGTTGTCTTTAACCACCTCCCTGTCCTCCATGTGCTTTAGCATAGCTACTAGGAGGCTCTGTTGCACGACCTTCCCTGTAACAGAGGTGAGGCTGACAGATCAGGAGTTCCCAGGATACTCTTTTCTACCTTCTTTAAAAATGGGCACAATGTTACCCTTCTTCCAGTCACCGGAGACTTCTCCTGACTGCCATGATGTTTCAGATCTCATAGAGAGTCACTCAGCCACTACATCAGGCAATTCCTGCAGGACTCTGTAATGCATCTCATCAGGTCCCATAGACTTATGTATGCTTGGGTCCTGTAGGTGGTCACGAACCTGATCCTCCCCTACAGTGGGAGGGGCTTTACCCCCTTGGTCGCCATCATGTTGTTCACTGACCCAAGAAGGGGATGAGGAACATGATTATTGGTGAAGACCAAGGCAAAAATGTTGATTACCTCAGCCTTCAGCTGCAGAAGGTACTGCAGATGATGGGAAATGTGACTCTTAATCTAATCCAGCTCCCAGTATGGCTGCATCTCTGAGCTTGCCTTGAATCCCCAGAGGCCAAAGGCACAAAAGCAGCACAAAGGAATGTGCTCCCGTGAGCCGAGGTCCAGAGCAAAGCCCTGATTGCCAGACTGAGGAGTAAGAGTGCTGTCATATTCTGCAGAAGACCACTGTGGCAGCACATATGGTGCTTTTTAAACAGGCTCAGATACCGAGCAGTCTTTGTGGTGTTCCTAATTGGGAGAAATGTCCTGAAACATAGGAGCATGTGTGTCCTTGTACTTGGATGCAGGTGTCACATGAGATGTGCTCTCATTGATAAGAAGTCCATGTGAAGTCACAGCAGGGCTGTGAGGTCATAGAGCCCTGCAGTGTTGTGCTGACTAGAAAAGCCAAGCACTTAGCCCCAAGACACCACTACTGCAGCCGCAGCAGCAGCAGTAGCAGCATGGTGGAAGTGCAGGGGGTCATGGCCCCCATCCGCTGCATCCTCTTTGTGGTCCTCATCCTAGTGGCCCTGCATGCAAGGGCAGCCCAGGCTGCTCCATTGCAAGTGTCGGAGGCAGGTAAGAGCGTAGCATTGGCACAGTTTTTTGGGAGCCAGTGGGCTCTTCTCCCTGAGAAGCGTGGATGGTGGCTTTTACCCTCCAGTGTTTTAAACAAGGGTTTCCTCTGTGTGTGTGAGACCTCTGCAGGTAAGAAAGCCCTGAGGGGCCGTACACTGGCCCTTTGGCTGCACATGGCTTAGGAAGGGGTCTCAGGGAGCTGCCAAGTATCAGACAAGGACCCTCTGCAGCTTCGGCAACTATGACAGAGATTTGTCTCCCACAATGTTACCTAACCTCCCTGGCAGTGCCTGAAGATCTCTAAGACAGCAGGGGCTCACAATATGTCATGGAGACATTTTTTATCTGTGTTTACTTGTAGATGAAGATAGAGATGATAATTATCCAGTTACATGGCAGGATATTCGTTTGGAGCCCTTGGGTCCTAATGGAGATAGTTTCTCAAAAACCCATTCCTGCAAAAAGATCCATTGACAGTGGCAAAATCTTTTCCTTGAGTTCTTCTCAATGTTGAACAAGTCTGGCTCAGTGTTGTGCCCTGGTGTTCTTTGCCCTTCAAGTCAGTCTTTGCTAGCATGTTGGGGGACAGAGCTGCTCCCAGTGCTGGCCACCAAGCCAGACACATGCTGGGGTAGAGTTTAGATCTGGTGCAAACTCCAAAGGGTCTTGTTTCCCAGTAGCTCAGCAAGTGGACTCTTTGATCCTCACATGGTGCCGCTGCAGGCACATGAAAACTCTTTGCATCATGTTCCTGAAGGCAAGGGAGAGATGAGTGCCGTAATGTAACTCCCACTTTGAATTGCCCTTCTGGCGCTGTGATCTGAAGAAGCATCTTGAATTGTGTGACAGGAGCTGTTCTGTCTCCTGTGCTTCTTTACAGCTGTGCAAGCAGGCACTGGAGATCCAGCTTCCCAGAAGGGTTCTAGGAGTGAGCCTGTAGGAGATCGCACAGGTACGTGGTAGCTTTTTCATCCATTTCAGAGCTGCCAGATCAAAGGGCAAAGGTCAAGCAGAGGGGTGCCCCTACAGGGAGGGAATGGAGACCTGCGTGTGTGTGTCCTTCTTCTTGCATGATTCCCTTAATGCTCCTGTGATTCAGTTTTGTCGATGTAGATGCCAACCAATGACAGAAGCTTCTCTGGCTGTTTGGTTACAGGTGTGCCTGTAGGGAGGGCTTTCCCAGCTCCCTGGATGCATGCCACGTTCCCGCCCAGGAAGCACCGCAGGGGTGAGTAGTTTGTCTCTGCTGACCTCACACACTGACCAAGGGTTTTCTGGAATTTATTCACCTGAAACTGAACTGAATCCCTTCTGTTAAGGTCCTCCGACAGGAAAGTACAAAGCTGAAAAAGAAATTGAAAAGGTGATGGATCATTTGGAAACTGCAAGGGAAATATTGGAGGAACTGAAGAGAAGTCTCGGTGGGTAAATTTCCCTCTTCTTTAGCAGTAAGCCTCAGAAGCTGTCGGTTTTAGGTGTCCGTCTGGACACGCTGTGGCCTGTGCAGCAGGAAGGGACTGATCTGACTCTCGCTGCAGCGGTGCTGGGCTTCATGCCTTGCATAGAGGTGCTGGCCAGGCTCAGAGATGGTGCAGAGCCTCTGCTGCCACTTCTGGTTCAAGCTGAGTGCCAGGGGCAGCTGCTGCCCCAGCTTTACTGTCACAGGTCAGAGCAGGTTTGTGCAGAGTGTGGTGCACAGATTTGAGGGCCTGCTCTGTGCTGAAAAGCTCAAGCGCTTCTGTGCTTTCTCCCTGGGCCACTTCCAGGCAGGAAAAAGGTCCCAAGCAGTACTGATGCCCTTTGCTAGTGCTGGGAATACAGTAGCGGTGTAGATTCTTTAAGTCTCTTAGCTGTACTCCATTTGTCACATCCCAGCTAAGTGCTGGGATGAGATGAGGGTGACTACTGCTGTGCTTACTGGGAAGAGTGTGAGACCTCTCAGAGGGGCCCTTCTCATCAGGACCGTTTCCCCTGCTTGAAAGATTTGAGATTCTTCCTGTCCTCTTTAAGAGAAGGGTTTTAGCATCTCGCTACAGTTTGCCAAAACTGCATTAGGAGCAGTGAAAATCAGAAGGTCGCGTGCGGTTTCCTGGTCTCCCAGCCCAGGCGTGGCTGTTGGTTGCTGTTGTGTTGAGGTGCAGCCCCAAAAGCCCAGACCTTCTTTGTAAACCTTACTGGTGTCTTTGAGAAGCGTTGGCTCCTGCAGGTGCCATCTCCCTGACCAGAAACGGTTCCACCTGATGCACCTATGCCACTTTCTTTCTCAAGAGGTGGACCGCGAGGCTGTGCCAGAGAAAGTGTTTCCAGGAAGAAGAAGCAACCCAATGCCAGATGAAGAGGCCAAGGCAATGCAGGGCCTGCATAGGACAGGTAATTGCTGTCCCACAGTCCGTCAGTGTCTCCCCACAGGATTCCTGTGTGTCAGCAGGCTCCGCCCCTGTGCCTGCTCCTCCACGTCACTTCTTCAGCCAAAGCCAGAAGTGTTTTGGGTTCAAAGCATGTGGATCTGGTTCTGCAGATCATAGGAAATGTGACTCTTAATTGAATCAAGCTCCTGCTCCAGCTGCATCCCTGAGCTTGCCTTGAGTCCCCAGAGGCCCAAGGCACAAAAGCAGCACAAAGCATCATGTGTTCCTTGTGAGCCCAGGTCCAGAGCGTAGCCCTCACTTCCAGACTGAGGAGTACGAGCACTGTCAAAGGCCGCAGAAGACCCCTGCGGCACTACGTGTGGCTTTTGTCAAATGAGCTCAGGTGCAGAGCAGCCTTGCTGGGGTCCCAGATTTGGCGATGGCTCTTGAAAACTGGTGTGCCAGCAAGCAGGGCCAGTGTAGGAGAAAAGGCAGAAAGAGGAAGGAGAGTTGCAGGACCTCTTGGGAAGGCCTGGCTCTGTCCCTTCCACATGTAGGAGCTTGCCCAGGGATAGGGGACATCTCAGAATGGCACTTGTTGCTGCAGGGAGGGGTTTTGTCCGTGTCCCTTGAAGGAGGGATTGGTCAAACAGCCGCACACCTCCACACGCTCTCCTTCTGTCCTTCTGACTTTGTGGGACAAACTATCCCAAAGGATGGGACCACGGCTCCAGGCACCAGCAGTGGCATGAAACAAGAGAATTTCTTGCTACATCAAACATGCTGAAAGCTTACCAAGATGCACTAACATTTCAAATTGCTCCTCCAGGTGTGGCTGGCGACACAACCACAAGCAATTCCAATGGCCAGAGAATCATGGGAGGTTTATGTCCTCAAGATATGCAAAAGCAGTGTATCATAGGAACAGCAGTGATGGTGATTTTCGTGCCCATTTTAGTGGCGTTGCTCTGTTTTACCGTCCATCGATGCATTAAGAAGAGACAGTAAGTTGTTGATTTTATGCCCCTAGCACTTCCCCGGTTGTCTGTTGGTAGCCACAAAGCCTCTTTACTGGGCAGCTGTGGACTGGTGAGGTCGCGGTTGGCCAGGAAGCTCTGCAGGGTGTTCTGCTGCTGTCAGATGATTCCCTTGGCCTCATAATTGCTGGGGCGCCTTCTCAGAAGCCCCTTCTGAAAGAAGCCACTGTAAGCTCTAACTGACCATGCCTGGACAGAAGCAGCCCCCAGGAGTGATGGGTGTAGGTGAGAGGAATCATAGAATCATTGAATCACCAGGCTGGAAGAGACCCACCGGTCATGGAGTCCAGCTATAAAGAGAGAGTCACTCTGACCCATCTTCTCTCCACAGGGCGCGGTCCGACACTTCAGGACTCGAGGGAATAACTGTCCCAGACAGCCAGAAGAGCCACCCTGGCACAGTTGAGAGCGGGACTCATCAACTCACGACTGAAGATGCACAGCACCAAGACTCCTGGAAGCCCCCACGCCCTCCCAGCCCATTTCCAGCCACTTTGCTGAAGGACAGCACCCTCAAGCCCATACCACAAAGGCCCCTGCCACCATTCAGCCAATCCCCAGCCTTCCTGTAGAAGCAGGAGCAGGGCGGCACCCTCCAGCCCAAACCACAGCTGTTTAACCAGTCAAGTTTCTCCAGTCCAAAACCACAACAGCCCTCGCACCCTCCCACCCCACCACCGCTTCCCTGGCATTTGTTTAAGTAGGCTAGTGTCACCCATCCACAACACAGAGCCCTCTTGACCATCTATCCCACCACCCATTACCCCATAATTTTGGAAGTTCACCAATGTCTTCCATCCCAAATGGCAAACACCTCAGTTCCCCCCATGTCCGACCCATACTTTCAGCACCATACTTTCAGCTAGTCCCTAGAGGCTGGGGTGCACCAACAGAGCCCTAAGTGACCACTTTGGAGATCAGGCATTTAGTTTCAAATCAAGAGGGACAGAGCTGTCTCACAAGTGTCTGTCCCTCTGTCCTGAACTTCCTGCACAGGGCACAGTCTGCAACTTCAGGAATGAGGCAAGGACAATGACCTCCAATCTGAAGTGTGACTGCCCCCATGACCTCCAAACCCACAACTGCTCACCTCCCTTGGGGAATCCTAAGGCTAACAAGTCACTTTCAATAAATAGAGAGGGTGAAGCCTTTCTTTTCCCACTTCTTTTTTGTATGAAATTTAAGGACATTCTTTCTGTTAGTAGCCTTAGAGATCACAGTCAATAACAGAAAAGAAAGATACCATCTTCAGTTGTTTGACATGCAAAAGGAAACCCCGAGAGAGCACACAGTGGGCATATGCTGCCTAACAACCCTAGTGACCTTCTGTGATGGAGAGACCAGTGCAGTGGACAAGGAAAGAGCTATGGATGCAATCCCTCTTGATCTCTGTAAGGCCTTTAACACGATGCCCCACCACAACCTCCCCTCTTAAAATGGAGAAATATGTATTTGACAGAGGGGCTGTTAGGTGGTAAAGGAATTGGTTGCATGGTTGCATCCACATAATAACAGTCAATTCTGGGAATTTTGTTTATGGCAGAAGAAAGAGGGATGATCAGGAGGGCAGGGATGCGAATCTGGGGTGACCAACATCAACAGGGTCCTGCAGCAGATACTAAGTGGCCCCTACAGAACCCAGGATGGAATAACCAAGATCTGGTACACCGAGGTCATATGCAGGACTTGAGAACCATAATTATCCAGGGTATAAGGGAGTCAGTCCCGAGGAGGCAGAACATTAGCAAGGCATTCAGTGAGCACCAAAAGGAAGATGAAACCCCTACTGAATGGCTAGAATGATTAAGAAAGAGCCTACAGTTATATTCGGGTTTAGATCCTAGCACTCCTGTAGGGGAAGCCTTGTTTAAAGCTCAGTTTGTAGCCAAGTCATGGATGGATATTAGAAGAAAGTTGGAAAAGATTGAAGACTGGCAGAATCGAGGTCTGGATGTGTTGTTACGTGAAGCTCAGAAAGTGTATGTTAGGAGAGAGGAAGAAAAAGATAGAAGGACGGTTAAAATGATGGTTGCTGTGGTGAGAGAAGGCACAGCACAGGTACAGCTACAAAGACCGGCAGAATGTAGAACAGATGTAAGGCATCAAAGGCCCGGTGGGAAAGATCTGTTAGTGAGAAATGAAAAGGGAATAACTCCAACGTGTTTTTATTGTGGTTGGAAGGGACACATGAAGAAAAATTGCAGAAAGAAAATGATGGATGATAAAATGTTCAAAGCGGAATAGGAGTGTCAGGCTCTTTCTGTTGGGGACTCGAGAGATAGCTCAGCCCTTGATAAAATTAAAAGTGAGTCCCCAGCAACAGGAAATAGAATTTTTAGTGGACTCAAGTGCAGAGAGATCAATTGTACAGAATTTACCCCTGGGGTGCAAAATTTCATCTGATACAGTACAAGTTATTGGGGCAAAAGGAGAGCCATTTAAGGTACCAGTGATTAAAGATGTGTTATTCAAAACAACATCTAAAACAGGCATTGGAACGTTACTTTTAGTCCCGGAAGCAGACTATAATCTACTGGGATGGGAAACTGGAACTATAAAAACCTGAACAAAATTGTTAAGGCGTGTGCCGTTGGTGGAGTGGAGACTCCTGGCCACCCAGCGCTGTTTGCTTACCGCTGCTTGCTATTAAAATTGGAAAATAAACATTTAACTACTTTCTACCAATTAATGAGTTTCGACTGGGTTATTAATTTATGACAGCAGGAACTCACAGGCACCAGGAACAAGAAAGAATCACCGACCGGCCCGGCACTGAGCTGGCGTCCTTGTGCCAGGCCGTCAGGAGGCAACTGCCACCGCTGGTGGCCATGAGAGCTCGGCAGAGATCAGCAGGACCCGGGACCGTCCTCCATGCACCTCTCCCTCCCCCAACCCTTTGCGTGCGCGGCGAGCACGCGGCTCATCCAGCATGGCACGGAGTGATGACCATAAGCGGGAATAGGAACCGATTTCACTACCCTCTCCTCTGCAGACAACGAGCCTCATTCTCCAAACTGGAAAATGCAGGCTCACACCACCCCCTACTGCCGCTGTGCAGCAGTGATCCGATCCCTTCTGCTTCACTCACAGCGTCCCTCTGCCCAGTCACATACTCGGCCTCTGGGCCTGCATCCAACCGCAAAATAATTCCCAGACTGTAGAGTCCCTCAGCTTTTTACTCAGAAGATCTAATACTATCCTTTTCCTTGTAACTAACCTCTATTTTAATGAGGGGTCGCAGCTTGGGGGCAGGATGCGGCAGAGAATCGCGTTTCACCACCCTCTCAACAGGGGCCAATTTCCCCCGCCTGATCAGCAGCCTTTTCCTTAAAACTCAAAAAAACAGTTTTCCCACCACCCAACAACCGTGGAGCAGCTGAAAGGTCAGCCTCTTCTCACCTCCAACCTCTCTCTCTCCAACCTCCCTTTCTGAGCACGCAGCTGCTGTCAGGGCTCCAAACGTCCCCAACAACTCTAGGGACAAGTGGCATCAATCATGAAACAAAGAAACTTACGCTTAATAGTTTAATTTAACCACTAAGGCAGGTACACTTTATTCAGTGCTGGAGAAGACTCGGGATTTGTCCTCAGAGTACTTCTGCCGAGCAGTGATTTCGCAGAAAATTTATATACAGAATTGATTTCAAATTCATACCTTTCCCTGAAATTACAGTTATACTCGCTCCCAGAACCTCATTCCATATCCATGGGGAATGAAATCAGATCAGGTCAGAATCCTTAAGATGTGGTCATATCTGAGTGGTCAATCTCAACAATTCTGGGGACAAGAAGATATGGGTTGTTGTTGTTATCTTAGTTGTTAATCTTGTTTCTAACGCATTACAGTTGATGTTCCATCCCATCATTTGCAAATCACCATTTCATTCCCCCCCTTTTCAAGGCCTTTGCAGATTCTTTTGCAAAACAGTCACAAGAGGTCTTATTGTTTAAATTTCTCTTAAAATATTTCCCTGACTCTACTGTGTGTCTGATCTGATTGCTTTTCCATGTCTAATAACCTCCTACTGTTCACTGACAACAACAAAATGCACACTGAAACACTATACAGGTTAACAAAACCTAATGCTATAACACTGAGAAAAGATTGTTTCAACCAGGGCAAGTTTAGGAGCTAGGAATTTAACTAAGAAATATCTATACCCTCCCACTCTTGTATGGCGTTAAGAAGGCCACACTAATTTTTTATTGAGGTTCCTACAGTCTGAGACTGATTGGTCTAATTGGAACAACTCATGCCCTCAAATCAGAGCATCCTTTACGGTATCTTAATAACAGATAAACAATTGCAGTTTTATTTTCTAAAACTAATGCTGAAATTGTCTAGGTTCAAGATTTGAGGCCTCCAAGGTTCGGGGTATAATGGAGGTTCCTTGCATACCTACAAATAAATCTCTTTAAAGTGTTACAATTCATGGGCATGGCTACTCTGGATGTTAAAAAGAAGCCAGTGTAGTTTCAGCTTTATATGACAGTTTTGACAACCACATAGTTTCCAAAGGTTTCAATGCTTGTGGGATTCCCAAGATACATGGAATAAATATATGTTGTGCTGAAAAATGGCATTTAAACAAAAGGCCATACTATGGCATATTATACAAGCAAATTTTTCCCAAATGTTTATAGAGGCATCCAACCTATGGGAAAATAAGGCTTCTCTTAATGGACACATTTACAATAATATTAACAATTTTTCATCTTTACAGTTCACTTTAGTTAGCCTTAATTTTTTAAAGGTGTTAAGCGTTCTGTTGCCCACTGGTATGTGATTTCTTCACTTGATCCAAGTTCTTTCATCTTGATTGCTACAAGGGCTGTTAACAATACTTCCATTGTTCTCTCAGTGGTTTTCCTGTAAAATCTTTAACAGAAAACTCATCCCCTGGTGTAAAAGGATGTACAGCTTGGTCTTAAACCTCTAGGCCAAGCAGCTTGCGTTTTTTTTTTTTTTTATTTATTTTGCTTGTTGGTTGGTTGGTTGGGTTTTTGTTGTTTTGCTTTCTGTTGGGTTTTTGCTTGTTTCTCAAGCAAGTTCAGCTGTTTTTGTTAGCTGCTTAGACAAATTCTCACCTAATTCTGTGAAATCTTCTCTATACTGCAATTGGTATACAGGGCTAATACTTCTCTTTCGTTATTTCAAAACCCAAGCAAGGCCAAAGGAAGTGCTTGATGCCAATATGGATTGGCTTCTTGACAAATTTTAGCTGATTGCTGTTTTATCAGCAACAATCTGGTAATTCATTTTCCTCACCTGGCCTCTAGCCTGTGGTCAGTAAGGAGATTGTAACTGCCAGTCAATTCTTAAAATTTCACTAATCTTTTTACCACTTTAGCACAAATGTGTACCTCTACCTGACAATATTACTGTATGTGCTCCAAAAAAAGGTATAATTTCATTCAACAATACTCTTGTGACTTCTGCTTTATTTGTCCTGCAAGGAAACGCTTCTGGCCAACCTGAGAAAGTTAACTTTAATGAAAACTGATGCCCTTCCCCCACACCTTTTATTGAGAGTCCAGAGAGATCTATTTGCATTCCTATTATTTATACAAAATATCTATGCCCCAAAGAGTTTGTTTTGTTTGCTTTGGTTTTCTTGGGTTTTTGTTGTTTTATTTGTAACCCCTCTAAGACCAATTTCCGTAGCACTCCTGATGGCATTATTTGTCCATATGGAACATAAAATCACTCATTATCAATATTCTATCTTCCTTTGAATATTTCCCCAATTTTAAATCAGAATCAGGGATTTGAAGTTTACTGTCTGGAATCAAAGCAGATGTTACTTCTGCCTTTTTCTGCCGCCACCCTGGCCTCAAAAGTTCCTGCCAATTTGATACCAATTTTCTGGCCAGTATTACCTCTTTGGTGACCTTTGTAGTGCATGATAGCCTCTTCTTCTGGAAGATTTACAGCTTCCAGCAACTTTAGGATTTCTGCTGCATGTTTAATGTGTTTTCCTTGGGCAGTAACGAGTCCTCGCTTTTTCCATATAGCACGGTCAGCACAGAATCACAGAATCACAAGTTTGGAAGAGACCCACCGGATCACTGAGTCCAACCATTCCCACCAAACTCTAAACCATGTCCCTCAGTACCTCATCCACCTGCACCTTAAACACCTCCAGGGAAGGCGAGTCAACCACCTCCCTGGGCAGCCTGTTCCAGTACCTAATGACCCTTTCTGTGAAGAATTTTTTTCCTTACGTTGAGCCTGAACCTGCCCTGGGGAGCCTGAGGCCATTTCCTCTTCTCCTGTCCCCTGTAACTTGGGAGAAGAATGTACCAATCCAAAGGTGTATTTTTGCATCTGTCCGTGTATTTATCTTCTTTCCTTTTGCTAATTCCAGTGCATGACTTAAGGCGTCCTTTTTTGAAATTTTGACTTTCTGGACTGATGTTCGGCGGGGTAATGGTCTGGCCTCAATCACTTCTCTGGTGTTAGTCACTGAATATTCAGCCTTGGGATGTGCCCGCTCCTGCACCGCCCTTCCGCTGGAGCCAGTACCGCAGCTACGAAACACACAGATGGGCACTCTTCAGACCCAAGGTTTAGGGCAAAGAGAGAAGCATAGCCTGGCTTTAGAGCAGGGTAGCTCTTCCCAAGGGAAAAGGGCAAGTCCTGTGTCGCATCTCCATCGATGGGGTAGGAAGCAATTCTACCCGAGACTGAGCTGACAGGTCTGCCCCATTTTCTAGGCACTGTCACCGGGACAGGCAGGAACTGACAGGCACAAGAACAAGAAAGAATCACCGACTGGCCTGGCACTGAGCCGGCGTCCTTGTGCCGGGCCGTCAGGAGGCGGCTGCCACCGCTGGCGGCCATGAGAGCTCGGCAGAGATCAGCGGGACCCGGGACCGAGTTCCACGCACACCTCTCTCCCCCGACCCTTTGGGTGCGCGGCGAGCGCGCGGCTCATCTGGCACGGCGCGGAGTGATGACGTCGAGGCTGCGCGAGTCCCAGAGAGTGAGCCCGAGGAATGGCCGAGACGGGGCGGGAGTGAAGCCTGGCGGCCGCAGCGAACAGAGCGCGAGCAGAGCGCGGGCAGAGCGCGGGCAGAGCGCGGGCAGAGCGCGGGCAGAGCGCGGCGAGGGGGCATGGCCTCGCTATCAGGCCATGAGCGAGGGGAGAGGTGCAACTGCCCTTGCACCCCTCACCCCTGCACCGTTCCCCCCACAGTTGGGTAACCGGATCCCGGAACCCAGCCGGGATGATTTCATTTCACAGAATCACAGAACAACCAGGTTGGAAGGGACCCATCGGATCTTCTAGTCCAACCATTCCTATCTAACACTAAACCAAGTCCCTCAAGACCTCATCCACCCGTGCCTTAAACACCTCCTGGGAAGGTGACTCAACCACCTCCCCGGGCAGCCTATTCCAATGCCCAATGAGCCTTTCTGTGAAAAACCTCCTCCTAATCTGCAGCCTGAATCTCCCCTGGCAGAGCTTGAGGCCATTCCCTCTCGTCCTGTCACTTGGGAGAAGAGGCCAGCTCCTTCCTCTCCACAACCTCCTTTCAGGTACTTGTAGAGAGTAATGAGGTCTCCTCTCAGCCTCCTCTTCTCCAGGCTAAACACCCCTAGCTGTCTCAGCTGTTCCTTATAAGGCTGGTTCTCCAGCCCCTTCATCAGCTTCGTTGCTCTTCTCTGGACTTGCTCCAGAGCCTCAACACCCTTCTTGTGCTGAGGGGCCCAGAACTGAACACAGGATTCAAGGAGCAGCCTCACCAGTGCTGAGTACAGAGGGAGAATCACCTCCCTGGATCTGCTGGTCACACCATTTCTGATACAAGCCAGGATGCCATTGGCCTTCTTGGCCACCTGGGCACACTGTTGGCTCATGTTCAGTTGGCTGTTGACCAACACCCCCAGGTCCCTCTCCTCCTGGCAGTTTTCCAGCCAGGCTTCTCCCAGTCTGTAGCTCTGCACAGTGTTGTTGTGCCCCAAGTGCAGGACCCAGCATTTGACCGTGTTAAACCTCATGCCATTGGACACTGCCCAGCGGTCCAGCCTGTTTAGGTCCCTTTGCAGAGCCTCCCTTCCCTCCAGCAGATCAAGACTTCCACACAGCTTTGTGTCATCTGCAAACTTGCTAAGGGTACCCTCAATGCCCTCATCCAGGTCATTGATGAAGACATAAATAAATGAAGACATAAATGAAGAAATCAATGCACATAAAAGTTCATAACTGATCGATCAGCGGTCGCCCCTGCCCAATTGGAACGGCCCTGGCTTGAGTATTCCAGAGGCTTGTATAGGACTCAAGCTTCTACAGTTATACAAAGACTTCAAAGACATGCAATTAATGCAGGTGATTCCAGCCTCAAGGAAAGTGCAAGATCCGTTCCTGAAGGCAGCTTCTAGGCTGGAGCCCAGTTTTGCACTTTTGTAAATTGTTGATTTATATGCCCCTAGTGCTTCCCTGGTTGTCTGCTGGTATTCCCGCTTGTGGTCCTGAAATGTGCCTGAAGACAGCAGGGGATCCCAACATGCAGTAGAGACATTTTTTATCTGTACTTCCTCATAGATGAGAATGGAGGCAATTATTATCTCTCTACATGGCAGGATATTGATTTGGAGCCCTTGGGTCCTCCTAGAGATAAGTTCTCAATAGCCAGTTCCTGTAAGAAGATCCATTGACAGTGTGGCAAAATCTTATCCTCGAGTTCCTCTCAAGGTCAAGAGCTTCCCAGATTCTTGGCCAGCTCCTGACCTAAAAGCCCAAAGCAATCCCACATGGAATTTAGTGGGAAGAAGGAGCATTTGCATTTTTCATCTCTTTCATGTGAAATGCAAATTAATCCTTATGCACGGTCATGGAGAAGAAGCTAGAGGGAACAGGTCTGGCTCAGTATCATGAAGCTAGAGGGAACAGGCCTGGCTCAGTGTCGTACCCTGGGGTTCTTTGCCCTTCAAAACTACTTTACTACTTTTTACTACTACTTTAAGATTTAAGAGGCATAAGAACTATTTATCTTCAAAGCAGAAATTACAGAATGTGGTTTAGTTGCTGTATTCACACAAGTCTAACAATAAATTAAATGGTTTGATAGCCTTGTCTAACTCAATTTTAAGTTTAGCAGGTTTTGGTTGGGGTTTTGTTTTTTTTTTTGGTTTTTTTTTTTTTTTTCTGGCTTGGTATAAACCTCAATTCCTTATGTTATTACTTATTCTATGAAATATTTATGCACAATGTTTTATTTTGAGGACTGACAAAGAGCAGGAATGGGGAAAAAAACCCAAACCAAAAGCAAGCTTTATTTTAACCTTCTCTAATGATTTTGATAGCAGAAGTTAATTACAGCACTTGATTTTTCATCATGCTCTGCTGTCTGTGAATGTAGTAGGTGATCTTTTACTAGCTGCATGTCACCACAACATAGCACGAACCAATATAAGTGTTGAAGTTGTTGTCATAGCTAATGATTTCCTAGTTTGCTGTGCTATCCAGCAGCAGCTGTGTATTTGAAATGCAAACTATTCACAAAGGCATTATTGCCTTTGCACCCCTCACCCCTGCACCTTTCCCCGCACAGTTGGGTAACCAGATCCCGGAACCCCTGGGATGGTTTCATTTGGAATCTCTGGTTTATTGCACTATTTATATATCAATAAAAGTAAATAGTGTTAGATAAGCAGTTCATATAAATAGTCTTCCAAGTGTTAGAAAATATTAACTGGTAGATGAAACAGCTTGGTGTGAGTATGAAGTTCTGCTGTGCAAAACAACAGCGATGAAGGCAAAGATAACAGCTTCTGAGAGGATGTGAAGGAAGGTGGTGCCAAGCAGGGATCGTGGCACGTTTCAGAGCTGCTGCTACCAGCCCTTGGGGCACGTGGCCTTCCCATCGCCTTATGTGGTACAGCCGTAAACTGAGCGTGTAATAGCACTGGGGAGAAGTGACCTTGGCCATGCTTTGTACAACTAGAATTAATAAATGTTCCCGACAGGCTAATCAGCGAGTTGGTTCGTTTTGTTACATGAGTTTAGTGGCTTAATAGGCAGAAGCATGAGAAAAGTTTCACGTCATCCTGTTGTGAAAACAAATGGTCAGCAAAGAGTGACCCGGGAGGCTCACTCAGCTGTGGAAGGTGATAATCCGCACTGTGTAATTACTTGATGCTTTTGGGACAGGAGTAGCCATGGTAATTCCTGAAATTACTTTCACGCCCACCAATATATATGTCCTGCCACTAGAGGGTCTAAATGGTCCCACATAATCTATCTGCCAAGTTTGTCAGCGTCTTTCAATTACATATATGCAAAGGTGGAGCTTTTGCAGGGTGATCCTGTGTTAATCTCAAACAAAATGAGGCACATCCTGTAACTATCTGGGTACACTTTACACAAGTTGCTGGCCATCCTCTAGCCAATGCCTCCTGATACAGATCTTGTGTGCCTGAGTGTCCCCATTTTATATGCAACCACTCTAACGACCTCTGCCAACCATCTCCATCCTCTTCTACCCTACTCCTTGGAGAAATGCTGATAGCATGAATATGGGTTAAATCATGGTAGGGTATAAACTCTTCAGCCAGGATAGGAAGGGTAGGAGAGGAGGCAGAGTAGCCCTCTTTGTAAAGGAGGACTTAGACACCACTGAGATGGATTGTGGTGATGAGAAGATTGAGCGTCCGTGGGTTAAAATCAGAGTAGCCCACAAGAAGGTAGATTTTGTGATGGGAGTCTGTGAAAGGCCACCCAGTCAAGGAGAAGCAGCTAATGAGCTCTTCTATAAACAGTTCAGGTTAATCTCTAGATCAATGCCACTTGTTCTTGTGGGAGACTTCAATCTTCCAGATGTCTGCTGAATGTACAATAGAGCAGAAAGGAAGCAGTCTAGGAAGTTCCTGGAGTGCGTGGAATACAACTTCCTTGCACAACTGGTGACTGAACCAACAAGGGAAGGTGCCCTCCTGGACCTACTGTTTGTGAACAGAGAAGGCCTTGTGGGGGATGTGGCAGTAGAGGGACAACTAGGACTAAGCCATCATGAGATGATCGGGTTTTCTGTTCTAGGTGAAGTGAAGAGGGTGGTTAGCAGGACAGTAGCATTAAATTACCAGATGGCAGACTTTGAACTCTTTAGGAGGCAGGTTGGCAAAGTCTCCTGGGAGACAGTACTTGAGGGCAAGGGAGCCCATGAGGGCTGTGACCTCTTCAAAAATGAGATCCTAGCAGCTCAGGAGAAAGCCATCCCTGTGTTACAGAAAAAAAGCCGGCAGGGGGAAAAAACAGCTTGGTTGAACAGAGAGATCTTGAGTGCCATTAAGAAGAAGAGGAATGTTTATGGGCTCTGGAAGAGGGGACAGGCCTCTTGGGTGGACTACAGGAGGCAAGTGAGGTTGTATAGAGAAAAAATCAGAGGGGCTAAGGCCCAACTAGAAATCAGGTTGGCAAAGTCTGTGAAAGATAACAAAAAATCTTTCTATAAATATATAAATACTAAAAGAAGGACTAGGGAGACCATACAGTCCCTATTGGATGCAGAAGGAAGAAGAATGACAGGGGATGAGGATAAGGCTGAGGTACTTAATGCCTTCTTTGCCTCAGTATTTAATAGTAAAGAAAGTTGTTCCCCATGTGTACAAACGCCAGAACTAGAGGAGCAATACGAGGTTCCCATGGTCCAAGAGGAGGTGGTCAGAGCCTTGCTTGCCCAACTAGACACCCACAAGCCTATGCGGTCGGACGGGATTCACCCTAGGGTATTGAGGGAGCTGGCGGATGTGCTGGCCAAACCCCTTTCCATCATCTTCCAACAGTCCTGGAGGAAGTTCCACTGGACTGGAGGATGGCTGATATTGTGCCCATCTACAGGAATGGTCGCAGGGAGGATCCAGGGAACTACAGGCCAGTCAGTCTGACATCAGTGCCAGGGAAAGTCATGGAACAGGTGATCTTGAGTGCTATCATGAAGGAGGAGGACCAGGTGATCAGGCCCAGTCAACACGGGTTTACCAAAGGCAGGTCTTGCTAAACTAACCTGATTGACTTCTATGACAAAGTCACTCAGGTTCTGGACGAGGGGAAACACTGTGGATATGGTCTTTCCAAACTTCAGCAAATACTTTGACACAGTTTCTCACAGCATTCTGCTACGGAAACTGTCAGCCTCTGGCCTGGACAGGTGCACACTCTCCTGGGTGGAAAACTGGTTGGCTGGCTGTGCCCGGAGAGTGGTGGTAAATGGTGTTAAATCCAGCTGGAGGCCAGTTACAAGTGGCGTTCCCCAGGGCTCAGTGCTGGTTCCAGCCCTGTTCAATATCTTTATCAATGACCTGGATGAGAGGACCAAATGCACCCTAAGTAAGTTTCAGACGACACTGATCTGGGTGGGAGTGTGGATCTGCTGGAGGGTAGGGAGGCTCTGCAAAGGGACCTAAACAGGCTGGGCCACTGGGAAGAGTTCAATGGCATGAGGTTTAACAAAGCCAAATGCCAGGTCCTGCACTTGGGGCACAACAACACTATGCAGAGCTACAGGCTGGGAGAAGTCTGTTTAGAAAGCTGCCTGGAGGAGAAGGACCTGGGGATGTTGGTTGACAGCCGACTGAACATGAGCCAACAGTGTGCCCAGGTGGCCAAGAAGGCCAATGGCGTCCTGGCTTGTATCAGAAACGGTGTGACCAGCAGGTCCAGGGAGGTGATTCTCCCTCTGTATTCAGCACTGGTGAGGCCGCTCCTTGAATCCTGTGTTCATTTCTGGGCCCCTCACCACAAGAAGGATGTTGAGGCTCTGGAGCGAGTCCAGAGAAGAGCAACAAAGCTGGTGAAGGGACTGGAGAACAGGCCTTATGAGGAGCAGCTGAGAGAGCTGGGGTTGTTTTCACCTGGAGAAGGGGAGGCTGAGAGGAGACCTCATTGCTCTCTACAACTGCCTGAGGGTAGGTTGTAGAGAGGAGGGTGCTGGCCTTTTCTCCCAAGTGACAGGGGACAGGACAAGAGGGAATGGCCTCCAGCTCCACCAGGGGAGATTTAGGCTGGACATCAGGAGGAAGCTTTTCACAGAAAGGGTCATTGGGCATTGGAACAGACTGCCCAGGGAGGTGGTTGATTCACTTTCCTTGGAGTTGTTTAAGGCACAGGTGTACGAGGTGCTGAGGGACATGGTTTAGTGTTTGATAGGAATGGTTGGACTCGATGATCTGGTGGGTCTCTTCCAACCTGGTGATTCTATGATTCTATGTACTCAGTTATTAAATCTAGCCTGGATGGTTTTAGAAGAATCATGCCCTTTCACCCAACCTACATGTACCAATTGTTCATTCTCAATTTCTAGCAGTTGCTTCCATAACTCTGCTTGCCATGCTGTATTTCTATTTACCACCCAGTCATTTTTTTCCCAATGGCTTATCCATTCCGTGGCTCCCTTATATACTGCGTATGAATCAGTATAAACATAAATAGCTCCATTTTAGGCCACTAGCAGCACAGCTCTTAGCTACCCTATTTGAACACTACCATCCCCTTCAACTACCTGTGTTTGGTTAGTATTAACCTCCAGAGCTACAGCTCTGTCTTTCCAAGATCCTCCATCTCTGTGAGATGAGGCATCAGTAAACTGCACACCATCTAAATTACTGTCTTCCATCAAAGGAGGGGCTTCTTTGATTGGAGATGAACTAGGAGTCTGTGCCTTAAACACAGTCGCACAGTTTACATCTTTCTGAAACTGAGTTTTTTACACTTTCCTCTTCTATTGTTAGAATGTCTCCTATTCCAGTGAGATAAGCATACCACTTCCTCACAGTGGGCTTCTGAACTATCCTTTCAGGAGGAGCTTTTCCTTCCTTGACAGTATCTAACAATCCAAAGGGTCTTCTGGCTATTACTTTCCGAGTTGTAAAATCAACTGTCAATCTCCAGTCTCCATTTGGCTTTTTTTTAGTAGCCAAATGGGCGAGTTGTACAGGGAGTGTGTTCATGATATTATGCCTTGGTTTTCCAAATCCTGCACCACCCCGTCAGTTCCTTTTATTGCTGCATCTGGAAGTGGATAATGCTTTACATTAATTAATTTTGAATGGGAGAGAGGAATTGAAACCTCCAATAAGGAAATATATTTTACAGGTGCCTGATTCACCTGTGGTTCAGGGGAAAATTCTAATGGATTTGTGTTACGAGCAAAACTCCAGACTGTACCGTCAAGGAGTTTCCACTGTCTTCCCTGTAACAAAACAAAACCTAAAATGTTCACATGGGTGTTACCAATCAAAACTCATGTAAGGGACTGTTTCATTTGTCCTGGTAAGTCAATTTGAACATGTGCCATGGGACATTGGTGTTTTATATTATCAATTCCCATAACTTAAATTTAAGATCGGCTGCCTTTTATGCCTAATAATTTATCTATCTTTTGTGACAATACTGATATTTGTGCACCTGTATCTATCAGAAACACAATTTTTCTGCCTGCCACAGGTGGAACAACAGGTGGGGGGAGAAGTATTTAACAGAGTCATAGCAACACATGCTGGTTTTGTGAGCCATTGTATGGTTAGAACCCAAGCTTCAGGATGGCTCATTGCCTGTCCCAGGAAATGGAGGGGTTTTTTGACTGGAGTCCTCCAACTGGATCAAATTCCCTTGTGCTTCTGCTTCACTTGAGGGGCAAGAAGCAGTGGGGACAGAGGATATGTCAGGGGGGTTAGGACAGTGTCCCTTCACAGCCCATAGCAGTTGTGTTAATTCTGCCACAGAAGCCTTCTACAAATAGTTCTTGGTACTCCTGCACTGACTGCCTGCCAATAAAGGTAATTCCTTGCCACACCAGCTCTGTTACAATAATAAACTGCTGGAGCTCTGTGGTGCCAGTCAGAGTCTCTAGCAACATTAGTATCCAGGAATCGTATCCACCAATGAGATTCTCTGGGCTCATGTGGCTGATCATGTGGCTCAAGCAGAGCCACACTTCCACCCAGCTCAGGGTCGTCTGAAACTTACTTAGGGTGCATTTGGTCCTCTCATCCAGGTCATTGATAAAGATATTGAACAGGGCTGGAACCAGCACAGAGCCCTGGGGAACACCACTTGTAACTGGCCTCCAACTGGATTTAACACCATTTACCACCACTCTCTGGGCACAGCCAGCCAACCAGTTTTCCACCCAGGAGAGTGTGCACCTGTCCAGGCCAGGGGCTGACAGTTTCCGAAGCAAAATGCTATGAGAAACTGTATCAAAGACTTTACTAAAGTCCAGGAAGAGTACATGCACAGCCTTTGCCTAATCCAAGAGTCCAGATCAGGTTAGTTTAGCAAGACCTGCCTTTGGTAAACCCATGTTGACTGGGCCCGATCACCTGGTTCTCTTGCAAGTGCTTCATGATAGTACTCAAGATCACCTGTCCATGACTTTTTCTGGTACTGAGGTCAGACTGACAAGCCTGTAGTTCCCCAGGTCCACCTTCTGCCCCTTCTTATAGATGGGCATAACATCAGGCAGCCTTCAGTCCGATGGTACCTCCCCAGTCATCCAGGACCGCAAGAAAATGATGGAAGGGGTTTTGGCAAGCACATCCACCAGTCCCCTCAGAACTCTTGAGTGGACTCCATTCGGCCCCATAGACTTGTGGACGTCTAGCTGGGCAAGTAAGTCTCTAACCACCTTCTCTTGGATCATGGGAACCTCGTTCTGCTCCTCCAATGCCTGGGATTGTGTGCAGAGGGAATAACTTTCCTTGCTATTAAAGACTGAAGCAAAGTAGCCATTGGGTACTTCAGCCTTGCCTTCATCCCCTGTTACTGTTGTTCCTTCTCCATCTATTAGGGACTGGAGAGTCTCCCTAGTGCTCCTTTTACTGTTGATATATTTGTAGAAATATTTTTTTATTGTCTTTCACAGACTTAGCCAACTTGATTTCTAGTTGGGCCTTAGCCCTCCTAATTTTTTCCTGCACATTCTCTCTTCCTCCCTATAGTCCACCCACGATGCCTGCCCCTTCCTCCAAAGCTCATAGACCTTCCTTTTCTTATTGATGTCTCTCAGGACCTCCCTACTCAACCACACTGGTTTCTTGCCCTGTCAGCTATTTTTCTGGAACATGGGGACAGCTTTCTCCTGGGCTGCTAGGAGTTCCATTTTGAAGAGTGCCCAGCCCTCATGGGCTCCCTTGCCCTCAAGGAGCACCTCCCATGGGACATTTCCAATCAACCAATCTTCTTAACAGTCCAAAGTCTGCTTTCTGAAAGTTGAGGATGACTGTTCTGCTAACCTCCTTCTTCATCTTGCCCTGCACTGAGAACTTTATCATCTCACGATCGCTTTGCCTCAGGCGTCCTCCAACCCTCACATCTGTTCACGAACAGTAGGTCCAGGAGGGTGCCGTCCTTTGTTGGTTTGCTCACCAACTGTGTGAGGAAGTTGTCTTCCACACACTCCAGGAACCTCCAGGACCGCTTCCTTTCTGCTGTGTTATGCTCCCAGCCGATTTCCAGGAAACTGAAGTCTCCCACGAGGACTAGATGTAGCGATCTTGAGACTACTCTCAGTTGTTTGTAGAAGAGCCCATCAGCTGCTTCTTCTTGACTGGGCAGTCTATAGCCGACTCCCATCACAATATCTGCCTGCCCATGGGCTCCTCTGATTTTTACCCACAGGCATTCAGTCCCTTCCTGATCGTAATCCAGCTCAAGGGTATCAAAGCACTCTCTAACATAGAGGGCTACCCCACCTCCTCTTCTGCCCTTCCTGTCCTTCCTGAAGAGTTTACACCCCACCATGGGTACACTCCAGTAATACAAGTCATTCCACCACGTCTCTGCAATGGCAATGACATTGTAGTCTCCTTCCCTACCACAGCTTCCAACTCTTCCTTCTTATTTCCCATGCTGTGTGCATTGGTGTAAATGCACTTCAGCTGGGCTGGCAAACCTACAGCCCTCGTAATAGGGTTTCTTCCCAATTGAGTGGTCCTAAGGCCACAGTGCCAGTTTCCTGCTTACCATCTCTAGGTGCGCTCAGCGGTGATATACTGGTGGTCCTTGCCAGCACACCACCCCTTTGACACTCAAGTCCCATCTCCAGGCTCACTCCCATCTGGCCTGGCCTCCATCCCCTCCCGCCTCCATCTAGTTTAAAGCTCGATTTATGAGCTTAACTACATTTTTAGAGAGAGCGTTGGTCCCCCCAGGAGACAGGTGTGTCCCATCCCTAGTAAGAAAGTCTGGGGGTGCATAGGCCTCCCCATGATCAAAGAACCCAAAGCCCCTCTTTTCACACCAGTCCCTGAGCCAGTCATTAATAAATTTCTTCTTCGTTACTTCTTGCTCCTCATTCCGTAGTATTGGAATGGAGCTAACTACTACCTGTGATCAGAGCTCTGTGATGCCACTCACGATTTCGTTGAAGGGATAAATGAGAGCTTCTAGCAACATTAGTATCCAGGAATCGTATCCACCAATAAGATTCCCTGGGCTCATGTGGCTGAGAATTGGCGATTGACCACTCCGTTATCCTACCATAAGTTATCATTTCCTGGATTACCTCATTCCATGTAGGAATGGCCTGAGCTCGTCTTTGTTGAGCATTCCTACCAAACTCCCTAAACTGCATTGCCTGCCATATCCGAACTTGAATGCCTGCCGCATATGATTTCATACTATCTGGTAACCCTCTTACCAGTCAGGTCAGTCTATCTGGATCCACTGGGGCCAACATGGGAGAATTATAGAATCATAGAATCATAGAACAACCAGGTTGGAAGAGACCCATCGGATCATCGAGTCCAACCACTCCCATCAAACACTAAACCATGTCCATAGAATCATAGAACAACCAGGTTGGAAGAGTCCCATCGGATCATCAATGGCCTTTGTGACCCCTGGGGCCTCAGGTTCCCAAAACCCTGGCCAGAGGTGTGCTGCAGCCCCTTATTGGTGCCATTTCCTCAATGGGAAGATATAAAGGTGTAAAACCTGCAGCTCATTCTGGCCCCGTTTCTTCACAAACCGGAACACTTCCATGCACTGGCTGCAGTCTGTGAGCTTCACTGCACAAAGTGGACTTAAAACCGGGGAAAACAGATTCCCCCGATCCCACCTTTGAAAGAGACTCTGCAGAAACTCCTAATTTTTATTCCTTCTACAGGGATTCACCCATTGCTCCTCAGGGTCACATACTGCACAGCCCCATCAAGTGCGACTTCTCCATCTTCAGCTTCCGCATAGAGGAAACAAAGAAGAGATTTTAGATCACCCTACTCAGCGATACATAAATACCCAGCAATACGTAAGTAACGACCCCTGCAAAGGGGAGGATTCCCAAGCTGACCCTGCTTGGAGATCAAATTCATAATTAATGGAGGCCTCCCTGAAACATACCCCTAGCGTGGCTGCAAACAGCCCCACTCCTATGTCTTGATTCTAGTGGTAACAAGCAGCTGGAGCTGGAAATCGCCCTCCTAAATGCACAGACACGGCTCCCATTGCCACGGCTGCCTCAGCTAAGCGGCCTCCGAGCAGCCATATTGCTGTGCCTGGAAGCCCACGACAGAACCCAGCCCAACTGCCCCCACCCCGCCCCCAGGGGCAGCGCCTCAGGACCTCCTTCCCAAGAGAAGCCCCGGGCCTGCGCAGCTCCGGGAGGGAACAGGGAAAGAATGACGCCTACGGGGACCAGACAGGCAGCTCCAACCCGCGGCCGCAGAGCTTCCCAAGTACTAGGCCCCGCTCATACATAGCTTGAATACATGCAGCCTTCTGTACAGATGGTGATAAATCAGTCTTTTAGGCTTGCTCCCTAAGCTCAGCTTGCTGCAGATGGTCTACTAACTTCCTATCTCCTGCTGGGCATTCACAAGCTCCCAATTACAGGCTCTGAGAGTACTTTCCGAGCTAGTAGCTTGTTGCCTTAAATTCTCAGATTCCTGTTTATAATTCACAGCTTTCTGCTTTTCCAGTTCTAGTTCCTCCTTTAAATGATTCAACACTGTTTTGTCCAACTCTTCTTGTAAATCCTTGTATGAGGGGGTTGGATTCTCAAAACCCTGAGCCTCCTTCTGAGCACAAGACAAACAGGCTCCTAACGCTGCACAAATAAAGTTCTTACCCTTTCCTTTCTTAGCTTTCTTTTCCAGGCAAAGTTGCTCAACATGTGAGACAATTTTGCCTTCATCTTTCCGGTTATCTTCTGCCCAATCTCTCCCTTGTGGGGTGGGTTTACATTTGAATTTTTCCAAGAGCCTGTCTAGTGATGTTGCAGACTACTTAAAAGGTTGGTCTCCCAGGATTTGCTGGGGAAAACTCCATTTAACAGGTTTGGCCAGACTAATTTCACTAGATGCAATCCCCCTTGAGATCCAACAACCCTCAAAGGTTAGCCTGGGGTGGTGGAGGTGGCTGAAATTGCACTTAGAGTGATGCCCAATTAAACAAGTACGGTCTCAACAAAGCAACACAGTAGAATTGGGGTGGTTTTCCCCTTTTAACAAACATAAAGTCCAGTAGCCTAGACAGACTGGAAAGTGGGTGCAGGTAAGGGACCATATTTACTTCTCTGGTTAGCCCAAAACCGTAATCTGTCCGTAAGACCCGAAGGTCAGGCAGTAGAATCTACCACCCTCGAAAGGATGCACAAAGATCAGTTGTGTCAAAATCTATCCGGTAGGCATTGAGCAACCACCCCTGTAGGAAGATGTGCTTAAAATATAAAATATTATGTAACTAATTACGTTACACTGCTCGCTGCGAAGTTTTTCTTGTCCATTATCCTGCTGAATATGCCGGTTTTTCTGTCACAGCCTGAAAGGCTGACAGAATGGCACCCAGAATTGTATTTCAAGCATTCAGTTTATTACCTATAATGTTACAATTCTAAGTCAGGAATACCAGCTTAAATTTAAACTAAAATTAGTACCCTATAAGGATTTGGGAAGGACCATACTACCTGTACAGAGTTCAGTGATAGAGTCTTTAGGTGTTTCCTCAAAGCTGCTGCGAGTGAAGTTCCAGCAAACCCTCTGGGTTAGTGTTCGTGGGTTGCAAGAGATGTCGATTGGGGGTTGGGGAGAAGCAGGGGGTCTCAGGCCAGCTGAGAGAGAGCTCTGATTTCTACTTGCTCCTGTCAGTCTTTTATAGTTCATTCTGAATATCTGGGGTCCCAGTCAGCCCAGTCTTATCAGTAGTGCGAGTGGTCTGAGAAACGATGGATTGCCACGCAGCACCCACCAGTGTGTATGAATCCAGACATTCTAGGGCCATAGATCAGGACACTCCCAGGGCTGTGGCATCCTGCAATGAAGCAGCCAGGCCACTGGCAGGGAAGGGAAACGTGCCCTCCATCACCCAGCAACCAGTGGTGTCAGGGTTGGGGAGTGCGAGGGCTGTTGTGGATTGGGATGCATGATGCTGGCCCAGTCACTCAACTGCGGGGGCATCAGTGCCAGGGTCTGGGACACAGAGTCTGTTGCACTTCGGGTTGAGGCCAGAAGCTGCTGTCCCAGTCCCAATTCAGCAAGGCTGCTGAGGCCAGCCCGGAGTGTTGTGGGGGCCTTTGTAGTTTTGACTGGAAGGTGCTGCCCTGCTTGTGCTGCCCTCCCGGAGGAAAGGACTGCGCAACACCATAGGCAGGCAATAAGTTTGAAAACGGTTCTGTTTGTGGGTGGTTGGGTATGAATTAGTTGGAGCAGCCTCTATAGATTGCATAATCTACCACCCTTGAATAGATGCATGATGTTTAGTTGTGACAAAATCTATCCAGTAAACATTGAGCCATCAAACTTAAAGGAAGAAATATTTTAGATAATGTGCTACTAATTACGTTACTCTTCTCACTCTGCAAATATTTCTGTCACATCCTGAGGTAGAGTAGGGTCCAGAATTTTATTAAAACATTTTGTTTATTACCTACAATCTTACAGTTCTAAGTCAAGAACATAAGCTTAAGTCTAGGCCTATATTAGCATCCTATAAGGATTTTGATATGGCTGTATGACCTGTGATATAGTCTTTAGATGTTTCCTCCAAGCTGCTGCAAGTGAAGTTTCTGTAAATGCTCCAGTGCTCATGGATTGTCAATGACATTGATGGGGATCTCAGACCAGCTGAGAGGGAGCTCCAATTAGTGCTTGTTCCTCTCATTACCTTATAGTCTGTTCTGGAGTAGAAACATCTAGGGTGCCAGTAGGCCCATCTCCTTTACCTTTTGTCTGCAGCACTGATGGTAGGGGGCCAGTGGATTGCAGTGCAACCCCCACCCATGTGTAGGAATCCAGAGAATTCCAGGGTCATGGATCAGGATGTTTCCATCACAAAATTCATAGTCAAGTATAATATATATAGATTTCAATTGACAAATCTTATTAATACTTTGAGGATAACCTCTGCATCATTTTTTTTGTTCCAGTTATTATGTACCTTGGTCATCCTGACAGGCAAACAAGTAGCAGGGACACAATCGCCCATTCTACCCTACTTATCCTTGCTGCACAGATGGGCTTTGTTATGGCCATTGATGTGGAGTGGCCACCAGATCTCCCACTGGCCCCTGTCCACCCCGTGGCTCAGCAAAGCAGCAGCCTCTTCAGCAGTTTTGGGGCGGGGGTACAGGGGAAAGTTATGTCAGCGTGCAAGAAATTGCCCATGGATTACAAAGAACTTTGTCTCTGAGGACTTTCTATGATTGCTGTGAAAAGGCAGAGAAAAGCCCCCTCTTTAGCATTATTCCCTTGGGCTAGTCAGAGACTGGAGGCTGGATCCATCCTGGGCTGCTCCTTGTTGCTTTCTGAGTGCAAGCAGACTAGGTACTGTGAACTACACTTGACCACAGAGGAAATGGAGGATTTGCACTCACTCCCTTTTTGTATGCATTGCTGGAAAATGACACTTAATTGGTTAATAATGTAGCTATCTGCTATGAAACCATGAGACCTTTTGTACCTGGCAAAGGTTCAGGGGGAAACCCATAGTGGGGTGCTTGATGAGACCCTTGTCATAGCAAAAATAAAGACAAGGCTGGGGAGATTCGCTTGCTTATTAATACTTGCACTAAAATGATAAAATATGAAGCATAACAGTGACTTAGGCTGTTTGAAAGGGCCTAGAGGTTGGAGCATTTACAGTACTTTGCTTTGAACGATGGATTCATGTATTGCTAGGCATTGCAGAGCAGGGATTGATATATTCCTGCTATGACCACTCATCCCTTGACTCAGATTTCCCATGGGGGTGACCCATACAGGAAATAACTAGCTCCAGTTCTTAGATTCTAGTGCAGAATCATGTAAATACCTTGCAGGTATTATACAAATTTACAAATTGCTGGTTATTTTGAATCCACCTTTCCATTTGAAGGCAAGGGCTCTCAAGCTGTTTACCAGAGAAAACTTGTTGCTCGTGATTAGTAATTAACAAGGTAGCATTTGAAAGAGCCAAGAGTCAATCGATGATAATGAATGTATAAACTCACATCCTACTTAATAGGTACATCCATATAAATTATCAGCACAGAGAAACTAGAGTTCTAGTAGTGTAGCTTATTACAGCTCTCTTTCAAAACACTTGGAAGATAAGAAATGTTTCTCCACAGCACAGAGCATGTTAAGCTTTAGTGGAATCCATTATTTGTCTTGTAGCTGTCTTTACCACTGTATCATATTTCAGAATTCCCTCTTGGGTGATTACTTGGTTCTCCTTCATACCACTTTTCCTTTTTTTGTGTTTTTTTTGGATATGCAACCTTGTGCTTTGCCGTCACAGCTTCAGAAAAGATTGAAAAAACAAAACAGTCCTCGAACTAGTAAGGTATACGTGTATTTTAAAGTCAGTTTAGAAACCTTTTTGCTTCTACACTGAATTGGGGTTCTCTATAATTTCACATAGTTATAATGGGACAGAAGCAGACTTTTTGCACAGCATGTTCACCTTTCCTACTTGCAGTTCACATACAGTCATGTAATGAATACTGAATAAGTCACAATTTACTCCTAAGGCAGAAGATAATCCATAAAAACATCACCATAAGAGAAATGGCAAGGGCCCTTAAAGAATGTTGGGAGTTAGCTGATGATTGCTGTCACTGAACTTCTTCACAGTGAAGGTGGTGAGGCAATGGCATAGTTTGCCCAGGGAAGCTGTGGATGCACACTCCCTAGAAGTGTTCAAGGCCTGGTTGGATGGGGCTTTGAGTAGCCTCGTTGAGTGGGAGGTGTCCTTGCCAGTGACAGGGAGCTTGTAACTAGATGATCTTTAAGGTCTCTTCCAACACAAACCATTCTAGGATTCCAGGATTCCACGATTCTGTGATTCTATAATACTACTGATGCATTCCTGGGCAGTTTCCTAGTGCAGCAGGCTGTATTGAGGTGAAGCACAGCATTGGTGTCAGGCTTTTAGGTTAAGCACAACAGAAGTGCATATGCCTGAGTGCAGTAAACAGTGTCCTAAGTGGAAAGACACCACAGAAAACATTCCGCAGCACAAGATTTCTTAACAATTTTGGAGTAACTTCATGGAATCATTCTTAAGGTTCCTTGTGGGTATAAAGATTCCAATATTGCGTGTATGCTGGGGCAAATGGCCGATGCCTTGGTGTATCTGCAATATTAGCAGCAAGTAGGAAGCAAACAGCTGATGCTCTCATACTTGCTAGCTTCTTGCAACCTTGGAATCTTTATTAAGATCTGTGGGTTAATAAGAAAGGAATGCACTAGGTAGAAAACATGAAGATAAGGGGCACATCTGCAGGAAACAGGGGTTGCACTCTGTTGCTGTATTGCAGGATTCTCACAGGTAGAAATTCTCTGGGATAGCTGTTACTGGATACAGACACACTATATAAGGTTTGCACCCTCTCAATAAAGTTGTTCTAGATTCTTGTCCCCATCAACGAGGTCAGTGTCTTAATCGCTACCATTACTCAGCATTACCCTTGGTTTATGCTATTTTCCTCCATGCATCTTGCAAAAGCTCTTCCCCCATGAAGCCCATTGGTCTGCTAGACTGACATATATTGTTAAAGAAAAATGACATTTTTAATCTTAAAAGAAGAATATTTTGTCACTTCTAAGAATACTTCAGTTCATTTTGAGTATCAGGTAACCCAAACTTGCAGCATTCCATGAAGTTTCTTAGTACTACTTCCTTTTCAAAGATGAAGAGAGTGAGAAACTGAACTGGTTTAGTGGCTTTGCATGTTAGTAGTTCTATAAAGCCCAGAAGCTTTGAGCCCTGATTCTCAGTACTCCCCTCTGGACTCTGCATTTATTTTCCACTGTAATGTGAATTCTTAGAAGAATTTTAGCATGTCCATAAAAGTTTTTACTCTTTTCTGCTTTAAAAAATATTTTATTTTGTTTCTTGGCATTGATTTAATGTGATGTAGCAATAAAGGCAAATGAAAATCATGACAGCCAAACAGTTGCATGGCAGGGAGTCCTGAACTGTGAGAGCCATTTGAAAGGGCTGTCAGGGAGTCAGCTGACACTAGTGTACTTTGAAATGGCCTGTTTCTGAAGTTCACATTTCTAATCCTGTTAATCACTCTAGCAGTGGCCCATTTAGCCTTTAGTAATAGTAGTCTTTCTTTCTAGAGTTCCCACTCCCTGCAAGAACTTCAGCACTGGGTCTAGAAAAGACATGTGAGATGACTCTTGTTGATTAAACTTTCTGTTGTCAAACAAAGTAATCATCTGGATTTTTCTTCTCTCTAGGTATACAGTTTTCTACAAGTGCATCATTATTTTAGAGATAGATGCTTTAGGCATAAAAACATCTCAAATAGTATACCTAGCATTTTTAAAACAGAGTAAGGGATCAGTATACTAAAAGGGCAAGTGTGTCCTTCACCTTTTAAACTGTATGCCAGTAGGAAAATCCACAATGTTTAATCAGGAAAACATATACAAGTTAGATATGTATAACAGATAACATAGAAGAGTAGCACAGTCTTCCTTAGCAAGAAAAGCTTAGCAGAATTCACCGTAAATGTACTCAAATGTTTCAATCAAAACACCAATGCAAAATCTTGGTGTCAGAAAGCTGATACCAAACATTCAGACTGGTATCTGTCAAAAAATGAAAATTGTTGAAATAACATAAAAATGAAAACAAAACAGAACAAAATTAAGGGAAATACAGTCTGAACCCAAATCTCTGCGTTAGTCAAATTGAAGGAAGAATAGCACAGTTCTATTTCAACAGTAGTGATGAATTACCAGGGGAAGAAAATGGTTTGCAACAATATACTTCTGTTTTCCTAGTGTGAGAATTGATGGGGGTTTGCTGCAGCTCCTTTGTGTGCTTTTGTGATATGTATCTGTCAGGAGACAGATCTGTCTGTCAGGAGATGTTGTATAGACAATCTTACCTAAATGAATATTCTTTTGACCATTCTTTGCCTGAAACTAGTATGCAAATCCTGGCCCAAGGAGGGAGGTGATTGTAACAGGAATTTCGCTTGTTTAACAGGGCAGACTTGAACTCATTGGGAGGAGACAGAGGGGAAGGAAATAAGATAAAGACACAAAGGACTGTGATAATGGGTGGTCTCAAATTCTGTTGAAAATGTATATTCGTACAAGTATAATACTTGTGTGACCAGCCTTTGCAGTATGCCTTTTCTAGAAGGGCATCCGATTCAACGCTGAATTGTAAAATAAAAATATTATTATCTTTACTTCGAAGACTTTGTCCTTTTTAATATTTTAACAGTGAAAAAGTGTTTCTCACACTAGTTTTCAATCTATACTAATTTTCCTCAAATACATTGACAAGTTTCTGTGTTTATATTGAAGCACTGCCTTCACTTTTTGCAGTGCTTTGTCAGAAACTTGGGGGAAAAAGATGTGCTTCACATGTTTCATAGAAAAGATCTCCAAGATCAACAGTCGGCACTGGGGATGCACGGTGCTAAAAGATATATCACAAGGACAAAACACTGCTTCTCTTCAGTTATTCAGTAATGACCTGAAATTTTAATTCTAAAAAATCAAAGTAAAGATTTTTCAGTTATACTTCCAAAGTTTGAAAAATAATTTGATGTCTTTTTAATAAACTGAAGAGTAAAATGTATGATCTCTAAGGTCCTTTCCAACCCAACCCATTCTATGACTCTATGATCCTATGATTCTGAGATCATTGTTATCACAGTATCATAAGCATCCAAAATGTTTGTTTCTTTCAGGAACTAGAAAAATTCTAAAACAGACATATAAGTATTTCAGACAGATCTAATAATTTTAGGTCAATTACCACTTCTCGTTGTAACATGCCCTATAACTGCCAAGTGAAATCATTGCAGCTGCAGTTTTATAAGCCTGTCTCTCCCCTAATGCTGGCTATTTTGTTTTGTCTAGGATTCAAAATTCTGGCAAACATTCTTTTCAGAAAGCTTACATTTGGAATGTAGCAGGAAAGTCTGTCTGTATTCTGTGGAGAGTCTTTTGTGGGTCACAACAATCTTATAAAATGCTACAAGCTTACAGACAAATGGCTGGAAAACTGCTTGGTTTAAAAGGACCTGGTGGTGTCAACCATTAGCAGAATGTGAGCCAGCAGCATTCCCAGGTGATCAAGAAGGTCAAGAGTATCTTGGCTTGTATCAGAATTACTACAGGCAACAGGATTAGGGAAGTGATCTACTCCCTGCACTTGGCACTGCTGAGGCTGCACCTCAAACACCAAGTTCAGTTTTGAAAGACATTAGGGTGCTGGAGCCTGTCCAAAAAAGAGCAGTGAATCTGCTGAAAGATCTAGAGAAAAAAAATCTTATGAGGAGCAGCTGAGTGCACTGGGATTGTTTAGCCTGGAGACAAGGAGGCTGAGGGAGGATCTTATTGCTCTTTACAACTACCTGACAGCAGGTTCTAGCAAGGTGAGTGTTGGTCTTTTCTCCCAAGTAACAAGCAAAGGGATAAGAAGAAATGGCCTCAAGTTGTGCCAGTGGAGGTTTAGGTTGGATATGAGGAAATTTTTTTTCACCAATGAAGCACTGAAGCAGGCTGCCCCGGGAAGTGGTGCCATCACCATCCCTGGAAGTATTTAGAAGACCTGTAGATCTGCCGCTTAGGGATATGATTTAGTGACAGACTTGGCCATACTTAGTTTTACAGGTGGGCTCAGTCTTCTTAAGTGTCTTGTCAAAATTAAATTATTCTTTTATTCTGTGATTTAAGGTTTGTATACCTGTTCTGTGTTCCTGATCGCCCCTTTCACAGCCTTTTGAGTTGTGAAGGAGAAAGACATCTCACTGTAACTCAATGTTCTGGAGGCTTAGTATTTACTTTGTTCTGAAAAACACAGGAGTATCTCATCTTCCTCCAGGATCTGTTGAGTCAGAGGCCAACAAAATGTCAGATTGTTACCCTGTTAGTTTAGTGTTGAGGTCTATTCAGAGAATTTTCAGATTCTAAGACAACTGATAAACTGAATGGATAATATTACAATCTTATGCAATAGTATTTATCTCCTTCCATTTGTTTCCTTTGTCATGAGGTGCATAATGTTTATATTGTGTTCTGAAAGAGGCAATGATATTGAGGATAAAAAAGTAGGCAATCATTGAAGTACAAGCTACTCTCAAGATAGTTAAATTAAACCCATTTATTTTGTGACATCGCAACTTGTGTGGGGCAGGAGGTGGTAATACATTTTATTTATCTGCTCTTTAGTTGTCAAAGGCATCAATAAGTAGGTTTAAAATGGTTTGAGGGCGTGGGGGTAGAAGTGTTAACAATTTTGCTGGAATATCCTCCATTATGCAGTTTCTCCAAACATTCAAAATCAAATACATGAACAATTTACTCTACCCCAAACAAATATTTATTTTATTTTCCTTTACTTAGTACATGTTAACTTAGAGGAAACTAGCAAGATCACAGGGTATGAAATGGACTTCTGGTTTTGCTTTCCTGTGTTATGAACATCCTATGTTGGCAACGAACACAATGCGTTAGATGTATAATGAAATCATCCATCATCTTCCAGTGGTCCTGGCTGACTGGGCTGGGGAACATCCACTTGACTGAAGGCTGGCTGATACTGTGCCCATCTACAAGAAGGGTCGCAGGGAGCATCCAGAGAACTACAGGCCTGTCAGTCTGACCTCAGTGCCAGGGAAAGTCATGGAACAGGTGATCTTGAGTGCTAGCATGAACTACATGCAAGAGAACTGGGTGATCAGACCCAATCAACATGGGTTCACAAAAAGCAGGTCTTGCCATGATAACCCTTCTATGATAAAGTGACTTGGCTATTGGATGCGGGAAAGGCTGTGAATGTGGTCTTCTTGGACTTCAGTAAAGCCTTTGACACAGTTTCTCACAGCATTCTGCTATGGAAACTGTCAACCTCTGGCCTGGACAGGCACACACTCTCCTGGGTGGAAAACTGGTTGGCTGGCCGGGCCCAGAGAGTGGTGGTAAATGGTGTTAAATCCAGCTGGAGGCCAGTTACAAGTGGGGTTCCCCAGGTCTCAATGCTGGGTCCAGTCCTGTTCAATGCCTTTATCAATGACATGTATGAAGGCATTGAGTGCACCCTTAGCAAGTCTGCAGATAACACTAAGTTATGGGTTGATGAGGTGCTGAGGGGCATGGTTTAGTGATTGATAGTAATGCTTGGACTCGATGCAGTGGGTCCTTTCCAACCTAGTGATTCTGTGATTCTATGATTCTATGAAATCCTTTTGAACACATTTGGTGGTTTCCCTTCTTTTCACAGTAGAAAAAACCACATTTCTCTTAACAGTCTTGTTGCAGAAGTTTAGAACTGCGTAGAAATACAGATATGTTTGCTTATCCTATAAATACCAAGCTTCCTCTAAGGCCTTTTGGTGACATAATTCAGGATATAGCCTTATAACTGTACAACAAAGCCAGCACGGTTGGGGATTGAACGAGTTTAAAAGACTCCAGTTTGGAACCGTTCTGAACAGTTCAGGGCTTTTCATTAATGCTTAAGAAAACATTTAGGCTTAACCAGCTGAGAGCCGAGCCACTGCTGCCCCCTAGTGTCCATCAGGCAGCGACACATGAGCTGTGTAACAACCCTAGGATCTTTTTCAATAGGTTGGGGTGGAACAAGTAACCTCTACGTGGGTTAACATGAATTTATGTTCTTTTTTGTTCTTCTCTACGAGTCACAAAAAAAAAATCCAAGAAGAACTTTCCACCGAGTTAGCTTTAGAGAATAAACAATCATTATTTAACCCATTCCTGCAATTCCATATAAAAATTATCTGAGTTGATGTCCTCTGCCAGTCTTTCCAGCTTGATAGGCACAGGAACTATTGACACTGTCTTCAACTATGGCCTGTGCACAAAATCTTAATTAGTTTTCATAATGAGCCTGAAAAGACTGATTTGCTCCATTGTTTGGATTATTTTGAATGAAGGATCAGCTGACATAGAAGTTTTTTTCCTTTTTAGTTCCTCTTAATCAATTATTCAGTTTATAATTTTATAAACAAAACTGAAGTCAATCAAAGCTTCACTACTGTCTCTATAGGGGATTATGCCCTAAGGTTCAGATTTATTCCTGCATGACATCCAAGAAGGGAAGACTTAGAAGACATCAGTGTTTCATTAAATACCAAATCCTAAAATGCCTCTGCACTCAAAACTTACTTTGTAGGATATTGCTTAAATCATGACGATTAAAATTGACAAACTCATAGTAGATCACAAATTCCCATCTCCCATGATAAATAAAAAATAGGAGCAAATCAAAATGTTATTAATGAATATTATCTAACCTATCCTATTCCATTACATTATATTATCCTGACTTTATATAACACTACAAATCCTAAAATATGTCAACTTTTAGCCAGTCTTGGAAATTATTAGAGACAACAAACAGGTATATTTTCTTAGCTAAAAGTAAATGTTTCTAGTTTGAACAGATTGCTACTACTTATAACTAAGTTTCCCAGGTTTTTGAAAGTTTGATTTAATATACAGGTCATCCCAGCATAGAAAGATGGTAAATGAGTGTGCAGGTGAACAGAAGAATCTCTTTGTCTTGTGCAAGAAACTATGAAAAGAGTTGTCCTGAAGAAATACATTAAGAAATAGGATGATAAGAGGTCTTTTCTGCTTAAGTTTTAAACTCCTTCAAAACCACTGTTCACTGAGTCTCCGCTGGTGGAAAATCAAATAGCTTTGTTACTCCAGCAAAATGCCTTGACTTAGCATATTTTTAAAAGTAGGTTTCTCTAGTAGTACTGTAATAAAATTATCTAATGTGCATAAGGATGATTTGTGGTGTGGATTCTTACTTTTCTTTACACTTTGGCTTCCAGAAGCAAGGGAGCTTAATCGTGAAACTAATGTCATAACCATCTACCATGCTCTATCCTTTATTGTTTGTGGTTTAAGCTGAACGTGTTTGTAAGGCTTGACAGAATCAAAAGTACTACAAGTTTTAGAGTGATACAGGTGTTTTACTAACACAGAAAGATTTTTCTTACCTGACATCCTTTTACCTTTCAGTTTAGTTTGATATTTAATGCACATGCATAAATGTGGATATACTCTTATGGTTAAAATGATTGTTAAAAACAGGAATAATTGCACTCTATTTAAAATACGGATAAATAGCTTTAAGTCATGTTTACCTCTGTCAGAAACAGAACAGTCATTGCAGCACCTTGCTTACACCAGGACTGAATTACTACACTTAACACTTGAATTACTGAAGTAATTTGAATATATATGGAATGTTTAACATAAGAACTTTGCAACTAAGCTTTTCATTACTATGATTCTAGATGTATAATCAAAGCACTGATTAGTGTTCCTGTTTACTGTAGTTTTTCAGAGCTGTCATTGTAAGGGGAAAATATTTCTCATGTCTCCAACTTTACCATGAAAAGCTTCTGAGCAAGAGTCATGAGGTCTATTTTGTGGAAGAGGTACACAAAGAATGGATTGTCCTATAGAATGTTTTCTGACCTTGGTACCACATATGAATTTCTGTTGCAAAGTATTATTCACTACAAATGAAACACTTAGTCTGGCATAGTAGACTTAAAACATCTCACCTTGATTAAATAGGCTTTAGAGAGGGAGCTATGTGAGGTTGTCGTGAACAGAAACCTTCACAGGAGGTCCTGGTTTGCCGCAGAACTTTCCCATGACTGTTCGCTAACATAGTCTGATCAAGTGTGTGCAACAGCTGAAAGCACACAGTTGCTTACTCCTATGCAAGAAACTGGAATTAGAGAACCTGTCATGTTATAGATTGCAAAATTGAGGGGTAAGCATTGTCTTTTTATATAGTGTTCATGCCATATCTAGCACAGTGTTGTCCTGATCAACAAAGAAAGGTTTTCGGTGATACCCCACAATACAAATGAGAAGTAATCATTATGACAGTAGTGTAACAGATTGTTCAAATTAAATTGTTAAGGCAAAAAGAGACACTTCTGACTGACAGATTTGTTGTAAAAACAGGTGTTATAGAACAAACGTTAAGAGAATCTAATAAATTCTTTTAAAAAATCAGATTTCTATGTTGTTCAATTAAAGATCCTGCATAGCGCTTTTTTTTTTTTTGCCTAAGACTTTAGATGTTTTGCAGATAATAAATAGATAATAGAATCATAGAATAAACATGTTGGAAGAGACTCACCGGATCATTGAGTACAACCATTTCTATCAAACACTAAATGTAATGTAATGTTCACTAGATGTTCAAATAGATGAGCAGTCTACCCATTTTATAAGCTGTTTTCTTCACATATTTTAAATAATTTTCTGTGGAAACAGATGTTCTTTCATTTAGATAGTACAGAGGAGATAGGCCTTCATATCAGTTTGGTTCAAGGACCCAAGCAGACAATGAATCAAGAAGCTTTCCATGTTCTAAGCATACCCAGTTTGTACATCAGAACATTTATCCCAGGATGCAGAAACATGGATGAAGGAAACTTAATGGTAAGAATCACTACCTTAATGATACTGGAACAAACTGGGAATATGGAATTAAGATTTAGGGCCTCCTCAGAAAAGGGGAAGAAACTTCTGCTGGCAGCAATATAAACAGCATGTATTTTCTGCAATATTATTCTCATTTTCATCTAATGGTAGTCTGATCTCCATACATTTAATAATCATGCAAATTTAAGTTAATTTGAGAAATATTCTTGGAAACAGCAGTTACTTCATTCTGTTTGGGTCATGCTTTTACTACAGTCTGACAAATTATGTTTGTAGGCTTTTCAGGTGAAAAGACACACTCTACTAACATGTATGTATTAAATTCAGGTAGCTCTTAGTAATATAAACTATTCCTTTTGTAAGATAGCTAATGTTATTTCATTCTTATCAGGTTAAAGAAGAAGAGTTTCCAGCCACTAACATCAGCTTTCCAGGAGGAACAGACAACTTTTGCAGTCAACACAGATACCCTACAGTGTGCAATACTGCCATGAAATATTTATCCTTTGAGACTTATTACTGAAACATTCTTCCCTTCCCCACTTCTCCTGCTCCTGTATCCTGCAACCCACTCTTTCATTTCAATTACTTCCACTGGAAATTAGTCATTTTCACTGAGATGGTGGCATTTTTACAATGAAATTAATCTGCTTCAAGATAAATTTTTGCCTTTTTGGGTTGGCTCTCAAAAAGTCACACCAGAGACCCAATGTGTTCCTTGCAGTGTGGAATGTGCAGTTAACTTGTCTTAATCTTTTGCAGAAAGCGGGAATCTAATAAAGAATTAGAAGGAGATTCTTCTTTTTTTTTTTTTCTTTGCATCAACTCCTAGAATAGAGAAAGCTCTGTTTCTTATTTATGATTATCCTTCTCTTGATAGCCACATTTCAAAGAATTTAGATTTGTTCAGAAGGAGCAAGAATTTTAAATACAGTTTTCAGGCAGCGACGAAAGTAGTGGAAATTATATACTTATTCTAATCTATTTTCTCTCAGACTGGTGCGGCAGCAAGGCAAAGCCAAAGAAGGAATACCCATCAGAGGGACACATCAATACATTACAGCATACTGTGACAAGGTAATGACGGTTTTCACCTCTCTGCCTAAAATTATTTTCCTTACAGCATGTAAAAAAATATATCAGTGACTCATTTTCAGAGTTCTAACAGAGACAGCATCAACAGGAGTATCTATATAGTCTTACATTCTGTGGCTTGCTGAACAGCAGACAGACTAGGCAGAGGACCAAAAGGCAGCATCTTCTGAACCCTGATCCTGCTTTTGACATACTCGAGCTACATATATTGCAGCATTGGGTACAGCTTGTAAGCTGAGAATTCCAAAAGGGCTCTCCAACCTTTGGCACTCAAAGAACTTCAGTACAGTAATGACCGAATAGCATTACTTTATAGTGGCTTTTTTACTTTTGAAAGCAATCAGAAAAGTGAGCCATTGTCCACATGATTAAGTAACACTGCAGTTAGAAGGCTTACAGGACATCCAGGAGAGATAAAAGAGTAACTTGAAACTCATTTCACCCCATTAGTGAGACTTTTTCCAGCACTAAGGTGAGGGACGCAAGCAGCACAATGTGGATATATCTTGAGCACTTTCGAAAGGTATATGAGTGAGAGATTAATTTCCAAGAATACAGCTAAAAGTGATAAGTTCAGATAAGAAGTTTAAAAAGCCCATGATTTGTTCATTTCCTCATTTTGTGATCTCTTTTGCCACACCACTATTTAGCCTGCAGAGGTGCCTGTGAGACTGCTAACTGACAGGTCTGTTCCTTTGAAACTTCATCCATACTGTTGTCGTCAGAAAATCTATGTGCCAGAACTGGGGATTGGATATGTTTTCAGCTGCAGTCCTAGATGCTGTCACAGTCCACTCATAAGCAGACACATGATGGTTCATTTCATTTATGATTTCAGAGTGCCAGTAATTCAAAGAGAGTCAAGGGAGCCAAATTTCGATCTAAACTGGCACTTCATTAATTATGCCCATAAAATGACTTACAATAGAAAGAGAGAGAGAACAAGGAAAGTGATGAGGAGAAGAGAGAAGGAAAAGGGGTTTATAGCTGCCACCATGTGTCCACAGATGTCCAGTATCTCTGGGAGTCCTGGTCCAGAAGGTGTTTGTTGTTTCAGTCCCTGCTGGAGATGATCCCACAGTGAAAGGAGTCTTCTGTCTTGGTCTTCCATTGCCCCTCTCTATTCAGCTGCTCTGGAGCTGTCTTTTATGCTAGTCAATACACCTGTGATCTGCCTTTGCCTGTGGAGATGTGCCAATCTCCACCTAGCAGGCCACACATGCCAAGAGAGGAGTGTCTTCAGGTCTCCTTTCCTTGCACATGTGCTCCTTCTGGCAGTGGTGGTCAACCCAGGGTCTCCCAATGAAGGCCAGTAGTTGTGAGAACATTTTTACAGAGAAGAAGGCCTGGATGCTGTGACACTGCTTGATACTGAACAACTCTAAAAAGACATTGAAGCAGAGAGCTGAAAGATAAACACAGGCCAGCTGGGAGGAATCCAGCAGCTAGTTCAGTGGGAACCAGTTACCAGCTGAAAGGAAAACTATGGAAATGAACTGTCAACATAGCTAACTTTAGTATAACCTGGTTTCTTAGCATGTGCGGTGGTTTAGCCAGTAATATGTTAGTAATAGATTTATGGTCAGCTACCTTTAACCAATAATACACTGTAGTTACCCTCGTGGGCACACAGTGATGTAACTGAATGGCAGATATAAGGAAACAGCTAAGCTCAATAAATTGAACACTTACTTACTAATCATATTGATCTCTGCATCTGTTTCCAACAAGTAGTCGTCATCACCTTGCACGCATGCTCTGTTGGCTATGGGTCTGTGATAAGTCCTGCCATTAATCTTCCTGTCCTTTCCTCCTTGCTTCATGGATCTTTCACAATGGTAGGGAGCAAGGAGGCTTGAAGACAGGTACAAAACACTTTTTAGATAAGAAAGCAGGTACAGGTAGTTAGGTACAATGCATTCGTTCCGTACCATTCTCTGGCTGTTTTCTGAGTCCTGCTTTCCTGATTTATACAGTCAAGTTCTGAGGCTAAAAATGAGAAAAATGTTGAGACAGAAATTGATCCTTTGACCGACTCTTACAGATACCCCTTACTTTCCAACACTCTCAAGTTTCTTTTTCTTTCACTAGAACATTGGAAACACCTAGGATGCCTAAGAACCCACTGAAATTGCATTAGGATGTTAGAGAGCAAAGTACCCACCTGTCTATGGGACCTGATGAGATGCATCCCAGAGTCCTGAGGGAAGTGGCAGGTGTGGTTGCCAAACCACTCTCCATGAAATTTGAAAAGTCATGGCAAGCAGGAGAACTCGATGGTGACTGGAAGAAGGGTAGCATTGTGCCCATTTTTAAAATGGGTAGAAAAGATGACCCTAGGAACTACCAACCCGTCAGCCTCAAATCTATGCCTGGGAAGGTCATGGAACAGATCCTCCTAGAAGCTATGCTAAAGCACATGGATGACATGGAGGTGATTAATGGCAGCCAGCATGGCTTCACCAGGGACAAATCCTGTCTGACTAACTTGGGGTTAGGAGACTCAGGACTATCAGGGAATGTGAGAGGGAGATAGACATGTGGAGCAGTTCCCTCTCACTCCCTCAGCAACCTGTTGCACCTGGTGTGCCCGATAACCACCCACCTGCATACTGCAAGCTTGGGGCTATAAGGGATGGGGAATGGCAGCAGGTTCCTTCCAGGGGAAGGAAGCCTGCTCCCCTTAAGCAGTCAACAACCCGAGATCCCCCTGGCGAACAAGTACCGGGTGCTCCAGGAGGAATCTAGTCCTGAGGATGCTGGTCACCGTAGCCTAGAATCTTTTCCTAGGCCACACCATCCTCGGAAGAAAATTACAACCTCCTCCACTAAGAAGAAGAGGAGGGTGATTGTTGTAGGGGACTCCCTTCTCAAAGGAGTGGAGGGACCCATTTGCAGACCTGACCCGCTCCACAGGGAGGTCTGCTGCCTGCCAGGGGCATCAGGGAGGGAAGTAACTAGGAAACTCCCTTCCCTGATCCATGAGACGGACTACTATCCTCTGGTAGTAGTCCAGACTGGTAATGATGGCCTAGCAAACAGAAAAGCTAAGGACATCAAAAAGGACTTCAGGGCCCTTGGGAAGATGATGGAGGGCTCTGGGGCACAGGTGGTGTTCTGCTCCATCCCTAGGCTAAATGGAGTGGACCTGCAGGTTACTAAGAAGGACTCGACTAATGCCTGGCTCCAAACCTGGTGTGAGGAAAGGGGTTTTGGATTCTTTGATCATGGGGTGGTTCGTGCATCCCCTGACACGGTTGCAAAGGTTGGGGCACATGGGTTTCCTAGTGGGGCTGAGGCCCTTGCTAAAAACTTAGCTAAGCTCATAAATCGAGCTTTAAACTAGATGTGAAGGGGGAGGGGATTGAGTCCAGGCTAGGCAAGTGCGTGCCTGGATGTGGGGCACTAGAGTTTAGGAGAGGGTGTGCTGGTGAGGACCACCAGCACATCACCACACAGGAAGTGGGGGAGAATGCACCCTGGAGCAGCAAAGGAGATATAGGTATTCTGGCACCAGCTACTCCAGTTAACAGGCAATTGGGAACAAGCACTGTCCCCTCTAAGAGGGTTGAAGGCTTAGCTACTCAGCTGAAGTGCATTTACACCAATGCACGCAGCATGGGGAATAAGTTGGAAGAGCTGGAAGCCATTGTAGGGCAAGGAGCCTATGATGTTGATGCCATCATGGAAACGTGGTGGGATGACTCATATAACTGGAGTACAGCTTTGGTGGGATATAAACTCTTCAGGAGGGATAGAAAGGGTAGGAGAGGAGGTGGAGTAACCCTCTTTGTGAGGGAGGACTTGGACACCTCTGAGATGGATTGTGGCAATGAGGAGATTGAGTGCCTGTGGGTTAAAATCGGAGGAGCCCACAAGAAGGTAGATTTTGTGATGGGAGTCTGTTAAAGGCCACCCAGCCAAGGAGAAGCAACTGATGAGCTCTTCTTTAAACAGCTGGGGTCAATCTCCAAGTCAATGCCTCTTGTTCTTGTGGGAGACTTCAATCTCCCTGATATCTGCTGGGAGTACAATAGAGCAGAAAGGAAGCAGTCTAGGAGGTTCCTGGAGTGCGTGGAAGACAACTTCCTTGCACAGCTGGTGATTGAACCAACGAGGAAAGGTGCCCTCCTGGACTTGCTGTTTGTCAACAGAGAGGGCCTTGTGGGGGCTATGGCAGTAGGGGGACACCTAGGACTTAGTGATCACGAGATGATAGGGTTTTCTGTTCTAGGTGAAGTGAAGAGGGTGGTTAGCAGGACAGTAGCATTAAATTACCAGATGGCAGGCTTTGAACTCTTTAGAAGGCTGGTTGGCAAAGTCTCCTGGGAGACAGTACTTGAGGGCAAGGGAGCCCATGAGGGTTGGGAGCTCTTCAAAAATGAGATCTTAGCAGCTCAGGAGAAAGCCATCCCTGTGTTCTGGAAAAAAGGCCGGCAGGGTGAAAAAACAGCTCTTGGGTGGACTACAGGAGGGAAGTGAGGCTGTGTAGAGAAAAAATCAGAGGGACTAAGACTCAACTAGAAATCAGATTGGCTAAGTCTGTAAAAGATAACAAAAAATTGTTCTATAAATATATACATAATAAAAGGAGGACAAGGGAGACCATACAATCCCTTTTGGACACAGGGGGAACAACGGTGACAGCGGATGAGGAGAAGGCTGAGGTACTTAATGCCTTCTTTGCTTCGGTCTTTAATTGTAAAGAAAGCTGTTCCCTCTGTGTAGAAACCCTGGAAATAGAGGAGCAATACGAGGCTCCCATGGTCCAAGAGGAGGTGGTCAGAGCCTTGCTTGCCCAACTGTACACCCACAAGTCTATGGGTCCAGATGGGATTCATCCTGGGGTTTTGAGGGAGCTGGTGGATGTATTGACCAAACCCCTTTCCATCATCTTCCAGCAGTCCTGGAAAACTGGGGAAGTTCCACTGGACTGGAGGCTGGCTGATGTAGTGCCCATTTACAAGAAGGATCACAGGGAGGATCCCGGGAACTCCAGGCCAGTCAGTCTGACCTCAGCGCCAGGGAAAGTCATGGAACGGGTGATCTTGAGTGCTATCATGAAGCACTTACAAGAGAACCAGGTGATCAGGCCCAGTCAACATGGGTTCACAAAAGGCAGGTCTCGCCAAACCAACCTGATCACCTTCTATGACAAAGTGACTCAGCTGCTGGATGAGGGAAAGACTGTGGATGTGGTCTTTCTGGACTTCAGCAAAGCCTTTGACACAGTTTCTCACAGCATTCTGCTACGGAAACTGTCAGCCTCTGGCTTGGACAGGCGCACACTCTCCTGGGTAGAAAAACTGGCTGGATGGCCGGGCCCAGAGAGTGGTGGTAAATCGTGTTAAGTCCAGCTGGAGGCCAGTGACAAGTGGGGTTCCCCAGGGCTCAGTGCTTGATCCAGTCCTGTTCAATGTCTTCATCAACGACCTGAATGAGGGTATTGAGTGTACCCTTAGCAAGTTTACAGATGACACAAAGCTGTGTGCAAGTGTTGATCTGCAGGAGGGTAGGGAGGCTCTACAAAGGGACTTAAACAGGCTGGACCGCTGGGCAGTGTCCAATGGCATGAGGTTTAACAAAGCCAAATGCCAGGTCCTGCACTTAGGGCACACCAACCCTATACAGACCTACAGACTGGGAGAAGCCTGGCTGGAAAACTGCCAGAAGGAGAGGGACCTGGGGGTGTTGGTTGACAGCCGACTGAACATGAGCCAGCAGTGTGCCCAGGTGGCCAAGAAGGCCAATGGCATCCTGGCTTTGATCAGCAATGGTGTGACCAGCAGGTCTAGGGAGGTGATTCTCCCTCTGTACTCAGCACTGGTGAGGCCACTCCTTGAATCCTGTGTTCATTTCTGGGCCCCTCACCACAAGAAGGATGTTGAGGCTCTGGAGCAAGTCCAGAGAAGAGCAACGAAGCTGATGAAGGGTCTGGAGAACAGGCCCTATGAGGAACGGCTGAGAGAGCTGGGGTTGTTTAGCCTGGAGAAGAGGAGGCTGAGAGGAGACCTCATTACTCTCTACAAGTACCTGAAAGGAGGTTGTGGAGAGGAGGGGGCTGGGCTCTTCTCCCAAGTGCCAGGGGACAGGACAAGAGGGAATGGCCTCCAGCTCCGCCAGGGGAGATTTAGGCTGGAGATTAGGAGGAGGTTTTTCACTGAAAGGGTCATTGGGCATTGGAATAGGCTGCCCAGGGAGGTGGTTGATTCACCTTCCCTGGAGGTGTTTAAGGCACGGGTGGATGAGGTCTTGAGGGACTTGGTTTAGTGTTAGATAGGAATGGTTGGACTAGAAGATCCGATGGGTCCCTTCCAACCTGGTTGTTCTGTGATTCTGTGATTCTGTGAAGTGACAGGGGACAGGACAAGAGGAAATGGCCTCAAGCTCTGTCAGGGGAGATTTAGGCTGAACATCAGGAGGAAGTTTTTCACACAGAGGGTCATTGGGCATGATTCTATGAACTTAGTGGCTTTCTATGATGGAGTAACCGCAGCAGTGGACATGGGTAAACTGACAGATGTGATCTATCTAGACTTCTGTAAAGCCTTTGAAACATTCCCCTACAACATTCTTCTCTGTAAACTAGAGAGATATGGATTTGTTGGGTGGATGGTACAGTAGATAAGAAACTGGTTGGATGGTCATATTCAGAGAGCAGAGGTCAGTGGCTCAAAGGCCAGATGGAGGTCCATGGCAAGTGGTGTCCCTCAGGAATCCATACTGGGACTGGTTCTGTCTAATGCTTTTATCAATGACACTGATAGTGAGATTGAGTGCACTCTCAGCAAGTTTGCAGGTGACACCAAGCTGAGTGTTGTAGTTGCCACAGTGGAAGGACAGGGTGTCATACAGAGGTACCCGGACCCGGGACAGGCTGGAGAAGTGTGCATGTGAGAACCTTATGAGGTTCAGTAAGGCCAAGTGCAAAGTCCTATACCTGAGTTGGGGGCAATCCCCATTTTCAGTGTACACTGGGGGATGACATGATCGAAAGCTGCCCTGCAGTGAAGGACTTGGAGGTGCTGGTTGATGAGAAGCTCAACATGAGCCGACAGTGTGTCCTCGCAGACCAGAAGGCCAACCGTATCCTTGGCTGCATCAAAAGGAGTGTGTCCAGTAGGGCAAGGGAGAAGATTCTGCCCCTCTATTCCTCTCTCTTGAGATCTCATCTGGAGTATTGTGTCCAGTTCTGGAATCCTCAATGTAAGAAGGCTATGGAATTGTTGGAATGGGTCCAGAGGAGGGCTAAAAGGATGATCCGAGGTCTGGAGCTCCTTCCTGGTGAGGACAGGCTGAGAGGGTTGGGCTTGTTCTGCCTGGAGAAAAGAAGGCTCTGAGGAGATCTTATAGTGACCTTCCAGTACCTGAAAGGGGCCTACAAGAAAACTGGAGAGGGACTTAAAGGTTTGTGATGATAGGATGAGTATAAACTGGAGAAGGGCAGATTTAGACTAGACTTGAGGAAGAATTTCTACACCATGAGAGTGGTGAGACACTGGAACAGGTTGTCCAGGAAAGCTGTGGCTGTCCCATCCCTGGAGGTGTTCAAGGCCAAGTTGGATGGGGCCTTTGGCAGGCTGACCTATTGGGATGTCCCTGCCCCTGGTAAGGACATTGGAACTAGATGATCTTTAAGGTCCCTCCCAACCCCAACTATTCTATGATTCTGCGATACTTAGAGAATCAATAACAGATTTCCCCAAATCCCACAGTTACCTTCTGTCCTTAATAAGACATAATAACTGACAAGCTACTTCAGTCTTTCCCAGACGTTTTTCTTTTTTCCTCCATAAGTCAAAGGAGTATTTTTAAGATGGTATAAATACTTAACTGTCTACCTATACAAATAGGAAAGACTTTGCTTAAGAGTATGGGGACCTGTATATTTTATTATGAGTTATCTGTTGTTTTGGAAGAACATATGGGTCCAAAGATGGTAATAAAGTACCAAGTAATGATATAAGGAAATAAGGTCTAAATGAGTAAAATTGCAACAATGAGTTAGTTAGAAAACACAGTTTTTAGTTGCAGGATAGAATAACACACCATACAGAAGTATGCTAGTCAATCCTACACTGGCTAGTAAAGCAAGAGTGTATACCTCTTTGTATCCTCTTGGAACTATGTAAAAGAATATCCAAACATACTAAACAATTTGTGACCCTCCATTTAGCAGTTAACTGCAAATCTGTGAGATGCAATGGTAACTATAATATAATACATTGGACTTTAAATGTAAATTAACAATTTTGATCTCTCTTAAGAAAAGTTACTCTGCCTTCTGGTAACTGTCTGGAATCTCAAATGCTTGTCTGGACAGAATTTTATGCATTAAATCAGATTACAATATTTCTCTACACAACTCCTTATTTTCATCAGGAGACTGCAGGAGACAACCCTATTTATCTCTGATAACAGTGACCCTCAGATACACGGTAAGACCCTTTTTCTTCCATTCTGTGATGAGCACTCACTCACACAAACTGTACTAAATGAGTCTGTATGTCAGTCAAGATACACCATTATTTAATGCAAACAGAGAAAGGTAGATTATCCATGGACATGCACCATGCAGTGCAGAGATGTAGCAGTACAATAACTGCTTATAGGACTTGTTTTCACTTCTAACAGTAAAAGAAAAGTAAATCAGTCTGGGTTTCTTTTTGTAAATTCATTTTCATTTCATTTTCTTCATGTTAGTTTGATGGCTTTTACTATTTTGTTTTTATCAGTTTCTCTTCGCTTAAGTAACTAACATGTTTACGAATTTCAAAACCCTGAAAAGTTGTAACAACTAAGTGAATTTATATGCCTTTCTGCTGGCTGTACTCAATGTCTTCACATTTATACTGTGCTACACATGTTTTGCCCTTTCTCCATGGCCAATCCTATTGTCTGATGTACTTTTTACCTCTGCACTGTAAAAATCATGGCTTCTTGTGTCTCTTACTTTTGTGCCTTACCTTATGGTGTGCAATCTTTGGTGTTGCATCAATAAGGAAGTATTTCCACCAGCAGATTCCTTTGATGTCAGAAAGCCTGTGAGGAACTAGAGCTGTAATAAAAAGCACCTTTGATTCACTTTTCCAGGAGATGTTAGGACAGATAACAAATATTGAAATACTGAAGGTGTAGGTGTTAGGGTCCAAGATACTAAGAGACAAGACAAGAATTGCTAGCAACATAAATGTTTATTAAATGCACACAGGAAATTGGGTAACTGGTCCACCGGGGTTGCCCTAGTCAATGGAGGATGACAACCAGTCGGTGTACTAAGGGACATATTTATACTCACGCAGACACATGCAACCCCCATACAGACTTTTGCAAGCCAGATAATAAATCAGCCAAACTTGCACAGCTGTGTCAGTCCAGCAATCTTCAAGGCTGCAGTTAAAACATCTTGTTAGGGTCCAGCAGTTTCTAGCTCCCTGCTCATCCTCCCTTCTTTCTTACCTCTGCAGATGATTTTTCATTCATACAATGCCCCTCTCTTTGAGCTGGCTAATTGTTTACTTTTGCTGGGGCCCAAGGTGAAATGTGACCCTAACAGCAGGGGCACTTTGTCCTTTCCTAGACTCTGCATGAGACCCTGTAACATGAGCTATTTCTCCAGAGTGAGACCATGCTTTCCTCCCAGGGAAGAAATTGATCCAAGTCTGTGCACCTTGAAAAAAGACTAGCCTATGTTTCCTCAGTGACTTCCATTGCTTGTAAAAATGTTTTCTGAATACAGTTTATAAAACATATGGGATTAAGATATACTCTATCTATAGAAAATATTTTCTCATCATATTATTATCCGTTCTGACATTATGAACAAAATTTCCTTTCATCTGTTGTCTTTTGAGCATATACTTAGCAGCTTGTTTCAAATACAGCTATTTTTATTATGATAGTACTCTTACAGGATAAAGGCTTTATTTTTAGGCACTTTAATCTTCCTGGACTCACACTTTCAGTATTTAGAGAATGAAAGATATCTGCCTGACAGAACCTTCTTATATGAGATTAGGTAATTACCCAGAATACTGCTTATTCCTCTTCCCATAGCTTTCATTGCAGCAATAATTTGTTTGATAAAACATATAATTATACAAATATCCTACACTTGCAAACATTCTTACTTCACTGAAGGGGTTGCCAAGCATTGGAATAGGCTTTCCAGGGAAGTAGTTGAGTCACCATTCCTGGAGGTTTTTAAAAGATGCTTAGATGTGGTGCTTAGGGCCATGGTTTAGTGGTGGACTTGGTTTATGGATGGACTCAAAGATGTTAAAGATCTTTTCCAACCTAAATGATTCTGTGATTCTGTGATTACGTTTTGCACTTGTAATATGAAGTATACCTAGAATTAAGTCCACTGCAGGAAGGGGCGCTCGTACTGTATTTCTTTTATTTTTTTTCTGTTGTATTTTACAGCAATGATTAAATGAAATATGCCACTGTACATAGGAAAGTCCTATGTTGTAGCTGCAGCCATGTGGTATTTATTTGTCATAGCCATACCAGGGAAAACAACATTGAAAGAAACTCTGCCAAACCTGAGTAACAACAAACAATTGCTTTTACTGATTTAAACATTCTGCAGGCAATTGCTGTTTATTCAAGCAATGTATTGAGTGGTGATCTCTTCAGTTTTCACATGTTTTGTATGATCATGAGATGGTAGAATTTTCAGTTCTAGGTGAGGTGAGGAGGAGGTTTAGCAGAACAGCCACCTTAAACTTGCAGAGGGCAGATTTGGACTGTTCAGAAGGTTGTTTGATAAAGTCCCATGGGAGACAGTCCTTAAGGACAAGGGAGCCCAAGAGGGCTGGGAGCTCTTCAAGAAGGAAATCCTAGTAGAACAGGAGCAAACAGTCCCCATGTGCCAACAGGGAAAAAACCCAGCCTGGTTTAGCAGGGAGATCTGGGGGGACATCAAAAAGAAGAGGAATTCTATGAACTTTGGAAGAAGGGACAGGCATCTTGGGTGGACTATAAGGAGGAAGTGACATTGTGCAGAGAAAGAATTAGGAGAGATAAAGCCTAACTAGAGCTCAGAATGGCCAGTTCAGGGAAAGATAATTAAAAAAATCTTCCTATAAATACATCAATAGTAAAAGGAGGATCAGGGAGAACATTCGGTCCCTATTGGATGCTAAATGAAACAACTGTGATAAAGGATGAGAACAAGGCTGAGGAACTTAATGCCTTCTTTGCCTTGGTAAGTTTTTCCCTGCGTGTACATCCCCATAAGCTTGAGGAGCAGAACAAACCTCCCGTGATCCAAGAAGAAGTGGTTAGAGACTTACTGGGCCAATTAGATGTACACAAGTCAAGGAGGCCGGATGGGATCCATCCAAGAGTATTGAGGGAGCTGGTGGACATGCTTGCCAAATGCCTTTCCATCATCTTCCAGTAGTTCTGGCTGACTGGAGAAGATCCACTTGACTGGAGGCTGGCTGATGTTGTGCCTATTTACAAGAAAGGTTGAAGAGACGATCCAGGAGACTACAGGCCCATCAGTCTGACCTCAGTGCCAGGGAAAGTCATGGAACGGGTGATCTTGAGTGGTATCACACGGCGTATGCAAGGGAACTGGATGATCAGGCCCAGTCAACATGGGTTCATGAAAGGCAGGTCCTACCACACTAACTAGATCACCTTCTATGACAGGGTGTCCCACTTACTGGATGAGGGAAGGGCTGCAGATGTATTTTCTTGGACTTCAGTAAAACCTTTGGCACAGTTTCTCACTTCATTGTGCTACGGAAACTGTCAGCCTCTGGCCTGGACAGGGGCACACTCTCCTGGGTAGAAAACTTGTTGGCTGGCCAGGCCCAGAGAGTGGTGGTAAATAGAGTTAACTCCAGCCAGAGGCCAGTTACAAGTGGGGTTCCCCAAGGCTCAGTGCTAGTTCCAGCCCTGTTCAATATCTTTATCAATGATGTGTATGAAGGCATCAAGTGTGCCCTTAGCAAGTTTGCAGATGACACTAAGCTGAGTGAAGTGTTGATATGCTGGAGAGCAGAGAGGCTTTTCAAAGGGATCTGAACAGGCTGGACTACTGGGCTGAGGCCAATGGTATGAGGTGCAATAAGGCCAAACGTCAGGTCCTGCTCTTGGGGCACAACAACCCTATGCAGTACTACAGACTGGGAGAATAGTGGCTAGAAAGCTGCCTGGAGGGAAAAGACCTGGGGATGTTGATTGACAGCGAGTGAACATGAGCCAGCAGTGTGCCCAGGTGGTCAAGAAGACCAATGGCATCCTGGCTTGTATCAGAAATGGCATGACCAGCAGGTCCAAGAAGGTTATTCTGCCCCTGTACCCGGAAACGGTACAGGCTCCTTGAATCCTGTGTTCAGTTCTGGGCCCCTTACCACAAGAAGGATGTTGAGGCTCTGGTGCAAGTCCAGAGAAGAGTGATGAAGCTGTTGAAGGGACTGGAGAACAAGTCTTATGAGGAGTGTGAAGTCAGACTGTTTTTGTCTTAACCATTTTACCTGAAGACTACCTGCTCATGTGTCATGTTCAACAGAAGGACAACATAGGAGCGGGCATCACGCTCTCTCACTTGGATGGACATCAGGCCCAGAGCTGACTGCAGTGGGGCGGAGGCGATGCAGCAGTGCATTCAACTGAGCAAGTTGCACCCTAGAGTGTCACCAGTATAGACAACAGGAGTCTGAGTTTTTGATTTGATTCTTGTGACAAATGTTTAAGTCACAGGGTGGAATGTTGAGTCACACTGGATATTTTTTGCCTTAAACATTTTGTCCAGTGGGCAACAGTGCAGGACCAGGCACTAGGACCAGGCATGGCTTTGCCCTGCCGTCCCACTCTCCCCCACACATACACTTCTCTCTCATGGAGCTGGCCGGAAACAGAGTAGGAGTACACAAAGGACTGGGAAGCGGGGCGGTGGGGAGGCTTGAGCTGTGCAGTCACACCAGGCAGGGGCCATGAGGTCGGGACTCCCATGGGGGTGCTGGGCCATGGGGCACCTCTCCAAGCTCTCTGCCGTGCCGGCACTGAGGCACAGACCTGGGTCGCAGCAGCCTGGACCATGCAACCGGACCACGTGGTGATACAGTAACTTCTTATTTAATTCCCTTTCTCTTTCTGTCTTTCTCTCTACCTTCCCCCTTGCCCCCTGACGTCACGGTGTGTGTGGTTGATTGAGTCTTAGGGCTTGGGTTGTTACCGGGAATTCATTGTTGTGCACCCCAGCATCTAAGTGTGTTTAGGTTTGCCGGAATTGGATATAAATACTGTTTCAATATTCACCCTGGGAGTAACCTTATTGGCCTCCGGGTCACCACACAGACAAACGGATCCACTTTTCCTCCCCGCTTTGTCTGGGTTAAGACAAGGAACAATGAGAGAGCTGGGGTTGTTTAGCCTGGAGAAGAGGAGGCTGAGGGAAGATCTCATTGCTCTCTATAACTACCTGAGGGGAGGTTGTGGAGAGGAGGGAGCTGGCCTCTTCTCCCAAGTGAAAGGGGACAGAAAAAGGGGCAATGGCCTCAAGCTCCGCCAGGGGAGGTTCAGGCTGAACATTAGGAAAAAAAATTTCATGGAAAGGGTCATTTGGCACTGGAACAGGCTGCCCAGGGAGGTGGCTGAGTCACCATCCCTGGAGGTATTTAAAAGATGGGTGGATAAGTTGCTCAGGGATATGTTTTAGTGGTTGACAGGAATGGTTGGACTTGATGATCTGGTGGGTCTTTTCCAACCTGGTGATTCTATGTTTTGATATATAGTCAATATACTTTTTGTCTGTCATTCTCTATACTTCAATTTCTATCAAATATCAGTAATTTGCATTATTTTAAGGATAGGACAGAATGCAGTTTAATAGTCACATTTAACTATGAAAAACATATTCAGCAGTAAGTTGCAAATCTGAATATATAAAGGACATTTTTCCCACTAGCTAAATATTTCTACTAGAAAGAGGGATCAGCAAGGCTTTGGACTTAACAGCACTTCTGAAAAGTGCCATCAGATTCCAAACATTCCCATCTTTCTCATCTGCAGACAGATGCTGCTGCTGTATCACTTTCCTTTGAGTTGTCATCTGTTTTGTTACTTTGTTTTCACTTTACCATTTCACTGCTCTGAACATACCAAACACTAAAGGTCTCCTTCTACATATAAAACAGCTTTTACCCTGCAAGTTGCATACAAAACCACTGTATGACTAAACATGACTTAGCGTACAGAGACTGGGAACATTTCCCACTTCTTCCTTTACTCCTCCCTGACAGGACAGTTGAAAACACTCCTATTCCTGTCCCAAGGGTGTAGCATAATTACTCATTGTGTAATTTTAAAATTAGTTTCATTTTAATACTTTGCAACATTGTTGTATAAGAGGAGTACGAAGGATACAGAATCATAGAATCATAGAACAACCAGGTTGGAAGGGATCCATCGGATCTTCTAGTCCAACCATTCCTATCTAACACTAAACCAAGTCCCTCAAGACCTCATCCACCCGTGCCTTAAACACCTCCAGGGAAGGTGAATCAACCACCTCCCTGGGCAGCCTATTCCAATGCCCAATGACCCTTTCAGTGAAAAACCTCCTCCTAATCTCCAGCCTAAATCTCCCCTGGTGGAGCTGGAGGCCATTCCCTCTTGTCCTGTCCCCTGTCACTTGGGAGAAGAGGTCAGCTCCCTCCTCTCTACAACCTCCTTTCAGGTAGTTGTAGAGAGTAATGAGGTCTCCTCTCAGCCTCCTCTTCTCCAGGCTAAACAACCCCAGCACTCTCAGTCGCTCCTCATAGGTTCTGTTCTCCAGCTTGTTCACATGGGTTTTGTAATTAGGTACTCCTGATGTATTCTGATTTACACTGAAGACTCTCGCTTTCGTTCAAGTTTCTACATTTAAATCTTAATTGAAGCAAAAGAAGAATATTCAGTGATACAATGGATGAGACTTATAAGCACTTCCAATGTACAGCTGCTAAATTCCTAGCTTACTATTAATAATGAGCTACTTAGTTGAGATCTTTGTCTTCTCCCTGCTCTCATCTAAAGCTAAATTCTTTGAAAGCGTCCCTTATTGCTTCAGAAGGAGAGTGCTCTGTAGCTAGATAGTAAAAAAACTGACTCAGTCTCTGACCTCAGGTTGTGCCATACTTCAAACCAGAACAGAATATTCTTACACAGAGAGTGGCAATTAATTAGTCTGTATTATCCCAAATGAGATTTATAAGCACACGTCAACCCCAAATGTTTGTTGTGTAAATGGGCTTGAAGCTGATGGAGTTTAACTATGGATTGATTTTTGTGGCAGGGTATGATGGTCCTCCCCAAAAAAGTGACAGAATCAGTATGGGTAAGTGTGAGAAATACCCTGAATCCATTTCACAGAAGAATGGTTTCTCTTGTTTGGTCTGTAAAATGGCTACAACTTGTTTGAATTTCTGCTTCCATTGTGATATAGCTCTAGAGATATTGACAGAATACCAATAGAAATACACAGGATGCATTCACATTTTGAAGTCCTGACTTGTTTATACCTGGATAACGAAGAAAATGCAAAAAGGAGAGTGCACCATCAGCCAGAAACAAGTCCTGAAGGAGGACCTCTGACTGGAAGGGAGGAAGTGAACCTCAAATCTTGGAAGTCATAAGGAATGCTCATGACTGCAGAGCACACTTGAGCCAGTATAAAAAAAACTCAAGAACCAAAAAATGGAAGAAATATAACCCAGATCAATCAGGAAATAGAAATCAAGGTATTTATCCAGTTTTATGAAATTATTCATTGGTGAAAATTAGATCTATAAGGATAGTAACGTTGTTCTTAATTCTTGATTGAAAAAAATTTCTCTAGAAGACTTTTAATACCTCCACTTTAAATATCTTTCAAGATAACAGAAATAATTGCAGGTTTCAGTTTCAAAGTAGAAGGCTTAGCAACGTACCTACCTGTAACAGCAAAAGATCAGTATATATGTCTCTACAAATATATATATTCTCTCTACAAATCCATGAAAATTCCTGTCTCACAGACAATTCAAGTGTTCAGTTCTGTTCACCATATTTGGGACTTGATTTAAAAGAGCCAAAAGAAACTCTACTGATTCTCTCAGTAAAAGCTCATCAGGTTTCTCAAATTAATCTTACGAAGGAACACTGGGAAATGCAACTTTGCCTTGAAATACTCAACCCAAGTCAAAAGAACCTTCAGAAGGAAACATTTATTTCTCAGAACACCGATATGAGTACTGTAACAATATTTAAATTTGTTGAAACACAACTTTTGTTGTTCATTTTTACACCCAGCCTTCTGGTGAAGACATGGACATCTGAAATGAGTAAAAATGGTGAACTGTTTAGATACCAACAGGGCAATATAAGAAGTGCATCTGATGTGTTGGGATTTCAAACATTCTGTCATCTTTGTAAACATTTTGTTCAAAAATAATCAAGAATAAAAATCCAGCATGGGACCCTAACAACAATAAATCATCATTATTAAGGATACGAGACATTTCAGATTCAAACTAACATGGGTATTAATCCTGTGTTACAGTAGTAATGCCCCAGAAACTGTCTGTGCTTAAGGGTCTAAGTCAAAGAGGGAAAATCAAAAAGTCCTCTACCCTCTGCAACCTTTTCAGCAGAATACAAAATATTGTGATAACGGAAAACCTTTTTTTCTGGCTATTAGTTGTTCTTGCTTTCACTGGCCAAGTTTTTTTCAGTGCTGCAGGTAGTCTAAAGCTTAAGACAGCCCTCCTTCAATAATAAGATCCTTAATTTAGTACAGTTTGCAAGCGTATGCTTTAACCTTATGTAGGTATGTAAGACTTAATATACAGGTAACTTTAAGTATGTTTCTACATTTATGAGTGTTCTACAGAGTTCTGGTGCTACAGAGCCACATCATAATACCTTACTGTCTACAATGACTATTCGTAGGGAGAAGATGCTTCCTGCACTTGGGATATTTTGAAACAAAATTTGCTTTTTGAGCTAGACTCTTCCAAAGAACTGAGACAAGATGATAAAGAACAGCTAAAACAGATGACGAAGATGGACTTTGATATATTTATGACTTAATGAAAAATAAGAACTGGGAATATGTGGAAAAACACCAAGATCAAAGAAATGATCTGTTGTGTAATGTCATGTAAAAGCATATACACAGCCATTGATATTTGTGGTCTTTGCCACTCACTGAGGTGATGGCCTAACTCTGAGTTATGAATAAAGCAAAACACACAGTTACCCACTGTTTCGACATAATCTCAACTGATGTTCATTGTCCTAAATCAGGACCGATTTCAGCAAAAAAAAAAAACAAAACCTTTTAGAATAGCAGTGAAGCAAAACTACAGGTTTATCCTCAAATAGTCAAGCAGATCTAGTAAATTAAAAATAGCAATAATTTACTATTTTATTGTGGTTTTTTTATTTAGAAATAAGTCTTCTTACCTTCAAATACAGGAAGGATTAAAGAAGGGCTACCTTCTCTCTGTAATACTATAGAATCATAGAACAATCAGGTTGGAAGAGACCCATCGGATCATTGAGTCCAACCGTTCCTATCAAACAGTAAACCATGCCCCTCAGCTCCTTGTCCACCCGTGCCTTAAGCACCTCCGGGGAAGGTGAATCAACCACATCCTTGGGCAGTCTGTTCCAATGCCTGATGACCCTTTCCATGAAACTTTCTTTCCTAATGTCTAGCCTAAATCTCCCCTGGCAGATCTTGAGGCCATTCCCTCTTGTCCTGTCCCCTGTCACTTGGGAGAAAAGGCCAGCTCCCTCCTCTCCATAACCTCCTTTCAGGTAGTTAATAGAGAGCAATGAGGTCTCCTCTCAGCCTCCTCTTCTCCAGGCTAAACAACTCCAGCTCTCTCAGCCATTCCTCATAAGGCCTGTTCTCCAGCCCCTTCACCAGCTTCATTGCTCTTCTCTGGACTCACTCCAGAGCCTTAACATCCTTCTTGTGGTGAGGGGCCCAGAACTGAACACAGTATTCAAGGAACGGTCTCACCAGTGCTGAGTACAGAGGGAGAACAACCTCCCTGGACTTCCTGGTCATGCCGTTTCTGATCAACCTTTTAAAATTGGTAAATTTTTTTAAAAATTAATTGTGATTACTGGAATCTTTTTGCTTCCAGTTCTTCTTAGATTGTTAAACTTTGTGTCTGTTTAAATAGAATTTGACTTCATTAAAAAATACTGGTTCAATAAATTGATTCCTGTTCACTCCTTTAGCCATTGACTGTCACTCATTTATGCAGCGTAGCATGCATTTAGTGTAAATATAAACAACTTTAAGAAAAAATCTCTCCAAGTGGAATAATGTCTAGTGTGGACATAGTATTGATGGCTGTAAAAACACACAGGTATATAACCAATGGCTTTGGATCACTTGCAATAGTGGAATTATTCTAAATAATGATATTTTAAAGAGCATTAAAATATCTTGGAGACTAAGTTCAGTGCTTCATCCATAAAAGGCTGAATCTCAGAATCACAGAATCAGAATAACCAGGTTGGAAGAAACCCACCAGATCATCGAGTCCAATCATTCCTATCAAACACTAAACCATGCCCCTCAGCTCCTTGTCCACCCATCCTTTAAACATCTCCAGGGAAGGTGACTCAATCACCTTCCTGGGCAGCCTGTTCCACTGCCAAATGACCCTTTCCATGATTTTTTTTTCCTAATGGTCAGCCTAAACCTTCCCTGGCAGAGCTTGAGGCCATTCCCTCTTGTCATGTCCTCTGTCATTTGGGAGAAGAGGCCAGCTCCCTCCTCTCTAACAACCTCCTTTCAGGTAGTTGTAGAGAACAATGAGGTCTCCCCTCAGCCTCGTTTTCTCCAGGCTAATCAACCCCAGCTCCCTCAGCCATTCCTCATAAAACCTGTAATCATTAAACAGTACAGTGCATTTTTTGTGAATTTGAGAGCTTAGCCACCAATATCTCAATTATACATATCTCCTACACTTCTAGCCTAAAAGTGCATATTAAGGAAACCCTGAAGCAGCTAGAACATCAGCCATTACTAATAGCTAATATTTGTGTTATCAAAATAATTGCAACTCAGGTAGGATTATAATATTATTATGTCTCTTGCAGAGAAGTAAGGACAGTCTCTGTTGCAAGGTGTTTGTATTTAAACCTTAGCAACATCTACATGCAAGTACGTATCCTGGATGATCTTTGGAGAAATTGTTTTATATTCTTCTGCCATCAAATCCACCAAGAGAACTGGTAGTTATGTTCTAAGCTAGTTGCATACACCAAATGTGTGATTGTAAAGGTGTGAGCATTTTGCAATGTACCTTGGTAATGAATATTTGCAGTAGTTCCAAAAACATGTCATAGATAGGCCATCTACCAATGCTACTGCAATTGTATGGTTCTAGATTTGTAGGAGGGCAAAAAGTTTTTCTCTGCTAAATCTTTTTTGATGTGTATCATTGCTTGTTCTTGCTCAGGTTTGTAAATTGTCTCAATGTAATGCAGGAAAATGTCTGACTTAAGTTCCATAACAAAAGAGATTCTCTCATAGTTTGGAATTCAAGGAGCAAGCAGCAGGCACTCATAGCACTTCTTCACTGCTCCTGTTTCTCTCTTAATGGAGATTCAGCAGAGTGGGGATAAAATTGAAAACCTGTGATTTTTTTATCTTGGCTTTTTTGCTGATTGATCTGTCATGTGTGGGCTGTAAGATAACTGCTCTTCATAAATCATCTCAAATTTTTGCTTAGCTACTCTGATGTGTTGTTTACGGTCCCTCTCTAATTACTGTTCACATTTCAGTAAGACATACAGCAGCACAGATAGATAAGTAATTTCCCTTCTTACCTGCAGACCAATGTTTAATGACAGTGGTAGAATGGTCTAATATTTAGATGTAAATACTGACATTCAGAGTCCTCTATACAAAATTTTAAACTCTGTTCTCCTTTCTCTTTCTTTTCCATTTTGCTCCTTTCTCTGCTTCCAGCAGCCCTCACTTCAGGTTTACCTTCTGCACTTGACTATGAGAAACCAAAAGAAGCATATCTGTGTATGTGTCAGGAAGAAAACAGGTTTGTACTAGGCTAGTGGTTGGTTGTTCCTTGAAAGTACTTGAAGACCACTAGTTTTCCTTTGTGTTATTCAAAATGGCCAAAGAACAAAGTCAAATATGGAAATGATACCTCCTCCCTTCCTAAAAATGAGGATGTTCTAGGGATTTAAAAAAAAAAAAAGAGTATAGGGGGAAAGGGAAGGTGGAGAACCAATTACCAATCCGTATCAGTAATAGAAAACATAGATTTGAAGCACCAGATGTAGCAGAAGTATGTGAAGCTTATGAAAAAATGCAGGTGTAGATCTGTGACATTACAGAGCTGCGAGCATGTGCTAGTCTGAAAGAATTTTCTACCTTGCTCACAGTGCCATCACATGCTTGGAAAGCATCCAGATGGTGCACATGACTGTCTTTGGTTGTTCATGCAAGCTTTCCATCTTGTTCTTCTGCCCAAAGGAATTATTTCTGCAGTAAGGATGCTTTTCAGCTGTTCATATGTTGATAATTCAGTTCATTCCTTAAGACAAATCAACATTCCAGAGTTTCAATATGGCACACAAAGAGCTCCAGCAGCAGAGAGTGCTGATTTATTAGTCCTGTCAGATTTAGAAGCGTCAGGCTGAATTGGTAACTGTAGTCACTTTTCATGCACTCCATTCAGAAGCTCTAGTGAACTGTACAAGGATCATATAACAAAGCACTGCTTCTCCATACAAGAATATTAAACCAGGCAGGAAAAAAAAAAAAAAAAGCTGATGTCTTATTGGAAGGTTTTTTAATGTGACCACATATTTAGAATGAAAACTGACCTTTTTTCTTCATTATTAAAGTAGAATTGTTTCCTTTTTATTATTAGATCTGTAGTAGACACATTCATTTATAAAGATCTATTAATACAACTCATTTCATAGAATTATAGAACTGTAGAATAGTTGGGCTTGGAAGGGACCTTAAAGATCATCTTGTTCCAACACTCCTGCCATGAGCAGGGACATCCCAGTAGATCAGGTTACCCAAGGCCCCATCCAACCTGACCTTGAACACCTCCAGAGATGGGGCAGCCACAACCTCCTTTGGTAACCTGTTCCAGTGTTTCACCATTCACATGGTGAAGAGACACCATGGCTCATTTTGATCCTTTCATCAACCAGCATGCCCACATCCTCTGCAGGGCAGCTTTTTGTATTGATATTTACAACTTTGTATTGATATATAAAAATTCTCATAATTTGTAAGCACAATTGATCTTCAGAGTCTTAAATATTATAAGAGTAGAATAGAATAGAATAGATTTTGCTTTCCTGGCTTTAGCCTCTTCTGATGTAGGGTGACCAGTTTGATGAAACAAGCAGGATTTGACCTAATTATTTTATCTTCTAGTATTAGTAATAAAGGATATAATGCTGAATAAAATAATTCATGGACATTGGATTTGGTGTAATAATAAAAAAAAAGGATGCAAAGCAGTACATTTCAACTGTCAAATAATCTTTCTACTCTGCCAGGGGCTTTATTACTTTTACACAAGTAAAACAATTTTGTTTATATGAATCTCTTTTCACATAAGTTCGTTTACAAAGTGTGCAATAGACATATCTTGATACATGGCTAGAGTCAAGGTTTCCCAACAGTGGGCTGGGATGACAAGCAAATAGCCTTTGTCGTCCATAAAACAAAGGTGGCCTTTAGTTTTCTGTCTTCAAGTTAAATTTCATATTTTACTGATTAAGGTTTCACTTCCACAAAGTATTCACTGAGCTGCCTGAGGGCTTTACTGTATAGCAAAGGACAGCAAGATAGATAGCATTATTCCATAACCGCTGTCACACACATGGAAATTTCAGTGACTGCTTTCAAATGACGGGCTAAAAAACTCCTTATTTGTGAGAAAACATTCAGGTCAGTTTCAGACCTTTGTATGGCACTGCAAGAATATTTGAGTTTGCAAGCTCAATATACTAACTGCATTGTGATCATATGGGAATATAATTTCAGAATTATTGCTACAATATGATTACTATGTCAACTATTTACTGAAGGGAAAAATTTAAATGGGTCTTATGTTCCTTCAGTTACTTGCTTGGGAAGATTTCCCAGGTCACCCAGTAACAACATTAGTGAACAAATAAATTACTCAGTACTTCATTTACTTAGTAAAGTATTCAAGTAGTGATTCAATTACTAAGCAAAAACATTGCTCAGTAAAGGAAGGAATTAATCCTGAAAGTCTTAAAATTACTAAACAATCCACTGTGAGCTATTTGCAGAATGAGTGCATTATTCTATTACTATTAATCATTTCAAACAAAGTTATTCCCTTTAGGGAAGACTGCAGATGATTCAAGCCTGAACTTGAGAACAGTTGCAGGTCTGCATCCAGGACAAGAAGCAGAAGCCTAGTTTATTTAAGAGACAGGGATTTAACAAAGCTGTGAAAGGGATTAAACAAGGGAAATCCATGGTAGAATAAATCTCTCTTGGAAACAGAGAAAGTAAAGAAGCTACCCGGTGACGCAGAGTAAAAAAGCATAGAAGTAACTGTCTTGGCTAAGCTATAAATTCTGAGATGGCTCCCTGCTCTGGAATAATGCCCAAGAGAGGAAAGTACGGCAGCAAAACCTGCCTCTGCTTGTCATCACAAAGGAAAAAAAGGGTTACCAGAACAGCAGATCTTAATGAGAAAATTTGGAATGATTTAGACATGCCATGGTAGAGATAAATGGAGGCTAATAGTAATTAAATTATTTCTCTTCTTCTATGGTTTTCTATGGTAGCTCAAGCTGTGTTAACTAATGACTGCTTACAAAGGCAGTTCTACTCAGAGATTTTACTTCAGAGCATAACCAGGCAGTAGACTGTACTACCAGAGACTTCGTCTTGCTGGACCTAGAGTTTCAAAAAGCCAAGAGAAAATATGATGCTTATACAGTCTGCTTAAAAATTGTCCAAAATTAGTATAGTTTTGGGATATCAAAATTTGCTGAGTTTTAAAAGTGAATGAAAATTTGGAAGAGCTGCTATTAGTTTTAGTGCTGGTTTTCAAGGTGCCAGATCACCGCTCTGATAGATTATGGTGTGTTACATAAATGACTATAAAACAGAGGAAAAAACTCATGTACAGGTGCACACACATATCCTGTGTGCTCCGAGAAATTTGAGGAAAACCAGAATGATACACACAGACACCCTATGTTTCCCCAGCTGTAGTAGTCCTGACAAGGGACCCTTCCTACTGCTATATTTTTAACAGGGATTCTGTTCAGAGGTACTTCCTCTGTGAGAAAAAGAAAAAATAAGGTCTGAGAAATGTAGTTGCTGAAACATGATGAAGAAGGACTGAATACACAGAAATACGCAGGCAAACACTTGCAGAAGGAAGAACACAGAGTCTGGAAATATATTCCATTTCCATCTAGTACGGATATGGATTCTATCAACTTTGTTCCAGACATGAATAGGTAATTTAAGGTTCACTAAACATGATAGATTATAATCCTGATGCTACAGCTGTGTCTTACTTGCTGTGCATTCAAAAAGAGGAGCTTGAAAAGATTAGATAATCAAGAGATCAAGAGATGATAGAAGATGTCAGTGTAACAAACTGGCCTTGAAGAATAAAAAAGTCTTTCTGGAGTGCCACAGTACTCTATCCTGTAATAACTTGCTAAACAGTACTGGCATATATGAGTAGAATAATGTGCTTCATTCTATCCTAAGACAGTTGCCCAGTGTTGAAGCATCTTCCTTATTCCTGAAGGCATGGCACCTCCAGAGAACTTACATGATTCTCTTTTTCCCTGTTAGAATTTACCTGTATTTTTCATCTTATGAAAATTATTTACTTTATCAGACTTCTGTGTGGATCTCTATCCCACTAAGAGCCATGTTTTTAGAAGTTCCTTCTTTCAACCTTAGCTGATGGGGAGTCAGGAGAGTTTATTGTGCTTACACAAAAAGATCTTTGGAAAGACTTCTGGAAATCTTCTGAGACAAGGAAGTCCTATTTTGTCATGTTCCCTTCCACCACGTATCACTGCATATCTGCTGAGCAACTGAACGTGTTCTTCTAAAGTTACTAAGAATGCATAACTTCATTGGATGGGGATGTGTTATGCATCCTCATATAAAAGTATAGCTTAACATCATGCTGTCAGAATTCTTTCCTTTTCTTATTTTTTAGATATCTACAGAAAAAATATCCTCTAATATCCTTCTTAAAGACAATTTTTACATCCATCTCAGACCATGGTGCTTGAGTTTTGCTTCATGTCTAATTCATTGCTGTTGTGCAGCTTTTATAAGTAAAGCTTCTTCCTTCCTTAGAATGAAAGAAGTTGTTGGTTACTATACCCTCAAAAGATTAGAACAGAATGCAAGTTGAGCATATTTCAAATGTTTTATCCTATTTGTGTTTCTCCATTCTGTATATGCACCCACAGATCTGCAACACCATGTTTCTGAAAACAGATTTCCACTTCAAATGATAATACGGTTTTTGTCATAGAAAATTGAAAACATTAGCATCTTTTCATTATGACTTGGAAAACATCAATACAAAACCCACTTTTTTTATACTTATCTTTGAATTGTTAGGGAGAAAATCAGAGTTGTTTTAGCCTGCTCTTACTTTTCAACAAGAAAAAGAAGCTTACAAATCACTGAGAAAGCAGCAGCAGCTGTGTTTCCAAAAAGAGCTGATACCACAAGCAATGGCTTCATTTTCATTGATATTATTTCTTCTTTGGGTCATTGCCACACAGACATGAACAACAATCTCTCACAGTATGTGAAACTTACATTTACAGTTTCTTGTCCCAGTCATTGACTGCAGAAGTCTTTTCAGATATATGAATCCTGGTGACACCGACACAAAATGTAATTCTTACAATTAGCATGGCCACCTTTCTTTTTCTGCATTCTCCCTGATCTCTGTGTGATGGAATGACCTTCCTGGTGTGATCCTGTTTATTCATGCAACTCCAGTGTGTTTTCTGCATTACCTAAGAAGCTTTAAATGTTTCCATTAAATATGGGCTGCATGGAAGAAATTTCTTGGGCTGTTTCTCTCTTCAGCATTTACACACAGAAACTACAATTGTGGGTTAGAAAAATGAATACAATAGGCAGAGAATTAATAAAGCCAGGCTGTCCCCTTTTTCATTATTTCCAGCTTTAAAAAAAAAAAAATCACACTTGGATAAAAGTCCTTATTTCAAGAACCTTAATGAGAATGTAATGAGAAATGCGAAACAAACCTCTTGTCTACAGTCTTGGAGTGGCCTGCAAGAATCTGTCATCAACATTTAGAAGGAAATAGTGCCCAGGAACAAACAGGAACAAACTAGCTGAAAGTTGAATAGATTGAACATTTCTCCTATACATTACTAAAGACACATTTACAGAAAAAAAATTACATTACCAAGCTCCTTCAAGAACTCTTTGTATCCTACTCTGTCAGAGCTTATTTTCTCTGATTTGTACTTAGCACTTGAGTACCTGTTCTGTGCTGCACCTTTTGCTGAATGGGATGAAATGATCCCCTGTTGTTAATATGAATTTACCATTGCAATGGACTAGACGGATATTTGAGGGTTATTTCTACACAGACATTGTAATTTCTTTGATTTTTTTGTTCTGTTGTAAGGTCTTGGATGTCGGAGAGGAGACTATGTATTTTGTATTTATCTCTTTTGTGTTCAAAAACATATATTTTTTTTATTTAAATAAATCATTAAATCTAAAAATTGCTTTCTAAAAAATGCATTGCTTTCACTGCTAAAAGTTTTGGAACTGGGTTTTATGTACCACTACCCTGTGGGCCTTAGGTAGAACTAACTTTTCTGAAGACTAGGTAGCACTACAAGAAATTCCATAAATATTTATTACAAATTCACAATAAAAGTGAGTTTGAATTTCCTTACCTCTCAAATAAATAAAAAGAGTTGTCTCACTTTCCATTCTCATATTCTGAAAAATGCATATTCTGATGCAATGATAGAAAGTTATTGTGCTTATGAACTTATGTCTCAATTACTTTACTTTTTCTGTGTCTAACTGTTCAAACTTTCAGTGAATTAGCAATTTCATTATCTGTCTTTTTTTCTCATTTTCTCTTTTTTTTTTTTGGCAAATCTGGTCTTTAATTGTGTTACAATATTTATACTTGAAACTCTGCCTCCTGCAGCAAATTCTCATTCAGCACTGAGCTGACTTAATTTTGGGAGCAGGAGTGGAGGAAGGAGAAAGCTTTGACAAGTTAACCTTGAAAATCGAAGTTATTACTATACATTCATCTGTTTCTTTCAAAGTGCAGATGTGAGCTGCTGATTCTTATTGAGACTGAATTAATGACCTGAAAAAAACTAACCTTTTTCTCAAAAACCTTGCAAATCTTAATGATCTGGGTGGCTTTCCTACTAAGTGCCTGTGCTGCTAAGTAAGAAAACCAAGTTGGTACCTAATCCCTGTATGCACCTGGTATTTTAAACAAGACTTAGGTGCACAGCACTTTATTGTCCTTGTTGATATCTCTTTCATTTTTCCATTCTTCCACATTTTGTCTTTTATTTCTCATAAAATACATTCTAATAACTTCCACACTATATTATTAAAAAATCATAGATACTCACCGAGTAAGGGGTATTTTCTTCAGCCAAAAATATTAGCAGTATATGGTAAGGTTTTCTCATCTTGGAGGTATGAGTTCCTAATTTTTTACTTCCCTGCGTTTGGTCTTTTCATTGTGTTCCACTTATTTGAAGCATTCTTGGCAGCTTTGCTTGGCTCTAACCACACAGAATCCTCTAACAATTCACTTTTAACTAAAAAAATAGACTACCAAGACCTATGATCTTAATAGCTTCTCTCTTCACCAGTAGTCCGTCAGGATGAATCTTTCTTGAACCTGGTTTACCAGAAGTGTAAGTTTCACATAGAGCTTCTTCACCTCTACTCTAAATATTTGTACACTGGGAAACCTCTAGTAGAGTAATAGGGGCAAATTGTTAAAGCTGGATTGCCACAGTAGACTTGTAATGTCAAAAGAGTTCTAACTATGCATGTTGAAGTAGTCCTGTCTATGTCTTCTGCAAAAGCGTTTGAGTAGCCATGCAATGAAGTGAATTATGGAATTTGCTGACAGGAATAAATGAGAAAAATACTTAATTTTTATCTGCACAAGTTCCCTGATGTAGTTAGTCTGCCAGCCACACAGGTAACTGTACTGGAAGAAGGGATTTGGTACAAGGCATGTGTAACTGAGAGATTCTTTTGATAGGACTGGCTTACAGCAGCTGAAAGTTTTAACTGTACTGTAGCCCAAGTAAATGAACAACTTTCTGCCCTATTTGGAAGTGTCTTCATCTGAATTACAGTTACTTGATATGAAAGAATTTTGCACACTGAGAATGAATATGGAATAAATAATTAATTGATAAATTAAAGCACATATTCCTTATGCAGTCAGTTCTTGAGCTAGAGGTGAATAGAATTCCTGTTAAAAATGTACTGATGTTTAATGAGTTCCATTCAAATGTGTTGTGAAAGCTTTTGAGAAGAGATTATCTTAATGTCCACTGAAGGATTTCTGCTATTCATGGAAGAAATTTAAAATTCATTTACTCTAAATTATTATTTTGCTATTTGCCTTAGTTCTAATACTATTTTGGCAGTTACATTCAATCTGTTCCACCACTCTACTGAGATGTCTTCAGAATACCATATCTCCCAGCACTTATTCTTTTTGTGACAACAGCAAGAAACAAATATCAGCATTGGGATTGACCACAGCTTTTATGCAGAACATCATTCCACTGAATATGGAAACTTAAAAACCGCTTGTTTTTCCGTCATTCTTTTGAGCTTCTGCCCCCAGCTTTGATTGGGTAATCTCAGAGGCTTATTATATTTTCCAGTCCACTTATACATTTCTTTTCCATTCACCCCTTAGTCAGACCAACAACAGCCAAGTAAAGCACGGGCCTTCTTATTTTTGCTTAAATAACTCCACTAATAAGTGCCAAATGAGAATGCATGCAGAGATTGTAAGTAGAGCAAAGAGAAAAATTATCTTTCAGCAGCTGTGGTGTTACTATAAATATCCACAGGTTTAACTGTACATGTACATGAACCACAGCCAAATTCAGTTTCATGCCTATTAGCGATATTAACTCTGTTAGAACCAAGAATAAGCCGTATAAGACCTGGCTACCTGGACAAGCTTTACCTCTATAAGAAGATATCCAACTAGATATTTAATCTAGTTTCACTTACTTTCTTTGGGTGCTTTCAGTCGATTCCTTTGGAGATGTGTCTTTGACAGTGAATGTAACAAGTTAGGTACATTTTGTAAGAAAAGACAATTTTCTATAACTGTTTGATATTTAATTGCTCAATACTTATTTAAGATCCCAAATTACCTCCTAGTGGTCAGAAAAAAGCCCTGAATTTTAAGAGCAACAAACAAATCCTTTTACCATTCTATTCATAACTCCTTAACAAAAGCTATTTCAGAACATCAAGTACAGTAACCTTCAGGGTAAAGATGGACTTTAGGAGGAGATGTAAATAGTTCTGCATAAACTTCAAAACCTTAATAAATTTAAATATTTTGTAACATCAAATAATAATAATCACACACTTCTATCATTCACAAATTCTGCATATATGATATACCCTAGAAGAGTACAATAGCCTTATGTGCAAGTCTTCATATTCCACTTGGGTACACACAGAAATCACCGATCATTTGAAACCACTTTTTCTATGGCCTACCTTCCTAATTTGATTTTTCTTAACTCTCTTGCAATTTTCACATTAATTTAAGAACATTTTTCCTGCAACATTGTTAGGTCACTAGCAATACACTCGTTCATGCTGGGGTTCAATTTGCTGACCCAGATTACAAAAACAATCCTTACTAGTACAGATTCAGACTTGTACAAGAATTGTCCTAGGGATCCTCTGGCAATGATCTCAAAAGTCTTTATTTCCTCTTATTTATGGTACTTGAAGATGTTCAGTGCAGCTACAGAAGAGATTTGAGGTTTCATTCAGAAGTTCAGCTGTTCAGGTATAAATATGCATTGATTACTACTTATTGTATAAGCAAAACTTAGCCAATTGAAAGTGAACTGGGATATGTAGGACCACATACTGAAATGATAAATGCCTGCACTTTCTGAACTGTTTCTTTTTGTTTACAAAGCAGAAAAGTGATTAAAATACAATGCAGAAAAAGGAAAACATAGAAAGACATCAAGCTTAATGGGAATGTGTTTCTGTGAAATTTTGTCTTAAAGATGACCTCGAGAGACTGGATTACCTTTTTGTCTGTCAAATCATGTACAGATCTATTAAACTAATAGGGATGTATGTTCATCTTCACAACCTTTTATTTTTAAATCATTATCCACACAGAATCCTCAGAAAGCACAAAAAGCTCTAAACAAAGACTGGCTTAAAGCCAGGTTAGAGGATAGTGGGAAGGAAAGAAAAGAGATCTGTAAACAAAAGGTAAACTTTTTTCCTAAATTAGGCTGTACAGCTGTAGGGACAACTGAAGATTCCACTTGGATCACTTTTATATGTGTTTTGATCACAGTGCTATAAAATATTTTCCTTCTTTCTTGAACACAGCACACCAAGATGATATAAACCACTATTATCTAAATGCTCTAGATATAATCACTATTATCTAAACACTCCAGGGAACTTTTGGAACAATTCACAGACTGCTAGTTCTGAGTAACATTTTAAAATTGCTTTCAAGTACTGTATGGTTTGGTTTTTTACCTCAGTTTCTTAGTTATGTTCTGTGGACAATAGGGATGGAAAAGTTGCATGAAAACACATTTTTTTCACTACAGCTCTATTTTAACTTTAATTTATTATTATGTAACACAATTAAGAATTGAACCAAAAGATGTTTATTTTGTAGGAAGATAACAAAATCCCTTTTATCGTACTGCTCTACTGGGAACACATGTTTAAAATGCCCTAGTCAGTCAATGTAGAGTCAGGCTTTCCTATCATCACCAAAACACCTTTCCTTTACTATAGTGAGGGCAGACATAGCCTTCTGTATTTATGATGATGGGAGGCACTACAAGATGGAACTTGAAAGTTTTTCCTTCTCACCAGATGAACAGATGAAGACACAACTTCAGCTCTTTCATCAGACAGAAGCAGAACTTGGGCTGGAGCAGGGGAATGCTGGTATAACCAGAGACAGGGGTGCCAGCCTTCATAGTACCTGCACCTCACCACTCCCCCACAGTGTTCAGATGCTGCTCTGTCCACATGGACGTTCCTGTAAACTCTGCTTCATCCTGCTTGTTTATGAATGAGATACCAGATAGAGAAAAGTTTCCTGCAAGTCAAGTGCTTTCTGAAGGAGCATACTCTCCTTGGCTGTGGGTTTACACACAGAAACACGAACTGAGACAGTGCTGCTCTCACCACCATAAGGTCATGCTGATCTATGAAGGAGTTAGTGTTCTGCAAAGTCTCTTTAGAGGTGCCTGACTTACTGGACATGTGATTGAACAGCAAATAAGGGCAAAATACACTAGCCTGACAGTTTAGATGGCACAGATTGCACATTTGTATTCTAGCATACCCAAAGAGAGTCTTTAGCTAAACTGATGTGTTCTGGGCTTTAAAAATAGTATGTGAGACTAGTAGATATCTGCCCACTGTATTGATTTTTCCCCAGTCCACCTCACCTAGTCTGTGAACTGAGAAAAGTGAGGATCTGGCTAAGTTTGAATCACATGACCTGATCTATACCAGTGCTTTCTGAAGACAAGAGACAGGACTAAAGACTGAAGACAGGAGGCAGACTTGTTCTCATCCTGTAACCTCTATTTTTCTTCTCCCTTTTTTTTTTTTTAACTTGACAACCCTAAAATTATGAGCTCTAAGTCAGGCAGCTATCTTCTCAGGCTATCACCTCGTCTACCTCTGAGGATTAGGGAGGGCTCTTTCTTGGCAAGACTGGATGTTCTTGCTGGATTGAGTGGGGCTGGAAGAAGGAGACATGCCTATACAGTTATTGCCCCTAATAGCACATGATCCTCAATAGGGGGCTGCACCCGCAGGGAAGAAAAGGATTACAATCTTCTCAGCTCCTAATAAATTGGCTGTGGGTCCTGGTAATCACCCTGAGGTAAAAAAATTCTGTCTTGCAGAGGCATCACATAAGAAAGGACTGCTACCTACAAACCTGAAAGTGAATTATCTCTTGTGTTCTTCAGAGAGGTCAAGCCTAAAATTAAAACTTTGCTACTTGACCATGAAGATTAACTTGTGGAGTTCTATTTCTGTGTATTTTATGGTTTGATGTTATTTCTTTGAGTTTGTTGGAGGGGGTGGTGGTTTTTAAAAAGTCAGTTTATCAGAGTAGTAGCTCTCTGGCAGCTGTGAAGCTTGGCTGGGGGATGGCTGGGCAGTGAGTTATAACATAACTCATTCTCCATGCTCATTGCTGTATCTGGATCTTTAACCTGAAGCTTCCACCTTCAGTTTTCCTTCAGGAGGAGAATCTCTGTGGTGGGGAAAGGCTGAAAGGAAAACAGCAAAGCATTTAGCATCATGCTTGCCAACTGCATCCTATTATGCAAGAGTTGAAAGGAATGTGAACAGTCTGCCAAAAGCCTCCTCACCTGACCAGTCTGCTAAAGGCCTCCTCATGTGACCAAGATCACAGCAACAACCTGGTGCCAAATGAACAACTGAGCTCTTACTCACTAGTACAACAACCCAGCTAGAAGATCATGGTGGAAGTCTAGCTTCAGATGCTATTAAACTAGAGTTTAATCCCAACAGGTTGCTCAGTTGGCTCCTTTTGAGCCATGGGACAATATTTTAATGAAATTAAAATAATTTTCCATTATGACTTGATATTTTTCTTCAAATCTTTGAAAATTTGCCCTCTGTCAGTTTTAAAAGTGGGTGCTGGGGGTAGGGGTAAGCTTTATCCTCTTAAATTCCTGATTTACTTCCATGTGGTAGGGTTAGGATAAAAATAGGTCTTATATACAACAAAACAAATGGGTAACTGAGCCAGACCATCACAAAAAAAAAAAAAATCAGACTTGTTATATTCAATACCTTGCAATACTGGAAAGGGCTGAGGGGTAAGGGGGGAGAGAGAAAGGAAAAGGGAAAGGAAAAGGGAAAGGAAAAGGGAAAGAGGGGAAGGGGGGAAAGGGGAGAATGGGGAGGGGCCAAGTTTCCCCTCTTCACAGTTACAAGCTGTAAAGCAGAGCCATTACCTACAATGCAGAGATTTTGAAGAGGATAAGGACAGAATTGTAGCCTTCTATAGAAAGGTCCAGATATGAATCATGTCAAAATAATTTAGTAAAAGTTAAAAACATGCTTGTTTTGTGGGCAGCAGTTGTCTCCTATTCCAGGGCCTCTTGTTTTTCCACACTTGATCTGAGGACAGGCATTTTGGTCTTGTGTTTCTGTCTGTTAAATTATGCTTCCCTTTTGGATTTAAATAGGCTTCTTTACAGAATCGGTTCTCAAGCCATCTCCCTCCTATTTGTGATTTGCCCTTGAAAATTAATTGCATGTATGTAGTATATATCTTTAACAGGCAATTGTCAATATTTGGAAAGGAAAAGCTATTTGTTATAAGTTTATTATATGTTGTAAAAGGGGAAGTCCTGCTTATCAATTACAAATTTGGATTGCTGGTATAAGTTTTTAATATGTATTTTTTGGTAGGATTTAATTACTGATATGTAAAATATATAATTTTTATTTATGCTAGCACAGTCCTTGGACCTGACTAAGGTAGATGACGAAATGTAAAACAAATATCTTCTGTGCTGGGGAATCTATGGTTTTCAAACATATCTGACAGACAGGGGATCACAAGGACTTAAGGGGGCTCTAACTTTATGTCTCATCTATGGATGGCAAAATTGCAACCTAACAGCTCTCCTTTGAGAATTAAATTCTTGCTTCTGATATCACAGCCATCCATTCAGGAGAAATAATGAACAAAACCCGTAAATAGTATACTTAAGACAAGACAGATACAGCACTTAGAAGCTCTCAAAACAAATGGCACTATTTTTAAAGAAAATGTTTATGATGCTCTTTACAATTTGCAGACACTGGTTGCAACCAAACTGACACCTTTCTCTAACCCAGAGGAAAACTCACAGTTCACTTTGGCTGCCAGCAGAAATGAGTTCCTGAACTTTTCATACAACTGAGGGCAGTATAGAATAGTGAGTTTTCCTGAGCAATAATAGAACAGGGTAAACCAGAAACATGAAGATAAATCTCCAGAAGGCATGGGTTTTGCTGATGGGCTGTTGTTGGAATTCAGTTCTTATCTGTTCTCAGACTGTGCTATACGTTCAACAAATCTGAAACAAAATGCAAAATAAGAAAGGACTACATTTCAAAGAAACCAAATAATGAATTTTAAGATGAACATCGTAGATGTTATCTTGCTGCAGTAAACTTTAATGATTTTGTTCCTTCTAGGAAAAGGAACATACCTTACTATGAGAAGGTAAAACAAGTTCCTATTTATTTTCAGCAGCAGGTAATGAAACAGTAAAATACAATCCAGTAAAATACAAACAGCTCAGTAACTAAACAACTATTTCAAAATCTGCTTACCTTTTTAAACAAATCCTTTTGTAAAAACTGTGTAAGTGTTAAGACTGTAGCAAACTTTATTACAGGATTGGGGTTTTTTTCAACAAGCACAGATTTTGAATAAAATGTTTTTCTTTATGTGTGTAAAAGTATATTGATTTTTTTGACTAAGCAAGCAAGAAGTCTGCCTTCCCAAGCATGAGGCAAACTACACAATTTTAAAATTAACATAGCTTCCAGCTGAGGAAAAGTTTCAGATGACTTTGAGCATCCGAGTCTCATTTATGCTGCATGTCAAAGTCTATTTACAGTTTGACTACTCTTTGTAAGGTTGTTGCTGCTGATTGTGTTGTTGTTGTTGTTATTATTACCACTGTTCCCTCTGGACAAAGTATATGAACAATTGGTGGTCAGCTATCTGTAAGGCTCCATTTAAAACTGGCCTGGTGACCACGGTCAGTTTTGCTTCAGGTATATAGTCACATTTAACATCTCTTCTTCCTTGTTTTGTAAGATTGGTCAGCTTAATGACTCAGAAATTAACAAACACACACATGTTTTACCCCCTTTCTCATTGTTAAAAGCATTTTGTAAGCTTTCTGGTTCTAGGACAGCCTTACCAGATGATCTTAAGAATCTGTTCATGCCCATGAAAAAGCGATTTTATTCTTTTTTTTTACATCAGAAAAATTAATTAGGAATATTTTCTTTTAGTATTTTGAATTTATAGCTAGGGCTGCTCTTAAATTAGTAGTAATACTGCATGAAAACAGGAGTTGGATTTAAGCTAAATTAGCAACAGTAAGGGTGACACAATAGCTTCTTTTTACTAGAACTGTGTGTAGCAATAACTACCTTTATGTTAACACATGCTTTTAAGGACAAATTTGTGGCTACAAACTGCTTTCTTTGCAGCAAATGAATATGTTCATAGCTTAGCTACTTATTTTCTTTAGATAAAACTTGTCTTTCTAATATGCCTGACTTCCGCTCTAGACGACTTCTTACTATGCCTGCAGCAGTACGGCTCCACTGGCACTAGTGAGAATGAGAGCAACAGAGCAAGTCTGTGTGAGACAATGTGGTGGGTTGACCTTGATGGGCTACAAGTCTCCCACCCAACTGCTCTCACACTCCCCTTCCTCAATAAGGCAGAGGAAGACAATACAATGAAAGATGAACAAGACCAGGGCATGAGATAAGGACAGAGAAATGGCTCACTAACTACCATTACAAGAAAAAAGACTCAACTCAATGAACATTAGTTTATTGCTAATTAAATGTAAGAGTCAGATAACAAGAAATAAAAACAAAACTAAAACTATCTTCCTCTCACCTCTCCCTTCTTCCCAGTCTCATCATCACTCCTTCACTCCTGAATCCTCTACACTTTCTCACACACACCCCCCACACCAAGTGGTGTAGGTGATGGGGAATGAGGGTTGTGGTCTGTTTGTAATACTGTCTCTGCCACTATTTGCCTCTCATGCTCTTGTCTTGCTCAAGTGTCAGGTTCCTCCCATGGGAGATGGTTCTTCACAAAATGCTCCAGCATGGGTCCTTCCTACAGGGTGCCGTTCCTCAGGACAGACTACTGCAGTATGGGTCCTCAGCAAAGCCACAAATCCTACCAGAAAATCTGCTGCTCGATGAGCTTCTCTGCAGAGGGTCACAGGTCTTGCCAGGGGTTTGCTCCAGCATGGTGTCTCCATGGTCTGCAGCTTCTTTCAGGGCATGTCTACTTGCTGTGGTGTGTGATCTTCCATGGGATGCAGTGTGAATATCTGCTCCAGTGTGGTCTTCCTAGACCTGTACTAAGGTGATACTGACTAACGCTAGTCATTGTCTCAAAGAGTTTTCTACCTCAAGTATTGTTCAGGTGTGTTCCTATATCCTGACTGTGCAACTGTGTCACAAATCTGCATTTGTCTCTTTGTGGTTCAGTATTATTTAGGTATTGAGCAGTATCGCAGTGTTACAAAAATGCTTACATATTGTTGTCATTTACACTCTTTTGGTGAGTTTATGCTGAAACTCAAGGAATCTAAGTACTAATTACACTCTCTTTAGTGTAATTCTACTCTATGGGAAGCAACATTCCTCTGCTTGGATGCAATTTATTTAATGAAACATTTGGCTTCCTTGCACTTAAATATTAGTAAAGGCAAAAGCGTTCTGTTTCCTAATTTCCATATAATTTAATTTTCAAAGATAATGAATCCTTGAATATATAAGTTTACCAGAGAAATACTGTCAGGCACTTACACTATAATTGTTAACTGGGGATGTCTAACTGCATAACAACATTTTGCTGCATTGAAGCCTTTATTCATGCCCCAAGGTCATCCAAAATTGTACTGTTTGATTTTTCAGCAGTTCTTTTTGTGCAGCATAAAGGACTATAAACAGTAAACCCAAGTGCTATTATACAGTGTAATAATTCTTTCTACATTGCCTTGTCCAGTAACTATCTTTGAATTTCTATTATTTTTATACACAATTTGTATTCACTTGAGTTCACAGCAGACAAGCAGTTTCTACTATGCATGGTTATTTTAACAGCACCTTCACTACTCTCTATAATTGCCAGGACATTTGAAAACAAAGTCTTTTACTGAAAATGTCTTTCAACAGTTTACCAGCTACACACTATTCCTTTGGCTTTTAGATTTCCATTTTATGTCCTTTATATTAGTAAGGCATATGGGAGATCAGTACCTCACAGACATTACCATTTCTCATTATTTAGATGGGAATGATGTTATCCAATACAACTGCACTCTGATTTCAACTGCAAATGTATAAAAAGGATTTCTCTATATATAAATAGTAAGACTAATTAGCTGCCAGAGTTTCTAACATTACAAGGGATCTGACACCTAAACATTAAGGTTTTATTTATTTATTTGTTTGCTTGGTTGGTTTTTAATTTTTATATTGCCATAGCCAGCATCTTGTCTTGAAACTGAAAGTTCTTGGCAATTTCTTTGTGGCATTATTTGAAACATAGCCACCAATGTTTTCCAGCTGTAGCTAGAGAAATCTCTCAGCTGTAGAGATATCTACAGTCACAAGCAATTTCTGAGCATATGAATCTGAAGTGCCCTCAGAAATTCAAGCAAGCACAGTACCAGATTCAAGAGTGTAAGGATCATGACAACAAATTTCAGGCCATCCTTACAAAAGTCCTATTCCACATGGCAAAAGTACAGTAAGAAGTACAGGAATGTTAACGGTCAGATGCATGTGACTAGTTACCCTTTTTGGTAAAGAAGTCACTCTGTGCTGGCTCTATGCTGTGGCAAATGGCTGTTCTCATGCATCCTTAGCTGTATTTCTGCCAAAAGGAAGATGGAGATGCTAAAGGATTTTGAGATAGGAAATAATTTTCCAGTGTTCTATTAAAAACCTGGAGCTTGGGGTTCAATACTTGTACCTATGTTTTCACTTTCATTGGGCAACAGTTCTAGGCAGAAGCTGCTTGCTGCTGAACACAATATGGAAGACTCTAGTGATCACAGATAAAAAAATACAGGTAAACTACAGCTTGCAATTTATTCCTCTGATCATGACAGTTATTTTAAAGGTGGTTCAAATCACAGAATTAGTGTTGTCACTGCACCTATTGGAAAATATAAATGCTGAATTATCCAGGTTTGCAAGGCTTTTTATTTTACCAGAAAGCAGGTAATGTCAATAACTCTTATGCCTCAACTACTGCTCACTAGTGTAACAAGCTCTATAGGAACAGGGAAACTATAACTACGATTACATTTAGCTTAATATGCCTAGTATGGGGGTGGAGTTGTGATTACATTTCATAGTACACAGAGCATCTTATTTTCTAAGTCTATTTATCAACTCTGTGTGATATGTAACCTTCCAAAACAGCTACATCTTTTACTGAGAGCCAACTGCCTCCATTGCTAAAGCATTAAGCATCATGGCTGACATACAACAGCATAAACTGTGAGATAATAAGTCCATAATACATTGGGCTGAACAATGGGTTGATGGGTCAGACTCAAAGAATTATAGTAAACAAGTGCAGTGTGTGGTTGTGGGTGCCCCCATGTATAGACATCAAACTATTAGAATGTGTCCAAAGGAAGGTGATCAAGATGTTGAAAGGTTTCAAGTGTAAGATTTACAAGGAGGTCATTTGGCTTGTTCAGCTTGGAGAAGGGAAGGCTGAGAGAAGACCTCACCACAACCCCCAACTGCCTCAAGGGCAGCAGCTGAGGGAGAGGTACTGATTTCCTATCTATGGTCACCTCTTTCTGGTCAGTGTTTCATGTTAAACAGATGATATTCTGACCAGTGGCTGAGGGATACCCTCCTGTTGAGTCATAAAGTTCAAATTGGGTCCCCTTGCTTTCTAAGCATCCCCTCAGAGATGAGCCTACATTCGTATGAATCCATTTCTAGCTCCAGACTTGAACAACAGCTTATGACTAAAGGATTATGCTTTGTGTATTTATATGTGGGGGTTTTTTTCTACAAGTCAGAATCCACTTAGCTGTAAGTCTCCCTAGTGACTGGTTACACAGGGTTGATACCTGCAGCTCACAACCTTAATGGGGCAGCCTGTAGACACTTGGAACAATGCCTGTCAGAGAGACAATTTTGCAGTGCCAGAGACAGTGAGTAATTCAATTAAAGTAACAGATTAAAACAAATTTAGGATTGCCTTGCTAAATTAACTTGTTGTGTTGGACACTGATGACTGGTTAACAATTAGCATATGATAGAGTCAGAGGCACCCAATTATTACCAAGACATGTACTTTTTTCTTTAGAAAAACATTTTGTCCCCTCTTTGTGAGGTGGGACTGAGTCAATTACTGTGTCAATCAGATTGGCCCTTGTCAAGGCTGCTTGTGTCATCAGAAGCAAAGACTCAGCAGTTCACTATGCTCTCAAGGCAGGGAGCTCAGCACATGTTTTTAGAGGTATTTCTGGTCTTAACTGAAGTAACACCAGGCTGTGAGACCTCTGTCTCACCCCAGGTGTCATTTAGTTGATATGAGTGTGAGACCACTACCCAAGATATCTGTTTTACAAGATACAGTTGTCCATTGCCTGGTGCTTCCTTGTGCCAGCCACTCTTTTTTGCAAAACCAAGACCATTGCCACCAACATGGCCCAGCAAAGAAAGAGAATGAAGTTGCATCAGAGGAATTTCAGACTGGACATTAGGAAAAGGTTCTTTACTGAGATATAGGAAGACGCTCCCCAGGGAAACAGTCACGGCACCAAACCTATAAAAGTATCTTCAAGATGCATCTGGACAATGCTCTTAAGCATATGGTTTAGCTTTAGGCATTTCTGTTGATTTGGAGCTAAGGGAAGTACTAACAGGGTAACCATTGTTTAGTAGCTTGAGATAAGCACTAACACTTAAGGGTAAACAGAATAGTAATAATTTAACTGAAGCAACCAGCACTTGAAGGATAGCAGAACAGAAATTGCTCACACTTAAAGAATACAAAGGATGGCAACTGTCTGGCTGAAACAAAATATTTCTATACACCTTATGTAGGAAAGGGGCCTGTTATAAAAAGAATTCTGATAAGCAGGACAAGTCATCTGGACCTGTGATAAGAGCAAACAATACTGACAAAAATGGCAAGGATCCGAAGGACATGGAAACAGACGGAAGCTAAAAGAAGTTAAGACACCTGCCCCCATCCCTGGTACAGAAAACAGGAAGAGGTCTCTTCTCAAACTCGTTATAATAAGAGACAGAGAAAGGTTATGAATATGTACAGGCATTTTTGGAATATGTAACAGTTTACTGTATAAAGCCAAGATGAGTTGCCACGATAGGTACACACATTGTTTTGGAGAAATTATTCTCCCATGTGTCTCAGTGCTTAATGAACATACCTACTTTATAACTTTATAAGTTATGGAGTCTTGATTCCACGTGTCAGTTTTGGCGAGCCAGGCTGTGGGACCGACTGTGGAGTGGACATCCTAAGCACGCCCTGAGCCTATTCCTCAGAGGACTTCCTCTCCCAGCTATTCACTACAGGGGAGAAAAAGATCCCCTGCAGCAGCAGACAAACGGTATGTTTAACTAAGGTTAAGGAGTTCAGGAAAGTTGGAAAGGTTAGGAAGTTTGGAAAGGACAGTAAGTCTTACCAGCAGCCCACGCATGGCTGGGGCTGCTGGTAAAGCATACAGAGACGTCTGGCGTACAGCATAGTTCCCCGTGAAGGAAGGGGAGTATCAAGGGTTTGCTGACCGATAGGGCAGCCACTAGCGATCTTGGGGGTAGATCGAGCAAACTTAGGTTGTTGCTGCATCCCAAGTGGGAGCCAGGACGGACCTGTTAATGACTGTGAGAAGCAGGAGAAGGGTAAGCACAACCTCTTAGTTACCTAGGTAATATTTGCAGCTGCTGGAGGGATCCAAACTGGAGTGATATTTGTGTGTTTGATTTTGTGATTACCCGGGGATTGATTCTGTGTTAAAAGTGCTGTGTGTGAGGGTTGAGGCCTTGAGTGATAGCGCTGCCTTGTTTGTGTGTTTGGTACCATGTATAAATCGTATTTCCATAACATCAGGAAACTGTGGATTTGAAAGTGAACAACTTAGAGTGATAACATTATATTAACTTAATTTTTAAAACAGGCGGAGATGTGTTTGTGTGTGTTGAACTTTAATAATCAGTTAAACTCTTGAATATATCACGGTTGGGGACTTGGCTGGATATCAAGGACAACCCTGTGGCTGTGGGTAACCCTGCCCCCCCATGGCTTCTTCTCCTTGATTGCAAAATTTTCTCCTTTAGGTCTGTAGGAGTTAAGTGTTAAAAGCTTTTAGCAAGTGTTTGTCTGAGATAGGGATCCGGAATTGAGAGAGAGAAGGGGGGTGACAGTGCTGCAGTAGGAAAAAAAAAGACAGAGAAAGGTTAAAGATACTGTATTGGCATTGGTGCAGTTAAAAGGGAACAGTAGAGTTCATTTGGTGACATTTGGGAGGAAGATTGGGAGCAAATCTTAAAACAGTGTAGAAGGAGATTTGAGTAGAAGCTAAGAGAGCGATAAAGAGTAATAAACAACTTAAGGAGTCAGAAATGGGTAATACTCAGAATAAAGAAATTTTAAGGAAGAGCCCCTGGGTTGCATACTGACACAGAGAACAAGAAGACTTTTATTAAATATTGTAGAAATATGAAATGGTGACTTGTAAATGGTGAGGTGAAATGTCAACTGCAATGTATTAAGAACAAGATTAACAACTAAAATACTGATAACGACCCTTACGGTCTTGTCAGATAGAGTCACTGAGATTGACCGTTTGGATATGTCCACACCTTAATGGCTCAAGGGGGGTTTGGTCTCATCTCCCTCTGGATATACAGTGAAGTTCCAGGAAAAAAAGTGTGCTTGTCATTTCAATTAAAATATGGAAATAATTTTGTGTATATAGAGTGATTCAGTGATTCTGAAATCACTGCTTGGCAGAAGCACTCTGAGGACAAATCCCGAGTCTTCTCCAGCCCTGAATAAAGTGTACCTGCCCTAATGGTTAAGTCTAAGTTTCTTTGTTTCAGATTTGGTGACCCAGATGGGACCTTCTCTGCCTGGCTGCAGGACTCAGTGAGAATGGGAATCTCTTGGGTGCCCCCAGGGATTTCTCTGGAGAGACACCTCTTCTCAACTGGGTCTCTGCAGGGGTAAACAAGGACCATCAGATAAAAAATATGCTTTAAATTTTTTTCTTTGATAAAAAGGTATGCTTTAGGTTTTTTTTCTTTTTCTGGTTTGAGGACCAGTCCACGTGGTTTGGCTCCTCATAAGTTGTTACTGTATAAGGCAGGGTGAGCGTATGCTGTACTGTTAGTGTCGTATAGACATATATTCAAGCTGTTTAGGTGTTAATTGTAAAAGGAGAATATTCAGTTTCTGTGAGGAGTCTTGGTTGTAAAAGCAAATATTTGGTTTTGCTATGGACATCTTGATAGTAACTGAAGATCTACATGAATAGCTGGTTTCTGTTGGTTTGATTAGGAGATATTGGTTGTAACAGGTGATATTAACCAAAGAAACTGGAGTTATGTGAAGGCTGAGCGAATATTTGGTTTCTATGTGCCAATTTGATTTGTTCAAGTTAATGTTGTTCTGTCATGTGTGTGTTATTTTTGTGATGATGCTGTGATGTTAAAGCCAAACCCAATTATAAATGCCAATTTGATTATTAAGCAGGGATGATTTTAATAAACAATTCTGGGGCATACATGGGGTAGTCCACCTAATATGTCCCACTAATGAGTCCACCATTGTCTGCATGACTTTATACTGGTTAAACATGTATATTTGCATGGGTTTCAGGAAATGCTAGTTAAGCAGTTATATGTTGCATGCCCATTGCTTTCTGGGATTCATATCACAGTTTCTCCGTGTCTTCTGTTTGCCTCTGTTAGTCTTTATCTTATCTCAGTCCTTCTCGTGGCTTCAGGCCTGGCTTGTGTTCCTGCTGTGGGAAACCCTTAACATGATTTATTCCCTCATGCAGTGAAGCAGGGTATTTGTATAAAATTGAATTTGTTTTGTTGTAGAAATAATGGTGGGTTTTGTCCAGATTGTATACAAATGACTGGTGGGTGTTTATTGGATCCTGATGTAATGTATGTGGTGTAACAAGAAAAGCCAGCTGGGATGTATTTTAGATCAATAAGATCTCAGATTATAAGGGGATCGGTGGTCCACTGAATGGTGGGCAAACAGAAAAACCCTGACAAAACCTTTTTGATAATCAGTGGTGGCTGGTGTATAAGCTTGATTATGAGAAAAGTGGCCATAATACCTTGTTGTAATTAATGTTGTTCTTGAAGCGTAAGGAGAATTGGATAAAGTAATGTGTGCAGATCTGTTTTTCAGATCTCACCGGATCTGAAAATCACCAGGAGTGGCAAGAGAATGGGGTCTGGGATTAAGAAATACTCAATGCACATACTATGGAAGAATCAGGACCAGGTGTTGTAGCTGAGCTTGAATGGCAGGGACCTGGGGAAGTTACACTAGAGGATCCACTGCTTAAAATAAAGCTGGGGAATACAGGTAAAGAGGTTATATTTTGATAGATACGGAAGCCTCTGTGTAAACTAGTAACTGATTCCTGCAGGTAAAAATAAAATATTGTGATTATAATAGAAACTGGAAAAGCATTCTCTGTGCAGTCTGCTTTGGGAAAACAAGTAGGTATATATTATTTTATCAGGAGACTCTGGACCATTATTGAGAAGAGATTTATTAAAGCAGTTAGAGACAGAAATAATATTTGGAGCAGGAGGTACAAAATTTAAAGTGAGCAGTCATCAACTAATCAAAGTATTGAGTTTGTCTTAAAACAGGTGGAAAAGAAACACCGGTAACAGCAGAGATTTTGGAACAGATTTATCCAGACACATCGACTTCTGAGATACCTGGCAAGGCCAGAAATGCAGAGCATGTGAAGGTAAAATTGGCCCCTGTGAATGTCAGGTAATACCCTCTATGATTAGAAAATTGTAAGGGGATAGCAATCATTAGTGACAATTTTACAACTGGGATTACTAAAAGAGTTTAAATGAGAATATTTCCTGTAAAGAAACTAGATTAAAGGGTATTGTTTAGAGCAAGATTTAAGGGCCATAAATAAAATTGTAAGAAGAACTACATCCAGTGGTGGCAAATTCTTGTGCCTTGCTGTCATGGTCCACTCGTAAGCAGACTCATGATGGTTCGTTTCATTTCTGATATCAGAGTGCAAAATAATAATTCAAAGAGAGAGAGTCAAGGGAGTCAAATTTCGATCTAAACAGGCACTTTATTAATTATGTCCATAAAGTGACTTATGACAGAAAAAGAGAGAGAACAAGGAAAGAGATAGGGAGAAGAAGGAAGGAAAAGAGGTTTATAGCTACCACCACGGGTCCACAGATGTTCAGTGTCTCTGGGAGTCCTGGTGCAGAAGGCATTCCATTGTTTCAGTCTTTGCTGGAGGTGATTCCACAGTGGAGGGGGTCTTCTGCCTTCGTCATCTATCTCCCCTCTGTTGCCCTTCTATGTTGCTCTCTGTTGGTCCTCTGTGTTGCTCTCTGATTCAGCTGCTCCGGAGCTGTCATTTATGCTAGTCAATGCACCTGTAACCTGCCTTGCCTGTGCCAATCTCCACCTAGCAGGACCCACATGCCAAGAGAGGAATGTCTGTGGGTCTTCTCCCCTTGTGCACGTGCTCCTTCTGGCCGCGGTGGTCGACCTGGGGTCTCATGATGAAGGCCAGTAGTCATCGTCACCTTGTGCACATGCTCTGTTGGCTGTGGGTCTGTGGTCATTAATCTTCCTGTCTTTTCCTCCTTGCTTCATGGATCTTTCACAATGGTTGGGAGCAAGGAGGCTTGAAGACAGGTACAAAACATTTTTGAGATAAGGAAGCAGGTACAGGTAGTTAGGTACAAAGCATTCTTTCTGTACCAGTTCTGGTTGAGTTTCTGAGACCGGTTTTCTGAGATCTGCATTTCTGATTTATACAGTCAAGTTCTGAGGCTAAAAATGAGGAAAAATGTTGAGACAGAAACTGATCCTTTGACCGACTCTTACACTTGCCAATCAATTAAAAGATCAATTGTGGTTTACCGTACTGAATTTGAAGGATACCTTCTTCTGCTTGATATTGGCTGAAGAAAGCAAAAAGCTGACTTGCCTTTGAATGGAAAAACCCTGAAACTGCTAGTAAAACACAACTAACCTGGACAGTATTGCCTCAAGGTATTAAGAACAGCTGAACTATTAATCTAGAGGAAGCAGAACCTTGAGAAAAATCTTAGAAAGTGAATAATAATCAGCCAATAAATTAAATAAGCTTGGGAAAATCAACTTCCTCCCAGCACTTAATTCCTCTCAAATTAAGAGAAAGAGACTTTAGATAACATTTGTAAATAAGTAGTTGTATATCAAATATACCTTACTGTGCCTTCAGTCTCTGGCACAATTTTCTCCCAGTCTTGTGTAAAGTTGAATAGCAAGCCAGCCACTTTGGTAAAAGGGATCATACAGCATTTGGGATCACCAAATATTTTCAGTTCCTGAACACGTACAATTTTCTATGCTTGCCATTTACACTAACATATTTTGACAGGGATCACATTCTATGAATTTTCACTGTAATCTTCAAGACAAATGTTTACTGGTCTTGAAAAGGTAGGATCGTATCAGTTTGTAAATTCTGCCACCTAGTGTACTGCAATATACTTGGAGAAACTGCTGATAAAAGTGGTTACTACGTGTTTGTCCTTGTAGATCTACAGTCTCAGACTTCTGACAATGACAGAACTCCCACTGACTGCAGCGGTTCATGGTTTGGTACCAGTTGAAGATGTTAGGTTGGTTTAATATTTGCAAATTTAGTGTGACACTACCTACAATATGCAATTTTGAATATCTCTTTAAACTGGAACTGTACGACAACCAGCTAAAATCCTGATATAGTATCAGTAGTTGTCAGCTGTATTTAGCTATTTTTACTTCTATTCACACTGATCCTTACAGTCACATTTCATCTATGAACTAGAAAATAATCTTCCTTCAGCTCCCAGGTGCGTGTCAGAGCAGCAGAGTGCATGGAGAAAGACCTCATCTCTTTAACTTGCATACCTTTAGCAGACATTTTTATGCAGCCCCCACTGCACCTGTGTTTTCCTTCCTGGATTTTGTGTGTGTGTGTGTGTGTGTGCAATGAACAGCAACTCTGCACACACACACTAAAATATCAGAATTAATCAATCACCAACTAGGCTGACTCACTGCATAAAGCAAGCCACAGGCTTAGTCCTACACATAGTTTCATAATGAGTTGCATTTTTCTTATCTTCAAATGATGTGTGGGTTTTCATATTTCTTACAGTTTTTAATTATATGTCCTTTTAAAACTACAGTTCCTGCATTAACTTTCCTCATATCATCTGATAGCCACTGTATCTTGCTACACCATTATCTCTGAGGTGAGAAAGCTTTCTGGCATAACTGCAGTTGTGTCAGTAGCACCTCCATAACTCCACACTCTTCCGCTTCTCCTCTGAGGTTTCTTTATTTTTACAGGACTACAGTATCCCTGCAAAAGTATTTGTTGTTGAACACTGCTGTCACATTCTTGCAAAAGTGACACTATTTTTCCTCATGTTTGCATGACTAAATTTGAAGAATTAAATTCACGCATTGAATTCAATCAGTTATATTCCTCAAGTCTATTGAAGACTGATGTCATTAGACCAATTGGTAGTTTTACTTCTCAAGATTGTAAATTTTCCAACTTTTGCTGTAATGTGACATAATCTTTACTGCTGTTGTGTCAAAAGGGACTGTTCCACAGAGGCATTGATTGTTGATACTTACACGTTCTGTTTCCATTGCAGAGTTCTTCTCTTCTTTCATAAACATGGATTGTTTCTATGTCCAACAACCCAGAACAATATGTTACAACTTAGCATGTTTCCCTGATTTATTTTTAGTTTTTATTCCTTTAGTTCTCCAACACCTGCTTATAGAATTTGAGATTTATCAGAGCAATAATATCACATTTAACAAAGAATTATATACTGTTCTGGTGGTGCACGGTGGTTTCCTGGTTACTTTCCAATCATCAGTATTCCTTATCTTATTAAAGTCACCAAAACTTTATAAGTGAAAGAAATGAGAAGAAAATATCTGAAAAAATAACAAATCAATGTATTTATTCAAAACACTAGTAATCTCTCTGAGTTAAAGATCAGGCTTGTTTAATAGGCAATTTTTACTTCTCTTCAGGTATTTCTATAGAATTAAAGGATGGAACAGCTAATAAATGACTACTACTAACAAAACTTTCTTATACATATAAACACTAAACAGTCTTCTTGTGAGCTTGGGCAGTTCCTTGCATGCTAATGAATAATTAGCCAAATTTAGTGTAACAATTTCTAAAATATGTTGATTTTTTTAAAGAATGCTTATTAATTCTGTATGAGATCATGAATGTGGGGAGTGTGTGCCTGCTCTTCATTGGTGTACACTCTGCTTGGCAAACACAGCTGATTATTCTAGTCTCCTTTCTTCTTTTGTTTCCAAGTTGTGCTGATATTAAGGGAAGTAAAGATCCAGTCTTTGAAGAATCACTAAGCCTGATGACCCTCTCTAGCAAGAAGGGTGCGGTTAGCTTAGGTTGTCCTCCAGCTGGGAGAATTTGTTTAAAAGTGCAAAATCACCTAGCAACCAAGTCACCAGACAAGCCAGTTTGAGGAGCAGATCCCCCCAGACAAACTTTGGTGCACCCCTATATATGCCAGATAAAATGAGTGTAGTTAGCAGATCACAAGTGTTCCTCCATAACACATTTTAGAAGGAATTTAAGTCAAAGCAGGGAAATCTCCAGCTCACCAGCTGTTTTACAAGTAATCTATATGTAACTGCTCTCAATCTTGTAAGTAAAAGCAAATTGTCTTTTCAAAGCTCTGTAAAGACTATTTCAGTGATGAAATCTACGCCTGTGGCATGCTCTTGGAAAGACAAGAGTGAAAATTTTGAGATTTACATTGATGGTAGAATAGTATGCCAGTAGAAATATGCTGAGAGAGATGGCCTTCAAACAAAAGGACCAAGTGTGATCTTGTACTAATTAGGCACTTGAAATGCTTGCTAAAAGAGCTCCAAAAAGGCAAGGTGTGATATGAGAATGCTGTCTAGCTCTAGAACACTGTCTAGCTCTACTGAGATAACAGCATCCTGTATTTGCCTCAAGAGTTTCTAACAGAAAAATCAAGAAGGTTGCCTGCACCAACTCATTCACATTCTAGTATTTATATTCAGGGGTCTGATCACACTGCTCAGAAAGCTGGTCAATCGGGAACTGGCATCTCCTTTTCCTCTTTTAAGGACCTTGTATGTGGACACTAGGACTTCTATCTCTTTGGTCTCCTGTCTTGACAAGCAATCTGATGTTGTCTCCACTTCTTTCTAATACTTCCCAGCACATTAGGAACAGTCAGGACTGAAAGAAAACGGAATTGTTGAGGAACTTGAATTCCCTCCTTTGCCAAAAGCTAAACAATGTTTTTGAAGGATCACTGAATCATTATGAATACAAATAAATTGGAGTCTCTATGTTGAAGGATAATGGCATACTGCCAAAACAACAGTAGGCTAAAAAGAAATAAGAATCTGAAGGAGCAGCACATCAAGGAAGAAAGTTCGTGTGTTGAGTTGATACTCTTATCATTTTACAGTCAGTAGCTATCTCATGAGTCATGCAGAGGGACAAAGGCTACTTATATTGAAAGGAACGATCTTTAATGGGCAGATCATTTAAATAAATAACTTTCCAGGGATGCATAACATTGCCCACAAGCACAAATATCCACCCACGAAGACAAAAAATACTGAATAGGATACTTCTACTCATGTACGCACAGGCATACTTTAGCAGTGGTATTCTTGAACTAAAAGGGTAGTTATCAGAATTTCTGCTCCATTTCATTTCAGTTTTAATCCTTCTTCAATCTCCAGACTCTCATACCACACTTGAAACAAACTGCTGTCTTAGAAACTAAACAGTCTTAGTGTATCCTGATTTTCCCAACTATAATATAGGTATAAATGTAAAGCTTCATTAAAACATTAAATCATGTTGCCAAACATTGATAGTTGTCATTAAACACAAAACGGATAGCTATGTGTGTTTATATGTATGCTGAATACAAGTACGAGTTTTCTTTACCTTCCTTTTTTTATATTTAATATTCTTTCCCTTTTTCTTCTGTCATAGAATGCAGCTAGTGAAATCCTGGGCTTATTAAAACTTTTAGCAAAACTCCTATGTCTGAAGTGGAGCTGGATTTTACTAAGTAAAACAGGTTGACTGCGTTCTGCATCTTAATAGCATTATATTGTATCATCTTTTGAGGGATTTGACAATTTGAAATGTCTGTTACTTTCAGTATATTTCATACAAAATGCCCTCAGTGTTTTCCAGCTAAATTCTGTGCCTTACTTTCATTTATGTAGATGATTTTTATTAGGTCTTTTCAGTTTGACCACAATCCCAAGACATGCTTTGATCACGTTGGAGTTAGTGACAGGGTACACTGTAAAAGAACAGTCATGGCAGTAACTGAAGCTAAAGAAAAGTCCACACAAAAAGCATTGGTAGAGTAATTCCGTTCCAAAAGCACATATATACCACAGAAAAGGCAGAGGGGCAGAAGGTTCAGTGAAATAGATACAAACAATTTAAAATTCTAAATGGGTTTTAAAAGAGAAAGGAGTCATTGGATAAAAGAGCAGGTAATTTTGATTAGCCTGTCTCTTACTTAATAAACATAGAGATGGGTCTCCTTCTAGTCTAATTTTTCCATTCTTCTGACTGGAAAAACATGGAGAAGCAAACATATTTTCACAGCTTTAGTCAACCTACAAATGGACTTTCAGAGCCAGTTACATTTGATATGGAATTTTATGCCAAGCTGAGTACTCGAAGTATCTTCCATTAAAGCTATATGACTAATAACCACCTTCTTTACAAGGAGACAGGCATAGCCATTTCATGGCTTTTAGTAGGATTTTTGTTTGTATTTGAGCAGTGAGAAAAGGAGAAAAGAGTTTGATCAACTTGTTCAAGGACTCTTTAGCACACTTTTTTTTCCCCAAACAACAGTATCCCAGACAAACAAACCAACCAACCTATTTTGAAATATAGCCTGGAAAGTGATGATTGTCATGATTCCTAGATCACTTTTACATTCATTTCACAGTGATAAGCTTGTTGCTAAGTGGATTTATATGTGCTTCATCTTTCTTGCATGCCAGTGTATTCTACAAGTCTGGGAGTTAACCTGTCAGCCATGATTTTCATGACAGTACTTCACCAAGTGTTTGGAATATCGTGTAGTCAGGCAATGGAGGGAATTAGAAGACAAAGACTGAGTCTTTGAATTGAGTTTGGAATCAATCCTATGGGAAAACAGTGCAGACCCTAAGCAATTGCTCTTGATATGCTATTGCTGAGGAAACACTACATGCTACTCTACACTAGCTGGAGTTTCCTAAACATTAATCATGACTTGGTATGCTGATATCCTGTGGTTCTGTTGAAAGGTATTGAGGTTTTCAATATGATGAAACTATGTCATCATCTACCAAGAAGAGAGTGGCCCAACTAACCAGGTAATAGAAGGGAGATGGAGAATATGAGATGAAGTTTTGCATTCTAATTCAATGCGATCTTCCTTCCAGGAAGGGCTTGGGCTGTTATAGTGAATTACAATGAATTCTGCCATCTACTTAAAGCTACAGAGTTTTGTGCTTTAGTTTTCTCATAACTCATGTCTAAGATCTACCTTCTGTTATAAACACTCTACTCAAAAAGTAAATTTTTAATTTAATAAGTTTTATTAATTATAGTAAGCGGAATATGAGCAAAACAGCGCTGGGCGACAGGGGAGTCTCAGCTCTGCCTATTGCCGCATTCAAGGTAAGATTCTTTTCCCTTTTATAGTCCTTTTGCAGATATCCTAATTTTCCAGAGGTTATGCGTACGTCCTTCCTTTTGAGGTGGGGGTCTTGTAGGTCTTCAGGTCCTGTGGTTTGGTCTTCTTGATTTCTGTTCACAATGTTTCCAGGATGTCAGGCTATGTTCTGCTTACCTAAGTACTAATTGCGGTTTAGCATTTAACTTCTGCTTTCTATGTAAAAATCTTGAAAACTTATGTACTTTAAACAAACCGCTAGAGCTTAAACAAAACTTAATGCTACTCTAAGCACGTACAATGGAAAAGTTTAACAAAACTAGCTAAGTTATATTTCTAAAAAGGAGAGCCAAAGCAACTGGACTATTTTGGTTTGATAAACAATTCTCTCTAATTTTTAACACCTTCAATAGAAATAAGTGTTGCTTCAGTAATTGCTCTAATGAATTCAGATTTTCCTTCCCAATAACCACATATTTACTCTGTAGGTTTCTAAGAAGTGAATAATTGGAAAAACTGCATGTTGTGAAACATATCTGCTATGTAAATATTCCTAGAAAAATAATTACTGGTACGACAATGGCTGGTCATTTGCTCCCATTCTAAAATGGTATTTTAAGGAAATGGTTTATAAGTTTAGAAGAAGGAATCTGACACTTTTCTACACTGCCAGGCACTGGTAAATCTATGAGCAAAACTTAACCATTCCTAACTACCTGAACTACTTTTTCCTTTTTCTGCATTTAGAGTGGGAAAAAAAATGAAAGATATATGTGACATTTTTTTCACCCTACCCCACTTAGTGTGTTCCTTTAGCTGTTCTCTGACACCTCTTCCACACAAAATGATCTGGTTTCATTCATAAGAGGACTGAATATTTATATTCTTTCTCGAAGAACTTCAGAGAAAAAGATGTTTAACTTTCTACTAAACTTCACTTTTTGCTACAAATTCATTCCTTTTAGCACTCATTCTTTTTCGAAGTAATTTGATATTAAGGTTATGTATATATGTGTGTGTGTGTATGTGTGTGCATGTGTGTGTGTGTGTATGTATATGCATATACACACACGCACGCATGTAAGGGCATCTCCTTGTGTCTCTGATGGATTTCCATAAGTGTGTATTAACACTATAATAACATTTGAAGGGGGGACCAATATTTTGGTCTTTTTGCTGCATGTTTTTGCAGAACAAATTTGGCTTCATGGGGTAAATGTTGTTTTTCTTCCAACTTATGACAATATTGTCTTCAACCATTCTTCCTGGGTGATGTCCCAAGAGGAAGGAGCGTGTTCAGGTTCTTTACTTATGTTTCTTTTCCCTCCAAACTAACGTTTGAGGAAAAAATACAAGGATTTTTTTTATGCTAGTCTTCATTTTTTTCTTAAACAGCTTTCTGTCCTTCTAGCATGCTAATTGAGCTACCACTTAGAAGACAAATAAAAGAAGAGAATTAAATTTATTTCCTCTGGCATTTGGGGCCTGTGATTTACCCATTCTTTATTAAGTCAATGTCAGTGTCACATGGCAGAGTGAGACAAGGACATTTTTTGGTTCAGTTTTAGTGTCTGCTTTGACAATTTTTTCAAGATAGGACTTATTTCAAGTGTCAAATAAGACTTGCTGGAAAAAAAACCCTTCACAATGATCTGTACATTTTTGTCAAGCTACAATACCTGTAAATATTCCTAAGTGAATTGTAGCTGTCAAATATTTAAACAAACAAATATTTCTGAAAATTACAAGGGATAGGAGCAGGTAAGGCTCACAAAAGTTCTCTTTAAGTGAAAGTCTGACAATAGAAATCCACTTGACAATTCCCTGTAGTGGAAACTGTCCTGATGTCTTTCATGCTTCCCTTTACCACCTCCTTCATGCTGCTTCCAAAGGGCCTAAAATAGTCTGCTTAACACCTTGTGAGATAGTTTAAATCACATGCATCCCTTTGCTTTAGTGTTACAACAGTAATATTTTTCCCTGTTTCTCCAAGACCTTTTCACTGAACTGTAGACGATATGACTGAGAGAACCTTTGGTGCTGTACCTAGCTTGTACTTGGCAGATAGATTTCTCTTTGGTAACTTCCTTCTGTGTTTATGGGATTCTACCACCATGTTATACAACTTATTCCTATGCTTATCTACCTTCGAGTTGTTGGTAGTCCCCAAAAGATATCACATTCACTGCAATATAAGTTAATTACATCTTGTTTTTTATCACAGTAGTCATATAGATCAGATTATTCTACTACTTGCTTCAGCAACTCCATGTATATTGGAAGACTGGTAAGTCTCCCCTCCCACCATCCCACTTTTAAACTACATAAACCAAACTCTCTAGATATCCTATTTTCTGGACCTTAAATCCCTTAATTTCTATGAATTTTCTCCCAGCATGTCAAATCCCCTGATTTATGGTACTGATAGGATGTCTCAGCAAAAAAGTAGCATACTGTTAAAAGGGATATATTTTTAATTAATTGATTTTAAAAGACTATTTTCCTAATTTACAATCTGAATCTCCACTAGTCCAGCTTCATTTCATTTCCTTGTGTCCCATAACCAGAGAGAGAAGATCAGTGTCATAACCTGACTGCTCAGAGGGGTCATGCACTGGTAAATGTTCAAGCAGTCCAGAACTGGTCTGGGTTAGAGGAACACCCAGTGTCTTCTCTGGCTGCCCTACTTCCACCCACAGTTTAAATTGGGTGTATGTAACAACACCATAAATAAAAGTACCTACTGAGCTCCAGGAGGTAAAGAATTAAACCAATCAAACATCAGGATTGGCAAAGAATACATATGTTTTGTTATGCATCTAATTAAAGCACTAAAACTTACTATAGAAGGTCTAATAGTCCTCATTTTATTCAAATATTCATGGATAAAAATACTTGTAAGTCTAATAGTAACAAGAACAATAATAATACAGATAACACCCAACTGCAAATTAGAAGACTGGCAGTGTCATACAGTCAGGCATCCCTAGCTGGAAGGATGTCAACATGCTAGTAAGATCCTCAACTAATTCTGTCCTAAAAAGGTTGCTTTATCTATGAGTGCTTGCTAACAGCTATGATCTGAAAGCTATTCCCCAAAAAGAATACCTTAAGCTGTATGGCAAATAGGTACCTTTTGGTGTTTCGTTGAGCAAAGCTATCTTGGGCAAAACACTTATGATTTTCTGTCAGTGATATCCACTCCAGTGCACCATTCACTCTAAAGATGCTGAGAGAGGAAACAGGGGGCTATAGGTCACCACAATCAGCATCTCCTCCTGCGCTGCCCACCTTGAGAAAGTTGTAGGCTGTCATGAAGTCACTCCTCAGCCTTCTTTTCTCTAAGCTGAACAAGACAAGTAACCTCAGCTGGACTCTGCCCAGTGGTCCAGCCTGTTGAGATCCCTTTGCAGAGCCTCCCTACCCTCCAGCAGACCCACACTTCCATCCAGCTTAGTGTCGTCTGCAAACTTGCTAAGGATACCCTCAATGCCCTCATCAAGGTCATTGATGAAGACATTGAACAGGGCTGGACCCAGCACTGAGCCCTGGGGAACACCACTTGTAACTGGCCTCCAGCTGGATTTAACACCGTTTACCACCACTCTCTGGGCCCCGTGCCATCCAACCAGTTTTCCACCCAGAAGAATGTGCGCCTGTCTAGGCCAGAGGCTGACAGTTTCCGTAGCAGAATGTTATGAGAAAGTGTGTCAAAGGCTTTGTTGAAGTCCAGGAAGACCGCATCCACAGCTTTTCCCTCATCCAGCAGCCAAGTCACTTTGTCATAGGAGATCAGGTTTGTTTGGCAAGACCTGCCTTTTGTAAACGTGTGTTGACTGGGCCTGGTCACCAGGTTCTCTTGCATGTGCTTCATGATAGCACTCAAGATCACCCATTCCATGACTTTCCCTGGCACTGAGGTCAGACTGACAGGCCTGGAGTTCCCTGGATCCTCCCTTCAACCCTTCTTATAGATGGGCACAACATCAGCCAGCCTCCAGTCCAGTGGAACTTCCCCAGTTTTCCAGGCCTGTTAGAAGCTGATGGAAAGGTGTTTGGCCAGCACATCCACCAGCTCCCTCAGTTCCCTAGGGTGAATCCCGTCTGGCCCCATATACTTGTGGGTGTCTAGTTGGGCAAGCAAGGCTCTGACCACCTCCTCTTGGACTATGGGAGCCTCGTTTTGCTCCTCTAGTTCTGGGGTTTGTACACAGAGGGAACAACTTCCTTTACAATTAAAGACTGAGGCAAAGAAGGCATTAAGTACCTCAGCCTCCTCCTCATCCATTGTCACTGTTATTCTGTGTCCAATAGGGACTGTATGGTCTCCCTAGTTCTCCTTTTATTATTTAGATATTTATAGAAAGACTTTTTGTTATCTTTTTTGATTTCTTTGAGCCTTAGCCCCTCTGATTTTTAATCTACACAACCTCACTTCCCTCCTGTAGTCCACCCAAGATTGACACATGCTTCAGCAGAACTTCCTTAACTGAAATGCAGAAAACAACCACACTGAGTCCCTTCAAATATTTCCTGCAAGACCTGACTGAGGGATGGCATGCAATGAGACCGTCAGATTTGTTAAGAAATTTCCAAGTGAAGCATACTTGAACTCTCTGTTGTATAATTAGCTACTACTATAGAAAGGCACTAAAAAAGGCAGTAGTTAATGTGGGAAGGGGCAATCAGTGCCTGATTTTGCTTTCAGGAAAAGGATACAAAGTCAACAAGAGCTTCATGGAGCAAATATATACTATTGGTTCACATAAGGTTACAGCCTCCCATCCTGCAAATGAATGCCATGAATAGTAATGTCAATAGTGGAATGTAGACATAAAATGACAAAAAAATGTGTTTTCAGAACTGAGCTGTTTTGGCCAACTGAATTGAAATGGCTGGCAGAGTAGAAGTGAAACATAAAGAGGTATCTGTGTTTCACAACCCATACGTACCATGCCAGGGCAAGTTCTTCATTTCTCAGACAACAGTAGGTTTGCAACATAAGAATACATCCTTCCACTATTATTCACAAAGCTTGCTGTACAAGCCAAACCGTCTGAAGAAGTACAAATATTCAGCTGGTGAGATTAAACTGAAATAGAAGTTTATCTCTGGTGAAAAAGTAGTTATCTGCCAAATTAGGGAAATCATGCTACATGATACAATGACTAGACTCATCCCACAGGGAAGCCTGCTGCTTCCTGAGACTCAGGTTAGAGACATTAATTGAAAATTCTCTGGTCTGATACAGCCCTCTCATTATTTTGCACTTTTAGTTATACAGGCAGGCAGTGATGAGGTCGTAGAGAAAATTCTAAAAGTGATCAAAAGGGACTTCAGGGCACTGGGGCAATTGGTCAAAGGATATGGAGCACAGGTAGTGTTTTCCTCAATCCCACCAGTGGCACGGAAGAGTACTGAAACAAACAGGAAAAGTCATGTGATTAATATGTGGCTCAGAGTCTGGTGTCATTGGTAGAATTTGGGGATTTTTTTTTGTATCTATCAACATTTTGCATAAGCATACACATTATTGGCCGCATTGTTTACACACATATACACACACTGTTCTTTTACTAATTCCATTTAATGAGCAACACAAACAATTACACATTCAATCATGTTCTTGGCTATTGATAGAAAGCTCTAAAAATGTCTCACCATGTAAACAGGGTCATGTCTTACACCACAAATATGAAAGTCAAGGTAACATCGACTTAAAATTTAGTTGAGAAAGACTTTTAAAAGAAAACCAAGATCTTTTATGTGGTTTGTTCTACAATAAATACAGCTAAACTGTCATGTATCTAAAATAATTATACCAATTTGGTTACCTGAAAGCCAAAGTTTTAAATGCTCTACCATGGCCTGATTATAAAGGTTTTAGTTTTGCTGTTGATGAAAGAGAGGACAAGAAAGACTCACAGCTCTCCACCTTTATGGCCACAGTAACTTACCACTCCTACCAGCTAATACAGATTTGCAAAATTAGTTCTTTGTTCTCACAGCACATAAAAAGGCACACAACAGGCAGCTATAGGCTCTTTTTGTCCTGCTCTCAGGCTGCCAAGCATTTCACAAACTCAGTAATTCAAGATGCCAACATATGGAAGTATATAGTAATAATCACATCTCAGAAGAGGGTATTTCTTTAATAAAGATCCCTGGAGCATAAACTCTATACACCCACAGATTTGGAAGAACAGGAGTACTTCCTAGGCAAGCATCTTGAGAAAACTGGAAAGCTATTGTGTAAAGGCATTTAAAACATGTTTCCAGTATTTTAATACAGAGCAGATGCACTTTGTAGGCCATTCTACAGTTCTGGTTCACTAGTCATGCAGACCACAGGATAAAACACAAAACCCCCCAAATATAGGTAGCTTTGTCCTGCCCAGCTACACAGATTTTGCACTGCAAAGGAACACAGGGTACGCAGAAGGATCCTTTTAGGTCTCATTCAGCTAGGATGTAGTATGGACAATTTCGAATTATCTTAAGGTTTTCCTGTCTGGATGTACTCAGAGCCCTTCAAACCTATTCACTCAACTGATATAAGCTGTATTCTCCAGCTTCAGCCACAGCTGCTTATTTGATGCTTGAAAATATGTCAAAAGTGCTTATTTTCAGGTGGATACTCAAGAGACATTACAAACTGGTTTTACCACCAGCATACATCCTTCTCTTCTGCAAGACAGTAGTTGCTTCATGTTATACTGAGCATATCAAAGAAGTTTTAAATCAGACAAGTAGTCTCCATTCCATCCTTTAAATAATGTTTCATCCCTTTCCTTCACCTCACGCAAAAAGTTAAGCCATATTAATCAAACAACTAAATACAAGTGTATATTAACCAGTTGGTTTCCCCTCCTTTCACTTTGGAGATGTGTGACCAATTAAAATCTCTTTCACTGAAGCTTAAGAAGCACAGTAACACCATAAAAATGTATTTTCCTGCATTGCTTGGAATATATAAATAATGAAAATCTGAAATGGTTCAGGCTTGTGTGAGAAATGTCTGATGATGTATTTTATAAACCCTGTTTACCATAGGATTATGATGATTTTGAAGTGAAGGAGTTATTGAAAATCTAATTCTTTATATGTAACTGCTAATACCAGGTTCTGGATTACATTCACAACAACTGCAAACTCTTACTAGTTTGTGCTGTGACTTGGAAATTATATGCTACCTCTAACAACGTAATCAGTTACTTTAACATATGCAAATCAACTGTACTAGCACAGTATCTTTAAAAATGTCTGTATAATTAATGTAATGGTTCTTATATTCTTGTGTATCTCCTCCTATGTTACCCATTAAGATGAACCCAAGCCCTCGGTTTTATGCAACTCAGAGCAGAAGAATGTAATTCGTGTTCAAAAGAGATGGTACATAAGAAAAGACTTATCTTTTCACACCAGCTAATGGGGTTGCCAGTAGTAGGATGCTTACTTCTTCTTGCTGCAGTGAATACTCTCCCAGAAGAAAGTAGAGGAACAGCTGCCTACAGATACAAATGATGTTACATCTTGCTTTTATTCATGGGAGAATCCAGTTTAACACTCTGAAATACTTCTGAACAAGGTATTTGGTATACATTAGCTAACAGCAATGTAGATAACAGTGTTCCTGTCTTTCTCCTCTTTGTATTTCTCTTTAACATTAGCATTGTTTTGACTTTACTAGAAAACTGTAGGGTTACATTTCCCTGATATTTCTTGATTTATAGGTAAATAGTGTTTCTGTCTCATACATTTACACGAGCAGTTTGCAGAATTTTTTTAGAAAAGCTCGAAATTGCCTCTACAGAGAAGAACGCTCAGCCCTGAGACAGAATGAAGACGTTAAAGAACTAAGATTTCCTTAAGAAAACTGTAGAAAAATTTTGGTTGGAAGGAACCACTGGAGGTGATATAGACTAATTACCTGCTTCAAAGCAGAGCTAACTTGAGAGTTGCATTCATTTGCTTGGGGACTTGTCCAGCTGAGTTTTAGAAATCTTTGAAGATAGAAGATCCAGACTGTCTCTGGGCAGCTCATCCCAGCGCCTGACCCCTTATACAAGGAGTATGCTGTTCTTCATACCTAGCTAGAATTTTCTCTGCTGTAATCTGTGAGTGCTGCCTCTCACCCTTTTGCTGTCCACTTCAGAGAAGTGTTTGGCTGGTTAAAACTAGAGCATGCCCATCCACCTGGAAAAAAACTGCTTACCAGAGTGCATAGCATAAGTTTAGATACGATGTATTTAAAACTGTGCATATAATGATGGCAGAAAAAGACCATACTTGTGAAGGAAAAGAATAGGTGCCCTGCAAATCATGTTGAAATTACCTCACCTACCAAAAGTGAGTCTTCGTAATATAGTTCTTCTATATATTTTGCATTTCCATTATGACCAGCTAAAGCAAATTTTAAAGAGGTTGATTACGCTGCAATAGGCATGCATCAGTATAAAGAATTTCATCACAGGCCTTATCTAAACTCCATAGATACCTTGTGGCTAGATTGTGTTCTGCCCTTGTTTATAGTGAAATGAGAGTCTCTAACAAAAACTTCCCTTTTATGCTCAGTCAGCAACACCTTTTTAATGCTGTTGTTAGTTAGACAAGTTTTATTAATTATCATGCTAGAACATGCCTTTGTGTTTCAACAGCACTTTCACAGCATTTCAGACTTAATTGAAGACCCTTAAAAGAACTGTGTTCCAGTCAAGTGAAGTAACAGACATCCCCTTAACAGAGGTCCCAATTCGGTTATAAGCTTGTTTCCTCTTACATTATTTCAGTTTTCAACATTTTTTTTTCCTATATAGTTCTCTATATAGGAAATAATATTGCAATACTGGCAGCAAAGCTCAAAATGAGACCCTACAGGAAGGAAAGGTGGTTTTATTTTACTGTAGACTTGATTTCACCTGCACTGTCATATCCACATACTCACATACACCAAGAAATGTGTGTCCAAGGGGTCTGTCAAGACCAGCCACCACTAAGTGTGCACCCAGATGTCTTTCCATCATTCTAGACTCCCTCAATGATGCAGAGGACAAAGTGCACAGACTATCATTCCTCAACAGTTCTCCTAGGTCCTTTTAGGGTACAGGAGAAATGCCTGTTTTGGATGTACCTTTTTTTTCTTTTCCTGTTAGGAGATGCTAAGTCCCTTCATCCTGTCCCACCTCTCTGAATTAACATTATTTATCCACTGTCCTTTGACTCCCTGCCTGGGTGCCCTGCAAAGGTGCACACAGATTTGGTCTCCAATCTAGGTGCTATCAGCACATTCCATGCCTGCACCTTCTCTGCTTCTGTTTGTTGCCCTGGTGCATTCACACTTAGACACTCCCTTTAATACCAGCCTGAGCCTTTCTATTACATTTCTCTATATCTAGCTAAACAAAGAGCCATTGTTCAACACTTTTCACTAGTGGTATTACTTCACACAGTTGCTGGCCCCAAGCTTCTCCAGTATGTATGAATGCATACAGGTCATTGTGCAACCCGCAGCAGCCCTAATGCTGTTCACAAACCACTGTGTAAATACTGTGTATGAGCTGGAGAGATGGAGAGAACAACCTGCAAAGAGGGAGGTAGCAATAGCTTAAGCCCCACTACTGACCAACACAAATAGCTGCAACCTACTTTGCTAGTTCACTTGTCTCCTCTGATTCATTATTTATCTGCAGAAGAAAGAAAAGATTAATTTTCTACCTACCTGAGGGAAAAGATACTGCTGGATTCTTTGGAGACCAAGATTTCAAGGATTACATTTTTCAATTCAGCTGCAGTATACAAGAACTATGTCTTAAACCCTAAGATACTAGCCTGTTGAAAAGACTGATGACTTCTGCAATCAGTTAGTAACTCACTACACATTAAAGCTTTTTGTGCGGTCATTCTAAACATCTCCTAACGGCAGGAACTTATAATTTTCCTGATGAAAACAAATCCACCCTGGAACAAAAATTAAAAGGAAGAATTTTCCTCAGTATTTTTCAAACAATTTTATTTTTGCAGTACCTTTGCTGGGAGGCCTGTTAGCTTATTTCAGATTCAATTAAAAAGTTAAGATGGTACTTTTGAAACAGTTTCCCTACATTTTTCAATATTGATTTAATTTCCATGGAATATTATTTATTTTTCCCAATGATCACTTGATTTCAGATTACGTAATGTTTTATTACCATGGAGTTAAAATGAAATGTTTGCAAAAAAATAAAGGGATATTCTAGCCCTGGTAAGACAGGAATATGTTCTCCTCAATGAAACACCTGAAAGAAAATCCTTTAGGTTTGTTTAAAACACAATGGCTTGTTTTGTAACCACCTATACTATAGGGTCTGCAGGGTGCAGAAACAGTATAATAGTAAATTATTCAAGATGTGTGCCAGATTACATCTTCATGTTAGATCTGAAACAGAACACTGAAGTCTTGTCAATCATTGCTTAGTACATGCCAAAAACACATGTTAATGGGTGACTGTAGGAAAATTAATTTTAAAGCCATTCACTTACCTGTGATATGTTTACGTGATTTTTTATTTTAAAAATAAACGGCATATGAAAACATTCAAGATGCTTAAAAGGCAAAGGCAACTGATAGAAAGGAATGGAAGAAAGCGTTGATTTACAATGATAAAACCCACTAAGTACTATCACTTGGAGGATGGAGTGAACATTACCATCTGCTCTCTTGAACTGAAACTGAAATTATAGGTAAGTTTCTTCTTCAAGTTAAGAAAGAAGGAAAAGATTCAACAAAGAGGTGCTGACAATCTCTGTAAGATAATGAGCTCTCTTAATTAATATCAAGATTTACAATGTGATCTTTATATTGCATATTAATTGCATACTCGAAATATATGTAATCTGTCTGCTACATACTGACTCCACACTCTGGAAGAGTGCTCAGGCTGACTACTGAATAGTATTATTAGATATAAACAGACTGAAAGAAACTTATTTTTAAACTGTACATTACAGAACATTACTACATGAATAGTCAATATATGTGGTAATCTAGTTAAGTCTGGCACAAGAAGCATCGGAAAGCCTTACCAGCTTTCATCTTGGGACACTTAGGCCCCCAAGAAGGTTCAATCACAGCAACGCCAACAGGTATGTACAAAGTGTAAAAATTGCTGTTATTGCATCCACCAACTTAGCATAGAGTTCAAGAAACCAAACCAGAAGAACTTCAAGTTCTTTTGAGAAAGTAAACAGAAATGACACATATTAAGCTAAGAACACTCCAAATTAAATTGAACTGTACCAATCAGCATAAAAGACTACAGAAAAGACAATGATCTTCATCTAAGGTCTCGCAGAAGTTAGCAAGGGGCAGAGTAAAAGTGAGTGACTATCTGCAGTGATATTTCAGAACATGCATCCAGAATGAAACACGTCAAAATCTAGTAATTTTACTAAATCTAGCCAAGGAATTTCCGTTCCTTTATGTGAATGTTTGCTCCCGAGTTTGTTTTTGGAGATACTTTTTAAAATCTCCCTAGAAGAAAAAGTCTAAGGCATAAAGCTCAGCTATTCTGTGAAAAATATGCTACTATTAAATAGTTGTCTCCATCCTTCTTTGACTAGTTTGGTGCTGATGAGCAGCATTTGTTTAGTTTAACCCACTCTGTTTCCATAAAGACATAGGCTGGAAGAAATGGAGTATGTTACACTTCCTCTAAGTCCAAGTAGAGAATTCCTGTATCTTGATGATTCAGTTCTGGAAGGCATCTCTTGAACTGGTGGTGAAGATCTGCAGGTAAGTCTTTTATCCATTGTTGTGGTGCAATCTGGAAAAGGGGGTGTAGGAAATGGGGTTTACGCAACATTCAGACCTCTTTAAATATATCTTAAACGAATTCTCATAGAATTTAAAAAAACAGCAGTATAAAATAACTGTATAAGTTATCACTTTACCTTCTATGAATTCTATACAGGTCTTTTTTTCTTTTTGTTACAGTGCTGAGACACTCAACCAGTATTTCCTGTGTGTTATCCTTGTTTCATTAATTCCTTTTAACATTGTGTTGCAAGTACACTTGTGTATAAAGTAACTAAGGATTTTATGCAAGCATATTTTAGATGGTTTATAGTTTTATGAAGGTGGATGTGTTAATGTGTAAGTTTAAGTAAGCCTACTACTCTACAGGTTGCTATTTGTTATGTTCATCATATTATTAGAAGCTTACTGGATAACTACCACTACCAAAGCAGCCTAATTTGTATTGTTAGACCATTACAGCTGACACCTCCGAATTACAGTAAATAATTCTATCAAGTTCCATACATACACCATCTTCTGTATCCACACAGAACAGAGTAAAGCTTAATTTTCTTTTTTACACAGCCCATACGTAAGTACTAGCAAATGCATCTATACTTTAAGTGACATTAGGGTAATTAAAGCAAAAAAGTAATGAACGCAACACTTAAAAGGTGAACGAACAAGTGAAAAAATGTTAAACACAAAGTAATTTATAGAAAAACTACAGAAAGTAAAAAAAAATGAGGCATTATGCTCATTATGTAACTTTAAAAGTCTCTAATATTTGCTAATTAATCCAATTCAAGAAGTAGTTACTATTATAAAAAGTGAAATGTTTTTTTATTTAAGCTGGGAGAAACACTTTTTCACTGGTAAAATATGGAAAAGGACAAAGTCTTTGAAGCAAAGGCAAAAATATTTATATTTTACAATTCAGTGCTGAATCGAATGCCCTTCTAAGTAAGGCATCCCATCTTACAAAAGCAGTTGGTATATATACTAGTTATAGACAAAAAACCCTGCAAGTCCTCAAAGAATGTTTGGTTTTTTAGGTTATCCAACCATGTCTGGAGACTCCTTCAGGTTATCTCTTGACCTAAGATAACTACATCTTACAAGACAACTAAGCATATCAATAAACTCTTGCAATGCTAAGACACAGTGTTTATTCTTTCAGTTTATTTGTCCATATCTGGAAATTGTCTGCATATTATCTCTTGATACAAGACAGATTTATATTACAAGATAATTAAACATACAAATGACCTTCAGCTCATAAGCTGGGACGCCATGCCTTCTTTCCAATATTTCTCACAGGATGGGTTTTTTTTCCCTGCTATGTACTTTTTAATAATATTTATAACTAAACTGGTAGAAATGAAGATCTTTACTGACAGGAAGGAAAATCTAATCATACATTGACACTGAAATATGAAAAAAAAAAATTAATTTTACCACAAAAAAATTCCCTGTAAAACATCTAAAAACTCCAGTTTGGGATTTTGCTCTAATCAAAGTGCTGATTTAATTTATTTTAAACACATTGTTTTCATTTGTCTTCTACATACATTTCATTCTAAGTAAAGCCATTGTAAACTTGATCCTAGAAGTTAAATACATTTATCAAAGTCACTCTCTCCGTGAGGAGAAGGTAGAAATACGTGATAGATCCTCAAGTTTCAGTTCACTAGTAGTTGGAGCATTTTCCTTAAAAGCTGAGCTCTATTCACCACTTTCTGATGTATGCAAGGTTTCACTTTAAAAGAGGCAAAATTAAATATAGATCAGCTAAATTTGAACAATATTGCTGTTCGATTGGAATTGCTAAAAGAAAGATGTTTGGTTTCTATAGGCATGTAACTTCATAAATGTTACAGTCATGTCATTGAGCAAATTGATTGGACATAGGCCTCAGTTTCTCTTAATTTAGGTAAGTTCTGTATCAGCTTTAGAGCAACTTGCTTTGAAAACACAACTGGTCAGGGAACCAATTAAATTTAATAAAAAACCCTTAATTACTCCATTAAAGCAAAGTTAATGCAGAATGGGCTCATTGATCGGTTTTCTGTCAAAGACTGACACCACGAGTGATGTGATCCATGAGTGTAAACTGGAAATCTGGATTTTATCTTGTGTATTTGCTACTGTCGAACTAGGAAATCCCAAATGTGTACCCACCCCCTGACCCAAATCATTCTTTCCTCAAATCAATTTAATTTCTTGATCTCCCAAGTATACTTGGGGCTCTCAGCCACATGCTAAGGCCCTGTACATAGTCATACTTTACAGCTCCCTTAATGAATGGAATTTTGTCTTATGTTATAAAGAGAAAAAAAGTTGTCGCAATAAACTAGTAGCTATTTGATTTGTTACAGCAGACCAGACGCTAGCTGTTCACCTGTTTTCATCATTATGCAAGTCACTTTATTTGTCAGAGAATATAATCTTACATACCAACTCCCCTTTTGTTGCCATGAATGGCTCTTAGAAGTCTCTGCATGAATGACATACCATACTCTTACCTATGACACAAAATTTAAACTGAAATTTTCTGGCATGTATTACTGACTTTCCTCCCCGAGTTCAATTCCATCCAAACTGTGCACATTTCATTAACTAGAAAACACTCTCCATGACAGTTAAGCTGTCTGCTTCTCTTTGGGATGCTCTAGGATTTAACGCTAGTGGTTCAGTATGTGAAAATTAATCGGTAAGTTTTGCTCAACTGATACAATATGCTTAATTTTCTTGCAGGATGTAATTGTCTTAGATCAAGAGTTAATGCAGAGAGTCTCCAGACGTGGTTGGATAAGCTAAAAAAATGCACAATCTTTGGGGACTTGCACAGTTCTTTGTCTAAAACTAGTATATATACCAACTGCTTTTGTAAGATGGGATGCCTTACTTAGAAAGGCATCCGATCCAGTGCTGAATTGTAAAATAAAAATACTGCTGCTTTTGCTTTGAAGACTTTGTCCTTTTCCATATTTTACCAGTGAATAAGTGCTTCTCACAAGTTGATAACATTCACTGTGGTCTGGCAGCTGCTGAACAAGTCTTCACTATTTGCAGGTTTTCCACCAACTGCTCTCTCAGGTTTTGTCAGCCTGCTGGAAGTTAAAAGGTGAGAGCACTTGGGACAGCCCACCAAGACTGTGGGAAGAGCTTGTAACCAGTGTTTTTGTTCAGCTGGGATTTTTGAATGGTTTTTCCATCCTTATTTTTTCCCCTATTCCACAACTGAGCCAGCAGTGTGCCCAGGAGGCCAAGAAGGCCAATGGCATCTTGATCTGTATCAGAAACAGTGTGACCGGCAGGTCCAGGGAGGTTATTCTCCCTCTGTACTCAGCACTGGTGAGACCGCTCCTTGAATACTGTGTTCAGTTCTGGTCTCCTCACCACAAGAAGGACGTTGAGGCTCTGGAGCGAGTCCAGAGAAGAGCAATGAAGCTGGTGAAGGGGCTGGAAAACAAGTCTTATGAGAAGCGACTGAGAGAGCTGGGGTTGTTTATCCTGGAGAAGAGGAGGCTGAGGGGAGACCTTATTGCTCTCTACAACTACCTGAAGGGAGGTTGCAGAGCAGAGGGAGCTGGTCTCTTCTCCCAAGTGACAGGACAAGAGGGAATGGCCTCAAGCTCCATCAGGGGAGGTTCAGGCTAGACATACAGAAAAAAATTTTCACGGAAAGCGTCGTTAGGCACTGGAAAGGTCTGCCGAGGGAGGTGGTTGACTAGTCTTCCCTGGAGGTGTTTAAGGTGCAGGTGGATGAGGTACTGAGGGGCATCGTTTAGAGACTGATAGGAATGGTTGGACTTGATGATCCGGTGGGTCAGGTGGGTCCAACCTGTTGATTATATGATTCTATGATTTTTACATCTTGAAGGAACTAAGGACAGGCTGAAAGAGTTGAGGTTGCTCGGGCTGAAGAAGAGAAGGTTCTGAGGAGACTTTATAGTAATCTCCCAGAACCTGAAGTGGCAACAAGAAAGTAGGGGAGCAACTTTGTACAAAGGCTTCTAGTGATAGGACTACGGGCAATGGGTGTAAACTGGAAGGGGCCAGATTTAGTCTAGACATTAGGACGAATTTTTTCTCGATGAGAGCGGTGAGGCACTGGCACAAGTTGCCCAGAGAAGCTGTGGCTGCCCCATCCCTGGAGGTGTTCAAGGCCAAGCTGGATGGGGCTTTGCGCAGCCTGGTCTGGTGGGATGCATCCGTGCCCACGGCAAGGAGGTTGGAACTAGATGATATTCTAAGGCCCCTTAAAAAGCAAACTGTTCCATGATTCTGTGAACTGCTCCATCTCCATCCTAACACCACCGCCTCTCTCGCGACAATAAAACACCTCAGCGTCCAGCATTTCGCTTCCCGAGCTCGGGCTGCGCTCGGCACGCCCGGCATCCTCCATTCCTCACAAACGCTTCACCCGGTCACGTGAAAGCCTGGCAGCCTCCAGGTACCAGCGCTCCGGGGACTCTCCACACCCACCCCCGTGCATAGGGCACCCGCGCCGCAGGGTGGGGGGGGGGTGGGGGGGGCTGGGCCGAGAGGCGGACAGGGCAGCCCCCACCCCCCCATCCAGCGCGGCCGCTCCCGAGCCGCGAGGGGAGGCGGGGCGGCTGTGGGCCCGGCCGCCGGGCGCGCGCCGGGGGGTTCTCGGGCGCGCGCGCT